>CM029495.1:34162424-36662424 GCA_017140595.1 Eucalyptus curtisii
ACCATTGCCGGCCACAGGCTGGTCGGGGCGAGGACCCTCGTGCCCCTCGCCGGCCACTAGCGAGGGTCGTCACGCCTCGCCAGCCATAGGCGAGGGCATCAGCCCCCCCGAGATCCAAGCAAGGGCCGAAACCCTCGCCCCTTGGCTGGCGAGGGCCGCCGCGCCATTGTCGGCCACGAGCAAGGGCGTAGCGGCCCTCGCCGGCCAACGAGCGAGGGTTTCGGCCCTCGCTTGGATCGGGTGGGGCTAACGCCCTCGCCTATGGCCGGCGAGGACGTGGCGGCCCTCGCCAGTGGCCGACAAGGTCGCGGGGGCCCTCGCCTCGACCAGCCTGTGGTCGGCGATGGTCGGCTGGCGACCTTGCCGACCAATGGTAAGGAGAAAGGAAAAAGAAAAAAAAAGGAAAAAAATAATTTAAAAATCTAAAAATTATAAAAAAAAATTATAAAATTTGTCCACGTGGCGCCACATAAGACTGCTGATGGCCATGTCAACAATTTCTGGCTTAAATTAGCTGGATGGACTGAATTGGTACTAACTTTTAGCTGGATGGACTGAATTGGTACTAACATAAAAAAGTTTAGGACTAAATTGGTCCAATTGAAAAGTTTAGGACTGAATTGGTACCAATACAAAATGTTTACAACTTTTTTGTTACTTTTCTAATTTTTATAAAGTCCAACTTCAAAGAAGTCACAATTTAAAAACTTATAATGCAATAAACAAAGCTATCATCTCAACCCACCTTCAAAGCCCTCTCTCCTTTCTAATCGCTTACATAGGACCCCAATGCATTAGTTTTTCAAAGTTTTGATCCAAAAGGATTTAAAAAAAAATATGCGAGTTGATCAGCTTGTCCAAAAGAGATGAAGGTTGCGTTTAAAATGTACCTTTATCAGATTACTTTAATGAATGAAAGTCAACTTTGTGCTTTTCCAAATAATATAATTAGCGCGAAAAAGAGCTTTTTGGCCGTCAAAATTGTGATTAGGACGAAAAAGGGGAGAAGAAATGATTGAAGAAGGGCAAATACGATGGACTTGTAAGGCTGCAACGAGTTAATAAATCATATGAAATTTGACCGCAAAAAATATGCGAGATAATATGATAGCTTCACATATCTCAATCCAAATCTCAAAAGGTGACAATTGGGACATCTCAGAAATGCACCTTAAAAACCCGCCATTGAAACCAATCCTAGGATTTACGCAATTGATTAAAACGTTAGGGAATTTCCAAAGCAAAAACTAGATGTCATGTGCTCAAATTCCACTAACTATGTAGAAATTGCTCTGGATTAGAAGGCTACTGCACAGGTCAAAGACATTGACTTAATCGATTTATGGGTCCTGTGAAATGTTCAATGGATCGTCGAGTCTTCCTAACTGTCCAGATTAGGAGATAATGAAAGAAATGCACCTCTCCATGTAAGGTGAGTAATTCACTCCATGAAAAAGAAAGCCATAGAATCATTTCCCAATGATTTTGAATAAAGAGTTCCATCACTTTCCCTTTCTCCATTTTCTTCTTCGTAATCATACAAAAATATCTTTTTCCATAGCACATATAATATTCTTAATTTATTCAAGAACGTGGCAAGGAATGCGTTTCTCTTTCTCCAAAGTCTTGAGAAACGTGATTGAGGAACTCTATTAAAATTACATAAGTAGTAGACTTGGCTGGCTTTGTATGTGTGCGTAAATGGTTGAATAACTCGGGCTCAGTTAGTTTTATGAAAAATATAGCATTTTTAGAAAATATTTTCCAAGAAATCATTTTCCAAAAAAATCACTATATTTTTCGATGTTCGGTTGAAACATGAAAATGAGTTAGAAAATATATTTCATTATTTGGTAAAGAAAATCTTTTCCTTCATACACTAATGTCAAAAAACAATTTTATTATATTATATTATTCTTTTTCTTTATTTTTTCCTTTTCTTTCTTCTTTATTGGCTGATCGCCAGCCACAGGTGAGCTCGAGACCACTAGATCCGATCATCTAGGCGAGGCTTTGGGGACCTCACGCGAGACTCAAGCTTCCCCCAGGTGGTTGGATCCAACGAGGCCCAAGCTCGTTGTTGTTGGGCGAGCTTGACCTCATCATAGGCCAGCGAGGCTCCAGCTCACTGGCAAGGCTCCGGCTCACCTATGTCCCATCGCGACAGGCCAATGAAGAAGAAAAAGAAAAGGAAAAAAAAAAAAAAATAATTAAAAATTGATTTAAAAAATTAAATAAAAAAATAAAAAATAAAAGGAAAATAAATTTAATGAAAGAAAGTGAGGTGAAGAAGGCATGGAAAATTTTTTCCTCTTTCTCAAAAGTAGAAAACATTTTCTTCTATCTTAGAACACTTTTTTCCTTTAATGGAAAATATTTTCCCCAATCAATTTTTTTTTTCCATTTAACAAACATCAAAAAATCTGGAAAACACTTTCCTGAAAGCTATTTTCTGTGAAATGAATGTAGTCTTGGTGAAGAAAATGTCAAACTTTTCGGTCATTCGAACAACGAAAAAGGGAATCCTATTGGAGGCAATAACATTACTTGTAATGAGAATCCATTTGAGAGTTCCTTCTACAAGGATAGGTCGAAGGGTGCTCCTTCTCTCGACCTAACTCGTGAAGCTTCTTCACCTATGAATTGATTGGTTTAGTCTAGCTATTGAAATATCTTTATACAATATCAATAAATGTCATGCCCCGAACCCCGAGCACGTGCACATCCCACTGCGGTCGATCAAACATGCGACATCCCAGCATACGTCGCCGACCCATTCATTTTATTACACATGCGGAAGCGAAACAAATCCCCTGACAACATTTAACTTGGGATAGAAAAGTAGGCAATCAATCACAATACCAAACACTCGCTTATAAACACATCGGTTTAAATACAATCCTGAACTGTCTACAAGATAGACCGGCTCGACAAAAGGGGAACTATCCTAAGACTAACTAGCAGGACACGTTCACCGATCCTTCAGCTTCCACCTTGGCTTCGGTTCCTTCACGACCACCATCTAGGGACCTGAAATTTTGGCCCACAACGGGGTGAGACATTGTCTCAGCAAGTTCAACCCCCTAAACCCATATTAGAAAGAAAATACACCCCGGGTGGGCTAGCCACATCACACAGAAGACTTACCTCGTCTTAATTCCTTCCTGCAGGTTAGCACAATTTGTATCACACCAACTCAGGAAATAATAAGAATTCAAACAATTGGAACGCCAACACTTTCATAGGAACCACAAACACACTCAAAGACGCATTCCAATTATTATTCACTGTCACACAAGGGCATAGCCTACTCGCGAGTTCGGCTATCTACCGACATTAATGCCAGGCATCGCCTCCCCCCCTTAGAGCGCGGCTTCGTCACTACGTTGACGGCATTCCCGAAGGAGCATAGGTCCAGTCGGCCTAGCCTCTACTGCAACCCGAGCCTCGTCACTAAGTTTAGAATCAGGTCCAGTTGGCTTAGCCTCTACTGTGACCCGAGTCTCATCACTAAGTTGACGGCGATTCTAAAGGAATACAGGTCCAGTTGGCTTAGCCTCTACTGCGACCGAGTCTTTCAACCAGCACACGACAATTCAAAACTGACCTCCGGACAATTTACATTTCACTCAAATACTCCAATTGCAATAGTAAACCTTAAATATCCAATTTCGGTGCCAAACCCGACACCTGAGATTTTCTGAATAAAATCCACATTTTCCACAATCGACACTCAATTTGCAATATCCACTCATCGAATTCAAAATCTGAATATACAGCAGCGATCAGCAAGAAATTCTAAGAATTTAGGGTCCCGAAATAATTTTCGAAATTTAATAAATAATTAAATTTATTTCGAAAATTAATTAAATAATAATATTCATATTTTTCACAATCCACGCTCAATTTGCAATATCCAACCATCAATTTCAAAATCCGAATACACGGCAGCGATCACAAATTCGAGAATTTAGGGTCCCGACAAAATTTTCGGAATTTATTAAATAATTAAATTTATTCCGAAAATTAATTAAATAATAATATTTTAATAATTTTCGTAATATAATATATTATTAAATAATCCAATAATTTCGAAACATTTATTTAAATCAAAAATAAATTCTTTTAAGTCACATCAAGGCTTATCATAAAATAAACCTTCTTAACCCTAATTAAACACACTTTAAATTAAAACACCACCTTAATCTAATCCACTCTTAAATAACTTAAACTAACCACCTAATAGCACTTTACATAAACTAAACCTCCCTAAACATAATTAACCCTCTAAGCGAGGTTTAGTGAGGTAAACTCACCGGATTAGCGAGCCGAGCGGACCAAAACGACGAGGGCGACGAGGGGATCGACTTTCCCAAAGGCAGACCTAACCTTCGGGGCCGGGAAGCAGGCCAAAACGGGCCAAAACCTAGCTGCCATACCCATTTCTTGCAGCTGCTATCCAAGCTCGAAGGGGGCTGTCCGGCGGCGGTTCGGGCGCGGGGGCGGCGGAGGAGAGGAGCGGCAACTCGGCGATGGCTCACGGCGGCCAGGCGAGATCTCCGGCGAGGGCGGAGCAGCTCGCGCACGGGACGGAGTGCGCGCGGACCGACGACGGCGGCGACGGGCTCCGGCAACGGGCGAGCTGGCGGCGTCGAGCGGCCGAGCGGGCGGACGGAGGGGGCGTCAGGGCTGCTGGTTCAACCGGTCGGATCCTCCTTCTCTCTCCTCTTTCAAAAGCCAAGACAACTCCCATTGATTCAAGGAAGAAGATGATGGAGACAAGGGGGAAGTGACATCCCACCTTTCCAAGAGCCAATCCCCACCATCCACTTGTCAAGATCTTAGGCACTCTTGCCCCACACCATGACATCACTTGTGATGTCACAATCCACTAACTCCAACCTCCCACAACCTTAATCCAATAGGTTCAATTTCATTTTCCGCCGGGGCATAAAATTCAAAGTCTTCAATTCTCCTCTAATTGAACCAAATTGAAATCCATAAAATTAATCCAATGTCACCACACTTCAATTCACATATTTACTTGACCATAGAACCCTCTTAGATCTCAAAAGTACAACCAAAAGCGGGCCTACCAATTTTCCGAACCAAATTAGCCATACCTTGATTAATTTGCTGAAAAACTCAGTTTGCATGAAAAATCCTCCGAGTATGAGTCAATATTCCTAAAATGATTTGTCACATACCAGGACTTCCAATTTCTGAATTCGATCTCAATTTCACGGTTAATTTCACTCTGGCACGATATTAGCGCGTCGATCCACCGGGTAGCTTTTAGAAATTTTCGTGCATTTGACTCGTGGTTGATCAATTCAAGCCACAATGTACATCTTTGACACATTGGCGACTCTCGGTTGTCGGGATAATCTCAAGGTTTCAAACACGGACACGGGGTACCCAAACGACGAAAAACCGGTCTAGTGCCGATCGACAAGAATTGTGCGATCTGGTGGAATCACCCACACTCGATCACATACCTCTGTCAAGTCGACCTATCTCCGGTCTCTAATCGATTTTTAACTGTGCCGTAATTAGGGGTGAGCATGGTCCGGATTGGTCCGGGCCACCCCCTAACCCTATGACCAACCCGTACGGTGTCGGTCCTCAATTTTTAGGACCGAGGACCGACCCTATTGAGCACGGGACCAAGGACCGGACCGACCCAATGGGTTCGGTCCGGTTGGTCAACCCGGGACCGATCAATAATTTTTTTCGTCTTGTTTTTTATACTCCCTAAAAAAGCAAACCTACAAATTCAAATTACACATCCATCGACAATGCGGCATTGTGCAACTAAACTATAAATACCAATACATATTCAGCAAATTTAAGATGACACAATAATAGAAATTTCGTACCTGCTAACCGCTCATCAAGATATGGGACAAGATGTAAAGTTCTTGTAATCATCTATCTTTAATATTCATAACATCACATACGCGAAGCAAACGTGGAAAAATAAAAATTCAACACAAATCAAGAGCATTGAAGATCTCAAATGAAGCACAAAGTAGAACTCACTAGCCAAGTTGTGTTCGGAAAGCAAGGGCGAGCCGAGCGGTAGGGTTTCTAGTTAGGGCTTTTTTTTTTCCTTCTGATTTACTCGGCGATAAGCGAGGCGACCGGCACGAGTGGCGAGCGGCAAGCGTCGAGCGTCAAGTGGGGCGAGCGTCAACTGGCGAGCGGCAAGCGTTGAGCGAGGCCAACGGCAAGCGGCGAGCGGCGAGCGTTGAGCGAGGCTAGCGGTGAGTGGTGAGTGGCGAGCGTTGAGCAAGGCCAGCGACGACAGCAAAGGGCGAGTGGCGAGCGGTGAGCGGCTCGAGTGGCGCGCACGGTCAGAGGTGAGCGGCGCGGGCAACCAGAGGCGAGCGGGATGTTGCTACTTTTGATTTTGGCAAATTGAAGAACAAAGAAGACAGAATGGAAGAGAATGTACTTTGGGGAAGGAAGCCGTGAGGAGATTTACGGCGTAAACTTCGCGCCGTTTTGGACGTCGCAAGTCCGTGACTATGAGGACTCCTTGGTCCTCACGGTGAAGAAAATACTCTGGACTGTGAAGGAGGACGCCGTGAAGACCTTTACAGCGTAAAATTCACACATTTTGGATGCCGTCTATTCTTGACTGTGAGCCTGAGGAGTCAACAGCTTTAACATCATTTTACTTAGTTTTTTTTTTATATTAATAACAGACATTTTACTTAGGTTTGAATATATAAAAGAATCATATATAATATAATATAATATACAGGGTTGGTCCAGGGTTGGACCTACCCAAAACTCTTAAGACCGAAGACCAATCCGCACAGTGTCGGTCCTAGAATTTCAGGACCAAGGACCAACCCAGTCCTCTTGGGAATCGGACCAGGACCGGCAGGGTTGGGCCGGTCCAGGGTCGGTCCAGGGTTGACCCTAGACCGCTGCTCACCCCTAGCCGTAATGACCCTTGCAGATTAACTCGGTCGAAAGATCGTTTCCTAGTCAAATTCTCAAGTCCGATGCATTAGAATTTCTTAACGGCTTCACCTAGTAGACTAGTTATCCCATGAGTGATCAATTCAGGGAAAATAACTATATGTGCACAGATGAAATGCCCATTTCAATTTATTGAAAATAGAATTAGAAATTCGGGATGTCACAATAAATCTTATATACCGTATGAACGCGTCTAAAAAAAAATTAGAACTATCTAGATTACGAAAGGGAGCTACTAATCGGCCTTTTGAACTCATGCATCACTGGCTTAGTGAGGTACATTTATGTTTTTTTTCAACTTTTTTTGTGAAAATGATTTTCTATCGTTATGCAAGAACTTATAAAGGCTGAGCTAGTTTTATGCTTATATGGATATTTCCCATCAATTGAAATTTCGACATGAGAGCTTAAATCTTTATAGTTACTATTCCATTTAAAAGAATTGATTTTTTTTTTTTTTTTATCATTTGTATATATTTCTAAAGGAGTTGATAAGTTTGAAATATCATTGGTGAAAAAAATTAATGATCACTTGATTTCCGAATAACTTATTGGTGCTAACACCTTTAAGAATTTTTTTGATAGTTTAGTAGTTATCACTTCTATGAAGTTCTTTACTTTCGCTTGAATTTTACCAAACTCCTATTTGAATTTACTACTCTTCATTTGAGCAACTTACCAACCTTCCCCAATTATATCATCAACAAGTTTTGTATTATCAATTCTCAATTTAGTTAGTAATATTTATTTTTTAAAATATAATTTTTTTTATTATTTACCAATTTTTATTTATCTATCTAACAAAATGTTCTAAATTTATCAACTCTTATATGAATTCACAGAACTTCTTTTGTGTGAATTGTCATTCTGCCCAATAGATTACCAACTTTTTTTTTGTTTACCAACCCTTTTTTGAGTTACTTACCAAAATTAATATGATTTTAAATATAAACAACAATATTTGTATGAATCACTAGTTTGGGACGAAGTATGATAGGCAAAATGACCCAATCGGTCCCCAACTTCTTGTACCAATGTTAGTTCAGTATTAAATTTTTCAATTTTGTTAATTTAATCTCAAACATTTATGTAAAATTATGATATAATCCTTCCGGTATATTTTCATTAAGAAATCGTCAAAGTGGTGATCTAATCATTGCCGGCCCTCCTCCATATCATAATATCAAATTAACGATTTCTAGCAAAAATTGATTAAAATGATTATATCGGAATCTCACATAGAGGTTTATAATTAAATTGACAAAATAAAAAATTTTAGGATTGCATTGATATTTGTATAATAGATCTATAATTGATTAAATAATTTTTCCAAAATTATGGTAGGCGAGGCTGTTATTTATGGCACCTATTGAACTTGCTGCCATGCTGGGTGTCTGGGACCGTCTGTAGAGTCCTAGAGTGACACCTTACTAGGACGTCAGTGCCCTGTCGCGTTGTCAAACTTCAAAGAGCCATTAATTTCGGAGCCAAATATATACTTAGATTTCGTCTCCGTACAGCCAAATCAGGTCCAAAACTCACTTGTCAGCCATAAATTTCAACCATCCGCATCCACCGATCTCTGACGCATTAAAAATCGTGTCTCCTCTGCATTTCTCATTAATCGCCAGATGCATTTTGTCTGCAACACCAACTCTGAAGAAATTGGACGACTAAAGTTGATCAAAGTTCTCTCCGATTGCAGAAAACCATTCAATGCCGGTCAATGTTGAAGTGTTATAAACCGAGTTATAAACCTTCCAATTTGATAATATTGCAAATGACCTATGGCTCCTCTTTTCGTTAATTTTAGTAGGTAATTATATGGGTCATACCGATTAATGGAATTCGATAGGTAAAAGAATGGCCGGAAATTGTTGCAAGTTCAATAGTCATTAAATGCGTGATTAGATGGTGATCGTGATTCAGGTTATCTTGAAAAATTGCCTTGTTCTGCACTGTCGAGGCATCCTCCTCGATATTGCTCCAACAACATTTCTAATTATAACATGTCATTAATTCTGGTTAGAAATAATACCCTTAATTAAAGTAGCTCCCTTAAAAAGTTTTTCTTTGTGGTAGTACTAGTATATAAGCCCACGCGTCGCGTGGAATTCATACCCATAACTCTGACTTTTCATAGCAAGTAAGTACTAAATATCGTAAGATTAGCAAAAAAGAGTTGTTCCGGACAATAAAAATTCCCAAAGAGAAAGATGGGCTCGACATCGAGAGAACATGTTTGATCAGGATGAAAAGAAACAAAAAATTGCTCTAATTTTCCTTTTTGGACCTCTTTTTTGGCTCCTGGGCGACCCACTAAACAACCCTTGCTTATTATTTACAAAAGTTCCATAGTCAGTTCCTCTTGAAATGAAAGTAATGGTTGAAATTGCACCGTCGTTTCCGAGCAATAACGGTTCCTTTATGCTAGCATTTTATATAGTATTTGAATAAGTATTGTATTGGATAAAATAGAAATGATTTTACTCTATATGTTATATCTTGTTGCGAGTTCCCTATAAATATCTCAAATCACATATTATGTATGATAGAGTCAAATTTACTTAATCATACATATAATTACTTTCAAATTCTCATAGAATTAATTTTACTACTTATTAATTTAGATATTCCTAAATACATGTAGTATCTATAGCTCTATTAACTTTTTAAAAAATCTTCTCTTCACTTTTTCTAAAAAAATATTTTTCTCGTCTCACAGGTCAATATTTAGTACTCATTGTTAAGAGATTTTCCTCTGAACTTTTTTTTTCTTGAAAAACTATTAAGTTTTCATTTGAAAAAGTTAAAAAAATTCCCTTCATTGAAATTTAATACATGTAATGCGTAAAAGTCACTTTTCATATAATGGATCAGATGGTTCATTTTGATGTTTGAATCTATTAGATAGTGCAATTATTTAGGACAGCCTGGCGCTATCTTCTTCTTTTTTTTTTTTTTTTTTTTTTTTTTTTGAATTTCCAGTTTGAGATGCATTTTCAATTGTGAAATGAAACTTAGCTTTCGACCTCCAATTCATCATTAAATTTAAATTTTCTTCTATTGATTTGGATAGTTCTTGGGCCCCAAGTCCAACGACGAGATTGAATGAAATTTTAGTTTTCCATCCTCATCACCACCGTTCTTTTACGCCCTAGTCCTATGTTTCTTATGAAGGACGCTTCTTTAAATTTTAAAATATTCTGTGTTTAAGCTATTTTGTCAACCAAATTATTCCTTCCTTGATCCTTATCTGATCTCATTCCTCAACCAGTCCACTTAACCTAAACTAATGTCGTCACTCCCTAGTTTAGCGCTACAAGATTGACAAAGTTGAGAGGCGTGTATTATCTTATGGATTCTAAGTCTTCTATATACTTTCTAAATACGAGTTGTTATAGTAAAATACACCACTGTTGCGATAATCATTGCCTAAGAAAGTTACTGTTGGTTTGACTTTTAGTTCCCGAACTCACATCGCTCTTGATTTTGATAGGTAATTGTGCTAGGAGATTATGGCAACATGCTTTGACGTGACTAAGTGCGAAAGAGATTGGAAGGAAAGTTGGATAGGGGAGTTGAATCCTCTAAAAGATATTTAAAGACAAAAGCCACCCCGTGCACACACTAGGCACATTTTTACATTAGCAAAAGAGCTAGGGGGCCAACCTAGAAATCCTTTTGGATGTATAGGGATCCTGTTGAATGATATCATAAGGATATCGTACCCATCATGTAATATTTGGCATTGTACCATAACTATTCCACACCATTCGTGATTCGAAAATTCAAAATTGACGAGCCCGTCATTGCACACCCACTAAGACACTAGATTTCTCTCAACATGAGATAGATGCTATAGCTAAGAATCCCTTTTGATTGTTATTAAAAGGGTCTCGCACCCACTATGTAGTGTTCGGCACCTCACCCTCACTAAGACATCGAATTTCTCTCTATATGAGGTACAAGCTACAACTAGGCAATGTAGCACGAGCAATTCAGAGGTTCACTCACGACATAAATTAAACTTGTGACCTCTTGAAAGACGGATAACTCTTTTTATCACTAAGCCAATCCGTTTAGCGATACGCCACACATATACATCAGTCTATATTTTTCAGTGCATGGAAAAAGAAGTTGGACACGGACAGAGAAATTTCATTGAATCTGGCTTAATAAAATTGGCAGCGAAGTGAAGGAATCCAAGTCATTTAGTCTCTCTTTTTAAGTTGTGTGAATAGACGTTATTGACCTTAATAATTTATTTATTTTTGGTCTACGACCTTCCAGTATCCAGGGTATCCCCAACTAAATCCGGAATCAAGCATTGTCAGACTCATAAGGGGGTGGCACTCCCTACGCCGTTTGCTCCATACACGAGACTCGAGACCTTCATATGTTTTAAAGCAATCAATCGATTGTCGAGCAATTTCACATTATTCAAGCTTTTATTGGTCATTCCTCATAACCGATATGAATCCTTTATAGTTAGGGAGTAGCTATAATTAGGGATGTATAAAATAATCGAAAACTGCTGATAACCAGACCAAACCAATGGTTTTCACTGGGATTGGTTCAGTTCCTGGTTCCAATCGTGGAACAACCTACTTGTCCAATCGGACCAGACTAATATATATATATATACTAAATTATAGCTCTCTCAGATTCAGTCTCTCTCTAGTCTTTCATGCCTTTTACTTTACTTGTCGGTCCGCAGAGTCATAATTAGAAAGAAACCCAAGTCTCCACCTCCTCTACTCCTCATCTCATTCCCATGCCTTCAACTCTCTTGCCTCATCTCGCTCTCCATTTGTCAGTTGCCTAGCCTCTTACAGTCGTGGGCTCGTCTCCGGCCCTCCCTCACAGTTAGCCTCACCTGCCTCTTAATTGTTATTCAGTTCTCAATCCTTATACTCCTTTCTGTGCTTCCCATTATGCTCTCGCTGGGTCAAAATTTCAGCGCAGCTCATCCAAAAGAAGATAGCCGCTGCACTGAAACAAGGAGAATTCCTAATTCCATTGCATGAATGTTGATTGCTCCAAGATTTGCGGCCACGACAATCAAGAGCTGGAACATAGACTAGTTCGTGCTGTTCTGCTTTTTTCCGAAGATGCAAGAGAACGACCCTTAGACCCTTGGAAAAACAAGCCAGAAATGTCCAGAGGATTAGTAGGTGTGACAAATGAGATGCATGGATATATAACTCAACTAAAACCAGTACTTTCACGAGGCACAAACCATTCCAAAATCTATCTTGAATTAGCACATGCTTGCAGGTTTCCCTAGCAGCACCAATTCCATGGACCCACTAACCGGTTCCCGAGTGGGTCCATGAAACCATTGACCGGTTCCATTTTCCATTTTGTGAAACCGATTCTTAATGGGTTTCTGGTTCCAGGGTGGGAAACACCTACACTCAAACCGATCATCTCTGGCTACAACACATGCATTACCTAAAAATGACCAAAATGTCCTCATATATTGAGGAATTTATCTGGAATACTCATCCATATTCTAGTTCTTCTTCTCTTTGCCTCCCCTCATCCTCTGCCATTGTCCTGCATTGGTGTCATGTCTTCTCAAATACGAGTGGCAATGATAGAAATTATCTGAATATGTCCCGAGTTTATGCCCGTCGAATAAAATTCAAGCCAAAATTAAATTACCGGAAGTCCAGCGTATATTCTCAGATCACCGAATGTGGATTCCTCGCATAGGAAAGTCCACATTGGACTTGGATTATCGTTTGACCTCTAAGGACAAGCTTGAATTTTGGTCTGAACAAAACAAGAAAAAGGAAATATACGAATCCTTATTCAAGTCAGTCCAGGAAATTAAAAGGGGAAACGTCCAACTTGGATTTTCGCGCGCGTGCACACATACATATCTTGCAAGTTGTCCAAGAATTTAAGTGCCGAACACATACATATCTTGCAAGTTGTCCAAGAATTTAAGTGCTGAAGCCAATTAAATCTTGTGTAAGATTTGTTTAATTTCTTTGGAAGATTGAAAAATTATTTCATGAAGAATTGTAAGGCTAAACGGTGAATTATTGAATGCAATTGATACTTGGCAAATATTGAAAGTGTCCAAGGAAATTGAGTATGACTGTAATCTTCATTGTATCACTAATGTAATTCTTTACTGTTCTCTTCGTGAATATAGATTATATTGATCGAACAACATAAATTTGATATCCAATTTATTTTCTTATTCTATCATTCTACCGCTTGAGTTAATGATGGTACCATGGAGAAAGTTTGTGTTTTGTTAGGAATTTTGTTTGTGTGGGTCACAATTGCTAGACACACGGCTATTTATGCAAACCCGCCACTCACATAAAGAAAGGACGAAGTTTCCTTCAATGAAGGATTTCTCAAATGAAGAAGTTCCAGCCACAAGGTCACGGTACTACCATGGGGCAAAGGCGAACTTTTTCGATAGACTAAAAGAATTAAGATAGACAAATGCGGGAAATTAAAAAAAAAAAAGTCATAAACCTATTATATGACAACCAATTTAATCCTAAACCTTTAATTGTGTCAATTAAATCCCAAACCTGTTGACAACTTGCCGATTTAGCCTTAAACTTTCAAATCATGCTGATTTAGTTCTAAACCTTTGGATAATTTGCCAATTTAGTCCTTCCATCCAATTTTGGGTAGAAATCATTGATGTGGCAATATAGTCAGTGACGATTGTCCTACGTCAATGCCGATCATGCTATACAAGGCAATTGATGCTACATAGATTGCTAGTCAACGCTTTTCAGCCAAAATTAATCGGAATGAGTAAGTTGGTAAATTATTAAAAGGTTTAGGACTAAATTGGCAAATTATCAAAATGTTTAGAACTAAAATGGTATAATTGAACTATTTATGACTAAATAAGCAAATTGTCAAAATATTCAGTACTAAATTATCACAATTGAAAGGTCTAGGATTGAATTGGTCGTCGTGTAATAGGTTTAGAATTTTTTGAATGATCATCTCGACAAGTATGAGGTTACATAGTAGATGAGTTACCCCGACAATGTTACGACCCCAAAAGACAAGATCAATGTGCTGTTTAACGTTAAAGTTCTCGAGACTTCTTAGATGTTCCACTTCTTGGAACCAGCTTTTAGCCATTTGGGGCTGTATCAAATGCTTTTCTACGTTCGACCCAAAAAAACAAAAATGCTTTTCTACGTCGCCAAAGAACAAATCACCTTGTTCCTGAGGATACTGTCACATTGGAATCTTAACCTTGGACCAGAACGAATGTTGTGAACTTATTCGAAACGAGGAACTTGGGGACTCGTTGCTTTTGGAACGACACGCATTCCCTTGGAACGTGGGCCGTCCGTTCTGAGTTTTCACAGCGAAGCGGACGAATTAACGACTCGAGAAATTGGTTGGAAGAAGCTCCGAAATTTGTCCTCGGTGCGTTGTGGATACGTGTTCTCCCCTTTTGGTTTTATCGAATGCATATTGAAATGGGAACGTCTTTGGATCAAAGTAAATCTTGTTTATTACTTTCAATTACAATGCGGGTTGATTCACTCATCCTGTGGAGAATCCTAGGTTCGATACGAGCATCACATTTATCGGCCTTTGGCTGATAGTAGTAGTCTTTTTGGGAGTTGAAAGAAACAGCTTCATCGGCTCACAAGAGCTAAGCCTTGCGTGAAAATATTCCCCCTTTCAACCGTGTATCTCTCAATCTCAAAAGCTCACTTAAATAAATGCAAACGTCTGCTCTTAAGACTATCTGTTGAAGTGATCTCATAGTCGTTGCCATTGGCGAGAGATAAAGAAAGAATATACCATTCCTTTTATGACTGTAGAATTAAAGCAGACTCTGCACAAGCAATGCGATTATAAGCCGATCCTTAATTAGAATCCATATTCACTCTAAAGTTTCAACATTTAGTATTTGGAAAGAAAACTTATCTCCATGGCCTAGAATGGATAACATTATATTGGTTCAATTAACAAATGCCAGTTCAAGAACCAAATAAATATTAGACTCTTCAAGACATTAATATATCTGATAATATGTGTCATTATATCTCATTGGATATTCTTAATAAACGTCCTTAAGGCACTTAATTCAAGAAACTATTGATGATTCTCTCTAAACTAGTCCAAGATAATAAAAAAGAAATGTAAATGTTAGAGAGTGCCTCCTGAGCACTTGTTGAATTCGCTATTTGAAGTAAATGACTTCATTAAGATAAATGATTTTTTAATTTTCAAGGTGTCTCGAACATTGTTATTTTTACAATATAGTGAGCTCAGGTAATCCCCTTGTGGCATTTGTAATAATCCCGAAATTAGACAATTACTTAATAAGAAACGAGTGCAGCCGAGCCTCCAAGAAGCGAACACTTGGCTCATTAGCCGAGGCTCGGCTAAATCCCCAATCGATTACGGCTCCCTCGCAAGACGACGCCCCCACGAATCTTCGACATGTCGTGCCATTCATTCTCTTGATTCCAGATCATCATCACGATCATCATAAACGACACCCGTTAATAATTACTTAAAATTCGCAATTGAATTCGTCCGAAAAACATAGCAAACTACCCTGTATAAATACGTCACCTCCCCAGTATCAGACTCCATCAAAACACAACCCGGCAAAGGAGTTCAACCCGAGAGAGAGAGAGAGAGAGAGAGAGAGAGAGAGAGAGAGAGATTTTAAGTGCAATAGCATACCAAATCTTTATGGCAATGGAATCCTCCACCGGCAAGGACTTCAAGATCGGAGAGTGCCGAGGCCAGAAGGTGGTCGACGGCGAGGTGATGCCCCTTGTCCTGCTCCCGGCGGAGCCCACCAAAGCTGACACCGAGTCCCTCGTCGCAGCTCTGAAGAAGAACCGGGAATGGTTCGACCAGATGATCATCAAGAACAGCGCAGTTCTGCTCCGTGGCTTCGACGTGAAGAACGCCGAGGACTTCAATGAGATCGTCGAGGCTTGTGGATGGGAGGACATCCGCTACATCGGGCCCGCGCCGAGGACTCACATCTACAAGCGGGTTTGGACAGCGAACGAGGGCCCGCTGTCGGAGTTCATATACTACCACCATGAGATGGTTCTGGTGAGTGACTAGGTCAATACATGCATTACAGTGAAAACATCTTTCATCGCACATGCTCCGCTGACGCGATATCACTTGCGAGTTTATCAATTCATACATCTTTTCGTTTTTTGAAATAAATTTCACTTCTATATGCTCGACAATTTTTTTCACCCTTGAAGTTTCAAGATACATATCAAATATCTAGTTAGTTCGATTTGTCACATCAGTTACTATAGTTGATTAAATTATAGAAGAAATCCAAGGGCCAATCGAAATGAGTTCTTTTCGTGGTTGAGTGATCTAGCGGAGTGAATGGAATGCATCAGGATTCAAATGGGATTGTCCGACTTTGAACTTTTCTTACATGCTTATTCATTCTGTCACCGCAATGAATTTAATTGAGAACACTGCTCCTCAATAAGCAATTGCATCCACGATGATTGGTAGAAGTATTCTCGTCTATTTCTTTTTTTCTCTGTTTCTTACATATGCGTTAGAGAGGAAATTAGATATATTCAGCTCAATCAAACACTAATTTAAAAACAACGGGCAGCAATCATGCCTTATTTTTCAAGTTCATATTCTTTAAACTGAAATCGACTAGTTCTCTATGGATTTAGAAAGCGCACTATCTCTATCTAGAGAGAGTAGACTAGTCCCTCTCCTGTTGAGCAGCGACCGAACTAAATTGGATCTAATTACAAAACGAACACCAACTACTGTGGATGCAACAGTTCAAGGAAAACCCCAAGAAGGTGATACTGTTCTGCGAGGTGCCGCCACCAGAGGGCGGGGAGACACCATTCGTGCCAAGTTTCCGGGTGACGGAGCGGATGCTGGAGGAGTTCCCGGAGGAGGTGGAGGAAATGGAGAAGAAGGGGCTGATGTACACCTTCACTGCCCCGAGCACGAATAACACTTCCTCCATGAGGGGCCGCGGCTGGCAGGATGCTTTTGGCACCCCTGACCCAGCCGAAGCCGAGAGAAGGTATACTCGTATATATGGTTCATGATTATATCCATGTTCTGTTCGTCATCAAGACATGAATTAATTTTCGCAGACTATGGCTCAGTACCAGGTATGTAATTGAAGCAGAACAAAATTAGCATTTTTTTTTTTTTTGTAGAAGATTTTGATAGTCTATACATAATCTGCGTAAAGTTTAATTTTTATGTGACCATTTGAATCCAAAATTTATTTCTTCTTTCTAAAATGAACGAACTTCATAACAATTTTTCTTATGCATTTAGGAAATCCTGTACAACACAAACCCTTGTCGCAAATATAAGTTTGGCTTGCAATATGTATTATTTGAGACTCGCGTGCTGAAAATCTTTTTTTTTTCCGGAGAAAAAGCGGATTAAATTGAAAATGATGCCATTCATATTAACATAATTTGGTTTTTTACACAATCTCTAGATAAATTGACTAATGCAGCACAACAAAAACACCGGTATTTACCTAATTTCGATTTTGCTTTGCACAAAAATTTCGCGAGGGAAAATGCAAATTTCATTCCATTGTACATAATCTTTTGTAGGGTGAAGGCCATGGGAATGGATGTCGAATGGCTGCCCGACGGTGGACTGAAGACGATCATCTCCCCACGATCCCTCACGAGGGTGTTCGAGGGGAGAAAAGGGCGGAGGATGTGGTACAACACGGTGGTGGGGATGCACGGGAAGGAGATCAGCTCGGCCACGATGATCGACGGGACCAAGATCCCGGACCACGTGGTGAAGCGATGCGGCGAGATCCTCGACGAGGAGAGCATCCAATTCAAGTGGGAGAAGGGCGACGTCCTCTTCTTCGACAACATGGCCTTGCTCCATGGACGCAGGCCATCGCTCCCGCCAAGGAAAGTGTTGGTGGCCACTTGCAAGTGATTTGGTCCCGAGCGTATCGTGTTCTCGAAAGCTCTGAAACAGATTATATGGAGCCAAGAAGAAATGGAATGAACTAGGGCAAGGTATGAATAAACGTTGATTTAGTTTTAAGCGATATCCCCTATGTAATAATGGCGGCGATCCGCCGCCACCGTGTCAGCGAGTTCCCATGTTGTCGCTCCTCCTCTGCAACTCGGCGGGGGAGGTCGCGACCTCAGGCGACCTCAAACCGGAGGTCAAGGACTGCCGACATGAGGTCTTCTACTTATGAGTGAATTTTTACTTTATGAAATACCCTATTGCCGTTCGCTTCCTCCTCTATGGTGTTCATGATTGAATTTGATTATCCATATACAAACTCGTGTGGAATGAAACAGCTCCACGACATACGTATGTCTGATCGTGTCGAAAGATCTCGACAGTGAAGTGAATCATTTCATGTAGTTTCACTTCAATTACACAATTCATTCACAACGTATTTACGTAAAATAAAACCTCATAATATACCGTTTTGAGCTCTGATATCGAATTTCGCCGAGGATGCTAGATAAGTCACAACTAATCTTAGGCGATGCAGTGCCTAATGGTATTAAATTTGATGTTGACAGAGGCACGTCCAAACATGGGGATGACCATGCTCGCTACTTATCTGCATAGAGTAGCAGAGGGAACGAGGAATACCTCACTGCACCTCGTCAATGCCCTAATCTACTATGCTATAAGACTATCGCAATGACATCAGCAAGTCCGAGAATGTCCTCCAAATTTGCATTCTTCTCCAATGGATTAACTCTTTGCGCGCTATCTCAATCGACGTCCTGCCCTAGCCTCCAATGTCACGCCGCGGATGTCGCAGTGTCATGTTTGTCCATGCCGGCCAGGCAACACAAGACTCTGGTGCAAGACAGCATCAGGATTGGATTCCTAGGAGAACCAATCATAGCAGTTTGACGACGTCCGATCTCTTGAATCCTTTGTCCAGAAGTCGCAATTATAAAATAGCAAGGAACAGCCGTCGATGCTCTTAAATGTTTCGCTTCCATGTTTGATAGAAATCAGAAACGAAGTCGTGTTCATGTGTTTTGGGGCACCGCTAGTGTCTTGCAGCCTCGGATTTTTCTTCACATGACACAAGCGAATCTAAATGAGGCACTTGATTGCATAACATTGACAAGTTTTAAGACGTAGTACTAAGATACGAAAGTTACATAACCCAATCACATTTTCAAGGGTAATGAAAATATTAAGGCTTCTAATTCACTTTATCCATATATTTTATTAAAACGTAAAAATATGAATAAAAGCACTATCTTACTTACATATTGCCACGTCTAAATACGAGAGGAATATTGATGAAGTAAGCCTAGATGAAAACTTATATGGCACCCCGTGAATGAAGAACCGTTCTATTACCTTTTATCAGTATTTTTTGTGCGTATTGTACACAATTATCACCTCCTCCTCCTTCTCCTCCTCCTCCTCATCGTCATCGTCTTTATTACACAACACTAGAGGTGGCAAAATATGTCTTAAACTTAATATGACACATTTAAATCATAAATGGGTCATATGGGTCACTTATTTTTTTAAACTAATTAAATGGGTTTAAAAGTTGAAGATTTAAGATAAATGAGTCTTAAATGAGTTGGACTTATAACCCATTTTTAATTAAAGCCTCACAAACTCTCTCTTCCCTCTTTTTAACTTTTCAAATTTCTTTTCTTTTTTCTTTTCTCTTTTTTTTTTTCTTCTTCCTCCTTCCTTAGCCGGTGGCCGGCACGGCGACGGTCGATGATCGGCCATGCAAGGCAAAGGCCTCGCCAGATTCAGTGAGACTCGAGCTCACTAGCATCGGGTGAGCTCAAGCTAGCTAGATCCGGCAAGTCGGAGGCCTCGCCAGATGTCAGCAAGGCTCGAACTTGCCTAACATCGGCTAGGCTCAAGCCTCGCCGATCTAGGGAGACTCAAGCTCACTGACGTCGAGCAAGGCTCGAGCCTCGCCGATCTAACGAGCCCTATGGCCGACTAAAGAAAAAGAAAAAAGAAAAAAAAAATTATATTCTTAAAAAATAAAAAATAAAAATTCAATTTTAAAAAAATTATAAAAATTGTCCATTGAATTTGTATTGCATAAAAGTATTTTAGCAATACCATTTTTTTTAAAAAAATTCATAAGAAATAAGCTTTCTTAGGTTTAGTTAAATAAGTCAGGTATGGATTAAGTATGGATTGGGTTGGGTATGAGTAAAAAATTTTGCATTACAATAAATGGGTCATAAACGAGTTAAATGGGTTGATTTAGATCAGATCATTTATGACCCAACCCAAACTCAATCCAACCAACCTGTTTAACAGGTCTACACAACACTAAAATGGCGTTACCAATTTCATGTCTTTGTGGGGGATGTTTGCTCGTGGATGTTTCTGGCCTTCACTGCCTCGGTTTTTAATTTAATATGGCCCAGGTTTGCATCAGCCACCTGGTCTTAGAATCTAAAATCCTAACCCTAAAACGGCCTTATCAATTCAAATCATTTGCTCCAAATTGAAGTTCGCGTCTTCATCCTTTTTGTTTTGGACCGATTTCCTTAATAAGGCCAATTTTGCATTAGCTCAGTAGGTTTATAACTCGAATACTCTTATGTCTCTGGAAGTACAGAGAATTTAGTTCAGTAAGTTTATCATTGTTGCTTTTTCATTTTTTAAGGATAAACCTCCAAAACACAGCTTGGGAAATTTATCTTGCACGCTATAAATTATCTTCCCAGTGAACTAAAGTTAATTTTTAATAATGTCACATGCATATCGTGAATATTCTGTACCTAATTTTTATTAAGTCCAACTTCAAAGAAGTCACAATTTGAAAACTTATAATACAATAAACAAAGTCATCATTAAAACCCAACTTCAAAGCCTTCTCTCCTTTCTCATCACTTTACACAAGACCCCAATGCATTGTCTTTTCAAAGTTTGGATCCAAAAGGGTTTTTAAAAAACATGCGAGTTGATCAGGTTGTCCTAAAGTGATGAAGGTTGCGTTTAAAAAGTATATTTATCAGATTACTTTAATTAATGAAACTTAGTCAACTTCGTGTTTTTCCTAATAATATAATCAGCCCCAAAAAGAGCTTTTTGGCCGTCAAAATTGTAATTAGGGCGAAAAGGGGAAGAAGAAATGATTAAAAATGGCAAATACGGTGGACTAGCAAGGCTGCAACGAGTTAATAAATTATATGAAATTTGACCGTGAAAAGAATGCAAAATAAATGAGATAGCTTCGCGTATCTCAATCCAAATCTCTAAAGATGACAATCGCGACATCTCAGAAATGCACCTTAAAAACCTACCATTAAAACCAACCCTAGGATGCAATTGGTTAAAACGTTGGGAAATTTCTAATGCACAAACTAGATGTCATGTGTTGAAATTCCACCAACTATGTAGAAATTGCTCTGGATTAGGAGACTACTGCACAGGTAAAAAACATTGACTTAATCGATATATGGGTCCTGTGAGATGTTCAATGAATCGTCGGGTCTTCCTAACTGCTCGAGATTAGAAGATAATGAAAGAAATGTACCTCTCCACGTAAAATGAGTAAGTCACTACATGAAAAAGAAAGTCATAGAATCATGTCCCGATGATTTTGAATCAAGAGGCCCATCACTTTCCCTTTCTTCATTTTCTTCCTCGTAATCATACAAAAATCTTCTTTTTCCACAGCACGTATAATTTTCTTAATTTATTCAACAACGTGGCAAGGAACGCGTGTTTCTCTTTCTCCAAAGTCGTGAGAAACGTGATTGAGGAACTCTATTAAAATTACATAGGTAGTAGACTTGGCTGGCTTTGTATGGGTGCATAAATGGTTGAATAACTTGGTGAAGAAAAGGTCAAACTTTTCGGTCATTCAAACAACGAAAAAGGGAATCCTGTTGCAAGCAATAACATTACTTCGAATGAGAATTCGTTTGAGAGTTCTTTGTACAAGGAAAGGCCGAAGGGCGCTCCTTCTCTCGACCTAACTCGTGAAGCTTTTTCACCGATGAATTGATCGGGTCAGTATAGCTATTGAAATATCTCTATACAATGTCAATAAATGTTATGTATCGTATGAACGCATCGGGCTTTTTTAAATGTCCATAGGAAAAAAAATTAGAATTATCTAGATTACGAAAGGGAGCTACTAATAGGCCTTTTGAACTCATGCATGACTGGCTTAGTGAGGTACCTTTATTTTTTTTTTCAACTTTCTTGTGAAAATGATTTTCAATCGTTATGCAAGAACTTATAAAGGCTGAACTAGTTTTATGTTCATATGTTTATTTTCATCAATTGAAATTTTGACATGAGAGCTTAACTCTTTGTAGTTACTATTCCGTTTAAAAGAATTGATTTTTTTTCATTTGTATATATTTCTAAAGGAGTTAATAAGTTTGAAATATCACTGGTGCAAAAAATTACTGATCACTTGATTTCTTCATGACTTGTCGGTGCTGACACTTTTAAGAAATTTTTTTGATAGTTTAATAGTTATCACTTTTATGAAGTTCTTTACAAAAGCTTGAAATTTACCGAACTCCTATGGGAATTTACTACTCTTCATTTGAACAACTTACTAACTTTCCCCAATTATATCAATTCTCAATTTAGTTAATAATATTTATTTTTTAAAATATAATATTTATTTTTATCTACCAATTTTTATTTATCTATCTAACAAAATGTCCTAAATTTATCAACTCTTATATGAATTCACGAAACTTCTTTTGTGTGAGTTACTGTCGTTCCACCCAATAGGTTACTAACTTTTTTTTTTTTTTTTTTTTTTTGGTTTACCAACCTTTAAGTTACTTACCAAAACTAATATGATTTTAAATATAAACAACAATATTTGTATGAATCGCTAATTTGGGATGAAGTATGATAAGGAAAATAACTCAATCAGTCCCAAACCTTTTGTACGAATATTAGTTCAGTCTTAAATTTTGTAATTTTGTCAATTTAATTTGAAACTTTTATGCGAAATTATAATGCAATCTTTCCAGTCTTTTTTCATTAGAAAATCGCCAACGTAACGATCTAGTCATCACTGATCATCCTATATATCAAATTGTCATATCAACGATTTTTAACAAAAAATGGTCAGAATAATTATATTGAAATCTTGCACAGAAATTTATAATTAAATTGGTAAAATAAAAAAATTTAGGATTAAATTTATATTTTTACATCAAATCTATAATTGATTGGATAATTTTTCCAAAATTATAGTTGACGAGGCACCTCTTGAACTTGCTGCCATGCTGGGACCGTTGTAGAGTCCTAGAGTGACACCTTACTGGGACGGCAGTGCCTTGTCGCGTTGTCGAACTTCAAAGAGCCATTAATTTCGGAGCCAAATATGTACTTAGGTTTCCTCTCCGTACAACCAAATCAGGTCCAAAACTCATTTATCAGCCATAAATTTCAACCATCCACATCCACCGATCTCTGACCCATTAAAACCGTATCTCCTCCTTATTTCTCATTAATCGCCAGATGCATTTTGTCTGCATCACCAACTCTGAAGAAATTGGACGACTAAAATTGATGAAAGTTCTCTCCACTCGCAGAAAACCATTCAATGCCGGTCAATATCGAAGTGCCATAAACTAGGTTCTAAACCTTCCAATTTGATAACATTGCAAATGGCCTGTGCGCTCCCCTTTTCGTTAATTTTAGTAGGTAATTATACGGGTCATATATGGACGGATTAATGGAATTTGATAGGTAAAAGAATGGCCGGAAATTGTCACAAGTTGATTAGTCATTAAATGCGCGATTAGATGGTGATCACAATTCGGGTTATCTTAAATAACTGCCTTATTCCGCACTGTCTAGGCATCCTCCTCAATATTGCTCTAACAATATTTCTAATTATAATACGTCATTAATTCTAGCTAGAAGTAATACCCATAATTACGAGATAAGAATAGTAGAAGTGTCAAAACTTTCGTACAATACTAACTTTAGTGTCAAAAAAAAATTTCACTCACTTCAGTGTCACATCGAATAAAATTGATTACTTGAATGCCAAATCCGACAAATCATCCTACATAAAAAAAAATAAAAAAGATAATTTGTTTAATATATATATATATATTATTTTATTTTTTGCTTTTTTTTTTCTTTAGGGTTGGCGAGGGTCACAAGCGACCCTCGCCGGCCTCAAAACCCTCACCTAGATTGGGCAAGGGTTGCCTCGCCTTTGGCTGCAAAGTCCCTCCCTTGCCACCTCTGGGCAACATCGCTAGTGACTCTTACCCAAATCTGGCCATGAAGGCCCTTGGTGAGGGCATCCCAACCTTGCCGGCTGCAAGCGAGGCAACGAGCCTCATGACATCACCATCGCTGGTGAGGCCCCAACGACCTCACCTAGGGCCTACATGACCAAGGGCAAGGATTTCGTAGCCGGCGAGGCTCACTGGTGACCCTTGCGCAACCCTAAAGAAAAAAAAAAGTAAAAATTAAAATTTAAAATTAAAATATATATATGTAAAAATTATTCACGTCAATGCCAACCAAGCCACGTTAGACAACCAATGTCCATGTTTCATTTTTCGACAGGACAAATCGAAATTGACACTCAAGTGATCGATTTTTCAAATTTGTGGCATTTAAATGAGTGAAAAAAAAAAAATTGACACTTAAGTAAGCTCCATATGAAAATTTTGGCACTCCTATTGTTCTTACCCCTAATTAAAGTAGTTCCCTTAAAAATCTTTTCTTTGTACTAAGACTAGTATATCTGCCCATGCATCGCGTGGAATTCATACCCTTGATTTTATACATAACTCTGGCATTCCATAGCAATTAAGTGCTAAATGTTGTAAAATTAGCAAAAACGAGTGGTCCCGAACAATGAAAATTCTCAAAGAGAAAGATGGGCTGGACATCGAGAAAACATGTTTGGGCAGGATGAAAAGAAACGAAAAATTACTCTAATTTTCCTTTTTGGACTTCTTTTGGTTCCTGGGCGACCCACTAAACAACCTTTTATTAGTATTGACAAAAGTTCCACGGTCGGTTCCTCTTAAAATGAAATTAATGGTTGAAATTGCACCGTGGTTCCTTATGCTAGCATTTTATATAGTATTTTAATACGTGTTGTAATGGATAAAATCAAAATAATTTTACTCTTTACGTTATATTTTGTTGCCAGTTTCCTATATCATGTATGATGGATTCAAATTTACTTAATCATACGTATAATTACTTTCAAATTCTCGTAGAATTAATTTTAGTACTTATTAATTTAGATATTCCTAAATAGATGTGGTATCTATAACTCTATTAAATTTTTTACTTTTTTCTAAAAAGAAAAAAAATATTTTTCTCGTTCTCATAAGTCAATATTTAGTACTCATTGTTAAGAGATTTTCCTCCGAACTTTCATTTTTTTTTTCCTTGAAAAACTTTTAAGTTTTCAATTGGAAAAGGAAAAAACCTCCCTTCATTGAAATTTAATACATGTAATGCGTAAAAGTCACTTTTCATATAATGAATCAGATGGTTCATCGTGATGTTTGCATCTATTAGCTAGTGCAGTTAATCGGGACAGCTTGGCGCTATCTTCTTCTTTTCTTTTCTTTATTTTTTGAATTTCCGGTTTGAGATGCATTTTCAAATTGTGAAATGAAACTTAGCTTTTAGTCTCCAATTCTTCATTAAATTTTAATTTTCTTCTATTGACGTGGATACTTCTTGGGTCCCAAGTCCAAGCGATGAGAATGAATGCAATTTTAGTTTTCCATCCTCATCACCACCATTCTTTTATGCCCTAGTCCTATGTTTCTTATGAAGGACGCTTCTTTAATTTTAAAATATTCCATGTTCAAGCTATTTTGTCAACAAGATTATTCCTTCCTTGATCTAGTCTCCTTCCTCAACCAGTGCCACATAACCTAAACTGATCCCGTCGTTCCTAGTTCAGCGCTACAAGATTGACAAAGTTGGGACGCATGTATTATCTTATGGATTCTAAGTCTTCTATGTACTTTCTAAATACGAGTTGCAATAGTAAAATACACCACTGTTGCGATAATCATTGCCTAAGAAAGTTGCAGTTGGTTGGACTTTTAGTTCCTGAACTCACATCGCTCTTGATTTTGACAGATAATTGTGCTAGGAGATTACGGCAACATGCTTTGACGTGACTAAATGCGAAAGAGATTGGAAGGAAAGTTGGATATGAGAGTTGAAGACCAAAGTTGCCACGCGCACACACTACACACATTTCTATATTAGTGAAAGAGCTAGGGGGCCAACCTAGGGATCTTTTTGGAAGTAAAGGGATCCTGTTGAATGATAACATAAGGGTATCATACCCATCATGTAATATTCGGCATTATACTATCCGTGATTTGAAAGTTCAAAATTGACGAGCCCATCGCTTCATGCTCACTAAGACATCAGATTTCTCTCCACACAAGGTACACCCTATAGTTAGGAATCCTTTTTTATTGTTATTAAAAGGATCTTGCACCCGCCACAGTGTGTTTGGCACCTCGCCTTCATTAAGATGCTGAATTTCTCTCTATACGAGGTACAAGTTACAACTAGGTAATGCAGTACTAGCAATTCAGATGTTTACTCATGACATAAATCAAACTTGTGACCTCTTGAAAGACGGATGACCCTTTTTATCATTAAGCCAATCTGTTTGGCAGCGCGCCACACATATACATCAGTCTATGCTTTTCAGTGCATGGAAAAGGAAGTTGGACATGGCCCGAGAAAATTCATTGCATCCGGCTTACCAAAATTGGCAGCAAAGTGAAGGAATCCGTGTCAGTTTAGTCTCTTTTTTTCCCCGCTATGATAGGCACACGAGCCTAATCAAGAAGCCGACAACTTTGCAAGGCCAAAACTTTTGGGGTATGCCCCCCATCCATCCGTAGCGCACGTAATGCACGACTTCGCCTGGCCAACCTTTGACTCCGCCTAGAATTACAGCTCAATTCTTCCCCCCCATTCATTCGTCTAATCTCCATGATATATTGGCAGTAAGTCGTCCTTAATGGAACTGGTGTTGACCGTGGAAATGAATTGGTAAAAGGGAGCTTTTGAAACTTGGAAATCTCACGTTAGGTCTTCCGCTACGTGCTCCACGACATTTACGCGCGTCTGGAGTCCCGAGTGTGGACCGGTATTGCAATCGAGCTCATCACGTTCAAAGATGCGTAGCTTGCTCTCCACGACTCGGTCAAGCTGTAGACCGAGTTAATTCTAAAGCAGAGCACTTAATGCTGGGGAACGTCTTTGACTCCTCCGTTCGTTCGTCATTTCGACCGACGCCCAGTGACCTGGCTGGCGGTCGGTTTCGGGATAGTTTCTTTGCGCTAGTAGGGGGGCAAACGAGCCTTGGCGAGACTCGACATTGAAAGCAAGTCAATCGAAGGGATGGTTCGTGTATTGACGCGAACATTAAGCATTTAAAGATAGGAAAATTTAACCAATCCGGACGTGCTCCGCTTGACCAAGCGACTTATTAATGGAGAAACCACGAAAGCTATTGGAAATCTCCGTGAGAAAGAAGTCGACTCTCGGGGGAACGAGCTTACGCGGGTCGCTTTTGCGATCAAATTCCTTGAAAGCCATCTAAAGTTGCAGCGAGAGCCGAAGCTTGATTTGATATTTTTGCCAAGTAGGGATGCGCGTCTTTTAGGATTTAATGTTAGTCACTCTCATAAAAATGCCAAAAAAAAAAAAATATGAGAAGATGGTAAGACCGCGGGGGATGGCATGACTGCGAGAGGGGTTTGACGCCGTGCGTTTTCCGGGAAAATGACTCCGGAATTTGAACGGGCCGAGAAAACGTCTTCCACTTGAAACCGTTGGCAAGACGCCTTCGACGACCGTCCCCACCCCTCATTTTCCTTCTCAAAACCAAACTTTCGTGAAAAAAATAAACAGAAGCTCCACATTGTTTTCTTTTCCGAATAAGCGAGTTATAAGATACTTTTATTACACGCGGATCCTTAATGGAGAAAAAAAGAGAGGGGGGGGGGGGATAGAAAATGAAGAGGAAAATCTCTGTCCGAGATTCGCATGGAGAAATGATGTCGTGTTGGAACGCCCTTTCACCGGCCTCCGAATGTCGGTCTCACCGGGGGGTCCATCCATCCATTTCCTCGTCTCTCGCCTAATTCCCGCTCTCTTCCCCCTCCCCTCCCCTCCCCTCCCCTCCCGCAAAAACCGACGGTCCAGATCGACCGGCGCGCGTTGACTTTCGACAGGGACGAACCCCTCCGTCCTCGCCAACCAACCCGAGCACGCACGTCATCCGTCCCTCTCCCCGTTCAACACGTATTGGATCGATCTCTCATCGCCTCCTCCTCCTCCTCCGTTCAAAGTCGCCGAGGCCGACCCATTTCTCGATTCCTTCTTTTACACCCTTGCTTAATGGTACACCATTTGGAAAAAGGGGGCAAAAAAAAATAATTAAAAAAAATACAATCATAACCCCACATGATGACGATCTCTCTCCGCTTTGACTCGGAAAATAATTAATACATTTTTTATGGGTTTTTTTTTTTTTTTTCATGACATCGTCTTATTGATAAGGTGATGCTTATTCCGAAAAGAGAGAGAGAAGTGGTGGGATTAGGGTGGTAGGGAGTCATCGTGATGGTCCCATCAACGTCAGCGAGGGTGCTTACAGGGATCGGGCGGGGCCCACCGCGTGGTGAATCGTGGGGTGGAGCTTTGATTTCTTATGAGAGCTTCGCACGCAAAAGATTCCTTGGGCCTTCTGAATTGGCATCGAATTCCACATCCTCCCTGTCGAGTAGGTGACGCGAGGGGGGGAAAATTAGGTCTAGCTCGAGCTCAGTCGCAGCAATTTTCGATGGCGGACTTAAGTACGTGACTTGTGACTCGTGACTTTGTGACTTGGGGAAGTCCTTGAAGCAATTAGCTCTGCTAAGTTGATCTTCTGGACTAGTGTGGTCCTCCTATTACATCCCCACCAAGAACTCTCTTTCTCGTCAAGTTATTATGTTCCGCGAATCGTGGCGCTAGGGCACTTAGTTGTCAATGCGTGCGTGCGGCGGACTTAATTACCTCCGATGGTATTAACGTCCTCTGATTAGGTGGCGACGATAATGTCGAGCTCCCGACTCTAACTCCCGGTCATGAGCCATGAGTATGTAAGAAATTCCTTAAATTGGTAGGTTGAGATTTATTACCAAGAACTTCTTAAACATCGCCCTCTATATATTACATATCTATGACAATTAGCTAGGTGCGTAGTTGATGGACGGACTATTCCTTCTCTTTGAAAATAGAAATCTCTCTTCTCGTTATATGACTAAAATATAACTTTCTAAATTGTATTATTGTGAACCGAACAAACATGACATAAACACATGCATTGCAGGCTACTTCTTGAAATTAGGCAAGACGACTCTGAATTTTTCTCTTCATTTTTCGTTATACCAATTCCCCAAGCAACAGCCCATTTGATCACAATCTCTCTTTTCTTTTCGTGGCTTGGTTTCTCACGAAGGAGGAAGCCTCGACACTGTTTCAGGCGACGTCGGAACATGTACGTGGGAAATCTTTGTCAATAAAACAGATGATGGCGGTCCAACCTTCGATATTTGACTGTTACTACATGTTTTTCGCGTTCGGCGGCGTCCTCGTACCCCCTTTTTACCTACAATGGGAACAGGACCTGAAAAATCAATAGGCGAAATCCGATGACAGTCCGTCCGCGGAGCCTGAAAGTTGGAAAAAACAAAAGAAAATCCATGCAAAAAAATACTTTTTTATGCGCCTCCCTTTGACATTTTTAGCGTAAATCTCACTCCCTTCTCTCTCCCTCTCTCTCTCTCTCTTTCCCTCTCTCTGTGCATGCCGTCCTAATTCAAATCTATATATATCGGACGCGGACAGCATCTTGTTCCGAAAAGATTTAAGCCCCTCCAGAACCCTACGAAGGCTCTCTACAAAAACCAAAACACCGACGCCCGCCCGATGGCCGCCTCTTCGTCCTCTCCATCTTCATCTCCTTCGTCGAGATCCAGAACCCTCCTGTCGAAGCTCCTGCGGGTCTCTGTTCTGATCCTGCTGCTCGTGAATTCTTGCTCCGCCGCCCGCCATCTCGGGATGGCGAACCCGGCCTCGCCGCGAGTCGCCCTGAATTGGGACCAGCCTCGCCGCCAGGAGGGCGTTACCAGCTTCCGCCACCGAGGCCGGGTCTTCAACTTCTTCCCCAAGGGATCCACCGTGCCGCCTTCCGGACCTTCGAAGAGACACAACGACGAAACCGACTCGGAGCCCCAGGACTGAGGGGGATCATCGGCACGGAGGGTGCGTAGGTTTTTGAGCCGCTTCTCTATTTTCTGTTCCCAAGTTTTTCATTTTTTTCAGGGTATAGATTTATAGCAGAGAGGATTTGATTACGGGATGGATCAAGAGCCCAGCAAGAAAAGATTTCTAAGGGGCTGATCGATGATTGATTGATGCCTTTTTTTTCCTTCTTCCTTTTTTTTTGGGGGGGCTTTGTCATCGTACGTTTCGAGTTATACTGTACAGAGAAGATGTTCTTTTGTTTGTTCTCCAAAAGCATGTGAAAAATCCATGACAAATTATAGAGGAAAGGGTTATTTTTCATTAAGATCAGAATGCTGATCAGATCTCTCTCTCTCTCTCTCTCTCTCTCTCTCTCTGCGAAAACGTGGGTGTTGAGAGTTGACTTTGATGGCGTAGAAAAGCCACCATCCGGATCGTATTTTTTTCCCCAACCATAGCTGAAAAAGCCTCCAAAGGGCGAAGGGAGAAGGGAGAAAGTCAAAGTTGAAATCTTGAATAGGGTTCGTTGGGAGTAGACTAGGGCGGCATAAGCTGGCCCCACTCACCCCGGCCGGCGTCGATTAGGTTAGTTGTTAATTCGGCTAAAAGCCTAATTGAGTCTTTGATCCATCAATCTTACATATAAAGTTTATAATCTTTATACTTTCTATGATGTTTCTTTTGGGGGTGCCTGACTATTAACATTTTGTTGCAAAACATAGCCAAAGTCACAATCCACTTTTAACGCAATCACTTTAGTGAAAGCTAAATCAATAAAGTCGAACAATATAATAAAAAAATAATTAAAATAATGCATGAATATATATGTACATATGCATGTGTATGATTTATGTACATGCATTTGTTTACATATATTCTCTCTTTTTTTCGCCAAAGTGTAATTTACATAGATTAACATGATGTGAACGCATAATCTTTACCAAGCACAGGACTGTATTGGCAGAATAATAGAAAGCTAAGCGCGTTAATGGATTAACTAACGATTCTGTCAGCTTGTGCATGGAATCATTTAGCTTTTTTGTTCCTTCGTATAAGCAATAAAGACGCATGAAGACTCCTTTATATTATAAAAAAAGGATGCATGTCGGTGTAAAGAAAGAAAGGTCATATCATCAGTTTCTTAGTGCCCAAACCCTAATAGGAATCTTGGAAATAGGCCTAAAATCTCGAGAGATTCCGAAACGTCGTCATGTTATTGCGAGCATCGTGCTTTTGAGAAAAGTATATGTGATCATGTTAATTAGAAAAATTAATCCTTTAGAGTGAGAGATATTGAGGGAAAAAGACTGTCGTCGTCGGAAATTTCAAATATACTAATGAAGTGATTTACTATTGTGTAAAGAAGTCAAATTATGGAAATAGAAGGAGAAACGGCATGAATGAACGAATGGAATGCTGCTTGATCCCGAGACCATAGCGCTGTATTCCGACATTTTAGCATGATCTTCCAATGTTTGCCTAGATCTTCTACCTGTTAGGTAGGACCTTTAAATTTATACACGAAAAAGTTGGCGTATGACTATTTCTTTTCCGTGGGCCATGGGGGGTTGGGCTTGGAACAAGCGTCTCATCGATGGGAGATGATTATGGCAAATGGGTATCAATTTATAATAGCCGTTGCAGAAAAATTACATATCGGTTATGCTTTTCGTTAGGGTTAATTCAGGGATGAGAATTTGATCCATAAGGAATAAATATCACCATTTCTACGCGATTGTTTGTGCTACATATTTTGTGCGACTTATTTCTTCGTCGTCTTTTTTTTTAGATTAATATTTTACTATCGGCTTTCCTTTGCTTTTTCTTAAAGATTAGAGAATCCGAGTGGAACAAAATATAAAGTACGTATTTTAAAATTAAAGTCAAGATCGAATAAATGTGGGATGAGATAAATGGGGCGGCAAAACCCGAATGTTCCATGTGGGTGGGGATGGGGGCATGGCAACATGCCTTGCATGAGGCAAGTGCCACCTCAATTATCGTTCCTGGGTTTAATGTCACCACGATAGAGTGGACTAAGGGTCATATAGGAGTAATTAAGGAATCCGTACGAAATGGAGTGACGTAGAGAACGGTATAAAATATGTATGTTTGATGGGAAAAGTATAAAAAAAAAAGTTTTAAATTTATTATACTGGTATCAATTTAGTCTTAAACCTTTTAATTGTACTAATTTAGTCTTCAACATTTTTTACATTTTGTCGATTAAGTTCATCCTGCCAATTTAGGTTGGAAATTGCTAATGTGGACATTGGCCAACTTACGTGACACAACTAACGCTAACATGAACATTTTTTATTATTATTTTTAACTCTCTTTTTTTTTTTATCTTTTTATAATTTTTTTTCTTTTTGGACTACTAGCCGACAATAATCATTAGTTGTCCTACATGGCATAGTCTCCGTAGCCCTCGCATGGCCTAGATCTAATGCAGACCTTAGAGGTCTGGGCAAGGGCAAGGACGCCCTTGCTGGCTACAACATGGGCCTGCGAGCCCTCACTCAATGCCGATTGCCTACCCTCAATTCAAAAAAAAAAAATTAAAGGGAAGAAAAAATTTAAAAAAATGATTAAAAAATCAAAAAATATTTATATTTATTTTTAAAAGATTTATATCAATGTTGCCAATGTCCATGCGAGCGATTTCCAACCTAAATTGGCTAAATAGACCCAATTAGTAAAACGTGAAAAGGTTGACTAAATTGGTATAATTAAAAAGTTGAAATGTCATTATATCCGTTTTTACATTTTGAATTCCGTTTGACAAAATGAAATTAATTTGAAATGTCAAAAATGATTAGGATGCACTTAACATGATGGATTGCAATTATTTCTAAAATGTTCATTTTAGAGACTAAGGGGGTGGCTGCTGTAGCACGGGGCGAGCCATCGATTGGGCATATCCATCTTGTTTCGGTCAATCAAATTGAATTGGGTCACTAGAAAGCAAATGCGGTCCAATTTCTCTAATTGGGGCATGGATGCTTACTTTGATTGGGCTAGGAAAGTGAGCTTAATCTAGTGCACGGAAATTGACTAGAGAGAGATATGCAAAAGCGCGATACATACTCATTGTTGTCCTACGAGATTAATCATGCATTTGACGGAGAATTTTAAGATACTTAAGGCAGCCTTTGTTTGTAAGATGTTTTCCTCTTTATTCTATGTCCGTTGACAAAATATTAGATAGTAAGTGGAAACAGTTTCGCTTTATTGGCGAAACTCAAGTTAAAAGATCAGGAAAATGACTTCCGAGATTAAAAAACCGGAAATCGTTTTCCCTAGACACGAATGAGTTTTCTAGGTCCTCACTTTCTTGGATTCTCTATCTCGGCGACTGCGGCTTCTCTTTTCGCATCGAATACATTCTCTCTCTCTCCCACGCACATCAAAGTGGCTTATCCTCTTTGGGGTTAAAAAAAAAAAAGGCGTTTGATTGTGTTTGTGTATACATAGAGGGAGATATCGTGATCACAAAGCGATTAATGGACTCGACTTTCTCAGGAGGTGCATGACAAACCAAAATTTCTGTTCCAAAAATAATTTTTCTATTCCAGACTTGTTTTTAGAATAAAAATATGTCGATAAAATTATTTCATTTTTCTATTTTCGAAATAGATTTTTGTTCCGAAATAGGTTTGGAACAAAAATCGAAATAAAATTTTTTTACTAGTCTATTTCGGAACATAAATGAGAAATAGAAATTATTCTCATCATTCATCCTTGCTACAAATTGGTTGTCCATCCATCGCCATTGACCACTGTCCGTTGTTCGCTGCCGCCCACGGCTGATTGCCGGCCGCCACCGGTTGCCGCCGGTTGCTAGTCGATGGTCGCTAGCCGCTCGTCGCCGTCCGCCGCCCACCACCGATTGCCGACTGCCGTCCGCCGGTCGTCGGTTGTCGGTCGCCACCAACCACTACTGGTTGCTAGTTGCCGGCCATCATCGCCGCCGCCGCCGGTCGCCGGTCATCGGTTGTCGTCGACTACTACCAGTCACTGCCATCCGAAATGAAGAAATTTTGTGTCGTTATCAAACGAATTTATATTTTGAGAGTAGAAATTTTATGTCGTTATCAAATGGGTTTTTTTGCTTAGAAACTCATCTAAAAATAGAAATAGAAAAATTCATTTCTCTTCCAGAAATCAATTTCTGGCTAGAATAGTTATCATTCACACCCTTAATGGCCTATATATGATTCTCCTAGAGCTAAAGCTTTACCATTTGCCCTTGACTCATATATGCTCTACACCCTAGTTCTGATCTAGTCATTGGGAATTTCTTCAATTTTTTTTTTTGTGGCAACGCTCGATCATCCACTCGACTAATCACGAAATACGAAATCCCTATCATTCTGTAAGAAAGTAATATTACAAATAGAACTTAGAGGATCCATGCATAATTCAATGTTAGCTAAATAATGCTCCGAGTGCATCTAAAAATTTTTCTTCTTTTAGCTTGTAAATGTCTACTCAAAATGTTTTATGGAGTGACGAGGACGGGAAAAAAAATGATCGTTCATGCCAAAAAAATAAAATGAAGACGACCATACAAGTAATATTGTTTCGCGGCCATATGGTTGACCAACTTCTCAAGTCAAGTCACATAGTTAGTTACTGGTTGATATTGGACACCTATGACCCTTTGGCTTTAGGTTGCTTTTTCAGATTAGCTAGCGACCAGGTCATCCCTAGATTTGCGGATGGAGAACATGCCGCCAATCGGTAGAAATCTTTCGGACAAGAGGGACACTAAAAAGAAACCAATGATCAAGATCGAGGTCCAGTGGAATACTTAGAAAAAAAAAATCGTAAATCTACTACGTTTTGTGCTAATTCAATCATAAATCTTTTCAATTTAGCCAATTTAGTTTGAAATCTTTTTATAAATTTGTCAATGTAGTCTATCCCGTTAAGTTTGGCCAAAAATTCACTAACATGGATGCTAGCACCCTACTAGTTCAATTAGCGCAAATGCAAACAACTTTCTTATTTTTTAATATTTTTCTGAATTTTTCATTTATCTTTTTATTTTCTCTTTTCCTTCTTTCTTTTTTTTCACTAAGGTGGGCAACATCAAAGCTCTCTGACCATTCAGCGAGGGTCACAGCCCTTTCTCAACTTCACCTAGATCTAAGTGAGGCTACAATAGTCTGGGCAAGGTCAAGAAAGGACTTTGCAGCACTTGCCTAGTAACTGACGAGCTCATTAGTGATAGTGAAAAAAAAAAAAAGGAGGAAAAAAGAAGAAAAAAAAACTAAATAAATAATTTAGAAAATTTTATAAAAGTTAAAAAGAATTATTCATGTCAGCATGAATGGTGCCACTTAACATAACTAACTTCTATGTCAATAATTTCCGATCAAAATTGACTGAATTGACTACATTGTCAGAAAGTTGGGACTAATTTGGTTAAATTGAAAGGCTTAAGAATGAAATAGCACAAATATAATACATTTATGATTTTTTTTTTTTTGTTATTTTATGGGGGCACAGCGCATGGGACGGCTGCAAAAGGTGTCCATGATGAGCTCAAATGAAATCATCGTTTGACATTTTGAGGCACCAATGTCCTCTTTCAAATTGACAATCATGGTTGGATGAACCACTCATCTACTCTTCAGGAGACTTCTAGTTCTAGCATCCCATGCCTGACCAATGGATTTTGAAATGAAAATGAAACCACGTCGACTATTATAAGTCTGTCTAAGGAACAAAAAATTTCGTATTAGAAGCCATGTTGATCTTCCCTTAAAATTGTTTCCAGAAATTATCAAAGTCAGTCAGTCGTAAGTGAATTCAAAGTTCAGTGCATTTGATTATAACCTCAACCGAGGTGATCTTAATCCAATGGACACTAGAGTACAGGGACCCAGAAAATGAAATTTAGCCCGCATGTACAACAATCCGATTCACGTATATCAAAGTAAATGACTGTTGTTGACACAAAAGTTGACCTCATGGGCTCTGGTTAACCGATGAGGCCCATTGGGCCCATGATAAGTCTGTAGATCCATAGGAATTCAAATGTAACAACAGTTGCAATCACCGACGGTTCGGCGTCAACCACAATTCGGGAAACGGAAGGATAAGAAAGAGAGAAGTTACCGAAGCAGTCGATACAAGCACTGCGTGGATAACACAATAAAGTTCCCGAAGAACATGCCCAATATTCCGGGAAGAATTTGAATTTGAAGTAGTAACTACTATGGAAGTTATTCACTCCATCTCCATCTGGCTATAAATAGCCAAAGGAGAGTTGCTGTAGGGAGGACAGGAAAAATTACTGAGAACACAATGCACTTGTTATTTCTACTATTCGCATCTTAGTTATCTATCATCTCATATCTACTATCGAATACTTTAAATTTATTTCCTTTGCAAATAATTATAACCATTAAAAGCTGTTATTTTATTTCCAAATCGATGCAGAACCCAAAATATTAAAAAAAGAAAAGAGCCGAAGTATCAACCTTCAATAAAAGATATTTCGTGGGAAAACATCTTCGGCGGAACAAGTGCATAATTTTGTAGCTATAGGATATATGCTAACCGTACGCAAGTTATGAGTCAAAATTGTAAAGTCTGAGGTAGGCGGCCTTAAAGCGTAGGATTCAATATATATATGATGTGAAAAAAATCATTTAATATGATGAACGCCATCATGATAATGAGGAGACGCACGTATCGTCATGCTCCCTTCTCATTGGCAAATCAAGTAATAGAAGAGAAAAAAAAAAAAAACCTGGATTTGACTATCACATCGTCATCATCGTAGTTTGCCAATAGCAATAAAACTTAAAAAGTCACTAATGATCGCAGCTTAGTCTAGTCAAAACAAATTGAGACAGACGTCGATGTTCTTCATTCGCTGCCCACCTTACCCCTCAAGAGTCTATTCATACTACGGAAATACTCAAGTCAATTCACCACCTTCGGCTGCTGAAGTAATACTAAGAACACATCAGTCCAAACTCCAAAGAAAAAAGAACAGCAAAACAAAGCAAAAAAAAAAAAAAAAAAAAAACAAGCCAAAACTCAAAAACAACAAGGCAACTTTCTCGACCTTAATTAACCTCATGAAGGCCAACCACCATTTCATCTTTCATCGTGAAGCTCAAACTCTGAGCAAGTAGAGGCTGAGCTCGGGGCCGCCGCCCCCGTCGGGGCTCACCATGTAGAACGCCTCCGAATCCCCGGAGCCGACCACCCTCTCGAACCTCGCCCTCATGTACATCATCTCCCCCTCCTCCCCCGCCGCCGCGTCGCCCTCGTCGGCCGGCAATACCCCGGCCCCCATCGTGACCACGTCCAGCGCCCTCAGCACTTTCTCCTCCTCCTCGCCGCACTCTTGCCGCAGCGCGTAGCCACACTTCCTCCCGTTGCAGTACGTCGTCCATACCGCCTCCTCCGTGAGCTTCCCGCCATTCTTCTTCTTATTCTTCTTCTTGGCGGCCTCCGCCGCCGCCGTCGCCTTCTTATCGCACTCGAGGGCGATCCGGACGAGCCCCGACGCCATCTCGCGCACCAGGACGCTCGTCGGCATCGCCAGCTGGATCATGAAGGCCGGGCCGGAGCTCGGGTCGTCCTGGAACGCAAAGTGGACGTGGCCCCGCCGATTGCCGAAGAGCGTCCCGACCACGTGCGTCCTGCGCATGGCGTGGAACTTGGAGCGCTTCTTCCCGAAGAGGTGGAGCGCGGAGCGGAGCTTCGGGAGCTTCTTCGGCGGGGCCTGGAAGGGGGCGAGAGAGTTGGGGACCGGGTAGTCGGGCTCGCCGTGGATGGGGCCGCCGCCGTCGTCGTCGTCGAAGAAGTGATCGGAGGAGGAGCTGAACTTGAAGTTGAGGGTCTGGTCTTCGTCGTCGTTGGTCAGCTTCTTTCTCCAGTTGAAGTAGCGCCGGGAGAAAGAGAAGGAGGACTCGCGGGGCGAGCCTGAGAGGATTGTCTTCATCACTCAGAGAGAGAGAGAGAGAGAGAGAGAGAGAGAAGCAAACTGAATTTTGTTGCTTGCAGGAGGAGGATGCTGAAATGCCGGGGAGTTGGAAAGAAATATATATGAGCGTTGGTGTGGGGTCGTTCTTCTGTGCTCTTGCGGTGGCGCTTCTTGTCAGCTCTTGTGGGACTCGATGAAGAAGAAGGAGAAGAAACGGGTGAGAGAATAGAGACGGAGGGAAGGTGATCAGTCCCACCTAAATGTTAACAACGGAAGACCAAAGTGCACAGACAAAAAGTCCGAGGAACGAGACAAGGAAGAGGAGATCTAATCCGCGGAAGTGACGATGCAAAAAAGGGCTACTGTTGAGCTTTTTAGGGTCCAAGGTCCTACCGAGGTCAGGGCAACTTGACAGGACATGGTCAGAAAATGAAGGATTAGGGGAAAGTGCGGTTAGTTTGGATTGGTGGGTAAAAGGACTGCCACGGGAGTCGGTAAATGGACACCCGATTTTCCTAATCGAAAGCGACGTTACTCTGATTTGGACAGTTGAAACGACAGTTAAACCACGATTGGTGGAGGGGAGCACAGACAAAAAAAAACTCTGGCTTTGCATTGGTAACGGTTAAAGTTTGGCAAGGTAAGGACGCGCCAACCAGGGCGACCCAGTACCCACCCGAACCGTCCCACAACTGCTGCTGGAGCCCCTTCGGTATTCCGTGCTCCTTCCCCACTCCGACCTAAGCACCACCGCACGGACTCCTACCCACATGGTTGCCGTTGGCTAGACTTTTCAAACGAGTGAAATAGATCATATATCGAAAATGATCCAATTCAAATTAACTCATTTAACTTATTTTAACTCATTTTCATATAATACATCTCCACTGATTTATAATGGCCCAACGTATATCTAATTCGATCCATACTATTAAAACACTACTCTATTTTACCTAATTCCATACCCAAATTAAGACGAAAGTACGGAGTTAGCGAGCGCAAAATAAAGAAGGTAAAGAGAGAGTTATAGAAGAAAGTTGACTTCAAGTAAATTGTGAACCCATATTAAACTCATTTACTGAATATGATTAATTCATGTAACAACTTCACCTATCAAATATGAGTTAAAAAATGGATTTACGACCCATATTGACAACTCTATCATCAACTGTACACAACATGACTATTCCTAAAGAGATGTTTGCCTCACGCTTGCCACCTCTCATCCCACCCAGATCATTTTCGTCACACAATTCAATACACCATTTCAACATATGGCGGCACAAATAAGAATTTTGCCGTGTCCTTTTTGCTTAAGTCCGCCCCTTATGAATACGGATGCATTGTCCAAGGAAATTGAAAATTGGGAATTTGGAAAGGAGAGTGCTATTAAAAGAGTATCCTAGGGGTAAGAAACTATATCCCGAGGCCATGCTCGTCCCATTTGTCGTGCCTATGGATAACAGGATAAGCCGAGCTGATTCCCCCCTATTCGGGAACGTGCTCGCTACCTGTCTAGAGCGAGCGACGTAAACCTCCTTCGATCATCACGCAAATCGATCGAAATAGGGTTTGAAATTGGTGGATCCCGAGCAGAAATTGGACTCCCCCATATTCTTTTCTTCTACGAGTCAAACCGGGTACGAAATTCGAGCCACGCAAACGTCGTGGGATAATGAAAAGAGAGGGGCAGGGGGGGGACCCAATCGGGCTCACGGATCAACTAACCACGATCCTCAAATCGCATCAACTTCTAATTAAAAGTACACGTCCCCTTCCCTATTTTCCATGGGTGCCCATAGATTAATGGTGGCCTTTCTGGATCGTTAAGTTAACTCAAACATCTTCGCATGGACTTCCACGAATAGATTAGAATTAGCGACATGCTCGCGTGTGTCGTGGTGCGACTAAAGAAAGTTTTGGTCCAATAATCCATCCACGCATGACATGGCGTGGAACCCAACTCTGGATTTATTTTCTATGGGATAGAATTCCGGAGATGTTGTCCACTTGTGGCATTTGGAAGTTGGAAAATTGTCCAACCATTCATAATCTATTTTAATACACCAATTCGATCCTGAATTTTTCAATATTTTTAATTGGGTCCTCAATCTTTGCACGAAACTTTAATATGGTCCTAAACCTCCACCGAAAATCGTTGATATGATGAAAGGACTGATTGAATAATTTTCCTCCCCCCTCCTTCCATCCCTTGGAGCGCGCAAAGAGAGAACATTTGAGTTTGACGAGCATCAAGCGGTGATTGCCAAGATTCTTTTGAGCAAATATGTCCTTTTTCTTAATCGTTTTGCTTTCGCGTTTTGTAAATGGTTTTGCTCAAAATCAACAAAGGGGTTTATTAACAAATGCCTCGGAGCACTTGTTAAGCATGCTTACTCAGAAATGTTTCAATTTTGCAGACAGTAATTACACATAATATAAGAAAAATTATGCATTCTGAATTGTAAAACTTTCTATTTACTTATTTGACAAGTGACACTAGGACACCCGCTATCAAAATCATAGTAAAATTGCTAATGTTTGATACATTATTTTATTGTGTAAAAACTTTCATGATCTATTTTTTCATTCGTAAAATTGTTCTTGGGGGTAGTTACTTGTAGTTTAGGAAGGGACTCTTAAAATCGATTTATTTGGATAAACATAGGTTCTCCTAAAGGTTGCGAGTTGGGCCTATTTTGTTGCTTAGGCCCAGCTATAATTAAAGTTAATGTGTTCGAGCAAGATCGGTGGGACTTTGAAATCAAATAGCCTTATCCAAACACGCCAAGAATTTTTTTCTTTGGCACATTTTCACGTTTAGCTTGTGCATAGATTAGGAAATCATGTTACGGATTTTCACGATATACTATAGAAAAACTAAATCTTTACCTGAGCATCGAGCGAATTATGATAAAAAAAAAAATACAATTGATGGAGTACAAAACATTTTAGAATATATACAACATTATTTGACGTATCATTAGTTGTGAAAGGTACACATAAAATTAAATTATCCAAGTAGAAAGCAACGAATTAGTACCACCGGCCGTGGTGGCTCTGTTGGGTAGGCTTCAGTGAACCTTTGCGAGAGAGGTGAGAAGTTCGAAACCTTTGCGAAGCAAAAGCTCTGGCGAAGTTACTTGGTGACTTAAGTGTGCTGCCGGGGGTAGTGGGTCCTCCCGCTTACGTAGCACCTGGGGGTTTACACTTCGGCTACCGGCTGAGGTGGTTCCTCCAGCATAAAAAAAAAAAAAAAACAACTAATTAGTATAAGATAATAAGGAGAGAGGAGAAAGATATAGTAGTGCATATTTGTTATGCTACTTTGGTGGAGAAAAGACCAAATCTTCTTCAGCAAGGAGAGACCAATTATAGTCTATGAAGCACGGACACGTTGCCGGAGCTTCCGTGTCATGTTCAACACGCTCAAACATGCTCGGACACGCAGTCAACATGTGTTGGATTTTCCGACATATGGTCAACCTTTTCAACATGTTCCGATGCGCGTGTCCAAGAGAGAAGATCGTTGAAGAAGACGATGGAGGGTGGAGGCGAGGCCGAGACGGCGAGGGAGGGCCAGAGGAAGAGCAGGTGATCCAGAGGGCCGCAATTGTGACGCTGCGATGGAGGACTGGCGGCGAGGCTACAACTGCGAAAGAGGAAGGGCTAGAGGCCCTTCGGCGAGCGACTGCGATGAGGCGACCAGGAGAGAGCTGTGCGATGAGAAGGAAGAAGAGGTCGTGGTTAGGGTTTTAGCAAGAAGAGGGGAAGGGTGGTGGGAGACGATGGAAAGAAATCGGGGCCGGAGAGAGGGGTGGCATGACGATGAAAGGAAATCAGGGCTGGAGAGGGGGTGGCGTGGGGTGGGGGAGAGATAAACTGAGGGGGGAGGGGCAACGGAAGAAACCGAAGGAGGGGGGGGGGATGGGGGTGATTGATGGGGGCGGGGAGGAGGTGCTGTCATGGGGGGAGGGGGAGGGGGAGAGAGTAGGGAAGAAAATGGATTTTGGGATGGCCTGGGGGATAGGGGGAGAGAGAAACGGGGGAGGGAAATGTTTTTTTGGGGATGAGAGTTTAGAGAGAAAAGAGGGGGAAATAATTTTTGGGAGCTTTTTTAGGAGGAATAATTTTGAGTAGCAAAGTTATTTTTGTTATAAAAATAAATAAATGAGTTAAAAAAGTGATTTCGAAAAATAAAAATATTGAATGTTAAATAATAATAAATTTTGATGATTATACAATATCAAAGATTTATTTAAATAAAGTTGATTTTATTTTTTTTTAATTATTAGTCTCATCCATAATTTTTGCTAAAGTTAAAAACATGTTCCCAAATATGAGTACACATTAACTATGAATATGTCTTTCAAATTTTCTATGAATAGATTTATTAATATTATTAGTGTAAATTATTATAAACTCTTTTTATTTATTTATTTATTTGTAAATTTGAATCAAATTAATTAAAAATAAAAACATTTATTTAATTATAACGTGTCTCATTTTTTAGAAATGACATATCGGCGTGTTGTGTCGTGTCACGTGTCCATGCTTAGTTAAATTATAGTAATCTAGAGTCTGGGTGGCAGACTTAGAAACAATACCTGAAGAAGAATTTATATATATTTATAGAATAATTTATAATATGGGTCAATTTTTTAATGAACCAATTTGAGATAACTGGGCCAACTTGGTTCCTCTGCATGAAACCCAACCCAAACCCGACTTAGGCCTACTCGTTTGCTACCTCCATGACACTTGCCCTAATCTATCAAGTAAAGTAATACGTCTTTGCACTGTAACCATTGAACGAAACAGAGGGAAACTTCATCAATCCAACATCCATGAAGAAACGTTCAAACCTAAAAAGGAAGCAAAAGCATACTTCTGGCTATGAAACGAGGGATCTAATCCAACCCCTCGAAAGACTCCCGAATGACCCACCAACTTACTAATCAGAAACATGATCGCCACGAGACAGTGGCATCGAATCGCGAATCGAATCGATCAATTCTCGGCTCCTCACGAGGCTTGAGGAGGGAAGGGGTCGAACCCGCTCCGGACCATCTTCTCGAGCGGCCAGAACAGCGGGCTCGGGAGGTCGTCCCAGTCGTACCAATCCCACCCGTGGCACTTGTCGGGCTCGCGGTTCTCGGGCTCCTGCTCGGGGCGGGCCGGACGCGCGCGCAAGAACACGGTGACGTAGTGCGCCGGCTTGGGCTCCTCCAAGAACACGTTGTTGGTGACCGTCAGGAGCTCCGTTCCGTCGATCTTGAGGCCCGTCTCTTCCTCCACCTCCCTCGCGGCGCACTCCTCGAAGCTCTCCCCTGAAACCACCCACACCCGAGATTAGCTCTTGCTGGAAACCGATTGTTTCTCCGGTCTATGGCTATTCCAAGAATGATTTGATTGGGGGGAGAGAGAGAGAGAGAGAGAGAGAGAGAGGGACCGAATTCGAGGTGGCCGCCGGGGAGTGCGAAGGTGGAGTCGCCGACGGAGGAGCGGCGGCGGCCCAGGAGCACCGCTCTGCCCTTGAGCAAGAACGCGACCACCGCCACCCGCGGCACGGGCGGCGGCGCCGGCGACGATCGGTCTGCCATCTTCTTAAGAAGTGAGATTGAAATTGTTTCGAGGGTGGATTTCCAGTAGACGATTCGATTTTTATATAGGGAGCTGGGAATTTTTTTAAGAGGAGAGGGGATTTTCCTGGGCTGTTTCCCCCCGCCATTTTTGCTTTCCACCAGTTCCCGCCCATTGCTGACTTGACGCTTGCGCTTTTTTTGGTTTGACAGTTTGACTGTTCCTCTGTTTTTGCTCCACTAGGGACCTGCCAAGTGGATTACACTCTGTTTCTGCGATTTTTTTCTTTTTCTTGGTTGATTTCTACGACTTGGGCAGCACGAAAAGGTTTAGGAATCTCAGGCCAAATTATTTAATCATCCCGAGTAGAAAATTGTTCATACAAACAGGATGTCATTCGGAGCTTAGTAGATCTTTGGGGGTGCGTTTGTTTGTGTTTATTCTTTTTTTGTTCGGGAACGAAATAGAAAAGATTATTTCGTTCCGAGGAACAATTTTTGACCGAAAAACACGTTTTGGTAAACTTGTTCAAGAATAAAAAAAGAAGAAACATGTTTGGTAAATTTGTGTTCTTTTTTTATTTCTTTTAATTTTTTAATATTTGTCTTATTTTTTTTTTTTTCTTCTTTTGGCCGGTCGCCGGCCTCGGCCATGGCCGGCGACCGGCCGACGAGGGCCGGCGGCCTCGCCTTGGCTGGGCGAGCTCGGGCTCGCCCAGATCCGGCGAGGCCGAGCTCGCCCAGCCACCGGCGAGGCTCGGCCTCGCCGGCAAGGGCAGTCGGCGGCGTCGCGGCGGTGGCCGGCGAGGCCGAGCCTCGCCGATGGCCGGGCGAGGCTCGGCCGCGCGGCGGGCGAGGCTCGGCGAGCTCGGGCTCGCCCAGATCCGGCGAGGCCGAGCTCGCCCGGCCACCGGCGAGGCTCGGCCTCGCCGGCCACCGCCCGGGCGATGCCGACTGGCCTGGCCGCGAGGCCGAGCCTCGCCCAACCACGGCGACGCTCGGCCTCGCGTGGCCGGGCGAGGTCGCCGGCCCTCGACGGCGTCGGCTGGCTCGCGACGGCCGGTCGCCGGCCATGGCCGAGGCCGGCGATCGGCCAAAGAAAAAGAAGAAGAAAAGAAGAAGAAAAAGAAAAGAAAAGAAAAGAGAGGAGAGAGAAAAGTTGTTCTTAAAAATTGTTAAACAAGCAAGAAACAACTTTTTTTTTTGTTTCTTTTTCGTTCTTTTTTGTGTTAACAAAAAAACAGATTTGGAACAAAAATGCAAACAAACGCGTTTACGATTTTTTTTTTGCCCGGGAACAAAAAAACAGAAAACTGTTCAAAAACGAAATAAAGAACATAAACAAACAGCCCTAAAAGACTTAAAGAGAACAAGAACAGAGGAAAAAGACCCGGAGATGTGGGACTACCCGCTGCACAGTGCACACTAATTTATTCCCATTTGCCCATGAAGAAAAATATATGGGAGAAACTAGGAAGATGTCGGTCATGCGACTACTGACATGTTAAAATAAGAAACGCATCCGATCCTAGGTTGGCGGAGCAGTCCCAATATGAGAGGTCAAGCTCTCTACTGCTTAGTGAGATTACCATGTAACCGAACACCAAAGATCTGAGCAATACTCCTGATTACAAGTATAGAAAAAAAAAAGATGAGAAAATAAATCTGACTAATCTTTAAAGTGATGAGATTATAAGTTTAATCTTGTCAATGACCCAGAAAAGTAAAAATAAGATCAACATTGTGGTATGGGATTCAAGAGAAAATGAGTAAATGGTAGTCTATGTTTATATGACTTGAAAAATACAGTTCGAAGTTGCTATAGATATATGTAATATGGCTAGACCATCGAGCATGATAGGGTAGTTTGAGTCGTCCATCTCCCAAGAGGTCGAAAGTTAACATCATGACAGGAAAGAACCTTTGCTTCTATTGTGTCTTATGTTTTATGCGTGAAGAGATTCTTAACTTTTAGAATGTCAATGGCCCTGTAACGACCCACTCATCGAGTTTTGAATGTCGGGTTCAAAGTGAATCGAGTTAATATGGCTGAAAATAGACATCTACAAAAGGTGTGATTACTATGATAAAGCCTGGAGAAGGTAACCGTGTTGGTCATACCTCCCCACTAGGAAATTGATGAGGGTATAGATACTTGATTTTTTTTTTATACTATTTGTTGTTCCATCTAGTCCTTATACTTTCTAAAATCGGTTCAATTCCATTTTGCCATTATATCTATTTACAAAAATTACTAATGTGGTGGCTCACGCCGTTAATCGATCATTAAGTGCCCACGTTGCCATTTGACATGATCAATCAAGTGGTCCAGGTGCTTGCCCATCTTACTATCCAACCATAATCATCGACATGACGGGATTACTAATCAAGCCTGATCACTCAATTTGGTGTCTAAGGCTCTAAATGTAGCAGCTACCCCGATGCGAAAGATCCCCATATATCACCATCAGACTTCGATTGATTAGGGAGCTACGCAGAGGGGAACATGTGGACCGCAAACTCAAGTACAACTTTGGCATCCGGCAATGCTTGTTTAGTCCATATTAGAAATCGATGCATGACCATACATACCGCTAGACATCGAAATGACCCCTTGTAGGAAGAAAGAGCTCATCTATTACCTGCGAGCAGGGCCAGGCTTCCCTCGATGATCATTTGATATTGGCTATCATAATTTCAAGTTGAGCTCGTTTATAGTTAGCTCGACAAACTCGCGAGCCCGATCGAGCTTCATCTTGTCCAAAATAATTAATGATTGCAAAATAGGCACTTTAATAGTATTCGAGCTTATTGAATTCCAACTCGAACTCTGGTTCATTATCGAGTCCAATTCGAGATCTCAATTTTCTTATCAAGACAAGTTCTAGCAAGAAAGTTACTACTCGATCAAGTTTATAACGTCAAGTATGCAGATAACCCATAATCGAGTTTGAATTCGATGGTGTGTAGACTATGGTTGCGTTTGGCAACCACTTTACAAAGCCCTTTGGACCTCTAAAGGTCCTTGGGCAAATGCAAATATATTTTGGGTGTTTGACAAAAAATTTTCAAAGCCCCTTTACAAAATGTCAGTTTTGTGAAGGCTGAAATCCTAAAGGTATGTTGGGGCAATGCTTGGGCTTTCAAAGCATTCTCGAAATGCTAAGCCAAGGGTTTTAAAAAAAAATTCTTCCCAAATTACCCTCTTTGATTTTTCCTTTTTTTTTTGCCCTCACTACTATTCATTCATCATCTTCTTCTTCTTCTTCTTCTTCCGCGAGCGGTCGTCGGCAAAGGCGGCAATCGCCGTGACTAACGACGATCGTCATCGGATGGCGCGACCAACGCCCGTCGGGGGGGGCGACCGCCGCGCCATTTGGGTCGCGGTGAGGTTTAGGTCGCCGTGACCCAAATCTGGGGCGGCAGGGTCGCGGGAGGACCTTGCCGCCCTCGATTTGGGTCGCGCAACCTCGCCACGCCCCCGGATTGGGTCGCGGCGGCATCACGCGACCTCCCGTGACCCAGATCCGGGGTGGCGAGGTCCTCCCGCGACCTCGACGCCCGGATCTAGGTCGCTGGAGGTCGAGGCGGTGTCGCGCGACCTCGCCGCCCTGTGATTTGGGGTCGCGGGAGGTCGAGGCGGCGTCGGCGGCCTCGCTACCCTAGATCCGGGGGTCGTGGGAGGTTGAGGCGGCGTCGCCTCGCCACCCCGGATCCGGGGTTGTTGGACCGCCTCATAGGTCAAATTTTTTTATTTTTCTTTTGATAATTCTTTTTTTATCACAAAAGTCATTTGTCTCCCAAATACTATTTTGCTCAAAGATACTTCACAAAGGGTTTTAAAATTATAATTTACCAAACACAGTTTGTATTTTGAAAAACACATTTAACTCAAAAGTCCTTACATTTCCTTAAAAACTTTCCTCAAAAGTTTTCCCAAATGCATCCTATATTGGGTACGATGGCCCTCCGGGCCCATGAGCCAGTATCGCATTCCCGACACATGAGATGAGAAGCCGCTTATCAGCATTCGCAAAGGGGCAACGCGGCTCTAAAAACAAAAGGGACCCTCCGCAGCACCGAAGGAGCAAGAAGATCTTCGAGGCTCTTCGTTCTCTCGCTTTGCTTTTGCTCTGAGGTCCCCGGAAGATTGGATAATGGATTTCGCTTTGTCCTTCATCTTCTATTTTGCCATTTTGACGATCATCATTACGTAAAGTCGCGACGCGCACAAGCACGAGCACGTACCAGACATGATTGCAGATTACTTTCGCAATGGGCGGTCAAGCGAAAAGGGGTACAGCGGCATGTCGCGGGGGATTTCCATGTCAGAAGACGGGGAAGCCATCGACCACCCTCGCAAAAGGGCATTGGACCCGTTGTCATTCGAAAATAAAAGAAGCTCTCTTGTCAGTTGTTAGGACAACATGACTCGGGATGAAAGCGGTACCTATTTCAGGACAACTCATCTCGTCCTGCGTAACTCGATCATAGTAAGTTTAGGCCCATACGCGATCCTGAAATGTAGCTTTTTTATTACTTGATTTTCTCTGCACAATGTGACGCAGGAATCTGTTCCATCACCTTAATATTACAGTTTTGGAGATTTTTTAGGATCGAAGATTTGCTGAAGTGACCACAAAAGGTAAATTACTGGGCAAAGCTCACACGTGAGCGTGTCACGGCACGAATATATTATTGGAAAGTTTGGGAAGTATCTTCCAAAATGGATCCGTGTGATTTTCTTTTGGGTTGAGTAAGTAAAAGAAGCATTACTTTCACGGGACTCCCGTTGAATTCCAATAGAAGGCTAACCCCATCTCTTGTTTCACGGATTGGCGCTGGTAGCCTCTGCCTCTTTTCCTCCGCAAAGCAAAAGCAACTTTCGGGCTCGTGAGCATATAATTGCAAAAAACACCCTTCATACTTTTAAGCAAAAATGGAAATTGCATTAGTAATCAATCCGAGCAAAGACCCTCATAATTAACTTGTTATAATTTGAAAGAACTTGATAGATCGGCCTCATGGATATCGAAGAAGTGGCATGGGAATTGGTCTAGCATTCATCAGACACACCGAGTAAGTTCATCACGTTTCATAGGTGATATCGCCCATTCAATCAACTCGCACAAGTCTCGAATATTTTCTTGATTATCGAAAAAAAAAAAACGAAACTCCATTTGGTAGCATACGAGAGTAATCTTGATGCGAATTATGTCGAATTTCATGCTGCATAAACCTAGATGTACCGAAGTCAGCGTAACAAGTTACTTTGTAAATTGATCGGCCACATATACATAAAATAAGATAAAATAAAATAGGCGGCAAGTTAGATTTCGACCGCACATTTAAATGATTACCCCCATTTACTTAATTTCTTGATTTTGGCATTACTATTTCACGTCGGCTTCGAAAGGATGCGATCAAATCGCACGACATCAATAATTCGAGGACAACTGTCCAAACATGTGAGAGCTCGTAACATCACCTGCCCCTTAAGAGCGAGCTGCTCCGTGTGACCTTATTATACGACAGCGACTCTTATTAAGGGCTGGGGACCACGCCCATTCTCGATTTTGTTTTTATGTAATATGTACAAGTCACGGGCTCCAAAATCTCCCGAAATCATTAATTAATCTCAAGATCGAACTTGTACCATAGTTTCGAAATATAGAAGCCGCGGCCTTCTCTTTAATAGTTACATTTATGTGTCCATGTGTTATATTGATGTTGCGACACCGCCTCTTTGAGGAGAGAGTAAGGAAAAATTACGGACTCAACTTCGCATACAAGGATTAATAGCTCAAAGCTTGTTTGCTTAAACAAATTTTGGCGTCGATGTTAAGAAAATATGTGTTGAATGTCGAGTTCTTTGTGTCCTTGGAAGCCCTTGTGAATGAATGCACTTGCCAAGTTAATTCATCCTCTAATTTGAAAATTATTATTTTTAAATGATCTCTCCATAAATGGATTAACAAATAACATTTTTATTGTCCACGAAAATAATTATACATAAAATTTTAATTTATGATAATTTTTTAATGACTAATTATTTCAAGCGATTTAAACAATTATTTTTAAGAAAAATAATTTTAAAATTATTTATTTTTAACGAAATAAAAGGATCCTATAAACAAATTTTTGGAATCGAATGGCATATTCCTTTTTCTTTCTTACTATGTTAATTGTCTTGATTGGGCCGAGGAGGTAAATGTCAAAAAGAGAATATTTTACACGGGGGAAAGCCAAGCGAATATCCTCGGGATCTGATTTGCACTGTAAAGAATCTCCAAGTATCTATACTCATAACCAACCAGAGCATCATTTCTCTGCTAAAGCATTTCGTTCTTACGACTGGCCAAATACGTGGGGATTATAAAAGAATTTTAACCGAGTAAAGGAATAATGTGATTTGATATAATTTAGAAAGTAAATTACTTATTTCACGATAAGGTAGATTAATTAAATTTAGAATGTGGATGGGGTTCGATTCTTTCGATGGCAAGATAATTTGGTTGGCATTTTTGGATTACTATTAAATCCTTTTCTAAGAGATACGTGATATTTATTTGCTGTTCAACTAACATGGGAATTTTGCAAAATTTTGTTAAATTTTCAAGTCTACAATTCTTTCTGAATTCGATTTATTATATAAACATATAATCATAGGCACCACATATCTCAATGCATAACCCCATGCCATTAATGTGAGCAGCAAGTTGAATTGCCTATACTCCTTGGTTTTGCAATTGTAATGGTTGATGCTTTTGTATGCTCAACTTATGTCATCTTACCGGTTCAAAGCTTTTACCACTTGCACGATATTCTTTCTAGCATTCATTTAAAGTCATGTATGTTGAATTTACATGGAAAATAAAGTGCGTTACTAAATTTTCGACACATTTAGGACAGCATCGTAGGTCTCATTTTGATCGAATGACTATATACTACCATTTCTTTTTTTAGATATTATTTGCACACCTTTAAATAAAACCTCGCATTAAAAAGACCGAATCGTCCTTCATTGTAAACTTAGCATCTCATTTAGGATCTGGGTTTTTATTTTATTTTTAACTGTTTCGAGCGTTTTGGATGGACGAGACATTTTAGAATTTTGCGATGGACATTTTTTTCCGAAAGAAAATGAAGAGCTTACGAAGATAATGGAGGCGGAGGCGTAAAGTCGTTTTCGAAGTAAATCTCGGGTAAATAATCAGTGATTTAAAAAATGGAATCACGTCAATAATAATCGGGTGTAAAGTAAAGACGAAATGGACGTGCGGCATATTTCTAAAAATTAAATATTTGATTCCTCATACGTCGCGGGGGGACAATAATAATAATAATAATATAAATCAATAATCCGACATTCGCCAGAATCACCTGGCGGCGAGGAGAGCGCCCAGTCCCGGAGCAGAGCTGCTCCGCGGTGGCACCGGAAAAGACCGAATCTGCCCCCGGCATTCCCTCTCCGCCCGCCACGTGCGCGCCCTTGCCCGCTCGGGGGGGTATTCTCGGCATAAAGCAACACAAAATCGCTTGGCGCGGGTCCCGCGTTCACTGCAATCGCGCCCTGTAACTGAAAAATCACACTCGCTCGCTCGCTCGTTCGCTCGTTCGCTCTCCCTCAAGCTCTCCGCTCCACCACTCCTCTCTCTCTCTCTCTCTCTCTCTCTCTCTCTCCGTGATCGCGCCGCGTCCTCCGCGTTTCCGTGCTCGGCCGGTCCTCCTCGCCCGCCGCCGCCGCCGCCGCTGTCTCCCTCGCCGGAGAAGATGACGGACACCACCGACGACATAGCGGAGGAGATCTCGTTCCAGAACTTCGACGACGACTGCAAGCTGCTCGGCAACCTCCTCAACGACGTGCTCCAGAGAGAAGTCGGGGCCAAGTTCATGGAGAAGATCGAGAGGAATCGCATTCTGGCTCAGGTTCGTGCTCTTGTTTTCTTCTCGAGCTTCTGATGTGCATGCTCTTTGCCTCGTGAGGTTAGCCTGTCCGAGTCGTCACGCCTATCGTTCCTTCCTCTTCTTCTTCTTCTCCTGCGGCTGTTTTCTGGATTTCGCTCCTTTGTCACGTCGATTCGGCCGGAGTCTCTGTTCGGATGCTGAAAACCTGAGGATTGCGATGAAGCGCTTCGGCTCGCGACGATGGAAGAGAGGTGCCGTGAAAATGAGAAAAAAAAGAGGGGCCGTGCATGCTGATTTTCTCGATTCTATTTTCGTTTTTTTTAAACTTGAGTGATGTGAAACAGAGATTTGCCAGGCGCTGAATGGAGGAAAAAAAGAGGTGAATGCCTGCGTGGCGTGACGGTTTCTCTCTTGATGCCTTTTTGGTTTTGTTTCTAGAGCGCTTGTAACATGAGGACGGCGGGAATCGAAGATGCGGCGGAGCTGCTAGAGAAGCAACTCGCGTCCGAGATATCGAAGATGACGCTAGAGGAAGCCCTGACGCTCGCCCGCGCGTTCAGCCATTATCTCAATCTGATGGGAATCGCCGAAACCCATCACAGGTATGGCTGATTTGGCGGCCACGTCTGTTCGTTTGTTCAGGTGTTCCGGGGGTTCAGTTGCTATGCTTTTGTTGTCTGTCATCAAACCGCTTCTATCTAAATAAGCATTGCCTATCGGATTCTGCTGATTCACACCCAAGAAATTTCTTGGATTGTACTCAAAATGGAAGAAATCCATTCACTGAGTAAATAGCGGGACTGAAACTGATAGTGTTACGGAATTCTGAGGTCGGGCGACATTGACCTGTGAGAGAACGAATTGAAATGGGTGCAATCATCGATGATCAGGAAGTTTTTACGCTTTTCTTAAATTTACATGTTGTCTGGTTGTTTGCTGGGTGTAGATTGTTTGATTTAGTATTCGTGTGCTCTTGGGATCTTATATCGTCTTGTGCAGGGTGAGGAAGTCACGGAATTTGACACTTTTATCAAGATCGTGTGATGACATTTTCAGTCAGCTGATTCAGGGGGGTGTCTCTCCAGACGAGCTTTATGATACAGTCTGCAAGCAGGTTCAGTTTTCTGGCTTATGTGCTTTCTGGTGGTCCTACCCTCTACCGAGTGTTCTCGTATTTTGATTAGAAAGAATACCAGTGCATAGAACTATGATATTATCATCTTGGCATCATAAAACTATGATATTATCATCTTGGCATCATAATTTAATGAGCTCTGGACAGGATTGCATGATGTAAAGATATTTAATTAGTAACTATGCTTCCTCATTTAACACAATGATGCATCTAACATTTACAAACAGCATGTAGTCAGTCATCTGGCATTAGTATTCTGTCATGTGGCTGATTTATTTTCCTCTTGTTCCTTCAGGAGGTTGAGATTGTTCTCACTGCTCATCCCACTCAAATTAATCGCCGTACCTTGCAATACAAACACATCAGAATTGCTGTAAGTCTCTTGGCGCCTTAAACGAAGATAATACTAGAGAGCTGATGTTTGTCCCTGCAGAGCTTGTTGCCCCAGCTCTATTTACTATATGCATCCTTTCTTCAGCATCTTTTGGACTACAACGACAGACCTGATCTTACTCATGAGGATCGAGAAATGCTGATTGAAGATCTGGTATTGTCTGTCCTATCTGTATCCTGGACTCTGGAAAATGAATACTTGTGTGCGCATTTCCATGCTATATACTTACACAAGCAGGGTTACTGGGATGCATGTGCATGCATGTCCATGTTATTTTCATGTGTCTGAGATGTGTCCTGTGCTAATAGGAGCCACTCCTCTCTCTGAATTTCTTTGGGAAAGTTTCTTGGAGAAGTGTTGGCTAACATGAATTTTGGTTTCCTACTCGTTTCTGATTATTCATCTTTTTCTAGGTTAGAGAAATTACTGCCATATGGCAAACAGATGAGCTGAGGCGACATAAACCGACTCCTGTAGATGAAGCCAGGGCTGGTAACCCGAGATATGTGCATTATTTAGATACGTGTTGGCAACGATCTAGTTCATTGTGAAATAACTTTCAAACATTTCAGGGTTGAACATTGTCGAGCAGTCTCTTTGGAAAGCTATACCTCATTACTTGCGCCGCGTCAGCAGTGCTTTGAAGAAGGTTTATCTCCAGTAGCCCTGACAATTTGAATGCTTGTGTTGTATTGCTTTCATCTTTAACAATTTCTTTCATCTTTAACAATTTCATATGCTTTTCCCACAGCATACAGGGCGGCCCCTTCCTTTGACTTGCACCCCTATTAAATTTGGATCTTGGATGGGTGGTGATAGAGATGGAAACCCTAATGTAACATCAAAGGTATTCTTTCCAACTTGAATAATGCATAGCTTAATTGGTATGGAAGTTTTACAAGCAAGCCCTGCATTATGATAGCCCAACTATATGTCATATTAATTTAACAACCGAAACTCCGAGATTTCTGAGAAGTGACAGATGACTGAGATAAAAATTATGTTTTGATGCCTTTTACTTATGGCCTGCAAAATGTTGTTGTACTTAAGATGCAAATGTGTAGGTAGAATTGTGAATGTTTATATGTATATGTATACATATTTCAATTATATGAAAAATTTAATGGTTCTGTCTCTTTGTCAAATTTGTCCATGAAATTTTGTTTTTCACTTGTTCATGTAGTGAAAAACTTGACACCAACACAGTTGAATGTTATCATAGTGATTGGACTTCCACTTCACTCTTTTTTTTTTTTTTTTTTTTTTTTTTTTTTTTTGTCACTGTTCCATATTTTATGCTTCCCACTTTCTTCATTCCTCTCATTCCCTGTCTATTAGTTTTGATGCACACGTATATGTGTGCTCCAATACTGGTATTTTCTTAAATGCTTAGAAGAGTCTGGAGCAACAAAAGCACATACACAACCGAATATTTCTTTATTTGGATTTGTGAACTGAGATTAGTGAGATTGCTCTGGCGTTTCATGTTAATTTGTTAGCCTATACTTGTCTTGTCCTTAAACCGTTTAAAAGATACAGATGAGAAAAAAAGAACCTACAAGTTACTCTCCTTCCTTTTCATTGAAGAAATTTATGTTATTTTCTGGGTTCCCTGAATAACAAAAATTGCATATTCCAGTGTCCTGGGGACGGGATTCCCTTATGGTGTTCTGCTTTGTCCCTATGGGTGATCGTGCCTCATATTTGTCTTATATAATTGTGTGACCTTAATTTTCTTACTTCAGGTGACGAAAGACGTTTCTCTGTTATCAAGGTGGATGGCAATTGACCTCTACATCCGAGAAGTTGATAGCCTGAGATTTGAACTATCCATGAATAGGTGCAGTGACAGGCTGCTAAGGCTAGCACATGAAATTCTTGAAAAAGGTTAGAGAACTAAGATTCTCATGATAGGACTGGATATCCTGGCCATTAGTTAGATGTCATAATTATAATGCTTTACTATTTCCAAGTCACTGGAACTTAGTAATTTGTGAATCATATATCTGACCATGATGGTGACAATGCTGATGATTCCACGATTGCAGTGGTTTCAATATCTGTTTCAGATTTTGAGTGTCATACACATTTTGTTTTCAATTGAGTTCGTCAATAGAATACCGATAAGTTTCTCCATTGGGATATAAAGTTATTAATGCCTCTGCTCCTTTTGCTACCTTCATTGCATTTCATTACAATATATTGAAGCTGCTATGTTTAGCGTGAGTCTGGTCACACACACACACACACACACACACACACACACACACAGCCATGTTGACTACAGAAAGCAGCAGTGGAGGTTCTGATTGGCTGGCGGTGCCATCAAAACCATTGGTTGACATGGCTGGTGAAACAACTGTGTGAAAACCTGGATATAAATGATGATAAAGTTCAGAAAAGCTGATTTTTTTTTATTTTCCTGGTTTGTTGGATAGGTCTCAGCATATGAACAAAACTTGTGTGGGCCTGGCTATTTTTTCACCATTCATTATTGTTGTTATTGGTTATGAAGTTGAATGGCTCTGCAAAAATTTCTCTTCAGAAACGTCATCAGAGGATAGGCTTGAGAGTCGAAGTCAATCTTTGACCAGAAGTCAAATAAAGCTTAACAATCAACAACTTCCATCTCTTCCAACTCAACTCCCAGCTGGAGCTGATATGCCATCTTGCACAGGTTAACATTTTCTTTGTTTCTGCCTAAAGTTTTATGCCTTCATGCACATCCGGGATTTTTTTTTTTTTTTTTTTCATTTCTTGTTGCTCTTCAATTGGGGAAGTATGTGACTCCTGCTTGCAAATTGCTGTAACAGCAGTCTGAAGTACAAATGCCCTCATGAAATTGTTTGGGCTGTGAGCATTTGGATAAACAAAATATTTCTAAGTATTATAAGTGGATGGAATGACAATGGTTGGAGAGGATAGTGACATGCCTTGAAAAGACTGTATTGGAGACGGGTATGGGAAGAGGGCATCTAATTCACAGACAAACTTGGTTTTGCAACTAATTTTTTTACTGTAATTTAGTGCTTATTTTTATCCTTATTATTGGGAGCAAAACATGGTTGCTTTTTGGCTAGACAATAACATCATCATGGCATTGTTATTTTTTGTTTAATGTCACGTCTCTTCTAGAATGCAATGATGGTGACTCTCAATATCCAAGACTGGAACTTCCTGGTTCTGATTACATGCCCTTAAATCGTCAGGTAAACCAACTTCTAATGCAATGGTGGTTTGCAGCTGCGCCTTTGTGCAGTCAACCTTTTGATACACCCGATTCTGTATATTTCTTCTGTAGGAGGGTCAAGGTCCTTCATTTTCAGATTCCCAGTTCCAAGATTCAGGGCGCAGTTCTTCTAAACCATCTGAAAATGGAACTAGCTCCAACGGTTTGCAGCCTGCTGTGACACCACGCGGTTCCTCTTTGGGATCTAGTCAATTTCATGCCCAAAGAAAACTCTTTGCAGAATCACAGATAGGAAGATCCAGCTTCCACAAGCTTCTAGAGCCAAGTCTGCCTCAGCTTCCAGGAATTGCTCCTTATAGGATTGTTCTTGGCGATGTAAAAGATAAGGTATTTTCTCTCTTGACCGAGTGACCTGGTTTCACAATATGGATATTGCTCAAGTCATTGAACCAAACAAAAATAGAAAGATTCTCACCTAGAATTACTACAGCTGTGATGACTGTAAGAGTTCTTTCTTGGAACCCAGGTCCGGAGTTCAAAGATTGGTAGGGAGAGGGAAGAGGACCAGCCACTTCTTTCATTATTACATTGGCTTAGCTTTTCTTAATCTGCTTGTCATGCATTGATACCATCTATTTCTCCCAGTGTCTCCCCCTCCCCCAACCACCCACCCACCCACACACACACACACACATACAAATGCAAAATTTTGGGCCTAGGATAACCAAGTGAATGTTGTAGAGATATTAAAATGCTCTCTATTTTGCAATATTAAGTGTCAACCATTTTCTAAAGATATGCAGTTAAGGCTTGTAGGTAATCATGATGCACAACTAAAAGCAAATGATTAGGTACGTGCACTGGGAGCAAGGCTGGTAGTCAGGTCAGATGATTTAGAACAGTGTCTCACAATTAAGCCCTTAGACAAGATAAGCCACATTTTCAAATGTTTTAATAGATTGATTTGATGTGATTTATTAAATTTCATCTGTCTCTGCCTCCCTTTTTCTCTTGGACTGACAAGTGAATGTGTGAAACACCTGCTCATTTTATTACCGGCATGAGAACTGTTCCTGGCATATTATTAGTTTCAACCATTCTAATCTGCAATATTATATTTAAAGTGTTACGTCTGGCTTGGGTTTAATAACATGGACCAATGAGCTACCTCCCTCTGTTGAAGGGTTAGGAAGTTGGTATCTTGTTCAATATGCTTTGCAGGATGGTTATCAGGCATATCAATCGAACCAATTGTATTACATGGTTTCCTGTTTAGGTTGGTTTTAAGATAATATATAAGGTTATTTCATGGCAGTCGCTTTTGTAATGTGTTCACCGAGTTCTTTGACATTGAAACTTTGAACCACCTTTTGATGCAGAAGCAGATCACATCGACCAAATCACATAAATGGCTTGTGTTTTTTCTACTTTTCGTTTAATTGACTGTAACATGAAGTGCTCAAATTTTCTGAGTTCAGCTCATGAAGACACGTAGAAGACTGGAGCTTCGCCTTGAGGATCTTCCTTGTGAACATGATTTTTATGATTATTATGAGTCATCAGACCAGCTTTTGGAACCTCTGATTCTTTGCTATGAATCTCTGGTATATAGCATCTCCTCCTAATGAGTGCCAGTTCCTGTTCCCACTCTTTGACAGTGATGAAGGTCTCTTCGCGCTGACAGTTTTTATTATTTGCAGCAATCGTGTGGGTCTGGTGTGCTGGCAGATGGTCGGCTTGCTGACCTGATTCGGAGGGTGGCCACATTTGGGATTGTGCTAATGAAACTTGACTTGCGCCAGGTTTGTAAATATTAGGTGCTAATATGATCCTGGATGATTGCTACTTCTGCAACTCATTTCAAATATTCTTCTTTAATGAGTCAGGAATCAGGAAGGCACTCGGAAACACTAGATGCCATAACAAGATATCTTGATATGGGTACATATAGCGAGTGGGATGAAGAGAAGAGACTGGAATTCCTGACAAGAGAGTTAAAAGGGAAAAGGCCGCTAGTGCCACCTTCCATTGAGGTAAGGTCTGGGACGTATTGTATGCAATAATTGGACTTTAAGTATGCAAGAAATAAATTTATGAAATGAAACATAACAATTGCCAACCTTTTACCTCAAGAGTACAAGTTCTAGCCCTAAATGGTGCAAGTTGTTCTATGTTTACTTGAAAATTAATGTGTTCAATGACAAGAATGTTTTTATAGTGTGTACCTCGAGAAAGATGGATCTGAAGTTTTCTTTTTTAAAGTAGGACCTCGTTCATAGAGAATTTTTTGAATGGGCTCTTATGAAGTCTTAAAATTTGTACTGAAGAAAGCATGAACGTGGCGGAGAAACATGCCGCTGCTTCTGTGCACCTTTGAATACGGATAACTGCATACATGCATCTGTTCCCATAATCACTTTTCTGTAAGAAGTGCATGAAATATGTATGCTACGAGAACTCAGTTAAGGGTATTTCAACTCTAGCAATGAGCAAAAAGGGCATTCTCTTGTGATTCTCTATAATTTGTCCTCAGAACTGGTGATTATATTGTTGACTGTGACATATTAGGGTTTAAAAACATAAATTGAGGAGTAAGCAATATATTGAAACAATCAAATGTATGTGTTGTGGATCTGTAAAAGCTCGTCTACCTTTCTGAAATACTTTCTGTCTGAAAATCAGTCTACGTATTGTTTTTATATCTTTCTGACCTATACCTACAAGCATAATTCTACATTGCCTCATCATGTTTTACTTTTTTCCTTTGTGGCAATACACACACACACACACACACACACGCATACGCATATATATATTCTGACTTGTGAGTTGAGCCTCTTCAGGTTGCCCCAGACATCAGAGAAGTACTGGATACATTCCGAGTAGCTGCTGAACTGGGAAGTGACTCACTAGGAGCTTATGTGATTTCCATGGCTTCAAATGTACTATTCTTAACTGTCGAATGCTATTTTTACTTTACGGCAGTCCACTTATTTTTACATTCAAGGTGCTCTTAGCCCATGATTTTCAAATGCTAACTGTAGTCTACTTATTTTTACCTTCAAAGTGTTGTTAGCCTATGATTTTCTGATGCTAACTGTAGTCTGGGATTGGAACATTGTAGGCCAGCGATGTCCTAGCTGTGGAGCTCTTGCAGAAAGATGCTCGCCTTGCAGTCAGTGGAGAGTTAGGGAGACCATGTCCTGGTGGAACGTAAGCTCATGTGCTCTCTACTGTTGATACCTTATTGCAGAGCTCTTTTTCCTATCATAAATCTACTTCATTCTCTGAATAAAATGGAATGTGTGATTTGCTATTAGTCTGATCACTTTCTCCATATTGTTAGTTTAGCTACAGTTATTATCTGCATTTTGAATGTATGCATGAGTAATATTATTACAGATTATGATATTATAGGCCTTTTGTCATGGGAGTTCATGGCTATGTGCATTACATGGTTGTTTGAATGTCAAGTGGTGCCATAATTTTTGATTGTTTGCTTCAAATGTGAAATCAAGCACTTGACTTTCTGGTACTTTCTTAAGAAGTCTAGGGAAAGAGGCCACATATTTTATGACACTTTTGTGAGAGGCCACATATTTTATGACACTTTTGTGTCAATTTTTCTCCAGTGGATTGATGCATTTTACCTTCAGCTGATGTAAATACAATTACATACTGTAAAGTCTGAGTTAATTCTTCTTTTGTCCTGTCAGTACTTTCTTTTGAGCAATATTACTAGAAAGAACTAATCCAGGTGATTTTCTGGTCCATAACATGGATTATTCATCAATTAACCTGACACCATTTCGAAGGCAACAAAAATCCACCTTTGCTGGTGGTTAAAGATCTATTTTAGGCCACAAATTTCCCTGTTGTATACGAACATACAATATGATACTATGCGCCACTTTATACTCATCTAAGTACTTCTTTCTAGTCCCATTGTGCTTTAGCTATGACACTACAACCAAGAAAGTGAGTGGAATTGCACTTGTCATACCTCCTTCTGGAGATCTTAATCTAATTTCTCGGTCATGTGAGCCGATTTGCATTTACTCATGTTCTCCTTGGTTGCTATTTAAAGGAAAGTTAACAAGAACCAACTAGTCATGGCTTCTAGGGTGTGAAATTTCTCATTATGGAACAAGTTCTAATGCTGGAAGCACTTTTTTCTGCAAAAAAAGGTATTTTGTGATTTTTTTGCTTTTGGCAAGAACTTGGATGACATAAAATTTCAAAGTCAATTCAGCTTATGTGGCTGTTCAACCTGGTTTAATGGAAGTGTTGCTTCTTGTCATTCATTCTCCCTAGCCTGGCTCTTCTCATATGACCTTATTACTCTAAACAGGTTGCGGGTCGTTCCCCTGTTTGAAACTGTGAAGGACCTTAGAGAAGCTGGGTCGGTGATCAGGAAACTGCTATCGATTGACTGGTACAGGGAACACATTTTAAGAAATCATGGTGGCCACCAGGAGGTACGTATTTTTGAATATATATTCAAGAACTAGTTAGATAACTTTCAGAAATATTAACAAATTTTTAATCGTTTTCACAGGTAATGGTTGGATATTCTGACTCTGGTAAAGATGCTGGGCGCTTCACAGCTGCATGGGAACTCTACAAAGCACAAGAGGACGTTGTAGCTGCATGCAATGAATATGACATTAAGGTTACCTTATTCCATGGACGTGGAGGGAGCATTGGTCGGGGTGGTGGCCCCACATATCTAGCTATTCAATCCCAGCCTCCAGGTTCTGTCATGGTTAGTCATCCTACTCACATCTTGCAAGATGGATCATTCGACTTATATCAAATGGCAGGGAGTGATCTGTAGCCCATAGACTCTCTACCATTGAACTTTTCATCTTGGCTGATTACGAGAGTCGGAGGCCGTCTGACTGAAATAGACTAGAGGAGCCCATTTTGTACTTGGAAACAGAATGGTGCCTACGAGTAAGCCAAATGACTGAATGAACTAAGAATAGACCTTAAACCGATCAAAATTGCATCCGCTAAACTTAAACCAAATAATCATGAAATCTTCTGCAATACATTAGTATAAAATGAATAAATATAATGTAAGAATAAAAGTACATCTTATTATGTACCTGTATACCATCATTTATTGACAAAATAAAAAATTCATTTTCAATTTGAGGGAGATCTATCTGCCAGACCAATTTGGGTGTAGTTGACCTGAAATGAATCGTTTCTTTTAACTGGTGCTTGAATTCTGTGTTGGATACCATCTATGGTTGCCTATTTGATAAACTGACGTAGCATGAGTGTTGTGAGGGAGAAGCTTCGGCTTTCTTGACTCTTGAGTCATAATTGGACCTTAATCTGGATGAGAGTCTGTTTGATTAAGCCAATGCACACAAGGAAAATTTCTGCTACATTGATTGAATGGTGATTTGAACTCAAGATAGCACAAGCTGAAACCATGTGAATTGACCTTTCCACTTTGTGCAACATCTTGTTTTGAAGGTTCTGTACAATTCTATTTGACCTGAGATATATCACGTCTCGTGTTCAAACTTATAAATACAATTCATAAGCACCGTTTGTCTTCTCGGTCCAGAACTGCACTGGTACTCATGTAAACTTGGACATGACAAGTCTTACCGCACTTCCAGTGGCTTAATGTGCCTTTTTATACATCTGCAGCAGTTATACATAACACTTAATTATAATATGATAGGTTTGAAGTTCTGTTAGTTTGTACATTGATATAAAGTGTAGCTAGTTCTGTATCAAGTAGTCAAGAAGCATACAAAACCATTTCTTAGGCACAACTATGGTGCTTGACAGGGTACACTTCGCTCAACTGAGCAAGGAGAGATGGTGCAGGCCAAGTTTGGGCTGCCACAGACAGCAGTAAGGCAGCTGGAGATTTACACTACAGCCGTTCTTCTTGCTACTTTACGGCCCCCACTCTCTCCTAGAGAAGAAAAATGGCGTAACCTCATGGAGGAAATTTCCAAGATCAGTTGCCAGAGTTATCGCAATACTGTATATGAAAATCCTGAATTCCTTGCCTACTTTCATGAAGCTACACCGCAGGCTGAACTTGGCTTCCTCAACATCGGAAGCCGCCCCACTCGGAGGAAGAGCTCAACGGGAATTGGACATCTACGTGCCATTCCGTGGGTGTTTGCATGGACTCAAACCAGATTTGTTCTTCCAGCCTGGCTAGGTGTCGGAGCAGGTCTAAGGGGTGTTTGCGAGAAGGGACATACTGCAGAGTTACAAGAAATGTATAAAGAGTGGCCTTTCTTTCAGTCCACTGTGGACCTTATTGAGATGGTGTTAGGGAAGGCGGACATACCCATTGCCAAGCATTATGATGAAGTGCTTGTATCAGAGAGCCGGCGGGAGCTCGGTGCTGAACTCAGGAGGGAGCTCTTAACTACAGAGAAGTTTGTCTTGGTAATCAGTGGGCACGAGAAACTATCCGAGAACAACCGGAGCTTAAGGAGGCTGATCGAGAGCAGGTTACCTTATTTAAATCCCATGAACATGTTGCAGGTGGAGATACTGAAGAGATTAAGGCGTGATGAGGACAACAAGAAGCTCAGAGATGCATTACAAATCACCTTCAATGGGATCGCTGCTGGCATGAGGAACACCGGCTAGAAAGTGTCCTCTTGGTGGCTCTACTACTGAATGAGCCTGCTGACCAACGGAAACTTTTTTCATTCCCTAAGCCTGACTTCTTGGAACGGCATCTCTTTAGTGTTTATAAGTGGTGTAATCGGAGATACACGGCGAGGACATTGTGCACTGTCGAGCCATGTTAGTAGTTTATAGTAGAAATGTTATGCTTGAATTGCGGCATGTTTCGTGAAGTAAGCCGAGAACGCACTGTTTAGCTCATTAGATTTTAGGAAAAATTGTGCAAAAAGTTCTAAATTTATAGCACTTTTACTAATTCGGTTTTAAACCTTTTAATTGGCCAATTCAATCCTAAACATGATCACTTATTGCAATTGAGTATCCGATCAATTTTGATTGAATTGATCGGAAAATACTAACGTGAATGTTGGTAGTGTTACATAAGATTGCCGATGCTCACGTGGGAAAATTTTAATAATATTTTAATTTTAATTTTAATTTTTCTTTTGCTTTTTTTTTTTTTTTTTTTCCTTTTACCGGTTTCCCACAGGCGAAGGTTAGCCATTAACCATGGCCAACCGGCTAGCCTTGCCTGCCACATGTGAGGCCCGGCTAGGCAAGGGCGAGGGGAGCCCTTGCCTAGGCATGGGTCGGTGAGGGGAGCCTTGTTGGGGCTCGCCCTTGCCCAAGTGAGTGAGTGTTTGGCTTGGGCGAGGTTGACTCTCGCCGGGCTGCGCTTGGGTGAGGGCTCCCCTTGTCGGGCCTCGCCCTTGCTAGCTGGGCCTCCCCTATGGCAGGCGAGGCCAACTAGCTGGTTGTGGCCGGTGGATGACCGTCGCCTGTGGCCGATGGTCAGCCACCGGCAAAAGGAAAAGAAGATAGCCAAAAAAAAAAGAAAGAAAAAAATAAATTCAAATAAAAAAATATTATTAAATTTTGCCCACATCAGTGTATGTGGTCTTATGCGGTATTACCGGCGTCCGTGTCAGTATTTTTCAGTCAAAATTGACTAGATGAACTCAATTAGTAATAAGTGACAAGATTTATGACTGAATTGACAAAAGTATAGTAGGTTTAAGACTTTTTAGACAAATTTTCCCTAGATTTTACTGATGAGGCAGGCATATAACTAACTGGTTCTAGCTTCTGGCTGCCCTGGGAGACGCAATTGCATGTCCTGCACGCAAAACCTTATTCTACAAAGTCACCTGACAACCTTCGGTCTGGCGAGTCGAACGAAGAGAAGGGAAAGTATTTGGATTTGGTTCTGCGTTTTCTTTGATCCTCCCTTCTGAATCTGCCCAAAAAGTTGGGGCGTTGGGGGTGGGGGGGAACAAACTCTCGTGGACGATTATTTGATTGCTCTCCACTTCCTCACTCATGGTTCTGAGAAGTTTGTCCTTTTCCTCACTTTCGTATCAGAAAAGATTTGTATGTCACTCAAATGAACATCAGTAAAATTCATCTAAAAGGTAAAAAATTCAGGACTTTGACGAATAAAAATTAGCACAAAATTAGAAAATTTGATAATTTGTAAACTGTTAAAATGAGTTAGTAGTTTCATAAAAATGTTGGTAAGTGGCCAAATGTCAGTAAGTGGCTAATAAATTAATGCAAATCAAATGATCGGTACGTTTACTTATCAATAGTTGTAGACACTTTTTTTTTTTTTTATAAAGAATATGCAAGCATGGAGAAAGGAACTCTGTTATTTTAGAACGAAAAAGTAGAGTCGTTCGCGTGCCCTCAAAAAGAAATGTCAATCACGTCTGATTGATACAAGATTCCATGTACATTGAAATGGGAAGGTATGGACCAATAGGGTCAAGATAAGTCATCTCCGCATCTAGCAGGGTGAGGGAACATGTCTAGATAAGGGATGTGATACGCGAGTTGCTTGGCTGGAGAGGAATCTGATGCTACTTTGCATGGCGGGCTGAGGGCGGTAGCATCTGCCATTGCCGTTCTTTCAAAAGATTGTGAGAATGGTTGTGCTCCGGTCATCCATTATCGTCTGCCACACCCCTTGTCCCACAATCTCTTCTGTCAATGAATAAAGGCAGACGGGTTGACCCGCGTCGATTTCACTTGGAGTTTCGAATCCATTAACTCGGTTTGAATTATGATTACTCGGCACCATGAGAACACTAATGTTCCACATTTGCACATGGTGCCGACGCAATCACACCGGTGAGTCAGCAGTCGGTGATCTTGGTCCAAAATTCTTGTTTGCCAGAAGAATTGATATGAATACACTCTAAAATTTGAGGGCTATGTACATGGAAAAGTGCATTAAACCACTCTTCACAGCATCATTGTCCTGCGTTGGAGACTTCAAAATCAATAGCGATGCAATCATTACTGGATCTTAAAAAGCTCATAAGTTTCTCTTATCTGCATCTAGATCTGTGTCCGACGCGTTACCAATTTTCCAGGCACTTTGTATAGTTTGGTAAACAATCGCAAGAGGAGGGAGTAATAATGTATGTTGATTTAGTGGCTGAACGATACAGCTTTCCTTCAATAATCTCAACTGAGAAGATGAAGGTTGTAGTTTTCTCTCAAGTGCTCGGAGAATATCTAATAGCTGCAGCACCTTCGGAGCCGGAGGCAGCTTACACTCACTGTTAAGAAGCTACTTCTCCCAGCATGATAGTACCTCCGTTTTGAAACATGTAATACCCCATGCAGAAGTAACGCCATTTCTCAACCCTTATGTATTGCAACATGGCTACAAGTGAGCTTTCATTCATGAACAAAACTAGGCGCTTCCGAACATATTCTTGTCTCAGATGCAAGATCGATCCCCATTCATATAGGACCTGCAATCATGCGAGGAAGGAAATACATCAGTAGAGCATTTAACAATCTTTGCAATCAAAGCTTTCACGACGATGGTAGGAAGAAGATAGAGAACGGTGAACGGAAGGAAGTACTTAGAATTCGTGACGGAATATGCTTGTGCAGAGGGAATCAGTAATGGGAATGAAATGGTGGAATTCAAGTGGGAAGAAGGTGCAAAGAATCCTGAACCGTGAAATCAATCACCATCAAGGGCTCTAACTGGAGTGTTAACTTTTCAAATGCACTCTTAACTATAATCTGCATTGTAGAAACGCAGTTCCTACATTTCTGCCTACTAAAAGAACAGGCACATTTCTAAAGTTCCATTTTTTCAAGCACAGAATTCTGTTCCGTGGTTGATACATATGTAATGTCGATAGTAAATTTGAAATATCGATGGTAAGTATAAAGTTGGTAAGTATTAAGTGATCGGTAATTTAATAGTCTGATTAGCTGTTTACATGTTACCAATGAAATAATAATTTTATCATCCATAAACTGATATTAGATCACTACTCGTTTTTGTATTTTATAAGAGGGCACGTATCCATTTCGCATCTATAATTTTCTTTTGAGTAATAAATGCATAACATGGTAGGTAGATTACCAGAACATCAAGCGGTAATTATTCATTAACATTATTGATAAATTACATCATTATTACTTGATCGGGATGTTGCAAATTGCACGATTTTTTACCACCGCTATTTAGATTTTACGAATGGCGTTGCAAGTTTACTACCGAAGTGTTCCATTTGGGTCAAACAGAAGAATATTAGACACGTCAGAAAAATGACATTCCATTTAAAAAGGCGATCAAACAGTAATGTCCCATCTAATCTAATTTTAACACCGTCGGTTAATCTAGTAAGTTACTATTAGGTCGAATGATGGTTCGAAAAACAACTAACGTGATCATCTATGGATGACATTTGTACTTAAATCTATACCGCGCATAACATGCTCTAATCTCAAACTTAAAGTGATATCTCGAAGAGCAGATGAACAAGCCATGTATCAGGCCTAGATTAGATTTGAATTCGAGCCATGTCAATGGAACACGCAATACATACACACTGCTAAACATATATCTCAACTTTGCAGATGGGATGCCTACCAAACGATTCCCAAGTGAAATATCTCTTCCTTTTCCACCGTTTTGAGGGATAGATGCCTGAAAATTGACAGGCCGAAAAGGAGTTGTGCCTGAAAAATGTAGCCTCGCAAGGAGCATATTTTTCTCCATCATGGTGTCACGAAAAATATGCTTAAGCAAGGCATCTGATACAAGCTTCTCTCTGAAAGAACTCTCCGGTCTCCATCATTATTCTCCAACTCAGTTGCACTTGATTTATTCCATGTCATCGTCGATAATATTGATCGTCTATAAATAAAGGACTACTGGAAGAGCTAACCCTTGAGGCCAGCAAGATATCATCTCTCTTTTGCGAGCAAAAGAAAGAAGCCCTAGAAACAGATATGGCATCCCTCAAGGCTGATAAACCTGCTGGCTCTCAAGTGCCTGCTGCCCCCCAGGCTAAGCAAGACCCTCCCAAACAAAGCGGCAGCGCCCCGAAAGCCCCGGCATCCAAGCCGGCCCCCAAGAAGGCCGAGCCGAAGCCGGCTCAGCCTAAGAAGAAGGTATGACGTAACGCTGTTTTTTTCTCAAAGTTAAAATGCGATATAGATTCAAATTATGGGCATTCTGTATAGTCTGCAAACTAAAGATTAGATGTTACTCATCCTAACTTTCTTAACAAGTGTTGTCAGGCAACCGGTGGCAAGAAGTAGAAGATCGCGTCGGCGGTTTTTGTCGTGCCGGAGAGTCAGTCATGAAGCTTACACTCATGGATGGGTCTCTCTAATAAGTGTCTTCCATGTATACGGTGTTGTACTTTAGCTTTTGAACTTTAACCATGTCCTCTCTCTCCGCCTCAGCTCGCTTTGATGAATAAAAGATAAGTATCGAAAGAAACAGGACTTGTCTATGTTCTTCTCGTTTGGTTGCTCCATACTTCGAACGAAATCGAGAGAGCTCACTGATTAAACTTAGACAGGCTGATCCAAGCTAGGGAGACTTCCCTGCTTCCTTTCTCTTTTCTATTAATTGCGAAAAACTTACGTGAATATATGTGCACATAATCGTGAGTGTTAAACACAATTTTCACGAGTGGCGTCGGGATGTTGATATGTAGACACTAGACAGTAAAGATTAATTTATCAGACAAATGAAGACTACTTAGATTCGAATTGACTCGGGTTGATATACGGACAATGCATTTAGCCTATATGTTATTGTCCCTACAGGATTATCCGGACACTGTATAAAATGGGCGCAAAGCACGTACAGTATCATCCATTAGATGCAGAAGACAGTGGCATCCTCGCACGTGTCAAAAATCAGACTCAGCATGCATTGCCTTTTGCAGAAGACACCACTAATTTTTAAGGAACAATACCAAATTCAGTTCTAAATCTTTTAATTAAATTAATTTAGTTTTAAAAATTTTCACATTGATACTAATTTAGTCTATTTGACCAATTTAAGGTACAAATTATTGATGTGAATTCCGGCCATCCTATGTGGCATGATTAATGTTGATGTGGATATTTTAAAAAAAATTCTTAATATTTTTCAATTTTTTATATTTTTTCCTTTTTTTTTCATATTCTTTTTCCTTTGGACTGTGGCTGGTATCGATTATGGTTGGTGATTGGCTATAGGCAAGGGTTGGTGAGGGTGTTGCGGCTTGGGCGAGGGCGGCCCTCGCTGAATCTAGTGAGGAGGGCCCTCGCTCGGGCTGCAAGGGTCGTGCCCTTGCCAGATCCGACGAGGGTTGTGATGCCCTTGTTAGTCCTTGCTAGTGGCCGGTTGCCGACCACGGTCCAAAGGAAAAGGAATAGAAAAAAAAAAGGAACTTTTTAAAAAAAAAATTGAAAAATATTAAAAAAATTATTTAAAAATGTCATACTAGAGTCGGCCATGCCAAGTAAAAAGTAGGATGGCTAGCATCCATGTCAGCGATTTTCGACCTAAATTGGCCGAATGGGCTGAATTGATACCAATATAATAGATTTATAATTTTTTTTTTGTATTTTTTTCCCTAAGTTTTGTCGATGTATGGTAACCAAAACTTTCATAACCTAATGTTAATCCTTCCTATTATTCTCCACACAGGTTTGACATCATATCCAAGATAAACGTACATTGATTTAACTAAAGTGACATTGAAATTATTGACCCAAATGGATGCTCTCACGGCTTTAGCGTTACTAATTTGGAAATCTAGTGTTTTAACGATTATTTCTTAGCCGGCAAATGATGAACTTAAGTTGACCATAAATTGAGGAAAATAGAGAATTCACCCGATTATCGGAATGATAATGGCTCGACAATGCTCGATCTCTCTCTGACGATAACGTAGATACGTTGCTCGTGAGTTCACTTGATCCCAATTGTTCAATCATATTGATCCTGGGTGAAATTTGCATTATTCGACAGATGAGATTTGAGTATGCTAACTAGCTCCAGGAACATGCAAGAGTTGCTCGACGATGGTGTTCGTCTTGTAGAAGGATAATCTCCCATGGACGGCCGTTAACGCATTTTTTAATTAGTCTTCACCTCTCCTATATGGCTATTCCGTTGTAGTGGCAGATAAGTCTCACATATCTCAAACTAGCACAATGCATTCTAAAGTCGTGATGGCACATGGCGATCTGCAACCAGAGCGAAAAATATCCTGCCGGCGACGGCCCGTATAGAGCTGCCCTCGCAGGACAATATAGGGCTCGTATATTGCACATTACGCCCGCTTGGGAGAAGGTTAAATGAGCAATTTTTCATTCAAATACTTATTAACAGAAAATCTCACAATTGATCTTGAATATTTACGGCACGAATTATGTGTAACAATCCCAAATTGAACAATTACATGAACTTTTCAACCACGATTCGTGCCGAACTAACAATTAAGACTTAAATACATTATATACAACGCATTGTGCAAATTCTATGGCAGATTAATAATTCAAGAAAAGAAGTTGGGCTTTTTGATGATTTTTTTTTTTTTATTTGTCGGTCATATTTTATTTTTACTTTAATTCCCACTCTCAAACTTTTATCCTACTTCATTGCAAGCATGAGAGTCGAAATCATACTTAAAATTAAATCGTCCTTACCCCAACCGCCCCTCCTCTGAAAATGTGAGGATTTGAACTCCCCACGTCCCCCTTCCCATGTAAGAAGGGTGGTTATTGATGTTTTCTTCTTGGTGATCTACAATGATTTAAAAACACCCCCAAACAAAAACGTTTTAGCTTATCAGAAAATTGATAAAGTGAATAACATGTTTGAAAAATCTATTGATCCTACATTTGAATATTTGAGAATGAGCCTATTTTATGTTTGTAGTGGGACTTACCATGTCAATCTTGCTTTTCTAACTTTGATTTGTGCAGCCAAAATGGATTTTTGTGATAAAATGCACATTAATCTAGAGCCAATAGGCTTCGTTCCGGTAAAAAAATAAGATTAATATCACAAAAAACCTAAAATTAGTACATCTATAACAAATTTATCATAAGCTAATTTTTTGCCACTAAAACTCATAAACTAGTATATATGTTATATATTTATGTCAAACTAACTTTTTGACCATTAAAATCTCAAACTGGTACACCCGTTAATTGTTATATGCCATCCAACTTAGATAAAATTTAACGAAAACTAATGGAAGATAAATTTATTATAAATATACCAATTTGAGGTTTTTGATGATAAAAAAATTAAATAAGGATAAATTTGTTATAAATATACCAATATAATTTTTTGTAGTATTAATCCTAAATAATATTAGCCAATTAATGTTTTTAGAACTAATTAGGATTAAACAACATTTGTCTTCATGGATCTAAAGTAGACTGCCTTACCAATGAAGTATTGGTTTAGATGGCAGTAGAGTATACCCTCTTCTTATAATTTTGAGTTCAAATCTTGTTTGGAACACTACAAAGATTAAAATCTTGAAAAATGCACCAGGTTGGTGTGAGAGAATGTGTCCATAACATCTCTTGGCTAGGAGGACCAGTCGCAATACTCGAAAGCTAGTTCAGACATTACCGGACCACTTAAAAAAAAAAGAAAAAAAAAAAAAAAGAAGCTAGAACGCCTTTATTAGCATATACAATGATAATCCATAGGTAGTCAAAAACCCATCCTATAAGGAGAATAGCGTTTTAGATTTTCCGAAATAAATAGCTCTGCGCTACTTGATGCAAAAACATCCCAAACCTTTGGCAGTTTGGTGGTTTGAAGCTACTGTAAAAACTAGACACCATATTTAATCTGGGAAAATTATTTTAAAAAAACCTCAAATCTATTACAATCGTGCCAATTCAGTTTTGAACATTTTTTTTTTTGTTCGATTCAATCCTAAACCCTTTATATTTATGATAGTTTAGTCTATCCAACCAATTTTTGTTGTTTGGCACTTATGTGGCGCACATTTTTAAAATAATATTTAATATTTTTGAATTTTTTTTATAATTTTTCTTTTTATTTAATTATTTTTCTCTTCCCTTTAGGGGTGATCGGTCCAAGGTGGGTAGGGTCTAGACATGGATCCCGTACCCGACCCCGTTATAACCGGTTCCCTTTCTAGACCCTATACTCGACCCTGTTTGTATTAGACTATGTACCCGACCCACCATATTTTTCCGATCCGGTTCTAGGGTCAACCCTGTTTCCACTAGAACCTGTTTTGCAATCTCCTGATATCCTATACGACTTCGAATTTTATATTAATAAGCGAGAAAATAACGTAATCCTTCTAATTTATATTGAAACATTAAGCACTAGTAATAAATTAATACATGAACTTTTTGACTAAACGAAAAATTAAGGATCCATAGGGCTAGTTATAATACATAAAATCATAAGCAAAGAATTAGCAACAAACATGGGTCTAATATTAGTCTTATTCCCACAACTATTACATGAAACTACTAATTTATGCAAGCATAGCTCCTTATACAAAAAAGAAATTAGGCGAGCCAATCCATGTGATACACAAGAATTTGGCGGCGCCGTCCATCCATCAGATGGTGCGAGAGAGAACCGATGTGGGAGGGAAGCAAGTGAGGAAGAGAAATGACAAAGGAGGAGTGTTGTGCGTGTTTGAGAGAGCCAAGAGGAAAAATATCATGTGATTGCGAGAATAAGAATAGAAATCGGAAGAAAAAAAAAAAGATTTTGGACCTCTACTTACAAAACTGATCCAGGAACCGATTCTAAAACCGGTCCAGGAACAGGTTTCCGGGTGGGTAATCACTTGGACCTTGTTCCCCGACCGATTTAAACCGGTTCCGAATTTTGGGAACCTGTTCCCGGACTGGTTTCAATGGGAACCGGTTCCCGACCCTGTTTTCCGAGTGGGCCGGTCCGGGAACCGGATATATTCAATCCGGTTGCACACCCCTACTTCCCCTTCCCATTCCCGTACCCTTAGGGTTGGCGAGGGTTGCCGGTCACCCTCGCCGGCCATAGGCAAGGCTCCAATGCTCTAGCTAGCAGTGGCCAAGGGCATCGCTAGATATGGCCAGGCAAGGCGTCGCGACCTAGGTGAGGTCATCAACTCTCGTAGTGGGCAAGGGATGCCTCACCTGGAAGGGGAAGGGGAAGAAAAAAAAAAAGGAATAAAAAGAAAAAATAAAAAAATATTAAAATATAATTTTTAAAATGCCACATCAGTGTTGATAGCGCCATGTAAAAATTGCTGGATAGACTGAACTAATATAAAATATTTAAGACTGAATTGACATAATTACAATAAGTTTATTACTTTTCTGGTAATTCTCTCTATGTAACCAAGAAAAACAATATAACTCAACCGCGATTTCTATCGGAATATTGCATCATTCATTTGTCACATTGCCTGCTTCAATCTTGTTCCTCCAATGAATTGTAAGCTGCAAAATCTGGTGATTGTAAAGAACCATGAACGTAATTTAGTTCCCCTAATATGAAAAGCAGCAGACTAAACTGCCAACTTCATCGACACAAGCCAATAAAGAACATCAGAAACCCAGTTTTTGGTTATATGCAATTTCATTACAAATACTTGTATCCGTGGTATACAAGTGCATTTTACATCAAAGCAGTTACAAGGAGTATGCAGTTCAAGGGATCTTCATTGGGGATCCGAAGAAAGAGACCAAAATTGAAGTAGCTGAACAATGACAGTAAAAAGTAGGAGAGGAAAAGAAAGTGTAGCAAAAACACTAAAGTGAGCTTAGAATAGAATATTATTCACAGAAACCTAAACTCTAACTATGATTACTTCGAAAGGTTGGTTGTCTTTGAGCTACCTAATGGCAACATTACAGTTCAAAATGGACTGACGGCACGTGCTAACTTCAACATACACTCGGGTACCATCCGATGTCTAGGAGGAGCTGCCGCATCCTTGGCGCGAGCTTCTGGATCAGCAGCATGTATGTAGGTCACCAAATCTTCCAACATATCATCTTTGCCACCCCTCATAGGATCCTGGAAAGTCATTCAGGATAAGCTTAACCCCAAATTAAGCATATGGAGACTCATCATAGATGCCTAAATAAACTAATGAAATTATTAGTATTGTCTGAAATTTTAACAAATCAGGCAATTATTGAACATCTGCCTAAATTGAGTCAATTATTGGGTAGGAAAGTCAATAAGACAGTCCAACGAAGGATCATAAATGGGGAACCGATTTCATAAGAATGAAGCATAGACACCGACCGTTTTGCAAAAAATGTGGCGTTTCTAGAAATTATTTTCTAGAAAAATAACCATATTTTTCTATGCTCAGTTAAAATTTGAAAATGAACTAGAAAATATTTTTTGCCGTTTGGTAAGGAAATTCTTTTCATTCATTTTCAATAATTTTCTATTATTTTATTTTTTAAAATCGATTTTTTAATTTTTAATTTTTTTCTTTTCTTCTTCTTCTTCCTTGGCCTTGGCCAGTCGTAGCTATAGCGACGACCGGTGACTGGCGATTGGCGAGCTCCGATCTCGCCCTAGGCTGGCGAGGCTTGAACTCACTAGATTCTAGTGAGGCTCTGCCTTGCTTGATTTGGCAAAGCCGAGCTGGGTGGGACTTGGGCCTTGTCTGAGGTGGCTAGAGCCTCGCCAACCTTTGGTGGCCTCGAGTGAAGTTCTAGCCTTGCCCAAATGGCCAAATCTGACGAGGCCTGAGTTCGGCTTTGCCAAATTAGGCGAGGCTCGAGTTGGCCTATGGACGGTCGTCATCCATCACTGTGGCTGGCAACAGACCAAGATCAAGGAAGAAGAAGAAAATGAAAAAAAGATGAAGATGTGTTTGGTGAAAAATAAAGTAAGGTGGAAGAAGTTATGGAAGCTTTCAAAGGTGTTTTTCCTAATAGCAGAAAATGTTTTCTTTAATAAGTTTATTTACCGTAAAATGAACGCTAAAAAATCCGCAAAACATTTTCTTAAAAGTTATTTTCCGTGAAACGAATGGAGTCTTAATAACTTGGGATATATATAAATTAGATTAGAGGACCATCGCCATGCTTAATGCACGAAACTTGGTAGATCCATTGAACGAAATGAGGAAGAGAAGGAATTTACTAATTCTGTCCTCTGTCCTCCAACCATAGACTCAACCCAAGTGGAAACGAAGTCAAGAAGACCTCAAAATATTGCTAGCATCTCCTAACCTGGAGAAATAAATCAGTGTGGGTTTTCCCTTTGTATAATATGCTTCCGCTTTCACTCCAGCTCTTTCAAGAGTCTCCGCAAATTTTTTACTGTGAAAAAAATATGTCAGTGGAAGCTATGTGGAAAACTATACTGACATACAAACATCATCCTGCTCGGAATGGCAGCCTCGAGAATAAATACTTACTCATCTTTGACACAATCAAGCAACAATTACGTAGTATATCCACATGGATATCATTGCTGATGAAACAATGATGTCAGTCGAGAGACATGCACAATTTGCAACAAGAAGTCTGGAACAACTTGCATGGTTTACCAACCAGAATTGTGGCGAACAGATCACTGTCTAATGATATACTTATCTTTTTTTTTGTTTTTGGTCGGTAATGATATACTTATCTTGGTTACAGTTAAATGTCATGGTTATTAGCACTTCATGATTTTGACAAGTAGTGTAAGTCACATCATGGCTGGCTCTTTACAACACCTCCTAGGCCATCCAATTCAGTTTATGCAACTAGCATTGACGATTCAATCTAAGAATTTCATCCTTCATTAGACAATATATCCTGGAAGAAACACAAACCTGGCATCTGATGGAATAGAATAATCTGCAGTGCCGTGAAACAAAATTACAGGAGGCAAACGAGAGACAGCAGTTCTTATGTTTGGGTCCCGGGCCACTAAATCCGGAGAATATCGTTGCAATGATTGTTCACCCTCCATAATGCTTTGAAAACAAGGAAAACGAAACACCTCAGATCCTTCAATTTGATGGAATCAACTGCAGTATTGAGTTATTAGAAAAACAAAGAAAGTACACTGGGAAATGGAGGATACCCCAGGAAGATAGACCGGTACAGCCCTCGACTGTGAAAGTAATCAACGAGTTCTAACAAATTGTACCTGTTCACAGAAATGTGCGTAAGATGACTACAGGTGATTATAATTGCACCTAAAAATTGCCCAACAATCAGAATGCAGCCAGTAGGACTCTCGAAACAAAGCCATAATGGATCAGTATATTCATGAAACCTAACTTAATAGAGGTTGAAATTTCAAAACAAATCAGATCACTGAATTTCCATGTGAAGTTGATCCCGGACATTAGCTTTGCTGTTAGATGATACAATTTGAGCAAATAGATAGCTGTGCGATTGAATTGACATAGAATTCGAAACTATAAGATCTGAACCACAGGAACACAAGAATGGGGTGCGTAAGCCAATAAAGTTGTTGTCTCACTACTGATGAAACTGTTAGTTTCAATACTGAAACTGAATGATCAAGGAAAACTTAATCTAAAGTTTGATACTTGTCGCTGTCATATATGCATGAACTACCAAGCTGTCTATATGATGTGGGAAGTTCAAGAGTGGCTCTTCAAAGATCATTCTTTGAGGACATAACATTCTATGACATGGCCAAAATAATCCATCGAGTGCAACGGGAGATTTAATTTAAAGAGAATCCAAAAGGGAAAACCTCCTTTAAATTGACTACCAGTTAACAAATTGTCATTTGGTTTCTATAACCCGTGGAACACAGGTCAGGCATTCCAAAATCACAGTTAACAAGTTGTAGTGTGTAATATGTTGAGACTTCACATCTGCGAGAAAATAAAAAGTACACGAAAAATCAAGAATTATAGTAAATACCAAAAAATGGGCCTGTCAGTCATATTGTTAATCGACTTAATCTGCTTATGCAGGTGGGTTTCTGCAGAACGCCGGTAAACTCTCCCATGAGATGGTCCAAGGTCAATCAGACACATTTTCACTCCTCGATGATGACCATATAATTCTCAAATGGAAGCTATGAAAATAGAGACCACTGAGGATGTCAAGAGATGCTTACCCTCCAGATAAACCAAAGTAAGCTTTAATCTGAGACACACTCCAAGAAGTGTTCTCTCCTTCACCACACTCTTTAATTGCTTGCTCCAAGAGTGCGCAAGCAGCAATATGTGCCCCAGCAGACTGTCCCATTAAATAGACTCTACCAAAAGAAAGCATACGATGTCATCATGACTATAAAAGTTCTATGCCATATCCACTCAGATACTGGTAAAAGAACATGAACCAACAGTGATTTAAGTGTCTGAGGACTTCAAGAGATATTTTACCTGTTTGGATCACCTCCATACTCAGCTATATGGTTGCACACGAAAGAAATGCCCTGGGAGGCATCCTTAACCATATCGCCAATGGTAACTTGGGGAAAGTTTCTGCAAGCAGTTGCATTGAACAACTTGAGGATTTCGCTTTTCAACATTTTGCTGGTCAATGAATATTTTGCAAAAATAACTGTTGCAAAATCAGAATATTTATTACTATTTCCAACAATGCCATGCTCCTCTAGCAGTTTTAGCAAACCTTTGCCCATTGAGATGTACATCTAGTGCTTTTGAAAAGGTAAGAATGGAATGAAAACTGTAAAATGTAATCAGATTTAGCAACTTCTCTTTGCCAAGAAAATATTCATAAACTAACTATACTTGCTCCTTGTCCTAAGTTTTGACTCACTAAAATCATGTAAACTCAACAAGTTTCTGCAGAAATTGCATTCAATGTAAACCTGTAATCAATGCAGGCCACCATGATGTCTCTTTCTGACAATTGTTGACCTAAAAGAGATCCCCATGCTTTGTAGCTGCATGAAGAGAAAATTGCAGTAGAATGTTATATCTAATCACAGCAAATGAGACAGAAAACTTGTTTTCCTTCTTCATCCATGAATTCTGTGAAGGCACCAACAATATTATCCTAAAAGATCTTTGTCAAGGGACTAACAACATTATCTTAAAAGATCTTTCATGCAAAATTATTAGCAAACATTGCAGTTGTGCCATCAGAACTTCGTCAAGGACATCCATTCTCAATTAAAGAATTCATTCTCGCATTTTACTCCACCAACACATTGAGAAACACTCACCCAATTATCCAGGCTCCACCAGTTATAAATGCAACAACTGGCTTTGGCCCATCCATGTTTTTCGGCAGATATAAATCGAGCCTGCACTAAAAAATATCTTCCAGTGATGGATAGATAATCCACAGAAGCACAAAGGGTACACCTATTTGGTGCATCTGACATTAGAGTCCAGTTTGATATTACCTATTTCGGGGTAGATCACCATAAACTATTCCTCTGCGTACCTGACTAGAGAAAAAATAGTAATACCCAACTGCAAAAAGATAGAACATTGGTCATATGCTTAGGCATGTCAACACTAGTAGTATAAGCTGGAAGTAGGCAATTAATGTTGGAATGGCTCAGCATGATAAATATAGTAAGGTACAGACCTTGGACAAAACCAGGCATTAGTAACAAGGAATAACACCCAAGAGCAAGAAATCTTGTAATCCATCTGTAGCCTACCCTGAATAAGAATTAAATGATCAGGCAACATCAAGAAGTTGAGATGGAAATGCATAAGAACCTTGTACTTCATGTTTAAAAGGATTTAAAATTCTTAGATGATTTCAGTTTTTAGCTGCAAAAATAAAGAAATAGAATGAATTGCGCCTCTTCTATGTGACAAATAACAAACTTCACTTCCCACTACTCATTTCATTTTTTTTTTTTTTTTTTTTTTTTGGCCAAAGCTTTTCCAGGTGCATCAGGTAGCATCCAATCTCCACTTAATCTTCCACAGTCCAAGCGATTTAATTAAATGACCATCTAGCCGATCATTCACATGGCAATTTTTCTGATCGTCTCATGGCCAAGTGCCTACATTACAGAGGTGCCACTAAATGCTAAGGTTCTGAACTTTCCAATATTTTCAGATAGTGTTTCCTAAAGCTGAAGAATCAACTTCCACTCACTTAACAGTAGTCAAAAATAATGAAGGACAGCGAATGGGGTAAGAAGCCACAACTTTTTAATCAAATCTGCATTCACTAGCAAAGAGCTAACTCAAAATCCAATTAAATCCTGCTTAGCAACCGTGATCATTACACCATTCGGAATAGGCTGCTTGTGGTTTACAGCACAAGAAAACAGCTAATGTTTAATGACTTTCTAGTTCGACTCCTGCCCCATAGGTAGGCAGTAATGTCAATTGATTCTTTTTGCATAACACCTATGACCAACATCCCACATTCGGAGTACAATTATTTTAGGGCACTTCACTCCACCCTGACTCAAGGACTCGATGATTTTCTCATCGGAAAAGGAGAGTCATCAGTAATTTCCACTGCCCATCTGGATGACATGCATTTTCCAAATTCACGACTTCCCTCATGATCCCTCAAATGCGGCTCAGCCAGACTCCATTGGAAAAGGAAAGTCATCAGTAATTTCCACTGCCTATCTGGATGACATGCATTTCCGAAATTAACGATTTCCGCCTTGACCTCTCGAATGTGGCTCAGCCGGACTTTTGCCCCCCAAAAACCACAACCAGGTATCCAGATCAAAGCATGAACCATGCACTTGTTTCGTCGCGATCATAAGAAAACTAGAAACTTACTGTGCTAATAAGGAAAATTGCAATCAATATCAGGGAAAAAATATATGAACTCAAAGGGGAAAATCACTACCCTTGAAAGATCGCAGTCAAGTAACCATGCCATGGGGCTTAATAAGCTGATAACCATTACTAGTTCAACATCTATCGTGCAGAGCATGACCATCGATTGAAAAAGAAGAAGAAGAAGAAGAAGAAGAAGATCTCGCGATCACCAAAAAAAAGAAAAAAGAAATGTACTTGCGCATTACCCAAGATATCTCAAAAGCCTCAAGCCGAGGCGGGTGAGCACGAACGTCTCGGAAGCCGCATCCGCGACCTCGCGCCCCAGCGGCTGGTGCCGGCCGTTGTCGGACATCGACGAGAGGGAGTTCTCGCTGGCGGACCGCCGCCGCCGCTGCTGGTAGAACCCGGAGGAGGGGGCGGCGGCCGCGGCGGCGGCAACCCCGGCGGAGGCGTAGCTGGAGGTCCTGGAGAGGAGGGGCCGGACGGAGGCGGCCTTCTCGTCGTCGAAGGGGGAGGAGATGAGGAGATTCGCCATCGGATCGTCGTCGTGGCCGCCGCCGGCGCCGCCGTTCTTGGAGCCGAAGACGGCGGACGCCGGCGAGGAGGCGAGGGAGGAGGCATGGTGGTGGGAGGAGGGGTTGGTGATGGGCAGGAGGGGAGACGGCATTGCGAACGAAGCTGAGCTGGGGATGCGCCGTCAGGGACCCGGAATCCGTTTCCGGGTCGGGTTTCGGCTGAGGAGGCGAAGCGCCGACGAGGATCGATCGAAGATGGAGGAAGATCGCCTCGCCACTGTTGCAGCAGGAGAGAGAAAGAGAGAGAGAGAGAGATGGCGGAAGAGAGAGAAAGCAGAGATGGTTGTAGAGGAGAGAGAAACCAATGGGAGAATCGAAAGTGTCGAAGTCTGATTTGGAGGGCTGCTGCTGTCTTTTTCCTTTATTTTTCAAACGCTCATCTCCTCAGAATAAATGCGCATGTATATATTCGCTAAGTTTTTACTGTTTCCTCAACACTTGCTAGATGGGAAAATACCTAGTTTTATGTTAACCAGCTCTCGATACTGAGATATTTTCCATCTTTATATAAAGTTCGACAATCAGATTGTCGGATTTAATGAACCATTGCATCCCCGGCGTGATCAGTTCGACGACTGGTTCAAGCTTGAAAATACCAAGAATGAAACTCATCCGACTGATTTAGCTATGTATCTCCATGTTTATATATGATTGGCTAGCTTATTTGCTGCCCTGCTTACGTTATATGGGTTTATAAATTATCGTAAGACATTAATTTTGAAGAATAGGTTGTACTTAGAAGAATAGCTATTATGGCACTCACACATGCTTCTGCAAAAATATTGATGAAGGCATTAACTTATCCTCACCAATAGTTATGATAGATTTCCGGTTCGCAAGTTAACGTAAGCTTGGCAATTAACGTGATCTCCTTACATTATGCAGTAAATAAATATTCTAGTCAGTAAATCTCATTAGCTTTACCTTTGAATTACTCCTTAAGTAGGTCACCCTGGTTTGGCCTACCAAATCCGATTGACTTTCTTAGCATGACCATCATTAAACTAATGGACTCTGCAGCCTTGCTTGAATTCTGGCTCGCTCGAGTCTTGCTTTTTCTATCCTCTTTGCATTGCACGATCCAAAAGGAGTCGGGGCCCTGCCCTTTGATGGCATCATCCTCAACCCTCAGATCCATGTGAAGCAAAGCAAAGGAAGCTTTTTAACTTGTGGCAACGATTTTGATGTTTTAGATTTGACGCAACAACGCAATCTGATCCTGTAATTCTGCACTTAGGGGGAGTATAAGAACCAGCAGGAAAATGTTAAGAATTAGAATCACATGATGATGCATGAAATCTTTGGCGGATCTCCGATGATGCCGAGCTCATTTGGCCGCCGTGGATTGTCGGACATCATGTGCCTGTGTGTGTCATAACTTGACTCTTGGTTAATATTATAATTCTATTTAACTATTTTTATCACTTTTTCATAAAAACTGACTTAAGTATCGAAAGGTTCTCCTTAGAGAAAACAAAAATGACTTTCTTCATCTTACGTGTGCAGATCCATGACCATTGGAGGAGCTCGATGTCGTCGAAGATCAGATGGAGATTTCGTACATCATCGATGACCCATTTGATTTATAATCTGAAGCCATGTGACATCAATTTTTCATAGGCATCGCTTTGGTTTTGTAATTTCACAAGTTTTTTTATGGTTTCAATGCTTGCGACATCGCAACTCCTTATAGACAGATGCTAGAAACGACCCTAACAGAGGATGGATTAAGTGTTTCAGCCCGGATACGTCTTTCGGCCCAAAAGGAGTAGAGACGGCCCAATGATCAGGCCAAGCCCACTTAAGTCCTGGAACCCACAAAGCCCGGCCTATTAAGCACTTAAGGAAAGCATTCGAGAGCAGACGCGAGCAACTTGCGCACCATTGTCCAATTTCTTATTTGTCTATTTGAGCTTCAAAAGGGGTGCTCCGGGGGATCGGGACGCAAGAATCGCGGAGGGAATGATGCAACCGGGTCGTGGGAGTAGTATTGTGATCTTTGTGCAGAGTCCATTGAGCCGGTGACCATCTTTCTTTTCGCTCGCTGGGCTTACGTTGTAATCCAGCATCGGCAAGAACTCAACATTACCAATCATGGATTGACATCAAATCACGATTAAGACTGCCAAAGACCCTAATTATTGCTCATAATAATTGGACTTTTGGAAGTGTTCCCCCTTTCCGCAAAGATCAGTAGCCAAATTAAGGGTCAAAAAGGACAAAAAGAAAAAGAAAAAAAAAAGAACAAAAGAAAAGGTTAACTTTTACATTGTAGGCGTGATGCTACGCTTCTCCAACGTGGGATCGCCACTAATTTTCTTGACCCCTGTTATGTCATCACGCTCGAAAATCGCGTCTCGTTCGCCAAGAGGCCGAAGATAATTTTGCCTGCCCAGAAGACAAACATTGGTACCAAAAGGTTGGACAATTAGCTGATCTTATGGAACATAATAGAGCTCGCATCTCATCGATTGCTACTCTGACCTTGTCGTGCAGAACCTGCTGCATCATCGTTGCGGAAACTTCACGGGAGAACGAACGCATACGATTGCGTTTCAACATGCAAAAGACACCGTCGAGATAAACAAATGGCAATCCGCATCGGAATCGCACTCGACCTTTTCCCAAAAGCTCACCACCGCCAAAAACCGAAATCGCAGATCCCGTTCCCTCAATCAAGAAAGAAAGTTAGAAAAGGTGGGATGATTGACACAAAGTTTGATTTATCGTTGTCGTTTCTTCCTGCACGAATGATCTTGATTGTTTATCTTTCTTCGTCATAACCTTTTTGGATAGTAAAATGAGAAGACTCGCTCTTTTTTCACTCCTCATTTGGTCTTGACACTTCCTTTTACAGTGCACTGACTATATTACCCATTGATTTTTCTATGTTGTAACTTCAAAGAGTCAAAAGTGGGGTCTATTTGGGTTATTTATTTATTTATTTGTTTATTCTTTTTCTTCCACTTTCCTTTTTCATCTTGGTGGTTTTATTGATTAGGAACTCCTGGATCTAATCATGTCGCTATCTCTCACGATGATCCTTTGATGAGTGTGTCAAACATTTTATCCTCTTGGGTGGTCAATTGTGGATGCATCGGAGTTATCCTCTTCATGTTCAGGTCTTTCCTCACGTTGCCTATTGGCTAAAGCATGTCGATCATTCTGTTTCGATTATAAGAAATTATCGGAAGAATCAAAAGATCGTTGCAAAGAATCATATCTCAAGGAATATCCTGTCAGCAAAGGGATGGTTCTACCAGTCAAGTCAAGTGTTTGCGAGGGGCGATAGTAAGGTAGAGAGGAAGCTTGTTAGGCTCTGTGAGACTGCCCTGTTTATGAACATGGAGGCGTCAAAGGAGGAGGATGAAGAAATGCCGGCGAAACGCTTCAACTAGGGCAAGAACAAGAAGAAGGAAAGTGGAAGAAAAAGAAGAAACAAATTCAAAAAAGGACCCCACATGCGCCTCACATTTGACTGTAAAGGAGGAAAAAGCGATGGGTGATATGATGTGTTTGAGCCAAATAAAGAATGGAAAAAAAAAATTACCCTAAACATAATCGATCCGTATGTTTTGTCCACCAGTTTGGACCAAAAAGGAATAATTGTTGATTTTAAGAAAGTTTCGCAACTATTGCGTCAAACGCTTGATTTTGTGAGGTATATGGTGTTCAAATCATCTAAATTACTTGTTATTGCGTTCATTTCATCCTAAAAGAGCTTGACAAAACTTGAATTACAAGTTATAGTTCATTCTAAATAAGAACTTCCAATTCTGAAAAAAGTTTAACTCGGGTTGGGTCAAATGCTCGATCTTATTAGTTTTAAAGCTTCAAAATATCTAATTTACTTATAATGATTTACAATTTTGATTGTCAAAGAGCTTCACAAAATTTAAAGCACGAATGAGAGTCACGTTTCCTTTGGTTTGCACTTGACCTTTCCCTCAAACTCAACGACAGAAGCCAAAATCACAATCTCATTATTGTTGCTACAAAGTTCAAGTCGTCACTGTCTTTTCCCCGCACTGAGTATTTCTTTGTCTCCTTTTATTTTCCCATCACTTTCTTGGGGTCAAAAAGATTGGGAAAGATCAAGTGGGGATTAAGAAAATTATAAAGATCATCGACCAAAATGTGCCTGTCTCCTAGCTTGGACCGTTTGACTCCACTTTCTCTCATTTTCTTGGCAAAAGTACCCATGGAGTGCCAAAACTTAATATGATGGGACACTTAAGTGTCAAAAGTTACGAAAGTGCCATTTAAGTGCCATTTTTTTTATAAAAAAAATGAGAAACTTGAGTGCCAAGTTCGGCGAACGTGTTCGGAAATCTTACATGACAATTTTTTAATAATATAACTTGCTTACATGGCATGCCGAAGAGCTGAGTTAACAACGAAGAATCAAAATGACATTGTTTTGTTTTTTTGTTTTTTTTTTTTAAATAATTAATTTATTAAAATTAATATTTATTTAAATAATAATTTAATTATATTCAATTATTGTTATTTTTTTTAAAGGAGGCAGAAGGTGAGGCCTTAGCCCTCGCCGTTGCCTTCCCCATCGCCAGGGAGGTGGTGGCGAGGGCTCCATCTTGCCTTTATTTAAATTAAATAAATAAATTTAGTTCTAAATTTTATTTGATTAATTTTTATATTAATTATTTACCCACGTCAGCAGTAAAATGATGTTGTTTTTGTATTTGTCTAGTCATGTCGTCGTGCAAAACGACATCGTTTTGTACTTCGCCTCGCCGGGAAATCGCTATGTCAGCATTTTGGTAGGATTTTCTCTTCATTGGCACTTAAGTAATTAATTTTGTTCCGATTTTAGCATTTAAGTGTCACTTTTCTAACTTTTGACACTTAAGTAACCTTCTGTGTCAAGTTTTGGTATTCTAGATGTCTAGCACCCCATTTTGAGGGTTTGTTTTTTGGTTCAATAAGTTACTTGATTTATTGTACTTTAATCAATTCAACAATGCAATAGCACCGTTGTCGTATCTAAATTTGTAAATTCTGTACTGTGTCTGAAACATACTTTGGTTCAGGTTTAAGCCAACTCAAAATCCATTTTCTGGAATTTCCCCTAAAAGCAGATACTTGAAAAAGTTCAAGTGAATTCAAATGACATTAGCTAAATCATGAAGATTTAGGATCTTCAATATTTGAATATGTTGAGATGCACTAGTGGGAGCATCAGGTAAAAGAAGTCCTTGACTAGTAAAGTTGAGCGATTAACATATCATAATTAGCTCATCACTCATTTGTTTAAGTTTTTGGATAGAGATGAACTCAACACGATATGTTGAGTGGGCTCGGATTTGAAACCTTACTAAGTGATCTTTCAAGGACGAAGGTGTTTGAAATGAGATTGTTGCTCTACTGGCTCGCCAACACATTGATTTCGTGAGCTATGCCAAATTAAAATTCATGCAACCAACAATCATTACGGAGAAAATTTTAGGTTAATTAATTGAAGAGAAGCACTACAACAAAACGCATGAAGTGAGTAACAAACAAGGCATTTCGAATTCTCAGAAAGAGAATTATTGGCCTCCTAAAAGATACAGAAACTATACATCAGATCCTGCATAAGCTTGAAAAGAGCTGATATAAGCCGAGAAAGCGAAAAGAAACCGAGAGAGGGAGAGTTGACTGAATATATATATATATTGGGGAGAGAGAGAGAGAGATGTGCGTTTCTAAGAGCTATTTGCTCTCTGTGTTCGGTAAGAGCCAAAAAAATTGTAATAGTGTCTTTGTATTGTTTCAATAAACTATGTTTACATTTGTCCCTCATAATTTTGTTGGGTTTCCACCGTTGCGTCCGAGTCAACATCCTCTGCAAGTGGTTATAGAGCTTTTCATTATTCCCAGCTGAAGTAGAAATTCAGGCCATAGTTAGTCGATTACCCGTTGCCTTTAATTTCTTCAAGTAAGTCTAATTCCGACCAACCAACTTTACTGTTGTGAAATTTTGTGGAACCATAGTCTAAAGTGCAGGCTAAATTTTGTCTAAAGCTTGGGCAGTTTAGGGAGACATATAAGGGTCTGGAAATATATGAATTTAGAATCTCCTACTTCGATAAGATGTAAAATGAATATATGATTTAATATGTAATTATTTTAACAACTATTTTGGGTTATGCACCAGTTGAGCTCCTTGTATGTCGATCTTGGTCAACCTGGTTGGGGTAAATGGTTCATGACCGTTTGACTTTGATACCATTTATAGAGAATTTGGACTTGAGCGTGGTGGTGGAAATTCAGTGAAACTATGATGCACAAATAAAAAAGCGCACTCTATTGGAGATTGTACAAAAATACTATAATAATTCATTTACTTTCCTAGAAAAGATCAAAAGTGAGCGAGTTGCTCCGCCAGTTTCCTCTCATTCTCTTTACTCTCAGGTTGTTTGGTTTGCTCGACCTGTGACAAACTCAGCCGCCGCCTATGTCACTTGGCATCCCTTGTCACCAATGTGTCAAGATACTCTTTTCATTTTCCATGCATACGCATGCGACGCGACGCCACGCAAGCCCTTCACGTTTGCACATTCGATGCATCGTCATAACATGCAAACGCACTTCATGCATATTCTTAAAAGGAAAAAGATGAGATGAACGCGCCGTGAGAATCGCAAATCAAACGGTGACTTCTCCATTTTCAAGGAAACCTGTTGATTGGTTTAACCGATTTCCTTAGAAAAATTTAAGCCGGAAAATATCACTTGGCGTCATTTCCTCAAATCTCCCCATGTGAGACTCCTTAAATATGAATAAACAAAAAAACAACATAACAAAACATATAATTCTAAAGCAAATTAAATACCAAAACAGAGGTGATCACAAACTGAAAAATATTATTGGTAGCAAAAATAGATTTTTAAATTTTTTAGAAAGGTCTAATAAATTTTAAAGATTTAAAAAAGAACTTCAAATGTTTACTTTACAACTAATAAATAAATCATTATACTTTTGAATGCTTCCTTATCTTTTCGCTCAAATCAGGTTACTTTACGAGGACTCTTCGGTGATTTAAAATCAAGATTGGTGATGTCGATTATGCATAATAACAGATGAAATAAAGAAAAGATCAAAATATAAATAATGAATTAGTAGAGGAAAAAAATTATCCTATCAATTGGAATCTCATAGGTGAAGATGTGAAATCCCTGAAAAGATGTTAGTTCAAATTTAGGATTGCATGAATCAAGACTAAAGTTTAGAAAACAAATTCAATCAAAATCTATATGTGTTAATCGATCACTAATCCTAAAATAATCGGAAATTGATATTAGATATTCACTTTTTCTACTTTTTTGAGTTCTTAATCTTAATCTTTTTAAATTGGGAGCAATATCTACCAATTTTTTTTTTCTTTTCGACAAGAGAACAATGTGCACTATTTTGATAGTTGCAAATGAATCCTTCATAAATTACATATTATTTGAATATTATTCGCTTAGACTTCTTTATAATCCCACTATTTCTCTAATCTGGTTGCCCTTTAAAGAATAAACCCATTTTTTTTGCCTTTTTCAGTTTACCGGGTTGCCTCTTTAACATCATCTAAAAATTATGGCCAGAAGTTCACCATTTCAATTTGAGCATAACAGCACCGTTATGCTAGCAGCTCTCTTCTTAAAACCACTTCGGCTCGTGCATAATCACAAATTGACACCTCTCACTCCAACTTCATTCTCTTTTTTTGAAGGTGCAGATATTGATGTTCAAATAAAATCTGTGAGATAAGAATAGTAAAATTGTCACAACCTTTTTTTCGCTCACTTCAATGGCACAAATTTAAAAAAATTGATTATTCAAGTATTATTAGCGATTTGTCTTATTAAAAAATCCGACGTGGCATTAAAATAAAATAAACAAATTGATGTTGCATTAAAATAAATTAAACGAATTGACGGAGCATATTGACAAGCTAAAAACAACACTTAGAGATGTTAAACGACATTGTTGGACTCATCTAATTAAAGAACACTGGCCTTACTTTAACAAATTGGGGCAAACAACATCGCTTCATGTCCTGCTTGCTTCAGACCATCGCTGGTGTCACTTCAGCAAGCTTCTGGCTTCTTCCCAATGCCCGTTGCTTAGATCTGCAACTCCATACAAAGTAGCTCAGGCGATCTCAGGGCTATTGACAATATGCGACAAGATCAGCCTAGCACTCCACCGGCGACTGGACCAGCCCAGGCATCTTCCACAGGTTTTCCACACTGCTCGTCCTTGGCAGCAACAACCGTGTCCCACCGTTCTGACGACCACCACAATGACGCAATAGACCAGTCCCTGAGTTGATTCCAGCAAGCGGCAGTCCTCCACCGTCATGCTGCTGTTGCCGGCTCTTACCTGACGTACCAGCAGTGTTTAGGAGCCGTCCCTGCAAATTTCCTGCGCCTAACTGTTTCCTTTGCAGGTTTCTCCGGTGATCATCAATCCGTTTCATCACCTAGTAGTCGCCGTTAGCTCTCCATCGCACCTGGCACCTCCTCACCAAGGATGTGTTGAGGAAAATTGAAGCCCTAATTTGTAATTAAAGAGAAAGATCGAGGGATTTTGGGCGTTCAGAGACGAACAAAAGGAAGAGAGTGCTAGTGAAACGACGTCTTTTCTGTTAAAAAGAGAGCCAACAGATTGCATGAAAATGAAGTCATTCGTCTTTGGGTGAACCAAAAATCCCAAGTTGGAATGGAAAATTAAGTAAAAAATTCACATATTTAATGAAAATGACACTCAACTGAATGATTTTAGTCTAATGTGACACTTAAGTGAGTGAAAAAAATTATGGCCTCAAGTGAGCGCCATATAAAGTTATGACATTTATGCTATTCTTATCGCCAAAATCTGCACAGACGAGTTGATGAGTGCCCAATAAGCCAGGTTGTGATAATGAATGAGCGATTCTATTGGTCGACAAGCCAGCGATTCGTGTGAGAACAAGGCACGTGGAATTCCAACATCATTTTGTACAATAGAAAGTGTTAGAGAACGGATTGGTTAATAGTTTTATAATTTATTATATGAATAATGGTCTATTCTAGACCATGAAAAACTAAATAACAAATAATTATGAATCGTTACGGGGACCACTTCGTCAAAAATTTGTGACTCATAATAAGTTGTTATTCTCAAATTAATCTAAAGACTGTTATGTTAGTAAAGTTTAAAGTTTTGAGTAGTGAGGACGCATAGGATCAAGTGGTGAAGGTACATGAAATGCTTTTGCAAGTAGTGATGCTGTGTTGGACGAGCCCTTGCATATCATTGTGCCGTATCCTTAAGATCGGGAGATAAAATGGCTCCTTCACATCTTGGTGACAAGTGGTGCTAAGTGCCCAAAGAAAACTGATTCTTACCACGATGATAAGTTCTTCAGGCAGTCCAATTATAAATTGAAACTAGTGTGCCACGGAGACGACGGTAGGACAGTGAGAGAATTAGAGAGAGGCATGTCTTTAAGAGCAACTAGCTCGATTTTGTGTTTTCACGGAGAGCAATTAATTGTTTAAGTGTCCCTGTACAATTTCAATATAGTTGTGGCTTTTATTTGCATATTATACTTTTTTCGGGTTTCATTATTATTGAGGTGTGGTTCATACTTCTCATCGATAGGAAGGTAGAGGATTCTACTCCTCAGTGCTTGGACAGGGGTTCGAAAGCTGCCCTGGCGAGGGTCTTAGGATGCAATGCCCCCGAGATGCCGGGAGATTTTTATAGTTTGTTTGTGTCCATGAATAGTCATTGAATATATATAATCTATTTTTCTTGTAATTGAGAGTTGTAACAAAGAGGTGTTAGATGCTAATTATAGTAAAACTCTTTGCTAGATGTTGCCCTAGTTTATGGGTGAATCGTAAATTTTGTATCTCGATTTTTCTTTCACCTTTACTATCTATTTTATTGTGTTTGTTCGCTTAATCTCACTTACGTCGAGAATTTCTCCTCATACATTTGATATTACCTAAATGATGAGCAAACTTTAAAAGAAATTGTCATGCAGGAGACGTAAGTTAGATAGCCCGCGTCCCAACAAGAGGAACTATTTGTTCTTCGCGATTACCAACATCCGTTTTCGCTTGAAGCGGATGTCATCGTTCAATGTCACTTATGCGTACTTTTTGGTAAAGCCCATTTGGACCTATCGAATAAATTAAATTTCGCACACTTTTCTTTTTACGTGTTTGGGTGATATGATAGAATGAAATAAAGTGGAATGGGATCGCTCCCCTGCCTTCTATCCCCGATTTGGTGGCCGGTAACTTTGGAGTCGGAAGGATGAGCACAGCCTTTTCTGCAAAAGTAAGAATTTCTCCTTTCTTCATCTTTAAATGCATGCAATTTCAACTACCGTGTTTCTCATATATACCTTTTAATAAAGACATTTGATTTTCGATATCGAACATTTTTGACTTAGGGTTTCTCCGTCTTGCAAACGGGCATGCGTATTTGAAAGACTCACTTTCATTTATTTAGTCCTTTTCCCACGTTCCCTTGTCATCACTGTATTGCACTCTATTGTGCCAAATCAAGCCGAGCGAAAATGATGACTAGACTAAAAGGAAAAGGTGGATATGGAGATGCATCAATCGATTGATTGAAACTTTGTTTTTTCGTTTTAATTAGTTGATTCAGGGACATAAGCGCAGCGGCTGAACTACGATAAGATCCATACAAGACTGTGTATGCCTTTGGCTCGTGATTGATCTTGATTCAAAGCAATTGGCACGCAGTCGACAAAAATATGAATAGATTTATTGCATTTAATCAATATCAATTTAATATAAAACATAGCTTTTCTTCAATATGGAAAGGCAAGTATCATTCTAAGGTGCATAGTTTTCGACAATTGATCATGGGATGCATGTACTCTATCCATCTCTCATTAATTCGACTCACCACAAACTCTTCCTTATCCTATATAGGCACTAGGGACTGTATTCATTTAACTCGAGATTGTGAGATTTCAACTTGGTTAGCTTCAACCAAGCCAAAACTATACTATAACAAGTTTGTATTCTCGTTTGAATAAGATGTCTCACATCTTACATTTGGAAAAGAATCCAAATGATTTGTTTGGCCTCGATTGAATCGCTATATCAATTCAGTCTATCTAGCTTTTGCTAACTTTTGTTACCCAAATCTATGAAATCATTTCCCAGAATTCAACATAATGAGGTCGCGTACAAAAGTGGTTCCCGAAAAGGGTTCGAATTCTGCTCATGCAAAACTGCCGATTAACGCATGAAGCCACTAAAGAAAAGAGTAAAAGTCAATTTCAGAAGTTAGGCAAAGAAAAGCGTGAACTTTTCCGAGACAAGGGGTTACTATATGATGTTGCTGTGAAGGCGTGCAAGAGATGATAGATTTTAACCTGATCACTTTGTTGCTCAACAACACGTACACGTAACAAGTTCGGATTGCATGCAACGCGCAAAGACAATCCTCGCATTTCTAGTTCATCGCATGTGGCCAGCAATTTGTAACGTGGTCTTGTATCGTGGAAAGTTGGGACTAGTTGACCGTTGCCATTTGGCCATTATAATAGTAAAAAGTATTGAGAGCTTGTAGAAGAAGCCCGATACCAACATATGGAAAGATTGCCAAGAGGGAGCCTAAATTCGAGCACATCAACATATCCAATTAGGTTTATCTTCACTCAAAAGCTTATGCTGATTAGTTATGGGCCAGCTTAGAAAATATTAATTACTCCAAACCATAAAAATTCTTCGATATGAGACCTTTTTTTAACACAACTCACCCCGAACCATGAGCCTACCTTCATCCCCGATCTCTTTCATCATACCAAACCATGAAAACTGCTTGGAAATCGGGTCGGTCATGAGATTCCATTCTTGAGATATTAACCAAACACCCGAATAGATTGGGGGCCTACCAATTTGCCAACGACTCTAATAGCATTTGTTGGATTGCATTACAGAATTCTAATACCTTAGTTTAGGGAGATCAGAACTTCAATAAATGAGTTATGGACAAATAATGATATATTAACGGAAAAATTACCCAAAAAGTCTTAAATCTATTGCATTTTTGCTAATTCAGTCATGAATCTTTTTAACTTTGTTGATTAAGCCCTAAATTTTTTCATGTTATGCCAATTGAGTTCATCCAGCTTATTTTGGCCAAAAATTGCTGATATAGAAGCCTATCGTCCTATGTGGGACTGGCTTTGACATGGATAGTTTCTGATAATATTTTACTATTCTTTTCAATTATTTATATATTTTTTTCTTCCCTTCTTCCTTTGCTAACTAGTCACTAGGCCTCAATGAAGGCTGACTAGAGGCGAGGTCAATCTTGTCGGCCTCTAGTGAGCCTCGCTCGCCCCTAGCAAGGCTTGACCTCATAGTCACTAGGCAAGGTTAGCCTCACTAGTCGCAAAAAGAGGTAAAGCCTCACTAGTGGTAGAGCGAGGTCAACCTTGCTTAGTGATGACGAGGTCAACATTGCCAGGGGTAGGCAAGGCTCAATCGCGCAGTGGCCAATGGAGGCAAGCTTTGCTAGAGGCTAGCAAGATTGATCTTGTCGATCTTCGCCTCTACTCAGTCATCAAGGCCTAGCAACTAGCTAGAGAAGGAAGAATGAAAGGGAAAAAAAAAGGAAAGAAAAAGAAAAATAAATAAATAAATAATTCCCAATAGTATTATTAAAAATTGTCAACATCAGCGTCGACCATATCACATAGAAAGGCCGACATCAACATTGGAGATTTCCGATCAAAATTGGCTGGATGGATTCAATTGACAAAATATGAAAATGTTTATAACTCAATTGGTAAAATTTAAAGGTTTAAAATTGAATTGGTAAAAGTATAATAAGTTTAGGACTTTTTAGACAATCTTCTCATATATTAATTGCTTTTATAACACCATGAGATATTTTTTAACACAATTTACACGTGCATCTCAACAAAGAGCAATAACAATATCCATTTGTTTTCTTCCTTTTTCGATTCTTCTCCTCGCATAGCTTATGATCTTTCATAGGTGAATTGGCACGATGGAGATGGACTTATGAGCTTAGGTATTATCATGAAATTTGACTTCGTGCGGAGACTATGGTTATGCGGTGTAAATAATTCAGGTCATAGTTTTGATTACAAGTTGGAGAATGTCCCAGCGTCCTTGTCACATAAGAGGGAGATGCTAAGTTTGATGAAATGGAAACCAAATTGATCAATTAAGTGATCAGTAGTAATTCGATATTAAATGCAGCTTATTTATTTAAATAACCACTTACAGTCAGTCTCATCACTTTGTAAATGAATTTTGTGGATCAATTTTTGGAAACCCGTGTTTCCCATCGTGGAACATGGAGCGATGATGCCATGAGATCAACCTCCGATTGATTGGTTATTCACTCAAGGATCACACGTAATTTTTGCAAAAGAAAAGAAAACTCTGCAAGTGCCACCAAAGAAAAACTAACCCATCCACTCTCTTTCTCTCTCTGCACCACCGTCACCACTGCCTCCGTGTTGCCCTTTTTGACAAGCTCATATATGGACCTCATATCCAAGGTCAACGACGCCGACCTATATACATCGAGATTGTGATCATACATGCATACATACATAGAATAATATAGCATACACTGTCGGTATTTAGAATAGTGAAAATGAACGATTATAATCCTCAAAGGAAGGGTGGACAATGTCTCGAGTAAAGTGTCCTGTACACCAATAGCATATGACCCATCTTTTCACATGTGTGTGTTTTGTGTGAGTGAGTTAGGAGATCGGAATGCAGAAGGGAAGGTGCAAGGCGAAGCAGATGAGCTCCCCTACTCTTGTTGACGTTTCCATCAAATGTCTCAATGATCGAAGCTATTAATCAACGCTAGTTATCAAATTTATTAATGGTCGAGATTTCTTGAGATACCGATAAAAGTGCCAAGTGAGTTGGGAATCTCTTGAACAAAAAAGAGAGAGAGGAGGGAATCTTTATCCTAATTATTATTATTATAAAATTAGGGAAAAATTCTAAATAAAGGCTTAAAGTACCGTTGTTTTCTAAATAAGGATCTGGAATGAATTTTGTTTCAAATAATGGTCTGAGTGTCTAAATTGTTTCAAATAAGAGTATGAAGTGGTTAAATCGTCTCAAATAAGGGCCTTTGGCCTGCTGATGACTATTCTTGTCATGGGAGAAAGGGTATTTTGGTAAAAAAAATATAACCATGTATTTTTTCCTTTTTTTCTTTTTCTTTTTTTCTTTTTTCTTCTTCCCTCCCCCGATCATTGCCGTTGATAGCCAGCAAAGGTCGCCCGCCTTAGGTGAGGGCAAGGGTAGCCCTCGTCAAATCCGGCGAGGGTCACCTCACCTAGGTTGGGCGGGGCAAGGGTCGCCCTTGCCCAATGTCGACAAGGGTTACCCTTGCCTGAGTCTGGCGACTTCCGCCATGTTCGGTAGAGAGAGGGGGAAAAAGAAGAAAGAAACAAAAAAGAAAAAAAGAAAAAAGAAAAAGCAAAGAAAAATACATAAAAAAAATAAATTAAAAGATGAAAATGCCCTTCGATCTGAGAGGTTAGACCATTTTTTGAAATTGATATGGTCACTTCAAGCCATAATTTGAAACAAGTTCCACTTCCAGTCTTTATTTGAGACGATTTGGCTATTTCAGGTCTTTATTCGAAATAAGATCCACTTCGAGTCCCTATTTAAGAAAATGATAGCATTTTAAGCCCTTATTTGAATTTTTCTCTAGAATTAGGGAAGGGGTGTACATGTTGTGTGTACATTATAAAAGATAAACTTGAAATATTCATATATTGTATCCTCTCCCTCATTTGTTTATTTATCGAGGAAAGACTTTATAAAAGAAAAGAAATACCTATACTCTAATTCATGCACTTATAAGATGTTTTATGAGTTTTTAGATAACTAGTGTTTCGTGCTCGTGTCCTTTAATAATCAAAAGAAAATATATCTTTAAGGTGTTTAGCTTGAGTTGAAAGAACGTATATTCAGGAAAACGATAACACACACATATATATACACATAATATATATATATATATATATATATATATATAAACATATATATACATATCTCGGGCCGTATAATTTCCCTTCCTGCCGTATAAAATGGCAAGAGTTTCAGACCTGTCACCTATCTAAGTGCTATTTATACGCCTACCAAAAGAAATGCTATTTATGTCCTTTTCTTTTTGCGGAGGATTTAATAAGTAAGAAATCCAAAAACTTTGCACTTATTTGACGAAATAAGGATTAAATGGGATCCGGAGGAGCGAACAAAGGGAAGAGAAATATCATACACTAATCAATTATTTTATATTAAAATGAACACAATCTGGTCATTGCCCATATAAAATATATATTGAAAATTCTGAATGCGATGATATATTCTCTTATCTAAAGTTATTTCGATTCTCGATCATGACACGATCCACGATCACATTCTTGATAATTTTTTAGCCACCAGACTTTTCGTAGGCTTTATTTTCTCTAGAGACGGAACATACCAAGGAAGCTCCCATCGAGCTTATGTCATCACGTTAATTTACTCATTTCCATCGCACGTGAAGTTTCGCGATGCTTCGACCCAAAAAAAGGTTTCGTGGCATTATTTACAGGTACATGTACATAATTCTTATGGCGTCCTATGTCTCATAATCTTTCAAATCTTGAGGAATATTTGGTTTACTTTTCTGGATTATATATGATAGATCCAACAGCATCGTTCCTTAACGAGCGGAGAGCCTAACATCGTATAAATGAATTATATAGCCCCGCGTGGCCTACGCAAAGTTCTTCGAATCAGTATGTTATAGCAAGCACATTTCCCTCGTTGGTTCAATGTCCATGCACTTATCAGACGAAGACAGATTGGAGAACCTTTTGCTCTAACATATATGCCTTCCACTCTCCAGAAAGATTGTGGTTCTTCACCGGCTTACGAGCGAATCCGAATCGCTTACCATTCGCCATCATGTTCTCCTCCTGTTCAGACGATCGAAGATGCACATGCGGAGCATATACTTGAAGAGAAGTAACTGCTGGATGGCCAGGGTTTTTTATTTTTCCAAGAACAGATAAAAGGAGAGATTCTGCAACAAGTATGACGCGCTAGAATGCGTACGTTTAGAATCGTAAAGGGTATTTAGCGCGAGCATATGCCGGATTTATTAGATCGTCTCGAGCTTCCTTTGAGGAGGAGGGGATGAATCAATCCGTTTTTCAAGAGATAGGATGAATATTGTCATCATTTTTTGTCCTTCAGACTAGGCGTTGGATATTCTCGTTTCGTTTATGGTTTAGAACCTTAACTATTCAAGGTTGGCGGTACAGAACCTCGTAATCTGGAATCACATTCTCTTTGACAATCGATGTTTATGGTATTTTAAAGGAGTATAAACCGGACCCCCAATTGAATTATCCGAGTTTTTGCAGTGTCGATTGACCATTGGAACAGAGTGGATGGAGAATGGCATCTTGATCTGGAGAGATGGGACGCTGTGATATTCTAAGATGCAATGTTCATGACAAGATTAGAGTACTGTGTCGGCAGTTTTAGATGTTAAAGACGCATTGGTTGGGTTCGACATTTTCTCTTCGGTAGTCGCTTTATTCAAGTATAAATGACACTTTTATTCTTCTGATGCTCATATGGCTGATAAGGTAGATATATGACGTGGGGGGGGGGGGGGGACCCTCGAGATAATTTAAAAATGATATGCATCACTGTATTGAAAAGTATAGTATTTTACGCATTAGTCATATCCTATCAGAAAGTGGCGAAATTCTATTGTTCCATGCCCAAAAGTACGAAATTTTTTTTCCATACTGATAAATTGCAATAAATATTGCTAATTGTCAAAAAATCGTGGATAGAAAAATAAGACCAGTGACCGGGGTAACTTGTTCAAAATTAAGTAGTACTTTTCACATACCAATACTTGTATGAAGTTGCCAACTTATATATAGTTTGCAAATTACAAATTCTTGTACTAACTCGTCAACCTTTGATAGTGTAGCTTACATAAATTTCAAAAATTTACCAACTCTTATATGCAGCGACCTATCAACTTTTGTCCGATTAAATTATCGACTAATATGAGGTTACAGGCTCCATTTCAGTTACTTATCAAGGTCTAATTGTTGTTTTTTTTCTAACATGATATCAAGGTTAAAATTCAAATTCATGTAACATGATCCCGATTAAGGAATTGCGACTAATATGACCACAGAATCATGAAGAATTCGACAAGCTGCTGAACTTATCCTTTTACGGGAGGGGAAAAGCATCCTTCCTTTTTGGGCGAGATTACAGACGTCCATCTCCTTTATTCTTCATTGCGACGTGGATTCGGGCAAAAAATTATACTTCGCACATTGTCGATGTTTAACGAACGGTAAGACTAATCAAAAGGGAATCGTCTTTGTACGCATTCGCGTGAGATGAGCGACGTGGACCGCCACACGCGTGACGCAATCCTTTACTTTACCTAAAGTCAAATGAAGATAGAATAGCAGGCACGTGAGGAGGTCTGGTGTCAAATTCATGTGTCCGACCCAACAAGGAATGAGAGATGACAGAGATCATCATCATCGGATCGGTTGCGTAGCTGCGAGGGCGCAACCACGTAATGCGATCCGCATCGACCCCCAATTTCCATACGCAGCTTCCGATTGGCTCCCCATTATTCTAATTTGGTTTCCTCTCCTTTCACTCGAGTCTTCCGAATTGTAAAAATTAGATTTCTCGTCTCGTCTTTACTTTGGAAATGAAATTGGTGTCATGTGCCAATGAAAATTAAAAGCAAAGTTAAGTATCGGCGGGCGTGGTGTGCCGGGGCTATAAAGATGTCTAGATTCTCTTCCTGAAGAGACGCTGTAAACATCGAGATGCCTCGCTTGCATTGTATGATAACGTGTTGACCCTAATAGGCGAATTGATTCGGCATAGCGATTATGCTTTCATGTCTCCTACTCAAAGAGCCGACCTTATCAGTGTTTATACATTTCACCTGATGATGCTTTATCCATTTGAGTGTAGTTCTGCCTCCCTCGCCATCTTATAAGAATGTCAAGAGTCGCATCTTGTCTAAGCTCTCTCGTTACGACGATCACTTTCTGCCCTTGTCAATTTGCATATAGGTCTAGTAGATATACTGGAGAGGGTCCCACTCGATACTATCTATAAAGATCTTACCCAATCTGCATATGTCAACTCGTGAAACGAGCACTCGAGCTCACCATGTACGGTGGGTCTTACTTTTGAACGACAATGCGAGCTCTTGTCCAATCTCCTGCGAGGTCTTCAAGATGTTATGCTTGAACTAAATTGGAAAAATGGAGAGTCTCGTCCCTTAAAGCGAAAAGTTCATTTGAGTTTTGCTAGAGTCAGTACGAGTCATGAACCCAATTAAACCCGACCTTGTTTTAATGTCTGTTTTCTAATTGGCAAAGAGATACCAATAAGAAGAGACGGCAAAAGAGAGAGACAGAGAGGACAAGCAAAATGGCGTATCTTTGAGTCAGCCAACTTAAGCACGCTGTCATTTTTCCACAATGATAGTGCCGATGTTACGGTCCACATTCACATATACCCCACCAGAGAGAGAGAGAGAGAGAGAGAGAGAGCGCAACGGCTACGGATTTGGGAATTTTTCTCGTCAGACAGTTTGTGGAAGCTTACATAGATAAAAATGCAATCATGTTGACAAGTGGAGTGTGGGAGAGTGGGGGGCTGTTTCACTCATATGGAATTTTAGAAGTAGGAACCTTCTTCCCCATTGTCCCTTTCCCTCCACCCTTCTTAATAATGTTTCTTTTCAAGCAGCCTCGGCATATTTCCATCTCTAAGCTCCAAGCTTATCCTAAAAGTGCACAACACCGTCTCCCCAAAGATACTCTCCCCTCATTTGCTAATCTCCCCCCTCTTTAGGAATAATCCATTGGCCGAACACCGCGTTCCCCTAAAAGTAGATGAATCGCACCATGTGCACAATTCCGATCCATTTAATCTTCCTCAGTGGAGGAATATGATCACGTCCTTAGCCATTGTTTATGGTGGCGAAACATAGTTAATCGCGAAAAGAGGGTGGCACGAGGAAAGTGTGGGAGATAATCGGCAATTAAGCGAGATATTTAGTGCTCGTTATTAGTGCTGAACGTACTAAGTGCCTCGCCTAGGATATTTGGAGGGAAAGATAATCGATGCCCACTTAGGAGGAATCATGATTATAACTATGAGATAAGGCATGTTAATGATGGTACTTGTGATTGGTTCAAAGTGCATACATATGCATAGATCTAACATAATGGAAAACAATTATAAAGTAGTCACCCTCCAATGAGCTCAACTTGACCTCGATCCTTCTCTCTGGAAGTAATCACTTATAAGGATAGAAATACTCACTTAGGAAAATTATGCATCTAGAGAAAAGACTGTCAATTCATTTTACTACCTTATGTATATAAGAATTACTCGTTCAGGGATGGAAATTTTATGTATGGAATGCGATCGAGTTTTCAGCTTTCTAATTAGTGAAGTCATATCATATTTTTTTGAGAAGTGAAATCAAGTGCTTTTGATGGAGCGGTCTGGGATCTGATTGCACTCATTAAAAAGTTTAAAATTTAATAGCATTCCGCTCGAATTTCGATGATAAATAAGATTATCCCGAAAACGTGAATATTGTCCGTCAAATGATGTAGCAATCCAATCCGATACGCCGGCATTTAAGTACATATCTTCCATGTCATTCCTTTTTGATATGCAAAAGGAACGGGGCTTTCTGGTTATCCTCAACTAGTGGAAAATCAGGCTGGTCTAATGGCAGGCAACCTTTGTGCATGGCGTGCCGATACATTGATTAAACCAAATGACCATCCTTCCCGCAAGCAACTTAATCCTCTTTACACACCCACTTTACCCCCCAAAAAAACAAAGCCGCCCATCATTTTTGTGCTCTTCCTAAACTAAAAGAGGTCAATACGTAATCTGAGGATGGAAATTAAAAACTTTGCAACCTCTACATTACATGTTATATAATCTCCCTCCAAAGGGCCTTTCTTTAAATTCCCATAGTTTTCGCACGATCTTCATAGAATGCATCCGCTGGCCAAGAAGCTTTATGCGAGGCGGCAGTCCGGTCAGTTTCCGGCGAATTGCGCCTCTGAGAATCACCCCTCCTCCCCCTCCCCCCTTTCCCCCTGTCAAGTGGGACGAATCATAGGATCGAATTAATGCTTGCCGAGGGGATATTATATGAAGGAATGTGTCCACCAGGAATCAGTACTTGCTACAGCATCATCACACATCTTGAGCTCACTTTTTTTCTTCATATAAATACACGATCACGAGCTTCGACTGAACCACTCAAGCAGCTCACTCCCAAAACAGGGCCTTAAGACAACATCTGTCTTGAGGAGCACATAAGAGAGGGAGAGAGAGAACAAAAAGATGGTGAAGTTCTCTAAGCAGTTTGAGGCTGAGCTTGTGCCTGAGTGGAAAGAGGCCTTTGTCGATTATTGGCAACTCAAGAAGGACCTCAAGAGAATCCATCTCCTTAACTCAGACACCTCTAAAACTGACAAGCACCACCACGACGGCTCTTCTCAGGGCAGCTTCTTGTCCTCTCTCAGGAAGTTCTCTGTGCTGGGCCACAGGCACAGAGAAAATGGAGTCATTCATGTAAAATCCTGTCCACCATACAGTCTAATTATATGCCTGTGCATTAGCGTGAACTCATTTGCCTGTTGTTTTTTTTGGTGACTATTAGGTGCACAAAAAGCTCGCGTCTTCGGCTAGCATGAGCGACGTCTACGAGACCGAGCTGCACGAGCAGTTGGCTGATTCGGAGGCTGCCAAGGAGTTCTTCGCTTGCCTGGATTGCCAGCTCAATAAAGTGAACAAGTTCTACAGGACAAAAGAGGAGGAGTTCTTAAGCAGAGGAGAGGCACTGAAGAAGCAAATGGATGTACTGGTTGAGCTCAACGCCGCACTCAAGCAGCAGCAAAGTGATGGGGCTTCAAGCCAGGATTTCAAGGAGGATGCTTCCATTTCATCTCACATCTCCTGTGGTATCTAATCTTTAGCCTTTGGCTTTTTTGAAGTCATAACACAACCTTGAAACAGGACTGGCTCTTCTTGGAAACTATTACTCTAGGCCATTGCGACTACTCTCATGCTCTGTTTTTCCTCATCAAGAGAAACCAATTTCACTAACATCTAGGACAGATCAGTGACACTTTTTCAAAATATACTTTTATGGCACGCTTGTGCTAAGTATGTTCTGCACAGTGGTGCATCCGTAAATATGATCACTATGTATTTTGTAGGGATTTATTGTAGATGATTGTAAATAATATCGGATTTTCTCTATGACTTTGATTAAAAAAATGTGAAGGGGTGAAAAGAACAGCATTTTAGTAAATTTGGAAGGAGAAAAACATAGAGTTCAGAATCATGGCGCTTAGTTTTGACATCTTTTTAGGAAAGACAATTGTAAAGCAAGCTACAAGGAGATGATCGCTCAAGTTTTCGCTTTTATCTTGAAACAGAGGAGGACTCAGTTAAGGACAGAGCAGAACAAGAGCAGCAGCAGCAGCAGCAGGAAGTTAACACGGATGGCTCAGAGGCAAGCGAAATGCCATTCTCAGAGTTTCCGAAAGCAGAGGACATTGGGAATTCGAAGAGAATCAAAAGAGAGGACAGCAAACTGCGATCGCTCACAACTCGCTCTTTCAACTGCCAAGGAAAGAACTTGAAGATCAACATCCCTCTAACTACACCGACTCGTACGTTTTCTGCTATCACTTACCTAGTTCGGGAAGACTTGATCAATCAGTCCTCTAAAAAGTGCAATTCAGATGGCGGCAAACTGAATATCAACAAAACAAAGTTACGCAGAGCAGAAAAGATGATTAGAGGAGCATTTGTGGAGCTTTACAAGGGTTTGGGCTACCTGGAAACTTACAGGTAACTGAAATTTTTGATTCATAGGAAAAAAGATCACAAAAAGTTTTTCGAATTGCCTGATTCAGAAGAGCACCTTTCGTGTTAACCAAGATGACCATTTACCATCAGGAACTTGAACATGCTGGCTTTTGTAAAGATCCTGAAGAAGTTTGACAAAGTAAGTGATGTTGGACCATACTTTTGAGTCTCTCTCTCCTGTCTAAACAAATCTCCCGATAACTTTATGTCTAAAAGAAACAAGAAAAGTAAAATGGGTATTGGTTTTTTTAATTGATTCAGGTGACCGGAAAGCAAGTTCTTCCAATTTACCTGAGAGTGGTGGAGAGCTCCTACTTTAACAGCTCAAACAAGGTAAACGTTTTCAAATCTTTTAGCAAATTATTTATCATCTGCAATTTCTGAAACAGAACACGCCCCATGAAAAACATATATTGGAGACCGCTTCAGATGATGGCCACAACATTACATTGGAATATTTGCCGACAGGACAAAGTGGTCCATTCGTCCTAGATTTCATGGGTGTCGTGTGTGCATAACGAATGGCCTCCTTAGGATTCTGTTGTTTCAGCTCAGATATTCCTGTCTAAACATGAAAGAAAAGAAAAGTTGTTTGCTGAAGAATCTGACAAATGACAGGTGATGAATTTGTGCGACGAAGTTGAGGAGCTATTTATCAAGCACTTTGCTGAGGAGGACCGTACAAAGGCCATGAAGTACCTGAAGCCTCGTCAGCGCAAAGACTCCCATGGCAAGACCTTTTTCATAGGTAACCCTCCTAATCTTTCTTTGCTAGAAAACTAATATGATCCACCATAAACAATAGCTCCAAACTCGATAATTATTAAAATGGCCTCTTTTTTCAGTAGTTAATGGAGATTTCTTTAGCTAATCTCTTCTAAGGAAAAGCAGGAAATAGGGCCCCATCGGGCTAGTAGCAGTGGCACTGAGTGGTTCAGTCTTTTCTTTTTCCTGGTGGGATAGAAAGTGAAAGTGAAAGGCCCCATGCAACAACGTAGTAATAGTATCGAACCATTAAATGATGAAATCATTTAGAAATGCATCTGCTAGATAATGGGAGGTGATGAACTTGGGGGAAAAAAGGTTAACCAATTTAATAGGTTCTGTCTATTAGTGACTGAAAACAAAAAATTCAGCATATGCATGAATTTTAAGCTTCAATGGAATTGTAATTAACGGCGGCAGAAACTAACTCAAGCATTACTCTGTCATAATCAGGGATATTTACCGGCTGTTTCATTGCGCTTTTGGCTGGATACATAATCATGGCTCACATGACCGGGATGTACAGACAGCAACATGACCCGGTCTACATGGAAACTGTCTATCCAGTTTTAAGGCAAGTGCATAATTGAATTTATGAGAATTCTAGAACTTTGAGATATCCCCATTTCAACTAAGAATGGTGAACTTATTTTTTGGTTTGCGCTTTGCAGCATGTTCAGCCTTTTGTTTCTGCACTTCTTCCTATACGGTTGCAATATTTTTGCATGGAAAAAAGTGAGGATAAATTACAGCTTCATCTTCGAGCTGGCCCCTACCAAGGAGCTTAAGTACAGAGACGTTTTCTTGATTTGTGCGTCATCGATGGCTGTCGTTCTAGGCGTTGTGTTTGCTCATCTGTCACTACAACAGAAAGGGTATTCCTCTGCTCAAATTCAGGCGATCCCAGGACTGCTTTTACTGGTAATTCTGTTTTTTTCATGATAGCAAGAATGAAAATAATTACTCATTTGGATTCAAATTCTTCAAACTGATCAGCATATTGCTTTTATTTGGTAACGCAGGCATTCCTACTTGCCCTCGTGTGCCCATTTAACATTCTCTATCATTCTAGCCGTTACCGTTTCCTTAGTGTGATGAGAAACATAATTCTGTCCCCTCTTTACAAGGTACTAAATTTTCCTGCTTCTGATGATAAAACCTAAGATTTTGAGCCCAGATTTTGTAGGGAAAAAGCATGTGAATCTTAGTGGTTCCATCTTATGACCTAATGCAGGTTGTCATGCTGGACTTTTTCATGGCTGACCAACTTTGTAGTCAGGTAAGGCTTTAGGACTCGACCCATCATCAGGAATCTGGTTCCCTGATGAAATATTTGTTCTGAAGCGTAGTTTGTGAATCAATGACAGGTTCCTTTGCTCAGAAACCTAGAATACGTAGCATGTTACTACATAAGCGGCAGCTTCAGGACTCAAAACTACCACTATTGCATGAGTTCTAAGAAGTACCAGGACCTGGCATACGCGGTGTCCTTCCTCCCCTACTATTGGAGAGCAATGCAGGTCTGTTTGATCACTGTGCTTCCATGGTTGATATGAATTGCATATTAGTGCTGTGATTCTCGTATTTGGAAGGGATCTGATCAAATACTGAAAATATTTGTTTCGCAGTGTGCTCGCCGATGGTTCGATGAAGGACAGACGAGCCATCTTGTGAATCTAGGGAAATATGTGTCGGCAATGTTTGCAGCTGGGGCTAAAGTTGCATACGAGAAAGAAAAAAGCACTGGGTGGCTGTGTCTTTTTGTGATCGTTTCGAGTTCCGCAACTGTGTACCAACTATACTGGGACTTTGTAAAGGATTGGGGTTTGCTCCAAATGAATTCCAAGAACCCGTGGTTGAGGAACGAGTTAATGCTACGCCGAAAAACCTTATACTACGTCTCCATGGTATATATACACATGCTTTCCCAAGAGAAAAGCAGAAATTATAAAATGTCAACTAAATTTTGAATTGATCATGTGAGAAAAAGGCTCTTTTTCCCAAATCAGGGGAAAAACAAATCCTTGTTTTAACATGACAAGAGAGATTTTTCCAAACACCAACTACGATTATGGCAGTTACTGGGTTCTTTGATTGAAACAGTGGTATGATCTTTGATTTCAACATCATGTTGTAACAAAAGTTATGGTATGTCATGCAGGGTCTGAACCTCATTCTCAGGCTTGCTTGGTTGCAAACGGTTCTTCACTACAATTTTCAGCATGTTGATTCCCAAGTGACGGGGCTATTTTTGGCAGCCCTTGAAGTTACCAGGAGAGGACTTTGGAATTTCTACAGGTAACTTTGGTTCCATGTAATTCTCAATCGTATGCATTCTAATAAGTTGCCGAATATGCAAGCAGATAAGAATAGTTCCATTACAATTGCAACATCCGATAGATGAATTTTTCCCACTTGTATGCAGGTTGGAGAATGAGCATTTGAACAACGCAGGAAAATTCAGAGCAGTGAAGATAGTGCCACTTCCCTTTCATGAAGTGGATGAGGAAGATTGATGCGAATTTTAGCTACAGTCGCTTAGAGAATTCGATTCTTTGCGAAATGCACGGTGGAAGAAACCTCTCCCACAAATTCCTCGAGTCTCTAATGTCTTTTTCGACAAACTGATGTCACACGTTATCAGAATCTTCTCATTGTTCGGCGGCATACGTAGATAATTTCCATAACTTGTACACAGAATTTTTCTTTCAACAAAGATAAACAAATTAATGCCCAGTTGTTATGTTCGCTCATTGGTTGCCGCACGACTTGCCATAGACATCGGATTCGCCGTCTGTTTGCCTCAGAATCTGAAACGTTCCTCCCGACATCGATAGTTCGATGACATTCATTCCTCATCGGCAACCTTTTTAACATTTGATTGAAGTCCCTTTTCGCAAGTAGCAGCAAAACAAAACATGTACGCATTCTCGATCAGCCTGCTGTACCATTCATAGTAGCAATGAGAAAGGACACAAAATACAAGTTCCAAGAATGCAAACAACCAGTTCGATACAAGCCGGTTCATATGGATATTTTCTCTAAGCTCGCATCATCCTGAGCTCTGGGAGCCCGTGGGCTCGGTTATCCCCGCGACGACGCCGATGACAACGCCCGCGATGATCACCAGAGTAATCCCCATGACGACGATGTTGGCTATGTCCTCCATGCGCTCGGATTCATCGAGTGCGTCCATTAGGAATGACTGAACAGAGAGCTGATGAGAAAGTGGGCGGGCGGGGAGGTGAAAACAAGAAACAGAGGCTCGCTTCTCTTCCCCGTGCCTTCGGAAATGCGAGGAAAGGGAATAGCTCCGTCCCTCGGCCTACGTCGCTTGAAGCAGTTTCATCAAGATCAGATAGCGGAGGTTGGAAAGACAGCCAATCCGAGTTCCAGACCTCTCATGAAGACCAGACCCCGAACAACAACTGGTCGTTCCATGGACACTCGCATGGCTTTTCTTGGCAGGTTTCGGTTAGCATGTACGCTCCCAGAACTGACGATGGTTTGAACGACCGAAACGTTCGTGGGCTATGACGACCTTCTGCACGGACGAACGATCCCGGTCCGCACCGATAAACCTTCGAGCTCTGTTCCGTTTTGGGCCCCCGTATCGAGCTCGAACTCCCGAAACGAGAAACCAGAACTTGCGAAGGCCATAACATCAAATGTCTCGAGCAACATCGTTGGGCTTTCGAGCATGGACAGCGTCGACAACGTACCAAAAACCATGTCGAACGACGCTCGTTCAACATTAAATTTTTTCGGGAAGAGAAGAGCACGCGTTTAGCTCGACCCGGATTCTCATTTTCTTCACCGAAACCTAATAATAAGCTAAAAAAATAAAACATTTTCTGGTGCTGTATTTCTTAAGCCGTCAATTAATTACCACCGTCATTGTAACGCGGCCTTCTTACTCACAAAGCTATATCTATGCAACGCCAGGCGGGCCACATCCCATCCAACGAGACCTCACCAACCCCTAGGCCCTAACTAGGCAAATTCTTCCAAAATAAGCAGAAAAAAATCTCACCTAAGATAATCAATTCGCGCCCCTAATTTTCAATTCCCATACTCCTACCATCGTGTGGCACTGAACCTTTCATCCCGAAAGTCAATCATCACGAACGCGACATGACGAAGATGATGGACACACATCTAACGGGATAACGCCAGTTGCTACCCATCGATTGCGTCCCTGCGTTTTTCACAGCGTGGCGACGGCGCTACGTGCCGTTCAGCAGCCTGGCCAGACGCTCACATTCGTCACGTTCGTTTTCAAGTAATCGTGTTCATTTTCATCGTCTTTAGTACGCATGAAACGGGTGACGTTCCCGGGGGCCAGAGCGCAATGATGGAACGTCTTTCGCTGTCATACTCGGTCGAATAGACAACCACGTTTGACGCGAGCACGAAAGTAGATGAGCCACTTTGACAACGTTTTCCACGAAAGGAACCCCGAAAACCAAAAACGCCCCCCTGGTTCTTAGATTGGGCTCTTTTTGAAGTTATGTAACTCTTCTCCATTTGCCGTAGTCGGTACGATTATGGTTTCTTGTGGCTGAAAATTATTCGTACGCTAGTGCAGGTATCGCCTAACCCTGATCTAGCACTTGGATCTCTATTCTTCAGGTCTCGATCCGGAACAAGTCCGACCACTAACATGGATGGTTTAATTGTTTGGTCAATGGATTACCATTGATATTATAATGTTTAATGAGGAGATGCAAGAATGATCAGTGTTAGAAAAAGTCTCACACTGAAGAATCGTTAATATATCTTGTTAGCTCATACATTGCACGGCTCAAGCTTGGAAACCGATGGTTGGTTGACTAGTGCTTCACCCTTAATTTTAGGAAAGGAATCTTGTGACCATATTGGGAGGAGAGAAGTTTATAAAGAGCGTATAAATTCCATTGGTAATCGATATGAGATATTTTATCAACACAAAAGAAAAAAATCACTTAAGCAATTTTTTCCCAATTTTCTAAAGATAATTTCTGGGTAATTATCGTACTTATGTACACACACAAAAAAAAATCAAGTTGTCACATGGATATGTACATGACTAATGCAAAATTGTAGTCACCAACATGATGCATTGTTGATGACCATGATGATCAATATTAAAGTTAGCAATCAGCACTAGCGTACATAGATAACGCACTTTGATGATTACTTATAAAAACGAATGGTTAACGATAATCGACCAAGGTATCAGTGAATAAGAAAGCAAACCATCGAGGTCTTTGAATGGATAGAGAGCATCAAGGTGTTGCAAATCCAAGGTTACTAGGGATAAAGAAATTGAGATCATGAAGCAATCGACGTTCGTTTTTATGAGAAAAACCACTCGTGAACAAGATTAAAAGATCATGAGGGCATGGGCGCAAGACTTTCGGAAGTGAAGAAATATGGATGCAATCGCAAGAAACGCTTGAGATGAATGCAAGTGCTGGAAATCATTCAAGAATAGTTACCACACTGCTACTATAAATATCACCAGTTGTCTGTTGAGTACTCCCGTACAAATCAAACGAATTTACTATCTTTAAGTTATTTTTACTTTTTTTGTAATGCACTTTTATTTTACAAATTCGTGTCGTTGATTAAATTCCAGTATGTTTCTTAATTGTAGTTTCTAGATCAACATTGTCAATTAAATTTCAACATGTATCTTTATCTTGGCATGTTCAGGCTTTGTTGTCAATTAAATATCAACAAAGTTTGTTTACGTTAGGTTTGTTTGTAATACATGTACTTCTCAAACTTTGTTGTTGATTAAATTCTGTTACGGTTTGTGTTCATATAGTCTCGTTCGAATCCAAGTTTGTATCCTTATTTGGCTGGATATTTCCAATCTAGAATTGGCACGGAACCTGTCTCTTCTAACAAAAATTGAAAACGACTTTTGATAAAAGATATTTATCACGAGAGAAATTCCGGCAAAACAATACTTTTGAGTATAGCACCAAGTTCATGTCCTTTACATTATGGTGGTATAAAGGTAGACTTGAATCTCTTCAAGAAACAACCAAGAACGACTCAAAAGTTCTCGAGTTGCCAATTTTGTCAACCGTGGAAGTTTTTCATTGGAGAAATTCGGATGCGACATTGTCAAAGTTGTTACATTGGGATTATTGTACATTATCAGCTTCGTGGACCATCGGCATTTTAAGGTATTAGGTGAGAGTGGTGACGGAAGGTGGGGCTGAAATTGGAGAGAAGAAAAATAATTTGCAAATTGACAAAATAAGGGCCTAGTGCCTTAAGAAAAGAACCCCAACTTTAACCCCTATCCTAATTTTATCCCTTTTTTTTATCTCATTAAAAATACACCTAACTTTTACTTGAGTCCCATATATACCTCGACAGCCCTTTGTCCAAAATTGCTTTGGTGATCCTACGTGGCATTTCCACATTTTTGTTCTAATTTTTCCCCACATTTCATATTCACATAAATGTCTTTTGGAGATGAATTTCCACGTCAACCCAAATGACGTCTTCTTGAATCTGAAATTTGGGTAAAAAAATTAAAACAATTTTGATTAGCTTTCCTAAATTGTTCTTACTTTTAAAGAGTCTTTTTTCCATCTTACTCAGAAATCTTCGATTTTGCACTCAGTCTTCAATCTCTTGTACTAGGGACTCTTCTATCTCTCACAATCGGAGAGCTTGTGCTCCAAGAGCTCGCGCCTAGGACACTTAGCTCAAGACGCTTGAAGAACTCGTGTTCGAGAATTTTCATCTTTGATTGTCAATGAGAAATTTTGAGCAGAGAATTAGTGATGGTTGATTTGGGACTTGAATAAAAGTTTGCGATTATGAGACAAAAAAAGTGTACGTTAGAATTATGACTGGATCTAAATTGGAAGTTTTTTATGGAACAAAAAGAAACTATGGTAACCACCGGCCTTTGCAGCGTGGATGGTAGATCCTTTGCCCTCCACCGGAGGCCAGGTTTGAAGCCCGCATGACGAGGAGGATAAAGCTTATTTGTGTGGTAAGTTAAGCGTGGCGTCGGGGTGGTGGTTTCCAATAGCCGCAGCGACACTGCAGGGGTTTACGTGGCATTTGTCAAAGCGGTTCTCCAAAGAACCAAAAAAAAAAAAAAAAGAAGAAGAAATTATGGTAGAATTGAGATTAGAGCTAAAGGTGAAGATCTTTTAAGGTATTAGGCACAAATCATGGGATTATAATGTGATTGATAAATGTCTATTCTCTTTCCTCCTTTGTTTTACTAATCTTGGATCGATGTCCAGATCGCATCAGCATATACGTCACACATAATAAACGCGTCATATTAAACTAAACTCAACCCACAAAGTCGATCCGTCCTCCTCATTTGAATACAAAGGATCGAGCTGACCTAACAAATATTAATATAATCTGCGTTGACCTTAATCGTTAGCCGACTGATCTTTTTCGATTGTTAAAAACTAACATCGGATTGAAGTTATTGAGAATTGTACAATTATTTGTACGCGCACATTTGTGCATGAAGAGAAGAGAAAGCACAGAAGGGAAAAGTGTTGAAATTGTCAAAAGTCTTCCTCCACGGAGCCCCCGCGGTCGGCAAGGTCGCCGCCATGTGGACCACGCGACCGCGGCTTAGGACAAAGACTTTGGTAGTTACCTTCCCCGCACAAAAGAGACGTTCGATTTCGTGTTTGACCGGTTCGTTTTTATATTAGGATCCGCGTTCTTCTTATCGATTTGCTCAAATTGACCCCATTTTCATTTTCATTGCCAGTGCTTATTTGGTCATTTTTTGACATGTCCCAATCTCGTCTTCTCCATAGCACGGGCCAAGAAGGTTGGTCACCAAAGAGAAAAAAGAATCTTAGATGCGTTTGGTGCACGTGACCCGAGTGAGGCTATCCAATACTTGTGCAATAGGATATAGACCCTTGTGGTCCACTTGACCCGTTCAAGTATTGAATGTGCGTCGCATGTCCCTCTTGGAAACATCTAATTCAGTTCCATTGAATGTGCGTTGCATGTCCCTCTTGGAAACATCTAATTCAATTCCATTGTTGCAAATGTTATCGTCTCTCTCTCTCTGACATGGCCTGATTGGCCTCCACTTTAGGTTGAAAATTATCTACCCTAATTGAGATGGTGGTGCCGACAACATTTGCGGCAATGGTAAATAACATCATAGTGAGAATGGTGACTAAGATTGTGATTCGAAGATGCTTTTTTTTTTTAAGAGAGAAAGAGAATGAAATAGGTTGGAGGTAAATTTTTTTAATTAAATACAATTACATTGAAAGCTCTAAAACTCTTCATAAAAATGCAATTATGTTCTAAAATTCATAAAAAGTACAATCGGGTCTAAAATTTATCAAACTTGTGAAATTGAGTCATTTTGTTAACTCCGTCCAACTTCGTTGATGAAAAATGTTGATGACTCTTTTAATGATTTTATCTCTCCTACGTGGCTAAAACATAAAGCATAAGGTTAAAACAACATCGTTTTGGTCCAAATTTGATTTTTCATACAATTTTTATTTAGAAAGCTATTTTTTTTTTAAAAAAAAAATGAGAAACCATCGCCAACCATCCCCCACCCTCGTGGGCCTTCTCGATGAAGGTGGGGCGGCAAGGGTGACGGCTGTGCAATCCCTCGCCCCCTTAGTTTCTCGACTTTTTATTTTATTTTAAATTTAGCTTATTTTTTATTATTAAATAAGATTTGTTTTGAAAATCAAATTTAGCACTGGGAAAAAATATTAACAAGAAAATCGAAAAAAATAAATATTATTAAAAATTATTTTTGTCGATCGATCGTGCTATGCGGGACAATTAGCATTCATGTTAGTGATTTTCAGCCAAAATTAATCGAATTGAGTCAGTTAGCAAAATGTGAAAATATTTAGAACTCCACCGATGCAATTAAAATATTTAAAATCGAATTGTAAAAATATAATAGGTTTTAGACTTTTTAGACTATTTTTTTCAAAAGTGGGGTCAAACCCATCTGCCCATAAGCATTGAGTCACTTTCAATGCTCCATTAGAGTCTCTTATATCACTTAATGTATTGAATATATAATCTGATTTTAGTACATTCAATGCTGTTCCGGCTAACAATGTTTCAACATCACACCTGTCAAACTCAATTGATCACAACATCTAACATTATTTATAACCTTCAACCTGTGCTGTAGGTTGCCACGGTTTCAATAATCAATTGCACTTGTATAATCGTTTAAGTTGAGACACTTTCATCGAGACATATCAAAAGCCTTTTCCCAATTGGGAGGATTACGTGAAGCAAAGCTGGATTAGCTCCACAAGAAATGCATCTATCATCATATCATCCACTCAGACTGATTGGTTAATGTAACTTTCAATTCCATTCAAAACCATCATGAGCAAATCGGTATGGTCGATTTGAGCGTTAACATTTTACAAATCAAACCTATATTTTTTATATCTATTTTTTATCATTTGCAGGCACCAACGTATGGACCCGGCTAAAACATCTATCGGTGACGCCGTTCGCTTGTGTAGTCTAGACCTAGAGCAATGAATATGCGTGGCCCAAAAGTAAATAATATCGCATCTTTCTCAATGATGCAAGAGGAGATGATCAGTTTCCTCAGTTCCACAAGCTGGTTTTTTTGTTTTGGGTGGGGGGGTTGTTGGTCTTATCTCTCTGGCACAAAATGGTGATGAGAACAGAATATTCTAACATCATCATCCAGAAGTATCCAAACGAGCGCTCTTTTTTCAATTTTCTTTTTGTCCGAACGTCAGATATACCTTGGAATATTTCCCAATAGAATATAAAATAATCCCCTCTCGGCAATTAAAAGACAAGTCAAGTAATGCCGAAACGGGGGAGGCGAGTGACTCCGATCATGCTCATGCAAAAAAAAAAAAAAAAAAAAAAACGATGCCGCGCACGTCACGAAGCACTCGCCCCTCCCCTTAATTAATGGCTTAGGGCCCACGTAATCACTGATTGGATCTCGAGGGAGGATTATCTTCCCATTACGTAAAATGAAGGGCTTGGATTCGCTCGAAAACGCGACCCTTTTTAAGGCTAGCTTTTTCGTGGGGAGGGTCGAATCTAATGTTCGTTTTGCAGGTTGGTCGCTGGGAAAACACCCAAAAAAGTTTGACGTCGATCGATGGAAATGGCGGACCGGCTCGTGGTATGTGCAAAGGGGTAAGGCTAACGTAGGACAGTCAGGTGATTCCTCCTCTTATTCTTCGTCATCCTCGTCATTGTCGTGGTGCTGGATTGTTTAACTGAGAGTCAAGATCAGCGATTGGGTGGTATTGCACTGATTCAAGAATTAGGTAGCAATTATTAAATTATTTTTTCATTCTTTTTTTTTCTCTCTTATGAGTAGCCAACAAAAGGGTAATTATCGAAAAGTCCTGAATCTATTATACAACGATCAATTTAATCACAAATTTTACAATTTTGGCCGATTTAGTTATAACTTTTTGACAATTTATCAATTTAGTCATCTTAACTTATTTTCATTGGAAATTATTGGCATGGCTATCGGCATTAACGCGAATGATTTTTGAACAAATCTGTTTTCAAAGAACATTTAACTTAGAGAAGAACCCATCACTCGAAAAATTTGAAGTTTCTTGTTTGCTTTAATTCTTTGTTTTGGATATTATGCCTCTCAAAATAGTCTATTTTAATAAAATGTGGTTAGAACTACTCATATTAGAGAATCATCGCCTTGATTAGTGATTCCATATGGCATGCTGATTCTCAGTATAGTCGGTGGCTGGTCCTTAAATTAATTTTTTTGGATTGTTAATCATGATGATGATGATAATCAATTAATTAGTGTATGTGAAGTATTATCGTTTAGACATCACTGTTATTAAGATAGCACCCGTATGAACTCATCGATTCGAAGCGAACCACCAATGATGGAGGAGAAATTTTAATTAATTTCGTGAGACATGTATGCTGTTTTTATTTTTATTTTGTTGGATCCGAAATTCGATTTTTCATCCGAAGTTGATTTATGACCCGATTGCATTATTGCCGGCTATTGACCGTCTTTCCGTGGACTGTGTCCGCTTCCCTCCTTCGGCCCATCTCTCTGACAGGTTCAGCTTCTCGCGGTACGACACGTGGATTCGCTGAGGTTGCGGTCGTGTGGGATGCTCGTTCCTGTCGGGTTCGCCAACGTTGGCGGGTATATTCTTTTTCTCCAGCGTGGATTTTACGGCTCTTGATCACGACGGCTCTATTTTGTCAATTTTGATGAACTTTTTTTTTTTTTTATTATATTTTGTCAATTCTGGTGAACTTTTTTTCTCCCCCTGCTTTTCGTAGAAGAGGCGATCGGGACGGTTCCAACGGTCAGCTGGTCTCTTCGCGTTGGGAAGAATTCTTTATCTAGCAGGTCAGTAAAATCTATCCTTCTAAAATTGCCTTGAGTAAACGTGTTGGCATGCTATGATGATTCAAGAGTTTATGTTTTTCATTGGTGCAACCCCTTCTATTTTTTTATTTTTATTTTTAGAATAACGAGTTCCCTTCCTGACAAGAGACTTGCAAAGAAATATGCAATGAAGATCACGAAACTTCAATATTAATTTTGTAACTAATGCATTTTGGCCGGATTCCAAACAATTTTTCAAAGAAGTGCTCACATGGTGGATACGGGGACAATTTTCACGTCAATGCAATGTCGACAGTTTGTCATTTCCTTGTCACACCTTGGATCCCTAAAAATTTGGTCAAATTCTAGCCAACGTGCATTGATTGTAAAACAATGAGAGTTTGGTGATTAGGGTACTTAGTCAAGGGTCCTAGAATCGATTTTCAGTAATTTATTTGCGAATTTCACTAAACTTTAAGCGGCTGCAAGAACAATTTAGCCATTCTTGTCTCTCTCTCCTCCTCACCCTAGAAATCAATCCTAGAACCCTGGACTAAGTGCCCTAACCACCAAACCCCTCAGCTGACGAGCCATATGCCCATCAACTTATTATTAATATTTTTTTACCTCACAACGGATCGAAGGAAAAGATGACCACTTGTAGAGCCTAACACACGCTAGGCTCGAAACGCTTAGGCCACCTTTAGGATCGCGGAATCACGATTATGAGATGATAATCCTAAGTGATCTTTAAATTGCTGCGTGTGGTCCTCTTGAATTTTTCCTAACCGTGACAACGACTAACGCGTAATCAGTAAAGGTGCATCACTTTCTAGACGTTGCATGCACGCTGTTTTGTTTCGTCCTCTCATCGTGGACAAAGTCTTTATTTCTAGCAGGTTTCTTGATTGATCATGAAAATTTCAATTCTTAGGTTTCCAAAAAAAAAAAGCGAAAAGGCTCTTGGAAAAAAGAGGACGCGTTCATATCCATATGAATCCAAAGTGACTTTGACCTCGATTAGGAAAAGTCCATCAGAACTTCCGCTACGCGGATAGACCACAACAAGAAAGTTTTGAGATGGAAAACTCCTTTATATATAAATAAAATCACATGGACAAAACTTTCGATTAATAAATGGATTGACTTTCAACCAATTCAAATTGAAATCGTCTTTCAAAAGGGTGTTCACTTTTCTCGAAAGATGATAACTTGAAATTGATTTGTTCAAGAGTCAAGATGGTGTCCCGCGTGAATCATCTTTGAAAAGTAATTATTCCTCCATCCACATTGAATTTCTACCGGATAAATCCGCTAGTTGTGACAAATGTAACAATGATACTATAAAGACCGTAGTTTCATTAAAGGGATGTATAATATCGATTCTTTCATAAATCACGTTAACATAGTATATATCGCTAGGGATATGCGAGTCACAATAAAATCACACCGTGACTTGAGAGAATATAAATGATTGGAGATCCGAATTCAAAAAATCCAACGCTAGAGATGACACCCTTTGCCGCTCAACTAATCCAATTTGGGAATTTTCTCTTCGTTGTCTATCTTGATAACATAAGCTTGCCTGCAATGCCCCTGTTCTAGCACCTTCCTGGATATTTTATTTGCATGCGCGTTGTTTTCCCGATTTTTCCAATATTTTGGGCAAGTCTTTTCTTTCTGGAAGGCTTAAGTGATATATGACATTACGTGGGAGGAAACAAGGAAAAGGACCCTTACCCAAAAAAAAAAAAACAAGGAAAAGGACGATAAAACAAAAACGCTTAGGAAGCATCCGGACCTTCCGCATTTACATCCATTCACTTTGATTCCATCAAAATTCTTGTCCCCGCCGGATACACTCCCCTAGAACACTCTTCAATTATGATTCACCTTGAATTTAGTTGACTTCCATGCAATTCACCTGGAATTTATTTAATCTTTTGAAAAGAAACCTTATTTCACTTGATAACAATTTATCATAAGACTGGTCGAAACTTGATGTTTACACAGTGATCGTTTTCATGAGAAATTAAATATCTTGAGATTTGCATGTCGCCAAAAATGAATAAGGACGTGAGGGAAAAAATCAAATTCAAATGCCTAATGAGAAAAGAGGAAAGTTATTAGTTTATCGAGACGAGATGTGTCATTAGAAATAGTTTAAGGAAAGAGGAATCGATGAGGATTGAATATGCTAAAAAAGACGATTGAAACGTTGGCATTTGGGATTAGTTTTTTGTTAGGGGGGCCTTCATCTGGCCGGCCATCACGTTGCAACTTCCTCCACCTCCACGACAACGCATTGCTTTGATCGGTTCTCCTCTCGATAATCACTCCCTCCCTTATTTGTCCGCGAACCCTTCATTATCGTATCCTCCAACCCACGCTAATCTCAACCACGAAAAACAAGAATTTAAGGGAGAGATTTTCAAAGAGGAAAGGGACCCCAGAAACGAAAGAGGGGGGGATATTCAGCGCAGCTCCCCCACATCTGTCCTTTTTTTCTCTCGACAATGTGATGTAATTCTAGTTAAATGAAATTTAGAGGGATTTTTACGGTGCAATATTACCCAAGGCTTCCTTTCAGTAAAAGACCTTAGCAGGGAGACGACAGCAAAACTCGCCTTGGCAGCTCCCCCACGGACAGCCTAGAACATGGGAAATTTATTATGGGAAGCGAGGAAAAAAGGAATCTGGGTTTTTTGTCTCTTTCTTCTTCTCGGAGGAGACCAAGGGCCCGACGCCCCTGATGACATCACGGGTCGTCGGAGGGAAAGGAGGCCTTTCCCGCGATATTGAATAGTACGCGAATACCGCCTGTTGTATTTGTTTATTTTTTCTCCTTTTATCATTTTCCAAGAACCTCCTCTGCTTTTTCTTCGTCTTCTTTTTTCCATGTTCTAATGGTAAATCTCCTACCTTTTCCCGACTTTTCTTTGAATGTCGAGGAGGTAGGTTTGTGTGAGATATCAAGTTTCTTCCTTTTGACCTTTTTCGGCGGGAGGTGACGGGAATCCGAGCTTCCGAGCTCGTTCCCGTTGCTGATACATTTGCCCGGAGGGGGAAATAGGAGAGAGAGAGAGAAAGGGAGAAAAATATAAGGAGTTGGAAAGTCAAATTTGTAGAACCAAGCCAAGTCCACGTTCAACGCCTTTCGTTTACGCTTATGTATGTTTGAGAGGGAGAGGGAGAGAGGGAGAGGGGGGGAATTAAACAAGAGCATATTTATTCAAACCCATGTCCGTGGCAGCATTTTAATGAGCTCTCGAGAAGGTTGATGTGTCCTAGTTTAAAAGGCCTCCTCCTCCTCGTCCTCCTCTTCTCTCTCTCTCTCTCTGTGGTAGTTGTTACTGTTATATGCTGCAGCTTCTCTCCCTCCCTCTCCCTCTCTCTCATAGCTCTTGTTCTTGTTTTTTTATTTTTTATTTTCCCAATTTGCTCGGGATCAGTATTTGTTCATTGGTTCATTCAGTTTCTGGGTACTTTTGAGCTTCTGGGTCGGAGTTCTTTTCTGGTGCTGTGTTTATCTGGAGCTAGATCTGTCTTCGCTTTCGAGCGTTTACTCTGGAAATTTTCTTTTTGTGGAGGTGGTGAGTTGATCTTGGTTGGAAGAAGCTGTTTTCAAGGAGAATCTTTATCCTGTTAATTGCGAAATTTTCTTTTTGAGGTCTTCAAGAACTCATTTCGAGTTCTGTTTCTAGTGAATTTCCTCTGGAATTTGGCGAAGGACTGTCGGACTGGGCTTTGTGCAGCCTGGAGAGCTGCATTATTTGCTGGGCAGGATCAGAATTTTCTTTTGGTTCTAGAGTTTCTCAAGTGTAGTATCAAGTTGGGATAGCGGTAGCTTCTCTAGCTGAAGGGAGGAGGTGGGAAGGAAAACAGAAGTCGAATGGCTGGTGGAAGAAGAAGAAAGCTGCATTTTAGCAAGATCTACTCATTTAGATGTGGGAAGGCATCTTTCGAGGAAGACCATTCGCAGATTGGGGGACCAGGATTCTCTAGGGTAGTCCATTGCAATGAACCGGATTGTTTTGAGGCCAATATTCACAACTACACCGGCAACGATGTCAGGAGCACAAAGTATACACTTGCCACTTTCTTGCCCAAATCCTTGTTTGAGCAGTTCAGGAGGGTGGCCAACTTTTTCTTCCTGGTCTCAGGGGTCCTTGCCTTCACATCCCTCGCACCTTATTCGGCCACTAGTGCCATCGCTCCTCTTGTCCTTGTTGTTGGCGCCACCATGGTTAAGGAAGGTATAGAAGATTGGCGGCGGAAACGGCAGGTAATACTATTTTCCTTACTCCACTTAATTTTGTCCGTCAAACTTATTGTTATCATACTTCTGAATTCTCTCTCTTGGTTTGGGTAATCAAGTGAATTTGGTTGGTTCTGGGTCACTCTAGAATTCCTGGAAAACCGATTAAAATGAACTTTGTTTTGGACTTGAAAATAACGAATTTTTGGAACCTTACTAAGTACACTTGTGTGGAAGTACATTCAGATGTGAAGTAGATTGATCTTCTGGGACCTTATGCTTGCAATTGGTTGTATCACATAGCTTCCGCTCTTGCTTAACGAATGGTGCAGTTCATACTGTAAATCTCTATGCTGATTTTCTCCTTTTTTAAAAAATCAATCAGAAAATAGAAAAGGCCCTACATTTGTTTATGTGTGATTGTGTGATTTTGAATGTATTAGGAATTAAATAAAAAAAATATTGTTACTTGCTGATGTAGATTTTCACTTCTGCAACATCTTAGTTTCATGCCTGTGATTTCATTAAACTTCTACACCTCCAATCTATTCATATCACCAATACAATCTGTATCAGTTCTGTTGGTTTTGGTTGTATCTGTGGGTGTTTTGTTTAACCCTTCACATATCATCCAGGACATTGAGATTAACAATAGAAAAGTCAAAGTTCACCGGCAAAACGGAGTTTTTGACAACACTGAGTGGAAGAATCTGAGAGTAGGAGACATAGTGAAGGTAGAGAAGGATGAATTCTTTCCAGCCGATCTCCTCTTGCTATCATCTAGTTATGAAGACGCTATCTGCTATGTTGAGACCATGAACCTTGATGGTGAGACAAACTTGAAAGTAAAACAAGCATTGGAGGTAACCTCAGGTTTGCATGAGGACACAGACTTCCGGGACTTCAAAGCAACTGTGAAATGTGAAGACCCAAATGCAAATCTATATTCGTTTGTTGGAAGTATGGATTTTGAAGAGCAACAGTACCCCCTTTCTCCTCAACAGCTTCTTCTTAGGGATTCGAAGCTGCGAAACACGGATTTTATATACGGGGCAGTTATCTTCACAGGGCACGACACGAAGGTTATACAAAACTCCACCGAACCACCTTCAAAGAGAAGCAAAATCGAGAGAAAGATGGACAAAATCATCTACTTCTTGTTCTTCATTCTATTCTTGATGGCTTTTGTTGGGTCCATTTTCTTTGGCATATATACGAAAGAAGATCTGCAAAATGGGAAAATGAAGCGGTGGTATCTTAGGCCGGACAGTTCTACAATTTACTTTGACCCTAAGAAAGCGCCAGTTGCTGCCATCTATCATTTCCTGACTGCACTGATGTTGTACAGCTACTTCATTCCAATTTCACTGTATGTGTCCATAGAAATTGTCAAAGTTCTTCAGAGCATCTTCATCAACCAGGATATTCACATGTACTATGAAGAAGCTGATAAACCAGCACATGCCCGTACATCGAATCTGAATGAGGAACTTGGGCAAGTTGATACAATACTTTCTGATAAGACGGGAACTCTGACTTGCAACTCAATGGAGTTTGTCAAGTGTTCAATAGCTGGGACAGCCTATGGACGTGGTGTCACTGAGGTTGAGAGGGCTATTGGTAGGAGGAAGGGTTCTCCAGTGGCTCATGGGAAGGAGAATGGCAATGACCAATTTGAGCACTCAGCTGATCCAAAGCCATTGATTAAGGGATTCAACTTTAGCGATGAGCGAATTATGAATGCAAATTGGGTGAATGAGCCCCATGCAGATGTTATTAATAAGTTCTTTCGTGTGCTGGCACTTTGTCATACTGCTATACCTGAAGTGGATGAAGAGACAGGAAAGGTATCTTACGAAGCTGAATCGCCTGATGAAGCAGCTTTTGTCATTGCCGCCAGAGAAATTGGTTTTGAGTTTTACAAGAGAGCACAAACGAGTATTTCATTGCATGAGCTGGATCCAGTAACTGGGCAGAAAGTTGAAAGGTCAGTGTCTTTTGTTTCATCACTAATTAAATATAAACCATGCTGCAGTCTACTGGTCATCACCAAGATTCTTGTGATCTTAGTGGTCTATACCCCTGAAGTATAAAATAGGAAACGAACTCAGATGCTCTAAAGTAGTTGGATTTTTCATCCCATCAAAGCTTGTAATTCAGAGGAATCGTGATAGATGGTTGAGCATTAGTGATGGTTCTTTTTTTCCCCCCTGGTAGGAGCACCTCTTTTCCTTGTCATTTTGTATGCTTGATTTTGAAGTCCACCCTTGCTGGTAAATATACAAATTTACTACCTCTACAGTTACTTTAATAAACCCACCTCTCCATGGATCAATCATATGATAATTGTTGGCAGGCTTTGCTTTTACTACTTAGTTATTTTCTTGACAGTATCAATTTCATCTGCAGGGTGTACCAGCTTTTGAATGTTCTAGAATTCAACAGCTCAAGGAAGCGGATGTCAGTGATTGTGAGAAATGAGGAAGGAAAGCTACTATTATTGTGTAAAGGGGCCGACAGGTTTGTTTTCAACTGCTCAATTCAAGGCTTTGTCCGATTCCTCATTCATGCACTTTACTGATGTCAGAATTTGCACTCTAAAATTCTATGCAGTGTCATGTTTGAAAGGCTATCAAAGAGTGGTCGGGACTTTGAAGAGAACACCAAGGATCATGTGAATGAGTATGCTGACACAGGCTTGAGGACATTAATACTTGCCTATCGCGAACTTGGAGAAGATGAGTACAGGGAGTTCAATGAGAAATTTAATGAGGCCAAGAATTTGGTTAGTGCAGAGCGTGACTCATTAATTGAAGAAGTGATGGAGACAGTTGAGAAGGATCTGATTCTCCTTGGTGCCACTGCTGTTGAGGACAAGCTGCAGAATGGGGTAAGACAAGAAATATCAAAATTAATGAGTTAGTCAGCCATCAAAGAAGTGAAAATGAATTTCCTGTGTCTTTGCTGGTAGGTTCCTGACTGCATCGACAAACTTGCTCAAGCTGGGATCAAAATATGGGTTTTGACGGGAGATAAGATGGAGACAGCCATCAATATTGGGTATAGTTTGCACATATTATCTTTAGGTCGATATCATTTGCAAAGTCCAACCTTGCTACAATGCTTCGTCCTTCTAATCTCTGAATACAATATATTGCAGGTTTGCTTGTAGCTTATTACGACAAGGAATGAAGCAAATCATAATCACTCTGGAGAACCCTAATATTCAAGCGTTAGAAAAGGCAGGAGAGAAGACTGCGCTAAGAAAGGTGCGCCAGAACATGTAGAGAGAGAGGGATAGAAGAGGGGAAAAGAGAAAAAAAGGGGGGGGGGGGGGGGGTTTGCAAGTCTAGAAAAGATATTCTTTTCCTAACATGTGCAACTCTTTGAAAACATTTAAGCCCCTCATTTACTGCATCGAGAAACACATTAGTATAGGGGATATGGACTTCTTTAATCTGTTTGCCACCTTCCTCTAAGTTAGTTTTTCCAACGCTGAAGAGGAAGTGAAATAAATTATATTTCTTACTGAACTATCGCCGATTGATCCTTCAGGAATCGAAACAAAGTGTTCTTCAACAGATAAATGATGGGATGGCTCTGCTCAGACAATCAAGTGGAAGCTCTGAAGCATTTGCTTTGATCATTGATGGAAAATCACTTGCCTATGCTTTGGAGGATGATGTTAAGGATAAGTTTCTACAACTTGCAATTAGTTGTGCATCTGTTATATGCTGTCGTTCATCACCAAAGCAAAAGGCCCTGGTGAGTCCTTACGTTTAGTATGCATTTCTTACTTGGAGGGTTGCATCCCTTCATAAATTTTTGCGCTTATGCCATTCATGCAAACAATACGTAACCCAGTAAGTCACACATAACATTCAAAACTGGTAAATGCAGGTGACGAGATTGGTTAAAGCTGGAACTGGCAAAACGACATTAGCAATTGGTGATGGTGCAAACGATGTGGGAATGCTCCAAGAAGCAGACATTGGTGTTGGAATTAGTGGGGTTGAAGGAATGCAGGTAATCATCAGAATGTATAGAAATTATATTAATTTCCTTCCTTTTTCCAAGTTTACATCAGCTATCTTATCTTAATATTTCTTATATATGTTATCTTTTCTCTGCTTCTCCAATAATCCAGGCAGTCATGTCCAGTGATATTGCCATTGCTCAGTTCCGTTACTTAGAGCGCTTGCTTCTTGTGCATGGACATTGGTGTTACAGGAGGATCTCAACAATGGTAATGCTCTTCTAAATCTAGAAACAGACATCAGTATGTCTACATTATGACTGATAAAATGATTGGAAATGATCCAATAAAGCCCTTTAATTTGTCCAATGATGATGCTGTCTTTCTGCTGCAGATATGCTACTTTTTCTACAAGAACATTGTGTTTGGCTTCTCTCTCTTCTTGTATGAAGCACATACCTCTTTCTCTGCACAACCTGCCTACAACGATTGGTTTATGTCGCTTTTCAATGTCTTCTTCACGTCACTCCCTGTAATTGCACTGGGAGTTTTTGATCAGGATGTATCAGCGCGGTTTTGTCTCAAGGTATGTTCATGTTTTAATCGAATGTCAATATAGTTTACTACAATTGACATATAGCCATATAAGGGATCAAATCATAGGGAAAAGCAATGTAAACGCTTACCAATTTCTTGTGGCAGACACGTTAGATGAATATCTCACGACTCTTGATAGTGACCTTATAAATTTAGTCCCCTTCTTTGGTGAAAGTTCTTTCCTATTGCATTCTAATTCATCGCAGAGTTGGATAATTTTGGAAAATGTGTAAGACTTTCTGCTGGAAACTCAAAACAAGATCAACTTAAGCCTTTGTACTGATCAGGAGCATCAAAATCATTTTAGGAAAGTGAAAGAACAAAGATAGTTTTCTTGTTAACGAGTGAAGATAAGCAGAACGTGATGAAAATTTGCTATTTCCAATGCACTACTCTTTCATTTTGTGTAATCACTGCTTTACAAATCAAATATTCCTAATGAAATATGCTTACCTGGTACCCTGTGGAAAAGGACCTTTATGTTTCTTACAATACTTCACGATGTAGTTGGAGGAAGTGGACCAAGTCTGATCATGGGGCATGACTTCTAGAGTCTCTGGATGAATCTTGCGGTGTAGAAATTAAATTCCACGACTGCAGCTCTCTATTTAATGGTTAACATATTTAGCCTGTCCATTTAAAGATCATGATTTCGAATATGACTTTTCTCGCATTCATTTTGTTGTATCAGTTTCCTATACTGTACCAAGAAGGAGTTCAAAATATGCTCTTCAGCTGGCGTCGAATCCTTGGCTGGATGTTCAACGGGTTCATTAGTGCCATCATCATCTTCTTCTTGTGCACAAATGCCCTGGAGCCCCAGGCATTTATCAATGATGGGAAAATTGTGGGGTTCGAAATCTTAGGAGCTACAATGTACACATGTATAGTGTGGGTTGTGAATTTGCAGATGGCGATCGCTAGCAGCTACTTCACTCTAATACAGCACGTCTTCATCTGGGGATCCGTTGCCATCTGGTATCTCTTCCTTTTGGTGTATGGAGCCTTACCGCCTAACCTATCAACCACTGCTTACCAAGTCTTCGTTGAAGCACTTGCCCCTGCACCTTCCTTTTGGCTGGTCACAATCTTTGTGATGATCTCAGCCCTGATCCCTTACTTTTCGTTCTCAGCAATTCAGATGCGGTTCTTTCCCATGTACCATGGAATGATACAGTGGATAAGGCACGAAGGTCGAACAGATGATATAGAGTACTGCAACGTGGTGCGGCAGAGATCATTGCGGCCGATAACAGTTGGTCACACTGCACGTCTAGCCGCAAAATCTAGGCGTGTGCAAGATGGAAATCATAGCAGATGACTAGCCACCGTTACATCTTGGGTAGCTAAACATTAGGATTTGGCAGACTACCGGGAGTTCAAATACAAAACTCGCCCACTGTAGATGAGTTTCACAGGAAATATATGTTGATTAAATTGGCCTCCTTCAAAGCAGACCTTTGCCCTCGATATCACAATAAAGATGTATAGAAACATGGTTTGGTTGTACATTGTGAAATAGGCTGTACATTGTGAATATTTTGGGGTGCGGCCTCCTGTATCATCGCCAAAATGTATGTAGCACCAGAGAGTATTCATTGTAGGTGTGAATAGTGTACAGAAAATCTTATATGATTCTCCAGAGGTAGTCTTTCATTTCTCCTTGGATGCGGCACTTGAAATCTCACATTGAGCTATTGAACTCCTGAAAGCGCTTTTGTGGACTGTCACATCATTACATGCATTCATTGATTAGTTCTCCGTATGAGTGAAGTGGAAGCAGAAAATTATGCGTAAGCGACTGGACTGCAGAACTGCTCATAATATATATAGGAAAAAGGTAAATCATTGCAAGAAATAAAGCAAGGAGCATTATGGTTGGCAAACTTCCATGAGATGTTGCTCCATTACTAATGGCAGTGCTGATGAACAGATCTGGAAATTAATTTAGGTTTTATTTGAATATGCCGAAATGAAAAGGTTGTTGAGCATTTAATATCTTGCAGCGTCATATCCAGTTGACTCATTAAAATTCTTTGAGAATACTCTCTGAGGAATCAAAGCTTGGATTTAGTTTCAGAGAATATACTTCAAATGATTGTCACTTGTGTTGACTTTTCGATGATCATATCAATTCTTGATTGCAACACCTCAGTAACTTAATAAGCTGCCAGTGCTAAAACATCTGTCAATTGAGCTGTAGAGTCAATGCAGAGGAAGTCAAAATTAGAATGGTCCAGGAAGATACAGTTCTCATCGTGTATTGTTTTCCTGCTGAGCTTTCAAAAATCCATTATTCACGAACTCATAAAATATACCGTTTGACAGAGTGTGCACAAGCGATTCCTTAAGGAAGTAAACAGAATCATCTTGTTGGTGAATTAACTACTCTACTTCCGTTGTGCACTCATGATGTTTCATTTTTCTAAACTCATGACCGACTTCTTTGGTCTCACGGACCTTGTTTGATGCGCTTAAGGAAGGAAATCTGAAAAATAAAACGAAGTGACTGAAGAAATAAGGAAAGTAGTATAGGAACGCTTTTTGTTATAAGTGGTTGTCCTAGCCTTTTGCATTGCTTTGATTTTATTCTAAAGGCAAAAGAAGACATCATCCTGACTAGCACATTGTGCCACCTTGCAAGGGAGGTAAATGCAAAAGAAAATATCAGAAGCTTTGGCTGTCTTCTCAATTGAAAGAAGGTCGGAAATGTTGAAAAGAATTCATTGATTTGCGGCTCTTTGGCAAATCACGCATAAAGAATGGATTTACTTCCTCTGATACTTGTAGCTGCAGAACCGACAATTTCGATTAAATGAAGCTGAACAACACTGGAATCACATCCCTGATGATCACATACACATCCTGAGAAGCTCCCTCCAGTTTCCCTGCCCCAAAAGCTCCCAAATCCAAACACACCCTTCTGAGTCATCTCTTCCAATGCCTTCTCAACCTCCTCCATGCACCGCCCGTCTCTCTCCGACACGTCTAGGAAAAACCCATCTTTACTGTCTCTCATAGAACACCGGGGGCCTTCCACAAGCTGACCTTCACTTAAATACCTTGTCTTTTCGAGGCTTTTCCTTCTTCTCCTGGAATGCCGAAACCTTTTCTTGGCGAATTGCTTTGTCTTTTGGAATAGCCGGCATGGAATTTTTAACAAGATGAAGACGGCAATCTGGAGGATCAGGCATTGGCAACAACACGACACAACGATGCAATCCGCAGCGAGCGCATTCCAGTCTTCCATGACTCGAGGATGCGGTTTGGAGGCAAATGATTCGTGGAAGACATTATCTTAGGTTTAAGATACAAGGTTCTTTGTCTCTCTGGGGAGGTTATTGAGAAGGGTAAAGCAAACAAGCAGATGTCATGTGGCTAAAGCTATTAAAGGTGGCAATGAGTCATATGGCTTTAAATTGCTTGGCAAATCTTAGGATGCAATCATTGCTTTCAGTTTTGCGTATCAAGGAATGAGAGGAATACTAAATTTCAAGGAAGCAACGTCTTTTTTGTTCCCTGTCAAGATCTGGTAATCTTGGAGTCTACTCTTCAGTTTCAGCTGCTACGGGATGATTCTTGGGTTGTCAGGTCTTTGCTTTGGTGTGTTTCTCACGTCCTTTGTTTAAGGAGAAAATAGTTTCCAAACAGGGAATGATGTAGCTATTACAGCTTTCGACTTAAAGATCACCGTTCTCATGTCTTCCTTCCAGGATCAAGCAACTATCTGTCCCATAACATCAACTTGATTTAATCCCGTCCGACGAAGCAGGATCATTAAGCGCTGTTCTTGTCTCTACTTATGAAAAATTGAACATAATAGTATATAAAGCTTTTGTTAATACTTGATCTAATGGGTTCACAGCTGGTCAATGACTGGATTCTTGCAATTCAAGTTATTGACTGAGATACAGGCTTTGTCATGATTTTGATTACGCTAATCACACCAAAACTTTAAACACACGCAGATTTATAGGAACAGACGTAACAACTTGCGGGAGTCATTGTAGCAACTGGAAGGAGCACCTCCTCATCCATGTCATTTTATTTGGCTTATCAATAGATGAATACCGACATGTAGTTTTCAATCTCTTATTCTGTACGATAATAATCATACAGAAGAACATCAACCAGGAAACAAACTTATGGCGACAAATTCCTTATAATACTAGCAAGGCATGTATTCAACGCATCGTGATCCCATGTACGTGAGTAATAAATTTGAAATCACGAGAGAGATTTTCTAGACAAAAAACATGCATCTCAAAGAAACAAACTAGAAGTCCTAAGATTTTGCACCATCAGTTCCATCAACCACCCAGGCAAAATTTCCTCCATATTAACCAAATGCCACTTTCATGTATACACTAGCACGTGTAGCACCCCTCGTTGTTTCCCCTTTTCTCCAGTGGACTCGGTTCTCATTCATTGTTTTAGCTACAGCAAGAAATCTCCTCAGAAACGTTCAGTTCAGAAATAGGTGCAACAATTCCGAGCCCTTTACTGGTTTTATGGACTTTCGAAGTACATTGATACAAAAGCATGACCTCTTCCAGATCTCCAGATTCTACCCATCATATAAACAGTAATGTTACAGATGCAAAACTATCGAGACCGATATTTAAAAGCTTATGCAATCATTCATTATTCCTTCCGAACATGATCTCATAAGTTTTCGCATACAAGTTCAGAAAATCTCTTGTATATCAAACATTACTCGTGCCAAACAAGAAGTCTTCCTCTTGCAGATACAGTAATGTTATGGGGTCTTCTACAAAATTCCCTTTTATTCGGAGTCACAAGCTTGATTCTATTGATGCAGATGCTGTGACAGTTGGAGACTGTTTGTTCACCAATGTGTAACATAATCTTCTCCCCCAATTTAAAGAAAGAGTGGGAAGAGGAATGCATTAAGATATTGCAGAGATTAATTACACGAGTTTGGATTTGAAAAAATGAACAAAATTGAACCAATGAGATTTCACACCACCCTAAACCTCAGTGGCGATAGAAGATATGCAATAATACTGGCTACCCTAAAAAAATTGTGGTAAGGCAGTGTACAACTCAACTTTATGAAGAATCCTACTTACAGGCACAAGAGAGTGAGTTTTGCCCTTTACCAGCAGACAAGCCCTTGAGAGCCACAGCTCAGACAAGACAAACTCTCTTGATGCAAAATGAATCCTCTTGCAATATTTACCAAAACCATCCTTCAACTATTCGAGCTACACCGGCTAAAGAATTCTGTACTGTAATCTTGGCTGCCAAAAGCCATCCTCTGAAACAATCTGATTTCTGCAGATTGTTGAGCGGAATTAAACACCTCGCTCTCTCCTAGTCTCATTCCATTAGTTAAGTCGGAAGCAGCCAAACTATCAAATGCTCTCACAATCTGCAAGGTATGATTTGACTCAGGATATCTTCACTGATGACGGATAATTCCAACCAGAATGCATATTTAGAACTTACCTGTCCCATACGAGGTCTCTTGGCAGCTGAATGTCGCACACAAGCAGCTGCAGCTTCCATCATCCGGAACATTTCGGCTTCAACATAATTTCTTTCAAGCTTTGGATCTGCCAAACCCTCAAATTCTTCATTATCAAGTGCTTGGCTCAGCAAAGGTCGAGCCTGGAAGATGGTAGGATATATTGGTTAATGAAGCGAATGTTTCATTTTTTACTACTATTCCATTGCCATGCTTGTGCATTCTGGATTAATCATTCATTGAGATGGACCTGAAAAACACTCAACATTCTAGAATAGAGGTGATGGTGATCCCATCGTTCATGACAGGGTCCAGTCTACCTAAGTTCAAAGACAACCAAGATACTTTTTTAGACTCGCATATGCTGTGAAATTATTATAAAAATCTTGATACGATGAGGTGAAACTAAATAAAAATGGCCTGTTGCCAAATAAGAAGTAATCTAATGTCCATTACCTTCTATGGAAAACAATAACTTAAGGGAAAGTAGACCTGCTAGTAGTTCCTAAATTTTACCAGAAGTTAGTACTTAGCAATAATAATTATAGATTAGGCAGTTTTCCTGAGAAAAAGGTAAAAATGCTCAAATGTCATCTGCATTCTCAATCTTGAGGTGATTAAACAGGGTTGCATTGTTTTTAAACATTTAATGTATATAAGCATCTGTCCTGACTCGGGCCATAAACATTATATTACCAATTACATCATGTAATATTTCCAAAGTTCAACAAATGCTCAGGTCAAATGATGGACCTGCACAACAGATGTTGCTATGATGGTCTGTAAATTTCCCAAAATCTGTTTTCTCTATTGTTTTCTTCCACTATGGACAGCAATGTCAGAATTGCAGTATAATATAAGAGTAAAGACACATCCAACTATCATATCATAATGATAGAAAAGCATCATAGCCAATTCTAATAGATAAATTTTAAAGGGTGCAAATAAATTCACAGTTAGATTGATCTGGCTAGGACATTTGTCTTATAAAAACTCCCACTGTTAAGGATAGACCCCTGATACATAAATTATGTTCAAGTACTTGAGTAATGAACTCCTTCGTAATTCAGGGCTATGAATGGGCCAACTCAGAGGATAACGAGTATGAACAAAACTACTAACAGATTCAACACATTGCTTCACGTGTTCCACAAAGACAGATGACCAGCATCTATATTTGCTGTGCTAGATCTAACAGCTTTATCCAAGTCAATTTGATATGGCGAATCATGATTAGCAAACAAAAAGAGAACAAGGATTTACAACTAACCCATTCAACTAAACTCTCATCTCCCAAGGGTTGTGATGCATCCACAGGCTTCCGTCCAGTTATTAGCTCCAGAAGCACAACTCCATAAGAGAAAACATCAGATTTCTCGGTCAATTTGCCACTTGTTGCATATTCAGGAGCCATGTATCTGAAATGTCACCATGAAGAATTTATGTTTATGAGAACATGCGCAGTAAGTGCATGGGCCAAACATGCGACAGCTGGTTCTTGTAAAAATCAGATAGATGTCCTCTCTAAGTATCATAACCGAAGATGGACAACACTACATACCCGAAAGTTCCCATGACACGTGTAGTGATATGTGTATCTGCATCAAGAGCTAATTTGGCAAGTCCAAAGTCTGATACCTGTTAAGCAAAGAACTAGGCATCAGTACAACCAAACTTTCAGAAGAACCAACTAAAGCCTGTCCAATAGGGATATTAGGCACACCCGAGCTTCGAAGTTATTATCTAGGAGAATGTTTGACGACTTGATGTCTCTATGGATAATACGAGGATGGCCTGAGCAAGACATCAAAATTCAGAAAAAATTACACATTAATAAATCATGAGACAGAGAAGATTCCATGATAAAATATACTAAAAGACATGTACTACTGAAAAAGTAAATCAAGCAAATTCACTCCTAGAACAAAAGCCTCTTGGAATTAAATCATTATACATCCTTTCATCTCTCAAGTGAATAAATCCTTTCATCTCTCAAGTGAATAAAACTTAGGCCAAGAAAAATGAGTGTATCTGTCAATCTTATCTTCGTACTTTGCTTTCGATTTTAATGGATATCAATAACATGAACCTGATCCACAAGGAACAGTCGATTTTTTTTTTTTCCCTCCTTTTTCCAAATAACATTGCAACAAGAAGAAAGGGATTTTACTTGTAATTCTCAGATTAGCTCAAGCTAATGTGCATTAAGTCGCCATCGACATACAGTACTTCATTTAATCAATGCTATTAGTGATCTGTCCAACAACAGTTTCTATGGTGAAATTAGTTGGAGAACTGATGCTTACAGTCTTCATGAAGGTAAGCTAATCCACGAGCAGCACCAGCAGCAATCTTAACACGTGTTCCCCAGCCCAGCACTGGTCTACCTTCTCCTACTTGTCAGAAGGGAAAAACTTCAAATCAGAAGGGGCAGGAGACAATCTGCAAAAAGATACTTTGGGCATCGAAGCATTGAGAACTTTGAGATGAACAATTACTGTACCATGAAGATGAAAGTAGAGGGTATTATTAGGCACATAGTCGTACACAAGCAACCTTCTGGTGTCAGCAATGCAGTACCCGACTAATGACACCAGATGGCGATGGTGTATGCGACTAATGATTTCAACTTCAGCTTTAAATTCTCGATCCCCTTGCCCACTACCAACTTTTAGCTGCTTTACAGCTATCTCTCTCCCATCTGGAAGAAATCCTTTATAGACAGCACCAAATCCACCTTCACCCAATAGATTTTGGGATGAAAAACCATCGGTAGCCTTGACCAGCTCTTCATACGTAAACAATGGCCTGGAATTTCCAATTCCCCCCTGCTCCTTTGGCGAGTAAGCATCACTCCCTGAACTACTTCCAAGGAGGGGTGCAGAAGAATGTGTCTTGATAACAGATGAATCTGGACACAGTTCATATTGTAAAATCAGTAAAGTTAACAACCACCACATATAGATCCCCTCTTAATTCCACACATACTTAAGAACAAGGATTAAAAGAAGTGAATCTCTTATGCCTCTCTACACCAATTCTGAATGATGTTTGGTCTTTCTTCAGGATACAGTTACAGTTTTAATGAATTTGAAAATTCCAATGTGCTAAATTCCCTATTAGGTCAAGCGAGACATCTGATATCATTTGATATATTCATGTCGCCTCACTTATATATCTGGTGGCACATGAATGCTTTATACTTCTAATATTAACGATCCCAAAAGAGAAGTACATGTACTAACCATCATGCCAATTTGTAGTGTGGGTTTTTGTAAGATTACTAATGCACCAAAACAGAGAGTACATCTTAAGAACGAGATTATAGCGCACCCTCACAAATGATACGCAAAAAAGTACAAAAGATTTTCCAGAGGGGGGTAGCATCTCTAGAGTACCTGTTCCAGCAGAAGAGGCCCCAGGCGACGGCACAATGTAGACTCCAGTAAGTCCAGTCACCTTTTTCCTTCGTTTTCTCATGCACCAGACAGCAAATCCAATAAGGCTAATGAGGATGAATACTGCCACAACAATAGCCACTGTGCCAGCTGTTCCTATTCCAGAACTGGAATTCCCCGTGTCATTGGAACTGGAAGTTGAATTAGGATTGTTGCTTGCAGTTGGACCAGTTGATGCAGGGGTCGAAGGGACAGGAATGGAAGGTGGAGAGAGACCTGATGAAGAGGGTGGAGATGCTGAGATTGAAGGAGAATTTGAAGGCGGAGTTGGTGGAGAACTGGGCGTGGGGGAACTAACTGTAGCAGGTGTAGGTGATTTAGCTGTAGGAACCGATGCCGGAGGGGGAGGTGAACTTTTTGGTGGATTTGAGGTTGGTGATGGAGGTGAACTTTTGGGTGAGGGCGACACAGGTGCTGGGGGTGGAGGCGAACTTCGAGGTGGAGTTGATGGTGGTGACGGTGGGGGCGGCGGCGGTGGGGAATTTTCAGGGGGATTGGATGATCGTGGCGGTGGTGGTGAAGGTGGATTTTCAGGCGGTTTTGCAGAAGGCGGTGGAGATGAACTAGGAGATTTTGCAGTTGGTGGTGGAGGTGGACTAGGAGGATTTGCAGTTGGCGGTGGAGTTGGACTTGGTGGTTTTGCAGCCGGTTGCGGTGGAGGTGACAGTGGAGGTGGCGGAGGCGATCGCGGCACTGGTGGCGGAGGCGAAGGCTGAGGCGGAGGCGAGCTTGTAGGAGGAGCAGCAACAGGTTTCGAAGGGGTAACTGGTGGACTAGGTGACGGTGTGGAAGTTGCAGGAGGAGGTGAAGATGGGGCCAGACTTGCTGGTGGATCTGATGATGGTGAGGAAGGAGTTGAGGGGGTTGGAGCTTTGGAAGATGGAGGTGGAGGTGGAGGTGGAGGTGAGTCACTACTAGGGGCCGGTGCCGACGGCGGCGGGGACGGCGTGGCTGGAGGCGTCTGAGGTGGGGGTGATGGAGTAGAGGAAGGCTGTGGAGGTGGAGAGATGGTAGTTGATGGTGGCACAGCGGAGGGGGATACATCCGGAGATGGCGAAGTACTTGCCATCTCTGAGATCAACACAACCCAGACAACAGATCGATCAATCTCCAGTTTCACAAATCATGTCAAATCTTGAGGATTCTACTAAACTGGACACCTCCACATTTCCCTTTCCAGCGAGGAAGACGAAATTTTGAGGACAACCCAAGTGACTAAATCAGTTCTTGAGCCAAACCCAAGTCCTCAAATTTAAAACCACAAACAGAATCGCTAGACTCTGCCACTCAGAGTCTCAGGAAGACCATCAGTATCAGCCAATGAACCCGGATGAAACAAGGTGCGCAACGTTATAAGAGAACCCAGATCGGCTCCAAGAAAAAGAAAAGCAATGACAGATCACAGTCTCCAAAAGAAACAATGATTCATGAGCTCCAACCCATAGACTGAGCCCAGCAAAATCCAGACTTTTTTCTCATTCGATTCGGGACTTGAAAAGTGAAAAAACTACAGCCCGAATCTCCAGTACAGAAATGTGGCAACACCGACACTTTAACGAGCGAGCGCAGGCGAACCCGAGAAATGCTGCAGAATCACAAGAGCCGAACTTTTTGCGCTCCAAACGAATCTCTTACTGGTTCAGCCGTTTGAAGTCATCACACTTTAGTTTCGAATTAGACGATGATGAATGAGTCCTGGAAGCTTCCGTGTGCCTCTCTCTTCTCCTCTCAACCGCAAGGAGGCACACGGTATGTGGGGTCCCCGATCCAAAAACCGAGGTTGATGGGGACGTCAAGAGAGAATTACTTTTTTGAGAGATTGTCCGAACTCAAACGAGGACAACAGGGAAGGTCTAAAATATCATTATCGACTCATCATCAGACAATTCAAGGTTCACGATCGGCCGGGCCCTCTGTATAAGGTTGCTTCATTGCAACGTCAAATCAGATCACTATTATTTTATCATTCCCTAATGAGGTGTTCTGCTGAGTAACGGCATGTCCTCCTCATTGCCAAGCCTAGATCTGTGCAAAATCACAAATTTATATTCTTAAAAGGTGGTGTCTTTTCAAGGTAGTCTATGAGCTCCAGTTCATAGGCAAGTTGCTGACGTCTTTGGATTTAGGATGGTATTCAGTATTTATGATAGTTAATAGAGATGCAAAAGGACAAATAAGGTGGATTGAGGACAAATAAGATCGTTTCAAGTTATGACTTTCTCTTACATAAATTGAGTCTCGATTTGAATTGAATTATTGTTAGAGCATCTCGAGTTTCACTTTTCTCAATGCAAGTTACTAGTTGAATAAGTTTGTCAACAAGTCTATTTCGGTTTTAAATATTTGGTGTTGGCTCTTCTTTTTATTTTCCAATTCATTCGGATCATAACCGAATATATTAATGTACATTATTATATTTGAGTTTGACTTATTTTGAGTTCATTGTAATCGGGCTGATATCAAACTCTATATTTAGGGTTTTGACTTATTCTTTGTTCGACTGAAATGCAAAACAAAAGAAAATTCCAATGTTCGATGATTTTTCAGATTATCATAACAATTGTGAATTATGGGTGACGGGTTTATCATACAACAAACCTCTTTTATGCTAATCCCAAACCAAGATTTTAAGATAATTTAATTTTTTTTAAAATATAAATATAATAACCCGAAAAGTAGCCGGTACCTTTTGTATCCAATATGCTGAGGGAATTTTTTCATATGTTACTCCAGAAAGTCCACAAGCAAAAATTATTAATCTTCAAATTTGAAACCAAAAATAGTATGATCTCCATTACAACATCAAAAGCCACTAGTTTATTGTAAATGGTCAATAAAATCATCAAACTCATGTATATCCTTAATAATAATATCTTTAAGTTGACGGTGTATATGTGTTAACAATTATAATAATCTCTAAGTTGACGGTGTATGCGTGTGTTAACAAAATTCATTTATCAATTCAATTGATATCACACGGCCATTATAATATAAAATTATATATGTGCTAAATTTATCAATCTAACCTACCGCACTATTCAAATGTTTTATTTTGTCTTTGCGCAGCATTTGATGCCAACAAATAAAATAAGAGGTCACATTTCTATATCTGCAAGCATTTGGACTTTCCCCTATCGGAGCCCGCATTTGACCAGGAATAATTAAGTGGGGGCAGATACAGCTTGCTCTGCATGGATTTCTTGTGCTGATCATACGAATATTCTTTAATCTAGAAAAAATAAACACAGCCCACATATTTATTTATAGAAATAAAAAAAGACCCAATTTGTCCTGGTCCGTGACAAAGGACCGGGTCGGTGCATTCTCGACGGTGCATGGAACTTACAGATTAAAAAGCGAATTAGATGACACAGAATATAAGAATAAACAGCATATCATATGGGGTTCCCCACCCTAATCTTTCTTCATCTTAATTAAACATGAGATTCGCTATGGTATGGTGTATGCACACACGAGTGACTAAATTATATGCAGAACGGGTCCCAAATGATGCTGTTAATCTATGAATAGGTCTCGCATTAAACCATGTAGTTAAGGTAGCTTTTTACTATGTTAAGGCGAGAGCGGGAGCATTCAAATCTGGTGGGTCTCCCCCGGTTCTTAGGACAATGGACCCGAAAAACGACAGAAGTTTCAAGAGTGGTGGGTCACGATGCGTCCCGCTAGATTCACAAATCTTTTGTGGCGACGATCTTTGCGACCCGTGAAGTTCCCGTTAACATGCTGCCCCACGTTGGGACACCGTGATGGCTTTATGACCTTCAACGATGCAATCATATGGCCATGGCCACCATGAACTTATATGTATATGGTCGTGTGAGCTTTTCGTTCACTGCAACGCACCATTCCAGCCCTCATGTGGGACTTTTTCTCTCCCTTTTTCCCCTTTTTTAATCTTCCTCCTCCTATTTTGTTGACTTTCTTTTGCTCTTTTGTCCTACTCTTTCTCTTTTCCGCACTTCTCTTGCTCCTTAGGGAAAAACAAAAGATCTTCTTTCACTGTAGCGGCGGACTGTAAAAATTGGAGAATGTGAACTGAGAAGGATGACGTGGAATGCGGACACATTGGCGACTTTTAAGTTTTAACCAAGGAAAGTGTCGGTGGGCATGCTAGACAAAAGAGAGAGAGAGAGACCGTAGATTTGGGCGCACGCGTCTCTACGATTTTCACCAACACTAACATGCGTAGAGACAACCTTTTCTCGGCACATGTACCACATCATTAGTGCTTTTCTTGGTTGGTAGCCATATAGACCAAACGACAGGTCCATATCTCCAGCTACATAGTCTAGGAAATTCTTTCCCAGATTTCGGACTGCAGCTAGGTCTGAAATATCGAATGGCGGCGTGGAACAAGTTTCGTTTTCCTAGCTGGGCTGAGAAGTGGGAAGGTGCATCTAGAACATTTGGTGCTACGCTGTTTTCCCCGTCTGAAAACGCATGCGGTTTGACAGAGTGAGAGGCCCCTACTCCAAATCAGAATGGTCCGCTTCGCAACAACACCGATCACCACCCATGTGCTCAACTTTTCAAGAATGTGAATGCAAAACCCCTTCACAGATAAGCTGAAAAATCACTCAAAAATTTTTTTAAATCAATTGCGCTCGTACCAATTCAATCTTAAATCTTTTCATGTTGTGTTAATTAAGTCACTCTAGCCAATTTGAGTTGGAAATCGCTAATGTGGACACATGTCATACGTGGTACGACCAATGCGGACATGAATAATTTTTTAATTTTTTAAATATTTTTTTTTCGTTCATTGATTTTTCTTTTCTTTTCCTTCTTTTCTTTTTCTTATTTCATTTTTTTTACTATGGCTGGCAATTGTCGTCGAGCCATTGCCAGTCATTGGGTGAGGACAATAAGGCCCTCGCTAAGCACTAGCGAGGGCCGTAACGGGCGAGGCCTTCACGATTGTCGGTGAGGCAGCCTAAACCCTCGTCGGCAAAAGTCAAAAGAAGTGAAGAAGAAAAAGAGAAGAATAGGAAAAAAAAAAAGAAAGGGAAAACTAATAAAAAAATCATTAAAATTGTCGGTAATAGTATTGGTCATGTCACGTAAGACGGTTGACGTCCACATTAATAATTTCCAACCAAAATGATAAGATGAATTGAATTGGCAAAAAGTAAAAAAGTTTATGACTCAATTAATAAGGTAAGGATTATTTTGGTAATTTTCTTCGATAAAGTCAGCCGCTGGAGAGTTTGGTCAGTGAGAAGGGACCGGCAATAAGTAATAGTGCTAGATATTCATGGATGAATAATCTTAGGGTAAATAAAGATGATTTCGCAAAAGCTTTGAGAGAATTTTGTGAACCAATTCTCGAGCGTATGACATACGTATGACCTTTGAGCCAACGAAGCACGCTCAAACTGAATCATTGCGCACTTATCCGTTCGAGGTTTGTAGAAAATCAGTTCAAAGTCACCCCTTTAACATCAACTTTTTCTTCTCTTCCCGATCATTCGAATTCTACAGACGTGACATCCCGCACTCCGACCGTTAATGTGAGAGCTTTTAGAAAGCGAAGGCTTCGGGAACGGATGGCGGGTCGGGGAACTAAGACATTTGGTTTGGGCCAACGAGGACCGAGTCATAGGGATCTTTCCACTTCATGTCGAAAGATTGTGTCCCGATGCATGGTTTTAATAGCGAAAGAGCACGAATTGGCAGTACTCTCATAATTCAGTGATGGAATTTTCTGGCTTTCTAAGTTTTGGAATCCTACCATCCCATTAATTTGGTAGTTGACATTTGACCCCAAAACTCGGACAGTACAAGCCTCAGGCTTTTTCCAATGAGGAAACGAAGGGGAAATTCTGGGCGACGACCTCGGGAGGAGTTATTACTCTACGCGGTTCTGTACTTCGCGATGAAGACCGCACGCCCGATGCAGATGCCCGTTTGACTGTATTATAAGCCTTTGAACGATGAATGAAAATAGGGTGCTTTGATCATCTTTAGCTTGGTCTATTGGACCGAACCTTTTTACCAGGACGGTTGCTGCTTTGTTTGGGACATGGCGGATAGAAAATATGCAAGGAAAAATTTGCATTTCACTCGGACTTTATATTTCAAGCAAGTTTCATCACCCTCTACCATTTTCCCTCCCCTTCACCCCCGAACAAAGCACTCGATAAAGGGGGTATACGGAAATGGAAAATGCAATGGTAGCTACGTAGCGTATAAGAATGCCAAAGAATTGGCAGTTGGAATCAAGAGTTATTGGATTGGAGCAAGCAGATTTCCAGCGTGCATATGACCTAAAAAGGTATCGGCACAGATTTTTCTAACCGAAAGTCGATCATCAAATCAATGAGAATATCGTGTGCTTTTTTGAATGACCCTCACTGATGTAAAAGCCGCTGCAATAGTAGCCACCGTCAACTCTCTGGCTTGCTCGAAGTATAGCAGTGTCAGCATATGTCAGGTTCAGAGACAGACACCATGAGCAAGGGCAAGAGGAATTCAGTACTCCACATTCTCCCAAGAAGGAAAAGGCAAAGAGCATCGGCAGACATAGAAAAGATCCAAGAAAAAGAACACCATTGATCAAGTCATGTTTTCCATTGCTATGGCAGGTTGAGCACCAAGTCAGAAAAATTTATAAGGCTGCTTATTGGGTGAAAAGCTCAACATCAAAGGAATCTTCATATCTCTCTATTCTATTTTCATTTGCTATATCCATTTCTCACACATACAAATTTGTGAGAACAAAACAGAAAGAAGTAACATGGGAACAGTTTTTTTCCCTACAGTTCATGCAACCATTAAAGGGATTCAGTACGTGTAGCTGTAATGGTGAATTTCTGAGTTAGCACTCCCGCTGGTTGGTGTTGGCAGATGAAATTTGGGACTTTGCTTCTAGGAGAAGAGCTATCAGTCTATACTCCCAATGCTGTGGGAGTAGCAAGAAGGACGTAACCTTGAGATGATTGTCCATAAGAAATCTTAATCCAAAAAGTTGGCCCCAACTTGATGCAAAAGAACGGGACTTATTAATAAAGAATGAAGCAGTTAGTTCAGCCCGTTCGATAGCCTCGCATTCCTCCTTGAAAGAATCTCGGCTGCCCAGCTCTTTCCAATTTCAGTCTGAAACTTACCTACATGATTAAACATAACGAAAAAAAGACAACATTAAATTTTAAATCCAACATAAAGTGAGAAAAGAATCGGAAGAAAAATCTACCTGCTGTTGAAAGGAAAAACTCATCCAGCACCATCCCATGTTCTGCATGTACATAGCATAACCTCAAATGAGATAGGTTCTAGGAAAGTGTATATGTAGAAACTGAATCAAAACCAGAAATAGATAGGACATTTATGCAGTTCCCAAATCTAATTGTATGACTAGAAATGAACATTCAGACGTTAGTAGAAACTTCCAAAAGTTGGGCATCATTGAGTATGTCGTGTCATTCAAGTAACAAAATCTCATTCAGCACAATCAAATATGGAAGAGATAAAGAGGGAGGGCGAGGAAGAGAGGGGGAGAGAGACAGAGACAGACAGACAAAGAGATGAGACAGAGCTTGACAAAAGAAACAAGAAAAATTAGACATATCACATGACTTGACCATGATATCTGTATACCCGCTGTCGTTGATTTTCCGTAGAATCAATGAAATTAAATCAACAAAAGCAAAAGGCAGAGTCATAAGAGCGGAGAATCCATCACATTCATTGCAAGAGCTCATTATGAACTTTTAGCAGATCTGATGCTAATGTCAGCTCATGAAATACTAGAGTAAAACTTTTTGCTCTTCTATCTCCACCCACTAACTGTTCTATCCTATGCCATTAAAGTGATGGACTCCTGGTCAGCACAATCACGAGAATGATTTAACCACTGCTTTCAGCAGAGAGGATCAAAGTTGAAAAGTATATTACAGCCAAACAGTCTCCCATCACGTGCAAGTTAACTCGTCATCTTAAGGCTTGGCTGTTTGCTAATTAGCAGCATGTTGGTAGAGGACATAGCCACCTAGATTGGTAAATAAGGAGCCAAAAAAATATGAAAATGTGATTTTCAAGCTGTAGAGAGATGAAAATATTGACTGGAAAGATTATTCAAGATCAAAGCGATTAAAACTAATTGCTCCTAAGCTCTAATCAGCTCATTTGGAATCAGAACTTTTGAATCACCCCATGGAGGTTCTCCAGAAATGTTAATGTCAGAAATTTGAGCTTTGATTTTGAAGCGGTCACAAACTCTTCTGTACTGTTGATGATAGCAGCTCATTTTCTTCCAATTTTCCAAAGCATGTTATGTACAAAATCATCTTCATAATTAACTCAGATAACTTGATTATTTGGCCAACATGAAACACCAACAGGGAATAGGTAACTACTACACACACAGCAGATGTCTGAGGGGTCTGCACACACATGGAGAGACAGTAGGAGGGTGCATTACCCATCTCATATTCCAGGGCTTGCAGAATCAACTCGACCTGGAAAATGGCATATGTTAGTTTACTTGAATTAAGGAAACCATGCCATCAAGAACACGATCTGATTTCAACAAGAAGCTCAATAAATTGAGAAGTCCTGAAAAATTGGCAACCAAATGCTTCATATCCATAAATAAATAAGAAATTGTTTCTGTTATGTGTGAGCACTATGATAGACTTGGAAGCATTGTTGGTTTATCCTGCAATCTTGTGCCATTGAAGGCAAAATATCTTGCTTTAAATTATTTGCAAGGAAAATATCAACATCAAAGCATAGATATGAAATGACGATCAACCAGCAAAGAGCAAACAAGACTACAATAGAAATTTTAAAAGTCTGAAGTGTGCCCTGCCTACAAACGGTAGCTCATAAAGTATTACACGCCAGCAAACACATACTTTGTCAAAATCTTTGACCAAATTAGCCTCTAGAGAAGAATTGTTCTCATACTCAGCCCAAAGTTCCTTGATCTCTTCAGCTACAGAAAGAGAATTTGAATTGGAGTCAAACTCAGGAGCGAAAAGGTAATCCAATATCTAAAAGATGAGAAGATTAGTACCCCTCATCCCTCCACCAAGAACTTGACACATTTCATCTAAAGCTGCTTGTTCTCTCCTACTCTTTTCCTCTTTAGGCACGCCATCTGCTGGTGTTATATCCCCAACAATAGCTACAGAATTCAAGATGCAACTTCATTCAAAGTGATGACACAAAATGAAGCCTGTGATGGTCTTGGGAGAATGAAAACTACACGAAAAATCCAAACTAAACTATAACCAAAGCACTTCAAATCCTTTCTCTTCTTTTCTCTAGTAAACATCTAAATCAATTCTTTCCTTTCAAACACGCCTCTTCCAAGTACGAAGATATTTCCAAATAGTGGGCTAGACAAGACAAGACAAGACAAGACAAGAAAAGAAAATTGATATATCTTTAAAGGTGCTAATTCTATACAGAATAACATCAACAGTAGCTCCCCAAATAAAATACTTATCCAATTAGAATGGTCTTTGGAGATCCAACTGTAAGAATAGAAACAAGAATTAATGCAAGATCAGTCCATGTGAGCCATTTGCATTTACAGTCATAGTAGAAAAATTTGCATGAACCAACAACAGCAACAGGAAATCAGAAAAGCACAGAATGGGCCAACATAATCACAAAATTAAAGAAAATAAGCATGAAAATCAGACGGATAACTATACCTTCAGCAATATCATGCACAATCGCTATCTTGATGCACCTGTGGAAGGGGAAAAGAAGTGACATGAGAACACAAGAAAGGCATAAAAGTGACATGGAATATCAACGGAAAAGTTGGTATGGATGCATGTGCCATTTGGTCAAGAGCATTATGACAAACAAAATCTCAACTTTATAAGAAAAGGAACACGCATAGTTCTTTCCTGCCAATTAGCTTGAACAGTCACAGATACATTTGTAGCAGGAGTTTCATTGAAATATAAGGTTGAAAAAAAGTCATTCAAATTGTAGCTACTTTTCTTTTGACATGTAAACTATATAACTACTTTCTGTTTTAAAAGCTTAAGCTATTAGGTGAATGTATGGTTTAATATTAAATATACTAATACTTTGCCTTAACCTGTTAGATGACTATGTAGCTACTAGATGAATGCGTGGTTTAATTTTTAGCTATTCTAATACTTCTCCTTCCCCTCACAGTAGACTAGACTTTGGCCTAAGTCAAGCATGGAAATTTATAATTGAGAAGGCAAATAAAAGCATTAAAGATTTGAACTCAGGAGGTCCTGCTCTTATACCATCTAAGAAAGTCCAACCAAAAGGATTAAGTTGATAGATGGAGGGAGACCATATAAATATAAAGAGTATTTAGGACTCCTCATCAAGTGATGTGGGACAATATTTCAACACTTCTAAAATGGTTCAAAGTGAAATTACTCCATCACTCACCTGTGAGAGAACATAGAGACTGCATGGGCAAACAGGGAATAACGTGAAACTTTATTCAGGTCACACCACATACCACATCAACTTTTCTCTTAGATTTCTGACAAATGGTTTGGCACCGATTGACCAAATGGGCATCATTTCAGAAGTACAATAACATGACTGGGAATTTTAATGGATTATACAGCCAAAGATGATGAAAGATGAACGACTATGAATCGATGTCACTCTTAATTTGACAAACACAGAGTTTCAAGAGCATGACAAGGGTCCCCAACCTTTCCCTATCCAGTCCAGGAAGATCATCAGCAATTAAAGCCATCAATGCCATGCGGTACATATGATCAGCAATTGACTCGGGACCATCAATCCCTTGATTGATCCACCCTTTCCTTTTGGTGGTCTGTGAAAAGAGCAAAAAATTATTTCTACTGAACATACTTTGTCGAAACATGTCACAAATTCCTACTTAATGCTTGTTCCCCTTGCTTTCACAGTCATTTAATTTTTTTATTGGAATTGATGAGATCCCATAGAGCCCAAATACACACACACAGAAATATGTCAAGGTGTAAACTCACGTTATTGGCCACATAGAACCTACTACAAGTGCAATGTCATGGCAGATATTTTGCCCGACGTCAACTTACAATCAATCTGAAGAGCAGAAATAGGTGCAATCAAGGGATGCGAACGCGAGTCATCAGCATGACTACCTCGAAGCTAGATGTTACCCACACAGTAGATCAAACTAAAGTACCATGACCACGAAACAGTCACGTGTTAAAAAATCCTCATTCGAAGTTCGAACTATGGAACATATTGAACTAGCTTCAACAAGGTAAAGTACCAAAGAAAGTAGAGCGTAGCAAACCACACAGCTAAGCCGTGCAAAAAATCAGAATAAAAAGGCAAATCTAATGCCTAAAAGAACCAAAACCGCGGAAAGAACAGATATGAGAGTTGCAAGCTCATGCTTCAAGAGTTTCCACAGTCACTTCATTTCACAACAAAATCATAAAAGACCAAAGTCCTTCCTACTTCACGACTCAAGTCTATCGAGCACCCAAATTCAGCTGGACCAGAACCATAACGCAACCCACTTCTACAAGGGGAACATAAAAATCAAAACTTTGGATGAACAGATACGAGAAGCAGTCAGCACAGAACAGACCGCATTCTTCGCAAAATCAGCTCATTCTCCAAGAGTCGCGGACACTGACGAATCGCGATGGAGAAGAGATAGACAGAACCTAATTGCTTCACAACTTAGATTTCACCTTCCCTCAGACTCGTCGCGAGAGCAAAACGAAATCAAAGCCGAGACCGAGAGTCTCGCGGGCGTACCTTGAGGCGGTGACACAGCGTGAGGAAATCAATGGCCGAGGCCGAGGAACGGCGAGCGGGCGATCCGATCGGAGCGCCGGAATGCTCCGTCCGGAGCGAAGGTTCGAAGCCATCCGAAGAAGAAGAAGAAGAAGAAGAGCGCTTGCGAGAGCGCGAGAGGACGATCCTCGGCGCGGCTCCGAGGCGGCGGCGCGGCGTCGGCCCGAGGGCGGCGCGATCGCGGAACGGCAGAGAAGCGCGGGGAGCCACGAGAGAATGGAACGTCGTCGGAGGAGGATGAACCGCCATTGCTCCTCCCGCGTGGGCGACGGGGGTAGTTGAACGGGGGGGAGAGGAGAGGGGAATATGCTGGGAGAAAGCAGCAACGTTTGTTCGGTTCCTACGATGCGGTCCGGGCGAGGAGGATCCGGTTTGAGGTTGTTGTTGTTGTTGTTGTTGACGACGTTGTCTGTGTCCGCCGCTCGCTATTTATACGACCGACCGGAGAATTTCCCGCCTGAGGCATCAATAGACTTTTTTTTTTTGGAGAAGTATTTTTAGTTTTTTTTATTTATTTTTATTTTTGGGGTCGAAGGAGAAAAATACTTGATGCGCATATTATTCTAAGCCTCCTATGCCACCGTTTAGATACTCGCATGCACATGTTAAGGTCCGTAATTCTCCAGTACTCACATGCCCTTGTAAGTGGAGCTTGGAGTTATCGAGTGAAGGGTGGATGATAAAAAGATGATGAATATAATCAGTTCGTGAGAATGGTATCGAGATAGTTGATTTTAGGGGTTTCAGAATAAAAAGATTATATCTCTTAAGAGCTCGAACGTGGCAGACGGGCTTTGCCACAAGACAAACTGATCGATAAGTGATACCCCTCTTTTGATGAGATCATGGCAGGCAGAAACTAGTTTTTATATCTAAAATGATTTGTTATCTCGCTCGATGGATAAGACGTTTAAGCTAAGTCAGGCGTGGTACGATCCAATAAGAAAAAGTTATTAGCCTTATTGTCTTTTGGAACAATTATAGAAGAAAAACTAGTGTGGTGTTATTTGTTCGTCAAGCATCACATGGGCTATTTAGTGGTTAAAGAATTGCCGGCTTATGACGCACATATTATCCTAATGCAGGGTTGTACCTGTGATGAGCTCCCTAATGATGCCCAATTTGTGTTCTCAAGATATCGGAATTCTTAATTACGGCCATTTAATCTCGTGACGTCAATTCTCCGAATAAACAATTCGAGACTCCGATTGCACTAATGAAAAGTTCAAGACTGCATTCACCGCACGAGTGGGAAGAAGTCGGAAGTACTTCTTATACACCAATATGCCTGGTCAAAAGTTGAGAGTATCTCGCTTTCCATTGAATTTCAATCCCTTCATGGTGTAGCCACCCTATAAAATTCCACGCCGATGTCCTGTTCAGACTTCGATTCGTTTCCCAGAGCTCACGCAAAGGCGAAGACGCAGCCCTCCGCCACACACCACGAAACGGAATGAAGAAGACGAACGCTGATCCGACGGTCATCCCCGACGACCTGCTGATCGAGATTCTCAGGAGACTGCCCGTCAAGTCCCTGTGCAGGTTCAGGTGCGTGTCCACGCTCTGGCGCTCCCTCATCTCTGACCCGCGATTCCTCGCCGCGCACTTGGCTCACTCCGCGACTCGTCCGAGGCTCCTCGTCACCCTGCCGGTCCAGCCGGTCCGGGAAGTCCCCTGCCCGCAAGGGCGGTGGCTCTTCTCGGCCGACCACCCGGAATCCGGAAGGGACCGTCCCCAGATCGCGGAGACTCACCTGCTCGTCCCTGGCTCGCCCGGACGCTACGTTTCGCAGTCTATCAACGGCCTGATCTGCCTCGAAGTCGGGGGTTCGATCAGTGTCTGCAATCCCAGCACTAGGAAACTTGTCACTTTGGAACAGAGCGAGGCAAGGTGCAGGCATTCGTTTGGTTTCGATCCGGTCGGGAAGGAGCACAAGGTCTTCAGAACATGGGTGAGTGATTCAGGTAAGCCCCACCGCGGGTTGATCATGAAGCAAATTGTGCTCACTCTGGGATCGAGCGGGTGGAGGGTTATCGAGGGTGGTCCTCCTCATCTCAAGCATGACCCGGAATTTTGCTTCAATGGGGTCATATATTACATAGCCTGGAAGAGCTTGGTTCCCATCCCCAGGGTGGAGTACTTGGTCGCACTCGACGTCAGGACAGAGAGCTTCCGAATGATCGCGAGTCCTAGTGGTGTCCAGGTAGATATGAGCAAGAGGCGCCTCATAGAATTCGAGGGGCGTGTCGCATTGGTCGATTGCTACAATCTTAGGTCTGATGATGAGGTTGCTATATGGATCTTGGAGGACTTTGACAGGGAGATATGGAAGAAAAAAGTTGTCGTCTTGCCACCGTGTTGGAAGGAGATTGTTGTAGACCATGAAATGTTCCCAGCTGGTATCGTTCGCCAAACTGGCGAACTGTTGTTTGAGCCCTGGGTCCTGTCTAAGCCGATGTGCCTGTTTTACTACAATCTGAAGACCAACAGCTTTAGGATAAGCGAAATTGGCGGATTCCCCGAATGCGAATCAGGGATGCCTCCTGAAATGTATGGTTTAACGTTTACTGATCACATGGAGAGTTTGCTGCCACCGATGAGTCATTCCAGCAAAAACATAGCCAACCATTTTCCTTCAGGCTGAGCTCTGATTTTTAGCTTGTTCATCCATTGGTTCTGCAATTTCTACCTTTATACTATCTACATCACTAGATTCCGTACATGGAAGCTGAACTCTGTAATTGGATGTTGACTCTGTTTTGATAAACCAGTAGCTAGACGTACATTGAGACACCAGGTGACTGAAACTTGAATTGTTTTCAATTTATGAACCAGGCGGATAACTCGTGTAATCTCATTGTTTTTCGCTTCAATTAGCAGTGTCTTGTAACCAGGGTAGTAGGTTGACTCGTTGGTCACAAGACACTATGTGAAGCACAGCCTTTCACGTTTTCATCTTGTCATGTCAGGTGTAGGAGCTATCATATTGGCCTACCTGACGGTAGCCCCACTCCAAATAATGGGACTTGGAGTCTACCTGCCCGACCTATGGCCTCCCAATTTTCTTGGCAAATATTTTTCTTCCCAACCAAAGAGGGGATACCCCGAATTTTTGTCTCAGAATTCAGATGAAGTAGTTTAAGGACTTGCTGGTGGGCATATCTAAGAGCATAGATTATGCTGTCTGAATTGGCAGCTTTCACGTGAAATGTACCTATCAGCCTTGAATAACATGCCTAAGAGCTTGCATTTTGCTCTCTGCACTTGCAGCTTTCATGTGAAAAAGTACCCATCAGCCTTGGCTTGTAGCTGAGAGTGTTGCCCTCCATCGTGTCATGGTGTGTGCTTTTGTCTGAGAAGCAGGTCATGCACACAAAACATTGTTGTAATTTGAAATTTCTTAATCTTTGATCTTTCAAGTAATCTACCAACTATAGTTTTGAAGAATCCAAACTGACATTTTCTCAAAAGATCGGATTTTTATTTTCGTACTTATTCTCAAATTCTCAATGGGTTTTTCCCCAAAAATGGCCCCAACTGCGTCCCATATGTAACCCTCAGCGTCTGTCAGAAGGACAAATTGGGCCACTTTCAGACCTTGCATGCGTCCTCATCTCCCTTCATCAAAACAACTTGGTCCAGCAATTTAGCAATTGGTGCCTCTGTCATCCACGTTAAAGACCAAGAGCTTTAAAATAAAATCAAATCGAGTGAGACAGAGAGACGCTCGATTTGGGCCCTTATGGTTCTTGCCTCCACTCATTTCGTTGCTTGAAGATATCACACATCTTCCATCATATTCGGATACCATCTATCGTCGCTTCGCATGATTTTCTTCTTTGCTTCCAGATGGAGGCAATTTCACTGTATATTTAAACCTGGGTGGAATAATAGATTTTGGTGCGAATGCCAGGAACACTGGTAAGATCAAACAACAATTAAACAACTTGGACGCACGTAGGGTAACATATGATTACCTTATTAGAGTGAATTTCGATGGATATATAGCGGATCGAATGTCTTACCGGATTCCTGGATTGAGCTTAAAAGAAGGGGCTGTTTGGATAAGATAAGAGGATCCGATGTTGGACTTCAAGGGGCTAGCAGCAGTAGCAAGCTTTTATCAATGTGTTTGTTGAAGGGCAAATTCATGCCAAATGTTATGGAATATGACATTGTCGATGATGAGGATAGTGACACTGAGGGTGTTCCTAATATGAATGACCAGGGAAATGATTGGGATAGTGACAATGAAAGTGACGATCCAAATTAGGGACGGACGGATGAAAGGGCGATGATTTCATTATCCTTATCAGATGATGATTCAATCGTGTTGGGTGATAAAGAGTTTGTGCACTACACAAGGCTAAGGCAGCAGCGCCCATAACTAATGTTGGAGATGCAGCAGAGGGTAATGAGTTTCTGAGGGATGTTCATGTTGCTGCTGTTGCAAATAGCGAGGTTGTTGTATGGTCTGACGCAGGTAATGTAGGGGATGATGAGGAAGGATTTGATGACCTCTTGAGTTGGTACTGGCCCTAATGAAGAGTAGGGACTTATACATATCCCAAATGGTGACCACGAAAGCGAATTGTTGCAGGTCAAAATGAGATTCACTGGTGCTGCTGAATTTCAGGCAGCATGAAATCTTAAATGGTCTCAAGGGAGATGGACGGATGGCAGGTGCATGCAGGGGTTGATTGAAAGCTTTACGCTGGTCGGATATGGATGGAGAAGAGATTGGTCTTAAAGGGAGTTCAGGAAGAACAAAAATGCACTAGAAGCCTTGGGAAGCAATTGCTCAATTGGCTTGGCTTGTAGGAAGATGAGTACATGTCCAAGATAAAGAGCCAATCCAGCATATTAAGAGCTTCAGGTAAGCACGCCGTTGCTAGAGAGAGAGAGGGGCTGGCGCTTCTTCTTATTACAAAGAAGAAACATAAACTGAGCAGATGCAAACCCCTCCTTGCACTCCTTCCTCCTGGCTGTCTCTTGGGATGCGTTTGGTAACGTTTCTCTTTCAGAGAACAATTTTTGAACAGAAATAGTTTTTTTTTTGCTTATGTTCCAAGGAATAATTTTTGAATATAAGAACGCGCTTAGTAACTGCAAAAAATTTTACTCCAGGAATAGAAATGCATTTGGTAAACTTATATGATTTTTTTGTTTCTTTTAAATTTTCAATATTTTTATTATATTTTTCCTTTTCTTCTTCTTTTTTTTTTTTTTTTTTTTTTTTAATTTTATTCTTTCTTCCTTTTGGCCGGTCGCCCTCGGCGAGGCCCGGTCGGCGTCACCCGGTGATGGCCCGACGAGACCGAGCCTCACCAGATCTTGGCAAGCTCGAGCTTGCCTAGCCAAGGCAAGGTCGACCTCGCGTCGCCTGGGTGAGGTCGAGCCTCATCAGTCACCTCGCCTCGCTGGTGGCTGGGCGAGCTCGGTCTCGCTAGATTTGGGCAAGGCCAAGCCTCGCTGGGGCCGGCAAGGTCGCCAACCCTTGACGGTCGGTCGCCAGCCATGGCCGAGGCCGGCGACCAGCCAAAAGGAAGGAAGAAAGAAAAAAAAAAAAAAAGGAGAAGAAAAAAGAAATGTTTCTCGGAATTGTTCTCGGGAATAAGAAACAATTTTTTTCTACTTCTTGTTTCTGTTCCAAATCTATTCCTGAGAAAAAAAAAATAGATTTTTTGTTCCCGAGAACAAAAGTGTTACCAAACGCGTTTATTTTTTTTTTTTTGTTCCCCGGAACAAAAGAACAAAAAATTTTATTCCGAAAAATAGAAACAAAAATAAACAAACAGGCCCTTAGTGTCTGGACGACATCGACTACTATTGTTGGTAGCGAAAACAGAGGAGCAGACAACGAGGTTGAATTAGGAGAAATTAACAGAGTCGAATCGTCAAAGGAGACCTGACGATGTGAATGGTCATGACAGTGGGTCCGGTGGAGGAGGAGGAGAGGTAGGTGAGAAGGTCGGTTTCAATTGATTCTTTATTTCGAGTAATCCAACCGTGATCGAGTTGAGAACGATTGATTGGCCATTGATGTTTGTGAGATGCCTCTCTATGTCATTGGAAAATACCAAAGATTGTTATTTTATTTTTAAGATATTTTTATTTAATTATGGTTTATTCTAGATTTTTTATCCCATATCTTTTTCAGGTATATCCAAGTTCATCTAGTCAGAGGATGGTGTTTGATAAGACAATTTGTTACCTATTCGGACTATTAAATGCAGCGGTTAACAGTCAAAACAAAGTAGGAATTTGGTATGATGGTCAAAAGTTTAGAGTAAACCTGAAGTACCCAAAAGTTTTAAGGTGTTTTTGCGCCATTTTCCAGCAAATATATTAGATGAATGGAAAAATCAAAACTAAAATAATGTGAATACTAATGGGCTTGTGAAATCTTTCAAACGAGAGACATCGTTCCTTTGGTCTCCGACGACGGCGACGCTCAAGAAAATACAAAAACTCAGACAGCGGCGATGGAGGAACGCTTCGGTCCGAGGAGGAGGAGGGAGGAGGAGGAGGACGACGACGACGACGACGACGAGACGATCGTCGTCCACGAAGACGAGTTGATGGAGATCCAGAAGAGACTCCCCGTCAAATCCCTTTGCCGGTTCAAGTGCGTATCCCGTGGGTGGCGCGCCCTCATCTCCAGCCGTAGCTTCATCAACTCTCATTTCACCCACTCCGCGGCTTGCCCGAAGCTCCTCGTCGGCTTCCCCGCCCGAAGTACCAGCTCCTTAGGATTAGGCGTACGGCTCTGCTTGGCCGACCAATCTGATCCTCGGAACGATCAACCCCAGATCGTTACACCTCGCCTGCTACTCCCTGACAGGTTTAGTGATTACTGTTCGCTGTCTGTCGAGGGCCTGATCTGCCTCGGCGTTCATGGTGGTGTCAGCATATGCAATCCCAGCACTGGGAAGCAAGTGACTTTCGGATCACCTGGAACAGCCGCGCGTTCTCCAGATTTGCAACCAAGGCACTCTTTTGGGTTCGATCCTGTCGAGAGGGAGCACAAGGTATTGAGCGTGGTCAATATGCCACAGGGCCAGCTCCCGGAGTCGTGGGTGCTCACTCTGGGGACGAATGAGTGGAGGCGGGTCGAGGACCGTCCTCCCCATCATAGGATTGGGAGTCGCGAGTTCTACTTCGATGGGGTGGTCTATTATACGGCTGGGGATTCCATCGTCGGCCGCATGTACCTGGTGGCGTTTCATCTAGGGACGGAGAGCTTTCGCATGATCATGATTCCTGATGAAGCCCACGGATCTAAGGAGAAAGTCCTCATTAAATTCGAGGGGCACCTTGCGATGGTGGATTGCTCCGATGCTCTTTCTGGTGCTGAGGTGATCGTGTGGATCCTGGAGGACTTCGACCGAAAGATTTGGAATAAGAGAGTCTTTATCTTGCCCCCGTGTTGGCAGGAGATGGTTGGGGACCATCGTGTTTTTGCAGCGGGCATGGTTCGTTCCGGGGAGCTACTGTTCTCACCTGCAACCTTATCGAAGCCTGTGTGCGTGTTTTATTACGATCTGACGACCAACGGCTTTAGGCGGAGTGAGATTTGTGGATTGCCTGACCCTGAACCTGAATTGTATTTTTCACCTTGTCAGCTGAGGTTTTCCGATCATGTGGAGAATTTACTGCCACTGGGAAACTAGCCAGCCAACTCTTTTTTGCAGCCTCAAGTTATGCGCTCAAACTATGTAATGGTGAATTACTTTGAACCTAGAGGATAAAGAACTGCTGTAATCATTCGGCTTGTTGTTGAAGTGTTGACTGCTGCATTTTGCTGTTGATTTCATGTTTTTTTCTGGATGACAATTGATTTCATGTTATGCATCAAGAAATCTTGCTATGGTTAAAGATGTGTGATAACTAATCAAAATTTGTGTTTCGTGAATTGATGTTGTTCTCATGGAGATCATATAGCTTCCTCTTTAGTACGATTTTATCACTTCCCTATCTAAAGTTGTGGATTTTTTCGTCGCCAATCTACTTACCCTGTTTATAGGAGAATGATATTGCCTCATTGTCGCATTCAGAAAGCTTTTGGTAATTCTGAATCTGTTCATTGTGTATAAGCAGGAAGAAAATCTTGCTTACTGAGTTTCAGAGAAATAGAAAAACTTTTAAGACCAGTAGAAGGATTAAGAACGCATGAACGAGATGAAGGGCATATTGCTCCGGCTGATTGCCGTAATCCCGTGTATGATAATGGTAATTACGTAGTTATATGGGTGTCAGTGGACTTAAATGGGGAGACTTGGAAGGAGAAAGTTTCATCTTGCTGCCATGTTGGAAGGAGCTCATTGTGGACGGAAGTGTTTCCAGCCACTGTCATTGATACTCATGAACTGTTGGTCTCGCGTCTTATCTTATCAGTCTATTTGTGTATTTTACCATAATCTGAAGGCTATCTAGTTTAGGAGGGGTGAAATTGGTGGGTTACCTGCCTACGAAGCTTCAGCGTCTCCTGAGTCATGTGGTTTAACGTTGACCAATCATGTTGGATGGTACAACTCTCTGTGAATGGGTCAAACTCAACTCTGACGAGACCTCTGAGGGCAATCCGAGTTTCGCTTGTGCAAGTGGTCCTTTTGGTGTTAGTCATGGGAGTCGATGACATGTTATGATGGTGTGATTTAGTGAAATGAACTGGTGTTGGTTTAAAAAAGAAAAAAAAGGAAAAAAAGGAAAATCAGTAGCCATTTGACTCTATTGGCTTCGTCGCTTGTGTTATAATTTATGAGGATTGGAATTCTGGCTTCTTCACATCATGGGGGAAAGAATTTACAGTTAGAAGCTGAACTTCCCCCCCTTTCTCTTGGTTTACATATAAATATTTCGGGGCAGATGGTATCATTCTTTTAACAAGAGACATCATCTTTACAAAAGACAAAAACTTCAACTTTACAACCTCAACTGTCAAAAATTTCCACTCTCAGGTCAATCAAAGAATGCTCAATACTGACCGCTAGAAACCTCATCTACGGACAGAACAAATACAGAAATCTCTGAAAGAGAGACTTCTCAGCGACCAAGTATTGCTTGAATAGTAGCGTGTTGAGACTGCGTTAGATTCTGCGGATTCAAACAATAATCACACATGGAGATCTATGCGTTAAAGCAGAGAAAGGATATGAAAACACATATACAGCTAAAGAGTTTGATAGTCATACCTGGCAGAGATGATCGAACAGATTTCTGTTGCTCTCGGAGAACTTCATGAGAAAGTCCCCCAGGTAGATGGCCAGATTAATCTGTATTACACAACAAGACATTTTGGAATGTCAGTCATAATATGCATAAACCAGATAATGAATCTAGGATGTAAGATCCATCAAATACCTCGTTTATAGGGTCATCAATACTTGAAAGGTCGTCATCATCACCATCTTCCTGTTGAAGCTCATAAGACATGCAAGGGTATGAACAGGGAAGTTTAGGTGATAAGTCCATTATTTTCCTCTTTATTTAGCGTATCGCTACTTTTCAGAGGAATGATCAGTGTTCCATCCCATATATCTGAAGTAAAGGGAAAATAAACAAGAAAAAACGATTGAACCTCATCAAATACTCTGGCCATCGCCTCAAACTGTGCATATCCTGGTCTATCGGATGATACAGCAGCAGCTGCGTGTAAAATGTCTTTGTCACCATCCACTGGTTCCACTTCTTCCCAATCCGAATCCTCCTATAAATATGAGTTTAGGGTGAAAAATCCTCAACCCTTCATGCTACTGCAAAACCAACTGAGTCAGAGCGATGCATCCTACCTCTTCATCACCAACTGGAGCTTGTTCTTGAATTTCAATCAAAGCATCAGCAAGCAAAGCCAGTATCTACAGTGCGAGGTAGTAAAGCAGATGTGTGAGCTTGTTAAACAATATAATTCCTAGCTGGATCGTGAAGGATATACTGTAGAACAGTAATAGCCATGAGTCACAAGTGACAATTTAATGACATTATTTGACCAAGAAAAGACAAGAGGTAATAAATCAGTGTATGTCAGCAGAAGATATGTCCATTCCTAAGATTTGGCAACCATAATTATTGATTAAGGAAAATATAACAAAATTGCTTTCAAGACCATGTTCCACATTCTCCTCGACAATGAATACATCTTATAATCCGAGGACATTGTCAAAAAAATTACTTTTGCAGGAAGTGGCATCAAAGTCCACTGGTCTGGAGCTGACTTAGCCTTTGAGCGAGTGGTTATCCCTGTAGCAGACTTCACATGAAGTGTGATAAGCTAAGGAGCTAAGATGCTTCTAAATCAAAGTAGGCAGCAGAAATGGGAACCTGAATTAGGTGGCCCTGGACATTAATTTTCCCCAATTCACCATGCATTGTGGAAAGTACAAGAGCCAAAGCAGTGGTCGTCACTTTAATTTGGTATGATCCTTGAATCTCCCCTGCATTTTAAATTGCACATCTGAGTAATATATCTAACCATCTTAAAAGCAAGAAGCATCCACATGAAAGGTTTGAATAGATCCACTTCATGGTTTAAAAGTATCACAGAAGTGCAAGTCCATGGAACAATCCCACGGATTGCATAGAAGCAGTGGAGTCACTCTGAAGATGAACAGGACGTGCAGTTCCACTCCTACCTGGATCTCCAGTGCATTTTATTCCTAATAGTACCTCATGTATTGTATAGGAATCCAATTATCAGACTGAAAGAAAAAGTAAACTATCCTATACCCCTTTTATAGTAGTGCAGCACTGCCACTTTAACCATGCTTGGACTTCAGAATCTAGCAAGAAGCAGTTACCTTGAAGCTTTGTCCATTCACACATCACATATGTGAAGGCATTATCATAACCTTCAGCTGGGACTCTCATCAGCATGTCAATAAATTGATGCACATTAGGAACACTTATGTGAACCTGCAATATTTTGAAGAATTACAACCAAGACACTGCCTGATATTCAAGTCAAAAAGGCTAAACATATTTTAGAGAAGCACAGTGGCTTGTTTGAGAGCCCCCTAATTAATGCAAAAGTTGAGTCAAAATAATGTTCTTGAATGGCATATTAGACTTTTAATAGATGCTTTGGATGGACAGGTGCTGCTGGTGCACACAAGTCTCTCCCTAGTTAACAAACCACCACTTTCACAGATTAATCAATGCTTTCTTGAAATGAATAATATCTTATCATACCAGATCAAACACTATCATAGAGTTTCGAAGGATGAAACACCTTACCAATTTAGCAAATATCAGTATCAAGGAAGTTCTCAACCCAGCTATTTCAGCAGACTGCATGCGTCTGACCAGGGCAGCTGCCATGTCCCATATATGTGGCGCCATTTGCTGTGGCAAGTGCAAAATAAGTTGCAGAATATAGTTCCCAACAAAAAGAGACCCAGAGCTTTCCAACGCAGGATCCAGAAGCCTGCATCATGTTCCCAATAATAGATTTGAGAACCACTGGAAATACAAATGCACATGCAAAATCCAAGAATTACTGAAACAGTGAAATGAGTTATCGCAACCAGGACATGAAATTTCAAGTGATAGCTACTCTTTCCATCATGTAAGTTCAAGATCAAGTAGCATTTCATTCCACATTGCAATTTACAGAACAAGTACTGCAGTAATTAACGAGAGAAGAACCATTGAAGCTTGAGCCCCATAGAGTTGGCCAAAATAAGTTTTATTTTCATGTAGCTGCCATAAAACGAGTACACATTGCAGAGTAAAGACATGTCACTGCAGTAGTGTTGTCACAGCCACATGCTGCTGTTTCACTCTACATTGAAAAAGTGAACAAAATTGATTCTTACAGTCAGCATTTTATCATTAAATCTCTAAAAACCAGGATAATTGACATTCAATGATAAATTTGTATAAACTAAAGAACTAAACAAAAATACTTCAAAGCTGCATCTCACACATATGCCGTTGGTTTTCTTCTATTTCTTTCTTTCTTTCTTTTTGATTGGCAATTTCGACAAAAACAACTAAATACAAAAATGAAACATCAAAATACTTCAACGACTCCTAAGAATTCTCTCCACAATGCTGATCAATATAAAGCTAGAAAACTGGAAGGGCATTGAGAGAAAGGAAATCTCCCCAACCTCGAAGCCACATCTAGCAAAGACCTCATTGTGAACCCAGAATCACCACCCCAAGCCAGCACATCCTGTCTTCCCCCCGAGACAAAAGCAGCCAGGCATTCTGTTGCGTTCTAATAAATGGCATTGCAATGCAGAAAATTACTTAGATATAAAGAGAATGCAATCAGGGTCCTAGCAGAAAAAGGACACAACCCATGAAACACTTGAGCACCTGCATTTCACCGTGGTCTTCACTTTGAAGTGTTATACGAATGACAGCATCAAAACATGCATCGTATATCAATTTCACTGCATCAATAGGAGAATTCTGTACATTGCAGCACCAACAGTAGCCAAGAATATATAACAATTAATAAGAATTACGAGCAGAAAATTAAAGCTAACATATCAGTGAGATAGAGAGGAATGAAAAATTGGGCCTTAAAAATACCTTTAAAAGCATGGTCAACAGATCCAAGGATCCAGCAACTAACCCATCAGGTTGTTGTTGGGGCTAGACGTTGCCATTGGGATATGCCACAACCAACAAATAATTCAACCTCTGAGATCAAGGCATGCTAAGATGTGTCATAATAAAATGAAACGAATTAAAGTCCTACCTTATTTAGGACTGGACCTACAAAAGGCAGAACCCGGGAAATCAGTGGGTGGACGCAACCAGGAGAATTTTTTATTGCCTGGTCAAACATTTTATAGAAGAGAAAGAACAAGGGAAGTTCCAATCAGCAGAGATATAGACCAATATTAAAAGAATTATTTTGTCAATGGAGTCATCAAGCTTCTTGTTTCGGCAGAATGACTTGCCATAAAAAAGCACCACGACTAATAAAAGTCGAATTAAAACGTTCTGACATTTCCAGAAAATTTTATTTCTCAGCGGTCCACTATAGAAAGTAAAAGCATATTGGCAAAAAAATATAGACTTTCCCTTGGATATTCTAGTTTTTCAACATCACAATCACCTGTCAGTGATTCTCTGTATCAATAATTTAAGTATGAAGCGATCGGAAACAGCTAAGTTTGGCAAGGATCACATCCATCAATTTTACAAGTTTTTGCTTAGTTTCAAACCATCATATAAACTACCAATTAATGTGCTTCATTAGTTACCAGCACCAATCCCACAGAAGCCATTAACAAAGCCTTATGTGCAGTGCCTAAATTGCAGAGAAACTAGAAATTCACAAGCATTTTTTATGATTTTCTGACATTATCCTCATAATATAGTCATCAAGAACATAGGGAAAATGAATCCCATGAGGCCATGATCCTCACAATTCATCTCAGATGTCTGAAATGAAATCATAGATTCTTGAGTATGGAGAAGTTGGAAATTTCAATGATTCAAAACAGGGATTGGCAAATTTTCAGATGGAGTTCCAAAGTCGTAGATAAAAACAACACTCCACATTAATCAGCAGAAAAAAAACTAGGTACAGGAGACAATTAATATACAAGGAAATTGGAGTAGAACCAACAAACCATTTTTTAGATAAGGCTTCCCTTAATTAATGCTCTACTCCCTACATAAACTAACATAATAAACAGCATCATACTCAATAACTGAATATGATTTAAGTGACATAACAAAGAAAATAATAATTAACAAAAAACTTATCCAGACCAAATACCTAAGGATGACATTTCAAAATGTAGTTACCTCCAAAACCTCAAGTGCCTCGCCACTGACAAATGGATCTGAAATGTTAGATGCCCAAGTGTTCAAGAGGATGGGAGAAACATTAGGCTCCACAGCAGCTATAGCTTCGCAGCCTAAAGTGCAAAGGAAAGAAAAAACAAAAAACAAAAAAGCTAGTTTAATGGTATCCAACATAAAAGTGTAGATTGGAAGCAAAAAACTAAATAAGCAGTACCTGCCATTATTGCTGCCCTGATTGTTTCAAGAACCAAGTGCAATGTCTCGTCAGATGCCTGTGACGAAAAAACAAGCAATGTTGCAGCTTGAACATCAGAATAAAAGAAAGCATACTAGCTAGTCTTACTTGACTAAGGAGATTTGTAAGTGATGAAAGCAATCCTATTATGTGAGGGAGAACATTTCCGTCATTTGCCTTGGTAAGGAGTAAGGAAAGGGCATGGCACGCCCCTACTTTGACAGGTGGGGGCCTGTTAAGAGAGTAATATTACCATTAGACAACTCAAAATTTCTTTCCCAAATCAAATTGTTGAATAGAATCACTTACACATCCATGCTAACTGTTGTAATAGCTGCATAGAGAAAATTATCAAGTACTCCACGACTGATCTGAATGGTACACAAAGTAAGTAAGAAAATGCTCAAAGATGACATGACCTAGTAATTTACAAAGGAATTAGAATAATTACCACAGAGGAGAACTTAGCAACTGACACAAAAATACGCGCATATAGAAATGGATATTCATGTACCCCTGTTACCAAAAAAAGAAAAGCTCTGTCTATTCCCTGAATAACAGAAAAGTAGGAAGAGAAGCAAAGGGTAGAATGTTCACCAGCCCCAATGTCCTCAGAGATCATTTGCTCAATCAAGCTTCCTATGTTGCCACTTGCCAATCCAGAAACCTGTCACAACAAATCAGCAGAAAAGACAATAATACTGAAAATGAATTACTTTTAACAAGCACAACAAATTGATCACTGCGTTCACTGGAATGCAATTAAATGTAAAAGATGGTGCCCACACACAAGCATGAGAGAGAGAGAGAGAGAGAGAGAGGGAGGGAGGGAGGGAGGAACAAACCTCAGCTTCAAGCAATTGGTCAGATAGTGACGCCAAGGCAAAAAGAATGGCCTCCCTCATCTGGGAAAAGAAGAAGAAGAAGAAGAAGAAGAAGAAGAATTACCACAAGAATCGAAGGGTGAATGAAGAAAGCAAAATTGGGATTGTATGTGAAAGGACATGGAACCTAATTAGAGTTGAGAATATAAGAAAGGTACTTTCCAAGAAAATACTGTGCAAAGAAAGGATGACCAAATAACCAATTAGCTAAAGAACATCACTATAGAATAGCATTGCTCATCTCTTCATGTCACAAATTTCTGTGATTTTCTTCTCAAGGTTCAGAATGATAATTCTCCTATGTTATCGGGTGGTATCTATTTTGCTTTTAACTACCATAAAGCAGGCTAAGGAAGATATTTGTAAATTGGTAAATAAGCTCACATCGTTGTTTGTTGTGAATACAACTTGTTACCTACTGACAAAGAAGGTGCGAAGTTGTGATGTAAAACAAAAGAGGACATAAAATGTATTCAGGTACTTCAAATGATTTTTCATATTTTCCCAAGTATAAATTCAGAAAAAAGACAACATACTCTAATCACTTACAAATAATTAAGACCCGCCACATTAACAAAGTAAATTACTTCTTTAAAAAGAAACAAACTATAAAAAGAAAAGAACTTTAATCTTACTCTCCACCAATCAGCAGAACCAGCACTTTTGTCGTGTACGGACTCAGCGAATCGTCTTTTTGCAGCCTCCATAATGGCATCAACACCTTCTCTGCCACAGGAACTAACCACCTCTTCTAGCAAAAGTGCACCTGCATACAACAGATGGGGGAATCCAACTGTAAAGTTTATCTAACTACAGTAACAAATCACATATGGAACATCAGATTCAGGTACACTATGGTATCAAAAATTTAGTGAAGGCATGAAAGAAATGACTAGGTCTTTCTTGCAACTGAAAGTAACTGACACTGTGTAGTTGACACAATTTATAACCAGAACACCATCATTATCCCCACTCATTTAACTACACATTGCGTATGGCAAATGTAATGGTACTCAGGGGAGAAAATATCATATGGGCTTCATAATACATCACTTCCACTATTGTTATTATGTACATAAAATATTTTAAACAGAAGTTTAGCATGAAACACAGCCATGTTTGTCACTTTTTACATTTGTAACTAGGGGCTTTTAAAGTGTGTGTGCTATGTGCATATAACTTTATAAATCATACTCGTTCCAAATAAATCATTTACAGGACTCCACGCTTGTTCCCAAGTATCGCAAGAGTGTCAGTACTTGCATCACACTGGTCTTGGTTTCCCAAAAGAATTCTAACCCAAGAATGACTTTGAAGCCATCCATCACTACAATAGAAAAGTGGGCTCTTCCCCCAGGGCAATCCACAACTTCTTTGTCACTTTTTATAATAATTAACATTTTCATAAAGTGATCCATGCTCTAGGAAACTTTGGTTTGCACCCATCGATGCAAGAGACACTGATGAGTGTCTACTGTTTTTCCTTCAATTTCTCATATTTTATCCTAATGTAGTTTCTTATGACGAACTGAGATTATGCAGATTCAACATAAAAGGTAGGAAGATCTTTTTACTCCCCTGGGTGGAGACTCATGCAATCAACTCTTTCAAGTCCTGTAACCGCTGAAAGGCACCGGTAGAGAAAAAAAAAATGGAAATATGACATTGCTTTCAGTTCGCATAATTGACAAAAATCTTAACACAACGGCACTCAAGTAACAAAAGTTACACCAGACCCAAGATCCAGCACCTATCTTATAACTCTAAATCATTATAGATGACATGATCCTTGCAATATAGAGGAAACAATTGCTCAAGCTCAAGTACCATGATATAGTATAAGAGTCAATTTACCAGCATTCTACAATGTTACATTGAATGTATGTAAAAATATGAACAGCTTACCAGAAACACGACAGCTATAAGTAAGATCATCCTCACTAGCCACGAATTCGTTGGCATCCTCTGACCACGTATGGACCTAGAGAAACACAAGCACAAGACAAGTACTCAATTTAATCTGCACTAATAGATCAAATCATTGGTAATAATGAGGTCATAGGTATCATGAAAGCTGAATGATCTCGACTTAAGTTTTCTATTCAGTATCACACTCAGATAGACGATTGTATGGAAAAAGTATACGGCATCTGCCTAGGCTTAAGCAAAAAATACACAAATTGCATGGTACCTGTTGTTCTGTCATTTGCAGGAAAGCCAGAGTGTCATATACCAACTCATTGATATTATTCATCATAACCTACAGGGACAAATTCTCACATATACAACATGGAAAAATAATAGCAAAAGAAATATCCAACAACCAGGGGTGTTTGGGTTGGCAAACCTTTACAAACTTCCTGCTGCCCATAATAGTCAATAGAAATTCAAACAACTGTAATCAAATGATGAAAGTGAGAATTTGAACTCAAATGATAAATATGTAGGCAAAATGCAAGAGAAAAATATATGAAAATAGAAAAATGGTTCTTGCACAACGTGGGCTTTGATTGACCCACTACATTTTGAATGATTAGGATTTTTATTGATATTTCTCCATGCAAAGTCAAAGATGAGACACTCGACCAACTTTTTCTCCATTATTCATGTCTCTTGTGAGATAGTGAGATAGCAAGTTTGGGTATGAGGAAGTTAGGACACTGAAACATCTAGACATGTAAAAGTTAGCAATAACATAGAAAAGATCCATGCATCGCTTGTACTGGGAGAATTCTTACAATGAACACGAATGGCGTGCCAATAATATAATCCAGAAACAATTCCATACACAAAGACAGTAACCTGAATGATAAAGGAATCAAGGCTCTTCTCCGCACCATCCGAGTCATATCTTCCCTCATAAGGATCTTCTTGACCTTTAATTGATGATTGCAAATACACATTAAGAGTGGATACAAATGTTTGCCACAATGGTCCCATGATAACTGCATGAGAAAAGAACATAATAAGTCAGTCAATAGAGAATCAGAAAAGCTCACAAAGCTAAAAGATACATTCACAAGATAACTTTAAGTAACATACCCACAAATTCACCTACACCAATGCTGGGAAAATTCTGAATTAGCTGATTTAAGCACTTAAGAACCTGGGTGGAGAGATGCAGAATATACGCAACAGTTTATTGCTCATTCAACTTGAAAAGATACACATCCAATCCAACATATCTCATGCTATTTTCAAACTGACCTCCATTCTGATGCTCCAATCATCAGGATCTTCTAATGGCACTGGCTCTCTTAAGATATTATTGAACTCATCCATCCATGGTTTGAGAAAAGAATTTATCATCTCATTGGTCTCACTCTGGAAAATAAACATTGCCCAGATCAGATAACCAACAATAGAGTTAAAACTAGTTCTAGCATATTCCAAATGATGAGAAAACAGATAAGAGGTCCGTTATTACCTTATAAACACCACTCATTGCCACCAGTACAGAGACACAAGAATAAACTATTGAAAGGGCCTTTGAACGCAAATGTTTGTCATAAATCTGAAATAAATTCACAAGAAAAAAAAAGACAAATTATAGAGACAGAAGATGTTTCTTATTTCATCATCTTTTGAGAAAAACATGCCTTTAAATGAAGTCACAGAACTTTAATCACCTTAAACATGGGGGGGGGGGGGGGAGTTCAAAAATCTTTTTGACTTTTGTAAATTACAAGTCCCAGCATCAAATTTAAAGAAAATATCTCATAAGCACTCTGTGGCTTCCTAGTTTTCATAAAACACAAGATTCAAAGGTTTCTAAGTTATATATTTCACACAAAGAATTAGTACCTGCCTGCAACTAACCATGTGCAAATGAAGTCATCAAAAAGTTGACAAGCAAAGTCACCCAATGACACTATCATATTTGAACAAGTAGCAACATAATACAGACATCTGCTAATAGTAGAGCAAGCAACACAACAACAAAAGCTGTTGTAATCCATAACCAATTCTAGAAACACTGGTATATGCTGATCAAATTGAAGATCTGCAAGCAATGAAAATCAGTTAAATTAAGGTATTACTCTCAAATGCATGCATCCAAAATTGCAACACGATTTCTGAAAGCTAAGCTCAATGGACAGAGCATCCTACTGGTCCTTATTTCAAACTCCAAAAGTCCCTACTAATTAAAAATCAAAAACGGCAAAAGTCTGAGAAGAAATTGAAGCAGAACATACAATAAAAACAAACCTTAGATGAGGATACAATCTTATGCAGAGTAGGGAACAAGATTGGGACTAATGTGGGCACCACTGTATCATCAAGATCTCCGGACAGAAGTGACAGGCATTTCAGAGCCCCTTGCACTACAACATTCAGCAAAATCCTTTATGTCGATCAAAAGTTTATAAGACCAGGAATAACAAAATTTACAAAAAGAAAGAACAGCAAATTAGAAACTTTATAGAACTTCCAAAAATAAGTAACTATAATTCTTTCTCTAAAGTTGCTATGGGATTGCAATTGGATCAATGTATAACCTCAAAAGTATTTATCCTGTAGAAGCTTTTAAAATTCAACAATATTCACGAAATAGATCTCCCAGTTTAAATGATAATTAACAACTCAGAAGCCCACAGCATACAGGCAAGCAAAAAGGATTCACATAAAAAATATGATGGTGAGAAAAGGGAACACCCTACCTCGATTCATGTTAGTTTGATCATTAATCAGCTCCAGAAGGTTAGGCAATAACTCAGGCCAATCCTCTGGCCAATCATAAACTGCGATAGATGCAACTGCCATACTAACTGCCGTGCAAATTTTTCTTTGAGAGTCATCCAGTGTCATCAGAAGATATTTGCGTATAACTGCCTGACAATTGATCAATAATGTTATTAGTTTAGACATTCAAAACACCGCGTCTATTGGTTCAATATCATCATTGAAATAGCAAATCATTCATCATCTTAGATCTTCCAAAGATGTGTGCTCAAGTATTTCATCCATGTCCAACGTGCATATCACAGTTATTAGAGACATAGAGGCACCCCCCCCCCCCCCCTCCACCAAGATGGGGAAAAGACTCAATTGTTTGATTAAGTAAGAATTTTTTGACCTAGAAGTGAATGGAGGAGACAGAAGCAATCTATGCGATTGGCCATCGTGAACTATATGATTAAGGACAGCATTCTTCAGACATCCACTCTAAATCTACAACCAACTACAGACATCATCTCCCAAAAACAGCCCCATCTGCACCTGTTCATCTCACAGCTTGCAAAGCAACATTGACAATTGAAGAACCCTAACTCACAACTCAACGTATGACATCTATGAGAATTGGATTAACAGTTTTGCACTATTACGCCAATGACCATGGCATTTCTGGCCCAACCTCTTTGGTACCACTGGAGGTATTGCAAAACAAAAAACTTCTACCCTATTGTTCCTTGAATCCTTGCTCATTGGGTCGGGTGGAAGATTCACCAGACAAGCCAAAACAATAGAAGTAGACACACCTGTCCTTGGGCCAAAAACTTGAGAAATCTAGTAACACTACTCAAGCACCTGCTTTAAACGGTAATGCCTCTTCAATACACGCTAGTAGGTTGGTAAAACTTATAAAAAAATTCTAGAAATGAATGGGTGGGTGGACCTACTCACAGAAAAGAAAATGTTGTCCAATCTAGGGAACCTTCCAAAATGAGGAGCTAAAAGGCCAAAATATGAGTTTATTGATCCAGAAAAGAACAAGAAATAAGTCTACTTGTTATCAGTGGATCGACTAAAGATTACCTTTTCCTCACTTGAAACCACAGGATGCTCAAAAGATTCCTCACCTTCTTGCCAGTGTTTCTTGATGAACTGCTTCAGCAGGACAGCAGCTAGGTAGAAGTATGTTAACTTTTCACAACATAACTGCCCAAATAGAAGTTACAATACATACTGGATAACTAGAAGCAGAGAACACAAACTATGCTGGAACAGGATGCAAGGTTTAACGCCTCTTGTTCTTGTACAGAATAACTCATTGATTTCCTTCTTTTTATAAATAAGACGTTAAGACAATAATCACTGATCATTAAAGGCATTTCCTCTTTTTCTGAATAAGAAAAAAAAGTAATTTTGCTTTCTTGTCAAAATCTAAAATATTATTCAAATTTCAAATATTTATGAGAAATTCATATGTGAATGTGCATGTCCATGTTTGTATGTTATGAAGATACAAAGAAAGCAAAAGGCAAAAATTACAAGTCATTCCAAAAACACTGGATATTATTAGCTAGTTAACTAAAATAACATGTATTTAGCTCATTCCAAAGCACGGACAAGATGTTGATAAGATAAGATAAACCAGTATGTGACACAAGTACTATTATAAGGATATCTGGCGCAATCCAAATGGAAGCTCCCGGTTGGCTGCTACTTTTGATAATGCACTTCCAAAACCTGTAAAGTTCAAAAGATAAATGCTATTAATAAATCATCTCTGTCACAAAGCTGATTAGAGAATCCGCAGCAAATAGTAAGAGAGAAAGAAGAAGGGAGAAAGGAATAGAGAAGAGGAGAAGAAGAATGTAGAAAAAACAAACAAAGAGGGGCTGTAGATTTCTGTCTTAACAGAAACCCTACACCCATTGTATTTATATTGAATATAAACTGTATATGACAATAATACCAAAAAGGAAATAAAACTCGATAATAAAGGAAACTCGATAATAAAGGAAACTCAATTAAAGTAACTTAACACTCCCCCTCAAGCTGGAGCATATAGGTCACCCATGCCCAGCTTGGAACAACCAGCAACAAAAGCGGGACGAAGTAATGCTTTGGTAAACATATCAGCAATTACTAAGGCTCATATAATAGAGCCCAATCAGCAGTCGTAGTAGTAATAATCGTAGCAGCAACAGAAGTAGCAGCAACAGTAGCAGTAGGAGCAGCAATAGTAGCAGCAATAGTAGCAGTAGTAGCCGCAATAGCAACGGTAGTAGGAGCAGCAGTAGTAGCTGCAGTAGCAATGGTAGTAGGAGTAGCAGTAGTAGCCGCAGTAGCAACGGTAGTAGGAGCAGCAGTAGTAGCCGCAGTAGCAACGGTAGTAGTAGCAGTAGTAGTTGCAGTAGCAACTGTAGTAAGAGCAGCAGTAGTAGCCGCAGTAGCAACGGTAGTAGTAGCAGTAGTAGCTGCAGTAGCAACTGTAGTAAGAGCAGCAGTAGTAGCTGCAGTAGCAATGGTAGTAGGAGTAGCCGCAGTAGCAATGGTAGTAGGAGCAGCCGTAGTAGCAACGGTAGTAGTAGCAGCGGTAGTAGCCGCAGTAGTAGGAGTCATAATAGTATCACTCATGACGATAATCTCAATATAAATATATCTACCACAGAAATCTCGATTCAAATAATTATATGCTTGACAGAAACCAAGCAAGACCAGTCAACCATAATCAATAAAGTACTCCGATTCTTGAATCCGCTGATCAGTAAGTGTGGTAATCCAAGGTCAGAAATCGAACCTGATGAATCTAATATCTTCTGATCACATATGTATCAAGACTTGAAGAGAAAACAGATAAAAATTACAGCTTTAGGTGGCTGTGCACCAACCCTAGGGGACTCTCAAACCAGCAATACGATCAAGTAATTAGGTAGTTAGACCTGCTCTGATACCATGTCACAAAGCTGATTAGAGAATCCGCAGCAAATAGTAAGAGAGAAAGAAGAAGGGAGAAAGGAATAGAGAAGAGGAGAGGAGAAGAAGAATGTAGAAGAAAGAAACAAAGAGGGGGCTGTAGATTTCTGTCTTAACAGAAACCCTACACCCATTGTATTTATATTGAATATAAACTGTATATGACAATAATACCAAAAAGGAAATAAAACTCTGATAATAAAGGAAACTCTGATAATAAAGGAAACTCAATTAAAGTAACTTAACAATCTCAAATGATGAGAGCTAGATAAGTGACTTAAAAAGGCTTGAGTGAGGAAATAAACACAGCATGGAAGTTATTTGCTCCTTCTAACAGCTGATAGTAAAAACTTAGCAGGTCAACCATCTGCGAGATTAAGGAAGATGAAACTACGACCTCACCAAAAATGAATCTTCTTTATTTTGCAAAATAGTTAGCATTCTTTTTCTAAAGATGTTTGACTAAATGAATCCTTTCAGTTGCGAAATCCATAAACCGAATGCTTCATTTGCCTTCTTATGTTATACCTGCCCCTTTGACATGAGCCACTTGTGTCTCTTGACTTTCATCTAGGTATATTTATTACCCACTAAAATTCTACAAATTCCCTGGCAAAAGGATTACCAGAATCATTTGCGTTCTCGAGCTATACCTTCCCCATTTGACATAAGCTGCTTACAACTACGTCTCTTGACCTTTAATGAGGTATACATATTTCCACAAAAATACCATCACTTCCCTAGCAGTGACCTACGTACTAGAATTCCTAGCTCTCCAGGCCAAAGGTGCAAAAGAAAATGGGTGCCGAACAGTGTACCTAAAAAGCAAACAAAACTGTACTAATCACCATGGACACGACAATGTGGGTGTCCCTTCCCACATTTCTCCCAGGAGTTTTCATCCCTTCACACGATGCCCAGCACAACATCTCGACGATTTGACTCATGCTCCATTCAAAATTCCATAGATTCTCAACCTCTGCTTGCCACACTACAGTTTGACATCTCTTCCCATGTTTCCCCAATCAGTTATTAATTCATAACTGCCCCTGCACACGATGCCCAGCACAATAACATCTCAACAATTCAACCCGACCTCCAATAAAAAAAAAATAAATAAATAAATACACAGATTCTCGACGTCGTCTTCTTGCCACGGCCAGTTCACTCTTCTGATAGCACTTTAAAACGCAAAAACTAATGCAGCGAATCATCCCTCCCCCACCCACCGGCAGCTACTAACTACATCGACACTCACAGCGACAAACAACGCCCGAACTCATCCCCGCCAACATTCCCGGAATTTCGTCAATTCAACAAACATCAGGCAGGCGAAAGCCAGTGACGGGGCTGGGGAAACAACTTCAGCAAAGCAGACAACGAGCGACGAGAGACGTAGAGAGAGAGAGAGAGAGAGAGAGAGAGAGAAGCGATTGATGGGAGGATCACCGGACTGCAAGGAAGCTTGCTGGAGCGAGGCCTCGGCGAAAGCGCGGACGTCGTGGTTGGGGTCGAGAGTGGCGGACAGGCAGTTCAGCAACCATTGCTGGTCCTGATCGACCGTCGATGACGCCATCGACTGCAAAACACGAAGGAGAAATCCGCAGGAGAAGAATGGAATTCGACCGATCTTTCGACTTCGCCGGTTTCGTCGCTCTCCGGCGAAGGAATCGCCGGGGAGGAGGGGCGGAGCGCGGTTTCTGGGGGGGGATTGTTTTGGCGGGGGTTTTGGAAATGGCGGAGGAAGTGGAGCGAGCGATGTTTTTCTCCTTTAGGGTTCAGATTCAAATTAAAAAGAAAAAATAAATTGAATTTTTATTCTCTATTAGTACAGAATTTAAGGAATTATTATTGTCCGAAAGGGGGATTTAATTTTGATTTTGCGGTCGGACTGCGGTCATGATGGTATCCGTCCGGTGTCCCTTTGCACAGATTTTCTGCAATGTTTATGTATTACCATCATGCGTGTAGATATCATCGTTTGAAAATTTTAAAATGTGCCAATTACTTCGTGCAAAATTAAGGAGAACGCGGAAGTGCCGCGAAATCAGTAAGGAACTAAAAAGTAGGATTAATGTTTGGGTTCACTGCTAATATAATAAGAAGAAAGACATAAACCTTAAGTTATATCTATTGTGATATATTTATCCTAATCTTTTTTTTTATGTGACGTCAAAAGTTTTCAATATATACATGTTTAATACATTTATCACTTGTTAAAATCTATTAATGAAAACCGTAAAAAATTTGACTATATAAACATGATGAGACAAACATCTTTGACATTCCCACATGGATTGAGTGGAATAAAAAAAAAATTATTTTGACTGAAAAATCATTTAATACAATTTTAACGGAGAATAAATATGTTACATAAATTCAAGCTTGGAACATTTTATGTCACAAAGGAAAAATTTTAGGTATTCATAGTTGGCATAGTTTGGGAATTTTAATGTCGCGGAAAAAGATCATGAAGCCTGCTCTTTCCTCCTTGTTTCAACACCCTCCCACTCGGTTTGACTACTTTGTCACCTTGAGTGTAAGTTTTGGCGTCGGGTCCCTTGCTCTATAGCTGTATAGCTTATTGGTTTAAAGTAAATATATATCTTACCTTTTACCAAAAAATAGAAAGATCATGAAGCTTGGTCTTTTTTTTTTTTTTTTTTTGTGGTTTTATTTCCTAAAAAAATCCTAAACAAGTGTGTCCTAATTGCATACTCACTTAAAACTCATTAGTGGTTTGCTCGATCTACCTACCAATGGAGTGGGTCGGGTGGCAAGTGATGGCTAAAGGCGGGATTTGCATTTCTCATCTTCATCTATCGGTAATTAAGAATGGCTCCATTTCTTTACCTATATTTAATGGGGTGGGTAGTTATATAAGTTGGTTATATTCCGTAAATAGGTTATAAATAGTTTTAGAATGGTAAAACCCAAAATAAAATAGGTGTTAAATGGGTCCATGAGTTACTTAGATTCAACCTAATTTTATGACTCTCTCTTCACACACTCTCTAGCTCGCTCACATCGCGCTCTTATCTCAATTTAAATATGAATTTTCGTAAATTAAGTTAAATATAGAAGTACATTAATAATAAGGATTTGATATGGGTCGAGTTGGGTACGGGTTACTAAATTTGTATTGCATAAAAAATAAATTAAAACGAGTTAAATGGGTCAATCTATATTGGAGCTTTTTTTTTTTTGACCCCACCCACCTATTTGATGGGTTTAGTCAAGGCCCAAGCTTATCTAAGGTATTTTAATGGTCTCATGGCTCATGCACTTGTGCAGCTAGTCCAAGGGCACTTCTACAAAAACAAATTTGGCGGTCATTGGTCAAGTCTCGAGCATTAAAGGGGGAAATGTTAGAAGGTGCAACTACTCAATCTCATATCTAAAGTCCTTTGCAAACTTATACTATATGCTTTTCTTTTTATGATCTAACGCGAGTGGAATGTCATTCACAAGTAACGTATGTTATTGTTGGCCTTTCGGTTTTACTAACTCATGCTTCTAGCTTGCACACTCACTCAATTATTTGGCCATTGCACCCTAGAAACTGTAGCTCTTTGGTTTAAGGTATTGATGAAAAGTATGTACAACATTCACGGTTGATGCGATTGGTTGGAGTGTTGAAGTTTTTTTAGCTAAAAAATAAGGAGTCTCATTTGAATCTCGCTAACTACACACAAATTATTCCATGTCGGAGTCACTTGCATAAACAAAAAATCTATAAAGAAAAAGAAAAAGAAGTATATGTAACACTTTGAAGTGGATTTTATACGGTACCTCTAGTCTTTCAAGAAAGCATACTGGAAATTCAACTAAAATGTTCTCTCGTCACACCTTTAACCCAGAATTCTTATCCTAACTTCTTTCTTTCATTTCTTCACTGATCACTCTTCATGGATGGATATGGACAACAGTGAAACCCAATACAAAACTGCTCAATAGACGGATGAACAACACTTGAACAGACAAGTACAAACCAATCATGTGTAGCATAAGAACTTAGCTAGACTTTCATGGACGCCAGTCACAGAAACAGCAAAGATTAAACCAACAAAAAACAGAACATTGATGAGAACTTCTCACTTGGTGAGTGTGCAAGAAGTCGTAAGCCAACACTTGGTGAGTGTGCCGAGTCCCATCCATCCTATTCTTCAGCACAAAACTCTCCACCAACACATAACAGCCAAACCTCTTCCAATTCTCGCTCTACCCGCTCTTGATGAACTCCTCCATTCTCTTCACCCTGACACTCTTCTCTCCCTCCTTCACCCAGCCCACTCTCTCTTCCTCCCACCTCATGCTCTCCACCATCGCCATGCTCAGTCCTATCCCTCCTGTCCTACTCCTAAACCACATCACTCCATCACTCACATTGCCCTCCCCAGCTTCCTCACCAAACACTGTGATGGCCTCCTCCTGAACAACCACATCCACTTTCACAGCATTGTCTTCATTGGCTAAATTGTCACAGGCATGGACCTGTTCCCACCTCTGTTGCAACGTCATCTCGTAGAATGCTGACGTCTTGATCTGGTCCCCGACCTCCCCGTCCTTGATGAACATGAACGGGCGGTACCACTTCCCCACCACCACCGGGTTTGAGCTCTTACGAAAAGTATTTCTAGTAAATGAGCTGGGTTGCAAAAAGATTATGTATTTTGATTTGTGAAATCAATTTATGATATATATTTTGTTTTGACTTTGTGAATTGTGGAGATTGTTGTGGATTGGTGTTGATGCTCAATATTGCCGTAAGCCCGACGAGGGGCTTATGGGTATGCGCATATTACTCTAAGATATCCTTGTGGGTCGAGCTATCAACTAATAATATGTGGAGACTTAACTAAGAGGGAAATCTTGGTCACCTTAATGCGGGTGTTATGCATGACCATGGTTTGATATTGAGTAAAAGATTGGTCGATGGATGGACTATCGACATGTATATTTATATGAAATGGATCAATGGGATAGACCATTGATGCGTGGTATGAGATTAACTAATGGGATAGACCATTGACATGTGTTTTTAAGAGATTGGTGAATGGAATGGACTATTGACGTGTATTTTTATGAGATGACCAATGGGTTGGACTATTGATGTTTGATTGTTATTATCTTAAATATTCCTGCTTTGAACATATTATGTTAAAATAAGAAATATTGCATTTTGGTCATTAAGGTTTGCTAAATTTCTAGATTTAGCAAAAATGAATTATGTTTGTGTATTAGATGTGCGTAGTGATTGCGATCCTCTTAAAAGAAATGTATCACTCAGTGGGCCGTGGTAACTCATTTCTTTCTTCTCATCATGTTTTTTAGGTCCCTTAATTAGCTGCCGTTAGAGCGAGAGCGTCATCATGGGGGCTTTTGGGAGTTGGACTTTAGGTGATTTGAGACCGTGTACTTTAGATGGAAGGACGGCCGTGTGACCCCATTCCTTTAGGATTCTGGGTGTGACAGTTCTTCCTTCAATTCCCTTCATTTTTTTTTTTTTATGGATTAATTCGTTGGGTTCGGGGGTACATAAGGAGAAGTAAGATTTTGTTTTTTTTTTTAATATATATTTCGGTGTTTTTGGTCAAGGAAGTGTAGTTATTGCCACTTGCAGGAGACGATTCGAAGACAATTTTTCGTGTGACGAAGTCTTGTTGGTAAAGTGCACGTTACGTTTTCCAAATGCATGATCTCTCTGACATATTTTTCTTGAATCTTCTGGGGCCACCCATCGAGAAGAACAAGCAATTTTTAGCCAGCGACTAGAGTACTCCTTGTCACCAAATGAGCGTCTCTTACTTTTCAAATGATCACTGAAAGATTAATCTAGGATTCTAGAGTTTAAGAAGATGTCTCTCCCTCCCGTGAGAAAGAAAAAGTATGGTCCTCCTTTCCCAATCGATCTTTGATACTACGTATATTCGGGGATGTGAAATATGTCCATGGCAATTTTTTTCTTTTGGGGCGTCTTTTGGGTCAAATTTTTGGGGCGTTGATTAATGCAAGAAGTTGATGGGGAAATCAGAAGACCTGTCCCTTTTTTTTTTCTTTTCTTTTTTTAAGAAAGAGACTTCTTGGTAAACTCCACATCCGAGCAATTCCAAAAGTGAACCATTCATTTTTTTTTTAACTGGATGTCTTTCTCTTCCGGTTTACAAGAAATCAAGAAAAGTGAATCAAAATAAAGAGAGTTTTCACATTTTTTTTTAAAAGTATGATTATCATATTCTTTGCAAAAAAGCTAATTCATAATTTTGCCTAAAATAACTTGACCATTAGTAATAATTGAGATGAAATTCATCTATGATCAATAAGGTGGAGTTCTTGGTTAATAACACAATGAATCCCACGTTCACAAGTTCAAAAAAAAAAAAAAATGTACCTAATGTTCATTGATCATCAAATTGATGTCTAGCTCTATTGCGATACTGCCGTATCACATTTTCTTTCAATCTAAATGTGAAACCACAATTTAATAGTCCGAACATAATACGTTGTTAAATATATTACACAACACAATATGTCTAAGAAATTGACTCTCATATTTGAACAAGAAAACAATTTACACATACATATATTGAAATGCGTACAGACATATTCTACGATGCAAACAATATATTCATCATACCTAATAAATGTTCGTGTTTGAACTCATGTTTCATTCATTCAATAGATGAAAGAAGCAAACCCACATCTTTGTTAAAGGGTTGTACCATGGATTGTCAGCTCATGCTTCTAATGAGCACTTTAGAAACTATAAAAAAAGGTCTCATTCAAATAGGAGAGACTTATATGGTTATCCTTATTGTCCTATGTAGATAAATCCTATTGTAAGTATGGATTAAATTTCAGTATTGATAGTTCAGTTTAATCTTCAGTGATGTAAAAATAAATGGAATCTTCGAATGAATCGATCCTTGCTATGTGTTCATGTAGTTAGACTCCTTCATTAGATTATTGTGTTAGGTATTTTCTTCTTTTTTCTTGTTTTTAAGATTCTCATCAATTAATTAAGGTAAGGTTATTCTTTTAAATGAGAAATGCGAAGAAAACATTGTGGTCACTATATGGAAAGTGACGGTTTACTTTGACCACTGAATCATTTCCTTGGACACAACATGTTCATCCGGTTTCCATGGATGGCCTTCGAGGCACCAAATAGAATGTTATTTACCAAAGATTACGCACAATTAACCCCCCCCCCCCCCCCCAAAAAAAAATTTGCTGGATCATAGCCAACCCTCCTGTGAGTTAAAAAAAAAAAAACAATGTAATTCCGCTTAGTATTAATTAGATTAGAATTCCAAGGTTTGTCTCATTCTATATTGTTGCTAAAACATCATATTATATAAAAGGCAACATAATCATGTGTAAATATCCTCATGCTTTATTTTAGAGCCACATGGTACTGTTACGCTGTATTATTGACAGTGCTTTTGTGGCCACATATCTTACATCATGCCAGTTGGACTCATAATGGCAACTAGAAAATAATACTTCCAAAATTAATTGTCAAATATGGCCCAACGCTAGACCCTTTAACATAACACTGCACCGTAACTCTCGTTAAATGACAGTGATTAATGAAAAAAGCTAACTAGTTAATTACTTTCACCAGTTAAAAGACAACAACGTATATTAACCTTTGAAATTTGTCTCAACAATATCCTAATATTTCTTTCAATAGGTCATTTAAAAATGGAATTATTACTAAAAAAATCTTAAATCTATTAACGGATGGCATTTCAATTCTAAATTTTTTCAGTTTGAACCGGTGATTGCTTACGTAGGCGTTGGCTATCCTACGTGACACGGTCAGCACTAACATGAATAATTTTGCATTTAAAAAAATTGGAATTTTTTATTTTTTTGTTTTCTTTCACTTTTTTCGCTGGCCCAGCGATGGCATAACAGTAATTCAAGCACAGTTTATCGCAGTTTTGCTTTTGGACTAGAATGCAAGAATTCCTCGACTGTGAATCCTCGTGGTACTCAAAACGTGTCCCCAATATTTTTCCGCCAAGAAAAATCTTTGTCAAAGTGGGACAAACTCTCTCCTCTAGCAAACTCAAATCTGCACTCGCTTACCATTCGGACTAGTTTATGACAACATTCGGAGAAAAAAAGGAGGAAACCGTTTCTACATTCGGTCACGACTAGATCCAATGCTCTCGGGTCGCCGCTAAATGATCCTGCCCTGATAATGTAAAGAACCATAAGATTTCCACTTATGAATCACAACACTGACTCCATTACAATGTATAGGAACTCTAGATCCAAATTAAAGATAAAGACTCAACCACGGCAGCTAAAATGGAACTCCACGAGTATGCCATCAACAGTAATATGCCTATAAAACGAGGGCTCACTACGGTAAATTGGTAATCAATAGTTCTCTTAAACGCCTAAGAATCCCTTGACGAAGAAGAAACAACCCATCGTTGTTCTCATCTGCCACTATTGACTGGTGGCATGACATGGTTCTTCATACTATCCGAGGGCCCCGTGTTCATGGTGTCAGCAGTATCCATGTACACGGTGAGGTCGGTCGTCCCTCCCAGCAAATGAATCACCTCTTCTCCATTCAAATTGACAGTACTCATCCATGGATGGTTAGAATTCGCTTTGAGTCCCTCCAATTCAATTGCCACTTCCTTCATGGTTGGCCTCTCCTCGCCTTTTAATCTCAAGCATCTCTTTGCAACATTGGCAACTTCCCTCACTTGCTCATTGTCCCCTTCATCTGCAATAACTCGATCAACAATTTGGAACAATTGATTGTTTTTTGATGACAAGAGAAAATGCATTGCTAGGCTCCTCTCTTTTTCAGGTCGATCAAAAGAAAGTGCCTTCTTCCCAGTTATCAACTCAACTAGCACAACCCCGAAACTATAAACATCGCTTTTTTCTGTTAATTGGTTTGTATGCAAGTATTCAGGGTCCAAGTATCCCAATGTCCCCTGAACTAGAGTGGACAACTGAGTTTGATCAAGTGGGACTAATCTTGAAGCTCCAAAGTCAGAAACTTTGGCAATGTAACTGTCATCGAGAAGGATGTTTGTTGACTTGACGTCACGATGGATTATGGGAATGGAAGCTGCCGAGTGCAAGTATGAAAGGACACTAGCAATATCTGAAGCAATTCTCAATTGGGTATCCCAAGGCATCTTAGAGGACTTGATGCGATTGTGAATGTGGTCAAACAGAGTTCCATTGTTCACGAACTCATACACTAACAAAGGCACTTCCGTCTCCAAACAACATCCCAAAAGCTTGACCACATTACGATGATTAATCTGAGAAAGCACTATGACTTCATTGATGAATTGTTCAATTTGGGTCTTGTCCACAAGTTTGGACTTCTTGATTGCAACAACCGTGTTATTTGGCAACAATCCTTTGTAAACTGTACCGTATCCACCTCGGCCGACTATTCTGCTCTCGTCATAATTGTTGGTAGCCTTCTCTAGCTCTTCGGCTTTGAAGATTTTTGTGGTGTTGGTGGTTCTGTCACGTTCGTGTAACTGTTGCTGCAAAAGCAAGCCACCATTTTGTTTGAAGTACTGTTCTTTGAGCCTTATGAGTTTCCTATTCTTGATTCCCAGATACAGAAAGCCTGCACTGAATAGCACCACTATTGTCCCCACACCAGCACCTGCATGACATAACTAGTTCCTTTATAAAAACCATTGTTAAGTCTAAAATGCACCATGAAGAGGAAGCTTAAATTTTAAAACTTTTCTTTAGACAACATTATACAGCTTCCTCGTTCAAAAGGGAACTAAGCTATTTTTGAGACAAATTAAATTTTAAAAAATCTCAAGGCAGTGAACGAGTTTTCTGTTATCAATGAAGTTCAAGTAACCGTATATATGAAAAGCCTATCCCTTTTTCAGGGTATTCAAGTATATATTTTATGATATATATGAGCAATCTCTTAGAATCAAACTATTTCATTTTGACACCGTGTTTGCAATCTCCATCTAGGGGTCGTTGCAAGACGAGAACTATTCTACATGGCATTTGGTGATGAAATTTGGATAGGATGGATCCTTGTAAAATATTGGACAACTACACCGGACCAAGGAAACGGGCCATACTTGGATTGCACAAATAAATTAAAATAAAAGATATTAGTAATGAATTGTTCCTTTTCGATCTGAGCTGTGCTCCATAAATGCTGCTGGCGTCGCCGCTTGTGACCACCGGGAGATGGTTACTGTTCTCAAGAGACCACCCCAGTTGCAACAAGAACCACCGTGGTACATGGTCGTCTACGTCACCATTTTCTCTTCATTTTCTTTTTCTCAATTTCTAGCCAGCTCTCTTTCTATGGGTTTAGTTTCTTTCTTCAAGTACTTTTATTTATTTATTATTTATTTGAAATCCTTCTGTTGAGTTTTGAGTTCTCTTTATTGTGACAGAGAGATCAGTTCATCATCAAAATCAGCTGATTTAAATAGTGCTGTTTGAAACAGACACCCGAGTAAAATGAAAGAACATACCAACAAGTATCTGCACCCAATGTGATGGATTAGCATTAGCAGTGCATCCTTGCCCACCCTTCCTGCCATCGCCATGATAACCCTTTGGGCATGAACAATTATAACTCCCATCGAAGTTATAGCAAATTCCGTTGCACTGGTTCTTATTTGGATCGGCACATTCATCAATATCTACAAAAACACACATATCCAAAGGGATGAACTTAAGAAGAAATGAAAGGGATAATAATAAGTAACGTTTAGTCTTCCCGGATAATATAATAGTAAGGACAAGGTAAAGAATATCAATATGAAAATACCTTGACAGCCATTCGTGAGGTACGGATTGCCATGGAAACCTTCTAAACAAGTGCACTTGTACCCCACCCCATTTTCAGCATCGGTACAATGGGTATTCTCGGTGCACATGTAGTTCGGCCTGCTCTTGGCAACCTCGCAATTTTTGTCCCCTACTGCCCAGTCGAGAACCAAGGGAGCCTTCTCAAGTTCAAGTCCCGAAAGATCATCAGAGCTGAAGTTGTAGAAACCATTCTCCGCAACAAAAGCATAGCTGCAAGGGTTGAAATCCAAGACCTTTCTATGGTTTCTATAGCTATCAATGGAGATATTGTAGTCGAACGAGTTCCTAGGTATGCTCGTCTCGCAGCAACCAATACCTGAGCACGAGCCATCAGTCACTTCAGAAATGTCATTGCATATAGACATACATCCAAAGGCGAAATTGCCCTGGCGGTCTTTGAAGGTCGCATACGTATCGCAACCGACAGCTATGAACTTGTTCTTGGTTTTGGATATGGGGAATTTTGCGAGGGTGAGTGTGGGAAAGTTGCTTGAAGCGGCGACATACCCTGAAGAGTTATAGCAGTCTCGGCCGATCCACACAGCTACCCGCACCTCGTGATCCTCGAGAGAGATGCCGAGAATTTCCAAGTTACCTGTTTTATTATTCATATAAGGCGTTGGATGGTTAGCAGAGTCATCACAATCAACTCTAAAAGAGGAAGGTCCAAGGCCGCAGTGGGATTCAGTGTCACTCGATCTGAAGGGATATGGAATCGAGAGGTTTCCACAAGTGCTTCGGCATCCGGGCTTCGTCATTGAATCATCAGCTTTTGCTATGTGGATGTGGTATGCACCCAATACGATGGTCCCAAGCACGACAACTCTCGAGAGAAGCTCATGGATGAACATGGTTCTTCAAACTCTTACAAATGTCTTTTGATAAATTAACTTGATAGGATCGAGGGCATACACATAAATAGAAGTAAGATGGCCTTTTATATAAAACCACATATATTTTCCGAGATCTGATCATTGCTAAGTCAAAAGGACTTTGGGAGTCCGAAATTGATTTTTAGAAAATTCTTGAGGGTCACCTGTAAAGTTTCCGGTAAATGTCAAGTCAATGGGGTCGGTTTCCTGAACAACTTCTCATGCACGACAACACGTCACGGGATTTGTTATTGCCCACCAACTTTGACAGCATCGTTGATAGAAAGTATCAATGATGCTGATGATGCTGGCTGCTGTCATTATATTGCCAAGACTTGAGAAGTCAAGCAAAACAAGAGAAAGCGTATGCAGAGCAAGAGAGATCACACCCCAAAACAGGAGATTGAGAAAGAAGAAAAATCAACAATGGCAAACTGGTTTGAGCTGATGATTGTGTTCATGGAAATGTGTTTCAAGGTGCATGGATTTAGACTAAAAAATATTGTATTTTGCTGTTATTAGACTATATAAATGCACTCTAGAGAAGAATAACGGGTAGTTTCACAATAATTAATCAACTAGCTTCAAAGAGGTAAAATATTAACTTTTTCAATTGTTACGTTGCAAAATTAAGATTTCAAAATAAGATTCCATTATAAACTTTTAAATTAAGAAAAGACACGTCGCATGTGGAATTTTTTTTCTTTTTTTTGGGCTAGGATTTCTAATTAATATGGATTGCGGTTGATACGTGTTTGTGGAGAATTATCATCGCAAAGAATTTTATTTTTCTTTTAATTTAGTACCCATGTTGTAAATATTTTGTTACATCTTCATAATTTTGAGGAACGTCCTATCCGCCTGGATCATACTCCGTAATTAAATCTATATATCATTCAAAATTAAATCTGACCAATGTATATTTCATCTTTGTAGGGCTGTATACTCTCATAATGATGCATGACAAGTAAGAATATGTTTTATGCATATAATTAAGTACGAAGAAGCTGGTCTAGGTTGGACTTCACTTCACCAAGATTCAATTTCGCCGAAAATGCCGAGAACACCAAAAAGCCTATCCTTCATTTTAGGCAGGGGGTCATAATTTAGTAATATTTTCATTTTTCGCATGGAAAAGATGGGGGTTTGGGTAAACGACATGCATGTGTCTCGCATCGAACCAGCTTTAGATGTCCCGTAAGTCACAATTCTCTAAATTTCCTTCAATGATTATCGGGCTTCCCTGCGATTCAACAAGAGTCTCATTCGTGGGCTCAAAAAATTCGTGCCATAATCATAACAATACAAACATAAAGAAGTTTAGTATTTGATCGCGTGATCTTATAATTCATAATAATAACCTAATGTACAAGGATATGTTAATTTCTTTGGCAGAACTCACAGTGAGTTCTGTAATTGAAAAGAAAAGCTTCACACCAAGACTTTCTTTGTTTCGCGAAAAATGAACGATTTGGAAAACATTCTCTTAAAAATGATATCTTATATCTCTTATATAAACGAGAGAACCCAATGAGACAATTAAATTACCATAACTCATAGCCACTTACATGAGACAATTTAGTGATAAATCCTTGTGTGACGAAGTCTTGCATTGAAGAGGTATAGCAATTTCGACCTGTCCACATGGCTACTCGCATCTCACGATCCTCGACAGAGATGTTGAGTATTTGTATGTTAGTACTTTTATTGACCATATAAGGTGTGGGAGGGTCACTAGAGTCATATCGACAATAAACGATGGGGCTTTCAATGCCGCAGTCAGAATTGCCTTGGCTCAATCCAAAAGAGTGGAATCGAGAGATTTCCACGGGAACTTTGGCATACGGGCTTCGTCTTTGAATCACCAACTTCTGCTATGCGATTGTGGTATGAGTCGACCATGGTTCTTCCTTCAACTCTCTGCATATGGTATTTTTTTTTTCTTTTGATGGATCAATCTGATAGGTTGGGGCGTAAACAAGGATAGGTAATGTGGGTTCTGTCTTCATTGTTTTTCTTTTGGGTCAAGTAGTTGTAGTTATCGGCTCAGTTCAAGCTGTGGAGTTCACATCAGCTGGTCCTAGACACTTGCATGAGACATTTCAATGATAATTCCGCGTGTGACGAAGTCTTGTGCAGTGCATTGCACGGTTACATTTTCCAAATGCATGATTTATCCGACATATTCTTCTTGGAATCTTTTGTCACTACTCATCGGGAGGAGCAAGCCAGTGTGAGCAAGAGAGTACTCTTGTCTAATAAAAGCTGTTCTTTCTTTCTATATACTCTCTGAAATGATTCTTAGGATTCTAGAGTTTAACGAAATGTCTCTCTTTTTCTCTCTCCCTCCATGGGAAAACAAAAGTCTGGTCTTCTCCTTTCCCAATCGATCTTTGATAATTGGAATATTGTGGCAAAACTTCAATCAAATATAACAAATGTGATAGTCCATCGACAAATTAACTTGGCCCGAGCTAGTCGACTCACCCCAGTAAGAAATTGTTGATTCATATCAATTCGGGTTTTGATTTGAAATCTCAAAGAAGAACAACTAATCAACCTATATATAGAGAGGAATGAAATCTGCGGTATCTAAATCTGCAAAATAGAAAACATAATCCTCAAACTAAATTGCATCTTCCAATTCAGAGGAAAGCCACAGCTATGGTTCGAGATCTTATCATTCCTAAGTAAAAAGGACTTTGTGAGTCCAAAATTGATTTTCAGAAATTTATTGCGGGTCATCTGTAGAATTCAGATAAATGCTAAGTCAACTCGGTCGGTCTCTTTGACAGTTTCTCATGTATGACAGTATGTCTCATCGGGATTTGTTATAGCCCACCAATTTTGACTGCATCATTAATGGAGAGAGTGTCACCGAGGCAGGCCGCTTTCATTGCAGTGCCAAGACTTGAGAAGTCAAGCAAAACAAGAGTAAGCGTATGCAGTGGGGGAGAGACCACCACAACCCCAAGACAAAAGAGTGAGAAAAGAAGAAAATTAACAAGAGTAGACTGATTTAAGTAACGAAGAAGCTGGTCTAGGTAGGACTTCACTTCACCTACATTCATTTTTGGTGGAGGGCCATAATTTAGTAATATTTTCATTTTTCGCACGGAAACGATGGCGGTTTGAGTAAACGACATGCACGTGTCTTGCATCGAACCAGCTCTAGATGTCCCGTAAGTCCAAAACTTAAAAGTTGATGGGGAAAGGAGAAGACCCAGACCCTTCGTCTTTTCCGAAGAAAGAGAATCCTTATTCAACTGTATAATATGACAATTCCTAAACATAATATCGCTCCGTATCTCTTGATCATTAAACACAATTCCTTCATTTTTTTTAAACAAATTACGTTGGTTGAACAACAAGAATTAATGATAACATTAGAAATTTCTCTCTATGATATTTTTAAATTTCTTTATAGACCCTTTGAAAATCCTAAACTACCTACGTTATTGGCCGACGCATTAGTGAATGGTGTGTGTACCAACTCATTAATTTATTAATTAAAGCTCCCGTCCTCACCACCAAAAGCATCTCCAAGTTTTTTCACTAGGGCCCTTGGGTTTTGATTTCTTAAAATAAAACAAAACTTTACTTATTTTCTTTCTAAATAAAATTAAAGTAATTGTCCAATTTTGAAAATATTATGGAAAATTACATGCATCCTTATTAAATTGATATGTCTCAAAAATGATTTTTAAGAATTTCGCATGATAAAAGTTTGGCAAAGATTTTTAAAAAATGAAAAGAAAATAGTTAAAATCATGGGAAAAAGTCATTAAAAAGCCCAAATTTTGCCAACTATGACATATTTAATATAAAGAAAATATTGCGTTACCAAAAATGGGAAACTTGTATATATGTAATACATTTACCTCCATTAGGGGTTTCATCAAAGAGTACTAATAAGAATTTACCTACATGAACAATGAAATGCAAACATTGTTGACAAAGCGCCACACAATTTAAGTAAAATGAAAGTGATGTCGTTTTGACTGAAAAATGATATGAAGAAACCTTGATGGTGGGTTAATGTATCATGCAAATACAAATTTGGAGTTTTTAATGTAAAAAGAAAAATTTTAAGATAAATATGTCACAATAGGCATAATTTGGGTGTTTTTATATTACAAAAAAAAAAAAAAAGTATTCGATGGGAAATTTAATCACAGCATTGTGTTGTCTATTTGAGAGCTTACCTTGCACTCTAACAATTATAGCACACATACATAAATATAACATTTCTTTTTAATCAATAGACTCCATAATAGATAAAATTAATGAATGTAATATCTTTTAATACGATGTCATAAGAGTAGTGTTGTGGAACTTCAATTAGATATAACAAATGTAATAGTTCATTGACAAATTAACTTGGCCCGAGCCGGTCAACTCATTCAATAAGAAATTGTTGATTCAGAAATTTATTGAGGGTCATCAGTAGAGTTTCAGGTAAATGCTAAATCAACTTGGTCAGTCTCCTCGACAGTTTCTCATGTACGAGAGAATATCTCATCGGGATTTGTTATAGCCTGACAACTTTGACTGCATCATTAATAGAGAGATTGTCACCAATGCAGGCCACTTTCATTGTAGTGCCAAGACTTGAGAAGTCAAGCAAAACAAAAGTAAGCGTATGCAATGGGGGAGAGACCACGACCCCAAGACAAGAGAACGAGAAAAGAAGAAAATCAACAAGAGTAGATTGATTTGAGCTGGTGATTGTATGCATGAATTGCGTTTCGAGGTGGATAAATTTGTACTCGAAAAATTGTATGTTTATGTTGTTAGACTATATATATATTTGAAAGAATAACTTGTAGCTACAAGATAAGAAATTGGTTAGTTTTAAAGAGGTTAAATATAAAATTGTTCAATTGTTGGATTGCAAAATTCAGATTTCTCAATAAGATTCCTTTATATACTTTTAAATTAAGACAAGATACACCACAAATGGACTTTTTTTCTTTTTTCTGGGCTGGAATTTCTAATTAATATGGATTGTGGTTAATATGTATTGCAGAGAATTATCATCGCAAAGAATTTTGTTTTTCCTTCAATTCGGTACCTGTGTTGTATATATTTTGTTAAATTTTCATAATTTTGAGGAACGTCCTATGTTACTATGATCGCAGTAACAAAGAAACGCAGTCACAGTTACCAAAAGTCATTTTTGAAAAAACTAATCTAATCAAACTTCCAGCATAATAGAGCTAACAGTTAAAATGTTAGAAAACTCTTAAACAAATTGTATTTGTGTCAATTTGGTCATAAACTTTTAATTTGTGTTAATTTAGTTTTAAACCTTTTGACCTAACATTTAAGGCAATCCTCTCTCCCTCCTTGGGAAAACAAAAGTCTAGTCTTCTCCTTTCCAAACAATTTTTGATAGTTGGAATATTGGGGCAAAACTTAAAGTCGGTAGGGAAAAGAGAAGACCCTTCATCTTTTACGAAGAGACTTCTTGGTAAACTCTAAAATACAACAATTCCAAAATAAAATATTGGAACGTAACTCTCGATTGTTAAACAATAATCTTTTCGTCTTTTAACAAATTTCATCAGTTGAACAACAAGAACTAATGATAACCTTAAAAAATTTCTCTTCACAATATCCTTAAATTTCTTTATATACCCTTTGAAAATCCTTAAGGCTGCGTTTGGAAGTCGGGATAAAATTCGGGATAGGATATGATTTATTCTATCCTACGTTTGGTGCTCGCTCAGTTAAGGATAAAGTTGGATATAAATGGGGATATAGGTGGGATAAATTATCCCATAGGAGAGGTGGGATAAAGGTAAATAAGATTTCTAATGTCCATAATAGGAAAGTTATTTTCTCGAATAACAAACTTATTAAGTTAACAAAATTGAAATTATATTTCAATATAAATAATATTTGAATTCCAATTTAAGAAATTAAAAATAAAAAATAGAAATTTATTTTTAATTAATCTTATTTTAATTTATATATTCAACTTTAATTCTATCTTATAATAAACATTCAATCTATAAATTAAATATTTATATTTATTATATATTTTAGGTATGTTAGTATAGTTTACTATTTGATAAAATTTTATTAAAGAATGATGAAAGGGGAAAAAGAAATAATAAAGAAAATAATATAAAAAAGAGGAAAAATAAAATAAAAATAAAATAAGGAATAGTGTTACGAGATATTTTCACCATCTCTGTTTATGAACATTTAGGTTCATTTATAATGACATGCCATTTATATCAAAAAAATGTATATGATATGATGTGAATACATTCGACTTTAATATTACGATTCACCAAACAATTGACAAAATATAAAAAAATCTCAGGATTTCATATCATATCCTATCCAGTCCTATCTCGATTATAAATCCGGACGACCAAACGTAGCCTAAATTTCTTTATACACCCTTTGAAAATATCAAATTGCCTACATATCGGATGACGCATTTGGTAAATGATGTGTGTTCCAACTCATTAACTTAATAATTAGGATTCCCACTCTCACCACCACAAGCATCTGCAAGCTTTTTATTTAGTGCCCTTGGATTTTGATTTCTTAAAATAGAAATAAACTTCATTTGTTGTCTTTTCTAATAAACTTTGAATGCATCATTGATAGAGAATATCAATCACGCAGGCTGCTTTGATTACATTGCCAAGACTTGAGAAGTCAAGCAACAGTAGGTGTATGCAATGGGGGAGAGATCACAATTCCAAACGGGAGAATGAGAGAGAAGAAAAATCAACAAGAGCAGACTTGTTTAAGCTAGTGATTGTATGCATGAAATGCATTTTAAGGGGGATGGGTTTATACTTGAAAATATGTATTTTTTCTGTTCATGCACTATATGTATGCATTCTAAAAAAGAATAAAGTGTAGCTTCAAAGTAATTAATCAACTAGCTTCAAAGAGGTAAAATATAAACTTTTTCCATTGTTGTGTTACAAAATTGAGATTTCAAAATAAGATTCTATTTAAATTAAGACAAGATACATGGCACATGGATCTTGTTTTTTTTTTTTTTCTGAGCTAGAATTTCTATCTAATATGAATTGCGGTTGATACATATTTGTGGAGAATTATCGTCGTCAAGAATTTCTTTTTTTCTTTTTTCTAGTCAAACAACTGTAGTTATTAGCTTAGTTCAAGCTGTGGAGTTAACATCAGCTGGTACTGGAGACTTGCATGAGACGATTTCACGACGAAGTCTTTGTGCGGTGCGGGGCAATGCCCGTTTAAATTTTCCAAATGCATGATTTAGTTGACATATATTTCTTGAATCTTTCGTCGCTACTCATCGAGAAAAACGAGTCATTGTGGGCCAAAGACTAGTGCACAATTGTCACGGGAGATCTGCTCTTACTTTCCAAACAATCCCGGAAAGAGAAAGTCTTGGTCTTCTCCTTTCCCAATCAAAGAAAAAGACTTCTTGTTAAACTCTATGTTTGAATGATTTCAAAACTTAATATTGCGCCATAACTCTGAGTGGTCGGGCAGCAATGATCGATGAAGAAGGCCAACTAGTTAACAAATTTCATAAGTTAACTTACAATAAGTTATAATCATCTTAGCAATTTCTCTCTATAAATTTTTAGATTTCTTTGGAGAGATTGATTGAAAATCCCAGCCGCTGATGTAATTGGACGACGTATTGACAGATGATGTGCCAACCAACTCAATAACTTATTAGTTAGGGCTTCGACGTTCTCCATCATAAGTATTTACGAATTTTTCAGATGGGCCCTTTGCCAACTAACAATACAACTCCCCTTATCAAATTTCCAATAGAAATCTGGCCGCAAGAAATGAATCAACACCAACAAATAGACACATGGGCAGCCGAATCACATCGATAATCTAAATCTACCCGTAAAAAAAATCAACATTCCTAGAGTCTCTCCTTTGGCAATAGTAAAATTGTATCAGTTGATAACGGAGCCTAGATATGGCTGGTCGCTATTGTCTTGAACTGAATGTCCATGCACCCACAGCTCGTGTGCATGACCACCGTAATTTTTATTGTTTTTTTGGGCAGAAATTATATCTTGCATTACTTAACCAAAATCCAGTTCGGTGGTAGCTCTCCTGCTCGATGGGCTTTTGTAGCCCAATCTGCTGTTCAATTGGCTTCTCTGGGCTCGTGGATCAGATTGACGCTTTGCTGCTGGGCCAAGAGGAGTCTGCAATCTTCCATAATAGTTCTGGCAGCTTGTGGCCCAATACGCACTGGACGACTTCTAGATTATCTGAGGACAGGTCAACTCCCTGTTCACTTCCAAAGTACAATTCAGTTCGTGCGTTGCCTGCTTGCTCTGTCTTCTTCAGCCAAGACTGAAGACGTGTGAATGAGTTTCGCGAATCCATCAACGAGGAGTCTTCAGCCAAGGCACTATGCATCGGAAGGCTTCATTGATTGGCTCAACACAACCGAGCAAGTTTTTGATTATGAGAATCTGGCGGAGAATCAGAAGGTGAAGCTTGTGGCTATCAAGTTTAAAAAGGCATGCTTCTATTTGGTTGGAAAATCTAGAATGTCAAAGAACTTGTGAAGGAAAGCAACGTATCAAAGTATGCTTCGATTTAATTCTAAATTTTTTAATAATTTGGCAATTTACTCTTTACAACTAATTTTGGTTAGAAATCACTAACATGGACACTGACCGACTATTGGCCATTTTACATGGCATGGTTAGAACTAACGTGGACACACAATATATAGCTAATCTAACGGAACCCATTAATTTGTGTATTGGATTACAAATCGAGAGGAATCGCGGATATCATATAAAAAAGTTAGGGATGGATTAGTGTAGTTCCTCTACACCTAGGACACCAGAATATTGAACCAATTAAAAAAACTTTTTATTTATGGTCATTTTTTTGTGGTAATCGAAAAAAAGATAATAACGAATAGAGGGTAGGGGTTTGGATTGCGTATCAACATCCACATGGCCATTTTGTTCCTTTTCATTTCCATTGGCTTGTAGTTGGTACTTGGCCATGGCTAGCGATTGACCGACCATTGGCGAGCCGTAGTGAGGGTGCCATGGCCCTCACCATATTTGGAGAGGGCTTGACCCTTGCCCGGCCATAGGCCAAAGGGAAAGAAAAGGATAAAGAAATGAAAGGGAAAAAATGAAAATAAAAAATTTAAATAGAAAAATTATCCACATTAGCATTAGCCACGCCACGTAAGATGGTCGCCAGTTGACCGGCATCCACGTCTACAGTTATGACCAAAATTGGTCAGAATGACTAAATGGGCAAGTCGACAAAATGTTTAGAACTAAATTGACAAATCATCTGGGAATAATTGAAAGGTTTGGAACTAAATTAGCTCTTGTATTATAGATTTAGAATCTTGAACAATTAGTCCTCCCAAAAACTTTATCGGCAAGATGATTTCCATTTTTTTACCCCGCAATTTGAAGCAAGAGGAGTTGTCAGTGGAAGAATGCAACACCAAATTTGAGCATGTTCTACTATGATGTCATGTGGTGGCGGCGGCGGACGAGCAATCTATAACTCGGTATTTTGACAGTCTTCATTTGAAAACTGCCGATGTAGTCAGATTACAACCTTATTGGACTTTTAATCAAGTCTTCACATTATCGATGAAGGTGGAAAACCAACACAAAGGAGAAAAGAGTGTGAAGTCAGAAGCCATTAACCAAAGAGGGCTCTTTTAATCTTGAGAGTTTGACTTTAAAACCGTTGTCGGCATCGAAAGGAGCCGTTGAACAAAGGAAGAGCACCCGAAACCAATTAGCCAAACGAAGCCAACAATAAATCAACACTATTTGAAATGTCATGGATATGGTCTCATTGCCTGGGAGTGTCCTGAAGTAGGTAAATAAGTCTTGATCAAGAGCATAGTGCAAGCTATTCCTCAACATGCCATGTCGATATTCAAGATACCATATTCTGTTTGTAATGCTATTGAAAAAAGAGTAGCCTCTTTCTAATGGAAACAAAGTGACGCAAGAAAAGGAATGCACCAGAAGAGATGGGGAGTGATGAAAACCAGAAAAGACAAAGGAGGTCTAGGTTTTAAAGATTTGCAGATCTTTAATAAGGCTATGTTAGGAAAACAAGCTTGGAGACTATCTCAAAATCCTTTAGCTCTTTGGAGTCGGGTTTTTAAAGGCATATATTTTCCGGATGGAGACTCTTGGCAAGCCAAAAAAGGACATCGCCCGTCTTGGGGTTGGCAAAGCATCCTAGTTGGAAGAGAAACCATTGAACCGGATGTTAAGTGCCTGGTGGGAGATGGTAAGTCCATAAAGATCCATGAGGACAAATGGCTAACTTCAAGTCTGATCGGGGGTTCCACAAATAGGGATGATTTATACAAAGTAGCATATCTTATTAACGGAGGAGCAATGGAATGGAAAGAACTAACTTTGCAAAATATGTTTGCAAAGGATGTCATCAAAGAAATACTAGCTATTCCCATCAATCATTACCCCACGGCTGATGTTCTATGTTGGATAGCAAACAAAAGCGGAGATTACACAGTTGGAAGCCGCTACAACAATCAGCGTTCCAAGTCTAACAAGCCAGATCCATCCAAGGCAACATCCTCATACCAGTCTCCTCGACAATTATGGACAAAATTATGGAATCTCCAAGTCCCCCCTAAAGTGTGAATCTTTCTATGGAGTATATGCCAAGATGCCCTCCCCACACGAGAAAAGAACAAGAAATAAGTCTACTCGTTATTAGTGGAATCAACTAAAGACTACCTTTTCCTCACTTGAAACCACATGATGCTCAAAAGATTCCTCACCTTCTTGCCAGTGTTTCTTGATGAACTGCTTCAGCAGGACAGCAGCTAGGTAGAAGTATGTTAACTTTTCACAACATAACTGCCCAAATAGAAGTTACAATACATACAGGATAACTAGAAGCAGAGAACACAAACTATGCTGGAACAGGATGCAAGGTTTTATTTTTTATTTTTTTATTTTTTTATTTTTTATTTTTCATTCAGGATGCAAGGTTTAACGCCTCATTTCTTGTACAGAATAACTCATTGATTTCCCTCTTTTTATGAATAAGACGTTAAGACAATAATTGCTGATCATTAAGGGCATTTCCTCTTTTTCTGAATAAGAAAAAAAAGTAATTTTGCTTTCCTGTCAAAATCTAAAATATTATTCAAATTTCAAATAATTATGAGAAATTCATATGCGAATGTGCATGTCAATGTTTGTATGTTATGAAGATACAAAGAAAGCAAAAGGCAAAAATTACAAGTCATTCCAAAAACACTGGATATTATTAGCTAGTTAACTAAAATAACATGTATTTAGCTCATTCCAAAGCACGGACAAGATGTTAATAAGATAAGATTAACCAGTTTGTGATGCGAGTACTAATATGAGGATATCTGGCGCAATCCAAATGGAAGCTCCCGGTTGGCTGCTACTTTTGATAATGCACTTCCAAAACCTGTAAAGTTCAAAAGATAAATGCTATTAATAAATCATCTCAAATGATGAGAGCTAGATAAGTGACTTAAAAGGCTAGAGTGAGGAAATAAACACAGCATGGAAGTTATTTGCTCCTTCCAACAGCTGATAGTAAAAACTTAGGCAGGTCAACCATCTGCAAGATTAAGGAAGACAAAACTACGACCTCACCAAAAATGAATCTTCTTTATTTTGCGAAATAGTTAGCATTCTTTTTCTAAAGATGTTTGACTAAATGAATCCTTCCAGTTGTGAAATCCATAAACCGAATGCTTCATTTGCCTTCTTATGTTATACCTGCCCCTTTGACACGAGCCACTAGTATCTCTTGACTTTCATCTAGGTATATTTATTACCCACTAAAATTCTACAAATTCCCTGGCAAAAGGATTATCAGAATCATTTGCATTCTCAAGCTATACCTTCCCCATTTGACATAAGCTGCTTACAACTACGTCTCTTGACCTTTAATGAGGTATACATATTTCCACAAAAATACCATCACTTCCCTAGCAGTGACCTACGTATTAGAATTCCTAGCTCTCCAGGCCAAAGGTGCAAAAGAACATGGGTGCCGAACAGTGTACCTAAGTGTACTAATCACCATGGACACGACAATGTGGGTATCTCTTCCCATATTTAGTTTTCATCCCTTTGCACGATGCCTAGCACAACATCTCGACAATTTGACTCATGCTCCATTCAAAATTCCACAGATTCTCAACCTCTGCTTGCCACACTACAGTTTGACATCTCTTCCCATGTTTCCCCAAGCAGTTATTAATTCATAACTGCCCTTGCACACGATGCCCGGCACAATAACATCTCAACAATTCGACCCGACCTCCAATAAAAAAAAAAATACACAGATTCTCGACGTCATCTTCTTGCCACGGCCAGTTCACTCTTCGATAGCACTTTAAAACGCAAAAACTAATGCAGCAAATCATCCCTCCCCACCCCCCTCCCCAACCCTACCCCGGCAGCTGCTAACCTGTTGGATGCAAATTACGCAATCCCAAGATCTCCATAACCAGAATAAGAACATGCATAATTGAGTAGAAAAATTAACGCACCTGTTTTGGGATCCATTGAACATAAAGCGGAAGCAGAAAAGGGATTGCCCACTCATCAAGGGGATCCACGCATCAAATCCTTCTCCTCTATTGCCCTCCGTATCACTAGCTCAATGAGGCGGCCCCCTCACGTTTAGCGTTAGGTAAACGCCCCTTATGTGAGGATACATGTGAGAATTTAGGGTTAGAGAAGAGACTTGAGCACTATTTATAGAGTTTCCAGCTAGGCCCCCTCATTACGGGCCAGGCTCAACTCGGCCCACACTACCACCCCCATATTAGACTAATTAAGAAACCTTCTATCTCACCTTAGACCAAACCCCGTAAAACGGTAACGTTAAATGGTAAATTACAATATCAATTAATGTAGTCCACGTTAGGAAAACTCTTACATTCTCCCACTTGGACTATATTAATTGAAATCGTACTGTATGTGCGCATGTTGGTCTAGAGATAATTCTTAATAGTCAATCATATCCCATAAAGTCTCAAACACCGAATCATGGCGGTAACTGCATGTATACACACAGAGCCTTCCACGGTCACGAGTTCTTTCAACTTTATTGATATGGATTCAATATTGTAGTGTGTCAAATGGATAACGTCTCTCATAGAGAAATCTCATTTGTCAGTCACCATTCTTTTATCTTAAGCGTTACAAAACCTTGTGCCACTAGAGAATATCCATTCTTTCACCTTAAGCGTCACAAAAAAACTTGTGCCACTAGAGAATGTCTTTATGGTTCTAATGAACCCACATATGCCTTGTCCTTACGGTTAACATTTATTTATGTATAACAAGGCATATGCATAAGGCTAATAACCGGATGCCCCTAGCCTTCACTCAAGGTTTATACAATACCTTGAGACTTTATCAATATGTATTCAACATAATAACAACACATTCAAAAATATTTTATTGAATGCAAAAGTTGATATATATCAAACCGTTACTAAATGTAACGAACACATATATAAACTTTATTAGAGTAAAGCCAAAATAGCTCCCACTAAATAACATCATTTCATGATACTCCTAAGCCCATGCTAATGACACGTCGCTCAAATACACATGGGCGTAGGCCTTTAGTTAGTGAATCTGCAACTATATCATATGTGAAAATATATTATATTATAATGTCACCTTTTTGTACCGTTTTTTTTTGGTCAAAAATTTTGACCGCCATATATATAGACCCCTTGAGACCTCTGTAGTTAATAAATACTACTACAAATTTATTGTCTCAATATAGCCGTAGAGGTCATTCCATAAAATTAAAAACGGTCAACTCCATAATGAGGTTTCGGAGCCTAATAGCCCAAGTAACAGTATAAAAGAATGTTATGGATTCTGCTTCCATAGTAGAAGATGATATATATAACTTTATTTACTGCACTTCCTGTTAACATAAATATGTATTCTGTTATTGATCTCATGTTATCATAACAGCTAGTAAATTTTTCATCTTAATACCCTACTAGCTGCAAGAATTGAATATGTCTGCAAATCAGCACACAATCTCTTGTCCTCTTTAACTACCTTAAAACCTTCTTGGCAGCAACCCAATGATTGCGTCCTGAATTTGACTGATGTCTGCCTAGAAGTCTCGTCGCAAAGACGATATTTAGTCTAGTGTAAATTTAAGCATACATTATACTTTTAAGTGCACGGATACAAGGTACACCATTTAACTAGATTTTCTCAATATTTATATAAGGACAATGTAATGGATTTGGTCCATCACCCTTAACGACAGGAGCAATTCTTGGCTTGCATTGATGTAAATTGAATATTTCCAAAATACGATCAGCAAATGTCCTTTGAGATAAATCTAATAAGTTATGACAAGAACAATCCTTACGGACCTTAGTGCAAAGAACAAGAGATGCCTCAAGGTCACTACATGTAAGCAAAATATAATGTACATAGAGTATGAGAAAAAAAAACATTTCATCCCACTGACCTTGCAATATATATATATATATTGAATTACTTTGTTCCCAATTGAACAAAATAACAACACTATGAAACTTTAATAATATTGTCTTGAAATTTGCTTAAAATTATGAATAAGACTCTTCAGTCTACACACAAGTTTACTTAATGTGCTGCAAAATCTTCCGATTGCACTATATAGATTTTGTATTTATTTGGCGTAACTCTATATAAAAAATAAATTATTAATATCACGTTCACTCTGAAAGAATTTTTTAAAAGATACTAGAAAGAAATAATTATTTTTTCACTATAAACTATCCACCCCTCTTTCAGAGTGAAACTTTATCATCTTTTATGGCATCTAATCACATACTTGATTAAGAACAGGAAATGACATTATATATATATATATATATATATATATATCGCTAAATCAACCATGTAGTAGATATTGTAATCATGCTCTCATAAATAGACTAAGTAGTCTGATGGTATAACTGATCGTCTTTCCCTAACAAATCTCCTGAGTAAAGCTACAACCACTTCATTCTACACTTGAGAGGCTTGAGAAATTTCATCATAACTATATCAAGAATAGTACCTTGAACCTCAACAAGTTTAGTCTATGGTATAGGAGATTCCACAATTGTCTATACCACAATTGTCTGTATAGGCAAAGACAAAGATACAGTGATATTCCATTGCACTATTATGCTCAATAGTCTGAGAGTAACTATCCTCTACAATTACGTCGAACTTTAGAAACTTTACTGTATGTGATTCCATAATTCTTATACCTTCATTAGGGTCATAAAATCAATACCCCTTTGAATAATCTGAATAAGATACAAAATAATTCCGAGTGCATCTAAATTCCAACGCACTTAATATTGGATTAGATAATCTCACTTTTGCATGACACCTTTAAATTCAATATGATTCAAGTAATTTACGTCCAGTCCATAACTCGAAAGAAGTTTATGAAACAACTTTGGTAGGAAACACCTTTTGTATGTGAAAAAATTGCTTTCATAATATCAACCCACAGAAGAATTGGATAAATTAGTCTTACTAATCATACTCATCACCATGTTCATTATGGTGCAATTATGCCTTTTGGCCAAATCTTCTTGTCAGGATTTTTAGGCATAGTAATTAAATTACCACCCCAGAATTTATCAAATATTTGACAAATGACCCTTTAAGCTATTCCGCATTGTCATACTTGCCAAAATATTCACTGCTACTATTAAACCTGACAACCTTTAAGACTAATTTTAACCAATTTATTATTTATCTCGGTCATTTTACTTCTACAATTATCTATAGAAGTCTTTAGATAACCATTAAGAGTAAATAGAAAACTTTTGGAAACAACTTTTTCATCCTTATATGAGATGTATATATCATTAGGACTTAAACACAATCTTTGCAGATATGTCTTAATTTTGGTATTAGACAAGACATAATTTCAAGCCACTAAGGCTTCCATCATCTTTTAGCAGTGCAGCCAGTAGACAAGCCACTTTTCAATTGTTCATGAATGGAACACTTCATGGACATCAAACAAATTCTATTGCTGTTTGCTTGGATCTTATGTCCACAACTTAAAATTTGAAGCAGTAGAAACCTCATTAATAGTAGAGTTATTAATTACAGAAAATCTGCCTGAAAAACACCACCGCCTGCGGTGGCCCAGTTGGATAAGTGCTCCCATGATGTTCACCAAGGACGAAGGAGTTCGAATCCCGCTAGCCGCACGGGATCTTAAGCGCGACGTCGGGGTGGTGGGTCCTCCGCTAGCGTCGCCCCAGGGTTTACCCGCCGGCTGCTGGCTATACGGGGTTCCCTGGGTATCAAAAAAAGAAAAAAAAGAAAAAGAAAATGTGATTGAAAAACAAGTAATGTATATAATTAGCATCATGTGAGCACTGTGTAACTTGACGTACAAGTACACATCCAGAGAGTTACATGCAAAATCATATAATCACCTTTGGGCAGAATACATGACATGCAGTTGTACACTCCCCACATGATGGCAGTTATGAGAATATATTCTAATCTTCGTGAATTCATCACCTTTGAGCATATGAACCACTAGGATCAGTCACTCCTCCACCACACCATCATGTATCCCTCCATGAACTAATACACAACACCTCCTTTGGGAGTATGACTATGCATTAGACCAGGAGACATCCCAATTAATATACGAGACCGAAATTTTTCAAATCCAATCAAGCGTGCCACTTTGGAGGTCACTACTCAATTGAATCATTGAAACTTTCTCATACCAGGGATATAAACCTTATTGCTCACATAACAAGCAATGTATGTAATTAGCATCATGTGAACACTATGTAACTTGAGGTACAAGTACACATCCAGAGAGTTACATGCAAAATCATATAATCACATTTGGGCAGAATACATGACATGCAATTGTACACTCCCCACATGATAAGCGGTTATGAGAATATATTCCAATCTTCGTGAATTCATCACATTTGGGCATGTGAACCACTGGGATTAGTCACTCGCTCCTCCACCATACCATCATGTATCCATCCATGAACTAATACACAATCACCTCCTTTGGGAGTATGACTACGCATTAGACTATGAGACATCCCAATCAATATATGAGACCGAAATTTCTCAAATACAATCAAGCGTGCCACTTTGACGGTCACTACTCAATTGAATCCTTGAAACTTCTCTCATATCAGGGATACAAACCTTATTGCTCACATACACCATATACATGTGATTTTGACTTTAGTGATAGGGGCAGTAAATCACCAAAATCGCATATCATGCTAATTACACTGCTTTATTCATTAATAAAAATTAATCAAACATATAGATAAATGATCTGAAAGACAGACTCCAATGAGATCACGGATCACAGTAACACAAGAAACTTCTCATAACATAGAAGAAAACATCTCTTGTGCACCCCGATTACAAATTACCAGCACGTAAAGGAGTATGCTTGAGTAACAAAAGTTTCATAACTTTTACTGTCTCTCATCACCTCAATACATACTTCAAATACTATCCCATAATGGTTGTATCTCATTAAGCCAGCTTCAGTTCATAATAAAGTTTAATTTTTATTGATGAATCACACGTTTATAATGTTTATGTGATAATATACCTGTCACCCAACATTTATATTTCCAAAATCACAGAAAATACAAGAAAAATACGCAAAAATATACTAAAAATACACGTATTTAGGGTTTCGTATGTATTTTCACATCCATAAAATAATCAAAAATGTAAAATAAATACACCACAACGTAGAGGAAGATCATATGAATCCAACGCCGCCATCCACGCACCGAACGGAGGCTCCACGCGCCCCCACGTGCCTCCTGAGTGTGCGGTGCATGGAGCGCACGCGTGAGCCGCGCCCCGCATGTGGGAGTGCGTGACCGCGCGTGGGGCGTGTCTCCGACGCCCTAGAGGTGCATGGCCACACGTGGGGGCGTGTGAGGCCTCCCCTGGTGACGCGCCGCCAACCTTTTTGCTCGTCTCGTCGAGCCCAGTCCGAATTTGTGATTTAATTTTATTTTTATTGAACAAAAAATCTCAAAAATCACAAATTAGGGCAAAAACTTTATGCGTTCAAGTTCTAGGGTTATGGTCGCTCTGATACCACATGTTGGATGCAAATTACGCAATCCCAAGATCTCCATAACCAGAACAAGAACATGCATAATTGAGTAGAAATATTAACGCACTTGTTTTGGGATCCATCGAACATAAAGCGGAAGCAAAAAGGGATTATCCACTCATCAAGGGGATCTACGCATCAAATCATTCTCTTCTATTGCCCTCCGTATCACTGGCTCAATGAGGCGGCCTCCTCACGTTTAGCGTTAAGTAAACACCCCTTATGTGAGGATACATGTGAGAACTTAGGGTTAAAGGAGAGACTTGAGCACTATTTATAGAGTTTCCAGCTAGGCCCCCTCATTACGGGCCAAGCTCAACTCGGCCCACACTAGCTAGCCCTATATTAGACTAATTAAGAAACCTTCTATCTCACCTTAGACCAAACCCCATAAAACGATAACGTTAAATGGTAAATTACAATATCAATTAATATAGTCCACGTTAGGAAAACTCTTACACTAACTACATCGACACTCACAACGACAAACAACACCGAACTCATCCCCGCAACATTCTTGGAATTTCGTCAATTTAACAAACATCAGGTAGGCGAAAGCCAGTAACGGGGCTGGGGAAACAACTTCAGCACAGCAGACAACGAGTGATGAGAGACGTAGAGAGAGAGAGAGAGAGAGAGAGAGAGAGAGAGAGAGAGAGAGTAGCGATTGATCGGAGGATCACCGGACTGCAAGGATGCTTGTTGGAGCGAGGCCTTAGCGAAAGTGTGGACATCGTGGTTGGGGTCGAGAGTGGCGGACAGGCAGTTCAGCAGCCATTGCTGGTCTTGATCGACCGTCGATGACGCCATCCACTGCAGAACTGAAGGAGAAAATCCACACGAGAAGAATGGAATTCGACCGCTCTTTCACCTTCGCCGGTTTCGTCGCTCTCCGGCGAAGGAATCGCCGGGGAGAAGGGCGGAGTGCGGGTTTTGGGGGGGATTGTTTTGGCGGGGGTTTTGGAAATGGCGGAGGAAGTGGAGCGAGAGATGTTTTTCTTCATTAGGGTTCAGATTCAAATTAAAAAGAAAAAAGAAATTGAAATTTTATTCTCTATTATTACAGAATTTAAGGAATTATTGTCCGAAAGGTCGGGATTTAATTTTGATTTTGCGGTCGGAACGTGATCATGATGACGACCGTCCGGTGTCCCTTCGCGTAGATTTTCTGCAATATTTATGTATTACCATCATGTAAATATCATCGTTTGAAAACTTTTTAAATGTGACATCTACTTCGTGCAATAAAGGAGAACGCGGAAGTGCCACGAAATCAGTAAGGAACTAAAAAGTAGGATTAATGTTTGGGTTCGCTGCTAATATAATAAGAAGAATGACATAAACCTTAAGTTATATCTATTGTGACATACTTACTCTATTTTTTTTTTTTTTTGTGACTTCAAAAGTTCTCAATTTGTATATGTTTAATACATTTATCACTCTTTAAAATCTATTAATGAAAACCGTCAAAATATGTCTATATAATCACCATGAGACAAACATCATTGACATTACGCCCACATGGCTCAAGTGAAATAAAAAATTATTGTTTTGACTGAAAAATCATTTAACACAATTTTAATGGAGAATAAATATGTCACATAAATTCAAGCTTGGAACATTTTACATCATAATCAAAGATTTAGGGTATTCATGCTTGGCATAGTTTGGGAATTTTAATGTTGTGAAAAAAAATCATGAAGCTTAGTCTGGTTTTTTTTTTTTTTTTTTTTTTTGTGGTTTTTTTCCAAAAAAAATCCTAAACAGGTGTGTCCTTCTTGCATACTCGCTTAAAACTCATTAGTGGTTTGCTCGATCTACTTGCCGATAGAGTGGGTCGGGTGGCAAGTGATGGCTAAAGGCGGGATTTGCATTTCTCATCTTCATCTAATAGTAATTAAGAATGGCTCCAATTCTTTACCTATATTTAATGGGGTGGGTAGTTATATAAATTGGTTATATTCCGTAAATAGGTTATAAATAGTTTTGAATGGTATAACCCAAAATAAAATAGGTGTTAAATGGGTCCATGAGTTACTTAGATCCAACCTAATTTTATGACTCTCTCTTCACACACTCTCTAGCTCGCTCACATCGCGCTCTTACCTCAATTTAAATATTAATTTTCATAAATTAAGTTAAATATAGAAGGATCTTAATAATAAGGATTTAATATGGGTCGGGTTGGGTACATATCACTAAATTTGTATTGCATAATAAATTGAAACGAATTAAATGGGTCATATTGTATTGGAACATTTTTTATTTGACCCAAATTTGACCCCACCTACCTATTTGATGGTTTTAGTCAAGACCCAAGCTTATCTAAGGTATTTTAATGGTCTCGTGGCTCATGCACTTGTGTAGCTAGTCCAAGGGTACTTCTACAAAAACAAATTTGGCGGTCATTGGTCAAGTCTCGAGCATTATCTAAAGTCCTTTGCAAACTTATACTATATGTTTTTCTTTTTATGATCTAACGCGAGTGGAATGTCATTCACAAATAACGTATGTCATCGTTGGCCTTTCGGTTTTAATTACTCATGCTTCTAGCGTGCACACTAAATTATTTGGCCATTGCACCCTAGAAACTGTAACTCTTTGGTTTAAGGTATTGACGAAAAGTATGTACAACTTTCACAGTTGAAGAGTGTTGAAGGATTTTTAGCTAAAAAATAAGGAGTCTCATTTGAATCTCGCCAACTGCACACAAATTATTCGACATCGGAGTCACTTGCATAAACAAAAAATCTAAAAAAAGAAAAAGAAGTATATGCCACACTTTGAAGTGGATTTTATACGGTACCTCTAGTCTTTCAAGAAAGCATACTGGAAATTCAACTAAAATGTTCTCTCGTCTCACCTTTAACCCGGAATTCTTATTTTAACTTCTTTCATTTCTTCACTGACCGCTCTTCATGGATGGATATGGACAACAGTGAAACCCGGACAACAGTGAAACCCAATACAAAACTTCTCAATAGACGGATGAACAACACTTAAACAAACAAGTACAAACCAATCACGCGTAGCATAAGAACTTAGCTAGACTTTCATGGACACCAGTCACAGAAACAGCAAAGATTAAACCAACAAAAAACAGAACAGTGATGAGAAAATCCGTCACTCCCATTTGCTCCTCAGTTGGTGAGTGTGCAAGAAGTCGTAAGCCAACACTTGGTGAGTGTGCCGAGTCCCATCCATCCTCTTCTTCAGCACAAAACTCTCCACCAACACATAACAGCCAAACCTCTTCCAATTCTCGCTCAACCCGCTCTTGATGAACTTCTCCATTCTCTTCACCCTGACTCTCTTATCTCCCTCCTTCACCCAACCCACTCTCTCTTCCTCCCACCTCATCCTCTCCACAATCGCCATGCTCAGTCCTATCCCTCCTGTCCTACTCCTAAACCACATCACTCCATCATTCACATTCCCCTCCCCAGCTTCCTCACCAAACACTGTGATGGCCTCCTTCTGAACAACCACATCCACTTCCACAGCATTGTCTTCATTGGCTGGATTGTCACAGGTATGGACTTGCTCCCACCTCTGTTGCAACGTCATTTCGTAGAATGCCGATGTCTTGATCTGGTCCCCGACCTCCCCGTCCTTGATGAACATGAACGGGCAGTACCACTTCCCCACCACCACTGGGTCCGAGCTCTTCCTGTCGATCGAGAAGTCAAGGCTCGGGAGCTTTGACCTCTGAGAGTCGTTGACTCCTGGCGCATCGTCATCCAAGGAGAAGTACTTGGGCGTTTTGCCATGGAGGGTCCAGCCTTTCCTCTTCAGGAATCTTGGAGGGTACCCATCTGGGGCGACGGACTTTGCATGGAAGCCGCCGAACCCGCACATAGTCTCACGCCGGTAAATCACGAATTGCTGGTATATGTCTTCGGGATCCAAAGGGCTCGGTTTCTTGTCTCGAACGTATCGGAAGCACAAGCAGGTGCCCTTGTCTTCTTCCGTCGAATTAGCATGCGCTTCCCTACACGGCCATTCAAGATAGAATGATTTAGACTTTCTGACAAATGCCACGAATGTAAATCATGCATTAAGCAGCCAAACTTTTACTAAAACCTATTTCCTAAGTGATGTGATAAGATGTAACTTCAATCACTGTAACAAAAGCGAGTTCTTGCAGAGATTTTCTCACGCCCCCACATCATCCATCCAATGATATTCCCCCGTCCTATTTATAAATATCAACATATTCATCAGCTAATTCAGGAACAGACAAGAAGTGAAACTATTCAAAGTACTTAGAGAGATCATACCCTTTGTGCTTCCCGCGACGCCGAATCGCATAGTACTGATTGGAGGACAAGGGCTGGTTGACCACTGGAATCATGAACACCTCATCGTTGTAGGCCACCGTCGTTGTGCTGCCCTGGCCGTCACTGCTGCTCTCCGTGTACCGAACGGTGAGGTCCTTGTTCTGAGGGAAGGGGAAGTCGTAGAGCTCACTGTCCTTGCACAGCCCGAAGCAGCAGAAGTTCTGGGCTTCCTCGTCCTGGATCACCAGGTATCCAGTGCCAGGCCCCGCCGGCGGAGCCTCCGAGAGGGCCTCGGGACGCTGCCGGTACATGGACAGAGGCCGCGTCACATACATCTTCAACAAAAGAAAAAGAACTTCTGTATTTTACTAATTTAATCTTGAAATGTCGAAGATCTGTTCATTTGCGTGAGAAACATGAGTTTCTTGAAGTGATGCCTCCCATTCATAAGAAGGTGGGCAGATATTTCTTTCTCGGTTGGACCCGCGAAATTGAGTGGATGTCTTTGGCCACAAGCTAGCGAATCATGTATCGTCACGTGCTGGCTCGTCTTCTTTGACTTGGCTCCTCTTATTGTCACGTGGAGGTCCTTGAAATTTCCAAGTACATTTTTCATTAGTTTATGTTCATGGCCATCTTGTCTTTGCAAGGGAAGGAACGAATCCGACGATAGCCTGTAGAAAAATCTATGTTTTCTCTAGGGAATGTCACCGGTCCAATCAGTTCAGCAGCCATTAATTGGTGAAAAAAGAACAAGAAAAGTCGTACAAGAAGAAGGAAAATTCAACTACGCTTTCGATTTCGCGCTGTTCCAATACATTTCGTCCAAATGTTACCATTTGGTGCATATAGGTGCCGCCCAATTCCGCGTCATTTTTCGAGAAAATACTAGCAATGATGATTAAAATTCCCTGCAATGAGTAGCCAGATTCGTGTGTTAACGTTCATTAATGATGAAATACCGTAATTACACAAATCAAATAAGTTAAGATATTCAATTGTGTAAATTAAAAATTTGAGGATCACGTCTGATATAAAATTAAGACAAAACTTAAAATCATTCACTTTCTTTCATTTTAGGGAGACGCTGAGATCCTCTTAAGTCATAACAAAAACTAAAAAAAGATGTTTCTTTTGATTTGCTCTTAATGAATTTTTTTTGTCCAAAAAAAAAATGGTACACTCCCGTGTTTATCTTTTTAACGATTTAATATGAACAGAATTTCATTCACTAGTAACGTAGGTCATTGCTTGCTTTTTGGCTTACTTAAGGATGCTTCTATTGTACGCATTTCCTCAAATGTTTGGCCATTGCGTCCTAGAAACTATAGGTCTTTGTTTCGAAGCATGGATAAAGAGTCTGTACAACAATTCTAGTGTTGGTGTGATTGGTTGGGGTGTTAGCTTCTACATAAAAAATTGGAGTCTCTTCATTCGAATCCCACCAAGTACTTGCAAACTGCTTTGCATTAAGACGACTTACATATGCCAAATATTCGAATTTAATCTGTTCGTGGTGCTTGCAAAGTGTTGCATTAGTTTCTAAATAGTCATGTTTCCACACCTGTGCCCATGAAATGTGTGTGTGTACAGCAATTTCAAGTGGATATAAAACAATTTCAAGTAGATTGTATATGGTGTGCACTGGCCGAATCTTTAGTCTTTTAAGAAAGCATTCTTGAAATTCATCTAAATGTCAACTCGTATCGCCTTAGAAACTGAAATTCTTACCCTTACTTCTAACTTACACTTCTCCATCAACAATTCTTGACGGATGGACATGGTTAACAACAAAAGCTGAAAGCCAATACAAAAAACCTCACTCCTTGCTTTATAACGGTAGGAATAACGATGGTAATATGTTTTACGGCATGGACGAATGAACAACACTTGAAGGATCAAGTACAAACCAAGCATGTCTTGCATAAGAACTTGGCTAGACTTCCATGGACACCAGTCCTAGAAACAGCAAAGATAAAACCAACAAAAATCAGAAGACTGCGACTTTTGGTAGATGTTTAGAATCTGTTATGTGATGAAATAGACTTCTATGATAACTTGTAATAGTGCAACAAACTTAAATAAAGAGAGTTAATGGAAGAGAAGATTGCACACAATTTTATAGTAATTCGGTTTAGATTAACTATATGTCCACTCTCCCATACTGACAACCTATTGGCTAGATTTCATTATAGCATTAACAGAGATTTACAACTTGTGAGTGCAAATATTCAGTGATATAACCTTTTAACTCACTAAGTCACTTTTTTTTTTTTTCTCTTGAACAAAATTTGTAAGGCACACTAAAGAAGACAAGTAGTTGAAAGAAGCATCAAACTTTGAAATTCTATTTTTCACATCCCATCCTTCAACTTGACCAAATGACTTTCTTTAAATACTCTTCTATGCCATACTAGCCGTTGACATTCTCTGAAAGAATTTCTTCCAATCAATTCGTTGAACATAATCTATTAAAGAAATCTTGTAGTCGTTTGAAGATAAAGATGGAAATTCCACTGATTTTGGTCGCACATACAATCAGAATCTATGTTTTCATAAGTAGAACTTCTTCATAAGGAGCTTGTTGACACATAAATTTTGGCTGCCAGTTTAATCATTTATCACATTAAAAATTAGGGATTAATTTTAATCCAAAAAAATTGCATAATATGTAGATTTATGTGCATTTATTCTTAATTTGCATTTTTTTTGCATTAAGCCCAAATGAGAACACGACCAAGTCACTTATGGCTTGAACCGACATGCCTCAATGGCGATCCAAGGTCGCACGAGACACGTTCGCGACCGAGGGCGTGATTGTGACTTATGCATCCAAAATCACGAGTAAACCATACAAAACACTAGTCATCACGTGCATAACTAAGCACAGGTGAGCACACATCTAAATTCAACAACGTAGCGCATCGCTTTAGCTAAGAGTTAGGGATTCTACTTACAACTTGATAAGATGGCGGCAAATGGCCTAGCGGTGGTTGAACGGTGAGAGGTGAGCGAGCGAATGAGGGCCAAGAGAAAGGAAGGGCACAAGAGAGGGAATGAGAGGAAAAAGTGAGCCAAGGATGATGAAAATGAATGGTGGTGTCCTATTTATAAGTTAACCTCATTAAATAACCCTAATAAATGGCCTAATGAGCTTTCTTAGGTTGGCATGGCTATCTTGGTTATGGGGCACCCTAGGGTCCTAGAAAATGATTAAGGAACCTTGGTGTGTTCTTCTAATTGGTCCACTTAGCTTATGAGTTACCAATGATGATGACTTAGCCTAACTTGCCCTCCAAGGCAAATCTCCTAATCATCATACCATATCTCTATCTTGCCACCTAAGTGGACAAGTCATGCCTTCATTAAATGTTCCAAGATTTGGGGTTATAATGGTTTTGGATTTGATCACATGTTTTTCATGACTTAGGCTACTTGTTCTCCAAGCCAAATCTCCATCTTGCCACTTAAGCATGTGACTCATCCCCCTCATTAAATTATTAACTTCCAAAGAACGTAAATGTAAGCATGAGATGGAAGTCGATGGAAGCACCATCATTATTGGATGAGAGTTTCTTGCATTCATCCACAGTTGACTACCCTATTCAGATCAAGTCTCGTTGTTAATTCACGACCGGAAGAGGCTAGACATAGCCAAGCCTGACCGGCATGGCTAGGTCAGTGGCCTATCTTAGCCGATGCATGGCTAGGACCGGCCAAGCTCGAAGCCCCATATAATTATCGTAATACATAATAATAATTGAATTCCTAATTTTTATAGAGCAACTATAAAGTTGGTCAGCCTCAAAGCCAAGTTGATCAAGCTTGAGACTAGCTGATTGGGCTTCGAGTTGGCTCATAGCCTGTCATGAGGCCGAGCTCATGGCCTGGCTAATCGGTCTCACGATTGGATCCATGGCCGAAGCTGATTGGGCTCATGATTAGATCCGTGGCCAATTCATGATCTCCCATAAATGATCCGTGGTCAGTCCGTGACTAATCCATGTTTGAGCATAGTTGATTCTTGGTCAACCTTAGTTGACATGCAATCACATGGGATTCATCAATCTGCGGTCGATGCATAGTTGTACTGAATCGGTCCATGGTCATCCACGGTTGGTGCATCATCATGTTGAATCACTTGTGACTGGTGCATGACCTCGTGGGATTGATCAATGACCGTCCATTGATCGATCTGTGACGGTGCGTGATTGTCCCACGATCGACCTTCATGGTTGAGTGGTCGATCCATGGTTGAATGACTCTAATCGATTTGCGTGATTGGTGGATGGATTCACTACGGATCCCTTAGCCGACACATGGCCAATGCTTCGATTGAACCATGGCTAATCCTTAGTCACCTTTCCCGATCGGGCCAATTGGTTCATGACCAATCCCTGTTATCGGCCGTACCAATCACCTGGCCACATCTCCCATGATCGAGACGGGGGCTAGAATCGTGCATGTCACAATATTCATAATCTAATTCAAGAATAGGCAAAGGAAGTGAAACTATTCAAAGTACTTCGAAAGATCATACCCTTTATGCTTCCCATGATGCCGAATCACATAGTATTGACTGGGGGACAAGGGCTGGCCAACGACTGGGATCATGAACGCCTCCTCACTGTAGATCACCATGATTGTGCCGCCCTGGCCATCACTGGGGTTCTCCGTGTTTTAGATGGTGAGGTCCTTGTTTTGACGCAAGGGGAAGTCGTAGAGCTCACCGTCCTTGCACAGGCCAAAGAAGCAAAATTTCTGGGCTTCCTCATCCTGAATCACTAGGTATCCAGAGCTTGCCGGTGGAGCCTCTCAGAGGGCCTCAGGGTGCTTCCAGTAGACGGACAGAGGCCGAGTCATGTACATCTTCCAAAATAAGGAAAAAATACTATAGTATTTTCATACGCAGTCTTGAAATGTTGAAGATATGTTCATTTATGTGAGATATATTAGTTTAGTTTCTTGAAAGAATGCCCTTGTTCTTCATATCAGCCACCCAAAGCCCTATGGGCATCTATATGGAATCTAAAGACTCGCTCTAAAATAAAGATCTTTTTGAAGGAGTACATGCCAAAACGCAATCCCTACAACAGAGAATCTATGGAAGAGGAAGATCGTACCTCATCCTGTCTGCACGCTATGTCAACGCAAGGTGGAAACGGTTGAAGATATCCTCTTGCTCTGCAAATGGACACAACAAGCATGGTCAGCCCTTACCTTCAATTGCAAAACATGATAAAGGAGATAACGCGGTTCGATGCCTGGATAGTGAAGTTAATAGAGGGAAAAAAAAAATAAAGTACCTTTTCTGGAAATGGTGGCGTCGGTACTGTGGTGCATATGGGTAACGCGCAACAACACAATCTTCAGAGGCCGGGTTCCAAAAGAAAAGTATACGGTCGAATTGGGTTAGATCTTGCAAGATAACGTCAAAAAATGGGACTTCTAGGCCTCGCAATCGGGGAAAATCAAGGAATCATCAACTTCTCTTACCTAGGTAGCACCCGAGAAAGGGGAACTCAAAATTAACGATGATGGAGCTCTCGGGGAGGACACGACGGACCGCGCCGTAGCATGCATATGTCGGGACTTTGCCGGGAACCTCGTCGCTAGGCACACCAGATCTGTCAAAGCTTCCACTCCAGCTCAGGTTGAAGCCCTAGCGCGGCTTGAAGGACTTCAGTTCGTTGAGAAAAGGTTTTGAGAGAGTTTGTATCCTGTCAGACTGACTAGATCTGATAAGTGTTCTAAACTCCGCAGATTAGTACTCGTGGGAAGCGCACCTGCTTTTCAGGGAATGCTCTCTCATCCTTGCGAGCCTCCCGTCGATGAGGCTTGAATTCGGCCCAAGAAACTCTAACACGGTTGCTGATTGGGCTGCAAAGGCTCATAAGAATCGTTGTCTTCCTTATGACTGGACTTTTTTGCCCCCACCAGCCCTTTGGGCTTTGCTTTGTAGGGATGCCCCGCTGTGGGTTGCACTCGTATGATATAAATAAACCCTCATATTTCGACCAAAAAAGGAAAGGTGGCGTTGCAACGTCAAGGATTAAATCGGTTGACTTTTATTACGGGGGAACTACTTTCTCGCGCGGTATTAATTGACTTGCCACGTCACTCCATCACTCGCATTGCCCTCCCCCGCTTCCTCACCAAACACTGTGATGGCCTCCTTCTGAACAATCATATCCACTTCCACAGTATTGCGTTCATTGGTATAACCGTCATAGTTATGGACCTTCTCCCACCTCTGTTGCAACGTCATCTCACAGAACGCCGACATCGTGATGTGATCCCCGACCTCCCCATCCTTCATGAACATGAATGGGCAATACCACTTCCGCACCACAACCGGGTTCGAGCTCTTCCTATCGATCGAGAATTCAAGGCTCGGGAGCTTTGACCTCTGAGCGTCGTTGACTCCTGGTGCGTCATCATCCAAGAAAAGGTTCTTGGGCGTTTTGCCATAGAGGGTCCGGCTCTTCTTCGGGAATCTCCGAGGATACCCATCTGGGGCAACGGATGGAAGCCGCTGAACCCGCACATGGTCTCACGCCGGTAGATCACGAACTGCTGGTATACGTCACCTGGATCCAAAGGGCTCGGTTTCTTGCCTCAAATGTGTCGGAAGCACAAGCAGGTGCCTTCGTCTTCTCCCGTTGAATGGGCATGCCCTTTCCTACACGGTCATTCCAGATAGAATGATTTAGATCTTCTGAGAGATGGCACGAATATAAATCATGCAATAAGCAGCTAAGCTTTTACTAAAACCTATTTCCTAAGTGACGAGATAAGATGTAACTTCAACTATTGCAACAAAAGCGAGCTCTTGCAGAGATTTTTTGCAACCCCACATCATCCATCCAATGATATTTCCCTGTCCTATTTATAAATATCAACATATTCATCACATAGTCAAAAGCAGACAGGAAGTGTAACCATTCAAAGTACTTAGAAAGATCATACCCTTTATGCTTCCCGCGACGCCGAATTGCATAGTACTAATTCGAGGACAATGGCTGGCCAACGACTGGGATCATGAACACCTCATCACTGTATGTGTCTTCGCCGTCACTGTACCGGACCATGAGGTCGTTGTTCTGAGGGAAGGGGAAGTCGTAGAGCTGGCTGTCCTTATACAGCCCCAAGCAGCGGAAGTTCTGGGCTTTCTCATACTGAATCACCAGGTATCCAGAGCCGGGCCCTGCTGGTGGAGCCTCCGAGAGGGCCTCAGGGTGCTTCCAGTAGACCGGACAGAGGCCGTGTGCCGTACATCTTCCAAAATAAGAAAAAATAGCTATAGTATTTCTATATGCAGTCTTGAAATTGTTGTAGATATGTTCATGAGAAGTATTAGTTTCTTGAATGAATGCCCCCGTTTAAAAGAAGTTGGGGTTGCAACGTCAGAGGTAAAACCGGTTGACTTTTATTGCGAGAGAATGTGCGCAGAAATATCTCTCTGAGTCCCGTGCCCGTCGGGATGAGCACGGCTTGTGGCGAGCAAGCAAGCAATCAAGAACTAGAGTAGATATTACATTTTAAAAAAAGTGACTCTTCTTCTTCCCCCCTTGAAAATTCCATGGAGTGTTCGGGTGGTCTCTAAGGTTCCTCATCTTCGATTCCTTTTGTTCATTGAGTTGTTGTCTTTACATGCGAAGGAACGAATACGACGATAGCCCTTAAGAATTTTATCTTTTCTAGAGAACTTCACCGGTCCAAAAGTCTTGGACAAGCCAGCAAGCATTGTTGATCGGACTGTTGAGGACGACATTCATCAATTAAAGAAAGAAGAAAATTTGCACAAGAAGAGTGAAATTCAACTGTCTTTGGAAATGGCAAAGCAAGTGGAGCGATGTTTTTCTTAAGGCTCAGGATAAAAAGAATTTTTGATTTTTTTCTTTCCATAAGTACGGAATTTATGAATTATTGTCCGAGGAAGCCTTACTTTTGTTTTGCGATTGGTCCGGGATCGTGACGTCCGGTGTATCCTTTTGCGCAGAATTTCGTTTAGTTTTTACAAAAATTTACGAAAATGATATGTATAAATGTGAAATACATATATCAATATGCGAAACTTTTCAAAAGATAAATCAGAAGTGTAAGGGCATGCATAATAATTATTTTATTTCTGATCAGATTTATTTTTCTATTTTTGGGAATAGGTTTAAAAAAATATATATTTGGTAAGCGATTTCATTTTTTTATTTTTGAAAAATTTTTTTAGTCTAGAATTAGGTTTGGAATAGAAAAAAGAAGTAAAATTTTTGTACTTAATAAAAACTATTCTCATCACTTGCTCTCGTGACTAGTCGATTGCCCACTAGTTGCCAACCGCCGCTGCTTGCCAACCATCATTCTTCGCCACCGCCCACCATCCTGCTGTCAACTACCTCTCGTTGTCGATTGGTAGCCGATCACTAGCGAAGGAGAAATTTATATTATGAGAACAAAAAAATTATGTTTTATCAAACACATTTGCTCATAAACTTATCCAGGGAATAAAAATAGAAAAATTTATTTTTGATTATAATTTGTATTCAAAAACAAAATGATTATTATTTGCACCCTAAGTAGCTAAGTAAATGTAGGGTTAATGCTGGATTCATAGATGATGTAACAAAAGTCGTTTTACACGAGCCTGTCCTTTTTGCACGCTCAGCTTAAAACTTGTTGCTGGTCTGTTCAATATAATTATGCCAATATTTGTTTAGAGCCAATGTAGTGACACTTGACACATGCTCGCTTACTATGCATTTCTCGATTTTTTCAATTATAGTTTGTTCGAATATAACCTTAGTACTAATATGTGCCTACCCAATATGAGTCATATTAGTTTGTTCAAATATACTCATGACAAATCTACGAAAATCTCGAGGCAAAATTGGGAAAAATTAGGGAATTTTAACATATTTTCAAAACATGAAGGAGTTCTTCGTGCAAAATTATCATTTTTAAGTAGATTTTCTTATCTCAGTTCATTTTCTTCAATTTTGGCTTCCCTTGTAAAATCTTATTAATAAAACCTTTTTAAGTTAAATTTTCACATCGGATCCACGTTACACACCAATCATTTGCGTTATTTGCCACGTGTGTTTTCATTTCCAATATAATAGGGATATTGGATGTAACTAATGAAAATTAAATTTGTCAAGGGTGCATCAATTTTGGATTTTTTGCTATAAAAAATTAGTTAAGATATATGTGGCACGGATGTATAAATTTAAGATTTTTTGTGGTACTAACATTTAAGTATATTGATCTTCAAAGGACTTAATCAGTTAGATATATCATGCAAGTTAAAGAATTCATTTGCATGTTTCAAAATTAAAAAGATATAGTTACACAACCGACGTAAGCTTAGGAATAATTACCATAAATATTCTAAATCTAGTGTCAATTCAATTCTAAACTTTTTAATTGGTCAATTTAGTACTAAACATTTTGATAATTTGTCAATATAGTTCATTCGATCAATTTTGGCCGAAAATTATTAACATGAAAATTAACAATCCTACGTAACACAACCGGTGTCGACATGAAATTTTTTGGAATTTTTTTAAAACTCTTTAATTTTAAAAATATTAGTTATTTTCTTTCTTTCTTTCTTTTTTACTTCTTCCTCCACAGGTCATCGAACCTCCACGACGGCTGGTGACTGGCCACATGCGAGGGTCGACCTCATCTGTCGGGCAAGGCTCACCCTCATAGGGGCAAGGTTGCCCAAGGCTGGTGAGGTCGAGCCTTACCGACCCTTGGTGAGGCTCAATTTTGCTGATGTGAGGATGCCCAAAGCTCGCAAGGCGTGACCTCCGTTGAGCCTCTCTCTTTCTTTCTTTCTTTTTTTTTTTTTTTTAATGTAAATATTGTCATAATCAATTTACATGCTTGTGGGACTTGTGGTAAGAGGTGGGCGGAATTTGCGCTTCTTGTCTCTATTCAGCGTTAAGTGAGAGTAGCGCCATATCCTTTCCGTGCAAGTAGCAAGGGGTCAAGGCCCAAGCTTATTGAAGGCATTTTTATGGTCACCTGGCTCAAGCACACCTGCAGTTAGTACAAGGGCACTTTTACAGATACATATTCGGGCAATCCCTGGCATGCTTTAGTATTGAGCATAGTTAAAATCTCATGCACAACATGAAGGGACGTTAGAAAGCTATTCAAAGATATAACTGCTCAACCTCCATATTCAAGTTCGTCGACAACTTGTACTGGCTTATGCTTTTCTTTTTTATGATCTAACATAAGTGGAATTTCACACCGTAAGTAAGGTTGGTCATTGCTTGCTTATCGTGCTTCATGCGCACACAGTCGCTCAAATGTTTGGGCATTGTGCCTTAGAAACTTTAGGTCTTCGGTTTGAGGCATTGATGAAAAGTTTACAACTCCAAAGTTGGTGCAGTTGGCTGGGGCTATAGAATATCTCTGACTCAAAAATTGGAAATCTCTTGTTCAAATCCCACAAACTATATGTAAACTGCTGTAAGTTAGGGCAATTTGCAAACGTCGATTGTCCAAATTTAATCCATTCATTGATCTTGCGGAGTATTGCATGGGTCTCAAATAATCGCGTCTCCATGCTTATGCTCCTAAAATATCAAAAATAAAAAAAGAAAGTATGCCCAACAGCTATGCAAGTGGATTGTATATGATTTGCACTGGCCGGACCTCTAGTCTTTTAAGAAAGCACATGTGAAATTCAACTAAGATGTCATCTCGTTTTGCCTTAAAAAAACCTAAAATTCTTACCTTTGCTTGTTGCTTACATTTCTCCATGACTATTCCTCACGGATGGACATGGACAACATCGAATACTGAAAAGCCAATACAAAAATTCTCACTCCTTGCTCTACATCGGTAGGCATATTTACAATAATGTGATTTACAGCATAGACGAATGAACATCACTTGAAGGAACAAGTACAAACTAAGCATGTCTAGCATGCGAACTTAGCTAAGCTTTCATCTACAACAGTCACAGAAACAGCAAAGATAAAACCAACAAAACAGAACACTTATGAGGAAATGTCACTCCCATTTGCTCCTCACTTGGTGCGTGTGCATGAAGTCATAAGCCAACACCAAAGTCTTATCCATTCTCTTCAGCACAAAACTCTCCACCAACACATAACAGCCAAGCCTCTTCCAATTCTCTCTCGACCCGCTTTTGATGAACTCCTCCGCTCTCTTCACTCTCACTCTCTTCTCTCCCTCCTTCACCCAACCCACTCTCTCTTCCTCCCACCTCATCCTCTCCACAATCGCCATGCCTAGCCCTATCCCTCCTCTCTTACTCCTAAACCACACCACTCCATCACTCACATCGCCCTCCCCAGCTTTCTCACCAAACACTGTGATGGCCTCCTTCTGAACAAGCACATCCACATCCACATCCACAGCATTGCCTTCACTGGCATGATTCTCACACACATGGACCTGTTCCCATCTCTGTTGCAGCGTCATCTCGTAGAACGCCGACGTCTTGATCTGGTCTCCGACCTCCCCGTCCTTGATGAACATGAACGGGCAGTACCACTTCCCCACCACCACTGGGTCCGAGCTCTTCCTTTCGATCGAGAAGTCAAGGCTCGGGAGCTTTGACCTCTGAGAGTCGTTGACTCCTGGCGCATCGTTATCCAAGAAAAAGTTCTCGGGCGTTTTGCCATTGAGGGTCCAGCCTTTCCTCTTCAGGAAACTTGGAGGGTACCCATCTGGGGCGACGGACTTTGCATGGAAGCCGCCGAACCCCCACTTAGTCTCACGCTGGTAAATCACGAACTGCTGGTATATGTTGTCAGGATCCAAAGGGCTCGGTTTCTTGTCTCGAACGTATCGGAAGCACAAGCAGGTGCCCTTGTCTTCTTCCATCGAATTAGCATGCGCTTCCCTACACGGCCATTCCAGATAGAATGATTTAGACTTTCTGAGAAATGCCACGAATATAAATCACGCATTAAGCAGCTAAACTTTTACTAAAACCTATTTCAAGTGACGTGATAAGATGTAACTTCAACCACTGTAATAAAAGCGAGTTCTCGCAGAGATTTTCTCACACCCCCGCATCATCCATCCAATGATATTCACCTGTCCTACTTATAAATATCAACATATTCATCACCTAATTCAACCAGTGAAACTATTCAAAGTACTTAGAAAGATCATACCCTTTGTGCTTCCCATGACGCCGAATCACATAGTACTGATTGGAGGACAAGGGCTGGTCGACGACTGGGATCATGAACACCTCATCTTGGGATGTGTTTTCACCGTCACTGTTCCAGACTGTGAGGTCCTTGTTCTGAGGAAAGGGGAAGTTGTAGAGCTGGCTGTCCTTACACAACCCAAAGCAGCAGAAATTCTGGGCTTCCTCATCCTGAATCACCAGGTATCCAGAGCCCGGCCCTGCCGGCGGAGCCTCTGAGAAGGCCTCGGGATGCTGCCGGAACATGGACAGAGGTCGCGTCACATACATCTTCAACAAAAGAAAAAGAACTTCTGTATTTTACTACCTAATCTTGAAATGTCGAAGATCTGTTCGTTTGCGCGAGAAACATGAGTTTCTTGAAGTGACGCCCCCATTTATAAGAAGGTGGGCAGGCATTTATTTCTCGGTTGAACCGGCGAAATTGACTGGATGCTTTGGCCAGCAGGCAAGCGAATCATGTATCGTCACGTGCCCACTCGTCTTCTTTGACTTGGCTCCTTCTCTTATTGTCATGTGCTGGTCCTTGAAAATTCCAAGTACATTTTCCATTAGTTTATGTTCATGGCCTTTTTGTCTTTGCAAGGAAGGAACGAATCCGACGATGGCCCATAGGAAAATCTATGTTTCTCTAGCGAATCTCACCGGTCCAAAGTCTTGGACAAACAGTTCAGCAACCATTAATGGGTCAGAAAAAAGAACAAAAAGAAAAGTCGTACAAGAAGAACGAAAATTCAAATACGCTATCGGTTTCGTATCCAATACATTTCGTCCAAATGTTACCATTTGGTGCAAATATGTGCCCGCCAATTCCGTGTCATTTTTCGAGAAAACACTAACAACGATGATTAAAAGTCTCCATGTGAGTAGCCAGATTTATGTGATTAAGTTCATTAATGATGAAATAACGTAATTACACTAATCAAGTAAATTAAAATATTCAATTGCATAAATTAAAAGTTTGAGGATTGCATCCGATATAAGATTAAGATAAAACTCGAAATGATCCCCTTTCTTTCATTTTATGGAGATGCTAAGATCCTCATAAGTCCTAACAGGAACTAAAAAGATTTTTTCTATTTTTTCTTAAGAATGAATTTTTTCTGCCGAAGATAAAAACAATATACTCTCATGTTTTATTTTTTAACGATCTAATATGAGTAGAATTTCATTCACTAGTAACGTAGATCATTGCTTTCTTTTTGGCTTACTTACTGATGCTTCTAGCGTACGCACTTCCTTAGATGTTTGGCCATTTCATCCTAGAAACTATAGGTCTTTATTTCGAAGCATGGTTGAAGAGTCTATACAACAATTCTAGTGTTGGTGTGATTTGGTTGGGGTGCTAGCTTTTTCATCAAAAATTGGAGATTCGAATCCGACCAAGTACTTGTAAATTGCTTTGCATTAGGATGACTTACATACGCCAAATATTTGAATTTAATCCGTTCGTGGTGCTTGCAAAGTGTTGCAATACTTTGTAAATAGCCATGTTTCCACACCCGTACCCCTGAAATGTGTTTGTGCATAACAATTTCAAGTGGATACAAAACAATTTCAAGTGGATTGTACATGGTGTGCAGTGGCTGAATCTTTGGTCTTTTAAGAAAGCATTCTTAAAATTCATCTAAATATCAACTCGTATCGCCTTAGAAGCTGAAATTCTTACCCTTGCTTTTTACATTTCCCCATCGACAATTCTTGATGGATGGACATGCGTAACAACAAAAGCTGAAAGCCAATACAAAAAATCTCGCTTCTTGCTTTATAACGGTAGGAATAACTACGGTAATATGTTTTACAGCATAGACGAATGAACCACACTTGAAGGAACAAGTACAAACCAAGCATGTCTTGCATAAGAACTTAGCTAGACTTCATGGACACCAGTCACAGAAACAGCGAAGATTAAACCCACAAAAAACAGAACGCTGATGAGGAAATTGGTCACTCCCATTTGCTTCTCACTTAATGGGTGTGAAAGAAGTCGTAAGCCAACACCACAGTCTTAACCCTTTCCTTCAGCACGAACCTCTCCACCAGCACATAACAACCAAATCTCTTCCAACCCTCCTCGCTCAACCCGTTCTTGATGAACTCCCCCCTTCTCTTCACTCTCGCTGTCTTCTCTCCCTCCTTCACCCAACCCACTCTCGCTTCCTCCCCCCTCATCCTTGTTAGAGAAAAACCTCCTGACTTGTTTTGAAGTTGACAAAACGTTTCCATCAGTCTAGTCTAAAGACTTGAAGACTCTATTGACAAAGTCTGAAGACCTCCAGACTCAATATTCAAAGTCTGCCCTCATTGATAGTTTCCAGATCGAAGAAGAAAAGTTTTATTCGACTAAATTAAGACAAGCTTATCCTAAAAGATTTGGTTCGTTTCGTTAAGGAAGATCTCACGGCTGAAAATAGCATTTCAAGATCTGTTATTTGTATTGATTAATTCGAGTAACTTTGATTCAATTGATGCGCGAATCATACTTGAAAGGTTCTACTTATGGAAACCTAGATCCTGATTATATGGGCAAGCAGGATTAGTGGACTATCGTCATTTTCCTTGAATAGCTCGAGATCTCCCTGATTGATTCTGTCCAACAGGTTGATTGGAAGAATTCCTTCCATGGAAGGTGCCAACGGTAATGAAGGCATGAAGGAGTATTTAAGGGAGACGTTCAAGTTGTTCAAGAGTGTCAGATAGAAAAATTTCAAAGTCTGAATCTCCTTGTTCTTTTGCGATCTTATTCATTGAGCTATACTTGTACTCAAAAGAGAGACTGAATATCTGTGAGACCTTGAGGAAGTGGAGTAGAGTCTCTACATTGTGGAATCAAGGACGTGAGACTGTAAATTCTCTTTTGATCATTAGTGAAATCCAGCCAGTGGGCTGTCAGTGCGGGAGAGTGGACGTAGGCTTAGTCTAAACCGAACCACTATAAACTTAGAGTCTTGTTTCTCTATCCCTAATCTCTTTACTTTACATCGCAGCTTCATGCATCTATTATTGTCTTCGCTCTTTTAGTCCATCAATCGTTGAAGAATAATCTATCTTGTTACAATTTGTAAAAACTTCTTTGATCACCTATTCACCCCCCTCTAGGTGCTCGTACTAGTCCTTTCAATTAGTATCAGAGCTTGTGTACTCATTTATTTGAAGTGTTTTTACTTCTGAGTTAAAGATCTATGGCTAGTATGTTGGCTCTAGGGTTGGTTGAAGGTCAAAGTAACACCAGACCTCCTTACTTTGATGGAAATGATTACAGCATATGGAAAAACAAGATGAAAGCATTCCTAAGATCGAAAGATCCTTTGGAATGGGAAGTGGTAGAAAAAGGAATCATTCCTACAGCTGCATCTAGATCAGAGAGATGAAAAGAAGTTGCAGTCCCTATCGAATTGACTCAAGAAGAAATAACTAAGAGACAAGCTCTTGATGCTAAAGCAATTTACTCTTTATATTGTGCATTATCTCCTATTGAGTATAATAGAATATCTTCTTGTGAAACAACAAAAGAAGTCTAGGATAGGCTGCACATGACCTATGAAGGAACTGATCGAGTGAAAGAAACAAGGATCAATATCCTTCTAGGACAATATGAAGTCTTCAAAATGAGATTAGAAGAATCAATCACTGATATGTTTAGCCGTTTTACTGAAATTGTGAATGGTCTTGAATATCAGGGACATCCAATCTCAGGACAAATGAAGGTCAACAAACTGCTGCGTGGACTCTCTAAGGACTGGAATTATATAAAGACTTCAATAAGGGAAACACAAAGGATTGCGCCACTTTCTGTAGACGAATTGATTGGAACACTTTAGTCTTACGAAGTGGAGCACACTAACGATGAACAAGATTCCAAGGGTAAGAAGTCTATTGCTTTAAAGTCTAACGATGATTCTGATGTTACAGACTCTGAAGAAGATTTAAATGATGAAGAGCTAGCACTTATGATAAAGAGGCTAAAAAACTGAACAAAAATGGAAGGAGATTCAATTGAAAGAAACAAAGTATTCAAAGATTCAGAACAAATCAACTGAAGATGATGAATCCAATAAAGATGTGATTTGCTTTGAATGTAAGAAAAAGGGACACATCAGACCCAACTGTCCTTGATTGAAGAAAAAGAAAGGAAAGATTGAGAAATACAGAAAGGCTCTCAAAGAAGGAACATGGAGTGATACTGAATGTGAAGAAAATGATGATGATTATGCCAACTTTGCTTAATGGAAAAATCTGAGTCAGACTCAGACCTTGAGACAGATACGGACTCAGACTCAGACACTGAAATTTAGGTAAGTAATTTAAATATTCCTACTAAAGTTTCAAAATATATTGATGAACTCTGTCTTAGCCTCAAAACTTCGTTTAAGAGAATCTCCGAATTAAAAAGGAAGAATTCTACATTGAAGCAATAGGAAAAATCTTGGAAAGAAAAATTTGAAGATTTAGACAAAAATTTTATTATTTTAAAAGAAAATACAGATTCTCTTTCAAGAGAAAACACCTGTTTAAAAAATGATATTTCAAATATTTCAAAAAGGTTTTCAAATGGATCTGAGAAGTTGGATAAGATTCTTTTGATACAAAGACCGTATTTTAACAAATTAGGTCTTGGTATGACTCCTAAAACCATTCCTCTAATTAATTTTCCAAAGGTAAAAGAAAAAATCAAACAGAGACCTACAAAAGCTTTTTATAGAAATCATTTTCAAAAAGTCTTTGTAAAACCTGTTGGCCGAAATGCTCTAAAATGTTCAAAGTGTCAAAACTTAGAACACTTTAAGAAGGAATGTCCTATGGTTTGGAGACCTGTTAAAAAGGATTAAGCAAAGACTGTTTATTGCACTAACTCCACTAGACCCAAGAAAATATGGGTACCAAAGAAAGCTTGAATTTCTTTTTAATTGCATGTCACTATCAAAAGGAAGATCAAATGGTATTTGGATAGTGGCTGCTCAAGACACATGACATGAGATTCAAGTTGTTTTATAAAACTTGTTCAAATAGATGGAGGAAAAGTCTCTTTTGGTGGAAATAGCAAAGGAAGGATTATTGGACGTAGAACAGTAAAAATTGGAAGTCTAATAATCAACAATGTCTCTTTGGTGGAAGGATTGAATTACAATCTACTCAGCATAAGCCAATTATGTGATACATGATTCAAAATCAACTTCCAGGAAGGAACTTGTTCAGGAACTAGTAAAGATTTATCTCAATCTTTTACTGGGCGTACACATGGGAATACTTATCTTCTGGATATAAATCAAGAAAGATTACAATACTTAATATCGGTACAAGATGAAGTGAATCTATGGCACCGAAAGCTTGGCCATATCAACATGAAGCAAATTGCCAAAATCTCTTCCAAAAAGCTTGTCCGAGGATTACCCAACCTTAAATACCAAAAGCCTGACTTGTGCACACCATGCGTGTTGGGAAAATAGGTTAGAAATTCTTTTAAATCAATAAATCAAGTTTCTACTAATCATGTATTGCAACTCCTGCATATGGATCTCTTTGGACCAACTAAAACTCAAAGCATTGGTGGAAAAAGATTCTACCTAGTAATAGTGGATGATTTTTCATGATTTACTTGGGTCTACTTTCTTGCAAGTAAGTCGAGACTTTCTCTCATTTTTCAAAATTTGCTAAGAAAGTGCAGAATGAGAAAGGTTATACTATTTCAAGCATTCGGACATACCATGGAGGTGAGTTTGAAAATCAAGACTTTGCCAAATTTTGTGATGAATCTGGTTTTCAGCATAAATTCTCATCTCCATATACACCATAACAAAATGGGTTTGTGGAAAGGAAGAATAGATCTTTACAAGAAATGGCAAGAACTCTTTTAATTAAAAGTAATATCTCTTCACGTTTTTGGGCTGAAGCTGTTTCTACAGTCTGTTATATTATTAACAGAGTATTTTTAAGGCCAATTCTTGACAAAACTCCTTATGAATTATTTAAAGGAAAGAAACCAATTGTTTCGTATTTTCAAGTGTTTGGTTGTAAATGTTTTATCTTGAAAAATGCAAATGATCGAGTTGGTAAGTTTGAAGAAAAATCAGACGAAGGAATCTTTCTTGGATACTCAACTTCAAGCAAAGCTTACAGAGTATTCAACAAGAAGACTCAGACAGTGGAAGAATCGATGAACGTCAAATTTCAAGACTCTCCGCAAATCCAACCGATTCAGACTCAAACCGAAGAATCTGAACCTGCTTCAGACTCTACAAGATCTACCTCCCATGAAACAATTCAGACTTCAGTAGAAAAATAACAAACAGATGATGAAGGATCAACTCATGAAAAAAGATCAACAACCCGTCAGATTGTCTAGTAACTCGGAAGCATAAGTCTAGTCATCCCGAAGAACTCATTATTGGTGATATTAATGAGGGAATTCATACCAGATCCAAAAGGCAAGAAGAGTACAGTGGCACTTATTTCTGAAATAGAACCCAAAAATATAGAAGAAGCCTTAACTGACAAAGCTGGATTGAAGTAATGCAAGAAGAACTTAGACAATTCAGCATTAACGATGTTTGGGAATTAACTCCTAAACCAAAAGGTAAGTCTATTATTGGAGCTAAATAGGTTTTCAGGAACAAAGCGGATGAAAAAGGAAACGTCATAAGGAACAAAGCAAGACTCGTGGCCAAATGATATACGCAAGAAGAAGGGATTGACTATGATGAGACTTACGCTCTTGTAGCAAGGTTAGAAGCAATTAGACTATTACTTGCTTTTACTTGTTATAAGAATTTCAGGTTATTTCAAATGGACGTCAAAAGTGCATTCCTAAATGGATTTATTCAAGAAGAAGTCTATGTGGAACAACCTATTGGATTTGAAGATCCAAAGAAACCAAATTATGTGTTCAGACTGAAAAATGCTCTATATGGATTGAAACAAGCACCTCGAGCTTGGTACGAAAGGTTAAGTGAGTTTTTAATTCAAAATGGTTTTATTAAAGGAAAAGTAGACACTACCTTATTCATCAAAAGGGAAGGTAAAAGCTTTTTACTCGTTCAAATTTATGTTGATGACATTATATTTGGATCATCTAATGAGAATCTGTGCAAGAAATTTTCTAAGTCTATGCAGGATGAATTCGAGATGAGTATGATGAGTGAACTATCATTCTTTCTTGGTCTGCAAGTGAAACAACTGAGAGAAGGAATTTTCATTCATCAAGAGAAATATGCAAAAGAACTTGTTAAAAAATTTGGACTAGAGAGTTGCAAAAAGACTGACATAACAATGTCAGGTTTTTTCGAAGCTAGACAAAGATGAATGAGGAAAGAAAGTCGACCAAAAACTATACGGGAGTATCATTGGTTTACTTCTTTATCTTTGCGTCTAGACCCGACATCTTGTTTAGTGTTTGCATTTGTGCTAGATTTCAATCAGATCCCAAAGAATCTCATCTAAGCGCTACAAAACACATCATCAAATATGTTACAACAACTGCTAAGCTTGGTCTATGGTATCCCAAGGAAGGAGACTTTACTCTCCTTGGATATTCGACCTTGAGATCTTGCGGGTTGCGAGTTGATAGAAAGAGCACATTCGGCACTTGTCAATTGCTTGGTAAACGGGCGATATCTTGGTTTTCAAGGAAACAAAAATCGTAACTCTTTCAACAAAGAAGCGAGTATGTAGCTCTTGGAAGCTGTTTGTTCTCAAATATTATGGATAAAGCAGCAACTACGAGACTTTGGAATTGAAGACTCATGCACTGAGATCAAATGCGACAACACCAGTGCAATTAATCTCACAAAGAATCCAATTCTTCATTCGAGAGCAAAGCACATAGAGATTCGACATCATTTTATTAGAGATCATGTTCAAAATGGAGAAGTCTTGATACAATTTATCGACTCAAAGAATCAGCGCGAGACATATTCACAAAGCCGCTAGAGAAAAGCTCATTTGAGTCTATTCGTTCAAGACTTAATATTTTATCTCTTAAAGGCTGATAAAGCTCAGACTCAGGAATAAAGTCTGACAAGGCTCAGACTCAGAAAGATCAAATTCAGAAAAGCAAAGGTTACGACTGTCAGTTATTTCGGTTACAGTGCTTTTAATCTTTAAATAAAAATCTCGAAAAGGTAAGACTGTCTATTAATCTCTAATTGACATTAAAAATGCAGTTATCTTTTTGAAAAAGATAGTTATCTTTTTTCAAAATGACAGTTATTTTTTTAAAAGGCATTTTTATTTTTCCTTTTGTGACGTTTCGAATACCTTGTTTCGACTAGTTTATATACTGTTTCTCTTCTTATTCGCTTTTACCCACAAACCTTAGAGCACAGATCTTCACTTTTGCACTTTTTCTCTAGTTTAATCTTTAAAGCTCTCATCTTTCTCACGAATCGAGTTCGAAAATACTCTCAAAGACTGTGACAATGTCGTTTCAAAGAAAGTCATCAAGGATTGCAAGCGGGGACCGCGGTTTATGCGTGAGGATCTTACGCACTTCGATCTAACTGAGGAAGAAGACTCTTCGAGGCAACAGGAAAGTCAACAACAACATTCTCAACCGTGCCATTCTTCTCCTGCTAGGAAACATGAGCGTCATCACCAACAAGCAGAGGAAGAAATCCTTGAGGATGTTGAACCTATAAGGTCTCTTAAGCCTGCATTTACTTACAAGCTTTACTCCACTCTAAAGGAAGGTGGTTCTGCAATGACTCTTATCGATGAATTTCTAAAAGAAAAGGGGTATCGGAATGAAACCCATTTCTTAAGAGTCATGGAACGTTTGTGAATTGTTCCTGTTGGTACATTGGAAAAGGGCTTTTGCAAATTTTCCTAGTGATCCTCGTTTTGGAGGAGTAAATCAACCTGAGGGAAAAGATGACGATGAAAAGATGTTCATGCATTTTAAGCCAATGATGGGTGTTGCTGCTGTGAAAGCTAGTATGAGCACCTAGAGGGGGTGAATATGTGTAAAAACAAATTTCCCTTAGTGAAGTATGCAACTCAAATCAGCAATAGATTATGAAAATGAAATTCGTCTCTTGTAAACAAAACGAGTTACGATCAAAGTAAAAGAGCGTAGGGAAGAGAATATGAACACAAAGTTTATAGTGGTTCGGCTTAATCCAAGCCTACGTCCACTCTTCCGCACTGACAGCCCACCGGTTGGATTTCATTATGAACAAAAGAGTTGTTACAGTAAAGCTCTTCCTTGATTCCACAGTGTAGAGACTCTACTACACTTCCTCAAGGTCTCTCAAAGATATAGACTCTCTTTTGCGTACAAGATTTCGCTCAACAGTTTAATTGACTAAGAACAAGGAGCTTCAGACTCTGGAATTTTTCTATCAATCACACACTCAAACAACTAGAACGTCTTCCTTTTATACTCCTTTATGCCATCATACCCGTTGGCACTTACCAAAGGAATTCCTCCAATCTACCCGTTGGACGGAATCAATCAAGAAGATCATTCGAGCTATTAAAGGAACTTGACGATAGCCCATCAATCCTATTCGCCCATACAATCAGGATCTTGGTTTCGTAAGTAGAACCTTCCAAGTATACTTCGCCAATCAACGGATCCAAAATCCCTGAATCAATCTTGATTTGAATAATGGATTTCGACATGCTATATCCAGCCAAGAGATCTTCTCCAGTCGATAAAGTCAAATCCTTAACGAAACATCCATTCTGGATAAGCCTTCTTCGACGGTCTAGAAACTGTCAATGAGGATAGACTTTGAGTCTTGAGTTTGGCAGTCCGGAGTCTTCAGACTTTGATGGAAGAGTCTGCAAGTCTTCAGACTAGACTGATGGAAACGTTTTGTCAACTTCAAAACACTCAAGGAAGTTTTCTCCAACAATCCCCCCTTTTTTGATGGTGACAAAACTTTCCTGCGGATTTGGATAACTTTGACTCGTAAAACATTACTCAAGCAAATATGGATATCTCACAAAGATAAATGGCTTAGTAAAAATAACACTAGAATCGCATTCACGAAAGTAGGTTAGTTATGTAAATGAACAAAGCCATGAGATATCAATAATACTTAAGATAAACAAATGTTCAAACAAAGTCAAATCCAAATCCAGTCCAAATCCAAATAGCCAAGCACAAAAGTCAAGTCAAGTCAAGAGTTCAAAGTTTAAAATCAAATCTGCACCACATCTCTCCCCCTTTTTGTCATCATTAAAAAGGTAGAGATGAAAAGAGAATGAAATTAAGATTGCTTGGGAACACGAACAAGCTGGAAATCTCCCATTGACTGGACAATCCCTTCTAGCTTTTTCAAATCCTCCTTCGGTTGCGCCACATCTTCACCCTTGGCATTTGCTTGAACTTGAAGAGCAAGGGCATGAATTTGATCATGCAAAGAAAGCGAAGAGGTTTGACCTGCATTTTGCAAGTTACGTACTTCGCATCCCAGAGCATATATTTGACCCCGCTTTTCAAAGAGAACATCAAGTATTCTGCGAAAGTCTGCTGAATTATCGATCGAGTACCGGCACGCACGATCGAGACGGAGTATAGGCGAGATGATGGCAAATCACCATGGTCACGCAAATTAGGCGATGAAACATCATGTCCCTCCTCGGGAAATTGAGAGGCATAGATGTCCTGCGGATCTCGCTGGAGAACGACTTATTCCTTCACCGGTGGCGGGGAATGAGGACGTTCCTCTTTTCTCAGGATCTCCCCTGTTTCCATGCCTTCAGGTGGAGAAAAGTGTTCCTCATGCTCTGCTTCCGCTTGATCTCCTCTCTCCTCTTCTTCTTCTTCCTCAATTCTTTCCTCCTCTGCATCTCTCTCCTCTGCTTCTTTCTCCAAATCTTCTCTCTCTCCAGTCCTACGTTGTCTCATCCATGTCTTTTTCCTGTCTCTCCGTTGTTTTTGGAACAGAACGACTCAAGTTCTTCAATGCCATTGCAGAAATGGTGATATCATCCTCATCCTCTTCATCCTCAATGATGAGAACTCTTCTTTTCTTGGATGGAGAAACCATGGGCTCCTTCCCTTTTTGCTTTGCCGCCGAAGAGACTGAATGAGTCTTGACAGGGGTTTTCACTTTGAATTGCTCCAACGCCTTGTTGAGTTCCTTCAGACGCATTTTAGAGACCATTTTCAGTCCCACCACCATTTGATCGCACATTTGAACACAAAGAATCCGGGGAGGTTGAACGTTAAAATGTCTGAATAACTTGGTCACAAGTGCTGGGTAAGGAAGTTGACCCTTATCCTTCACCACTGCTCTGTACATGTGGAACATAATAATGTGTGGAAGAGAAAACTTTTTACCAGCATTGATGGCGTACATCAACTTTGCCTTCGAGTTTGAAACGTCGGTCTTTGAAGTTGATTTTGGTATGAGACAGTTAATTACTATCTTGTGAAGCAAGATGTTGGACGCATTCATTCTCAAATAGGAAATCTTTCCTTCCGTCCTTCTATCGTGAACAAGCTCCAACGTTGCACGAGCGATAGACACACTGATAGGTTGATATCTCCCTCTTTCAACCCCAATCACATCAGCCAGAGTATTCATGTCAACCACATAGTCCTAATCTCGAACACTGAAAGAAAACCTATTCACATCCAAGAAACTGAGATTCGAATGGAAGTAAGCAGTAAGTTCAGCATAAGCCTCTGTAGTTTCAGAACAAAACTGTTCGAGTTGAAGAAGACTGAATTTTTCACCCAGATTGACATTCATAGAATCAAGAAAATCAAAGTCCACCCTTTTAAGGTTTATCACGCCACGCTTAAGCAACTTAGAGTACAGTTGCTTGTGTTCCTCCGATCTAAACAAGTCTGTCCATTTGCTTCGGATTTTTGCCGCAACACCCATTCTCGGTTTAAACTGACTGTACATCCTATCATCATCATTCCCATCTGGTTGACTCAGCCCTCCAACACGTGGATCGCTTGGGATATTTGCCAATGCCTCTTCCGCCGACCCGCCAGCCGGGGCAATTCCCAATTGTTCCATTGTGCGTAAAAAGAAAGTTTCATTTCTAAACCCTTTGTCTTTCGAGAAATTCATCAATGTAGTTCAACGGAGTACCACTCCTCTTCAAAGCACGATAAAGCTTGTAGGTAAAAGCGGGCTTAAGAGTTCTTACGGGTTCTGCGTCTTCGATGATTTCTTCCTCTTCTTGATGTGCAACATCCGAGGTCTAGATGGAGGACATGGACGCTGCTGAGAATGTTGTGGGCTCTGCTGCTGTCTAGGAGATTCTTCTTCCTCGGTGAGATCAAAGTGCGTAGGCCCCTCACGCATTTCTGTGGTCCCCGTTCGCGATCCTTGAAGACTTTCTTTGAGACGACATCTTTCACGGTCTTTGAGAGATTCCAAGCTTGTTTCCCAAGAAAGATGAAAACTTTTCGAGGATTAAACAAGAGAAGAAGACAGAAGTGGAAGATTGGTGCTCTCTTAAGGTTTTTGTGAGTAAAACGAAGAAGAACCGACAAGTATATAAAAGCGATCGAAGCGAGGCATACGGAGCGTCGTGAAAAAGGAAATATAAAAATGCTTTTTAAAAATAACTGCCTTTTTAAAAATTAGATAACTGTCATTTCAAAAATAACTTCTTTTCGAAAAGGAAGGATTGCACTAATCACGAAAAATTGGGAAAATTACACCAATTAAATTTGGATAGATGATCGTACCTTTTCAAGATTTGAACCGAGAGATAAGTTTCTAAAATAGAAATAACTTACAGTCGTAGATCTTGATTGTTTGAGTCTGAGTGCCTTTAGACTTTCAGTCTTGAGTACGAACTTCTTCGACTTTAAGATATTTAGTTTGGAACGAATAACTTCAAATTGATTTTTCTCCAAAGGTTTTGTAAATATATCCGCCGAGTTGATTCTTTGAGTCAATAAACTGAATCGAAACTTCTCCATTTTGAACATGATCTCTAATGAAATGATGTCGAATCTCTATATGTTTTGCTCTTGAGTGAAGAATCGGATTCTTGGTGAGATTGATTGCTTATTTGGTGTTGTCACATTTGATTTCGGTGTATGAATCTTCAATTCCAAAGTCTCTTAGTTTGTTGTTTTATCCACGAATTTGTGAACAACAACTTCCAAGAGCTACATACTCGCTTACGCCGTAGAAAGAGCTCATGTACTTTGCTTCCTTGAAAACCAAGATCTTGTCCGCTTCCAAGTAGTTGACAGTGCCCGAGGTGCTCTTTCTATCAACTCGCAATCGGCTAGGAGTCGCATCCGAGTATCCAAGAAGAGTGAAGTCTCCTTCTTTAGGATACCAGAGACCCAAGTTTGAAGTTGAGGTAATGTATTTGATAATACGCTTTGCAGCACTTAAATGAGATTCTTTATGGTCTGATTGAAATCTGGCACAAATGCAAACACTAAACAAAATGTCAGGTCTAGAAGCAGTTAGATAAAGAAGTGAACCAATGATACTCCTGTATAGTTTCTAGTCAACTTTCTTTCCTTCTTCATCCTTGTCCATCTTTAAAGAACTTGACATTGGTAGATCAGTCTTTTTGCAATTTTCTAGTCCAAACTTTTTGACAAGTTCTTTAGCATATTTTTCTTGATGAATAAAGATTCCTTCCTTCGGTTGTTTAACTTGAAGCCCGAGAAAGAAGGTTAGTTCACCCATCATGCTCATTTCAAACTCATCCTGCATAGACTTAGAAAATTTCTTGCACAGATTTTCATTCGAAGATCCAAAAATGATATCATCAACATAAATTTGAACAAGTAGAAAACTTTTGCTTTCTCTTTTGATAAACAATGTAGTATCTACTTTACCTTTGACAAAGCCATTTTGAATTAAAAACTTACTTAGTCTGTCGTACCAAGCTCGAGGTGCTTGCTTTAAACCATATAGAGCCTTTTTCAGTTTGAATACAGAGTCTGGTTTTCTTGGGTCTTCAAAACTAGGTGGTTGTTCCACATAGATTTCCTCTTGGATAAATCCATTTAGGAAAGCACTTTTGACGTCCATTTGGAATAACCTGAAATTCTTATGACTAGCAAAAGCAAGTAATAATCTAATTGCTTCTAACCTTGCTACTGGTGTGTAAGTCTCATCATAATCTATCCCTTCTTCTTGCGTATATCCCTTGGCCATGAGTCTTGCTTTGTTTCTTACGACTTTACCTTTCTCGTTCATCTTGTTCCTTAAAACCCATTTAGCTCCAATGATGGATTTACCTTTCGGTTTAGGAGTCAATTCCCAGACATCATTAATGCTGAATTGCCTGAGTTCTTCTTGCATAGCTTCAATCCAGCTTTCATCAGTTAAAGCTTCTTCTATGCTCTTGGGTTCTATTTCAGAAATAAGAGCCACATCATTAGACTCTTCGCGCCTTTTGGATCTTGTGCGAATTCTTTCATTAATATCACCAATAATGAGATCTTTGGGATGATTTGGACTTATGCTTCCAGTTGCTGGTTGATTTGTCGATTGTTGATCTTTTTCCTCATTTGAATCTTCGTTGATCATTTGTTCCTCGTCTTCGAAGGTTGAAGCTGCTTTTGGAGATTTAGACTTTGTAGAGTCGGAGCAGGTTCGATTCTTCAAGATGAGTATGAATCGATTGATTTTGCATAAAGTCTTGAAACTTGACATTAATTGATTCCTCCACAAATTGAGTCTTCTTGTTGTAAACTCGTAAGCTTTGCTTGTGATAGACTATCCAAGGAAAATACCTTCATCGATTTTTCTTCAAACTTACCAACCCGATCATTTGCATTTTTCAATATAAAACATTTACATCCAAACACATGAAAATATGAAACAATGGGCTTCTTTCCTTTGAATAACTCGTAGGGAGTTTTCTCCGAGAATAGGCCTTAGAAAGACTATTAATAATATAACATCTTGTAGAAGCTGCTTGACCCAAAAACGTGAAGAGATGTTACTTTCAATTAGAAGAGTTCTAGCCATTTCTTGAAGTGACCTATTCTTTCTTTCCGCGACTCCATTTTGCTTTGGAGTATATGGAGAAGAGAACATATGCTGAAAACCAGATTCATCACAGAATTTTGTAAAATCTTGATTTTCAAATTCACCTCCATGGTCTGTCTGTATACTTGAAATAACATACCCTTTCTCATTTTGGACCTTTTTAGCAAGCTTTGTAAAATAAGAAAAGGTTTCAGACTTACTTGCCAGGAAATATACCCAAGTGAATTGTGAATAATCATCCACAATCACTAAACAGTATTTCTTACCTCCAATGCTTTAAGTTCTGGTTGGTCCAAAGAGATCCATATGCAAGAGCTGCAGTACACGATTAGTGGAAACTTGATTTATTGGTTTTCTTACCTATTTTCCCAACACATATGGTGTGCATAGATCAGACTTTTGGTATGACAGATTGGGTAGACCATGAACAAGCTTCTTTGCTGAAATTTTCGCTATTTGCTTCATGTTGATGTGCCCAAGTTTTCCGTGCCATAAGTTTGCTTCTTCTTGAATTGAGATTAGACATTGGGTTTCATATGGTTTGACATCCAAGAGGTAGATATTTCCATGTCTTTGACCCGTGAAAGACCGAGAGGAGTCTTTACTGGTTCCTGAACATATTCCCTCTTGAAAATTTATTTTGAAACCGGTGTCGTACAACTGACTGATACTTAGCAAATTGTAGTTGAGTCCTTCCACTAAGGACACATTACAGATCGTGAGGCTTCCAATCTTTACAGTTCTGTATCCCACAATTCTTCCTTTGTTGTTTCCTCCAAATGAAACTTTTCCACCATTAACTTGAACAAGCTTTATGAAGCAATTTGAATCTCCTGTCATATGCCTTGAGCATCCACTATCCAAGTACCATTTAACTTTTTTCTTGATGACCTGCATTTAGAAAAGAGACTCAAGCTTTCTTTGGTACCCATATTTTCTTGGGTCCATTGGTGTTAGTGTAATATACGGTCTTTGCCCATACCTTCTTAACAGGTTTCCAAACCATAGGACATTCTTTCTCAAAATGATCTGAGCTATTGCACTTAGAACATTTAAGAGCACTGCGACCTACTTTGGTTTTACAAAAACTTTTTGGAAATGATTTTTGTAAGCATCTCTTGTAGGTCTTTGCTTAATTCTTTCCTTTACTTTAGGAAAATCAATTAGAGGAATAGTTTCAGCGAGTCATTCCTAAACCTGATTTGTTGAAATAAGGTCTTTGTCTTTGAAAGAATTTTCTCAAGTTTCTCGAGATCCTATAGAAAATCTTTTAGAAATACTTGAGATATCATTTTTCGGGAATGCATTTTCTTTTGAAAGATTGTCTTCATTTTCTTTCAAAGTAGTAACACTTTTGTCTAAATTTTTGACCTTTTCTTTCCAAACATTTTCCTGTTGCTTTAGTGCAGAATTTTCTCTTTTAAGTTCGGAAATCCTTTTAAGAGAAGTTTTGAGACTAAGACACAATTCATCAATATATCTAGAGACTTTAGTAGGGATTTTCAAATTACTTACCTCGATTTCATTGTGCGAATACGAGTCTGTCTCGGAGTCGAATACGAGTTTGATTGTGCCATGAGACAAATATTGGCATAATCATCATCACTTTCTTCACATTCCGTATCACTCCAAGTTTCGCTTTGAGTGCCTTTCGATATTTCTCAGCTTTTCTTTTCTTTTTCCTCGAAGGGGACAGTTGGGTCTGATGTGTCCCTTTTTCTTACATTCAAAACAGACTACATCTTTATTGGATTCATCATCCTCAACAGACTTAGTATGTTGCTTTTGAAAACTTTGTTTCTTTGGATTGAATCTTCTCCCCTTTCTGTTTAGCTTTCTGAATCTTCTTATCATGAGAGCAAGCTCTTCATCATCCATATCGTCTTCAGAATCTGTGACATCAGAATCATCATTAGATTTTAATGCAATGGATTTCTTACCTTTAGGATCTTCATCTTCATTGATTCGCTCCACTTCATAAGACTGAAGAGTCCCAACCAATTCATCGACAGAAAGTGGCATAATTCTTTGTGTCTCCCTTATTGAGGTCTTTATGTGATTCCAATCCTTGGAGAGTCCACGCAGTAGCTTGTTTACTTTCATGGGATCAGAAATTGGTTGACCTTGATTTTCAAGACCATTCACGATTTACGTAAAACGACTAAACATGTCGGTGATAGATTCTCCCGATTTCATTTTGAATGCTTCGTATTGACCGAGCAAAATGTTGATCCGGTTTCTTTCACTCGATCGGTTCCTTCATAGGTGATGTGTAATCTATCCCGAGACTTCTTTAGCTGTATCACAAGAAGATATTCTGTTATATTCAGTAGGTGACAATGCACAATATAAAGAATAAATTGCTTTTGCATCAAGAGCTTGTCTCTTGGTTATCTATTCTTGAGTCATTTCGGTAGACTCAACGGCTTCTTTTCCTCTTTCTGAGACAGGTGCAGCTTTAGGAATGATTCCTTTGTCTACCACATCCCATTCCAGAAGATCCTTTGATCTTAGAAATGTCTTCATCTTGTTTTTCCATATGTTGTATTCCTTTCCATCAAAATAAGGCGGTCTAGTATTGCTTTGCCCTTGACCGATCCGGAGCCAACATACTAGCGATGGATCTTTAACTCTGAAGTAAAACACTTCAACTTAAGTGAGTACACAAGCTCTGATACCAATTGTGAAAGCTAGTATGAGCACCTAGAGGGGGGTGAATAGGTGTAAAAACAAATTTCCCTTAGTGAAGTATGCAACTCAAATCAACAATATATTATGAAAAGGAAATTCGTCTCTTGTAAACAAAACGAGTTACGATCAAAGTAAAAGAGCGTAGGGAAGAGAATATGAACACAGAGTTTATAGTGGTTTGGCTTAATCCAAGCCTACGTCCACTCTTTCGCACTAACAGCCCACCGGTTGGATTTCACTATGAACAAAAGAGTTGTTACGGTAAAGCTCTTCCTTGATTCCACGGTGTAGAGACTCTACTACACTTCCTCAAGGTCTCTCAAAGATATAGACTCTCTTTTGCGTACAAGATTTCGCTCAACGGTTTAATTGACTAAGAACAAGGAGCTTCAGACTTTGGAATTCTTCTATCGCACACACACTCGAACAACTGGAACGTCTTCCTTATATACTCCTTTATGCCATCATACCCGTTGGCACTTACCAAAGGAATTCTTCCAATCTACCCGTTGGACAGAATCAATTAGGAAGATCTTTGAGCTATTTAAGGAACATGACGATAGCCTATCAATCATGCTCGCCCATACAATCAGGATCTAGGTTTCCGTAAGTAGAACCTTCCAAGTATACTTCGCCAATCAACGGATCCAAAATCCCTGAATCAATCTTGATTTGAATAATGGATTTCGACATGCTATATCCATCCAAGAGATCTTCTCCAGTCGATAAAGTCAAATCCTTAACGAAACATCCAGTTCTGGATAAGCCTTCTTCGACGGTCTAGAAACTGTCAATGAGGATAGACTTTGAGTCTTGAGTTTGGCAGTCCGGAGTCTTCAGACTTTGATGGAAGAGTCTGCAAGTCTTCAGACTAGACTGATGGAAACGTTTTGTCAACTTCATAACACTCAAGGAAGTTTTCTCCAATAGTTGCAAAATTCGAGGAAAAAAGGTAGAATTGTTTCGTTCTGAGGAACACAAACAAGTTTATTCCAAGTTGTTGAAACGAGGGGTGATGAATCCAAGGAGTGTGGATTTTGATTTTCTCGACTCCTTAAACATCAAGTTGAGAGAGAAGTTTGAGAAACTTCAACTTGAACGTTTCTGTACTGAGACAAATGCTGCTCATTCTGAACTTACCGCATATTTCTATTCTAATCTAAGCTTTTTAGATGCGAATACATTCTCGTTCAGTGTTAGAGATCAAGAGTATGTGGTAGACATGGATATTCTTGCTGATGTGATTGGTGTGGAAAGAGGGACTTTCCAATCCATAACTCGTAATACTGTTGGTTATGCGACTATGGAGCTTGCTCGAGATAGAAGTACAGAAGGACGACTTTCTTATCTAAGGATGAATGCATCTAACATATTGCTCCATAAAATTGTGATCAACTGTCTCAGGCCCAAATCCACATCCAAGACAGACGTCTCAAACTCTGAAGCAAAATTGATGTACGCCATCAAAATCAGTTACAAGTTCTCCTTGCCGCACACTATCATGTTTCACATGTATGGGTCCGTGACAAAGGACAAGGGAAAACTTCCTTACTATGGTCTTATCACTCGTTTATTCAGACATTTTAACATTCAGCCTCCAGAAATTTTGTGTGTTCGAACTATTGATCAGATGGTGATAGGGCTGAAGATGGTTACAAAAATGCGTCTGAATGAGCTAAGCAAGGTGTTAGAACGATTTAAGGAGAAGACCCCTGTCAAGTCTCGACAAGACTCTGCAGCTACGAAGAGAAAAGGCAAAGAACCCATGACTGTTCCATCCAAAAGAAGGAGAGCAATCTGTTGGAGAAATCTTTCTGGAATATTTTGAAGCTGACAAAACGTTTCCTTCAGTCTAGTTTGAAGATTTGCAGACTTTAAAGTCTAAAGACCTCTGGACTGCCAGACTCAAGACTTAAAGTCTATTCTCATTGATGAGTTTGTAGTTTGTCGAAGAAGGTCTATCCGGAGATTTGTGTGTTTCGTTAAGGATTTGATCTTATCGACTGACGAAGATCTCTTGGCTGGATATGACATAACGGATTCCTTTATTCAAATCAAGATTGATTAAAGATCCGATGATTGTCGAAGTATACTTGGAAGATTCTACTTATGGAAACCGAGATCGATTGTATGGGCGACGGGATTGATGGGCTATCGACATGTTCCTTTAATGGCTCGAATGATCTTCCTAATTGATTCTGTCCAACGGGAAGATTGGAAGAATTCCTTTGGTAAGTGCCAACGGGTATGATGGCATAAAGGAGTATATAAGGAAGACGTTCCAGTTGTTCGAGGTTGTGCACGATAGAAGAATTCCAAAGTCTGAAGCTCCTTAATTCTTAGTCAATTCATTTGCTGAGCGAAATATTGTACGCAAAAGAGAGTCTATATTTTGAGATACCTTGAGGAAGTGTGGTAGAATATCTACCTTTGTGGAATCAAGGGAAAGCATTGCTGTAATATCTCTTTTGTTCATAGTGAAATCCAGCCGGTGGGCTGTCAGTGCGAAAGAGTGGACGTAGGCTTGAAATAAGCCGAACCACTATAAACCTTGTGTTCAATTTTCTCTTCCCTACTCTATGTTTACTTTGATCATAATCTATTTTAGAGAACTTCCTTTCTATTGTCTGCCTAGTATTGCTTTCGTATCTCGATAAATTGTTTTTACACCTATTCACCCCCCTCTAGGTGTTTATACTAGCTATATCATAATCATCTTGCAGGATGAAGACGACATTGCTATCTCTGCCTTTGCCTCACAGAATATACAACGTCTTGTTCCAGAGTCGGGAGAACGAGAACAACAAGATAAAGAAGAGACAGAGAAAGGGAATGAGGAGAAGGAATCGATGAGGAAAGAGGAAGAAGAAGAAAGAACAGAAGCACAGGAGCAAGGAGGAGAACAAACTGTAGGAGAAAGTCGTGGTGATTCTCCAGCAGAAAAAGAAGCTCAAGAGCATCATGGCACTGAGGAAGAGCTTGAGCTCTTGAGCAAGAAGAGTACTTCTCTCCACCTGAAGGCACTGAAACAGGGGGAGCTGTTGTTAAAGAAGGTATTCCTCTACTCACTTTTACCAGTGATAATCTTAGTCATTCTCTTGCCGATCCAGAGGATGTATATGCCTCGCAATTTCTTGAAGAAGATCATGAGGCTTCATCTCCAAGTTTGGATGCTCGTACTGAAGTTCGATCTGGCTTTACTCCACAATCTGACCATGCTGAAGCAAGCACACAAACTGATAACTCAGCAGACTTTCAAAGGTTGCTTGAACTTCTTATGGAGCTTAAAGGCCAGATTTATGCATTAGGATGTGAATTTCAGACTCTGCAGAGTGCTCATCATGCCATTTTCATTACTTTGCAAGATCAAGTTAAAGCTCTTAATCTTGATTCGAGGCAATTGCAAAGTACAGATCTAGTGCAAGCTGCGGGAGGATATGAAGAAGTTGGATGAGACTATCAAGTCTATGGGAGATTTTCAGCTCATTTGCATTCTCAAAGCATCCTAATTTTATCTTCTCTACCTTTTGCTGTTGACAAAAAGGGGGAGAAATTGCAGATTTGACTTTAAACCTTCTTTGATTTTTATGTTTTTTTTTATTGACTTTATCTTTTGTTTGGAGCTTGGATTGATTTGGATCTTGGATTGCTGATGGCTTTAAACTTTTGATGCTTGCAGCATTTTAAGCAATGATGATGGTTTTGATAAAGATAATTGCTAATACAGGACTAACTTGTTTTCTGTGGATGCAGAATCGTCATTATCTTTATTCGAATTTATTATGAGATATCTTTGTTAAGCTTAAGTGTTGCAGATCGAAAGTATCCAAATCTGCAGGAAATTTTTGTCACCATAAAAAAGGGGGAGATTGTTAGAGAAAAACCTCCTGATTTGTTTTGAAGTTGACAAAACGTTTCCATCGTTTAGTCTAAAGACTTGAAGACTCTATTGACAAAGTCTAAAGACCTCCGAGACTTAAGATTCAAAGTCTGCCCTCATTGACAATTTCCAGACCGACGAAGAAAAGTTTTATTCGACTAAATTAAGACAAGCTTATCCTAAAGGATTTGGTTCGTTTGGTTAAGGAAGATCTAATGGCTGAAAATAGCATTTCAAGATCTGTTATTCGTATTGATTAATTCGAGTAACTTTGATTCAATTGATCCGCGAATCATACTTGGAAGGTTCGACTTATGGAAACCTAGATCCTGATTGTATGGGCGAGTAGGATTGGTGGGCTATCGTCATTTTCCTTGAATAGCTCGAGATCTCCCTAATTGATTCTGTCCAACGGGTTGATTGGAAGAATTCCTTTGGAATGTGCCAACGGTAATGAAGGCATGAAGGAGTATTTAAAGGAGATGTTCAAGTTGTTCAAGAGTGTCAGATAGAAAAATTTCAAAGTCTGAATCTCCTTGTTCTTTTGCGATCTTATTCATTGAGCTATACTTATACTCAAAAGAGAGACCGAATATCTATGAGACCTTGAGGAAGTGTAGTAAAGTCTCTACACTGTGGAATCAAGGACGTGAGACTGTAAATTCTCTTTTGATCCTTAGTGAAATCCAGCCAGTGGGCTGTCAGTGCGGGAGAGTGGACGTAGGCTTGGTCTAAGCCGAACCACTATAAACTTAGAGTCTTGTTTCTCTATCCCTAATCTCTTTACTTTACATCGCAGCTTCATACATCTATTATTGTCTTCACTCTTTTAGTCCATCAATCGTTGAAGAATAATCTATCTTGTTACAATTTGCAAAAACTTCTTTGATCACCTATTCACCTCCCTCTAGGTGCTCGTACTAGTCCTTTCAATCCTCTCCACAATCACCATTTTCAGCCCTATTTTTCTTTTCTTACTCCTAAACCACATCACTCCATCACCGACATCACCCTCCCCAGCTTCCTCACCACACACTGTGATGGCCTCTTTCGAACGGCCACATCCACTTCCACAACATTGCCTTCATTGGCATAATTCTCGCAGGCATCGACCCATTCCCACCTCTGTTGCAGCGTCATCTCATAGAACGCTGACCTCTTGATCTGGTCCCCGACCTTCTCGTCCTTGATGAACATGAACGGGCAATACCACTTCCCACGACCACTGGGTCCGAGCTTGTTTCGGTAGTTCTCAAACAGTTGGTATACGTCATCTTGATTCCAGGGGCTAGGTTTCTCGTCTCTATCGTGGCCCTTCGAATTAGCATGCGCTTTCCTACTGGCCATTCAAGATAGAACAATTTAGACATTTTGAGGAATGCCATTAAACTAAATCATGAAATAAGCAGCTAAACTTTTACCAAAACCTGTTTGCTAAGTGACGTGATAAGCTGTAACTTCAACTATTGCAGCAAAAGTTGGTTCTTGCATAGATTTTTTCACATCCCCACATCATCCATCCGATAATACCCCCTGTCCTATTTGCAGATATTGACATATTCATCACCTAACTCAAGAACAGACTGAGGAAGTGAAACTATGCAAAGTACTTAGAAAGATCTTACCCTTTATGCTTCCCGCTATGCTGAATCACGTAGTACTGATTGCAGGACAAGGGCATATTGACGACTGGGATCATCAACACCTCATCTTTGTATATCTTTGTGCTTGTGCCTGGGTACTGGACGGTGAGGTCCTTGTTTTGAGGGCACCGGACAGTGAGGTCCTTGTTCTGAGGGAAGGGGAGTTCATAGTGTTGAAATAATAGTAATTTCTTTCTGCACGTTTTGCTGATTTGGTTTTTTTTAGTTATTCTAGTCTTTAAGAGTTAGTGGAGTCATGTTTAGCTAATTTGTGTGTTAGTTGTCCTAGTTTTTAGGAGTTAGTGAAGTAAGTAATTTATGCAGAACATGGGTAGTCATCAGCCCTATTTTAGTGGTGTTTTATGTTATGTATTTGTCTTTGTAAAAGACTTTGATATACTTAATGAAAAAGAAGAAGTTTCAACCTCATCTCTCCTCCCCTTTAGATATTTTACAGTGGTATCGGAGCCTGTGAAAAGAGTGAGAGAGTTTTAAAAAGATAAAGAAGGTTTAGAGGTGTGAGATACCTTCGTGAGATAATTGCAACAGCAACATTTCCAATGGCCACCTACAATTTTGTTCAACCGGCAATTCCACGCTTTGATGGTCACTATGACCATTGGAGCATGCTAATGAAGAATTTTTTACGGTCAAAGGAGTATTGGTCAGCCGTCAAATCTGGAATTTAAGAGCCACTAGCAGACATGGCTTTGACAGATCCCTAGAAAGCAGAATTGGAAGCTAGAAAGTTGAAGGACTTGAAGGCAAAAAATTATCTCTTTTAGGCTATTGATCGTCCCATCTTGGAAACTATCTTTTGCAAAGAAACTTCCAAGGATATTTGGGATTCTATGAAGAAGAAATATCAAGGCTCTGTTAGGGTGAAGCGTGCATAGCTTCAAGCCTTGAGAAGAGATTTTGAGACACTACCATGAAGGATGGACAATCTGTCACCAGCTATTGTGCCAAAACAATGGAGATTGGCAACAAGATGCAATTCCATGGCAAGAAGATAGACGGCGACACCATTGTGAAGAAGATTTTGCGTTCCCTGACACCAAAGTTTGATTATGTTGTCTGTTCAATTGAAGAGTCGAAAGACATAAATGTGCTCTCTCTTGATGAATTGCAAAGCTCCTTATTGGTCCATGAACATAAGATGAACAAAAGTTCAATAGTAGAGAAGCAAGCGTTGAAGGCTTCTACCAATAGTCATTCCAACAATTTCAGAGGAAGGGGTAGAGGTAGAGGTAGAGGTAGAGGTAGAGGACGGGAGATCGAGAGAATAGAGATGCTAGCAGAAATTTCAAAGCCAATAATGACCAATTTCAAGGCAAAGGCAGAGGACGAGATCCTAACAAATCCAAAGTAGAGTGCTTTAGATGTCATAAATTTGGTCATTATGCATCTGAATGTTACACTAAGCTGCCTAATAATAAAGAAAATGCAGAGAGTTCAAATTTTGTTGAAGAAAATGAAGCATAAACGTTATTGATGGCTGTTCAAGATGAAAATGAGCCCAAGTAAGATATTTGGTATGTGGATACATGCTGCGGTAACCACATGAGTGGAAGTAAGTCTTCTTTTTCTTATTTAAATGAAGATTTTCATTCCACTATGAGTTTTGGGGATCATTCTACTGTGAAAGTGATGGAAAAATGTGATAGTAAGATAAGAAATAAAAATGGTTTTGTGGAAACGATCTCTAATGTGTTGTATGTTCCTGACCTAAAAAGTAACCTATTGAGTGCTGGTCAATTACAAGAAAATGATTATGTTATTACTATTAAGAAGGGTGCTTGTGAAATTTATGATTCCGTTAGAGGTGATATTGCAGTTGTTCATATGAGTTCAAACTGATTGTTTCCATTAAAGATTGAAAATATTCAATCTTGTTTGATGGCTGAAAAGAAAGATCCCTTATGACTGTGGCATTTTTGCTATAGTCACTTGAGTTTTTGTGGATTGAAAACCCTCCAATAGAAAAGCATGGTGATAGGTATCTTCCTCAAATTGCTACTCCTTCCCAAGTCTGCGAAGAATGTATTGTTAGCAAACAACATCGTTCTTAATTTTCAAAAGAGAAGTAATGGAGAGCAAATGATGTTTTGTAGCTGGTGCATTCAGACATTTGTGGTCTTATAAACCCATATTCTAATGGAGGTAAAAGATACTTAATTACCTTCATTGATGATTTTTCTAGAAAAAACCCAAGTTTATTTTTTACAGGAAAAATCAGAAGCTTTCTCCACATTTAAAAGCTTCAAAGCTCGTGTTGAAAATGAAGCAGGAAAGACCATTAAAACCCTTTGAACATATCATGGTGGCGAATATTGCTAAAAAGAATTTGAAGTTTTTTGTGCAGAGCATGGCATTCGAAGAGAGCTTATAGCCGCATATACATCACAACAAAATTGTGTATCTAAGAGGAAAAATAGAACCATTCTCAACATGGTGAGAAGCTTATTGACAAGAGGAAGAGTTCCAAAGACTTTTTGGCTAGAAAAGTAAATTGGAGCATTTATGTTTTGAACAAAAGTCCAACTTTTGCTATTCAAAATATGACACCGGAAGAGGCTTAGAGTGGGAAAATACCCGGTTGTAGATCACTTCAGAATCTTTGGATGCATCGCATATGCCCATATCTTAGATGAGAAAATGAATAAACTTGATGACAAGGCTGAAAATTGTGTCTTTCTTGGTGTACGTGAAGCATCCAAAGCATATAAATTATTCAATCTACTAACAAAGAAGATTGTGACTAGCAGGGATGTTGTTTTTGATGAAGAGGACACTTATTATTGGAATAGGTAGCAGCCTACCCAAGTCCTTTATGACAATGATGTTGAACATGAGCATATTTTAGCACCTTGTATGCCCAAAAATTAATCAAATACGACTTCTACAGCCGCCGGAATTTCACCAATAGTCGCTGAAGTCAATGAAGAAGAAGCTCAATCTCTTTGCCACATTAGAAGAAGGCCTGCTTGGATGGAAGATTATGAGGTAACTGGAATTGGAGATTCAATTACTCACTTTGCTTTATTTTCAGACTATGACCCTGCAACTTTTAAGAGTGTTGTCAAAGAAGAAAAATGGCGAAAAGCGATGAATGATGAAATTAATGCCATTGAAAGAAATGATACTTGGGAGCTATCCAATCTTTCGAATGGACACAAAACCATTGGTGTAAAGTGGGTCATTAAAACAAAAAAAAAAAATAGTAAAGTTGACAAATACAAAGCACGTTTGGTAGCTAAGGGATACAAACAGTAATACGAGATCGATTATATAAAAGTATTTTCTCCAGTGGCAAGACATGACACGATCAGATTGGTGGTTGCATTGGCGGCATAGAATTCTTGGCCTATTTTCCAGCTAAATGTCAAATTGGCATTCTTGCATGGGTACCTGGAGGAATAAGTATTTGTCGAACAACCCCCTGGTTATGTCAAGATTGGAAATGAGCATAAAGTTTACATATTGAAGATTGCTCTTTATGGGTTGAAACAAGCCCCTTGAGCTTAGTATAGTCGTATTGAAACTTATTTTCTTAAAGTTGGTTATTCAAAATGTTCTTATGAACATACCTTATTGTCAAGATTGGAGATAAAGGGAAAATGCTCATTGTCTGCTTATATGTGATCTTATATCTACTAGAAATTGTGATGCCATGTTTGAAGAATTCAAGAAATCTATGATGGATGAGTTTGAAATGTCTGATCTTGGTATGATGCATTACTTTCTTGGCATAGAAGTGGTACAATCGGGTGATGGGATCTTTATTTCTCAAAAGAAATACGTGGGAGAAATTTTGGACAGGTTTCAGAAGAAGGATTGTAATCCTATAAACACTCCAGTTGAGTTTAGCTTGAAGCTTTACAAAGATCATGAAGGGAGGAAGGTTGACAGAACATTTTACAAATAAATTGTGGGCAATTTGATGTATCTAACTGCAATAAGACTAGACATAATGTATTATGTGAGTTTAATCAGTAGATATATGGAGAATGCTACAAAAATGCATTTGTTAGCTGCCAAGTTTGTTACTTGCAAGGAACTAGAGACTTTGAGCTATTTTATAAGAATGGTGAAAAGTCCAATTTGTTGGGATTTACTAATAGTGATTATGCAGGAGATCAAGATGATAGGAGGAGCACTTCAGGTTATGTTTTTATGTTTGGGACAGGTGCTATTTCGTGGTCATCCAAGAATCAACCAATTGTCACATTGTCAAGTATAGAAGCTGAATTTGTTGCTGCAACAGCTTATGCTTGTCAAGCTATTTAGCTAAGGAGAATTCTTGAGGAGCTGCAATTAAAGCAACCAAGAGCTACTAAATTTTTTTGAGACAACAACTCGGCAGTCAAACTCTCCAAGAATCCTGTGCTACATGGAAAAAGCAAGCACATTGATGTGAAGTTTTATTTCTTGAGAGATCTTAGCAATGATGGAACAATTGATCTAATCTACTACACGAGTGAAGATTGGGTTACTAATATATTCACCAAGGCCCTCAAGACGGAGTCATTTGTGAAGCTCAAAAGGTTACTGGGTGTCTGCACGTTGAAAATAGTCAAGACTTTAAACTGAATGTTAGCAAATATCAGTTTAAGGGAGAGATTGTTGAAATAATAGTCATTTCTTTCTACACGTTTTGTTGATTTGGTTTTTCACTTATTCTAGTCTGTAAGAATTAGTGGAGTCATGTTTAGCTAATTTGTATGTTAGTTGTCCCAGTTTTTAGGAGTTAGTGGAGTAAGTGCTTTACGTAGAACATGAGTAGTTATGGGTCCTATTTTAGTGATGTTTTTTGTTATGTATTTGTCTTTGTAAAAGGCTTCGATGTTCTAAATGAAAAAGAAGAAGTTTCAGCCTCATCTCTCCTCCCCTTTAGCTATTTTACACGTAGGGCTGCTTGTCCTTGCCCAGCCTGCAGTAACAGCAGCAGTGGATGTCCTCGTCTTCTATCACCAGGTATCCAGTGCCGGGCAACCCCGGCATAGACTCCATGAGGGCCCCGGGGTGGTTCCGCCGGCGGTACATGGACCAAGGCCGCATCACGTACATCTTCTAAAAAAAGAAGAAAAAGAGCTTCAGTATTTTACTACCTAATCTGGAAATGTCGAAGATTTATTCATTTGCGTGAGAAACATTAGTTTCTTGGAGTGATGTCCCCATTTATAAGAGGGTGGGCAGATATTTCTTTCTCAGATCCGTGGTCGGCCGTGATCAGCTCGGTTGAGTTCGCCAAATTGATTGGACGTTTTGGCCAGCAAGCAAGCGAATCATATTGTCACTTGCTCCTTATCCTCGGCGGTCCTCGAAAATTCCAAGAACATTTTCGATTCCTTTTAGTTCACGGCCCCATTTTGTCTTTGCATGCGAAGGAACGAATACGACGACAGTCCAGAGGAAAATCTATGGTCTCTAGTGAATCTCACTGGTCCAAATTCTTGGACCAGCAGTTCAGCAGCCATTGTCGATCCTGAACGACTGACTGTTGATGATGCCATGCATTAGAAAAAGAAGAAGAAAATCTGTACAAGAAGAATGGAATTTATACATATCCTTAAGGAAATGGCAAAGGAAGTGGCGACATTTTTCTTAGGCCTTAGAATATATATTGCTTTTCATAAGTACGGAATTTATTTTTATTGTCCAATGGAGCCTTAATTTTGTTTTGCAGTCGGACCAGGATCATGGTGTTCGGTATCCGGTTGCACAAATTTTCATTTAGTTTTTGCAAAAATCTATGAAAACTATGTGTATGAATGTGAATACAAATATCAATATGTCAAACTTTTCGAAAGTTCCAAATACTTTTGGTACGGTAAAAGATAAACCGCAAGTGTCGCTGCCTAAGTAGCTAACCAAAAGCAGGGTTAATGCCGGATCCACTGCTAATGTAACAAAAGTCGTTCTAAACAAACCTGTCACTTTTGCACACTCAGCTTAAAACTTGTTGGTTTGTTCAGTATAATTATGCCAATATTTGTTTCAGAGCCAATGTAGTCACACTTGACACGTATCAGAAATTAAACGATATTTTTTTTTTTCAGAAATTAAACGGTGTTTTGTTTTTTGAAGAGCATCGCTTGCGGGCGATTATATTACACTCGAGAAGGTGGGGATTCTAACCCCCCACCTCCTCCTTCCATATTGGAAGGGTGACCACTGGGGTAAACCCCAGTGGTTAGAAATTAAACGTTGTTGAAGAGTATGATAATATTACACGCACAATCTTAAGATCGATTTCACACAATGCGAATACAATAGGAAGTGAAACCCTTCAAAGTACTTCAAAAGATCATACCCTTTATGCTTCCCGCGACGCCGAATCACATAGTATTGACTGGAGGACAAGGACTGGCCAATGACTGGGATCATGAACGCCTCATCACTATAGATCGCCGTGCTTGTGCCGCCCTGGCCATCACTCTGGTTCTTCGTGTAGTAGACGCTGAGGTCCTTGTTTTGAGGGAAGGGGAAGTCGTAGAGCTCGCCGTCCTTGCACAGCCCGAAGGAGCAAAAATTCTGGGCTTCCTCATCCTGAATCACTAGGTATCCAGAGCCTGGCCCCACCGGTGGAGCCTCTTGGAGGGCCTGAGGGTGCTTCTAGTAGACGGACAGAGGTCGAGTCACGTACATCTTCCAAAATAAGGAAAAAAATACTATAGTATTTCCATATGCAATCTTAAAATGTTGAAGATATGTTCATTTATGTGAGAAATATTAGTTTTAGTTTTTGAATGAATACCCCTGTTCTTCATATCGGCCACTCAAAGCACTACGGACATCTATATGGAATCTAAAGACTCGCTCTAAAGTAAAGATATTTTTTATGGAGTACATGCCAAAACGCAATCCCTACAAGGGAGAATCTATGGAAGTGGAAGATCGTATCTGATCCTGTCTGCATGCTATATCAACGCGAGGTGGAAACGGTTGAATATATCCTCTTGCTCTGCCCATGGACACAACAAGCATGGTCAGCCCCTTACCTTCAATTGCAAAACATGATAAAGGAGATAACGCGGTTCGATGCCTGGATAGTGAAGTTATAGAGGAAAAAAATAAAAATAAAGTACCTTCTCTGGAAATGGTGGTGTCGGTACTGTGCTGCATATGGGTAACGCGCAACAACACAATCTTCAGAGGCCGGTCTCCAAAAGAAAAGTATACAGTCGAATTGGGTCAGATCTTGCGAGATAACTTCAAAAAAATGGGACTTCTAGGCCTCGCAATCGGGGAAAATCAAGGAATCATCAACTTCTCTTACCTAGGTGGCACCTGAGAAAGGGGAACTGAAAATTAACGTTGATGGCGCTCTCGGGAAGGACACGACGGACGGCGCCGTAGCAGGCATATGTCGGGACTTTGCCGGGAACCTCGTTGCTAGGCGCTCCAGATCTGTCGAAGCTTCCACTCCAGCTCAGGTTGAAGCACTGGCGTCGCTTGAAGGACTTCAGTTCGTGTAGAGAAAAGGTTTTGGGAGAGTTTGTATCCAGTCAGACGGACTAGATCTGATAAGTGTTCTAAACTCCGCAGATTAGTACTCATGGGAAGCGCACCTGCTCTTCAGGGAATGCTTTCTTATCCTTGCAAGCCTCCCGTCCATGAGGCTTGAATTCGGCCCAAGAAACTATAACACGGTGGCTGATTGGGCTGCAAACGCTCATAAGAATCGTTGTCTTCCTTAGGACTGGACTTTTTTGCCCATACCAGCCCTTTGGGCTTTACTTTGTAGGAATGCCTCGCTGTGGGTAGCACTCGTATGATATAAATAAAGCCTCATATTTCGACCAGAAAAAGAAAGGTGGCGTTGCAACGTCAAGGATTAAATCGGTTGACTTTTATTACGGGGGAACTACTTTCTCGCGCGGTATTAAATGACTTGCCACGTCACTCCATCACTCGCATTGCCCTCCCCCATTTCCTCACCAAACACTGTGATGGCCTTCTTTTGAACAATCATATCCACTTCCACAGTATTGCGTTCATTGGCATAACCGTCATAAGTATGGACCTGCTCCCACCTCTGTTGCAACGTCATCTCACAGAACGCCGATGTCGCGATTTGATCCCCCACCTCCCCATCCTGATGAACATGAATGGGGAATACCACTTCCGCACCACAACCGGGTTCGAGCTCTTCCTATCGATCGAGAATTCAAGGCTCAGGAGCTTTGACCTCTGAGAGTCGTTGACTCCTGGTGCGTCATCATCCAAGAAGAGGTTCTTGGGCGTTTTGCCGTAGAGGGTCCAGCTCCTCTTCAGGAATCTCGGAGGGTACCCATCTGGGGCAACGGACTTTGCATGGAAGCCGCTGAACCCGCACATGGTCTCACGCCGGTAGATCACGAACTGCTGGTATACGTCACCTGGATCCAAAGGGCTCGGTTTCTTGTCTCAAATGTATCGGAAGCACAAGCAGGTGCCTTTGTCTTCTCCCGTCGAATGGGCATGCGCTTTCCTACGCGGCCATTCCAGATAGAATGATTTAGATCTTCTGAGAGATGGCACGAATATAAATCACGCAATAAGCAGCTAAGCTTTTATTAAAACCTATTTCCTAAGTGACGAGATAAGATGTAACTTCAACTATTGCAACAAAAGCGAGCTCTTGCAGAGATTTTTTGCAACCCCACGTCATCCATCCAATGATATTTCCCTGTCCTATTTATAAATATCAACATATTCATCACATAAACAAAAGCAGACAGGAAGTGTAACTATTCAAAGTACTTAGATCATACCCTTTATGCTTCCTGCGACGGCGAATTGCATAGTACTAATTCGAGGACAAGGGCCAGCCAACGACTGGGATCATGAACACCTCATCACTGTATGTGTCTTCATTGTCACTGTACCGCACCGTGAGGTCCTTGTTCTGAGGGAAGGGGAAGTCGTAGAGCTGGTTGTCCTTATACAGCCCCAAGCATCGGAAGTTCTAGGCTTTCTCATACTGAATCACCAGGTATCCAGAGCCGGGCCCTACTGGTGGAGCCTCCGAGAGGGCCTTAGGGTGCTTTCAGTGTAAGAGTTTTCCTAATGTGGACTAAATTAATTGATATTGTAATTTATTATTTTTATGGTTACCGTAAAATAGGGTTGGTCTAAGGTGAGATAGAAGGTTTTTCTTAATTAATATGGGTAATTTTGTTTAGTGTGGGCGAGTTGAGCCTGGCCGTAATAAGGGTCTCAGAAACTACTATAAATAGTCTTCAAGTCTCTCCTCTAACCCTTATTTTCACATGTATCCTCACCTAAGGAGCGTTTACCTAACGTTAAACGTGAGGGGGCCGCCTTATTGAGCCAGTGATACGGAGGGCAATAAAGGAGAATGACTTGATGCGTAAATAATCCCTTTTCTGCTTCCGCTTTAAAGAATAAGGGATGCCAAAACATGTGCGTTAATCTTTCTACTCAATTATGCATGCTCTTGTTCTGGTTATGGTGATCTTGGAATTGCGCAATTTGCATCCAACATGTAGTATCGGAGTAACCATAACCCTAGAACTTGAACGCATAAAGTTTTTTTCCCTAATTTGTGATTTTCGAGATTTTTTGTTCAATAAAAATAAAATTAAATCACAAATTCGGACTGGGCTTGACGAGACGAGCAAGACGGTCGGCGGCGCGTCGTCGGGGGAGGCCTCACGCGCCCCCACGCGCTGCCAGGGCGTCGAAGACGCACCCCACGCGCGGTCACGTGCCCTCACGCGCTCCCACGCGCGGGGCGCGGCTCGTGCGTGTGCTCCACGCGCCGCGCACTCAAGCGGCGCGTGCGGGCGCGTGGAGCCTCCGTTCAGCGCGTGGCTGGCGGCGTTGGATTCGTATGGCCGTCCTCTATCTTGTGGTGAATTTATTTTACATGTTTGATGATTTTATGGATGTGAAAATACATACGGAACCCTAAATACATGTATTTTTAGTGTATATTTGTGTATTTTTCTTGTATTTTCTGTGATTTTGGAAATACAGGTGTCGGGTTACAGGTATGTTATCACATAAATGTTATAAAAGTGTGATTCATTGATAATACATATAAAGTTCAATTTTTTATTAATGAGTCACACATTTATAATGAGATACAACCATTATGGTAGTAATTGAACTATGTATTGAGGTGATGAGAAACAGTAAAGGTTATGAAACTTTTGTTACTCAAGCATATTTCTTTATACACATTTGCTGAATGTGGGTAATGTATGTAAATTAAGTTATTGCATATTGTATTTAAACTCATCTAGTCACTTGGTAATGTCTATCAAGTTGAACATTTTTTTTATGGTTAAGAAATATGGCAACATTTACGCAGAGTAATAGTATCTATTGTTGTAGTTTAGATATTTGCTTATGTGGTTTGACTCAATTTATAGGCCTTTAGTTGATGCAATGATAAGTTGTTACTTGAAGTTGGCTAATAAATTAGTTGTTGGCTTTGGAGTCATGTTTTGCCTTATGAAACTCATGAGCGATAGTGAATCAGCTGTTAGGCTTATCGATCTGTGGTACCCTGTATTGCTATTGATGTTAACTTGTGATAGATTCTGTAGATCAACATTCTTTTTATGTTGTTCTGGTAATTTGTAATCTGAGTGCACAAGAGACGCTTTCTTCTATGTTATGAGAAATTTCTTGTGTTGTTATGATCAGTGATTTTCCTGGATAAATAAAACAGTGTAATTAGCATGATATGTGATTTTGGTGATTTACCGCCTCTGTCACTAAAGTTAAAATCGCATATATAAGTTGTATGTGAGAAGTAAGGTTTATATCCCTGATATGAGAGAGTTTCAAGGATTCAATTGAGTAGTGACCGCCAAAGTGGCACGCTTGATTGGATTTGAGAAATTTCGGTCTCATATATTGATTGGGATGTCTCCTGGTCTAATGCGTAGTCATACTCCCAAAGGAGGTGATTGTGTATTAGTTTATGGAGGGATACATGATGGTATGGTGGAGGAGTGACTGATCCTAGTAGTTCATATGCCCAGAGGTGATGAATTTACAAAAATTGGAATATATTCTCATGACCGCTATCATGTGGGGAGTATACAATTGCATGTCATATATTCTGCCCAAAGGTGATTATATGATTTTGCATGTAACTCTTTGGATGTGTACTTGTACGTCAAGTTACACAGTGCTCACATGATGCTAATTACATACATTGCTTGTTATGTGAGCAGTAAGGTTTATATCCATGGTATGAGAGAGTTTCAAGGATTCAATTGAATAGTGACCGCCAAAGTGGCACGCTTGATTGGGTTTAAGAAATTTCGGTCTCATATACTGATTGAGATGTTGCCTAGTCTAATGTGTGGTCATACTCCCAAAGGAGGTGATAATGTATTAGTTCATGGAGGGATACATGATAGTGTGGTGGAGGAGTGACTGATCCTAGTGGTTCATATGCCCAAATGTGATGAATTCACGAAGATTGGAATATATTCTCATAACCGCTATCATGTGGGGAGTGTACAATTGCATGTCATGTATTCTTCCCAAATGTGATTATATGATTATGCATGTAACTCTCTGGATGTGTACTTGTACGTCAAGTTGCACAGTACTCACATGATGCTAATTATATACATTGCTTGTTATTTTAGTCACATTTTCTATAATTAATAACTCAACTATTATTGAGGTTTTTACTGCTTCAAATTTTAAGTTGTGGACATATGCTTTACTGCTTGGGAAAATAACAATAGAATTTGCTTACTGTCCATGAAGTGTTCCATTCTGGAACAGTTAAAAAGTGGCTTGTCTACTGACTGCACTGCTAAAAGATGATGAAAGCTTTAATGGCTTGAAGTTATGTTTTATCTAATATCGTAATTAGGACACATCTGCAAAGATTGTGTTTAAATTCTAATGGCATATACATCTCGTATATGGTTGAAGAGTTTGTTTCCAAAAAATTTCTATTTAAGGAATAATCTCACACATGTCTAAAGGAAGAGTAGAAAAGTTGACAATGTTGATATGCTGTCTACTCTTAACGGTTATCTAAAGACTTCTGTAGATTATTGTGGAAGTAAAATTACCAAGATAAAGAATAAAACAATTACAATTAGTCTTAAAAAGTTGTCAGGCTTAATAGTGGCCGTGAGTATTTTGGCAAGTATGACAATGTGGAATAGCTTAAAAGGTCATTTGTCAAATACTTGGTAAATTCTGGGGTGGTAATTTAATTACTATGCTTGAAAATCCTGACAAAAGATTTGGTTGAAATGCATAATTTCACCATAATTAACATGGTGATGAGTAAGATTAATTTATCGGTATACTGTGGGTTGATATTTTGAAAGCAACTCTTTTCACATACAAAATGTGTTTTCTTATCAAAGTTGTTTCATAAACTTCTTTTGAGTTATGGACTGAACATAAATAACTTGAATCATATTAAAATATAGAGGTGTCATGTAGAAGTGAGATTGTCTAATCCAATTTAAGTGCGTTGCAATTCAGATTCACTCAGAATTATTTTGTATCTTATCCAGATTGTTAAAAGGGGTATCAATTTTATGACCCTAAAGAAGGTACAAGAATTATGGAATCACATACGATAAAGTTTCTACAGTTTGACGTAATTGTAGAGGATAGCTGCTCTCAAACTATTAATGATAATAGTACGATGAAAAGTTACTGTGTCTTTGTCTTTGCCTATACAGATAATTGTGATATAGACAATTATGGAATCTCTTGTACCGTAGACTAAACTTATTGAGGTTTAATGTACTATTCTTAATATAGTTTATGATGAAATTTCTCAAAACTCTCAAGTATAGAATGAAGTGGTTGTATTAGGAGATTTGTTAGGGAAATACGATCAGTTATACCATTATACAATATAGTCTATTTGTAAGAGCATGATTACAATATCAACTACATGGTTGATTTAGCGACATATATATAAATATCGTTGCTTGTTCTCAATCAAGTATGTGATTAGATGCCATAAAAGATGATAAAGTTTTCACTCTGAAAGAGAGGTGGATAGTTTATAGTGAAGAAATAATTATTTCTTTATAATATTTTTTAAAAATTCTTTCAGAGTGAACGTGGCATTAATAGCTCTTTTTGATAGAAACTTACGCCAAATATATACAAAATCTATATAATGCAATCAGAAGATTTTGAAGATTTTGCGGCACATGTTTTAAATAAACTTGTGTGTAGACTGAAAAGTCTTATTCATGGTCTTAAGCAAGTTTCCAAATAATATTATTAAAGTTTTGTAACTTTGTTATTTCGTTCATTGGGAACAATGTAATTTAATATACTGCAAGGTCAGTGGGAGGAAATTTATTTTTCTCATACTCTATGAACATGATATTTTGCTTACAAGTAGTGACCTTGAGACATCTTTTATCTTTTGTACTGAGGTCCGTAAGGATTTTTTTTGCCATATTATATTATATTTTCTCGGAGGACATACATCATTGCAAGCTAGGAATTGCTCCTATTGTTAAGGGTGATGGACTCAATCTAGTACATTGTCCTTATTTAAATATTGAGAAAATCTAATTAAAAGGTGTACCTTGTGTCAGTGCATTTAAAAGTATAATGTATGCTTGAATTTGCACTAAACTAAATATCGTCTTTGCGACGGGACTTCTAGGCAGAAATCAATCAAATCCAGGACGTGATCACTGCGTTGTTGCCAAGAAGGTTTTAAGGTACTTAAAGAGAACAATGGATTATATGCTAATTTACAGACATGTTCAGTTCTTGCAGTTAGTAGGGTATTTAGATGTAAACTTTACTGGCGGTTATGATGACATGAGATTAATAACAAATTACATATTTATGTTAGCAGGAAGTGTAGTAAATAAAGTTTTATGTCATCTTCTACTATGTAAGCAGCGTTAATAACATTCTTTTAGGCTGTTACTTGGACTATTAGGTTCTGGAACCTCATTAAGGAGTTGGCCGTTTTTTAATTTTATAGATTGACCCATACGGTTGTATTGAGACAATAAATTTTTTGTATTTTTATTAATAACAGAGGTCTCAAGGGGTCTTAATATATGGCAGTCAAATTCTTTGACTATAAAGAAATGGTATAGAAAGGTGACGCTATAATATAATATATTTCCACAGATGATATGATTGCAGATCCACTAACTAAAGGCCTACGCCCATGTGTATTTGAGCGACATATCATTAGCATGAGCCTAGGAGCATCATGAGATGATGTTGTTTAATGGGAACTATTTTGGCTTTACTCTAATAAAGTTTACATCTGTGTTCGTTACATTTAGTAACGGTTTGATATGTATCAACTTTTGCATTCAACAAAATATTTTTGAATGTGTTGTTATTATGTTGAATACATATTGATAAAGTCTCAAGGTATTGTATAAACCTTGAGTGAAGGCTAGGGGCATTCAGTTATTAGCTTTGTGCATATGCCTTGTTATACATAAAGAAATGTTAACCGTAAGGACAAGGCATATGTGGGTTCATTGGAACCATAAAGACATTCTCTAGTGGCACAAGTTTTTGTGACGCTTAAGGTAAGAGAATGGACATTCTCTCATGGCACAAATTTTTTGTGACACTTAAGGTAAGAGAATGGTGACTGACAAATGAGATCTCTCCACGAGAGATGTTGTCCATTTGACACACTATCATATTGAATCCATATCAACAAAGTTGAAAATACTTGTGACCATGGAAGGATTTGTGTGTATACATGCAGTTACCGCCATGATTCGGTGTTTGAGACTTTATGGGATAGGATTGACTATTAAGAATTATCTCTGGACTAAATGTGCGCATATACAATACGATTTCAATTAATATAGTCCAAGTGGGAGAATGTAAGAGTTTTTCGAATGTGGACTAAATTAATTGATATTGTAATTTACTGTTTTTACGGTTACCGTAAAACAAGGTTGGTCTAAGGTGAGATAGAATGTTTCTTAATTAGTCTAATATGAGGCTGGCTAGTGTGGGCTGAGTGGAGCCTGGCCCGTAATGAGAGAGCCTGGCTGGAAACTCTATAAATAGTGCTCAAGTCTCTCCTCTAACCCTTATTCTCACATGTATCCTCACCTAAGGAGCGTTTACCTAACGCTAAACGTGAGGGGGCCGCCTCATTGAGCCAGTGATACGGAGGGCAATAGAGGAGAATGACTTGATGCGTGGATAATCCCTTTTCTGCTTCCGCTTTAAAGAACGATGGATGCCAAAACAGGTGCGTTAATCTTTCTACTCAATTATGCATGCTCTTCTTCTGATTATGGTGATCTTGGGATTGCGCAATTTACATCCAACATCCAGTAGACGGACAGAGGCCGTGTCACGTACATCTTCCAAAATAAGAAAAAAAATAGCTATAATATTTCTATATGTAGTCTTGAAATTGTTGTAGATATGTTCATTCATGTGAGAAGTATTAGTTTCTTGAATGAATGCCCCCGTTTAAAAGAAGTTGGGGTTGCAACGTCAGAGATCAAACCGGTTGACTTTTATTGCGAGAGGATGTGCGCAGAAATATCTCTCTGAGTCCCGTGCCCGTCGGGATGAGCACGGCTTGTGGCGAGCAAGCAAGCAATCAAGAACTAGAGTAGATATTACATTTTAAAAAAAGAGACTCTTCTTCTTCCCCCCTTGAAAATTCCATGGAATGTTCGCGAGGTCTCTAAGATTCCTCATCTTCGATTCCTTTTGTTCATTGAGTTGTTGTCTTTACATGCGAAGGAACGAATACGACGATAGCCCTTTAGAATTTTATGTTTTCTAGAGAACTTCACCGGTCTAAAAGTCTTGGACAAGCCAGCAACCATTGTTGATCGGACTGTTGAGGACGACATTCATCAATTAAAGAAAGAAGAAAATTTGCACAAGAAGAGTGAAATTCAACTGTCTTTGGAAATGGCAAAGCAAGTGGAGCGATGTTTTTCTTAAGGCTCAGGATAAAAAGAATTTTTTATTTTTTTTCTTTCCATAAGTACGGAATTTATGAATTATTGTCCGAGGAAGCCTTACTTTTGTTTTGCGATTGGTCCGGGATCGTGACGTCCGGTGTATCCTTTTGCGCAGAATTTCGTTTAGTTTTTGCAAAAATTTATGAAAATGATATGTATAAATGTGAAATACATATATCAATATGCGAAACTTTTCAAAAGATAAATCAGAAGTGTAAGGGCATGCATAATAATTATTTTATTTCTGATCAGATTTATTTTTCTATTTTTGGGAATAGGTTTTAAAAAAAATATTTGGTAACGCGATTTCATTTTTTTATTTTTGAAACAAACTTTTAATCCAGAATTAGGTTTGGAATAGAAAAAAGAAGTAAAAATTTTCTACTTAATAAAAACTATTCTAATCACTTACTCTCGTGACTAGTCGATCGCCCACTAGTTGCCAACCAACGTTGCCCGCCAACCATCATTCTTCCCCACCGCCCACCATCCTGCTGTCAACTACCTCCCATTGTCGATTGGTAGCCGATCGCTAGCGAAGGAGAAATTTATATTCTGAGAACAAAAAAATTATGTTTTATCAAACACATTTGCTCATAAACTTATCCGGGGAATAAAAATAGAAAAAAATATTTTTGATCATAATTTGTATTCAAAGACAAAATGATTATTATTTGCACCCTAAGTAGCCAAGTAAATGTAGGGTTAATGCTGGATTCACAGATAATGTAACAAAAGTCGTTTTACACAAGCCTGTCCTTTTTGCACACTCAGCTTAAAACTTGTTGCTGGTCTGTTCAATATAATTATGCCAATATTTGTTTAGAGCCAATGTAGTGACACTTGACACATGCTCGCTTACTATGCCTTTCTCGATTTTTTCAATTATAGTTTGTTCAAATATAACCTTAGTACTAATATGTGCCTACCCAATATGAGTCATATTGTTAATATTTCAATGAAATACTAACAATGAGGATTAGCATAATTATGTAAGTAGCTAGGTTTTGAGAATAAGTAGAGGGTCAAAACCACACACGCACAAAAAAAAAAATCTAATTAAGTACATTCATGTCATAGTTATACATAATTAATTTTTGCGTCGTAAAAAATCTCAAAGTGTTATACTCATGACAAATCTACGAAAATCTCAAGGCAAAATTGGGAAAAATTAGGGAATTTTAGCATATTTTCAAAACATGAAGGAGCTCTTCGTGCAAAATTATCATATTTAAGTAGATTTTCTTATCTCAGTTCATTTTCTTCAATTTTGGCTTCCCTTGTAAAATCTTATTAATAATCGGATCCACGTTACGCACCAATCATTTGCGTGATTTGCCATGTGTGTTTTCATTTCCACAATATAACAGGGATATTGGATGTAACTAATGAAAAATAAATTTGTCAAGGGTGCATCAATTTTGGATTTTTTGCTATAAAAAAATTAGTTAAGATATATGTGGCACGGATGTATAAATTTGAGATTTTTTGTGGTACTAACATTTAAGTATATTGATCTTCAAAGGACTTAATCAGTTAGATATATCATGCAAGTTAAAGAATTCATTTGCATGTTTCAAAATTAAAAAGATATAGTTACACAACCAACATAAGCTTAGGTATAATTACCATAAATATTCTAAATCTAGTATTAATTCAATTCTAAACTTTTCAATTGGTCAATTTAGTACTAAACATTTTGATAATTTGTCAATGTAGTTCATTCGATCAATTTTGGCCGGAAATTATTAACATGAACTTTAACTATCCTACGTTACACAACCAGTGTCGACATGAATTTTTTTGGAATTTTTTTAAAACTTTTTAATTTTAAAAATATCAGTTCTTTTCTTTTCTTTTTTCTTTTGTTTCCCTCTTCCTCCACAGGTCGTTGAACCTCCACGATGGCTGGTGACTAGCTACACGCAAGGGCCGACCTCATATGTCGGGCAAGGCTCACCCTCATAGGGGCAAGGTTGCCCAAGACTGGTGAGGTCGAGCCTTACCGACCCTTGGTGAGGCTCAATTTTGCTTATGTGAGGATGCCCAAAGCTCGCAAGGCGTCACCTCCGTTGAGCTTCTCTCTCTTTTTTTTTTTTTTCTTTTTTTTTTATGTACATATTGTCATAATCAATTTACATGCTTGTCGGACTTGTGGTAAGAGGTGGGCGGAATTTGCGCTTCTCGTCTCTATTCAGCGTTAAGTGAGAGTAGCGCCATATCCTTTCCGTGCTGGTAGCAAGGGGTCAAGACCCAAGCTTATTGAAGGCATTTTTATGGTCACCTGGCTCAAGCACACTTGCAGTTAGTACAAGGGCACTTTTACAGATACATATTCGGGCAATCCCTGGCATGCTTTAGTATTGAGCATAGTTAAAATCTCATGCACAACATAAAGGAACGTTAGAAAGCTATTCAAAGATATAACTGCTCAACCTCCATATTCAAGTTCGTCGACAACTTGTCTTGGCTTATGCTTTTCTTTTTTATGATCTAACATAAGTGGAATTTCACACCGTAAGTAAGGTTGGTCATTGCTTGCTTTTCGTGCTTCATGCGCACACAGTCACTCAAATGTTTGGGCATTGGGCCTTAGAAATTTTAGGTCTTTGGTTTGAGGCATTGATGAAAAGTTTACAACAACTCCAAAGTTGGTGCAGTTGACTGGGGCTACAGAATATCTCTGAATCAAAAATTGGAAATCTCTTGTTCAAATCCCACAAACTATATGTAAACTGCTGTAAGTTAGGGCAATTTGCAAATGTCGAATGTCCAAATTTAATCCATTCATTGATCTTGCGGAGTATTGCATGGGTCTCAAATAATCACGTCTCCATGCTTATGCTCCTAAAATATCAAAAAGCAAAAAAGAAAGTATGCTCAACAACTATGCAAGTGGATTCTATATGATTTGCAGTGGCCGGACCTCTAGTCTTTTAAGAAAGCACATGTGAAATTCAACTAAAATGTCATCTCGTTTTGCCTTAAAAAACCTAAAATTCTTACCTTTGCTTGTTGCTTACATTTCTCCATTGACTGTTCCTCACGGATGAACATGGACAACATCGAATACTGAAAAGCCAATACAAAAATTCTCACTCCTCGCTCTACATAGGTAGGCATATTTACAATAATGTAATTTACAGCATAGACGAATGAACAACACTTGAAGGAACAAGTACAAACCAAGCATGTCTAGCATAAGAACTTAGCTAAGCTTTCATGGGCAAGAGACACAGAAACAGCAAAGATTAAACCAACAAAAGACAGAACACTGATGAGGAAATGTCACTCCCATTTGCTCCTCACTTGGTGCGTGTGCATGAAGTCATAAGCCAACACCAAAGTCTTATCCATTCTCTTCAGCACAAAACTCTCCACCAACACATAACAGCCAAACCTCTTCCAATTCTCGCTCGACCCGCTTTTGATGAACCCCTCCGCTCTCTTCACCCTCACTCTCTTCTCTCCCTCCTTCACCCAACCCACTCTCTCTTCCTCCCACCTCATCCTCTCCACAATCGCCATGCCTAGCCCTATCCCTCCTCTCTTACTCCTAAACCACACCACTCCATCATTCACATCGCCCTCCCCAGCTTTCTCACCAAACACTGTGATGGCCTCCTTCTGAACAAGCACATCCACATCCACAGCATTGCCTTCACTGGCATGATTCTCACACACATGGACCTGTTCCCATCTCTGTTGCAGCGTCATCTCGTAGAACGCCGACGTCTTGATCTGGTCTCCGACCTCCCCGTCCTTGATGAACATGAACGGGCAGTACCACTTCCCCACCACCACTGGGTCCGAGCTCTTCCTTTCGATCGAGAAGTCAAGGCTCGGGAGCTTTGACCTCTGAGAGTCGTTGACTCCTGGCGCATCGTTATCCAAGAAAAAGTTCTTGGGCGTTTTGCCATTGAGGATCCAGCCTTTCCTCTTCAGGAAACTTGGAGGGTACCCACCTGGGGCGACGGACTTTGCACGGTAGCCGCCGAACCCCCACATAATCTCACGCTGGTAAATCACGAACTGCTGGTAAATGTCGTCAGGATCCAAAGGGCTCGGTTTCTTGTCTGGAACGTATCGGAAGCACAAGCAGGTGCCCGTGTCTTCTTCCATCGAATTAGCATGCGCTTCCCTACACGGCCATTCCAGATAGAATGATTTAGACTTTCTGAGAAATGCCACGAATATAAATCACGCATTAAGCAGCTAAACTTTTACTAAAACCTAATTCCTAAGTGACGTGATAAGATGTAACTTCAACCACTGTAATAAAAGCGAGTTCTCGCAGAGATTTTCTCACAACCCCACATCATCCATCCAATGATATTCACCTGTCCTATTTATAAATATCAACATATTCATCACCTAATTCAACAACAGACAAGAAGTGAAACTATTCAAAGTACTTAGAAAGATCATACCCTTTGTGCTTCCCACGACGCTGAATCACATAGTACTGATTGGAGGACAAGGGCTGGCCGACGACTGGGATCATGAACACCTCTTCATGGGATGTGTTTTCACCGTCACTGTTCCGGACTGTGAGGTCCTTGTTCTGAGGGAAGGGGAAGTCATAGAGCTCGCCGTCCTTGAACAGCCCGAAGAAGTGGAAGTTCTGGGCTTCCTCGTCCTGGATAACCAGGTATCCAGAGCCAGGCCCCGCCGGCGGAGCCTCTGAGAGGGCCTCGGGATGCTGCCGGTACATGGACAGAGGCCGCGTCACATACATCTTCAACAAAAGAAAAAGAACTTCTGTATTTTACTACCTAATCTTGAAATATCGAAGATCTGTTCGTTTGCGCGAGAAACATGAGTTTCTTGAAGTGACGCCCCCATTTATAAGAAGGTGGGCAGGCATTTCTTTCTCGGTTTAACCGGTCAAATTGACTGGATGCTTTGGCCAGCAAGCAAGCGAATCATGTATCGTCACGTGCCCACTCGTCTTCTTTGACTTGGCTCCTTCTCTTATTGTCATGTGCTGGTCCTTGAAAATTCCAAGTACATTTTCCATTAGTTTATGTTCATGGCCTTTTTGTCTTTGCAAGGAAGGAACGAATCCGACGATGGCCCATCGGAAAATCTATGTTTCTCTAGCGAATCTCACCGGTCCAAAGTCTTGGACAAACAGTTCAGCAACCATTAATGGGTCAAAAACAGAACAAAAAGAAAAGTCGTACAAGAAGAACGAAAATTCAAATACGCTATCGGTTTCGTATCCAATACATTTCGTCCAAATGTTACCATTTGGTGCAAATATGTGCCCGCCAATTCCGTGTCATTTTTCGAGAAAACACTAACAACGATGATTAAAAGTCTCCATGTGAGTAGCCAGATTTATGTGATTAAGTTCATTAATGATGAAATAACGTAATTACACTAATCAAGTAAATTAAAATATTCAATTGCATAAATTAAAAGTTTGAGGATTGCATCCGATATAAGATTAAGATAAAACTTGAATTGATTCCCTTTATTTCATTTTATGGAGATGCTAAGATCCTCATAAGTCATAACAGGAACTAAAAAGATTTTTTTATTTTTTCTTAAGAATGAATTTTTTTCTGTCGAAGATAAAAACAGTATACTCTTATGATTTATTTTTTAACGATCTAATATGAGTAGAATTTCATTCACTAGTAACGTAGTTCATTGCTTTCTTTTTGGCTTACTTAGTGAAGCTTCTAGCGTACGCACTTCCTTAAATGTTTGGCCATTTCATTCTAGAAACTATAGGTCTTTGTTTCGAAGCATGGTTGAAGAGTCTATATAACAATTCTAGTGTTGGTGTGATTGATTGGGGTGCTAGCTTCTTCATCAAAAATTGGAGATTCGAATCCCACCAAGTACTTGCAAACAGCTTTGCATTAGGACGACTTACATATGCCAAATATTTGAATTTAATCCATTCGTGGTGCTCGCAAAGTGTTGCAATACTTTCTAAATAGCCATGTTTCCACACCCGTGCCCCTGAAATGTGTTTGTGCATAACAATTTCAAGTGGATTGTACATGGTGTGCAGTGGCCGAATCTTTGGTCTTTTAAGAAAGCATTCTTGAAATTTATCTAAATATCTACTTGTATTGCCTTAGAAACTGAAATTCTTACCCTTGCTTCTTACATTTCTCCATCGACAATTCTTGATGGATGGACATGCGTAACAATAAAAGCTGAAAGCCAATACAAAAAATATCGCTCCTTGCTTTATAACGGTAGGAATAACTACGGTAATATGTTTTACAGCATAGACGAATGGACCACACTTGAAGGAACAAGTACAAACCAAGCATGTCTTGCATAAGAACTTAGCTAAACTTTCATGGACATCAGTCACAGAAACAGCGAAGATTAAACCCACAAAAAGCAGAGCGCTGATGTGGAAATTTGTCACCCTCACTTGCTTCTCACTTAGTGAGTGTGAAAGAAGTCGTAAGCCAACACCACAGTCTTACGCCTTTTCTTCAGCACAAACCTCTCCACCAGCACATAACAACCAAACCTCTTCCAACCCTCCTCACTCAACCCGCTCTTGATGAACTCCCCCCTCCTCTTCACTCTTGCTGTCTTTTCTCCCTCCTTCACCCAACCCACTCTCGCTTCCTCCCCCCTCATCCTCTCCACAATCACCATTTTCAGTCCTTTTTTTCTTTTCTTACTCCTAAACCACATCACTCCATCACCGACATCACCCTCCCCAGCTTCCTCACCACACACTGTGATGGCCTCTTTCTGAACAGCCACATCCACTTCCACAGCATTGCCTTCATTGGCATAATTCTCGCAGGCATCGACCCGTTCCCACCTCTGTTGCAGCGTCATCTCATAGAACGCTGACCTCTTGATCTGGTCCCCGACCTTCCCGTCATTGATGAACATGAATGGGCAGTACCACTTCCCCACGACCACCTGGTCCGAGCTCTTCCTGTCAATAGGGAAGTCAAGGCTCGGGAGCTCTGACCTCTTCGAGTCGTCGACTCCCCGCGCATTGCAAGGAGAAGTTCTTGGGCTTTTTGCCATGAAGGGCCCAGCATTTCCTCTTCAAGAATCTCGGTGGGTACCCATCCGAAATAACGGAGCCCGCATTGAAGCCGGTGGACCTAAACCCGTCCATAGTCTCATTCCGGTAGATCTCAAACAGCTGGCATACGTCATCTTGATTCCACGGGCTAGGTTTCTCGTCTCTATCGTGGCCCTTCGAATTAGCATGCGCTTTCCTACATGGCCATTCAAGATAGAACGATTTAGACTTTTTGAGGAATGCCATTAAACTAAATCATGCAATAAGCAGCTAAACTTTTACTAAAACCTGTTTGCTAAGTGACGTGATAAGCTGTAACTTCAACTATTGCAACAAAAGCTGGTTCTTGCGTAGACTTTTTCACATCCCCACATCATCCATCCGATAATATCCCCTTGTCCTATTTGCAGATATTGACATATTCATCACCTAACTCAAGAACAGACTGAGGAAGTGAAACTATGCAAAGTACTTAGAAAGATCTTACCCTTTATGCTTCCCGCTACGCTGAATCACGTAGTACTGCTAGTAGGACAAGGGCAGATTGACGACTGGGATCATCAACACCTCATCTTTGTATATCTTTGTGCTTGTGCCTGGGTACCGGACGGTGAGGTCCTTGTTCTGAGGCTTGTTCTGAGGGCACTGGACAGTGAGGTCTTTGTTCTGAGGGAAGGGGAGTTCATAGTGTTGAAATAATAGCCGTTTCTTCCTGCACGTTTTGCTGATTTGGTTTTTTTAGTTATTTTAGTCTTTAAGAGTTAGTGGAGTCATGTTTAGCTAATTTGTGTGTTAGTTGTCCTAGTTTTTAGAAGTTAGTGGAATAAGTGCTTTATGCAAAACATGGGTAGTTTTAGTGGTGTTTTATGTTATGTATCTGTCTTTGTAAAAGACTTCGATATTCTGAATGAAAAAGAAGAAGTTTCAGCCTCATCTCTTCTCCCCTTTAGATATTTTACAATGGTATTAGAGCCTGTGAAAAGAGTGAGAGAGTTTTAAAAAGATAAAGAAGATTTAGAGGTGTGAGATACCTTCGTGAGATAATTGCAGCAGCAACATTTCCAATGGCCACCTACAATTTTGTTCAACCAGCAATTTCACACTTTGATGGTACTATGACCATTGGAGCACGCTAATGGAGAATTTTTATAGTCAAAGGAGTATTGATCGGTCGTCGAATCTGGAATACAAGAGCCACCGGTAGGCATGTGTTGACACCTATTTTCAAACAAAAACAAAAAGAAAAACAAAAAAACAACAAAAACAAAAACAAAAACAAAAAAGAAGAAGAAAAACGCTTGGGTGTCGGGTCGGGCCTGATCCAGCCTTGCCCCGGCCCGCCTCCCTTTCTTTTTCCCCTGCACTAGCCCCAACCCAGTATTCTTTTTCTTCTCCTTTGGCCCGGTCCACCCCAACCGGTCTTCCTCCTCTAGCTCTAGCTCGCACGTGAACCTACAAGAAAAAGAAGAGAAAAGACAAGAGCAGAAAGGAAGAGTAGGACAGCAGAGGAGAAGGGACAGGAAAAGAAAGGAAGAGCAGAGGAGAAGGGACGGTTTCAGAAAGGAAGAGTAGAGGAGAGGATAGGAGCAGAGAGTAGGAGAGCAGCAGGGGGGAGAAGAGAACAGGGGAGGAGGAAACATGAGGAATCGAGGAAGAACAAGAGCGAGAGAGAGAGAAAGGAGAGGAAAAGAAAGAGAACAGTGCCGGAGAAGGAAGCCGAGGAGGAGGAGGCCCCTCAAGACGCCCTACCACCGCCGGTGAGCCGCCGACCAATGCCATTTCCTCCGGAATCTAGGTAGGCGTTTTATTGAACACCTTGCGTTCACTCCCAAAATCGTGTCAGCCAGAGCTCACCCTGACCACTTCGAGCGAGCTCCGGCCCCCCTACCCATCCCTATTGCATTTCCTGAACGATGGTAGGTCTCCTTAGTTCCTTAGGTTCACGCTCGAACCTCGGCCGAGCCAAAAGTTCTTTATCCCGTTAGTGCAAATTACCTATTTGTCGAAATGCCTCGCCAAAAACCAGCTCCGTCGTCCCTAGCTTCAACTCAATCTTTCGACCGGAGCACCGCCGCGATCTAGCCGGAAGCCGAGCTCGTCCCTACCTAGTCGAAGCGAGTTGTCACGCCCTAGCCGGACGCCACCCACGCCGGTCGCCATCGCTGCTTCCCTTGTCGTGACCGGGTAGTCGCAGAACAAGGGGGTGCGGGCCAGCAGAACGCCGTCCTCAACCGACCCCTTGCTGCCTCCTACTAGCAGCCTGACCGATGCAGGCCACCGCCTTTGTCCCCCTTGGAAGCCACCCCGCAGGGCGCCGTCATCGTCCTTCCCGTCACAGCTGGTCAATCGCAAGAGGGGGGGAAGAGGTGCAAGCCAAGTTGGGCCAAATCGATCCGGCCAACTCGGCCTTTTTCTCTTGGGCTGCGGAAGTTTTACGGTGGGATTGGGCCTGTTGGTTGGGCCCAATCCAGGCCACATAAAGGCCCCAACAAGCCCGACCATCTCTAGTTAGGCCTAACCCATTTTCGGGCCGGTTGACCGGCCCACCCCCAGAAGGACCGGACTCGGGTGGGTTTGACTGACCCGCCCTGACTGGGTCAGACCGGACTCGACTTGGTTCGCCCCAAAAAAAAATTCGAAAATCTAAAAAATGCGGGGTTTGGTTAGGAATTGTCATGTCTTGCATTCTTAGTGTAATTAGGCCTTTATTTGCTCGTATATTGATTATATCGCATGTTTAATTTGCACGTGCTCAATTTTACTACAATTAGGATCTTGGTAGCTATAATTATTATTTTAATGATTGCGCACCCACATGATCACCTCGCATGTTAGTGGATATGTGTAAAATCAAATAGAATTAGGTACCGAAAGGGCACTAATTGGTCAATTAGTGTAATCAAGTCCCCGACCCTAGATTCTCTAGTTGCGTAGGAAGCAAGGCATACTCCCATGCCTCACTTGGTTTCTACCCGATCCTAATAGGCTAGTGGCGACTCCTTATTGCGAAATCCTTAAGGATATCCCAATGTTGCGCGAGGTATGGGCTTGGGAGAGCCCGTGCCTAATCATGGGCTTTAGGTCCATCCTTTAGGTAACACCCCTAAACATGTTCCCTCCCCCCGAGGGATAGGTCGCGACAGCATGGCTTTGATAGATCCCCAGAAAGTAGAATTGGAAGCTAGAAAGCTAAAGGACCTGAAGGCGAAAAATTATCTCTTTCAAGCTATTGATAGTCCCATCTTGGAAACTATTCTTTGCAAAGAAACTTCCAAGGATATTTGGGATTCTATGAATAAGAAATATCAAGGCTCTGTTAGGGTGAAGCGTGCATAGCTTCAAGCCTTGAGAAGAGATTTTGAGACACTACCGATGAAGGATGGAGAATCTGTCACCGGCTATTGTGCTAGAACAATGGAGATCAGCAACAAGATGCAATTCCATGGCAAGAAGATAGACGACGTCACCATTGAGGAGAAGATTTATGTTCCCCGACACCAAAGTTTAATTATTTTGTCTGTTCAATTGACAAGTTGAAAGACATAGATGTGCTCTCTCTTGATGAATTGCAAAGCTCCTTATTGATCCATGAACATAAGATGAACAGAAGTTCAACAGTAGAGAAGCAAGCGTTGAAGGCTTCTACCAATACTCATTCTAACAATTTCAGAGGAAGGGGTAGAGGTAGAGGTAGAGGAAGGGGAGATTGAGGGAATAGAGATGCTAGCAGGAATTTCAAAACCAATAATGAGCAATTTCAAGGCAAAGGCAGAGGACGGGATCCTAACAAATCCAAAGTAGAGTGCTTTAGATGTCATTTTGGTCATTATGCATATGAATGTTATACTAGGTTGCCTAATAATAAAGAAAAGGCAGAGAGTTCAAATTTTGTTGAAGAAAAGGAAGCAGAAACGTTATTGATGGCTATTCAAGATGAAATGGAGCCCAAGTTAGATATTTGGTATGTGGATACAGGCTGTAGTAACCGCATGAGTGGAAGTAAGTCTTCTTTTTCTTATTTAAATGAAGATTTTCATTCTACTATGAGTTTTGGGGATTATTATTCTACTGTGAAAGTGATGTGAAAATGTAATATTAAGATAAGAAATAAGAATGGTTTTGTGGAAACCATCTTTAATGTGTTGTACATTCCTGGCCTGAAAAGTAACCTATTGAGTGCTGGTCAATTACAAGAAAAGTATTATATTATCACCATTAAGAAGGGTGTTTGTGAAATTTATGATTATGTTAGAGGTACTATTGCAGTTGTTCATATGAGTTCAAACATATTGTTTCCGTTAAAGATTGAAAATATTCAATCTTGTTTGATGGCTGAAAAGAAAGATCCCTTATAGCTGTGGCATTTTCGCTATAGTCACTTGAGTTTTGGTGGATTGAAAACCCTCTAATAGAAAAGCATGGTGACAGGTCTTCCTCAAATTGCTACTCCTTCCCAAGTCTACGAAGAATGCGTTGTTAGCAAATAATATCGTTCTTAATTTTTATAAGAGAAGTCATGGAGAGCAAAGGATGTTTTGTAGCTGATGCATTCGGACATTTGTGGTCCTATAAACCCATCTTCTAATATAGGTAAAAGATACTTAATTACCTTCATTGATGATTTTTCCAGAAAAACCTGGGTTTATTTTTTACAGGAAAAATCAGAAGCTTTCTCCACATTTAAAAGCTTCAAAGCTCGTGTTGAAAATGAAGCAGGAAATACCATTATAACCCTTCGAACATATCGTGGTGGCGAATATTGCTTAAAAGAATTTGAAGTTTTTTGTACACAACATGGCATTCGAAGAGAGCTTACAACTGCATATACACCACAACAAAATGGTGTATCTTAGAGTAAAAATAGAACCATTCTCAACATGGTGAGAAGCTTATTGACAAGAGGAAGAGTTCCAAAAACTTTCTAGTCAGAAGCAGTAAATTGGAGCATTCATGTTTTGAACAAAAGTCCAACTTTTGTTGTTCAAAATATAACAGTAGAAGAGGCTTAGAGTGGGAGAATATTGGCTATATATCACTTTAGAATATTTGAATGCATCACATATGCCCATGTTCTAGATGAGAAAAGAAAGAAACTTGATGACAAAGCTGAAAATTGTGTTTTTCTTGGTGTAAGTGAAGCATCCAAAGCACATAAATTATTTAATCCACTAATAAAGAAGATTGTGATTGGTGAGGATGTTGTTTTTGATGAAGAGAACACTTAGGATTGGAATAGGTAGCAGTCTACCCAAGTCCTTTATGACATTAATGCTGAACAGGAGCAGATTTCAGCACCTTCTCTGCCCAAAAATTCATCAAATACGACTTCTACAGCTGTTGTAATTTCACTAATAGTCGTTGAAGTCAATGAAGAAGCTCAATCTCTTCGCCGCATTAGAAGAAGGCTTGCTTTGATGGAAGATTATGAGGTAATTGGAATTGAAGATTTAATTACTCACTTTGCTTTATTTTTCAGACTATGACCCTACAACTTTTGAGAGTATTGTCAAAGAAGAAAAATGGCAAAAAGCAATGGATGATGAAATTAATGCCATTGAAAAAAATGATACTTGGAAGCTATCCAATCTTTCGAATGGACACAAAGCCATTAGTGTAAAGTGGGTCATTAAAACAAAACTAAAAGAAAATGGTAAAGTTGACAAATACAAAGCACGTTTGGTAGCCAAGAGATACAAATAGCAATACGAGATTGACTATATATAATTTTTTTGTCCAGTTGCAAGACATGACACGATCAAATTGGTGGTTGCATTGGCAGCATAGAATTATTGGCCTATTTTCCGGCTAGATGTCAAATCGGCATTCTTGCATGGGTACTTGGAGGAATGGGTATTTGTCGAACAACCCCCTGGTTATGTCAAGATTGGAAATGAGCATAAAGTTACAGATTGAAGAAAACTCTTTATGGGCTAAAACAAGCCGCTCGGGCTTGGTATAGTCGTATTGAAACTTATTTTCTTGAAGTTTGTTTTCAAAATGTTCTTATGAGCATACACTTTTTGTTAAGATTGGAGATAAAAGGAAAATGCTTATTGTCTGCTTGTATGTTAACGATCTTATATTTACTGGAAATTGTGATGCCATGTTTGAAGAATGCAAGAAATCTATGATGGATGAGTTTGAAATGTCTAATCTTAGTATGATGCATTACTTTCTTGGCATATAAGTAGTACAATCGGGTGATGGGATCTTTATTTCTCAAAAGAAATCTGTGGGAGAAATTTTGGACATGTTTCAGATGAAGGATTGTAATCCTATAAACACTCCAATTGAGTTTGGCTTAAAGCTTTACAAAAATCATGAAGGGAGAAAGGTTGCAGCATACTTTACAAACAAATTGTGGGCAGTTTGATGTATCTAACTGCAATAAGACTAGACATAATGTATTCTGTGAGTTTAATCAATAGATATATGGAGAATCCTACAAAAATGCATTTGTTAGCTGCCAAGTTTGTTACTTACAAGGAACTAGAGCCTTTAGGCTATTTTACAAGAAGGGTGAAAAGTCAAATTTGTTGGGATTTACTGATAGTGATTATGCAGGAGATCAAGATGATAGGAGGAGCACTTCGGATTATGCTTTTATGTTCAGGACATGTGCTATTTTGTGGTCATCCAAGAAGCAACCAATTGTCACATTGTCAAGTACAGAAGCTGAATATGTTGCTGCAACAGCTTATGTTTGTCAAACTATTTGGCTAAGGAGAATTCTTGAGGAGCTGCAATTCAAGCAACTGGAAGCTACTAAAAATTTTTTAGACAACAACTTCACAATCAAACTCTCCAAGAATCCTGTGCTACATGGAAGAAGCAAGCACATTGATGTGAAGTTTTATTTCTTCGAAGATCTTAGCAATGATGGAACAATTAATCTAATTTACTACACGAGTGAAGATCAGGTTACTAATATATTCACCAAGGCCCTCAAAATGGAGTCATTTATGAAGCTAAAAAGGTTACTAGGTGTCTACACGTTGAAAATAGTCAAGGCTTTAAACTAAATGTTAGCAAACATCAGTTTAAAGGAGGGATTGTTGAAATAATAGTCGTTTCTTTCTACACGTTTTGCTAATTTGGTTTTTCAGCTATTCTAGTCTTTAAGAGTTAGTGGAGTCATGTTTAGCTAATTTGTATGTTAGTTGTCCTAGTTTTTAGGAGTTAGTGGAATAAGTGCTTTATGCAGAACATGAGTAGTTATGGGTCCTATTTTAGTGGTGTTTTTTGTTATGTATTTGTCTTTGTAAAAGACTTCGATGTTTTGAATGAAAAAGAAGAATATTCAGCCTCTTCTCTTCTCCCCTTTAGCTATTTTACACGTAGGGCCGCCTGTCCTTGCCCAGCCCCCAGCAACAGCAGCAGTGGATCTCCTCGTCATCTATCACCAGGTATCCAGTGCCTGGCAACTCTGGCGTAGACTCCGCGAGGGCCTCGGGGTGGTTCCGCCGGTGGTACATGGACCGAGGCCGCGTCATGTACATCTGCAAAAAAAGAAGAAAAAGAACTTTAGTATTTTACTACCTAATCTGGAAATGTCGAAGATTTGTTCATTTGCGTGAGAAACATTAGTTTCTTGGAGTGATGCCCCCATTTATAAGAGGGTGGGCAGATATTTCTTTCTCAGATCCGTGGTCGGCCGTGATCAGCTCAGTTGAGTTCACCAAATTCATTGGACGTTTTGGCCAGCATGCAAGCGAATTATATTGTCACGTGCTCCTTCTCTTATCCTCAGCGATCCTAAAAAATTCCAAGAACATTTTCGATTCCTTTTTGTTCACGGCCCCATTTTGTCTTTGCATGCGAAGGAACGAATACAACGACAGCCCAGAGGAAAATCTATGGTCTCTAGTGAATCTCACTGGTCCAAATTCTTGGACTAGCAGTTCAGCAGCCATTGCCGATCCTCATCGACTGACTGTTGATGATGCCATGCATTAGAAAAAGAAGAAAATCTATACGAGGAGAATGGAATTTATACATATCCTTTAGGAAATGGCAAAGGAAGTGGAGCGACATTTTTCTTAGGCCTCAGAATCTTCTTCTTTTTGTTTTTGCTTTTCATAAGTGAAAGAACTAGTACAAGCACCTAGAGGGGGGTGAATAGGTGATCAAAAAGATTTTTATAATCGTAACAAGATAATAGACGTATGAAGATGCGATATAAAGTAAAAGGATTAGGGATAGAGAATCAAGACTCCAAGTTTATAGTGGTTTGGCTTAAACCAAGCCTACGTCTACTCTCCCGCACTGATAGCCCACCGGCTGGATTTCACTAAGAATCAAAAGGAGAATTTACAGTCTCACGTCCTTGATTCCACAGTGTAGAGACTCTACTACACTTCCTCAAGGTCTTACAAAAATTAAGTCTCTCTTTTGATTACAGGTATAGCTCGACGAATAAGATCGCAAAATAACACGGAGATTCAGACTTTGAAATTTTTCTATCTGGCACTCTTGAACAACTTGAATGTCTCCCTTATATACTTCTTTATGCCTTCAATACCGTTGGCACCTTCCAAAGAAGTTCTTCCAATCAACCCGTTGGACAGAATCAATTAGAGAGATCTCGAGCTATTCAAGGAAAATGACGATAGCCCATCAATCCTGCTCGCCCATACAATCGGGATCTCGTTTCCAAAAGTAGAACCTTCCAAGTATAATTCGCGGATCAAGAGGATCTAGATTACTCGAATACGAATAACGAGATCTTGAAGTGCTAACTCCAGCCGAGAGATCTTCTTCAGTCGATAGAATCGAATCCTTAAAGAAATACTCAACTCAGGATAAGTCTTCTTCGACGGTCTAGAAACTGTCAATGAGGGTAGACTTTGAATCTTGAGTCTGGTGGTATGGCGATCTTCAGACTTTGATGACAGAGTCTGCATGTCTTCGACCAAACCAATGGAAATGTTTTGTCGGCTTCAAAACATGTAAGGAAGTTTTCTCCAACAATCTCCCCCTTTTTGATGATGACAAAACTTTCCCAGATTTGGATACTTATGACCCGCAAAACAATACTTTAAGCGACATGGATATCTCATAAAAGATAAATGAGTTAGTGTAAAGATAGTATCGAATCTGCATTCACGGGAAGAGATTTAGTCCCGTAAAAACAACTATCTTTGCCATGAATACCAACATGCTTAGAATACGAAAGCAAGCATTTAAGCAATCCAAACCAGTCCAAACCAGTCACAACCAAAGTCATAACCAAACAACCAAAACAAAAGTAAAGTCCAAACAAAAATCAAACCAAAGTCAAAGTCAAATAAGTCAAATCTGCACTTCAGCTTCTCCCCTTTTTGTCAACATTAAAAAGGTAGAGAGAAAAAGAGAATAAAATTAAGATTGTCTTGGAATGCGAACAAGCTGGAAATCTCCATCGACTGAACAATTCCTTCCAGCCTTTTCAAATCCTCCTTCAATTGAGCCACTTCTTCACCTTTGGCATTTGCTTGAACTTGAAGAGAAAGGGCATGAATTTGATCATGTAGAGAAACCGAAGAGGATTGTCCCGTGCAAGTTCGAACTTTGCATCCCGGGGCATAAATTTGGCCTCACATCTCCATAAGAATTTCAACCACCTTTCGAAAGTCTGCCGAATTATCAGTCTGAGTGCTTGCTTCAGCATGATCAGTTTGAGGAGTATGTGCAGATGATGACATTTCAGCATGATCACCCAGATTAGGAGATGAAATCTCATGATCTTCCTCAGGAAATTGAGTGGCATATACATCTTCTGGATCTGCAGGTGAATGACCAACATCTTCACTAGGAAAAGCCATTGAAGAAGTACCTCTTTTCTCAGCAGCTCCCCCTGTTTCAGTGCCTTCGGGTGGAGAGAAGTACTCTTCATGCTCTGACTCTTCTTGTTCTCATCTTCCCTCTTTTTCTTGAATTCTTTCTTCCTCTGCTTCTTTCCTCATCAATTCCCTTTCTTCATTTTGCTGCTCTGTTTCTTCTCTGTCTTGATCCTGTCTCTCCTCTGTCTCTGGAACAAAATGTTGAAGGTTCCTCAAGGCAAAGCTGATATGGTGAGATCATCATCATCTTCTTCATCCTCCAAGACGAGTGCTCTTCTTTTCTTGGATGGAGCTGTCATGGGCTCCTTCCCTTTCCTTTTTGTAGACATAGAGGCTTGATGAGTCTTGACAGGGGTTTTCTCCTTAAATCGCTCCAAAGCCTTGTTCAACTCCTTCAGTCGCATTTTGGAAACCATCTTCAGTCCCACCACCATTTGATCACGTGTTCGAACACACAGAATTTTGGGAGGCTGAATATTAAGATATCTGAACAGCTTAGTAACAAGTGCAGAATAAGGAAGTTGACCATTGTCCTTCAGCTTAGATCTATACATGTGAAACAAGATAGTGTGCGGCAAAGAGAACTTTTTGCCAGCATTGATAGCATACATCAATTTTGCTTCTGAGTTGGAGACATCAGTCTTCGAAGTTGATTTGGGTCTAAGACAATTGATCACGATCTTGTGAAGCAAAATATTTGAGGCATTCATCCTCAAGTACAAAATTCGTCCTTCATCCATTCCATCTCGAACAAGTTCTACCATCGCACGACCAACAGACACACTAATTGATTGAAATGCCTCTCGCTCTACTCCAATCACATCCGCCAATGTGTCCATATCAACGATATAATCCTGGTCTCGAACACTAAAAGAGAATCTATTCGCATCCAAGAAACTTAGATTAGAATAGAAGTATACAGTAAGTTCTGGATAAGCCACCGTAGATTCAGAGCAAAATTGTTCAAGTTGAAGAAGAGTGAGTTTCTCTCTCGCTTCACATTTAGAGAGTCAAGGAAATCAAAGTCCACACTTCTTAGGTTGATTACCCCTCGCTTTAGCAACTTAGAATAAAGTCGCTTGTGTTCCTCCGAGCAAAATAACTCAGTCCTTTTGCTTCGAAAATTTGCTGCAACACCCATTCTAGGCTTAAAATGAGTGTACATTTTATCATCATCATTTCCATTAGGCTGACTAAAACCTCCAACGCGTGGATCACTTGGAACATTCGCAAATGCTCGATCCGCCGACCCTCAGAGCAATTCCCAAACGTTCCATCGTTCGCAAAAAATGATTTTCATTTTGATATCCTTTCTCTTTCAAAAATTCATCAATAAAATTCAATGCAGAACCTCCTTCCTTTAAAGCAGTGTACAGTTTGAAAACAAAAGCAAGCTTTAGAGTCCTTACAGGTTCGGCATCCTCAATGATTTCTTCTTGTTGTTGCTGAACATTTTGTGGTCTAGACTGTGGAGAAAGGCTCGATTGAGAATGTCGTGGGCTTTGCTGTTGCCTTGGAGATTCTTCTTCCTCGGTGAGATCAAAATGCGTAGGACCCTCACGCATATGTTGTGGTCCCCTGCTTGCTATTCTTGAGGACTTTCTTTGGGAAGCCATTATCACAGTCTTTGAGAGATTCCAAACTCAATTCGCGAGAAAGATTTAAGCTTTGAGGAATGAACTAGAGAGTAACAGTAAGAAAGTAAAGTTCTATGCTTCTAGGGTTTGCGAAGAGGAAAACGAACAGTATATAAGGCGATCAAAATGGGGTATACGAATCGCCGTAAAAGGAAAAATAAAAAATGCCTTTTCAAAAAAAATAACTACCTTTTTGAAAAGATAAATAGATAACTGTTATTTCAAAAAGTACCCCCTTTTTCAAAAAGGAATGATTGCAATAATCACGAAAACTTGGGAAGATAACATCAATCAATTACTGATTAATCGATGAACATACCTTTTCGAGATTTTATCCATGAGATAAACTTCTAAAAATAACTTACAGTTGTGAATCTTGATCTTCTTAGTCTGAATGTCTTTAGACTTTTGTCTCTGAGTCTGAACTTCTTCAGTCTTTAAGAGATAAGATATTGAGTCTTGAACGTATAGACGCAAATGAGCTTTTCTCAAGCGGCTTTGTGAATATGTGTGCTAGTTGATTCTTTGAGTCGATAAACTGTATCAGGACTTCTCCACTTTGCACATGATCTCTAATAAAATGATGTTTAATCTCTATATGCTTTGCTCTTGGATGAAGAATTGGATTCTTTGTGAGATTAATTGCACTGGTGTTGTCGCATTTGATCTCGATGCAAGAGTCTTCGATGCCAAGGTCTCGTAGTTGTTGTTTTATCCATAGTATTTGAGAACAACAACTTCCAAGAGCTACATATTCTGCTTCTGCTGTTGAAAGTGCTACGGTACTTTGCTTTCTTGAAAACCAAGATACTGCCCTGTTGCCAAGTAATTGACAAGTGCCGGATGTGCTCTTTCTATCAACTCTGCAACCTGCAAGATCTACGTTTGAATAGCCAAGGAGAATAAAGTCTCCTTCCTTAGGATACCATAGACTAAGATCAACAGTAGTTGCAACATATTTGATGATGCGTTTTGCTGCGCTTAGATGTGATTCTTTGGTATCTAATTGAAATCTAGCACAAATGCAAACACTAAACAAAATGTCAGGTCTAGACGCAGTAAGATAAAGAGGTGAACCAATAATACTCCCGTATAATTTTTGGTCGACTTTCTTCCCTCCTTCATCTTTGTCTAGCTTTAGCGAACTTGACATTGGTATATCAATCTTTTTGCAATTTTCCAGTCCGAACTTTTTAACAAGTTCTTTTGCATATTTCTCTTAATGAATGAAAATTCCTTCTCTCAGTTTTTCACTTGTAAGCCAAGAAAGAAGGATAGTTCATCCATCATACTCATCTCGAATTCATCCTGCATAGACTTAGAAAATTTTTTGCACAGACTTTCGTTAGGTGATCCGAAAATAATGTCATCAACATATATTTGAACAAGTAAAAAGTTTTTACTTTCCCTTTTGATGAATAAGGTAGTGTCTACTTTACCTTTAATGAAACCACTTTGAATTAAAAAGTTACTTAACCTTTCGTACCAAGCTCGAGGAGCTTGTTTTAATCCATATAGCGCCTTTTTCAGTCTAAACACACAGCTTGGTTTCTTTGGATCTTCAAATCCAGGAGGTTGTTCCACATAAACTTCTTCTTGAATAAATCCATTCATAAATGCACTTTTGACGTCCATTTGGAATAACCTGAAATTCTTATAGTAAGCAAAAGCAAATAATAATCTAATTGCTTCTAACATTGCTACAGGAGCGTAAGTCTCGTCATAGTCTATCCATTCTTCTTGCGTATATCCTTTAGCCACGAGTCTTGCCTTGTTCCTTGTCACTTTTCCTTTTTCATCCACTTTGTTCCTGAAAGCCCATTTAGCTCCAATAATAGATTTACCTTTTGGTCTAGGAGTTAATTCACAAATATCGTTAATGCTGAATTGTCTAAGTTCTTCTTGCATTGCTTCAATCTAGCTTTCGTCAGCTAAGGCTTCTTCTATACTTTTGGGTTCTATTTCAGAAATAAGTGCCACAGCACTAGACTCTTCTCGCCTTTTGGATCTTGTACGAATCCCCTCATTAATATCACAAATAATGAGTTCTTTGGGATGACTAGACTTATGCTTCCAGTTACTAGACAGTCTGACAGGTTGTTGATCTTTTTCTTGAGTTGATCCTTCAACATCAATTCGTTGTTCTTCTACTGTGATCTGAACTATTTCAGGGGAGGTAGACCTTGTAGAGTCTCGGGAGCGAGTTCGCATTCTTCGCCCGAATCGGTTGAATTTGTGGAGAGTCTTGAAATTTGACGTTCATTGATTCTTCCACAGTCTGAGTCTTCTTGTTGAATACTCTATAAGCTTTGCTTGAAGTTGAGTATCCAAGAAAGAATCCTTCGTCCGATTTTTCTTCAAACTTACCAACTCAATCATTTGCATTTTTCAGAATAAAGCATTTACAACCAAATACTTGAAAATACGAAACAATTGGCTTCTTTCCTTTGAAAAGCTCATAAGGAGTTTTCTCAAGAATTGGCCTTAAAAATACTCTGTTAATAATATAACAGGCTGTAGAAACAGTTTCAGCCCAAAAACGTAAAGAAATATTACTTTCAATTAAAAGAGTCCTTGCCATTTTTTGTAAAGATCCATTCTTCCTTTCCACAACCCCATTTTGTTCTAGTGTATATGGAGACGAGAATTTATGCTGAAAACCATATTCATCACAAAATTTAGCAAAGTCTTGATTTTCAAACTCACCTCCATGGTCTCGTACAAATACTTGAAATAATATAACCTTTTTCATTCTGCACTTTCTTAGCAAATTGAAAAATGAGAGAAAGTCTCAGACTTACTTGCAAGAAAGTAGACCCAAGTAAATCGTGAAAAACCATCCACTATTACTAGGCAAAACCTTTTTCTACCAATGCTTTGAGTTCTTATTGGTCCAAAGAGATCCATATGCAAGAGCTGCAGTACACGATTAGTGAAAACTTGATTTATTGGTTTAAAGGAATTTCTAACATGTTTTCCCAATACACATGGTGTGCATAAGTCAGACTTTTGATAATTGAGATTGGGTAGTCCTCGAACAAGCTTTTTGGAGGAGATTTTGGCAATTTGCTTCATGTTGATATGGCCAAGCTTTCGGTGCCATAGATTTGCTTCATCTTGTACTGATATTAAGCAATGTGATCTTTCTTAATTCACATCCAGAAGATAGATATTTCCATGTCTACGCCCAGTAAAAGATTGAGAGAAGTCTTTACTGGTTCCTGAACATATTCCTTCCTGGAAGTTGATCTTGAATCCAGTATAAGATTGTAATTCAATCATTCCACCAATGAGACATTATTGATTGTTAGACTTCCAATTTTTACTGTTCCGCGACCAATAATCTTTCCTTTGCTGTTACCACCAAAAGAAACTTTCCCTCCATCTATTTGGACAAGTTTTATAAAGCAACTTGAATTTCCTGTCATATGTCTTGAGCAGTCACTATCCAAATACCATTTGATCTTCCTTTTGATAGTGACCTGCAATTAAGAGAAAATTCAACCTTTCTTTGGTACCCACATCTTCTTGGGTCCGGTGGAGTTAGTGCAATAAACAGTCTTTGCCCAATCTCTTTTAACAGCTTTGACACTTTGAACATTTGAGAGCATTTCGGCCAACAGGTTTTACAAAGACTTTCTGAAAATGATTTTTATAAACAGCTTTCGTAGGTCTTTGTTTGATTCTTTCCTTTACCTTTGGAAAATCAATTAGATGAATGGTTTCAGCAGTCATTCCCAAGCCTGATTTGTTAAAGTAAGGTCTTTGTACTAAAAGAATATTTTCTAATTTCTCAGATCCTACCGAAAACTTCTTTGAAATGCTTGAAATGTCATTTTTTAAATGGGTGTTTTCTTTTGAAAGAGAGTCGAGTTTTCTTTTAAAATGATAAAGTCTTTATCTAAATTTTCAAATTTTTCTTTCCAAGATTTTTCCTCTTGCCTCAAAGTAGAATTCTCCCTTTTTAATTCGGAGATCCTCTTAAGAGAGGTTTTGAGGCTAAGACATAGTTCATCAATATATTTCGAGACTTTAACAGGAATTTTTAGATTACTTACCTCAATTTCACTGTCTGAGTCTGAGTTTGAGTCTGTATCTATTTCGAGGTTTGAGTCTGAATCCGATTTTTCCATTAAACAGATGTTGGCATAATCATCATCACTTTCTTCACACTCAGTATCACTCCATGTTTCTGCTTTGAGAGCCTTTCGTATTTCTCGTCTTTCCTTTCCTTTTCTTTAATAAAGGACAGTTGGGTCTGATGTGTCCCTTTTTCTTGCATTCGAAGCAAGGCACGTCTTTGTTGGAATTATCATCTTCAGTTGATTTGTTCTAAAATATTTGAGTACTTTGTCTCTTCCAATTGAATTTTCTTCCCTTTTTGTTCAGTTTTCTGAACCTCTTTATCATAAGTGCCAGTTCTTCATCATCTAAATCTTCTTGAGTCTCGTAGCATCAAAATAATCGTTAGACTTTAAAGCAATAGACTTCTTACCTTTGGAGTCTTCATCATCGTTGGTGTGCTCCACTTCGTAAGACTGAAGTGTTCCAATCAATTCGTCTACAGAAAGTAGTGCAATCCTTTGTGTTTCCCTTATTGAAGTCTTTATATAATTCCAGTCCTTAGAGAGTCCACGCAGCAGTTTGTTGACCTTCATTTGTCCTGAGATTGGATGTCCCTGATATTCTAGACCATTCACAATTTCAGTAAAACGGCTAAACATATCAATGATTGATTCTCCTGATCTCATTTTGAAGACTTCATATTGTCCCAAGAGAATATTGATCCTTGTCTCTTTCACTCGATCAGTTCCTTCATAGGTAATGTGCAGCCTATCCCAAACTTCTTTTGTTGTTTCACAAGAGGATATTCTGTTATACTCAGTAGGAGATAAAGCACAATATAAAGAGTAAATAGCTTTAGCATCAAGAGCTTGTCTCTTGGTTATTTCTTCTTGTGTCATCTCGATAAGAACAACAACTTCTTTTCCTCTCTCCGATCGATGCAGCAAGTAGGAATGATTCCTTTTTCTATCACTTCCCATTGCAAGGGATCTTTCGATCTTAGGAATGCTTTCATCTTGTTTTTCCATATGCTGTAGTCTTTTCCATCAAAGTACGGAGGTCTGGTGTTGCTTTGACCTTCAACCAACCATGTAGGCAACATACTAGCCATAGATCTTTAACTCAGAAGTAAAAACACTTCAAATAACTGAGTACACAAGCTTTGATACCAATTGAAAGAACTAGTACGAGCACCTAGAGGGGGTGAATAGGTGATCAAAAAGATTTTTATAATCGTAACAAGATAGATTAATTTTTAACGATTGATAGACTAAGAGATTGAAAGCAATAATAGACGTATGAAGATGCGATATAAAGTAAAAGGATTAGGGATAGAGAATCAAGACTCCAAGTTTATAGTGGTTCGGCTTAAACCAAGCCTACGTGCACTCTCCCGCACTAACAGCCCACCGGCTGGATTTCACTAAGAATCAAAAGGAGAATTTACAGTTTCACGTCCTTGATTCCACAGTGTAGAGACTCTACTACACTTCCTCAAGGTCTCACAAAAATTAAGTCTCTCTTTTGATTACAAGTATAGCTCGACGAATAAGATCGCAAAAGAACACGGAGATTCAGACTTTGAAATTTTTCTATCTGGCACTCTTGAACAACTTGAATGTCTCCCTTATATACTTCTTTATGCCTTCAATACTGTTAACACCTTCCAAAGAAGTTCTTTCAATCAACCCGTTGGACAGAATCAATTAGAGAGATCTCGAGCTATTCAAGGAAAATGACGATAGCCAATCAATTATGCTCGCCCATACAATCAGGATCTCGGTTTCCATAAGTAGAACCTTCCAAGTATAATTCGCGGATAAAGAGGATATAGATTACTCAAATATGAATAACATATCTTGAAGTGCTAACTCCAGCCGAGAGATCTTCTTCAGTCAATAGAATCGAATCCTTAAAGAAATACTCTACTCAGGATAAGTCTTCTTCAACGGTCTAGAAACTGTCAATGAGGGTAGACTTTGAATCTTGAGTCTGGTGGTCTGGCGGTCTTTAGACTTTGACGACAGAGTCTGCATGTCTTCAGACCAGACCGATGGAAACATTTTGTCAGCTTCAAAACATGTAAGGAAGTTTTCTCCAACAATAAGTACGGAATTTACTTTTATTGTCCGACAGAACCTTAATTTTCTATTGCGGTCGGACCGGAATCATGGTGTTCGGTATCCGCTTGCACAGATTTTCATTTAGTTTTTGCAAAAATCTATGAAAGCAATGTGTATGAATGCGAATACAAATATCAATATGTCAAACTTTTCGAAAGTTCCAAATACTTTTGGTACGGTAAAGATAAACCGCAAGTGCCGCAGCAGTAGCTAATCAAAAGTAGGGTTAATGCTAGATCCACTGCTAATGTAACAAAAGTCGTTCTAAACAAACCTGTCACTTTTGCACGCTCGGCTTAAAACTTGTTGTCGGTTTGTTCAGTATAATTATGCCAATATTTTTTTTTAGAGCCAATGTAGTCACACTTGATACATATCAGAAATTAAACGATATTTGTTTCAGAAATTAAACGTTGTTGAAGAGCATGATAATATTACACGCACAATCTTAAGATTGATTTCACTCAATGCGAATACAACCGGAAGTGAAACTATTCAAAGTACTTCGAAAGATCATACTCTTTATGCTTCCCGCGACGCTGAATCACATATTACTGACTGGAGGACAAGTGCTGGCCAACGACTAGGATCATGAATGCCTCATCACTGTAGATCACCGTGCTTGTGCCGCCCTGGCCATCACTATGGTTCTCCGTGTACTAGATGGTGAGGTCCTTGTTTTGAGGGAAGGGGAAGTCGTAGAGCTCACCGTCCTTGCACAACCCGAAGAAGCAAAAGTTTCGGGCTTCCTCATCCTGAATCACTAGGTATCCAGAGCCTGGCCCTGCCGATGGAGCCTCTCAGAGGGCCTCAGGGTGCTTCCAGTGGATGGACAGAGGTCAAGTCACGTACATCTTCCAAAATAAGGAAAAAAAAAAATACTATAGTATTTCCATACGCAATCTTGAAATGTTGAAGATATGTTCATTTATGTAAGAAATATTAGTTTTAGTTTCTTGAATGAATACCCATGTTCTTCATATCGGCCACTCAAAGTGTTAAAATATGTCTCGAGTTTGAGCCCAATGTGAAATTCTGAATATTCCTAATTGGATATATGCGGACGTTCGAAATCGAGCATAGAAGATCCGAATATCAACTCCCCAAAATTTGAATCAGCGTTGGAGAGTTTGGCCGCTAAAATAGGAAAGTCCAACTTTGACATGGACTTGGATTTTGTTTAAAATATACAGAGATATGTTTTTGATAAAATCGTTTAAGATAGGAAACATAAGCCTATGAGAAGTCGGCAAAAGAATAAGGGTCCCACTTATATATATAGACTTGTGGCCGTGGCTGGTAAAGGTTGATCATGAAGAATTGGTCTTGAAGCGTTGTCTTGTTGTCGAGTGCTTGGGAGGGATTTTTCTTTGTCGTTCTTGTCCGTGAATTGCATCCAAGAAAATTTAGTGTTCAAGCCAATTAAATATTGTGGTAAGATTTGCATGTAATTCATTCGTGAGATTGAGAGATTATTTCGTGAGGAATTTCGGGAGTGACTCAAGTGTGTAATCTCCTTGTACTGCTTGATCTATAGTGAAATTCGTCGTTACTCTTCTCGTGGACGTAGGTCTTTACGATCGAACCACGTAAATCCGGTGTCCGATTATTTTCTTCTTCCGTTTATATTATTATTCGATCGCTCGTTTTTCGCAACACAAAGCACTATAGACATCTATATGGAATATAAAAACTCGCTCTAAAGTAAAGATCTTCTTTATGGAGTACATGCCAAAACACAATCCCTACAAGGTAGAATCTATGGAAGAGGAAAATCGTATCTCACCCTGTCTGCACGCTATGTCAACGCAAGGTGGAAACAGTTGAATATATCCTCTTGCTCTGCCCATGGACACAACAAGCATGGTCAGCCCCTTAACCTTCAATTGCAAAACATGGTAAAGGAGATAACCCGATTTGATGCCTGGATAGTGAAGTTAATAGAGGAAAAAAAAACAAAGTACCTTCTCTGGAAATGGTGGCGTCGGTACTGTGGTGCATATGGGTAATGCACAACAACATAATCTTCAGAGGTTCAGAGGCCAGGTTCCGAAAGAAAAGGATACAATCGAATCGGCCCAGATCTTGCAAGATAACTTCAAAAAATGGGACTTTTAGGCCTCGCAATCGGGAAAATCAAGGAATCATCAACTTCTCTTACTTAGGTAGCACCCGAGAAAGGGTAACTCAAAATTAACGTTGATGGCGCTCTCGGGAAGGACACGATGGATGGCGCCGTAGCATGCATATTTTGGGACTTTACCAGGAACGTCGTTGCGGGGCACACCAGATTTGTCAAAGCTTCTACTCAAGCTCAGGTTGAAGCCCTAGCGTTGCTTGAAGGACTTCAGTTCGTGTAGAGAAAAGGTTTTGAGAGAGTTTGTATCCAGTCAGACCGACTGGATCTGATAAGTGCTCTAAACTCTGCGGATCAATATTCATCGGAAGCGCACTTGCTTATCATGGAATGCTCTCTTATCCATCCGGTTAGTGAGGTTCGAATTCGGCCCAAGAAACTCTTAGGCTCTATTGTAACATTTTTATTCCTCTCAATTTTTGTTCTTTTGTTCTCCAGAAAAAAAAAAAAAATTTTATTTGGTAACGTCAATTAATTTTTCTATTCTCCGGAATTAAAAAAATTGCCGGTAAATATATTTGGAACAGAAATAAGAAGTAAAAAAAAAAAAAAATAACTTCTTGTTCTTGGAACAATTTCTAGAAATAAGTTATTTTTTTTTTTTTTTTTTCTTTTCTTCTTCCTTGTTGCCCCTTGCCCCTTGCTGCTGCCCCTACTGTTCGGCCATTGTCGTCACCCATTGCTAGCTGCTTCGCCTAGTGCCAGTCGTCGCCGCCGCCTACCGCCCGCCGCAAGCCAACTGCCGCTAGCCGACCACCTTTGCCGCCTGTCGGCCGACAACTGACCGCCTCCCATTGCCCGCCGGTCGACCGCTAGCCACTGACCGCCGCCACGGTCAAATTGGAAATCTCTCATTCAAATCCCTCAAACTTTATTTTAACTACTATAACTTAGGGCAATTTGCAAATGTTGAATGTCCAAATTTAATCCATTCATTGATCTTACAGGGTGTTGCGTGGGTCTCAAATAATCGTGTCTCCATGCTTATACTCCTAAAATATCAAAAAGCAAAAAAGAAAGTATGCGCAACAACTATGCAAGTGGATTGTATATGATTTGCAATGGCCGGACCTCTAGTCTTTTAAGAAAGCACATGTGAAATTCAACTAAAATGTTATCTCGTATTGCCTTAAAAACCTAAAATTCTTACCTTTGCTTGTTGCTTACATTTCTCCATTGACTGTTCTTCACGGATGGACATGGACAACATCGAATAATGAAAAGCCAATACAAAAATTCTCCCTCCTTGCTCTACATCGGTTGGCATATTTACAATAATGCAATTTACACCATAGACGAATGAACAACACTTGAAGGAACAAGTACTAACCAAGCATATCTAGCATAAGAACTTAGCCAAGCTTTCATGGACAACAGTCACAGAAACAGCATAGATTAAACCAACAAAAGACAGAACACTGATGAGGAAATGTCACTCCCATTTGCTCCTCACCTGGTGCGTGTGCATGAAGTCATAAGCCAACACCAAAGTCGTATCCATTCTCTTCAGCACAAAACTCTCCACCAACACATAACAGCCAAACCTCTTCCAATTCTCGCTCGACCCGCTTTTGATGAACTCCTCCGCTCTCTTCACCCTCACTCTCTTCTCTCCCTCCTTCACCCAACCCACTCTCTCTTCCTCCCACCTCATCCTCTCCACAATCCCCATGCCTAGCCCTATCCCTCCTCTCTTACTCCTAAACCACATCACTCCATCACTCACATCGCCCTCCCCAGCTTCCTCCCCAAACACTGTGGTGGCCTCCTTCTGAACAAGCACATCCACCTCCACAGCATTGCCTTCACTGGCATGATTCTCACACACATGGACCTGTTCCCATCTCTGTTGCAGCGTCATCTCGTAGAACACCGAGGTCTTGATCTGGTCCCCGACCTCCCCGTCCTTGACGAACATGAACGGGCAGTACCACTTCCCCACCACCGCCGGGTCCGAGCTCTTCCTGTCGATAGGGAAGTCAAGGCTCGGGAGCTTTGACCTCTGAGAGTCATTGACTCCCCGCGCGTCATCATCCAAGAAGAACTTCTTGGGCGTTTTGCCATGGAGGGTCCAGCCTTTCCTCTTCAGGAATCTCGGAGGATAGCCATCTGGGGCGACGGACTTCGCGTGGAAGCCACCAAAGCCGCATATAGTCTCGCGTGGGTAGATAATGAACTGCTGGTACATGTCGTTGGGATCCAACGGCCTCGGTTTCTTGTCTTTAACGTAGCGGAAGCACAAGCAGGTGCCTTTGTCTTCTTCCGTCGAATTACCGTGTGCTTCCCTACATGACCATTCAAGAGAGAATGCATTATAGTTTTTGAGATGCACATGAAAATAAATCATAAAAGAAGCAGCTAAACTTTATTAAAACTTATTTGCTAAGGCTCATTTTGACAACAACCATGTTTCTTTATTTTTCTGTTCTTTTGCTCTCTGGAATAGAAAAAAAATAAATTTGTTTGATAACATCAATTAATTTTTTTATTTTCGGGACTAGAAAAGTATTCGAGGAATAAATTTGAAATAAAAACAAGAAGTAGAAAAAAGTAATTTCTTGTTTCTAGAAACAATTTTTAGAAATAAGTCATTTTTTTCTTTTCTTTTTTTCTGCTTCTTCCTTGCCGCTTGGCCCGTCTGCTGCCACCGCCATGTGGGGGTGGGTGGTGACGGATGGTGGTGGGTGGCAGTAGTGGATAGCAAAGAAAAAAGAAAAAAAGAAAAAAATACTTAAAAAATTATTAAAAATTAAAAGAAATACTACGTTATAAAAAAATTTGTGAATCGTATCAAATGTAAATTTTGTATGGTTACCAAACGCGTTCTTTTACTCATAAATTATATCAATAAATAAAAATTGAAAAAAACTATTTCAAAAAAAAATATTCTCCGAAACAGAAATATTACCAAACAGACCTTAAACGTAACTTTAACTATTAGAATAAAAGTGAGTTCTTGCATAGATTTTTTCACACTCCCACATCATCCATCCACTGAAGTACACCTCCCTATTTATAAATGTAACATATCCCTCACCTAATTCAAGAACAGACAGAGGAAGTGAAACTATTCAAAGTGCTAAAAAAGATCATACCCTTTATGCTTCCCGTGACGCCGGATCACGTAGTACTGATTGGAGGATAAGGGCTGGCCGATGACTGGTATCATGAATACCCCATCGTTGTATACCGTCGTGCTCTCACCGTGGTGCTCGGTGTACCGGACTGTGAGATCCTTGTTCTGAGGGAAGGGGAAGTTGTAGAGCTGACTGTCCTTACACAACCCAAAGCAGCAGAAATTCTGGGCTTCCCCATCCTGAATCACCAGGTATCCAGAGCCCGGCCCCTCTGGCGGAGCCTCTGAGAGGGCCTCAGGGTGCTTCCAGTACACGGACAGAGGCCGCGTCACATACATCTTCCCAAAGAAAAGAAAGAAAGAAAGAAAGAACTTTACTCTTTCTATACGCAGTCTTGAAATGGTGAAGATATGTTCCTGTATGTGAGAAACATTGGTTTCTTGAATGAATGCCCCTGTTTATAAGAAGGCGGGTTAGCAATGTCAAGGATCAAACCGGATGACTTTTATTACGAAGGAATGTGCGGGGAATGTTCTTTCTCAGTCCTCTGCGCGGATCGTGATGAGCTGGGTTGACCCTGCGAAATCGATAGGATGTTGTGGCGAGCAAGCAAGCGATAAAGAACTGGAGAAAGATAATATTAATTAGTGAGAGCGACTCGTCTTCTTCTATCTGGCTCCTCTTAATATTACTCGCTGCTCCATGGAAACCTCATGGTACGTTCGCGTGGTCATTAAGGTTTTTCATTCTCTATTGGCTCGGTTCATTGACATTTTTGTGTTCACATGTGAAAGGAACTAACACGAGGATAGCCCCACAAAGAATTTTATGTTTCTTATGGAATTCCACCGGTCCATTTTCTTGGACAAGAACAGCTCAGCAACCATTGCTGATCCTGATCCACTGTTGACGTGGCCATTCATTTAAAAAAGGGAAGAAAATTTGTACAAGAAGAATGAAATTCAACTCTCTTTCCATTTGACTTTCGTTGTTGGCGAGGTGGTGCTCAGGGGGATGGAGTGGCTGTGGAGGCTGGCAGCGGTTGTGGAGATTTTTGCGGCGGTGGTTTTGGAATTGGCAAACGAAGTGGAGCCATGCTTTTCTTAGGGTTCAAAATGAAAAAAAATAAAAAGATTTCTTTTTGTAAGTACAGAATTTTATGAATTATTGTCCAAGGAGGGCCTTACTTTTGTTTTGCGGTCCGACCGAGATCGTGATGTCCGTTTGCGCAGATTCTCGTTTACTTTTTGCAAAAATTATGAAACTGATATGCATAAATGTGAATATAAATATCAATACGTGAAAGTTTTCAAAACTTTCAAGTGCTTTTTTTTTTTTTTTTTTTACTTTAGAAGATATGGATAATCACATAAATGATCTTTGAACATTAACTCAATGCGTAATATCATTTGTGAACTTTTAATTTATTGAATGTGATCCTTGAATTATGGTTCAATGTGTAATGTTGTCTATAAATTTTTAATTTATTCAATATTGTCTCTGAATTAGTAAATATGCAATCTAATCCCTAAATTACATTAAAATGTTCAATGTTATCATTCAATAGATATTTTCATATAGTCTAGGAATTAAATTAGACATGTACCAAAATTTTATATATCACATTGAACAGATTAAAAATTCAGAAATAACATTATGCATTGAGTCATAATTCAAGGAGCATTTGTGTTATTTTTCCTAAAAGATAAAGTGGAAGTGCCGCAAACTAAGTAGCTAATTAAAAGTAGGTTAATGTTGTATCCACCGCTAATTTAACAAAAGTCGTTCTAAGTAGGTCTGTTCTTTTTGCACACTTGGTTAAGACTTGCTGGTTAGTTCCATATAATTATGTCAATATTTGTTGACTCCATTATGCCAAACGGCCTCACATATGTGATGGTATTGAAGTGGTTGACTTCTTTACAAAAGCAGTACTCAAGTGACCAAAAAGAAATTTAGCACTAAAGTGAGTATTATACGAAAATTTAGCATTTGTGATGTTCTTTTTCCTCAGCTTATAACTACTCAACCTCCGTAGTCAAGTCTCTTCCAAACTTGTACTAGCTTCTGCCTTTCTTTTTTACGATCTAGCACGAGTAGAATTTCGTGGCAAGTAGGGCAGGTCATTGCTTGCTTTCTGGCTTACTTATTCATGCTTATAGCGAGCCCGCGCACTCCAATTGTTGGCCATTGTGCCCGAGAAACTATAGGTCTTTTAGTTTAAGGCATGGAAGTCTGGAAGAAGTGTATGTACAACAACCCCTAGGATTGGTGCAGTTGGTTGGTGCTTTGAAGAATATTCAACGTTGGAGAACCTTGAGCAGAGCCGAGATGCTAGTCCCTGTGGTCTGATATAGCATGTTGGGTGGTGATTATGGAAGTTAATTTGTGCTCTGAATTGTGATTAGAGTTCTTATAAGAATCGCTTTTGTTGAATTTGGGATTTCAATATGTCTCGTGCCTAGAATAGAAACCTGAAACAGAGCTGCCGGCACATGAAGAAACCAGAACTACATAGGAGAAAATATAAAATTTTGCTACATGACTGATACAATTGGTACAAAGCTTTGACAAATCAATCAATCAATCCTCCTCATCATTCCCATTTATTCCTCAGTTGATGAGTGTGCTTGAAATCATAAGTGAGCACTAGACTCCCATCCATTCTCCTCAACACAAACCTCTCCACCAACGCGTAACACCCAAAACTCTTCCATTCACCAACACCACCAAACTCCTCCACTCTGTTAACCTTCCTCTGTTTCTCATCTCCATCAACCCAACCCACCCTTTTCTCTTCCCACTTCATCCTCTCAAGAATGGCCAAGCTCAACCCAACTCTTTTCTCTCCTCTCACATCACCAGCATTCCTGCACCAAAGCACCCCGTCGGCCACATTCACGTCTACCGCTTCCTTCCCGGCCACCGAGATGACCTCGTCCTGCATAACCACATCCACAGTCACCCTATCACCTTCTTTACCGTTGTTTCCGTGAGTGTATATCCGTTCCCATCTTTGCTCGAGTGACATCCCATAGTACATGGACTTCTTTATTTGGTCTCCTCCCATTTCATCCCTGATAAACATGAATGGACAGTACCACTTTCCCACAACCACCGCATCGGATCTCTCTTGTGCAATCGGGAAGTCAAAGCTTGGAAGGAGTTCACGCCGTGGACGATCGATTCCTGGTGCGTCGTCCAAGTAGAAGCTCTTTGGGGTTTTCCAATAAATCTTCCAGCCCTTTCTCTCTAAGAATCTTGGAGGGTACCCATCTTGCGCGACAGACCTGGCGTAGAAGCGGCCCGAGTCAAACAGAGTTTCGTAGGGATAAATCACGAATTGTTGATACGGGTCATAGGGATGAAGCGGCGCCGGATCTGCATCTCTAACTAAGTGGAAACATAAGAAGGAGGGCATGTCCACTTGCTTTGAATTTGCATACGCTTCCCTACAAAAGGCAATTCGCAACGCAAGTCAATGGAAATAACTTCACCATACACTGCACTTAAAATTGTACCTTTGTTTTCCTTTTTACAAGGTAATATTTTATCTTTGCTTCATTACAACATGACATGATCCACAAGATAATAGATCAAAACTACGAAATGAAATGAAGAAGAGGACGACTTTTTCTTTCTCTTTCCAGTTGAAGTGAGGAAAGTTCTTTCTTTGAAGTCAGTGTTGGAACATTTCTATCATTATTATGCGGTCCATAACTAAACGTAAACAGCATGGACAAACAGAGGAAATACTTTCAGGTAGTGAATTTAATTCGTACCCTTTATGCCTCCCATGCGGCTGAATTGCGTAATAACGGTTGGATGACAGAGGCTGATTCAGAACCGGAATCAAGACTACATCGTCCCTGTAAGTCGTCGAGCTTGAATGGTTGTGGCCGGCTCCTCTGCTGGTCCTGTATTCGATAGTGAGGTGCTTGTCCTGAGGAAAGGGAAGTTCGTAGATCCAGGTATCTTCGCACCGGCCAAAACAGCAAGTATTCACGGCTTCTTCGTCTAGGATCACCAAATAGCCCGAGTTCGGGCCCTCCGGAGGAGACGACAGGGCGTTCGGGAATTTCCTGAGCAGAGAGAGAGGCCTTGTGACGTACATCTTCTTCCCTTAACCCCAAGTAGTTATCAAATGTACAAATTATTACTTTAGTGCGCAGATACCCGGTATTTATATTGCAGAAGACGATTGAATTCAAATGCCGTAGACATCAAATACAAGCAAACGATATCCATTGTTGACCCGTCACCCCTTTGACCATCTCTTCTCTGTTGTTGACAGACAATTCCCATGCGGAAACAGAGAGAAAGATGGCTCTTCTGAATCCACCCTGACCTTGGAAAAGTATTTCCACTCCTACCTGGAGAAGTAATCATAAATTATGCTTCCTCGTGTCCTCTGACTTTTCCTTTGATGTTCTTTATTTATCATTTGAGCAACAAGACAAACGAATGAGCGTATGCCTCAATCAAATTCCAGCACACGGATCAATCGTCGAATTGTATTAATTAGTCTATTCAAAACCTACCCTTGTTAGCATTCAGCCTTTACGTACCAATAAATTTAAAACAGATGTGATAGATTGTAAACAAGCTAAGAAAAGAGGAATCCTTTTTTATTTGGAGGATAACAAAATGAGGTACCCTTTTGCCTGCAAAAATGATATATACGAATGAAATAGCAAGCTCAAAAAAACAATGTCAAATCGAGATTACGTTCATAAAATCTTAAAAAGCAAAGTCCTAGAAAATCCTATAAAACTGTTCCCTGTGAAATCAGTCGATCCTAGTCCTTCCCCATGTAGTCCTCGGCTGATGAGTGTGGCTTAAAATCATAAGCAAGCATCAGAGTCCAATCCATCTTTCTCGACACAAAACCTCTCCACCAACACATAACACCCAAACCTCTTCCTTTAACCCACAAATACCAAACTCTTCCACCCTCTTCGCCTCCTACTTCATCCTCTCAGTTATGGCCAAGCTCAACCCTCCTTTCTTTTCTCTTCCCAGATCACCAACACTCCGAAACCACATCACACCATCAACCACGTTAGCATCATCCATGGCTTCCTACCTGACCACTGAAACGACCTTGTTTCGGTCGGCAACTTCCGCAGCCACACTCTTCCCTTCCCTACCAGTGTTCTTGCAAGTGTAAATCTGTTCCCGTCTTCACTCAAGTGCCATCTTGTGGTACAACGACCTACTCACCTGATCTCCTGATGATCCATCCTTTTTCCAACATGAACGGACAGCACCATTTCCCTATGACCGCTGCCTTGGGTGCTCACGGCTTTTGTGGTTGGGAAGTCGAATTCCGGAAGGCACTCGCTCCCCTGACCGACAATGGCCACGCTTTTTCCAAGTAGAGTTTCCTAGGGGTTTCCATTTAACTAACCAGCCTTTTCTATTAAAGATATGGGAGGACGCCCACATTGCTGGATAGATCGCGTGCCAAACCAAGCCTGACCGGAGCCAATGTTGTAAGGATAGATCATGAATTGTCGATACGGTTGTTGGGACGAAGCGGTAATGGATCTACATGTGCGGTATAGGAATCATAAGGAGGCCACATCCTCTTTCCTCGAATTGGCATGCGCTTTTCCACGGAAAAGAGGTTTCAAAATGCAAGTAAATTGGATTAGAATGTATACCAGGCTACCAGCAATCTTTATGTTCCTTCCAGTAGATCAAGACTATGGTAGTTTTCCCTCTTATAATTTTTTATGTCAAATGGCTGAATTTCCGTCGGCCCCATTCACTCGACTTTCAAAATTAGAATAATATATGCATTCTAATTACAACTTTCAACTGCCATTAATAGTGAGTTTTCACGGGTCCTCAACACTCTTACATCACACCCATGATTTGTGTCTTGGATATAATCTCTGAACCATAAAACCTTTGAAACCTAAACTCCGAAGCCCTAACAATTCATTCAAAGCCATGCACAAGAAGAGTACTCAGTATCTCCCATTTTGTCCAAATTTCAAAGAAGATTGTTCCGTACCGATAAAGTTGACTAGGGCATTCATTATTCAGAACAGAGGCTATAAGTTTCTAAACAACCAACCATACGAATCCAAAATCAGGCATCCTAATTTACAGACAAAATGAAGATGTCGAGTTTTATTCTTTAAGCAAGTTCAAGCGAGGATATTACTACCCACACAAGCAGGTGCCTATCATTTACAGATCATATGAACTGACCAAATTAACGGCTAAATAGAAACAATTGCAATGCAATAACATATACTCTCTTTTTCGGTGCAGGGATTTGATACGCCGTGCCCCATACGCGCAGCTCAATGGCATGTAATAAACGGCCGATTCAGAACCGGAATCAAGATGACATCATCCCTGCAAAGCTGCATGTTCCTGTCACCAGTGATATATTGGATGGTTAGCTTCCTGTTCCGAGGGAGGGTAAGTTGGCTAACAAACTGAGAAACCACCCTAAACAGCAATTCTCCGCAGCAGCAGCACAGTGGACGTCTTAAATCACCAAGTTCGGTCCTCTGCAGGTGGCGACACAGCGTCCACAATACTTCCTTGCATTGAGATAGGTTTGGTCACAATCATCTCTTGGTCGTTGTTCCCTTTAACTCTGATGTACTCAATTACTTGCTAAGGTTCTCTCTTGTGTGCAAGAGGCAGCACCAGAAGATCGCTGAAATTATCATCAGACCAGATTTACATTATTTCAAAGATCCTAGGATTTTAAGCAAGGGAGATGACATTCCATAACTATAAAATGTTTTCACAAACAACCATCTCAATTTTCACATCTTGAATACAATGTATAGACAAATTTCCTCTCAATAAATTGTTTACAATCTCAATGAAGCTTGAAAATTAGATAGGCCAAAATATCCCTATATGATTTGAGTGAATAATCACAGATATCACAGACCTACATTTTTCATTTCCAGTGTTTCCTCAAATCTGGCCACAACTTTCTTCCGTTTCCTTCAAACTCTTTCCTTTTCCAGATAGAATTGTGTCTTCTTTAATTCTTTTAGTTTGTTGATTTTGCAGTTCTTTTCTACTTGCTACCATGTATACTGATGCATTTGATCACTTGGGTATTCTCCAATATAAACCTCCACGGCGAAATAATTTTAAATATTCTTTACGATGATACCAACAATTTGTAGCTAATGATGTGGCCAAATATGATTACTCATGAAAAAAGTATTTACCGGTACATTTTTTATATTTTATCTCTAACTGAGTTTAAAGTTGAAAAAATGGACAAATTAGAGAAAGCATCTAAGGGGCAAAAGTTGTGCTAGAGAAGTCCAATTGAGCCACTTCAAATGTGCTCTTAATCAATTTGGTTTATGTCGAATGTAACATTTAAATGTATTCCTTAATGAAGTAATTCTCACTTAAATGGATTTGTAAATTCATAAAATTTTCTTTTATAAAGAAAATAATAAATTAAATTAATAAAAAGATTTCCCTACAAAACCTAAACAAGAGAAGAACAAACTAAAGACAAATATTCTAGGTGTTTGCCCTGTGTATTTACCCACCCCCCCCCCCCCCCCCCCAAAAAAAAAAAAAAAAAAAAAAAAAAAAAGACATTTGTGGGGCATATTTGATAACTCCAATAAGTGCTGAAAATTCATACATTTAGCACTTGATAAATTTAAGCACGTTTGACAAATATAATCAGTTTCAACCTAAATAGTTCAATTAAGTAAAAAAAGATCGTCTACTTCACCAAGTAAGGTTGGGTTACTTAATTCATTTAATAAAACAGATATATAAATAGCAATTCAAATCTTGCCAATTACATTGCTAAAAGCCTAAAGCCTACCATCAATAATGATCTTTTCACATTCAGTAAGATGTTAATGTACTTTAATACATAATATTCATTCTTAAATAGCATTATACTTTCATCTTCAACAATAAAGATTTTTAACACTTAAAATTCAGTACTTAGTTTTCAGCTTTATTAAACAGGCCCTTTATCAATGAACTATTATTAATTCACATTACAGTTCGATTCAACGCGTCAAAATTTAAATGAATAAAGAACTGTATTAAATCTATTATTTCAAAAACATCGAGAAGGACAAAGCTCATAAAGTTTAAGTTCTCTAACACGACTTCTCTTTTTTATTGACAATCCAAATGATCAAGTCTAAACTCAAAAGTTTATTTTAAAAACTTCAAATATATTTTAAAATGATATGCCCCATTTATTAATAAGTTTCAATAGTAAATTCAATTAAAATACATCTAATCTTAAATAATATGCCCATTATAAGTATCTGTAGATGGGGCCATACCTTTGTTATATAGCTCCACAGTCTCGGGAGCCAAAGGAATAGGGTGGTGGCCGAGATTCTAGTTGCAACAATCTTCAGTTGTCTATGCAAGTAGTTAGAGTGTGATCAGGGTCATGGATTGGAGCTAAGTTGGGTACACATGACCAGTCACAAGTACTTAGACAGGGTGCATTCTCGCATGGGCGAGCCAAAGCATTTGGGACCCATCATGTTACCATCATTGACCCATCGTGCTTTGGAAGCTGGTATCTGCTCTGTGAGAGAGCTAGCTGCAGATAAATCTTTACACAGATGAAGCAATTAGCAATGCTCCACATGCCATCAAGCAAAGTAAGAGTCTTATGAGGGAGGTAATACATAATTCTCTTAAAAGAAAAAAGTGAAGTAAGAATTTGTACCTTACAAGTAGGATGTCAAGAGATAGCATCACAAGCAAACAGAAGGTCACATATTTTTTCCTCTGTGGAGACACTACCTTCTGCACAACTGTCACTTGACCAACTCTTCCTTTCCTTCTTGAAGAGCTCCACTTCCGAATCTCTTCCACTTTTTCTTAGACCAGCTAATAGTAAATCATAAGTTCCTGATGTTGGACGGATTCCTTTCTTTCTCATGCTTTTGTACACTTTAAGTGCTTTACCAGCAGCCCCAGCACAGAAGTATACACCCACCAGAGCAGTATAAGAGGCAACAGTTTTAAGATCCTGTGGCAATAGATTGAAGATCTTCACAGCATACGTAGGTCTTCTAGCACGGCCTAGTCGATAGATTAGAAGTGAAGCTAGATAGGAACCTGGAGAATGTCCAGCTCTTATCATATCCTCAATGGCATCTACTAATGCCATCCTCCCCAATTCATTCGATCTAATTAAGCAACCTACAAGTGAAAGATATGCACCTTTCTCAATACCAATCCCCAGCTTCTTACTGTATTCAAATGCCAACAGAGCACCATCTACTCTACATCGTCTACAGTTTTCTTCAATTATGGTGGAGGTAATTGCCGTATCCAAGTGCATATTTTGATCCTCCATCAAAGCGAGTAGAATATCAATAGCAATGAGACTTTGCTTCTTCAACAAAAGCAACAGAATCCCATTTTCAGAAGAAACAGAAACATCAGAAGCATCTACCAAGCATTCAGCCGTCTCTTCTTTTATCACACATTCATCCAAGAAATGGCGATTGACTTGCCGTAGAAGTTCATCACTCTCACCAACACTATTCAAGAACTCCATTGCTTCCTGAAAAACAGGACAACGAAGAACGAGACAGTTTTCTTTCATGAACAGAAGAATTTTCATCATCATAGTTACTTCCCCTGCTCTGCAACATTTCTCAATCAATATATTGCACATCGCTTTATCGGGTGAAACACCAGCTTCTTGCATGTTGTTAAATATCTCGAGAGCTTCTTCGTATTTTCCTGGAATGATCAAAATGAGATAATTTATTTCTTATGAAGCCATAAATCCCACCAACCTTAGCTCAAACCTTCACAAGAATGCACAGGGAGAAGCTCCTGAGGGAGATGTTAGGCAGAACTAAAAATGTGCCATAGCACAGCAATAATGATAGCAGAAGCAGTCAGAATTACGTAGTGTTTCCTAGGCATCGAACTAAGATTGACACTCTTAACTCATGACAGGAAAAATTCAGAGTAGTTTTCATCTATAAGACGACAGGATGCCAGAATTTAGTGAACAGCCATTTCCCAAACTGAATCATAAATCAGAAAATAGGAAATTGTACGCAACAACACAAACCAAAAGCACGTTTGTTGATTGGACTAGGAATCCTAGACAAGTCAGCTCACAGTATACATGCATACTCGTCGCCACAAACATGAATGCCTGACTGAAAAGAATGCAGAGAGGCAATGAAGCAAACATAACGAGGGCATCACAAACACAGCCCAACTGCACCTTACCACAACCCACAAGATACTCCATCAAAACAGTGTAAGTGTGACAAGTCGGAGAACAACCGCATTCGACCATCTCCCTATAAACATCAGTAGCCTCCTTCACCCTATCATTATCGAACAAAATCTTCATATAAGCAGTGTACGACACGACAGTAGGACAACGCCCCTTCTCCTTCATCTCCCCCGAAATCTCGATCGCCGTATCGACGTCCCCGGCGCTCGAGTGCCAATGCATCCGCGACGTGTACGTGACCGCGTCGACCTTGATCCCCTTGCCCACCATCTGCTCGAACACGTGCTCCATCGACGAGACCCGCCCGGCCTCCCCGAAGATGTCGAGCATCGTCGTGTAAGTGTACTGGTCGTGCTTGAAGCCCCTCAACTTGGCGGCCCAGTTGAAGAAGAGCCACGCCTTCTCCATGGGGGTGGGTCTTCAGGACCCGGTTGACGGTGTACGAGTCCCACTTCATGGGCAGCCGCCGGAGCTGCTCCTGAGCGGAGTCCCAGGTGGAATACTTGAGGATCCTGTAGACGCCGGCGATCTTGTCCCTCATGTACGCCTCCGGGTCCGCACTGGCCGGCTTCTTCGCCGCCGGCGGTCCGCGGGAGCGCCCGGCGCGACCGGGTTTTGCGGGGTGATGCGAGGAGTGGAGGCATTCGCTCGGTATCCTCGAGCGAAGAAGAGAGCGGCGGCCGCCGCCGGGGGCCGGAAGAGGAAGAGCTTTGCTCGAGATGTAAGGGAGAGATTTTAAGAAACCGCGCATCGCAGTGAAAGCGCCCGGAAGAAGGCGGAACCCGACCGATTAGGCCAGCAGGAAAGCGTCGGGAGCGATTGAGAACGAGAGGGTGCACGAGCGAGGGATTTCAATCTGGCAGTAGACCTACGTATGCTTGTGAATTAGTGGTTAATCCATTAATTTTGGCTTAATATAAATTTATTTAAAATGATCCATAAAATTTTAATATATATTCGATCTAATCCTTAAATTACAGGGGTGTGTAAAGAAATCAAGAACCATTCGGACTACCGGATTGACTAAGAAACAGTGATTCCTAAGGAAATCGGAGTGGTATCGCCCACTCGAAATCCTGAATCTCAAGACTCTTGACTAGTTTTTATTTTGGATAATCGTCTGCTTTTGTCCGTTCTTAACAAGTTTGGTGAGTGTACTCTCTTGATTACACACTTTTTAATATATTAATATTGTTGGTTCATTGGCTCTAATTGAAATGTTTTTAATGAGATGATTCCGTTGTGCAATTCTTTGTAGGTTGGTACGACCAGTTTCATAAACCCACCAATGGTTCAATGCTTGATTGGATCTATAAAATTGGGGGTGGTTCCCATATATAATTTGATTTAAGGTGGGAATTGCCCATCCGAACTATGTTCATCCTTAATATTATCGGTGATGAGCAAAATTAATAAGTTATGAGTGTTTTCATCACGACTGCCATGGTTGCTCAAAGCTTGAGCTTCTTAGCTGCCACCATAATTGCACAATCTCAAGCTCGTATCTTGTAGGCAAGGCCGTATGAACTCAAAGCTTGCGATTACCATGTCCTAAATATGACTGCTCAAGCTCGAAGCTCACGATCCTGACCGCCAGGGCTTGAGATTTGGCTCGCAGCCATGAGAGAGCTTGGGTGGTCAAGACGGGTCGCGAGCTCAAGGTAATGGGGGCTTTCAGCTCGCAACAATGGCCGCTCGGGCTTCTAAGTCGCAGCCATGGACCGGGCGTGGAGGGTGGTTATGAGCAGCTATTTTATGTATTACATCGTTTAGGAATTTTCTTGGATTTTGTAGAATTTGACAAAGAAGGAGAAGAAGTAGTTGAAATGCAATTACATTTTAGAATTAATATCACAAAAAATCCCAAACTTGCAGACGGTTGTAATAAATTTATCCTCCATCGGTTTATTAAATTTTATTATTAAATTGTTAAATTTAATAATATACTAGTTTGGGGTTTTCGATATTTGTACTAATTTGGAGTTTTTGGTTGATCAAGAAATTGGTTTGGAGTGAATTTATCATGAATATATTAATTTTGGATTTTTTGTGATATTAACCATATTTTTAAATAGCAAGTGTGTAAATTAGTTTCTTTTTTGACATTGCATTTAATAAGAATCCTAAAACAAATAAACTATTCCTTGTGACAAAAATATAATTAAAATTCCTATGATAAGTAATGCTTTAGGTTTTTTTTTTTCTTTTTTGTTTTTTTATTTTGAAACAAAAAAAAACAAAAATAAATGCTTATTTATTCTTGGGAATAACAAAAAAAAGAAACTATTATTTTCATTTTTCTATTTTTTTCATTTTTCCTTCCTCCTCTTCTTCCTCTAACAGCACATTCGACCACAGATGATGGCTGACAACCTGCCAGACAAGGCCTAATGAGCTTAACGACCACTAGCGAGGGCTCGGGAGGTTGAAGTCACCTAGGTGGTCTAGAAAGGTCGAGCCTCGTGATAGTCGAGAAAAACCTAGCCTTGGTGGCTCTCACGGAGCCGGTCGCCGGCTGGTCAAAGTGAGATCAGCAATGGGTAAGAGGAAGAAGAAAAAAAAAAAAAAAAATAAAAGAAAATTATAATAAAAATATTAATAAATTAAAAGAATTTTTAAGTAACAAAAATATTTAAACTCATACCATATGCATTTCTGATCCAAGCAAACGCTTCAAATACTTAGAAACTTATCCAGGGAATAAAAAAAAAAAAAATTATTTTTGAATAAAATTTTTCTTAAAAATAAAAACGTTATTATACGCGCCTTAAATAAAGAGGTGATATATTACAATAATTGCGGTTTTCTATTCCTCCTAATTTCTATCGATTTCTAAACAAACGGGGATCATCTCTATACTTCCTCGAGAGGGCTAGTCTTCCAAGAGACAGACGTAGCCGGCCGCCCATCCTCGTCAATTCCACGTAAACGCTCGCATCCGATGAAAACTATAAACAAATAAGCACGACCCATCATCATCATCATTCCTAGAAACCACCCCGACCATCCTCGCCTCCCCCGCACAGTCCCCAGAAATCATCAGCTCCGGCGGCCGTCAATCCGTACCCTTCAATCGCCCGCCCGGTCCCGCTCCGCCTCCCCCCCTCTCCTCCCCTCCTGCATCGATCTGTCCTGGTGGGTTACCGCTGGCTCGACGTCTCGCGTGTTGTGGTGTCTGTTTGCTTTGTGAATTTGCGCGCTTCGCAGTTTCTAGGATTTTGCGGGGAAAGTCCTATTTTTGATCGACAGCTACAGGGGTTTCGATTTGGGTTTGTCTTGTTTCGTTTGCTTTCGATTAAAGATCCGATCTTTCGTGGTGCTGCGGGGGATTGTTCGATGTTTGGTCGGTTTTTTGATTTGTTTTGTTTTCTTGGTTCTGTTGTTATGTCATCTGGGGGAGTCGCTATGTGCTTTAAGCTTCGTTTCTTTCTGCCTCGCATCGTTTGAGATCTATGTTGACGTTGGTGTATGTGGGAGGCTCTGGGGAAATCTTTATGCGCGTCCGGTGGCTTCGAGGATTTGTCCGGGCTTGGAAAGGATTGACCTTGGAGAGCTTTATTGGTTCTTTGTTGGTTGAAACTGGAAATTCGACCTCGACTCGCAAGCATTAGAAACTCTCTTTTCGTAGTTAAACACCACGGTCTTAAAATTCGACGGAGCTGAGATTAGTATACGAGATATAGATCGAATCTGCAGTTATCAGTGTTCCGTTCTTTGCGGTAATCAGCGGTTTGATACAAATGTACAGTTTCGTTTATTTTTCCATGTTATGTGTCCTTGGGAGTGGTGTTCTAACATTTTCATTCTATTGCCTGCTCTTTCCTTGTGATTTCCTTTCCATAACATCTTCCATTCAGCTGGTATCTTGTATCGCGCATACTTTATCCTTGCTTTGTTTATTCGACTGTTGTGCGGTCTCTGAAGCTATTTAGACAGTTTTCTAATGACCATTCGAAAATAGTTGGAGATGCTTTACAGAAATTATCAATCTTTTTGGCCACTGGAAATTAATTGAGGTTGATTGATAAGATTTTGAAAGTTGTAATATCTCACTTTGTGATATAAAAGTTAGCTGTGGCTGAAATTAAGAACAGTCTTCTGTTTTATAGTCCTCTGCATCTTGGAAGTTAGAATTTCGCTCGATCCATTCTTTTGGTCCAATACTTGAGTAATGCTCCATTTCTTTGATCAGAAAAGACTCAATGATCTAATGGAGTCAAAAGGTGGCAAGAAGATGTCTAGTAGTAAATCTTCATTCTATGAAGCCCCTCTTGGTTACCGCATTGAAGACGTCAGACCCAACGGTGGCATCAAGAAGTTCCGATCAGCTGCTTACTCCAACGTATGTTCTTATTCAATTGCAAACGCATGGGTCAGCAGCATTTACAATTGTGAAGAGCCTTACATTGATTTCGACTATTTTTGGGGCTTTGTTCATCGTTAATTTTTTGTTAATTGATACTGAACGTTGACAGACATGTCATTTTCTTCTCCATGCAGTGTGTGCGCAAACCATCCTGACATCCCCCATTTGGCATCTCGACCACTTGAGGTGGTCAATTTTCTGGTCTCGAAATAATTTCATCTTTTCTTCTCCTCCAAGAAAAAGTCTTTCTGTTCCTCTCTCCCTCCTCTCTGCAACTTCAATCTCTCTGCAAGCTAGGATTCCTTGTTACAGCAATGGCTCTTGAAGTTTCTGCAATTGGCTTTGAAGGTTATGAAAAGAGGCTAGAAATATCGTTTTACAAGCCTGGACTTTTTGGTGATCCAGATGGGAGAGGTCTCCGGTCGCTCTCTAGGGCTCAGTTGGACGAGATTATAAAACCAGCTGAATGTACCATAGTCTCGTCGCTCTCTAATGACTATGTCGATTCCTATGTGCTGTCAGAGTCTAGCCTCTTCGTCTACCCCTATAAGATTGTCATTAAAACCTGTGGCACGACAAGGCTACTTAAGTCCATTCCACCCATCTTGAATTTGGCAGGCTCTCTTTCCCTTACTGTAAGATCTGCAAAGTACACTCGCGGTTGTTTTCTATGCCCTGGAGCTCAGCCATATCCTCACCGTAACTTCAGCGAAGAAGTTTATGTCCTTGACCGTTATTTTGGAAATCTTGGCTCGGGAAGAAAGGCCTATCTTTTGGGTGGATCCAACAAAACCAAAAGATGGCACGTGTATTCTGCTTCTGCAGATGAAGTTGAGTCTGTTTCCCCTGTTTACACTATGGAGATGTGCATGACCGGTTTAAACAAGGAGTCGTCTTCTGTGTTCTTCAAATTCCAATCGGGCAGTGCAGCTGCTATGACCATCAATTCTGGAATCAGAAAGATTCTTCCCAATTCCAAGATTTGTGCTTTTGGATTTGAACCTTGTGGTTATTCCATGAATGCTATTGAAGGCTCTGCAACGTCCACCATTCATGTCACCCCAGAAGACGGGTTTAGCTATGCCAGCTTTGAGGCAGTGGGATATGACCCAAAGGATATCAATTACAACCAGTTGATTGGGAGGGTACTGGCTTGTTTCCGACCAAAGGAGTTCTCCGTGGCAGTGCATGCCGATGTTGCAGCTAAGTCACTCGAGCAAAACTGTTCTCTGAATGTTAAGGGTTACCGCAGTGGAGAGCGGTGCCTTGAAGAGCTTGGAGCAGGCGGTTCCATCATGTACCAGAGGTTTGTGATGACTGGTCGCTCCACGCGGCCTAGTATGTTGATTTCTAAAATCTGAACGCTGCTGAAGGGAGGGACGGGGGATGGTTCCTGTTCAATTTTACGTTTGCATTTCTTAGTCAAATAAAGTCACTTCATACATGTCAATCCTACCGGATATGTCGGTGTTGCTGTGTTGCTCATCATACTTCTCTTTCATTTGTTGGAATATTATGGACAAAATTTAGCAATTTGGTATGTTGGTGTAGAAGGAAAAGGAGATGTTATCTGTCCTGTTGCCTCCGGTTTGACTTTTGAAACATGTGTTTGTCACGGGCCAACAGGTTCCTGGCCGCGGAATGGTCATTGTGGCACCTGGTGAATGGACAACGTTGGGCTAGCCTTTCTTCTATAGTTCAATGGAACAATATGTCAAATGAATTCCTCCTATCGAATCATATAATGTCTGACTTAGCTTGAGCATCAAGTTTATCTTGCGAGACGGCATATCACTTGGGGCTCCATAATCGATTTTTGCTTGCCATGGTATAATCAAAAGAGCAATATTAGCTCACGATCAATTTGTGCACAGGGGATCAACCTTGCTTTCAGAGTTTTGTAGAGATTTATCTGTTCTATCTTAAAACCCCCAACTTCAACAAATGGATTAATTGTATTCATTCCTTTTACATAATTCATTTTTCACTTGATAATCCCAAGATCCACTCATAAAGGTTCATGAGTACAGGAGAATCACCAACCTTGATATTACTATGTAGTCACTTCCCTGTGTTTCCTAACCATTGACGCATCATTTTGGATCACATATCGAATGACGACAAAACAGACCGCTCCATTGATAGCTTCTTTTAATCGCAGTTGTCCAGGCCCCTTTGGTCACTTGCGTTTTCCCTAGCAAGTGTGACATTTTTCGCTGACTACATCTTTTTAGCAGCACCTTATTTTGCCTACTGAGCCTTTCTTGATCTTAGCATACCAATGGAGGTTTTTTTTTTTTCCTTTTTTTGTTGAAAACAAGACAACATACCTTTTCTAGAGATTTACCAATTGATTCAGGAACGTTTTTCCAATTTTGTGAGAAATCGTTTATTTCCTATGCCCTCATTGTCATCTTAGAAGCCTCTTGAGAGGCGCACTTCATCTGAGTACCTTTTGCCTCGGTCATTCATTCTCTGCCCTCGTGGGACCAGGTAGACTATAGATTTTCACCAATTCAACTCACTTATATTGAGGGATCCTACTCTAATACCATTTGTCACAAGCAAGACAATTTCCTGACAGTGGAATAACTCATGCAATGCCTAGTGAGCGGATAACACAAAGTCAACTGTCTTTCTATAGTTTCTCTAGAGAACAACACGGTGGATAACTTCCTCATATTAGATTGTATTATGCCTAGCTTAGCTTGGGTGTTTAGTCCATCGAGCGAGACGACAAATCACTTTACTTTAAGCTTAACAACTAGTTTCAGACGCCCAACTTGTTTGTGCTTGGGAGACCAACTCCAATGTTAGAACTCTATAGAGATGTATTATTTCTATCCCAAAACTCCTAAATCAATTGTCCTACCGTCCTGATACTACTCTCACGAACCTATTGTATAAATCTTCTCCGCATCACTTACTCTTTAGTCAATAACTCTAAGCTCCACTCACAAAGATTCATGAATATGGGAGAGTTACAGACCGTGATACATTGCTATGGGCAATTCATTGATGATCCTCTTGATGGTGGTGTGTACTAGACGGGACTTCAATGCGCTAAGTCAGTGTGAAGCTTTTTCGTGCCAAAAAAAACATATCCATAATCTAGCAAAGATGGCGTACGTGGTAAATTTCCATAGAGCAGAGTGCTTAAACCACACTACCCTAGCTGAGCCGAAGCTAAGAAGGAATTACAGGCCACAAGCTAAGCCAGCATGCCTTGAGTGTCAAGCCGAAAGGCAAAGGATCCAAAGTCTCCTAATAAAGCCTTTTCGTTTGGTTGGGCCTACCACAGAGGAGGAGAGAGTATTCCAGAAAAGGTCCAAATTGCTGAATGGGAACTCCATAATAAAAACGTCTCATGGGGACACATTGTGTGGTTTTTCCGACAATTTACTCTCTGAAATCGAAATCACTAGCTAGGTCCGGTGTAATTCACTTGCAAGTCCTGGAGATCGACCTCGGGTCTTGATTCTTCTCTTGATCTCTTCAGTCATTATGGTTGATTGCACCGCGATGCCATCAATACTAAGGTTCAATGCCTGAAATTTTTATTTCAATGGTCTCGGGACAATTATCATTTCCTACATAACTCTAATTTCGTGACCTGGAATGGCATCAACACAATCTAATAATTATAGGCGGCCAATCAAATTCTTCATTCTAGGAACAGATTCCAGGGGTTAGTGAGAAGAATAATTTGTCGGATCGTGGAGGTCAAATTGTGGCTGTAGTTTAGTGGTTAGAATTCTACGTTGTGGCCGTAGAGACCTGGGCTCGAATCCCAGCAGCCACACCAAGGCTATGGTTTTGTCCTTTTCTCCCGCCTTTTAAGGTTTTAACTGCCCTCTCCTCTTTTTTTCCCCCCCTTAACTCGGGCTAAATCATATTTAAGGAAACAGAAATCGTTCAAAGGAGACAAAGCATGGCCAACACGCAAGCGGCCGTAAAAAGAGGCTTTGGTCAACCCCAATTCAACCCACTTTTTAACCTTTTTGACTTCATTTTTTAGGGGTGCTCCCAGACTGATTGGCAATCAGAGCACTATCTAAAGTTGCAAAAGGAAAGGTCGGGACATGTTTGTAATCGAATTGAATCAGGGAAAAGGTTGAAATGGACAAGTGGGATGGGCTGAAAAGAGGCGCATCCCCCCACCCCCGCCCCCCACGTCCCCTTTGCTTGATATCTAAGGGGGAATAAAGAATCAAATACTTGATGATGATCCTGATCTCATTGCTTTGGCTGTTGAAGATATATATTCCCTCTATCTCTTAAATTTGTATATAGTAATTCAGATCACTTTACATGTTTAAATTACTTGCACGGCCCCTATTGCAGCCCTAGTAAGTGCTTCTGAGCTGAGGAAAAAGAAGTTGGCTCTCCACTTCCCAATCTCTTTGGTACTTCCTTTTACTATAATAATGTCGGGCAATAACGATGGACACTGATTTACGAGGTCAACCCGATTAATCCGTTAGTTTTATCGCGAAAGAAAACATACTATGTTTAACTTTTTTGCGATGCTTGAATGTGAAGGAAACAAGCTAAGAAAGAGACGTGTGTTGTTCACATCGATAAATAGCATTGAGTCTCCTGTAATGTATATGGACTATATACCATCAAAATTCAGCACTTAAATGGAAAAAATCTCTAGACTATCTTTGTTTCATAAGCATGTCGAAGAATTGTGTAAAAAGTTCTAAATCTATTGCACATTGGCTAATTCAAGCATAATTTTTTCCATTTTGCCAATTGAATTATAAACTTTTTTATATCTTGCTAATTGAGTCCATCCGATTAAGTTTAATCGAAAATCACCGATGTAGATTCGGTAATGCCATATAGATAATCGGTGGACTTTTTTTTTTTTATAATTTTTTTTAAATCATTTTTTCTTTTTTCTTTTACCAAGTTGGGCAAGCTTGGCCAACCATCGATCAATGCAAACTTTTCCTTTCACGTAGTAGTGATGTCAGAGAATTGATTCTTTAGGCAAGGGGGGATGAATGGGCAAGACTACTCTCATGTCCTTTTTTATGTAAGTTTTAGGGGAAAAAGAAAGAAAAGAAAGGAAAAATAATAATAAAATCATAAATTATAAAAATTATAAAAATTGTATACGCTATTGCCGGTCGTTTTACGTAACACTACAACGTTCACGTTATTGATTTCTAGTTTAAATTAGCCAAATGAACTTAATTGACAAAATGTAAAAATGTTCGGGATTTTGATTAGCAAAATAAAAAAGTTTATAACTGAATTGACTAAATGTGATAAGTTTAAGACTTTTTAGATAACTTTTTCCAAATATGCTTGATTGAAGTCCCCCGCCGTGAACGGACAGGGTCCACTCAAGTAGCTGGATTAAAGGGATAACTTGCATGCACAATAAGAAATTGGTTCTTGAGAGCAATCGCATACTTCCAATCGCTTTCTCTCTCCCTCTTCACTTCCACGGGCAACTTCCAATATAGGAATCTCAAGTAAAACGAAAAAATCAGGGCCATCAGAAGTTTTTTCTCCGGAAAGATGATCCTTTGGGTCTGCCTGCCCGTAAATGATGATCATTTGTACGTGTCGGACTATCTTCAGTTTGACCTAATGATTGCCTATTCCGTCCAAGGAAGGGCATCAGAACTGGGAGTCAACGGCGACATCTAGTGCCCGGTGATGATAATGATTACGGCGATGCATGGGATCTGCACTGCACGTGCATTCCCGTACACTGAGCTCCTCAAGATCGTTGCCTCTCTTTGAAAGGAGAGGGTCCCCGCAAAATCATATTCATGTGCACAGACACTTCTTCCACCCCCATGCCATTGCTTCCATGGTTATATATTGTACTTCCATTGAACCCATTGCGGGGGGTTTGACATGGTGATGAAGGCGCTCCAACATTCTCTCGAATTTGACCGCCACATTCACCGATTCCTTTAGAGCCATTCTGAAGAGAGTCACAAACCTATATGATTCATCAGATGCATCATTTCCTTTAAAATTACGGTTTCAAGTTCAATTATCACTACCATTTTAGTCAGTTTATCGAGATGATGTCCAATACTTATCCATGTGTGCTCGCATAATGCTAGAATGTGCAGTATGCATTCGCGTGTTTCTACCTACGGCTCATCAAACATTGCTAAAGATGGAATCTTGCAGGAGCCTTTTTTGTTTTTTTGTTTTTTTTTTTTTTTTTTGTTTTTTTGTTTTGTTTTTTTGTTTTTTTTGTTTTTTTGTTTTGTTTTTTTTTTTTTTTTTTCTATCGTGTGTGGTTCCTTCCAATGTAAGGACACCGTTAAGTCAGTCAATTACAGACACTTTTTTATTGGGTTTCTCAACTTTATGTCACCACACCAAAATTCAAAACCGAGCTTGTTCACTCACGCCATCAGCGATTATGGCGGTCAACGCAATTGTTCCAATTACGTACTTTGTTTCCATGGAGAGTCACCTACCTGAAGAATTGACTCAAAACTTTTTTCAGGACCCTATCTTGCATGAGAGGGGCTTTGAGAAAGCTCTTTGCCTTTTTGAAATTTTCCCACCTCCTTTGCTTTTGAATAAGTTAAAATGCATTATTAGTTGGACAACCTCGCCGTCGGATCATCTGAGGGGACGTCAGATGTGCGTTAGGATAGAATCCGTAATGCCATCCAACCAGGATTAATCTCAGTGGGAAGGTGAAAAGAAGAGAAAAAAGGGGTTTGAAATAATTGAGGAGACAGAGATCTCACGAGGGGCCATTGCCCCCACCAATCTCAAGCTACCATGTCTCGAGATTCTCAACCTTTTTCACCTAATTATCTTTGCACTATAGTGTCATGACCCGATAATGTTGGATTCCTGATAGTCACAGCAGTAGCCTTTATCATTGGCCAGTACAATCAGCGGGTGATCAGATTATGTGGACAATCTCGATCGGAATGATCTCAAATCATGTAAATTTCATATGGTGTTCGCACAATGAAATAGTCAAAATTGGTCTAAAGTATCTTTATTGTTGTATCATTCACTTCATATGCTTGATTTTTATTTCGCTTAATCATTCATTTGGCCCTCTTCAATGGTTATATTAAATGTTGGATTCATGATAGTCACAGCAGAAGCTTTTATCATTTGCCAGTACAATCATCAAGTCATTGGGTTACATAAATGCTCTCAATTGGAATGATCTCAAATCATGTAAATTTCATATGGGACAAACCCTCCAATGATCGAGATTGGTCTAAACTATCTCTATTATTGTATCTTTCACTTTAAACATCTGATTTTTACTTAGCATAATCATTCATTTGGCCCTCTTCAATGGCTATATTAAGATTAGTCTTCATTGAAAAATCCTTAAAAAGATAAGAAGGACAAAGAAAGCAACACGACGGAGATAGGAAAATTCTAGGCATTTCCTTTTGAGGTAACAGACCAATCGTTTGTTGGCTTCCTATTCACTTGAAAGGCCGAGAAATAAGACTTTATTGTTTGTGTTGTGTTAGAGGATCTATCCCCAATTGCAGTGCTTTCTCTAACTGGTTGATGCCATTGAATATATTGAAATGACTCAAGAATCTTTTTCTTTTTTTCTTTTTTTTTTTTGGGGTCGAAGCTCGGGAGTCTAAGTGAATCAATTGAAAATTCTTGAATGACATTAAACACAGAGCAAACGGTTAGAGACTAAATTGAATTAACTGAAGTGCATGTAAGATATCGGATGCATTTGGACAAAAGTTTAGAGACTAGGGGTGCTGTTATAATTGATAAAGACCCTTATTTTTTCGTTCTCCCAGGGATAGATTCAAAGCCACTTAAAACGGCTTGATATTTCCACGTTCCACCTGCTTTACAGTACCGTATTCTCTGATGGAACAATGCCTTTTGTAAACATATGCATGATTGGAGGAATTTCTTCCTGTATCCATCTTTTGAGAGATTATCTAGATTTTGTTTAATTGTAGTGTAGCTTTTTATTGATATATTCTCTCTCTTTTGCTTTCTCTGAACTAGTGGCAGGCACGGTGGTGCCCTTCAAGTCATTCACTACCAAACACATCTGATTCTTTCTTGGCTCTTGAGTCCCAACAAGAGCTGAACAAGTGGGTTTAATTCTTTGCTTTCTTGATGATATGATAACATAAGCAAGAGGAGCAGAGGCAAGAATCGTTTGTCCTAGGAGACGTCACCCATTTTCTTAAGTACTACCAGATCAAGAGAATAACCTGAAGCTTTGTGCTTAGCTACTCGGCATCTGTTATTTTCTTCGGAATCTGCTCCGATGGGAGTGAAGAGAGCGAATTCCTCTCTGTGCTGCGTGGTTTTGCTCGGCTTGTGGGCTTGTGTACATGGGTTGCTCTCTCCTAATGGGGTCAATAGTGAAGGTAAATCAGGACACATGCTCCAACAAGTCCTGCATCACGTTAATCTTTTCTTTAACATGAGGCTCTAGATATGATCTCTTTCTGTTGCCGCGCAGTTCTAGCTTTGATCAAGATATTGAATTTGCTAAAGGATCCTCACCACGTTCTGAACAATTGGGATGAGACCGCGGTTGATCCTTGTTCCTGGACTGCGATCACGTGTGAGGCTGGTGTCGTCACTAGTCTGTAAGTAGCACTAGCTCATAAGACCATTAAAAGAACCAAACTTATCCGAGTTCGTGCTATTAGAAAATTTCACTAGGAAAAATGTTTCGAGGTCTACTGAAAGAAAAGGCTGGTCTTTTGATGCAGACAAATTCCGAGACAGAACTTATCTGGAACGCTTTCGCATAGCATTGGGAACTTGATTAATCTTAAATATTTGTGAGTGATCAACCATTGCTCGGGACGAGAATCTCATTTGCAAGCTTCCTGTTGGAAAAATAATGTTCTGATAAGGTTGTTGGTTCAATTCTTTTTTTTTTCTTTTTTTTTGCAGGTTCCTTCAGGACAACAACATTTCAGGATTTATTCCTCCCGAGCTTGGGAAGCTCCAGAAACTTGAAATGCTCGACATTTCCAGTAACTCATTCTCTGGTGAAATTCCTAGCGAGCTATCCCATCTCAAGAACCTCCAACAACTGTGAGTAGATTTCAGATCAAACAGCAAAGAAACAATGAGAGAGATAGAGAGGAGAGAGATCAAACATTAAGACATGTCTTCTGATTTGTGTCCAAACTTCGTGTTGGTGACTAGGAGAATGAACTACAATAACCTTTCGGGTGCAATTCCAGCATCCTTCACTAACGTGACCCAGCTTGCTCTTCTGTAAGTTTCCAAAACACCGATTGGTCCTTTTAATTTAGAACCCGGATCTTTCATTCTGCTAGAATTACGAAAAAAAGAAAAGAAAGAAGCTTATGGTAATTTAAACTCTGGAATTCTAGGGATCTATCTAACAACAGTTTGAGCGGTCCAGTGCCTCAATTGCATGCGAAAGCTTTCAAGTAAGCCGCTTACGTCTTCGATTGTGTAAAGAGCTCATGAGAGACATGTTTCAATTACTAATACTCCTTTTCTTTTACTCAAAAAAGTCTTCAGGGGAATCCAATGTGCGTCGGCAGACCAAAAGGAGATTGTTTCCGGATTCCACCGGCACCAATTATATTTAGTGGGAACAATTCACTAAGTAAGGATTTTATGCCCTGTTTTAGCAAGATTATTTAGCTTCTATATCTGCCACTAAGATCCTATTTCAGTTTCCATGATTATCTTCTGCTGTTGAACTATGCTTGCTTCAACTGTCTTTAGATCAGATCAGTTTGTGAAAAAGCTCAGAAGGTTATTGACCATTAGGTTTGGCATAGTGCTAACAAATAATTTTCTCCTTTCACACGTTAAGATTCTCAGCCTTCTGGGAGATCCAAAAGCCACAAAGTAGCCTTGGCTGTGGGTTCAACCCTTAGTTGCATCTCCCTACTCATCTTCGGATTCGGGTTCCTTTTCTGGTGGAGACGAAGACACAACCAGCAGATCTTCTTCGACGTAAATGGTTCGTAATGCATCTAATAATTAGGAACAATAACTTGCTAATGACATTGACCGACTGATGTCAACATGATCACGGTCCTGAACTTTTGCTCTCTCCGAATTGTCAGAGCAACATAACGAAGAAATCAACCTGGGAAACTTAAAGAAGTTCCACTTCAAGGAACTTGCCAACGCGACCAACAATTTCAGCGGCAAGAACTTGATTGGAAGGGGTGGTTCAGGGCACGTGTACAGAGGGTGCCTCAGTGATGGGATGGTGGTTGCGATCAAGAGACTGAGAAATGTCGATGCCCTTGGAGGCGATGTCCAGTTCCAGACAGAACTCAAGATGATCAGCCTGGCGGTGCACCGCAACCTTCTTCGGCTCTATGGATTTTGTATGACCCAAACGGAGAGGCTTCTCGTATACCCGTACATGTCCAACGGCAGTGTGGCTACTCGTCTCAGAGGTATCACACTCACACTTAGTAGCCCGTTAAACATAATATCTGCAGAAGATTCTTCGATGAAAGTACTTCAGAAAAGAAATTGTGGAGATCAACCAAACCCTTAGAATCTCGCATGTATGACAATTTTGTTTTCTTGCAGCCAAACCAACCTTGGAGTGGAGCACAAGGAAAAGAATTGCGTTGGGGGCAGCAAGGGGACTGTTGTACCTGCACGAGCAATGTGACCCCAAAATTATACATAGGGATGTTAAGGCGGCGAATATATTGCTAGACGACTACTGCGAAGCTGTGGTGGGAGACTTTGGATTGGCAAAGCTCTTGGATCATCGGGAATCCCACGTGACCACCGCCGTGAGGGGCACAGCAGGGCACATTGCTCCAGAGTACCTGTTGAGCGGGCAGTCCTCTGAGAAAACCGATGTTTTTGGGTTTGGAATCCTTCTGCTCGAACTGATTACTGGCCTGAGAGCTCTTGAGTTTGGTAAAGCAGCGAACCAGAGAGGGGCCATGCTTGATTGGGTGAGTAGAATTTTAAAGCACCCCTGGTAACTGTATGCGATATAATGTTAGATCTCCTAGTGATTTCTGAAGGTAAGAAACGCTGACAAGTATGTCCGACAGTTGTGCGAGCTTGACGTTATGATGGTTAGGCTCGAAAAGCCGTCTTGGGCTCTTAATCTGGTCACGTGGCTGATGAATTTCTGTCTCGCCTCTTTTCTAATCCTAATACAGAGGCTTTAACTGCAGGTTAGGAAAGTTCACCTGGAAAAGAAGATAGAGATGCTAGTAGACAAGGACCTAAAGGACAATTACGATCGAATCGAGCTTGAAGAAATGGTCCAAGTGAGTCTTTTGTGCACCCAATACCTTCCAACAAACCGGCCCAAGATGTCCGAAGTCGTCAGGATGCTGGAAGGTGATGGTCTCGTGGAGAAGTGGGAAGCTTCTCAGAGAGCTGAATCAACGAGGTGCAGAGCAGCGAACGAGTTTTCCTCCTCCGAGCGTTACTCCGATCTCACCGATGACTCCTCTTTGCTCATAAAGGCGATGGAGCTTTCAGGACCAAGGTGAAGAAGTCACTCAAAATAGCGAAGAGCTATGGAAGAATTAAAGGAATATGAATAACGCGATCATAGCAAAGGCATGTATAGGAACATTAAAATCAATACTAAGAGTGTGCTAATGTTTTCACTGTACAGATTCTGATCCGATCTAAACTGCTCTTAGCGAAGGGAATAAACTCTTCAGCACGCCACCATGACTCCCAAACCTAACCGGCCAAAACAGGGTACATAGAACCAAAAGACATCATAATCCGCGCATAGATTTTAATTTAGGATGCGAGATATTAGAAGAAACTCTCCGAAAAGAAACGAAAAACTAATTTCAAGGCAAGTAATTAGAAAGTTTAAAGTGCTTATTTACATTGCGCAAGGAATGCTAAGAACATTTAATGATCCGACAAGAATGGATCCGCCAATCTTCTCAAATAAAGGATGAGCCACTACTCAGTTGCTGAATTGAATGTACAAGACATTGTTAATGCTCATTCTTGAAGAAATATGATCTCTGCTTCAGAAGAAGCCCGGCGAAACCTCAACAACTCAATTAACATAACCATTCTATCATGCTTAAAATATGTAGAAGGGCTTATAGTCATTGTCTTGAGTACTGGAGAGCTGCCAAGCAAGAATTTGACGAGGTCCATCTCATGTGGTATGCCATTTATATCAGTCATCTTGACTACTTTCAGTTGTTTAAATGTCCAATCCGCAGGGCATTCTCTCTCCCAAATATCTAAAGAATCAGGTGCTTCTGTAGGTGATGTGCTCGCACCAGCCTAAAAAGAATAAAAAGGAGATAGGATAATATGCTGCTGCATTCTGTGCAAAGACTAACAACTAAAAGGAACTCGATCACTCACCGATATCCAAAATTCTTCTAAATTGGGAGAACTCGTTATCAACCGCAGAAGCACAAGAACTTCTTTCATGTCTTCGAAGCTCACCTCAAATAACTCAATGATTTTCAGATGATCAAATGTGATGGGGAGTGGTCCAGGATCATCACCTATGCTCAAATACTTTGAGACATTCGAAAAAAAAAAAAAAATACACATAAGACTGCAAAGTTACTTACAAAGACCAACCAAGAAAGTAGTCATACCGGCTATACTAATAAAACCCACTTCAATCTGTAAGCTAGAGGTCCAATACACATGATGTGAAAAACAACATTAGTAGAAGTAGTACCTTTGCAAAGTAAGCACGTCCTGCGAGACTTACAAGACGAGGCACGCGAGTAAGAAACTTCACGAAGTTGCAATTCGAACTTTGCTCAAGCTCAAAATGCTCAGCCACGTCATCAGCCATGTACATAACTACTGACAAGCTAAGGAGGAGAGGAGTATTTTCGAGGAATATGTCTGTAAAATCGCCCTCCAGATACAAGTACTTGAGATTCGGAGCACGGATGGTAATAGCAAGACTGTCATCAAAGTATGATAATGCCAAATTTTCAAGAAGAGGGCAACTCCAGATGAGATTCTCAATCGCATCGGCAGCAACCAAGACCCGATGAAGGCTGAGGCTCCTCAAACACAAAAATCCCTTAAAACGAGGGGGTGGATCCAATTCACAACAAGATAGATCCAAATGAGTCAACTTCTTACAACTAAAAAGACATGAGGGTAGTCGTACCCATTCATCCTCCCCTAACTTAAGAATCAATTCTCTGACATCACTATAACGGGAAAGGAAAAGTATCCATTGATCAATATCGGGGCAGCTCTGCAAGTAGCATGTGGAGACCTGAAACTTATGGATCGGCCCGTGATGGAGAAGCAAAGCCCGAGTAATGAATTTCACGAGACTCTGCTCGACTACATTCCCGTCTTGCGACGAGCTCACACATTCATCGTCAAACACAAGTTCAGTAATCGAAGCCCATTTGTACCTCCATTTTCTAGACAAAATGCTAGTCTTCACAGCATCCCTAATTGGTAGCCGAGTGAGGATGCTTTCCAGAATACTCTGCGGCAGATCGCTTATGAGATCATCCATGTGTCATAACCAGCAAGATTTTACCAAGAACCCTATACCCAAAAATTTCAATAAAATTAAAAAAAAAAAAAAATCATCTAAAGACCTGCAAAGATATACTTCAACATCTAAGACAGACCCACTCAACTTCATTGAACAGCATCAAAGGAAACTTAAGGAACTCAAACAGCAGGGAAATTCCACCAGAACGAACATCAGCACTGTAAATCCAAGCACTGACAGTCGACAAAATTCGAGAGAACATGACTCCTCATTCAAGTACATCGACCAGGCTCCTACCTTCACGAGAGTGTCCAAATTCCAAAGCAAAACAAGGATCAAGAAAACCCCATTCACACTTTTCCCGAGAATCGCGTACCCAGAATCCAAAGGTTCAAACTTTCGGTGCCCGGCAAGCATCAAGAAAACAAATACACCACTCGGCCAAAAGAAGATCGACGATTTCGACGCGCAATTCATTTCTCGGATTTCTCAGGGGCCAACGAAAAGGGGGAAAGAGCGATCACCCACGAGCGGCGCGAACTTCCCGCGATTTCCGCCAACGATCAGAGCGCGAAATGACGCGCCGCCCGCAACATCGACCGCGAACCGACCGAGCGGACCGATCGAAGAAGAGCAGAAATCGGACGAGACGAAGATGGCGAAATCGCGACGGGAATGCAGAGCAACGAACGAACGTACCGTAAGGTGACCGTCTCCAACCACGTCGCGGGTCTCCCCGTAACGGAACGTCGCTGTCGGAAGTCCGTCGCCGAAAGGAAGAAAGAGAGAGAGCTTTCGTTAATTCGTTTCTCATTTGTCGGGTTTTGTGCATTAAAATTATAGTTACCTTGGTAAAGAAGAGGTCCCGATTCGGTGCGGACCAGACCACGGCGGTTTTGTCTCTTGTTCTATTCGGTCAGAAAACCGAGGGCCCATGTCCGAGCCCAGCACAGCATAAATCCTCGTAGTTTCTTTGGCGTGGCGCTTACTTCGTAGGCAAGTTGTTGGATGGAGCTGACGTGGCATGCGCGAAAGAGAGAGAAGTTTTAAAAACAAAGAGAAGAGAAGGGAGGAGAAGAGGAGAGACAAGCAGGGGAAGAGGACAAGGCCGGCGCTCCACCAATGACTAGGGTTTCTTTCAATTCAGTTATGTTTCTTCATCGTCGTTGGTGTTGTTAAGAGTGCGTGGTAAAAATCTAATAGCTTCATTCAAAAGTTTAAATCAGTAAGTTATAAGACAACCATCCTATATTAGTTCTTGGATTGGGTTTTTCCCACACAATTCACACATACGTCTCAACAATCTCATTCTCACATGTGAGTTCCATGTTAAGCCTTCTTCCCCCTTAATTTAGATATTCTTATGACATCAAACTTGGTCTTTTTTCCCCAAGTCTCCTTTGCTAGATCAAATTGTCCAAAAATTGGTCACAAGATTCCTTAAATATTTAACCAATTAATCATCAACTTCGATACCATTAGTTGAGGGTGTGCTATAGAAAACTAATACTAAGAGCGAGCTCAAATTTGAATCCTCAATATATTCGGGTGAAATCACATTTATTCGAAAATTTAAGCCAACAAATTGTGAGGACGCCACACCAATGACATTTCTTTTACCAAAAACCACTTTCATGTATTGCCCCATTGGCAAGATATGTCAAAAGTAAAATAAATTTGTTGAAAGTGAGGAATTTTTATCTTTTATTGTCAATAATCATAAAGAGGGGTTGCCTAGAGGAGGAGAACTGTCATATAAGATGTTCCTAAAACACTACTGCATAAATCAAGTAAATTAGAAATGCTAATGGCAGAGAAAAGTTCGAAGATTCACTTGCAATTTTGACATAGAGTTATGAGACCAAAAGGGTGCTTAACTTGTTAATAGTTTGCAGCCCCAAGCAAAAGTAAAAACTGAAGGAAAAGATAAGAGTTGGAAAATACAATTAAAGTAGTTACACAAGCAAAAACTAGTTTTCTACTGGAAATTTTACATGGAAACCTTTATACCTGTCGAATAATTTGAGTCTTAAAATTTGTAATTTTTCTTTTCTATATAAGATGCTTTCTAACAGAACTTCTTAGTGATTCCCGGATAAAAAGATGTCACCTCGTATATACAATTATTAGGTGCTATGTAGACATTTTTATTATACTCTTTATTGCACTTTTAAAAAAAATTGAGAATTAATTTGAAGCGTCAAATTTGATTGTAGCAAGCTTTTTCCAATTTCAAACTGATTGTTATATTTTCACCAACTTATTTGTCACTTCACACTGCAAGAGAAACTAGTTGATGATGGTCACGAGTTGTATATGATCTTTGGCATATCTTCGTTTACTTCTCCTTAAACAATTTCATTTGGCTTGAATGCTTAACCTAATCAAATCAGATTTATATGCTTTTGAGAAAAGAAAATGAAACCGAACCAAACTAAACCATAGCTTAAAACAAAACTTAGTTAGATAACTTTTCATGGTTCGATTTGGTGAGGAGCCAAATCGAACTGTTTTCTTCTTGTATTACTTTTTCTTCTTCAAATTATTTGCTAATAATCCACTAAAGGGTGCGAATAATCCATGGAGTTGCTATGATTTTTAAAAAACGTTCGCAAAGGTGTTACGTCATGTTAGATTTTCAATACTTAGGTCAACGTTTTGAAAAATGTTCAGCACTTTAAGTAATTGAGTCATCACTCCTCCTGTCACTTTTATCCTCCATATTTTCCACCTCTTTCTGTTTTTAGAATGTCATGTTTAGACATTTCCGACCACGAGAATCTCTACAATCCAACAACTTACTCAAGATGTTTTCCTTCTATTTCATTTTTAGTTGAATTTCATCTTGATATTCTATCTTTTCTTAGCTTTTAGTAATTGGATAGTACCGACCAACTATATTGCAATATCACAACTTTGATCAATTATATTATTATATAATAGTATGTCATAAACAATTATTTTCTTTTTCATTTCCCAAGTAGAATCACTATTAACATGTTTAACGCACACCTCAAATTTCACATAAAAAGAAATTGAATATGGTGAACTTACGGCTTGTGAGAATAATGATTGAGTAGTTATATCTTTCAAATCGTACAATTGATTCAATTGAGGTCTAAACAATACCATATCATTTATGAAGCAAAATCAAAATTGACCATAGTTATTGATCAAATTTCATTTTGTACGATCGATTTGAGGTCTAAACAATATGTATTTAGTAAGTAAATCACTAATCTCTACAACTTTTAGGGCAATATATCGACTCATTAACAAGTCTATATCGACTCATTAACAAGTCTGCCATTTAATATGTATTTATCAACTTATTTTTTTAATAATAATCTATCCAATGATGCAATTTTTTGGTACTTTGAATACATACGCTATATTGACCCCCCCCCCAAAAAAAAAAAAGAATACATACGCTATATTTTGTATAGTTTCAAAATGATCGAAATCGAAAGCACATTTTGCACTTTACATTGCAATAATATATGAAATGGCATAAGATATATGATTGACATTTGAACGTGATCCTCATCTCAATAAAACAACAGAAAATTATAGTTTCTTATATCATGTGCGATCCTAATACCTACTCCTTCCCCTCTTTCAGCTTTACAAACATAGGCAAAAAGATCTTAAAAGTCACCGTGAATGAAAAGCTTTCATTGTTTAGATCCTCACTCTCGAACTCCAACAGCAATTCATGATAGCAAAATTGGAACCTTCACATTGTGTAAGATAGTAGCCCAATCAGTTAGGCATGAGATTGCACCATGGACTCTCCGTGCATATTCCAGCTATCATCTCATAACACAATTTAAGGAATTTATGGACTTTCATTTGCTGTATTGATCGCTTTCAGAATGTCAATGTAAGTAGCAGGTAAACTATCGCTACTTCTCTAGAAAGAGAGAAGAGAGTGGAAAATGAAAATCTCCCGCCGCAAGGACACGAAAATTGCTAGACCAACCTTCTCTTTTGCAACAAGGAACTTCAAGATCAGGACACCCTCCGTTCCCAGGGTGACTGCTTTCCAGGACAGAACAGAAGGATAGACTGCATGGCACTCGAACTCTACGTCAGAACAGGAATTTGAAATTTACTATCTGAAAGAATCAATTAGAGAAGCAAAAATGAAGATCAATTTCTGTTTGAAAGACCCTTGAACACGAGGATTCCTAGACCGCCGAAAGCCAGGGTGCAAATAAGAGGAATTTTCATGCGGTCTGTGTCAAGCACACTTTTCCTGCTTGTGGTTAGATGGCGGGATCTCTCCCCTAATGTCTCCCGGAGTAGTTTACTGAGGTTGTCAAGCTGATGCATGATTTGTCTCTGCCCACGTGCGACTGTTGATATCTAATCAAGGCATAACGGGGGCATAATCAGAAAACATGAGGAAGAAGAACATTAGCCAACTCTCCATCTCAAGTACTAGGATATAGTGGATGGCAGAAAACTCAATTGCAGATGTTTGTTTATTCAATAATATAGTAACAGTCAAAATACCAACAAAGAAAGAGACAGTAAACTACAGCAGAAGACACATAAACAAAATCAAGTCTACCTCTTCCATCAACGGAGACTCCCTAGCAAGTTGGGAGGATGACGAGGAATTGGGCATTATGGATCCAGTCAAAGAACCGTTTCCCAAACCAGAAATAAAATAAGAAGTTGGAGCTGATCCATTGCAAGCCTCAGGATTAAGGGCCATATTTTGTTGGCTCAAGGAATTCTTCTTTATTGTTAACTTGGAATTCAACTCTTCAATACGGGCGGTAAAATCATCCATTCTGTCATGCAGGGAGGAAATTTGATCTGAAAGCTGAGAAATGACACCCTATGAGGAGAAAAGGTATCATCGAGATCAGTATAAGATAAGGCTTTACGACAATCACAAAAGAACAACATTCTCAGACAAGTCACCTGGTTAGGAAGTGTTGATGATGCACCTGAGATTCTATCATCATATCTCGGATTGCTGAAAGCGAAGCCAGCATGCTTCGACAAATTCTTGTCCCTTTGGGTTGAATATGAGTGTGACATACCACTGCCCAGAGAATTTTACATCATTCCAATAGTTAGAAAGGATGACAGAAGGGCAATTTTGTGAATGTCTACTTTACCAATGCCACATAAATTCAAGCATGTTTTTCCTCCTTGAAAACAGATCTCAGCTGATCTAAGCAATTTGTGCAGAGTGTGTAGGAATGTCGTGTAAATCATTGCATCACATTCCGGAGTACTTCATGTAAATATGAAGTCCAAAAAGATAATTAGGCAAAAACTGTCAAACAACACTATTACTTAAGTCTCTTCCTTTGCAAAATAACGCATAAAGATATCACACAGTTTAAATACAGCAGCAGCACCCACTTAACGCGGAATATATGTACTAATTTACTGATCTAAGAAGGGCGATCAATGAATTTAGTTGATGAAAGAAACTACATCTACGGCGCACATCCTATAGTATCACATTGTGATTTGAAATCCTTCCCTCTTTCTCTGTCACACATTTCGTGATAATCAATCCAAAAATTTGGGAAACATTATACTATCCTATAAACTGGAGCTCTGAACATGCACATGGAATCATTCCATAACTCCTAAACTTGTAATACACATTGGACAACTTCAGAAAAGCGTCGATTCTAGAAGCATATGTGATAATTGGATAAAAAGTCTACTAACAAGGGGGTTATCCAGGATGCCTCTTTAAGGAAGCACTGTCCACCTCTTTAATCATGAGGAAATGCTTACAAGGAGAATTCTCAAACACAAGTTTACACAGAAGATTATATAACTTTAGAAAGCAACCATTTCTGAGGATGCAAAGAACTGAAACTGGAGAGGACTAAAAGATGAAAAATAAAAAATTAAAGGATCAGACTATTGCACCTCTTCAAAAGCTTACTTCTCATAGCTACCCTATCAGCAGATGCTCGAGAAAGGGCTTCTTTTGGACTTGCAACAAGATCCTCGTCTAGGCTAAGTTTTGTCTTTAAGTCTTCTGGCAGTGCCTATAAATGCCTAGGTCAGCATACATTTATAATAAACAATATTGTGAACTTCGGAAGCTACCATACCATGACCTCATTAACAAGCTTTTCCAGTTGTATTTGTTCAATATACGTGCGGGCAACATATGAGCCTTCCAACCCAAGCTGCTCGGCAACACTTTGCACAATCAGGCGATCTCTTCCTTGCACCTATTACAAATGCCTACAGTCTCAGTTCGAATATCAAAAGGCAAAAAAAAAAAAAAAAAATTGACACATGAAGATTAAATTACCCACAAACTACTGAATATGACCACTCCACATGACCCCATCTCTTAATTTCGCCAGATCCACAAATAGAACCCTAGAACATTCTACCTGCCTTGAAAAGTTCACTGGAAGATATCTAAGTTCTTGGCAGTTCTAGTGATCTAGAGATTATGTTAAATCAGATTGGATACTTCAGTTTCATTCCAAGGAAAAACTCAAATTACTTCTTTTGTACAACCTGTTCAATTTTGATGGGTTCTTCTGTGAGTACTTATATATATGTATGTATGTATTGTATGTATATCGTAACTCAGTGAATGGGGGAAAAAAAAAAAGAGAGATTGAAACTCATCCAATAATAATCAACATTGTGTGAAAGGAAAAAGGACGACAAAAAAATAAAGAGCACGTACAAGCTTGCACAATGTTGCGCGTGCAAAAGCACTCAAGGAGAACAATGGCTCATGTCAGGATATACAAAAGTTACCTGAAGATACTGACGGTTCAATTGTTCTAGCCAATCAATCTTCACAGTCACCCTATCATCGGAGAAAACGTGGCTGCTTCTCTTGAGAATTGTTGCTATTGTGTATCCCAAGGCCATCAACCCACCTAGGAGGCGGACACTCACTTCAAACGTTATTCTAGGTGATATCACAAAAGGGTTGTCAGTCACCCATTCCTGGGAGGAAAAAAAAAATCAGATAAAGTACCATGTCAATATTGCTGCCAATGAGGATTGAACTTTTAATTAGTACATATCTTAAGTAAACAAACAGTCATGAAACCTATTCTCTTGCTGATGGTACCAGTAGCTGAAGCTCAATAATAAAATAATCAAAGTAAAGCTCTCAGCATTAAATACACACCTCAAACATAAGACTGTACTTTCCATCTTTATTCCGCATCCTCAAATACGATTGGCAAGATTCTGGATCTTCACCTGGGGGTAGAAGATAGATATCGTATGTCTGCTCGGAATTTTCAGCATGTTCCTCAGAAAATACAGCCTTGATTTGATCGACCGCTACATTCCTTGATGACTATAACAGCAACATATACATGATATTGTATCTCAAATTTGCAAATTACCCGTAGTGGCCATCTCCAGAATGAGGTGAAGCAAAGAAGTAGCCAACAAACCTGTCGTCAAATAACAAACAAATAAGCAAGATGCCATACCTTCAATATGTAAGTGGGATTCTGGAATCCCGTAAATGGGTTGAACTTGTTGATTATTTTAATATGTGCTGTTTGAAGGTCAGGCTCAATGAAGGCTTTGTACATTGGATATACCTGTCAATCACAAATATCATCAAGAAGGTTTGCAGATGTGTGTGTGATTAAATAACCAAGTCTATAATGACCATGGAAAAAGCAAACCGTTTCAGATATTTGGTGGATTATCTCTTCTGGTTCTTGACCAGCCCGCTGTATATCCCTTAAAACCCGTTTGACAAGATCAAAATGAACTCCACCAGTGACTGATATGCGAAGATCCAGCAAAGGTCTCAATTTTTCATTCAGTGCATAGATTCCCTCAATAATAACAATTCTGGAACTTGGAACTTCAAGAGTCCTGACAAAATTACTCCATATGAGAATGACTTATAAAGAAGGCGTAGGTTGTGTTTGAGAAGGATTGCAAAGAAGAGGAAGAAATGATTTAGGGAAAGTCAAACAAAAAGAAAAAAAGTTAAGAGATAAGGCGCTACAACAAGAAGCCACAACTTAAAGGAAGCAGAACTACATAACCGACATTTTATCATAACCAGACCATGACGACAGCGAGGGCTATCTATTTTTTTCACCTGAAAGACAATGGATTAAGAGAAAAATGCATTGAAGACTACAGGTGAAAGCATCAACATGAAGACATAACTATGTTATGCACCAAAAACTCAGAGTTCCTTCAGTCATTCACTATATTAAGCATTTGCAGAAAACTTGAATGCTTAAAAGAATTGATTCCCCAGAGTTTTTTCTATGGAATGGCATATATAAACTCAGAAGCCATCCTAATTAGTAGTGATAGATCATTCCACCTGTATCCTGTGCGGGAGCTAGTCTTGAAGTCATAAATAGGTACTTGGACTGGTTTCCCTGCTTTTAACTCCTCGACATTCCTGAGCAGAGTCTCATGGTCTGTTATGCGTGGATCTGTACCAAAAGAATGCACCATTCATCTTTACAAAGGGATATGATGAACAAACTGTGTTACAATTTCAAGGCACAATGGAGATGTTGGATTATTCAAAGCTTTGAGAAAACTACAAAAGGTCCAATAACAATTGACAGCTTATACAAGCAAGCAACAACCCCTTTGATCAGCCTTACCATTGCTCTTCTTTGTCCCCTTATTATAGTAAAATGTCCTGTACACCAAAAGCTAGTAATCACTCATTTTATCAATGATCAAAGAGATTTGTGTGCACAGATTTCTTTCTTTCTTTCTTTCTCTCTCTTCTTTTTTTTTTTTTTTTTTTTTTTTTTTTTTTTGGGGGGGGGGGGTGTGGTAGGTGATACGCCGACCCTCCCCCGGCTTTCACAAAGCAAGAGGCCTCATGCACTGGGGATTCCCTTTTTATCTCTCAGAATGCTCAAACATATTGCTTCAAAGAGATTGCTATCAGTTTTTCCTAACCATGTTGCTCAATCTTTGGTTTAAAAGCATACTAGGAATAACCAGATAAGCCTGGTGAACTAATGTGTTCAAAACTTCATCCTTTAAATACTTAGTTTGTTCCTGAATTTTCTATTTTCTCCACTGAGGACATATATTGTCCAAAAAAAAAAAATCTCCTTAACTGCATAAATAAACTAACTCACCCAATCTCTTCAAGCATAATGCATGATGACTATAATTATATTTCCTGTACTCCTTTCACACAAATCTGAAGATGATGAGCAATATGAAGCTACGTAAAGCATGATGCTGAGGTACATCTCCCAGTCAACATGTTCAAAACCTGTGCGTGACTCTCATCTTCAATATCAATTTGAGGAAGTACTCAAAAACCATTAATATAAGCCAAAAGGGATCACATGCTGGAGTATAAGTGTGAAAGATGTTATAGTGAATATGGTCACTGGTCATAACAGTTGCCATGCCCAGAGTGCAAACATGTTCTACTGAAAAGCTGCGGAAGAAGGAAAAAGGAAGGGATAAATTTATCTACCATCGAAGTTGCCATCAACAATTCGACTAGAGTCATTGTAGTTGTCCAATGATATAACAGATATGCTAGGCATAAAGTTCACAATCTTTTCTGTAAATACAGTCTTTCCAGCACCAGAGGGACCAGCCAAGCCCACCAATATGATTCCTTCATTCTTCTGAGCCAGTAATTGGCATGCACGAATTACTATGAAGAACCCTTTCTCAAATGACAAAGGATCTTGGATCGGAACTATCTCATGGCGATCACTGTCTTTCCTCTTCACTAATCTGACCTGATCTTTCAATAGTCCTGGCTTTCGTTGGTTTGATTCAACACTAGAACCATCTTGAGTCATTTTGCAATTATCCTGACTCCACAACTGAAAAAAGCCATTAATAAGTACAGTGAAAATATTTATAGTCATGGAAAGGGACAAAATTATGGTTCTCAACAAGAATCTACATTAGAATGCTTATCAAACGCCATATGCTCAATCGAAGAAAAAGCCGATGGAATGAAAGTTATGAGGAGAGGGAGAACAAATCTTAGGTGGGTCAGGGCAACATGAATTTCCTAAAAAGTTTCAACCAAGGTTGCAGTTGCACAACACAAATCCTAAAGTACAACATAAAGAAATCGGTTGCAGAGGCCACTCCACGCGGTACAAAGACGTGATCACCAGGCACTTCACTAACTTCAAAAGGAACATCAGCAGACTATCACAAAAATCTAAATTTAGGTCGGATTCTGTTAAATTACATCGAGTCGTACTAGAAAAAAGTCATCTTGCAAGCACCAATCGCAAAAGGCCCCGATGTTTCACCTTTAGCAGTAGTAGTTCGCAAGCCACGCAAGTCAGATGGAGACACTGGGGACACAAGCGAAAAATCGACACAAGGAAAAGGAAAGGTTCAGAGACTCGATCGCAACTCCAAGCGTTAATTTCAAATTTCCCAAGAGAATCGAAAAAAAAAAAAAACAAAACGGGTCCAAGAGAACGGAGGACGACCGCCGCCTCACTACGGACAACACAGTCCGACAAACAAACACGATCAGCTCCACCCGGACCCCCGAGCGCCTAAAAAAATACACTCGGTCGGACGCCAGCCGACGATCAGTCGCCGGGAGGAGCCACCTCAAGCCGAAACAAACTTCAGCAGGGCAACATTCCTACACACGCGCCATCCACCGAAACGAGGCCGAAACCTCCGGCACCACCGCTCGGTCCGATCCGCCGCCGCCGCCGCCGCCGACGAGGCGCGGGCATCGAATCGAGAGCCACCGCGACGCGAGAAGAACGGAACCGACTCGAGCAATCATCGAAAAAAAAGAAGGAACGAACCGCGATCGCGAACCGACCCCAATGCGCCGATTCCGAACAACCGGGAGGAGGAGCGGTGACCGAGTCGCGCGGAGGAGGGAGGGAGGGAGGGAGGAGCTCGCCGCCGACGCCGCCACTCACCGAGCGAGCCGAGCGAGTCGAGCAGAGAGAAGGGACGAGTTAATGGCAATCTCTGGCGGAGCGAGTTGGAGTTGGAGTTGGAGTTCGACTCGCTCTTTTATAGGCGACGGCAACGACGGCGATGGCGATTTCGCTCTCTCGATTTGGAAAGAGGAGGGAGGAGGAGGAGATATTTGTGGGGGATTTTATGGGGAAGTGGGATTTGATTTCTCTAGAGGATTTCCGCAAGCTCCCACGCTCGCTCTCCAGAGAGAGAGAGACGACGGCAGAGGAGGTTGCCTTTTTGAAAAACAATCCTGCATAATGCTATTTCTTTAATTATTCGTTTAAAATATAATTAATATCACGAAGAATCTGAACCGATAAACATGTATTAAATTTATTTGATTGTCGAGAACTCCAAACTAATGCACCTATAATTACTCTTTTTAAATCTCTAGCCATCTCAGTGACCACCCTTTCAATTTGGAAGGGGGAGGTGGGCGTTCGAATGCCCACCTTCTTCTCAGAGGTTGAGGTGGAAATAAATTAAGTTTCAGGAGTGGGTTTCGATCCTCACGCCCTATAAGGGCGAGCGAAAAGTCTGAGAGTGAAAATTAGAATAGATGTAGAATAGGACTGATAAAAAAAAAAAAACTTTCTAGCCACTCTAAAATGACCCATCACATATAATTTGATTCGGCAATTTCACTGTAAAATTGAATGAAAATTAATAAAAAGTAAATTTATTATAACTATATTAATTGAGGTTTTTTATTGTATTAACTCTTTAGAATATTTATTACCGAATGGCTCGAAACACTTGTCGAATTATCGTACAGTGACATTAAATTTTTCTTGCGATATAAAGTCCGTGTAAGGAATTTTCGGGAAAAAAAATTGAATGTTAAGATATGCTTGATAAATGTGGTGTGGCAGATTATTAAAGCGGGTTTTATTTATTTATTTATTTATTGAAAATTCAAATGGAACTACCATTAAGAAAGTCACCCGAGTCGCCCAAGTCCACGGTGTACTTGCCCGACACGGATCACAAGTACCAAAAATAAATTATTTCGACGTTTCTTAATGTCAATCGAAGAAGGACAGGCACGGGCCAAGAGTCTGGGCCAAGAAAATATGGGCGTCCCCCCTTCCCGCGTGCCTGTACCATCCTGTCTCGCAAATAGATCCGCCAAATGAATGATCACATCGAATTTAAGTTGAGTCGAAAATAATATGATTCATATTGATCCATTTTCATGCAATATTTATCTAATGACGCATATTTGACACACCCTATATTATTAAAACACTTGATAATTAACCTAATTTGGAAATATCCATATAGAAATTAAGTAAGTTGTAAACCCAATTTAACATTCATACTATTTTGAGTTTTTTAATTATAAATCCATTTATAATCCATTAACTGAATAAAACTAATTTATATAACAACTCAATTCATCAAATATATGTTCAAAAATGGATTTATGACTCATTTTGACCGATCTAATTGCAAAGCATCCCCTCAATCACACTTTCTTCTTCTAATCTAGCATTGGAATCCCAAACTAGTAATTGGACTAATAAAGCAAATTGGAATTGTTCCATAGCGTAATGCATCCTAAGATCTCTATTGTATATGGTGTTCACGAAATATGAACAAGATCCGCAATGGCACATTACGATCTTATTTGTGATTTGTAATTTAAGTGTGAGATTTTACACAGGCCCAAAGTATCGATTGTTGCTTGATACTCCAATGCCTGAATCAAGGTCTTGATATGTCTTCAACGGGAGCTTTGTTTAGCTTGTTCAACATTCATATTGCAAATTACATGGTCATTTTGAAAGAACTTCAAAGCACCGAGTGCAGGCAGATACAAATGTCATCATGTGTGTCCAACGAAATCGGTTTCTTACACCATCAGCAACAGCCGATTGGCATGCATAGCAACACAATATGATGATCAAATTTGTCGTTCACATTTCGATATGAAAGATCACACGCAATCCGAGAGCATTCACATGCGTCTCGCTTGACGTGACCTATGCCCAAGAATCTACGTTTTCAATCGCGTGTATATGTGGGAAAAAGTGCTAAAAAAGTCATAAACATTTTATTTTTGTGCCGATTTAGTCTTAAACCTTTTGTTTTGTGCCAATTTAGTCTTAAACATTTTTACGGTGTGTCAATTCAGTCATTTCCAGCCAATTTTGGCCGGATTTTTTGTTGACGGACGCCGCCTTGATATGACATGATTGATTGATTGGCGACGTACGCACAACTTTTCATAATATTTTAATATTTTTGAATTTTTATTTTTATTTTTCTCTTTTTCTTTTTTTTTTTTTCCTTTTTTCTTTTTTTCTTCCAGCCGATCGCCGAACCTCGGCGACCGGGCACCTCGCCAATGGCCATGAGGGTGGCCTCACGTGGGCGGCGAGGCGGCGAGGGCTCTCGCCCGAGCCTCAAGGGATCCGGCCAGGGCGAGGCTCAACCCTCGCTAGATCCGGCTAGGTAGAGGTCGACCTCGCCGGCCGTCACCTCCGGGTTGTCGCCGAGATCCAAAGAACCGGCTGGAGGAAGAAGAGGAGAAGAAAAAAAGAAAAAGAAAAAGAAAAAGAAAAAAATTTCAAAAATATTAAAATATTATTAAAAGTTATCCACATCAGTGTCGTTCGCGCCACGTTAGCCGCCGGCGGTCAAAGTCAAGAAAAATCCCCGCCAAAATTGGCCGATTTAGGACTTTTTTGACACTTTTCCCTATACTTGTGTAAATGAGTCAGTACTATAATATCATCTAGGACTGCAAAGCATTCTAAATGCATGGATAAAACATGTATTTATGCTAAACGGTCACTTTAGAGTCATTAGATTGCACCAAATGCACGTAACACAAACATGTCGTACGTGCATCGCGAGCTCAGCAATCAATTGTGCATGATCAACGTCTGTGATTACACGCTATGATCACATCAAGACCATCCGCGTGCATCCTCGCAATGCATCCCAAACCCTACATTCACTAATCTTATACAGTCCCTGCCGGACAGAGAAGATTGCCGTGGGTTTGACACGGGCAACGCTCTAATATCAACCGGACATTGCTTGAGAAACACATCGACATAGGCTTCCAAATGCATCAACCGCGCGAAAAAGAATTGAAGCGAGGCCAATTGCGTGCACATGCATCATCCGCTTCTTTCGTTCATCCCATATTCGCGACAGGCAAGCCAAATGAATGCCCCACATGCACCAAAACGTGCACAGATCCAAAGAAAATTGTCTCTTGCGTATCATGCTAAATGCGCCCTCTCCTTCGCAAGTTCGATCTCTCTTTGACCCTAGTTCGATCCGTCACTGTCACCCTCGAGTTCAAATAGGTCAATATGGGAGCCGCTCGTCCCGAGAGTTTCGACTCGCGTCTTAATCCGCTTCATAAAATTAATGGGACATCTCGTGCAACCACAACGATCCTATCTATCTATTCATCAATTAGCAAATAAATCCCATCGAACGATGTAGAGAAATTTGCCTTCAAAAGTGGAATAGCTGAAAAAGTCAGACTTGGTGAGTGCATTTGGAAAGATCTACATCTGAATTAGCCCATCTCAAGATGTAAGGCACTTGGACGCTTACCTGATGTCCTCGATGCTCATATTCACGTTGCTGTGTCGGACAAAAAAGGCAGTCAAAAAAGTCGGACATTCATTTGTACGTTTTTGGTCGGAACCACAATAATGGCCATTACTATGATAAGGAGGACACCGCCAACTAGAGAAGATCGATTTCAGACTAGAAAGATTTCATACCTGAAATTTGTAATTTATAATCTACCTACCTTATCAGATCGATTTTTACTTTTTGAAATCTCAAACCGACTATGTTGATCCGATTCGGTTTCTCTTTTTTTCTTTTTAATCTCATTTTTTGTACAACCAAAACAAATAACAGTTAAAATCAAATAGTATAAGTAGCAAAACAAAACATAAATAATAGAAATAACAACAACAATCCATAAGAAATGAACATGTATAATAAAATAAATAATAAAAAGTCTAAAACACATGACATAAAACATGAATTGTACAAAGCCATTCCTCATTCGCTCATTAAAATAAAAGTCCCTCCAAATTCTAACCGCCTAAAACAAAACAAACAATATAGCTAATCACTTAAACATAGTTTAAATTAAAATTAAAGGGCAATTTTCCTGCAATGGAGTATTTCAAAAGAATGCCGTTCAAATACTTCACATATTTTTAAAGAATGATGTGCTATGTTCTCTATATGAGACTAGAGAGTAGAAAGTGAGAAGAGTGAAAAATGATAGAGAAGAGGTTGATATCCGAGAAATAAGGAAGTATTAGTGTTTGGTTTTTAAAACAAGTTCTAAGCTACCGATTCTCGAGTGGATGGGTTCTCCATGCAAAAATGGGAACCTACCCGCACAATACCGATTCCAAAATTTGGAACTCAGGAATGATGGAATTGAACCAAAACTGGCTAGGTAGGAGCAATTCGATCCGATTCCTGCGTATACCCTAGACATGAACTCACCCCTAATTTTCGAGAGAAAAGTTACACACCAAGTGGGAAGTCAAAAGTAAACGGAAGTTTGCAATTGCAAGTCATGTGGACGTTGCTGCTATCTAAAAGGGTGATTTGTCCACAAAATTGCCACAAAATTGCTACTCATGTAATGTAAAGATCAACGGATCAACGATGCACACAATTCATTGCCATCTTGTACACGGTCTTGAGCAATTCACTTTAAAGTTAGATGCCAACTAACCTTAGTCAAGAAGATCGTTTCGATGTTAGATGTTTTGTTGAATGTTCTCCACTCATTTCAATTATGGCTAGATCCACTTGCATTGGCCAAAAAAGGAAGAGGACGCAATTAATGGAGCACTGAATCAATGGTTGGTGAAGATGTTAAAATCAATGTTGGTGCATTTTTAATGAAGAGATTGGTTTGTTGGAGTAAGAAGATGGGATTTACAGAGAAGAGTGAGGAGCGGAACAGTATCGTGCATAATTTATTGCCATATTCTACATGGTCATGAGCCGTTCACTTTAAAGCTGATGCCAATTAACCTTAGTCACGAAGATCGATTCCGATCTACTTGATCTTATGTTTATGAAAATCTCTTACTTGAACTAGATAAATGCCTATCCCACATACATCGATTTCACAGGTATATTGGGGAGCAAACAGAGAATGATGTGACATCTCATGATAAACCCCAAATAGAAATACTAACAACGCAGTATCAATTCAACTAATATCCATAATTTCACTCCTCTTCATTTTTGGCCAGTGCAGGTGGAAGGCTAGAGATCACATGTATTTAGGGATGTGACAAAATTTGCCAAGCACAGGTGCAATTTGTAATATATAGTATTAACTGACTGAAAGAAACTGTCGAGAGAATTGATGCTCTTTCCTCAATATGAAGCCTAGGCATGTGATAACTTCATCCTAAGGCTTGACTAATGAGCCTATAGGTTCTATGCACGGATGAGAACTTGAAGGACTTCTAAGTCCATTTCCCTTGCTTGGCTGTAATTGGCGAAAATGATTAAAATCAAGTTAGGGGCATTATTGATGAAGAGATTAGATTGATGGAGGGAGAAGATGGGACTTGTAGAGAGGAGCGAGAGGAAGAGGAAGTGGAGCAGAGAGACGGTCAACGACAATGATTTCGACCCCGTGCTCAGAAATTCTCGCACCGTGCCGTCCCGGCCGCGTGGGCTCCTATCAATTATACATCCATCAATTGGAAAAGGACTAAGATTTATCGTTAGTGCATGATTGGTGTCGTATGTTAATTGGGTTAGAGCTTGTCAAAGAAGAGGTGTTATGTCCATGGCATGGACCGTCTGTTTTTGTATGTTGTGAAATAATTCATTTGTTTTTTCACATTATATAATTCAAATGTTAAGTCAAGCCCCACAGTTACCTAGGAACATGACTTTTACTGAAATTGGGAACTAATAAATATCTTTCCATCTGGGGGAAACCTGCATGACACATGGAAATATCTTACCAACCTACAAGCCCTTAAATAGTTTCTTATTTGTGAAATAGACATGCCAAATAGGCTCTGGAGATTTAAATAAGTGTGATTTATATGTACAAACATGTTTGCTTAGATCTCTCTTATCTCGTCGCTTTATAATAAGGTTTCAATATTAAAATAAATTGTTCCATAAAAAAAACCCTCGGATATTTGTTAATCAACCAATATTGAAAAGTTTTCAGTTTCTATTGCAATACGATCATGTCAATGTGTAATCAAGGTTCCATTCTTGACACATGGAAATATCTTACCAACCTACAAGCCCTTAAATAGTTTCTTATTTGAGAAATAGACATGCCAAATAGGCTTTGGATATTTAAATAAGTGTGATTTATATGTACAAACATGTTTGCTTAGATCTCTCTTATCTCGTTGCTTTATAAATAGGTTTCAACATTAAAATAAATTGTTCCATAAAAAATAAAAAAAAAAAAAAAAAAAAAACCCTCAGATATTTGTTAATCAACCGATATTGAAAAGTTTGCAGTTTCTAATGCAATGCGATCATGTCAATGTGTAATCAAGGATCCATTCTTGTTGCTTAAATACATAAAATTAGTACCAGGAAAATCAAAATATTCTTTATTAGTTAAACAGATATTCGAGAAAAAAAAAAGCAACCGTCAACGAGAATCAGTCTGCCAACGAAATTTCCCGAGAGCTTCTTCGCCCTTTTTTGATGGAATATCATGGTTGGACAACCTTATCATCACCAACCAATCACCGACCAAGCAATGACATTCCTCCACGAAATGACTCGTGAAGAATCCTAGTCAACAAACCTGTGACCTCTTTCCAGCAACCCCACATGTCCAAACATGTCCTTGGCATCGTCCCTTCGCTAAACGATGTGGAAAGGTCAATATCGAATCGATGAATACAAAAAAGAAAAGGAAAGAAATCCTAAAAGGCGTGATTCCCATGATTAGCGTGATTCCCATGATTTCACATTGGCACAAGATCTTTCATTTTTTCTTCCTTTTCACTATTGCATGATTATTGCTGTGATTAGGAGAAGAATAGAGAAAGAGAGAGAGAGCACAAGTAACAATCGACTGCTTAGATCTCTGGAGCCCATGTGTTTATGAACCTACAGTTCTTCCTCACTTCCCCATTGACAAAGCTTTCCGGGTTCGTGATGTTCCCCATCCTCACCATCGACTCCGAGAACTGCTGAAAGAAGGCGATCGGGTCGGCCGCGTACTTCTTCACGATTTCCTTCGTCTGGACCGCCAGGATGCTCGAGTACATTTCCTGGTCCGAGTTGAGCAGGCCTTCCCCCTGTAGGAGCAGGTGATAGAAGGAGTTGTCGAACAGGTTGGGAGTCACCGAATCCATAGGCGCGACGTTGTTGTTTCCTCCCCCTATCGGGGGGCAGATCGACTTCAAGTGGCCGAGGTACACCTCTGAGGCAGGACTGGCCCCGGATGTCGCTTCAAAGTCCCCGTAGATCCGCGCTCGGAAATTCTCGCACCGTGCCATCCCCACCGTGTGAGCCCCTATCGATAATGCACATCCATCAATTGGGAAAGGGCAGAAATTTGTCATCACTACATGATTGGCGTCGTTTGTTAGGTTAGAGCATGCCAAAGAAGAGTCGACATGTCCATAACATGGACCGCAAGTCTCCACTTTCGTATGTTGCGTGATAATTCATCTTTCTTTTCTTCCACTCAGATTAATGAACCTCGCATCGCTTTTTAGCCTCTCCTTTTGTACGATAGTACAAATTTCGATAATAAAATGGAAATTCGATCTTGAATAGGTCCACACTACCTGGGGGCCGAGGCTAAAGCCTTATCCTTTCCGCTCGTCGTGATTCTTCTCAATATTTTATTACCAGAGGAAGCTAGAATCTAATGAGGACCGAACAGAATCAACAGTCATGTACAGTCATGTACAATTGAAATTTCTGTTTTTTTGTGGCCGTGGCTAAATGAAACGTTTAGAAATACATCATAATCTATATGGGACATTATATTTTTCCTTGAGAATTTGATTTTGACCGGAGAATAAGACGTTTTAGAGACGGGTGCACATATGGTTGGGGGAAATATTAGGTAATGTTAGCTTTACACGAAGTCGCATTCAATAACGACATTAATCTGCAGTTTGGAGGTGGAATCTATTATGTAGCCATCAGCATATTCATCCGACACTCGAAAACTTAGCAAAATCATAGGTCATTAAAATTATTTAAAGAGCACGTAATCGATCGCGTGATAGGACATTCTTGAGCTTAGTTAATTTACCGGCGAGAGCGACCATGTCGGTGACGGAGAGGCCTTGGAAGAGGAACTTGGAGATGATGGACGAAAGGCTCTCGTCAGCTGTCGGGATGGCAGAGGCGAGCTCATAGCTCGCCGTCCTCGAGTCCTTCCTTCCCAAGGGGACGTCCCAATAAGGTCCACCAACCTTGGCGAAATCCAAAAGATTACACTTTATCATCGCATTAGAACTTCGTCTTAAGTTTAACACCACGACTAGGATAGCATAAGGACATGAATGACGAAATGGAGTAATCAATGCTTTTATGCTTGAAAAGAGACGAAAGTTAGCGGACATACCAAAAGCGTAGCATCTCTTGCGGCAACCGTGAGTATGTCGGCGCAAGAGACAACTCCGGGGCACTCGGATTCAAGCATGTTCTTGATGCGGTCGACGATCCTGAACCCTCCTAGAGAATTTATGCTGGGGGGAGCTTTCTTCTCTCCTTGGAGCGTGATAGTGTCATCTAGCAAAACCGACCCATCGCATCCCTATGCTCGTATTCCAATTGTTAGGGGAAAAACAAAGGACCGATCACGATTTTACAGGTTCTAATCCGCTGGTTTAACCTCTGGTTAGCTTAATCTTATTCTAATTGTGGTTACTAGCTCGAGCTCTAGACTTATTGATCGTGTCTCCCACATTCAAATCTCTCAGTTTAGTGCACAATTAGTAGAAAGACATTTTCACATGTACATAGTGAAGTTGATTTGTGAAAAAGAAATTGGTGGCAGCCCTTCTTGAAAATTAATCATTCCCTGGGCCGAATCAGGTATATATCTACGAAGACAGAGACACATCGGTCCCCTTGAAATCAAATATAGAAATACCCATTGTGTCTACAAAGTTCAAACCTTAGCAAGCTTGCAAAGGTGGCTAGTCCGGCCTACGTGAAAATACCATACAAAATGAAAACGAACCTGAACAAAGCAGTCGTGGAAATGCAACCGAATGATCAATGCAGCATTGCGAGGGTCAGAGAGCACGGCGCATTCCATCTCCTTCCTCACGATCTCGAGTACCGACGGACACGACGACTTGTAGTAATCCAATGTCAACGGAGGGTTGCTGGCGCGAGATGTTTTGCCGAAGCCTAACAAGAGAAAGAGAGCCACGAATTGGGAAAATCGGGGCATCGAACGAGGTGATGAAGTTGCCATCGTCTGTAATGGTCTAGTACTTCCACGGTGGAAAGAACTCTAGTAGAGAGAGTGGAGGAAGACGGGTGTGACTCTGAGCGATATATAAGGGAAAAGCCTGTGGACTTTGCGTTGGTTTGTTGAATAGTTTCGAGTCAAGAGAAGATGCAACTAATATTTGGCCCGGTTGGTTGTGACCCCAAAACCATGCACAGAGAGAGAGAGAGAGAGAGAGAGAGAGAGAGGGAGGGAGGGAGGGAGGTCTGCATACATGTTACTTAAAAAGATAAATATAAGTAAGCCACCAAACAACGTAAGCAAATGCTTGTAAGAATTTGCTTTGTAGCAACAAGCTTTACACGCCTTCGTAGAAAACCCTTCGATTTGGAGCACATTGGATTACAGGTTATTTCGTAATCCAGACCCATAGCTATCGGGATAATTCGATGCGATAGTCAATCAAAAAAACATACAAGAGATGATTTCTGTATGATGGATTCTCGTGCAAGGGGGCTCGTTCTTCTAAATATATGACACTGCCTAGCAAAACAAATCAAGGCGACCACTTTTCAAACTAACAAAAGCCAGAGGACAGCCGACGGATCCGTCCCTCTAAACGCTAAGCAAAAGAACTTACATCCGACGTTCCATTTGATGTTGGCCAGCCCACGCCTACAGCCCCATCGTGATACTAAAGTCAAATACCCATCTGCACGATGCTAAATACATGCACTACTCCTGCAAGTAGTTTCGACTTCACGATTCCAAGTATCCATTTGAAAATGAAAGAGTAGATTATTGCCTTAACCAATTCTAGTTTGTCTTTGAGCGCAATGGTCTCAAAAGCGTACCAAATTACGACAAGGGGCGCTGTTCTTCTAACTATTTGACAGTGCCTAGCAAAATAAATTAAGGTGACCACTTCTCAAACTAATGAAGGCCAGAGAACAACTGACGGATCCGTCCCTCTAAACGCTAAGCAGAAGAACTTACATCAGACGTTCCATTTGATGTTGGCCAGCCCACCCCTACAGCCCCATCGTGACACTAAAGTCAAATACCCATCTGCACGATGCTAAATACATGCACTACTCCTGCAAGTAGTTTCGACTTCACGATTCCAAGTATCCATTTGAAAATGAAAGAGTAGATTATTGTCTTAACCAATTCTAGTTGTTTTCGAGCGCAATGGTCTCAAAAGCGTACCAAATTACAACGCCCCAAGAAGTAATATTTACCAGTCAACATTGTCAGCGACACATAGCAGGATTCAGGTGTGCAGTTGAGAAACTTGGAGCTGGTTGAATTCGCATATGTTTGTGTGTTCTCCAAGCAATATGAACAGGGGTATTGTTTGACCAACTGATTAAACAATGGTGGATGCAACACTTGTTCATTTTGGCTTCACATAAAGGAAGGCTATCAGACACAGAAGGAAGAAACAAGAAACCAAGTAGAGGAATGACTCATATCAGCCATTTATAGACAGTGAAGATTAACATAAACACAACAACAGACACAAAATTCATGAGGTGAAGTTAAAACATGGAGGCTGAGTAACACAAGAGGTAGAGACAATCTGACCCGAATCCATTCTCTGCATAGTCAAAGGGTTTTAAGTCATCTATATATCTTTTATCGCAGAAAACTGGAGGGAATGGGTATCAAAGCGATAATTAAGAATCTCACAAAATAAAGTTCAAACATCTAATTTCCACCCTTTCCTTTGAGAGTGAAGTTCTTCTTCTTCTTCCTTTTTTTTTTTTTACATGAACCAATACTCACATTGACATGAATCTAAAGCAAATGAAAAAAATAAAATCCAAAATACTCGGGCCTAAATAAAAAAGAACTCTAAAGCATACTCAAATCTAATTTACAATCGCCTCCAGCAAAGCGTAGCTTTACATTTCAAAGGACACGTGCAAGACAAGTGGATATAATCTAACCCATTCTAATGGACTAATAGCAATTTGAAGAAACACAAAGCCTAGCACTGCATTGGGCTGCACTTAAAAAGACATGGAATTTGCATGTTTTTTTATTCTGGTTGATTCTGTCTACCGTGTCAGTAATAAAATGAATATGAACCCACACAATATGTTCCCAAAAAATGAAAATATGAACTCCAAATGATCAAGAATAGATTACATGAGACAGCTGTCCTTTACCAAGCGATATTGCATCAGAAACTTCATCCTTCTGAAATAAAAGAACCAAAACTGGTTCTAATAAACGCAAAAGTTAACAGATTCAACTTTCATACATCTGTTGAAGGAAAGATAACTCATTCAAGTTTTAAAAGTGTAGGAAGAGTTTCCTGCTAAGAGGCATCCTCTAGCATAAAGTCTAACCCCGTAGTATCACCCCTTCTAACTTCCATAGGCCATACAAGAAAGAATCACAACTTGACACATCAGTAAAAAATTAAAGCAGTCGACACAACAGTCCAATGTCAAAGACAGTTAACATTACAACTGTACTTTTCTGGAAGTAAAGAGAGAGGAACCGCCCTACCGGAGTAGCCTTCTTTGTTGTTTGCTCGTGTTTGTTGTCGCTTGGATTTTCATTCCCTCCTTTTTGGAGCTCTACTTCAATTTTATAGTGAGAAGGTGTCAGGTATACAATTCTGGATCCAATGGCTGGTCCTTGTAAAGAGTAGACCTCGATAACTGCTCCCCTCCATCGAAATTCAAGCGGAATCTAAAGTGAGGCAACACATTGCTGTGCAGGATAGATTTTGTCATGGCCACAACAGAGCCATCAAATTCAGGCCATGTAACACAGAGCGCCCCTCTGATGTTCATCATCTCACATCGTCCCAACAGAGCAGCAGCCAAGCCATCTATCATACTTCCTGATGGAAAATAGTCTAAGCCCTTTAGCAAAGATGAATGTCCAGAACCAGTATCTGCACTACTTCTTTCCAGTGATGTCTCCAGCTTGAAAGCAAAGGTTTCATCTGGTGAGAGCTTCCCTCTGAAGTTCTGGCTCTGAATTGAAGCAAAAATTAGAACCCTCTCAGCAAGAATACATTGACCGATCAACATCTTGGCAATGAGGTGACATCTTTCTGCAGCCACAGGACACTGAACAGTGACCAGTAGTATCGAATTATCAGCAGCATCATCGATAGCATAGATGTGGCAGGACTTATCTCCACGAGAAGGTTCAACTGAGATGCCAGACAAGGCAATCTCGGGGAGGATGAGAGTTCCAATTAGATTTTTAGAAGGTATTTGGTCGAAGATGAAGAGAGACGGAGAAGATAAGGCAATAATCAGGAGAGATGGGCGAAGAGGTCCGTCAAGTTTAGGATTTGAGAACACGAAGAAAGGAGTAGGAAGAGGAGGCGATGGGGATATAAAGTTGTTGAGGTCTTCCTGGAAAAACCTTGACGGTGGAGGTATCTCAGTAAGGACATCTTCCATGGTTAGACCTGCCCAAGTTGCGCACCCTGAACAATTACCACAAAATCACATTCTCAAGTCTCGCCCCAGTCTGGGGGTTCTCAATAGTTAAAAGAAGAAGACCACAACAATATGTTGGACCGTAGTCAACATACCGAGCACCACATTTACCATATTAGAGTTCCTACACCTATAACCTGAGTCTATATGTTTGATTATGCTGGACTTAAACCTTCATTCTTAACCCGGGGACCATACAATGTCAATGGCATCAAGCAATCAATTCAATAATCACCAATGCCCTTGCTTGCCGTGTTATGTAAACCACACAAAATCACGACTTCAAATAGCATCGCCAATTATTGTGCGCGAAGCATGCAATATCCATGGTCGCAACTCTCAAGTCATTTTTACGGCAGTTGCTAGAATCGTCACCGAGCAACATCGTTTTGGGGCATCGAACGAATCATACCATGGGAGCAAAACTGTGCGAACGCATCACGCATACGAGAAAAACTACAACCATCTTTCTTCCTTCATTTTTGCCTACTTAATAATGGGTAAAAGAAAATGCACGTTATAAATGACATCCTCCCTTGAACAGCCGATAACCACAGAAGACTAATTGCGGAGAACAAGAGGAACATCCGAGGGGACCGATTGATACGGAGATTCCTCGTTCATCCACGCATCCACAACATCAAGCCAGACCAGAAGAACTAAGATCCGTTAACGACAGCCGCCGCGGCCGACAGTTTCAGCGGAAGCGAGGGAGACAAAATTCGCGGACGCTTGAGCTAAAAACCCAAAATCCGAACAAAACCACCACCCGCCACCCAGCCAAAACTAGCCTACCACCGGCAGCATCGCCCCGAGCTAAGAAATTTCGCAGGCAAAAACGAAGAACCACCGAAACAGAAGCCGAACACGAGAGTAACTCCCCCATAAAATTTATAAAATAAATTTAAAAAAAAAAAGAGCTTGTCGCTTGCTATAGGGAGGGAGAGAGAGAGAGAGAGAGAGGGGTTGAAGGTACCTCGGACGGTTGAAGAAAGCAAAGCAGAAGCAGTGAACCGAGAGACGATTCGAGAGGATGTGAGCGAGTCTCTGCTTGAGCTGGGAGTGTCGAATGGCGACGGACTGATGACGCCAATCGCAAAACCCGATTTTTCTTCTTGCTCACGAAAACCGAAGGAACTCAACTTTCTCTTTCTCTACCGTTATTCCGCCATCGTGGGCCGGGTAAAAAAGCCCATTCTGTATAGTCCAAAGTAAAAGCCCAGGACTTTGTGTTCAATTAACATCCTTTAAATGAATCAACAGCGTCAATTTGCATACTATATATCTATTATTCAATTAAATGAACGTGATTAGGCTCCGCAAGAACATGCTCCGTTACGTGTGATGCGTTGGATGTATGATTACCGGCATAGGTCTTGCCCAAAATTGGCAGACCAAATTGGAGAGCTAGAACACGACAGAAGTTGGGGGAAATGATAAGAGTTTGGACTCATCGAGCAGTGCCGGGCCAAGGACTTTTCGAGAGGGCGCGGACAAGGGCATTTAGTTAAAAACCATTGCCCCAAGATCCATATGTAGAAATCTTCACGAGCAGCCTTGCCCCAAAAATTTAGATATATGCCGAGACCGTCCAATGATCATCTCTAAAAGAGACTACTCAATAAGCTCAAAACCAATAGGTCAGAGAGAGAGAGAGAGAGAGAGAGAGAGAGAGAAATTCTTCACGGAAACATCTCAGCCTGGATTCCATACCAAGGTTTCCAAGCAATGAGCAGCTTGATAAATTGTATCAACGAGAACCTCTTTTTTCCTACAGCTGGAATTGCATCAACAAGAATTCAGTTCCTCAAGAATCCACTTTATTCAATGATACAGGTGAGAGAGTTGTACCCAAAGTCAAGAATCAAGCTTTGGTTAAAAGAGAGAAATGGCCAAGAATCAAGCTTTCTGGTGGACAATTCAAATAAGTCTCCTATAAAAATGCTTCCGTATCAAATCCTAAATGAATTCACACATCCCTTCGGGGTGCAAAAATCAGCTTTACGCAGTGGCACTTGGTATCAGCAAATGAACGTATCAAGTACAGAAACTAGGCTGCAGTTTCCCATCTGCGAAACAAGAAAATCATTAGCCACCATTCCTGAATGACTGGAAAACACAATGCCCTGAAACAATTCATATTCTAGCAACACACCGAGCCATTAACGTACAAGGACATATCCCAGAAGGGGAACTATGCATTTCAAGAACAAATCATCCCATTTGATGTAACATAGAATTTCGAAATGGAAATCCTATGCACTCTGTATTTAGAAGCAACTTAACATGTAGAAACCCTTCCATAAATCTGAAATCTGAGACTAATATGTTCTGCTGTATATTTCTTTGGGCACTTTTTTTTTTTTTTTTTACGAGTTATATAATGTCAATTTTTTTACAAACTCGGTCGTATCTAACCGACCAAACATAGCATAGGATAGTAAATACCGATCTCCTATTTCTTACCCAAGATTTCTCAAACAGTGCACGTGACATAAGACACATGGAGATTTCTCCACCTATTTTGTCCTATTCTCCAATTGCCATATCCTGTAATCACATGCAGCTAATGTCTATAGCATTGGGTGGCCAAAATAAGAAAAGAGGGTCCACAGCATTCCCACTCACATTAGAGCTTAATGCTTCTGGCAAGAAAATCTAGTCGTCCCAAACATAAAACCAAGTTGCTGCAGTACACCAGCGTAACTCTAGTCCACAATCTTCCACAAATTTGAAATTTGTGATCATTCCAATTCATACACAAGTTCATAACTTTTATGTGATTTTAACTTGCACACTAAGCATCCAAATGGTTTTTGCAGTGAGCTTTGGATGCTACAGCAGCTTACCATTTCCTACTCAATCTTCATGTCCATCTTCATCTTCAGAATCTGCAAGGAATGAAAACTTTTGAGAGAGGCAGCATAAGCACAAAAGCCTTTTGTAAGAGCCACAAAAATAAGAAGCGTAGGCTTTGCAAATAATGGTTCCTTAATCTTCCTATCATCCTGAGACACCATGCAGCGAAATTAAGGAAGATGACCCTCCGTTGCGTCTACAGCATTCCAATAACTTGTAATGGTGTTAACTTCTGCTTGGTCCTTTACAAGTTTCAAATCAGCTAACAGTAACCAAAGACAAGGAGAAAGAAATGGAAATCTAATGGAAGTTCTGTTTGACTGCATAAGGAAGGGAGTGGCAATGTGTCATGATACCACCTAAGCAGATCTCTGTAAAAGTTTTCCTGATAAACAAGACCCTGACAGTGTACAAATCAGATATGACAACTGGTGAAAAGATGGAAATCTACTCAGTGTTCCATAATAATGTTATGGGTCCGTAGCTGCCCCAAAATCCTGCTTGGACTAATGAATATTCAATTAATGCAATCTTTGAGAAAATCAAACTTTTCCCATGGAATATATAATTTTGGCTCAAGAATTTGCTAAATATGCTTTATGTGCCTTCTACGTGAGAAAACTTCAGATCTACTTTTCATCAAAAGAAAATTTTTAGTGTAGAAAACACAAAATGATGATCCTTTTTGAAATTTAAAATTCAAATAGAAAAGCCCATCCTTTTATGTCCTCCAATTCCCCAATGCATTTTTATCATTTCACGCACTCTAATATCTTAATTATGAATCTCATGCATTGAATGATGACAAATTTTTCCATAAATTTGCCTTCGAAGATCACAGCTTCCATTTCAAACTCTATCAATACATACTGATTATTAATTTTACATCAGATTGGTAATTTTGTCATAATGATATAGAAAATGAAACAAGGGCTGGTGTGGAGATATTTCTCCATAGAGAGACTTTGAAATACTATTCCTGAAAAGTTCACAGAGGAGATGACATGGTAATGCAGTTTATTATCTTTCTTCCATCAGAGGCATTTTTAACATTAGACCAAGGGAGACTAAAAAGTCTTCAAACAGAAGGGAAAAAATCAGGAGTTCCACTGAGGGAATGATAATAAAGCATATTCACTTTTGCAATCGTTAAAAAGGCCTACACTTCGACTCACCAGATCTGACATCATCAGTGACCTGCCCTCTGGCTTGAATTTGCTTCACAAGCATCCGGAATATCAATACCCACCAATAGACATGAAGAACAAGCAAGCAAATTAGAAGAAAATTGAACACATAATAATAAATTGGGCCGTCCACCGTGTGTTTGTCCTTATCCAATGTCAAGATAACCTCGTAGCTGTGGATTTACAAATGAAAACAAAAGGTCAGATATTAAATCCTGTGCAGGAGGCAGCAGCATATCAAAAGGCAGTCCCGTGAATGGCTAAAAGCTTATAATTGATTATAACTAGTAAAGCTAAATTCTATGCTAAGAAGTGATGCTTTTCCACCACGATGTATGTTGATTAACATCTAAGAATGCCGAAGATTCACTGAGATTAGCACGATTACCATGAAGCAGCCTTTATTTTCTATGTTAGACAGAAAAAAGGACATCGGAACTGTTGTTCTGCTTCGATAAGATGCACACAGATTTTGAAGTTTGGACCACGCAGCAATGGAGTGTAGCCTCTTTATAAAGAAAGATGGCAAGTATATGGTGGGAGTCAGGACCATGAGAATGTTCAAGAAGGAAGTTACTGAAAGCTTTGCACTTTAAGGATATACAAAGTTGCTACCTTTTAGAAGAACCTAGAAATAGCATAACAAACAATTTCAGCAGGGATCAAAGTCGGGTGGTTGAGTAATCATGTGCGATAAATTTCATTGTCAGCATGTCCCATCATGTGCCTTCCACTTATCCTGTAGTCTCTGAAAGATTTTGAACTACGAAATATTCATGCAATAGCACAAAATCATTGCCCCAAGGAACTGCACATAGCTCTTAGCTTGTCATTCTTGAACAAGTTAGTAGTATAGTAAGTAAATTAGAGTGGTTGAGTATTCTGTTGAGTCAAATGACCAGCTTGTGTTTCTTTCTAGCAAGTGTGAGTGCAACTTTACGACAGGACTTACATCCGCACTGACTGATTATTTCTATTTGGCTCATAAAAGTTTCACCACATGGAAGGATGTGTATCAATAGACTACAGAACTTCAAAATCAAACCTGAAAACAATCAACCATACAAATAAACATGACCACTCTATAGGTGACTAATCCAATTTGTTACGTACGCCTCGGATTCAAAAGAGTCATGAATCGCAGTTATGGAAATTGATGGAACACGCTAAAATCTTGCAAAAGATAAAGCAAACCATGAGCACGCTAGGTGATAAATGTTTACCTTGTACTCCAAATGATCCAGAATGGGTAATAAATAAGACGCAAAATGATCCAAGACAAAACAAAGAGTATAAATGCGCCACTGGCAACCATCTCTGCCCCAATGTACTTGGACATCTTCCCTATTTCCAGAAAAACATCACTGGTATCATGAAGAGCTAATACAACCGAACCCACTCGGGCAAACCTGCATAGGATAAATATGGAGAAAATGAGAGAACTGTCATATGACAGCTTAATTTGAATAAAGAGTAGAGCCAATGGTGGAATAACTATCTTATCGAATGAATTAAGAAGCATGCTCTCTATCACAGGTGCCTAATGCATCTGAAGAACTAAAAAAAATTTAGAAAGAAACTGTACAGTGTTCTCCTGAAGCAAGAACCAGGCCTTGCCATGCATGAGTACCCGATGCATCTACATTACCAAATAAGATAAGCCTTCTGCTACTCTCTTTCTGCCAATTTACACGAATTAAAGAGTGAACCCTTGAGCAAATTTTAAAGCATACCTAAATATGTAAGATAGCACAATTAGAATCACAGTTGCGACATGATGACTCATTGACACTCCAAAGTCAGATCTTCGTGTTTCCCAGAAAACCAAAGCAAATATGGAGTACGTATAAAATCCAGCAGCATACATGTACACCGCCTTCAATTTCAATCTGAAATTCCAAAAAGAAAAGTCATTAAACTGATAAGCATACTTTCTGGAGGAAAACAGGATTAAACCCATTAGAATTTCAGTATGAGACACATGGAACTCACTTGATCTTCTGGTCAGGCCAGACCTGATCTCCTGGTCCTACCCAAAAGTATCTAGTATTAGTGAACCAAGGTTCATCATAGGTTACGTATAGACCCAGAAGCTGAGATGAAAGAAAGTAAACACATTTCCATGCTGACTCCTTGAATTTTCGTATCTTCTTCCTGCCATCTGACTCTATATCCCTCGTTTGCTGCCCCTTCCCCAAAATCATCCATCTACCAACTGCCTGCAACATCATCAATTTTTTAGATGAAGCACAGAGATTTAGAAAGCAGGCTAACTTATCAAAGTGCAGAAAAGAAGGCTATAGTACCATTGAGAGCAGCAGTTAATTGCATTTTCAGTATGTTAAATACTTTTTGAAAAAAAAAAAGAAGAAAAAAACCAATTTAAAAGAGAGACTGATATACTCATTATTCAGTAACCAACTAATGCCGGAATCCTCAAAACCCCCCAATGCCCTCCTCTATACAGACCACAAAATAGCAAACGCGAGTCAAATGGTGTCCAAATAAGGGCTCAGTTTGCACAACCAAAGTGACTATACGCAATCACATAAATTCGATTCCCACCCAGAAGCCACGAAACGGAAAGGCCAGAGCAAGCGTCTGTCCGTTGCAAGAGGAAAAGACCACAGCCTCTGAACTGCTACGAACTTTTGGGCAAAACCCAGCATCCCGACGAAAAGTTAACTCATGAAATTCAGCCTTTTCAGCAAGTCAAAGCCCAAGTCAGTACCCAGGACAACAAGTCACCGACCAGCTCGAATCGCAGTCAGGGACTCGCCAATACGCGGGGCTGAAGAAGAACGGCATTAATCCAGTAGAGCCGAATCGAACCGCACGCATCCACCGAGCAACGCGCGGGTGGGGGCAAGGCAAAAGAAAAAAAAGAAGATCTTTACCTCGAAGACGATCCTGTCGAGGAAGAACCGGACGATGAGGAAGCCGAGAACGAACAAGGGGAGGACGGCGAAATCGCCGTACTCGGGGTACGACTCCTGCCCCCAATCGGCGCGCCTCAGCTCCTCAAAGTACTCCATGCCGGCGGGGTCGACTCGGGACGACGAATCCCGACGCGGAGGCAATGCGTCCCGGAGACGCCGACGCTGCTGGCGGCGGCGGCGGCGGCGGCGGCGATGGGGATGGTTTCTCTCCTCGTCCCCGTGCGCGTGGCGTTGAAATCTGAGGAGAAGCGGAAAGGGACGGGACGGGACGGGGGTTGAAAGGATCAGAGAAAGAGCGCGGCGGATCCATTAAAAAGACGATCGTGATGTGATGATGATGATGATGACGGAGGAGGGTCGAGAAGTGGAGGCGGCGGCGGTGGTGGAGCCATTATTTTAATCGAGGTTCCCGGAGATTGCACCCCCCCCCCCGCCGCCGAACCACAGCGCCTACCTCGTCGAAGCCGCCCGTGTCGATTGCCCCACCGCGCGTACACGATCCGCGCGACGCGGCCCGAGCTCGACCAGCCTTGCTCCTCCTCCTCCCCCGAGTAACCCCGCCAGATAGTCCGTGGGGGGCGGATTGGATTTTGTTCGGTGTCACATGACATATGATCGAATCTAAATCTACTTTACTTATTTATATACAGTACAAAATCATCGATTCATGCATGACCTCATCGTATCAATCCATACGCAACTTACATTACTATAACATGTAGATGCTTAAAAACAATAACTTTTATGTTATAGACGTGGTGCAGAAGAAAAAAAAAATAGTAATTTTATGAGATTCTGAATAAAATTTTTGACTTGTTTGCAATTTTTTCATTATTGAAAAAAAAAAAATCGAGCTTCACAATGAAGTTTCTAACATCTCTTAAATTTAGTAAGATAATAAATATTGACACGTAAAATCAAATGCTGATTTTCACGATTTTCAAAAGTTTTAAATTCTTTTACTACTTATGCTAAAAATTAGGGAAAACTAGATCAGTTGCAATATGTATGATATCTCGCAATAGGGAAATCTCATATTCAAGCCTTTCAAATATTGCCTTTTAGCTGCAAACTACTTAAAGATTTAGTTTAGAATATAGAAATGCTAAAAAATGCTAGGATGGCAACATTTTTAATTAGCTAAGCTATAGAATAAAAGAATTTTCACAAGTACACACCTTACTTCAAGGGATTCTGCCTGAATCATTACATCCTTCGTGCCTTTTATAGGCTCCAAGAGGTATCATAAAACAAAGACCATGCTCATGGGTCTTGAAACAAACATAAGCTACAGGAATCCTGGTTGAGAATTATTTTAGGTGATATGAACAATGATTTTCCTAGCCTATTGCTATCGTGCTGCTATAGTATATTGTGCAGGCTAATCATCTTCGAGGGACAAGGACTTGTCTTCTGATGAAGTGGGACAAGGACTTGTCTTCTCATGAAGTGAAGTCTTCTGCATTATGTTCTTGAGAGAAACTTCCTTCTCTGGCTCTCCTCCTTTCTAAAGCAGAAAGGACATTTTCAAAATTGTCTAGAGTGACTTTTGCTCTCTCATTGCTAAAGCATGGGACATTGGATGCCTTATAGATACTAGGACCAGGTGCATTAATGTCTCTAGCATTTGGGAAATTTGGCTGGGACCAGGTAGAAGTGTTAGGCATTTCGTATGGAGGGGCATCAATGAGCATGCCTGTTGCTAGAATTCTTCTTTTAGCCATGATTGGCCGAGGCCAGTTCAATGTTTGGACATAATGAGAGACGGTGTTGGGGTCCGATCCAAGAGATAAGGATAAGGTCTGTGATCATAAGGGTCTTGAGAGAAAAGGTCCCCAATGAGCATAAGAGTCTTGAGAAGATTGTGCAGGATCATCTATATCTGTCATCTCTTGTTCTTGTGATTAAGTTGTCCTTACCTGGTTCTGTGTCTCATTGAATTCTTCGAGTGCCTATCTGACTTCAAGTGTAAGTTTGAAATAGTCCCATGGGACAAGTGTTGAATAATCCACACTTCTTTAGAATGGTTCAGTTTTCCTCACATAGAATTCTATGGAGTTCTCTCTAGTTATATTCAACAGATTCGGTGCAATTAGGGAATGACTTTTAAATACGAACTTCTTGAAGGTGTGGTTGAGGTTTGTAGGTTATGGTCTCTACTCCTGTTGGAGCATTGGTGAGGTGCCATTATTTTGCACAAAAGTCCATGGTCATCGGAAAAACACAAGGGTATGTGTTTTTGGCTCTACTTGGACAGTTCTCAGTTCTTTTAGGAAAAGGTGTTTCCTATAAATCGGAGGATAAAACCATTCGAATATAGTCAAGAAGTTTTTTGTCACTTTCATTCTCATTGTTATAGCCAAGTGCAATCAATTTGGTTAACTTAATAATGGATTTTCTGATAGGAATTTCAATAGATATTAAATACTTATTAGTTAAGTACCACAACATCTATCGAAGTTTTTCAGGAAAATTATATTCCTTCCAAATTAATGGATGTATGAATGGATATATGGGGTTTATTTCAAAAGGATGAAGAATTAAGCATCCATGGAATATGAAGGAATCCGTATGACACTACCACATGAGATTGTTAAGATTTTCAGTGAAATTGTCATTCTGGATTTTGCTCAATGATCTCCTAAGGCATTCCAGACTTGGCCATTCCTACATTCTCTCAATCTTATATTTTTTTTGCTGGAGAAAAAAATGCCTTAGAATGTACATATTGATTTTCGCGGTGCCTTTGGCTCGGAGAAAAAATCAGCAAGCACATTTTTTTGCCCGCAATGTGTCTAGTTTTGAAGGAGTACTTCAAGAACCATTCAGCCCATTGAAGCAGCTAGTAATGAAAAATCTACTTCTATTTGAATTTGGTCATCTGGAGAAATGATGCCATATCAAATTCTACTAGAACCAATAATATGAAGTTCAGACTTTTTTATTCCATTTTTTATTGCCAATATTTCCATAAAAGTAAAATAATAATGCATTTTAGTCTAGGAAAACTTTCCACTTTTGTATATACAAAGATGCCGCTTACTATAAAGAAGATGTGAGTAGAAGATAGAAATGGAAAATAAATTACCCCACCCAAAAACTCCAAACTTGAACCCAAAGATAAAGTGAAGAGGGCTTGTAGGTGAATTGTGTTATGAAATACATGAATGGATATTCATTATATTCATCTTATCTAATGTACTTATTATGGTAAATTTGTATCATACATTCTAAGTACATCTCCATATCCAATACATGTATCATTCGATACATTTATATTAATGATAAGTACATTCTTGGTTTCCTATAAATAGGAGTTTAGTTTTTATTATAGAGTGAATAGTCATAGAACAGTGACATAACAGTTATACACTGGAAATAAAATTATCTCATCTGACTTTCTCTACGATCTTTGGTATCTAATTTTCTCTACTCAATCTCTCTATTATATATTTGCAACGCAATATTTTACAACACGTTATCAGCACGAAGATCTAACCACTGAGTAAGTAATTTTTGCAATGTGGGTATTCTTTTTTTTTTTTAATCAACTTATACTTCATCTTCTTCTATCGATTCTTCATTTTTATTTTTCTCGGCCCAAAGCCAAATTTCAAATCTTAAAAAGTATCATTCTGCTCCTGAAGTGGTAGTGGATATTTAGAAATCCTTCTAATTAATTTAAGGATTTTTTTTGCAAAGATTATGGCAAATATTGAAAAGCCCAAATTCCACATCTTGAAAGTGAGTGGAAAGAATTATCTATCATGGTGCCTTGACATGGAAATGCACCTCCAAGGGCAAGGTCTCGTCAATACAATTACAGAGGATGGAACCTCAAATGAAAATGATAAAGCAAATACGCTGATTTTTATTCGTCATCATTTGCATGAGAGCCTGCAGACTCAATATTTATCCGTTCGAGACCCTCAAATCTTGTGGAAGAGGTTGAAGGATAGGTATGATCATACCAAAACTGTTATCCTCCCTCAAGAACAATATGACTGGCAAAATCTCGATCGCAAGATTTTAAATCGATTGTCGACTATAATTCCACTTTGTTTGATATTGTTTTTCAGCTTGAGTTATGCGGTATCAAACTTGCTGATGTAGAATTGTTAAAGAAAACTTTCTCCACCTTCCACGCTTCGAATATTGTATTGCAACAGCAATACCGGCAATGTTAGTTTGCCACATATTCTGAATTAATTTCTGTGTTTCTCACTGCTAAGCAAACTAATGAATTGCTGCTCAAAAATCATGTTCTTAAACCTGCTGGCTCAAAAGCGTATGCAAGAATATAATCCTAGAATGGATGGCAGAAAATTTAACCGTTCTAGGAAATCTAACTTTGGCCCAAATCATGGCAAAGAAAAGAAACCAAAGAAGGTGATTAATGAAATTATTTGTCATCGTTATGGCATGACTGAGTACCGGTCACGTACTTGTCGTACGGCAAGGCACTTTATTGACCTATACCAGGCATCTTTAAAAAATACAGGCAAGCGTGGTGAATCTCATGTCATTAAAATCAATCCTACTGCCATAACCACTGTTGAGACCAACAATATTTCCGTTGGTGGGACTCCTCTTGCTCCTGAAGTAGCAAATGCATCACTGGATGTCTCTGATTTCTTTGAGGACCTCTGATTACTTTGATGAGGTATCAGATTGGTGGATGATAATTTGAACTTTGAATTTTATGATTCTAATAATTTCTTTTTAGTTGTTTCACTTTAAATGTATTATTTTTTATTGTTCTTTCATATGGTTATGAAATGCTTATGAACCTTATATAATATTTATATAACTCTATAACTAAGATGCAAGATTGATTAGCCCCAAAAGTGATTATATGGCTCAATTGAGGGGGAGATATTATGAACTATGCATTGTAGCATTAATATGCGGCGAGTTCACAAGATGCAAGACTGATTAGCCCTAACAGTGGCTATATGGCTCAATTGAGGGGGAGTGCAAGACTGATTAGTCCCAGCAGTGGCTATATGGCTCAATTGAGGGGGAGATATTATGAACTATGCATTGTGCTTTTTTTTTTGTCCGGTTTTTGTTCCACTAGGTTTTTCCGGCTTAAGGTTTTTAATGAGGTAGTATCATTCGATGCACATTCATAATGAATACAATGAATATTCAAGGGGGAGTGTTATGAAATATATGAATGAATATTCATTATATTCATCTTATCTAATGTACTTATTATGGTACATTTGTATCATACATTCTAAGTACATCTCCCTATACAATAAATGTTCATCTCCCTATCCAATACATGTATCATTCGATACATTGATATTAATGATAAGTACATTCTTGTTTTCCTATAAATAGGAGTTTAGTTTTTGTTGTAGAGTGAACAATCATAGAACAGTGACATAACAGTTATACATTGGAAATAAAATTCTCTCCTATGACTTTCTCTACGATCTCTGGTGTCTGATTTTCTCAACTCAATCTCTATATTCTCTCTATTATATATTTGCAATGCAATATTTTATAACAAATTGAACTTTATACCCATTTAAAACCCACATTTTATTGGATGTTATTACTTGTACCCATATCAATTTATTTAGTAATATTTACATAACTCATTTATGATCCAAATCATCATATATGGATCAATAAATAGATTTCAACTCATTTTGACGTTTCCACTCCCAAGTCAGGATCAGGATGATCACAACAATTCGGCTTGTGTGTTGTGCTTTATATGCATCTCGCTTCCTTTCATTTACGCATTGACGATCTAACCTCATTGATTGGTTGAATTATTGCGTTCAATGAGTTGCTCACAATAAAAGCTTATGAAAATGTAGGGATTTTCTATTTCAACGCAGATTTACTCCTTAGATTTTATAAAATTAATCGAAAAATAGGAATTTGTAGACGTGGCGTGACTTCTTATCCAGATGGAGCTACAAGTCTTGTAATATACAATTTTTTTTTGTCACATTGTAGTATACAAGTTCAAAGATTCATTTTTTGGGGAATGTTTCGGGCCATTTTCCAAACTCAACCTAACACCACATTATTCGGCCCATCCGATATTTGAGTATTGATTTATCCTATCTCAAAAGTTTAGTTCAATAGAAAGTTCAATTAAATGCGTTTGGCAATTATGATAAAATTTAGAATATAATAAGACTTATCCTATCTAACGTTTGGTACCTGGCTATATAAAGTTGGATATAAGATGGATATAGACGAGATAAAATTATCCCATGGAGAATGTGAGATAAAAGTTGATAGGATTTCTAATATCCCCAACTGGAAAATTAATTTTCTTAAATAACAAACTTATTAAATTAACAAAATTGAAATTATATTTCAATATAAATAATATTTGAATCTAATATAAGAAATTCAAAATAACAAAAAATAAAAATGTAGTTTTTAAATTTAATCTTATTTTTATTTATAAATTCGAATTTAATTCTATCTTATTATATAAATTCAATATATAAACATAAATATTTTTTTTGCATTAATTACACATTTTAGGTATTTTTATTTTAAATATACTAGTATATTTTAATATCTAAAAAATTTTTTTATTAGAGAATGATGGAAAGAGAAAAAAGAAATAATAAATAAAATAATTAACAAAAGATAGGAAAAATAAAATAAAAAAGCAAATAAAAATAAATTAGGGAATAGTATAGCGAGAGATTTTTATCATCTCCGTTTGTGAACTTTTGGGTTTATTTACACTGATATACCATATATATATAAACATTTATGATATTATGTGAATATATTCAACATAATTACTACGATTCACTAAATAGTGGATAATATATAGCAAAATCCTCGAATTTCATAATCTATCATATCCAATTCTGTCTTGATTAGAAATTCAGATGTAGCCTTAAAGGTTTGTTCCACTTTGGAAGTAAAAAAGAAAAAAAGTATTATTGGAGTTTCTCATTTTTAATTTTACAACAAATGTGAGGGCCAATTTAGTATGCAAAAAGTTTTTATAATTTTCATCTAAGCGAAGACGAAAAAAAAAAATAAAAAAATTGTTTTCGATATCCTATTTTCTTGAAAACGTGTTTGTTTTGTGAAAACAAGAATATTTTCAATAGAAATCAAAATTTGGAAAAGTATTTGGTTGGGTTGTTTTCAAAATTTTAAACAATGGTTAATATCCTGAAAAACCCCAAACTAGTACACATGTGACAAATTTACCCAAAACTATTTTTTTAACCACCAAAAACCCAAAACCGGTATACAATTGACAAATTTACCCAAAATTAGTATACTTGTGACAAATTTACCCTTTATTAGTTTTCGTTAAATTTAAATGTCAAATTATTAAGTTAAATGACACGTGACAATTAACTAGTATATCAATTTGGGATTTCACACTCCGTTTGTCACAGTTTATAGTTTTTGTGATTTTTTTGTAGTATTAATCCAATTTAGCGAATGGTATATTTGTCACAAATTTACCAGTTTAAGGTTTTTTGCAGTTGAATGAATTAGTTTGGGGTAAATTTGTCATAAATGTACAAGTTTATGGTTTTTTATGGTTACTCGGGGTAAATTTGTCACAGGTGAACCGGTTTGGGATTGTTTAAGGTCAAAAAAATAGTTTTGGATAAATTTGTCACATGTGTACCAGTTTGGGGTTTTTCAGAGTATTAGCCCTTAAAACAATGTTTGATCTCATTGTTTTTCACGTACATATCTATATAGACTGTCTTATAACATTTTGAAAAAAAAATAATGAATTAGTGTAAATAAAGTGAGTAAAGTAAGAAAATTATGAAATAATGAATCTTTAACTTACATTAAGTACACTAAACTTGGACCATTATTCGTTAAATTTGTGGAGCAAGCTATTTTCTCCCTATCTGTGTTTTCTCTTCTTCTTTTTTGCAGGTTTTTTTTTTTAATTGTTCCATTTTGTCAATTTTTGTGTTTTATTTTTTAAAATATTTTATTTTCTAGGCTATTTTCTCCTAAGTTGAGAATTATAGAGTAGAAAAAAGAATTATGAAATTTATGCATATTTCGATGTATATATTTATGAAGAACATGTTGGCCTATTATATAGATTTTATTAGATAATTACTCTAAAATAATATTTTAATTAAGATATGCACAAATAAATGGTGATATATGTGCAACATATATGCAATTTTGAAAAATACGGATAATCAACAAAATTATCAATATATCTTTAACAAAGAGGAATTCCTAATTATCTCTAACCTCTCACTCCCTTCTTTCTTTTCCTTTGTCTTCTATTTTTTGTTTAGGATGCGAATGATAATCATTCAGTTTCAAAAAATCAATTTTTGGCTAGAAATAGATTTTTTCTATTTCATATCCCTAGATAAGTTTTTAAGCAAAAATAGATGTTTGATAGCCACACAAAATTTCTACTTTTAGAAAATAAATTTGTTTGAGAATGTCACAAAATTTCTCCCTCCCGAGTGGCCATCGAAAGTAGCTATATTGGCGTTTGGCATCAGCGTCCGGCGACAGGTAGTCATCATCCGACATCTGGCATTTGTCAACGGGTGGCGGGCGTTTGGTGACTAATGGTGGGAGGCGATTGTAGATAGACGACTAGTGATCAAAGAGTGACCGAAGTCCAGCATTTGGCAACGGCGAGCTATCGTCCGACATTTAGCAATCGGTGACGAGCGTTCGACGACTGGTGGTGGGCGACGACTGGTGGCGGGCGGGCGGCGTGCAAACGGTGGATAACCGGCTAGTAGTGACAATGAGCAATGAGAAGAGTTTATAATTTTCACTTTTGTTCTAGAAATAGAAAGATAAAAAAAATTTACCTATCATTTCTATTCCAAACTTATTTTTAGAGTAAAAATTATTCTAAAAATAGAAAAATGAAATTGAGACTCTATTTGGTAACGTTTCAATTTTTCTAATTTTTTTGTTCTTTTGTTCCCCTAAATAAAAAAGAACGAAAATTCATTTGGTAATGTTAGTTAGGGCATGTTTGACGACTTGCCAAATAATGATAATTTCTGTTCTTTTGTTTCCGGGAGTAGATTTGGATCAGAAATTCGTTTGGTAAAATTTTTGTTTATGGGAACAAATTTCTATTTTTTTGTTCGCAAAAGTAGTTTTGGAATAAAATTGAAAAGTAAAAAATAGTTGATTTTTTTTTCTCGGGAACAATTCTAGAATCAAGCAACCTATTTTCTCTCTTTTCTTTTTTCTTATTCTTCTTCACTCTTTCTTCTTTATTTGCTGCCGCTGTCGCTGTTGCCGTCCGCCGCCATCTGTTGTCCGTTGCCCACCACTGGCAGCAACCGGTTTGGCGAGGCCAAGCCTTGCCGGTGGCTAGGCAGGCCTCGCTCGAGCCTCCCCCGACCACCGGCGAGGCTTGACCAACGAGGCATGACCTCGCCGAGGGTCAATGACGCTCTGGTGAGGTCGTCGGCCCTCATCCGGCCAATCATCAATCATCCCAAGGCTGGCGACTGGCAACTTGAAGAAGAAGAAGAAGATGAGAAAGAAGGGAAAAAAAGAAAAGAAGAAAAAAGGAAAAATAAAATAAAATTATTTAAAAATTAAAAGAAAATGATTTGGAGTAGAAATTTTGAGCACGATGTCAAATGCAATTTTATTCCGGGAATTGAAATTTTGGATAGTTATCACACGGCTTAAAATGCTTAAAAGTTGTTCTCGGGAACAAAATAAAAAATAATCATTTCTTATTAGAAATTGTTCCCGAGAACAAAAGCGTTACCAAACGCGCCTTTAGTTTTTCTAATTCCTGGAATAGACTAGTAGCGAAGAATAGATTTGGAACATCAATAAGAAGTAGAAAAAAATTATTTTTTATTCCCAAGAACAATTTTTGAAATAAGTCACTTTCTTTTACTTCTTTTTTCTTTTCTTCTTCTTACTCTTCTAACTAGTCCGTTGCTCACCGCTCGCCCCCGGGTTTGCCGCCCACCGCCTGGCCACCGGCTAGAGGAGGAAAAAGAAGAGAGGAAAAATAGGAAAGAAAAAAAAAAGGAAAAAAAAATAAAAATATTAAAAAAATTAAAAGAAATTCTACGTTACTAAAAAAAAAAAAAAAAACTTGTAAAGCATAACAAATCCATTCCTATTCTTTTTCTATTCCTGAAATATAAATTTTGTGACATTATCAAACGCGTTCTTTTATTTAGAAACTATTTCATCAATAGAAATTTTAAAAAACTATTTTTGAAAAGAAATTGTTTTCAGGAAAAAAAATGTTACTGAACGCATCCTAATTTACTAAACGGATTTCTATTCTAAACCTATTTCCGGAACAAAAAAATAAAGAAACATAATGGTTATCATAAGCGCCTTAGTCTGCCACAGCCATTGCTAAAACTGCCAACCGCCAATGAACAGATAGCTTTCTGAGGAATAGACGAGCTCCACAGTGGCCATATCCGCTGAATCGATGACGGTCACCAATGCCAAAAGAGGCGATGAACCTCCCCTATCTATTTCATCACAAGCCGATTGATTGTAAGCTCAAGTATAAATGGTGAAGCAGAGTGATTCGCAGCCATTAAATATACTGAAAACGACTTTGAGAGTAGTCTTTACTTTCCATGACAAAAAATTCAGCTCCTCATTTTGCATTTCAAACTAGCGCGTGTTGTTTTTACTGGAAGAAAATACAATACTGCTGTTTCTTCGCCCAAAAAATTACACCACAAGGTACCTCAATTCTGGACATTGAAAGACGCAGACGCATCAACTTCAAGGGTCTCATTTGAACGGTTCAAATGCACGCTTCAAGCTACAACAGCATAACTTACAACTAACACAATGCTCCCAAATTCAATTGAAATCGACTACATATGTGTCTCGCTAAGCACCGATCATGAATGAATGTCGAAAGACAGAGAGGCCAATTGATCTATGATCCCAGACAAGGGGGCATGTCCGGAGGCATGTCTCGCATGCTCGTTTCCTTAGTAGGACCATTCGAGACGATGAAAGCCATGGCCATTCCCCAGTTCGCATGGCGTTCCAGATGACAGTGCATGAACCAGACTCCTGAGAAATGTGCCCAAGAAGTTAGCTTGTGCACAAAAACAGGGGTAAAAAGAGCGATACTACTCCAACTTCATATATTCGAAACCAGTTTCACATTGATATTAGTCCATACTAGTCATTTCCTGCTTCCGGTAGTTTATAGGAAAAACTAGTGTATGTTCCTCTAAGCCGCAACTTGATAATATACTACTTTCAAATGATTATTGCATATGCACTCTAGTCGTTTTGATAGGTGAAAGTACCAGGATTATCGGCTTTGAATCTTATGGTTGCCCATCCATTTTTCGGTATCGCGACGGTGTTGACTTTGGGTGGACGGGTCAAATTGTACGTTGGTATGCTCGTGTTCGGAGAGAAATTCCCGCGACCGAAACCGACCAGGTAAAAGCTGTAACCGTGTAAGTGCATTGGGTGGTTCTCCGCTGCAGGTATATTAGTCCCCTGGAAAATTATTTCGACCTCTGAACCGTATTTGATTGGCTCCACCACTGTTCTTCCCACCACTGGATATATCACATTATCACCTACGTCTCCCGTGAAGTTGAAATAACGCGGAGGTCGATCGGGAAAATCTGTATGGTAGATCCCCGGTAGCTTCCTGTAAATTAAATGCATGGTTGAGATGATGATTTTGTCAAATAAGCTATTGGAGTACAAAGTGCTTGAGTTCAAACGCAGAAAGTACCGGTAGTACGCTTGTAGAATGTCGATTTTTGGCACCGTCCAGCTTATGTTATTTAAGCTCGCCGAGTGCCTGTTACCATGTGGACCTTCACAAGTGTCACCCTTGGCGCATTGCACGTTATTCACAGAGACCGTGAGGTACAAACGTTTCGTGATGTTCAATGGGACCTTAATAGGATGCTTGTCATCGGCCAGACTCTTCAAAAGCCGCATGAAGCTCTCAGCAGAATCCCTATCTGACAAGCCTGGAAGTGTAATAGAATTAGGATGTGTAGGTGGTTGGTAACCTCCATTGTAATGGAGTATTGCCGAGGGCGTAGTTGTATCAGTTGGAGCCTGGGTGTCCACAAAAGGACTGCCGAGCATGTAATAGCGACTAGGTTCTTGGTCTGTCGTGACTAGGACATCCATAGTTTGTCCCGGAGCTATCATGATGTAACTAGTGTTCATTTGCTCTATGTAGGCTCCGTCCATCCCAACCAGGGTAAGGGTGTGGTTGGCTACGCCAAAGAACATCTCTTCATTCATAATAGCACTGATGATCCGTAGAAGGTAAGTCTTACCGGGGTCCACCACCATCCGGAAGGTAGATTCTGCATCATAATAGTGTCAAGAGTCAAGTAAGGTCCAACCCAGTCATTGAAATTGTGATTGATGTTAGCTAGGCGTAAGTTTATCTGATGGAATCCTCGGTACTTCACTTTCTTGATCTAACCCAGCATGTACTCTCTTGTATGATAAATTAGAAAATGATATCGTGCGGTTGTAGTTCTTACTGCTCTATGACAATGATATAGACATCATCAACTGTACCGAATGAAACTTGTGAACGAACTCAGTACTAAACAAATTAATACCTTTGGAGCACCGATAGAAGTCACCGGGTTGGCCATTAATGGTGTAGGCAACTGATGTGTTCACGTCCGCACCGGTCCTTGTCGCGTTAATAACCATCTCAGTTAGGTTCTTTTCATACCATTCACCTGCATCGTCAAAACCAGCATGGAAGTGTGTTATCCTTTAGGTTGTGTCCACACTTAACCTATAAAGCGATCGTTGAATCATATACACAGGCCTCACTGAGTATAATCGTCTGCTCTGCATCATGTTTATACGGATGCTCATTTCCAGGTTTAGGGTAAATAATGAGAGCGCCATGCACGGATGCTCTACTCCAGTCGCTATGAGCATGCCACCAGAGCGTCCCTTCTTCTTTGTCAAGCAGGACCGTCTGAGTTAAATTTTGCTTGGGTTGGATGGGACATTGCGTGACGTACTCTGGACCATCGTGCCATGGATTGCCCATCTGCCTCGCTCCGTGCCTGCATGCGTCGCGCGGTTCAATGTTTTGTTCGGTTTGAAAACAAAACCCATACGCCCTATAAACCGCGAGCTCCTCCATGATTAAAAAAGAAGAAAAAAAAAACAAGAAAAGAAGAAGGCGATTTTACCAGTGAATTGTGACGCCGTAATTTCCGTTGTTCACGACGGTAACGACGAGAGTATCTCCTTGGTGCGCCCAAAGTGTCGGACCCGGGAAGCTGCCATTGGCCACTAGAATGCTTTTCTTCTCACACACCCTCTCAAACTCCGTCTCTTGTAGCTGCATCGTGCACCACGATTTCATGTCACTTCGAGCATGTGAGTACCGCGAAAACGTTGATGCGCATGCTTATAATGATGATGATCACGACGTCATATCAAAGGAAAGGCCAAAAGAAGAGCGATTCGCAAAATGACTGTGTAAAAAATACAACATATTGCAGATGATGTCATTGTTCACTCACCACGAGCGTATAGGCGTGGACATCGCCTTTGGCCATGCAGAGAAGAAGGCTGAGAGTGAAGAGAAGCCCTAAAAACACAGCCCAAGAGCTTTTCTGACGAGCTCCCATTCCTTCGAACACAAAGCACGACAGAAAGGAAAGCCTTTTTTTTTTCCTTGATTTCCTTGTCTTGGTGATCCTTAACGTCGCACAGATGGGCGCAATTTATAGGGGAAGTGTTCGAGAGAATATCAGGTAATCCCGGGTACTGTGTCGATGAGCTCTCCGAGAGGTTGCCCGCAAGCTTACCAACTACGGCAGTCTGCCCGAACTGGAGGGACCGTCGCTCAGGCCGAGAGAAGACCGAAGATTTGCGCACCGCGCCTTCAGCCGGTCGCAGCAATTGGCGGAAGCGTTAGAGTCCCCAACGACCGTCGATCGGGGACTCAAAGTTGCTCATCGAGTCTAGCAATGCTCTGGAATCGCTAGGATTGCATGCAGGACCTGCGCTTGGAGGCATATCCAAGAGACGGCGACGACCACCCGCAGCAACCTCGAACGACCATGCGAAGAAACAGAGCACCCAAAGAGAAAAACCTCTCTATGCTTGATCGCAGAAATGGTACGAAAAGGCAACAGAAGAAGAAAAGGGCCGTGGGCGAATCAAGCGACGAAGAGACCCATCTGAAGAAGGATCGGGATTTCCCAACTGCGAGAGCGTGCGAGCGGGGGTGAGAGAAGGCGGAGAGGGAAGAGGAGGAAAGGAAATCTAAGCGGCGACGGCGGTGGCGCCGCCTCTCCAGCTTCCTTCCTTGGCTTTCTTTCCTGCGTCGCTGGAACCAAAGAACGAAGAAGAACAGGGGGAGGAAAAAGAGGGGCTGCGGTGAGAGAAGCGTGCTGGAGAAAGTGAGGGGGCCGCAGCAGTTGAACCTGGGAATGAATGATCTGCTTTTGGTTTAGATTCTTCGTGATTTTGAAGATGAGGATGGAGAAGATTAAAAAAGGGGGGGAGAGAGAGGAGAGAGTAAAGGGGGAGCATCGACCCTGACCATTGACCCCTCCACGCACCCCTCACCCCTATAATTCATGCGAACAGTGAATATTTGCTCGTACCCACGTGGAAAGGACGCCTCCTGAGAGCATGGGACCTTAAGAAAAGAAAAAAGGGACAGTCTTTACTGCGGACTTTATGTCGCGGATACAGGAAGTAGTTAATCACTTAATCCCCACGTTCTATAACGAGCGTGAGGTCTCTGCTCTTTCGGACAACTTCAAGAGGTCACCGGTACTGGTCTCTCTGCTTCCTCGCCCATTTAAGAAAACGGAAAATCGTGACAAAAACGTGAAATTTCTAGTTCGTTAATTTTTATATTTTTTTTGGCTTATTGATCAAACATATAATTTGAATGTCGCTTATCTTTATTCGAGTCACGAAGGCATCCGTTCAGGGCATCGGTTAGACACACATGTGAAAGGGTTCGTTATGTTTTTGCGCATCTATTAGAGGAGCTGAGATGTATGCGACTTCGATGCGTTGACGCGAGAGGCGGCCTAGTTTGATTAGGGTAAAAATAAAGGGAGCAAGGGGGAAAAAGGGAAGCAACGGAGAAATAGGGATCCGACAAAAAGAAAAGACACATGTCCGGTCTTGAATTTAAAGGTGTTGATCTCATTTGCTGAATGGGTTAGATTGAAGATGTTAATTATTTGCTGCCTGAATTGAGAGGACCCATATCTTTCATTATCATGGATGAGATTATATAAAAATAAAATAAAATAAATAACAAGGAGTAACATGTACAACAAAAAAAGGAAGTGCTAGCTCTGTTTTCGACTTCTATTGCTCTCTTTGGACCATTTGGTACCTTGTAGCGTCTTGCAAAATCAACAACATATAGATTCGCTGGTAGAGAGAAGTGAAATGAGAAATCTGCGCCATCTGACGAGAGGCCAACTCCGTAAAAGAAAGGAAAAAGGTTAAAATCCGGAGAAAAACCAAAGAGGGAAGACCAAAGTTTAGGTTGCCAATTTATTACACTTTACAGTCATTCATGTTAAGTATTGGAGCGAAATGCACAGTTGCGTATAAATATGAAACTGTTTGTGCTTGTATAATATATTTTATAATAACTGAACGAACAGAGTTAGATATATTAAGAAATCTTACCATAGTTCGTTTAGTAAATGATGTGGTCCCTTTCCAATTGGGTGTTGAAGCGAGATTCGGGTAATGTTTTTCTCTAATTGAGATTGATTTTTCAATACACATATCTTTTCTCTAATTAAAGTGCCTCACATTAATTCGACCAAAAAAAAAATGCCTCACATTAAGAAAAAGAGTGAAGAGATCTATCTCTTCATCATCACGTGGCAATTTTTCACGGGTGAAATGGGGTATTATTTACTAGAGACATTGGCTTAATTCCCTAACAAAAAAACCCTAACTTTAGGTCTAATATCAATTTTGTCCCGAACTTTTTTTTTTAATCTTAGAAAAAACTCATAACTTTAGGTCTAGTCCCAAATTTTCCCCAAACTTTGTTTTGTCTAAAAAAAATTATCAATTTTCAATTTATTCTCAAATCTACCCCATTGTCCAGTTCCAACTTGACTTGGCATTTCCACATCAATAAGAAATTCATGTCAATAAGGCAATATGGAAAATTATCTCCAAAATAAAATCGTTCTAAAATTAGGGACGACTATTGACGATTTTTGGATGAGGGATTAATGGAGTCAGATTTAGAATTAAACTTTGTGATTTTTCTTTTTGAAAAAGAAAAAAAATTCAAGGTAGATTTAGGACTAAACCCAAAGTTTGGGGATTTTCCTGAGAAAAAAAAAAAAGTTCGAACTAAATTTGGGATTAAATTTGAAGTTTGGATTTTTTTTCTAAAAAAAAGTTCGAGACATAATTGAGATTAGACCTAAAGTTGGAGTTTTTTTTAGGGAATTAACCCTAGAGACATCAGTGGTAACTTATTTATTATTCTTTCATTAGGTTTTCCATATTAAGATTGCTCTAAGATTGACTATTATCTTGACAACCAGATGCGCACGAAATGAGATTTTGAAAACTAAGACTATGATTTGATTGATCTTCATGAGCTCCTACGATGACATTGACACCTATAATTTTCTTTTTCTTTAAAAAAGTATTTTTTATTGTCCTTTTCTAGGGTTGACAAGTTACGACGTTCATGTGTTATGTTAGATGTCCATACTTCTGTTTTGTAATTACTAAGGACAATATGACCCAAAAAAAAAAAAAAAAATTACTAAGGACAAAACATGCTAACTTATTACTGATTTGTTCCATGTATGTTCGATCCCTTAAGGCTAGGGGTGTGCATGGTCCCAGGGGTGGGACGGTTCCCGACCTAAAATCGGGAATCGCCCACTAAAGACCGGTTCCAATTTTTTGGAACCGGGAACCACCCGTTAGTTGCATAGATCTACCCGAGAACCGGATGCCGATCCGGTCTAATTTCGGATGGATCCATAGAACCGGTCTCACCAATAATAATATCGTTTTCCAAATTTCGCCGTGAGTACTTTTCATATTTAGTAATATTTTTCTTTAAATCGAATCGACTTAATTAAGAGTACCATTTTTCTTTTTTATTTATTGGAAAACATTACCAAATAAGAGAAATATGTTTTTTTTCTTCCTCTTTTTGAATCATTTCAGTTGAAGTCTAAAATATTCTTTAAGTTGAAGGTTCTAGATGATTATCATATGTAGATCATCTTTTCCTTTATCCCCTAACAGAGCTCAATCTCTTACAACAGTTGCTTTACCAAATTCTTTTTGTAGAAACAATTCCACTGGTACTCCACATATTCTTGAACACAGTGTCCTATGTGAGTCCCAAAAGTATCATTTGAAGGAGCCATTGTTGAATTGCCGAAAGGCAGCTTACACACTTTACTAAATTCTTATAAAAACATAGAAACCATGAGAGAAGATGGAGCCCTAAAATTTAGGTTTGTTAATTCGTAATTTCGAAATTAATTTTAATATTAAAAATTAATATATTATTATAATATAATTGATTTGGTCCGGGTGAGTGGATCCGCCCATAGAACCAGGAACCGGATCGGTACCCACCGGTTCCCTCACGAACCACTGATTCCGGGTTGTTTCGGTTCGGCTCCGGACTTGTCTCAGTTCTTTTGCACACCCCTACTTAAGGCAGCATAGACCCAATGTACATAATTCTAATTCATATGATATATGTTTTGAAATGACTCATAAGAAGAAGCCTCAGATGCGACGGAACTTAGTGCTGGTTCAAGTGAGAACATTGTTGGGATGAGTGATCCATTAGGAAAAGCAATTTATTATGAGACTGAGCGTAGGATTGATAAAAGCAATACATAATATTCCAAGTGAATTAGACTAAAGGGTGTCACATATAGTACTCTAGTAGGACTGCCTTCTATGTGGTTCGGGAATGAACCACACAGAAATAGTGGCTTGTTCGCGAGATTCTCCAATGAGATTGTGAAGAGATTGTATGGAGAAAAGGGGTTAGACAAGGTATAAGTCCTAATAGATTTATAAAACGTCAAGGATACGAATCAACTAGATTACACATCAAATATGAAGGGAGTATCTTTGAATTATATATGTGAAATTGGACAAATTTTATAAACTACGACTTTTTGTAAAGACAGAGTTTAGAACTAGGCCTCTAATGAGTGTACTTGGCCCTGTTTGGTTTAGCATTCACAAGGGGTTCCGAAAGCCCCTTGGGAAAAATTTTAGGCGTTTGGTTCAGCATTTGGAGGTGTCCTTGGCCAAATGCTAGCATTTGGAATGTTGTGGAATGCTCTGGGCTTTCAGCATTTTCGGAATGCTATTATGAGGTTTAATGAATTTTTTTCTTTCCAATATTGCCCTTACTGATAATCATGTTTTCCCCTTTTGCCCTCGAAAGTACTGTTCATCGTATTCTTCAAGGAACTTGCTGCTCCACCGCGGTAGGTGGCGCTCAACCGCGAGCGGCCAGATCTGGCCACCGAAGGGCTAGATCTAGCCGTTGGGAAGCCTCACCTGAGGTCGCGCGACCTCAGGCGAGGTGGCCTAAGGTTGGGTGACCTCGGGCGTCACCTGGGTCACGCGACTTAGTCGCCGCCCGAGGTTGGCGACCCAAAGCGACGCTACCTGAGGCCCCCGACCTCAAGCAACGCCCTGGGTCGCTCGACCTCAGGCGGCGTCGCCTGAGGTCAGCGACCTGAGGCGAGCCACCGCTCCCTCATGATTTTCCCCTGCAGCTGCATCTCCTCCTCCCTTTTCTTTTCTTTTTTTCATTTTTCTTTTCACCTTGAAATAGCTTTGCAAAACATACACAAAAAATTGGGTTTCCAAACACACTTGCCTTCACAAATTGTCCATTCACTCAAAGATACTTGGGAAATGCAAAGCTATTTCCCTAAAGTTGAACCAAACGGGCAATACAATCAAGATGTATGACTTCTTGAGAAGTTACAACACAGGATAAAAACATGAGTTTTCATGTAAACAAGCCTCAACGGCAAAGAAAGCTTATAAAGAATGAGCAATATCTCAAGTGAGTAAAATCATGATATCACACCTTCTTAAGAATGGAAGTGAGAGTGGTCTAGGACGTACCTATCCCGTTCCCTTAACTTTATGTTATTCCCCAAATCGATTTGCAACCCACTACAAATTTTGACATGATATTGGAATCCTGGCTCATAGTTGGAACACCAAACGCTAAGTAAATGATAATCATATTAAGTTTGTAACACAGCCTTTCTTCCAAATTAATGCAATGTAGACCTCCGATTATAAACCTACAAAATCGCAAAATATAACCTTCAAAATCATAAAATTTTCATATTCTAAAGCTCTATTTATTTAATGAAAAATCAATTATTTAGAGATTTTTTTTTCTAATTTTGATCATTTATATCTCTAAGAAAAAAGAGGCAATGAAAAATATACTCATTATAAGAGAAAAATGTTTAGGTATGACTTGTTGTTAACAACGGAATAATTTCTTATCGACTCACTTTTGTAATGGATAATAATGATTTTCCAATTTGTCCTTTTTTTTTGGAAAAATAAATTTCATTGTTGATATTTGCATTTGCACTTCGACATCATTGCAATTGACTCTTTAAATACGGTTCCAATTTCCACAGTGTAAACGTTGGCTCCTAAACCAGAAAAGATTGGAAAGACACTGCACTAGTGTCCCTCAAACTGGATGTAATGTCAGCCACACACGTCTCACAAAAATCGCTACACTCCCCGACCTCTTCCCATATCCAATCTCTCTCTCTCTCTCAAGATGCTCCTGCGTGGCACCACCGGCACCCCTCTCCCCACCTCCCTCCACCTCCCCACGGCCACCACATCCCGCCACCACCCCCACTCCCTCTCCATATCCGCCTCCGCCGCCGCCTCCTCCTCCTCCTCCTCCTCCTCCTCGGCCACCTTCCCTGCCACTCCACTCTCCATCTCCGACGCCGAGCTCGAGTCCCGGGGCTTCGCCCTCCACCGCGACGCAGCGTCCCTCGACCTGGACCGCCTCAACGCGGTGTTCGTGGCTGTCGGGTTCCCGCGGCGCGACCCTGGGAAGATCAGGGTGGCGCTGGAGCACACGGACGCCCTGGTGTGGGTGCAGCAACGGAGGACCGAGAAGCCGGTGGCCTTCGCGAGGGCGACCGGCGACGGCGTGTTCAACGCCATCATATGGGACGTGGTGGTGGACCCCTCGTTCCAGGGAATTGGGCTGGGGAAGGCCGTCCTGGAGAGGCTGGTCGCCGACCTGCTGGCCAGAGGGATCAACAACATCGCGCTGTACTCGGAGCCCCGCGTGCTCGGGTTCTACCGGCCATTGGGCTTCGTGGCCGATCCGGACGGGATCCGAGGGATGGTATACTCGCGGAAGCAGAAGAAGAAAAAGTAGTCTTTCAGAATCAAAGGGAACGTCATTGATACCAAAACTATTCACAGTAAAACTGTTCGAGAATGACTGTTCGTTTTTGTATATGTTTCGTTTATATTAGTTTAGGACCGTTTCCCTTTTTTTTTTTTTTTTTTTTTTTTTGGAGAAACTGTTAACTGACAGTGCCGAGGTAGTTTCATCCTTCCTCATGCATGATGAAACGGCATATTCCTTGAAATTGAATTTAAGTGAACTTTATTGAGCCCTCGCGTCGCATCGCCACTAAGAAATTCGAGATGTATCAATCTCGCTTCCCGGTCCGTTTCGAGAGGTATTGTTTTCTCTCGTCCCAGCCCGAAGACGCCAGACGGGAACTGCACAAGATCATTGAACTGAAATTTATAGGATGACTTGGTCAAAATATGTGAGGACACGAACTCCGCTTATTCTATATATGCTGAAGACTGTTGTATAACTCCGGCGCTTCAGCAGAGAGAACAGCAAAATAGAATCCGAATGATCTATTTTCAGGAGAAGAGGCTACTCTAAAAATAAGAGGGCTCATTCAGGTTTGAATGACTCTTGAGTTTGACCATTATAGAATCAGAGGTAACTGGTAGATGAAGAAAGACAATCCTCGACACTCCAGCAACATAAGCAAGTGCCAATCACCGAGGCAGGTTATAAGCAAAGAAAACTAAAAGAGCAAATCATGTGAATAGATTCAATCCCTGAACCCTTAATGAAGTTTTGGCTGCCTTGAACCAACGACTCAAGAACCTGGACTAGTTGCACAACCATGCGAATAACTGGACTTCTTGAAGTCCTAAGCTATGAAGACGGAGGAGTCCAAACTAACAAACTCACACAATGTAAACAAATGGAAATGCTTTCTGCAATTTCTTTGAGGAAAAAAAGATGATTAAGTTCCTCGATCGAATTTTTCCAAGCGGTATACTACAACATGAGAGGGCTTGCTGGCATGGCTATTATTCAGCATAATCAACAGACTTCCTCAGAAACTCAAAACTCAGTTCCTCACAAGGTTTTCTCTATTGGATGCATGAAAAGGGCGTCCATAGTCCATGGGCTATCTGAACACAAGGCTTGATTTCAACATAGCCTACTGCTTCCCAGAAAGCACAGGAATGCTCTTCGGATCTTGTTCCCGCATGGCTCCATTGAAATATCTAGACATAATCAAATCAGGCAACGAGTTACTCATCAATGATACAATTTTAATATATCCCAGCTGAAGACTTCAGCTGCCAATCAGGAAAAAAGCAAGAACTGGATAAGGGACTTCATTATTTTGACACAAGTTATATATGCCATCAAGAAATGACGTCAAAGCCAATTACTGGGCCTTTTTTCTTTTTTCAACGAAAACATGTCTCAGGTGTCACTTAAATCAATCCTTTCCTCAAGCTGCTCGCACCTGTATTTGTTATAAAGTAGATATACAATGGCGTCCCATTGAAGACGTTGAATTTATGCATGGTTGAATTGATCTAAATAGCCTCTCCACTTGCCATACGATGACACGATAATTTACCGGTAAGCAATAAAAGTGCAGCAATGGTAGGCAGATCACAGTTAGAAAACAGAGCACTAATTCAAAGTTTCCAACTATCTCCAATCTTGATGCATATGCTCCATTCAAGCTAATGCCACTTATAGTGCCAAATAGAAGTGGGTCCGTTGATTTCACATCAAAACTCGTACCCCCTCCTCCTTATTCTCTAAAAAAAAGGAAAGATGGCTTCCGGAGCCACCCCTTGCATCTGAAGATGAATCTAGAGGACCCTTCTCCTCGGTTCTCGGAAACAATACTGTCTGGTGTATGCACACTCCTTCGATCAAGGTTCGCAGCACCCGGAAAATTAGCTGTTTTAATGAAGTCTTTGGCTAGAGAGCGGTCAACCAATCTACAGATGGCTCAAGAGCCTACATGTTGACACAACCAGAAAATTGCCTCGTCGAAACCGCAAAGGGAAACGGAAAAGAATTCAAGGCGAGACGGGACGGCGACACGGTGCTAAAGGATGCGCTGAATTGGGCAGCAAAAAACGAGTACCAAAATGCAGCTAATGAAAGGAAATGTAGGTCACCAAACCATAGATTTCTCATCCATTAAATGCTAATTAGATCCATCCAGTTTCAAGCATGCTCCACGGAGAGTATGAACTAACCAAAAATAGCCGGATAATTTCCTGCCATCTACGAAAAGCGCAATTATCCTACACCGAAAACGGGATACGGCACATGCTTCGGGCCAAATTCACCATGAGCTTCGAGCGGAATCGTGCGAACCTGGGACGACCATCGGGTCAGGAGACGTCCTTGACGTTGTTCACGAAGGCGGCGGAGCAGAGGATGGCGGCGACGAACGCGAAGAATCCCAGGCCGACCGCCAGAGAAACCCCGGCGACCACCAGATCCATCGCGCACTGCAGGCTCACGCCCATCATCGGCGTCGGGAAATTCGGAAAGGGCGTCCCGCAATGACGCTTCCAAGCCCGGATTTCTACGCGAGAAATCGACTGACGGATGAACGGGGCGGGTTCAATTTCGCGAACGGAAGGCAGGAAGGAGGATCGAGCTCGATCGGTGGCGGCGGATTTGCGGATTTTGTGCCCGGACCGACCCGAACATATGGGCCTGGCCCGAGTCGAAACGGTCCGGACAAAGCCCGACCGTATCTTATCTTTTTTTCTTTTAAAATGATGTTATCAAATTTCAAAACTCAAAAATACTGCCAACAACTTGGCCCAAAAAATATTATAAGCTTCTTTGAAAGAAGAATAGGAGCGGTGCACCTTATTTTTTCAGAAGGTATAACCTTCGGAAAGCAAAGAGTGTATTCAACAAGTTTATGATTTGGAAAACTCATTTAAAATGCTTCGACTTACCTTCTTGATTGAGCTTCTAAAGCGACACGTTTGTTTAGCTTATCTGTTATATAGTTTCATTAATAATTCATGGCTAGACCGGAGTTTCTAAGAGAAAAAAAAATAAACTCGAAATTTTTATTCCTTTAAAGTCTTTAATTCCTATACATATCTTCCATCCTTTAAATTAAAATATATTTAGCTATTAATGGTTTTTTGGGAAAAAACCATAAAAAAATCATAAACTATACAGTGCATTTACCTCAAATTTTTTTTATGATACCAAAAATCTCAAATTTATACTCGTATAACACATTTACTCCAAGTCTTTTTTTTTTGTGGCACAAAAAATCCCAAATTTATATCTTCGTGATACATTTATCTCAAATTATTTTTTTGTGGCACTAAAAACCCAAAACTTATACTAATGTGACATATATATCCTAAATTTTGAGGTAAATGTATCATGCGAATATTAGTTTAAGGTTTTTTGTGTTACAAAAAAAGTTTGGGATAAATGTGTCATACCAGAAAAAATTAAGGGTAAATGTGTCACATAGGTACATATTCGGAGTTTTTTGTTTAATGAAGAAAATTTTGAGGTAAATATATAATAATGGGCACAATTTAAGGCTTTTGGTGGTTATTTCCCTAACTTTTATTTCCTTAAACGTTTGACTTAAAATCACAATACCTTTGATTGTCCGAAAAGAAATAATCTATCTTAGATAAAATGAGCTAACCATAGTTGGAAAACATGTATTTTAGACCTAATTTTCCAAACTAACTAGTTCTGGTTGACATTGAAGATTCCCGATATTATCCTATGTACAGGGAAACTGTACGTCGGATCCATGCGTTTCCTGTTGCTATTGCAGGCCGCATTTGCATCATGAGAGAGCGAAAAAGGAAGTGGGGGATGTGGTGCTGATGCTTCCTGAAAAGAGGAGAGGGGCCTCAGATTATTCACTGTTCAAGCAGCACCTGAAGCGTAAGTGTGTTGTGCTGCGCAATATCCGAACAAGGTGACAGCAACACCACCTCCGAAGAGCAATGGCTGGACCAGGTTTGGCAAGCCTTCCTTTTCTCGCAGAAAGCCAAAAGAACAGCAACACAGAGTCTCTCTCTCTCTCTCTCTCTCTCTCTCTCTCTCTCTCTGAGTGTTTTAGTGGATAGAGACACAATTTGCAGCAGTATAAGTTATTGATTGATGAGCCACTACCAGCAGAGCCACTACCAGCAGCACCTCCACCACCTGCTCTCTCTCTTTCTCTCTCTCTCTCTCTCACGGCTTAGACTTGGCGATGATGGCCATATTGATTAGTCCCTCGTATGCATTTCATGGATGATGTGCTTTCATCATTCGCATTCACTTCCCTTTTTTAGAAAATGTAGGATGATCTCGATTATGTCCCGATGTTTGCATCATCCATCCATGCATATTCCCCATATGGATATAAATTTGCTATGATGAGCATATGCCCGGTGGGTCTCATAATGATTAACACGGATGCGTAGCCATCGGACGCCCATAATTAGGTCAACATTAAATACTTCTCCAATATGTTGGTGTCGGAATATCCTTATCCTCTCGTGCATTTTCTTCTCTCCACTTAAAATGCGAAGAGAGCTAGAAGAGGGTTACTCTAAAATATGAATGAATAACACGGAAATGCCCTGAAGCAATTAAGATTTTATCAATTTAAGATGGTCCAGGTGTGAAAAATATGAATAACCGGAGATATTTAGACATCTTTTATGATTATCATTGTGAAAACTTCATCCAAATTCATTTGCTAAAGAGGACAAGTAAAACTTGCCATAAACAAATCAAAGGTAGATGATTCTCGTACGTAATGCCTGGAATTTTATTTTTCATATGGCGATTTTTCCGGACAATATAATTTCACTCCCATAAGATCATTCTTGACGTTGAAAAGTTAATCAAAATCCATGACTCTCAGTCGAGCAACTCAAGGAACACGTTACATTCATCAGTTTATTTCGAGGATAATTCATCCCTCACATTTGATCGACGGACTAGCTCCCGTCATTGCACACGACCTCTTCCAGATCTCTAATGCCACCACTAGCGTCGTTGTAAGGGCTATCGAATCTCACGTCCCTCAGCAGCTGCCGCAGATCAGAAACCTCCTCCTGGAGCCTCGCGTTCTCCCGGACGGCCCTCTCCTGGCGCTCCGTGGCCTCGTTCAGCCGCTCCACGAGGCTCTGGTTCTCGCCACGGAGCCTCAACACCTGTGACCACAGCTCATCCAGGTGCCTCTGCTTCCGCATGCGCGACCGCCTTGCCGACTCCCGGTTCGATATCATCCGCCGCCGGCGCCTCTCGTCAATGAGCCGGAACTGGTGGTCGTCAGCCTCATCGGAGGTGCTGCTAAGGCACGACGTGGTCACCGTCTTGGAAGATAGCGTCACTTGTTGGAGGATCTGCTGAGGGTTTGGCATGTCGGCAAGGAGTCTGGCGAAGTTGAAGGGCGATACTGACGATGGTGCGTTGTTTTGCATGGAGGGGAAAGGAGCGTAATCGGGATTGTGAATCATTTCGGTGATTGCTTCACGTGGAACCATTTCGGTGGATCTTTTCTTTTATGGTTTCAGAAGGTATCCGAAATCAAGAATGGTTAAGTGTAGGAAAGAATAGGACGAGAAATGCAGGCTTTTTATAGGAAGAAGATGAAGACGAGAAGGCAATCAAAGTGGAGAGAGAGGACAAGTTTCGGCTATGGAGAAACTGTGCATCATGCGCTTACGTTAGCTGATATTAAAATCTAGCAATAATGCTAGGTATAGTATAAGAAAGGATTTCTAAAAGTTCGTTTCGAAGTGATGTATGGGGATACGTAGATACTCCAGATCTTTATAAAGGATATTGCATAAGAATATATGCAGCCATTGATAAATCACTTGCTTTTGCATTAGAAAAGAGTATCCTCAATGACCGTATCACTGGTGGATATGGACTCTTTATGTTATCTCTCTACCTTTTCCCCTTTCTCTGCGAGTAAGAGCCACCACCACGGCCCATCTCCAACCACCGCCGTCGTCACCTCCTCCAGCTGCCACCTCGCCGTTGCATCTCCTCCTCTCTCGCAGGACAATCCAACCCTAGATAAGGGGTCACTGACCTCGACGCCATGATCCCATGGTTCCATGGTGTGCGACCACAAACTTTAAGGTCGTCCATGGAAAAAGACGCCCGACCCGGGATCGTTAGTGCCAATTTTGGAATTCAGGAGGCACGACTAAGGCATAACGGGTAACGAAGGTGAAGGGGGAGAGTAAAACTAGGGGTTTTATATATATATCGGGGGGTTTGTGTAAATGTTCATCAAATTAGTGGCATGTAAGATTTTCTATATTAGTTTTGGGTATCACAAACAGTAATCGGCATGAGTTATGCTCTAATGGACAAAGTAAAATTCATACAAAGGAGTATCATATGACAGAGTGAACACAATTCTGAATAATTTGGTGCTATATACGATGGAACCAAAGTCTATAAAACAAATTATAAGACCCCACTTTAGTAAACCGGGTATTTCAAATTTTGTACATATCTACCTTAGTACCTAGCATTAGTCTGGTTCGGACAAATAATGACACCAACAATAGGGTCGTGCCCTAGAATTTTCAAAGTTTTGTCAATTGAATCTGGTCATGCCGTTACCTGGGCCCAGCCACTTCCATCACCATTTCTCCATACATATGATGTTACTAATGCATGCGTTTCGCTTTGTGTAAACTATAATATCCATTGAGAGAGAGAGAGAGAGAGAGAGAGAGAGAGAGCATTTGATGCAGGAGCGATGACGACTCGTTGAACCTAGGTCAGCTTGAAGGGCGACTCTTGCAATATAGAATTCGCATTTGATGGTAACATCATTGATTTTATAACTACAAGCCTAGTCACGGGGCACTTCAGCTGAGACTACTAGGGCAAAGTGAAGATGCATATTGATCTCGATATATTCACTTGCGTTCATCACGTACCTAACTTCCATGCATCTTTCAAACGTGTCGCTTCCTTATTTCCCCCGGTTGATATGATTATCGCGCGACCCCGTTGATTAAAATCACTAATCTCTTGATTTAATTAAATTATTGAACAACCATGGAACTTGCAGAAGGGCACGCAGCAACTGGCAAACGCATGTCCCGCACTAACAGAGCCGTAGTTTAGGTCACTCTCCACTGAGCCTCCGCCGTCTAGCGCAATCTACTTAAATTACTATTATAACTAGAATACAAAATGATATATACTTTTTTTTGGTTAAAAAAAATGATGTATACACACGACCAATTTTTTTTTTTTTTTTTTTTTTATAGTTTATGTTAGATATGAAGTACATAGTTGTAATGATGTAATCATTGCGGTTTAGTTTGATTTAGGCAATTGATGACTTCACAAAGAGATAATTCGTCAAATGAGTTTTTTTTTTTTCGTAATTGACTCAGATATTTAGCACATTATATTTAATTGGTTTAGCCATATTTTCTCAATGGACAATATGTAACCACTTATCCCTCTATGAAATTGCCAGGTGTGGCAAGTTTTCTATTTTCTTCTATTTTGTCCTCTTTTGATCGGGATGAGCTACGACAACCGATTACGAAAAGCGCAAAAATAATTTAATTCCTTTTTTTCTTTCTTTCTTTGAGATGAGATGAGATTTTATGCATATATGCATGCAATACGAGGAAAAGGACAGGAGAAAAGAAAATTCCTATTATTTCCAACATACTAAATTAATAATTGGGTGGAGGACGAAACGTCATAGAGACGTGCGCACTAGCATGGTATCCTATTCCATTCAATGGAATTATTTCGATATGACAAGCCAGGAAATAATTAGTAGTATTCTTTTTTTTAGGTGAGTGTAAGATGTAGGAGTTGAAGAGATTTTTAGCCACCCCCGATGCACTGTTCTCACGTTTTTTACACGCATGAAGCAACTGTATCTGAGTTCATGAACATGGATTCTCAAAAAAGAAGAGGGAGATGTTGGGTAGATTTGGACTTATTCAATGTCATATAATTAGTAGTAATTTTTTTCAATAAAAAAAAATCATGTAATGGGACCCAAAATTGCATGACGAATAAATTATGTAGAACAAATCCATCTCAATTATTTATCAGGTATAAACGTCATGATCGGACCCACATAATTAATGATTAAGATGCTATTGATCTACAAGATCCATAAAGCATGCAAGATCCATAAAGCATGCAATATATTCCAATTGTATAATAAGTCCATAACTTCACATATCAAAATTACCCCCCCCCCCGCCAGTTCGATCACGACTTTAGATCAAGGTCGCCCATGTCAATGAGCTAGATTTCGCTCGTTCAAGTTCATTGAAGGTGGGAAGGGGGGGGGGGGAACGGAAGTATATCTTATGTATGAAGATTAGTTGAGTCAAAAGTCCAAATAAGGAAAAAAAATGTAAGATTCCTACTGCAATATCCATCCTACTTTAGACACTAATGGGCAACATGATTGACTAATGGCGAGTTGCACTAAACATACACGGAATTGATAAAACTTCTGGTTGGATATGAGTCCATATCCTGGCTGGTAATCAACTTCGTCTTCAAGAAACTCGTCCTTCCAGTGATCCCTTAACCGAGTGCCCTTTCGACGTCACTTCCTAGAGCATTAGTTTGTGCTTTCCATTGATCGCCCGGCATTTGTCGACACAATATCCATACACTCGACGAGAATTAATCAAATTTCCAATATCGTGGGAGAAAAGTTTTATGGGAGACACTGTTCTTTAGGGTACTATCCCACCACTTTTTCCCCAATGCATGCAAAGACCACCATGCTCTACTCAGACAGGGAAGGAGCAGGATAGAAATGGCGCGGCGACATTTGGGTACGGAGGGAGACTGAATTTAGCAGCCTCACGTGAGGATGGAAACATGATATGATATGATGTAATTGCTTGAAAGGCAGACTTTCAAATAATGGAAAATTGTACGAGCCTCCATTTATGTATTTCCTTCATGACAAGACAATGATGTGTATATGGGTTTTGATTGGATACAGCACAGATCAGAAATCTACCTCTCATGAACTTCTATATTGTTTATGCATATGGACGACACTTTTTGCTCAACGTATTTGTCTTTTTGGCCACATTCATCGATCCTTTGATTATAGATACATTCAATTTACGACGAGATGAGCATATGCTGGAATGATCCATCTCTCAGTCACCAACTCCAACTTGTCCTTTCAAAAGCAAGTCAACATTCTTTCACTAATTATGCACATTGCATTTGAAAGGGAGCGCAATTTCCTTAGCTTAGATCAGGGCCCTGTCATGCATAAGCCGTGTTGTCCGATCCACTCCAAAATAACGATTGCTAATAACATTGATTTTAGAGTAACTTGAATCTTTTACTTCGTTTCAAGTCGTACTGCACTTACAGTTTGACTTTTGTTCAATCTCAAACACTCGAAGCCTCACAAAATGGCACAAAACATTCACAACAGAACCTTATATAATTTTTTAGGGTTTAGATAATGTCATATGTTTTCGGGGCTGCAAAAAACTCAAAACAAGCATGGCAAACCACACTAGTGTGAAAATGAAGATGAGGATGAAGAAAATGAATCTAGATACAGAAGAATCAGAGAATGAAACACTCGAATCACTTTTCTTCAATAAGATTGTACTACAAAGCTTTCTGTAACTATGAATACAAATCCTCTGTTCTTCCTCCCCTGTTTCTATCTTTCTATCTCAACAGGTTTCTGCTATTCAGTGCAGAGCATTCATGGATGATGGCTCTCTCTCTCTCTCTATCTACGTTTTATCTTCTGTATATTCTCTAACTTCATCGAGAGAGAAGAAGACTACTTAAAGAACAGAAAAACTGAATACAGCTCATCAAAGAAACAGAATACAACTAACTGTTTTTACAATTGTTTTTCTCACTTTCAGCTGAATAACTGCACACGTGTTAGTTTAGATCTGTTATAACTTGGCGATCCATGTCAATCTTCATTTCAGGCTTCTTCTTCATTGATGTCAATCCAAGTTTGTCTTCATCACGAGTTCTCCACCGTTGATCACCAGCTCGTTGTTGCTTTTCTGTCTTTTGTTTTTCCTCACGTGTTCTTTCTCTATCTGCTAAATTTATAGTAACTGATGATTGAGAAGACTGAGAAGACTCAGTTCCTTTATATTTAACAACTAGCATGTCTATCGTTAAACGATGCATTTACAATGTTGGTGGATCGATGTCGATCACTGATGCACACACATATATACATCCTGAAACAAGTCAAAGTCATTGGGTTTCCAATGATCGAAACAGTAGCTTGCAAAATCATTGAAGCTTTGCTTCATCCCTGTTCTTGCTCAGGTTCACTTTCGTCTTATGTTGCCACGAGCATTCTAAAAATCAATGACGCTCCCCGACCACCACAAATGTCGTATCCATTCACGCCACTTCCCAAGCTTCCCCACGATCAGAATTAGCCCCAACTTGGGTATGCATCGAACTGTATGTACCATGTGGGCGTTGTCTCCACTTCATGCGTCCCACTGAGCTACTACCCACACGCATACACAACTTTCTTCTTCCTTTTTCTCCAGTCATTATTAGAATTCATACTCCGTGATGTCATCGCATCGTGCAGCCATTGGCTGGAAAAGGATAGGCATACCACCACCACTTTTGTTTTCCAATGTTTTTATCATGATTTGTGATGTGAAAAGCATTTTGGATGAGATTTGTTAGTCATTATAATTAAACAAAAAAGATTTATCCCATCATCTGTCACTAGAAAAACACAACGTCGATAAATAGTGGATGAGATTTGTTAGTCATTATAATTAAACAAAAAAGATTTATCCCATCATCTGTCACTAGAAAAACACAACGTCGATAAATAGTATTGAGGTATCTATATAGATATGTACATAACAAATCTAACACACAAAAAAAGAAATTCTTCATGCTAACTTTGGAAATAGTCAAAATATTAAGACCTACAATCAACTGTATTTCCTATATTTTCGATGTCTTATAGATGTGATTATTGCATTTCTTAGTTCCTAGGACTTTATGAGTCTTAATTGTGATGAAGATTTCAAGAGTCAAAGTTCTAGTTCTTAAGATTTTATTATGTTATGTATTTCCAATGAATTTAGGAAATTACTCATGCTTGAAGGGCTAATCCATGCTCAATTATATAAGCATGCTATGATGAATGAAAAAACCAAGACTCGATTGATTCATAACTTATTTGAGCATTTGGCTCAAGAACAAGAATGATTTCTTGTTTTGCTCTTATCCCTTAGGTAGATTCTTGTGGTGGCAAGTAATCTATCCATCTAAATTCTCACTTGTGTTACTTTTTAGTTTTTTACACTCTCCCTTAGCATCAAGTAGTCACTGCAGGCATGTCAATACTTGATGCTTCTACATGAAAATAATTTTTTCCTGGAAGATGCAAGGAATGTATGGTGTTTGGTCGCATCATAGGATAGGCATGGATAGCCTTAGCCTTTTGGCTTATGTCAATGCGGATAATCATTCAGTTAAATATTCGAGGTGGGTGGTTCGATTTGTTTATAGCAAATTCAGGTTGCACGCATGTTTGCACAAGCTCACTTTGGTTCATAAAGGACGTCTTCCACTCACGATGTGGATGTTAAAGTTGCTTTTTGTGCATTCAAAAGTCTTCTTGTTAGTCTTCTAAACTTGCCTCTTGCTACCACCCGTGCATGTGTGGCTGTGGCTGTGACTGTGCGTGAGTTCTTTAGCTACATGCATGAGCCAAGCCACATCACCAAATGACTCGAAGATCTCTCGATCAAAATTGAATTATCTATTTTTTTCCTCTAATAATTTAAACTGCTTGGAAGTAAGTCGGTCCGTTTTGCCCGCGAGACTCGACTCCAAGTGATGATGGACATAGCTCCTTCTCTTGCATTAGCAAGTTGTGTGAACCTGATGCCACCAGCAATTTTGACCAGTGCTCCAAACCAGACTAACCGGCTTTTCTAGTGACTTAACTCAGTTAGGAAACATGTCAATAATATATTTTCACATCGTTTTTCTAGAAAAAGTAAATGCTTGAAGGCGAGCATGCTAGTTTGAAGTCTAGACGGCTCCATTCTTATCGCTTTCCTTCATCTTTTGGAAGCCTAATCTCACAAGCTTACTTGTCTAATGGGGACAATAGGTCGTTTCAAAATAAGAAAATGATTATATGCTTTCGACTGAGCATGCGTGGAACGGGTCCCATGAAGCTAGACGATTATGTAAGATCGCCGATGAGCAATGAAACCCAGTGGGCGTGCTCACACCGATCAAGTCCCCATCAGTTTCAATATTTCTGGGCAAAATGAACGTCCACTTCTCTCTCGTCACTTCGTCCCGTTGCGCTTCTTTGGTTATTAAGGTTTGGTTTGGTCATCAAAAAGTTTTCGATGTTGTCTTCTCTTCGATTCCTAGTGCCCTACAATGCGAACTTGCAATTGGTTAGTGTTTTTGCTGGAATTTCTCCTCCGACGAAATATCCTTCATTGAAAATCGTTCTTCGACTTTTAATTTAAAAAAATCAGAGGTTTGCGTCAACTTTGGCCAATAAATATTATATAAGCGATAAGAAACCAACAACTTTTATTATAATGGGCTATACAAATGCAAACCATACGAGAATTTAATCGACAACAAGACTTGAAAAATATAGACTCAGTAAAGTAACCAAATATAAACAAATTATGTTGGAATTTAATTGACAACACAGCCCGAAAGCACAAAGACACTATGCTGGAATTTAATTGATGACACAGTACCCACGATAAAGATCATGAATTTAGAAGCTACAGCTAAGACCATAAAGCATTGTGCAGGAAAATAAAAATACTAAAAGGATAGTAAAGTTGTTTGATTTGCCTCCGAAGAGTACGATGTTTCTATTTAGAGCCTACAATCACAAAGTTAACAATGAAGGTTACGAAGGGAAGTTACAAATAGAGATTACAAATGGTTATCAAACATTTACATCAATGGTTACATTGATTCCACTACGTTGATAGTTTTGTCGACTCCACTATCTTGACAGTTGATTTATTCCACCTCGTTGACAGTTACTTCTCTGATAGTTACATCAGAGATCGTCAATCCGCTTTTTGTCGATTCCTTCAAATTTTCGATTCACCTTGTTGTCAAAACTTCAAGTTGTCGATAATTCTATTTATAAATGATCAAATCCTACTCTCATTGATTAAGTCTATCACACGTTGATAATGACCAAAATAGGACATTTCTTTAAAAGAATGGAATGATTCATCGATCATTCAATTTTTTTAATTAGATAATCAATTGTCATCAGCAAATTTGATTTTTTATTGCCGAAGTGTATTGTTATAGTTTGTTGGTTTGTTTATGATGAGGTGAGTTTAAGAAGCACCGGTTCGTCTTGATATGATGTGATTGAGAAAGTACCCTTTGAAAGGGTATGAGCAGTTATCTTTTAAGGGAAGTATAAAAATGATAATTTCAGAAGATAACCGACTGATGACGAAAGAACGTTTCACAAAAGAACTCTCTTCCTTTCTCTCTCTCACTCCATCAAAAATGAACAAACAAAAAGGCTTCCATTTCTACTTGAGAAGACAATTGGCACTAATGCTGTGAATTGTGAATACTTTCCTTGTGATTGTATTCGGATTATCGTGAAGTCCTATCGTCAATTGTTCGCTCGTAATTTAACTTACGTTCCTAGGTAATTTGTTTATTGCGCATCAAAAGAGGTTGGTCGTTTCTTCCGCTGACTTTTCTTCCAACATTGGTATCAAGCTCGTGTTATGATCTATACCTTGTTTTTTCGTTGAATTTTTTCGCTTGCTATTTGATATGGAGATCAAGAGGATGAACTCCATTTCATCTGGATTTTCATTGCTTGGAAATTGCAACATGAATCATAAAAAACGAACTGAAATAAAGAATAGGTTTAGAGATTGCAGACTATTGTTTTGTTTTGGCCATTTTTTGGAATATTTTTTCAGCCAAAATCAAATTTGGAATATACGGAGTGAAAGTACTCATCAAGACAATCAAAACTGTAACGACACGGGCCCTACTGTATAATATTGTACGCTTTGGACACTGAGTCCTCATGGCTTTAAAACGCATTATACAGATTAAAGGACCCAAGCCTTTATAAACTAGCCCAGGACTCCCCCCCTAAGCGATGTGGGGCGGGAGACATGTCCTTAGCCTCACCCGCGTACTGCCAAGACGATCTCAGTCCATCCCTTCGTACTGCCCCGGGTCTGGGTTGTCACATTCTCCCCCCTTAAGGCACAGCGTCCTCGCTGTGGCCCCCACACACAGTCGGGAGTCGACTTTGATACCATTTGTAACGACCCGGGCCCCACTGTATAATATTGTCCGCTTTGGACACTGAGTCCTCACGGCTTTAAAACGCGTTATACAGATTAAATGACCCAAGCCTTTATAAACTAGCCCAGGACTCCCCCCCTCCTAAGCGATGTGGGACGGGAGACATGTCCTTCGCCTCACCCGCGTACTGCCAAGGCAATCTCAGTCCATCCCTCCGTACTGCCCCGGGTTTGGGTCGTCACAAAAACAACGGGTGACATTGAAAGATGCAAGATGCACCTACATGCGTGATCAGAAGCCATGGTGCGTGAGCACCACGTGCACGTCAGCAAACCGGTGCGTGCTGACATCATTGAAAACATTAGCAAACCATTAGTAACCGACTCCTTGACGTCATCAATGATGTCATCCACTTGACCCGACCATTGACTCGAATTGAAGATCCCACCCGGGGACTTGATGACTCGACTTGGTTGATTGGTCAACAGTCGGACTGGGTTGACCAGTTGGCTAGTTAGACCAGTCAAATCGGCCAAGAGCCGCGTTGGCTCGCTAGCACGTGCGCCACACGCACTGTGCATAAAGGCAGCACGTGTAGGCGCGTATAAGGTCCGATTGGCTCGTGATTGTTGGTGTTTGGTTTGTATGGATATGCTCTACAATGTTGAATAATTATTTTATATGTGTGAGGCTTTTAAAGGTATGAAAATGCATATGTAATCCTAAATATGTGTATTTTTGGGGTATAAATACATTGTTTATTCCCTCTAACCTATATTTCCCTATGGTTTTGGAAGTACAGAAGCTAGCCTACATGAAAGTGACCGCATATAAGGTGTGTAGAGCTTGGTTTGATAGTAGCATGTATATGGCTTAATGTGCTAGCAATTTCCTAATTCCTAGTAAGCTCGAACAATGGCCAGAGATCCTTGATCTTTTTTTATTATGTTTTGAATTCTGCTTTTGATTATAATTGCTGCATGATTAATTTGTACATAGGTTTAAATCATGCTATGTCCTCTAATATTTAATAGAATGTGATAATTATATGAGGTCATATAATTATTTTCTTCTAGTGGGTGTTTGTAGGTTGATAGAATTCGAAAGAGTTCTTACATAGAACTTAAAATTTGTACAAACTAAACTAGTTAATGATAATAGAATAATAATACACATAAGCTGATTGTAAACACAATAAACTTTCGTTTCTATATATTTTGTTGAATTATTATTAATTTAGTTTGTATTTACTGCAAATTTTATTTGTATGTTACTGTGGAAATGTGCTAGTATTGATTTTGTATTTATTATGTTAATGTATAGTAGCAATTGATTATGACTTTGGCATCCAATACCATTGTGACTAACCTCAATTAAGGTGAGAAGCTGAACAATGACAATTATGATATTTAGCATCGAAATGTTCAGTATATTCTTGAGGAGAAAGAGATCTTAGAAACCATGAAGCATACTATGGTTGAATATAAGCATGGAACTTCAGCTCAGCATATAAGAGATCAAGAAGATCATCAAGCTTAGAAAAAAATAGTATTGCTCGCATCACGTTGCTAAGTTGTATGCAAAATGATCTTATGTTTGAGTTTAAAAGTTATGATAAAACTCAAACAATCTAGGTTGCCTTGAAAGATAAATTTGGGGATACTTCTGTTACTAAATTTAGGAAGCTCACAATCTAGTTTGACACATACCGAAAGCTTCCAAATTTAACGATGAGGCAGCACCTTCGGAAGATATCAAACATGATACATGAACTGAAGTCAGCAGGTGACACCTTTATTGATTAATAGCAAGTTCAGTCTATTATAAGGCCTCTTTTTAATAGTTGAGAGCATATGAAAATCAACATGACGCACAATGAAATATCATTACTTTTGATGATATAACGCGTCATTTAGAATTAAAAAATGAGCACCTAGAGGCCATGAGATCATCTACCCATACTTATGTTGTTGAATCGAGTTCGAGCAAAGTTTCATACTTCAAGCGTAAGAGGTACCACAAATTCAACGATAAAATGAAGGAGACTGATTAGTCACCCAAGAGAACTAAGATCCTCTAACGCAAGAAGTCTAGTGGGAAGAAGGACAAGACCAAGATAAAATGCTATAATTTTGGCAAGTTGAGTCACTTCGTTCATGAATACACTGAGTCAAAAGAGGAACTGCATTACTCCATTACTTTAAGTAATGCTTTTATTTTTAGCATTGTAATACTTGCTGAATTTCATCCTATGTAAACTGTAAACTCATGAGTAATAGACGAGTATTTGTGAAGTATTGTTGAATACAGCTTAAAAGAAGATAGTTATATGTTCGAAATAACTCAAGGGTTGAAATGAAGGGTATCGATACATGTAAATTAATCTTACGTTGTGGTCGAAACCTATTCCTACATGATATTATTTATATTCCAAATATTTGACGAAACTTGATTTCCATGATTGTTCTTCTAAACTTAGATTATATATTGAATTTCCGTGGTGATTGTGTTGATATTTTTTTTTAACACAGTTTATTACGATTTTGATCATGTATTGAATGATTTTATTGTGTATATATTAATCATGATGTGTACAATGTTAATATTAATGGTTATTTTTCTTTAGTTGCATTTTCTAAAAACATGGAGATTGATGTAAGTAATTGTTATGCTAGACTAGGTCACATTGTATTACAAAAAATGAAACGATTAACAAAAGAATGCCTTTAAGGTTACTCGCTAATGTTGATCTACCCATATGTGAACATTATTTAGCGGGAAAAATAATTAAAAAACCATTTGGTAAAGGAACCAGAGTTGAACTTCCATTATAAACATTGTATTACAAAAAATGAAACGATTAACAAGAGAAGGCCTGTAGGGTTACTCTCTAATATTGATCTACCCATATGTGAACATTATCTAGCAGGAAAAATAATTTAAAAAAAAATCATTTGGTAAATGAACCAGAGCTGAACTTCCATTATAACTCATACATTCTAACATTTATGATCTATTCAATATGAGGATGAGGCATGGAGTATTATATTTCATTACTTTTATAGATGACTTCACTTGTTTTGGTTATGTTTTTCCGATCTCCTATAAGTCCGAAGCATTAAGTTGCTTTAGATTATATATAGCTTTTGTACATAATCAGTTGAACAAAACAATAAAGGTATTGAGAATTGATTATGGATGTGAGTATCTATTTAAGTAATTTAAAACTATTTGTGATGAAAAGATAATTATAAGACAATTGAATATTTCTGGTATTTCGCAACAAAATGGGGTTACTAAAAGAAATAATAGAACCATATTGAAAATGATTAGATTTATGATGGCGTAGACAAATCTACCTATCTCATATTAGTAGATGCATTATTGACTACTACCTATATATTTAACTGTATGTCTGTTGACACCTAAAATTTGACGACCCGTTTAGTCATTTATCGCATTAAAAAAATTAGGGATTAATTTTAATCCCTAAAAAATATTAGTTAATTAATTAATTGCATAGCATATAGTTTTAGGTGCATTTATTTTAATTTGCATTTACATTGGGTCGATGACAAATGGGTTTGATTTAGTGGTTCTAAGCTTTAATTTGGCAGGTCGGACTAAGCCCACGAAGCAAGTGAATTGGCCCGAGCCCGTTTTCTTTTAATGACAAAAATTACCTAAATGAAGATTTGAAATGATATTACGGTGAATTTTTGGAATTTAAGAAAATCAGGTTGCAATATTATCTTTAGGCGATAAAATCAGGAGATGTGGAAAATAAGAAAAAGTGATATTACGTGCGAAAAAGAAATATTCGTGGATGTTGATTTGAAAAGGAAATTAAAACCCTAATCTTCAACCTATAAAAATGTTTTTCGCGTAGGGTTTCAAGGGGGCCACACAATCGATACAAACGGCCACGTTGGGAAGAGCACGTTCATTCACGAAAAAGAGAAAAAGTGTGAGAGGTAACGAGAGAGAGAGAGAGAAGCGACTGCGTCAATTCAGATTTTTACAATATTTCTCTCCTCCCCTCATCACATTCACGCCTCTGCCCCCTTTTTCTTCGAGCAAATCACATACTCCTTTTACAATTCCTCATTATCATGGATGGTCACATGGGTTATCCCATGATCTGACCATCACTACTTGATGGCCACAATCTCGTGAAAAGGAGAGACGGCTATAAGACAAAATAGTCAACAAAGAGAGGGCCGGCAATTCGGAAGCCCATAGCACGGTAGAGAGGCCGCACCATTGGGACGTTCCTCTCGCCACGCTCCCTCTGGACGAGTCATCTTCCGCTGCCGCAAGACAACACGGCTGCTCTGGTTTTGCTGTGCTGACGACAAAGTTGCTGTCCTGAGAGCCAATGACGATTTGTTGTCCAGCCGAGGTACGACCTTTGGATGATCACAAGCCAAGGAGCCTCCGATGACGATGGTTGAAAGCTCGCGACGACCAGATTTGGCGGCTCTAACAAGGCTCCACTTTGACGCTCATCCAAGCAGCATGTGACGGGGGGCACAATTAAGTACACGACAGAAAATTGAGCGACGCACATGAGAATCGAGAGAAAAGGTGGATCGTGAGAGAAAAATTGATATCGAACAAAGCTCGGCCTTCTTGCTGGTGGTAGTTCAATAGAGGCTCCATCGACGTGGGTGATCCCTACGCGTGCCTGCAGCTCCTTCTCGGTGCCGGTGTCGTGCTGCTCCCATTGCTCTGCCACGCCAGGTGTGCTGCTGTCGTCCCATAGCAGCGGCGCTCTCAGCTCCTCCAGCAACGCAGTCTTCTCGCGTGCCCTGTAGCCGTGGACACACCCAATCGAACCACCGCGTCGAGCTCACCATAAACCATCACCAGTGCCATCTTTTGACGAGTCCGAATTCGGGGACAATATCAGTGAAATAGGTAAAGATATTATCCAAATTTAATTTGATAATTTCCTTACTTAATTCGTTGATATTTTATCCAAAGTTTCTCGAAAATCTTTTTAAATTAGGGATTTATTCCCTAATTTTGCAACGTGCACATGGTTGATAGTCCGATTTCACGCTCGAAATACGACTCACAATTGAACAGAAAAATCGCCAATCCGATCTCACGCTCGAGATTTGATTTGCGATTTAATTTTAAAATTGGTCGACCCGATCTCATGCGCGAGATATGGTTCGCCAATTTATGGATATCAATCTTATCTGGCATGATTTGCTGTCGTTTGAATCAATTTTATTTTCGTAAAAGGAAAAACAAAAAAATCTGAATTAGGATTAGGTTCATTTTAGAATATTTCTTGTTATCTTGCATATTTAGAATGGCAATTTTAATTTCGAATTTTATAAAATAAAAAAAAACACAAAAAATCATCATGCATATGTCATGTAGAATTAGGGCATTTTTTGTACGTCATGGCATATTAAAATAAATTGCATGTTTAAGTTTAGATTGATTTTTGTATCTTAGGTTAGAGCTTGCTAGGTTAAGATAATATCTTAGTTTAAATTAGGATTTAGTCTGACCTGATCCTTAATATAAGCTGGATAGAATCTTAATCTAGATAGTTATGTTTTGCATTTTCCTTAATTTCGAATTTCATAAAAAAAATAAAATTTGTCTTAGGATAAATTAGTTGCAATTTCTAGGATAGATTGAATTTTTAGAATAGAAAAATCATGTGCACATCATATAGAATTAGGTCCATGAAATGCACGTCATTTTAGTGATTGTTATTATGTTCATTTCTAATTAAATTGCTCGTCATTAGAATTAGGTCATTTTGGCTAATTTAGATTGCATATCTAATTGTTGCATGTTCATTAAGAAATCACAAAAAATTTTACTCATTCATATAGTTTAGGACATGTTGCCATGCCATATCATTTTATAATAGATTAGAAGCATTGCATTGCATATTGATTATATTCTCATTAAAAAGTGAAAACAAAAATTGAGTGATGGCGTGTTAATTAGAAATCATATCTAGGATTGCTTATATGAATTCTGATTTAACAACGCAGATGCTTTCGTTGCTATAAGGTAAGTCTTGCAATTTATTTATTTGCTTTCTTGAGTGTTAAATTGGTGGTTTGCGCACCCGCATGATCGCCTCACATGTTAGGAAAGTAAATTAAAATTAATTCGAGCTGCTTGCCAAACATTTTTCAAAATAAAAGAAAAAGGTACCGAAATGGCGTTAGAGAATTCTAACGTAATCAAGTCTCCGTACCCAAAATCCCTGGTTCGTAGAAGTAAAATAACTCTCCCATTATTTTACTTAGGTGTCTAATCGACCTACCGAAAATAGATTAGTGGCGACTCCTGATTGAAAATCATTTGCATGTTAAGAATTTGAACCCAAGTTGCGAATTGGTATGGGCTTGGGAGAGCCCAAGCTAAGTTTAGGCTTAGCAATCCATTAGCCAAATCCTAGGTGGTTCACACCCGGAAAAAATTGGTCGCGACAATGTCCTTTAATTCAGTCACTTCCACACCTTATGAATTATGGACTAATGAGAAAATAAACTTAAATAATCCATGACCTTGGGGGTGTGTAACTTATGTTCATGATTTTATTTAAAAAAATATGGTAAATTAGGCCCTAGAATGAAGAAATATATTTTTATAAGATAATTTGAATATTCCAAAGGATACGTGTTCATATGTGAACAACCTAATGGAAATATGACTGAAATGGAGTCATGAGATGTCACATTCTTGGAGAACAATTTTCCTAATAGAGGTGAGATTGAGATGGAAGATTTTGATCACACACCCACTAATGTTATTAAAGGAAATAAAGATTTACCTCAACATACGAGACCTAATAGGAATGTCGCATTACCTAGCGAACTGAATTCAGAAGAAGTTCTGTTATATAAAAGTAATTGTAAGAGTATTTCCTATTGTTATGTTAAGATTGAAGGGAAAGTATTTATGATTGCTCAACAAAACGATGCCGAGCTTAAGACTGTCCAAGATGCTATCTCATCCTTTGACAAGGAAGAATAGATAAAGTTTTGGAAAATAAAATGGAATCGATAAGGGCAAACCACACATAAGACTAAGTTGATCTGCCATACAATCACAATGCTGTCTCTTTAAAATATACTATCTTCACTAAAGTTACCATAATAACGACATGGATCGTGATAATTGTCCTACGCAATACCAGTCTTGGTATTGACCAAAGATCTTAAAAAGAACGCAATGTATGAAATGACAGGTATTATGATTTTCGAATGGGGTATATTTGTGTTTTTGCTCTTATTGGGTCAAGTTATACATTTCGTATCCAAATTCTTTTGTCAATGTTAAACGTGGAGTCTGTAATGTCCGAATATAAAGATCCAACACCTGAGCATGTCATTGATCGAGAAGAATTGTATGCCATTCAATATTTTTAATAAATATATATTATGTTAACCATTGTCTTTCTTATTTTTGAGTTAACTATATTTGTGAAAATATTTCGTGTAGATTTATGGCTAAGTTTCGACATGAGAAACAAAAGGCAATCCGCCCGTCATTCATAGGTGAACAAGCCGATGGAAATGTGATTGAAATTGAGTCACAAGATGTCACGTTTTAGATTAATGATTTTCCTAATACAAGTGAGATTGGCAAGGACCTCTAATTATATGAGATTGGAAGATCCTGAGCACACACTCACTAAAGTTGCTGAGGGAAATAAAGATTTACCTCAACATACAAGACATAGTGAGAGTGTCACATCACCTAATGAATTGAATTTAGAAGAAGTTTAGTTACGTAAAAATATTATCCATCGCCGTTTTGAGAATGAAAGTGAAGCATTTATGAATGCTCTGTAAGACAATGTCAAGCCTAAAACTGTCCAAGAGACTCTCTCATCCTCCAATAAGGAAGAAAAGAGAAAATGTTGGGAAAATAAAATTGAGTCAATAAACACAAACCATGTCTAGGACTTGGTTGACCCGCTACCTAATCGCAAGATTGTCTTTTTAAAATATGCTATATTTACTAGAGTTACTATGATTATGACATGGATCGCAATAATATTTGCGGCATTATCCTATGCAATACCAGTCTTGGTATTGACAAAGCATCTTAAAAAAAAAAAAAAAACACAATATATGAAACAGTGGGTATTATAAATTTTGAATGAGGCATATTTGAGTTTTTGCTTTCATTGGGTTAAGTTATGGCTTTCGTATCCAAATTCTGTTGTCAATATTAAATATAGAATCAGCAATGTCCGAATATACGGGCCCAACACCCGAGCATGTCATGATCGGGAAGAATTGTATGCCATTTAATATTTTTAATAAATATATATTTGTCAACCATTGTCTTCCTTATTTTTAGTGGACCGTGTTTGTGAAAATATTCCGTGTAGATTTACGACTAGGTTTCGACATGAAAAGCAAAAGGCATTCTGCTCGTCATTCATAGATGAAAAAGCTGATGGAAGTGTGATTGAAATGGAGTCACTAGATATCACGTTCTTGGAAAATGATTTTCTTAATAGATGTGAGATTAACAATGACTTCCAATTATATGAGATGGAAGATCTTGATCACATACCTACTATGTCATTGAGGAAAATGAAAATTTTCCGTAACATACAAGACCTAATGGGAGTGTCACATCACCCATCGAACTGAATTTAGAAGAAGTTCAGTTACATAAGAGTAACAATAAAAGTATTCTTCGTCGTCATTTTGAGATAAAAGATGAAGCATTTATGATTTCTTCACAAGACGATGTCGAACCTAAAACTGTCCAAGATGCTTTATCATCATCTGATAAAGAAGAATTGAGAAAAGTTTTGAAAGATGAAATGGAATAAATAAGGGCAAATCACATTTGAGACTTAGTTTATTTGCCACCCAATCACAAGGTTGTCTCTTTAAAATATGTCATATTCACTAGAATTACCAAGATAAAGACATGGATCGCGATAATATTCGTGATATCATCCTACGCAATATTAGTCTTGGTATTGACCAAGGATCTTAAAAGAACGCAACATATCAAACGATGGGTATTATAATTTTCGAATGGGATATATTTATGTTTTTGCTTTTATTGGGTCAAATTGAGCCTTCATATCTAAATTATGTTGCCAATGTTAAATGTGGAGTATGTAATGTTCAAATATATGAGCCCAACACTCGAGTATGTCATTGATCAAGAAAAATTATACGATTTTTAATAAATATATATTATGTCAACCGTTGTCTTTCTTGTTTTTGAGTTGACTGTTTTTGCGAAAATATCCCGTGTCAATTTATGGTTAAGTTTCAACGCGAGAAACAAAAAGCAATCCGCTTATCATTCATAAGTAAACAAGCTGATTGAAGTGTGATTGAAATGAAGTCACGAGATATCACATTTTTAGATAATGATTTTCCTAGTTGAGATGAGATTGATAAGGACCTCCAATTATATGAGATGGAAAATCTTGATCACACACCCATTAAGGTTGCCGAGAGAATTGAAGATTTATCTCAACATACAAGATCTAATTGGAGGGTCGCATCACCTAGCGAACTGAATTTAAAATAAATTCAGTTATGTAAAAGTAATTGTAAAAGTATTCCCGTCGTCATTTTGAGAATGAAGGGGATGGATTTATAATTGCTTCACAAGATGATGCCAAGCCTAAGACTGTCCAAGAGGCTCTATCATCTTGTGACAAGGAAGAATGGAGACAAGTTTTGAAAGATGAAATTGAGTCAATAAAGGCAAACCACATCTGAGACTTGGTTGATCCGCCACCCAATTGCAATATTGTCTCTTTAAAATATGTCATATTCACTAGAATTACCATGATAATGACATGGATTGCGATAATGGTTACGGCATTATTCTATGCAATACGAGTCTTGATATTGACCAAGGATCTTAAAAAGAACGCAATGTATGAAACGACGGTATTATAGTTTTTGGAATGGACATATTTGTGTTTTTGTTTTTATTAGGTCAAGTTATGCCTTCCGCATCTAAATTCTATTGTCAATGTTAAATGTGAAGTCTGTAATGTCCAAATATACAAGCCCAACACCCAATTATGTCATTGATCGGGAAGAATCATACGCCATTCAATATTTTTAATAAATATATATTATGTTAACTATTGTCTTTCTTGTTTTTGAGTTGACCATGTTTGTGAAAATATTATGTATAGATTTACGGCTAGGTTTCAACACGAGAAACAAAAGGCATTTTGCTTGTCATTCTTAGGTGGACAAGTTGATGGAGGTGTGATTGAAATGGATTCATGAGATGTCATATTCTCAGAGAATGATTTTCCTCATAGAGATGAGATAACAACGTGGATCGCGATAATGTTCGCGGTATTATCCTACGCAATACCAGTCTTGGTATTGACCAAGGATCTTAAAAGAACGCAATGTATGAAACGGCAGGTATTATAATTTTCGGATGAGGCATATTTGTGTTTTTGTTGTTATTGGGTTAAGTTAAGCATTCTGAATACAACTTATGTTGCCAATATTAAATGTGGAGTCTGTAATGTCCGAATATATGGGCCCAACACCTGAGTATATCATTGATCGGAAAAAAATGTACGCCATTCAATATTTTTAATAAATATATGTTATGTTAATCATTGTCTTCCTTTCCGCAAAAAAAAAAAAAAAAACCATTGTTTTCCTTATTTTGAATTGACTTTGTTGGCCAAAATATTCCATATAGATTTATGTCTAGGTTTTAACAAAAAAACAAAAGGCATTTCACTCGTCATTCAAATGCGAACAAGCTTATGGAAGTGTAATTAAAATAGAGTCACGAGATGTCATGTTCTTCAAGAAAGATTTTCCTAATAGATGTGAGATTGACAATGACTTTCAACTATATGAGATGGAAAATTTTGATCACATATCCATTAATGTTGTCGAGGGAAATGAAGATTTACCTTAACATACAAGACCTAATAGGAGTATCGCATTACCCAGCAAATTGAATTAAGAAGAAGTTCAGTTACGTAAAAGTAATGGTAAAAGTATTCTCCATCGTCATTTTGAGATTGAAGATAAAGTTTTTATGATTGCTTCGCAAGACGATGCTAAGTCTAAAACTATCTATAAGGCTCTCTCATCCTTTGATAAAGAAGAGTTGAGAAAATTTTTGGAATATGAAATGGAATCAATAAGGGCAAATCACGTCCGGTATTTGGTTGATTCGCTATCCAATCGTAAGGCCATCTCTTTAAAATATGCCATATTCACTAAAGTTACCAATAAAACGACATAGATCGGGATAATGTTTGTGGCATTATCCTATGCAATATCAATCTCAGTATTGACCAAGGATCTTAAAAAGAACCCAATATTTGAAACGACGGGTATTATAGTTTTCGGATGGGGCATATTTGTGTTTTGCTTTTATTGGGTCAAGTCATGCCTTCCGTATCCAAATTCTATTGCCACAGCTAAATGTGGAGTCTATAATGTCCAAATATACAGGCCTAACACCTGAGTATTTCATTGATCAGGAAGAATTGTACGTCATTCAATATTTTTAATAAATATATATATTATGTTAACCAATGTTTTCCTTGTTTTTTAGTGGACTATATTTGTGAAAATATTCCGTATAGATTTACGGCTAGATTTCGACACGAGAAACAAAAGGCATTCTGCTCATTATTCATGGAATTGGTACTAACATACTTTTTTTTTTTTTTTGCAAATAAGGAACACTTGAAACTCTGAAATGTTTAATAAGAAACAAACAAATTAAAAAGGGAAAAAATTAATAATCACTTTTGATTTGGTCAAAGCAAACAAAACCATACCCAGCAAATTAGGAGACTACTCCTAAATCATTTATTTCGCAGCAATGTAAAAACTACGTACTCGAATTATGTTGATTAACTTCATTTGGAATTAACCGTTCTCAAATGATATAACGAATTCGAAAAGTAGAAATAGAGTTCCATCTCATAAAAATAAACATGTGGGTTTTAAATTTTTTTTAAAAATATTTAAAAGAAACAAACAAACTAAAAAAAATAAAAATAAAAAAAATTAATAATCACTAATTGATTTGGTCACGCAGTCAAAGCCTATCCCAGCAAATTAGGAGGCTTCCCCCTAACCATTTATCTCCAAGCGATGTACTAATTAATTTGGTCACACAAACAAAACCTATTCTAGCAATTAGGAGGCTTCCCCCTAATCATTCATTACGTAGAAATGTACATACCCCCCTAATCATTCATTACGTAGAAATGTACATACCACGCGCTTGAGTCTCTTTCCCTAATTCCCCCCCCCTCCATTTTTAACATGCTGACACTTAAAATCCCGAATCGCAAACCACCATCTGTTTTGAGAGCAAATTTGAAGAATCTTCAAACCACCATTTGTTTCGACACCTCCCTCTCCCTCCCCAAGATGGCCCCTCCCGCTGGCTCTCGTATTTCTGTTGTTCGTCATGATTTTTTAGGGGAAAAGTGCCAAAAAAGTCTTAAACCTTTTGTTTTTGTGCTGATTTAGTCCTAAACATTTCTACGTTGCGCCAATTTAGTCCTTTCCGGCCAATTTTGGCCAGATTTTGCTGATTTGGGACGTCGGCCGGCCGACGTGACCTAATCGATGCTGACGTGGACAACTTTTAATAATATTTTAATATTTTCGAATTTTTATTTATTTTTTTTTTTTATTTTTTCTTCTCCTCTTCTTCCTCCAGCCGATCGCCGGACCTCGGCGATCGGCTAGAGGTGACGGTCGGCGAGGTCGAGGTCGACTTTGCCGGCCACCTCTTCAGTGGCCACGAGGGTAGCCTCGGGCTAGGCAGCGAGGCTCGGCCATGGCCGGCGAGGCTCGACCTCGCTAGATCCGGCAAGGGTGAGCCTCGCCCGCCCGGCGCAAGGCCGCCCTCGAGGCCTAGGCACGAGGCCCCCGTGCGAGACCGCCCTCACGGCCACCGGCGAGGTGGCGGGCGAGGTCAACCTCGACCTCGCCGGCCGTCGCCCCTGGCCGGTCGCCGAGGTCTCGGTGACCATTTGAAGGAAGAAGAGGAGAAGAAAAAAAAAGAAATAAAAGAAATAAAAATAATAAAAAGAAAAAGAAAAAATTCAAAAATATTAAAATATTATTAAAGTTGTCCACGTCGCACCAATCAAAGCTACGTCAGCCGGCCAGCGTATAGTCAGCAAAATTCAGCCAAAATTGGCCGGAAAGGACTGAATTGGCACAACGTAAAAAGGTTTAGGATTAAATCGTCACCAAAAAAATGTTTAGAACTAAATCGACACGAAGACAAAAGGTTTATGATTTTTTTGGCACTTTTTCCGATTTTTTAGGGTTTGGTTCCAATGGAGATCAGAAGTTCTTTTTGAGCCTCTGATTCGTGTGCTCTTTTTCCTTCGTCGTTTCGGCTGATTGAATGTCTTGTTGCGCGAGAATCGATTCTCTTGAGACTCGGAAGCTTTTTTGTCCGGTTTTTCCTCATTATGGCAATTCTGCGCAAGGATTTATTTGCGGAGTGGTCGAAGCTCGACGTTTCTTGTTTTCACGTAGGTTTCTTGCGATTAGTTTTTTCTATTTAAGGACGATTGGAAATGAGCTGTAATTGTTGATAAACACACGGAGGAGGAGAGAGGAGCCGCCAAGGGTCGGAGCCTCTAAATTAATAATGAAAAGATTAACGTGAAAAGCCAAGACTTCCTATACAACGTCAAAAGGAAAAAAAAAATCTCCCAACAACATGGCCACCTTTCCACGTGAAGAAATCATCTAGATAGTAGTATAATTTGACCTATGTACGTTTCGTACACCCATATAACTCATGTTTAAATAACTTTATCATTTTTTTAATATGAATACATCAACAAGAGAGCCGCACGATTTACTCTTTCTCGCATAACATAAATTCCATTCTTACATTATCATACTAAAATGATCATTAAATTTGCAGCACGTTAGTTCATTCTACGATCATAATCTATTCCACCCTAATTATAATTACACTAAACATGTAAAACTTTAACTCAAAATCTCATAAATAAAGCAATAAACTTTAGTTTAATTTGACCTATGTACGTTTCTTTCAATCTTTAGCTTTTATTGACAAGATGATGCCATAATGTATTGTGCGATAATGTCAGCATAAAATCTGGAAGATGATCTATGCGGTTTTTTTATGTATTTAAATTACCCAGAATTTTCGTGCATCGTTTATCTCAAGAACGCAGAAATTGCTTCCTGTCTAGATGATATATCGCTTCATGTATGAATGTGAAATTCACGAATTCGTGTTATGTGTCCCCACTTTCGTCTCAACGCGGGAAGAGAAAATACAGCGAAGGAAGAAAATAAGGGAGGAAAATGAAATGGAAAATTGTAGCCAGACCCGTTTAATAGAAAACTAACCACAAATTGAGAAATAGTGAAAATTGCTACGAGGCTTCTGGGAGAGCTCCTGTGAGAGAGAGAGAGAGAGAGAGAAAGAGAGAACGCTTTAGGCACGGCAAAACGAGAAGTAAGAAGGCAAACCGCGTGCCCTGATGCAGAACCAGAAGACTACTAACTTATCGCATCAAAAGATTAATCATGAACCCCTTCACCTTCCTTGAAGTTGTCGCGCATTTGCCTCCTCTCCCTCCATTTTTTTGGCTCAACCCCGCCGCACGCACACCTCAGATAATATAGATCATGGAAAGCCTATACAGAGTCAGAGGGATCACACAGTGAGGAACGAGAGATGATGTAATGCTTTATTTTGAGATGATTGCTTAATCAAAATTGAAATTCACTTTCTTTTGATAACAAGGTTTGAGTAAATGCCTGATCCAAACAAAATTGCAAGAAAGTACGGCACCTAAATAAGGTCCTTTCTTTTTGTTATTGTACTTTCTTTCCATATCGAGATAGGAAAGCACGCCCAACGTTCTCGGAACCATCCCCCAAGATGACATCTCAACCTCCCTTTCTGGGAAATTCTGATAAACTGTATCTTTCAGTTTATAAAACGGTCAACTCGCCCCTCGTCACTTCGACACAGCCCTCTTACTTGTTCCCAAACACTTTGCTCCGCTCCCAGATTCACACACCCTAGCTCTTCTTGGCATCATGGCGGACGTCGGGTGGCCAGCTGCTGCTGCTGCTTCTTCTCAGGGGAACATCGCTGGACTTGCGCCAGTGGCCCAGGCTGAGACCAAGAAAGACATGCCATCGGCTCTCTCTGATGGCGACGCAGTCCCGTTGCCGCTTTCTAATCACGAGACGATCCCGTCTCCTCTCTCTGATAGCGATGCAATCCACGGTCTGGATCACATCCCTCCTTCGCAACACCAAGTTCTCCACTTTCGGCATGCGAGGTTGCACATAAATCCGCCTCCAGAAACCCTACTCCACCATCACACCATCAACATTGAGCTAATCCAAACAACCGATGATGATGAGGCAGGAAGGAGGAGGCTTCGGCCAGTGAATCTGGGGAAGGTGTTCCTCGGACTGACCTACCAGGCAACGGTGGCGTTCATGGTCTTCCACTTCTCGACCTCCATCGACATGGATAATTTACGCCACTCAATGATTCTTTCATTTCTCCTGAACTTCTCCGAGGTCACAGTGATGGTAGGGTTCACGGCTTCCTTGGTCGGGGTTTTGATGCGCGAGCTAGTGCACACGGAGATGGCAATGGTCGCTGAGAGAGCGGGGTCCGCTTCTGCCGCGTTAGGGTTTTTCCTAATGATGAGCATGTTCTTGAGCAAATTGTCCATAGGCATTGGATGGGTTTGTGCTGTTGTATCCTTTCTGGCTTTCGTCTTACTCTTCATGAAGATGAGAAAGGCAGGCTGATCCCAGGTATACTACATTAATTAGGTCGACCTTTAGTCTCGACGGGAATTCAATCTAGTTACAAGGATAAGAATTTTGTTGTACTTTCAACTAATTGATGGAAGGCGCTAAGAGAAGTTTAGCGGATAATCATTGATGATGGGACTTTCTATTTGGACGGTTGCATTATCTTTTGTCAAGCAATGAGATGTATAAATGTGTTGTGAGTAGAGTATGAAAAAATGATATAAAAATTTCCAACTCGGGCTGGAAGGATATTCATTCACATCTCACTAACTGCATACAAATTACTTTACTCAGCTGCCTTTATAGCTCGAAAGCCTAAACTTAACTTGTTCATGGGTCTTGAGGAGTGTTCCATAAATAAGTCTCCAGGTGGCCGATTTTATGCATCATACGCCATGAGTTATCACCAAAAAAAAGAAAGTGTTCCTAAATCTTAAATAAAAAATGATTAAGCAACAGTTTTTAATCTATTATAAGAATAATAGTCTATTTTAGATCATAAAAAATTAAATAACAAATAATTATAAATTATTGTAAAGTCCACTTCTTCAAGAATATATGGCTCACAACAAACTGTTATTCTCTCACAGTAATCCAAAAACTGTTATGTTAGCAAAACCCACCCTAAATAGATCATTTTGGTCATTATCGTGGATGGTTATAATAGGTGGTCCTGCAAGGCCTTTGTTCTGCGTGGTCGACGGTCTCTTTCCTTTTTGAGTTCAAAAGACTTTTTATTTTCCCTTCTTAAACAGTACTAGATATACAGTAAGATCGATAGGTTTTGTTTTTTTTTTGGTCGGTAATTGGTATATTTTGCGACAAACTGTAATAAGTGTTTCCATTCAAAGATCTCCAAATTCTCTTCCCCTTTTGATGATAGCTTCCCAGATATTCGTTGACTCCTCGAGCTGGAGGGTGTGTTTTTGGTACCAACTTTAGCGAATAAGAAGCGATTTAGCCTGCTTAATACATGTTATTTTGTGTGACGCATAACTTAAACACGCATATTTAGCATATTTATGCATATAACCTTGAAATTATTATTCCTTGTGAGGAAAACAGTCTGATCACATACTTAGGACCTTAGTAGTCAGACGCACCCAAGACCAAACAAAATCACAAGAGCCCATCATACACCAACGTATATGCTTGAAACATAAATAATCATTGCTCAGCTACATTAATTCCTACAACACCATCAGCCCCCGGGGAGCGGACCTGGGACACGGCCAAGACGGACAAGAACGCTACCGCAGATGTCATGGAAATCACCGATAAGTAGCAGCAAGCGCTAGCGATCTGTGGTATGTGGTGGACCATGAGGGAGGAATAAGCCCCAGCGAAGGCGGCCATGAGGGAGAGGACAAAGCCTTGGAAGGTCGATGGGGACGGGCCACCCTTGAGGAACAAGGTGGGGATTGGGTTGCCGTCGACGAACTCGCACGGCAGTTGTACAAGGGCCGTGGCCGCCGTGAAGGACACCCAGATGATGCATTGCAAAATGGTGATCCTGGTCGTTTGATGAGCGTTTGATGGGTCGCGCGACATGATAATGTACGCGGATCGGAGGAACAGTGCTGGGTGGGGTGTGTAAAAATCGCAGGGTGTTCACTTCAGATTGAGCGGTGTCTCTTATATTCTCTCTTCTCAATCGACCGTGTCTAAGGAGTTGCATTCTCTCTTACTTGAACTTTCCAAGTAATTGATCGCATCTTTGTTCTCCGTGATGGCTCATGGTTGGCCAAGCTAAATCTCAATCGACAGTATCTTAGGAGTTGCATTCTCTCTTATTTGAACTTTCCAAGCAATTGACGTTGTCAAGTCCCAAAGGCGTGGAAAAGTATTGAAGAATCTGTCTATGGTCGGAACGGAAGGAAGACGTGTGCTAGGGTTCGGAAAAGGCGTGGAAAAGGCAGAGCAGTGTATGTTGAACGAGTCAATGTTTCTAGTTTGTTTTTTATGTGTTAATAGTCTATTAAGCACTTCTATTATGTGGATTGGTTGCTGTACGTGTGAAGTTAGTGGGCTGTGGTGGTTATTTGTTTGTGTAAAGCCTATATAAAGGCTATGGCATCAGTTTTTATGGGTGTGGTTCTGCAGACGGTTCCTCTGTTTTTTGTGTATATCAGTATCTCCTCTATTCTCCTTTGTTTTAACGCTGCTGTTGTGTATATCTGCATCTTCTCTGTTTTCAACACTGCATATCTGCATCTCCTCTGTTTTTAACACTGGTATCAGAGCCCTCCGTTGGGCAGAAACCCTAAGTGGGTTGTCGTCACTGAGACAGATCTTTGCGCAGATTGTCGAGTTTCGCGACGACATTTTACGAGGAGATCTTTCTCCTGGTGCGGTGAGTGTGGAGATTGCAGAGAGCAGCGAGAAAGATATTTCGCAGAGGTCGGGAGAGAGGAAGTTGGTATATCGAGGTTCTCAAGCAAAGGGGAGCCTCGTCGCCGGAGTTTTATCCCAGATTCCGGAGCTCCGATCAAGAGCAAATCCAGATTGCTACCACAGAAGGATAGGAACGGCCAGACGACCTCTAGCCAGCGTTGACGATCAGGATCCCAAACCGTCGAGCAATGCAGAGCCACCAGTTGCATCCTCCCCACTTCTCTGCAACGAGCAGCAGCAATGGCCTCAGAAACATTTGTACAACCTGCTATTCCACACTTTGATGGTCACTATGATCATTGGAGCATGCTAATGGAGAATTTTCTCAAGTCTAAGGAGTATTGGGATGTTGTTTCTTCGGGAGTTGCCGAACCTGTGTTAACGGCAGCGCAAAGAACGGCTTTGGATGCATCAAAATTGAAGGATCTCAAGGTCAAAAACTACCTTTTCCAAGCAATTGACAGATCCATTTTGGAGACAATTCTTTGCAAGGATACTTCCAAGCAAATATGGGATTCCATGAAGAGAAAGTATCAAGGCTCAGCAAGAGCAAAGAGGCAGCAGCTTCAAACGCTTCATTCGGAGTTTGAAATGCTACGAATGAAGTCGGGAGAGACAATCACAGATTTCTTCTCTAGAACAATGGCAATAGTTAATAAGATGCGGATTCATGGCGACAAGACGGAGGATGTCACCATCGTTGAAAAGATTCTTCAATCTTTGACACCAAAGTTCAACTTTATTGTTTGTTCCATAGAAGAAGCCAAGGACATTGAAGAACTTTCCATTGATGAGTTGCAAGGATCCTTGTTAGTTCATGAACAAAAACTCCTATAACAAGAGACGGAAGAGCAAGCTTTGAAGGTCTCAACTGGAGATCATTCTTCATCAGCAGCAAGGTTGAACAAAGGAAGAGGCAGAGGAAGAGGGAACAACGATCGTAGCAGCTTCAACTTTGATCAAAAGTCTGAAAGCTATTCCTATCGTGATTTCTAAGGGAGAGGAAGAGGTCGTGGAAGACGACATTCAACTGGTTTTCGGCCAAGGTCAACAGACAAATCCAAAGTGGAGTGTTTTAGATGCCACATGTATGGGCATTACAAATCTGAATGTCGAACTAATTTGAATAAACAAAGAATTGAAAGAACTAACTTTGCTGAAAAAGAAGAAGAAGTATCTCTTTTGATGGTGTGCCATGAGAAGGAAGAAACTCAACCAAACATGTGGTATCTCGACACTGGTTGTAGCAATCACATGTGTGGAGACAAGAAAATGTTTTTTGATCTAGACGAAACGTACAACAACACCATAAAGTTTGGTGACAATTCCATTGTGTCGGTGATGGGGAAAGGAACAGTGGCAATTCATCCAAAAGGGACTTCGATACAAACCATCTCAAATGTATTGTATGTCCCTGAATTGAAGACTAATCTGTTAAGTGCTGGTCAGCTGCAAGAGAAGGGATATGAAATATCTATTAAAGGTGGGATTTGCAGAATCCAAGATGAGAAGTTGGGTTTAATTGCCGAAGTCAAAATGACGGGCAATCGGATGTTTCCACTGTATCTTCACAACACTATAAATTCATGTTTCTCTGCAAGATTGAAGGAGGAAGCTTGGTTATGGCATTTTCGCTATGGGCATCTTAATTTCGGTGGGTTGTGAACACAATATAAAAAAGAGATGGTGGAGGGTCTTCCTCAAATCTCTGCTCCTTTAGAAATTTGTGAAGATTGTGTTGTTAGCAAGCAACATCGTGCTCAATTTCCACAAAGAAAATCGTGGAGAGCAAAAAGCCCGTTGGCGTTGGTTCATTCAGATATTTGCGGATCAATATCTCCAATTTCCAATGGAGGTAAACGGTATATCATTACCTTCATCGATGATTTTAGCCGAAAGATTTGGGTGTATTTTTTGCAAGAAAAATCTGAAGCTTTTGCAGCTTTCAAGAACTTCAAAGCACTTGTTGAAAAGGATGGAGGAAATCAAATAAAGGTCCTTCGCACGGATCGTGGTGGAGAGTACAACTCACTTGAGTTTATAGATTTTTGTGTGAAGCATGGCATCAAGAGACAACTTACAGCATCCTATACACCACAGCAAAATGGCGTATGTGAGAGGAAGAATCGTACCATTCTGAATATGGTGCGAAGTCTCTTGAGGGGAAGTGGAATTCCAAAAGGTTTCTAGCCTGAAGCAATCAATTGGAGCATTCATATTTTAAATAGAAGTCCCACTCTAGCTGTTCAAAATATGACACCGGAAGAAGTATGGAGCGGCCAAAGACCTGTAGTAGATCACTTTAGAATTTTTGGGTGTATTGCCTACGCCCATGTTCCTGACCAGAAGAGGAAGAAGCTAGATGACAAGGGAGTCAAATGTGTTTTTCTTGGCATTAGTGATCAATCAAAAGCCTATAAACTTTATGATCCTCTGACCAAGAAAATCATTATCAGCCGTGATGTGATTTTTGATGAAGAACAAACTTGCCCGTGGGGTGAGCAGGGTGTTGATAAGAAAATTCCAACGAATTTTGAAGAAGAAGATGAGCTGGTGCAGCAACCCACAACAACCCAAATCGCCACAGGCAATGTCCAAAGTACAGCAGCAGCTGCAGAACCTGAAGATCGACCTCATCGTGTTCGACGGAGGCCTGCATGGATGAGTGACTATGAAGTAACAGGAGATGATCAATATGAAGATCCACTTACCCATTTTGCTTTGTTTTCAGATTGTGATCCAACCAACTTTGATGAAGCAGTATAAAAAGAAAATTGGAGGATAGTAATGGATGAAGAAATTGCAGCTATTGAGAGAAATAACACTTGGGAGTTGACAGATCTTCCAAAAGGACACAAAACAATCGGAGTCAAGTGGGTGTACAAGACAAAATTGAACAAGAATGGTGAAGTTGACAAGTATAAGGCGCACTTGGTGGGAAAGGCTACAAGCAAGAATTTGGAGTGGATTATAAAGAAGTATTTGCACCTGTAGCAAGACTTGACACAATCAGATTGGTAATTGCATTAGCAGCGCAGAATTCATGGCCTATCTTCCAATTGGATGTGAAGTCGGCATTCTTGCATGGTGATCTTCAAGAAATGGTATTTGTTGATCAACCTTTTGGTTATGTGAAGCTCGGTAGTGAACATAATGTTTATAAATTAAAAAAGGCACTATATGGGTTAAAACAAGCTCCTTGAGCTTGGTATAGTCGCATTGATGCCTATTTTTTGAAGAAAGGTTTTAGAAAGTGTCCATACGAGCATACACTCTTTATTAAAATTGGTGATGGTGGAAAGTTGCTTCTTGTATGCTTATATGTGGATGATCTTATTTTTATTGGGAGTGATAGTGCCATGTTTGACAAATTCAAGGAGTCTATGATGGATGAATTTGAGATGACTGATCTTGGATTGATGCATCATTTTTTGGGCATAGAAGTAATTCAATCTGCAGTTGGAATCTTTATGTCTCAAAAGAAGTATGTTCAAGAGATTTTGGACAGGTTTCAAATGAATAATTGTAACCCCGTGATACTCCAACTGAAGTTGGATTAAAGCTCTTGAAAGATCCTAATGGAAGCAAGGTGGATAGCACTCTCTACAAGCAAATTGTTGGAAGCCTGATGTATTTGACGGGGACAAGACCATATATCATGCATGATGTGAGTCTTATAAGCAGGTATATGGAGCACCCAACAGAGTTACATTTACAAGCTGCAAAAAGGATTTTTCTTTATTTGCAAGGAACTAAAAATTATGGGCTGTTCTATAAAAAGGGAGAAAAGTCAGATTTGTTTGGGTTTACGGATAGCGATTATGCTGGAGATGTTGATGATAGAAGTACTTCAGGGTATGTATTCATGCTTGGTTTAGGGGCGGTTTCATGGTCTTCAAAGAAGTAATCAATTGTTACTTTATCAACAACTGAAGCAGAATTTGTTGCTGCAACTTCATGCGCCTTTCAAGCCATATGGTTACGGAAGATTCTTGGAGAGCTTCAGTTCAAATAGCAAGAAGCAACTACAATCTATTGTGACAACAGCTCAGCTATCAAGCTGTACAAAAATCTAGTTCTACATGGGAGGAGCAAGCATATAGATGTGAAGTACCACTTCTTAAGAGATCTTACAAAGGATGAAGTAGTTGAGCTAGTTTTCCGTAGAAGTGAAGATCAAGTGGCTGATATATTCACCAAGCCCTTAAAGTTGTCCATGTTTCAGAAGCTGAGAAAGCTCCTTGGTGTTCGTTTGTTGGATATTCCAAATTGAGAGAAGGTCCTTTAAACTGATTGTTTGCAACATCAGTTTAAGGGAGGGAATGTTGAACGAGTCAATGTTTCTAGTTTGTTTTTTATGTGTTAATAGTCTATTAAGCACTTCTATTATGTGGATTGGTTGCTGTACGTGTGGAGTTAGTGGGATGTGGTGGTTATTTGTTTGTGTAAAGCCTATATAAAGGCTATGGCGTCAGTTTTTATGGGTGTGGTTCTGCAGACGGTTCCTCTGTTTTTTGTGTATATCAGTATCTCCTTTATTCTCCTTTGTTTTTAACGCTGCTCTTGTGTATATTTGCATCTTCTTTGTTTTCAACACTGCATATCTGCATCTTCTCTGTTTTTAACAGTGTACACGAAGGGCGTGATGAAATGGATGCACATCAACTTTAACTATACCATTCACTGGTGTTTACAACTGAAGTCATCGCCCACCTTTGTTTGAATTTGCATGTGAGCATAGTTCATATGGTCCGATAGCAAATGGAGTTCTTGACATATTTCACTCGAATTTACTACGAAATTAGGTCGGTCATATGGATAAGGAAGCTTCGACTAAACAGGCTAAAACGGGTCTCGAAAGGAAAAGTCCAATCTCGTATGGATGTTATATACAATCGAAATGGTATTACTGGAAAAGGTATAAAAAATAAAAAATAAAAAATCTGAGTTTAAAAGAGCTGGTGTAGGAAGGACGACAATGGCCACGTCAACACGTCTCTCACCTGGAGAGGGAGAGAGAGAGAGCACTAGACAATTTCAGTACAAAAATTGACCAAAAGCGACATAAATTTTTGTCGCCATAGGTCCATATTCAGTCGCCTTTCCGTTTACCCCATGGCCTTTACTAAAGGCTATAAGTCCATAATGATATGTTCGACGATCTTTTTGTTCTTGAAAATAATTTTTTATCATTTCTATTCTTGTTGATAAAGTAATAGATTTTTTTTTTCTTTTTGTTTCTATTTTAAATTTATTTTATGACTGCTTTTTCTATTCTCGAAATAAAAAAGAGAGAAAAAGGATTGTTACCAAATAGATTTTTAAATTTTTTTCGTAATTTTCGTACCCTTGGTCACTCTAAGATAACTAAGAGCGCGCATGATAGCCATTATATTCCTATTCCATTAGACTTGTTTCGGGAACAAAAATTCGTTTGGTACACAATTTCATCTTTTTTGTTTTTGAAACAAATTTTTAATTCAAAAATAAGTTTGAAATAGAAATAAGAAGTAAAATTTTTTTACTTATCTATCTCTGAAACAAAAATGAGAAATAAAAACTCTTTCTATCGCTTGTCTTCTCTATTAGTCGGCCATCCACTCCTCGCCACGAGCCACCTTTCGCCGCTGCCCGGTCACCGGTTGTTGCCACCGTCCACAACTCGCCGCTCACTAGCCATTACCGTCGCCACCATTCGCTCTCGGGAGGGAAAAATTTTGTGTCATTATCAAACGAAATTTTATTTCGGGAATATAAATTTTGTGTTGTTATCAAATATGAATTTTTGCTTAAAAACTCCTTTAGAAATAGAAATAGAAAAACTTATTTCTTTTTTAAAAAATAATTTCTGATCAAAATGATTATCATTCACATCCTAAACTTTTGTTGCCTTTCCAAACTCCAAAGCGACGGAATCTTATCGCCTTTAGCCACCTCTCGTGGTCTTGAAATGGCCTTAAGTCTTTTTTTTCTTTTTTCTTTTTGTTTTTGCAGAAAAAATAAAAGCTACCGGGACTGAAGTTCTTGTCATCATCGGTCCGCTTTATGTTATCTTAGGATGATTTTTCAGTCAAGTTACAGCGAGAAGTTTTCAAAAAAAAAAAAATTCACTCTATAATCTTATTGTTGCTTTTTATAAAGTTGATTTATGACAATATAATATATTATTACAAAAAAGCTAGTTTGTAAGTTAAAATCGTACCTAATAACATCGGGAAAAAATAAAAATAAAAAGTATTGTTCAGGCTCAAACATTAAAAAGTGGTAAAGTAAAAGCTAGAGAAAGAGAGATTTCATCATTGTCTTTCGTGCTAAGGAGATTTGTTGGGTTTGCAAAATCTCATAATTTGGAACGTAGTGTAACTTAATGTTTATAAAAAAAAAGGGAGCAAAAGAATTTATGCAACCTTTAACACCTAGGATAAAAATAATGTAACCTTTTAAACGTCTCCAATAAAACTCCAACCTTTTGCACCTTGGGCGAGAAGAACACAATGCTTCAAACTTCCAAAAGAAATTCAACTGTTCATTTGTGGGACAAAAACGATACAAATTCCTTCCATTCTCACCATTAAATTGCCACACGGAATCTTATATGACCCGCCAAGTACTAGCACCAAAAGTGTATGATGTTAGAAACTTATACATGTAGGCACCATGTGTCGATTTATCAGTGATGCATATTCTCTTTTTTTTTTTTTTTGAACGAAAAAATTGAATGTTATCCTTAAATTATTGTAAGTGATAAGTTTGGAGGGTCCAATTGTAATAAAATGTTATACATGGTCAAAATTTGAATAGTAATATGATGATGAGTTTTGTAAATCATCATTACTATTGTAGTTGGTGCTGTTATTTTTCTATTCCCATAAAACTTCACTGTAATACACATATTTTTCCACATTATATTTATCACGTTGTCAAATTGTCACATTCTATATATTAAGATGAAATGGAGGTCAATAGTAAATTGGCGATGTGGTTTCTCGAGGAATTTATAACGAAGATTTTTTTATTCACAAAAATAGCTATTATCTTTGGAAAAAATATTAAAGAATATATTAATTTATGTGGAATTAGAAAGTGAAGAAGAGGATTTATTTCATTGCTTTAATTTTTTTTCTAATTTCATACTTTGCCAATTATATTCTTAGTTTTAAATATACTATTAAACAATTTTACTATTTAATGAAATAATATTTTAATATTAGATGATTTGAATAATAATTTTCTAATTTGTATTCCAATTGTTATATATTTTGCCACATTGAATCTATTTATCAAAATAAAATGAGAGTACAATAACAATAGGGTGACGTGGTTGCCTTAGGAATGATGAATTTATTTTCCTTTTTGAAAAGTTGAAAGTGATGATATTAGTTGTGTTACGAAAAGCAGGCAATTGAACAATATAGTAAACCAGATAAAGAAATAAATCGGACACTAAGTTTACATGGTTTGATCGGCGTAATAGACATCGAGGTGAGCAACATTGATATTCATTATAGATTAAACAATGCAATGGAGATTACAATTACACTTATAAGTCATTCAAAAGAGGAGACCTTAAATTAGGGAACTTATTCAAACTGGAAAACCACTTAAAGTATCAACCAACTCAAATAAGAAAACCTAGTTGAATTAGGAAAGTTTTCTTTTTTAGCTCAAATTCGAGACATATTCTCAATAATTTCCACCCTGGCTTGACAGTTGAGTCAAGTCATAGTCACTTTGCTTTGCTGCTATTCTCTCATAGTCCCTCATGGACTTGAACTTTAATTATGGACCTCATCAGAAAACAATTCCACCTATACTTTAGCTACTTCAGAAAAAAATTTCGACACAATCTTGTCAACCACATTGATAAAATAATACCATTGTTGCATTCATATATATCAAGAAGTCGAACATGCATATTGTCAAACTCAACAATTATAACAACCACTAGCTTTAAAGGCTCCACTTCGTTGTAAGTACCATCCATGTCGGTTACTTTGCTAATACTTGCTAAATTAGGCGTTTTTGACCGGAACTTCACCTTGAGCTGAACACTGTTTAAATCTCCATGAACCTTGCCACAAGCACTCCTACCTAGAAGTATTGGAAACTCATCAAACGTAACTTCTTTGTCTATTATAGGTGAATTTAATTCGGGCACCACCACCTGTAACCCCATTCACCTTGTGCATAGCCTAAGAATATTTACTTTTCTGCCCTCCCATTAATCTTAGCATCATTCACCGAATATAACATAGGCAACCGTATATTCTAAGAACAAATTTTTCACCAATGTCATGTGACCATATACTTCCTCGGTAGTTCAACATCCAATTGTGGTCGGCATGAACCTATTAATTGGGTAGCTCACCACACTAAATGTATCCAAAAGGAATGTCCTAGCCATGGCGGCGTTCGCCAAGGCCCGGGCAAGCCCCGTGGTAGCGTTTGCCAAGGCCTGAGCGAGGCCGCCTTCACCAGCGGCAAAGCCATGGCAAGGCTAGCGTTGCCCAAATTTGGGAAAAGCTGCGTCGCCCGCAGCCCCCAAGCCTCTCCCAATGGTTGGCAAGCCTCACCGGAGCCTTGCTAGCCATTGTGAGGATCCAAGGAGGAAGAAGACGAAAAGGAAAAAGAAAAAAATTATTAAAAAAAAAAAGTGTCATGTCAATGTTGGTTGGATAGCCAGCATTTACGTTAGCACCGGCCGGCTAAAATTAACCAGATGGATTGAATTGATACTAACGTGAAAAATGTTTATGACTGAATTAATATTAATGTAATAAGTTTAGGACTTTTTTGTATTTTTACCCATAATCTATTGCATGATAATGTCAGCATAAAATCTGGAAATGTTGAACAGTTTTACAATTAAGTATACTCCTAGATATCTTACAAAAAGAAAAATAAGGATCATTCTGCAAATTCGTATTTAAAGTACCCAGAAAGTTCTTTGCTTATCTATCTCAATCTGCCAATTTCGGGCCTTCACTGCGGATAAGAAACGCGTACTTTTTGGTGTTTTGCGTCTTTGCTTATATATCAACGCGGGGAGGGAGAGAATACAACGAAGAAATTAAATACGAAGGGAAAATAAAATTAAAAAATAAGGCCAGACCCATTTGAAAGCAAACCAACCGGTGCAAACTGTAACGATGCTGCTGGGAGAGCTTCAGAGGGGCTTCTCGACGACGAAGGGGAGGGAGGGCGAGAGACGGAGTTATTACGGACCCTTCAGACACGCAAAAAAGAACCGCGTGCCCTAATGCAGAACCAAAAGACTACCACACCAGAAGATCAATGGCGACGCCCTTCACGTTCCTTGAAGTTCTCCTGCATTTGCCTCCTCTTTCCCATGTTTTCACGGCCGAAACCACGAGAAAGCCGGAGTCTGGCGTCTGTGCACCATTAGCTTATTCATGTGGACTCACCTTCCATCAAACAACTTATATTATCAGGTCCACATTACACAACATCCCTCCGACGTAGGATTTATTTCACGTAACACCTCGAAAAAGAAAGATTATTGAAAACTTATGGAGTCATGAAAAAAATAATTTCTTCCAGGAATTTGGGGAAAAAAAGTACAAAGGAAAGTTTGTGTCTTGTTTTGAGATGAGCGCTTAATCTAGATTGAAATCCACTTTCCGTTAATAAGGAGGCTAAGTAAATGCAGTATTCAGATAAGATTGAAAAAAGAAGAGCGCCTAAATAAGATCCCTCTTTTTCGTTATTGTTCTTTCTTCAAACGTCGAATTAGGAAAGCTCACTCAACGTTCCATTTTGCACGCGAGACTCGACTCCAAGTGATGATGGACATAGCTCCTGCTCTTGCTTTAGCAAGTTATGTGAACCTGATGCCACCAGCAATTTTGACCACTGCTCCAAACCAGACTAACCGGCTTTTCTAGTGACTTAACTCAGTTAGGAAACATGTCAATAATATATTTTCACATCGTTTTTTCTCGACAAAGTAAATGCTTGAAGGCCAGCATGCTAGTTTGTAGTCTAGACGGCTCCATTCTTATCGCTGTCCTTCATCTTTTGGAAGCCTAATCTCACAAGCTTAAGCCTAATCTCACAAGCTTACTTGTCTAATGGAGACACTAGGTCGTTTCAAATAAGAAAATGATTATATGCTTTCGACTGAGCATGGGTGGAACGGGTCCCATGAAGCTAGACGATTATGTAAGACCGCCGATGAGCAATGAAACCAAGTGGACGTGCCCACACCGATCAAGTCCCCATCAGTTTCAATACTTCTGGACAAAATGTTGAAAACATTCCCTTAGTGGTTTCGATGATTGCCAAAACTTACTGACTCTGGATTTTGATTAAAAGTATTTTTCAGAAAGGAAAGTTTGGTAATTGCAATTAGAATCAGCGTCATGGATGATACTTTCTTATTCGGATATTTAATTAACCGGCTAGGAAGGAATAAACCTCTCGTGCAACGGCTAGCGGAAAATTGACTGGATTACTTGTTACATTTTGGAGGAGCTCTAAAAGGAAAGTTTTCATAAAAATCTTCAAGTTTCTAAACTTTCCTCAAACTTCGAAGGCGAACTATTCTTTATAAACATAGACACTCGACTTTTGGAAACTCGACTTGCTGTATGGGTAACAAATCTTACGAGAAGCTTCAACCTTGGCGATCCTCATGCCATCAGATCTTCCCAACCAAAGCCAAGGCCAATGGGTGGATTGGCTGGATGATCCTCTTGGAGATATGTCCAACAGTTAGCTTGGACTAGGAGGGATATAAGAGGAGGTCTCAAAGTAGAAGGAAAATAATTCGCTTTCACGAGTATTGGAGCTTTTAATTCTAAAGTTCGAAGGATGTTTGTGATTATTTACATTTGATTCAGTGAGCAAAATTGTGTAACCTTTTAGAGGTTGAAGGGTGTGAGGAGTTTTACAAACAAGCTTGAGTGTTTGGTGCTCAGATCTTGTAACCTCTAATCGGTTCTTATCAGTGGATTCCAACCAATTGGTTATAGCACGGGAGAGTGGACCTAGACTTGCAAAAACCGAACCACTATAATATTGAGTGTGCAATTCTCTATCCCTTACTCTTCTAATTTTCTAATAGAATTGTGCACTGGTTAGATCTGACCACTTCATCAGAAGTTGTCTTATTGCAATATCTGTTTAAATTACTTTGTTCTCGCAGAATCACCTATTCACCCTCTCTAGGCGATTTTTTAGCCATAACAAAATGAACGTCCACTTCTCTCTTGTCACTTCATCCCGTTGTGCTTGTTTGGTTATTAAGGTTTGGTTTGGTCATCAAAAAGTTTTTGATGTTGTCTTCTCTTCAATTCCTAGTGCCTTGCTAAGCGAACTTGCAATTGGTTAGTGTTTGTGCCGGAATTTCTCCTCCAATGAAATATCCTTCATTGGAAATCGTTCTTCAACTTTTAATTTAAAAATTAGAGTTTTGGGTCAACTTTGGACAATAAATATTATAAGCGATTAGAAACCGGCAACTTTTATTATAACGGGCTGTACAAACGCAAACCGTATTGGAATTTAATCGACAACAAGGCTTGAAAGATATAGACTCGGTAAAGTAACCAAATGTAAACAAATTATGTTGGAATTTAATCGACAACGAGCCCGAAAGCATAAAGATACTATACTGGAATTTAATCGATGACACAACACCCATGACAAAGATACATGAATTTGGAAGCTACAACTAAGAAAATAAAGTAGTGTGTAGGAAAATGAAGATACTGAAAGGATAGTAATGTTGTTTGATTTGTGCGGAAAGGCATCCGAAGAGTATGATGTTGCGATTTAAATCCTACAATCACAGAGTTATCAATGAAGGTTACAAAGGGAAGTTACAAATAGAGGTTACAAACGGTTATCAAACATTTACATCAACGGTTACATTGGTTCCACTACGTTGATGGTTTTGTCGACTCCATTATCTTGACAGTTGATTTATTCCACCACGTTGATGGTTACTTCTTTGACAGTTAAATCAGAGATCGTCGATTCCTTTAAATTTTCAATTCATCATGTTGTCAAACCTTCAAGTTGTCGATAATTTTATTTATAAATGATCAAACTCTGCTCTCATCGATTAAGTCTATCACATGTTGATAATAACCAAAATTGGACATTTCTTTAAAAGAATGGAATGATTCATCAATCATTTGATTCTTTTAATTAGATAATCAATAGTCATCATATGCCCCTGTCGGGGTTTAACGGATTCGACACTAAATCGAACCCCTAAAACGAATGCGGAAAACGAGTTCAAGAACAAACATGTATCACCGATCAAAGACACACCATGGAATCGAGCGTACCTTATTGTCCACAGATTAAACACCAACGTTGATTTGAGGAAGAAAAACTTATCCCGTTCTATCTGATGATGTACTATCGCCTTAAAGGGGAGGAAAAAATATCCATTTCTTTAGGGATACTGTTCTCTTAGGCTTTTAGGAGGGAGAGAGAGGGAGGAAAAACTCACGTACGTTGAAAATGTACGTTCCTCTCTTTTCTTTTCTCTCTTAAATATGTCTCCTCCAAAAGACGTAACTCTTCAACGTAATACGTTCCCCCAAAAGTCATAACCCCTCAACATAACACATCTTCATATCTCAACCCTTCATACATGGGCCCTTATCTAGCGGGCCGGGCTTTTAGGCCCAACATGGGCGGACTAGCCCTCTAAGGCCCATCAACATAAATAAATAAAACCATCAGCCCCATTGTCATCAGTATGCCTCGTTTATCTCAAGAACGCAGAAATTGCTTCCTGTCTAGATGATACATCGCTTTCATGTATGAATGTCAAATTTACGAATCCGTGTTATGTGTCCCCGCTTTCGTCCCAACGCGGGAAGAGAAAATACAGCGAAGGGAGAGGGGGGGGGGTGGTGGAGGGGAAGGGGATAAAATAAAAAATTGTAGCCAGACCCGCTAAATGGAAAACTAACCACAAATTGAGAAATAGTGAAAATTGCTACGATGCTTCTGTGAGAGCTTCTGAGAGAGAGAGAGAGAGAGAGAACGCTTTAGGCACGGCAAAACGAGAAGTAAGAAGGCAAACCGCGTGCCCTGATGCAGAAGCAAAGACTACCAAGTTATTGCATCAAAAGATCAATTGTGACCACCTTCACGTTCCTTGAAGTTCTCGCGTATTTGCCTCCTCTCCCTCCATTCTTTTTGGCTCAACCCCACCACGCCCGCACCTCAGATAAGAAAGATCATGGAAAGCCAATACAAAATCGAGAACAAATACTTTCTTTAAGGAAATTTGAAGAGGAAAAGAGAACAGCAAGAGGGATCACACAGTGAGGAACGAGGGATAATGCGTGCTCTATTTTGAGATGAGTGCTTAATCAAGATTGCAATCCACTGTTGATAACAAGGTTGAGTAAACTGATCCAAACAAAATTTGCAGAACCTAAATAACTTTCTTTCCAAAGGTTGAGTAAATGCCTGATCCAAACAAAATTGCAAGAAAGTGCAGAACCTAAATAAGGTCCCTTCTCTTTGTTGTTGTACTTTCTTTCCATACCAAGTTAGGAAAGCACGCTCAACATTCTCGGAACCATCCCCCAAGATGTAATTTCAACCTCCTCCTTTTCTGGGAAATTCTGATAAACTGTTTTAATTATTATTTTAATTTTCTTAATTTAAATTTAAAGAAGTTTGTTATTCAAGAAAGTTAGTTTGACCCCCCCCCCCCCCCCCCATAATTTTATAAAACGGTCAACTCCCCCTCATTACTTCGACACAGCCCTCTCACTTTCCCAAAACACTTTGCTCCGCTCCCAGATTCACACACCCTTGCTCTTCTTGGCATCATGGCGGACTTCAGGCAGCCAGCTGCTGCTGCTGCTGCGTCTTCTCAGGGGGGCATCGCTGGACCTTCATTGGTGGCCCAGGCTGAGACTGAGAAAGACATGCCACCGGCTCTCTCTGATGGTAACGAAGTCCCGTTGCCGCTTTCTAATCATGAGGTGATCCCCTCTCCTCTCTCTGATAGTGACGCAATCCACAGTCTGGATCTCATTGCTCCTCCGCAACACCAAGTTCTGCGGTTTCGGCACGCGCGGTTGCACATAAATCCACCTCCGGAAACCCTACTCCACCATCACACCATCGACATCGAGCTAATCCAACCAACCGATGATGATGAGGCGAAAAGGAGGAGGCTTCCGCCAGTGAATCTGGGGAAGGTGTTCCTCGGACTGACCTACCAGGCAATGGTGGCGTTCATGGTCTTCCACTTCTCGACCTCCGTTGACATAGATAATTTACACCACTCAATGATTCTTTCATTTCTCCTCAATTTCTCCGAGGTCGCGGTGGTGGTAGGGTTCACGGCTTGCATGGTCGGGGTTTTGATGCGCAAACTAGTGTACACGGAGATGGCAATGGTCGCTGAGAGAGCGGGGTCCGCTTCTGCCGCGTTAGGGTTTTTCCTAATGATGAGCATGTTCTTCAGCAAATTGTGTATAGGCATTGGATGGGTTTGTGCTGTTGTATCCTTTCTGGCTTTTGTCTTACTCTTCTTGAAGATGAGAAAGGCAGGCTGATCCCAATTATACGACATTAATTAGGTCGATCTTCAGTCTCGATGGGAATTAAGCAATGAGATATATAAATGTATAGTATGTAGAGTATGCAAATTTGGAATAAAAATTTCCAACTCGGGCTCCGAAGGATATCCGCTCAGATCTCACAAGCTGCATATAAATTACTTAGATTCAAGGTCGCCTTTATAGCTCGAAAGCATGAACTTCACTTTTTCCATAGGGTTTTGTGGAGTGTTCCATATATGGATATTTAGGTGTATGCATCGTGCATGCTGTAAGTTATTAAAAAAATAAAAACATGTCCCCAAATCTTAGATAGATCCTTTTGGCCATTATCGTGGATGGTTATAATAGGTGGTTCTGCATGGCCTGCATACTGCGCGGTTGACAATCTCTTTCTTTTTTGAGTCCAAAATCTTTTTTATCCCTTCTTAAACAGTACTAGATATATAATAAGTTTGATCAATAAAATTGGTATATTTTGGGACAAACCGTAGTAAGTGTTTCCATTCAATGATCTCCAAATTCTCTTCCTCTTTTGATGATAGCTTACCAGATATTCGTTGACTCCTCGAGCTGGAGGGTATGTTTTTGGTGCCAACTTTAATGAATAAGAAGCGATTTATCCCGCTTAATACATGTTATTTAGTGCGGCGCATAACTTAAACACGCATATTTATGCATATAACCTTGAAATTCTTATTCCTCGTGAGGAAAACAGTGTGATCATATACTCAGTACCTTAGTAGTTAGACACACCCAAAACCAAACAAAATCACGAGATCCCATCATACACCAAAGTATATGCTTGAAACATAAATAATCATTGCTCAGCTACATTAAATCCTACAACACCAACAGCTCCCGGGGAGCGGACCTGGGACACGGCCAAGACAGACAAGAACGCTACTGCGGATGTCATGGAAATCACCGATAAGTAGCAGCAAGCGCTAGCGATCTGTGGTATGTGGTGGACCATGAGGGAGGAGTAAGCCCCGGCGAAGGCGGCCATGAGGGAGAGGACAAAGCCTTGGAAGGTCGAGGGGGATGGGCCACCCTTGAGGAACAAGGTGGGGATTGGGTTGCCGTCGACGAACTCGCACGGCAGCTGTACGAGGGCCGTGGCAGCCGTGAAGGACACCCATATGATGCATTGCAAGATGGTGATCCTGGTCGTTTGATGAGCGTTTGATGGGTCGCGCGACATGATAACGTACGCGGATTAGAGGAACAGTGCTGGGTGGGGTGAGTGAAAATTGCAGTGCGTTCACCTTCCAATTGAGCGGTGTCTCTTATATTCTTCTCAATCGACCGTGTCTAAGGAGTTGCATTCTCTCTTCCTTGAACTTTCCAAGTAATTGATCGCATCTCTGTTGTCCGTGATGGCTCATGGTTGGCCAATGGAAATCTCAATCGATCGTGTCTTGGGAGTTGCATTCTCTCTTATTTGAACTTTCCAAGCAATTGACGTTGTCGAGTGCGATTAGACGTATTGAAGAGTATCTGTTGTCGGAACAGAAGGAAGGCGTGTGCTAGGGTTTGGAAAATGCGTGGAAAAGACGGAGAAGTTTACATGAAGGGCGAGACGAAAGGGATACACATAAACTCCTACAGTAACTTTCGTTGATGTTTACAGATGAAGTCATCACCCACCTTTGTTTGAATTTGCATGTGAACATAGTTCATAAGGTTGGTCCGGTGGCAAATGGAGTTTTTGACATATTTCGCGTGAATTTACTGCAAAATTAGGTTAATCATTCGGATAAGGAAGCTTCGACTAAAAAGGTTAAAACGGGTCTTGAAAGGAGAAGTCCGATCCCGTATGGATGTTATTTATAATCGAAATGGCATTGCTGGAAAAGGGAAAAAATAAAAAATAAAAAATCTGAGTTTAAGAAAGCTGGTGTAGGAAGGACCACAATGGCCACGTCAACACATCTCTCACGTAGAGAGAGAGAGAGAGAGAGAGAGAGAGAGCGCGCGCGCACTAGACAATTTCAGCACAAAAATTGACCAAAAGCGACAGAAATTTTTGTCGCCGTAGGTCCATATGCGCTCGCCTTTCCGTTCGCTTTATCGCCTTTGCTAAAGGCTACAAGCCTATCATGATACGTTCGATGACCTTTTTATTCTGGAAAATAATTTCCATTCAAAAGTAATTTTTATCATTTCTATTCTGGCTAATAAAGAAGTAGATTTTTTTTTTAAAACTTTTGTTTACATTTAAATCTATTTCATAGCCACTTTTTATATTCTCTAAAATTTTTAAAAAAAAAAAAGAAGAAGAAAAAAAAAGGATAGTTACCAAACAGGCTTTAAATTCTTTTGTAATTTTCGTACCCTTTGATAACTCTAAAGTAACTAAGGATGTACATGACAACTAATCTATCTCTGTTCTAGAACAAATTTCTTGTTCTAGACTTGTTTCGGGAACAAAAGTTTGTTTGGTGACATAAATTTATTTTTCTTTTTCTGAAACAAATTTTTAATCCAAAACTAGGTTTGAAATAGAATTGAGAAGTAAAAATTTTTTACTTCTCCTTTTTTCTGGAATAGAAATGAGAAATAAAAATTATTTTCATCGCTTGTCTTATCTATTAGTCGCCCCAGAGGCCACCATTCATCGCCGCCAATCGCCAATTGCCGCCACTGTCCGTGGCCCGCCGGTCTCCACCATGCACCGCCCCTCAAGAGGGGGAAATTTTGTGTCGTTATCAGAACAGAAATTTTGCGTTGTTATCAAACATGAATTTTTATTTAAAAACTCATCTAGAAATAGAAAAAGAAAAAGAAAAATATATTTCTCTTGTAGAAATTAATTTCTAACCAAAATGTTATCATTCACACCTTAAACTTTGGTTGCCTTTGCAAACTCGAAAGTGACGAAATCTTATCGCCTTTGGCCACCTCTCGTCGTCGTGGGATGGCCTTAAGTCTTCTTCTTCTTCTTTTTTAATCTTCTGCAGAAAAAAGAAAAGCTACCGGGACTAAAATTATTGTCATCATTGGTCCACTTTATGTTATCTTAGGGTGATTTTTCAGTCATGTTACAGCGAGAAGTTTTCAAAAAAAAAATTTACTTTATAATCTTATTGTTGCTTTTTTTAAAGTTGATATATGACAATATAATATATTACAACAAACAAAGCTAGTTTATAAGTTAAAACCGTATCTAATAAGATCAGGGAAAAATAAAAAAGGATTGTTCATGCTCAAACATTAAAAAAAGGTAAAGTAAAAGCTAGAGAAAGAGAGAGAGATTTGATCATTGTCTATCGTGTTAAGGGGATTTGTTGAGTTTGCAAAATCTCATAATTTGGAACAATAAAGTGTAACTTATGTTTATAAAAAAAAAAAGGGAGCAAAAGAATTAACACGACCTTTAACACCTAAGATAAAAATTATGTAGCCTTTTAAACGTTACAAAAAAAATACCCAACCTTTGGCACCTTGGGCAAGAAGAACACAATGCTTCAAACTTCCAAAGGAAATTCAACTGTTCACTCGCAGGACAAAAACGATATAAATTCCTTCCATTCTCACCATTAAATCTCCACACATAACCTTACATGAGTCGCCAAGTTACTAGCACCAAAAGTGTATTATGTTAGAAACTTATACACGTAGGCAGAACACGTTGAGTTACTAGTGATGCATATTCTTTTTTTTTTTTCTTTTTTTGAATAAAAAATGAATTTTATCCTTAAATTATTGTCAGTGATAAGTTTAGAGGATCCAATTGTAATGAAATGTTATACATGGTCAAAATTTGAGTAGTAGTATGATGATGAGTTTTGTAAATCATCATTATTATTGTCATTGTTGCTGTTATTTTTCTATTCCCATACAACTTCACTATAATACACATGTTTTTCCACACTATATTTATCACACTGTCAAATTGTCACATTATATATATAAAGATGAAAGGGAGGTAAATAGTTAATTGATGATGTGGTTTCTCGAGGAATTTATAATGATGATTTTTTTATTCACAAAAATAGCTATTATCTTTGGAAAATTATCAAAGAATATATTAATCTAAGTGGAATAGAAAGTGAAGAAGAGGATTTATTTAATTGTTTTGATTTAATTTCACACTTTACTAATTATATTCTTAGTTTTAAAGGTACTATTAAATACTTTATTATTTATTGAAATAATATTTTTATATTAGATGATTTGAATAATAATTTTAATTTGTATTCCAATTGCTATATATATTGCAACATTGAATCTATTTGTCAAAATAGAATGAGAGTACAATAGCAATAGGGTGATGTGGTTGTCTTAGGAATGATGAATTTATTTTCTTTATTGAAAAGTTGAAAATGATAATATTAGTTGTATTATGAAAAGCATGCAATCGAACAATATAGTAAACCGAACAAAGAAATAAATCAGACACTAAGTTTACATGGCTGAATCTAAGTAATAGACATCGAGGTGAGCAGCATTGATGTTCATCATAAATTAAATAATACAACGGAGATTAGAATTACACTTATAAGTCATTCAAAAGTGGAGACCTTAAATTAGGGAACTTATTCATACTGGGAAACCACTTAAAGTATAAACCAACTTAAATTAGAAAATCTAGTTGAATTAGGAAAGCTTTCTTTTTTCGCTTAAACTCAAGAAATATTCTCAATAATTTTCACCCTAGCTCGACAATTGAGCCAAGTCATAGTCACTTTGCTTTGCTGCTATTCTCCCATGGTCCCTCAGGGACTCAACAACCACAAAGATCTTCCAAGCTCATTTAAGCTTCATTATAATTTTGGACCTCATCAATAAACAATTTATCTATACTTTAACTACTTCAGAAGAATTTTTTGACACAATCTTCTCAACCACATTGATAAAACAATACTATTGTTGCATTCATATATGTTAAGAGGTCGAACATGCATATTGTCAAACTCAACAATTACAACAACCATTGGCTTTGGAGGCTCCACTTCATTATAAGTACCATCCATGTCAATTACTCTATTAATCCTTACCACCTTAGGAGTTTCTGGTTGGAACTTCACCTTGAGCCAAACATTTTTTAAGTTCGTATGAATCCTACCACAAGCACTCCCATCTAGAAGTATTGGAGACTCATCAAACACAACTTCTTTGTTGATTATAGGTGAATTTAATTGCGGACACCACCACCTGTAACCCCGTTCACCTTGTGCATAGCCTAAAAATATATACTTTCCTACCCTCGCATTAATCTTACCATCACTCATCGAACATAACACATGCAACCATATATTCTAAGAATATTTTTTTCAACAATGTCATGTGAACATACTTCCTCGGTAGTCCAACATCCAATCGCAGTCAACGCGAACCTATTAATCGAATAGCTCATCATACTAAATGTATCCACAAGAAATGTCCTAACCATACCAGCATTATATAGTATTTTATGGGTTATCTCTATTAATATTCTGCTCATCAACTTTGAAATCTATTATGGTTCACCAACATTATTGTGGTGTCTTATTATGCCTTCCTTCATACATAATTTGTTTAACAGCTCTTAGCAAAACTCCATACTACTATTAATATGCACATGCTTAATGGTCTTACAAGTCTCATTTTCGATAAAAACTCTAAATTGCCTGATCTTGATAACAACGGTAAATTTGTGTGACACAAAAACTCCAGCCTTCCTCAAGTAATCATCAGCAACTATTAGCATAAATCTAGCATTCTTCCTTTAAGGAAATCATGATAGCTCACGAATATCCAAGTAAATCAACTCTGCAATCTCCGTGATTTTTTGGAGTCATACTGAACTGCACTTTTTTGTTGTTATCCCCATATACATTCAGTTTATCAGCCACATAACCACACAATAAATTCATTTCGTCTAGATACTTTAGGTTTCTATCGTTAATATGTTCCAAATGCATATGCCACAATTTAGACTCTCGAACAAATCATCCGACATCTCCATGGTGAAATTAATTACTATATCATTTTGAAGTTCATGCAAGCCACAATGCGTGATTCCTCTCATTATTATCAAGGCACCTTGAACAACCTTCAGAGCTCCACATTTTAAAACATATCAACATCCACTTAATCTAGTTACTTAAGAAAATTAGGTTTTCTTCAATCATGAAAAATGTCTTACTCCAATCAATGTCCTTACAATGCCATCATGTATTTTGATTCTGACTTTGCCAATATCTATAACTTCCTACTCAGTCTTATTCATTAATTGCACTTTACCACTATCCGTGCACCAATAAGTAGTAAGTCAATTCCTAATTGGTATAGCATGAAATGAATAACTGGAATCCATAATTCATCAATCAAATAACGAATCATCGGTGATAGGCATGACATAATAAGCACTATTCAAATTACGATCAATTATAGCTACAACATCATTCGCAGATTCCACTTTAATTCACTACTCTTATTTTTTTTTTTTTCAACTTAAGGTAATCCATTTTAAAATGCTTCCTACCACAATTTCAACGTAAAACACAACCAATCCTAGATTGTTCGCCTCTATTCAGACTTACATTACTTCTACTAACACGAGTACTAGTGTTTCATCTTCCTTCACCAACTAAATGAGCATGCACAAATTCAAATGATTCTCTTTACCAATATCCTCACTCATAGTCAAATTGCGAATATTATCGAACATCAAGCTTCTTAACCTAGAAGAATGACTAATAGTAGTAATAGTAATATCCCAACTATAAAGTAACGAGGATAACAGAATCAATGCACATATCTCATCCTCAAAGTTTATGTCAATTAAACTCATTTAATTAACAATCACATTGAATTCATTAATATGCTTAAATAATCGACGTACCTTTGCTCATTTTTAAGTTAAATAGAAGTCGCATCAAGTAGACCTTGTTGATTGCAAATGGCTTTTTATACATGTTCAATAAGGCATTTATTAAACCAACAATGATCTTCTCTTCCATAATGTGAAGCAAAACATTACAAGCCAACATCAGCCAAAGAATACCAATGCTTGTTTATCTATCAAATTCCAATTAGCATGCTTCATTGCCTTGGCTTCCTCCCAGACAAGGGCAAGTGCAGATTTCTCTAGTACATATATTTCTGAAAACCAATTATTTCTCATCAAATCTATTAATTTTAACTTTTCCTTCTTCTATCACCATCAATTAGCTTAAACTCAGGCAAGTATGGCTCTGATACCAATTGTTGCGGCAATAAATAATCGACAATAATATATAAAAAAAAAAGAGGAGGAAAATGACTATGACACGAAATTTATGTGGTTTGGTTGATGTGATCTATATTCACATAGAGAGTAGCATCGAATTTCACTATAGATAAAGCGACACAATATATATTACAACCACATTCCAACTATTCAAACACTTTCAGTGTTTACTAGCCCCTAATTACACCCAATAATTCATGGTATTTAGCCTTTAAATCTTCACGAAAAAATTACTCGTTCTCATAAAGAGAATTGCACAAAAAATTACCCGCATAATTTTGATTTTCTCAAACACTTTTGGATTACTTCAAGGTGTAATTCACAAGAAATCACCTCTTGATTTTCTGCATAAAGGAAACCCACTTCTTATATAGACAATAATTGAATTTAAAATAAGAAACATCTTTTTAGGAAACCTATTTAAATTAGGAAATTTTCATTTTTGGATTTACATGTTTTTGTTTTCAACAAAATTCTTGTTTTATGAACACTTCTTTTATTCTCCAACTTTTACTGCCATGATATGCCATAATATATTGTTAAAGTACCAAAAAAGTCTATGGCATTGGTATCTATTTAGTTCTAAACTTTTTTATTTGACCAATTTAGCCATAAGCATTTTCATATCGGTACTAATTTGGTCCTTCCAGCCAATTTTGGTCTGCTAGCACACCGACCGTTTGGTTTTCCATTTTCTTTTTCCTTTTATTTTGTTCTTATTCCTCCTTGGGCTTCTTCTACTTATAGTGGCTAGTGAGGGAGGGTTGTGAAATCCTTGTCGCGGCCTCGCCCAGCCTCACCTAGGGCCGCGGACAAGGTGGCTTCGCCCGGGTCTGGGCGAGGCTACCTTCACCTATGGCAAGGCCATGGCGAGGCTAGCCTCGCCCAAATCTAGGTGAAGCCACCTCGCTCATGGTCTCCAAGTCTCACCGGCCACTACGGGGATCCAAGGAGGAAGAAGAGCAAAAAGAAAAGGAAAAAAGAAAAGAAAAAGAAATAAAATATATATATTAAAAAATTGCCCTATCAATGTTGACCAGACGACCGACGTCCACGTCAGCGCTGACCAGCCAAAATTAGCGGAATGGACTAAATTGGTACCAACACGAGAATATTTAGGGCTGAATTGATCTAATTGAAAAATTTATGACTGAATTGGTACCAATGCACCAGGTTTAAGAGTTTTTTGGTACTTTTCTCCATAATCTATTGTACAATAATGTCAACATAAAATCTAGAAGACGTTGAACGGTTTTACAATTAAGTAAACGCGTAGATATCGTACAAAAAGAAAAATACGGATCAATCTGCAAATTCGTATTTAAAGTACCGAGAAAGTTCGTGGCTCATGTATCTCAATCTGCAAATTCGGGCCTTCACTACAGAAAAGCAACGCGTAGTTTTTGGTGTTATGCTCCTTTGCTTGTGTCTCGACGCGGGGAGAGAGAGAATACAACCAAGAAATTGAATACGAAGGGAAAATAAAATAAAAAAATATAGCCAGACCCATTTGAAAGCAAACCAACCAGTGAAAACTGCAACGATGCTTCTGGGAGAGCTTCACAGGGGCTTCTCGACGACGAAAGGGAGGGAGGGAGAGAGACGGAGTTATTACGGACCCTTCAGACAAGCAAAAAAGAACCGCGTGCCCTAATGCAGAACCAAAAGATCAATGGCGACTCCCTTCACGTTCCTTGAAGTTCTCCTGTATTTGCCTCCTCTTTCCCCATGTTCTCACGGCAGAAACCAAGAGAAAGCCAGAGTTTAGCGTCTGTGCACCATTAGCTTATTCATGTGGACTCACCCATCTTAGTCCATATTACACAACATCCCCCCAATGTAGGACTTATTTCGCCTAACACCTTGAAAAAGAAAGATCATTGAAAACCTATGGAGTCGTGAAAAAGATATTTTCTTCGGGGAATTTGAAAAAAAAAAAAAAGTACTAAGGAAAGTTTGTGTATTGTTTTGAGAATAAGCGCTTAATCTAGATTGAAATCCACTTTGTGTTAATAAGGAGGCTAAGTAAATGCAGTATTCGGATAAGATTGCAAAAAAAGAGCGCCTAAATAAGATCCCTCTTTTTCGTTATGGTTCTTTCTTCGTACGTCGAATTAGGAAAGCTCACTCAACATTCTCGGAACCAACCCAGATATCATTTCAACCTCCTTTCCTCGGAAATTCATGTGAAATGTTAGAAGTATCTAAATATCTATAACACGAATAAACTTCTTCTATAAGAGTCGAAGCCCCACTAACGCTTCAGCACGCCGGTCTCACATGTTCTCAAAACAAATGTTCCCAAATTTACATATCCTCGCTCTTCTTGTCATCGTGGCGGCCGTTAAGCAGCCAGCTGATGCCTCTTCTTCTCAGGGGGACGATGCTGATCCAGCACCAGCGGACCAGGCTGAGACCGAGAAAGACAAGCTGTCGGCTCTCTCTGATCGTGATGAAGTCCCGTTGCCCCCCTCTGATCGAAATGCAGTCCCATCTCCTCTCTCTGATAGCAACCCTATCCCAGGTTTCGATCAGATCTCTCCTCCGCAACATCACGTTATTCGCATCCGCCGCATGAGGCTCTGCATGAATCCACCTTCGGAAACCCTACTCGACTGTCACACCGTTGACATTGAGTTCATACAAGCAGCCGATGATGACGAGGCAGAAAGGAGGAGGCTTCCGCCGGTGAGTCTAGGGAAGGTGTTCCTTGGACTGACTTACCAAGCAATGGGGGCTTTCATGGTCTTCCACTTCTCGTCCTCCGCCGACATGGATATATTACGCCACTCGAAGCTTCTTTCCTTTCTCCTGAACTTCTCCGAGGTCACGGTGGTGGTAGGGTTCGCTGCTTCCTTGGTCGGGGTTTTGATGCGCGAACTATTGTCTACGGAGATGGCAATGGTTGCTGAGAAAGCGGGGTCCGCTTCCGCCGCCTTAGGGTTTTTCCTCATGATGAGCATGTTCTTGGGCAAATTGTCTGTAGGCATTGGATGGGTTTGTGGTGTTGTAACCTTTGTGGCTTTTATTTTAGTCTTCTTGAAGATGAGAAAGGCAGGCTGATCCTAGGTATACGACATTAACTAGGTCGACTTCTAGTCTCGATAGAAATTAAATCTACTTACAAATGAAACGAAGCTTGAAACCACGCTTTCAACTAGTTGGCGAGGCCACTTTTTACAAACATCCTCTCCTGAGGCCACTCCCCTTTCCTGATCTAAGGTCAGATTTCAGGAGTTTGCTCTCTTGAACTAGATCTAGATATAGATTCGAGAGCTTCTCACAGATATTTGACCCATGTTTTACATTTTGATATTGGCGTCTCTATATGGCGATGGTCATGAGGACATTGAACCTAGACACCATCACAAACCGTTGCAAATGGAGTGGAAGATCTCGGCGTGTGCTCTGAATCAAGTGATTGGCTGATCGTTTGCAGTTTTAGATCTACTCTTGAGGGATAAAAAAGTGCCTTTTAGCTGCAAGCTGTGTAATGTTATTTGCTTTCCGGCTTTTGATTTGCTTGAAAGCTATCCATGTACCTTTCAAGTGTTATTCTAATATATGAATGGCATATTTCTTTTAAAAAAAAAAGAATGTTGGTGGAGGGCAACGGGAAAAGTTTAGTGGATAACCATCGATGATGGGACTTTCTATTTGGACGGTTGCACATCTTTCTTCGAGCAAAGAGATGTTTGAATGCATCATATGTAGACTTTGCAAATTTGACATAAAAATATGTAGCTTGGGCTTTAAAGGGTATCCGTTCCAATCATCAATTACATATAAATTACTTTGAATCAGGGTTGTCTATAACTCAAAGACCTAAACATGTTCATGGGTTTGAGGAGCGTTCCATATATTGGTCTTTGGGTGGCCGAGTTTATGCATCATACGCTGTGGGTTGTCCCAAAAAAAAAAAAAAAAAACAAGAAGCGTGTTCCCAAATTTTAGATAGATCCTTTTGGCCGAGTTTATGCATCATGCGCTGTGGTTGACACTTTCTATCTTTTTCTGAGTCCAAAATTCTTTTTTGTTCCGCTTCTTAAACAGTACTGGATATGATAACATTTATCTATAAAATTGGTACAATTTGCGACAAATTGTAATAAGTGTAATGCCAACGCGAGTCTCATAGGCTTGAAATATAAACAATCATTGCTTAGCTACATTAATTCCTTCAACACCATCGGCCCCCGGGGAGTGGACCTGGGACACAGCCAAGACGGAGAAGAACACGGCCGTGGACGCCATGGAAATCACTGACAAGCAGCAGCAAGCACTAGCGATCCGGGGTATGTGGTGAACCATGAGGGAGGAATAAGCCCCGGCGAAGGCGGCCATGAGGGAGAGGACGAAGCCTTGGAAGGTCGAGGAGGACCGGCCACCCTTGAGGAACAAGGCCGGGATCGGGTTGCCATCGACAAACTCCCACGGCAGCTGTATGAGGGCCGTGGCGGCCGTGAAGGACACCCAGATGATGCACTGCAAGATGGTAATCCTGATGGTTTGATGAGTGGTTGATGGGTCATGCGACATGATAAGGTGCGCGGATCAGAGGAACAATGCTGGGAGGGGTGTGCAAAAATCGCATTGTGTTCAACTTCCGATTGAGCGGTGTCTCTTTTATCTGGGAATTAAAAAGTTGGTCAAGCGAGTCTCAGTCCACCGGCACATAGGAATTGCATTCGATTTTCTTTGAACTTTCCAAGCAATTGATCGCATCTGTTTTGTACGTTAGAGCTTATGGTGGGCCAAAGGAAATATCAATCTACCGTGTCTTTGGAGTTGTATTCTCTCTTTGCTGAACTTTCCAAGTAATTGTCGTTGCCGAGTGCAATAAGACGCATTGAAGAGTCTATCTATGGTCGGCACGGAAGAAAGGCGTGTGCAAGGATTTGGAAAAGGCGTGGAAATGGCAGAGTAGTTTACATGAAGGGGGCGATGAAAGGATGGATACAAACTCCTAAAGTACCTTTCGTTGATGCTTACAAATTAAGTCATCACCCACCTTCGTTTGAATTTGCATGGGAGCATAATTCATATATGGTCCGGTGGCAAATGGAGTTCTTGACATATTTCACTCGAATTTACTATGAAATTAGGTTTGATATGGACAAGGAAGGTTCGAGTATACAAGTTAAACGGGTCTTGAAAGGAAAAGTCCAATCCTGTACGAATTGAATTAATGGGTCTAAAATATGCAAGTTATAATCGAACCGACATTATTGGAAAAGAGGAAAAACTAAAAGAGTCAAGTTTTTTTTTTTTTTTTTTTTTTGGTCGAAAAAAGAGTCGAGTTTAAAATATGCATGTTTTAATCGAAATGGTATTACTAGAAAAGAGGAACAAATAAAAGAGTCGTGAGTTTAAAATATACATGTTTTAATGGAATTTGGTAATTTCTAGTTTATATATGATCACTGGTCCTACAAAAATATTTTAACCCATTTAAGGAAAGCTCTCCAAAATTGAAGTAATCATATATGATCCATTTAAAAATTGACCAAAAGCAACATAAATTTTGCTCGCCTTAGGTCCATACCATCGCCTATCCGTTTGCTCCATCATCTTTGCTTAAGGCTATAAAATTTTTTGTAATTTTTTATATCCTTTGGTCCGTCTAAGGCAACAAACTTTTGTCGCCTTTGCAAACTCTAAAGCCACGAAATCCGGTCGCCTTCGGCTACCTCTTGTCGTCTTGGGTGGCCTTTGGTGGTTCTTTTTTCTCTCTCTTTTTTTTTTTTTTTCACCTTTTGCAGAAAAACATAGCTATCGGGACTAAAATTCTTGTCACCATCGGTTTGCTTTATGTTGTTTTAGGGTGGATTTTCAGACGTGTTACAGCGAAATGTTTTCACAATTTTTTTTTTTTCACTTTAGAATCTTATTATTGCTTACTTGAAAGTCGAAATATGGCAACATAGTATATTATAACACGAGCCACGTTGTTTTGCCAAAAAAGCGATTTATCTTATAAATTGTTGTAATTGACTTGACAATGACCGTGAAATGGCTGTTTATTGATTCTGAACAGGAAAGCTAATTAATGGATATTAAAATATAGGAAAGGAAAATATACTGGAAATTTAAGATAAATATAAATTTATAAGAGCGTGAGTTATATGATAGATTACGTTATGAAAGTAAGTGATCAAATAATAAAATAGACAAAATAAGGAAATACACCAAACACCAAGTTTACGTGACTCAGTTATAGTGATTTGTGTCCGTGGGAAGAGCATCAACCAATTTCACTCTAGATCAAGTAATACAATGAAAATTACCACACACTCGAGTCATTTAAACACTTTTTAGTATTTTCCAAATCTCAAAAGCACCTAATAACTCGTGCAATATTTAGCCCAACAATTTCTCCCTAAATAATCTCTCAATCTCACAAAAAAAATTATACACAAATTCTTCTCATAAGAATTTAATCTCGGTTACGAACACCAGCACCCTAATGTAATTATCCGAACTTTGAATCCCCATGATGAAGTTCTCTGCGCGCCAAGCACTCACTGCGCTTCAAGGCTAAATCAATAGAAGCGCTTGAAGACTTTCCACAAGCGTGTATTTATATAATATATTTGAAGAAGGAAACTAAATATAAGTCTGACCAAAACAAAGGAATTCCACGCAAAAAGAAATCCTCACACGGCATCCTTCTTAGATTCGGTCAATAATGTCCATGATCAACTTTCCTATTTATTTCACCTTGGCAACTCCATTACCCAAGAAATTTATGTGCCCATCTTTCCTTTTTTTAAATTATCAATTTCCGAAATTCAGATTTTTGTTAGGCTCAAACTCAAAATATATTTTAACAGATTAGATAACATTTTATAGAGAATACAAAGTACGTATTAATATCCCACAATCACGATTACTTAGGAGTAGTTATTGATTTCAAATGCGCCAATAACTCAGGATCTTCTAAGAGATTACAACCTAAACACACGATCTCTATTTATTTATTTTTTATCGATCGTACTCTACTTTTAATCTAACTCTCATTTTCAAACTTTTGCCCTACCTCCTTATAGAGCATGAAAGTCGAAACTCATATACGATCTCTAGTTATCTAGTAGTAATTGTCTATAGAGAGTTAAAAATACTGAGACTATAGGCATAACCACCCAGCAGATTTACAATTGTGTGGATCCATCTTCTTTATATTCGAGCTTCAACGGATAATTCTAATGATGAGTTGTCAGCTCCCGTTCAAGTTGCGGACCCTTTTGTCTTCATTGAAGACTTCTCTGCTTTGACCAGGCTTGCTCTTATCAACTGAACTTGCTACTTGTCGATGTCAAGAGCCGGTAATTTTTTTGGTATCAACACAAGTGCATGTCGTGCCTGAAAATATCTCATCCCTGGTTTCCTTGGCAGTCCTCGACTCTGCAATCAGTTTCTGCTTCTTCCATCCATGTCTAACAGCAGTTGTCAATTGGCATCTGTGGACCATCATCTTCTGTAGCATAATCTATGTAGGTTTATGAAATTTAAGGGCGTAGAATCATGTGATTTTAATTTGAATATCATATAGAAACTAGAGGATATATGACGTAAGTAGGTTGACGGCTTTTATGATTTTCTAATTCCTTAAATCATTTTAATTTACTGTTTTGTTGGCATCTCACACTTCTCGTACGATATTGTCCATTTATCAAGAAATTTTTAAACATTCTAACACATGTTATATCTGCACTTAATTTCATAGAAGAGATATCAAGCGATCACATGTTTAATATTAGTGTGATTAACTTAACCTATATTTTTCCAGAAATTTATTGCTGGAAAATTGTTATAAATCATCTATGAATTTCGGTCTAATGTGCAATGTCGTCCCTAGATTTTTAATTTATTCAATATAATTTATAAATTATTGTTGAATGTACAATCTAGTCCATGAACTACATGATAATGTCAAATGCCATCATTCCATGAATTCAAGTTAATGCAATCTACTGAAGTGGCTTTTAATCCGTTAAGTTTAAATGGAGGACAACTGAAAAAGAAGAAGAAGTTACGTGTAGATTATTTAAGTAAGATATTTATTCCGAATTGAGATATATAGTCTACATCATCAAAAAAACGATGAACGTACTGATGTCTTAATTTTCTTCTTCTTTTTCTAAAGTAGATGGATGGAAAGATGGATGAGTTAACTTATCATTTTAAAAATCTGATTCAGCATATAATAATTTACGTCATCTAATAAATTAATGGAAGGACTACATTTAACATTTTCCAATAGTACAAGGTTCGTACTAAAACAAATTTAAACTCCAGGGATCGCATGAATTAAAGATCATGACCATTTATATTATTTTCCTTTTATAGCCTGTCTTGCTAAGTGGTAACTAAATATGGGTTTATTGGTCGTGGACTTGTTTTCCTTCTAGCAATTTCCGAGAAACTTGTCGGAAAAAATGTCACGAGCTGAAGTTCATGGACGTTGAACGCGCCACTTGGGCGACCAAAGCTAATTTTCTATTCATTTGATAAAGCAGTATGTCCAGGACAACTTTTAAGTAATGTGAAAAACATTTGCTGTTACAAACAAGTGAAAATCGAGGGAGAGTGCAAAAGGGCGAACGCTTGTATCTTCACTTTTGCGGTGGACAAAAATCTTATCATTAAGGTGACAAAAATTAAATGATTAATGCCCAAGAAAAGGGAAGAATGTTCTGCGCGGATAAATTCCAGTTAATATTGATAAGGTTCGAAAATTGATGGTAAAAGAATGATTGGTGGCTTATTGGTAAGTTTCCAGTTGATATTTCATGATGGGATTTTCGCAACTGTGTTACGTCACGCCGCTAGGAAAATCATGTTTATGTTTAGAATTTTAAATAGCCACATAAGAGCCAAAGATCCACTGAAGCGATTTTATCCAGTTTACATAATAAAGATGAATCTAAACAAACAAATATAGTCAAGGGATGGCATATATAAATACAAACATTCAAGGAGATTGAGCTTACTCGCTTAATTAAATGATCTCAGAGTATAATGGGAGGAAAAATCGAATCCAGGGAAAATCTTATGAAAATTGAAATTGTTTCCCATTGGTTTGGAAAGGAGCAAATGCATACATCGTTAGAATAGTAAAAATCAATTCTTATGTTGTAAGAAGCAGCGAAGAAAAAGTTTGGAGCTTATCCCAATTTTTTTCGTCCCTTATTCCCATTGCCAAACAAAGCATAGCGAGCTCAAATTTTATGGATGGTAATTTGGACATGACACAAATACTCAATCCAAAATTTGCACTTTACTCGAAAAATGAGACAAGGCAAAAAATGAAAGGGTCTAGAAAATTGGTAAAATTGAATATTTAAAGAGTGAGAGAAAGACTAACCAAATCCTAAAGAAATCATCAGGACATCAAATTATAAGGATGATAACTTTTGATATAGTATGATCATATAATTTCGATAGCATGATATTGAGTTGTCAAGATAAATCAAATACAAAGGAATGGGATGAATTATCAACTCTAATGAGCAATGACCAACTCTTGCTAATCAAAATCAAAGACTTATAAGCTATTAACTTTTAGGGTCTTGGTTGAAACTTTAGGGCATGTTTATTCTTTAATTTAACTTGAGTAAGCAATACTTCTTTATTTTCTCAGTAAAATTTTAATTTTATCAAAATTTTGAAATATTATGAAAAAACCGTATACGAATCTACGTATCAACATTAGTATGTCGTGAAAAATTTTAGTACTTTTGATAAAAAAAAAAAAAAGTTAAGTTGCACATGCTACTAGTTTCAAATAAAATGAGGAAAAAAGAAAATAATTTAGATAGGAAATTGTAAACCACTAGGATTTGTCTCAATGTCCATCATTTTAATATGGAAGAGAAATGTGAGAGATTCGAATTCCCACATTCTCAATTTGTTGAGGTTAGGGCTAAGACGATTTAGTTTTAAGCGTGGATTTCGACTTTCATGCATTGCAATAAGGCAAAACAAAAATCTGAGAGTAACAATTAGAGTAGAAGTAAAGTAGGAGCGATCGAAAAAGAAAATAAGAATGAAATGGTACAATTATCCAGACGAAAACATAAATAGCAAAAGAAAAGGCAGAAAAGAAATTAACGTTGACACGTCTGCCCTAGTTGAAAATAAAACTTCCTCCCTTGCAAGGCTCAGCCCAGGCGGCGGATATAAAAGATACATCTGCCTCTCTCTCTCTCTCTCTCTCTCTCTGTCTCTCTGTTTTTGAGTCTCACTTACCTGCAGTCCCTGCCTCAATCGGCTTCAAATTTGCCGATTCGAGCGTTCATGTATTTCGATTTATGTCCTAGTTTGATGCACCGACAAGCCCCTTGTTTCCTCTAATGTCTGGATTCAAGGAAAAATTCGAGAGAAGGTGGTATCAAAGGTGCAATATTTAAGGATTGGCAGAAACAGAGCATTGTGCTGCTGTGCATTGGATTAAGAGGGTATCTCTTGCACGCACTCTGCTTTCTGCCAACAGATCAAAGTCCCTCGCTTTAAGCCCGTGCCCCACTTTTTCTGGGTTCCCCTTCATTCAACCTTGCTCGCCTAAATGTCTGTCCTTGATTTGAAAAAGTGTCCACTGTTTTCTTGATCTTGGTAGTTTTCATTTGCCCACCGCGCATCCTATCGTTTGATGTGGCGGTGTGTTTTTTACTTGCTTTTCTTTACTTATCTGATCAAGGATTAGTGACAAAAGTTTCGCTTTTGTTTTGGTGTCAAGCTTTTGAGATGATGGTCAGTCGCGTGTTATTGTCGTAGTACTTTTTTTGAAGCTGGGGTGTCGCTTAATTTGGCTAGCTGTTTGGTTTCGTGCCTGTGCTTTTCATTGCACCGGATGCGGTTGAGGCAAAATGATGAGTTTTTTGCATCTGAAAATGGTGTGGATTGCCATATCACATAGGTCTTCAAAGTTCTCTGATTGCTTCTTGATATGTCAGAAGCTAATGATAAATGCTGAAATTTCCCACTAATCATTTGATTTTGTGCGTTTGTGTGAATATATGGTTGTGCCTAAAGTATTTATATTGGTCTACGGCCTGTGGTTGCCTGTTGGGTCGGTTTGATATTTCAAAGTTCTTTTTGTCCCCTTTCTAATTCTCCGAGTGTATATTACCTTGATCACATGTGCCTTTGCTGAGTTCAGAGTGTCATCTGCTACTTCGTCTGAACAGTTCCTGCATTCATAGAGTAACGGGAATAAAAAATAGCGCAGTCAGTCCATGTGTAAATTTGTGCTGGTAGCGATGTTTTTGACATGTTTAAATTATTTGCTGCATATTGTTCTTTCCAAAAATGATTATAACTTTCTTATAGGAGGTTGATTGTACAAGCTTTTATACGAGATCTGCGGGATTTTTAGTCTTGCTTTCATTTTTGTGGTTTTCCATATGGAATGGCACTTATGATGAGGCTTCGGTTCATTTATCACAGTGTCAACGCAGGTTACTTGTCATGGTAGTTTCCCACTATCTAAGTGTTTTCCCCTTGTGTTCCTCTCAGAGGTTCCTGAATGAAAATAGGGAGTAAATCGAGTTGGAGATGAACAATTCTTGCCTAGTGATACTAGTGTCATCTTCGGTCCAAATCAGAGTTCAATGTACAGTTGCTATATCCAGAATCTTTTGTTGCTGCTGTCGATTAACTAGCTCTTACTAAGCTAACAAGTCTTTCTCGGCTACATTCTAAAAGCTATATTTGTTACTTTTTTCTTCACAAGACCTTGTCTCTTTTGAATGAAAGCAAATGATGAGCTTATGAAACTGAATTTCATGTTGAAATCAATATCATATGGTCTTCAAAGTTCTCTGATGCTTTTTTTATCTTCTATTATCATGGCTCATGCTTCTGTAAGAGCTAGTACATATTTGCATGGCTGGTGCCACTAGGGTGACTCTGTCACATTTCCTGGTGGTACGTACTGATTGAGGTTTGAGTGTACTGTACTTGTTGGTAATATTGGGGGAATCCTGATTAAGTCCCTGAAATTCTGGTTGAATGTCTGATGAGATTCATCTGTCATTACTGTGTTGAAATTCAGTCAAATGGTTTTTTTGGTAAGGGAAATTCAGTCAAATGGTTGCTTCCCTATAATTTACGTAATTCCCATCTGTTTCTTTTCACCACTGAGTGATACGCATTTGTTCAAGCTCACTGATTTTCTTACTAAAGAGCTTTTATTTGCTCAAGAATGTGTTTTTGGTATTTGTATACATGCTTGTTTCTGATGGAAAACAAGGCACCATTATTCATAGTCTGTGATGCACTTGTCTCACAGGCTATACGAGCATGGTGCAATAGTAAAGAGTCTCCCTTGTTCAGTTTTGCTCACTTGATCAGCTGACAGATGCAGCAAGAACTGGGAAGAACACATCTTTTGTCATATTTTCGCTTTTAAACATGCATGCTGCTATGCTTTGTTCATAGATGTGGGTACTAGGTGATATTTACAATGCGCTGTTGGGGAAAGCCTTTCTGCCCACAGGAGTGAGACAATTCTAACTTTTCTTTGTTGGATTTTTTTGTATTTTGCTCTCTTCTACCTGCTGGGTAAGATGCTGCTCCTTCTATCATTGGATGTGTTTTGGGCCAAACTTTGATGCCAACAGTAAATTTCATTGCTAAGTCGTCAAAGATTCACAAACATGGGGAGAGGGACTGAAAAAGTGTAGGGTAACACCGCACAATGTCTACACATTGATTTCTCAAACAGATTCATCATAAAACATGATAAGAACATGATTTTGTGGCGAATACTTAGTCCAATACCGCACCAAACATGTGTGTTGACGTTAAGACAGCATGACTAGCATTTGAAGGACAATAAGCTCTCTGTTTTTTTTGGTTGAAGAATGATCACCTTTGCTTAAGCACAAATGTTTCCTCGAATTATCATGGAAATTCTTTAACAGGAGCGTACAGTCATCAGGTCCACCGCAAGTGCAATGTTGGTGATCCCCTTATACATGTACATTTTCATGTGGAGAGAGTGGGATTTTCCACAGTCAAGCATGTCAAATTGCGTAATTTTTCCGTACAGTCTCATTATGGATTGATTTTGGGTCGGGGTCTGCGTCATTTTATTGATTAGCTGCTACAATTTCATATCAGCAGAAAGTAGGCGGAATATTAAGGTTTTTGCCTTTTGGATGATCACGTCATGTTATTTATGAAAGGGTCATAGTAACGAATGTCCGCTGTAAACGATAACTTGTTTCGACGCAGCAACACCTGACTGGCTCCTGAACAGATTGGAAAAGAAAGATTGAGGTATTCTTTTTAGGCTTCATATGCCAAAGACGATCTCACGGATCTGAAGAGGGGAAGAATGGATTTTTCAAACCATTTGTAGTATGATTGATCATGTTTAGATACTCTATCAAATGTAGACACGAACTCTGTCGAGTCTATCATACCCTCATTTAAACTCTCTCATGAGTCAACTTTTACATAACGTAATTATAAAAAGAGATTAAATCTTAGTTAAATGGTTTTATGGAGAATTAAGGGAGTAATAAACTTATTTATTTTTGGCGAGTCCGCTTCTATAGAATTTAAAATTCATATATTTCCACCAAGCATAGGACTTTGTATGCTTAATTTTGTTTAACATTGAATTTGTACACCAATAAGAACCAAATTCTCCCATACGCCTATATCTATCCGTTAACTTATCGAGTCAAGCCCCGTATAATTAGGGAGCTAATGAAAGGCGAAATTTAGTGCTATGATAGGAATTTGTGTGATTCTCTTCCAAATTGAATGTTGACTAATTTAGAAAAGGAAAATGCATTATTACGAATTGCCTTTAAATGTGCGGAAAAATACAACACTGCTTGCAACTTTCAAAGCCATGTTTTCCTCCAAATCGTTGCAAGTTCCCAAACGTACTTTCACGATGATTGACTTGTAACCAACCCTCTTTTGCACATTTAGAGGAGCAATAATTGAGATATCTTTCCCTTCATTCGATCCACGGAAATGCCATTTGGAGGCCTCCCAAACAGGGTCCTCTCCCACATCCGGGGGATGCCGGATCATCGAGACAGGACAATTGGACCACGGTAGAGACTGGTTTGGTATTTGCCGATGTGGGCAGAGAAAGGTTTTTCTAAATGAGAAAAACGTGCCAAATTAAGGACCTTTGTCCTTACCATGATTGACCCTTGATTATCCACTGAAAAATAAAAGGGAACCGGCCTAGAAAACAACTCGAAAAGAAAAGGGCCGAGGCCTTACTTAATATGGGACGTGATCTATGCAATGTGACAGAAGAGGACGCCCGAGGTTTCTCCATATTCAAATGCATCGCCTAAGGAAATCTTCGAGTGGATGGGTAGCTAACTTCAATCCCCCCACCTGTCATGGCTAAATGGGCTAAAAGCGCTTCATGCTCGAAGAAAAGGACTTCATCCTTGTCGCTAAATCTAGACTCTAGAGAAATTTAGGTATGTCCAAATTTCATATTGGGTCCCGCTAGATGGTTAAATCTATCTCAAAAGTTAATGCCTGTATGTCCATGAACTTAGTTTTGTTTGGGGTTACATTGGAATAGATGGGGGTACTCCTAAGGCACGACTAGATGAGGTCGGATCACAAGAAAGTACTTACCTATGAGATTCTGATTTTGGCATGGATGGTTTGCCTTTAAGCAAACTAAAGAGATGAATTTAATTTGAGTTCAAGAAGGCTATGAATTTGTACTTTGCTATTAGCAAAAGGAACGTTGACTCAAAGTGCTTTTGTGGAAAAGTTGTTTGATAATTGGTATTTCCAGATACTTAATTTGACGCAACTTCAACATGAAAATTGAAACCGAACAGAAAGAGATATAGAAGTGAAGAGAGCTAGAGAAGCATTCATAGCGGCACAAGGGGTACATTGCAGCATGACCAAAGCCGCAAGGATAGAGGGGCCACATGAACCCAGCGAGATCTAACTGGTTTAGAGATGCAAGGGATCGTAGCGAGGCGACACTAGATCGAGCAACTTGCCTCTATTATACGAGATGATCACCGCCACCTCCCTCCCTCCCTCCCTCCCTCCCTCTCCACGCGCGTGCGCGTGCATGTTCTTACACCTCGATCTAATCAACTCAAGGGCGGCAACAGCAAATTTCATACAAGGCATGTGATCCTAGGCAAGCAATTGTAGGCGGAAGCAGCAACATCTCCGTCAATGTTTCAACCGACTGCTGATTGAGCTTCGCTCCTGACAATTGTTGCATGGGTTTAGGTATACTAAGGGAAAAAATGGTAGTATGATAGCACAGTGAGGGTAAAGGAGGAAGAGGAAAAGTCCCTTGACCAACATTTTTAAAATGTTGTAAGCTCAAGATCAGTGGGTCCTTGAATTTTGGATTTTGGAAAGGCTGTTTTTGGTAAGTCTTCCCAAACACCAAAAGTTTCGCTAGAATGTTGTTTTTTTTAAAGAAAATTATATTCATTGCTGAAAAGAATACAAAAGAAGTACATAGCAATTTAATTTAGTATATGAAAGGCAATAAGATACATCCTAATTGCAAGAATATAATCAATCCGAAAAATTGGGATTGTGTATCTCCTCTAGTGATGGACTTGATAAACTTATTATTATGAGACATCTTTATCAACAGTTTTTTTTTTTTTTCACATTTAATGGATAATTTCTGCAGAAAATTTAATAAGCAAATAAATCAAAGGATAGGATAGGCAATATCTTTTTCTTCCAAACTTCTAAAAAAGGCCATTAATACCCCCAATGTTGGAAAGCTCGTTAGTATATAATCATATCAAAGACGTGAGAAATTTCTAAAATTCAGTAGTCTTACATACAACCTCATTTTTCATAGCACTTTTATATTTGACTAAAAGAACCCTTCATAATGCCATAAGTTGATTCTATCTGTTACAATGGTTATACTTAATTACAACGGTGTGACATATGATTATACTTTTAATTGGGGTACCATATAAGCAAAGACATTAGCTTTTAAGATGGTCTTATCTTCTAAGATTTATGCTGCCTCATAAGAACTAAGGCCACATGTGATGTTACAAGCGACCTAATTAAGGTTATCCGGTTCTTTTTTTATTTTTTTCCTGTTTTGTTGATCAAGGAAAATCTAAATTGCAAAATCAGTCATTTTGCACTCAAATATCTACATGGCAAACATATAAGGCCCTCTATATAAAGCAAACCCTACCCAATGTCAATAATCAATGTGATGGGCACATGAAGGGCATGGATTGGAGCTGTAAAAGAAGCAAAAAAAAAAGGCTGACTTTACGTTGCCTTTATTTTCCTTAATTTTAGTTATATCATAGACATAAATGGGTGCCTAACAATGATGACCACATCGATGGGAAATGATTGAGAATAAAAAGCAAAAATTCATTAGACAAGTGACATTTACCCGCCCATGTGTTTCGTTTTCATCTGGTTAGCTCTGCAGGGGATGATGTAGAGATAGGGCTTGTCCTTAATCGATTAGGCAAATTTTGGCCCCGAAGAAAGGACAGAGAAAAAGGAAAAAATTGATGAGGCAATCCCTAGGATGAAGATCAGGAGGAGGACACATACGTGGCAACGAATTTTGCATGGCATTAACTTTCCCAATAACTCTATATTTGGAATCCAAAACATGTACTGTGGGTTCTTATTAATGGAGGACCTAGTGTTTGGTTTTGCCATCATTCTGCTTAGTACAAGCAATAATATCATGATCGATAGACTAATAGACTCGAGTGCAGGTACAACGATCTAGCATGCTGCATATGATTTAAGCCCTCCCAAAGAGATGGCGATCATTTGAAGATGAGTTTTACTCATAATTACTTCATTGGATTGTCATATTCAATCAAGAATTTGGATTATTACGACTGTAAACACTCCATCTCGACTTGAATTCATGTATGAACCAATGGTTTAGTCAAATTTTAAAGTTGCGAGCGGCTGAATTTGACCTATTGGGAGTGGGTAATAAGTCCATCTCTACCAGCAAGCTGCGTGCCTCTTCTTAAAAGAGATCACTAATTCAAAGCATGTGCTAAGACCTAGCAATCCTCTTGCTAAAGAGTCCTTAATTCTATGTTACCTCAACGAGACTAAAGCGATCTCCCATTATTCTCTTACCTCATGCTGGCCACCATAACATGGGAGATAGAAAAAGGATTAGGTTTCTAAGCAAAAAGTGGACGATCTTTCTACATTTGTTGGCAACATCATTTCTTCAATAAATAAAAAAGAATATATTATATGGTAGATGAAGAAAAAGCTAGCTAGTGAAAAATAGGAAAGAAAAATAAAAATAAAAAGAGACTGCAAAAGCTTACAAGACATTTAATCATTCTCCAAAATCTTCTCTTGATCCGCAATGATGCTTGCATGAAATTCATGCAAAAAGGAAGATGATATCATTGCTATTTGGTATACAATCTCTGTAATATCCAACGGACATTCCACCCCCCTACCATCCAATTCGATAGGTCTTTAAAATCTTACATTGATATATTAGGAACATCGAAAGTAGACTCTTCTTTTGCTATCCGTAGAAGGAAAGAGGTCATAAAGAATATATATAATTAGGTTGGAGTAAGCAAGCCCTTGAAACGCACATGTAGCTAACTTAGGATAAGCTGTTTTCGAGCTTGAAAATGTAGGCCTATCATGACTAAGAAATAATTGGGAGCTAGCCAAACTTTCATATACCCTTTTGCTTGGTGAAAAAACAAAAAAGCGGAAAGTACTCTTAGAATATCTATATGCAGTACTATCTATAGTAAAGTTTTGGGCAAAATAGGGAGAAAAGAAATAAAAAACATAGGGGTTGACCGGGTCATCTCCACAATCACAGTGGCGGTACATAATTGTCCCTGGAAATGATAGTCTAGCTGCCTTTCTTAGCTTAATCTAAGCTATGTTAGATTCACTTTGTTTAAGTGTGAGGTCTTCTTTTTGTTTATGGGTTCGGCGGCTTCGATTACAACTTTTCAAACTTGAGATTAGGCAAACCTATATAGATTATTACTCGTCCAAATTATTGATTTGGTTTTCGACATCATATATGATCATGTTATGGCACGATTTGCAAAAGCTTTTTTACGATCTTGGTTTCAATTCTTCGGTTGCGCAACCTTGTCATGGACATGCCATAGAAAATTACAGCTACTTTAAACAAAAAGAGATATGTGAAGGAATGGACGATTTTTGGCAATGGTAATACTAGGTAGCTTGAAATAAACGAGAGCAAAAAACGTGCATCTTTTTCATTTGATTAAAAAGCTGATTATGACCAAAGAAACCTAAATTTTCATTGTGGGCAGAGAGAGAGAGAGAGAGAGAGAGAGAGAGTAATGATCAAGGAGTTAGATTAAAGAAATACTAAGCTCTTGTTGAGAGATCTCGAATCCCCAACTCCATCCCATGTTTGCTTTGGTGATGTGATTTGGTTTTAGCTTGGAGTATTTGTAAAGCCTTTTTTTTCTCCAAAAGCAGAGCCAAATGCCAACCATGAACCAACTCCCTCACCAATTTAATTATGCACAAAACCTGCTTAAACAAACACTAAAGAATTCTGTTATCTTTCATCGTTTACCTATAGGACATCAATCAATAGGCCCCTCTCCCATGAAAGGGCACACCACCACACGTGGCAACACTTCACTGGCCAAGCTCTTGGCTTCCTCATAATCTAATTGGAGAAATTGGTACAAAAGGAATCTGATCCTCTTTTCTTTAATAGGGGCTGAGGGGTCTCTTATATCATTATTGTCTTCTTCCTTGGACTCTTCTCTCCTCAAAGATCCTTGTTCATGGTTTCTTGTACAATGCGCAGAATTGTAATGATATGAGACTGCATGCATGGGTTTGTGTAATCAAAAATAATCTTTACCTAGCTTTATTTATTCCCCATTTCTTTGTTAATACTCCTAGTGAAGCTAACCCAATCAATACAAATCATTTTGGGTCCTTACTTAGTCAGTTTTATAAAGGGTGTGTGCGTTCAAATACAAGTTAGGGTTGTTTGTGTGTGAGAGAGAGAGAGAGAGAGAGAGAGAGAGAGAGATTCCATTATTTTAAAAAGCTTAGGTCTCTGTGATTGCAAGTCCCTATGCCAACTAATAATGACATGAGAGAAAGAGAGGGGGAAAAGGGACAAGTCCTTCAGTGGCATTAGATGTAAAATGCATGCAAATTTGGAGAGGAATGATCCTTCACGAAAAAGCTTAGTTTAAAGAACCAAAAAATTATATTAATTAAAAAGGAATTATTATTATGGTCAAGCCTGAGAGTTGCAAGTCAAGCTCCTGTCCCAACATCAGATGTGTCCATTTTGGTGCGAGAAATGCAAATTTTTCCTAACATGGGCAGGTCAAATTTAGCGGGGTTCACCCTTTAAAAAAAAAAAAAAAGATTAAAACAACCTGCGTAGAGTTGGCATGTTCAGTTCACCAGAAGTACTTAAAAAAATACATTTGACTCGTATATGAGTGGACTTTAATTTAATCCAAGTTTAATCAGACCTACATATCTACTACAGAGGTTTATTTAAACCTGACAATGACAGTGAGAATATGATTTATAATCTATAAAGGAAAAAAGAATCATACAACAAGCTCCTAATTTCTCTGGGCATCATTTATTGATGTTTTCAAATTGCAACATGTACTCCCTATATCACAATCCTCCAAGTGTTCTAACTTTCATTGTTAGATGCCCTTTTGCTCAGTCGACTTTTACAAAATATATATTATTCGTGAAGGTTGTATGGATGCATTTCATATTGGGTGCAGGACTTGGATCTTAATATCCAAAGGGATTAATCCTGCTCGCCTCTTCCCACCATTTAACTTATCAAAAAGCACATATTCATATCTATGGTAACTTAATTCTAAGATATAATAACATTGAAAATAAAAAATAAACATGTTACTTATCATTTCATACGTTTTATAAAGGATTTGTAAATAAAAAATATGATAAATTAGCATTTACCTAAATATTTTACACGATACCATGTATCTTCCTATAAGGTACATAGTAGGACAATTCCAAAACCCCAAAGCTTACTTGTGCTCACCGATTTTGGAATTTTAGAGTATGGAACTTATCTTACTATCTCTGATGTACATCCTCATATCTATTTAGCAGTGCTAATTCCAAAGGTTCCACTAGTTTCACGTGTTTCCTTGCACATCCTAGAGGAGATGACATTGGGGCATGATGCTAAGGGTTTTTAGAAGATGCTTTGCTTACTCACTTAGGCAAATCAAGAAATAGAATTGAATGGGATAAGGCAAGTATAAGTGTGGGAATACATATATTCAGTTGAAGTTTTTATAGACCAAGGATGAGATTTAGCATAAATAAAATATCGAGCAAAGTCAAATATTGTAAAATACACCTAAGAAAGATAATTAAAGCCCTAATATAAGGTGGTGACAAGTGTCGTGAACGAGAGAGAAATGTATTTCCTAATGCAATGATGATCATCCCACAATGGTAGATTCTATGTTTGTATTTAGTAGTGACAATGGCGGGATCAGTGATTGTGGTAACAAAATTAATTGTTTTTCGAAATCAATAAACCATTTGAAATTTTAACTAAACTTTTTTCATTTAAAGTGTCCTGTTAGCCATACGAAGGATACACTAATCTTGACTCATCCGATCTCTTATGGAGGCCTATTAAGCACGCCTTTAAAGGCATGGAGCAACCTAAAAGCGTAGGGAAAATACTTTGCGAACCTGGGAAAAACAAATGCATCCGAAGCAGCAGCTCTCAGGACACTAATCACGCTGACAAAACGCGATCTCCTCCGGTCAAACGGCAGGAATGAGGACAGATAAGACGGTCAAGTTATCATCACGCCTAGAGATACCGCTAAGATCTCTCTCTGCCCCCACGAGGTATGCAGGTACAGATACTCTGCGTGACCCGTATGGCAACCTGGTCATCTCCTACAAGCTTTAATTAAATCGGCAACTGGGGTTTTTCAATTGAATAAAGCCAACGGAGGGCGGGCTAGATCTTCGGCTCCTCTTCTTGACCAGCTGAGCAAAGCAAAAGACACTCCCCCCGAATTTAAAAAGATCGAACTGCAACTTTGTTCTGCACATCTCCCGAGGCAAGTTTAAAAAAAAAAAAAATTGCAGGACAATGTGAAAGAGAAAGACGAACAAGGGAAAAGCCCCTAATGGGCAGAGTTGGCAATGTCAGTCGCTTCTCTAGCTCGAACTGGCATTCTTACTATTTACATGTTTTAAAAACAGAATTCCTCATTATTATTATTATTATTATTATTATTGTGTGCTGAGTAAAGTTGGAAAAAAAAAAAAATATGAAAGGACCACCCTCAAAGGAAAAAGCCAAGACACAAAAAGTAAAGAGTGGTGAAGAAGGCTTTAGTGAAATTGTTTCATTAGTTTAAGCGATGAGATTTATTAATTTACGGTAGCAGTGGCGGTGGTTAATCATCAAGAGCTCTCTTTTTGATGCAAGCGTGGGTATAAATGCAGGGAGTTTTGCTCTTGCTTGCTTCTCTCTCCTTCTCTCTCTCTCTCCCTCTCCCTCTCTTCCTTCACTTTCTCTCACTTTCTTTTTGGTGTTGACAGTGTCTGTGGCAGATTTTTCTCTTTTTCCCTTCCCTCTGAGCTAGAAAGAAACAGGGGAGAGCGAGGTTCTTGAGTGGCGAAAAGCTCGAATTCGATGGAGGGGTTCCGCGAAAAGATTTTTGGAAATGGAGGGGAGATCAACAAAAGCAGAGCAGAATCTGAAATGGGTATCTCTCTCTAGCTACTTTTGGCCTGGTTTTCTTTATAAAAAAAAAAAAAAAAAGTTCTTGGGGCTCTCTGCTTTAAGGGTTCTGTTAAAATTCTGACTAGGGTTTTGAATGCTGCATTTATTGTACTGAAATCAATGTGTGGCTTTCTTTTGTTTTTTCATCGATTGACTGCTTCCTTGGACTTTTCTTCTGTGTTCCCCTCAGGCTCTGTGTCTCTGTGTTCATCGTCTTTCTCTCTGAGTTTCGTCTATCTTTTTCGTGGTGAGGGCTTCATTTATGTCGTTTGGTACTTCAATGTTTCGGTACGTAGCTTTTCAAAAATGTTTGCCCTCAAAAGTTCGCGACGAGTCTGTGATCTCTTTACACAAGTCAGTCGTGTTTCTTTTGTAACTTTGATGCATATGCCTTCCCCAACCCTTGTCCCTTTGGTTAGCTTCATCTGGTTACATTTTATTGTCTATTCTATGTTCTGGATATGCTCTGTAACTGAGGAATATTGTCCATCCCACTTTTCCAGTTTCATCTTTCTTCTTTTCCTCAATTTCTTGTTGCTCCGTTTTCTGGTTGAAGTCTAATTTGTTGTTCTTACAATGTCTTGTTTCCAAAATTTCACATCTTTTTTTTTTTTTTTTTTTGTGCGTTTCGTTGGTTAACTGGGTGTTGGCCTAATTTCCAGGTTCACTATATGTTCTGCTAGAGGCCTAAAGATAAGAAATAGATTCCGGGTTTTCTCTTAACAAGAGAAACTTAGGTGGTAGAGAGATAAGAGATAGACTCCGGGTTGCTTAACCAGAAAAGCTTCGGAGGGACGGAGACCGCGTGCCAGCTGCTACTCTTCTGATCGCCCTACAGTGATGGACTCAGATGACAAGGATAAGTTTGAGCCGGCTAAACAGAATGAGGACCCTATGAACTTCATTTCAGCTAGCATTTCCTCAGACTGGCAATTCTGCAGTGCAAATCTTTCAAGCGCGCCAATGAATTTGGTTAGATCGGGCAATTCAATGGCTGTTTGTAGGGAAGATCTGATTGGTTCCTCTTCTTGTTCCTCTGCTCCAATGGCAGACTCATTTGGGCCAGCCTTATGGGACCACCCCTCCACCATGGAAAATTTGGGTTTTGTTAATATTAGTGCCCAAAACAATTTAAGCACTTCACATCTTCTGGGAATTAGAAAAGTTGGTCCTGAATCTGTTAGAGGCGATATAGGATGGAATCCACCGAGCTCAATGCTCAAAGGAGGCTTGTTTGTGCCAAGTGCACTCGGAACACTCCCAATCCCGGAGGGCTTACCTCATTTTCCCACCGACTCTGGATTTATAGAGCGTGCAGCTCGTTTCTCGTGTTTTAGTGGAGGAAATTTCGGTAGTGTGATGAACCCTTTTGGAATTGCTGAAAATGCTGGTCTTTACCAAATTGCTGGGGGTTTGGTGCCTGAGCCACGGGATGTCTTCCCAGCTAGCTGCCCAAAGCCATTGCCTGGTGCACAAAGTGAGAGGAATGAGATGAACGTTGAAGCTTGTAGAGATGTTCATTTAGCTGCTACTCAGGGAACTCCTCAGGGGAGCCCCCTAAAAAATGAGGGTGAAAGTGAAAGCTTGGCTAGATCTCGTGGTGAAGCAAAACAAGGTGCCACTGCTGGGTCCAGTAATGAGTCTGATGAAGCTGAGTTCAGTGGCGGTGGCGGCGGTCAAGATAATCCGTCCATGTTAGAGGGTGCTGGTGGAGAAGGTTCTGCTAAGGGTTTTGACTGTAAAAAGAGGAAAAGAAGTGGAGAGGTAATTTTTGCCACTAATACTTATCATTTGTTTCATGTGAAAGTCATCTCACCTGCATGTTTTAATTGATCTGCGAATAGGATGCCGAACTTGATAAAGCAAAAGGGGCCCCTCAACTTGCTGAATCCCCAAAAGATGACAGTAGAACTCAACAGAAACTAGAAAATAACCCCAGCTCCAACACCAGCAAGGCCACTGTAAAGAATAATAAACCGGGAACTCAGGGTTCAGATCCCCAAAAGGAAGAATATATTCATGTCAGGGCCCGAAGAGGCCAGGCAACTAATAGCCATAGTCTTGCTGAAAGGGTAAGGTTCCAACACTGAAGTAAATTCATCAAAGCTAACTTTTTTCTGAAACTTGGTTGGACTGATTAGTGTCTGTGGCAATTGAAGGTGAGAAGGGAAAAGATCAGTGAAAGGATGAAGTTTCTCCAAGATCTGGTACCTGGATGTAGTAAGGTAAATCTTTTTCGTGGGAATCGCTTCAACAGTTATTTAACTCAAAGAATGCCTCTACATTCTTATGTTGCCATTCTGGCTTGTAACAAAAGGAATATGTGATTTTTTCAGGTCACTGGCAAGGCAGTGATGCTGGATGAAATAATCAACTATGTACAATCACTTCAGCGACAGGTTGAGGTACTGGAAGAGGACATGTTGACATAAGTTTTCTTTTGCATTACATAATATTGTTTACAGTCGTCACTTTGACATCTGCTTTTCTTATATTTCTTAGAGAATTAATCTGTCTATGTATTTAGAATCATTGACATTAAGTGGCTTGCTCTTAGGATGGGAGTTAATACTTTTTGAGCTACTACAAACGATGGTGATTAATGAATGTCATTTAGATGAAGCGGGTGTCTGAAATTTTATGGTTTTATATTTCATACTTGGTTTGGTTGTCTCCTGTTTTGCAGTTTTTGTCCATGAAACTTGCCACGGTGAATCCAAGGCTGGACTTTAACATTGAAGGACTGCTGGCTAAAGATGTAAGTGATGCTATATCAGATGCTACTTTACTGTTACTGTGATTCATGGATCTACTCAATTCTCTTCAACAACCTTCTTTCCTTTTATCCGAATATTAATTTCCATGCAGCTTCTTCATTCAAGAGCTGGTCCTTCATCTACTTTGGGACTTCCGCATGACATACCTATGTCCTTTCCTCCGATGCATTTACCACCGCCAGGACTTATGCAAGGGGGCCCTACTGGTATCGGGAGACCTGTTGATCCATTGCGGAGATCCATGCAGAACCAGATGATACCATTGGCTGGGGGTTTTAAGGAGCCTTCTCAGGTACTAACTCTCTCTGGAAGTTCCATGATTGCGTTTCTTCAATTTCATGTGCTCTATTTTCTTTGGAATTATGAGTGCTAACTATGGACTATAGAGTATAATGAGGACAGTGATCTAGAAAGGTTATCCCTGAAGTTGGCCCTTCATTCGTGGGAAAGGCTTTGATATTGCTGTTGTTTTCATATTGTTCGTCTGGTGTAGAAGAGGCTTGAAAATTTTAATCTCCTACCAGAAGACTACATTTTCTGCACTTGAATCATATTGTTTTTGTCTATTTAAAGAGAGCTAGGTGTCCTATACTGTAGTTTCAAGTTCATAAGCAGATTTGGAACAAACTAGTAGCTTGAGTCGATAACAATATCTGTCCATCTGTTGTAAGAGGGCCTCAACCGCCAATGAGAAATCACCTGCTAAGCTTAATAATCTTTCATCTACTTGAGTACTCAGATAAATTCGTGCCCCCCATTTCATTGAGATCTTTCTTTCTAGATTTTTACATAGAAAAAAGCAATTTCCATTTTTAAGAGTCTTGTTAGTTAGAACCACTCAGGTCGCTTCTAAAATGTACTTCTTGTTGCCGAAGTCTCCATGATCACAATTTGGTTATTCTTACTCCACGACATTTATATTGCAGCGGCCACACCCATGGGAGGATGAGCTGAACAATGTTGTACAGATGGGCTTTGTGGGTGGTGGTGGTGGTGGTGGTTCTGGTGCTGCCCCAAGTGGTCAAGATGCAGAGGGTATCCTTATGACTTCATCTCAGCTAAACTTAATTACTCTCACCTCTTTTGAGCAAATTATGAAGTTTTCAATCTTCATTTTGCAGGGTCTGTCCCACCACCGAGTCACACGAAAGTTGAACTGTGATGTGATCGTATCTAAATTTTATGCCATGTAACATCCTGTACAGCTTATCTTACACTCAACAGCAACCACAGGAGGTGGATGAATTTGCTAGGCCTCCCACTTATGTGGGCTTCACCATTATATAGTCCCATATTGGAGGATCAAGCTTTTAAGTCGCCTCATGCAAAGCAATGGCAAATCACCATGCAGTTCAAGCATACAGCCTCTAGCAGATTGTCAGCGAAGTGGTTGTCGATACTTAGCCCCACAAAGTGCATCAAGTTTTTGATTGTCTGTAACATTGGGTGGTCCTACATTGATGCAATGAGATTTGCCGTCGGGAGCCAGAGACGATATCGTTTGATCTTCTAATGTCGTTGGGAGAATCGGGAGCCAGAGACGTTATCATTTGATCTTCTAATGCCGTTGGGAGAATCAGGACTTTTGAGCACGGGGCAGCTTCTCTTCTCCTTGGTAATGACGTTAAATTTAGTGAGCTGTGGCAAATTCTACGAGATTGCTATGCAAACCATGCCCATCTTGGCAATTTTTAAATGATGATATATATGAAATGAGAGATGCATTCTGATTGAGTTGATTGATTGCTTTTTACATGATTGCTCACGACACTGCAATGAGGCCAGTTTGTGGAGAATGTGTATAAATTAGCTTCTCTGAAAGAGCATCCCTTGAATACTTGGGACTCAAACCATGTTTGCAAAGATGATATTGACCGTTTCATTTTGAAATGTTCTCGGATTCTTGTTCATGTCCTAGGTAATTTTTCGCGAGTATACAGATTCAATCTCATGGTGAAGCTTTAGAGTTTTGGGGGCTATCATATGATTGCAACTGTAAAAAGTACGAAAAAATTAGCTCTTAAAGCTAGCATAAACCTTCTGAGGCACAATGAAGGTGCAAGAAAGCCATCTTTTATGGGAAACAAAGTAGTGGAGGAGAGAGATTGTGCCCGAAAGTATTTGTATACGCTAGCCACCGACTTGAACAAATTTTTCCCGATTCAAGTATATCCTTATTTTGGGTTAATTCCAATTAAGGACCTGAGATGAAAGCGTTTTCTTTAAAAAGGTCTACATTAGACCTTGTTTCAAAGGTTTCCAATGCTACACTCACTTTATGCCGTCTTCAATTTTCTCCTTATTGGACCTTTTTCATGTACTTTTTTTTTTTTTTTTCGGTTTTTCCCATCTTTTCAGTATTATATATGGATTCTAAAAGTATTTTACATCATTATATGGTCCGCAATTTTCGAAGGAATATGATACAGTACGTGATAGCCATATTTCATATTAAATCACCTTGTGAACAAAAGCAAGAAGTATGTCTGAATGATCTGTTATGGTTGAGAATTAAACATCTCTAAACTAAAATAACAAAAAACATGATTCTTTTACTCATTAAAAAATTAGGGCCGAAGGAGGATTCAGAATGATCCAAAGTGATATTACTCTTGACATTAAATCCAACAAGTTATATTAAATAGGTGATGGATATCATGTAGGGTAGCTGTTGGCAATTTACCATTTCAACCTCTAACGTTTCATTTATGCTGCATTTGGTTTAGTTTTCCCGAGAGGCTTTGGGTCTCCAAAATCTCTTGGGAAAATATTAGGGTGTTTAGTAAGCCTTTCGAAGTGGCTCTTGGCCAAATACTGATGTTGGGAAAACTGAAAGCTTGAGGCAAGTAAGGATCCGCTTTAGGCAAAATGCTATTTCTAAACATTTTTCCTTTCATCTTGCCCTTATTATTATTAGGGTTTGTGGATAGTTGCTAGGCGCCTAGGCTTGTTGGTGACCCCGGGCCTTATCACTTGGGTCATGCCATCCTTGGCCTCGTAGCTTGGGGTTGCGCGGTGTTGTTGAGGTCATTGACGCTAAATTTAGCTTAGCGGCAAATAATTTGATTTTTCAAATAAAAAGAAGGGTTAATACCCTTAAAAATCTTAAACCGGTATATATATAATAAATTTATTTTAAATTAATTTTTTGATTATAAAAAACCCTAACTAATATATTTGTGATAAATTTACCCTAAACTAATTTGTTTGACCGCCAAAAATCCCAAAATGGTACATTTGTGACAAATATATCCTCCATTAGATTGGATTAATGCTACAAAAAATAAAAAAAAAAGTTATATAACTGTGACATATGAAGAGTAAAATTCCAAATTGTCACACTAGTCAACTGTTATGTGTTGTCAAACTTAACAATTTACTAGTAAAATTTAATGAAAATTAATAGAGGGTAAATTTGTTATCAGTGTACCAGTCTGAGGTAGATTTGTCAAAAGATGTATCAGTTTGAGATTTTTGGTGGTCAAAAAATTAGTTCAGGATAAATTTATCATATATGTACCAGTTTGAGATTTTTCAGGATATTAACCCTAAAAAGAATAGAAAAATTATAGCCAAAGTCCTTTGTAATTTTTTTTTTTACCAAACACCGCTTAAACTTAGAATTGCTTTGCAAAGCAGTTTTTACCAAACACGGGCTTTGGCTTTCAACTTTAACATTGCACCAAAAGCCCGTTTCCAAAGTGGGAGTAAACACACTCCCACTTCTTCCAAATGGAAGAACAGCGACAGTACCCGTTGGAAGTTTTAGAACCCTGCCGCGCTCTCTCTTCCTCCGCGGCCGAAACTAAGAAGAGAAATCCTCAGAGACAGTCGCATCATCTCTCGCCACAGCGTCGGGCCACAGAGAGGCTGAGCAACGACGTGAACCGACGCGTGCTTTCGTGACGCGGCCTGAGCATTTTCCTTTCCGTCTCGGCATGCATTAAACGACTGGCCCGACTCCCAACGGACGAAGGAAATGTCCGCAAGCTCCAACCGCTACTGTTCCTTACTGAAGCTCTGCTTCGACACCCGCAATGTGAAGCAAGCGAAGAGGCTTCATTGTCTCATCATCAAGACCTTGACCCATCCCGAGACCATCCTGTACAACACCCTCGTCGACGCCTACGCTAAACTCGGCAGTCTAAAGCACGCGCGCCACGTGTTCGACCATATTCCGCAGCCGAACCTCTTCTCCTGGAACACCCTCCTTTCTGCTTATGCGAAATCGGGGGATATCACCAGGGCGCGAGAGATATTTGAATCGATGCCGAACAGGGATGGAGTGTCGTGGAACTGTCTCATTTCGGGGTATGCGAACAGAGGGTTGGTGATTGAGTCGGTGAAGGCCTATAATGAGATGTTGAGAGATGGGAGCGCGAACTTGAACAGGATCACGCTCTCAACGATGCTCATATTGTCTTCGAGTAAAAATCGTGTGGATTTGGGTCGGCAGATACACTGCCATGTGATAAAGTTCGGATTTTCGGCATATGTTTTCGTGGGTAGCCCTTTGGTGGACATGTACTCGAAAGCGGGATTGATTCACGATGCAAAGAGGGTTTTTGATGGCATTCCTGAGAAGAATATAGTAATGTATAATACAGTGATGACAGGGCTTTTGAGATGTGGGATGGTTGAGGAGTCTGAGCGCATATTTTGTGGAATGAAGGAAAGAGATTCAATCTCATGGACGACAATGATTACAGGATATATTCAGAATGGTTTAGAAAGAGAAGCAATCGAATGGTTCAGAAAGATGAGTTTTGAAGGCTTGGCAATTGATCAGTTTACTTTTGGGAGTGTGCTAACTGCCTGTGGGAGTCTGGTGGCTTTGGAAGAAGGGAGGCAAATCCACGCATATGCAATCAGGACTGATCACACCAACATCGTCTTTGTAGGTAGTGCTCTTGTTGACATGTACTGCAAGTGTAAAAAGATCACATATGCTGAAAAAGTATTTAGAAAAATGACCATTAAGAACGTTATATCATGGACAGCAATGCTTGTGGGGTATGGTCAGAATGGGCTGAGTGAGGATGCTGTCAAGGTTTTCTCTGATATGCAGAATAATGGCATTGAACCCGATGAGTTCACGCTCGGGAGTGTGATTAGCTCATGCGCAAACCTAGCAAGTGTAGAAGAGGGTGCACAGTTTCATTGTAGAGCCTTGGTTTCTGGCTTTATTTCATTTTTGACAGTTTCAAATGCTCTCATCACCTTGTACGGTAAATGTGGAAGCATAGAGGACTCTGATCGGCTGTTCAATGAGATGAGAATTAGGGATGAGGTTTCCTGGACAGCACTTGTGTCATGTTATGCTCAGTTTGGCAAAGCTAAGGAGACCATAGATTTGTTCGAGAAGATGTTAGCCCAGAGATTGAAACCAGATGCTGTCACTTTCATTGGCGTTCTTTCAGCGTGCAGTAGAGCAGGATTAGTTGAGAAAGGACAAATATATTTTGAATTGATGGTCAAAGATTACAGAATTACCCCAATCGCTGATCACTATACTTGCATGATTGATCTTTTTAGCCGATCAGGAAGGTTAGAAGAAGCCAAAAATTTTATACACAACATGCCCTTCCCTCCTGATGCAATTGGTTGGGCACAGCTGCTGAGCTCATGTAGACTTCATGGTAATATGGAAATTGGGAAATGGGCAGCTGATTCACTGTTAGAATTGGAGCCACAGAACCCAGCAAGCTATGTTTTGCTCACAAATATCTATGCAGCAAGAGGAAAGTGGGACTTTGTGGCCCAACTAAGGCGGGATATGAGAGATAGATCAATAAAAAAGGAACCAGGATGTAGTTGGATCAAGTACAAGAACAGAGTACATATCTTTTCAGCTGATGATCAATCAAGTCCTCATTCAGAAGTTATAAGTGCTGAGCTGGACAAGTTGACTGCTAGAATCATAGAAGAGGGATATGTGCCAGACATGAGCCCAGTTCTCCATGATGTGGAGGCGTCAAAGAAACTGAAGATGCTAAATCGCCATAGTGAAAGGCTTGCAATTGCTTTCGGATTAATATATATTCCTTCAGGCCTCCCAATACGGATTTTTAAGAATCTTAGGGTTTGTGGAGATTGCCACAATGCAACAAAATACATATCTAAAGTCACTCGGAGAGAAATAATCGTGAGAGATGCGGTTCGTTTCCATATTTTTAGAGATGGAACATGTTCATGCGGAGATTTTTGGTGATATCTTCTCGGTATGATATTTTTTCAAGGGGATGAGACTACCTTTCAGGTTACCATAAGTGACAGAGATTTTGTTTGATATGGATAAAAAGGTTACTAAAGCATTTAGCTTCTTCAGCATCATCTTTGTAGCTTTTAAAAGCTATCACACCAAGGGCAGTGAGTATTTCTTGAGAAAATTTTCAGGGCTTTCATGCCAAAGTTGGGTTTTTCTGCAAGATCCTCGCGAAGTACTTGATCCCAGTAAACCGAGGTGACCTTTTGTGGGAAAGGAAACCCTGATAATGCTCATTAATCTTGATTTGGTGAGGAAGTTAATAAATTATAGAAAGCTCTTTGTTTTATCAGGAGGTGTGCTGAGAAAGAGGAAAGAAACGTCTTCTTCAATCAGAGTTTTTGGCTAGTTCTTGCTCTCTCAGGACATGGAGGTACTAAGGAAAGATGTTATTAGTTTCACATCGTAATTACTTGCATTTTCTTTTGAACTCATTGGCTGTACAGCTAGAATGACGATTATTGTTCTTTGTCAGAATATGGATATACAACATTGACCCAGATGTGCCTCAAACTCCTTAAGGATGTTAAAAGCTGACCTAGACATCAGTTTGAAGCGATATCTGCTTAATCTGTGGCGATTTATTTCCATGTCACTGAAAACACTTAAGCCACAGAAGTAGGGGAATGTTTGGTCAGAAGTCTTCGCGTTTTGGAGTTTCTCTTCTTTGTCCAAGGATTAGAATGATTTCAGAGACAATAACAATGAGACATTGAGGCAGGTTACCGCTTCCATGTGAGAGGAATGTACAGCAGAAATACACTCAGTAACTCCTGCAAAGATGATCACCTATTAATATCACAACTACCACAATTTTGGGTAACTCTTCTTCTAGCTCACCAAGCAAAGGCGACACCATAGGCCAGCGGTTTGTCTCATTATTGAGTTCCGGGAGAGTCCTGGTTAAGTTCTTTATTTGTTTATGGAACAAGCACAAATGAACGGCACACGTGATATAGATGAATAAAAGTGAACAATAAGAAATAAAATGTGGCGTTGACTTTCTTGACCAGTGATTGTAACTTATGCTTGCTGTTCTATTGTATCAAACATGGTAGATTATCAGTATCGCTAAACTCCCTTGCAGATTACCTGTTGGATATGTTAGTTTCACTCTATGGTGCACTTACATTCACTTTCTGTGAGTTGGAACATGGTTTGCATTGCTTAGTCTGGAGATGGATTAATACACTGACGCTGCAGCTGACTTGTGCTGTCTAAACACAGCTTTTTCTGAATTGGTTTTTATCAACCCTTGCGGTGGTGGCTCCCATGAATGCTGCTCTTGCTGAATCCGTTGAGATCTTGCCGCCCCAAATTCTTGGAAGGAGCTGATAATTTGTTGGAGTCACAATGGGATGTTGGAGGGGGTGTGATTTTGAATGATCTGGTTCCAATGCTCCCACAAACACCAATAAGTTACTACGACCATAGTAGGAAAATCGACTGGCAGAAAAACATTTGCCCAATATAGTAATTCAGACTGGATAAGTTTCTCACAAATACCATCATACTGCAATATTTTGAAGCGACGACACCAAGATAATGTACCCCACGTGCCTTTTCTCGATATATGCAATACATTGTTGGATCCTAATTTGCCACTTTCCATATTGAACCATGAAGAGTTTGGAGATCCTCTGCCACAATTTTAGTCCATCATGAGTTATGCGCCTTATGATGACATTTGTGAAGGGGGATGTCCTCCGTCAACCCTCGTTTCAGCATCATTTCTTGACTCAAGGTAGCATGTCTTCATTATTGTAGACATGCAATTTTTTGCAGTTCAACTTGTAGGCTTAGTGTGGCTTCCTTTGATTTTGTTGATCCAGGGTTGGAGTTTGGGAAGCTGCAAAGTGGGTGGCTAAAGTGAGAGTTGTTGGGTGCTCCCACTGTTCACATTCGGTATTTTTGAGAACAAATATGAGTGCAGGACATATTGGTGTAGGCATCTCGAGGGAATGATGGCTTTTGACTACGCATTTCTGATGAAAGATACTGGGGCTTTCAACAAGTGATTTTTTAAGGCTTGAAATGTCAATCCTGTTGGTGAAAAATAGAATGTGTTGAGGATTGCGCTCAACTAACAAGATCCTGCTACACTCTCTTCCCCTGTTTATCACTGGCGTCAAGGGACAGCTGCATGCTGTCATGGGTTTTTGGTACTAGTGTAAGCCTCCTAGTCAGCTCTTATTTCTTTTATTTGTATTTGATTGTTTCATTTGTGTGATTTATTTCTCTTTTAGGAAAAGCTTTCACCTGAGTATGTTCTTACTGGTATAACTTCTCTGGCTAACACGTTTTGATGTTCTGTGTATGCATGAAAAATCTTTTATTCTAACAAGTTTTATTGTGCGGTAGTGACTCCAAGTGAAATGAGTTTGCGAAAATGATGTTCTCATTTTCCAGATTTGAAAATTTATCTTATGTTGATCTGGGAAACTGGTCACTTGTTCATCTATTTTCCTGCAGTTACTTTAGCTAGGAAGCCCTTAATTCCTTGTTAATTGAAGTCTATTCATTCGATTAATTGATTGTTACAACGCAGATGGTTCTATATGTGAAGATGCCCAGGAATTCTAGTCCCTTTCCTGAGCTTCACTATGAAGGGCTGCTTGATATGCAGTCACCTGGAACTTATAAGCAGTTGCCTGCCCTTTGTGTACTGGGAGTAGGATTGCCATCTATGAACGCTTATCGAAGTTTCAAAGCCTGTTGTCTTTAAGTTTTAATTTCTATGCGAGATTACAGGCCTCAAATCGTGGACCTGTTCTTGATCTGAACTCTGTTCCGAGTCTGTTACAAAATTTACACAGTTACATGCTGAGTCTTACATGTACTATGCACCCATCAACTTTTGGCCTGGGGAGCATTTGCAACCCTTAAGGCTGTTTTGTTCTTACGCCTTCTCACTTTAATTTTGCACTTTGTTATCCAAGCCGTGACTGCAATTATAGCAACAGTTTATTTTCGATTGCTAAATCAACTAGGTATCATTTTTGTGGCAAGCAAGCAAGTTTAAGTAACAGGCCAGTTAAACACTCAAATGTCCTCTCTATATGCGATTCCGTTTCCCCACTCTTTGTTGGACTGGTGGTTTCGTGCTGGTGCTTGTTCGCTGGCAGAATATGGTGAAAGAATGAAGGCCCCAAGAAGCTGGACGTGCCTTCTGCATCTGCTTGTCCTGTGTCCTCGACCACCCTTGCTAGATTGTGTTCTCGTGGATGGTATTTATCGGTGTAAGCAAAAGTGAAATAGGCAGTCATCCGATGGCAAATTCCACCACCTATTAGTCTCATCACCCTCTTTTTGTGCGTTTTCAGGAGTGAATCATTATTAATAAGTATATGGCCCTCCAGCTAATGAACTCATAGCTAATCAACTTAAGCTATTTTTTAGCTCCTCATAAGTTGATTGGACTTATTGTGTGTACAATTTTGTCAAAAATAGTAACATTCTTTACACTTTTTAAGTTGAGCATGTTGTTTTCAGTAATTATTCAATAATATAATAATTTTCTTCAATTAATCGTTATTAGTAGTTCTATTAGGGTTAGTAATTTCCCATTGTTAATACTAACTTCTCTTTATTCTTTGTAACTCAATGATGATATTACTAAGTAATTGTTTTGCTATAGCGTTATTTTCCTCAACATATCATGACTTGTAGTTCATGTCCTTAGTAATTATACCTCCAACAATTTTAATTTGCCTAAAATTATTGTGATTTCAATTGCACCTATTGATAGTACTTTGCTTTATTGCATAGTAGTTAAGCTATATTGCAATAATAAGAAATTCCCATCACTTAGTAATTAACTAATGGAATGGTGAGGTACATGAAATTGTCCTTATAATCAATAATTGACCTCAATAATCATAACTTACCTTTAAGTCCATCTAAATGGTAGTTAGTAATTATCTTCAAAGTTTGTAAATGAACTTAAGTTATCATATGCTCAAAGGTCTTCATGATTGGAACTTCTCTTGAGAAATAGTAATCCACTTAAATATTAGAGTTAATATCACTAAAAACTCTAAACCGGAACTTCGGTAATGAATTTATTCAAAATTAATTTTGGGTCATCAAAAACCTTAATCTGATATACATGTGACAAATTTACTCTAAACTAATTTTTGAGTTATAAAACACCATAAACCGGTATACTTATGACACATTTATCCTCCCTTATTTTTTGTCAAATTTTATCATGAAATTACTAAGTTAAAGGATATATGGCAATAGTTCAATTAATATGATAAGTCCATGTGAAAATCTATATCAATTTGAGATAAAAAAAATTAGTTTAGAATAAATTTGCCACAAGTATACTACTATGGAGTTTTTGGTGACCTAAAAATTAGTTTAAGTTAAATTTATCACAGATGTTCCAATTTGGAGTTTTTCGTGATATCAATTATAAATACTATTGTAATTATCTTTTGTTTCCCATTCTTCACAAATTACCTAAATGATTGTAGCGTTGCTTTTAAATCCGTAATCAGTGAACCCTATTCATAATTAATTTCCTCAATTAAGTGTATAATTTACAATTCTTCTTCAGTTTACTTCCTTAAACATCCGTCAAATTACTGTTTTAGCAAATACTTTATTTAACCGCCACAAAATCAAATCAAGTCAAATAAAGAAAATCCACAGCCGCATTGAATATCGCGGGGCTAGCCGTTGGAAATTTACAATTCTAACCTCCGACGTGCAACTCACTTTCCTATTTCGAAGAGGGGCAAATTTGGAACACCGGCCGCACTGAATGCTATGGACTATGGAGTGTAGCCGTTGCCAAATTACCATTTCAACCTCCGACGCATTACACACTTTCCTATTTCGAGGGGGGGCAAATTTGGAACAACAGACGCGTTGACTTTAGGCAATTTACTGTTCCGACCTCCGGCTGGTAACTCACTTTCCTGTTTTGAAGAGGGGCAAATTCGGAATCACGGCGACCGCGAGGCTGAAAATGCCTGTTGAAACCCTTCACGCCTAGTCGCTTCATCTCTCCCCCTCATTCCCCTCCTCTTCCTCTCTTCCTCTTCTTCTTCTTCCATATGGCCGTCGTCGGTGACGGGGCCGTGCTTGGCGGCAATGCTCGGCGGCAGCGAAGGCGAGGCGGCTGAGCGACGGCGTGCAGGGGTGGGCGAGTTCTTTAGGGCTGATTCTCGTGAGTTTCTCGAACACTTTTTTTTTATTTTTAAACTCTGGCTTGTTCAACTGGTGTTGTGTTGGGGGACGATTGTTCTGTCGGTTCTTAAACATGTCTGGGGAGTTCGAATTTTCTTGTGAAGAACATGCATATTTGTGATAGATTATCTCACAAAAAAGAAAGTTTTGGATGTTGTTTTTGTACTTTGAAAGTCATTCTCTTTGCTTAGAGAGTTCTCCGTCGAAGAGAAACATGATTCGTTTGCCAGGGTTTTGTGGTTTTGCAACCTCCCTTTGATGATCTTCTGTAACATGTATATATCAACGACATATGTTAAGAGATTGACTAGCCTCACCGAGAATACCGTTTGATATGTTTCGATTTTGGCAAAGTACCTTATTTTTACATAATGATTCGCTATTGTCAGATCAAAGCCTCGAAATCATTTTGCTACAAGTCGTGCTCCGGCGCTTTTCGTTATCATTTTTCTTTTTCCAATAGCTGCATCTGATGGGATTTTTTCGTTACTCTGATTTATAGATGACTTATATTTGTCTTTTAATACCATTTTGCTTTTAAAGAACCTCATGCAAATCATTTAAAATTCCTATCACAAGTTTTTCCATTATCTTTCTTAACAGCTTTATGAGCAGCAAGTTGTTAAATCTTTCTTTTTTGCCAAATAAGTTAAAACTTTTCTTTTCTTCTTTCGAATATATATATATATATATATATATATTTTCTAAAATATTCTAAAAGCTCTTTTAAAGCCATTTCATAAAAATCTCTCTCTGCTTTAAAGAATTGTTTAGATTGTTTTCTATTAATTGAGAACAACATTCGGAGTTAAATTTGACAAGAGCAACATGCATATTGTGTAATATTATATGACAAGTTTGTTGAATCTATTTCTCAATTGCTTCATGAGCAGCACGTTTAAAAATATCTCTTTTTTGCCAAGTTGGACATTTTTTTCTCCTTTTGAATATTTTATCTCCTTTTCAAAAGTTCCTTGTTCACAAAATTTCATAAAATCTATCTCTGTTTTAGTTTTACAGAGTTGTGATACTTTTGTTTTGTCTTTTGTGAAAATTAACTTCTTCTTGATTTTAAGTTTTCCGTCAAGAGTAACTGGATTAAAAGTTTCTTGTCAAAATCATTTCTAAATGTTGCAAATTATGGCAATTTTCTTCCTTACTTTGTTTTGTGTGAGACAAACTATTTTCGAGCAACCTTGGGAGTTTAGATTTTCTTTTAAACAACGTCATGCAACCCATTAAATTTGTACGCGACAAACAATCACAAGTTTTTCCAAACCATTTCACCATTACTTTATGAGCAGCAATCCAATTTCTTTTTTCTTTTAACCAAAAAAGTTAAACTTTTGTTTTCTCCTTTTGAATATTATTATCTTTTTTAAGAAGTTCTTTGTCAAAGAGATTAGTCCATAATATACCTCTGTACTTTAAAATTGTCTTTTTTTTTTTGTCCGTTCTAAACTTCTTGTTTTTTGGTTTTCTGTCTTTGAGTAACTAGATTTATATATTATTTTTTGTCAAAATTGTTTCCAAATGTGGCAAATGATGGCAATTTTCTTCCATTGTGTGCAAGACATACTATTTTCAAACAACATGTGAATTTAAATTTTCTTTTCAAAAATATGATGCAAATTATTTTGTATCTATCACTAAGTTTACTAAGTTTTACCAAAAAAGTAAAACTTTTGTTTTCTCCTTTCATATATGTATCTCTGTTTTAAAATTTCTTTGTTAAAAAAACTTCCTAATATCTCTTATCTATTTTAAGACTTGTGAGACTTTTCTTTCTAAAGTATTAACTTCTTGATCTTAAGTATTCAGTCAAATAGCAACCAAAATTAAAGTTTTCTTTTGAAGTTTGTTTTTAAATGTTGCAAGTGATGGCAATTTTCTTGCTTACCCTGTTTTGTAAAAGACCTACTATTTTCAAACAACATTGGAAGTTTAGTTATTCTTCAATTGAACATCATTCGAGTTATGCTAGATTTTATGCAAAATTGTCTGAATCTCTTTCTCAATAGCTTTTATGAGTTGTAAGTTTTTAAATATCCCTTTTACTTGCTTTCTCCTTTTGTATATTTATTTTGTTCTTAATAGTTTTTTGTTAGAGAGAATATCTAACCTCTCTATGTTTTAAAGAATTGTAAGACTTTTTCTTTAACAAGTTTTTCCAATCTATTTCTTAATATTTTTATGAGTAGAAAGTCTGCTAGTATCTCTTTTTTGCCAAAAAAGTTGAAAGTTCTATTTTCTCATTTTGTATACTTATCTCTCTATTTTAAAAGTTATTTGTTAAAGAGATTTCTTATTATCTCTCTGTTCTAAAGAATTGTGAGGCTTTGGTTTCGTCCTTTCTAAATACTAACTTCTTGATTAAGTTTTGTGTCTTTGAGTAATGAGATTTAAAGCTTTCTTTCAATGTCATTTCCAAATGTTGCAAATTTTGGCAATTTACAATGGTTTGAACAAGAACTACTATTTTTCAAACAACATTGGGAGTTTTATCTTGCTTTTAAAGAATGTCTTGCAAATTATTTTAGAATGTCTCACAAGGTTTTGCAATCTATTTCTCAATAGCTTTTCTGAGCAGAGGTTGGTAAGTATCTTTTTTCCTTTCAAAAAACTTCGACTTTTGTCTTCTCTTTTTGTTGACTAATAAATATCTTTGTTTGGAAGAATTGTTCAGACTTTTGTTTTGTCCTTGCTAATTATTAACTTCTTGAAGTTTTCTATAAAAGAGCAACCGAGTTTAAAATTTTCTTCAAGATCGTTTCCAAATGTTGGAAATGTTGGCAATTTTCCTCCTTACTCTGTCTAGTACAATACCTATTATTTTCAAACAAAATTGGGAGTTCAAATTTTGTTTTGGAGAACGCCATGTAAATTATTTTGGATTGCATCACAAGTTTTTCCAATCATTTACTCAATAGCCTTATAATCAGTAAGTTTGCAAAAGTATTATTTTTTTTGCCAAAAAAAACGTATATTTTTTTTTTCTCATTTTGTATTTTAGAAATTTCCTTTTTAAAGAGGTTTCCTAATATCTCTCAATTGTGAGACTTCTATTTTGTTTTTTTTTTTTTATAAATATGTATTTCTGGATTTTAAGCTTTCTACTTTCTAGTAGCCAGATCTAAAGTTTTTTTCCGACATCCTAATGTTGCAAATCTTGGCTTTTGTCTTCCTTACTCTATTTTGGACAAGACCTAGTATTTTTCAAACCACATTGGAAGTTTAAATTTGCTTTTAAAGAAGGCCATGTAAATTATTTTAAATTTTATCACAATTTTTTCCAATCTATTTTTCAATTGTTCAGTATCTCTATTTTTGCCCAAAAAACCTTTTGTTTTCTCCTTTTTTATACTTATCTCTTTGTTTTAAAAGTTAGGTTAAAGAAATTTTCTAATATCTCTTTGATTTGTGGAATTGTGTGACATTAGTTTTGTCCTTTCTATATATAACTTCTTTATTTTTAAGTCTTCTGTTAAAGAGCAATTAGATTTAAATTTCCTTCAAAGTTAGTTTCAAATGTTGCAAATGATGACAATTTTCTTTTGTTCTATGTTTTGCACAAGGCCTACTATTTTCAAATAACTTTGGGAGTTTAGATTCTCTTGTAAAGACCGTCATGCCATTTATTTTAGATTCTATAACAAGTTTTCCAATTCATTTTTTGATAACTTTATGAGAAAAAAATTTGCTAGTATCTCTTTTTTCGCCAAAAAACTCAATTTTTTTTATTCCATTTGTATACTTATCTCTTCGTCTTAAAAGTTCCTGGTTTGAAAGATTTCCTAGTATCTCTATTTTACAGAATTGTGAGACTTTTATTTTGTCCTTTCTAAATTTTAACTTCTTGATTTTAACTTTTCTATCTTTGAATAGGGTCATGGTCAAAAAGTTTTCTTTCAAAGTTGTTCTCAAACGTTGTAAATCTGGCATTTTTCTTCCTTACCCTGTTCTGGACAAGACCTACTATTTTAAAAACAATATTGGTAGTTTTAATTTGCTTTTAAAGAACCTCAAATCGCTTTAGATTCTATCACAAGCTTTCCAATCTATTTTTCAATAGCTTTATAAACATAAAGTTTGCTAGTATCTCTATTTTGGCCAAAAAAATTAAAACTTCTATTTTCTCCTTTTGTATACTTATCTTTCTGTTTTTAAAGATCTTTGTTAAAAATATATCCTAATATATCTCCATTTTAAAGAATTGCGAGACTTTGGTTTTGTCTAATTTCAATGTGAATTTTTTGATATCTTTTTTTTTTTTTTTTTGCAAAGAGAAATGGGATTTTTAGTTTTCCATCAAAGTTTTTTCCAAATGTTACAAATAATGGCAATTTTCTTCCTTACTCTATTTTGCACAAACCTGATATTTTCAAACAACATCGGAAGCACAAGTTTTCTTGTAAAGAACGTCATGCCATTTATTCTAAATTCTATCTCAAGTTTTCAAATTTTTCAATAGCTTTATGAGTAGAAAGTTTGCTACTATCTCTATTTTAGCCAAAAAAAAATTACACTCTTTTTCTCCTTTTGTTTACTTATCTCTCTATTTTAGAAGTTCTTTTCTAAAGAGATTCCTAATATTTCTCTCTTTCAAAGAATTATGAAACTTTGGTATTGTCCTTTCTAAATATTAACATCTTGGTTTTAGTTTTTGTCTTTGAGTAACTGGATTTTAATTTTTCTTTCAAAGTCTTTTATCAAATTGTTGCAATCTTGGCAATTATCCTTCTCACTTGGTATTTTCCAAAAAACATTGGAGAGTTTAAATTTGATTTTAAAAAACTTAATGCAAATTATCTTAGACTCTATTACAAGTTCTCTAATCTATTTCTGAATAACTTTATGAGCAAAAGTTTTGCATGTATTTGTTTTTGCCAAAAAACTTATACTTTTATTTTGCTTCTATTCTATACTTAAGTCTCTGTTTTGTAAAAGACCTACTGTTTCAAAACTTTGGGAGTTTATTTTTGAAGAACTTTGTGAGTTTAATTTTTCTTTTGATAGAACATCATTTAAATTATTTTGGATTTTATCCAAGATTTTCCAATCTCTTTCGTAATAGCTGTGACTTTTCAAATATCTCATTTTCACCAAAAAAACGTAAACTTTTGCTTTCTCCTTTTGTATATTTTGTTTGTAATAGTTTTTTGTTAGAGAGAATACCTAATCTCTCTATATTGTAAGACCTTTCTTTAAAGAGTTTTTCCGATCTATTTCTTAATAGTTTTATGAGTGAAAAGTTTGTTTTTTTTTTTTTTTTTTGGTAATAGGTAAGAATATATTGACTTTAAACCAAAGAGCTATATATAGCTATATAGCGAGAACTCAGCACCAAAAACTTACACTCACAAATACAAATGTCATTGCGAGTGGAAGGGTGCCAAGGTAAAAGAAAAAACCAAAGGCAAAGCCAAACAATGGCAGAAGCACCCAAAGAGGCTGCTAATAAGCAAAACAAACAGCACAAATGCAACAGTTACAAAAAAACAAGAGCAGGGAAATGATCCCAGCTCAAAGATTGGTAGATAAGGACAATCCACCGTTGAAGAAGCTTCAAAGAAACCAGTTGCGGCCCCGTCTTCAGCTTGAGCTTCAACAATAAGGGAAACTAGGAGAAACCTCCGGATGGAGGAGGGTTGAACGGAACCCCTACTCACATAAGTCCATCGAGCTAGGAAAGATTCCCAGCGGAAAGTTTGTTTGTATCTCTTTTTTGCCAAAAAACTTGAAACTTTTGTTTTCTCCTTTGTATACTTATCTCTCTTTTTTAAAAGTTCCTTGTTAAAAAGATTTCTTAATGTCTATCTATTCTAAAGAATTGTGAGACTTTGGTTTCGTCCTTTCCGAATACTAACTTCTTGATTTTAAATTTTCTGTTGTTGAGTAATATGTTTTGAAGTTTTCTTTTAATGTCGTTTCCAAAAGTTGTAGATTTTGGCAATTTACTCTAGTCTAAACAAGACCTACTATTTTTCAAACAACCTTGAGAGTTTAAATTTGCTTTTAAAGAACGTCATGCAAATTATTTTAGATTGTATCACAAAATTTTCCAATCTATTTCTCAATAGCTTAGATGAGTAGAGGTTTTAGGCAAGTATATATATATATATATTTTTACAAAAAATTTTAACTTTTATTTTCTCCTTTTGTTTACTAATAAATCTCTTTACTTGGAAGAATTGTTAAGAGTTCTGTTTTGTACTTTCTAATTATCAAATTCTTGAAGTTTTCTATAAAAGAGCAACCAAGTTTAAAATTTTCTTTAAAATTGTTTCCAAATGTTGGAAAACGTTGGCAATTTCTTCCTTACTCTGATTAGTTTAAGACCTATTATTTTCAAACAACATTGGGAGTTTAAATTTACTTTTAAAGAATGTCATGTAAATTATTTTAGATTGTACCACAAGTTTTTACAATCGATTACTCAATAGCTTTATGATCAATAAGTTTGCAAATATTGTGTTTTGCCAAAAAAACATAAAATTTTTGTTTTACCCTTTCGTATTATAAGAAGTTCCGTTTTAAAGAGGATTCCTAATATCTCTTGCCGTTTTAAAGAATAGCGAGACTCATATTTTGTTTTTTGTTCCGTAAATATGAACTTCTTGATTTTAAGCTTTATGTCTTCAAGTAACCGTACTTAAAAGTTTTTTTCGTTGTCCAAATGTTGCAAATCTTGGCTTTCGTCTTCCTTACTTTGTTTTTTACAAGACCTAGTATTTTTCAGACCACATTAGAAGTTTTAATTTGCTTTGAAAGAACTCCATGCAAACTATATTTTAGATTCTATCACAAACTTTTCTGATCTATTTTTCAATTTCTGTTGCCAAAAAACTTTTGTTTTCTCCGATCTCTTTGCTTTAAAAGTTCTTTGTAAAAGAAATTTTCTAATACTCTCTATTTTGTAGAATAGTGAGACATTAGTTTTGTCCTTTTTTTATATATTAACTTCTTTATTTTAAGTCTTCTGTTAAAGAGCAGTCGGATTATAGTATTCCTTCGAAATTGTTTCCAAATGTTGCAAATGATGGCAATTTTCTTCAGCTCTATATTTTTTACAAGACCTACTATTTTCAAATAACATTGGGAGTTAAAATTTTATTGTAAAGATCGTCATGCCATTTATTTTAGATTCTATAACAAGTTTTCCAATTCATTTTTCAATGATTTTATGAGAAAAAACTTGGCTAGTATCTCTTTTTTAAGCAAAAAACTCAAACTTTTGTTTCCTTCACTTGTCTACTTATCTCTCCGTCTTAAAAGTTCTTGGCTAAAAAGATTTCCGAGCATCTTTGTTTTACAGAATTGTGAGGCTTTGATTTTGTCCTTTCTAAATTTTAACTTCTTGATTTTAAGTTTTTTGTCTTTGAAAATGCCACAGTTAAAGTTTTCTTTCAAAGTCGTTCTCAAATGTTGCAAATGCTACAAATATTGGTAATTTTAATTTTCATTTAAAGAACGTCATGCAAATTACTTTAGATTCCATCACAATTTTTCCAATCTATTTTTAATAGCTTTTTGAGTAGAAAGTTTGCTATATCTCTTTTTTGGCAAAAAAAATTAGAACTTTGAAAGAAAACTTTGACGATGGCATTTTCAAAGACAAGAAACTTAAAATCAAGAAGTTAAAATTTAGAAATGACAAAATGAAAGCCTCACAATTCTGTAAAACAAAGATGCTCGGAAATCTTTTTAGCCAAGAACTTTTAAGACGGAGAGATAAGTATACAAATGAAAGAAACAAAATTTTGAGTTTTTTGGTGAAAAAAGAGATACTAGCCAAGTTTTTGCTCATAAAATGATTGAAAAATGAATTGGAAAACTTGTTATAGAATCTAAAATAAATGGCATGACGATCTTTACAATAAAATTTTAACTCCTAATGTTATTTGAAAATAGTAGGTCTTGTGCAAAATATAGAGCCGAAGAAAATTGCCATCATTTGCAAAATTTGGAAACAATTTAGAAGGAAGACTATAATTTGTCTGCTCTTTAACAAAAGACTTAAAATAAAAAAGTCAATATATAAAAAGGACAAAACTAATGTCTCACTATTCTACAAAATAGAGAGAGATATTGAAAAATTTCAAAGTTGTTTCCAAATTGTTTACTAGGTCTTGTAAAAAACAGGAAGACAAAAGCCAAGATTTGCAACATTTGGATGTCAAAAGAAAACTTTAAGTTTGGTTACTTGAAGACATAAAGCTTAAAATCAAGAAGTTAATATTTACGGAAGAAAAAACAAAATAGAAGTCTCGCTATTCTATAAAACGGCGAGAGATATTAAGAATCCTCTTTAAAATGAAACTACTTATACTACGAAAGGATAAAACAAAATTTTTATGTTTTTTTGGCAAAAAACAATATTTGCAAACTTACTGATCATAAAGCTATTGAGTAATCGGTTGTAAAAACTTGTGACGCAATCTAAAATAATTTACATGACAATCTATATTTGGAAACAACTTTGAAATTTCAACTTCCCAATGTTGTTAGGAAAATACTAAGGAAGATAACTGCCAAGATTGGCAACAATTTGGAAACAACTTTAAAAGAAAACTTTAAACCAAGAAGTTAATATTTAGAAAGGACAATACCAAAGTCTCACAAATCTTAAAAAGAGAAAGATATGAGGAACATCTTTAATAAATAACTTCTAAAACAGAGAGTTAATTATACACAAAAAAAAAAAAAAATGTATTTTTTTTTTGGCAAAAATAGTGATACTCCCTATGCATGATGTTAAGAAAACTTGTACCCCCGATGTTATTTGAAAATATTAAGTCTTGTGCAAAATAGAATAAGGGAAAAATTGCCATTATTTGCAACATTTGGAAAAAAAAAAACTTTGAAGGAAAACTTTAAATCCGATTGCTCTCTGGAAAAAAAAAAAAACTGAAGAAGTTCATAAACTAAAGTCTTGCAATTCTTTAAAAGAACATCTTGCCATTTATTCTAAATTCTATCACAAGTTTTCAACTTTCAATAGCTTTATGAGTAGAAAATCTGCTAGTATCTCTATTTTTGGGAAAAAAATTACATTTTTTTTTCTTTTTCTGTATACTTATCTCTATGTTTCAGAAGCTCTTTATTAAGGAGATTCATAATATCCCTATGCTTTAAAGAATTTTGAGATTTTGGTATTGTCCTTTCTAAATATTAACTTCTACATTTTAAGTTTTTGGCCCAAAGAAAACTCAAGCAGATGTTTCCTCCGTTTGTATACTTATCTCTCTATCTTAAAAGTTCTTGGTTAAAAAACTCAAACTTTTGTTTCCTCCATTTGTATAATTATCTCTCATTCTTAAAAGTTCTTGGTTAAAAAAGTTTTCTAGTATCTCCGTTTTATAGAATTGTGAGACTTTGATATTTTGTCCTTTGTAAATATTAACTTCTTGATTTTAAGTTTTCTGTGTTTGAATAGGCCATGGTTTTCTTTCAAACTCGTTCTCAAATGTTGCAAATTTGGGCATTTTTCTTCCTTGCCCCATTGTGGACAAGGCCTACTATTTTAAAACATTTTCGTGGTTTTATTATGCTTATAAAGAACGTCATGCAAGTTACTTTAGATTGTATTGCAAGCTTTTCTGATATATTTTCAATAGCTATATGAGCAGAAGGTTTGCTAGTTTCTCTTTTCTGGCCAAAAAATAAAAAATTCTCTTTTCTCATTTTGTTTACTTAGATCTCTGTTCTTAAATATCTTTTATTTAAGGGATATCCTACTATATCTTCACTTTAAAGGATTGTGAGCCTTTGGTTTTGTCTTACTTAAATATGAACTTCTCGATATCTTAAGTATTCCTTTTTATCAAACAACAATCGGATTTAAAGTTTTCCTTAGAAGTTGTGTCCAAATGTTGCAAATAATGGCAATTTTCTTCCTTTGTTTTGCGCAAGACCTGATTTTCAAACAATGTTGAGAGTATAAGTTTTCTTATAAAGAACATCATTTCATTTATTCTAAAATTCTATCACAAGTTTTCCAATTTTCAATAGCTTTATGAGTGGAAAGTTTGCTAGTATCTCTATTTTTGGTAAAAAAATTCATTTTTTTTTTCCTTATCTCTCTGTTGGAGATTTTTTTTTTTTTTATTAAGGAGATTCCTAATATCCATCTATTTTAAAGAATCGTGAGACTTTGGTATTGTCCTTTCTATAAATTAACTTCTACGTTTTACATTTTTTGCCAAAGAAAACTCGAACTTTTGTTTCCTCCATTGCATACTTATCTCTCTGTCCTAAAAGTTCTTGGTTAAAAAGGTTTTCTAGCATCTCTATTTTACAGAATTGTGCGACTTTGATATTTTATCCTTTCTAAATATTAACTTGTTGATTTTGAGTTTTCCTTCTTTGAATAGGGCTAAGTAGCATAGACTTGCCAATCACACTTTCAATGGGGAAAGCCTGAAGGTAATTAGGTTCGACACTTAAAGTGTTGCAATTTAACATCAAGTTTCATCTACTTAACAAATGCAAAAATGAATTTCGTGCAATCTTAATATATGGAAGGGGAAAACCATTGCTTACTTGAGATTCAGACTACGGATTTTCGGAACTAATCGAAGTGCAGAACATGGTTCTGGTAATGGTGGAGAGTGTTCATATGATGCTTGAGAAATGGAAGCAACATGAAGGCAAAGAGATTGATGTGTACGCAGAATTGAAGTTAGTGACATCCGAAGTGATTTCAAGGATTGTGTTTGGAAGTAGCTGCGTTGAAGGGAGAGATACCTTCGACATGTTGACAAACTTGGGTTTGTTATTGTTCAGGAACACTTTGTGCATGAGGTTCTCGGGAATGAGGTATACCTTTTTATTCCTTCCTAAGAAAAAATCGCTTATTTTTGGGATGTATTGTTAAGGAAACAAAAGAAAAGTGCCAAAATCTCTGTGGTCCCATTTTATCCTAGTCGAATAGCCTATGCCGCTCACGTTTTTTAAAATCAAGAAAAAATCTTGTATATACAATTGTCCAAGGATGATAAATAATCACAATCGTTGGTTTTTACTGGGTTTTGTGGGATCCACATGAGACTCACGTCGACCTCCCATGTTCATGGGACATTATTGACCCGATTTAGGTCTAAAAATTTCTAACTCAAAGGTGTAGTGAGACCCACCTCATATCTCACTCAAAAACATAAATTAGTGAGTTTGATGAGTGGTTTCAAATTGGAGGAGAATAATTGCATGATCAAAGTAAAATTTTACTATTCTTCCCGGGGCTTGAACAAACCAACAAAGTCATAAAAGGCAGCTAGTAAATCGTACGGATGTCGAGAAGCAAGTTAGTATATTCACCTCAGGCACAAACTAGTCCACCACGAGAGTAAATGCAGCTAACTATTTGTTGAAAATTTGAAGTGCACGGAAGCATGATTTTATTATCAATTATAGTTTCTAATAAGTGATGTGCAAGTGTATATGTATGTAGAATATATTGTGCCAAGGATGGACAAGGGATAAGATGTTCGGTTTTATCCCATATCAATTGTGGAAGGGATAGGTGGTTAGTTTATAAGTGTAAGGAAATCTCACTCCTTGAGCTAGCTTTTGGGGTGAGAGAAGCCAAAAACTACCCAATATTGATATTAGAGTATAGGTTGCTAGCAAATTTGGACCCAATAGTTACACGGGAGAGTTATGGGTTACTACGGTTCTAACCTGTTGACACCCAAATTTTGACTATCTTATTTACATGGTTCGTCATATAAAGCATTTCATAGCATTTACATTTAAGTAATAATAGTATTTAATTTATCTTTAAAAGTTGTTCTAAAAAATGAAAATGAAATAAAGAAATGGATAGGGGATAATCTAAAATATTTTGTTGTGGATTTTGAAAGATTTTAGAGTTGGATAATGGAGCTTTATCTTTAATGGTTGAGTGAATTATCTTGGAAAATCTTCACAAAAATTTTTTAGATTATCTGCGGCGATTAAGTCAATATATGCAAATCTTCATTGGCAGAACAAATTGATTTTGTTTTTTTTTGCTCTATAAAAAGGGGGGGGGGGCATCACATATTGAATAGACGACCACATTGGGGGAAATACAAGAAAAAAGTGAAAAAGAGAGAGAGGGAGTTGTTCGTGGGTTTTTCTCTTGGTGAGAAGAGAAAAAGAAAATAACCAAGAGGAAAAGAAAGAAGCTTTTGGGGAAAAGGAAAAGCAGAAATACAGCAGGGAAAAGTCCCCTACTGTTCGTCTTCTTCAAGAGTTCCTTGGCTTGCGCGTCCTCCACACCGCCGAGCTCTTGCGCCGCTGGCCTCCGCAGCGCTGAATCGTCACCGCCGTTCCGCCACCTCCGTGCCGCCGGTCTCCTCGCACCATCGAGCCCGTCGCTTGCTCGGCCGCACCGACCCACGATGATCCGGCGCCCCCCGCGGCGTTGCCTTCGCGCGCGCTCCTCGCGCCTTGCACCGCCCGGATCCGGCCACCAACCACCTCCGAGTCGCCAACCTCCGCTCCTCCGCCCGGTGACGCCGCTTCCCGATCCGCTCGGACCCTCCGCCCGGATCGCTCGAGCACCAGCGGCACCGCCCTCCACCCGCAGCCGCGAAGCCACCGAGCCGCACCGGTTCACCCCCACGCGCGCGCCCACCGCCGATCCTGCTCCACCGCGCCCACCGTACCGCCGCGCCCACCGTGCCGCCGCGCCCACACCACTACAACGCCCCACAACCGTCGACCGCTGCGGCTGCATCGCCTCTCCACCGCAACCCCTCGGCGTGCGGCACCCGCAAGCCCGTCGCCGCCTCTGCCCGGAGCACCCCGCACCAGATCTAGATCTCGGGCCGCCGCTTGATGCTTGCGCCTTCGATCTCCTCCGCCGCGGCGGATGCGCCCGAGATCGGTGTTCTATCCCGGCCCGCGTGCGATCCGTCACCGGCACCGCGCAGACCGGCGCCGTGAAGCCTCCCCGACTGCGCCGCCGCCCTCACGTGATCCGTGCTCCGTGTCCCTCGCCGCGCGATGCTGCCCCTCGCCGGAGTGCCCGCGCCGGAGTCCGAACTCTGGCGACCCAAACTCCCTCCCGGTGTCGACGAATTGGTGTCCCTCCATTTTCCTTAGGTTGTTTATTTTTCTTTTTATTTTTCCTTATTTTATATTATTTTACTTTACTTTTAGGTAGTTTTATTATTATTGTTTAAGTTAGTTTTATTATTATTGTTTAAGTTTGAATATTGTGAGGTGACTTTTAGGTTATGGATATTGTAGGCATTATCCCTAGGGTTTTCCCTAAGATTATTGTAATTATTAATTTGACCCGTAAGATGTCGGGTCATTTTTTTAATTATCTTAATTATTGGGGTTTGTTAATTGTATTTTAATTGCTAAATCAATATGATTATTAATTTGATCCGTAAGATTTCGGATTAAATTTTAATTATTTTGAATCTTTTGGTGTGATGTTTAGGGTTAGATAATCGTTAATTTGACCTGTGAGATAACGGGTTATTTTTTCGTTTATTTTAATCCTTTATTCGTTGAATATCTTGTTTGTTTAAATTTAAGATTTAGTTGATAATTGCTTGTTTTAGAAAATCACTAAGAAAAATCAAAAAAAATATTTGAATTAGGATTCAGTTTGTTTTAGAATATTTCTTGTTATTTTGCATATCTAGAATATAGATTTTATTTCAAATTTAAAAAAAATATAAAACAAAAAAATGCATTCATTTAGGATTTTAGTTTTTGTTTAATTTAAGTTGCATGTTTAATTACGTGGCAATTTTAAATTTCGAATTTTATAAAAACATAAAATAAAAAAATATCATGCATATGTCATGTAAAATTAGGGCATGCTCCACATGTTATTGCATATTAGATAGATTGCATGTTAGATTAAGATAATGTCTTAGTTTAAATTAGGATTTAATATAACTTAATCCCTAGTTTAAATTAGATAGAATTTTAATCTAGCTAGATCATTTTTGCATTTCTCTTAAATTTAGAATATCATAAAAAAAATACAAAATTTCTTTGCATATGTTAGTTTCAATATTTAGGATAGATTGCATTTTTAAAAAATAGAAATGTCAAATGCACGTCATCTAGTTTTTATTAGGTTCATTTAATTAGAATTTCCTTGTCATTAGACTAAGTCATTTAATAAATGTCGCATGACATATAACTCGCATATTAAATTGCATGCTGCGTGTCATTTTAGTTGAAATAATTTTGTGTGACATTTGCATCGCATTGCGTGTTATTAGAATTAGGTCATTTAAATTACATTTAATTATTGCATTTCTTCATATCATATAGTTTAGGTCATGTCGTCACGTTATATTAGATTATTAGCGTGCATCGCATGATATTCATAAAAAAAAAAGTGAAAATCAAAATTGAGTTTGCATGTTAGGTTTATTTAATTAGAATTTGCTTGTTAGATCACGAAGTTAAAATGCACGTTTCGATTTCAAGATAAAAGAAAACCCAAAAAATGTTTTGTGTGTTTATTTCTTTTAATGGAAGTCTTTTGATTGTTTAATAATGGTTGAGCACCCGTATGGTCACTCATTTGCATGATAGGAATCAATCCAAGCTGCTTGCAAAAACATTTTTGAAAATTAAAAAAAAGAAATGGTACCGAAAGGGCACTAGGATAGTCTAGTGTAACCAAGTCCCCGTACCCTTAGTCTCTGGTTCGTAGGAGTAAAATAACTCTCCCATTATTTTACTTAGGTGTCTAATCGACTAACCCTAAACCGATTAGTGGCGACTCCTAGAAAATAATCATTTGCATATTTGAACCCTAAGTCGCGAATTGGTATGGGCTTGGGAGAGCCCGAGCTAAGCCTAAAGACTTAGCAGTCCATTAACCTAGTTTTAGGTGGTGCACCCGAAAATTAGGTCGCGACATAACCTAAGCTCGATATGTGAAGGGGATATTGTTGGGTTTTATCTCACATCGGTTGTGGAATGGGTTAGATGATCAATTTATAAGTATAAGGGAAAGCCTCAATGGAGCTAGTTTTTGAGGTAAAAGGGGTCGAAAATCACCCAACATAAGATATTTCAAGGGATATAGGGAAGGTTTCATGTGACAGAATTAATTGATAGAATTAGTATTACAATAGTTGGAGGAAGTGTTAGTGGAGAAGCAACATGATATGGTATTTTAGTTTATGCTCCCCATATTCTTGGTGGAGGTCTAAACCTCACTCTTCGCAAATAATTCCTGACTTGTTTATAAAGAATTCCAACCAACTTACAATGCAACTCTTTGCCATGTTGCGGAGAGATTATAATGAATTTTTCTACAAAAGTTTTAGGGTACTCTAGACACTTCTACTGCTGCTCAATTAAGGGTAAGTTGTTCCAAGTGAAAGTTTCAAGTTCTATATATGTTTCACTTGGAACGTGAAACCTACTCGTTGAAACAAGTTCCTCATTTTTTTGGAATTTGGAACTTACTCTACATATCCTAGAACCTGCAACTTATCCTATCACAATTTCTAGGGTCAATTCTAGGATCTATTCAGATTCTGCCTATATTATTAATTAAATGATTGTAGTGAATTAAAATCTTTAATGACCATTTCTTGCCACTACAATTCACTGACCATAAAAACACACGAAAAATTTAAACATCAATAAAGCAAAAGTCTTAGTCATAAAAAGGAAATTTAGACCAGTTCTTATATATTATGCATTCATCATCGAACGGCAATGAATATTGCAAGATCACGTGAAGACATGAACCAAGAAAATTATTAAAACCTATTCCATGTTTTAGGTTACAGTATATAGGTTCCAAGTTCCAGGTTCCTCCAATTAAGACCCGGAACTTAACCGTCAAAACAAGTTTCTCATTTTTCAGAACCTAGAACCTACCTAATATACCTTAGAATCTATAACCTATAGGTACCCACTAGTCTAGTTCTCAAATTCCAGGTTCTAACCTGAAACCATGCTCACCCCTATGCTCAAGTACTAGATTTTTTGTAGGATATTTTTGCACTTCTCTTTGCTTGTTTCTCACGTCCCCTAGAGTACTCTACATTGGGCTAGAGGTTTTTATGTCCAAAATGGATGTTCAACACTAGTAAAGTAAATGGAGACTTGAACACACCTTAGTCAGAAAATCAATCTTAGAATTTAGATTCACACACTAAGGCATTTCTTGTTGAATCTGGGCACAGCAAGATTTGGAAGACGGTAGATGAAATCGAAGTTGAGAAGCTCGAGAAAGGCATGCGCAATGCGATCTAGGAGATCGCCAAGAAAAGAGAGAAGAAGGTGATGACCAGGGAAGTAGATGGCTATGGGAATGATTTCCTAGGGCAGCTTGTGAAGGCTTATCGTGATGAGGATGGGAGCAAGAGAATCATCGTCGATGATCTGGTGGACGAGTGCAAGACATTTTATTTCGTTGCGCAAGAAACCACCACCGGAGTGCTAACATGGGTCATGTTCCTCCAGGCTGTTCATTCTGATTGGAAAGAGGAGGCAAGGAAGGAGGTTCTTAATGTAATTGGAAATGAAGAGCTTAACTTCGATGATATCGCCAAGTTAAGGACGGTACGAATAATCGAACTGATCTTTGTCTTGATTGATTTGGTAGGCTAGAAATGATCCTCCTAACAACATATCGGCATGCCTAATTGTTTGAGTCCAAAACTCAAACTTATTAATACTCTATATTACTAGAATTATACCATTTGCAACTTTATTTGAGGAACAACCTTATAAGAAAATATTGACGCTCAATCATCAGTAATTGTAAAAAAATTGTTGGTAAAAAAATAAGTAAATAAAGGCCAATAAGTTTTTACATAACTTGCCAACACTTTTAAGAAATTATTAACCTGTTTTATAGGTTGCAAATTACCAATATTTGTACTAATTTGCCAACTTGTTGATCTATTTGGATTGATTTTTTCCCTTTACTCTTTACTAAAATAATCTAAATCTTGCACCTCAACACATTGCCTATTTAAATTCAAAACTCTTTGAGCTTTCATGACACCTGAATGTTGACATGTAGAATCATACATAATTTTTGAAAGTTCTTCAAATTTGAACAATATTTAGAATTTTGGCATGAAAGTAAAAAAAAAACCATAGACAAAAAGGTCCTTTAGTTGCATAACCTACGAACGCTTTCAACTGTCTTTACATATAATTTATTTTGGAGCAAGCAGATCATTACTAATGAAGAGGAGGAGCTTCAAGTAAGCACTCCAATTAAGGTTGGTGATTTCTAAAAATATTTGTAAATTCAATAGGTTGATAAGTAAGGTAAACAAAAATCCGTAACTCAATAGATAAATTGCTAAATTCTTTAAAAAAATATTAAATAAATGCAGGTAAGCAACTTAAAAGAGATTTGGTAAATTAAATTGGTAATCCAATGGGGGAAAAAGGTAAGTTGCGCAAATAAGAATTGGGGAAAATCTCAAATCAGGACTCGAAGTGGCTTCATTTTCTCAAAAAAAGGACATGAAGTGGAGTCTGTCTCAAATAAGGATCCGAAGTAATCATTTAGTCTCAAAAAAGGACCTGACTCGCTGGCCGGTGAACTGATACATTTCTAATGCGTATTTCGGTGACCTAATCAGGGTATTTTCGTCCAAAAAATATTCTCTTTATGTTTTCTTTTTCCCCTGTTCATCTTCTCCATCTCCGAGCAGACCTCGAGTATCTTGCTGGTGAAGTAATTGCCGGCGAGATTGAGCCTCTTCAGCTTCTTCAGCTCCACCACCTCCGGCGGCAGCGGCCCCATGAACTTGTCGTTGCCCAAGTCGAGTTCTTCAAGCTAGGTTATCGCCCGCAGGACTCTGCTGGGGAAGATCCCGGAGAGGTTGAGGAACCGGAGGGAGGTGGGGCTACTGAGCTCTAGCGGGAGGGTCCTAGTGAGGTTGTTGGTGGCGAGCGTGTGGTTGACGAGGTTGTAGAGAAGGCCGATTTTAGGTGGGATGTAGCCCGAGAGGCCGATAGAGGTGATGTTGAGAGAGATGACCCACGAGTCAGCGTCGCATGTGACTCCAGTGAAGGAGCAATGTGGAAAGGGCGGCGGCAAGAAGGAGGAGGAGGAGTCGACCTAGTCGCTGATGGTGGCCGAGGAAGGCCTGACCAAGGCGGTTTTGAGCTTCAGGAGCACGTCCAGGTTGCCCCATGCGAGGGAAGCGGAGGAAGAAGAAGAAGACATCATTGTAGGGTGGTTTCGTCCTCAGTGAGTTTGGCGAGGCCGGCAAGGGCGGGTGAGGGCTTCGCCTGCTTTTGACAATGGGCGTCGAGTCCTCGCTGGCCCTGGGCAAGGCCGACCCTCGCCGATCTTGGGACCTTCGCCGGCCCTTCCCCACTTCCAATGTTGTTGATTTGGGCAATGCCTATCTTCAACATTGACAAAGAAGGCGATGAACATGGATAATAGATCAAGAAGAAGATGAACAAGAGAAGGAAAAAGAAAAGAGAATATTTTTTGGACAAAAATACCTTAGATCAGGTCGTCGAAATATGCATTGAAAATGCATCAGTTTGTCGGCCGGCAAGTTAGGTCATTTTTTGAGACTAAATGATTACTTTGAGGCCTTATTTGAGATAGACTCCACTTCAGATCATCTTTTGAGAAAATGTGGCCACTTTGGGTCCATATTTGAGATTTTCTCTAAAAATTGGTAACTTCATGTAAGACTTGACAATCAATCAAACATTAGACTCAAATGAGAGCTAGTAATCCAAGACTAGTTTGTAATCTAATCAGAAATAATTGATGAGCCACTTAAATTAAAATTGATGAATTCATATAGAATTGAAAGGTTAAAAGAATTAACAAGACATGCAAATGAAATTTAGTTAAATATGATAAATGTTGATGATTTGATAAAAAGTGTCATAAATTACCAACAAGTCATTGGGAAATTACGTGACCGGTGACCGCCAAGTTGCCAACAGTTTTTTGGACACTTGACAACTCTTTCGTATACTGACCAGGTCGGGAAAGGATTGTTTTATTGGGAACGAAACAATGAAATCGTCCTTCTTCTAAATTCTGAGTTGTACGTGTTGTCAAGTAATGTCTTCTCTTGCGTGCAGATCAACATGATCTTGAACGAAGCGCTTTGATTATATCCTCCTGCGATTGGGTTTACTCGAAAAGCCAACTGGGAGCTCAGGTTAGGCCTTCTAACGTTCGAGTTTACGTAGCTAACCTCAAGCTTCACCACGATCCCGAAATCTAGGGAGAAGATGTGCACCTCTTCAGACCAGATTGATTCTCGGAAGGCGTCCTTAAAGTTACCAACAACAACCCAGTTGTGTTCCTTCCCTTTGGTTTCGGGCCTCGAATGTGCATGGGAATGAACTTCGCGATGAATGAGGTGAAAATTATCTTTCGATGATTCTGCAGCGCTACGCTTTCAAATTGTCTCTTGGGTACATCCACAGTCCAGCTAAAATCGTCACGACTCGCCCCCTACACGAACTTCAAGTTGTATTTCATCCCCGATAGCTTGTTAATAAGCATATATGGCCCAGTTAATGCTGAGATAACAACGTACAGAGACTGCTTTTAATGCCTTCGTGAGCTTGTGGGTTCTAGTTTCATGAAAAACCTATTGAAGTTTTATTTTAATTCAAAGATGTGTTCTGGGTCACAATTGGGTCGGATTGACCTACGTTTAACTTAACAGATTAGACGAGTTGTGTTTTGGATCTGGTACGTATTCATTAGATGTTTGTTCCAAGTTTCTTGAAATATAATTATCTAATGGACTGCGTACAATTGACCAATTTATGTTTCGATCCTAATGGATCTAACAAGCGATCGAATCATTCATCAAGTCTTATCAGATTCGGGGTTCGATCCCGCCTAAGGTACCCTCTTGATTTGACGGACTATGGGCCTGTTTGGTTCGGTTTTTGGGGAATGTATTTGCAAAAATGCGGGGTGAAGGGGGTTTTTCGAAATGCAAGTAGCATTTGGTGAATTGTAATTTTAAAGTGTATTGAGAAACAACTTTGACCAAAATACCGTTTGGTAAAATTTGATTTGTAAATGACTTTAAAATTTGATTTGTAAATGACTTTTATTAAATTAAAAAAAAACAAAAAAACATTGGTATTTTTTTTTTGAAGTCTGGCCATCGGACTGCCGGAACTGGCTGCCGGACCGTCGGATCTGGTCGCTAGATGGCCAGATTTGGCCCCCGGATGCTGTCGCCTAAGGTCGCCCACCTCAGCTGATGCCGCTTGAGGTCGCTTGACCTAGGCGATCGTTGCGCGCGTGACCTCAGACGGCTGTCGCTGGGGTAGCCCGACCTCGTCGATCGTCGCTTGAGGTCGCACGACCTCAGACGGTTGCCTGGGTCGCGTGATTCAGGTCATCAGTCGCTTGGGTCGTGCGACCCAAGCGTCGCCTGAGGTCTGGCAACGGTTGCCGGGGTCGGGCAACCCTCAGGCGGTGGTCGCTGGCGTGCACGACCTCTTGGCCGGCGGTTGTCGGCTTCCGATCGGCTTTTCCGTTTGGTGGTTCTTGAGAAGATGAACAGTACCGTGGACGTGCATTCCGAAGATGTAACTTCCCAAAGTAGCTCCGGAGCTACTTTGAGCTAAAGGCCCTTAGAGCCATTTGGAAATGCAATTGCATCTTGCCAAAGTCGCCCAAAAAATCAAACCAAACGCGTTTGCATTTGGCCAAGTGATTTTAGAGTCCCAAAGCCCATTCCAAATGCCGAACCAAACGGGGCCTATATGTGGCGGCTAGGCTACCTTTATATGGGTGTGTTGATGAAGCAACGGAAACAGAAGGCCAAATTTGTTTTTGGATCTGCCATTAAAGATTGTGCAGTATAGGACTTTTCGAACTAAGCAAGAAAAAGATGAAAGCGAGTGATGGATGGTCTTGGTGTTTCCTCGTCACGTCTGATGTCATCTCCGTGCTCACGATTGTGTCCTTTATACGTTGGCCCTTGAATTTTTCATCGGTCTATGTCGCGTCTTGTAAGCGAGATTATTTGCTAAGAAACAGTTCTGGTGTCGAGAAGATGACCAAGACAGCTTGTGTCTTTAATTGAAAAGTTTGACGAATTCTCTATTCATCGAATTCTCAGTAAGGTTTGGCTTTGGAAAGGGCTTTTCGACAGATTGCGCACATTCGAGACGCCAACCTGTCGTGGGCTTGGAGGAGTACCGGGCGCATGCACAACTTGTTCATCACCATTACTGCTGGTTGTTGGTCTCCTTGGGAATCACGCGATTCATATGGCTTCAGTGAATTGGATACGCTGGCATCCGGATCACCCAAGAGTGAGCTCGTCAAGTGCTCTTCCTTTTCTGGGTTGAATTTAATAATTCTAGATCGGCAAGGAGGTCACTGATGACGTTAATAAGTTCGTCCCTATCCACGTTTCCCCTGAAATGGATCCAAAATGTCAAATGTGGACCGAAAGACCTTTCCCGACATCTTCCCAACAAAGGTTGTTTTGTCCGGCTTATAGAATCCTCCGAAAGACACAATAAATACCTAAATCAATCGAACTTTTTCATTTCATAAGAGAAACCAGTATCATAATTTTCACTGTTTTCATTTCCCTTATCGTTTGATCCACTAATTGAACCATGCAATTGGTCATCTTCCTGAGCTCTTTGTTTCTGTTTCTTCTCTAGTCTCTTGCCAAGCTCTTGCACAAGCTATGGTGGAACCCGCTCAGGATACAGAGGATGATGGCCCAACAAGGGATCTGTAGCCCTCCTTACAAGTTCCTCCATGGAAGCACCAAGGAAACAATCAAGATGAAGATGGAAGTCAGGAACACGCCCATGAACAATCTCTCTCATGACATATTCCCTAAAATTCACCCTCAAGTCAACACATGGATAGACACATATGGTAATTACACTAAACTTAAGTTTCATTAGTGTCGTGACGCTCTGATATTGAACTTTTGTGCAACTTTGTAGGGAGGAATTACCTGAATTGGCACGGACCTCAAGCTCAACTGGTCATTACAGAGCCAAAGCTTATTAAGGAGGTGCTACTTGACAGAGAGAAAACATACCCAAAAACAGGAGCTAAAGACTATGCCAAGAAGCTTCTAGGAGATGGGCTCGCAAGTACAGTTGATGACAAGAAATGGGCGAACCAGCGTAAACTCGCCAATCATGCTTTCCATGGGGAAAGTTTGAAGGTAGTTGAACTTAATTGAAAAAGAAAAATGTTTGATTTGAGGTTTTACTAATTATTTTGGGGGGATTGAAATTGCAGAATATGGCACCAGCAATGGTGGAGTGTTCACACAATGCTAGAAAAATGGAAGAATCAAGAAGGGAAAGAGATCGAGGTGTTTGGAGAGTTTAAGTCATCCGAAGTGATTTCAAGAACTGTGTTCGGGAGCAGCTATGTTGAGGGGAGGAACATTTTTCAGATGTTGACAAGATTGGCTACGTTAACATCCAAAAATGCTTTCAATATAAGATTACCAAGAATAAGGTATTGCGCATTTTTTCTAGGAAAATTTTGTTTTGACCATTTTTATGATGAAGAAGCTAGAACGTACAATGATTATCACTTTTAGAACGAACTTTAGACATCTGAACTTGATTATTCTGACAAGTTTTCCAGGTGAGTAAATGCATTCGAAGGAGGTACACTGTTTTTTGATAACCATTCTTATCACTAAAATTACTGATGTGAGATTACACTTAGCAAGCTGCAAATTTCTGATGATGGTCAGGCAACAGTTTTGTTCATTGTGCAAATGCAAACTTCAAGCCTCACAAGACGTAGGACATTTCAATCTTAGAATCAGAGTTTTAGTTAAGCCTAACTAATTATGGAATTTGTTTTGAATCCTGGCAGTAAACTTTGGAAGACAACGGATGAGGTCAAAGCGGAGAAACTTGAGAAAGGCATACGCATTCAATCTTACATATGATCAAGAGAAGAGAGAAGAAGGTGATGGCCGGTGAAGAAGATGGCTTTGGGGATGATTTCCTAGGACAACTCGTGAAGGCTTTGCACGATATGGACGAGCAAAAAATTCACAGTAGATATTCTGGTGGATGAGTGCAAGACATTCTACCTCGCTGTTGACACCTAAATTTTGACGTTCTAGTTATTTGTTTATTGTATAGAAAATTAGGGGTTAACTTTATCCCTGAAAAAAAAAATATTAATTGCATAAAATATATATTTAGGTGCATTTATTTTTAATTTGCATTTTTTGCATTTTATTGGACCAGTGGCGGATGGGTTCAAATTAGTTGGACCAGGCCCACGAAGCGAGCAGGTTGGCCCAAGTTCATGTTTTTTTAATAATCGAAAATTATCTCATGGGAAAATAGAAATTTTGAAATTTTGTCGGGATATGAATTTTTGGATAGGGCAGATGGGTAAAAAATATTGCGATTTGTCTTTGCAAGATTTGGATTTAAAGAAAAATCCTATCCTAATCTTGGATCCTTATCAATTCGTGACAAAATTGGTGAAAAAATATTACGGATGTTGATTCGAAGGAGAAATCGAAAACCTATTTCCTTCCCCCTATAAAAGGCCGTACGCGTGAGAAGGTTGGGTGGCTTTTTCTAGGGTTTCTTTTGGTTGACAAAGGAAGAAAAAAACAAAAGTGAAAAGTAAAAAGTGAAAGGTACAGAGAAGAGGGTGACGTGAGAGAGAGATGGAAGAAGACTTTAGTCTTCTTCTTTGCCAGTTCCTCTTCCTCGGACCCCTCGACGCCTGCACTCGCCGGGGGTTTGCTGTTCGCAAGCCAGCATCGGCAGCCAAGCCGATGACCTTCGAACAGCACCAGAGCTTCGCCTCCGCGTGACCACCGCCTTCCACCGCACTCGTATAGCGCTCCGCCGCGCCCCCGTTCCGATGCGATCCGCCCAACCCAACATCCAACGGCTTCGCCATGCCTCCATCTCCGATCTCCTGCACCGACGCTGCCCGGAGTCTCTGGCGGACCCGATTCCGCCTCCTGCGATGGCCAGCTCTGCATCTGCTCCGCCAACTTGCGCTCGTGACTACCGCTGTCCACTGCACCCGACGACCGCTCCTATGACGCCGCGACCCACCTTGATCGCAACCTCCGGCCCACCGAAGCTCTGCCGTGGCCGGACCCGAGCGGATCGCACGCGCCGCGCCGACTCGAGTTTTCCCCGACGACTGCTGCTGCTGCTCTCATGACGCCCCTGCATCGCGCGCCACCGCCTTGTTCAGTCGACGTCCTGCCGCCCTAGCCCCGCCAGCTGCTGCCCCTTTGGAGCTGATCCGCCCTGCTCGCTGCCGGTTCCTCCTCGCCGGAGCTCCCTTACCGGACTGACGATCCGCGCCGGAGACCCACTACCTCCGGTGACCGACGGCGGCAAAGCCACACGAGCTGCCAAGCCGTGAAAAAGAAAAGTGAAAAACAAAGGAAAAAAAAAAAGGGGAAAATCAATTAGGTAGTTTTATTTATTTATTTACTTATTGTTTATTTTTATTTTATTTTCCTTTATAGCTTTTTTTAGTGAAATTGTTCCTTTAAGTATGTGATTAAGATTCCAATACGAATTAGCCCCTCAGATTAGGGATTAATAGTCCGATTTTCGCGCCCGAAATCCGACTCGCAATCCCTTGCAAAATCGTCAATCCAATCTCACGCCCGAGATTTGATTCGCAATTTAATTTTAAAATTGGTCAACTCGATCTCATGCGTGAGATATGGTTCGCCAATTTTTGGATATCAATCCTATCTTGTCTGATTTGCTCTGGTGTTGGTTAAGTCAATTTTATTTTCGTAAAAAAAAAAGTTTGAATTAGGATTAGGCTTTTTTTATTATCTTGCATATTTAGAATATGGATTTTATTTTGAATCATGAAAAAGAAAACAAAAAAAAAAATGCATTCATTTAAGATGTTAGTTTTTTTTTTTTAAATTTGAATTGCATGTTTAATTATTTAGCAATTTTAATTTCGAATTTCATAAAAGAAAAAGAAAAATCAGACTTAGGGCATTCTTTGCATGTCATTACATATTAGGATAAGATCGCATGTTTAATTTTTATTAAGTTTAGATTTTCCCTAGATAGATTGCATTTTAGGTTAGGGATAATATTCTAGTTTAAATTAAGATTTGGCTCAACCTAATTCTTAAAATAGGCTAGATGATATCTCGATCCGACTAGATAATTTTTGTATTTTTCTTAATTTCGAATTTCATGAAAAACACCAAGAAAATTGTCTTAGAGTAAATTCATTTCATTCTCTAGGATAGATTGCATTTTTAGGAAAATAAAAAATCATGTGTACGTCATATAGAATTAGGTTCATGAAATGCACATCATTTAGTGATTGCTAGGTTCATTTAATTAGAACTTCTTCGTCATTAGAATTAGGTCATTTGATGAGTTTAGATTGCACATTTAATTATTGCATTTCTTTGGAAATTACTTTACTCATGTCATATAGTTTAGGTCATATTGCCATGTCATATCATTGCATGTTAGATTAGTAGCATGTATTGCATGATTCTCATTAAAAAAATGAAAACAAAAATTGAGTGATTGTGTGTTAATTAGAAATCATATCTAGGATTGCTTATGTGAATTATGATCTAACATTGCCGATGCTTTCAATGCCATGAGGTAAGTCTTGCAATTTATTCATTGCTTTATCTGGGTGTTAAATTGGTAGTTTGCGCACCCGCATGATAACCTCGTATGTTAGGAACATAAGTTAAAATCAATTCAAGCTGCTTGCTAAACATTTTTCAAAATAAAAGAGAAAGGTATCGAAAGGGCGTTAGAGAAATCTAGCGTAATCAAGTCTCCAAACTCACAATCTTTGGTTCGTAGGAGTAAAGTAAACCTCTCGTTACTTTACTTGGGTTTCTAATTGACCCACCACAAATAGATTAGTGGCGACTCCTGATTGAAATCATTTGCATGATTAAGAACTTGAACCTAAGTCGCGAATTGGTATGGGATTGGGAGAGCCCGGGCTAAGTTTAGGCTTAGTAATCCATTAACCAAACCCTAGGTGGTTCACCCGAAATTTTGGTTGCGATACTCGTCGGACAAGAAACTTCCAACTCAATGATGGCATGGATGTTATTCCTCCTAGCGATTAATCCAGAATGGCAAGAGGAAGCAAGAAGGGAGGTTCTCAATGTATTTGGGAATAAAGACCCCGATTCCGATGGACTAGGAAAGCTTAGGAAGGTATAGAAAACAACTCAAGTCTTGGTCCCGGTCAACCATTTTCGATTCACTCTAATTGTAGGTTAGACATGATGACTAACTAGACATTTTTCCTTTTTCATGTGCAGATTAGCATGATCATGAACGAAACTCTGCGTTTGTACACCCCTGGAGTCGGTTTGACTCGAAAAGTTGGCAAGAAACTGAGGTTAGGGAAGCTTGTTCTTCCTGCTAATAGTTAGATCTTTATACCGACCCTTAAGCTTCACCATGACCCTGAAATCTGGGGAGAAGATGCGCATGAATTCAAGCCGGAGCGATTCTCAGAAGGCATAGCTAAGGCTACCAACAACAATGCCGTTGTGTTCATCCCCTTCGGCTTCGGACCTCGATCTTGCGTTGGGATGAGCTTCGTGGCAGCAGAAGTGAAAATCACTTTTTCGATGATCCTCCAGCGCTACACCTTCGAGTTGTCCCCAACGTATATCCACTGCCCAGGTCATCTCCTGACAAGCCGCCCACAACATGGACTTCAAATCAGGTTTCATCCTCTACAGCAGTAGTTCATCACCGCATGATGTTCAGTCACCATGTGCATGGATGCCTCCATGGATCCATGCAACAGTGGCCTGTGAATTCTTGGTTCCAGAGGCATGTGATATTTGTAGGTATCAAGTTGTCTTTCTTTTAATTTCAGAAGCACTATTCCTATTGTGCAGTGCATTTGATTTGCCCATACTCTTCACGGTGTACAATCTTGTGTTCTGGTTCTCGTAAGTAGTTATTTTATTTTTTAGGCACGTACCTCATATGTGTGCATGGTCATCTCTAGTGGAACTTAATAATGATTTACCATATTTCTTACCGAATAAATGCAACATTCTGGAAGTACAGCTCATGCGTATACTGGACTAAGGCAAAGAATGAATGTCTAATGACCGATGTTTGGATGACAAGAATTATGAAATTCAGTCGACTTATTTGACTTAATCTACAAATCATATAAACCAAGTTCATTTCAAGTTTCAATTGTTGATCACTTTGGGCTTGATGATGAAACCACGTAATTAATGGTTACGATGAGATCGATATACCTGGTCTATAGACTATGACAGCGTTTGCAGCTAGTCCCTCGTTCACCTCCATCGTCTTTGGTCCCGAGCTCCATCCATTCGGTGCACGACCATTCATTGAAATGCTTGGAGGTTTCTACTCTTTCTGGGCGAAACGAGCATCCATTCGCTATACCCACCATGGACCTTAGGTTTCCTAGTATTTGAAACTTGTTTCCCGTTGGGGCTCTGTCCTGTCTGACACCTTTCAATGGTTGAATTTCCACCAGCAGCACCGCGGTCGGAGGTGCATCAGGTCGAATCATCCTCCCTCGCTTGAAGCTCCGGCCAATGATCCTTCCTTCATCCCACAACCCCACAATTGAACGGGGACTCAACACCTTCACAAGGCTGCTGAAAACTCTGCACAGGTCATCTTTACTTCAAAAACTGAAAGAAGACAGAAGGAAAGGAAAACAGGAGAGAAGAATATGGAAATTTTCTCTGTATTTTTGTATATTACTTAACTCAATGTACATGATCAATATTATAGTATAAAGCATGTACAGAGAAAGGCAACAATATAATCTACAAATCAGATCCGATATTAATTAATGTCAGAAAAAGAAGACGAAGATGCTCGGAAAGGAACAAGAGCGTAGAAACAATTGTCTTCTGTTTTCATTGATTGATTCTGTACATGTAATTCTGTATTTAATTAAAATGAAAAGAAATAATAAAGGAAATTCAATATTTGCCTATCTTTTCCTATCCTAAAGTATATTTGATTTCCTATCAATAGAGATTACAAAATCATATCTTCCAACACTCCCTCTCAAGCTGGTGGTCTATATATGTCTAAGACGCCTAGCTTGTGTAGAAGATATGTATGTTGTCTTTGACAAAGAGGTTTAGTAAATATATCAGCAGGCTGTTCCGAAGTCCTGATTCCTCTTGTCTCGACAATTCCTTCTTGAATCTTTTCCCGAGTAAAATGACAATCAACTTCTATATGCTTCGTCCTCTCATGTAGTACAGGATTTGCTGCAAGCTTGAGTGCCGAATCATTATCACAGAAGAGTAAGGTTGGCCCTTTAACAGGGGCTCCGAGATCCAGAAGTAGACCCCTTAACCAGACTATTTCACATACAGTCTTGGCCATAGATCGGTATTCAGCTTCAGCTGATGATAAAGATACAATAGACTGTTTCTTTGTCTTCCATGAGAGTAGTGATTCCCCAAATTTAATGCAGAAACCAGTAATAGACCTCCTACTCATAGGGCACATGGCATAATCTACATCACAATAGGCTGTCATTTCCATGTTGCATTGTCGGGAAAGAAGTATTCCCAAACCTGGACAGGTCTTCAAGTATCTCACAATCTTCAGGGCTGCATTCATGTGAGACTGCTTCTGTGCATAAACTGACTAAGAGTCTGTACTGCATAACAAATATCCGGCCTAGTCATGGTGAGATATATCAGTTTTCCTACTAGTCTCTGATATCCTGAGGGATCTTGCAACAGAGGATCATCAGAAGGAGAGGATACTCCAGTATCATAGCCGACCGAAGTTAGTTTAGCATTTTGCTCAATAGGAATGACTGCTGGTCTACAACCTGATAATCTTGCTTCTGATATTATTTCCATCACAAATTTTCACCGACTTAATGAGATGCCCTGATCTGAGCGAGCTATTTCAATCCCAAGAAAATACTTAGGTGACCCTAAGTCTTTGATATGAAAAGTCGAATGCAGATACTCTTTAAGTCTTTTTACAGCAGAATCATCATTCCCCATGATAAGGATATCATCAACATAGATCATCAAGTAAATAGATGGCATACCTTTTGTCCAGGTGAATAAGGCATAGTCATACTTGGATTGCTTGAACCTAGCAATCAAGAGTGCTTTGGTAAATTTAGCGTACCATTGTCGGGACGCTTGTTTCAAGCCATAAAGAGATTTGCGGAGACGACATACCTTTGACTCCCCCTGTCTCCGTAATCCTGGTGGAAGCTCCATATATATTTCTTCATCCAGATCACCATGTAAGAAGGCATTATGGACATCCATTTGGTGTAATGACCAGTCACGAAAAGCAGCAATAGACAAAAAAGTATGAACCGTGACATCCTTGGCTACAGGAGAAAAGGTTTCGTGATAGTCGAAACCTTCTCGCTGGGTGAACCCTTTTGCCACCAACCGGGCTTTGTATCTATCCACAGAACCATCTGCTCTGTATTTTATCTTATATACCCATTTACATCCAATGGGTTTGCGGTTATCAGGTAGTGATACAATGTCCCAAGTGTGATTGTCTATCAATGCATGTAATTCAGATTCCATGGCCATTTGCCAACGAGGATCATCTTTCGCTTCATTATAACTAGAAGGTTCTTGATCTTCAGAAATACGGCTTATGCAACATAGATGTTCTGGTGACAATCTATTAAAGGAGACATAAGAAGAGATGGGGTATCGAGTACCTGATGATTTTGAAGAACCGCATATATAATCTTTCGTCCAAGTTGGTGGTCGAGTGATTCGATGAGAACGCCTTTGAGACACTTGTGGTGTGGCGGATAATTCTTTAGTAGTTGTTGTTTTTGAAGTATCCTCCAACTGTGTTGATTCTTCATGCAGCGATCCTTCTATATATGACTGCTCAATGGAATCTTCAGCATGAGTCACAAGAGGTGTTGTAGGCAAGGTATCAACTTCTCTTGGAGGAGTAGGAATGATAAATGTTCCTCCAGTTGATGAATCATCTTCCAACAAGAATTGGCGAATTGTCTTCTCTTCTTCAGGTAGATATGTTAATGAAAAAGGAAAAACATCTTCATGAAATACAACATCCCTGCTGATAAAGAAATTTCCTGTAGAAGGTTCATAAAGCCTATATCCCTTTTGCAAAGTTGGATATCCCATGAAAATGCATTGGGTAGCTCGTGGCGCCATCTTATCTCTATGGCCCTTGTAGTGACATAGCATAAACACCCAAAGACTCTGAGATGAGATAAATTCGGCTTTCTCCCATATAATAACTCAAAAGGTGTCTTTCCCTTTAAAATGCATGATGGCATGCGATTGATCAGGTATGCTGCAGTAATCACGCAATCTCCCCAAAATTTTTCGGGAATAGAGGCTTGAAATTTGAGCGCACGTGCCACTTCTAAAAGATGGCGATGTTTTCTCTCAACAACTCCATTTTGCTGAGGTGTGTAAACACAAGAGCTCTCATGCAATATCCCATTTGTAGTGAACAAGGAAGTACATTCAGCATTAAAAAATTCTTTTCCATTATCAGTACGTATCCTACGGATTGGTTTCTGAAATTGAGTTTTGGATAAGGAAAGGAATGTCTTTAAATGAGAAAAGACCTAATTTTTGGATTGCATGAGGAAAATCCATGTGGCACGAGAGTAGTCATCCACAATTGTGAGAAAGAACCTAGAGCCATCATGATTTAGAGTATGATAGGGCCTCCAAACATCAGCATGAATAAGAGAAAAAATATCTTCTGTTCGAGAAGTGCTATTCTGGAAAGGAGCACGTGTTTGCTTAGCCATGGGACAAATGGGACATTTTGGATAAGGAAATAATGCACTATGGCCCAAACGTTTATGATTAAGGAAATTAATGCCATTGGCAGTAGCATTACATAAAGATTTATTGAATTCAACATGAGATAACTTAAAGGAATGTGGAAAATCCAACCAAAAATATAATCCATGGTGACTCTACCCAAGCCCATCGGTTTGCACTTGATCGAAAGGGCCTGAAAGAAACATTTATCAGAATGGAAAAGAATGTGACATGAATTTTCTTCACAGGCTCGAGCAACCGAGATCAAATTGAAATGGAAATCGGGTACGTAAAGCACGTTTTTAATAGTGACAAGAGAACTAAGCTTTACAGTCCCAGTCATTGTAACTTTGGTGGTATTTCCATTTGGAAGCTGTACTGATATAGGAAAAGATAATTTTGTAATGTCTGAAAGTAAATTCCTATCACAGACTATGTGATCACTAGCACTTGAATCAATAATCCATGCATCCTTTGAAATTGAGTTCATCAAACAATAGGATGTACCGTGAAGCTGCCTCCTTTATCCGAAGGATCCAATTTCTTCAAGGTTTCCATCAGCTCATGATATTGTTCATGGGTAATTGATTTTCCCATTTGCGAGCCGATACTGAAAAACCGAGGAAAATTTCCCTTTTCTTTTTCTCCCGGCTTTCCATGCAATTTCCAGCAAGTCTCAATTGTATGATGTGGGCGCTTACAATAATCACAATACATCTTACCTCTTCCTTTTGGCCCATTATTTTTCGCATTTGGATTGGGCCTAATGTTGGATTGAAAAACTTGGGCCGAAATAGGCCCATATGAGCCGTCGGATCCTCCAAGAAATGGGCCGCGCGAACCATCCAGCCCATTGGTGCCGGGCAATTGTAGGCCGTCCGATCCGATCAAGTAGCTGCTTCGGGAGCCGTCGGATGAATTTAAAAAACCGGAACGTGAGCCGTCGGATGTGGAAGAGATGATCCCATGCGAGCCGTCCGATCCTGTCGCCCCCGGAACGATCGCAACCCGTCCGATTGATGGTGGAATTGATCTCCACCGTCCGCGCTCTCTTTAAAAGGGATCTAGGGTTTTCGTTGAAGAGTAACCCTAGATCCGCCTCTCCTTCCCGAGCCTCTCTGCGACGAGCGGAAATGGCTCTTCGCGGCCAGAGCAATTTCGTCTCCCCCTTTGCTGTTGTCCGCCGATCTTTGTTGGCTCTCCTCTTATATGGCGAGCCGATAGATCCGGCCGAGACTTGCGAGGCTCCATGGTAAGAATATGAGATCGGAATGGCGGGTATGCCTCGTTGAGAATGAGAAGGAATCTCGTTGCTTTCTCCCTCTCTCGCATCTGCTTGTATTGTTGTTGGATATGGTCGGGCCAGTCAAATTTTTCCTTGGCTGCCTCCAACTCATTCCACAGACCCGAGAGCTTGTTGTATACTGTTACGATGCTCATGTTCCCCTATTTCAGATCTGAAATTTGCTGTGTTAGATAAAAAATTTTCACTTGGTCAAGTTTTCCATACATTTCCTTTATGTTTTCCCACATTTTTTTTTGGATCCTTCGTCGGGGGAAGCCCGGCCGCGACCTCGGGCGCGATGCAGTTTCCAATCCAGGTTCTTACCAATTGGCTGCATCTCCTCCAGAGTCGTGCCATTCTCTCGTCGGTCGGAATCGGGAACGATCCGTCGATGAAAACTTCCTTGTCTTTTGTTATAAGTGCCCGCCGGAATTCGCGCGACCAACTTGAATAATTGTCTGCACCCATTAATTGCTGACTTATAATCTTCAGTTTAGGGCCGTCGCCGTTTGTTGTATACAATGGATCGCCGGGTTCCGGCCGGCCACTGGTGGTAAGAAACTGATATGGGAAGAAACCCGGTGTAGGAGTCGGGTAGGGATTTGTTCCCCGACCCGAACCCCCGAGGCTGAATCCATAATCCGCATTTTGGAATCCCGAATTGGGATTGGTTCCCTGACCTGGTACAGTTGATCCGCCCGTCTGCCCCGGGCTGATGCTAGGGTTTGCCCGTCACTAGTTGGTGAACCTGCTTCGGCCGCGTGTTCTTTGTGGTAGCTAGGCAATGATGTGTTGGGGATAGGCCCAGGATACCATGGATATGGCATCCATTGGTAAGGGTGACCTACAAATGGTTGCCCGTAATTGCTCGAGCCCGTTGTTGCCATGGCACGTGCGGAGGTTGGCCCCGGATCTCGTTTTTGCTGTTACGTACGGGGACTATAGCGGCTGGATCTCGATCTCCCAAAGCTCGTGTCGAAGCATCTGATGCAGATTCATCGACGAGAGTGGAGGTGAGATCTGGTAGTGTTGACATGTTGATAGAAAATTGATTCCTCTATTATCTCCTCTTTTGCAGGTACAGTTTCTTCAGGCAATCAAAATTTTGATTCCTTTGGCAATACTGTTCTGAAATTTGAGGTTGATGTATGAGGCAATCGGAAGCGGAAGCAAATCAGTTCAGAACCGGAAGGGCTCTGATACCATGTCAGAAAAAGAAGACGAAGATGCTCGGAAAGGAACAAGAGCGTAGAAACAATTGTCTTATGTTTTCATTGATTGATTCTGTACATGTAATTATGTATTTAATTACAATGAAAAGAAATAATAAAGGAAATTCAATATTTGCCTATCTTTTCCTATCCTAAAGTATATTTGATTTCCTATCAATAGAGATTACAAAATCATATCTTCCAACAATTAATCTTGATTGATCTGAATAATTGATCTAAATAATATCCAATAATATCCAGAAGATTCTCGCGTATCTTCCAACACTCCCCCTCAAGCTGATGGCTTGTAGATATCCAAGACGCCTAGCTTGCTCAAAAGATACGCATGCTGTCTTTAACATAAAGGTTTGGTGAAGACATCTGCTGGTTGTTCTTCTATTCCAATCCTCTGTGTCTCGATCATTCTTTGCTGGATTTTTTCTTGAGTGAAATGGCAGTCTACTTCTATATGCTTTGTTCTTTCATGCACAATGGGGTTTGATGCACCTTTGAGAGCTGCATCATTGTCGCAAAACAATTTTGGTTGGTCCTTTAACTTGTACCCCAAGGTCCCGAAGTAAACCTCGTAACCACACTATTTCACATGTGATTTTTGCCATGACTCGATATTCTGCATTTGCTGAGGATAATGAAATGGTTGGTTACTTCTTTGTCTTCCACGAAAGTAAGGAATTCCCCAATTTAATACAGAAACCAGTTATGGATCTTCTGCTCATTAGACAGGTTGCATAATCTACATCACAATATGCAGTCATTCTCATATCGCATTTCCTGGAAAGAAGAATCCCAAGTCTCGGACATTTCTTCAAGTACTTCACCACTTTTAGTGCAGCATTCATATGAGATTGATTCAGCTTATGCATAAATTGACCAAGTGTTTGCACTGCATAACTTATGTCTGGCCCGGTCATAATCAAATATATGAGCTTCCTAACAAGTTTCTAATAACCCAGTGAATCTCTGAGTACGGGATCACCTTCTTGAGATATTCCAGCATCATAATCCGTTGTAGTCATCTTGACATTTTGCTCAATTGGAATTGCAGCTGGCTTACATCCTAACAAACCCGCTTCTGATATGATTTCCAGTGCAATTTCTTCTGGCTGACGGAGATTCCTTGATCTGATCGTGCAATTTCAATTCCAAGAAAATACTTTGGCGAACCTAGATCTTTTATATGGAAGGTAGAGTGCAAGTAATCTTTGAAACCTTTGATAGCTACTTCATCGTTGCCCATAATTAGTATATCATCTACATATATCATCAAGTAGATAGATGACGTACCTTTAGTCCATGTAAAAACAGCATAATCAAATCTGGACTGTTGAAAACTGGCAGCTATCAGGGACTCGGCAAATTTGGCGTACCACTGTCTGGAGGCTTGCTTAAGGCCGTATAAGGATTTGCGGAGACGACATACTTTGTTCTCCCTCTGTCTCCGTAAACCTTGTGGCACTTCCATATAAATTTCTTCATCTAAATCTCCATGTAGGAAAGTATTGTGAACATCCATCTGATGCAATGACCAGTCCTGAAAGACCGCTATTGAAAGGAATGAGCGGACTATAACATCTTTAACTACGAGGGAAAAGGTTTCGTGATAGTCAAAACCTTCCCGTTATGTGAAACCCTTAACCACTAATCGGGCTTTGTACCTCTCAATTGGTCCATTCGCTCGATGTTTGATCTTGTATACCCACTTGCATCCGATTGTCTTGCGATGCGGAGGTAGTGCAACAAGTTCCCATGTGTGATTATCCACTAAGGCCTGCAATTCTGCTTCCATAGGTTTTTGCCATCGCGGATCAATGCGTGCCTCATCATAGTTGGATGGTTCTCGCTCTTTGGAGATGCAAGTGATGCAACATCTATGTTCTGGAGATAATCGATCGAAGGAAACATAAGAAGAAATGGGGAAATGAATATTTGGTGAATTCCGGACACCACATATGTAGTCTTTGGTCCAAGTTGGTGGGTGCGTGGCTCGTTTGGAACGTCTTGGTAGATCATTCTTTGGGGGTAAATGAGTTTCTGGAGTCTCGACATGAGGCGAGTCTTGAGTAACGACATCATTTGGGCTTTGATCTATCACTTCCATTATAGGTGTTAGGTCCGTGGTTGATGTAGAAGGGTTCCTTGTATCTTCTGATGAGCGAAATAAAAAATACCCTGGATTTTCGATTGCTTCCTCGACATGAGAAGTATGAGAATGCCCCTTGCTATTTGTGCCTGATTCCTGGGTAGCAAATGGGAAAACATTTTCTTGGAGCAAGACGTCTCTTCTAACGGAAAATTCTCCTATAGATGGATCAAATACCCGGTATCCCTTTTGTAGATTGAGATATCCCATAAACACGCAATGGCGAGCACGAGGACCCATCTTATCCCTATGTCCTATTATTGTGGCGTAGTGTAGACACCCAAAAATTTTTAGATGACCCAGATCTGGCTTCTTCCCAAAAAGTAATTCAAAAGGAGTTCGTCCGTCAAGTATCTTGGTCGGTATATGATTGATCAAATAAGTTGCAGTCAATACACAATCCCCAAAAAATTGTCTGGAATAGAGACTTGAAATTTCAAAGCCCGAGCAACTTCCAAAAGGTGACGATGCTTCCGTTCCACTACTCCATTTTGTTGCGGTATTTATGTACATGAGCTCTCATGTAATATCCCTTGAGATAAAAAAGAGAGTAGCATATTCATGATTGAAAAATTCTCTCCCATTGTCTGTCCGAATTCTTTTGATAGTTTTCCCAATTTGGGTTTTCGACAGAGAAAGGAAGGTCCTTAAATTGGACATAACTTGACCCTTAGACTGCATGAGAAAAATCCATGTGGCTCTTGAATAATCATCCACAATGGTGAGAAAGAAGCGAGACCCATCATGGTTTAGTGTGTGATACGGTCCCCAGACATCAATATGTAGTAATGAAAAAATATTATTTATATGGCTTTTGCTCAATGGAAAGGGAGTACGCGATTATTTTGCAAGCGGACAAATATGACATTGAGGATAGGGAAATGAAGAACTATGGCCCAATCTGGAATGTAAAAGGAAATTTCTATCATTGGTAGTCAAATTACACAATGATTGTTTATTACAAGGAAAATGATCAAGATTTTTTGATGAACTATTCCAAAAAAATAATCCTTAAGAGAGATTACCCTAGCCCATCGGTTTCCCAGTTGAAAGGGCCTGAAATAGACATGTATTAGCATTGAAAAGAACTCGACATGAATTTTCCTTACAGGCTCTAGACATAGAAATAAGATTAAATTGAAAGTCCAAGATATAAAGTACATTTGTGAGAACAATCTGGGAGCTAAGATTGACTATCCCTATTATAGTAACATGAGCAATGTTCCCATTTGGCAATTGCACAATAATAGGATTATCCAGTTCTTCATGAATAATGGAAATAATCCCTTATTATGTGCAATATGGTCACTAGCTCCCGAATCAACAATCCAGGCATTTCTCGATATAGTGTTTATCAGGCAATGAGAAATACCTGTAAAGCTGCTTCCTCTTTTGGGAATGTCTAATTTCTGTAAAGCCTGCATCAATTGCTGATATTCCCCATGTGTGATAGGTTTATTCGAATCCGTCGGTCTTGTAAGCTGCTAGGCTGCTGCTGATATTTCATTTTTTTTTTTTTTTCTTTTTCTCCAAGTCTACCGTGTAATTTCCAACAATTTTCAATTGTGTGGTGGGGCCGCTTGCAAAAATCACAAAATAATTTCCCTCTATTTTTCGGCCCATAGTTTTTCGAAAAATTGGCACCATTGGATCCGAAGCCATCTCCGCCATCCAGATCAGCCAGATAGTGCGCGCCCTTAGAGCCATCGGATTTAAAGTTTTCCTTAGAAGTTGTTTCCAAATGTTGCAAATAATGGCAATTTTTTTCCTTTGTTTTGCGCAAGACCTGTTTTTCAAACAACGTTGAGATTACAAGTTTTCTTGTAAAGAACACCATTCCATTTATTCTAAAATTCTATTACAAGTTTTCCAATTTTCAATAGCTTTATGAGTGGAAATTTGGCTAGTATCTCTATTTTTGGCAAAAAAATTTCACTTTTTTTTTTTGTACTTATCTCTTCGTTGGAGAATTTTTTTTTATTAGGGAGATTCCTAATATCCCTCTATTTTAAAGAATCGTGAGACTTTGGTATTGTCCTTTCTAAATATTAACTTCTATGTTTTAAGTTTTTTGCCAAATAAAACTCAAACTTTTGTTTCCTCCATTTGTATGCTTCCCTCTATCTTAAAAGTTCTTGGTTAAAAAGGTTTTCTAGTATCTCTGTTTTACAGAATTGTGCGGCTTTGATATTTTGCCCTTTCTAAATATTAACTTCTTAATTTTAAGTTTTCAATCTTTGAATAGGCCATAGTTAAAATTTTCTTTGAAACTTGTTCTCTAATGTTGCAAATCTGGGCATTATTCTTCCTCGCCCTGTTTTGGAGATGACCTACTATTTTTAAAACAATTTTGGCAGTTTTAATTTGCTTTAAAATAAAGTCATGCAAGTTACTTTAGATTGTATGACAAGTTTTTCCAATCTATTTTCAATAGCTATATGAGTAGAAGGTTTGCTACTTTCTCTATTCTGGTCAATTTGTTTTCTCCTTTTGTTTACTTATCTCTCTATTCTTAAAGATCTTTTATTCAAAGGATATCCCACTATATTTTCATTTTAAAGAATTGTGAGCCTTTAGTTTTGTCTTACTTAAATAACCTCTTGATACCTTAAGTTTTTTTTTTCCTCAAGAAGCAATCCGATTTAAAGTTTTCCTTCAAAGTTGTTTCCAAATGTTGCAAATACTGGCAATATCTTCCTTATACTGTTTTGCGCAAGACCTGATTTTCAACAACATTGGGATTATAAGTTTTCTTGTAAAGAAAGTCATTCCATTTATTCTAAAATTCTATCACAAGTTTTCCAATTTTCAATAGCTTTATGAGTGGAAAGTTTGCTAGTATGTCTATTTTTGGCAAAAAATTTACACTTTCTTTTCTTTTCTTTTTTTTTGTATACTTATCTCTCCGTCTTAAAAGTTCTTTATTAAGGAGATCCCTAATATCCCTCTATTTTAAAGAATTGTGAGACGATGGTATTGTCCTTTCTAAATATTAATTTCTAGTTTTTAAGTTTTTTCGTCTTTAAGTAATGGATTTTAAGTTTTCTTTCGTTGTTTCCAAATTGTTTCAAATCTTGGCAATTATCTTTCTTACTTGGTATTTTCCAAAAACATGGGGAGTTTAATTTTTATTTTAAAGAACATCATGTAATTTATTTGAAACTCCATCACAAGTTTTTCCAATTTATTTTGCAATAGCTTATGTGTCTCTTTGTTGCCAAAAACCTTAAGACTCTTGTTTTCTCCCTTTGCATACTCATATCTCTACTTTAGTTCTTTGTTAAAGAGATTTCCTAATCTCCCTTTCTATATGAAAGAATTGTGAGATGTTTGTAAATATTGACTATTACTTTTAAGTTTTCTCTTGAAGTTAATTTTCAAATGTTGGAAATGATAGCAATTTTCTTCTGGTTTTATACAAAGACATACTTTTTTTCAAAAAACAATGGGACTTTAAAATTTCTTTTAAAGAAGTCATGAAAATTATTTTAGATTTCCAATTGATTTTTCAGTAGCTTTATGAGCAGCAAGTTTGTAAATTTTTCCTTTAAAAAACGTAAATTTTGCCTTAAAAAATCGTGAATTTTTTTCTCCTTTTGTATTTTTAGAAGTTCTTTGTTAAAGAGATTACCTAATATTTGTATTTGTTTTAAAGAATTATGAGGCTTTTTTTTCCCAAATATCAACATGATTTTAAGTTTGACCCAACCAGATTTTAAGTTTTCCTTCAAAGTCGTTTCTAGTGTTGTATCTGATGGCAATATTCTTTCTTTTCTCTATTGTACAAGACTTACAAATTTCGAATGACATTGGGAGTTTAAATTTTATTGCAAAGAAACATCATGCCATTTATTTTACATTCTATCACAAGTTTTCTGATCTAATTTTTCAATAGCTTAATGAGCAAAAAGTTTTCTAGTATATAATTTCTCCAAAAAACTTTTCAATTTTTTTTTCCAAAAAATACTCAGGTTTCGTGCAGCGGAAGATCTTTTCCCCAATAGCATTATGAACACACCTTTTTTTTTCTCCTTTGTATACTTATTGCTCTGTTTTCAAAGTATTTCTAAGTGATTTTCTCATATCTATCTTTGCTTTGAAGAATATTCACTTACATTCAGGCCATTCACTAAGACTGGTCCCTCCCAAAAATCAACTAAAGCCTCTCTCAAATTGAGCACAAGGGTCGATAAAAGCTCATACATTTGGAAGGTGACACCGAGTCCTGAGGATCACGGCCCAATCGTTTGGGATCGAGATTGTGCGACGACTTAAGCTTCCTTGTATGGTAGAATGCCTAAGCTAAGCCTTTTTCCAAGATCAATTATCGCTCGATCACTCAAATCGTAGAGAAACTTTGGAAGAGAATACTCTTGTATTGTTGAATTGCTTGGATAGATACAAATGAGGGGAGAGCATTCCTATTTATACAAGAGGTCCTCTTATTACATTTGTTGATTGATTCTAGATTTAATGGACGAGATTGCATGTCTCTATTTATCAATTACCGGCATTTAAGTGTGAATGTTCTAAAACTCAGCACAATCACCATCTTGCACATCCCTGAGAATGTTCCGGAAGCCCTAGGTGACTTTGGACGGTCTTCTTTGATTGGACACGGTCCTTTGGTCGCGGAAAACCTCGAGACCGTGACATTCTCTCTACCCATTCGAGCAATGCACTCGGCGCAAGGTGCTTGGCTTGGACTACCGATCACATGGAACAAATTTTCTTCCAATGTCACTTTGTCTTGGGCTTTTCGGTTTGTTGGCTACGTGTCTCCTTTTTACACACGAAAAACATGCCCACGAAATTCTTGAATCATTGATCAAACTATGTATTATATTATGCTTTGAAGCGTACCCTATTTTCACAGACTAAATGCATTGATTGCACCCTCATGATTGCAGCCTTGTGAGAAAGTCCTTGTTTGTTTTCGTTAGAGAGAACTTGTGACATCCCAAATTTTCAACTCTATTTTCTACTGAATAAATCGAGCATTTCATTGACGCGCCTATAGGGCTGTTCTCAGAGCTGATCACTCTTGAGATAACTAGGTTAGCTGGGGAAACCAATAAGGATTTTAAGGCAAATAGACTTGAGAATTCGATTAGGAATTGGCTTCTCGACCGTGTCTATCTTTAGAGGCCATTGCGGCACATTATAAAATCGATTAGAAAATCGGAGATGGGCTGGTTCGACAGAGATGTGTGGCCAATTGTGGGTGACACCACTAAATTGGAAAATTCTCGTCGACCAGCACTAGACTGATTTTCTTATTGTTTTGGTACCCTATTCCGTATTTGAATCCTCAAGATTTTCACGACAACCGAGAGTCGCCAATGAGTCGAGTGGGTTCATTGTGGCTCGAAGAAAATCGACCACGGGTCATTTGCACTAAAAATGCCTGAAAGTTACCCAGTAGCCTTTGTCACGCTAAAAACGCGTCGAATAGAAATTAACCGTGAATTCGAGTCCGATTTCAGAAATTGAAGATTCTATCATGTCACAATAAATTATAGGAACGTTGACTCAGACTTAGAAGATTTTTCAGAGATTCCGAGATTTTTACAGAAAACCATGTCGGGCATTGCGGAAAATTAGCGGAAGCTCATATGGGCTAAATCGATGGAAATTAAGACTTCCAAGCCGAGCCTTTGGGTGTTGGGTACTTACAGAAAATTCTACGGGATTTATCTTCATCGAAATTGGACTTCGATTTGGAGATTTGGTGGATAAATTGAAGAATTCGGATCTATGGTGAGGGCAGCATATTTTGGCATCAATATTAGATTTATTGGTGGAAAATTGGTTGGAAAGTATTAGGGGGACAATAAGGGATATATATGAAGACTTTAAAGGCCAAGTTATGATGATTTTTGATATTTCTTGTGGACTTTTCTTCCCTTGCTCCTGCCGATCGTCCCATTCCGCCCGTCTTCTTGCGCACGCCCAAGCACTTCTACTTTCCTTTCATTATGACCGTCGAAGCTCAGCCCTCTCTTCCATTTTGTTCCAAGCTTCATCCACCGAAATTGCTGCCGTTTCCCTTCCTATCTCTCCACCGAGCTGCCAGCTGCCAGCGAAGCTTCACGCTTCCTTCCACCAGCATCTTCGGTCTCTTCCACCATCCTCTGAAGTGAAGCCACGCGTGCGTCAACAACCGACTGGAGCTGCTCCCGAGTGTTGACCGATCACATCCAGCCTTCCATCCGCGCAACGCCTCCACCAAACGAAACAATCCCTGCCAACAGCTCTTCTCCACGTCCTCCACCATCAATTGTTTCCCTCAGTTTCTTCGACGCAGCACATGGTCAACACAAGCGAGCTCTCTCTCCCCTGCTGACTCCTTGCCGCGACGCCACCTGCCGTCCCAATTGCAGCGCTCCTCTCGGTCAACAGCTTCCACCGAAAACCCCATTGTTGACCCAGTAGCTCTTCCTCAACGCCACGCTGCAGCACCACCATCAATTGTCCACCGTCTCTGCCTCACGTCCACGTCTGCAACCCCAGCATCAACGACCGCCTGCAGCTCCATTGATCTCGTCTTCCACCGAAGTCGACCGAGGCCCAGCAGTCCAGCAGTTTATTTTGCTAGGCCCAGTAGTCGGGCCATTTGAAGCCCACGAGATTTGCAGCAGCCCAGCCGTGAGTCTTCAGCCTGCGAGCCTAGTTTTGGCCGTAGGTTCCAAGCCCAAACAAGTTGTATTTCAGTCCAAGAAGCAGCCCAGCAATTAATTTAATTGAAGCCCATCTCCAGCCCACAAGATTTCAGCCCAATTTCAACTCAGTTCAGCCCTTGTGCATCAGCCCATCAGCCCGCGAAAATTTCAGAAGCCCAGATCAAGCTCAGCCCAAGAATTTAAGTAGGCCCAAGCCCAGAATTTATGCGGGCTTGCAAAGTTTCTTGGCCCGGCCCGAGTGTCCGTCGACGCCGTCAAAAAGTTGGAATTCGGCCACCGTCGCGATGTTCCGGTCTTCGCTTTGCCAAGTGAGTTTTACTCACTAATGCTTTCTTAGTTTGCTAATTATACTTAAGGGTTGATTAGATTTAATTAAGTACAATTAGGTGGTTAGATTAGAGTAGATTAGTGATTATTAGATAATTGTGATGCATGTTAAGCAATTGAATTGTGCAATTAGCAAGTAGAGACGTACTATTATTTATTGAATGCATCTCGGGATTTTTCCCGACCCGTTTCGGGCTTCAATCAGGCATTACGGGCCTAAATTGGATTTTTAGTATTTATTTATTAATTTTCGAAATTTATTTATTTATTTTCCGAAACTTAGGTAGGGATAGCCGATGACCGGAATTTTATGCTTATTGTTGTGGCGCAGTCCGTTTATTTAATTGAGCTTTATTTTGTGCTGAATTGAATTATTTGTGAAAGTGAGAATTATTCTTTAATTGAATAATCTCTGGTTATTAATTGAAAAATAACCAAGCATCGGTTGATAATACCAAAAATATTTGAGTAGACTACAAAAAATGTGGAAGTTATGGAAAGCAAAATATTATATTTTGGTTAAGGCTAGCCGTGTGCCCACGCACGATATTTTATCGGGTATGATAAAAAGATGGAATTGGTTGTATAATTGGGATGGTATACTATATCTGTTGACACCTAAATTTTGACTACCCGTTTAGTCATTTATCGCATTAAAAAATTAGGGATTAATTTTAATCCCTAAAAAAATATTAGTTAATTAATTAATTGCATAGTATATAGTATTAGGTGCATTTATTTTAATTTGCATTTACATTGGGTCGATGACAAATGGGTTTGATTTAGTGGTTCTAAGCTTTAATTTGGCAGGTCGGACTAAGCCACGAAGCAAGTAAATTGGCCCCAGCCTGTTTTCTTTTAATGACAAAAATTACTTAAACAGAGATTTGAAATGATATTACGGTGAATTTTTGGAATTTAAGAAAATCGGATTGCAATATTATCTTTAGGCGATAAAATCAGGAGATGTGGAAAATAAAAAGTGATATTGCGTGCGAAAAAGAAATATTCGTGGATGTTGATTTGAAAAGGAAATTAAAACCCTAATCTTCAACCTATAAAAAGGTTTTTTGCGTAGGGTTTCAGGGAGGGGTCACACATTGAATATACAACGGCACAAAAAGGGCTTCTCTCGAGTTTTAGGTGAAAAAAAATCTTAGCAAAAAAGAAGAAGAGACGCTTTGGTTGCCAAGCTTTCGTTTCTTCAGCCGAAGACCAAAAGGAGAAGAAAAAAGTTTTTGGGGAGAAGTCAGAAAAAGTTAGCAGAAGCAGCAGGTACAATGAAAGAGGATGTGAGAGGGCGTGAGGAGAGGCAGAAAGCAGGAAAGAAAAGAAAAAAAAAAGAGAAAGAAATAGCAGCACTGTTCATCTTCTTCGTGCTCCGCCGCGCGCCGCTCGACGCTCGCGCCGCACCAAAGCACCGCCGCCGCGCGGCACCACCGCCGCTCCTCCACTCGCGGGACCCGCGAGCTCGGCGTACACCGTCGCGTCTCCACCTCTCGTGCTTGTGCCGCTCGACGCCTCCGCCCACCATCTCGCTCCGTCGGCGGTTCGGCTCTGTCGCTGTCGCCCCTGTCGCAAAGACCGCGTCTCCGCCATCGTCGACGCCCATCGGATCTCGCCCGACGCCGCCCAAGCCCCATCCGCCCTCCATCCGCGACACCACCCGCGACTGCTCGCGGCGCTGCCACCGCCCGTCTGCGTCGCACGTAAACGCGGCCTCGCCGCCGCGGCCGCGACTCAACCGTGCCTCCTCTGCCGTTCGCCGCGCTCGTCGGCTGCGTTCCTGCCGGAGCACCCCGCCTGCTTGACGCTTGCGCAACCGATCTCCTCCGCCGCAGTAAATCTGCCCCGAGATCTGGTGTTCTATCCCGCCGCGACGCGCTGCCTCTGTGCGCCGCCGCCCTGTGCCGCCCGAGCCCGGTCGCCAGCCACTGCCGCGCGGACAGCGCTACCGCCCACGACTGAGCGCGATTTGCGCCACCCGAGCGACGATCCACGACGCCCGCTCCCGATGATGCGCGCCGCCCGACGCCGCTTCCTCGCCTCTGCCCGCGCCCAGGGTCCCTTGCCCGCGACGCCCGCTCCCAGATCCGACGTCGCCCCGCGCCGATCCCCAAAGCCCCTACTGCCGCGCCGCCGTCGCGCCGCTCCCGGTGCCCTCGCCGGAACCCTAGCCGGCGATCTCCCTTCGCCGGACTGACCCCAGCTTTATTTTTATTTTTCTTTAAAAAAAAGAAAAAAAAGCAAAATTAGGTAATTTTTAGTTTTTCTTTTCTTTTGTTTATTTATCTTCTGTTTTTTCTTTATTATTGTTGATATTTCATATTATTTGTTTTTTAGTGTAATTATCCCTTTAATTCGAAATTGAAATTGCATGATATGAAATTGCCTTGAAATTAGTGATTGTCAGTTCGATTTTCGCGCCCGAAATCCGACTTGCAATTACTTTAAAAAATCGCTAATCCAATCTCCCGTCCGTGATCCGTTTCGTGGTTTATTTTAAAATTGGTCAACCCGATCTCATGCGCGAGATATGGTTCACCAATTTTTGGATATCAATCCTATCTGTTTGATTTGCCGTGGTGTTGATTGAATTAATTTTATTTTCGTAAAAAAAAAATCCAAAAAAAGTTTGAATTAGGATTAGGTTTTTTATTATCTTGCATATTTAGAATAGGGATTTCATTTTGAATCACGAAAAAGAAAACAAAAAAGAAATAGCATTCATTTAGGATGTTAGTTTTTTACTTGAATCGCATGTTTAATTTTAATTTCGAATTTCATTAGAATTAGGACATTCTTTGCACGTCATGGCATATTAGAATAAATTGCATGTTTCATTTTAGGTTTAGATTGATTTTTGCATCCTAGGTTAGAGCTTGCTAGGTTAAGACAATATCTTTAGTTTAAATTAGGATTTAATCTGACATGATCCTTAATATAAGCTGGATAGAATTTTAATCTAGATAGTTATGTTTTGCATTTTCCTTAATTTCGAATTTCATGAAAAAATAAAATTTGTCTTAGGATAAATTAGTTGTAATTTCTAGGATAGATTACATTTTTTAGAATAAAAAATCATGTGCACGTCATATAGAATTAGGCCTATGAAATGCACGTCATTTTAGTGATTGATATTAGATTCATTTAATTAGAAATTGCTCATCATTACAATTAGGTCATTTTGGCTAATATAGATTGCATATTTAATTATTGCATGTTCATTAAGAAATCACAAAATTTTTTACTCATTCATATAGTTTAGGACATGTTGCCATGCTATATCATTTCATATTAGATTAGAAGCATTGCATTGCATATGGATTATATTCTCATTAAAAAGTGAAAAATAAAAATTGAGTGATGGCATGTTAATTAGAAATCATATCTAAGATTGCTGATATGAATTCTGATCTAACAACGCAGATGCTTTCGTTGCTATAAGGTAAGTCCTACAATTTATTCATTTGCTTTCTTGAGTGCTAAATTGGTGGTTTGTGCACTTACATGATCACCTCACATGTTAGGAAAGTGAATTAAAATTAATTCAAGCTGCCTGCAAAACATTTTTTTTTAAAACAAAAGAGAAAGGTACCGAAAGGGCGTTAAGGAAATCTAGCATAATCAAGTCCCCGAACTCACAAATCTCTGGTTCGTAGGAATAAAGTAAATCTCCCATTACTTTATTTGGGTTTCTAATCGACCCACCAAAAAATGGATTAGTGGCGACTCCTAGTTAAAAATCAATTGCATGTTAAGAACTTGAATCTAAGTCGCGAATCGGTATGGGCTTGGGAGAGCCCGAGTTAAGTCTAGGCTTAACAATCCATTAGCCAAACCCTAGGTGGTTCACACCCGAAAAAAATTGGTCGCGACAGATTGGCGACTCCGCTGGGGACTTGAGTTAAAACTCTTAGTGGACTTAGACCAATTTTCTCTTTATTTGAAAAAAAAAGTTTTTGTTTGGCAGCGAGGATTCTAGGTACGTCTCTAACATCTAAGATGTTAAATGTTCTTGCAGATTGGGAGGTATAAGGGGAGTAGTGATTGCTAACCTTTGTCTTACAGGTTGGAGTTAGGAATGTATGGTTTACTTTCAAACTATGAAGTGTTACTTGATATAAGCAGTTGTGCATGTCTTGCATCTTGCACTACACTTTTGCACACACAAACCCGCCGTCAGACCTGGGCCGCATAGGATCATTTAGGATGGTGTTGAGATGGATACCACTCCGACCGCATGCTCGCGGTACGAGTCGTCCATCTCAATCCCGAAGTTTCTTTCATGGTGTCAAGAGTACCCACCTCGGTCCGCATGCCCGCGACCCGAGTCGGCTCTTTGACCAAGCTAGAGTCATGAGGACCCGACATAGTCCACAAGCCCGTGGCTAGTCTGATCATCCTTGTGGCTCCATCTTGATAAGCCTTATAGACTAGAAATCGAGCCACTTACCATGCGCATGTCTATGTGATTGCCATTGATTCTCTTTGGTGAAGTAAGTCTTCTACCCTTATACTATGCAATTTATTCTTGGTCCGTTCATGACAATCTAGGTCAATCATTGATTTAATTCATTAGAAATGAGGAAATTGCCATATAATGAATCATTTGGAAAATAACAAAAAAAAAAACTTTGGAGAATTTGTTTTCAATTCATGTCTAGGAAATTTGGTCCTGTTAGAGTGTATCTTTATTTTCCTAGTCCATTTTTAGGAAATGCCCTTCTTGTACGAAATTTTCATGAATAAATGAAAAAAGATGGAAAAATCGATTAGATCATTGTCATGGATTGACTTTCTATTTACCCTCATGCTTACATGTTCCCGTTCATTTGAATTAGGTGATTATGGAGCGATCCCGCTCACCTATCCGTTCATGATCGAGAGCTAAAATGATGGATGAAAAAGAGTTAATCTCGTCAAGCAAAAGTGCTGCGATCTATCTTTAGTGAGAAATTGCGACTCCAAGAAGAGAGCCAATAAGACTTTTTGAACCGTCTCATTTTCCTGAGATAGCCGAATTTGATGTCCTGATAAAGAAGCTAGTGACATATCTAAAGGGAAAAATATCTCACTTGAAGGGTTCGCATCACAAGATCAAGGAGGGTGAAGGATTCAACTACACATGATTCATGAACCTAAGTAGTTCGAGTTCCTCATTTAATTAGGGGCATGCACCCTCCCCTGCGTGGGAATTCTTATCGCTTTTTAGGGATTGATTTCAATTTCTTCTGTGCTTGAACATCACATTCCAATAAATGTAATTCGATTGATGATAATCAATAAAATTACAAGTTTTGTTTTGAGGACATGATGGGGTACACCAAACCAGCCCGGTGACGATATCCAACAATGAAAAGAAAATATCATCCATGGAGAAATTCTAAGGACTGGGCTTCTTCATGCTTCCTCCTCCAAATTATTCCTTAAAAAAAATCATTTTTGAAGCCATTTCCAAAAGCATGCATTAGGTTACCCTTGTTTGTTTTTCTAACTGATTTACCTCATGTCTCAGAGCACAACAGAGAGGCGTTTGAAAATAACGCGTCAATTTTCAATGATAATGGGCCCGTTGATTTGGGCAACGTACATCCGAAGGAAAAATAGGCATGGGGGCAAGGGATCATTTCTTAGCTGATCTTGATGACATCTCCCAAGAGTGAAGAAGACATTAAGCACTACTTATCATCTTACTTGTCCCAAGCGATTTCCTTGCACATCAATAAGAAACAGAGAGCAAGTCAAAAGAAGACCATCTAGATTCCAAAGTGTGATGTGTGACACATCTCATTACAATTTGTGTGAGATGTCATTCTCGAAAGCCAAATGAAGTTCATCATTTCCGTGAGAAAATGATGGAACAAGTCAAAAAAGGATCATCCGTCTTGGATGAAATGGATACATTGTGTTCATGAATATAATTAATTTTGGAATTGACACTCTGTTCTTTTCCTTGCAGATGAAGAATTGGGGCACTACGGATCCTAGTAGTGACATGATTGAGATAAAATCTCGATCTGAGCCAAAATGGATGTGCAATTTGAATTTACTTTGATGCTGCATAGTATCCTATTCATGCACGTTCTTTTGTGCAGGGGCAAAAACGGATTTTCACTTTTGATCGGTAGAAGCAATCCAAGGACATCTATTGCTGAGACAATCCATTTGTGGAGCAATCCCTTGAATGAATGCTTAAAACCGTGTTTTGAGTGCAATACATTTTTTTGTTTTGAAATCACAAAAGCTTTTCATGCTTAAATTGTCAAACTCTTTTTGAAAAGAGAACTTCGATAATGGTTTTGCCTATTTAACTCACCAATTTCATGTGGAGATTTGTCAAGATAGACAACTCAATGAAGTGACATCAATGTTTAAGAATGCTGAATGAGACATATTAGGATGATGAAAGGCAAGCCATATCCTATACACAGTTCACTACTTATACACTTGTGAGATGAGTGTAGGAAGTTACATATCCGCAAGATAAAGAGTTTTCTCGCGAAAGGTACGATGACCGAAATGATGAAGGTCAATTCATTTTTCTATCCCAAACACAACATGTGACCTATTGCTTAACCCCTTTGAGCCCCATACACTTGAGGAAATTCTTTCAAATGGCCCTATCAAGAACCACCCCACACTGGGGCAAATTGGAGGGTGAGGCGGCGCCATAAGGTGAAGAAAATGGATTGAAATTTTCTTGCTCTCACTTGCATCAATCTTCTAGTCATGCTATTACATTGAATTCATGTGATAATTTAAGTGCCTTAAGATGACGAAGAGCATTTCTTTCACTACCCTATACACTTATATCTTTTGCATAGCCCACTTGAGCCTGCAATTTCATTTCTTTAATCCCAGTTGGTGATCATCCCCCATACTGGGGCAAGGTAAAAGGCAGATGGAGACCCTTGAAAGTTTGAGTGTCATTGCTTGACGCATGCATTGAAATCAAAATAAAACTAAGGGGCATGAAAAAGCAGTGTGCCTGGTAAAAGCAAGGCCAATGCCCATAGATGAAAAAAGAAAGTCAATATAGGTGACTGTCAATTGCAAGAATTGAATCCCAATGGGGCAATATTAAAAGAACTCAAATGCTGAGTTTTTACAATCAATGGGGCACTTCATGAAGACAATCCCCGATGATGAAAAAGGAAATTGGTGGCAATGCCAAGATGATCATCAACTTTCACCCTTTACACACATTTTGAGCCTAATGATCCTTTCATTTCTCAACCCATGAACCCAACCTACGTTACGTCCTTTACAAAGTCTCTTCAGATTATGGCACTTGAATTAACATAGGAATTCATATGTTTATAAACATCGCTCGAAGAAGTGCGAGCAAGATTATTTCTTTCTCATTTTGCAGGGTTCTTGACTTGTAAACCCGGAGATGATTACAGAATTGTTCTTTCAAATAGCCTTGACTCAAAGAGTCCCCTTTGTTAAAGCCGTTGACCAAGCCCACATTACGGTCCCTATTAAAGACCTCTTAGATTGGTAAGATCGTACTGCTTGCGAGACTACTTGGACCCTTGTCAATATGATGATGTTGAGATTGAGTGATTCTCACAAAATAGCCATTCTAAATGAGAGTGAGTAAAAGTCCTTTCTAATTGAAAGTCTCTCATTTAGCATTTTTAAGAAATCTATGTCATTATCTTGAACGACAATTATCTCTGTGGAAATTTGGGTGATGCAAATATGGTAAAGTCATTATGCATAAACCTTGATCGAATGGATGGAAGCCCCCTTCGAACTTTGAAATGTGCATTCTAGAGTAGCTCAAATTGTCTATCTCTTTGATGAATGTATATCAGTTTTGCTCTAAATCATGTCTGACAGGTAATTCAAGTTCCTTTCAGAATGCCTCATGATATTAGGAGATGAAAAACCTCCACCATGAGGTGAAAGACCTCCACGGGATATCTAAATTCCAAAAGACATATTCCCAAGGATCGAGAGATATCACCAGGTAAGTATATCTCTACCCATACTCTAAATACTTGTCATTGTGCAGGTATTTTCTCTCAAGTGCATCGACACTTGACCTGGTCAAGCCGTCCAATTCCTAACCTGGCGTGCTTTCGTAGCCCAGAGTCATTTTCATTGACTCGGCGTGCTTCCGTAGCCCGATGTCCCTTTATTGACCCGGCGTGCTTCCGTAGCCCGGAGTTCCTAACCTGGCGTGCTTTCGTAGCCCAGAGTCATTTTCATCAATTTGGCGTGCTTTCGTAGCCCGATGTCCCTTTTAATAGACCCGGCATGCTTTCATAACCCGGAGTTCCTGATCTGGCGTGCTTTTGTAGCCCAGAGTACCTCTTTATCGACCCGGCGGGCTTTCGTAGCCCGATGTCCATTTTTATCGACCTGGCATGCTTTCGTAGCCCAGAGTCCCTTACACCGACACTCGATTGAGTTGTCCTCCAAAAAATTTTCTCCATTCAGTCCGATTAAGGCGGCCAGAAGAACGGTTCGGGTCCCGGGTCGATGATCGTGTTGTAACGCGGGCGACCGAAGAATGGTTCGGGTCCTAGCCAAGCAAAATCTCCGTTTAGGTGACCGTAGAATGGTACGGGTCCTAAACAACATTTATTGCTCTAACAGGCGACCTTAGAATGGTACGGGTCCTGGAAAAGCAATTTCTCCATTCAGGCGACCGTAGAATGGTACGGGTCCTGAAAAATCAATTTTCCGTCAAGGCGACCGTAGAATGGTACGGGTCCTCGACAACACCTATTCCTTATTCAGGCGATCGTAGAATGGTACGGGTCCTGGAAAGTGAATCCTCGTTTAGGCGACCGTAGAATGGTACGGGTCCTAGATAAAACCTATTTCCCTATTCAGGCGATCGTAGAATGGTACGGGTCCTAGACAAAACTTATTTCCCTATTCAGGCGACCGTAAAATGGTACGGGTCCTGGAAGGTAAATCCCCGTTTAGGCGACGTAGAATGGTACGGGTCCTAGACGACATTTATTTCCCTATTCAGGCGATCGTAGAATGGTACGGGTCCTGGAAGGTAAATTCCCGTTTAGGTGACCGTAGAATGGTACGGGTCCTAGACACAATCAAACACTGTCATACTGGGCGACCGTAGAATGGTACAAGTCCTGGGAAAGCAGTCTCTTTACAAAGCCATGTTACTATTCTGTGCGACCGTAGAATGGTATGGGTCCTGGACATGTAACACAAACTATCTCGAATTACTCTATCCTCCTTGAAGGTAAGTTATTCCAGGTAGGTTCATTTATCATTTGCGTTTCCATGCATCATATAAATTGCATTCAAAAAATGGAATTCATTTTCCAACAAAAAATCATTCAATGCATGTGCATAGTCAAAATTTAGGTCTCAATTTGTCTTTGAAGGCAACCTCTTCGAGCTCACCTTCAAAGAGGGGCAACTGTTGACACCTAAATTTTGACGACCTGTTTAGTCATTTATCGCATTAAAAAATTATGGATTAATTTTAAATCCCTAAAAAAATATTAGTTAATTAATTAATTGCATAGTATCTAGTTTTAGGTGCATTTATTTTAATTTGCATTTACATTGGGTCGATGACAAATGGGTTTGATTTAGTGGTTCTAAGCTTTAATTTGGCAGGTCGGACTAAGCCCACGAAGCAAGTAAATTGGCCCTAGCCCGTTTTCTTTTAATGACAAAAATTACCTAAATGGAGATTTGAAATGATATTACGGTGGATTTTTGGAATTTAAGAAAATCGGATTGCAATATTATCTTTAGGCTATAAAATCAGGAGATGTGGAAAATAAAAAGTGATATTGCGTGCGAAAAAGAAATATTCGTGGATGTTGATTTAAAAAGGAAATTAAAACCCTAATCTTCAACCTATAAAAAGGTTTTTCGCGTAGGGTTTCAGGGGGGGTCACACATTGAATATACAACGGCACAAAAAGGGCTTCTCTCGAGTTTTAGGTGAAAAAAAATCTTAGCAAAAAAGAAGAAGAGAAGCTTTGGTTGCCAAGCTTTCATTTCTTCAACCGAAGACCAAAAGGAGAAGAAAAAAGTTTTTGGGGAGAAGTCGAAAAAGTTAGCGAAGCGCAGTACGGTGAAAGAGGATGTGAGAAGGCGTGAGGAGAGGTAGAAAGCAGGAAAGAAAAAAAAAAAAAAAAAAGAGAAAGAAATAGCAGCACCTTGTTCATCTTCTTCGTGCTCCGCCGCGCGCTCGATCGCCGCGCTGCCCCGCCGCACCAACACCGCCGCCGCGCCGGCAACACCGCCGCTCCTCCACTCGCGGGACCCGCGAGCTCGGCGTACACCGTCGCGTCTCCACCTCTCGTGCTTGTGCCGCTCGACGCCTCCGCCCACCATCTCGCTCCGCTCGGCAATTCGGCTCTGTCGCCGTCGCCCCTATCGCAGCACCGCGTCTTCGCCATGGTCGACGCCCATCAGATCTGCCCGACGCCAGCCAAGCCCCCTCCGCCCTCCATCCGCGACACCACCCGCGACCTGCTGCTGCGCTGCCACTGCCCGATCTGCGGCATGTGAACGCTGACCTCGCCGCCGCAGCCGCGACTCAACCGCGCCTCCTCTGCCGTTCGCTGCTGCTCGTCGCCGTGTTCCTGCCAGAGCACCCCGTACCAGATCTAGATTTGGGCCGCCGCTTGACACTCGCGCCACCGATCTCCTCCGCCGCAGCAGATCCGCCCCAAGATCTGGTGTTCTATCCCGCCGTGAAGCCCTGCCTCTGTGCGCCGCCGCCTTGTGCCGCCCGAGTCCGATCGCCAGCCACTGCCGCGACGCTGCTACCGCCCCTGACCTGAGCGCGATTTGCGCCACCCAAGCGACGATCCACAGACGCCCGCTCCTAGATGCGCGCCGCCCCGACGCCGCCTCCTCACCTCGCCGCGCCCGGGGTCCCCGCCCGCGATGCCCGCTCCCAGATCCGACGTCGCCCCACGCCGATCCCAAGCCCCCCTGCCCGCGCGCCGTCGCGCGCCCTCCGGTGCCCTCGACGGAACCCTAGCCGGCGATCTCCCTTCGCCGGACCGGCCCCGGCTTTATTTTTCTTTTTCTTAAAAAAAAAAAAAAAAAAGCAAAATTAGGTAATTTTATTTTTCTTTTCTTTTGTTTATTTATCTTCTGTTTTTTCTTTATTATTGTTGATATTTCATATTATTTGTTTTTTAGTGTGATTATCCCTTTAATTCGAAATTGAAATTGCATGATATGAAATTGCCTTGAAATTAGTGATTGTCGGTTCGATTTTTGCGCCCGAAATCCGACTCGCAATTACTTTAAAAAATCGCTAATCAATCTCCCGTCCGAGATACGATTCGTGGTTTATTTTAAAATTGGTCAACCCGATCTCATGCGCGAGATATGGTTCACCAATTTTTGGATATCAATCCTATCCTGTTTGATTTGCCGTGGTGTTGATTGAATTAATTTTATTTTCGTAAAAGAAAAAATCCAAAAAAAGTTTGAATTAGGATTAGGTTTTTTATTATCTTGCATATTTAGAATAGGGATTTCATTTTGAATCACGAAAAAAGAAAAAAAAAAGAAATAGCATTCATTTAGGATGTTAGTTTTTTACTTGAATCGCATGTTTAATTTTAATTTCGAATTTCATTAGAAGTAGGACATTCTTTGCACGTCATGGCATATTAGAATAAATTGCATGTTTCATTTTAGGTTTAGATTGATTTTTGCATCCTAGGTTAGAGCTTGCTAGGTTAAGACAATATCTTAGTTTAAATTAGGATTTAATCTGACATGATCCTTAATATAAGCTGGATAGAATTTTAATCTAGATAGTTATGTTTTGCATTTTCCTTAATTTCGAATTTCATGAAAAAATAAAATTTGTCTTAGGATAAATTAGTTGTAATTTCTAGGATAGATTACATTTTTTAGAATAAAAAATCATGTGCACGTCATATAGAATTAGGCCTATGAAATGCACGTCATTTTAGTGATTGTTATTAGGTTCATTTAATTAGAAATTGCTCGTCATTACAATTAGGTCATTTTGGCTAATATAGATTGCATATTTAATTATTGCATGTTCATTAAGAAATCACAAAATTTTTTACTCATTCATATAGTTTAGGACATGTTGCCATGCTATATCATTTCATATTAGATTAGAAGCATTGCATTGCATATGGATTATATTCTCATTAAAAAGTGAAAAATAAAAATTGAGTGATGGCATGTTAATTAGAAATCATATCTAGGATTGCTGATATGAATTCTGATCTATCAACGCAGATGCTTTCATTGCTATAAGGTAAGTCCTACAATTTATTCATTTACTTTCTTGAGTGCTAAATTGGTGGTTTGCGCACTTGCATGATCACCTCACATGTTGGGAAAGTGAATTAAAATTAATTCAAGCTGCCTGCAAAACATTTTTTTTCAAAACAAAAGAGAAAGGTACCTAAAGGGCGTTAGGGAAATCTAGCGTAATCAAGTCCCCGAACTCACAAATCTCTAGTTCGTAGGAATAAAGTAAATCTCCCATTACTTTATTTGGGTTTCTAATCGACCCACCAAAAAATGGATTAGTGGCGACTCCTAGTTAAAAATCAATTGCATATTAAGAACTTGAATCTAAGTCGCGAATTGGTATGGGCTTGGGAGAGCCCGAGTTAAGTCTAGGCTTAACAATCCATTAGCCAAACCCTAGGTGGTTCACACCCGAAAAAAATTGGTCGCGACAATATCGACCTACGGGCGAGATGTCAACTTAGCAGAGAGCAGTATACCGGTATACTATATCAGCCTATGGGCGATAAGTCAGCTTAGCAAAGAGCAGTATACTTTATTAGTTTTGATTGAAAATGTCGGTATACTATATCAGCCTACGAGCAATATGGCAGCTTAGGAGAGAGCAATATACCTTATCAGCTTAGATTGAGCACTGTCGGTATACTATATCAGCCTACGGGCAATATGGCAACTTAGTAGAGAGCAATATACTTGATCATCTCAGAAGCGAGCTATACTATCTATATATCAGCTTAAAGTGAGTAGTCCTGGACTATGGTCGGACTTATAGATAGTATCGAATGTGCCGAACAAGCATGGGTCGTGATGACATGTAATCGACTAGGTCGATTGATCATTGATTTGATCTGATGTTGTGAATTGATTGATTGAATGGAAATGATCGGTGAATGGTTCGATTGAGACGTAATCGACTAGGTTGATTTGATCAATGTTTCGATCTGTGATGTGATTGCTTGGGTGCCTATTTAATTTGTGCTAATATGCAGGGTGGAATCTGAGGCCAAGGTAAGTCCTCTAACTCGGGTTGTGCATAGGCAACCCTAAGGTATATTGGTTTACTAATCGGTCTTAGGGGGTAGAACTTACTAAGATGTTGTCTCATTGGTTATTGAATAACCATTTCAGGTCCCTAGATGCAGTAGACTTGGATTTTGAAGATCTCGAAAGTCCGGTGCAGTCTGCTAAAGGTTCCAGTTGGAGTGTGGAGAATGGTGAAGAGGAGGACAGGGACCCGTAGCTTGTAAAACCCCACTTCTGCTTGTAGACCTTGTTTTTAAACGGGCTTAATGTGAATTGGAATTAATAGTTCACTTTGTATATATATGTGCACTGGTTTGCAATGTATATAAGAGTGAAGGTTTGAAATTTAGTCCTACTATCCTATCCCAATGTTTTATTGTCTGGGGATTTAAAACTGCTTCTGCATGTGCTATTGAAAATGAAAGGGTCGGCGATACGTAGTCCTGGGATATCGCAAATTTTTAATCGACCAAGTGAGGGATGGGCGCGTGCCCGAGGATCGGGGCGTGACAGAACTTATATGTGTTGAGCAAGCGTTCTTTTTCTTATTTTTTTCTTAAGAAGATTACTTCCAAAGGCAATTTGCAAGTTATGGGCTAGGTTAGGCTAACATGGGCAGCCCACCCTTAAAACCCTTCAACTCCCACTCACTAAAAATGGGCTAAATATGACTCTTCTTTGTAAGGTTCATATCAACAAATGATCGATCAACGTACTTCGAGAATTCGTTGCCATATATCTATTAGAAATATATAGCAGTTCAAATTGGGCAGTACCCCAGATCGGTCACATTTATGTCTCTTTCTTGGTAATAGATGTCTTGGTTTGGTAATAGATATTTGATCAAATCTAGCTGCTAATGATGCCCACATGTCATTTTCCATACTACTCAGTTTTGTAATGCGAGCAATAAAGTTCTTTTTCTTCCATGCAGTGAATGATTGTTTATCCGTTCTATGTTGTGTAATATTTTCATCTCCAGGTTCTTCCATAACCTAATTAAGAGCTTCTATTGCTACTTGCTCTTCCAGCACATGCTGAATTTTCATATTCTAGATTTCATAATTTTCGTCGTTTAGTTTCTCTTCTTTGTTGAGCTCAACTATGATATTCTCAGATAGTGAAGTCATTGAATCTGAACAAAAAGTTCTTTAGACATATATGCATGGATTATTAATGCCTAACATAATGCATCAATTATACACAAGCTAATTACATTAATGAATAATTTCACATAAGGTTCTAGATTCAAAAGGTCATTACGTTCTTAATAGTCATTTAAGAATCTTATTTTGAAATTATCATTAATATAATAATTTATGCAAAATTAAGTTCTTTAAACTTACTAAAACTTTTTAAACTTCCCACTTATAAAAAAACATGAATAAAATGATATTAATTTAAAATAATACTATTGAATATCCATAACTAAATATCTTATAAACAATGCATAAGTCTTAGAAAGAAAGAAAAATATTAACATAGAAATGTTCATGAATGACAGCAAATCCTAAAGAAATAACGTCAATATTTCACCAGAACAAGGATAGAATCATAAATTTTTTTAGGAAGTCTTATGATTGAAATTGTAGCCAAGGGAGGACCATTTCAAGTTTCCTAAATTTTCCCAAGGTTGGAATCATTGCGAGAGTCGATGTCTTTGTTGCCTCAATCTATATATACTGTCTTTGAAAAGCTTCCACAAGAATATCATATTGTGGACACTCATCGAATTCACAAAGATCATCAATAATTGTTTTCCATTTTTTAAGAAGGGTGTTTCTCAAGGCATCGACTTTGTTAGCATTTTCAATAACAAAACTTTCTTAAACTATATGTTATGTCATTTTGTTGACCCTTGATAACATGCTCTAACATATCAACATTACCATGCCATCAATAAATGACAAATTCTTAACCTTAAAATATTCAATTTATGTGCCTCTATCGTTGGTATTTTGTGAGTGCGAATGGTTCGAACCATTGTTTGTGTTAAATTAATGTCTCGAGTTTGAATTTAGATAATGATTTGTTAAATCGAATTTTGTTGAGGAAGATTTTCCTAGACGGATTACAAAATCGGATGAAGAAGTCTTTCTTCTTACTGGACTTTCTTTTGGACGTGCAAAATAAGCAAGGAAGCAAAAGAAGGAAGTTAACCTATCACTACAAGACAAAAGAGGAAACAATATGAAATTAAAGAAAAAGGAAGGGTTTCAAACTTTTACCTGGAGAAAAAGAAGTGGTTCACGTTGAATATTTAAGCCAGTGCGCCCAGGTCAAATTTTTGACCTTCAGCACACATATAAAAGGCAGAAGGCGTTCATTCTTTAAGAGGAGCCGCAAGATTTCATAAGCCGCACGAGAAAGATGTCCAAAAAGAAGTCACGCAAAGCCTTGAATAGGAATGCGAAGCCGTACGTACGCGGACCAAAGACAAACATTGGAGTTCCTGATTTTAGCATACGTAGAGCATTTTTGTTTTGAGTTTGAACGCATGGTAATTTTGTGCAGTAAGTTTATATCCAAGTGAGTTGTTTATTTTATAAATACTTTGGGTTTGTGCTTAAATATAAGTGTGGGAAACACTCGAGCTCGAGCATGTGAGCGATTGTAAACTTTGATCCTCCGATTATAGTAGATTATTTGCTCACGGCTCTCCCCGTGGATGTGAGTACCGATACTCAGATCGAACAACGTAAATTTCTAATGTCCTTATTATTTCTTGTTTAGTTTTCCGGTGATTTTGCGTTAACGTAAATTGCAAGATCATGTTGTTTTCACGTATTATATTTCAACAGTTTGTGTAACAAATACAGAATAAAAGAATTACTCATAATCTATGATACAACTAAATATTGGAAAATTTCTAATATGCTTATTCTTAACCAAAAAAATTATTTTATTTATCAATTAATTTAATTCAGATTTCAAGTTCTGATAGAGCCAAGGGCAACTGTAAAATAAATGTTTAAGGGGCATAATCGTAAGAGGAGTAGAATCATTAAATTGTGGAAAGGGAGGTAAAGTTGGAATTTTTTAAGTTGCCCAAGGGCAAAATGGAAATTCAGCAGAGAGATGCACGGCATGTGCCGGCGGTGGTCGTGCGCGCGTGGCGCGTGAATCCCGCGCCTGCAACTGTTGCACGAATCCACGCCTTATTCCTCATGCTTGTACGTCTTCTTTTGGTGTCCATCGCGCCTTCCATCACATCGGTCTCCTTCAGCAGCCCATCTCACCCAAGTTGGCAACTTTGGATGCTCATATCTTTCTCGTTTTTAAGCCAAAAAATAATACGTATAATATACTAAGGAAGAGCTTGTTAAGTCTACTTTCTTTATGTATAAACCATACGTCCTAAAACTCTTTGGATAGTTAAAATTTTTTGCTTCTATAATGGTCCAATGAACACAATTTCACGAAAAAAAAAATTCAAAGAAAAAACATATTGACATGGAATCATGGAATTTTCTTCAATTTCATGACATGGTTCGTTTACAAAAATATTCATGATCAGGAAACAAGTATAAAATGCTCTCAATGAAGGTAAAGGAAATAAATTTTCATATTCCAACACACGAGAAACAATTAGGATTTTCTTATGTCATTGATCGAACTAGATATATTATGCTTTGGAACATACCTTATATCTATAGATTAAATGTCTTAATTGCAGCTTTTTGAGAAAGAGTTCTTCTTTTTGTTGGGAGGAAGCATTCTTTTTCTTCTTTTTCCTTAAGAATGTTATTACATTATCTTTAAAAGTAAGTAACTTACATTTGCAAGTTAGAGTGTGTTTGGTAACCATTATATTCTTGAAAATAATTTTTGATCATAAATGATTCTTTTATTCCGTTCTCGGAAAAAATTTGTAAGTATTTGAAGACATTTAGTAACTGCCCAAAATTTCTATTCTCAGGATAGAATTGCATTTGGCACCATATTTGGCACCATCCTCAAAATTTCTAATATATATATATATATATATATATATATTAATTTTTAATAATTTTATTACTCTTTTTCTTCTTTTTTTTTTTTTGGTAAGGACTCTTTTCTCTTTTTCTTTGTTTCTTTCTCTTTTTTTTTTCAAGCTTTGACCTCGCCAGAGCATTGTCGACCCCCGACAAGGCCGCGCCTTGTCGATCAAGCCTTGTTGGCGACTAGGTTGGCCTTGGGATGACCGGTGGTGACCAACCTAGCCTCATAAGGGCTAGTGACCTCGCGGAGGCATTGAGGCTCGTCGGACCTCGCCTAATCGGTTGTCGGCAAGGCCATCGCCTTGCTCCGACACTCTCCAAGAGATTTTTGTCGTGTCGAACACTTTGACACGTGTTTTGAAATAGAGTTGAATTTGTCAAATTGAAACAATGAATGATATTACTAAATGACAAATTAATGTTTTTAGAGTATATTCATTCTAGGCTTTTTAATTATTTATTTATTGATGAATTTGATTCAAATTAATTTGATTGAAATAATCATAAAAATGATAATTTATTATGTATATATAAAAATATATATTTAATATACAATGTGTCGAAATTCTCTATTTTTTTAGAAACGATATGTTGACGTGTCGTGTCGTGCCGTGTCACATTTTGCATGTTAGTGTTGGTGCTACTTAGGTTACAATTACTTCTTTAAAAAATCAAACTCTACCGCTACTCTCCTATAGCCCCCAATGGGCTTAACCGCCACAAATATTTTCTAAGTTCAAGCCTCGCTTGAATTTCACTATAATTGAGGATCTCGTTAGAACACCAACTCTATACAAATGCTTAACTACTTTGCAAGGATTTTTCAACTTAACCTCCTCAACTATGAATAAAGCAAAACCATTATTGCCTCCATATCTATTAGGAGATCGAAATACACACCTTGCTAATATTAGTAGTTACAACAACCATTGTCTCTATATGCTCCACCTCACTATAAACACCATTTGTATTGATTACTTCGCTAGTATCCACTCCCTTAGGAGTTTTTGGTTGCAACTCCATCTCAAGTCCGTATAAAAACTATTATAATCAGTCCTAGTTAGAAGTATAGGACAATTGTCAAATGTAACTTCTCTACTGATAACAGGAGAATCTAATTCTGGACACCAAAACCGATAAACTCGCTCACCTTATGCGTAATCTAAGAACATGCATTTTCTTACCCTCCCATCGAGTGTACCATCACTCACTAGAACATAACATGGACAACCAAATATTTTAGAAATAGAATAATTGATGACATTACCTAGCCACACTTCTTTGGCAATCAGACATCCAATTACAGTTGATGGGGATATATTCATCAAGTAGCTCGCCGTACTAAGTACATCTGTTAGGAATCTCTTAACCATACCAGCACTAGAGAGCATTTTATGGGTTATCTCTAGTATTGTTCTACTCATCAATTTTGCAACATGTCGTGGTTTACTAGCACTAGTGCGGTGTTTTATTATGCCTTTTTTCATGCAAAATTCATTTAACAGTTTCGAGCAAAATTACATGCTACTATTAGTCTACACATGTTTGATCATCTTACCAGTTTCCTTTTTGATTAAAGCTATCAATCGCCTAATCTTGACAACAGTTCAAACTTGTGCCTAAACACAAACACCAAGGTCTTCCTCAAGTAGTCAGTAACAATCATTAGCATTGGCATTTTCTCTTGAAGGAAACCGTGACAATTTGTAAATATTTAAATGAATTGACTCTACAATTTTTGTGGTTTCTTTGACAACCATACTGAACTACAATTTCTATCGTTAATCTATATCATAGCACTTGCATACATTCAATTCATTAGCAACATAACCATATAACAGATTTCTTTCACTTAAAATCTTCAAACTTCTCTCGTCAATGTGCCCCAAATACCTATGCCACAATTTAGACTTTCAGACAAATGCTTTCAACGTTTTAGCAACGAAAACTGTCATTGTCTCACCTCAAAGTTCATATAGGCCACCGTATTTGATTCATCTCATTATTATTAAAGCATCTCAAATAACTTTTAGAACTCCATATTTCAAAGTATATCGATATCCAATTGAATCCAAGGCATTCAATGAAATTAGGTTTTTCTTCAAGTTTAGAATATGCCTCATCAAGTCAATGTCCTCACATACCATCATGCATTATGATGTTAACATCATCAACACCTATAATATTCACTTTCCGTTGTTCTCTAATTGAACTTTACCATTATCCGTGCATTGATAATTAGTAAACCGGTTTCTATTTGACATAGCATGAAAAGAACAACCAGAATCCATAATATGTTAATCAAAAGACGAATCATTAGTGATGGACAAGGCATAATCGCTATTATCCGAATTACCATCAGTTACAACTTCAAAATTATCTATAGACTCAATTATAATTCCCTTATCCTTTTCGTTTTTCAGCTTAAAGCAATTCCTTTTAAGATGTCCCCTCTTACCACAACTCTAACAGACAGCACTTTCAGTCCTAGACTGATTACGTTTGTTCATGTTTATACTACTCCTGCTAAAATGTGAATCGGTTCTTCCTCTATTTTCACCCACTAAAATAGTAGATACAAGTTCACCAGATTCTTTTCTCTAGACATCCTCACTTAAAATTAAATCTCGAACCTCATGAAACGCTAAGCTTGTTGACCCAAAAGAATTACAAATAGCGGTAACAATGATATTCCAACTATCAAGTAGTGAGGATAATAGAATCAAAACACATACCTCATTTTCAAAGTCAATATTAACTAAACTAAATTAACTAATAATCACATCGAATTCACTGATATTATCTGCAACTTCGCACCTTCACTCATATTCAAGTTAAATAGACATTGTATCAAATAGACTTTATTGATCACAAAGGGCTTTTCATACATATCCGACAAGGCTTTCATTAAACTTGTGATGGTATTCTCTTTCATGGTGTTGAATGCAACGTTACAAGCCAATGTCAGCCGAATAATGCCCAAAGCTCGTTTATCTAGCAATTCCTAATCAATTTGCTTCATCGTCTCTAGCTTCTCCCCTAATAGGGGCAAGTGCAATTTTAGTTGGTAGAGATAATCATCAATCTGTATCTTCTAGAAATCAAAATCTTTCCCACCAAATTTGTAGATTCTCACTTTTCCTTCTTCCGTCATCATCGATTCGCTTCAACTCAAAGAATCCTAACTCTGATACCAATTATTGCAAAAGCAAGCAATCGAACAATAAAATAGATAAAAAAAAAAAATAGATTCGATACATGATTTACGTGAAGAGTAGTAATGAATTTCACTATAGCTCGAGCGATACAATAGAGATTACAATCATACTCAAGTAACTCAAACATTCTCAGTGTTCCCAAGCCCTAACTCAAGCGTTGTTTAGCCCCACAATTTCTTGCTAAATAATTTCTCAATATCACGAAGGAATTATATACAAATTTTTACCACAAGAATTTAGTTGGCTTCAACACTAGCATCCGGATGTAATTATCTGAATTTTGAAACCCCACGATGAAGTCCTCTATACATCAACAACCGCAACAAGCACTCACACAAAAGCAACGGTGCTTCAAGAAATCTCTAACAACAGCATGCCTTCTTCTCCACGCATGGTCGAATATATGGTCTTCAAGTCCACAGTGGACTTTTCAAATCTTGAAAGTGCCTCCCACGTGGATCAGGAAAGAATATTTGTTTCCTCCTACAACTCCGACTCCACTATTAACTTCTTCGTCCTCTTTTTTCACGATCAAAGTCTAATATCATGTTTGACTTCAACGCTGAATAGGAAACTTAGATTTGTGTATATCTTCCTTTTTCGGCTTTTCTTGTTAGCAAGAAGTCTTTTTTCATTATTAATATTATTATTTCTGGAATTCAGCTTTTTGCGTAGAATTTAAATTCGAGACATATTTAAACACGGAGTTTACCCATCTCCATCTAACCCCTCTGTGCAAACTGCAGGGAAAATGAACTGTCCAAAAGCGGAATAAAATAATTATTAAATTCAAGATATGTATTTTGAGAATGCCAAAACTCCATAGTACATTCGGACTTGCCTTAGGCTGAGGCCTTTGGAAATACAATTATATGGTTCTTGCATTTACCCAACAAGCTTTGGGGGTCCAAGGGGCATTGGGGAAGTGTTCCCAAACACACCTAGCTTTAATCACTGAGTTCAACCTAGAATTTGTTCATGACAACAGGGCAGCTAATGGTTTAATATAGATATAATCTTAAGATGTTTATTATTCAACATTTCTTGAAAATTGCATTGTGGGTTCATAAAAAGTTCGAATTTTTTGTGCTTTTGGACAAAGAGATATAATACTATCCCAAACAATTAGCGATTTTCCTTATTTAAAGGATCCGATGCCAAGAGAAGCCGTGGAAATGCTTGACACGAAGGATCGAATGGCAATTCATTTGAAAAGACTTCACAAACCCAGAAGCTGCTGTCGATTAATGGAGTGCGCATCGATTTTGGGCATTCCTTTTGAGGTTCGTTTTCGAAGTAAAGATGACCTGTGCAGAGTTTTCAGCAGCCTTATGAAGGTGTTGAGTCCCCGTTCAATGGTGGGGTTGTGGGACAAAGGAAGGATCATTGGCCGGAGCTTCAAGCGAGGGAGGATGATTCGACCTGATGCACCTCCTACCGCGGTGCTGGTGGTGGAAATTCAACCATTGAGAGGTGTCAGACAGGACAGAGCCCCAACGGGAAACAAGTTTCAAACACTAGGAAACCTGAGGTCGATGGTGGGTACACCGAATGGATGCTCGTTTCGCCCAAAAAGAGTAGATACCTTCAAGCATTTCAATGAATGGTCATGCATCGAATGGATGGAGCTCGGGACCAGAGACGATGGAGGTGAACGAGGGACTAGCTGCAAACGCTGTCATAGTCTATAGACTAGGTATATCGATCTCATCGTAACCATTAATTACACGGTTTCATCATCAAGCCCAAAGTGATCAATAGTTGAAACTTGAAATGAACTTGGTTTATATGATTTGTAGATTAGATCAAATAAGTCGACTGAATTTGATAATTTTTGTCATCCAAACATCGATCATTAGACATTCATTCTTTGCCTTAGTCCAGTATACGCATTAGCTGTACTTCCAGAATGTTGCATTTATTCGGTAAGAAATATGGTAAATCATTATTAAGTTCCACTAGAGATGACCATGCACACATGAGGTATGTGCCTAAAAAATAAAATAACTACTTACGAGAACTAGAACACGATTGTACACCGTGAAGAGTCTTGGCAAATCAAATACACTGCACAATAGGAATAGTGCTTTTGAAATTAAAAGAAAGACAACTTGATACCTACAAATATCACATGCCTCTGGAACCAAGAATTCATAGGTCATTGTTGCATGGATCCATGGAGGCATCCATGCACATTGGCGACTGAACATCATGCGGTGATGAACTACTGTTGTAGAGGATGAAACCTGATTTGAAGTCCATGTTGTGGGCGAATTGTCGGGAACTGACCTGGGCAGTGGATATACGTTGGGGACAGCTCGAAGGTGTAGCGCTGGAGGATCATCGAAAAAGTGATTTTCGCTTCTGCCGCCACGAAGCTCATCCCAACGCAAGATCGAGGTCCGAAGCCGAAGGGGATGAACACAACCGCATTGTTGTTGGTAGCCTTAGCTATGCCTTCTGAGAATCGCTCCGGCTTGAATTCATGCGCATCTTCCCCCCAGATTTCAGGGTCATGGTGAAGCTTAAGGGTCGGTATAAAGATTTGACTATTAGCAGGAAGAAGGAGCTTCCCTAACCTCAGTTTCTTGCCAACTTTTCGAGTCAAGCCGACTGCAGGGGGGTACAAACGCAGAGTTTCGTTCATGATCATGCTAATCTGCACATGAAAAAGGAAGAATGTTTAGTCAGTCATCATGTCTAACCTACAATTCGAGTGAATCGAAAAAGGTTGACCGGGACCAAAGACTTGAGTTGTTTTCTATACCTTCTTAAGCTTTCCTAGTGCATCGAAATCGGGGTCTTTATTCCCAAATACATTGAGAATCTCTCTTCTTGCTTCCTCTTGCCATTCTGGATTAATCGCTAGGAGGAATAACATCCATCCCATCATTGAGTTGGTAGTTACTTGTCCGGCGAGGTAGAATGTCTTGCACTCATCCACCAGATTATCTACCGTGAATTTTTTGCTCTTGTCCATATCGTGCAAAGCCTTCACAAGTTGTCCTAGGAAATCATCCCCAAAGCCATCTTCTTCACCGGCCATTACCTTCTTTTCTCTTCTCTTGATCATCTGTAAGATGGAATTGCGTATGCCTTTCTCAAGTTTCTCCGCTTCGACCTCATCCGCTGTCTTCCAAAGCTTACTGCCAGCAGGATTCAGAACAAATTCCATAATTAGTTAGGCCTAACTAAAACTCTGATTCTGAGATTGAAATGTCCTACGTCTTTTGAGGCTTGAAGTTTGCATTTGCACAATGAACAAAACTGTTGCCTGACCATCATCAGAAATTTGCAGCTTGCTAAGTGTGATCTCACATTAGTAATTTGAGTGATAAGAATGGTTATCAAAAAACAATGTACCTCCTTCGCATGCATTTACTAACCTGGAAAACTTGTCAGAATAATCAAGTTCAGATGTCTAAAGTTCGTTCTAAAAGTGATAATCACTGTACGTTTTAGCTTCTTCATCATAAAAATGGTCAAAACAAAATTTTCCTAGAAAAAATGCACGATACCTTATTCCTGGTAATCTTATATTGAAAGCATTTTTGGATGCTAACGTATGCAATCCTGTCAACATCTGAAAAATGTTCTTCCCCTCAACATAGCTGCTCCCGAACGCAGTTCTTGAAATCACTTCGGATGTCAATAACTTAAACTCTCCGAACACCTCGATCTCTTTCCCTTCTTGATTCTTCCATTTTTCTAGCATTGTGTGAACATTCTCCACCATTGCCGATGCCATATTCTGCAATTTCAATCCCCCCAAAATAATTAGTAAAACCTCAAATCAAACAATTCTCTTTTTCAATTGAGTTCAACTACCTTCAAACTTTCCCCATGGAAAGCATGATTAGCGAGTTTACGCTGGTTTGCCCATTTCTTGTCATCCGACTGTACTCGCGAGCCCATCTCCTAGAAGCTTCTTGGCAAAGTCCTTAGCTCCTATTTTTGGATATGTTTTCTCTCTATCAAGCAGCACCTCCTTAATAAGCTCTGGCTCTGTGATGACCAGTTGAGCTTGAGGTCCGTGCCAATTTAGGTAATTCCTCCCTACAAAGTTGCACAAAAGTTCGATATCAAAGCATCATGACACTAATGAAACTTAAGTTTAGTGTAATTACCGTATGTGTCTATCCATGTGCTGACTTGAGGGTGAATCTTAGGGAATATGTCATGAGAGAGATTGTTCATGGGCGTGTTCCTGACTTCCATCTTCATCTTGATTGTTTCCTTAGTGCTTCCATGGAGGAACCTGTAAGGAGGACCAGAGATCCCTTGTTGGGCCATCATCCTCTGTATCCTGAGCGGTTTCCACCATAGCTTGTGCAAGAGCTTGGCAAGAGACCAGAGAAGAAACAGAAACAGAGAGCTCAGGAAGATGACCAATTGCATGGTTCAATTAGGGGATCAAACGATAAAGGAAATGAAAACAGTGAAAATTTTGATACTTGGTTTCTCTTATGAAATGAAAAAGTTCGATTGATTTAGGTATTTATTGTGTCTTCGGAGGATTCTATGAGCCGGACGAAACAACCAACGTATAGGAACGAACTGATTAACGTCATCCGTGACCTCCTTGCCAATCTAGAATTATTAAATTCAAACCAGAATAAAAAAAGAGCACTTGACGAGCTCACTCTTGGGTGATCTGGATGCCAGCGTATCCAATTCACTGAAGCCGGGAAAAATACCAAAATAGTCATAAACCTTTTGTATTGGTACCAATTCAGTCTAAACTTTTCAATTGGACCAATTTAGTCCTAAACATTTTCACATCGGTACCAATTCAGTCCATCCGGCTAATTTAAGCTGAAAATTGCTGATGTAGCCGTCGGCGGTCTTGCGTGGCGCCACGTGGACAAATTTTATGATTTTTTATAATTTTTTTCAGATTTTTTAAATTATTTTTTTTTCTTTTTTTCCTTTTTTATCTTTTTTTTTCTTTTCTTTTTTTCTTTTCTCCATTCCCTTGGCCGGCGAGGTCGCCGGCCGGCCGGCCGACCATTGCCGGCCACAGGTTGGTCGGGGCGAGGGGCCCCTTGCCCTCGCCAGCCACTGGCGAGGGCGTCGACCCCGCCTAGATCCAGGCGAAGGCCGAAACCCTCGCCCGTTGGGCTGGCGAGGGCCCTGCGCCCTCATCGGCCACAGGCGAGGGCGCGGCAGCCCTCGCTCGTGGCGAGCGAGGGCACGGCAGCCCTCGCTCAAATCCGAGCGAGGGCCCTCGTGGGGGCGAGAGTCTTCGAGTGGCGAGCGACGGAGAGAGATGCTGCGAGGAGAAGCGCTGAGCGCGTACGTGCCCTCACTCGGATCTGGGCAAGGGCCACCGTGCCCTCGCCCGCCACAAGCAAGGGCTGATGCACCCTCGCCGGCCAACAAGCGAGGGTTTTGGCCTCGCCGGATCGGGCGGGGCCGACGCCCTTGCGCGAGGGCGCGGTGGCCCTCACCGGTGGCGGCGAGGGCGCGGGGCCCCTCGCCCGACCGGCTTGTGGCCGGTGATGGTCGGCCGGCAACCTCGCCGGCCAAGGGTAAGGAGAAAAGAAAAATAAATAAATAAATAATTTAAAAAATCTGAAATAAAAAATTATAAAAAATCATAAATTTTTTCCACGTAGCGCCACGTAAGGCTGGCGGCGGCCACATCAACAATTTCCGGCTTAAATTAGCTGGATGGTGAAGTGGTACCAATGTGAAAAGGTTTAGGACTAAATTGGTCCAATTAAAAAGTTTATGATTTAATTGGTACCAATACAAAAGTTTAGGACTATTTTGGTACTTTTCCCCATTGAAGCCACATGAATCGTGTGATTCCCAAGGAGACCAATAACCAGCGGTAATGGTGACGAACAAGTTGTGCATGCGCCCGGTACTCCTCCAAGCCCACGACAGGTTGGCGTCTCGAATGTGCGCAATCTGTCGAAAAGCCCTTTCCGAAGCCAAACCTTACTGAGAATTCAATGAATAAAGAATTCGTCAAACTGTTCAATTATAGACACAAGCTGTCTTGGTCGTCTTCTCAACACAGGAACTGTTTCTTAGCAAATAATCTCGCTTACAAGACGCGACATAGATCGATGAAAAATTTAAGGGCCAACGTATAAAGAACACAATCGTGAGCATGGGGATGACATCAGACGTGACGAGGAAACACCAAGACCATCCATCACTCGCTTTCATCTTTTTCTTGCTTAGTTCGAAAAGTCCTATACCGCACAATCTTTAATGGCAGATCCAAAAACAAATTTGGCCTTCTGTTTTCGTTGCTTCATCAACACGCCTGTATAAAGGTAACCTAGCCGCCACATAGTCGGTCAAATCAGGAGGGTACCTCAGGGGGATCGAACCCCGAATCTGATAGGGGCTTGATGAATGACTCGACCGCTTGTTAGATCCATTAGGATCAAAACATAAATTAGTCAATTGTACGCGGTCCATTAGATAATTATATTTCAAGAAACTTGGAATAGACATCTAATGAATAGGCACCAAATCCAAAACACAGCTCGTCTAATCTGTTAAGTCAAACATAGGTCAATCCAACCCAATTATGACCCAGAACACATCTTTGAATTAAAATAAAACTTCAATAGGTTTTTCATGAAACTAGAACCCACAAGCTCACGAAGGCATTAAAAGTAGTCTGTGTACGTTGTTATCTTAGCATTAACTGGGCCATATATGCTGATTAACAAGCTATCGGGGATGAAATACAACTTGAAGTCCGTGTAAGGGGCGAGTCGTGACGATTTCAGCTGGACTGTGGATGTACCCAGGAGACAGTTTGAAAGCGTAGCGCTACAGAATCATCGAAAGGACAATTTTCACCTCGTTCATCGCGAAGTTCATTCCCACGCACATTCGAGGCCCGAAACCAAAGGGAAGGAACACAACTGGATTGTTGTTGGTAGCTTTAAGTGTAAGAATTTTCCTAATATGAACTACATTAATTGATATTGTAATCTGCTGTTTTTACGGGGTTGGTCTAATGATTATCACATAAACATCAAACAAGTGTTATTCATTAATAATATACAATAAAATTTAATTTTTTTTAATTAATAAAGTAATGTAATTAGCATGATATGTGATTTTAATGATTTACTACCCCTATCACTAAAGTTAAAATCACATGTATATGGTATATGTGAGAAATAAAATTTATATCCCTAGTATGAGAGAGTTTAAAAAAAAAAAAAGTTTTAAGATTAAAGTGACAGATCAAAACAAGTTTTAGTACTACTATTAGTCATTATCTCGAAAGTATATAGCACATAACGTGGACGAGCAACAAGCTTATGCTCTTTTTTGGGTTCATAAAATTTGTTTCTTAGATCACCCAGCGATTTGTGAAGGAAGAACAAGAATAATATATGTATTCTATTAATTGAAGTTCATGGACTTTGGGTTATCGTTCCTTCCACACTCATGAAACTGAAAGATTTTGAAGTGCAAAGGTTAAATATATTGAATCGAGACGGGGACTTATTACTTTTGTACAAGAGCAATCCATGGCTAAAATCCGGAGTGCAAGAATCGCACTGGGATAGCCAATTCAATTAGCACCGCATGTAAGGTAGTTGGAGAAAGCTTTATATATAATGCTGAAGCAAAATCTGAAGACTAATCAATTCTCATATCATAGTGGAAACAAATCGAATTGGCCTACGGCATACCACATTCTCGTATGCTCTGAGCATGGCCTCATATCAAAATCTAGAGGCAATAAAACGTTCGCAAAGAATATAAATTATAGGTACCTATCAAAAGTTGGTACGCTAGTGTTCCATTAAAAAAATGGTACATCAATAAAAACACCTAAACTTAGTGAGAAATCCATCTGTTCTTTTCCGCCATCATCTGCAGGAAACAAGTGTAGGACCGTCCACAGCAGTTATCAATCTTTACATACCAGTAGGATCCTTCATTCAAGTCCATCTGGTTCGAATCCTTTATCATTTGCAGCACCTTCGATAAGTATGAGCTTTCTTTGAAGTTGCTCATGACTGATTTCGTTGAATTCCAATTGCAGGCCAAGCATGTCGAAGTGGCACTGGAGCTCTTCACCGATAATCCCCTGTGGTATGCATTGTCTTGCATCCCTTGAACCTCCGAGAACCTTAGGTCCAACAGAGATAGATGAGAACTTAAAAATTCAAGCTGCAAACTTGAAGATCCTTCGCGTGCAGTATCTGTATCTTCCTGGACATATATACAAGGATGTCATCATGTACATTCTTCATAAGCCCACATTGTGGCCTCCTTTCCTCTCTACCTTCTCAACTATGTGCAAAGAAATTGCAGCACAGGCCTTCAACCAAATCCAAACTGCTGTCACCTTCGCTTGAATGACAGTTGCTAAGAACAAGTGATACCAGTACACGTGCGTTGCTTTAGTTGAAGAAATAAGGGGACTTCAGGACCTCTTTTAGATCAAAGTCTCCTCTCTCAGGTAACGGAGGAAAACATGATTGGGGAAAAGATTTCTGAAAACTCTCTAACAACTGCAGCCACAAACCCAAAGAATAAAAAGAGAATCATGATAGAGAATACAATGGTGGTCATGCATCTAATATTCTCTTTAACTCTACCAGAAGGAATGCACCCACAAATTGGGGTTGCATTTCCCATTCAGAAAACTAGAAGACTGAAACACTAAACCTTCAGAAGATCAAAATGAGAAATGCTAAAACAATTATCGTGTTAAATGAAACAGATAAAAAGCACGTTCTAGTTGTAAAAGGACCTGCGATAGTATTTCAACTAAATACAACAATGTCAGTCAATTAAGTATATTCAGATGTGAGTTAATCCCAACCAAAAAAGGAAAAGAAAGTATAGTCAGATCATGGTATCAAAAGATGCCGAGGAAGAATACTTTTTGCAATCTTATCCAAATGTCCATCTAAGTTGTCTTTCGATCTGATAATCGTAGCTAGATGTCCCTCTTTCCTGAAAAATTTACATGACAGTACTACTGTTGTACTTAACTATAAACTTTCAATCCAAATGTTCCATTTAAATTGTCTTGCAATCTGATAATCAATAGCTACATATCCAACTTTCCTATAAAATTTACATATACTTCTACCAATGTGCTGCATGTTACTTAACTATTGACTTTCTCAAATTCCATAACTGAGCTAACTGATTTCAGCATAGCTGATAAGTCCAGAGAGATTGACAGATATGAATGCTTAAAAATGAACATACACTTACCTTTTTATTTTTAATCAGCAAACAAGCACTTACATGTAGTAAGCATTGTTTGCCCAAAGTTGGAAAAACAGGACCAATGGATGGGCTCTTCAATTGGTAGAACATATGTTTAAATCAACTGCTCCATCAGCTCTCATTTCAACCACTGATTCACGGTGCCATAACTAAGTGCTAAAATTGTTTGGGACCCCGTCATAGGGCAAATATAACATGGCATAGTGAGCTTTACCCAACCTGGATCAACAGACGTCTGATTTTTTGACATTTTTCAATTATTTCTTTTTCTTTACCTACCGGAAGTTATATGTATAATTTTGTGAACAATTTAGAAGCAATCTATGTTGTGCCAGGGTACTTGGCCCATTTAAGTAGTCAGTGGTATGATCTTGTTTATTACCATTTATTCATACAACATAGAGAATACTGCAAAAAACAGAAAGGAAGAAATGCCAAGATAGCATTTCGGGCTTGTTGAAAATGGAAAAGGTTCTTACATTCTCAAGTATAGGTGCCTCATACAGTTCAACAAACTTCTCCCTCAGAATCTTGTTCATTTCCTCAACATCACATGCGTGCGTCCAGTAAGAATCATGGACTCCTGTCACCAGATTTCCGGAGAAGTATAAGAATAATTCTCAGAGGTTCAGAAATCCACAAAAAAAATAAGTAAATATATAAGACCTGCAAAGTTTAAGCCAGCATTTTTGCATGCAACAGCAGTCATCATCATGTGTGAACCATCAAGGGAGTGGACAAAGTTCGGAGGAAAAGCCGTCCTCTGCCGCTTTACCATGACCTGGGAAAATTACATAAAAGAATGTTACATGTCACTATAGATTGTTTCATACAACTGCTTTTTAAAATTGAATCACAGTTGAAAAGGAGTTCTTGCAACAACCTATTGCATGGCCAGGCAATTTAAGAGGTTCGTTACAATAGCATGCTTGACATGTGAGGTCAACGCTCACAATGGTGCCAGGTGCAAAAAGCAGCTCATGTACATTTACTGGTGACGAGCCATTTAATTCAAAGCGCTATTAATTGAAAAGAAAAAGGAAACACTATGCCCCAATTACCTTATCAGTTTCTCTTTGTAGCGTCAGCACCTGGAGAGAAGTTTTAATCTGCACGCAATTCAAGAATAGTTCGATTATTCGTAACTGATATAATATATGTGGAACTGTCTGTAATAAAACATTCCTGCATAAGATTACCAGGTGCCTTCCTAGCTGTCTATAGGGTTGTACAACAGGCAGTCCCAGAGGAGTGGTCCACCTCACTGGCTTATTTTCCGAGGCTATTACCTGTTGAAATTGGATTTCACCATCAGCACTAAAAAAACATCTCACACAAACTAACACAAAGATATAAGTACTGAAAGCAAGAAAAAGTCTTCATTAAGAAACGCAACATGAATAAAAAAAAGAGCATTTAGAGAGAGAGAGAGAGAGAGAGAGAGAGAGAGAGAGAGATCTAATATGATTTACAACTTGCTTGTAATTGATGGAATGTCATTATTTTTTTTATTGTTCTTCCTAGTGCTTTTAACAGCTGACTAAATTGATTGCTGTAATTGATGCATTGGTGACCGATATATCAGTTCAACATAAGAACACTAATGAAAATTCATTCAACATGGATAAAACAAAGAAAGAGAAGAAGTCTATAATCCGCCAACCAAATTATTTTACATCAATCTCATCTTGGTTCATGAATTCATCTACTTTGCGTTTTAATCTCCATCGGACTTCAAGCAGACATTAAATGGCAATGAAAGCTATGACATCTGCATGCAGCACACACCTTAGCACATTCCCCCAACCAGCCCATAATGCCTCTTGCAGCTTCAAACATCTCTCCCAAGGCAGTCAGTGTGGTCTGCCCATGCATAAAATCTCAGTGAAATTAAAGATTCATTGAAAAGACAACCCTTAAAGTGTGAGATTCACTTACTTTTGCAACATAGCAAGATGCAGCGAACAGCTCATCATCTTCTGCAATAGCATTGCGTTCTTTCAACCTCCTCTTGATTTGGTCACGAGCACCAACATAGGTGACTCCATAGACTGAAGTCATCACAGTCTGCTTTACCAATTTTCGGTCTACCTGAAATAATTCAAGTCATGGTGAAAAACCATTAGTCTTGTCATTTAGCAGAACGACACCAAGAAATTTAGAAAACGAGAATGCTACTTCATAGCCTTCTTAAACATCATTGAACAATCATTTCAGGTAATTACTTAAACAGGCGAGACCTGGAGAGGCATCCAGTCTCGCAAGTCTCATAAAGGTCTCCCGGGGAATTCCTTCGCAGAATCATAAAGCAATAAACACAATTAATTATTTTCTTCTCATTTTCCACTAAGTTAAATGTTTGTGAGGTTGGATTTTGAACCCTTAACTTCACATCAGGCTGTCCCCAGACTCCCCAGTCTCTTTCCCACCTCTTGACAGCTCAGTGCCTTAGATTGTGACGAAGTCCTTAAACATTCCATTGGTTTTCAATGAGTCCATTGGCCTAGTTATTCATGGAACGGCTGACATCTGGTACCTAGCTTTCCATAAGAAACTGTTGTTGTTGGATTATGGTTTCTTTTCAACAACGCATGCTTGCATTGCCACCTATCGTAAAACATGAACAAAAGGCCTACCGGATGAAAATAGAAGATTGAGATTTTTTGGGCGATACAAATTGCCACACATCCATCAAAGAGACCAGACCATGATTTTAGTAATCTAACTTCTAGTTCGTCCAAGTGCATTGCTTCAACTAGTGTTCCCAGCTCAAACCTTAGTCAAGCCATTTCAGAATCATGAACCCATGATACCTGATTGATTAATCGTCTAGCATAACGGGCATTTGGATTTGTTGCAGGGTCTTTCTCTGCATCCCTCTTCATGATATCAACAACCCTGAGACATGAAAAGAATAGGATGTAAGATTGGCCTAACATTGGTATTGGCCACATTAAAATTTTGTTCCAAATATAACATATTTATATTGAAAAATACTTAGCAGCAGTCACACAAAGTGCAGATATTTGGGTGAACCAGAAAAGGAAAAAAAAAAAAAAAAAAACAAACGGAATAAAAGCAACACCAACATCAATATAGGCATTTTCAGTGATGTTTGGGAGTGCTTCTGAGGATTCTCAAGAGATGGAACAGCTCCCAGTACAGTATCTATAAACTCTCTAAAGCAAGAGCAGTTGGAAGCTGAAATAATGAAGCTAATTTTCAAGAAACAGTTTGGGGGTGGCTTTGCAATTTCCCACTCCACAATTGCCTTACAAGCCGATCACTATGAAAGAAATTTCTATAACTATTGCATTTTGATATATCATCTGCTAAACCCTTTTTATAGCCACACCTACAGCATGACAAAGCATCAAAGATATCTTAGTAAACCCGAATGCATAGCTTTTCCCAATGTCACCATTGTTGGCAAAAGGAATCTCATTTAAGATCTTTATATTGCCATCTGAGATAACTCTCGTTGTAGGTGTGGTTCTTGCAATACTCACAAGATCATGCTTTTAAAAGGGTTTTGCTTGTCCTATCTATAAGATTGCCAAGTTCAGGGGCTCCTGAAATAGCACCTCCAACTCATTTAAATATTGATGAAAGTTTGAAACATCATCCTTACTCATTTACCTTGGTCTATCTCTACAGTAGTCGTCGACCTCATCGTTGAGAGAGAGAGAGAGAGAGAGAGAGAGAGAGAGAGAGAGAGAACCTGGAAGCAATTTCTGAGTAAACATCTGCAGGTTTGTCTCCAGCAACCAGGTTCACTGCAGCAGCTCCCAACTACAATATATAAAAGTATATCTTCATGGAAACACATCCAGTTACACAGGGCCAAATAACATATTATATAGATTACATAGAGCACAATAAAAGCACTTTCCATATCACGCTCATTGGCTATTTATCCAAATTTGGTAAAGAATAAGTACAAGTTCTGCAAAAATGAGCTCCTTTAATATGACAGGTACCACATACTTTAGGGAGAGAAGATTGGACTAAAGACAAGGTTATGTGGTACTCCAAATTCAATAAGAGCATTACATAATTAAGAGAAAGGCATTTCTGAATCAATCTGAAGCTGATTGTAACGGACAAATAGATGCATAATATAATAAATAGCAGTAGGAACTATCGTGGGAAGCGCAGTGTGCATGCTTCTAATTAGGAAATCCTCTTGATTTGCTGCATAAGGTGCCTACATATGATAAATCCAACTGCAAACTCTAGATAACTTCAAAATTGAAAAGTGTAAATTGCACAGAAGCATACATGGTACAGTTTGTGATATACAACACAATGCCTCAAACAAACAATTCAAGTTAGAACCTCATACAAAATTCACTTTAAAAGAGATACAGTTAGTGCCCGCCATGATAACGAAAACGCATGACCACTAGTGCATATCAGGCAAGGACAATATGGAAGTATGGCATGAAAAATACTGTAGTCTGAGTGAAGAACGTTAAAAGATCTTCTTACCTTGTCCCTCCCTAGTGCAGCATAATGTTGCAAGCCATTGCATGAACCATCCTTGTACCAACAACATCCCAGGTTAATATGTGGCACTGTATATGTAACCAAACACAAAAGTATATACTATACCATGTAATCAGATCAACTTTCGACTTCAGCGGACAAACTGACAATATATTGATTTGTACACAGATGGACAAGAATGTGAATGTAATGAATGATGCCACAAACAGACTAGTGAATGCCACTTAAGCTTAGGAAGAATACTATAGAACTGCAAGAAATTTCCTCACAAAATTGCAGTATATGCATCCAGACGTCAATACACTCAGTATGGTCAAGCTGAGAATATTTTCCACTATCGATAGATAAGAATAGATATTAATATGAATAAAGGTAGCCACACTAAGAATTAACAGACAACGCCAGCACCGAGTTAAGAAAAAAGGATTTTCAGTCAAATCAACTCATATCTCAAGATGCTTAAGCAAGATAGGGAGATGTGACTCTATGGTAAGGGTTTCTGGGTGGCTTATGCAGTAAACAGCTTGATGCATTATAATAATGCCATGGCCTTGTGATATCAAATTGACTGCTATTTCATTGTGAACAAAAAGGCCACTGATAGCAATAGCCACAACCACTACTGAACTACCACTCCTTATTATATGTCAATTTAGCAACATGCAACGAATTTTTTCTCAAGTCTGCTCGAAATCTCAATTAATCACCCAGTCCATTGAATACAGGGTTAAGTTTCTCCAAACCCGAGAGAATTGATGCAGAATGCTTAATCAAAGGTTTGAAGACCTTAGAAAGGAGTGTTAAATTAGGAAAGATTGATTAGATAATCGACCAGAAGTCTTTTCCTTTATAAATTAGGAGTTAAGTTTCCGATTTCAGTTTTAGTAGGACATTAAGTTTCCTATTTCAATTATGTTTCTTGTTTGTAGATTCTCTATTTCTACAAGGAGTAGAACGTTAGAGAGTCTATATAATCCTTCAGTTCAATAGAGAAGTTGTACAAAAGTTATACTTTGCAAGAATTTGCTTCAGGATGAAGTGATGCAATTCTTAAGTGTGATGCTTAAGAATCCTAGGTGTGATGCTTGGGAAGCTTTGGGTTTAAGCCTAAAGATTTATGCCTCAACATGGACAAGTCCTACACAACTAGAAAAGTTTCTCCAATCAAATCAAGTGCCTTGCGGTTCTTTTTCATTGGTAAGTATCAAGAAAACGACTAGAAATAGAATTTACCAAGATATGTTAGCATCTAATTCACATGAAGATCTACTATACTGAAAAAATTATTATTTGGCATGTGTCATGCCAATTTGAATAAGATCTACCGTCAACTGCAAGATTTTGGAATCAAGTGTAACTATTCCTCCATCTCGACGATATATTTTATTTTACTTATACTCCAAGATTCCAGAACGAAACAATTCAGTGAATTCTAGACACTACACAAATCACAGATGCATATGCCATCAAATCCAGCTGTCTGTTGAAGTGAACTGGCATCAACAGAAAGGCTGGATCTAAAAGTTAGCAGTATTTTTAGTTACAGAAAAACCTCATTCCCACTGACAAACAAATAATTTCCCTTAAAACTTCTAATTTTGACATGACGAATAGTTCACTAAACTTGTGACCCGAGGGAAAAAAAAAAAAAATTACTCAACTCAGTGCACAGCTATAGAATCTTTTGCATGGACAAATTACGCTGATCATGACTCAACAACCAATTACCCACATAATTACCTAGATGCATAAAAAATGCGCAGCATACGAAGTCTTGTACCTCAATACTCATTAAAGCAATACCTGGTGAATGGGCATATGTGAAAGATATGCCTCAGGAAAGGAGCTTCGTAATGCTTCTGTAAGATTAAAACACACTGCCAAGCATTGAATAGGGTCCTCTGCTTTCAACCACCAACGTCTTCCTTCAAGAGGCCTATCTGCAGAATCGAATATCTCATCTAAATGCTTTTCAGTAAACGCAATTCGATCCTCATAGGACTGCTTGTCCACACCAGCAGCATAGAGATTTGCCAATTGTATCTTTAGCCAGCGTAAGCCAGACTTTCCTAAAGGGCGTCCCTCAGCAAACTCAAGAGTGCCTCGACACAGATCAGAGCCAAGATGGTTTAAATATGGATGCATTGGGTATGCACGACCACGGAAATCAAGGCTGTGCGGGTAAAAGAATCCCTCTTCATCCTTCATTTTCCGTGCCACCTTCTCCCACCAAAAGCAAAATGAGAAACAGTATGCCAGATGTCTGGATAATCAATGATGAGTCGAGAACTCAATTTGCAGGTGAGATTCTTACCGCCAATTTAAGTTCGATATCACAGCGCTGTGAATGTCTCTCGGTGTTTTCCTTTTTCACGGTTTTTACTTTCCATTTCCACTTTCGTAATACTGATTCATCATCTGTGTCAGGTTTCTCTGGCAAGGGAACCTTCACCAAGGAAATGTAAAGGGAAAATTAATATCTAAATATGATTGTGCTCATAAAAAGGTAGACAGAAAAGGTGAACAAGCATAACACACATCTTCACGGTCAACTAGGCCTCCCAGATGACCTCCACTAGCCCAAATCCTGTCAATGACAGCAAGTACTCTTTTGTTTACCCTCCATTTGGTGTTTCCAAGAGTATCCAGGGCCTGATTCACAGGATTAAAACAGGAAACAATAACTAAAGAGAGATCTCAACAGATTAATACTTTGTTCAAAGAGTAGCAGTCTCTCTGCAAAGGGGATGATAAAGGTATTAAGTGAAAGATGGGTATTTGCAAATCAAAACAGAAGCAGAAGCATTCAAAGTTCTCAGATGAAAGATACCAGGCTTGGCTTGTGTTGAGAGAATATTCCTGAAAGAGACTATATGTTAAGTCTTTTAATTACCTACCTCAAAAACGCATTGTAACTGATCTGTTGGTGTCCTCTTGATAGTTTCACGTTGTTGTCTCGCCCCATGCGTACGCATAACATAGGATGGTAAAAAGAAATATGCTCCTTTATCATAACTGGAGAAACATTGGCATTAAGAGAGAGAACAATTAACGAGCAACAATCAGCATGGAACTCTCAACAATGATATCCTTGCAAATAAATTTACTACATAAACAATTACGTCTAATTAGGCTTGTCTTTACTAAGAAAGGGCAAGGAGAGATCTACTCCTTTCCCTTTCTATGAAATTGAAAGGGAAAAATGACGGTTACCCTGTCCATTTTACTGGCGGCACCAACATCGGCATATAAGGAATCACCATATGCCTCGCCTGTCGTAAAAAATTAGGCATCACTAATTTCAATTCCTAAAGACACTTCAAGCTTCAATGTGAAAAATTCTAGAGGTAGTCTTGTTCTTACACTTCTCTCAAGACCTTTACGAACCAGCGGGTCACATTCAATAACTCCATATCTCCTGCTACCTTTCCTAGAAAAAGCACCTCCAAAGTATTAGTACAAGCAAGTGCAACATATATATGTGTGTGTGTGTGTCTATATATATATATATATATAGAGAGAGAGAGAGAGAGAGAGAGAAGGGAGGAGTGGCGGTGACTTTTGAAAGCTTTCTTACTGAGCATCTTTTGTTAGCGTCTTAAGGACATGTGTGAATGCAGGACGAACATCAGGTGGCCCATCTCCTAATTGATCTATTGGTGGTTGTATATAAGCAGTTTCCATCAATAACTGAATCAGACGACAGCCAATCTGGAAAGTGCAATAACTAGCATTTATTAGCAAGGAAAAGGACCTTCACACTTAGTACTTAAACATAAGAGACTTTGGATGAAACTACACAGACCTTGACATGGTTTTCCTGACCCCAAGGCTTAGACTCATCCTGTGCCTTCACTAACCCCCTTACTTGCAACACCTTCTGCTTTTTCATCAGAGAAGAAACCCTTTTTCTTAGCTTTTCCTGTTCTTCGTTAGGCTGACCTTCAGATGCCTGAAGATCAGATTCACCTTCAGGATCCGTACTTTTTGTTGTCTTTTTCTTTGTCTTCTCCAAAAACTTTTGTAGCATAGCCTGTCCACACAAGGATGATCAAAGTCAAATCCAACTACTGTATAAGCACCTGGGTATCAGAATTGAGTTCCAACAAACTAAAACGAATATGACTTGTCTTTTGCATTCTGACAGCTAGACATGATTTAATGATAACAAACGATGAAATGTCAGAAAAATGGAGGGGAAAAAAGGGCCTTTCGTCCTTGACTGGTTCAATACACGAATCTAATAATTGCGATGCATGCTAAATTACTAATCGCGACATCCAGACAAAATTTGAAGAATTAGAGTCTGCCAAGTGATGACACTCTTTCAAACGCTTGTCAACACCAAAGCTTTGCCTTTCAACGTTTGAACATATCCCAACATCAATTAGTCTCATGCAATAGATTTTGAATGCAGAAACCTTACACCAGTGAGAAAATGTGTATATAAGAATGATGGCAACTTCCTGGAGAACTATCGCCTATTTCATTTTTTGGCCAGAGTTAACTTTAATCTCATATTGTTTGTACCAAAGATTTTCTCTTTTCCCCTGCTTCAGCACTAACAAAGTCGCACAACCTTATTTCACACACACCTCATTTTCAATGGCTTCGCCAATCTGGCAAGCAGCTTGAACAACCCTGCAGCTGCCATTCCCTCCATTGGAAGACAGCAAGAGTCCCATAAGCTTGTGCATTGTGATCACAGCCATCATATCCGCCGGCAACTGATCAATAAATGGAGCATGAGACGGCTTCGACTTCTTCTTTCTGCAAAGCTCCTGGTCCGCCACTATCGCATCCCTCAAGGGCTCGAACCAACCGAGGAACAGCGACTTCACGTACGGCAGGTTGGGCGCCAGCTTCTGCTCGCACATGTCCGCCAGGAGCTCTTGGTACTCCCTCGCCGCCTCCTCCCACGCCTCGGTCTCCAACTTGATCTGCCTCTTCTTGAGCATGTGGTACTTGGACATCCCCATCCCGGCGATCCTCTTCTGCTGCTGCGGCTGCGGCTGAGGCATCAGCCACCGCTCAAGATCGGGAGGGACCTCGATGTGCTTCTTCATCTCCTCCATCAGCTCCTGGATTTCCTCGGATCCCGAGAGCTCCTCCTCCGTGGTTGAGGCGATCGCCTCCGCAGCGCCGGCGTAGCTCCTCCGGAAACTGAAATGCTCGGGCGCCGCGAAATCGTCCCTCCGCAGAGGCGTCGGCCGGGCCGTCCGCCGAAGGAACGGGGACGACGACGACGACGACGGGAGCCACGAATTCAGGCCCTTCGGAGCCTCCGGCGCGAATTTACTGGAGAAATTGGAGCTTTTGGGAGCTGACGGTGAAGCGGAGGCAGGAGCGGAGTTGAATTTCCGGGAAGGAGCTCGCCTGGCCAAGTGCCTCCACATTCTGATTCTCCCCCGGGCTCCTCTGGTTGAATGGATTGAAATCGAAAGCAGCTCGAAGAAGAAGAAGAAGAAATGGTGATGGAAATGGAGAGAGAGAAGATGGGATGGAATCGAAATCAAAGATGGAAAATGGTCGCAGAAACGAGAGGAGGAGGAGGAGGAGGAAGAAGAAGAAGGAAGGGAGGCTGCAACGCCGCCTCTCGCTAAAACCCTGCATAAACCTATGCTCAAAGAAACAAAACGTTGTAAGAAGGAATGTACGCCCACGCGACGTCGTTTCACGTAAATCTCTTATAAAATTCTAGATTTAAATTAATTTTCCTTTTTTTTAATAATAATATAAATCTGATTTTCAAAATAACTTAAAATTTTCACTTTTTGTTTTTTATTGTTATTGCTTTTTTTTTTTTTTTTTCTTTTTTAGCAAAAGCATATGTGTGTTCCTTTTGGATAGTTGATTATACAACAAGAGTAGAAGATTCTAATTTTCAAAGGAAATCTCTACGTCTCATGAAGTTTCTTATGTTAGATATGAATGCAGATTAACTTGGAATTTATGAATATAAGATTGCGTTTGACAATTAGGATAAAATTCAATACAAAGTATACGATTTATCATCTCCTGCATTTGATATCTACTTAAAATAGGATAAAGTCAGATATAAAATAAATATAAGTTTATATAAAATTATCCCACGAAGGAGATGAGATAAGAAAGAATATAATTTTTCATATTTATAATAGGAAAATTATTTTTCTTAAATAACAAACTTCTTAAATTAACAAATTTAAAATTATATTTCAAAATAAATAATATTTAAATTCTAATATAATAAATTCATAATAACAAAAAAATAAAAATTTAGTTTTTTCATTTAATCACATTATTATTTATATATTGGAATTTAATTTTATCTTATAATATAAATTCAATATATAGATATATATTTATTACATATTTTAGCTTTTTAAATGAAGGAAATAAAAAATAAATTAATTTTAAAAAGGAAAATAAAATAAAAAAGCAAATAAAATAAATCAGAGAAGAGCGTCGAGAGAAATTTCTACTACCTCTATTTGTAAAATTAGTGATTCATTTATATTGATATATGATGTAATTACCAAATAATGAATAAAATATAACAAAATTTCTATGAAATCCTATCTAACTTAAAAATCCAAACAATCAATCATAGTCTAAGAGTTCATTAATAGCATTTTCTTATACTTTTAAGGAGATACTTTCCCCTTCCATATTCCAAAATCATTTTCCTATTAAATTGCAAAATAAGGATAATTGTTGAAAAATCTTTAACAAAATCCCATCAACGACCAATTTCCAATTCGCTGGCTTCAATTTTAGTGAAAAATCAGTTATCTTCTCTGTCTATATTATCTATATAATCAAGGGTCAAATGCTTTCTTTTCATAAAGTAAGTCGACATGAAAAGTGAACTACGTGTAGTGAAGTTGGTAAATAAGATACAATTTTCAATTAAATTAGGAATAGGAGAAAGAATAATAATTTGCGAAGTGAACCCAACCATATTGTACTTAAGATGAACTATCAATAATCACATCTAAATCATTGGTGTAAACACCATGGAAATTTAATTTTTCAATTGCCAATAAGTACCTTTAGAAGATACATAAAGTTCCCCAAACACATTACCAATAACAAAATTTCATAGGCCATTCAATCACCTAATCTGTGGGAGAACAAGTGGAGGCTGACGGAATTTCACTAGTCTTTGCCCACCCATACATTCCATAAATCTCTTATTTGCCTCTCCAATCCCACGTCATTTTGGTCCAAAGTGGCACACTTTTGCCTAAGATGTTGTATTTCCAAAAATTTCTTCAATCTAGAGATCCTCACTTAGTCATTCCAAGGATCACTCTCAGCCCTTATTTCTGAGGGCTCTACTACCTCAGCCTCGGCCTCGGCAACCACAGGTTCTGCGGCGTCAGTAGAACTGTCCTCTGACGACTCCGTGGCTTCTTCTCCTTCTCCTTCTTCCAGTCTCCCCCATCTCCCACCAAGAGCCATCGCCATCATCTCGTATATCTTGTTCCCCAACTCGGCTGGGCTGTCAGGCTGTTCGACCGGGCAAAGAGGATGGAGAAGGTTAAGAGATCGCAGGATGCCCAAATGACTCCTTTTTTGTCATGAGTTCATAAATATGTCGTCTAGAACATAATTTAAGAGGAAGGAGGAAGGCGGAATATGAGCTTACGGTAAATCCACTGGAGATTAGTGCAGTATCGTATAGGAGGTCAACTGCTCTCTTGGCATCTGCGCTGTCTGGCGCATTCTTGCAGGCAGCCTGCAATCAAGATTAGCAGAGTCAAATTTCAGGTCTTCATACATAAAGACTAGTCCCGCAAACAAGATAGATAAAAATAACGGTTACTCTTCCTTCTTGTCATAACAAGTAGAATCAGTATGTTTGACAATAAACTTGATCTTCATAGTTCTTAGCAAGAGAGATGGATTCTCTGGATTAACTTAATTGGTCATCAGAATGTATGAGCATTCAATAAAAGATCAGTCTTACATTTAAGTCTTTGACAATGGGGTGATCGGGGTTGATCTCCAATATTCTTCTGCCCCTCATGAATTCCAAACTTGAAGTGTCCCCAAGAGCCTGAGCTTTCATCAACCTGCGAACAGAGAATCAGTCCAGCCCCTCACATACAATGATATTGAAAATTGACATTTTTTTCAGATGATACACCAACCTTTCCATATTAGCAGACCATCCAAACTTTCCAGAGACAAGAACACAAGGAGATGAGCTCAACCGCTTCGACACTTGTACTTTAGCTACGTTATCCCCAAGTTGTTGCTTTATCCAATCGCACAGAAGATTATACTCCTGTTTGGTCTCCCTCTCCTTAACTTCATCCTCATCACCTATCATGAGTAGGAGTCGATATGATACCAAAGAATCCTAATCCTAATCCTAATCCTAATAAAGAGAAGCCATGACAGAAAATGCACCAAAAAAAGGTTTAAACGCATTAAAAGAGCAAGCACTAACCAAGCTCCAAATCTTCCTTGCTAATGTCAACAAACTTCTTCTCTTTGTAGGTCTGCAGATTCTGGATTGCAACTTCATCGATAGGCTCAATCAGGTAAAGAACCTGCACCAAAAGTAGCATAAGCAATCTCTAAAAGGAGATGGAACATGGAACAAACTGAAGGAAACAGAGAAATAGAGATTCAAGAAAACGATAAAAAATAAGTGAGGAAGGCCCCAGGAGGAGGAGGAGGAGGAGGAGGAGGACGATGGAACAATGAAATAGGAAGAAAAGACCCTGCTCATAGTAGCTATGCATTTCTTGACCATTAGATTTTCCACTTACGATAAAATATCTGTAAGCGTTACTTTTTTCTCACTCTAAGTATTACCACAGGTCCATGACTCTAACGTGTAATCTCCACTACCACTATGGCAGTCCAAGACCAGAAATCACTACAATTCAATTCATTAAGTTCCCGAACTTATCAAGCGATATTGCTTAAAATCAACACTTTCGCATTTCCAAGAAGAAAAAATGTACGGGGCAGAAAAGTGAAATTTTCAGAAGGAAACAAAATACTCCATCTTCCTATTCTAATACATGTTAAAGTTAGTCAACCAGAGATGAAGCCCAGACTAAACCCTCCCCATCCCCCTTATTTATTAATTTATACAGTGACATTTCTTTTATCAAGTCCGCTGCATCAGAAAAAAACAAATTACTAGATAAGGCTCAATGACACTACAAGCAAAGACCAGGTACATACCTCAATATCCCTTTGAACCAATTTCTCCAAGAACGGAGCACTCTTTGCACTCTTCAAGCTGTCAGTTGCCAAATAATAAATGGCATTTTGTTTTTCACCCATGTTTTCAACATAATTGTCCAAGCTCGTCAACTCCTCCTCACTTTTGGAAGTGTGGAATCGCAACAATGGTGTTATTCGTTTATGATTCCCTGAATCCTCAATGCATCCCAACTTCAAAAATCTCCCAAAGTTTTCCCAAAATTTTTTGTAGTCCTGAAGCACACGAATCAAAGTTTTCAAATTGCAGCAAGCAAATCCAACATATAGACACAAGAGAAATCTCTAAATGCTTCCCACCTCCTTATTTTCACTTTCTGAAAGCTCTTGAATCATGTCAAATGTTTTTCTTACAAGTCTCTTCCTCATTATTCTTACCTGCAAACACAGTGAAAGAGAAAGGTGGCAACTTATAGAGGTTGAAACTGAACCAGTCTCAAGAATATAATGCTCGTTTGTTTTAACAGGTAGGTGACAAAATAATACGCAAGCACAACATTGTACTGAATAAGTAGGAGCCAGCTGTCAGCACAACCAACCAAATGACATGTGGATGTAAAAATCTATTGAGTAAGTGAGAACTGACAAATCCATATGTAACACAACATTTCACAGAACCAAAAGAATTGACAACTTAAAACTTACGATTCGGCTTTCTTGAAGAATCTCTCGGGAAACATTGAGTGGAAGGTCGTCTGAGTCCAACACACCCTTTACAAAGCTCAAGTAGCGTGGAAACTGCAAACGCCAGATATCAATTATTTAAGTATAATACTTTTCTCCCAAACAGAATATTTAAACCCATCAGGCACATCAGACAGGCAATCATATGGAAAGCATATCATCAGAACAAAGAACCAGAATAATTTTTTTAAGTGGTTATAAACTATTAAGCCGTATGTTGAAAATATGGGGCTTTATGTCCAGCATACAGGATGGTTTGGTTAATCTAAATTGAGGCATAATAAGTTTAATCTCGGTTACTTATTAGACAATGCATAAACAGTCCTTAATAAACACCATATCTCAACATAGTAAACCTAAGACCCATCAGCTCATTAATATAAAACACCGGACAGACATACAGGAAGGTATAAAGTAGTGGGCGTTTGTAAGTGAGTCTAAGAAGCCACATGCTGAAACTACTGGAATCATAAAAAATAGCAAGAATGTTCAAGAGTTTAAGAATTAACATGCCATTACCAAACTTATCAAAAACCCCACACAAACCTGTAGAAGAAGAAGAAGAAGAAGAAGAAGAAGAAGAATCAGTTCCTCTATTCGGTTTGAAGCTACATTAAGACTTACCAGTTCACCATCAAAATCATCAGAAATGAACACGCGCTTCACATACAAGCGTATGTTCTTCGTTTTGGGGTTTATTACGTCTTCATTGTTGAGAGGTCCCATTCCTGGAATATATAAGACACTCCTGAACTCCACCTCACCCTGCACGTTTTTTGAGTCAAGCTCCATATGGAGGAGAGTATTATGCTAGATGAAGGAAGAAGATTATGCAGTACCTCAGTGGTGAAATGAGTGTACGCAAGTGGATCAAGAAATTCATTGAAAGTCTTCTTGTAGAATTCTTGATAGTCTTGTTTCTCAACTTCTTTGGGGCTCCGCATCTACACCGTGCAAAGGACTATAAGTTCAGCAGGATAATGTTTGCAAGCACACGTTGACATGGCGCAAGAGCAAGCAACAATACCTCACTCAAAGAAAATATCAGCAGAAAAGAATAATTTCAATAGCATGGAAATGTGTTCATGAAAATAAGTAATCAAAGAAAAAACAACTAAAGACTACTTCTTACCCATATTGGTTTTGTCTCATTGGCCAATTCCCAGTCCCAGTACTTCTCAGTTTTAGTTGTCTTCTTCTTCTTTATCTCCTCCTGCATCAAAGAAACAAACCCACTTAAATGTCATAGTAGAGAAAATGACACCGTTAACATGTGTGAATGCTGCATAAATTACATCTGGCTTTGCTTCTTCTCCCTCCTTTGCTGGCTCCTCCTCTTCAACCTGGCCAAATTTAGACGTTGACATCAGTACACTAATAACTGCCACCAATTTTAATCAATGAGAAAATAGAACTCGCATGAAAGCACTATAGTGACAAAGCCCCTTTTAGCGCAATAGCAAATAGACATCCTACGTTATTTCTATGATAAAACCTGCATAAATTAGTCAGTGTAGGTTCAATTTTTAGTCACCAGCGTCAACCTGAAAATTGCCCAGTTGGATAATACTGGACAGTCCACTTCGCAGTACAAATGAACGCATTGTTGATATTATACACCTATAATAATCTAGGCAAACGAATCAGTTCGAGAGGAAATTGATACCCAAAAATTCCAGGTGTTATTCATCAAATAAGGAAAAAACAGAGAATTGAGCGGCTATTCATGATTCTGGCTTTCAATTTCCAAACAACTCTTAAAAACATAGAGACCATTTATTCACTGACTTCAACCCTAGCAAAATCTCAGAAAGAAAATTACACATTGCATACAAAGGGACCCACCTCAATTGTCCTCGATTTTTCTTGCCATGTATAGATGGGGAAGGAAACAAACTGCGAATAATTTTTCACCAGATTCTGTATCTTCGTTGGCTCTGAAAACTCGTATTTGTCATCCTCCTGCAACAAAAAAATTGATAAGACTGTTAAACTACCATTGCAATCGGCAGAAACTGAACAAATGCTTTCAAAAGCAAGAAAGCTGATTGTTAGAATTATAAAAAGGAGAGCACCATATTGTTCCCAAGGGGCATGAAATAATAGACAGGAAACTCTATAACTAACTGAATTAAGATAAAGCAGAACCAATGCCATCACATGCTATCTATCATCAAGGTCTTTTTCAAAGACAGCCAGAGATCGAATATCTGGTATAAAGGGAGGATGTATTGCAACTTCAAACCACAAGCATATGGCTCACTAAAGTAATTCTCCTACTTACAAGTATAAAAGTTCAAACCAGATTCTAAAAGGGCAAGTGGGTGTCAGTGCACCAACTCCAAGAAATTAATTTGCACAAAAAAGTCAGAGAAAATAAGTTGTTTTACTTGCATAAGATACATGTTGACTCTTGACTATTGAGTATGATAACCTCTTATGTAAACTCCTTAGGCTTTAGTATGATTTTTCGACACATATTAGACTCAAAATGTCACACTCTTCATAAAACTATAAGTGATAATTACAGCAAATACTACAAGCCTAAAAATTAATGGAAACTAATTAAGGTGGATACGTCAATTTTTATGACCAATAAGTCACCAAAGTGGGCAATCAACTATCACAATACCCGCAGGTAAAGAGTAATTTGTGTTCCGCGACGAAGATGCTTCTCAGGATCTGTCTCCTCTCTGATCGTATACGAACTGCTATCAGCTACTGATTCCCACACATACTGCTTATCTGATCTTGGGCTTTTTGTCGAAACAGCAACCTACTAGTCAGGAAGATGAGCATTGCCTCAGGAAAATAATCACTATGAAAAGTGTAAATCACCATGCCAATGTAAAATAATTACAAATAGACAAAGGTTCATTGATGGTTAGCTAAAGAACACCTTCTCAGCCACTAAAAAAGCAGAGTAGAAGCCAACACCAAATTGACCGATCAATCCATTGTCCGCGCCAAGATCCTTATTTTCCTGAAAGTATAAGATTAAAGAGTTAGGTTCAAAATTCTTGATATCAATTGTACACCAACCAAGCTATCATATGATGGAGTTCAGGGAGATGGAAAGCAAAACAAGAACCTTCAGAGCCTTCAAGAATTTTGAGGTACCACTCTGAGCAATAGTTCCAAGACAGTCAATGAGCTCCTCCTTCGTCATTCCAATACCAGTATCTCTGAAATCTCAAATATCAACATCCACATCCCATGAATTTCTCAATAATTATAAAATAAAACCATATTCATCTATAAGCTACAACAGACTTACGTTATCGTGATGGTTCCATTGTCAGGATCTGGTCTGATTCTTATCTCCAAATCACCGGCATCTCCAAGAAGAGCAGGCTCAGTAACACTCAAGAACCTCAACTTATCAAGAGCATCACTAGCATTGCTGATAGAGGGGGAAAAAGGAAAACCAATTTCAGCCATAAATCACACATAAAGGAAAAACTTAAAATCTTCACCGAAAATTTAGAAGTCGTTCCACAAAGAAATGAAGATATATGCTTTCACACCTGACAAGCTCTCGAAGAAACACTTCTTTGTGGCTGTATAAACTATGGACAATCAAATCCAATAGACGACTGACCTGCAAAAACAATGCAAAGTTTAAATTTATCAGCGCAGAAGCGGAGGATGCAGCGCTATACGATCGGAATACAATCTACAATTCACATTGAGATCACAAGTTCTCCATAACGATAAACCAATCACACTACCTTTCAGAGTAAATCCCTGTGTACTGCTCATGTCATTTTAAAATGTTCTACATGCCAATCTCCTTCAATATTTCACAACGTTCAGCAACAATCACTTTTGAAAAGTAATCAAGCTTTCACTTTTAGCCATCAACTATGCTCTCAATGTCAGAAATACCGGACATATCGACAGTGAAATTAAACCTCAATTCTCACTCACTTCACACAAAACAACTGCAAGAACTCGGACTCCCGCGTGATCAATAAAAAAAACAAGGCGAAACCCACCTCAGCTTGATACTCAAACTGCTCGCCGGAAGTCTCGCCAGCCTCCTTCTCAGCGACCGCGGACTCGCAACGGATTGAAACCCGATTGTTCCTCTTGTCGAGCTTCCACTTCAACCCGCCGCACGAGAACCCCGTTCTGAGCCCATTTGGGGGTAAAAAAGCGCTCCTCAAGCTCAAGACTTTATTGCCCTTCTTCAGCGAAAACGAAGACGACGACGACGGGAGCGAAGCCAGAGGAGCACCGGCCAAGCCTCTGCTGAGCGCTGGAGCCATTTGGGCCTCGGAAACCCTAGATGGTTTTGGGAATTTGCAAAGCTCTTATCTTTTGAAGACGGGAGTTATAGAGAAGGAGAGAGAAATGGGGTGAAGAAATAGGGAGGAGGGTTGAGAGAGGGTTTAAGAGGAGGAGGGTTCTAGAAGTTTGAGACACTCGAGAGGGAGTCTCTCTGCTTGGCAGTATGTGGGAAATTGTAAGGCCCTGATGCTGCCATTTCAGCAGTAACAATATCCTCTTGAAATAATTTTCCTTTCTTCTTCATTTTGGTTAAATAGAAAATTATTTGGCTCCTCTCCATGTCTTATCGAGAGGGGAGAAACAAACTCCTGTGCTTAGAGTAATCAATGCACGCAAGCCAATTTCAACAACGACCAAATCATGTCAATTTTACCTAACATTCATGGTTCTGTGTTGGAAATGAAATGTGCTGACATACTTCGATTACATATAAGAATTTATCTTAAAATTATGTCATTTACTTTTAAATTTTTTTGGCATTTTTTTTTTTGTAAGTGCAAGGTTTGCTACATCCTAGGATTTACTAGCATCCTTGCACTAAAATCGCACATAAGATTTTTTTTTTATTATTATGTCGTTTACTTTTTAATTTTTTTGTCTTTTTTCCGTTAGAGCAAGATTTGCTACATCCTAGGATTTACTAGCATCCTTGCACTAAAAAAGTTCATTTGGAATTTTTTTTTTCCTGAATTTGGTATATGACAGGATCTATCAACATCTTGTGTTTGCCCAACAGATGAATCAGCTCATGAGATTGATTATAGTTGGTCTCGACCAAAAAGGCCAGCGCTTTGAAAAGAATGGCGAAATTTGAAAAGCTTGGACAAAGCTCTTCTTTGTTTGTTTTTCTTCTGTTTCCAAACTAGGTTGCACTAAGCTCTTCTTCGTTTGCTTTTCTTCTGTTTCCAAAGTAGGTTGCACAAAGCTTTTGACAGTGGGTATGCACATGGCTCATCTTCTTCACGGCTTCTTGTGCATAACAATTGCAACTCAGTGGCATGTGGACACTTGGGCAGATTCTACAATTCCAGTGAAGAGGACCAAGTGCCCGTAGGGGTACAAGGGGATCGGTTTTCTCGCTTTTTAGACCTCCAGATATTCTTTCCGTTGATTTTGATCAGGTAATCAAGCAGCTACCTTGTACAGTTTAATGATACAAAGCGATGTTCATCAATACAACCTTCCATGACAGAACTTCCAGCTAGCAGATGCAGAAAGAACTGGAAAACCGTAAAAGATGCCGACTAGGTGTATAAACACAAGATGCCGAGTACGTGTATCCACAAAAGATGCCGAGTACGTGTATAAACTAGGACTTAAATGACTAGAGAATCTAGAGATCACCTGATCTCTGGATCCCGTTCTTAAAATGAAATTTCAATCACCATAGTAACAACACAGTGAATGATCATCTAATCCTTCCACTCTTTATTCATTTGCACTGGAGCGCCATGAAGATATCTGAATATCAAATGGAACCTGGTAAATAAACTCGATCGGCAAAAGGGAGTATCTGTACACAAGTTGTCACAAGCATTGGCACTTTCCTCGGGCTCAGGCTTCTAAAGCTGTTGGCTTCAAGCAATCGACATTGCACAACCCGACTGACCTCACCATATCTCCCAACCTGCATCATATATTTCAGAATGCGAAAACTATAAGATCAGTAATGAAGTATTAACAGTAGTCATTAACTGCATGGCCTGCAATTTCACCAAAAAAAAAAATCAAACTAACCGGTCAAAGCTGTTCCTAGCTTTCTCCGGCTGATCTGTGCTGTTTCTTGATTTCATGAGCCGATCCACACTCTTTCTTGATTTTTCTCTCTTGTCAGTGCTGGATCTTGACTTGTCTCTGCTGTCCGTACTTAGCCTTGCCTTATCCTGTTGCCCAGTGCTCGGCCTTGATTTCTCCCTGTTATCCGCACTTAGCCTGGACTTATCTTTACTCGCTTCAGTGGCAATCAGAGGAAGTTCAGAATTATCTGTACTTTGTTCAGATACATCGCGAACACGAGGTAGTTTCTCAATGGCGGATATGAACTTCCTGAGATGCTTCAAGTACTCGGGGAAGAGCTCCAAATTACAGTGGCTCCCTCCTTTAAGCCATAATGGTTCATACTTTTCTTTGCACTGCTCCCACAACTGCTTGCCGTGGGAGCAATCTACTACATCATCTTCAGTTCCCTACAGATAAAACAACATGCAAATTAATAATAAAGCTTCAGCAAGATATTCATGTGAAATCATGTTTGCTTTCAGTGCCATGGTGCATCTCAAGAAAGGAGACACAGAAAACGCTCCTCGTGGAGGTGATTTGTGCCCACTGATAATCATGCAGGGGCTAATTATTTGTGGCTTCCATTTTCAAGCAAATCTTCAGTGTCTATGTCGCACCTTTTTATTTCCAGACAAGGTTCAGATCATTTTGACATGTCAACGACAGATAAAAATCATGAAACTGGTGAGCACTTATCTAAGAGAGAAGATCTGAACATCAGAATAAGTAAATGTTTCACAAATTTGGAGCCACTGCATGGTGTATTGTGGAGTGCATTCACAAAATGAAAGCGATGTGTAAACTCACATGAATGACCAGAACCGGGCAGTTAACCAGAGGAATTTTGTCAATATTCTGCAACAGAGTAAAATTAGTAGCTCTCAAATAGATGAGGGGATCTATTTTGGCAAGTTGAAACAATTCATCACAAGTAATCGAGAAAAAGAAATCATATCACAACAAAGGAAACCTTATATATGTCAAACCAGAATGTTCTCTTCACGGGATACATGACTCGAAGACCAGACAAGATTGGACTGTGAAGAATTACAGCCCTCAAACAAGGCAACCGTATGGCAAGCTCTAGAGTAGGTCCACTTCCGACCGACTGACCGTACAATATTACGTCTTCCTCCTTCGCTCCGTATGTCTCTTGAAGGCACTTGTAAGCCGCCTCTATGTCAGCATACGTGTCCTGCTCGCTCGGCTAATTCAACAGATACTAAACTGAATCAGCTCAACTGGCATTCAGATCTAGATAAATCTCAGCAAAACAAAGAGAAATCACGTTACGACTCAAGCACCACACTAGCAGACCACAATACTCGTGTCAACCTATTCTCTCCGCAGAAAGAGTAACTTAAAATGGCCATGGAAATGGAATGCTGGATCTGACCAAAAAGAAATGGAATTTTGGAAAATCCGTCCACTAAAATGCCAATGGTTGCAACAGATGAATAGTTCCTCATCCAAGCATGGCGAAGTCAAGAGTCCCGTGTCTATCGTTTGACAACGGACAAATCAGAAGGTTTGACGTACTTGGAAGACTACTATTTCTCTCTTGGAAAAACGGATAATTCCATCACATCACCATGCACTCTACACTGAACATATAGAAAAGACAAAAAAATCGTACCTTTCCCGAAGATTGTCCATACCCTGAATAGTCATACCTGAATTCGGCACAAGAAACTCATCATTTCCCACGAAATTTTTGTTCACTTCTCTCTCTCTCTCTCTCTCTCTCTCTCTCGATAAAAGATCAAATCTTTTCGACGTACCCAAGAAGATTGACGCCCAGATGGAGGCTGAGCTCCACGAAGATGTGATACATCTGTCCAATATCGGCCGCGTTCCCGTGGGAATAGAGGAGGGTCATGGAGGCCGACGGGTGCTTCACGTACACGGCGACGATCTCGTTCCCTCTCTTGGTCCTCAGCTTCATCACGTCCACGTCGTCCCTCTGGCTCACGTCGCTCATCCTCAGTCTCCCCGTCGACTCGTCCGCGTAGACGCCGTACGACGGCGGCGTCGGGGGGAAGAAGGCGAACTTCGCCGCCATGGACGACGTTGCAGAACCCATTATTTTTTAGAAACAAGAGAAGGCAAACCCAGAGAGAGAAAGTGAGTTTCCAGGGGGTGTCTTCTTAGTTGGGCTGGATTGGAAAAGTGGATGGACGAAGAAGACGACGGAGCATGACTGACGTCTGCAAATTCTGCTGCGTGAGTGTGTGTGTGTGTGTGTTTCTGGACCGGTGTGGAGTGGGCGAGTTTCAATCCGAAGGACAGAGGGCAGCGGAGCGAGCAGAAGAGGAAAAATGAGAACTTTTTGGTGCAGAGAGAGAGAGGGAGAGGGAGAGGGAGAGGAAGAGAGAGAGAATATTTGTCGGAGTGAGGAGGGAGTGATTTCCGGCATAATAATTGTTTCGGAGCTGGAGAGGGAATGAGCCCCCCTCCTCCCCCCATTTTCCAGCTCAGCAATTGGCCAGCACTTCATCCTATTTCTTCCTTTCTTTTTTCCCGCAAATTTGAAATTATAATATTTTTGGTATGCTTTTTCTAATATCAAAAGCTAGTGGATTTACATGACGGAATAATCATTCAGTGATTTTACAGATAACTGAATATGCAAGAGCGATCCTTTCGTAGATACTTCAGATTTGTTGCTGGTTTATTCTTTCCTCGTGTTCCATGCACTATATCAATCTCATTCCAATACTAAAAATGACAACGAAGTGTATCACATCTATTCAAGAAAACTCTATTCAAGAAAACCGATTGTAAATCTCATAATTTGTGAACTCTGAGGATTAAGACGGGATAAAGCGCAATACCCTCGTGGAAATGAATTTTTTTCTTCGACTCATCACTGGTTCCAATGCCAATTCTAAGCATTGCCCTTTTGCCGCTTATTAAAATCTAATCTGACATTAATCATAAGTTCGTGGGAGATGGATTTTGGCAATTCCTTTTATTTATCTCCTAGGAATTAACTTATTAGCCAAATTATTGGAGTGATGTTTGCCATTTCCGATGTGCTCCAGAGTGGCCGGTAACATACATCCATTAAGAGCATGTCACTTTCATCTAATCAAACCCTATCAATTAAATATAAATTTTAGTCGGTCCAAAGAGAAAAAGAAAATTCATAGATACTCAACGTGCGATAATCAGTTCGAATGGATAAAGACAAGTGTATTAATGCAAATAATACACAGCCTGAATTCGTTCGGATGGATGAATAAATTATGGGCGTATGAACAGATTTGTTGGCATAAAGACATGACGATTTGACCCCGACATGGTTCTGGAAATCTAATGAACAAACGTCGGTCGGAGAGAGAGAGAGACTTTTGGTGCCGTTAAAACGGATGAGTTGATGGGCCCAGTGTTCCCCATGAAACCCACGAATTATTTAATCAAAGAACGAATGTGGTCCTTGCCGGCCCACCAAGACAAAGTAGGAATGTCCTCTTATTCCTTATTTTCTATATCAATGACCTCTTCTTCTTCTTTTTTTCATTTCCATTTTTCATTGGATTCTATATTAATGACTTGTTTAATCCTGTCGCATCATCGCCTCAAAAACTGACGAAACCTTGTGGCTAAAATTACTTGCTAGCATCGACATTTTGCAGGGTCATTAGAACTGGCTGACGGAGATGTGGTCCGGTTATGTTTGCATAAATGATCTAATTCTTAAGATTATAGAATAGTTTTTCCATGTAAATAAAGCTTTTTGATGGCCGTGGATAAAATCAATTACTTCAGAAATAAAAATCCACTTGCAATTTTTTTTTGCCTTTTTCTAATCAAAAAATTCCGGTTATCTCTACTTATAGATCAATAGAGAAAGACGATATAGCAAACGGTTCATGTTAACATAAACCGATTGCCCACTTACTTTACCATTGACATCCTAAAAGATTTTTCTAATTGTTTTAAAGTCGAGCTTACCATTTCACGAGAAGGATATTATTCCCAATTATCATTCCTAATGAAAAGTTACAAAAAAAGAAAAAAGTAGAGTAATTGCTAACTATTATTAGGCACATAAATACTTAGGTGATATTAAAAGGTTGATGATCACCGCGGAAAAGTGATTGTTGTAACTAGGGTGAGCATTGGTCCGATTCCACTCCAGAACCAACTGGTTTCAAATGGTTCCCAATTCCAATTGTTTGGAACTAGCAATATTCAATTCGATTCCGAGACACTATTCAACACCTTAATTTTTTGTCTTACAAAGTAAAAGACAGCATGTCTCCTTCCTTGCATATTGATGTGGCATCTCACACTCGAACACTATTTTGTTTTGTTTTTGTTTTTCACATTTTTTTATCCTAATAAGGCGTCTCACATCGATCTACAAGGAAAAATACATGCTACATTTTTTTACTTTAAACTTATTTAAAGAACAAAAGGTGGACAACTATGTTTAGTCTCGGCTCTCGAAAATCGGATTGGTCAGTTCTAAAACCACTGGTCTAGTCCTAATTCCGGAACCAGGAGGTGAGAGCCATAGGGTCGATTCTCATGCCAAGCCGAGGATTGGCCCACTTGGGAAGTGATAACCCCTAGCTATTATAACTTACTTCCTAAAATATTGAATACTAGTGAAAAGCTACTACTATTTGGTAATCGCATGCAAAAATTATTAGTTACTAAAACACACTTACCTTTTATATAAAGCTACGAATATGGTGAAAGTGATACTTAATAATTAGTATAATCACTCAGTATTTTGAGAGTAGATTTCCATCAAAATATTGTTATCTAGGTGAAGTTTTTTACCAAGTAGTGATTCATGGATTGAAAATTGCAAATTCTTAAATTTACTAATCCAAATTGCAGACAGTTTAGTTGGAAATTAATTTTTGATTTCAAGAAATCGCTTAGCAACATTTGGAATTGAAAGTTAAGTATTCTTGATGAAAAAAAAAACATATTAATTTTAATTTCAAGAAATCGCTTAGCAACATTTGGAATTGAAAGTTAAGGATTCCTGTGAAGAAGAAAAAGCAATTATACATTTTATTTTATTTTGGCCAACGGAAGTATAGGTTGGTTGGAAAGTGTAAAAGAAAAAACTCCCTTTAAACCTAAGCAATCATAAAATAACCTGTCAGTGTCGACTGTTGAGTATAGCAATTTGCCGTTCAAGTCACTCAACGTACCTGGCCTGACCATTTCCTCTCGATTGCCTTATCTTGCATTATAACTTTTTACGTTGGACTTGGACCACTAATGGTTAGTTGATCTGTCGAGGGAGCATCTCACGTTTTATGGCCAGCCTCATAATTTCTGGACACAAGCAACTCATGATGGACCTCGGTATGATCATAGTCTGGGATGATCTATGCCGATTCCTAACTGGTATGCGTTTCAGAATCGAGCTAAAACTTGAATTATTACCCACAGTGGCGCCAATGTTGGTCGTACAAGAAAGAATACAGAATGTCTTTTCTCACAAGTTAGGATTCTCATACCGAGATTAAGTTGTCCACTACGGTCCTAATGTTGTCTAATCACAATCTCTGAGTTTGGCTTAGATAAGTGTAATAGAAGAACTCATTACGAAAATATAATCGAACTCCGTTAATTCTGTCTACTATGGTTAACAGAAAAAGTTAAGGCAAGTTTTTTTACTACTTTCTTAAAACACGTGGTGGTGATGTCTTCTCCTGACGCGGAGAAGGTCATCCTTGCCTTTCATCGTCATCAACGCTCCTCTGCACGAAGTTGGGCCACAGTGAACTCAGAGATGGTGGAGCCAACTTCGGCTCTAGCCTTGTCGACGGAGCCAAATCTGCCTTGATTGAAGGCCGCGGAACCAGATTTGACACCTTTGTCGAGTCGACCGTGCTGGAGTTACATCTACCGATGACCTCATCGCCAGAACTTGATCGAGATAGAAAAAGCTCGGCCGTAAGGCAACGAGATTTTATATTCTTCGTCAACGGAGGAGACCAACGAGCTCTGTGAAGAGAAATAGAGAGAGACCGTCGACAGGAGCGGATAGGATTGGTTGGTACAGAATCAATGGCGTCATTAGGAAGCGTTGCTGGTGCACTGGAGCACGTCGCTCTGCCCAGAGAAAACATAAAGGAACACGGTCGGGCTGCAGATGTGCAGCGATAGGAGGATTGGAGCCGGGGGAGGTCGAATTATATTTATCTTCACGCTCGCGGCTATGGCCGCTCGACAAACTTGCTGTAGCGTGCCACTGGCAACGACCACCCGATGGAAATAGGGCGAATTCATGAGAAGGCACAAATGTTCATGGTTTCAATGAAGTTATCCACTTTCGCAATCTTTGATTTGCTAAAGGATTGTGTGGAAAGAGCTCTGGCAAATCTTCTCCAAGTTATCGTCATTCTTGGAAAAACAAGGTTTTCGTGTTCTAAAATGTAATGTAGGGTACTTTCTGTGGGGAAGGAACAATGTGTTTAACTGAGGGGCTATTTTGTATAAGAAGATCCTTTCATTCCATAAAGCCTTCAACGTACAAATCGCGATTGCTATCTTTCAGTCCGTCCAAGTAGAGATTTGAAGTTTGAAATCATTCCAGAGATGGTGAGCGAGAAGGGACGAGAATGACGGAGATGGCTACGGTGGTATTGAGAAAGGAAGAAGAAGGTGATAAGATCAAGGGAGAGTATGCCGCATCAGCACCTTCCTTTCCAAAAGATGATAAAAAAAAAAATGCTATGTCAACGCCACATGTCTTAAGAAAATAGAAAAACAAGTCACATCGGTATTTTTCATTAATTAAGTTGAACAGAATTACCGGTGATACTCGATTGTACGAGTTGATTGCATAATTTGAAAATTTAAAGACCAAATTGCACTTTTATAGCAAGTTTTTAGAATTTTGATGTGTTTATCACTGATTTGCTTGTCACAAAATTTTAAAAGAACGAGTAACCTTACTAGCTAGAGATTGGTCTCATGGTGCTTGCGCGAGCTTCCGGATGTTCATGGGATGGCAGTGGCTGAATGGCGCTGAAACATTGTTTTGCGACGATCTTATCCGCTGCTTCGCTTCGGTAAAATGGATCCCAGAAGACCTACGAGTTCCCACGGTGGCATAGAATCGTATAGGGGACTCGCGGCCCCATTCAGTTGCCTTTGATGACACAACATGACTTTCTCAGATCTGTTAACCCTGAAAGAGATTATAGTCGAACTTTACCATGGACTTGAAAAGCTCCTTTTCTTCATCTGACGAAGGAAGATTGTTGGATTGCGGAAGCCAAGTGTGTGATGTGCGTGTATGGGGGTTTACATGCGGGGAAAGGACAAAGCTCGGCACTTCACGGCAGAGCGATAGCAAAAATGATGACAATGGGACAGCAAACGGAAAAAAGGGAGCAAGATGAGAAACTTTGTTGGATAATTTATTGCAAGTGGAGGAGCTTTCCTCTGGTGGATCTACTCCTAATTATCGTGAACAAAGACCACTAAAGCCTATTTATAGGCCTTCTTTGGCTGATTCAACATCAAATAAATCTGAAAATTGCATGCTGGCCATTCATTGGCCGCTATTTCTACCTACCACTAATCAATCTAGACACCACAGTTTTCGCCTGCCTCTCGTAGTGTTTTTCTGCCACTCCTAATTCATGCAAGTCATGCTAGAATTGAATAAGTGATCCAGAAAGTTCAGGAAATGTATCAATATTTAACACTCATCCTTCATGCATTTTCGCGATACTCCAAACATACTTTATAATGTCTGAATTTTTCTTGTGGTAATGCCTTACTAAATATGCCTACGACTTGTTCTTCGGTCTTGCAATAGTTGAGCTTGATCTCTTCATTATTTTGTACTTCTTGTATCAATTGATATTTAATGTCAATATGTTTAGTTATTTCATGAAAGATGAATTCTTTTATATAGCAATTGTGGAGTTATTGTAGCATCATATTGGAGTCAATCTATCTATGCTTCTCCAATGTCTTATAAAATTCTGCAAAGCCAAAGTGTTTGACTGGTGCTTATAGCAACCATGACGTATTCAATTTCTATAGTAGACTATGCTATTGAGTCTTGTTTTTTGGACATCCATGAGAATATTCCAGAATCTAGAGTAAATGCATAATTGATAGTGCTCATTCTATTGTCAACTGAACCTATCTAATCATTGTTGATGTAGCCAATGACCTTAGCTATTGCACTTGGGTGATACCAAGTGTTGTAATTTTTAGTTCCTCGTGAGTATTTTAGAATTATTTTGGTAGCTTCAAAGTGAATTTGACTCAAACTTTGTATGAACTGTGATAATAGACTTATCATGTACATGATTCTGATCATGTAGCAATGAGATATAGCATACTGCTAATCAGAATACTCTAAAGAGTAACGTTAGCTTTTTCTGCTCCATCTTCTTTTAGTAGTATTTCATTTGTCACGAGCGGTGTAGAAACATTTTTACAATCTTGAATTTCTTCATGAGGTACTCGACATATTTCTTTCATGGGATGAAAATTCCTTCATTTTGGTCGACTTTGATGCTAAGGAAGTAGTGCATCAAACACAAGTCTGTCATCTCAAATGTCATCATCATTTCTTTTTGAATTCTTGAATCATCTTCTCAATGTTCCTTATACATATGAGATCATCTACATACATAGAGACAATAAGAGTGTTAGGATTACCTTGAGTCTTGATATAAAATATTTGGCTTGCTCATTCTCCTCTTGAATCCTTACTTGGTGAAGCTTTTGTCAATTCCGCTATACCAAGCGTATGGTGCTTGCTTTAATCCAGGAGGGCCTTCTTGAGCTTTGAAACTTTTTCTTCTTAGCCTTTGACAATAAAACTTGTGGTTGGTCCTCATGTATTCTTCTTGAAGATATCTATTTAGGAATACTGACTTCACATCTAGTTGATGGATTTTTCATTCTTTTTATTCTACTAGGGCTATGAGTGCCCAAATAGTATCAAGGCGAGCGATGTGAGCGAAAGTTTCGGTACAACCGATACCTAGTTGTTGCAAATATCCTTTCCCCACAAGCTTTGTTTAATGTTTATGGATTGATCCATCTACATAGAGCTTTGTCTAATAGACCCACTTGACACTAACAATCCCTTTGTTTTCGGGGCGATTGACAAGCTCCCATGTTTCATTTTTCTTGATCATCTAGGTCTCTTCCTCAAATGCTTTTACTCTTCTTTGGATGCCTCTTCGTAGCTTTCTAGTCCTAAGGTGATAAAGTTACATGTTTCATAAACTTTTCTAAGGTGATAAAGTTATAATAGGAGATTCTAGAGTGGATTCTTCTTGCGTTGCAATAGGAGAGGATGGTGGTGTTACGTCATGAGTGAATCTTATGTTTCATCTTCTCCTCGTGTTGTTGACTCCTCACATACCGATGGTATATAAGGTGACATACTTCTTCCCAATCTTCTCTTCCTCCTTGTTCCAGGTACCATTCTCGCCGAACTCGATGTCTCGACTAATTATTCGCTTTTTCATTCTTAGGCTGTAGGCCCAATAGCCATTTGATTGGTCACTGTATCCAAGGAATATTTCTTTTTCAATCTTCTGGTCGAGCTTGCTTCTCTTTGATCAAGGATGTGGACATACCACATGCAGCCGAGCATTTATAGATGCTTTGCTGATGGCTTCCATCCACTCCATGGTTCGGCTGGAGTTTCATCTTACTCTCATGGCCATGTGATACAACGGCTTTGCACAAGACCCAATAACAGTCAACCATAAGCCCATCAACTTGTGGCTCATTTAAGGTCCTGAGGTGAGGAAGGCTGGTGCCTAAACCAAAGGCCTAGTTTGATACGGCAGGGGGAGCGAAAAAGGCGTCCGAACCAATCGGTCTAGAATCCAACAGCTGTTCGTCCGTATATTCAGCAAAGGTGGGCAAAACGTGGACAGAAAACCAACAGATACTCCCACATTAAAGAAAGACCACTACTATTTCAGACCTTTGTAAACTGGGAATCCCTGTCTATCAAAATAAGAATAAATAACCTAGAATCAATCATTCAACGTGAGAGACTTCTAATAAACATTAGCCCTGACTTCATCAATTTCATTCTCTAAAGCTCAAACTGACTTGAGCATCGAAGGCTCCAAAATCCATGCCCATAGTACTTTCTTTCATGTGTTGTGTGTCGAGTGGAGAGAGCCAAGCCAATCAAAGGACGAATTCGTTTGAGGAAGGTTGAGCTGCAACCGTTGTCACTTTCTTTCCTTTTTGTCATAATCCATCTCAATCGACATTTATTAGTTTAGCCAAACCATGATAATTTGGTTGTGACAGTTTGCTTGGCCAAAAAGAGGGCTACACATCACTTTGACAAGGCCCGATTGGGTCGTCTTTGCCCCGTTGCACTATGGATCATCAACACCAAAAATCTTCAAGTGGGCAGAGCCCCAATGTCGATAAAGAACTGGCTTTTAGCCCGACAAACAAGCCTCGGCCGCGCACGTATTTTTCTGAACGAACAATTTGCCAGGGTTCTCCTTTTCAGCAGTCATCGCCTTCTCCTAAGTCCAATATTACCATGTATAGAAATGGTCATGCACTCATGGTCGCGACGAATTCTGCTGCGCAAGCGAACCAACAAATTCGCGCACACGCCCGCCTTTGGAGTTATGGCTCCGGCCTGAAAACGAGACCTCACAGACCATTTGTCTCTGAAACCTGTCACGGTCAAATGGTTGACAGTGAAGGGAATCTACGAAACAATGCTGATGGATGAGATTTCTTTATCTGTGCAGGCAGAAGGCACGCCTCAATCCTTTGTGGAACTTGGAATTTATGAGTAGGGGTTAAGAATTCCAAAATGGACCCAGTTCGCTCGCATTGAGACAAACAAGGCAACTAAAAATCTCTCGTTTACTTAATCACTAAACTTCACCTGTCCTGTAGAATAATGGAACTGCAGTTAACACTGCAACTAAATTCTGCAGCTCCCACCCCCTGCCTCTTTCACCTTTAGTTTCATTATCTTCTTCACCCTCTTAACTATTACTCCCTCTCAATTTGGACAACAATTAGCCACCAATTCAAACCCAAAAACGAAAATAGATCACTCGGGCGAACGATGCATTGTTTCGCGAGGAACCACAAATTTTAGCCATAAGGCGCTTCACGATGTGCTAAATCGATGAAGTGTTACATTAAGCAAGCTAGTATGCAAAATGGATGAGATCATGCAATCAAAAGGTTGAACCCTGAAGTTTAAACCGTAGTTGTAGTTCGATTTTCAATTACTGCAGGTGCAGAGCTGATGAGCTGTAGCAGGGAAAGAAAGTGACCTCTTCAAATACGTATTAGTAGTACTATTATCCCATCGATGACATGACATCATTCTTACTTAAGAGATCATATGTCATGCATTCTTTTCTGCATTTTCTTTATTAAACTTTAGGATCTTCAACCATGGCTGGCGATTCTCGATTCAATCCACATATATGTTCTCAGCTTCATCATATAAACGCAGGTTCACAGGCATCTTTTTTGCTAAATGGATCTTGAATGCAACCTATGCTAATTTTTGCTTGAAAATTCAGTAGCAGAAATTGTTCATACACAAGGAAACATACCCTTCACCAACCTGCTGCTGGTCTGATTTTATCAACCCACCTTTCTTTTTCTCATTTAAAATCCCCCAAAGCCCTTTATAAGTCCCCATTGATAACCACCCCAGATGTTTTCCTTATCCCACCCAAACAATGTCTAGAGCTAGTGTTAGGAAAAATGTTCTGGAGACGAACAAATATCTCAATGAGAAGGATAAGTCAAGCCAAAGTTTCTTGTCCAGGCACCTGAAGAAGATATACCCGATGGCCTCAACCGAAGCAACTCATCCCTCTCGCTCTCGTCCCTCTCCTTGTCGTTGTCCCAGAACTCCAACGACTCGTCCCTTACGGAGCCCTCTTCCCCACTGGATCACAAGATATCATTGGCGCTACGCCTCATCCGCCCACCGGAGAGAAGATCAGGAGTCACTACACCGTTCCCTAGGACTGTTCGGTCAGCACAGAATCTAAACGTTCAGCCCGGAAGTCCAACTCCAAGTGATGGTGGGGAGGTGAGGAGATGCAACTGGATTACAAAGAACAGCGGTATGTTTTTGTGTCACATTGTTCATCAGAACGCAACAGATGACCCGTGAATTTTTTTTTTTACTTGCTGAAACATTGACATTGCTCATATTACGTGTTCACAGAGTCTCCTGGTTTTAGTAAAGATACCGCATGAGAAGAGATCCGCTTTGCATGCCTAACTCGATACGCATTATCACCATTTATTTAATGAAAATCTTATTATTGCAATACGTTGTTTTCGATGAGTCCATCACATCGACGATATCTTAGTTCAAAGACCTTTTCTTCGCCCCCATCAATCGGTGTTTATTACCCTGTTTTCTGGCTTTTGTACTTCCAAGACTTAGATATAGTCTGCTAATTACTCATTATCGATTAAGCAGCATAAACCTCTTCGTTGTACACGTGAGCCGAACCTGCCTTAAGAAGAACACACAAAATAAGACGACAAAGCACCATTCCTCCAGGCAAAGTCTAAGCTTTTGCCATAGATGATATGCCTCTATAATTTTACCAAACTGCGGAGAGTCGTCAGGCAACGTTTCCACTTCTTTTTTTTCTTGACTTTTCATGGTTCCCAAATGATTCGAAGAAAGAGCAGATGCGGTCGTTAGAGATGAGTAATCAGCTAGACAGCGGAAAGCGATGGTCAACCTCATAATAAAATCCGACAACTTGCCCGAAATTTAGTGTTTTCGAGCCTTCTTTACCAAGCACTTGATGATTCAACAGGCTCACCTTATTCCTAACGAAGGAACCTCGTTCTAGCTGTTGTCTTGTTCCCTCATCTTGACAAGAATATCGCAACGTCACTGCACCAACCATGTAGCATCTTAAATTTGTCAATGATTCATAATAATTAGTCTCCAATCTAGACAAGATACCAAACACTGATGGATCGTTCTTATATATTCTCTTCCACCTACTTTGCGGTCTTAAATATATGCATCCGTCTCAGAGATAAGAGAGAGCATGCTAAATTCAATTCGGACGCAATTAAATTATTAAATGACAATCATGCTTTGGTTTCAGATGAAGTTTACGTGTCGTTTCATGATGAGTGCTGGGGAGTCCCGGTTTATGATGATGGGTATGCGAGACTGTCTCCAATTCTCGATTACATAGCCGGCTAACCTTTTTTTGGTTGCGTTGCTTATCGTGGTATGCTGCGCTGCGCAGTCAGCTGTTCGAGCTACTTGCCATGTCAGGCATGCTGATGGACTACAATTGGACAGAAATTTTGAAAAGAAAGCAATTATATAGGTAACGATCATCGATTATTAGCTCGTTTATTTGACTGAAATTTCATTCGTCTCGACATAAGTAGTTGGCCAAAATCATTGTGTTACTGATGCAGAGAAGCTTTTGCTGAATTTGATCCTAACATTGTTGCCAAAATGGGAGATGATGAGGTAGAAGAAATTTCCTCCAACAAGGCAATGATGTTAGCAGAGAGCAGAGTAAGATGCATTATAGACAATGCCAAATGCATTTTGAAGGCAAGCATTGAAGAACCTATACATTTGGTCACATACTTTTTGCAGGTTCACGATATACAGATTATCGATTAATTAGCCGGACATGTGACTGGAATTAATTGATGCAGGTCGTGAGCGAGTTCGGATCGTTCAGCAACTACATGTGGAGCTACGTGAACCACAAGCCAACGATCAACCGGTTCAAGTACCCGAGGAACGTTCCTCTCAGGACTCCGAAAGCCGAGATAATAAGCAAAGACCTGCAGAAGCAAGGGTTCCGTCTCGTCGGCCCTGTGATTGTGTACTCCTTTATGCAAGCCGCGGGCTTGACGATCGACCATCTTGTGGACTGCTACCGATACAACGAATGCATAAACTTAGCCGAACGGCCGTGGCGGCATATATGAACCGCCTCGGCCGAGAGGGTCACCATTTTCCTTCTTCCCCATACAAAGGCAAAGGACCTGATTTCAAGAATTAGCCCAACTAATGTGTAGATAGTAAGCGACTATCTGAAACTGAAATACGTTATATGACCTTCGTATCTCTGTCTATGTACACCTTTTTTTATCAGTGATTCTTTGTCTTTTTCCCGATTTCGTGGGCCTGTTTTGGTTCTTTGCAGCAATTGGGAAACTGAACAAAGGGGGGCTCCTTTCGTGCGTGCTGTCGTCGTCCCGTGTAGAATTGCGCAGCGCACATGGCCCATCCTTTCGTGCCGGCAACAGGACACGACAGCATAGACCTCTCTCTTTCTCTCTTTTTTGTTGCTCGAATGGAAGTGCAAAGTTAAATTAATGAAACGTCAGGGTCGTCGTATAAGCTTTGTTTAGTGGATCGTGCGATGCAATTGACGTCAATTTAACGAGTGTTAAAAGAAATCTTTCAATATTCTGAGTATCACTTTCATGTCGTCAGAATATAAATTTGTCAAATTTTTTCTGACTATGTTATGTAACAAGATACTTGAAATGACATCTTAGTTATGAATATTACTAACAAAAGAAAACATCTTTAATGAAAACAGTCAAACGGAAATTTTGTTATAGTGAATATATCATGCTCTTACTTGCCAAATTCATTTACCATTTCAATTTAAGAAAGCCTTTTTTTTAATTATTCCTATAATGAAAAATAAATAACACATATGATCGTCGTAATATATTAGCGCAAAAATCCATGAACATTACATAACATATTCTTACGATATAAAATTCATACAACATGTCATTTTGGCTATATTTTAGTTGAAAAATTATTGAGTTGGTTAGGACTAATACGTAAACGGATAACACGGCATTATAGGATTAGAGAGAGCCACATTCCATGGCATTTCCTAAGAAGTACCCGACAATGGATGCCTAACTTGAGTATCGTTTGACATACACATTTAATTTCGATATGAAATCGAAATCCCATCATCTTAGTAGGATAGCTTCCCAACACATGAGGCCAACAAAATGGATGAATCAAATCGGGTTTGGATTGGCTCGGCAAGAAAGGCCAAAAAAAAAAAAAAAAAGGAAGCATTTTTTTTAAATATCCCAGCATAAAAAGGTAATTCATCAACAGCCGTAAATTCTTGTCGATTGATTGTTCAGCATGTGTGCGCAGAGCACTCGTCAGGAAACGCCCAAAAAAAAGAAAAAGAAAAAAAGACAACCTTTTCCGCCCCGAACCTCCGTGAGCTCACGGGCACCACGTGAGCTCGCCCGCACCGTATCACCTCCCCACCACCTTCCTTCCTCCCTCTCCCTCCCTCTTTCTCCCTCCCTCAATACCCCTCGCACTCCATAGACGGAAAAAAAAAAAAAAAAAAACAAAACAAAAAACAAAAACCAGTCATGGCTCCTGCAACAACAACGCATTTTTCGTGCTAAACAGTTGCTGTCCAACAGCCCCATCGAGCCCGCGTCTCCTTCTCTCTCCGTGTCTTCGCCGACACGCCGATTCCCCATCGGACTCTCGGCGGCGGCGGCGGCGGCGGAATTCTGTCTCCTCCTCCTCCTCCTCCTCCCGTTTCCGTTCCTGCGCGGCTCGCGCGCGAATTCGAGCTCGGCGGGACGATGAGATCGGGGAAAGGGAGCCAGGAGTACGAGGATTTCGAGGAGGAGGATCTCAATTCCAAGAGAGATGGCCCGTCCTCCAACGTTTCCAACAGTAGCAACAGTGCGAATCCCAAAGGTACGGGCTTTCCCCCGATCCTGTCGCTTCCTTCTTTGGGGATTCTCGCTTGCCCAATTGAATAAATTTTTTTTTTCGGGAGGGGGCCGGTGATTTCTTGCTCGCCGTGCGTGCTGGTGGACGCTTGCTTGGTTCCGCCGGCTTTGGACCCGGTGACTCCGCATGCGTTGTTGAATTGTGTGCGTTGGTATTGACTGACCATCTGGAAATTGCTAAATTTTGGGCCTTTTGGCGGTATGCGTTTCGTTTTTCAGTTCATTTGCTGAAAGTAGGCTTTTTTTTTTTTTTCTTTTTTTGTGTGGCCTCTTCCGGGTATATTGACGTGTTGAGTTTTGTTCGGCGCTGAATTGTAGTTCTAAGTAAAGCGGGTTTTGGTCCTTTCTGATTGTGGGGATTTGCAATTTGAACTGCAGATAAGAACAATGATAAAGCACATGCCATAAGATCGAAGCATTCGGTCACGGAGCAACGGAGGAGGAGCAAAATCAACGAGAGGTGTGTCCCTTCGCATCCTTATCAGAGTGCCCGATTTGATTTATGTTGTGTGTGATCAACCTCCCATGGTGAATTCTGTGAGAGCGTCGTGGTCTTCTCAAAATCTTGACCATGATGCACTGTGTTCAATTGGTGATGGCAATTAAAGTTGTGTTGTGTTAATGCACGGAAACAGGGTGAATGCAATCTTGGTCCTCCTATTATGTGACATTTAAATTTCTCTCTTTCTTTTTAGTCCATCAGGATTCATTGTCAGCTCATCTGCTATCCCATAACATACAAGTAGCTTACCATGAATGATTACTTTTGGATCGATAGGGAGCTATATTTTGATGATGGAACTTTGGTTTCAGATTTCAGATATTGAGAGATCTCATACCGCATAGTGACCAAAAGAGAGATACGGCGTCTTTTTTGTTAGAGGTAAATTGAGTTCTTGAAGAAATCCTATTTCATGTGGTTCCTGAAGATGGTTTGCCTAATTGATTGACTCTCACTGCCTGCAGGTAATTGAGTATGTCCGGTATTTACAGGAAAAGGTACATAAGTATGAAGACTCCTACCAGGGTTGGAGTTCAGAACCCACCAAGTTGATGCCATGGGTCAGTTATCGTGCCAGTTCTTGTATTTAACCAAATAGTTGATCAATGTATTTATATGTGGGCTAATGTGTGTTTGCTTGAGTGTTCTTCATCATGGTGTTCTGTTTTGATATATATTATTATTTGGATATGCCTTCTGTCTGTTCACTCTTCTGTTTTCTGTTATTTCTTTGTTAGACTTGTATTTATTCACTACCACAATAAGGATCCTGCACCCAATTTCTGTCGACAGTCGGTTCTGGGCCTTATATTTCTAAAACACAAACTTGGGGTGCATCTGTTGATGTACCTTATTCTGAGAGTTTTTTCTTTATATGAAAGTTTTCTCTTTGAATCAAAGTCACTATTGTTCTTATGGCTAAGTTTAATTGTTGGGGTTTCATGCCCATTTGCAAGTTGTCTCCGTTCACTGCATTTGTTGAATTTCTGCTAGGCTGCTTCGGATATAGTTTCTTGATAAATACATTTCATTAAATTAGAGGGACTGCTCTTCATTTTGCTCATTGCCACACAATGCAACGAGAAAAGTTACTGGAAGTGTACTACTCCAGAAGCAGAATGACATGTGGAAATTATTTCCTGAACTATGTGTTGAATATCTAGTAATTATTCTTTTCACACTATTGTGTGAAAAAGCAGCACATCAACATATATGAAATTTATTTCTATTACGAACACGTGTTTTAATTTGCTTACTGAGTAGACTCCTCTCGGTAACTTTTGGTTCTTCCTCAAAGCAGAGAAATAGCCATTGGCGCGTTCAAAGTGTTGTCAGCCCACCTCAAGCCATGAAAAATGGTTCTGGTCCCACGTCATTATATCCAGGAAAGTTGGAGGATAATAGCACTGGCACAACCCCAAACATGCTTGCCAGCTCACAGAATACATCAGAAATAGATCCCGGAAGAGATCTCTCAAGCAAATTCATGGTTCAGCAATCAGAGGTAGCTAAACAGGCAATGCACGTTGCTGTTCCTGTACCTGTCTCAGTCCGAAGTGATGATGTGATTTCCAATCATCTTGAGAGACCATTTCCAGATGCTCAACCGATGGAGTGCACTGCAGACACTGCATCTGATCAGCAGGAAGATCTGACTATTGAAGGGGGGACAATCAGCATTTCAAGTGTTTACTCTCAAGGGTGAGCATGGATCTGTGTCTTCTATCTATATGTTTTAGTTATCAAAGATGGGCGTTATCTTCCTGCTATATCAGTACGTCGCTTTTCTTAGCATAGTGATGTCCATGGTGGCAGGTTTTTTGTTCTCATGATCAGTTTCCCCTCTTCATATCTAACCAGCAACCTGCATAAAAGAAATCTTCTATGATTTGTTCTTCCAATTCTCTAATTACCCCATGTTGTTGATGTTGAGATTTTATCAAAGACACCTCTTGGAAATTTAGGTTTATGATGACTGCCATTTTGTGCGATTCTGTTATTGGTTTTTAATTTCTATATATGAAACTTATATTAGCTTTAAGATCGCAGTTACTATTTTATCCACTAAACTTATGTAAGCTGCAATATTGGACGTGGGGCAGTCGCTTTGTATTTTATGTTGTGAGAAACTTATATAGGCTGCACTTAGTATAAGCTTTGATATTGCAGTTACTATTTTATCCACTAAACTTATATAATGCTGCAATATTGGTTGGGGGCGGCTGCTTTGTATTTTAAATTGTCAGCCATCTGGTTTGGAGGATGTGCACTATTCCATGTCCTGGTTCATTTCAAATGCTACTATGCAATTGCTTCCAACTTCTTTTTTAGGTATCAAATCCGTGCTTTATTCATTATGAGCTTGCAACTGCGCTGACTTGAACTTGGAGGGAGGACTATCTGAATTTGCATGTCATTTGTTGATTATTACAGCAGTACTCTTGAGCCATACAATTACAATATTGTATTTTGCTTTGCTAAACCATTGATCCTTCTTATTTGGTGATCTGTCTATTCACTTAATTGTATGTCAATTAGACTACCAAAACTTACCTCTCTGCTCACTCAACCAATGTGGTATTCTTACTTCATAGCAGCTGAATGTTCTAATCATGCCATTGTCAGCTGAGTTGAGTCTGATTCTTCGGCATATTGTAATAGCATCATCTTCTTGGATTTACATTAATAGGTTGAAAAATTAATTTCAAATTCTATAACGCACTCCACAGGTTATTAAATTCACTGACAAATGCATTACAAACCGCCGGTGTGGATCTATCACAGGCCAGAATCTCAGTCCAGATTGACCTTGGAAAGCGGGCGAATAGAGGAGGGCTTGCGACTGGAACGTCCATTCCCATGGTATGATGTGCGCAATATACTTGGTTCTTTTCCTTTCACACTGGTGGTTATGCTTGGCTTGTTACCTTCACTTACCTTAGTGATCTCACTCTCTCTGTCTTCTCTGTCCTTTCTTCTGGTTCTGCTTTTTGTTCCAACATTTTCTTGTTGCTCTTCAGGATCATGGCAGTCCTAATCCTGGCAATTCAACAATGGCCCATGTTACAGATGCGAGAGGTGAAGAAGGTTTGGATCAGCTGCAGAAGCGCCAGAAGACGTGAAAAGTTAGATGTTCCTTCGAAATCTCCATTTTCACTACTTCTTTACTTTGTTTCCATTTGACCTCTCTCTCTCTCTCTCTCTCTCTCTCTCTCTCTCTCTCTCTCTCTCTCAGGCTCTTGTTTTTTTCCCCTTTCTTTCTTTCTTTCTTTTGGGGGGGAAGGATACCGTCTTGTCATCTCTTGTGGATATTTATGATCTGATATGGTATCGAATCCTCACTGTTTGATGTGGCTAATGGTTCAGAGATTCCATGATGTGTGGTGTGCTACATATGGATGTTCTTCATTGAATGCGGTTCCCTATACCGATAAACAACAGTCGCCGAGGGGCCTGTATGAATTAGCTTACATTCAGTTGATGAGTAGCTATCAGACACATTCTGCAGAACATATCCACTAAAAATGGACAGCGAACTAATGTCAAACGAGCGATGAGAGCGTATAAAGTGATGACGGTCATTCATAAACCAAAGTCGATTTTCATGATTGATTGGGGCATGATGTTGAAAAAAGGAACTCGAGGCAACTGATTTGCTGGGCACTCGAAATCACTCACTTTGTTATTTTTATAGAACAATAAAGATGGCAAATTGCTCCTTCAACGATCCACAATCTTTACCGGATGTGATGGCATTAATAATAATGATGATGATGCATCCAAACTTATACCCGGGCCTGGCTCTAGTGTAGAGGAAAATAGGTCCATTAGCCCTTTTTCTTCGCTCGGGATTGGATTTCAAATTGGTTGAAATGATTAATAAAAAATAGAGTCCATCTAAAAGTAAGTTCAAGTGAGTTTTGACTCAAACCCACTTTTTAAAAATATCATCAAAGTCGCCCCCAAAAGAGAAAAGAAATTGCATGCAACCCAATACATATTCATTTTCGAGCGTGTGCATTTCTCACCGAAGCAAGCATTAGCACGTAATAACGTAAGGTTCTCATAAATTCTGCTGAATTATGATTGATATTGACAATCACGTACGAGATTGAAGTCACTTTGACTTCAGAGTCACGTCAACCTTGGAGACTAAAACGCTTTAAGTTCTTAGAACAAAATTCATTCTGTAGTCTTATCAAACTAATTCATCAAACTTTAGAGACGTGGTCGATCGCTTTATATGTTGCATCCAGACGACAAATATTAGTTGCTCACACGTCAGTATCTTCTGCAATGACTTTCTTCTCACTTCAATTAGGGCTTGAAAGGAACATTTTTTCTTTTTTGCAATAATTGATGTCAAGGAAGAAGGTATTATGAAACCCACTCGTCTCCAGGAGTCACACTAATTTGAGGTATTGTGCCGATTTGCTTCACCATTTATCTTTTCGCTGAATGTATAGGCTAATCAACTTATTCATATTCACAAGAAGAAAAGAAAAAAAAAACTTACTTATAATATCTGTTAACCTTTAGCCAGCGTCTCTTTTTCATTGTTATTCCCAATTTTCTCCCCTCTTTGCCCCTCACTCTCAATCCGCAGCCGATGTGGGACGAAAAGAAGCTGAAGTACTCTTAGACCCGTTTTGCTTCTCCTCATTACAAAGGACGTACATGATTTCGAACCTCGCCTGTGCTGATGAAATTTTGTTGTTGAGACTAATCACTTGTGGATAGAAAGATATTGTACGAATGGACTCTGCTTTTAGTAACAAATAAACATATTAACAGGAGATTCCCTGCTGCGGCTACGAGAGTTTTGAGGACTACCAAATGTTGACACCTAAATTTTGGCGATTTAGTTTATTTATTTATTGCATAAAAAAATAGGGATTAATTTTATCCCTGAAAAAAAATTAATTGCATAGCATATAGTTTTAGGTGCATTTATTTTTTAATTCGCATTTGCATTAGTCGGTGACGAGATGAGTTCGAATTGATTGTTTAATTTTAATTTGATGGTGCTAGGTTAAGCACGAAAATAAACAATCGGCGCGCAAGCCTCGTATCCTCGGAGAGATTTTACAGATTTATTTGTGCGAGATTTCAAATTTATGAAATAATCCTCTTGCAATCCTGAATTATATCAAAAACAAATATTGCGATTTGGAAAAGAAATATTGCGTTCGGGAAAAGGAATTTTTGTGGATATGGATTTGGAAAAATTAAAACCCCAACTCGTACTATAAATAGATTAATACGCGTAGGGTTTTGGGGGAAACACAGTTCCATACACGGCCACCCTTGAGAGAGGGCACGTTCGAGAGAGAGAGACTCACGGTTGAGCTTCCACACGGACGGCCGAGACTTTGTTTGCTTGCTGCCATCTACCACAGCATCTTCCTCTTGTTGGCCCAAAAGCAGCTATTGTTTTGGCTAACAGATGGACTCCATTGCCTTCTGGCGATTTCTTGCTCTAAGCTGTAAATTTTTCCAATTTCAAAAAGAGTCTACGATGCTCTTTTCCTAGTGCTGGTTTCATCGTTCTAGCAATATCCACCCCCACAGAGAAGACCTTGCTGGATTGCTTTGGAAAAAAAAAGTTCACCATAGCCAGATCTCGGGAGGTTCTCATAATAATCCACTTGGTGACACTTGAAAATCGAGGCAGAGCGAAAAAAATATTGCTGAACTAGAGTAGAGTCTTGCTCATCTACTCCTCTTGCCCGTTTGCCCTTGCGTGCTTCGACACGCGTCTTGCGAACCAACGAGACGCGCACCATCCTAGTTGTGAATTGCTGCCTGAGGCCCGCGAGGAGATCCCAGGTTATTCAGCGAAGTGCAACAACCCTCACCGCCGTGATTATGGGCTCGTGGCTTCATCAACGCAAGCACTTGCCTAACGGCCATGCTACTAGATTTGCCGGTCACTGCAAGTCCCTCACCGTGAAATCAAGGCTTGAAGAGAGGAGGAATAATCGATGGGCCTGCAATTCAATTCACGAAGACGCGTGGTGACTAGAGATCCGAAGAGGAAAAGAGAGCAACCAAAAGCATAGAAAAAAGAGAAGCCTTTGAAGCGGTGCTCTTTGTCTGGAGTGATCCAACGCGAGAGAGACAGAGGAAGCTTTCGCAAAAAGACAAGAAAGGGGAAGCCGATCTTTCATCAATATCACATATTTGCATTCCACTGTTATTCTTTTCTTTTTTTTTTTTTCAGGTTCTGCCCACATCCTCGTCATTATAGAAAACGCCAAGGAGAGACCCCACATTTGGGTATTAACAATCCCAAGAGGCTTCACGGCAAGTGATCAAGGAACAAATATCAATTCTCATTGTTTCCAGGGGTTCAAATTTATTGCCAAGCTTCCAGTGACGTCCTCATCAGTTGCCGTGCTGGTCCTTGGCCATATTGTCGCACCAAGCGAGTTCCCCGAGCCGATTCCGTCAAGCTCAAATGTGGCATTAATTCTTGCAACATTAGTCCTGGCGGTGACCAATCGACTCCAATTTTCATTGGTGAAAGTTCATCAATTGTTTTGTTGCCCCGGTCGTGAACCGTTCACCATTGTGTTCACGAAGCCTTGACGTGAGCTGCTCCTACAACGTGCCGAAGTTCTCCATCATCAACGCGATAGTTATCTCGAGAGATTTCTCGGAGTCTCTCTCAAGACCAGCGACGCAGCTCCTGTTCTTGGCTACATCCACGAGAACGCAGCTATAGCTCCCGGTGATCCAGTGACGACGAGCCTCATCGTCGCAAAAGTTGCTCCCCCACATCAATCTAATGACACAACTCAAGAATAATTCGCATGAGTCCACTTAGCTCTTTGCAGGTTTCTTTTCGGGGAAAATTTATTTGTCCTCTTGTTGCTATGCCAGTCCAATACGGGAAGTGTTGAACATCTCCAGCTTTTGGCGGCAGCCAAAGAATTTGCCGAGTACCACCCACAGGCACCTCGTTGACCCACCACCACGGCAACTCATTCTCGAGCCACGTCGGGCTTCCATAGCGATTCACAATCGTCGTTTGCTAAGCTTGATATAGGAAATCGAAAATCAAATTAGGTAATTTTTTATTATTTTATCTTTACTATTTTTATATAGTTTATAGTTTGTTTTTCTTTTTATAGCTTTTTTTAGTGTAATTATTCATTGATATAGGATTGATATTCCAACATGAAATAGTCCCTCAAATTAGGGATTGAGTCCGATTTTCATGCCCGAAATCCGACTCGCAATCCCTTGCAAAAATCGACAATCCGATCTCATGCCCGAGATTCGATTCGCGATTTAATTTTAAAATTGGTCAACCCGATCTCATGCGCGAGATATGGTTCGCCAACTTGCGGATATCAATTTTATCTTGTTTGATTTGATGTTGTGGTTTTTGAGTCAGTTTTATTTTCGTAAAAGGAAAAAATCCAAAAAAATTTTGAATTAGGATTAGGTTCGTTTTAGAATATTCCTAGTCTTAGGGTTATCTTACATATTTAGGATTGCAGTCTTATTTCGAATTTTTAAATAAAAAAAAAATCCAAAAAAAATGCATTCATTTAGGATGTTAGTTTTAAATTTGAATTGCATGTTTAATTATTTGGCAATTTTTAATTTCGAATTTCATAAAAAAGAAAAAAAAGAATTTGAACTTGGGCATTCTTTGCACGTCATTGCATATTAGGATAAGATTACGTTTTTTAATTAATTATAGGTTTAGATAATTTCTCTTAGATAGATTGCATTTTAGGATTACTCGGTTAAAATAAGATTCTAGTTTAAATCAGGATTTGGCTTAACCTAATTCCTAATACAAATTGAATAGAATCTTGATCTAGCTAGATAATCCTTGCATTTATCTAATTTCGAATTTCATGAAAAATACAAAAAAAACTTGTCTTTAGAGTATATCAATTTCATTCTTTAGGATAGGCTGCATGTTCATATTTCACTTTTGTCATATAGCTTAGGTCATATTGTCATGTCACATCATTACATGTTAGATTAGTAGCATGCATTGCATAAAGCATGATTCTCATTTAAAAAGTGAAAACAAAATTGAGTGATTGCGTGTTAATTAGAAATCATATCTAGGATTGTCGATGTGAATTCGATCTAACAATCGAGATGCTTTCGTTGCTTTGAGGTAAGTTCTATAATTTATTCATCGATTTCTTGGGTGTTAAATTGGTGGTTTGCGCACTCGCATGATCGCCTTACATGTTAGGGAATTAGATTTAAAATCAATTTAAGCTGCCTGTAAAAGCATTTTTTTCAAAATAAAAAGAAAGGTACCGAAAGTAGAGAAATCTAGCGTAACCAAGTCCCCGAACTCATAAATCTCGGTTCATAGGAGTAAAGTAAATCTCCGTTACTTTACTTGGGTTTCTAATCGACCCACCAAATATTGATTAGTGGCGACTCCTAATTAAAAATCAATTGCATGTTAAAATTTGAACCTAAGTCGCGAATTGGTATGGGCTTGGGAGAGCCCGAAGTTAAGTCTAGGCTTAACAATCCATTAGTCAAACCCTAGGTGGTTCACACCTGAAAAATTGGTCGCGACACCAAAATTGTTGAAATTAATCCAATCGACTCCGTTTGTACAAAGAGTAACTAAAATTTGCACTAAACAGCGGCCAATGTCGGCCTGGTAGCAGAGGGTTTGGGGGTTGGTATCAGTTTATTTACCATAGGTCCCAGGTTGAATGCCTTCTGAAAACAAATATAACATTTGCAAACTCAGATATGCGTTACTGCTTAATAACTGAGATTTGCATTTATGATAACTGAAACACGGCTTAAGTTGATTAGCGATGAGTTCACTAGGTGAGTTGTCATGTACTTATCCATGATGATTCCCCACTGAGAACGAAGAAAAAGAGGGTGATGGGTTAATAGATGGTGGAATTTGCCATCAGATGACCGCCGCTGTCACTTGCGTTAATGCTGATAAATTCCAGTGACAGGAACACAATCTAGCAAGAAACGCTTGAAGACAGCCATTTCCAGTTGCAGAAGGCACATCCAGCTTCTTGAGGCCTTTTTTCTTTGACGAGATAGGTATGCTAAATTGAGCCCTAGTTCGAGGGGACGAACAAGAAAACATATTACCCACCACCAGTCCAGCAAAGAGTAGGGACAAGGAATCACAAATAGAGAGGGCATTTTGAGTGTTTAACTGGCCTGTTACTAAAACTTGCTCGTTGCAAAAATGATACCGAGTCAATTTAGCAAATGAAAATCAACCGTCCCTGTAAATTTCAGTCATAGCCTGCGTAACCAAGTGCAATTCAAAGTGACATGGTGCAAGGGAAAATCAGGCTTAAGGATTGCAAACATTCCCCCGGCCAAAAGTTGATGGATGCATGGTACATGTAGAACTAGCATGTAATGGTGTAAATTATGTAACAGACTCAGAACAATGTTCAGATCAAGAATGGATCTGATATATGAGGCCTGTAATCTTGCATAGAAATTAAAATTTACAGCAACAGGCTTTGAAACTTGGATAAGCGTTCGTAGATGGCAATCTTACGCCCAGACTGCCGGTACACTAAGGGCAGGCAACTGCTCATAAGGTGTGCAGGTGAATGCATATCAAGCGGCCCTACATACTGAAGCTTGGGAAAGGGACTGGAATTCCCAGGTGTCTCACATATAGAAACATCTGCATTGTAACAATCAACTAATTGAATGAATAGGCTTCAATTAACAAGGAATTTAGGGCTTCCTATTCTGCACTAAAGTAACTGCAGGAAAATATATAAACAAGAGACAAGTTTCCCAGGTCAAGCAAAGGTATATATTCAAATCTCGAAAGCAAACACGACATTTTCACGAGTTCACTTCACTTGGACTCCCTACCATCGTCCCATAGGACTGCAAACTACCACCTGATAGAACTTGTTAAAATGAAAGACATTTCATGCATGCACTGAACATCAAAACAAGTTAGCCAGAGAAGTTTTTCCAGGAACAATATACTCAGGTGAAAACTTTTCCTAAAAGGAAAATAATTCACATGAATGAAACAATCAAATAGAAATAACGAAACAAGAACTAACTAGGAGAGGATAGCTTACGCTAGTGCCAAATCCCCATAACAGCATGCAGCAGTCCCTTGACGCCAGTGATAAACAAAGGATAAGCGTGTAGCAGGAACTAGTTAGTTGAGCGCAAACCTCAACGCATTCTTTTTTTCAATGATCGGATTGACTTTTCAAGCCTTACAAAATCATATGCTGAAAGCCCCAGTAACTTTCATCAGAAATGCATAGTCAAAAGCCATTTCCTCAAGATGTCCATAGTGTCCACCTTCACCAAAATGTCCCGCACTCATATTTGTCCTCAAAATTACCGAATGTGAACAGTGGGAGCACCCAACTGCTCTCACTTTAGCCACCCACTTTGCAGCTTCCCACACTCCAACCCTGGATCAACAAAATCAGAGAAAGCCACATCAAGCCTATGAGTTGAATCACAAACATATGCATGTATACAATTATGAAGACATGCTACCTTGAGTCAAGAAATGACGCTGAAACAAGGGTTGATGGATGACATCCCCCTTCGCGAATGTTATCATAAGGTGCATAACTCATGATGGACTCAAATTGTGGCAAGATTCGAGGATCTCCAAACTCTTCATGGTCCAATAAGGAAAGCGGCATATTAGGATCCAACAATGTATTGCATATATCTAGAAAAGGTACCTGGGGCACATTATCTTGGTGTCATCACTCGGAAATAATCAAAAGCAAAGGTTTGGCATGATCTGATTACTCAAACTGGCAATAATGAGCAGCATACAGCAGAATTTGATTACACTTTGGTAATTCAGTTTGAACCAGATCAATAGACAATTACAAGAAGATGTAAAATTGTGAAGCTGCTGCAGCAAGTGACAGGATTATGAATCACCCATAATGATGTTAAACCTTTGCCGCCATTGTTTGAAGTAACTATGTTTATCAGGGGAAACCGATGCTTCGCGAGCAACGAAAAGATAAAATATCGGTAGAGCCGTCTGAGGTCTATCTCATAGAATTCTAAACAAGGAACTTTGAAACCATAAACAATGTGGATAGACCTCCGTAGACAACAATAAAGACTAGATGCATGTGAACCGCATGGAAAGTGTTTACCTTCATGATGGCGGCATGAAAGAGACCTGGATACATATTTATAGCAGCCCCTACAAGAAGACAGCCCGCGCTATGTCCTATAGAACAAAGCTGATCAGCACGAACATAACCCTCATGAACAAGGTATTTAGCACATGAGGCAAAGTCATGGATGGAGTTCTGCTTGTATGCCCCACGGCCAGAAGTACGCCACAAGGAATTAACACCACCCCCGCCTCTGCTACATAGAAAATGATACATTAAACTACAATATGCGACAAAACATAATTAATTAAGTGGACCGTTCAGCCGCCAGCTAAATAACTGAAAACCAGAGCCTGGACTACAACAGACTATAAACAGAACGTGCAGACAACAGTTTTTATCCCTAATCCAAAATGCAGTTTCGGCAGATAACAAAGCAGTAACAAGCTTTGAAGGAGTTCTTATTCCTTTAAATTTTTCAATTTTCCTTCCAGTATCTATCATAGGAAAAAATATTCTCATTCATAGTTTTCAGGACAGCTAGTCACTGTGCTTTGTCTAGTACTCTGATTGGGATAGATCAGCACATCTGATATAATCAACATACCAGCCATAATGATCATGCCAGGGAGAAAATGCAAAATTTCAAAATCAATTAGACTAGCCATGTTGAAAATCCTGACACGAGCTGTTGCTCCTATTGGATATGTATAAAAAAAGACAATCGATGAACAAAATCTGGTTGAACCAACCTGACATCAGCAAAAGCTACAGCCCAACCACGGTTGAGTAGACTAAGACGATTTGAACACCAGCTTATGTCTAGAACTTCACCATATGCTCCATATCCATGCAAAAGGCCTGGACACATTCCCTTCTGCCACAATGTTTTAGAGTAAATAATTGTCAGGGGTATCCTGACACCATCATGGGAAATAACGTCCTTCCTTTCACAGCAGTACAGATCCGAAAAGTCCTTCCAACCCTCCTCAATGTTCTCTACATTTATAGGGCTGACAAAGTTTTTGACACAGTCTGTGGTGGACATTCCAATGTCAGCTGAAACACACCTCACTTCCTCCTGTTGGATGGTGGAGAAAGTACGTCTTGACGTATCATACTCAACAACAACATCAGGCATCTGCACTTCAAACAGGAGAAGTATCATATTGAATGAAGCCAACATACCTTTGAAAACTTAAGCCTTTGTTTTGGCACTACAATTACAAGTTTAAGGCACTCAGTGATACCAAAAGATTGACAAAAAAACTATCTTGAGTGGGAGAGAATTAAAAGCTCTTTGTTAGATGAGAAATGTCGTCATTGCTTTTGCTCTCGCATTATGTTAAAAAGATTAATGAATGCTTATTTTATGCAGGAAAAATACAGCCACTCAGAAATTCTTTCCAATTCCCTTTTTTATAGGGGTAAAGGATCTTCAAATGTGCACAAATTACTATGATAAAGTGTATTTCAAATTATTGACTTCTTTTGAACTTAGCAATTAGGTTGTGTATGGCTTAGCTTTCACATCCACCCCACAAGTGATTTTAAGGGCTCCCACACCGGCCTGGTGCATTCAGAATTTAACTTTGGGAGTGCACTCAACAGGACTTGAACCCAAGATTATAAGGAGATAAAACAAACTCCCCCTGCCAACTAAGCCAACAACTTGTTGGTAATTATCAATTAAAATTGCTCAACAGTCAAGAATCCACACTTGCAACTAAATCTCTTTCAGCCAATTGCTGCAGCAAACAGTTAATCATTATAACATTATCAGTCCGCAACTGCATTCCAGGAAAGGTTCAAGTACAGGCTGAGGAACTCACTGTGATTCAAGTTCAACTAACAAGGCATAACATAAAGAATGTGCTTAAATCAAAGATTTGCTACTTAGGAAGTTAAATCATACAACAGTCCAACTACATTGCAGCATCCAGAGGAAAGCAGACACAAAGTGGTTTAAGAGTAGGTAGGAATGGATAAGAAAATAAACTTGATGAGCATAAAAGATGTCGATACAAAACCAACATTCCTCAAGTTAAGAATCCATACTGAATATGCAAGTTTCCTCTTGAGATAAGACAATATACCACAGGAGAAGATAGCACGACACGGTATGCTTGGCTCATAAAGTCATGGTTGGAACCAGGAAGAATGCTGCAGAAATTTGAAGGGACAGGAAAAAACCATGGGTTTAGATGCTCAAGGATCACTGCATACTGCAAAACAACAGGGAATGATCTGAATATTAGTACAAAAAGTGTGACAATCAGGACAAATGAGAAGCTAACAATAGAAGTCGCTATATCTATCCATGTTTTGCATGACAAGCACCATCCATCTCAATGATGGACACTGAGCCAGTTATCTAATGGCCATGTAAATAACATCATCATCATCATCATTATTCCACCAAAAATCCTAAACTATGCCTACCACAAGACATTTAACCCAAACTTTTTATTGTGGCACCAAAAATCCCAAACTTGTATAGTGTGACACATTTGTCCCAAACTTCTTTTTGTGACATCAAAATCTCCAAGCCTGCATGCGCATGACACATTTACCCCAAAAATTTGGTGTCACTGAGAAAAGTATAGGGTTTTTAGTTTGGGTAAACGTGTCAAACATGTATAAGTTTGGCCTTTCTGGTGTCATAGAAAAAAAGTTTGGGATAAACATGTCACGCGGGAACAAGTCTAGGGTTTTTTGTGTCACAAAAAATAGTTTAGAGTAAATGTGTCACAATGGGCAAAGTTTGGAGTTTTTTGTGGCTTTTTCCATTATTATTATTATGCCGCCACCGTCGTCGTCATTATTATCATATGCTATACCCCACAATAGCTAATGCTAGACATGTATAAAAACCCTGAATTTTCCGATAAGTAATGCATGTAAGCAGTATGATATACGAGAAATGCAGTAATAATACTTGTTTTTCCACTCTTGTTTGATGCAATTGCATGCAAAAAGTGCTCACATGCGCTAGTGACTCAATGTCAAAGAATTTGCTAAACGAGACCTAGAGAACTAAATCAACTAATTGGAGGAATGCTTTAACTAGAAATAGCTTCATGTTTTTTTCATTGTTAATGCACTAAAGATCCTGACTACAAGAATCCACCCAGACATAAGACAAAGGTTCTGCAGATTCTTAGGCATTAGGTATGTGAGATTTCGTGGAACCACTACCAATTATTCTAAAAGCTTAAGCTATTAGATGAAAGCATGATTTATTATTTACATATTCTAACACTCCCCCTCACATTTAGTATGGTCTTTTTGCCTAGTACTAAGCATGGAAATTTAACTAAGGAGGCAAATAGAGCTGGAAAGATTCGAAGTCATGACTTCCAACTCTAATACCATTTGAGATTTGGTGGGACTATTGTTAACTGTTCTAAAAACTTAAGTTATTAGATAAAAGCCTTATCTAAATATTCTAACAAGTGAGCTTGTATTGACAAAATGCTGATACTTACCTTCACCTAAAGGCAGGACATAGTCCTAGTTTTGCTAACAATTCACCAGTAAGTCTAAAAGATGCTATCTCATATCAATAGCATCCCCACTTTTAGGGTACTTGGCCACCATATTTTATTATGAGAGAACATTTCTAGAAGCTTGAGGCTTTTTGGCATAGAGCAAAACCTAAATTAAGTAAAAAACAGGCAGACTTTGCAAGTCAAGAAATAAGTTGGAAAAAAAAAAAAAAAAAAAAGTCAAGAAGCAAGGCGATGGCATCAAATGAAAAGATGCAACTCTGAAGTTTAAGCCAGCTTGTCAAAACAAAGAAAGACAAACAATTGCCAAAAGAATTCAATCAAGGCAAAAGGCCACAAAAAGAAAAGATGCACCAAACAAGCTCTAGTATTATATAAAATAAACCAGTTCTGTTTTTCTATCAAAGGTATCTTTGCAGATTAAGGTGAACATAAGAGAAAGCCTACACAAGATAATGGATACACTAGTGATGAACTTGTGCCTACGGCACAATGAGAATAATACCACATACAATTATTCCGGCCAAATTTTTACTATGATTAAAAGTTGTCCTATGAACAATATTGTAATAAACATTTGGAAACGAGAAGATAATAGATATGTAATATATTTATATCTCTATTGTTTGTCTGAAAATGTTTGATATTTTGCGACAATCTATAATTAAAATGTATTTCTTGTATGTATAAGTGAGATGTGGAAATATACATTGAGCGCAATCATTTTCTTTAATTTTTTAACAAAAATTTCTAATAATTGAGACATTGTCAAAAAGTTCGAGACCTTCCTGATTTAAGTTAATAAATTTAATATATAGAGATGTTTTCTATTTGGAAAAAAGTATAGATGCAGTGAAAAGATGTGACGGACCTCAGAATTAACGTTGATGGGCAAATTGATGGAGCATAACATAGGTACACCCTGCTTATCAATGGAAAGCACCAGATGTCCATTGAAAACGTCCATGTCTTCTATAGTGATACTTTCGCCAGGAAGGATGACATTCTGCCAGGAACCAAAAGCAAAAGATGAAAAATGTGCAGGCAACAGAAAGGAGAAAAGAAATAATGTAATATGATACTAATTTACAAGAGAAAAAATTAAATTATAACATCCAAAATCAAACTTGTAGCACATTACATAATAGTCACCTGAAACTTGCCCAACTCTGGGTCCTCAACCATGGATCTAGCCAAGTAATAACCATGACCATTCCATTCCACACTTCCACATAGAGGGGCATTTGTGAGAATATAGAAAGAACCATGGTGATGCTCCACGAAGAACCTCACATCAGATACACGTTCACACATTCTTCTCAAGCCACCAAGAGGGTTGTCAGCATCTATCACATAAACCTGTAGAAAAGCAACGGGCTATATTGACAACCACCGTTGACAACCAAAGACATACTAACATCTCTATGAAATCATAGCAATAGCTTATTGAATGAAAATGGAATGGGTAAGGTCCTTCCTCAGATGAATTCCTTGAGCTCGAATTAAGAGTTATAAACTTGCCATCTTTCGTTCCTGTGATGTCCACACAGTATTTAGAATCTCTTTCTGTGAAAACCACTGCGTTCTCCAGATTACTTGATCTTAAATTTGTGCAAAGGACCCTGGAGGCAAAAACTGATAATAAAATTGTAGGAAACCACAGAAATTTGATCAACTTCAGCAATCAATATAACTACCTATAAGGCCGTTGATGCTCGTCAGATAGAGTATAGAAGAGAGTGGAGCCATCCTTAGCCCATGCCACACTAACAACCCCTTCAACTTGGATATTCGGAAGTATACATCCCTTATTAAGGTCCTTGACTTGAAGCTTAAACCACTCACTTGCATTAATGTCAACGGTATAAGCGAGAAAGCTATGGTCCGGGGAAACTCGACACATACCCACATGGACATAACCTAAAGATGAATTGAAAAGTCATTTCAATTCTAAAAGAGATGCATATATACTTTTTTAGTAAGAAAAAACATGGTGAATTCCAACTCAAGTAATCATATCCACAACTATGTTTCATTTACTCCAGAAGTTGGTCTCAGACATCTACCAACTGAAACTCAGAACTCATATGAATCGTATTATTTAATGCATCGATGGGAAGATATCACCCAACGCCGAGTCAAAGTAAGAAGGGATCTTGCAAGAGTCACTACATTTGTAAAGATATACCATGTGTCCTCTTTTCCGTCCATATATACTACGGGAAGCCTTTATTAGACCGATCGGAGAAAAGCAACAAAAATTCTGACCCTATGCAAGAGCTCCTTTGGAGGGGCATTTGCCCCAGCTATTTGGCATCAAAATAAATTTAACGAGCCAGCTGGTAAAAGACAAGCCACAACTGCACCCCCATCTTTTGGCTAATGCTTTTTTGGCTTTTCTGTTAACTTCAAATAACCGCCAAAAATGACATTTATGCTCTGTTTGGGAGCTACTAGGCGAAGAAATCGGGAGGAAAATACTCACAATTTTAAATTTTCCCTTTTTTCATCTAAAAAAATAATAATAATCCACTCAGATTTGCATAACCCCCATTTTCCCCAATCTCCCAAAAATAGCATTACAGTGAGAAATCTAATGTTACAAAATATTTTGATCTACAATATTATTATCTTTTGAATAAGTCAAAAGAGATTAACTTCCAATGTTACACCTTCAAAACACTGCCACTACTAAAAGTTACCCAAAAGTTAAAAACCAAATGCAGAAAGCCATAAGTCAAAAGACTACAGCGAATAGCCTACTCCCCCTAAACAGGAGTTACTCATTGAAAAAAGAAAAGAAGCAGGCTCTAAACAAGTTGATAACAAAAAGGAGATTACTCAAAGGACTAACATTCTATTTATCAAAAATTTGCATCAAGTGAAGTAAGACAGACAAAGTCGCTGCTCTTTTCCTATAAGCTGTCAATGAGCATAAAGAAAACTTGCCATGTTGCTCTGCTATTTCATTCCAGTCAAGTAGGACCTGCTCTCTTCCCTGTTGTCCTCTCACATAGCTAAGAATTGCTTCTGCCCAACCTTTTTCACCTTCAAACCTCCTACATAACACTGGAAACTCCTTCCCTTCGGGTATGTATTGGTAATATAGCCTGTTTAACCATAATAATGATGTAAGTAGAGTTCACTTATTCAGCATGTAGCTTCCAATTTCAACAACACCAGGAAACAGCGAGACAGTCGAAATAATACTGTCAAAAGGCACGTTCAGAAAGGACTGGGTTGAGGTGGAGAATGTCAATCAACCCATGACAATGTGGAGAAAACAGGCAATTTTGAAGCTTGCGGCAGACAGGGCAGTGAAATCTGGAAAAGCATGTACCTTGCACCTCAGGCGATCAAAATACTACAAAGTACACCAATGAATTTGAATTAATTTCCTAGAAAGCTGTTATTTTTATTTTTTATTTTTTTTTCACTAAACCATATAGGTGGGACTTGGGAGCAAGCACAAACAGACTTTTCAAAGCAAGCCTCCCAATTGGTAATCAAGCCATGGGAAACAAGAAGCAACATTAGTCCATGACCTCGCGTAGCATCAAGCAACTAACCAACCAAGACACCCAAACGAAGCAGACAAAAGTAGGAGCCCATGATAAAGAACACTCCTTGGTCGCTCAAAGGCTTAAAGTCCCGCTTCAAAACATCGGTAGCACCAAATGAAAAACAAGAAAACCAAAAAGATCAAAACCAGTCTGGAATCATGATCAAGTAATCAATATCTTGAATTAAAAAAAAAAAAAAGAGAGTAAAAGACAAAGAACAGACCAGGGACCCCATCGCTCCGGCGGAGTACGAATCTCGGCCGGGACTCGACTTTTCATTTCGGAAACCAGCTGGGCCTGAAGCTTCCTCGTGTCCGCCATGAAAGCTTGAGCGTAGGAGTTCTCTTGGCCGAGGTGCTCGACGAACTCGGGGTCGTCGACGTCGGACATCCAGTGGAAGGGGTCTCGCCACGTCCGGCCGTGGGCAGACACGGCGAAAGGGATGCGCTTTGGGACGGGAGGGGGTTGTCGAGGGAGAGCGAAGGAGGTCGCTTTGCAAGCGGTGGACAGGAAGCGGCGGCGGCGGCGGCCACGGCACGAGCGGGCGATGGCGGCGAGGAGGACGAGGGAGGCCCTCGTCCGTCGGACGGAGGGGAACGCCATGAGAGCGTCGAGCGAAGGAGGACGGGCGCGCGCGCGGAGGAGTCCCTCTCCAAGAATGGCACCGCGAGTGGCTCTGGGGACTGAGGAAGCGCGCGTCCCCGACCTTGAGGTCTGTCGTGTTCGACGTAATGCCTGCTACTAGTTACGACGTTCCCGTCGCCGGACTCCGCAACGTCGCGCTCCGATACGGACCACATTACTATTCAAAAGGGGCCACAGCGTTCGAAATCCCACTACCAAGCATGATTAACGCGGCGGTGGCTGTGCTCACGAGACGGATTTGACGAGAAGGCCCGTCCGACACCTTAGCCAAACCCAAGCTGGTGCGTCACTAATTTTGTTAAGAAGCTATTTCTCAAATAAGCGACCGTTAAATCTTTAGTGAAACTTCAAAATGGAAAAGAAGGATGAGACGAGATCCCTTAAGAGTAGAAAGCTCTGACTCGGGCAGACGAATTGAGCCACGACCGAAATTTTGCGTTTGAATCGTTAGTGGCTTTTTGCCCTGTCAAGAAAAAAAAAGGTGCTCGATGGTTTGTTTATCCGATCCAGCAGTCATTCCTGATATTTCTTCTTAACCAGGAGTTGAGCAATACAATCGTGCATCCAATAGCTAGAACGATGACTCTAGCTATTAACTACAAATAATTTTTATAGGCGATATAAATTGATTCAGCCTCTTAACTTATAAACATGGATAATGATTAACCTTCGAAGAAGAGAAAGGTCAGTAGAGAGAGACGTTATAATAATAAGCATTCTCTCCTCCAGATGAAGATACTACATCCTATAAGAAAATATTGAGAAGACAAAAAAAAAAAAAAAAAATAGGCATTTCATTTGCCTCGCTATCGTCTCCTATTCGCGTCACCCCCTCTTTTGACAAGGACACTCCCCAACGCTTAGATCATTGGTAGCTGAGCACCATATGATTTCTATATAACCGAAGAAATCTCGAATCAACCTGTCAAATAAGCCTGCTTCTGGTAAGCAGTCATTATGTGACTGTGAGCCAAGCAATAAATTAGTTGGCCGAGGATCGTAGATGCTCGATGTGCTAAAGTGCTAAGAAATTGTGCAAGGCATACCAAGTTATTGCGGCAAAGCTGCACTTCAAATTTTCCCAGCAAAAAAACTGGAATTCCGGGATGCAAGTCAGCATCTTTCTTAGTCATACCACAACCTAAATGTACTAGATGCATAGTTTTTACAAAACATCGCAGCAAGAAGTCAAACAGCATAAATCTGAAAGTCCTTAGAGTCCCAGACCAACCGTTCGACCATCCCTCCTTCGAAGTCCGGCAGTGTATTGTTTCTCCAAATCCAATTGCAGCTCCTTCTGTTTTTCGGCTCGCAGAAGGCTGCTCCCATCTTGGCTGTTTGCTATCGGCTCCGCCTTGAGCTCGCCCTTCACACCCTACAATTGGCCATAGGTACCAAGGCAACCTCAGACTCTAAAAAAGTGTTAGTAAGTGAACTCTATGAAAGAGGATTTACTTACTAAGGCTAAGCAACAAGAGATTCTTGACAGTCCTTACTGAAAATTCACAAAACAACGTACATTAAAAAAGGGGAATGGGGTTTACCATGAGCTTGCTAAATTTTTCTTGCCGTTCAGGCTCAGCAATCATTGACACATCCCAATGGTGACCAGGCTGCAAAGATTGAGAGGCATGAGTATAGATTCTACGAAAGCAACAAAAGCAGGTGTAGAAAGTTTCATCCAATGGGCAAGATCTAAGCACAAGAGAATATCACAATACCTCTACAGTAGCTGTATTTTTCTTGTTCCCCCAAAGCAGCTTCTTCTTTTGTTCAGTAGATAAGTAGCCAGTTGGTCCAAACCCACCCGCAAGATTCTTATTTACTGAATTAAACGAGACAATACGATCACCGCAGAAGCAATTATAGTTACAGAGATCAAAACATCATAATAACATCTCAACTTGGAAAGGAGCACTGCATATGTCATCCCAATTTCACCTCAAGAAACATTGATCTCCAAATACAAAAAATTCCACTAATGCGATGAAGGATAGCAGATGAGAACTTCTCATTAGATAACATCCTTAAAATCAATTAACAAAAGAAATCAACCCGTCCATATCTTTGTAAAAAAGGTGTGCTGCCACAAGAGGGGGCCGGATGATCACTTTCCCCTGTTTCTGACAGTTCTCCTAAATTATTTGATTGATAAACCACTCCTGCTTCCAGGAGGGTATGACAAATGAATCAGGTTTCACAAGCTTTGTATGAGGTTTCTTGTTTAACTATTTACCCAGTTCATGGAAACTGTAAAGGAAAAGATATTACTGTATCAGGAAAAAGCAACTTTAATTATAATGCCCCAGAATAACCTTGCCTTCAAAAGAAACCTAAAAAGGCTCATAAACAAGTCGAATTCTATATTATTGACAAGGTGAGAAAATGCATAACAATAAAAAGCATCAAGAGAAAGCTCTGATATGGGAACGATAGAATTAAGAGATGACAGTCTAGGCAAAGGTCAAAGACCAAGCAATCAAAACAAATCAATGCAATATTACCACAAACTGGAGTAAAAAATGTTACTAAAATGAAACATTTATGAGAAAGATCAATTTTACTAATCAAACAGCTGAATAATAGAGCTTATATTATTGAACTCATCATCACATATACTACATTCCTTATCGAAGCATATGGCAGGCATCGCAAACCAAATTTGAAAAAGAATCTATCAGTTAATTGATAACAACCAAAAGACATCCAAAGCCATGCCCCAGAGAGAATAGAGGAGAAAAATTCTATTGCAAATATAAGACAAAATGAACTGAAGCATTTTTTTGCCTCAAAAACGTATCAATATCAATGAGACATATCATACCAAAAACCATCCCCTCGTGAATATAGAGAAAGAGAAAAGTTATCATTTAAATTGTAAGAGAGGAATAACTGAAGCTTGCCTCAAGGAGATATAATTAATACTAAGAGGATATTTCCAGCAGGAAATTAATGTTGTTTATAAGAGGCCAACATACGCGTAATAAATCAACACCACCTTTTTATAACCATTCTCCAGCAAGATAAGTCACAACCAGAAAAAGTTAGAAATGCAACATGCAAAACACAGGAGCATCCTAGCTAACCAAAGTGCGATGCATCAAATCATAATAAGGCAAAGAGATCCATCCGCACATAATGAAGTTAGAGCTTAAACAAAAATGGTGAATTGAACATACCCATTTCAGCAGCCCTCATAGCAGCAGATTTTGCAGCGCTCAGATCATTAGCAGCCTCAGTTCCACTGGCATGGGGATCTGCTTCGTTTGCTTTGACACTGGTCTCCTGAGATTCCTTCAGATCCAGTGAGTGCTTCGCATCATCTACCATAACAAATAATAAAATCAACAAGCCAATACAAGGAAAAAGAAATAGGAAAAACCACATTTACCAAAACTACTAATACCAGACCATCTTGAGTGAAAAGAGTGGTCAATAATGTACAGTTAACAACTGACAAAAATATATTACCATCCTTGGTGAAGATAGAATCCCTTTCAGAGCTGAAAAGCCTTGGTCTTTTGGTTGGGGAACTCTTGTCACTCTTAAAGGCAGTTGCATCATCTAAATGCTTCTCCGCTCCTCTTTTCGGCAGATCCTTGTCCTTCATAATGTCGCAATCATCGGTACTCCTCTTTTCTTTGGCAAACTTTTGATTGTCCCTATCCTTCAGATCATTTCTATAACCTTCTTTAGATTGCTGTCCATCAGTATCCTTTCTAGCTGTAGAAGAACTATGGTACCCCTTGGATTCTTCTCTAGAAAGAATCCTATCAATTCGCCGATCTCCTGAACTCCTGTGATAATCCCTTCTCTCACTTCGATCATCTACGTCCCGCTTACGTCGATCCCTCTCTGTCTCTTCAAAATTATTGCTTCTCCTCCCAGATTCTTTCTCCCTATCTTTACTTCTGTGACCTAAGTCATCATACTTGTCTCGGGAATATCTGTCCCCATCCAGCGTAAAGTCCTTGGATCTGCTATAATCATTTTCTCGCCTTGTACGATCAGAATGGGAGCCCCTTCTTGATTCTCGACCCCCATGAGTGGACCTGTGATGATCCCTCTCTTCTTCATCCATGCGATGTCTGGTCTGCTCATCAATTCTAGAGTAACCACGAGAACCCCTGGAGGCATGACGATCAGCATACTTATATGAATCACCGCCCCTGCCATAGTGGCTCCGTCCAGAATCCTTGTATAAATCCTTCTCATCAGCCTTCCTTCTTTCTCGATATTCAGGAGGCTTAGATGCATCATCCCTTGCATACTTTGGGCTAGATGCCCGGTCATGCTCTGGACTCCCTGAAGAACATGAAGAGACATGTATCTAACAGCAATTACTGACAAAATATTGCAAAACACATATTACTTATTAGGCAGAATTGCTTTGTAACAAATTGTCTTTAGCAAGAGAAGCGCTTTTTCAGTATAATACCTCACTTAGGTAATAATGATACAGAATAATCAACCAAAAAAAGAATTCAGTACCAACATATCTAGTAGCCAACGCGCGCACGAATGATTCTAAAAGCAGATTTTTCTTTAAATTTTATAGTAACTATGCAAATATTGAGAGACATATATCCACCAATTTTTTTAACTAGAATTCCTCTCAAAGCCTTTCCTCTAATTTGCCAAATGTAGACACTGTCCTTGGCAGTACATTTTTATGCAAACCTCACCATTTTTATTTTCTACTTATGCCTCTTGGGGCAACATATTAGATAATATCCTAATATTGCTGAAAATAAATTGCATGCATGAGCCATGAAAGATCAAATGCCGAGCAGCCATAGTTGTGCCAATGAATTTCACACATTACGTAAGCAACAATACAGCTCAAGCAATACGACCTAATCAGTTAGAAACATCTGAGACCTAAACTCTTCGGAAAGTGCCCCACTGAACTAACAAAGGTGATATAGAGAAGTGAAGATTCAATCAAACTAAAATTTCATCGTAACCACAGCACAGACCATTAACCACTCATGTCAACATGATCAATAGTGAGCAGTTCAAGAATTAACATATATAACAAGACCTCACAACACCACAAGCCACCCATAGAAAGATGGAAAAGGAACAGACCGTCAGATGAAGATGAGTTGCTAGCCGGAGAATGACGGCGATAGTTCCTATTAGACGCGTCATTCGAAGGCTTGTGGAATGCAGCCTTCACATCAGCATTATCTGGCGGCGAAGACTGATCTTTGGCGTCCATGATCGACAGCAGCACCTGCTAAAACGGTCATCTTTCTCAACATAATCACATGAAAGAATGAAACAAAGCATGCCAAGTATAATGCAACTGAACACGAACCGATGCAGGCACTTCAGTCCCACCAGAATTCCAAACTCTCATCATACCCATCAACGTAAATAACTCAAAATTCCGCCTTTGCGCATTTCGCCGGCCAACCGAACACCAATCAACTAAGAAACGTGACCCGAAACGCGGCTCGATCGTCCGACATAAAGAAAAATAAACGAACCCATTTCCGAATTCAGGAGACCAGAAAACCTTTGACCTAGCCCGAGCCCTGCCGATTCGATCGAAAAGCAAACTAATTCGACGACGACGACGACGACGACGACGAGAGAACAGGGCGACACGGACATCCCGGAGAAATCTCTCGCCCTCCCTGAGCAAACGGCTCGGCGCGCCCCACGAATCGATCTAAACCTTCGAAGAACCGAACCGCGACACCATTTCGATTGCGGAAATCGTGATGAATCGACGCGAACGAACGAGGCACGGGGAGGGAGAACTGAAAAAGATTCTCGAACCTGATGTTCAACGCGATCGATCGATCGATCGGCCGAGGGAATCGTTCGGAGAAGAACGCGAATCGGTTCGCCTCGCTTTCGGGCGGCTTGGTAGATTTTTTGGGAGAGGGAGGGAGGAGGGGGCTGCGTTCGAGTGAGAAAAATATCTTTCGTCCTTTTTTTTTTGGTTTTGGGTCGAATCTTCGTGCTTAGTCGGTGGTGGGCTTTGTTTGTGTGGAGCAAGCACTTGGGCCGATTTAATCGGGCTAATTACAGCTTCTGTACACGACAGTATGCATATCTTTTAATAATTGTGAATTTTTCCCACTTTGCAAAGTTCTTTTCTTTTCTTTTCTTTTTTTTTGGTAAGTCGAAAAAAAGAGAAGTAGCCAATCCCTTTGCCAGCCATTGTCATCCCCGGTAAGGCAACAGTAGGTTGTGCTATTAGAATATTTAAATAATAAATCACGTTTTTATCTAATAATTTAAACTTTTAGAATATTGCAAAGATTCCACAAAATCTCACATAGTATCGGAGTTAGAGATTCTGAACTTAAATCTTTCTAGACTCTATTTGCCTCTCCAATTAAATTTTCACGCTTAATACTGGGCAAACCTAGCAAAACCAAACTAAGTATGAGAGAGAGTATTTAAATATTTAAATAATAAATTTTGCTACTTTCATTCAACCACTTGATAGTTAGGCGAACCCTAGCTGCCCCCTTCTCTATCTCTCTTCTCTTTTATTTTCATTTTTTCTCAAAATTTAGATCCTATTCTTTTATATTCTTTATTTTTTTTTTTTTTGTTATTTTTCAAATGCCTTAGGGGTGTAATATCAGTATTCAACGGTGACTTACCGCTCACATCAACATTTTTTGTCTGCAATTTTGTCGAAATGACCAATTTAAACAAAAACAATGCATAGTTTGGAGATGCAATTATACCAAAAAGGGAAAAAAAGTCAAGGACCTAATTAAACATTTTTGAAAATTTTCAAAGACTTTTGTGTATTTATTCCTTAATAACAGAGATATAAGAAATTGTTTCAAAACTTGTTACGTGAGTATTACTTGTTTATTTTCTTTTCTTTTAATGATATACTTGACTTGAATAATTTTAGCCCCTAACTCTAGGAAGACTGGATAATATTCACAAAGTTCGTGAGTCAACACTCAAATAAGGTAAACTAAAAGCAAAATTTAAAATGCCCTACTCAAGTTTCACCTACATTTTTGCATACTATACTACGGTATACTTCGAATGCTTCCACTTTGCACGTTAAGTCACGTCATTCGACTTCAACTTAAATATGAATTTAGCCAAGACACTGAAATTATTAACCAAATGCTCACTATCCTCCCAAAAAAGCTTGTCTGAAAATGTGTTGGGCACGCCAAAATGATAGCGTGGTGAGAATTAGGGTCACCAACAAACCCAATTTGATATAGATAACTCAAGGCGCAATTGATAACCGTTCTTGTCAGAAATTGATTTTTGAAATAAAAATAGATTTTTCTATATTATATTCCTAAATGAGTTTCCAAATAAAAATACGCGTTTGATAACGACACAAATTTTCTGTTCATGGAATAAAAATTCGTTTAATAACAGCACAAAATTTCTCCCTTTCAGGTGACCACTATCCACCATATGTTGTTTGCCATTGATCACTGGCCACCGTCCGCTATCGGTAGCCAGACAATGGGTAGTAGTAGTGGGCAGTGACGGGTGGATGGCCGGCTAGTAAAGAAGATAAGCGATGAGAAAAATTATATTTCACATTTCTATTTTAAAAATAGAGAAGTAAAAAATTTTACTTCTCATTTATGTTCTAAACTTAGTTCTAAATAGAAAATTTGTTCCAAAATTATTTATGAAATAAAAAAGAATTCTGGAATGGAAATAGAATAATTATCATGATGCCATTATTTTTCCAAAGCCAAAAATACAACTCATAGATGAGTCACCTATGACCCATATTTTAGCCCTTTTTTTTCAAAGCCAACCCGGTCCATAACTTGAAGCAGTTGAATACCTATGCCATGAAAGGCATTATTCACTGCAGGACTATCGCAAAGTTGAAACCATTTTTTTTTTTCACTCGTCTTCGGATAAGTGGCCTGCGCATTAAATATTAAATGCGTGATCATATCTTCTCACATGTCAATTATCCGACAATGAATGCAAAAACAAATTTTCAACCGGCGGGGCACATGATAAAGATCCCCACATTAGAAGGCGAGCATATAATTCGCAACAACTGGATCGCCTTTGCCTCTCTAAAAAGGCAGAGAAAGACACTGAAGTTGAGCGATGGCGATTGAACCGGCTCAGGAACCCGACATTGCTAGCAAATTGAGCTCACGTTTTTGTGGTCAAATCAAGAGTCTTGGATCAGCAGTAGGACCCGGATGGTCCCCGAGTTCATCACCAGTCCACTTCAATCTGCATCGCAGGTACATGTGGTACTAATGTGAGTTGTATGTGTTAGCAAGAGACAAACCCTTGAAACTTTAGTTCATCTTTATTCTATTAAGAACGATTTTTGTGTTCTCATTTGATGGCTTTTTTCATCACCACGGATCTGCTGCCTGTGCCGGGTTTGTACCTTCTCACCCCCTGAATCCCTTTTGATCGACCCGTGCCACTGCATCGAACGTATCGAACACACTTATCGACAAAAAACCGCACCGCCCAAGCTTTGCAGAGCAATTAGTCAATGCAGCATCCACCCATAAAACATCGATAGTATAATTGTCACCACCATCATAATTATTGGGATAGTTAAATATTATATTACGCATTTGTATAATAACTTAAACTTTTTGAACAGTTGATAGTGGTCTTACAAAATTCTCACATGATATCAGAGATGGATATTATGAATTCAAATCTTTCCAAACCTTATATGTCTCCCCAATTAAATATGTTAACACTTAGTAATGGTTAAAAAGATTAGTTTTAAGAAGAGCTGGTAGAATAATTAAATATTATATTACGCATTCATCTAATAGGTTAAGATTTTAGAATAGTTGACGGTGATCTTACAAAATTTTCACAATAATTTTGTTGTTTTTTAGGAAAAAAATGGCTAGAACTATAGTTTACGTATTGTTATCATTATGATATCGAGAAAATTGAATTTTTTGTGCAGTAGAATATTGAAAAGATTCATATGTGCCTTTCTAGATAAAGTTACCAAAGTAGCTTATTACAACGAAATGCCTTACATTAATATATTTATGATAAATTTACATCAAATTAATTTTTCATTCACTAAAAACTCCAAACTGATATATTTGTGGTAAATCATAAACTAATTTTTAATCACTAAAAAACCCCCCAAATTGATGTATTTATTATATATTTAACTCCATTAGCTTTTGTCAAATTTTATTGTATTATTATTGAGTTGAGTCAACTTGAAAATCTACATTAAGTTTGAGGCAAATTTGTCACGGGCTTATCAATTCTAGATTTTCAATGGCCCAAGAATTAGTTTAGGATAAATTCGTCATCTTATTTTGAGATTTTTCATGATATTAATATGTTAGAATTTTTTTTGGTGAAACCTACTAAAAATTAAAACATGTGATATTTGATTGTTTTTCTTCGCCTGATGCTCACTAAATGTACGGGCAATTGATGACGGGCTGACGGCTGTTGCCCTCAAATTTTGTCCTCTATGTTCTCGGCTTGATCAGGAGACATCCAAATTTAATGATTTTATTCTTCTTTAAATCCTATTTTTTTACCTATTAAATTCAACTAAGATACATATAGATGGAACCGAATCGAGTTGTGATCTAGGAACATAAATTCGAAGAATTGGAAATAAAGAAAAAAAGGGGGTTATGGGAAGCCCTGAAAATTTGTCACAAAAATGCAATTAAGTATTGAAACTAGTAAAAAGTGTTATCAAATTATAAAATTTGTCAAATTAATGCAATTTAGTCTTTCCGTTAATTCCATATAATTTGGGTAAAGGAATTAAAATTGACATGACTTTTTGAAATGTTTTCTCTCACTTATGCAGTGATGGCGCGAGTAAAACAATGTAGTTTTAGTCTAGGTTTACTTCAAACAATGTGATTGAAATTATATTAAAAATCAAATTTAGACCAAAACTATCTAGTTTTAGCCATATCATTGCCACTTAGGAGAGAGAAAATATTTATAAAATAACGTCAATATTTTCCGTTAGTCAAATTATATAGAATTAACATATGGACTTGATTGTATGAATTTGACAAATTTTATGACTTGATTGTATTTTTTGCAAGTTTTAGGATCCAATTGCATTTTTGTGACAAACTTTAGGACTTTTAATGCCCATATAAGCAAAAGCAAGAGGAAATATAAAAATGACCTTTTGTTTCTATATAGTTTTTTAAAAGTATTTCCTCATATCAAATTTAAAAAATCATGTTATTATTACTTTTTTTTTTTGGTCTGCGTGTTCTTACTACTTAAAAACTCTTTTTTCATAAGGCGAAAAGCAAAATCTTTCTTTCTTTTTCCAAAGAAACTCGGGAGCAGAAAGAGTGAGGAAAAAGCATATGATGTTCGAAATCTCTCCGTTGACCATGATGAAAGATCCAATTCAAGCAACTAGTTCCATGCACATTGCATGTGAAAAGTACAAGTTTTTACACGATTAATGCAAGCTAGTTCTAAAATTGTTTATTGGTACAATAAAGTCATAAATATTTTCAAAAAATTAAATTGAGTCTTTTTTTTTGTCAAGAAAATGCTATTGAGGTCTAAACCTTTTTCAAGTTTATTGCTGGGAATGCATAAAAGAGATTAAAAGAAAGGACGAAGGCTTGAATGCCATAGATAATGCCCAAAAGGAGAAAATGTGACGGACAAACCATTGAGTTGAGGGATAATGAAATAAATGGTTTCTAAACTTTGGTTTAATGTATAATTTAGTATTTGAATTTTTATTTAGTGTACAATGTTGTTCATGAACTTTTAATTTATTTAATGTGATTTTTAAACTTTTGGCATAGGTTTGAGTTAGTTATTGGATTGTGTAAAAACGTTTACTATTGTTTCCGAACTTGAGTTAACGGAAGAATGAAATTGAATATTTTCTTATAATCCAATGACTGAATTAAACAGGTACCATAAGTTTAGATATTACGTCGAACCAATTAAAAGTTCAAAAATGATATACACATTGAGCTGAAATTTAGGGATTACATCATACGAATTTAAAATTTATGGACTATTTGTATTATTTACCTTTAAGTTATAAATACAACAAATCTTAGATTGGTACACTTATGCCACGTTTACTTGAAACTAAATATGTATCATAAAATACTATAAATTGATATATCCGTGCTGTCAAAAAAAAATCTCAAATTGGTATATTTACTTGAAATTGATTTTTGAGTCACCAAAAATTTCAAAATTTGGATAAATATGTCACGTGTATATTAGTTTGTGGTAAGTTTTGTGACACGAAAGTTGGTTTGGTGTAATTGTGGCGTATGTGTATCGGTTTGGTTTTGTTTTTGTAATAGGGAAATTATTTTAAGGTAAATGTGGTTGATATGAAAAATTGTGATAATGCCTTGCGGTTAAATTAGTTTAAACAAGACACGGTATTGCCAGCGCGACATGCCGACATCAAAGAAACATTATCAAACATCTTAAGTCAAAGATTATATTCATATTGGAGAAAATGAAAAGAAGAAGAAGAATAACATCATAACAATTGCCTTAAAGGCATCAAAACTCCCGACAAAATTACACGAGTCGCTTTTAAAGTGGAGTGTCGATTTTCAGAATTTCTTTCACTTATTGGGAAAAGCATCTTCATCTTGGGGTTTCCCTCGAGGCCCGGTCGCTAATCACGCGGCGAGGACCAAGACTTTTTCACGTCTGCATCGCCGTTGCGAGACAAACGCGGTCCCAGCGACGAGCATACAGACAAGAAAATCTACTTTTTACAGTCGGACCATTGCATACTTGATGAGAAAGCAATAACTGCTGGTTTTGTTTTAATTCCAGTAGTGTTTTTCAGAAACGTCTCAAAAGGAACAAACACGATCCATTGTCATAAACCAGCAACCCCAAAATCATGGCTAAGCTGACTAAATTTAAGGACGGGAACTCCGCAGTCCTAATCTTTTATAGATTGGCCGAAAGATCGGTATGAACGCTGACGTTTCGCTGTAAGAAAGAGGAAGCATTTATGATCCGAATCGAAACGATATCCTAGAATCCACGTCCTTCCATCTCTGTCTCACTTCCCTGCTGCATTCATTTCATCTTCTTCCCCCCACCCAACCCCTTGAAAGCTCCTCCTCATCAAGACAACCAAAGGCCCTCTTTCTCTTTCTCTCTCCTCTGTCAAAAGCAGAAGCCAAAAAGCAAACTTCAAACATTTCCAGAAAGAGATCAGTAGAGAGAGAGATCAGCAGCAGAAGCCAAAAAAGCAAGCTTTTCCAGGGAGTGAGGGAGGGCAGACGCATTTTCCTTTCCATCTTCGGTTTCATTCATGGGCTGCTCGGCCTCAAGGCTGGACGCGCTCCTCAGCAAGTACCCGGAAGAAGACCACAAGTCTCCGTCCTCTTCTTCTCTGTACTCCACCGCCACCGCCCTCTCCCTGGACTCGTCGCCGCTCAAGAAGGCCCGTGCCCTCTCTCTCCCCGCCCCGCTCGTCCACCACCCGCCTCTCCGGAAGGGCGACACCCATCACCTGGTTTGTCTCACCTCCACCACCTACGGCTCCCTCCGCCTCACCGACCCGGCCAAAACACCGGCACTCGCCTCCGCCGCCGAAAGGCCCGATTTTTCCGGTCGAAACACTGGCCACGGCGGCGGAGACGACGCTCGGGCCGACGGCGAGGCGAGGAAGTCGCTCTCGCCAGACTCCGTCATCAACACTTGGGAGCTCATGGACGGTCTCGACGACTCCGATTTCGGCGCCGAGAATCCATCCGGTAAGCTGCATTCTTCGAATTACGGCTTTGCGACGAAACCCAGTTCCTGTAGGTACACGAGCTTTGATGGGTCTGTTAGGAACGTGCGTGATTCGCCATCTTTTCCGGTGAAGTTGTCGGAGATGTTGGCGATAAGCCCGCCTTCGGAGACGAAGCCGTTGTGGAAGCATTTGTCCGAGGAAGCTCTGTTGGCCAAGATGGACCCCAATGTGGTTTATAGTTACAGGCGTGCGTTGTGTTCTAGGCAATCGGAGAGCAATCCGAGCCAAACACAAACAGTTAAGCCCGTGAGACCGGCCAATGTTAAAACTTTGGCGTGTAATGATCAGAACTGGTTGAGCGGCGTAGAGGATAAGGTCTTGCTCTATTTCACTAGTTTGAGAGGAATTAGGAAGACTTATGAGGATTGCTGTGCTGTGAGAATGATACTGAAGGGATTTAGAGTGCGTGTGGATGAGAGGGACATTTCGATGGATTCTTCTTATAAGAGCGAGCTGCAGAGCGCGCTTAGAGGGAAGGCGCTTAGCTTGCCTCAAGTTTTTGTTAGGGGGAAACATGTTGGTGGGGCGGAGGAGATTAAGCAACTCAATGAGGATGGCGAGCTAGCGAAGCTCTTGGACGGATTGCCTGTCATAGATTCGGGATCCGTCTGCGAGACTTGTGGGGATGCGAGATTCCTGCCCTGCTTGAGCTGTGACGGTAGTAGGAAGATATTTGACGAGGACGAAGGGCAGACTCGGAGGTGCCTGGATTGCAATGAGAATGGGTTGATTCGGTGCTATAGTTGCTGCCTCTGAACTCGGGTAATCACTTTGATGTGTAAATTTTTGGTGCTAATCCCTGTTCTATGCTTGAGCAATGTCGAGATATGGCTGGACTTTGTCAAGATTTGTTGGATTAGCAGTGTTAATAAACAATAGTGGTAGAAAGAATTGTTCATTTGCTCTTATGAACTACTTGAATAAGACTCCTATTAAATTACTTGGTTTCTGTCATTCTTTCTCATGGTCATTTGGAGAGGTTGGCTTGCAATTTAGGCCTCTGCTTTCTTTCTTTCTCCTGTTTAGGACATGCGATTTGATGAAAAAGTGAAATATATTTCTACAATGAATCATGGAATAATTCACTCTCGTATTACACAATGATACATGTTTTCTCATCAATATGGTCTTATGGCCATCCCAGTTTGTGTTAGCAGACAAGTTCTATACTTCCAAATGATACATAACCACTGTCTGATTTGATGCTGCTGTGTTGTTCCTTTGAGCGGAAAGAATGTATGATTAAGGAAGAAAAATTTGTTTTCCGCTTTTATGTCTTTTACTAGTTCTCGTTGTAAGGTGGTCATTTGTACTTCTGATCTGACTGCTAATAATGCTCTTGCTCTGCTGCTATGAAATATAAAAGAAGTCATTATTTTTAGCTTTCGAGTGGTTGGCTGGGGTGCCAACAGCGAAGAGTTCAGTTAGAAGAATGTCTCAGAATATCTGATTCACAGAAGAAGTGTCGTGTGAAAGTCCGACATGTTCCAACTAGCTAATGTTTAAAGTACGATGTGCACGTATTTTATTTATTTAAGCTTAATGGTTATGCACACACTTTTGACATGGAATTAGCGAAGGAAGTCTACTTCGTATTATCCATTTATGATTTGCATTCTTTTTCTTTTGGAATCTCACCGGCCTTCGTGCGAGGGCGAATGTTAGGATCTGCATTCTTTCTTTCTAAGGACTCCAAGAGTTGGCCCCTACCTTTCCGACCTTTCCAATCAATCCAGACCAATGTTCTGCTCACTCTTGAATTTAATGGACACAACATGAGCCGGGTTTCCATTGAAACTAGGCGACTCTCGGGTTCCTTAAATTGCTGCAACTTTATGGCAGGGTCATGCTTTTGCAAGTGTATCGGGAGGATATGCTTGTCTTTGGGTTAAATTCGCGACCATAAACCAAGTGTTGTTCTGGGATTCACTTACACGAAGTGAATCCAGCTTCGAGGTGATTGATGAATTTGAGCAAATACTGTGATCACGGAATATGCTCTTAGATGAATTAACCTCGTCACAAGCAGTTTCAATTGGCTTTATTGACTGTGTTGTGCATGATGAACTGAGAAGTTCCCTTCCGGAGCTTCCTCAGGGCCTCGCGCCATGCCACTTCGGTCGCTCTCGGCAGGTTCGGTAAGTGCATAGGCGCCGTTTGGCAGATTTGACGTAAGCCACTATCGTGGTGCTTGGTGACGCTTTTGGTATGATGTATCCAGTGTCCATGGCTCTGCTGAAGTTGGCAACAACCATCGCGTGTGCACACACATCCACATACATTCTCTCTCTCTCTACACAGATAGGTATATACATGTAAATGTACATGTATACATATTGTTGGGAATGTTGGATTCCCAAAAAACCGGATTCGACACTAAATCGAACCCCTAAAATGAATGCGGAAGACAAGCCCGGGAAAAACATGTATCACCGATCCTAAAGCACACCACGGAATCGAGCGTACCTTGTTAGCCACAGATTAAACACCAATGTTGAAGATTGAGGAAGAGAAACCGATCTGTTCGATCCGATGACGTCAATTGGCCTTGTAGGGAAGATGGCGTCGCCGTTTGTGCACTTTTTCTTTTGGAGGGAGAGAGGAGAGGAACGTACGTTCGTTATGCCAACAGTGTGTTCCTCCTCCCTCTCTTTTCCTTTTATATACGTTCCTCCAAAGAAAGGAACGTACCCCTTCATCCATGGGCCCTAATCTTGTGGGCCGGGCTTTTAGGCCCAACATGGGCGGACGGGCCTTAAGCCCATCACATAAAACCATCATCTCCCACTCGCGCATGGTGGGCCGAACATGATTCTCTTTACCTCTCTTCAATATTCATACCAGGTGAATAATTCGTGCGACCAACATACTTTGAGAGCTCGTTCTTTATACATCATTAGGAATATATAGCAGCTCATAATGGGCATCACACTCGAGTAGATTTAGTATGCGATTCCTAGATCGATCGATCACATTTATATCTCTCTTGATCTCTTTTAAACAATGATATATATATATATATATATATATATATAAATATATATCGTATTCACAATTATGATTATCCCAAAGACGATCATAATTGGTTAACCAGATGAATACAAAATTACAATGTGATTCTTCAAATTCGATCTTCCTCTTTCCTTCAAACTCTCAATTTCAGTTTAGCTTGCTTTTCTAGAAATGTCCCATTAGATCGAATCAAACTCATGACCATTGGCAACATCCTAAGATAGCAAACACTAATAGAAATCTTGAGAATAAGTAAGAGTCATGAGGGCACTAAAATTGAGGAACTCTTTTCCTCAAGAGTCTCACACGGCATAAAAGTTGAGATCAAACTTTTGCCACTCTTATTGGTCGTCTCATGCATACGTAGTATGAAATACGTATTACGGTATTAACTCCTCGTATGTCTACACCTTTCAATACCGTATAGATGATAGTTCAGACATACCCAATGTCTAACTTGAGTTCACGTATCTACTCATTCACAAAATTCATCAGAACTCACATCTGGCATCATAGACAGATAAAGTAAAATATGTGGGGTATTTTACTTTCGGACATAGTAAGTATTATGTCCTCATCTTAACACCAAGTTAAGGCGATATACATATTTTAAACTTGAGCTCTCGATTATCACCTAGATAATAAGCTTAAAAACAATCTCATCTCTATTTATCACACAAGTAAATAGGCGATTACCCGATGTGAGTGGGCTAATCTTATATCTCGTCCGACATACTTTCTCAACTTAAAGTAATGCACTAAGCATTAAGATGCATAAAGATCAAACAAAGATTCATAGGCATTAATGATGAAAAAAAAACACATTCATCAAATGTGAACACTTCATGGAAATTACAATCCAGTACGTCAGACTCTACGTAATCCTAGAGATTTCATATGGCCACAAAACTCATCTCTAGGTATTGGCCTTGTCATAGGATCTGCTACCATTCTATGCGTAGATATGTACTGTAAGTTCGCATCATTTCGTGCAACCATATCTTTGACAAAATTATACTTGGTATCTATATGTTTGGTCTTGCCATGATATTTTGGATCTTTGGTGTACACTTTTGCTGCTTGGCTATTACGGTTAACCAACAATGAAATCGCAAAGCACTTCCAATAACACCTAAATGATCCAAAAAATCTCTTAAGCCAAATACATTCTTATATTGCTGCGATAATGCCACGAACTCAACTTCCATCGTGGACAAGGCTATACATATTTGTTTCTTCTTTGCTCCAACATATGGCGCCATTATTATTCGGTAAGAAAACAAACCGAGAGGTAGATTTTCTTTCATCTAAATCTCCTCCTCAATCAAGCATCGAATAGCCTTTGAGTTGCGAGATCATTTCCTTAATAACTCGGTATATAATCAGCGAGTCCCCTTTAGATACCTCGTATTCTTTTAACGGCCTTCCAATGTCTTGGACATGGGTTGGATTGGTATCTACTCACCATTCCAACTGCAAAACATATGACAGTCATGTACACATCATAGCGTACATCAAGCTTCCAACAGCACTAGCATAAGGAACATGTTTCATTTGTTCCTTCTCTTGTGGAGTCCTTGGACAGTCTATGGCTCAATCCTTCATCTTTTGCAATAGGAGTGTCTATGGGTTTACAATCTTACATACGAAATCGTTCAAGAACCTTATTTATAAATGTTTCTTGCGAAAGAGACAACGATCTCTTCGAACGATCTCTTGAAATCTTAACTCCAAGAATGTATACAACCTCACCCATATCCTTCATCTCAAAGTTGGAAGACAACCAACTCTTGTGTATTAACAAGCTCCATATTGCTTCCGGCAATCAGTATATCATCAACATATAATGATATGATCACAAATTGATCCTTGGATCTTTTGATATATACACAATGATCCTCATCAATCATTGTAAAATCATATGCCATTACGGCATTATGAAAACGTATATACCATTGTCTCGATGACCGCTTGAGACCATATATCGATCTCAAAAGTCAACATACCTTTTCTTCTTGGCCTTTCACTATGAAACCAACGGGTTGTTCCATATATATTTCTTCCTCTAATTCTCCATTGAGGAAATCAGTTTTTACATCCATCTGATGTAACTCAAGATCCATACTAGTCACTATTGCCAGAATAATGTGAATCGAGATAAATCTCACTATAGGAGAAAATGTATCTTCATAATCAATTCATTCCTGTTGATTATACCCCTTCGCCACAAGGCGAGCCTTATGCCTTTCTATCGAGCCATCGCCCTTTCGCTTCATTTTGAGAACCCACTTGTTCCCAATAGCTCTGCGTCCTTTTGGAAGATCAACCAGTTCCCGAGACTTGGTTTGATTTCATTGACTCCATTTCCTCTTCCATTGCATGAATCCATTTTTCCTTACTAGGGCAATTCAGAACCTCATTAATATTTCTTGGCTCATCCTCATCTTGCGGAGCAATCATAAAAGTTTCCCCTTCAATGTCAAAACGTCGACGGAGAATACTTTGGCGACTTGTTCGCCGTATGGGAGATTGTACACTTTGCACATCATTCCCCATTATGCTCCCACTTGGATTAGACAATAATGATGTCGTCTTATCATGTGGTTGCAATTGAGAATGAGTTGAATTCAATTCATCACTTCTCATATTAGTCCCACTTGGACGAACTCCACTAATATCATTATCTTGATCCAAGGTTTCAAATGTAGTAATCCTCACCTATTTCGCCCTTCTTAGGAAATTCATCCACTAAGAATGTGACATCCCGTGATTCAAATTCAGTTATACTCCCATTTTCCCGCTCACCTATGAACACATACCCTTTCGAGTGTTCCGAGTATCTCATGAAAATACTCTTCTTTCCTCTCGGGACCCAATTTCCCAAACTTGTGAGAGGACTCATGAGTATAGGCAGCACAAACCCATGGCTTAAGAAAACTTAAGTCCGGTTTTCTACCCGTCCATAACTCATATGGAGTGGAAGTAACGATTTTGGAAGGCACCCGATTAAGTATATAGGCAAAGAAGTTAACAAAAGCATCACTCCAAAAAGTGATAGGTAAGTTAGCATGCGCCATCATGGACCTAACCATTTCTAGTAGGGTTCTGTTTCTTCTCTCCGCAACACCATTCTGTTGAGGAGTATATGGAATAGACAACTGTCTTTCTATTCCTTTTTCACCACATAATTTTCTGAACTCATCGATAAATATTCTCGACCTCGATCGGATCTCAATGCTTTTATTTTCTTGTCTAATTGATTTTCTTCCAAGTTCATAAACCTTTTGAAACAACTTAATGCTTCGATTTATGAGAAATCAAATAGACATATCCGAATCGAGTATAATCATCTATAAAAGTGATGAAATAAACAGCCCCATGCCTTCCTCTCACATTCATTGAACCACGTACGTCGAATGGATTAAATGTAGAGGAAATTCAGCTCTTTTACCTTTTCCAAATGGTTTTCTTGTCGTTTTCCCTACTAGGCAATACTCATATATGGGCAAATCGACTTTTTCAACGTTGCCCAACAAGCCCTCTTTGGCCAGTCTATTCATACGATGTTGGCCAATATGGCCAAGTCTAGCATGCCACATAATCACATCATTATCATATGAAGTAGAAGACGTGAAACAAGGGAATAACAAATATTGACATCACTACGGTCAACATTTAGTACAATAAAACCATACAGAAAATGACCACAACCATAGTAGTTTGTATCCAAATACAAATCTACACCGCTATTACGGAAGTTCACACTAAAAACAAGCTTAACCAACACCAAAAACACACTTAAATTTCGACGAATCTCCGGAGCATATAGAACATCATGTAGGAACAAGGTGCGTCCACCACGCATGTTCAATTGGCAGTGCCAATCCCTTTAACTTCATCTCTCGGAGTTATTTCCTACATAGATCCACTTAGTTCCAGTTGGTACTGTCGGAATTCCACGAAGGATCCTCTATCCTTCGCTACATGGTCTGTTACTCCCGAATCTACAATCCACAAAGGATTGGATTCAGCCAATAATCTGAGAACTTGACACATAAGCAAAGTTCTCAAATGTACAAGAGGTGTTTACATTCTTTGGCTCACGACAATCGCGAGCATAGTAACATCTCTTGTCACAATTGTAACATTTCACCTTGGACATTTTCTTCACTTGAGGACGTTTTCCTCTTGTGTGTTGGTTAACTCTTGATTTCTTATAATAAGGACTTGATCCTTTGCATTCCCACATATTGAACGAATCAATACGCTTGCGCTTAGAGCTCAAAGCCCTTTCGAGCTAGAACCAAGCATTGCAAATGTCTATTCTCGGCTCAAATGCCGTTAGGCGGTCCTCTCGCTAGCTCAAGGTGGCGCACGGCATTCTCAAGATTTTCCATAATATAGTCAAGAGCTTCTAGTGCTTCTTGCTTTTCCAGCATATATTGAATTTTCATATTCAATATTTCACAATTGTTGCCGTTCATATCAAGCAATTACGTTCTTAGTTGCTGAAACCATCAATCGAACACATCGACATATATGCACGAATAATTAATGCCTATCATTTATGCATCCACTTTGCACAGACCCATCATATCAATGAACAATTTCAAGTAAGGTTTCAGAATCAAAAAGTCACTATGTTTCCAATCATCCTCCAAAAATCCTAACTCAAAATTATTATTAATATAATTGTCTTATGCAAAATAAATTCTATGAAGTTACAAAAACTTCTATGAACTACCCAAGTCAACAATAACAGAAAGCAAATAATATCTAACATCCAATAGAATAATAATGCTTTCACATAATACAACAATCAATTACACTAAGTAATATATTCAAAGAAGAAATATCAACATAGAAAGAGATATTCACACTTAAAAAACATCTCAAACTAATCTAAGAAATAAATAGGGAATGTCCCTTCTAATCTATTAGTCAAAATATCTGAGAAATTTGTAGGCACATTTGCCAACCATGGAAAAACTTTTGGAGTGCTCTCATGTCGCCTCCAAGGCGCATTCACTCTGCGCCATGTGGCGCTCAATCTAAGAGTTGAAGTTTTGGTTAACTCAACCCTATAGTACTCTCTAACAAAAGCTACCATTGGCCTCCTATAACCCGGGACCACGTTGACCTCCCATAGCCGATCTAACACTGCTTGCCATTCAGGTGGAAGAGTGTTCATCAAAGCCGGCACATTCTCAAAATCCGGCATAAGATAACCATTACAGATGATTTCCTGTATCATCTGATTGACCCTGACCACGTGTGATACTAAATCACCGTCATGCCACCGATAATCAGCTAACTCTGTCATCAGCCTTTTAAGTCTTGCTTTTCCTTCGTCCGTTCTCGGGATTGCAGGTATCCGTGCATAACGCATCATAGTTCCCGCAACAAATGCGGAACTAAAAATGGATCACTTATAATCCACAATAAACAAAATGGAAAATACATAATTTTCCATGATTCATGCAACAAATGCAGAATAAAAAATGGACTACCTCTAACCCACAGACATAATTGAAAAATAAGCAAATTCCTTTTTTTTTTTTTTTTTTTTTTTTTTTTTTTTTTTTTTTTTTTTTCGGGTCAACGGTCGTTGGTCAACGGTAAACCGTCGTAGGTCAACGGTCAACGCCGGTCATCGGTCACCGGTCTTCGGGCTTGCCGGTCGGACCGGGTCGGACGAACCAGACGGGCACGTGCCGCGCCCGTGCGTGGAATGACGTCACGTAGACGTCATCCGGCACGTGCGCGGCATGCGCCGAGCCGATGCGGGTCGGGTCGGGTCGGGTCGCCGGCCGGTGACCGGCCGTCCAACGGTCTTCGGCGATGACGTCATCGATGACGTCATCCCGGCGGTTACCGTGACGTCACGGTGACGCCGGCACGCGTCGGTTCACCGACCCGCGTGCGCGTGCCGGTTCGCCGGCGGCGGCGTCGCGCACGTGCCGATCCGTCACCGGCGCGTGTGGCGCACGCGGCGGCCGAGCCAGCGCTTCGGGCGCGTGGCGCCCACGCGCAGCGGCAGCCCGGCCGCGCGTGTGGGCGCGTGCGGCGTTTCCGGCGGCGGTCGACATGTCGACGGACTCGTCTCGACGAGATCTTTCACCCTATGCCTTCAGATATTGATTTCGACTTATGGAAACTCGAAAAAATGGATGAACGGTGCTCGGGTGTCGGGATTTCTAGCCCCGATCCGTGTCGGCCGAATATTTTCGCAAAAAATCAATCATAAAACATGAAAGGGTCGGGAAAACATGAACTAGGGCTCGATACCAATGTTGGGAATGTCGGATTCCCAAAAATCGGATTCGACACTAAATCGAACCCCTAAAACGAATGCGGAAGACAAGCCCGGGAAAAACATGTATCACCGATCCTAAAGCACACCACGGAATCGAGCGTACCTTGTTAGCCACAGATTAAACACCAATGTTGAAGATTGAGGAAGAGAAACCGATCCTGTTCGATCCGATGACGTCAATTGGCCTTGTAGGGAAGATGGCGTCGCCGTTTGCGCACTTTTTCTTTTGGAGGAGAGAGGGAGAGGAACGTACGTTCGTTATGCCGCCAGGTGTGTTCCTCCCTCTCTCTTTCTCCTTTTATATACGTTCCTCCAACGAAAGGAACGTACCCCTTCATCCATGGGCCCTAATCTTGTGGGCCGGCTTTTAGGCCCAACATGGGCGGACGGGCCTTAAGCCCATCACATAAAACCATCACATATAAATGTTTATCACCGCCACCTTCAGCGAGAAGGAGACGAGGGTGGTGATGAGTCCCGGACCCAAGAATTGGGTCGAGCTTACAAGTTTTAGATCTGGTTTCGGCACAGCTCGATTGGAGGCAACATGGGCCTCAGTGATGGTGGTTGTAAATGAGTTTCCGTGATCGATGATTGTTGCCGACCTCAAGTGTGGAGGTGCGCCATTGAGAGAGAGAGAGAGAGAGAGAGAGAGAGCAATTCTGAATGCAAGCAGAGCCAACAAGCGCGACTTTGGTGGTGCGACGACCGTGCAGAGGCCAACGGAATGCTTGCCGGAGGCGTGGTTGAGGTGATTGACAGCTCCAGTGGTGGCGTGGCGGTGGAAGTCGAGGCTGGGAAAGAGAGAAGGCTAAAGTAAGAGAGAATGGATAGGGTTTTCTCTTGGTTGGTGTTTGGGCAAATCTAAAGACTAATCTAAATGAAGACTATAGGTTGAGTACATTGGTCACAAGTGATGCCTATACTTTTGCCTGAAATTCAAATTGTTAATCTATTGTTTTTTTTTTTAGTTTAAAAACATCCCTCTTCTTTTTAAAATGCGTCATAGTTCATCCCTCGATCGGTTCAACGATGTGGGTTATTTTCACTTTTTCTAAGCATTGACTCTCCCTTTCGATCGGGACACGCTGATGACAGATTTTGCTCATATGGCATTAACGCTCTTAAATATTTTTTGACTTGAAACTTATTTTTTTCCGATTTTTTAAATGTTGCCTCTTCCTTTGACCTGGACGGTTTAATCGTGGACTTTGATGACGTGAAGTCAACCCGGCGAAGTATCTTCTTCTTCTTCTAAAATGTAATTTCTAAATATTCACTCACGATCACCCTTTGCAACCATGGCCGTGACTCAAAAGCTCAAGTGGTGATGATGGCTTCGATCCCAGATCCCAAACTAGAGCAACCATGGCCGTGAGTTTCGAAGTCAGATGTGGCCATGGTGGGCGCGAGCTTCGAGCTCGAGTGACTAGGGTGGCTGTGTTGAAAACACTTATCATGATCAATTTCACTCTCACCATCAAGAGATCTTTATTGCTACTTATTTTGGGGCTAGTGTTGCGATATGACTTCTTTATTGGTCCTCTCTTTCTCTCTCTCAATTATTTAGTTTTCTAGCTTTTATATATACTGATGGGCACATTATAGGTTTAAGCGGCTCATAACATCACACGTGCCTTCCACGTCCATATAGCAATTTGGATCCATGTTAGCAAAATTTGATTGGTAAAATAAAAAAATTAACAAGTGAACTAAATGTTTTAAGTATAACAACGTTTTTGAATAAAAAAGAAGTAAGAGAGACGATTTTGGATTTTGGACAAAAGTAGAAAGACCCCTTTATCCCTTGACCTTGCCCGGTTGACATCAATTAACCAACTCACTGTTATTATCCACATTCAAACCGCAAAACTACTACTAATTTTTAGGTCGGACAAGGCCTTTGAGGGACAACGTAGGATTATCACATGTTCAAAAATCAATAAAACGCTAGCAACCTCAGAGATTTTCTTTTCCTGCCAATACTTACTCACCAAAAAAAGACGCGTCAAAGTTTGTAGCATTGTTCTTTTTGGCAAGCTAGTTTGTCTTGAACACCTAACACAATCTTATCGGTTATTGAAAATTAAAATAATGCTAAGGATTGCATGTCGTTACGAACATAATTTTGGTTAAAACTCTAAATTCCTAGATTACTTTCTTTAACAAGAAAAAATTATAGCCCAGCCACAAAGTGAGATATTTGAATCGAACAACCATATATTGCAAGTTCCAAGAACTTTCAAAACATGAAAAGCCCACTCCACCATTTTCGCTGCGTTTGAGGATGAAACTAGCCGTGGGGGCTCTGTACAATCATCGGAACGTTCAACAACATCATCGCTTCGTGTCAAGCATTCTCGGACCGGAAGTCCCCCATGCATATGCACACGTCCCAAACCGTACGGCATGCAAAGATTGCACGAAAGATGATAACGAGCACGAAATTCGATTCATTCTCGTAGTTTCATGAGCTAAAAGGACGCTCGACCCGGTTTGACTGGCCTTGGACTGTACTTGATTTTGTCCCTGAATCGATTAAACTACGGAAACTTTTCCATGCACGAGACGAAGAGAAAAGGGCCACCATGGGAATGCTCGTGGTCGGGGTGGGGGTCCAAAGCTTAGGGTTTTGCTCGACAATGTCGGCCACGAGAGAGATGCTTCCCTCATTTCCCTACTCGCAGAAAAGACATGGTTTTCCTGTCTTTCACAAAATTTTGTAGGGCGAACAAGGGGGTTTTTTGTTTCGAGTGTCCTAAAAAAGAGAGACTATATATATAAACATATATGTTTTCCTAGGGCAAGAAATCAAGGTGGCAAAGGGCTTTTTCATGGACCAACCGGCAAGGACTTGTTGTGAATCGGGCGTCGTCTTCGGACTTGGGAATAATCCATGGTAAAATATTGGGTCGGGTCGGCCCCCTCCACCCATTCTCTCCATGTCCCTCTCTTGTCCTTCCCATGCGTCATCGTCGCCGGTTCTCTGCCCCGAGCGTCATCCCCACCTGGGACATATCACATCAAACCCACAAAAAAAAAAAAAAAGACTTGTTTAGCTTGTCGTTAATCTATACCCGATCATTAAGTTAATGATATCAATGGAGATGATGTTGGGAGTTGGTACGATGAGGTCCGCTTGAAACACGTTCCTCATGTTATGTTCGCAACCTCTGGTTCTCGCTCAGCTTGTCCTTACAAGGAACCGTCACTGGCTAAAAAGAATGATAAACAATCTGATCTCATCGATTGTAGCAACGGTTTTCTGGGTCCTAGGTTAAATTAATTACTGGTCGTACACGAAGTATGTTCCTTATTCAAGCTGGTCCCCATGCAGATCTTCCAAGTCATTTCGTTATTCGTGTTTTAATTGTTCCGTGCTAGGCGGATGCATGAGAAGTTCAATGAAACTCGAGATTAAAGCGATCTAAGCTACACTTTATACGTAGGTTTCCTCTTCCTATATTCTAGCTAGAGAGGTAATTCATCTATATCTCTATGTAAGCTATGGTCCCAAGTTATGAATACGTTGTGATAAGGACCGATGATGCGACCACAACAAATTTTTTCATGTAGGCGGTTAAATTGTAGCTTTGCTTATATCACGTTGTTCCTGATTCTGATAATCACACATGTCATTAGTAGAAGGATAACAACTTGCTTTATCAACTAAAAAACAATGAAAAATAGCAAAAAGAAACATGTTATTTGCCCTTTGCATGGTTGTAAATAATTTATTTTAGACTACAAAGAGAAAATATGTTCACAAGCTAAACATGAACTTGGGCTGACACGCCTCATGACAGTTATTTTCTCTTTAAAGGAAAAAAGTCGAACAATGTCATGTTTGAAAGGGAAACAAGGCCATAGTACCCTTGGACATTAAAATAGAAGACAAGCTTTTAATATTTTTTTTTAATATAAAGGATCTACAGTGCTAGCCAGCCATGAACCAAGCGCTTATGTAAAATGAATCTAGTGACGTGTGACCGATTTTATATATTTCAACATTTCCACATCTTTATCCTATTATTTTTTAGAAATAGTGAAGATCATAACATACAGTCATTCAACAACATGTACAAATGAATAATTTCGAGTCTTGAATCTGTGATAAAGTACTTTCTACGATGATGTGCTAAATTGTTAGCGGAGGAATATTCACAAATGAACCTCATTTGATGATTCAAGTAGTCTTGGTACATCGAACTTATTTTGTCAATTTGCTTTTGTGTCTCTAGTGTTACTCGGCGGTTCAGATGCCGTGATTTGGTGAAAGTAATAGGAGGAGAAAAGAAAATGTGGAAGAATGCTTCACAAAAAGGAATCTAGCAATATGTTAGGATGCGATCCATGAGAATTTAAAATTAACTAATTACCCGATTTATCTTCTTTCTGCTTTTGCGCCGCCAAAGAAACTTCTTTGTCATTTCCTTTTATCTGTTCCCATTTGAAAGCGAGATGAAAAGACGGAAGTTAAAGTTGAGCTTGCATATATATGAAAAGTACCATTAATTAAGCTGGAAAAAGGAACTAATGTGAACAATGAGCTTCTCAGTTAGTTTGGTAGGATTGCTCACCGTGACTTGCTCGAAGAGTCTGAGCTTTCTTGGCGAATTGAGAGTAGCAGGCAGCTGAGCATCTTGCGCTGGACTCTCAGTTAGTTTGGTAGGATTGCTCACCGTGACTTGCTCGAAGAGTCTGGGCTTTCTTGGGGAATTGAGAGGAGCAGGCAGCTGAGCATCTTGCGCTGGACAACATTACCAAGCAAACCTATGTTCACATGGCAGCACAGAGAGAGAGAGAGAGAGAGAGAGAGAGAGAGAGAGAGAGAGAGAACCTTGCTGAAGAGAAGGCAGCGCATGAACTCGGTGAGAAGCGTAGGACAAGGTTAGAACGAGCATGCTCAGGCTAAGAATGCAAAGCCTCGCGGGAATAACCATCGAATCCATCTCCGTCTCAATGGTAGACTTGCATATGCGAGTGAGTTTCTTAAGCAGGCGACTGGTCTGAATAAATACTGGTGCGAGAGAGAGAGAGAGAGAGAGAGCGACAAAACACAGAACACAAAACGCAGAGTTCGAAAAGAATAACAAGAAAATCTACGCCTTAGCTTCGTTTTAGGAGGTTTTCACGCAGTTTTGAGTTGCGTTATGTCCCCAACTCATTGTGGGGTCAGTGTGGCCTTAGGGACTCACAACATTTTTTTTTCCTACACGCTTCCCTATCAACACCTTATGCCAACATTTGCTTCATCACATTCCGTGGGTCAGTCTTTTCACTAGGATGTTGTTCACATCCTCTCATTTTAGGGGAAAATGATGAGGATGCTGCGTCCGTTGACAAAATATCTAATGATTTAGGTTTTTTTTTTATTTGTAGGTGTATTAATCAACAAAAAGTATCCTAATCATCTGCCATTAACATTTAGGCACCTGTGTTTATTTGTAGACACATAAAAACGCCAATGCCCCCCTTGACATCGCCTATAGATCTGGTGAATGGGACCTGTAATGCACCTCCTAATTCAGTTTGATCAATTGATATTTCTGATACCGATATATCCAGTTAACGAAGCTAGCACCTCCCTTTTTCTCTAGAATGATCACATAGATCTTGTCGTGGTTGTTAACATCCTTGGATCGAGGATCTCCATGCTTCCGCAACCTAAATTTGAGGTTGTGGGCTCTTAATGGCCAGTGACGGACGGATGTGGTTACATTAGATTACTGAGGTCGCGGTGGCACCCTATTCTTGGACACACATGCATGCGCACCCACAAACATAGGCCCCTTGCCACGGTTAGGCAACGGGAAATGATTGTCGTGGCCAAGCAAGCGTTTGGAAAACTGGGTTTTGAGGTTTTAGGTGGTTGAGCATAGGATGTCACAGGATTGTACTACGAGAATTGATGAAATCTGGATCCTAAATTATGAAAATGAGAATGGAAAACTGTAATTTCAAAGTGAAGAGGTGCAACCTGGTCAAAAGAGAATGTGAGGATGGTCAGGGCAATCTTTTCGATGACCACATTGGCGGGACCAAGCTGTATATCAGGCTTAATTCCAGCTGTGTCTAGAGAGACTTTTCGGGCACTTGCCAACTGGCATCGCAAGGCTTTGGTCGAAACCGTGTCCATTTTCGTGCAACTTCAATTGTGCACACGGGTAACCCTAGAAGCAAAGCGAGCCCGACCCTGCAAAATGCGTTGAAAACACAAGAACGAGAGCAGGCGCAAGAATAAAAATTGAAGAAGTAGTATTTAATTTCAAATTAAAATGGAAAATCACCATCCCCAACTAGGCTGCTGGCTATCATTAATAATTCAAATTAGGAGACCAAAAAGCAGAAATTTGATGCCAGTGTTATGACAGAAGAGGGCAGGTTCCCTTTCTTGCAGGCGACGTTCTCTGCTCTTTTTCTTTCAAGGGCTTAGCCTCAGCAGTGTATGATAATCGTCAAGAAGAAAAAACAAGATCAGATGCCCTTTCATGTCATGGTGACTTGAGCAAGAGTCTTGAGTTTGGTCAATAATAGCTTATTTGCCAATTACACTAGGAATATAAAGATAGGATAGCTTGTAGTCCGTTTGAGAAGGATTATATGAACTAGAATATTGATAGATAAGAGTTTTTGCCAAATGGAAGTATAAGCTATAACCGCGTTAGGTGGTTTGCTTCTTTATCTCTGTTTAGACCAAAAATATATGTTAAGAGATTTTACATAATCACATAAGACATCATGAATAATGCCTTTTGTCCTGTTTTTCTAAGTACCTCTTGCTTTATCCTCCAATTTTTTAAGATCCGAAGGAGACATTGTTGGGTGAGGTTGGAGACCATGAATAGTGATGATGAACATAGCCCTAAATCTACTCAACAGGGGTGAGCAAAAGGAACCGTCTGAACTAGCTGGTTCTAAGCGATACTCTTGTGGTCTTATTTCAAGTTTTGACTCTTGACTCTCTCTCTAGATTTGTTTTTGGCCAATTGTGATCACATAGAGACCTCTGCAACAATGGATAATTGCTACGACCTCCAAAGCTTCCATTTTTACTCTTCTTCAAGAATGTAAGTAGCACACAGAGTTTTTGTGCTTACTGGTTTTAGCAAAGAGAAAATGTAAGGTTCCATTCAAGCAGAACTAAATTTTGCTTTCTCTTACTTTTCATCAATCTTGATTCAATTTCCTTTCCTCTTGAACAAAAAAAAAAAAAAAAAAAAGAAAGATATGTTGCTGGTTCCATGGACCCACTTGGAAATTGAAGCAAATTGGTCAGTCTGCTCCCAAGACTAGGTGTGATGCTCCAGGTACGTTAAGTGCTACATGTGTCATATTAAATTTCTTTCCCATTAATTTATTCGTAAGCAGAAACAAGATTAAATAATTAACAAGTTATGTCATTATCTCACATACTTAATAATGAACATAGGCATCACTTACAAAATACCCCATAATAGAGAACACATGTGAAGGTTTTGATTACTCCTATCTTCACTACCATACCCTCACTCTCAAAAGCCTGCCTATACAACACTGATCCGAAGTTTAAGGATCAATAAACTCCCCCAATGCCAGTTCTTGGCAACATAACTAGGAGGACCATCAAAACTTCTAAGTAGTTCCATCCAATCACCACCAAACATCAAGTATCGGGCTACAAACCGATGGGAAACCCATTGGGCAAGTCCTACATCGACCCACTATGGTAGTACACTTGATATATGTAAGAATCATATTAGGTAACACAACCTCCTTATACTCATACTCTATGTGTGCCAGGGCTCCAAAAAGCGGTGGTGATGGAAGGGCCATCCTACATGTTTAAAAAAATTAAAAGAATTGAGCCTAAATCTAGCAAGTGAAATCTCTAAATCTAAAATAGGAGTTTACTTTCGCACTTGCCCTGGCATAACAATCACAAGCATTTGGAGTAACGTAATTAATGCATGAGCACACATCTTACCTTTTTTGCGAGTGCCTTATATGAATGTATAGTATTATCTACTCAATGCATATGTAAGTTATATAATTTCTTGATGCATCAGTATCATTTGGTGCTTTATCAATAAGCATATATGTATACTTGTTAGCATGCACAATCTTTTTCACTTCTCCTTTCCAACACTCCTGGGCATCTTGATACACGAGCCATCCCACAATGTATCCACGGGACATCTCGCCATACTCATACATAATCTTAAACACAGGGCATCTTGACTTTCGAAGCATCCTAAAACACTCTTAGTGGTATCTCGACACATGGGGTGATGTCATCACCCTCACGTGAACAACACTTTTTTTTTTTTTTTTTTTTTTCAATATTCAATGTTATCAATCGACATTAATGCACGTGAAGATGATCAATATCAACATTCAATGTACTGCATTATTTCACTTAACCATATTCCACATCAACATTTTATGCATTGCGTCATTTTACATAACTATCGTTAAATGAACATGTTTAACATCAACATTCTATGTATACTTTCCTCAAATATAATGAATATGCATTTATTAAATTATGATGCTTAAAATCACATGAAAGACTAAGATATCTAGATAATAGAAAGCATGAGAAAAGATTTTTTTTTTTTTTTGGAATTTTGATAACGTTAAAATCAATAACTTTCCTGATTCGGTAACTTGCTAAAATTGGCAATTCCGCATTCAGTAACTTTTTTGATTCTGTAATTGGTAACTCCCCCAATCAGTAACTTTCCCAAAGCGATAATCGGTAACTTGCCTGATCGGTAACTTGTCGGATTTGGTAACTTATTGGAATAAGTAATTTTCTCATTTTGTGCCATATTTACACTAATTTTACCAAAATACCACAAATCATCAAAGAATTAACTTATACTTCTTATTATAACAAATTAAATCATCAACACAAAACTCAACATACCATCATCAAAATTTACACAAGTGAGGAACCCAACATGTTATCACCAAACTTACTCACATGTTCATAAAACTTAATAAAAGTAAACACACATCGAGCAACTAAGTCAAGTACTTATTAAAACAACCTAATCTAGCACCTAGAGTTTTTACTTATCTTGATCATAGCTTGCATAAAGACAAAGCATTAGTTTTCTTTCAAAGTAAAACAAAACCAAAATTAATGATTTTTCTCTTGAAAGCGACAAACACATTTAAGAAGAGTGGAGGAAATTAATGAGTTTTTCTCGTTCAAACCCGGAAACAAAATTAAGACTTTAATAAAAAATGCACATGGGATCTTTTGCTTTTACTCTTGGAATTGAAAGTGAAAATTGAAAGGGAAGTGGAGAGTGATTGGTGAAGTAATGGAGTGGGGCATTCTCTTGGGAATTCTCTTTCCCTTTTCGATTTATACATGGTCAATACAAAGAATGAAAGGAGATGAGTTAACCATGGTTAGTTAATTTAATGCTTATAGGTTGAAATTCATTGAATCAAAGAATAAAGAGGGTAAGTATTCCAATAGAATTTCTTCATGTGACTCCTAGGTGAATAACTTAGGCATATAACGCATTCTCATAAGCTAAGAGAGGAGATATTTAGGAGGGATTCATCTCCTTTAGCCAAGTAAAGAAGGGAGTCACCCCCAGTACTAATAAATTAGAAGTTAAATATAAAGGAAATAAGACACGATATCAATAAAGGCTAAGTTCAATGTCTCAACTTGCTGATGGAGAAAACTACAAATATAAGTTTAGAGTGAGACTTACCGATGGAAGAGGGAGCCAAAAGAATAACTTTCCAAGGAGTTTTTTCGGTTGAAAAACTAAGAATCAAGGAAATTAGTTTATAAATAAGAAAACCAATTATCCCTTCTAAATACCAATAAATTCGAAAAATATTTTGAATCTATCAAAATGGTTAGTAAAACTTTCCAAATATAAGGAGATAATTAACTTAGTAAAATTTTAACCCATTGCTCAAACATAATAATTACATTAATTGGTTGCCAAATTTTCTCATGGGTAACAGTGATGGCAACCAAATTCCTACGTATTAATAAATGTAGGAATGTCTCGGATGTTATACTAGGTGGGTTGTACTCCTGTTCCACAATCGGGAATTCATCTAGTTCAGTTCCTGGTCCAGGGTGGAAATTGACCCACCTCGAAACCCATCACTCCTACCACTTGGTATGTGATGTGGATTTATTTAACATAGAATTGCCACGTACAAAGTAGAAGCTGATGAAAGTTCAGGCCAAAATTAAGTTTCAATATGAAATTGGCAATTTTTAAGGGAATTGGGCCGTGAAGAAAATGATTTAATGCTTGTCTTTAGCAATGGAATCTTTTTGGAAAATAGTTTTATTTATCAACAAAAATGGAGGGAAATAAAGATTATTCTTTGGCTCGAATGAAGTTGCAGTATCTCCTTCACTTTAGCATGGAAAGCATATAAACTCCATTTGTTTCGTGAAAAATAAAAAATTTTGAAAAATTTCCTAAAAATGATCAATTGAAATTATTAATTAATGTAAAATGTTTTTAGTGTTAGCGACAATTTATATTTTTTGTTATTCATTTTTGTGAGTGATACAAGCGATTATTTTAAAGAAAATATTTACAAAATTTTTTATATTCCGCAAATCAACGGACCCTAACAATGAAATTGTCATTAGGAGCCTTTCGTGGGTTTAGTACCGAAGTCTTCAAATGGAGAGGGACGTACAAATGAATTATGCTATCGAAAGTGGCCGTCTTGCTTGATGATCAGCTCAAGCCCAACTTCCCGCGCAAGATATGGGCCTGACTTCCTAAAGGGCTCGACTTTATTTATTTTTCCAAACGAGGAAAAACCTTTACAAAATTTACCTTTAATCAGACTTAGAAGGGAAAAAGGGTACTCGTTTACTTTCATGGCAAAATTTAGGATATTACTCAAATCCTAAAATGGAATAATTATATGCAGGCTTACGTATCAATATTTATATATTTTAAAAGGTTTTAAGCGTGCTAAAAGCCAAATTGTATATAATGAAAATCTTTCCAAAAAAGGGCAATTACTCAAAACAAATCATAGCAGCAACAGATAACAACTGCAAATGCTTCTTTCCTATTGAAAAGAAAATGGCACGCATTTACCCCATAAGCGCCTGAGTGTTTCCATCTCATGTTGCCGGTCGGATCATTTGACCCCTATCTGGGCGCTCACATGATCCGCCGGCTAAGGTCTGTTGAATTGAACTCGCGCCGGGTGCATGTAGGAGAATTTTCGGAACAACAAATAGCCAAAAAAGATGTTGGAAATGTTCAACTTATAAGCCAATTAGAGAGGGAGAACTTGCTCTCTAGATTGATCAATAAATCACTGATGAAAAAAGGACGCCTGAAAGACCAAAAAGAATTCAGACTAGACATGATCTTCTTCTACATCTCAGTCCAGCAGCAGCCAAAACTCAAAAGCATGGACCAAAAGTCCCGCCAAATCAATGTTGATATCCCGAGTGGACAAGCAAAGGGACAAACAAAAGACAGTGGTGAACATATTGTATCTACAAGCAAACCTCAAAGAACGTAATAATCTTTTCAGAATCTACAGCAGAGAAGTCCATTCCTCCAGCCCCTGTGCCTCCGGAAGATCCTCCGATCGGCTTTCGCCATTCTCACAGGACTGCTGTTCCATTCGTTCTGCAATCTGCGCCCAACAATCATGATCCGTTAAGAAGATTAGAGACTCATGGCTCTAGTAATGAGCCAAAAGAAGAACAAAACAAATCGTTTAACTTGTAGGCTATGTTTACACAGGGAAGGCGAAGGATCTGGTGCTGGTTGTGCTGCCGTCGGATCTTAGTGAAAGGTTGCCTGAATATGCGATGGGCCCAGAGTAAGTTATGAGGCTGGATACGGGGCCTGCCATTGAGAAACTCGATTCCCCGCTAAAAGTATCAGCCAGACGCTCTGTTTGACTATCGGAAACCCCGTCATGTTTCATCTTATTTCGAGTCTCGGTGGTATGAATTTCCTCTCCACTCGTCGATGCAGGGGCTGAAGCATTGGAGTCGGAGGGAGTGCTTCTGCGTTCTGCCTTGTTAGCTTGGCGAGCGTCCTTGGTTCCTCTGGAAACGGGAGGGCAAGACACTTGGTTGGCTTTGCAATTATCCGGCACTTTCTCGATGTGGCTGTGGTTCAGAGAATCTTCTGAATTAGAAGCTGAAGAGGGGTATCCAGTGGTTGCACTTGCATCTTCCAAGCTACCTCGAATTACTTCACTTGCAGATGTCAAAGCGGCGGCATCTGTCATCTGTTCTGAGTATGACTCCTGCAGAAGTGCCGGCCTAACTGTTATAATTAGATCACTTGACATAGGACAACTATAACTAAAAGGCAAGGTGCCGAATTTTTGGTAACGAGATTATCATATCATAACATATAAATAAGTCACATTGGTGTTGAACAGGCTTCCACATCGAAATATTTCTGATGCCAAGATACTCAGAGGAAGGTTCTATTTAAAGATCCGACCAGTGGCAGCCACAGGCCCAGGCCTGAGAAAGTATAATTATTTTAGCAGATGAGAGTCGTTTACACCGCATCGTAGGACCAGAATAATTTGCTTTCGTTTTGCAGAGTCTTCACATCCGAGCACTGTCAGTGAAGATACTGCAGTAGTTTTCTCCAAGGAGTACAGGACTACATACCTTAGAAGAAGGAAGTCCGATTCCATTGCAGACATTATCAGATGAATTGCAGAGTAGAATTTCCAAGGCTACATCTTTCGCTTTGGACTTGGCATCCGCAACGTCATCTGCCGTTATTTCAGTCGGTACTAAATTTGCTGGAACATGTGGCTTAACAGCATTCTCAAAGTAATGATATTCTGAACAGTTCAAACAGTTTGCAGCGGAGAAATGATCATCGATCCGTCCATATGATAAGTTGCTCTCCTTATCCTTGCCACCAAGAAAATTGTTACCGGGGCCTTTGTGCCTGTCAGTTTCAGACATGAGATTTTCATGAGAATCAACGCCTTCATCAATGCAGATGTCCTTGACTTTAAGGAAAGAGCTCTCCCCGTAGCAGATCATCAACTCAGGGACTCGTAAATCTTTGTCATTTCTATACACGAGATGATCCATGTCCTTCTTCGCCAACCTTGTTTCTGCAAAGGAAGGGCCACTCAGCTGACTCCTATTTAGGATGTCGAATTTCTCCGTGTCACGAGATTTCAATACTGACCAGCAGCTGTATCCGTTGCTCTCAATACTTTGACAAACTGGAACCTCTTTCACTGCCCTCGACATCACGTGGGACTTCTCAAGGGCTTGCCGCCGTGATTTACTTTTCCTGGCTGATCTTCTTTTCAGTATAGGCTCTCAAGAGAAGGCCAACTGGATGCAGGACAACACATCATTTTCAGAACGAATTAAGATACCCAATATCAGGAACGCATTGAGTAAGAGGGTGTCGACCTTAGGCAATGGACAAGGCAGAAAAAAGAAAACCAGAGCGAGAATGAACAAAGTAAAACAACAGACTTCATGGTCAAATAGTCAATGAAATTCCGGAAGAATCGTGCGGAGCATCAAAAGATATTGCGACTCTGTTGATCACCCATGAAGGCAGGTTAGAGCCACAGGGGCCATAAAATTGGGTGAACTTTCGAAACCAACTGTTGAATTAAGTACGTTTTAATACTATCTTTTAAAAAAGAACACACGATGTGCGGGAGTTCTCTTTTTTTAAATTGCAAATAAGTAGATGATGCCAAATCGTGAAGCCATCACCTCGCAGACTTGCACTCCAACGAAGAGCACATACTGCTCTAGAACTCCGAACTCAGCTGTAATACAAGAGGGAACATCCACTACAGGGGAAGAGAGAGAGAGAGAGAGAGAGAGAGAGAGAGAGAGCACATCATGTAATACCGCATTGTCTCCTGACTTTTCTTTGGGTTGTGCAGGTTGACACTAAACAATTGGTATATTAGAAAAGGCATATTGCAGGGAGTTTTTCAGAAAAGCTAAAAAGAATAAAGGGTCCAACCAATTTCCAGCGACTGTGTCAGAAATAAACTATAAAAAGATCCATTACCCTGAAAATTTAGTCGTGGTCAAAGGAATGTTAGGGCTTAAACTGATCATCACTATTACAAATCAAACCGCGATGCATGAATCCACGTTCGTAGACTATTACTGGTTTTTTAGACTTAAACAGGACAAAGGAATAACGGCTTTGGTAGCTTTCCCAAAAGCAACCTAAGCGGGTCAAAAAAGAATGAAAAGGAAAACAGAGTTCAAAAGCTATCCCCAAACAAACTTTCAAAGAGCATAATCAGGGACTCTGTACTGATTTTCCGGAAGGAAAAGTAACCGACAGCTATCCTTCGATTTTAATCCACAAGTACGATACTTCCATTGAAAATATGAAGTAGAATGAGTACAAAGAAAGCTCCAGGACAAGCAGAATCTGATGATTCAGATATGTGAATGATGAGATCCAACATCAGTGCAAATCATGTCTTCTCCTTTTCCTTTTCCCTTTTTTCATTTCTTTCCTGGGTTGTATGCGTTCCCAATGCTCAAGATATGCAGCATACCCAAAAAATAAGCCAGAACAGAATTATCCAGAAACCGAAAAGAAGCCAAAGAGTGGCTGCAGAGAGAGCGAGAGAGAGACCTTAGAAGGAAGAGCAGACATGCTGGTTGATGATCCACCGAGGAGGAGGATTTGATTTGACCGAGAGACGGTTCCTTATCTGGTGCTCTCTGATCCATCTTCTACGTGAGTCTAGGCTGTTCTTGTAGCATGGAGGACAGGAAAGAGGATGGCGGTAACGAGGGACAAAGCAGAGAGTGCACCGCCAAGAAAGAGGAAGTGGTTTGGAGACGAAGTAATAAATGCCCGAAGGACAGATGGCTAGTTGTCAAATATTCTTTCCCTCATGAATCAGCAACAGCTCTTCTTAACTTGCACCTTCCCATAATTTGATTAAAGTATGTTTATGGAGAATTGTTTCGATATTTGAAAAGTTGACGAGAAGATTCTTTTAATAAGTGCATCGAGACGCTCATAGTATCCTAGAAAGTCAACAACCGGGTTTCTTCTTCTATTGTCTTAAGGGACTGAAATTACAGTGAACCTAACAAAACAACAGATTATACGGCTATTGTCCTCTCTCTCTTTCACTCTGTCTTCCGTCAGTGGCCAAATTGTCAGCTATAGCTTTGTGCTGGGAAAATGAAAAATATGGTCCTGAAATTTGACCTAACATGTAATATGGTTCTTGAATTTTTAATTTGTTCAATATGGTCTATGAATTTTAGTTTAATATGCAATATGATTTATGAACTTTCAATTTGTTCAATACAATCTACATCATATAAAAATATTTAATGTTGTCCCAGAATTTGAATTAACGGAGGGATAATATTAAACATTCATATAGTTTAAGGATTAAGTTGAATATATACCAAAAGTTGAATGATCAAATTAAAAGTTCAGGGATCACATTACACATTTGGCTAAAATTTATAAACTACATTTAAAAAAAATTAAAAATTTAGAGATCACATTATATATTAAGCCAAACTTTAAAGATCATTTCTTCGTTATATAATTTATCTCCCACCACATCCTCCCGTTTACTTTTTCGTCTCCCCCTTCCTCCTGTTCGCAAAACTTCACCGTCCACTTCTGTCGCTTTCCACGCCCTTTGCCAACCCCGTTTCATGGTTCCCCTCACGTCGGATTTTCCCAGCTGGGTTCCCGGTCACAGCGCCCTAGATTAAGCACCAACCATCATCATTTCCATTAGCCGGTGGAAGTGCCACTTTGAGTGGGGTTCCATTGACATTTGATTACTTCCACTTTCCAGAGAATTATTTCCCTCGCGACAGAACCGCGAAGGGCGTTGACCCTCCAATCCACACGACAAGAACATCGCAGAGAGAGAGAGAGAGAGAGAGAGAGAGAGAGAGAGAGAGGCGGAGCATGTTCATACTTCATAGCCGTCGATCATTTCTTCTTTTCCCCTTTCTTCACGAAATCAATCTCACCTCAATTTCTCCGGGTCCGCTCAAAGCACGTTTATTGACATAAAAGGCTTCACAAGCCCATTGGGAATTGGAGAGTTCAATAAGTCCTTCTTGGAGGAGTTCTCGAGCATTCTCTTTGAGCTAGAATCAAATGATCGGGTTCATTCCGAATGGCTCGCCTTAGTTGGATTGATATCCTCATTCTTTTTGAAAGGAAGGCGGACAAAGAATTCTGGATTTTCCCATAAAGGATGAGAACACTTTTGAGCGAACTCAGAATGGGATTCTGCACATGATGCAAGTAACTTTTGCATGATTGGATCAAGTAGACTCATGTGGATGGAAAAAAGTCTCTGAATATTGACAAACTCAGAGAATTGGTCTCTATATCTAAGACCTTTTCCAGGGATGATGCGGAGTTGAGCAATTTGAGTCATAATGTCCCACCCAATTATCAGATCTTTATTGGGGAGACTGGATCCAAAGATTTTGGTAGTGATAGAACACTGAGGAAAGAATTGGACAGTTATGGGAGTAGTTCGACATTTGTGGAGAAAGTGTCTCCGGAGGCGAGTTGAAGTATCGGACATAAGAAGTCCAATATTCTTCGGGTAGAACTTTGGTGTCCAAAATAGAACAACTTGCTCCGAGTGTCAATAAGAGCAATGACATTAATGGGTTTTGCAAATTTGGAAGTGAAAATTTTAACAGGAAAATGGGGACACTGGGTTTGACTGGAGAATATGTCAGGGGGTTGTGTCGAGGATGCAAGAGATATATGAAAAATCTCTTCAGACTCTGTGTCAGATTCAGTTTCACTGGTAGTTTGGTAAGAAGGAATGACACAAAGAGTTTGTTCTGTTTGATCTTCATCAATAGAGAATAGGGATTCAATATCATCGTTTTCCAGAGAAATCCCAGTTTCATTCTCAATATGATGAATTAAACGATTCTGACCTTTTTTCGCCTGAGGGCAATTTTTGGCAAAATGTTCTCTTTTGTTGCAGATGTAACATCTGTCTGATTTCTTGTGGCCTGTGCGATCTTTTCTTCTTCGCAGGTATCGCCATTTCTTTTTTCTTCGGAAGTGTTTGGAGCCGTGCTTGTACTTCTTGATGTTGAACTTCTTGAAATGCTTTTTCTTTCGGCAATACTTTCCACAATCGCCATCGCAATCGGCTTTGGAACATTTAATCTTCAGCTTTTGGCGAGAACAGGCTGCTTCAAGGTTTTTATCTTCCTTGATGTATGTGCGTACCATCTGACGCTTCAAACAAAGGTCTTCAAGACAAAGGTGGATTTCTTGCTGGATTTCTCCCAGAGGAATGTCTTGTACCCTTTTTGTTTCCCAAAGAAGGATCTTTCAACCATATGGGTTAATTCCTTGGGAATAGAAGTCGGGGAAGACGTGCTTTAGATTTGAATCGGCTCAAGCTGGTAAAAGAGTTTAAGCATCTCTCTGTAATGCTTATCAAGATGTTTCTTCTGGAGAGAACAACATCTTCTTTCAAAGAATTCTCTTCTTTTTAGTTCCACAAGATCAGTGGGTTTCCCCACAAAGAAATGATATAAGATGGTTATGGCATGGCCAAAATCTGGTGACATCAAGAAATGAACTTGGTCCTGGTCGGACACTGATTTCCACCAGGCTTTAAGACTTCCAGTAAATCTGGTGACAAAGTTATAAAGAACATCATTCATATCATGGTTGGTGATAGATCGAGTGTTCAACCAAGTATGAAATTCTTCAAATCTTTTACGGCCATTTATGATAAGGGATATCATCAATGGTGAAAAACTGTTTTGATGCCATGGACACATGTTGTCCGGTATTATTCGAACAACTTCGGATCGAATAATTGGATTCCATTTCAATGTCTGGAGCTTGGGGGTCGGCCATAAAGATGGATGAAGTGATTGGTGGTTCATGAGGGGAATCACTATGAGGATTCGAAAAAGATGAGGAGGATGCAAGGGATACTGAATCTGGTTCTGATTCAGAGGTATCGGGGAATGTTTGTTCTGCCAGGAGAATTGATTGGTCAGGAGCTTCAACTTGTTCCTGATTACCCAAATCCTTTAGAAAGGATTCTAGAGGGTTTGAAAGCATCATTTGTTCTGGTCTTTCTCTGATACTAACAGAGGCAGTGGGAAAAGAAGAGGTTGGAACAACAAAGGTTGGTCTTTCAGGAGAAGCAGAAGAGGTTGGCTTTTCCTTTTCTTTTCCTTTTTCTTTTTGCTTCCGAGTGAGTTCCTTAAGACGATCTCTCATATTTGCCATATCTGGTTCATTCCTGTTTGGGTCTTTTGGGATGGCAGCAAAAATGGACGTTTGAGGTGAAGGGGGTATATACCCAGTTCTCACCGGTGGTGCAAGTGGATCGAAAGGTCGAAACCTTCCTTCTTCAAGAATTTGAATCTGCCTTTTAAGCTTTTCTATTTCTGGCTGCGGGCTTTCAAGGTGATGATACCCGAGGCGTTGTCCTGCTTCTAAGGCATCAAGCCTTTTTTGAAATTGGAAGAGGAGCTTTTTGGTAGATTCATCATGCCTTTGAAGATCTTGTTGCACATTTCCTATTTTGGTATCAATAACTTTGAGAGCATTATTTTGTGCTAACAAAGTTTCTGATTGCCAATTTAGGACAGCTTCAGCGACTGGGGTTTTCTTTTGTCTTCCATGTTCATCCACATCAGTGGGAGTGGATATTTTTGGAATATGACGGTACCTCTGCTGTGGATCTGTGAACTCTTCTGGTGCAGGAAAAGTGAGTTTAGATCTTTCACGGACAAGAGGAGGAAAGTCCGTGTCCTGGAACATGGCAATGGAAGAGACAGGTTGCTTTTCTGGGACTTCAAATGAGCAAGAATGTTTCTTTGCCCATTTGACGATAGGTTTATAGAACGGGGAGATGGCTGGTTTCTTTTGTGGAGGAGAAGGTGGAGGTGATGGTGGTGGAGAACAAGAAGGTGGAATAGTGAATTTTGGAGGTGAAGGAGGTGCGTAGGAAACTACGTACTGATATTTATCACATTCACCAAGAGTATCAACGGATGGATCTCCGTTTAAGTACTTTTGGAAAAGAGGATCTCTTTTTTTTTTCTTTCTCCGAGGTGGAGAATTTTCATCAGGAAGATTTGTACAAGAGGAACACTGACAAAAAGGGTCCCAAAAGCAATGACCATCTGGGTCTTTGTAGTAATGGACTGGTTGCCCATCACTTTTGAAATGCCGGACATGCTTCTTTGGGTCCGATTCGGAGATAATTTCTGGTACACATGGTTGGATCATGAAAAGAGTTTGGAAGATAGATGGACTACATTCTTCTTTTTCTTTGCCAAACTTGATGGAAACAGTTCCATCTTTCTTTCGGATGAATTCAGAATCCGAGGACTGGATTGGCTTACTATTCTGGTGCAGCTTTTCATAATTTGTGATCCATGTGTCTGGAAGGAGAGTGGCTAGCTTCTCCTTTGGAATTTGTCTAGGAACATGGATGCAGGAAGCTTGATCGTTCTGCATGGAGATGAACAAAGCGTCTTCATTTCCATTGTTAAAGTTCAGATCAAGAGCATGATTCTGCACTCGATAAACCATCTGATAATGGAGTGTTGCAGCAACAGAGTCTGCAGTTTGGGGTGCTCCAGTAAGTTGAACCTGTACTTTCAAAAAAGAAAGTAGTTGTGGGTCTGAAAGAGCAATATTAAAGTTAGGATACAGTGTAACAAACACTGTGCCAGCATTGAGAGTGGTTTGGACTGTGCCTATACAAGCATGTTGGTACTCCAGAAAGCGAGTATCCAATAATGCTAGTCTAGCAACAACAGGTAAACCTTTTCGGCCATGAAAAGTGAGAGCAAGTCGAACAGCGCCATAGTGGACATGAGTGTAACCCTGTTGGGTCCACTGTCTGGGAAACTCTGGAGGAATCTGGAGAGTAACAAAGTACTCTTTTTCGGTGGCGGGAATGGGGTCGATCAAACTTGGAGGATTTGGACGTACTCCTTTACTTGCTTTGGTGTTTGATGGATAAGGCGACGAATGGAGCGGATGGGTGAAAATGAAGAGCTGGGTTTAGCGAAAGCTGAGTATGGGTTCATAAGAGGAAGTTGAGTTTCTGAGATCCTGGCTTCATCACTAAGAGAGACTTCATAAAGATAATCTATCTTAGAAGCATTCGAAACACGAAATTCGGGAGGGATGGAAGAAGAGGGAGATGGTGAAGGAGCAAGAGAAACAGTAGCTTCGAGAATTTCTGGTTCTGTAGTCATGATGAAAAGAGGATCTTCTCAGCTCTGGATTCACCTATCAAGCGCATGGAACGAATACTATTACAAACAAAACCATGGCTCTGATACCATGATGAGGGGATCTAGACCTAGAACCAGGGAAAACCAAGTAAATTTTCTGTAGGTATGCATCCCACAGTGGGCGAACCTCATCGTTCAAGCCCTTCAGGGACAGCCTTTTAGCAGAAAATCACTCAGAAATTTAGTTCAGAGCCTAGAGACACTCAAAAGATGCCAGGATGGAAATGTTTCTAACATACCCGAGCTGCATTTCTTGACGGATCCTACCAGGCTAGAGAAGAAGAGAGAAGTTTAGAAAGCCATGAGAGGTTTTACTCCAACACTCACTTTACTTCTGAAAACTCTCTGTTTTTTAAAACATTACAGACTCCTTGCCTTAAATAGGCAAACGAAGACACAAGCAGACAAGGACCAAAAGACAAAGGTCCAGAGAAAAAACGAGGCTCCGGAAAATTCCGGGAGGGGATTATTCGCACGCCTATGAACAGTACACTGCACCGTGAACAAGTACTCCCCTAGTCTAGTGAATGTAAAAGTGAACAAGTACTTTGCTACAAGTAACTTTGTACGGACAGTGATTTTAACGGTCATGTCCGTCACGGGCGTTGTAGCTGTTGTGTGAGTCTTCATCCGAGCCGTAGCCTGTCATGAAGAGGTGTTCTTCATATTTTTGTGCAAGGGCTTCAAGCTCTGCGGTGAGAGAATCTGTCTTGACGAGGATGCTTCTTCTTCTTCCCAATTTGTGTCGTCATCTCCTAAACGGATAGACGGCTGGGACATGCTTGGCATGCTTGGTTGAGGCCAGTTGTCCGGGTGCTTGTAGAAGGATGATGAAGATCCTGGAGTGTTGGGGTCCTGGGAGAGGGGACCTCCCCATGTAGCATAGGGGTCCTGTGTCGGTTGGACAATGTGATCTGTATCTGTCATTTCCTATTCTTGAGATGATGCAGCTTGGGTGAAGTCGTTGAGTGCTTCCTGTGCTTCTGGTGCAAGTTCATAATGATCCCATATGGCAGGGACATTATAATTCCAGATTTCTTGAGGGATGATCTTGTTTTCTTGACAAAGAATCCTTTGGAGTTCTCGGTATTGATATTCACAACATCGAACAGATCCTGGATAGGATTGATGAATTCTTGCTTCGTGTCTTTGTCCAAATGAGGTTTATAGGAAGTGGTTCCTATGTCTTGTGGTTCATTAATTATGGTACCATTATTTCTGAAAAAGTGCCATGGACGTTTAAAAAACAAGATGGTATGAACTTCAGGATTTGGTGTCAAGGGTCTTAGTTCTTTCTCTAAAAGTTGTTTCCACCAAGTTGGGGGATAAAACCAATTTAGAAAGTCTAAGAGGTTTTTATCACATTCTTTTTCAACATTACCTTTGCCGAGTAGAAAAATTCTTGTGAGGTTGGCAATGAATCTTGGTTGGGATTTCCATAGCTATTAGGTACTTATTGGTTAAGTACCATAATAACTTCTTCAGTTGATCGGGGAAATCATCTTCCTTCCAGATGAGAGGATGGATGAATGGGTAATTTGTGTTTAACCCAAAAGGACAAAGGATGGAGCCTCCATCAGATCGAAATAGCTCAGTATGGCATTGCCACATGAGGCTATTCATATTTTCATTGAGGCGGTCTCGCTGGATTTCTTCAATGATCTCCTCGGGATACTTCCAGCTGGGTGAATCTTTGATCTTCTCGATCTTGTATTTCTTTCCATGATTCAACATATGGAAAGCAGGTCGTTTGATGTACATGTTAATCTCTCTTGGTATTCTTGGTCTTGACAAAAAGTCAGCAAGCACATTTTTCTTTCCGGGAATGTGTTTGGTTTCAAACGAATATTTCGAAAACCATTCAGCCCAACGAAGCAACTGGGAATTTGGGATTTGCTTTTGTTTGAATTTGGTCATTTGTGGAAAAGATGCCATATCTAATTCGACTAGGAAATGATGACCAATGAGATGAAATTCAAATTTTTTGATCCCGTTTTTAACCGCTAGGATCTCTTTAAAAGTGGAATGATAATGCATTTCAGCCTGAGAAAACTTTCCACTTTTGTGAGCGCAAAGATGTCTCTTACCATCAATTTCTTCAAGTAGGATGGCTGCCCAGTATTCATCACTGGCGTCAGTTTGTTAAGAAATAACGTTTCGACGTGTCGTGTTGTGTCGTACAGTGTGTCGCATGTCGGTGCTCATATGTGATGTGCAAGCATCAAAGTGGGAGAAGAAAAATGGACGGGAGAGTCATGCTCACATTTAATGAAGATGGGCACCCATGCATTTAATTAATGATGTCCAACTTTCTTTTTTCTTCCATAATGCACGTTCCTTCATCTACTTTTCAAATAAGTAGACAAAAGTTTACTTGATCATTCTTGTGCGGCTATCTTCCTTTTGTGCGCGCATTAAAATTGCTCAAGGCTTGGTAAATAACGGGTTAAATTCTAGATATAATTTAACAATTAATTTGATGAGTACTTTCTTCTTTATTATTAACTCTTTTTCTTTTCGGACTTCGAAACAAAAAAAAAAAGAAAATCTTTGTTTTTTAATCCAAACCACACATATCAGTTGTTAAGCAATTCAATCTACACAAGACCATACATCACAAAGCTTCACACGGCAAAAAGAAAAAGATGGAAAGCTGCTTTTTATTGGCCAACTAAGTGTTGGCCAAATAACATCTGCAAAAGCCAATAGTACAACATAGCTGATGCCCAGAAACACAACCTTGAAGCGTCTCATTATTGAGACGAAGCCACGATCGACAATGCCACTGAAAATCTTTCATCCTATAGCATAAGAATCACACTTTCATCAGCCAGCCGGACGTTGACCTTCCTAAAGTGCGAACAAACGAGTCGTTTCCTTTTTTTTTTTTTTCCTTTCTAACTTTTTGTGCCTTTTTTTCTCCACCATCAAACCAAACATCTTTAAAATTAACACAGCCCACGGAAATTATTGAACGGGTGAGTTATTTGTACTGAAAGTTCAACCCAGAGTCACGCAACTTCTCTTCCATTACCTGGTCAATCTTGTCGGCCATCTCAGCACTCAGATAATTCACCCAGTCTCCGACCTTCCCTCTCCTGAAAAACCACTGGTTCTCTTGTCCAGTCCACAGCTTCCCGTTCTTATTCACCTCCAATGAGCTCAAATTGTCGAAGCTACACATCCTCATTATTCCCTCTACCGTGCCGTCTCTCAGTTCTTCATCGCTGAACGGACACCCCAAGAAATCAGCCAACCTACTCACATGAACACGCGGGTCCTCTTTCAACTCCTCGTACATCAAGAACAACACCTGCTCAGGCATCTCCAAGCTCGCCTTGTGGTAACCCATCACATGATCCCAATAAGGCCCGTAGGGGTTCAATCCTAGGCAGAACTTGTCAAGGCACTTTGGGAGCGGAATCTGGCCCTTCTCTTCGGCCCTCCGCTTGTTGACGTAGTGCCACAGCGAGATGAACATGTCCTTAGGGTTCCTACACAGGTAAACCAGCTTGCACCTGGAGTCCCTCACCGACCCTGGAAGTGACGAATAGGGCAAGTGGGTGGCGAAGAGCCTCGGGGACTCGAAAGTAGTGAGATCGGGATTTTCTTGCTGGAGATACAGCTTGACCTCCAAGAAGGGCACAAGATCGTGGGGGTTTTGGGTTAGAAGAGGGTGGCGTTGTTTTGAGTCGGAGTCAGAGTACTTGGCACGGTTCAAGAGAGCAAAGAGGATGGCCTTTAGCCAGGTGGTGCCGGATTTCGGGTTGGTGACGAGGAGGATGTCAGAGGGTTGAGCTTGGAAGTGGTTTTGGCAAGCGAGGACACCGTTGAAGAGCCAAGTGGGGAACCAGAAGCCCTGGTACAAGCAGAAAGAGGTTGCGACCCAGCCTTCTTCAGAAGGGAGAGAGGACACCAAGTCTTTGCATGCTTGTGACAAGTGATCGTCTCGCCTGTATATTGGATCGGAAGGACGAGCAGTTTGAGAGACTTGCATGGTGGTGATGGTGGTGGTGTTGGTAGTGGTGTGGCGGAGGAGGAGATGGTGGGGGTGGAGAGTCAGAGTGAAGGATTATTCTTGCTAGCTAGCTATGGAGCTAGTTTAGGAGAGGGTTAGTTGATGTTTGTTGGCCCAATATAGAGGCTTCTTTATAGGGAAAGATCGTTGCTGGGATAAGGACTAAAAAAAAGAAAAAAACTTTGCATTCAAACTTTTGACACTCCTGGCACTATTAATGCTTTCATATAACCAACGTGGTAGGTAAGAATTAAATAGTGCCAAGATTTAATTCATTTTTATAAAGTTATGTTTCAAAACATTTATCAGATGCTGGAATGTATTCCGTCCCCTTTATTTAAATTTTATTTAGATTTACTATTTCATCGTGTAGATCCATTTTGGAGATCAATCTTTGTGTTATCGATATTAACTAATCCAAACTAACAATAATACGACATGCATTTTGTACATGCACCTAAAAGAAATTCATTTAGTGAGGGCTCATTATTTCCTCTATCTCTGGTTGGAAAATCCAATCGAAATTTGACATCGCACAAACATATTTTTAGTTAATTTTGCTTGTGGGTTATGTCCATATTGTTAATCCCCAAATTAGAGGTCTTGCTGAGGGAAGGACGGAAATAAAATGTCTTTTAGTTAGGTTTGCAATATCAAGTCGATAAATCATTTGGCGTGCATCTAATACATGTAAAGTGAAGACACCGTAAAAGCACAAAGCATTAGGACCAGATGTTTTATTTTTTTACTAGTTTATGCCTATTAGAATAAAGATATTCATATATATGCACATTATCTACTTTTTTGGCTATTCAAATAAAATTTTACGCGGTACTCTAATTACCATATCAGAACGAGGCATTACCGTCACCTGACTTATTGCATGCATCAGGGCTATAAAACCGAACGTGTATATGTAAATTTTATCTGATTCGTCTAATAAAATTTCCTCGCTTCGAGAACAAGACGGGAGAAGACCACTGAGCCATCAAGACTGGTTGGCTTGAAATGCCGATAAACCTGAGCGTCAAATCCTAACCTCCGAGCTAGATGACATGTAATGTACTCTCTCTGTCCTACACTTGCTTCATCATTTTCATTGATCAATTAAATCTGTATATCGAATCAATATGTATAGTATGAAATATATATTATCGACTGACAGGGACTAAAAAAGCTCAAGTGGGTACGCACTCTTCCTCACCGACAAACGTAATAAAATATCATTTAGTCATATTAATAGAGTGAATGTCATTTGGCGAGTCATACCGGGTAGCTAGAAGCAAATATGCATCTGGATCGCATGATTGAACCGTAGCACACCTTATGATCGAAACAGAACCGAGTATGGGCTTGGCCTACCCACGAAACGGTACGTCTATTGGTGAGGGTCATCCTTATGATAACATCTCTAAAAGTCTGGACTGATCCACTTGATCTAGTTGGTGAAGTCTGAGAGCAAGACACAAATTTATAAATATCTGTTAGTTGGCTCTTTGTGGTCTAAGTCTTTGGTCCATTGTGAGAATTATAATCAGTTTTGAGCCACAAATTCTTGAAGAAATGAATTCCATAACAATTTATAATTATTTATTAGTTAATTTTTTGTGATCCCAAACAAAGTGCTATTTTTACAATAGATTAAAGACTGTCACCTAATTATTTTTTTTTTTTACACATTATTTGTAAAACCACCAAGTGAAAAAATCCAATATAACCAAACTAGAATCCATTTGCAGATGAGTTTCTTTTCTGCATGAACCGTATCTTTGGACGAAATTCGTAATATGTGCCTAGTAAGAACTGATTGCGAAATTAGTAAATTTTGCGGAAATTTCTGTTTTAACGATCAAGACATGAGAGATCTGGATCTTGGTTGTGTGCATAACAAGACTACTTATCAAGAAAAGAAAACTTTCTACTAGGTCTCTACTTCAATAAGGTACAAATGCGAAAAAGGTTTTGCCAGTATAACAATTTTTGGGCTATTGTAATAATATATTATGAGTCACAAATTTTTGAAGGAGTGGACCCCACAATGATTTCTAATTATTTGTTATTTTTTTTTTTGCAATTCAAAATAAACTGTTATTCTTGCAATAGATTAATGATAGTCATATAAGCATTTCTCATGTGGAAAAAAAAAATCCGTATTGCAATTTTGAAAAAATCGATAGAGAATATTCATTTTTGCAAAGGAAATCTAGAAGAGATGTGGAAAATAAAAAATAATATTGCGTGCGGAAAAGAGAAATCTTCGCGGATGTTGATTTGAAAAGAAAATTAAAGTCCTAGTCTTTGGCCTATAAAAGGGTTTTTGTTATCATGTCGAGAGGGGGAGGCCAAACATTGAATATGGGGTCACACAAGAGGATTTTTTTTTTGGTTAGCAATTCTATTATGAGAACCAAATAGAGAGATATACGTGAGAAAGAGTGAGTGCTTGGCCAAGCCTGGCCGAGATTCCTCCCCCTTGTCTTGTTGATGTTCCTTGCCGCAGAAGCCGACAACGCCGAGCCGCTACATGCTAGTTCGCTGACACCCTACAATGATATCAGCAGATCGAGCCGCGCCTTGCACCGCCACGCGCAACCACACATCTTGAAGCTTCCACTCTCTGCTTCGCTCTCCACGTTTGGTGTCTTCACGTCCACAAGCAACAACGCTCGTGGTCTCTCTCTCTCTCTCCATAAGGAGTGGGTGCTGAAGCTTTGAAGAATTGTGGGTGAAGGAAAATTTCCTAGGGAGCAATTTATGAAAAAAGAGAAATAAGATTGAGTGGAGATCTGGGTTTGGGTGTAGAGAAAATTTTAAGGGAATTGTGACGGGCAAGCTGCGACTCTTGCTCTTTCCCACGTGGTCAAAGTTTGCGAAAGAGGGAGACTCAGTCAAGCATCATCAAGAGCACAACGAAACGCGTATCTGACCATGATCGAGACAACATAGAGCTATCCCAAGGTTTTTTTTTATTATTTATTTGAGATATTTCTTGATGCATAACTGAAATCCCTGACTGATATTCGCAATTTGAGTAGCATTGACAGTCCGATTTTCGCGCCGACTCGCAATCGCACAAAAAAATCTTAATCTCGATCTCACGCTCAAGCATTCGATTCCGATTTTGTTTAAAATTGGCCAATCCGATTTCACGCGAGATATGATTCGCCAATTTTTGAATATCAATCTTATCTTGGATATCAATCTTATCTTGCTTTACGATAAAAAAAAAAAAATCTTATCTTGCTTTGATTTGCCATTGTGTGGTTTGAATCAATTTTGTTTTCGTAAAAGAAAATCCAAAAAAATGTGAGTTAGATTAGGTTTATTTCTTTTTTTAGGGTTATTTTGCATATCTAGAATAGGAGATTTATTATTTCGAATTTTTGAAAAAATAAAAAACTAAAAAAAATGCATTCATTTAGGATGTTAGTTTTTTAATTGCACGTTTAATTATGTGTTAGTTTTAATTTCGAATTTCATAAAAAAAGAAAAAGAAAACTAAAATTAGGGCATTCTTTGCACGTCATTGCATGTTAGGATAAGATTGCATATTTAAATTTTTTAATTGATTATAGGTTTAGATAATTTCTCCTAGATATGTTGCATTTTAGGATTACTTGGTTAGGATAATGTTCTAGTTTAAATTAGGATTTAGCTTAACCTAATTCCTAATACAAATTGAATGATATCTTAACCCGCATAAATAATTTTCGCATTTTTCTAATTTCGAATTTCATGGAAAATCCAAAAAAAGTTGTCTTAGAATAAATTGATTTCATTCTTTAGAATAGATTGTATTTTATTTATGTCATGTAATTTAAGTCATGTTGTCATGTCATATCATTTCATGTTAGATTAAAAGCGTGCATTGCATGATTCTCGTTAATTAAGTGAAAACAAAAATAAAATAAAATTGCGTATTAATTAGAAATCATATCTAGGACTGTTGATGTGAATTCTGATTTAACATTACAGATCTTTCGTTACTATGAGGTAAGTTTTGCAATTTATTCATTGCTTTATCTAGGTGTTAAATTGATGGTTTGTGCAACCGTATGATTACTTCATATGTTAAGGAGGTAAATTAAAATCAATTCAAGCTGCCTGCAATATATTTTTTCCAAAATAAAAGAGAAAGATACCAAAAGGCGTTAGAGAAATCTAGCATAACCAAGTCCTTGAACTCACAAATCTCTGGTTCGTAGTTACTTTACTTGGGTTTCTAATCGACCCACCGAAAAATAGATTAGTGGCGACTCCGATTAAAAAATCATTTGCATGTTAAGAATTTGAACCTAAGTTGCGAATTGGTATGGGCAGGAGAGTCCGAGCTAAGTTTACGCTTAGTAATACATTAGTCAAATCCAGGTGGTACACCCGAAAATTTGATCGCGACGTCCATATGCCAAGGTGCGCAATGTCCGCCACCTATCCCAAGCAAGATTTTTTTCTGAGCAACATCCCTGAGACAGTATCAGAGGCAAATATATAATTCCATGGTCTTAGCAAGAAAGGACTAGTACGGTCATGAACAGTTGTGCTGTCTCAGTTTACTGAGCATTTCACATCTAAGACGAAGGTGAATATCTTTTGTAAAGAAACACAGAAGTCATACTGCTTCCTGAATAGTCTTCGATATAAAAAAAACACATCTACAGAGTGCTGAATTCAGTCACAAAGTCATACAAATAGCCTCGAAATGATATTGCCAAAGAAAGGCTAATTTCTTATAACATCAGTAGAAGCACGATGGTATACCTGTTCCAGTTCCCAACTGCAGGCTCTCCTCCAAGCCCAAGACCTTTCCAGACCAACTTCACCGGAACAAGTGATATGTCAGACCAAGGAATAAAAAAATCTAAAAAGAGAAACAGATTCTGGACTGCCGTCTCGTCGCATGGTGTAAAATTGCATGTCCTTTACAAACATTTAAAAGAGGTGACCTAGAAGTTTAACAGGAAAGTTATCCTGTAAACGAAGTTCCTTTCAAGTAAATTAAAGTCCCCATGAACTGAGAAGCCAGAGATATTTTTTTGCTCTGATATTCAGGAGGAAGAAGATCAGTACTTTTACACAACTACGGAAGGAATTAATGACAACACCCCGTGATACCCCAGTGTACACTTACTCTTCCTAAAGTTTGAAATAATGCACCGATTGTTTTTCCAATGTTATTGGATCAACACAGAATTTCGCCTCACCAAGAAGAATTAATTTTGTGCGAGAGTCACAAGAGGAGGGGTTGTCGCAGGATTTGTTCATACAGATCCGCAAACAATGTGTCAGTTAGTGTAACATCAGTATGATGAAGGCACTTGTCGTTGTGATTTACTCTAGAAAAAAGAAAAAGAAAGAAAATCCATTTTGCATACAGTCAAATCATTATTGCACCATATCCACCATGATAACTGCAAACGACATACCAGAATGTGCAAACTAATCACAACAGGAGGCAAATTAAAAGCAAGGACATGCCACTCAATAGTACTCTATATATAAAAAGGTATGAACTCAACTTGAGCAATGACGTCAGCAGCATCCAGCCTCCTCCAGTATTCTTCGGTACTTCCTAAATCAAGCACAAAAACACCACCGCGGATCATATCTATTTCTCACAGCCAAGTACATCATCTATAGGCAACGAAAGAGTGCAGCACACGGACTACAAAGTCCGCATTCCAAGCTAAACTCGACCAGAAGATTCCATAAGCATTTACACGGCAATCTACAAAACGAATTAGTTAAAGGAAAGCAGAAAGAACATACAAACTGTCAAGTAATTACAGATATTTGTACCCCAAAAAAGAAAGGAGCTATTCGCTGTAAGCTTGGTTGCTTGATATGACGTGGAAATCAGATTGATAGTGTTGTCATATGGAATAGGACAGTTTAAAGAAACTACAGGAAACACCATCAGATCATCTTTTAGGGGAGGGACAACAATACTATGATATATCAGTCATATGAACGACAAGCTTTTGCACGTTAGATATTTTCCTTCTATTGAACTGAAGTCATTATGGAATGAGATGGTACAAAAAGATTTCATTTTACTTAAATCTCCATAACTTTGACAGAGAAGATTTTATACATGATGGCAAGTCATTAATTGATGGATGACCAAAGGCAAATACACAGAAAGTCTAGACGGCGCAAGCACAACCATCTTTAGTTAACAGGACATAACAAGTGTCCATCATATGGAAATTGGAATATGAGTAAAATGCTGGTCTTTCCATATTCGAGGAACTCAATTGAATCATTACCATAGGCTTCCAATGTGGATTGAATAACACTAAAGCAAATCATCAGCAACAGGGACAACGCTGATCTAGTCTGAACAATACAATTGGAGAATGAAATGAAAAGAGAGTTGGATATACAGATCGTCACAAACATTGCCGCTCTTGTTGTTGGTCTCCGGTCTATGATTAATGCCCTCCAAGGTAATCTACTCATAATCCATGAAAACAATCAACTATCAACAACCATATGCAGGATCATCTGTCACGATGCAACACATACCGCGAAATAAATCGACCCAACATATTGACGAACAAGACATAATAAAAGGACCCCAAAAACAAGAACGCACCTCAAACTCAGGAACCAAATTATAGGACTGAGCAATGTCCTGCAACAAACCCTGCCAGGGCCCTACTCTTGGATGCGGCGGCGCAACCCACGTTGGCTTCCCTCTTTGCCCTGTAACTTAGCCTGTACGCACATGAGATCCGTCAACAACAACACGCGCACACACCGAGAGAAGTCAAAATCACAACACTCTCTCCCAAATGCAAAAACTTAACGTCTGCCCTCTGGGAACCTCGAAAACGAAGAGCAGAACAAAATTACAAGCAGGGTGGACAGTGAGAGCCGGGCGGCTGGGGACTGCGGTGCGCTTGCTGAAGAAGATAAGCTCGTCCACCTCCTCGCCGGTGGCTTCTTCCCAACGCACGTCGAGATGACCTTCTTCCACGGTGCCTTTGTCATGTTGCAGCAGCCTCACCTGCTGGTTGGCAAAACTTTTTATACCCTTCAAAACCCATAATACAGAATATCAGAACATTGCCAAAAAAAAAAAAAGCACCAGTCAAAATCAAACACTATTCAACACGGTGCAAGTTGAAGAAGAGAAGCTTAAAAAAAACTGGTCTTGATGAATCAATGGAGGCGTGGGTGACCTGAAGGAAGGGACCAGGGGTCCAACCGGGCATAGCCCAGAGGGCATTGGCGGGATTAATGGACGCAGGGTCGGTGGTTGTGGCCACCAAAAGAATCACCATCTCTTGCTCTTCCCTCCTTCTCTGCCTGCGCTGTGCTCCACAAGTGCGACTAAAATCAATAAAGCAAGCAATCCACCAAATGTTGTGGGTAGCTTTATTTTCCAATTGGCGATTTTCACTCCACCCACTCTAGAACTCATTACCCTACGTTATTTCATGAGTAAAAAATTTATAATATATTAGTAATTTACTAAACTGGTATGTCTTATTTAGTTCTATGCGCAATCAGATTATCAAATGTCTTTTACTTTTGACCACAATGTTTGAAAAAAAAATCTAAATCTAAATGTATTACTTGTTTGGTTTAAGGCGGAATCAGATTACTAAAAATCAGGATAAGAACTATTAAATGTGGAAAGAAGTTTTGCTTTTGGCCATAATATTACGGGAGAAAACTAAATTTAAACATACAAAAAAAATTGAATGATTCAGAGAGAGAGGCGGAGCATGTTCATATTTTATAGCGGGCGGTCATTTCTTCTTTTCCCCACTTTTCAGGGGCCATTAATGGGTATTTACTGGCATATGATTCTCTCTACAGTAATGTCGCAGAAACAGAGCCATGTGAATGAGGTAGAAAAGAGGGCAAAGAGTAACTGTAGTTTTTTTTTTGTAACCCGGGAACCCAACACAGCCGTGTATGGCGAGAAACCCGTGACGCTAGCGGGAGACCCACCACCCCGACATCCCGCTTTAAGAACCCGTGCGTCCCGTGATTCGAACTCCTCACCTCTTCGCAGCGACGCAGATGCCTTATCCAACCGAGCCACCGCGCGGCGGTGGTGCAAAGAGTAACTGTAGTTGGTGTGCTGCAACAGCTAAAAAGCAACAGCAAACGAGGAAGGAGAGCAGCGACAATTTGTCCGTGAAGTAATCCGGAGAGTCTCCTTCTCTTACTTGAGCAAGGGTCCAGTGGACCAAATGAATCATCATCATTGATTTTGTGGATCTCGCCTCAATTTCTGTTGGGGAGAATCGGGTAACAGTTCATTACGAACTAAACACAATCTAGGATCAATTTTCCCCCGAAACTAAATTGACTAAAGTCCCAACAACAACCGGTCAATATGGAATAAGCAATATAATGCCAAATCGATAAGGAAAAAAAGCCAACAATAATATCAAGGATTTAACATGGAAACCTACTGCGGGAAAAATCACAAACCACCCAAAAATTTCTACTAATTACTAAGGATAATAGGATATACAAAGTAGTCTTCTTTAGTCACATACTAGATACTTCACATAAACATTACAAACTCATTTCCTCACCATAAAGGTGGATAAACATAAATGGGGGAAGAAAACCCTAACTGCGATCGGAGAATTCGAAGGTGATTCTTAACAAATGAAAATCATCAACTTGTAGCCCTTGATCTCACAGACAACATATTTAAATTTGAACTGATTACTCGAATGAGGACCGCAAATATTCAGGCCTCTTTCTTTTTCTTATCTGCCTGCTCTCGCCCATTCTCTCTTTGTTTTTCTCTCTCCTTTTTGGCTCACACTAACTTGCAGGACCACTTCTCTTTCTTTTTTCTTGCTTTTTGACTTTTCTTCTCTTTTGTTTTTGTTTTTCTTTTGTTTTATGTTAGCTGGGCCCCACAAGAGATGGACCTAGCCAACAAATCTCCCTTGGGAAGATCTATCATGCTCGCTTTCCTTCTACAAGATTCAAGTTTCATCATGGGCAACGACTTGGTCATCATATCAGATCCATTATCGTTGGTATGGACTTTTTCAAATAGAAAGAGCTCCTCTTCCAACTTCTCATGGATCCAATGATTCTTCACATTAACCTGCTTTGATTTTGAATACAACACCGGATTCTTGCTAAGATATATAGCACTCATGCTATTGCAATATAGAACAAACTTTTCTTGCTTCAAGCTTAACTTTTAAAGGAATTTTCACATCCACAAGAGTTCTTTACCTCCTTCGATAATAGCAGTATACTCTGCTTTAGATGTAGATAAAGTAATACATTTTTGCAATCTTGATTGTCAAGAAACAACTCCCTTTGTAAAAGTCATTATGTAACTCGATGTGGATTTTCGAGAATCAACATCACCGACATAGTTAGCATCCGAGTAGCCACTCAATTCAGGCTTCGCATTTCCATAACACAAGCAAAGTGTAGAAGTGCTTCTAAGATATCTCAAAATCTATTTAACAATGGTGCAATGCTCCTTACCTGGATTTGAGAAAAATCTGTGATAGCTTGAATTTTCAGATTTCGTTTTCGATTAAATAAATCGGGCATTTCATTGACGCGCTGATAGTGCTATTCTCTGAGCTGATCACTCACGAGATAACTGGATTATCTGGGGAAACAATTAAGGAATCTAAATGCAATGGACTTGAGAATTCGACCAGGAATTGATTTCTTGACCGTGTTGATCTACAAGGGTCATTACGGTACTGTCGAAATCGACCATAGACCGAAGATAGGTTGACTTGACTGAGATATGTGATCAAAGTGTGGGTGATTCCACCTGATTGCGAAATACTCGTCGATCGGCACTAGAACGATTTTTCTGTCGTTTTGGTACCTGGTGCTTGTAATTGAAATCTCGAGATTTTCACGATAACTGAGAGCCGTCAATGTGTCAAAGATGTACAATGTGACTCGAGATAAATCGATCACGGGTCAATTGCACCAAAAATTCCTAAAAGTTACCCGGTAGACTAGGTCTTGCTTAAAGCGTGTCGGATTGAAATTAACCACGAATTTGAACCCGATTTTAAATTAAAAGTTCTGTTATGTCACAATCTATTTTAGGAATGTCGACTCATCCTTCGAAGAATTTTCGGAAATTCCGAGATTTTTACGGAAAATCGATTTGGACGTCGTGGAAAATTAATGAAAATTCGGATGGGGCCAAATTAAAGGAAATTTGGACTTCCAAGTTGAGCCTTTGAGTGTCGGGGACTTGTAGAAAATTGTGCAGGATTTTTCTTCATTGAAATCGGACTTCAATTTGGGGAATTGAGTAAGGAAATTGAAACTAATTAAGTGAAATTCGGATCCATGGAAAGGGCTTCAATTTTTGGCTTCAATTTGGACTATTTTGGTAGAAAATTGGGTGGAAAGTATAAGGGGACATGGAGTTAATGCAGGAGATAAAAATTGCTATCCTTGGGCCCCCTCCTTGGCTTCTCCCATGCGCTTGACCGGTCCCTTTTTCTTCCTCGTGCGAATTGCGCCTCAGCCGAAGACTAGCTGTCTCTGCCTTGCTTTTCATTTCTTTTATTCATCTCACCCATCGAAACCAGCAGCCCTTCCTTTTCTTTCAATTTCTTTTCCTTCATTTCTGCCATCCCCACCGATCGACCAACCTCCTGCCACTCGTCCACTGCCCTACCGAAGCCTTTGACGAAAACCACCATCGCTTGCCCCTCTTCCATTTCGCTGCTGCATCATCCATCTTCATGTAGAGCTGCTTCGCCGAGTCAACTTCAGCCTCACGCATCCACCGATTCACTCAGCCCTCGAAGTTCTCCACCGAAGCCGAATTCCCTTGCAGTCTTCCTCCACGCGGCCACGAATTGCAGCTGCCGCGTCCAGTTAGTCCAGGCCTTCCTCAGCATCAACGGCTTCGCTAGCTTCGATTTTTCCCAGCATCCGCGCCTATGATTTCACCGAAGCACCGCCTCTCCACGCGTCTTCAATTTCTACCGTAGCCCAGCCACCGAAGCTGCACCCTTTGTCCCTGTCTTCGGCCCAATAGCCCAGCAGTTGGGCCATTTGAAGCCCACGAAAATTTCAGCAGTCCAGCTAGCAGCCCACTTCCAATTTCGGTCCAGCAACTTCGGCCCATGTTCAGCAATCCAGTCCAGCCCAACTCAGCCAAGTTTTGGGCCCAACGGCTTGCTCAGTTCAGCCCATCTTGGGCCCGCGACCAACAGCCCTGCAGAAGCCTAAGGCTCAAGCTCAGCCTTGCTGAGCTATGTTGGGCCGGTTCTAGGCCTGGTCCGAGTGTCTGTCGACGTCGCCGAAAATTTGGATTTCGGCCGCCGTCGCGGTGAACCGGTTTCCGCAATAAACCAGTGAGTTTATGCACTAAACTCTTCTTAGTAGGCTAATGACGTCTAAATGGTGTTTAGTTTAATAAATTAGGGATTAGGTGGATAGTTAGATTAGATTAGTGATTTAATTAGTTAATTGTACATGTTAGGTGGTTAGATTAAATTAATCAAGGCCTAGATAGGATGTGCTATTTATCTAGAAGGGTTCGGGAATTTTCCGGGCTCGTATCGGTATTTAATTTAGCAATTTTGGCCTAGGTTGGTATTTTTAGTATTTAAATTGATTTATTTAATTAATTTTAGAAATTAATTATTAATTATTTTTCCGAAAATTAGACCGGGATGACCGGTGACCGGAATTTTGTGCTGATTGCAATGGTGTGGTTAATTTATGCAATTGAGTGTTAAATTGCGTAAATTGAGTGCTAATTGGAAATTGGAGTATTTAATTCCAAAAATTTATGAAATTCAATATTTATTCAGAAAATCCCGGGTGTTGGATTTTAACACCAAAAATGGTTTTATATACTATATAAACCAGTGGGATTTTAAAAGAAGGTTATGAATTTTCCGGATCCAATATGACCGTGTACCCACACACGACTATTTTACCGTGTATTTCTAATACGAAGAAACTAGGTCAGGTTCACCATTTTAATTGAGATATTTGAGTGCAAGGCACGGTGTCCTGAGCCAAAATTGTATGGTTATGTATTGGTTAAAAGAACCAGTCTCGGGCTGTTAAGCTGGATGTTGCCCCTATATGGGACGCCTCTAGACAACGAGATGCAGGTCGTAGTAGATTCTGGACCTATGCTCATTCAGGAAAGCCATCTAGGAAAGACGTTGCCGTGCTCAATGGTGTGAGACGATGCCTGTTAATGCCAGAGGACCGCCGAATAGAAAGTAGATTATACTATATGCCGAGAGCAAAACTAGGAACGCATGATTAATTGAGTGTGGCGTTCCAGTTGTTGGAGCTTAATTGTTGCTCATATCTGTATGGCGGTTTGTGATATAAACTGTACTGACCTGCAGGGTGGATCTAAGGCGAGGTAAGTCCCTATGATTGTGTGATTGCGTGGTTAGGATGCCTTTGGGCATATTTCCCTCCTAATCGGGGTTTAGAGTGTGAACTCGCTGAGATTTATATCTCATCCTGTTGTGGGCTCAATTTTCAAGGTCGTCGAGTGGAGGACCTGGAGCCGAGAGAAGGTGATCTGAAGTGTAGGTTAGTTAGGACCGCTTCTTTTTGGAAAGCCAGTCTTTGTAGTCTTTTGGTCATAGACCTTGTACATGACTCTATGTGAATATAAAAGCATGTTTGTTTTGAATCTGTTGTCTTGCTTTTCTATCCCGAGATGATTATTGTCAGGGGATTTATTTTCGCTTCCGCATGTGCAATAAAAAGAAAAGGGTCGGCGACTCAGCCTGGGAAGTCACAAATTTTATCGACCAGAGTGGGATGGGCACACGCTTGGGATTCGGGGCGTGACAAAATCTACTCACGGTACCAATTGTATGAGCAATATCAGGTCTTCTACAAATCATGACATATATCAAACTACCCACGGCCGATGCATAAGGAATTTTCTTCATCTGTTCATTCTTTTTCTCACTTGCAACTTGAAATGGCCTGCAAGTGGAGTACTTACTAATTTACATGTGCTCATGTTGAATCTTTCAAGCACCTTTTCAATGTATCTCTTTTGAAATAGCCAAAATTTCTTATTCTTCCTATCACGACTAATTCTCATCCTTAGGATTTGTTTAGCCGAGACTAGGTTCTTCATCGGAAAAGTTTTACTTAACTCATTTTTTAAGTTCTTGATTTTCTTAGCATCATGCCCAACTATTACCATATCATTCACATAGAGTAAGAGAATAAAAAAAATTATTATGTAAGAATCGGAATTGGTCTTACTGTATCCATGTTCTTCTATGAATGATTATGTACCATTGTCATGGTGCTTCCTCAAGGGAAGTTTTTCCTCAATCTACATACAAGATGTTCCTTGCCTTTAACTTCAAAACCCTTAGGTTGCTCTCTATATATTTCTTTTTCTAGGTCTCCATGAAGAAAAACTATCTTTACATCAAATTGTTCAATTTCTAAACTCAAACTGGTTTCCAACCCAAGAACAACTCAAACAAAAAGCATCTATACAACCGGTGAAAAAATCTCTTTAAAGTCAATGCATTCTTTTGATGAAAGCCATTCATAACAAGTCTAGCCTTGTATTGTGATTGCAAAGTACTCTCTTTTGTCTTCAACTTGTACACCCACTTATTTGTGAGTGTTCTTTTACCTCTAGGCAACTTCACCAATTCAAATGTGTGGTTATTATGTAAGGATTTAAGCTCCTCTTGCATGATTTCATGCCACTCATTCTTTGTTCATATAACATAGTCTCTTCATAAGTTTTTAGCTCTTCTACATTGGTGAGTAACACATACTCATGCGGCAAATATTTTTGTGAAGATCTATGCTCTCTTTCGGATCTTCTAACTTGAGGAAGGAAATGTTACTTTTGCTTGACTGGCTTAATGGGCTACTCTCGCTCAGCTATTTCACCCGTCTTAACTAAAGAATCAACATTATGTGAGAATTCACCATCTTCCTAATTTCCATGCACTTCTCCCTCATGATTTCCACCCCCATGATAGGAGGATCTAGGCTGAAACTAACCGAATGTTAAGATATATTCATTGGTTTCTCTGCCTTGTTAATGTCTTTAATAGTTTGATGCTCAAAGAAAACCACATCTCGACTTCTAATGACTTTCTTTGTAATTGAATCCTATAACCTATAGCCAAACGCTTCATGTCCATAACCCAAGAAGATGTATTGTTTAGACTTGTCATCAAGCTTTGATCTTTCATCTCTTGGAACATGCACAAATACTTGACAATCGAACACTTTTAGATGGACAAAAGAATATATAAAGTGCCAAAACTTGGTATGAGGGGATATTTAAGTGCCAAAAATTATAAAAAATACACTTAAGTGCTTTTTTTTTTTAAATGGGACATCCGAGTGCCAAGTCTGGCGAACCCCGTCGGAAATCATATGTGGCAATTTTTTTATTAATATTGGTCGCCTATGTAACTCGTTGGAGAGTTAGTCGGCAAAGAAAAGGCAAAATGTCTTTTTTGAATTTTAATATAAATATTAATGAAATTAAATAATATTAATAAAGATGAAGATTGCAGTTCGGTGAGAGCTTCCACAACCCTCCCCGAACTGTAGTTTTTTAAAATTAATTTTTTTAATTTTTAATTTTTTAATTTAATTTAATTAATATTTATATTAAAATTCAAATCTGAGGTAAAATGATGTCATTTTTGATTTATCTAGCCACGTTAGTGTGCAAAACGACATCATTTTGCACCTGTCTCGTTGAAAAAATGCCACATTGATATTTTGGTTGGATTTTCTCGTCGTTGGCGCTTAACTGATATATTTTACTCCAATTTTAGCACTTAAATGTATATTTCCTAATTTTTGACACTCAAGTGTCCTCCCATACCAAGTTTTTGCACTTTAGGTGTCGACTCCCCTTTTAGATGATTATAGGAAACATATTTCCTACTCTAAACTCTTTACGGAACATCCCCCTTTAGAGGAATTAATGGAGAAAGATTTATTAAGTCCACTGTCGTTCTTATCGCTTCACCCCAAAATGGCTTAGGCAACCTCGTATGATAGAGTATACATCAAATCCGATCATCAATTGTTCAGTTCGTTCTCTTCATTACTCCATTTTGTTGTGGTGTCTTCGGAATAATCTTCTCAAACTTGATACCATAATTCTTGCAATAATGTTTAAACATGTTTTTATATTCATTGCTGTTGTCAGCTTGAACACATTTAAGCTTCTTCTCTGTTTGTCTTTCCACGTTGACATAAAATTGCTTGAAAGTTGCAAGCACCTAATCTTTAGATTTCAAAACAATATCCCACACTTTTCTAGAATAGTCATCAATAAATGTCACAAAATATAATGCACCTCCAACAAACATCTAGCATCCATATAACAAACATCATTGTGAATTAAATCAAGTACATACGATTTTGTGTTTGGAGAGGAACTCTGAAATGAGAATTTATGTTGCTTACCCATAAGGCAATGAGTATATTCCTTCAAATTTTTCTCCTTCAATAGTAAAAGATTCTTTCTAGTAAGAGTGTCAAGTCTTGGGGTGAGCATCGGTCTAGGGTCAACCTTGGACCGACCCTGGACCGGCCTAACCTTGCCGGTCCTAGTCCGGTTCCCAGAGAGACTGGGTCGGTCTTTGGTCATAGAATTCCTGGACCAGTACTGTGCAGGTCAGTCCTCGGTCCTAAGAGTTCCGCATCGGTCCAACTCGGACCAACCCTGACTATATATATAATATTATTTATAGTTTTTTTATATAGAGAAAACCTTAAAATAAACGGCGTTAACAACGTTAAACAACTCTTTAGTGAGAAGTTCAAGTAATTTTATATTGTTCTTTAATAACTTAGGTTTTTAATGTCTGCATTAATAGTCATAATTTACGAAGATGAAAATGGTTTTGTGAGGAGTCCTCACAGCGTCCAAAAGGGCACCTCATGGCATACTCTTCTAGTATTCGTTCTCTTCTGTCTTATTTGTCCTCTTAGTCTTCAATTTGCTAAAATCGGAAAAAACAACTTCTCCGCTCGCCACTCGACACTCGCCTCGCTCACTTTGGGTCACTCGTCTCGCTCACTTTGGGTCACTCGTCCCGCTCGCCGCTCGATGCTCGCTTGGCTTGTTGCTCCCTGCTCGACATTCAATGCACATTCTGTTCGACGCTCACCCCACTTGACCCTCACCGCTTGCATTTCTTAACTGACATTGCTCATCATCGAACCTATTGGGTCGGTATAGTCCTCGGTTACCCTTTCAAGGAGTACAAAAAATGAAATAAAAAATTATTGGTTAGTCCTGGGTTGACCTTGATATTGGACCAAACCCATTGGGTCAGTCCGGTCGTCAATTGCTTTTTTAAGGAGTACAAAAAATTAAATAAAAAATTATCAGATGGTCCCGGGTTGACCTTGGAACCGGACCGAACCTATTGGGTCAGTCCGGTCCTCAGTCCCAAGCTCAATGGGGTCGGTCCTCGGTCTTAACAATTGAGGACCAACACTGTGCGGGTTGGTCCTAGGGTTAAGGGGTGGGCCGGCCCAACCCAGACCATGCTCATCACTTGACTCAAGCCATTTCTCATTAAGATGATCCAACCTCATATGCCATAAATCAATTGAGGAATCCTCTACTGAATTTACCTCTTCTGCAATTAAGTTAGCTTGCATGGTGTAGATAGAGCTTATCTTCTTACCCTTGGCCTCTACTATGGAACCTTTAGTCAACTTCTATTTGACATCAAATAAGGAATTGCAATAACCATCATCATCTAAGGCACTTGTGAAGATCAAGTGCAGTTGAATATCTGGAATGTGTCTTGCATTTTTCAAAAGCAAATTACATCTGCCATCGGTTTCCAAATAAACATATCCTATGCCAAGTAACTTTGGAAACACACTGTTTCCTATGTTAACACAACCAAAATCACTACCGCGATAAGAAGCAAATGAGTCATGCCATAAGGTGAGATGAAAAGAAATCATAGAATCAACAACTCAAGTAGAATTTTGGCATGTAAGGTTCACACAACCATCACCACATATGAACACAATATTGCCATCGGATGCAACTGCTGTTTGTAGTTTGTTTATATTTTTTTTCTTTCAATCTCCATTTCTTTCATGGGATTTGTTTTTCTTTCGCAACCAACACTCTTTGGCATAATATCTCATATTGCCACAATTGTAACACTCTATGCTCTTTCTTGACCTTGATTTAAACCTTCCGCTTGACTTGCTCCAGTTATCATTATTATGAAACTTTCTTGATTAACTTCTCGCCCTATTTTCCATAACAAGAGCCTCCGATTTAGAAGCATAATTTAAGTTTTTTCTTCTTATTTCTTCATTGAACAAGTTTTCTTTAACCATACTTATAGAAAGTATACCGAAATGAGCCAAGTTGTTTAATGCTACAACCAAAGTGTCCAAATTATCGGAAAGAGTACCAAGCAATGAACATGATTGCAATTCATCACCAAGGTCAATCTTAGGATTTGTCAATTAATTTATAACATCTTGAAGTTCACTCAAGGATTTCGACATGCTACATCTCTCCTCGTATCTCAAATCCACAAGTTGTTTAATTAGAAGAGCTTTATTTTATGGAGTTCTCATCTCATAGAGATCTTGTAATTTTTTCCACAAAGTGTCCACCTTTGTTTCTTGAGCAACATGATGAAACACACTATCATCAATCCATTACCGGATAAACCCAATCGTTTTTCGATTCATTTGCCCCCATTCTTTATCTTCCTTATCTCTTTTAGCTTCACCACCTTCAATGGGATCAAATAAATATGGTAATTCGAGGCATTTAACTTAAACATGGTATTGCTAGTTTTCTCCATTAATAACTAGAATCTCAACTCTAGCTCTAATATCACTTTATCGGGCAACAATTAACTACGAACTAAACACAATCTAAGATCAATTTCTCCCCTGAAACTAAATCGACTAAAATCAACTTAGCCCCAACAACAATCGGCCAATATGAGATAATCAATATAATGCCAAATTGATAAGGAAATAAAGCCAATAACAACACTAAGGATTTAATGTGGAAACCAATGTGGGAAAAACCACAGACCGTTCAAAAACTTCCACTAATCACTAAGAATAGTGGGATACACAAAATAATCTTCTCTAGTCACATGCTAGAGGTTCCACATAAACATTACAAACTCATTTATTCACCATAAATGTGGATAAATATAAATGGGGCAAGAAAACCCTAATCGCGATAAGAGAATTTGGAGGTGGTTCTCGACAAATAAAAACCATCAACTCATAGCCCTCGGTTTCATGAACAACGTACTCAAATTTGAATCGATTCTGTCAACGTTTGGCTTTCAAATGGGGACCGTAAATATTTAGCTCTCTTTCTTTTTCTTCTCCGCTTCCTCTCGGTGAGACCTTTAATGATCTGAAACGGTTTCAGATTTAAATGATCAATTAATGCTCTGAAACAACTTTAGATGTAACAGTCAAATTAAATATTTATAACAGTTACAAAGTTAATATTCAGAATAAAGACTTGTAACAATTACAAATAAATGTCTGGAATAATGCTTTGTCACAGTTACAGAGTTGATGCCTGAATTAGTGTCTAAAACGGTATCAGAATTTACGTCCGTCAGGAGTTATGGTTGAATTAATTTTAAAACGGTTTTAGAGTTAATGAGTCAATTAAAATGTGATATGTACGGGCTATAAAAGGTAATATAGAGAGGCATATCACAGGATAATCGATAATCAACAATCGACAATTGAGAGTGTTGATAGTGATCAACCAAATCACTCACACACGAGAGCAATGGCTAGCACAATTGTAGTTGTGAGATTTCTTGATTTCTCTTTTTTGTTCTACGTGAGATTGGTGGTGTGTTTGAACTAGAGGCTCGACACTTGTTGGGCTCGATCTGAAGAGCACTAAAACCTGCAGTATGAATAGATCAGACGTTTTGCATCTAAAGAACATCAGAACCAGTATTATTAGAAGGCATCATAAGTTCGTGGTTAAATTCCAAGAACATTAGAATCGGTGTTACCAGAAGGTGTCAGACGTTTGTGGTTAGAGTCTGAAGAATGTTAGAACTACTGTTGTGAGGACATTAGATCTTCATGCTCAGAACCCGAAGAAACATCTGAACCAAATTTGGAGCATGGTACAAAATTTATATGATTAGCCCCTTTATTTCTTCTATGTGCTTTTGTTAAAATGCATGAAAAAGCTTTGGAAACACGTGTATAAGTATTTTTTCTTCCTGCGATCAAATTTTGATCTTAATTTACTTATACACGTCTACTTGTTTATCGAAACAAACACAAATAGACATGTCATCGTCTCGCCAGTATATTGCATGGGAAGGACAAGGAGGTTGAGAGGCTTGCATGGTGGTGGTGGTGGCGGCATTGGTATGGGGGTGGTGGTGGAGGAGGAGGAGCAGAAGTAGGTGGAGAGTTGGAGTGAAGGATTATTCTTGCTAGCTAGCTATGGGGCTCGGTTAGTAAAGGGTTGGTTGATGTTTGTCGGCACAATATAGAGGCTTCTTTAAAGGGAGAGATCGTTGCTGGGATAAGGTCTGAAAAAACTAATAAAGGAATACTTTCATGAAGATGGTATTGGGTTTATCTAATTGTTTACCTATAAAATGTTGTCTACATCTTTTTATAAACAACTTTGCATTCAAACTTTTAATACTCCTGGCACTATTAATGCTTTCATATAACCAACGTGGTAGGTAAGAATTAAATAGTGCCAAGATTTAATTGATTTTTATAAAGTTATGTTTCAAAATATTTATTGGATGCTGGAATGTATTCTTCCCCCTTAATTTTTTTATTTATTTAGATTTACTATTTCATCGTGTAGTTCCATTTTGGAGATCAATCTTTGTGTTCTCGATATTAACTAATCCAAACTAACATTAATACAACATGCATTTTGTATATGCACTTAAAAGAAAATCATTTAGTCAGGGCTCGTTATTTCCTCTATCTCTAATTGGAAAATCCAATTGAAATTTGACATCACACACACACACACACACACACACACACACACACACACACGTATTTTTAGTTAATTTTGCTTGTGGCTTATGTCCATATTGTTAATCCTCAAATTAGAGGTCTTGATCAGGCAAGGATGGAAAAGAAATGTCTTTTTAGTTAGATTTGCAATATCAAGTCGATAAATCATTTGGCGTGCATCTAATACATGTAAGTGAAGACACCGACAAAGCACAAAGGATTAGGACCAGATGTTTTAATTTTACTCTTTTATGCCTACAGAATAAAGATATTCATATATGTGCACATTATCTATTTTTTTGGCTGTTCAAATTAAATTTTACGCGGTACTCTAATTACCATATCAGAACGAGGCATTACCCTCACCTGTCTTATTGCATGCATCAGGCCTATAAAACTGAACGTGCGTATATAACTTTTATCTGATTCATCTAATAAAATTTCCTCGCTTCGAGAACAAGATGGGAGAAGACCACTGAGCCATCAAGACTGGTTGGCTTGAAACGCCGACAAACCTGAATGTCAAATCCTAACCTCTGCTCTAGATAACATATAATATACTCTCTCTGTCCTACACTTGTTTCATCATTTTCTTTGATCAATTAAATCTATATATCGAATCGATATGTATAGTATAAAATACATATTATCGACCGACAAGGATTAAAAGCGCTTAAGTGGGTACGCACTCTTCCTCACCGGCAAACATAATGGAATATTTTTTTGGCATATTAATAAAGTAAATGTGATTTGGCGAGTCATACCCGGGAGCTAAAAGCAAACATACATCTGGATGGCATGATTGAAACTGAACGGCATCCACGTGAGCCGAACGACATCCAAGTCAGAAATATTCATAAAAACATAGCTGGAATGACTGAATTGACATCAAGTTAAAAATGTTTTGGACTAAATTAGTATCAATATAATATGTTTAGGACTTTTCTGAGACTTTTCCCTATTATGTGAAGTTATCCAAATATGGAATGAGATCCTCTCCATCGGTATGTATATTCATTCGGTAACTCATGCATTCAAAACTATTATGTATAATTTCACATCGCTTTAATATATAGTTATAATTTACCTTATATATATAAATATAATCTTCCTCCCTTAAATATTTTAGTCTTTTGGAATGGATATTCTTATGTGATATGAGAGCACATGTCAAATCTTGAGGCTCTCTCCCAAACTCATCACTCTCAATCAGTCAACAACTTTGCTCACGCAAAATAAGCGGCCCGTCAATTTGACAAAACAGGAGTTGTGCCCATTTCATGTGCATTCAAGAGACCAATTTACACTTGAGAGTGTTGCGACCTTCCTAAAGGTGAACCACCAAAGAATTAGCACAAACTTTCCCAAGCCCATACTAATCGCAACTTTGGGTTTAATTTAATCATTTAAACATGCAATTCAATTTGGAGTTGACACAATCTATTATAGGTCAATCAGAAACCCAAATATAATGCGGGATAACATTTTACTTCTTAGAGATTTCATAGATACAGAGACTTGATTATACTAGATAAATCTAATGCATTTTCGGTATATTTTTTCTTTATTTCAAAAATTAGCAAGTTGTCTTGTTCAGTTTAAGAAGAAATGAAGATAATATTCATGGGAATAGATAGTGCCGAGTAGGAAAATATTGAGCAATTCGTTATTATCACAACAATAAGAGATTAGGAGGATTTCTTATCTCTAAAGATAAGATATATCCCTTATAATCTAAGATAGGAAATTAAGGATTGTCTTCTTAAAAGAAAACCCTAAAGCCAACAATATATAAGAGACTTTTACTTTCAATGAAAGGGGGAGGTCGGCTATAATTTAGAGCGAGCGAATTTTCACTTTAGAGAAAAAGCAAAAGAGAGAACTCACCATCTGACACATTCTCAAAAGAGGCTCTGAAGAGAAAAAAATCAAAGAGTTGTAACAGTAGAGAGGGGGGACCTCTTTCATAGGGAAAAAATTAGCAAAAAACTCGTGCAATACTGGCTGCTGTGATCAAATAAATTAAACAGAATCGAGAAAGCAATAACTCCGACAAACGCAATCCTGGACAGAATGAACGGGTTTTTGCCTAACATGGTGCGGGGCATCAACTCAAGAAGTCCCCGGGCCATCTTCTTGAAGAGATACAGTCTCGGAAATGAGGAAATGCTTTGACCACAAGAGTTCCTTCGCTCGATGATGATGCAAAGATGCGAGTGGAGGCTGCATGGATTCTTGCCCGAAGTAGCTTTGGCCGGTTGCCACTGTCATTCAACTGTGGAAAAAGCCAAACCGACTTAACAGAATTAAATAGAAGATGACGTACGGCTAACCAAACCTAAAGATGATTAGTTCCTGCCTACAATGCTAAACAATTTCACGATGCTTCTCAAGATACGACACATCGTACTCGTTTGGATTAGCATCTTGCAAATAGGACTTTGTTGAATATTTCTTGAAACCGACACACTTAGAGAAAAAAATTAAAGAGAAATTTTGCTATATTCTTTATACTCTCTGTAGTCCATATACTCTGTCTTCTCTATCTTCTATGGAATGAAGAATAGTGTCATAAATTGAAGAGTGTTTTGGAGGAAATTGTAATCTGTATTTCTGTGTATATTGTACAATTACATTGCTCTATCTATACTGCTAGAGCAAAAAAAGGAAATGAAATATACACGATTACATTATGATTACATTCCTACTTTACCAAGCTAATCAGGGATTAACTGAATCAATTAATAGATAACCAGAATCGATATCTCCCATCAAATTTCCAACACTCCCCCTCAAGCTAGTGACTTGTATATGTCAAGGACACCTAACTTGCTCAGAAGGTATGCATGTTGTCTTTGGCATAATGGCTTGGTAAATATGTCCGCAGGTCGCTCTACGGTTCTAATTCCTCTTGTTGTGATAATCCCTTCTTGAATCTTGTCCCGAGTAAAATGACAATCAACCTCTATATGCTTGGTCCTCTCATGAAAAATTGGATTTGCCACTAATTTAAATGCAGCATCATTGTCACAGAATAATTCGATGGGTCCATCTACTTGTACTCCAAGGTCTGAGAGTAATCCACGTATCCAGATTATTTTACAAACGGTCTTTGCCATGGCTATCCAGATTATTTTACAAACGGTCTTTGCCATGGCCCTATATTTTGACTCAGTTGATGATAATGATACCGTCGACTGCTTCTTTGTTTTCCATGAGATGGGTGATTTCCCCAATTTGATACAAAAACCAGTAATTGATCTTCTCGTCGTCGGACAAGTAGCATAATCTGTATCACAATAAGCTGTTATTTTCATATTGCAATCATGAGATAGAAAAATACCAAGCTCTGAACATCCCTTCAAGTACTTCACAACTTTCAATGCTGCATTCATATGAGACTACTTTGGCTTGTGCATGAATTGGCTAAGTATTTGCACTGCGTAACATATATCAGGTCTTGTCATGGTAAGGTAGATCAATTTTCCAACAAGACGTTGATATCCCGATGGGTCCTTAAGCAACGAATTAGTAATGGATGAAGACGAGCTCACATCATATTCATGTGTCGTCAATTTTACATTTTGTTCAATTGGTATAGCAGCCGGTTTGCATCTTGATAACCCTACTTCTAAAACTATCTCCAAAATGAACTTTTGTTGGCTGAGGTTGATTCCTTTATCAAATCGAGCTATCTCAATCCCGAGGAAATATTTGGGAGGCCTTAAATCCTTGATGTGAAAAATAGAATGTAGATATTTCTTGAACTTGGTAATAGCCAACTCACTGTTCCCCATGATAAGGATGTCATCAACATATATTAACAAGTAAATTGATGAAGTACCTTTAGTCCATGTGAATAAGGCATGATCATGCTTGGAGTGTTGGAATCCTGTGCTGATTAGTGTAGTGGTGAACTTGGCGTACCACTGTCTGGAAGCCTGTTTAAGGCCATATAGGGATTTGTGAAGATGACATACACGAGACTCCCCCCATCTGCGTAAACCTTGTGGAAGCTCCATATAGATTTCTTCATCCAGGTCCCCATTTAAAAAGGCGTTATTGACATCCATTTGATGTAATTGCCAATTGTGAAAGGCAGCAATGGATAGAAAAGAACAAACGGTAACTTCCTTAGCTAGAGGGGAGAAGGTCTCATGATAATCGAAACCTTCCCGATGCATGAATTCCTTTACAACTAACCTGGCCTTGTATCTTTTAATGGAACCATCTGCCATGAATGTAATCTTGTAAACCCATTTGCAACCAATTGGCTTTTGATGTGGAGGCAGTCTAACAATGTCCCACGTATGATTTTCAGTAAGTGCCGTTAGTTCAGTCTCCATAGCATCTCGCCATCTAGGGTCACGTGCCGCCTCATAATAAGAAGACGGTTCCTATTCTTCAGAAATTCGACTGATGTAGCACGTGTTCTGGTGACAGTTGACTAAATGAAACGTATGAAGACATAGGATACTGTGTACTTGGACAATCTAGTGTAGGGCATATGTAGTCTTTTGTCCAAGTGGCTGGTCGGGTATGTCTACCAGAACGTCCAGGTTGCTCAACTATTGTTTCTTGAGGAATAGCAAGTGAGGCCTCATATGAGGAAGCTTGTGATTGTTGTGGCGAAGAAATCACTGAAGCTCCAAACAAGAATACGTGATCCACTTGCCTAATGTGATAAGTCCGTTGTGACCGGCATAGGGTGTTTTGGTGCAACAATTACAAACTGAGGCTTTACAAATAGATCATCTTCTGACAAAAATGGACAATGATTTGAAGTTGAGGGAGAGGATGAAGGTGCATTTTCTTGAAACGTGAATACGTCTTCTTGAAAAAAAAAACACATCTTTGCTCATAAAGAAATGCCCTGTAGAAATCTCCATGACTCTATAACCTTTATGCAGAGGGGGATATCCCATAAAGATGCATGGAATGGCGTGAGGATCCATTTTATCTCGAGGGCCCACGGTTGTTGCATGATACAAGCAGCCAAATACCCTAAGATGATCAATTTGTGGCCGTCTTCCATAAAGCAATTGGAAAGGAGTTCGCTCGTTGAGGATTTGAATCGGCATGCAATTAATTAAATAGGTTGCCGTGACCACACAATCTTCCCAAAAGTTTTCAAGAATTGAAGCTTGATATTTAAGAGCACGGGCGACTTCTAAGAGGTGTTGATGCTTGCACTGAACAATCCCATTTTGCTGGGGAGTGTAGGTGCAAGAATTTTCATGAATTATTCCCTCAGATGACAAAAAAGACACACACTCCATAGTAAAGAACTCACGTCCATTATCCATGCGAATTCGTTGAACAAATTTTCCGAATTGATTTTTAATGAGAGAGAGTGTTGACACCTAATTTGCCTTTCCAAATACATATATATATTTAAATTAATTAACTAATTTTTTTAAAAGAGAGAGAAAGGCCGGGTTAGGTCGGATCCGGCCTTGGCTCGGCCTGCCTCTCCTTCTTGGCCCCCTCACGCTGCCCAGGCCTTTTTACCCTGCGGGGCCCAGCCTCCTCTTCCATTCAGCCCTGCTTGTGCCCCAGCCTTCTCCCTCCTCCCGCCTGTCTTCGTGTCTTCCCGCGCGGGAACCTGCAGCAAAGGAGAAAAGACAGCATCGGAGCAGGAGCAAAGGGTAGGAGCAGAGAAAGAAGGGGTAGACCATCTTTGGCGCACATCTTCATGAATTGTCCTCATTTGAGAAACAATATCGTCGACTTTGCTGCTCGACTTCTTAGCAAAAGGAATTGGTGCAAGATCAAGAGCAGTGTTCGGTTGTCGATCATATACGATCATAAATTGACTATATCCAGTGCTATCATTCTCAGCACAATTATATGCAAATTCTCCAAGTGACAACCGCGTCTCCCAAGAACGGGGATTATTATCGATCAAAGTCCTTAATAGATTTCCTAATGTTCGATTGATGACCTCAGTTTGTCCATCCATTTGGGGATGAAACATAGTACTATATTGCAGTTTAGTATCGACATTCTTCCACAGTTGTTGCCAAAAATGACTATGAAATTTTGTATCCCGATCCGAAGTAATAGTCTTTGGAATGCCATGCAACTTATAGACTTCCTTGAAAAATAAGTCGGCAATACGCGAAGCATCCATAGTTTTTCGACATGGAATAAAATGTGCCATTTTTGAAAATCGATCGACAACAACAAAGATCGAATCCATACCTCTGTTTGTGCGTGGTAGTCCAAGGACAAAATCTATAGAGATATCCTTCCATGGGGCATGTGGAATCGGCAAGGGCAAATAAAGGCTAGCATTAGTAGCTTGTCCCTTTCCAATTTGGCAACGTCGACACCGCATCACATGTCGATGTTCATCACGTTTCAAATGAGGCCAAAAGTATTTGGCTGAGACAAGTTGTACAGTTTTGTTGCGGCCAAAATGTCCTTCACGGTGAACTTCATCGATCACCATTTACCGAAGAGAACAGTCCAGCACACATAAACCGTTTCTTTTGAAAAGAAAACCATCACATACAGTCAAATCAGCAAGCTTCTTTTCATGTGCATCGAGAATGATCTTGGAAAAGTAGGGGTCTTCTTGATATAACTCCTGAAACGAATCAAATCCAAGAACAATAGAATGCATTGTAGAGAGCAAGCTGTTCTTTCGACTAAGGGCATCAACAACCTGATTATGAGCTCCAGCCTTATGCTTAATAATGAAAGTAAACTCCTGGATGTATTCAGCCGATTTTGCTCACCTGAAGTTAAGCTTTTGCTATCCGGAATTGAGAGCTTCATGATTAGTATATAAAATAAACTCTCGATAAATAAGATATTGCAACCAATACTTAAGTGTGCGAAATAATGCGTAGAATTCCAGATCATAAGTGCTGTAACGAAGTTTGGCACCATTCAATTTTTCACTAAAGAAGGCGATGGGTCGACCTCCTTGACTTAGAACTCCTTCTATGCCGAGTACACGATGCATCACAATGCACTTCAAAAACAAGATCAAAATTAGGCAATGCAAGTACCGTGGCTGTGCTCAATTTTTCTTTGAGTTGTTCAAAAATTTTCAGAGCTGCATTCGTCCATTCTAAAACTCCCTTCTTCATGCAAGAAGTGAGTGGGGCCACAATGGTGCTAAAATGCGCAACAAACCGTCGATCGAACTAAGTGAGGCCATGAAAACTTTGCACTTCATGCACATTTGTTGGAGTTGGCCATTCTTGAATCACCTTGATCTTAGAATCATCCACCGAAATGCCATTCTTTGAAATATGAAACCCCAAGAAAAGGATTTGTGGTACCAAAAAATAGCACTTGTTGAGAGCCGCATACAATTGTTCTTGCCACAACACACATAATACTTCTTGAAGATGTTGCAAGTGCTCATCGGTAGACTTTCTAAAAATCAAGATATCATCGAAATAAACAACAACTGAGTCATAAACTTGAGTCATAAACCTCATGAATGTCGATGGTGCATTCGACAATCTGAATGGCATGACTAGCCACTCATATAGCCCATCTTTCGTTTTGAATGCTGTCTTCCATTCATCTCCGGGTTTGATTCTAATTTGATGATATCCACTCTTCAAATCTAGCTTCGAGAATATAATTGCACCAGAAAGTTGGTCTAAGAGATCATCAAGGCGAGGAATAGGAAATCGATACTTGATGGTGATCTTGTTGATCGCTCTACTGTCTACACACATCCTCCAAGTACCATTTTTCTTAGGCACTAAAAGAGCTGGAACGGCACACGGATTGAGGCTCTCCCTTATAAAACCCTTATTCAATAGCTCCATAACTTGTCGATCCAATTCCTCATGTACGGTCGGACTCATTTGGTAATGAGCGAGAGTCGGCAAAGAGGCTCCGAGCATCAAGTCGATTTGATGCTGAATATCTCTCATAGGAGGGAGACCATTGGGTAAGTCCATTGGGAAGACATCCTTGAACTCTTCCAAAAGAGGTTGAACTCGATGAGGTATGACAGAGGCAACTTCATTCTTCTCACTTGTTTTATTAAGCAAAATATACAAGATACGAACTCCTTTCAAAGCATCCTTCATATCCTTCATTGTAAGCAACGTAGGGGAGAAGGAAGTCTCAACTATAGGAGTTTTCAAAGGTTCCCTACTAGGTGCCAACGTAATCTTCTTGCCTCCAAATTCAAAAGAATATGTATTCGATAACCATCATGCGTAGTCCTCCTATCGAATTGCCATGGTGGACTAAGAATAATATGACTAGCATCCATCGGCAGAACATCACACCATATCTTGTCATAATAAATAGAACCAATGGACAGATTAATAAGGCATCGTTTTGAAACAGTTACCTCAGCACCTTTCTTCAACCACGACATTTTATAAGGTGTAGGGTTTGTTTTTAATTCCAACTTCAGCTTGTTTGCCACTACTACAGAAGTTATATTCTCACAACAACCAGAGTCAATAATTAATTAACACACCTTTCCCATGATTGTGCAAGTAGAATGAAAAATATTGGTACGCAGCCACCTATCTCCGAGTGTCATCTCGAGGAGTAAAAAAAAATTTCCTCACCATAAGAAGTTCGCCAGTGTCAGCATGCGCTATTTGTTCATCATCCGCAGCTTCTTCATCATTGTTCAACTCCTCTTCAAGTGGATCCTCAACATTCTCATCAGAATCATTATTCACCAAGAAGGCTTTACCGGCTGGTCGACTCTTATTGATTCGACAATTGCTAGCATGATGACCCAACTCCCCACAAAAATAGCAACGTATTTCGGACATAGCAGGTTGTTTTGAAACATGAGGCTGAGTAGAAGGCTTACTAGCAGATTACGTTGTAGCCTTAGCAACTTTAGCAGTGCTAGTGGTACTCTTAGTGGCCCGACTTGTCATGGTAGTTGATTACTGTCTCCGAGAACAAGAGCGCTCCATTTTGAGTGCCTGTTGGTGTGCATCTCCTAAGTCCCAAATGTTGAGGACTTCCAAGGCGTCTTGAATGTAAAATTGAAGACCGTTCAAGTATTTATTCACAAGCACCTCCTTCGGGTCCTGGATATTATTACGAATCACCAACTCATTGAATTCATTGGTGTATTGGTCCACCATTCGCATACCTTGTTTTAGATTTTGGTACCATTGGTAGAGCTCTCTCTTATATCCTTTGGGAAGAAAATATTTTCGAATCTTGCCCTCCATCTTTCTCCACAAAGTGATTGGTGCTTTGCCAACGGCTTGGCGAGTTTGTTTTTCACGTCTCTACCAAGCAATCACCTTGCCTTAGAATCGCATAGCAATGATCCCAACTCGACGATTCTCCGGAACATTTTGATGCTCAAACACCTCATTCACAAGTGTCAGCCAATCAATAATTTCATTAGGAGACTCAGTACCTATAAATTCTGGAACATCTTTCTTGACTTCATTTTCCCAATCTGGCTCACAAATATGTTGTAAATGATGTCGAACATGCCTTCGACCGTGAATAGATTGAACACACTCCGAAGAGGAAGAGTCACCATGGGAATCTTAGTCCTGGAACGGGGTGGAGAATTATTTGCTTCAGCCCTCAAACGCTGAACTTCTTGCGTCAATTCGTCAATTTGTTGTTGCATACGTTGCTGCAAATTCTCGCGAGTGTGTGCACTTCATCGAGGGGAATGGTTCGTCGCCACGACGTCTAGCTTGTATTGGAGGCATTGTCCTCTCCTCCAAAGCTCGATACCAAATGATGCAAGCCAAGGTTAGGCTTTCTCAAACGTAGGATCGGGAGAGTGACTCGCACACGAGAAAACAGGATGAACAGAAATTTCAGCACTATGCAAGCTTAGGAGAACAGTCGTATCTTTGTCGATACAGATCGGATCGAATGATTCCAAAGCCAAATGAACAAAGAATTCTGGATCTACAATTTCTCTGTTTTGGGTTTTCTGAAATAAGCATTGTAGGATGGTCGAATTTGGGTTGGAAGTGGGTGAAAAATAACGAACAGAACAGGAAAAGATAGAAACTTCGTTGGTTGCTCTTCTAGGCCTCCAAGGAAGTTGAAAGGGCACCGATTCTTCTAGATCGATCACTGCAACTCTTCAAGGATGCAGATTTCGAAAGCTCCGACTCTTCAAGGACGAAGTAAAAATTCTTCTAGGTTTTCAAGGGTATGAACTCTGCAAGGTTCACGATACTTGCTTCAAAGCAAAGTTTTCATTCATCAAAAGTCGTCTATCTCATACAAGGAATTGGATGGCTTATATCGTCAAAGAAATAAAGACATAGCATTAAAACTAGGAAAATAGTAAAGAGCATATAAACTAGAAACTAGTAAAAGCGTCTTCATGACTCCCAAGGTGTCTTTCAAGCTTCCGGGATGGACTCAAGATATCGATACGGCTTCTCGGTTGAATCGACAACTTCATCGAACTTCATTGACAATCGACAACTTCATCGATAAGAGGTTTCATCGAGCTTGAATGCGGGCAGATCTTCTTGGTTGAGAGAGCTGGTCTTCAATGCAGGCTGCATCATGGTGAACCACCCGACCGACGCCGGTCGCTACAATCTCTTCGGAACCCCAGTAGGCATTTCGCCAAACACCTAGGCATAGTCTAAGACCGAACCGGCAGGAGCTCCCCCGACCGTTTCGAGCGAGCTTCGGCCACCACTCGTCCCTCGTTGCATTCTCTGTTGCTTTGGCATGCGTCCTCAGCGGCCTTGACTCACGCTCGGGCCTTGGTCCAACTCGAAGCCCTCAATTCCCGAAGCGCCCTCCACCTGTTTGATGTAATGCCCAGTAAACGCCCATGCTCAGCTTCGTCGTTTTATCCTCGGCCAAGACGATTAGACATCGGAGTGGTGTTGCGGTATGGCCAAAAGCCGACCTATGCCCCTGCCTAGCCCAAAGCATGACCATCGTGCCCTAGCTGGGTGCCTTCCGTGCCGTCCACCGTCCCCACCTTCCTTACCGCGACCGGGTAGTCGCAGAGCAGGGGTCGTGGTCCAGTAGAACACCGCCCTCGACTGACCCCTTGCCACCACGACTAGTCACCTGTCCGACGTTGGCCACCGCCTCCTTCCCTCTCGGAAGTCGCCCGAGCATCCCGCCATCCCGGTCCTTCCGTCGTGGCTGGGTAGCCGTTAGATAGGGGTGCAAGCCGAGTTGATCGGCACACTCGACCTTTTTCGCTTGGTCCGGTTTTTTTTTTTTTTTTTTTTTGCGGGGGATTGGGCCTGTTGGTTGGGCCCAATCCAGGTCGCATAAAGGCCCGACCACCTTTGGTCAGGCCTTGCCCCTTTTCGGGCAAGTTGACCAGCCCGCCCTTAGATGGGCCGGACCTGGGCAAGTTTGATCGACCTACCCCGATCGGGTCCGGTCAGACCAGACTCGACCCGGCCTGGCAACAAAAAAAATTCCTCAAAATAAAATTATGTCTTTCTAAAAATATAATTTCAAAAATCTAAAAAATGCAGGGTTTGGTTGGGAATTGCCATGTTTTGCCTTCTTAGTGTAATTAGGCCTTTATTTGCTCGTATATTGATTATATCGCATGTTTAATTTACATATTTAATTATGTTTAATTGCACGTGTTCAATTTTACTACAATTAGGATCTTGATAGAGATAATTATTATTTTAATGATTGTGCACCCGCATGATCACCTCGCATGTTACTAGATAGGTGTGAAATCAATCTAATCTGCCTGACAAAATTTTTTTCTTTAAAAATGAACAAGATTAGGTATCGAAAGGGCACTAATTGGTCAATTAGTGTAATCAAGTTCCCGACCCTAGATTCTCTGGTTGTGTAGGAAGTGAGGCATACTCCCTGCCTCGCTTGGTTTCTAGCTGACCCCAATAGGCTAGTGGCGACTCCTTATTACGATATTCTTAAGAGCACCCCAATGTCACGCGAGGTATGGGCTTGGGAGAGTCCGTGCCTAATCATGGGCCTTAGGTCCATCCTTTAGGTACCCCTAAACTTATTCCCTCCTCCCGAGGGGTAGGTTGCGATAGCTTGGCGACTCTGTTGGGGACTTGGTTTAAACCTTAGAGGACTTAGGTCTAAATCTATCTTGTTAAAAAATAAGTTTTGTTTGGCAGCGATGATATCAGGTATGTCCTTAATGTGAGTGTTAAATGTTTTTGTAGTTGGGAGTTATAAGGGGAGGAGTAATTATTAACCCCTTGTCTTGCAGGTGTGGAGTTGGGAATAAATGTTTATGTTTTGAACTTTTGAAGTGGTCTTTATTTATAGATTGTCATGCATGTATTCCATGTATTGCACTACATCGTGACACACTACTTGCCGCCGGACCTGGGCCGTATAGGATCACTTAGGATGGTGTTGAGGTGGATACTACTCCGACTACAACCATGTAGTACTACATCTTGACCCTGAAATTTCTTTCTTGATGTTAAAGGTTCTCACCCTAATCTGCAACCACGCGACACGGGTCGGTTCTTTGATGAAGCCAGAGTCATGGGAAACACGACCTAGCTGCGATCTTGTTGGTTCGGTTTGGTGATCCTATGGCTCCATTTTGGGCCATTTAGAGTAGAAATAGAACCACCGCCCTATGCCCATGTCCATGTCATTGGCATTTCCACTCAATAATGTAGGGTAAGTTTTACAATCAATTTTACTCACAATTTACTTATTCACTTTCCTTTTGGCCAGTCCATGACAAATTAGGTTGGTCGTAACTTTGGTTGGCATATGATGGGAGTCAAGAGTCATGTATTTTCGTCTTCAGAATAGCTTTGTTGTTTAGGGCTTCTCTCTCATGTCTTTTCCTGCGTTATCTAACAACTTTGCTTTCAATGAAATGAACGAATTGAGCGGTTAGATCTTTGTCATGGGCCGACCACCTGCTTATTTCTTGTGCTTATATACGTTTTTTTACCCTTTCGTCAGGTACTAGCCAATCGATTGCCTTCTGTCGATCGTCAACACGGCCAAGCAAAGATCCCCAATTCACATTTGCGTGAAAGCTAGGATGGAGAACGAAGACATCGACACACGTATGGCTAAGATGGAGGACTAGCTGGCCCAACTTACAGCGATGATGCTCGAGATAAGCCAAAAGCTCAAAGAGCCCCCCGTTTTAGCAGTCACCAGGACATCCACTCCTACATTGTTAGGACATGCTCCCTTGTTGACGGGAGACCCACATGTCGCCAACCTTCCCGGAAAGGAAACTGCCAAAGAAGTCCTTTTTGTCACGCCAATTGTCGTCGACTTAGATCCTCCTCAGAAGGAAGAGCCAACGTCCCACCTAGATGGAGAGAGTGAAAAGTACCTGGATAAGATGAATGATTGACTGTGCGCCTTGCAAAGATATGAGCTAAAAGGAGCCAACAAGCTGTCCCTGTATACCAAGACGAACTTCCCCGAGACTTTCCAAGAGCCTGAATTCATGAGGAAGTATGACGGAACATGATGCCCTAAGACTCACCTTAGGTACTACTTGAGGAAAATGACTCGCTATGTTGACAATGTGCCCGTCCTCATTCACACGTTCCAAGATAGCTTAGAAGGCATCGCCCTAACGTGGTTCATCGCGCTGGACATCGAAGAGTTCACCAGTTAGGAGGACTTGGCCAATGAATTCCTGCAGCAATACAGGTTCAACACCGAGCTTGCCCCCACGAAGGAAGAGTTAACCCACATAGAAAAGAAGAGGAATGAATCATTTAAGGCCTACGGGCAAAGGTGGAGAACCATGGCCTCACAGGTAAAGCCGGCCTTGAATGAGAGGGAAATGAAGCAGCTATTCCTCAAGACATTGCCCCATGAATACTTCTAAGGATTAGTGTACTTAGGATGCTAGACGTTTTTACAACCGGCAGATGTGGGTGAAGGAGTCGAGTGGGAATTCATCGAGTGAATGATATCTACCAGAAGCGCTAAGAAATTCCCTGCGAGGAAAGATAAGGAAACAGCGGTTGAAGTAGCGCTGGTGCAAGAGCTGTTTCTCTCTAGGCCACCTTCAACACCCGTGCATAAGCCTGTAATGGCTCAAGGGAACTTATCCCAGGCATATGACAAGGGCAAGAGACCCATTCGAATGGAATTTTCCCTATTATCGCGCCCGTTGTCAAAGCTGTTGCCCATGCTTCTCGAAAAGAGGATGGTTGCGAATGAGGTGCCTAAAGACAACCCCGCAAAGTTTACCGGATTTGATGTAACCAAAACATGAGAGTATCACACAGGGGAGAGGGGGCATGACGTGGATAATTGCTATGTGCTAAAATACAAAGTCTAGCAACTGTTAGATAAGGGCATCTTGACCTTCAAAGAAGTTCAGCCTAACGTGCAACAGAATCCCTTACCAAATCATGCAGAGGGATTGAACTCAATTTTCGAGGAGGACGTCATATGCACCATCTTGATGTGCGAGGAAGCTGAGTCCTCCGAAGTCATAGCTGTCCCTCCGGAGTAGGGCGGTTCTCATTCAACTTAGTCTTCCATCTTATGTCCAATCCCTTGCATGGGATCTCGTTGTTTTTTCTTTCTTGTCTATGTCGTTCGTAGCGTGAACTATGGTTAGCCCTGATCTTGAGCCGTTGGTCGAGGGTGGTGTGTGTTAATATACGGCCTTATCTTTCCTCATTCGATAAAGTAGACGCATTTTTTATTAAGGACATGTGGAAGCATATCAAACTAGTCCTATGATGGCCGCTGAGGCCTGGGCCTCCACATGCTCCCAAGTTTGACTGTTTTGCAAGGACGAGGAAATCCAAGGATATGAGGATGAGTTCTTGGAACTTTTTACAAAAAATACTTCAAAAAAATTCTTCGAAAACGACATGCATGATCTTTGTTGGTGACATGCTCTAACTTATCTCATTGCATCTCAGGCATTTCATTATGCATAATCATGATAAGGACTCATGTGACCCGGATGTGCATGAAGAAAGTCTCTCAGGTTTCGATGACACCAACGATGATCAGAAGGGGATCGAGCGTGAATGGAATCGACATGAGTAAACGTTGATGCAGTCAAGAAATATTTTCCATGAATGAAATCAAGGCCGCGGAGCCACTTCATGCACAATCCGAGTCGCATAGCATCGTAGATATCATGCATATGTTACATACATGCATATCTATTTGTGTTTCAGGCACTCTACCATTCGATGAAGAAATGGCGGAGGAAAGAGTCGATTCAAGGACCCATCGAGTCTCCGCACAAACGGTTGAATATCTCATTTTCTTAAATGAGAGGTAAACCGAGATGATAAAAATTAATGATAAAATAAATAAATAAAAAAGAAGAAAGAAAAAAAAGAAAAGAAAAAAGAAAAGAAAAAACAACTGCATGGCATCATTCGCATGACTTATTTCCGATGTCACTATGCATGCTTCATATCGGCGACCCTCAAGAAAAGGGGCATCGTAAAAATGATTTTATTTAGGCAAAAAGATGAAATTTTAACCATGCCAAGCAAGAGGTGCTTAGGATGAAGAAAGGTAAGCCATTTCCAAACACATCCTTCAAACACTTTTGAGAGTTGAGTGAAAAGTGACATTCTCTTAGGACGAAGTATTCATTCGCATTGAACGCAAAGATCGAAATGATAAAAGTGTTTTCTTCATCAATCCCAAGCATTGCACTAATCTCTTGCTACCCCTTTGGACCGAATAAAGATGATCCTTCAAAATACCCCTGTTGAGAACGACTCTACATTGGGGTAGAGCGAAAGATTGAGAAAGATTCTATTACTTTCATTTGCATCAATCTTCTGATGATAGCTTCAGAGGATTTCTCATCAAAGCTTGAATCATCCCAAGGTGAAGAAGAACATTTCCTTCTCTACCCAAACACTGATACTCGTTTTCTAAACCAATTTGGGCTTGATTGTTCATTCCGAAGCTCGAGCGGTGATCATTTCCCTTCGGGGCAAGGCATAAGGATTGACTACATACAATTGACATTTACAAGAAAACGTGAAAAGCATCTCGAAAGTCATAAGAGCTCTAAAAGTTTAAAGCAAAAAGTTCGACAAAATTAGGGGGTATGAAAAAGTAGTGTGCCTGGTAAAAGTAAGGCCAATGCCCGTTAAGAAAAAGAGCTAAAAGGCTGCATCTTATGTGAAAGAAAAATTATTAAAGTCCAAGTGCTTGCATAAAAAATCATCGCAAGTGCAAAAGAAATTAGAGAAATGAGCAAAGCTCCCATGCAAAAATGATTAGTCAAGGGACTTTTGAGATGTGCTGTGTTTCAAAAGCCAAATGATTTCGAAAGATCGAGTGACCTGGTAATGATGCCATGATGATCATCGACTCTTAAAAACCCTCTTGAAAATTTTAAGCCTTTTGAGCCTTTCTCGAGCCAACATTACAACCTTATTCCGAAGTCTCTTCTAATTGGGATGGTTCGAGTGAAAATGAGAATGCCACAAACAAGCTATCGCTTGAAGGAGTGGAAGCAATGCTATCTTGTCTTATCTTCCAAGTTCTCGGCTTGTAAACTCGATGAAGATAGCCACAAATATTCTTTTATTGGCCTTAAAGCAATAATTCCTTTGTGTAAGCCCATGACCGAGCCTATATTGCGGTCCTTTCAAAAGACCTTTTTGATCGATCAAATTGTGCTCATCGCGAATGTTTCTGAAAGCTTTTGATATAGGTTATGTGAGATACTATCAGCAATCAGTTACTTCTCACATGAATGGATGGGATCAAGCAGCCATTTTATCGAGAGTATGTGAGAAACTCTTTCTAACTAAGAAGCTCTAGTTTGGCATGCTTAATAAGCCTTTTTCACGAGTAAAAATCATTTTGATAAGAGCTTGACTCCCAGAGAATTTGATGATTAATGATACATCCCCAAGCAAGATGACAATTCGTGCCACATGATGCTAATTGACATGTTTCTCAAGGCAATCGAGACTTAGCTTGATTAGCTTGTTCAGTTAATACTGCAATATTACCAATACATCTCTTAATGCCGTCTCTAATGACATTTGCTCAAGTTGAGTTTGACAGGATTCCCTAGTGAAGCCATGCAGTTTTCAAGGGATTAGCGAGATGCTTCCCTAAAGACTACAGGGTTCATGGTCAGCCTTAAACCATGTCATCTCCAAAGGTTCATGATCAACCTTAAACCATGTCATCTATAATGGTTCATGGGTGTTCCTCAAGCCATGTATTTTCAATGCGGTCGACACTCGTTGTTACACGGTGAGACTCCATCTCTTTCTTCCTATGACACGACATGCTTTTGTAGCCCGGAGTTTTTCTTTCTTCTTATGATACGGTGTGCTTCTGTAACACGGGGTCTCTCTTTCTTCCTATGACACGGCGTGCTTCTGTAGCCCGGGGTCTTTCCTTCTTCTTATGACAAGGTGTGCTTTTGTAGCCCAGGGTCTCTTCTTTCTTCTTATGACACGGTGTGCTTCTGTAACCTGAAGTCTTTCTTTCTTCTTATGACAAAGTGTGCTTCGTAGCACGGGGTCTCTCCTTCTTCCTATGACATGGCATGCTCCTGTGGCCCAGGGTTTTTCCTTCTTCCTATGACACAACGCGCTTCTATAGCCCGGGGTCTTTCATTCTTCTTATGACACGGTGTGCTTTTGTAGCCTGAAGCCTTTATCTCTTCTTATGATACTGTGTGTTTCTGTAGCCTAGGGTCTCTCTCTCTTCCTATGACACAGAGTGCTTCTATAGCCCGGGGTCTTCCTTTCTTCTTCTTATTCATACGCGTTTCATAACTCGGAGTCCCTTTGGTCGACCTGGCATGTGCCTATGTACCCGAGATCTCTCACCCACTGAAATAATTTAAGTGTCTTCTGTCTTTGAATGCAACATCTTCGAGGCTACATTCAAAGAAGGGCAGGTGTTGACACCTAATTTGTCTTTCCAAATACTTTTTTTAAATAATTAATTAATTAAAAAAAAGAGAGAAAGGCCGGGTTGGGCCAGATCTGGTCTTGGCCCGGCCCGCCTCTCCTTCCTGCCCCCTCGTGTAGCCCAGGCGTTTTTCCCCCGCACGGCCCAGCCTCCTTTTCCTTTCAGCCTGGCCCGCGCCCCAGCCTTCTCCCTCCTCCTACTTGTCTTCGTGTCTTCGTACATGGGAACTGTAGCAAAGGAGAAAAGACAGCATAAGAGCAGGAGCAAAGGGCAGGAGCAGAGAAAGAAGGGGCAGAGAAGAAGAAGCAGAGAAGGAAGAAGAAGCGGAAAAAAAAGGAGCAATCGGGGAGAAGAGAACACAAGGAGGATGGAGAACGAAGGAGAAAGAAGGACGAACGAGGGGCGAGAAAATCGGACTGCAAAGAGACAACCAAAAGAGAGAACCGAGAGGGAGAACGGACCGAGGAGGAAAGAGAGGAGAAGAGGAGTCTCCGGGCCACCGCTCGCCGCCGACGCATCTCGGGCCACCGCCACCGCTGGTGAACCACCCGACCGACGCCGGCCGCTGCAATCTCTCCGGAACCTTGGTAGGCATTTCGTGAAACACCTGGTGTGCGTAGTCTAGTATCGAGCCGTCGAAGCTCCTCGATTGTTTCAAGCGAGCTCGGCCACTACCCTTCCCCCATTGCATTCTCTATTGCTTTAGCATGCGTCCTCGCAGTCTTGACTCGCGCTCGGGTCTCGACCGAGCTCGAAGCCCCCGGTTCCCGGAGCGCCCTCCACCTGTTTGATGTAATGCCCAGCAAATGCCGGTGCTCAGCTTCGTCGTTTAATCCCCTGTCAAGACGATTAGACATCGAAGCGGCGTCGTGGTATGGCTGGAAGCCGAGCTATGCCCCCGCCTAGCCCAAAGCATGGCCGTCGTGCCCTAGCTAGGCGCCTCCCGCTCTGTCCGCCGTCCCCACCTTCCCTGCCGCGACTGGGTAGTCGCGAAGCAGGGGTCGCGGTCCAGTAGAACACCGCCCTCGATTGACCCATTGCCGCCCCGACGGGCCACCTATTCGACGCCGGTCACCACTTCCTTCCCTCTTGGAAGTCGCCTGAGCATCCCGCCGTCCCCGTCCTTCCTGTTGTGGCTGGTCAGCCACTGGACAGGGGTGCAAGCCGATTTGGCCCACTCGGCCTTCTTCGCTTGGTCTAGCGGAATTTTTTTTTTTTTGCAGGGGGATTGGGCCTGTTGGTTAGGCCTGGCCCCTTTTCGGGCGTGTTGATTGGCCTGCCCCCAGACGGGCCGGACTGGTGCGGCAAAAAAAAAAAGATATTTTTTCCTTAATATATATATATATATATTTTAAAAAAAATTGAAAATCTAAAAAATGCACGGTTTGGTTAGGAATTGTCATGTTTTGCCTTCTTAGTGTAATTAGGCCTTTATTTGCTCGTATATTGATTATATCGCATATTTAATTTGCATATTTAATTATGTTTAATTGCATGTGCTCAATTTTACTGCAATTAGGATCCTGGTAGCGATAATTATTATTTTAATGATTGCGCACCCGCATGATCACCTCGCATGTTAGTGGATATGTGTAAAATCAATCTAAACTGCCTGACAAAAATGTTTTCTTTTAAAATGAACAAGATTAGGTACCGAAATGGCACTAATTGGTCAATTAGTATAATCAAGTCCTCAACCATAGATTCTTTGGTTGCATAGGAAGTGAGGCATACTCCCATGCCTCGCTTGGTTTCTAGCCAACCCCAATAGACTAGTGGTGACTCCTTATTGTGAAATTCTTAAGAGCACCTCAATGTGGTGTGAGGTATGGGCTTGGGAGAGTTCGTGCCTAATCATGGGCCTTAGGTCCGTCCTTTAGGTAATACCCCTAAACCTATTTCCTCCCCTCGAGGGGTAGGTCGCAACAGAGAGGAACTTTGACAGATTTGAAAAGGTTTGGCCCTTGGATTGTATAAGAAAAACCCAAGTAGCGCAAGTATAATCATCGACAATCGTGAGAAAGAATCGTGATCCATCATGATGTGGTGTGTGTTAGGGACCCCATATATCAATATGAAGTAAAGAGAAAGCATTGGTGGTTCGAGATATGCTAGTTGGAAAGTGTCTACGAGGCTGTTTAGCTAGAGGGCAAACATGACATTTTGGATAAGGGAAAGGCTGCTCGAAGTCCAAAACGCTAATAAGAAATCAGATTTTTATTACTGATAACAGCATTACAAGAAGTGCCTTCATTCAATAAATCGAAATCTTTTGGGAAACTGGTCCAAAAATAAATTCCTTAAGCAACACTACCCAAGCCCATCAGTCTACCAGTCGAAAGGTCTTGAAAGAAGCAGTTATCTGAATTGAATATGGCATGATAGGAATTATCTTCACAAGTTTTTGAGATAGATAAAAGATTGAACTCAAATTATGCAATATGAAGGACATTTTTTAGGACAATATTGGAACTAAGATGAACATTCCCAATTTTGGTGACATGAGTGATATTTCCATTTGGAAGGCGGACGGAATATAAGTGTGGACTCTTCTGAATATGGGAAAATAATTTTTCATTACAAATTATGTGGTAATTGGTACCCGAATCGATTATCCATGCATCCATTGATATTGAGTTTGTTTTGGAAAGGAGAGTACTTAAAAAACTTGCAGCTTTGTCATTTGTGGTTAATCGATCCAGAGCCTTCATGATATTCCGGTACTGATATTGGGTAATTGGTCGGTGCATCCCATCAGTCCTTAATGCTGAAACCTGATAAGCAGAAAATTATTTTTCCCTTTTTTTCTTTATCACCTGGCTTGACATGTAATTTCCAACATGTTTCAATTGTATGATGCGGGCATTTGCAATATTCACAATATTTTCCTTTATTTTTTGAATTTTTCCCACCTGATTTATGTGATGACGTGGCATTTCGTGGTTCGTTGGATGTTTTACGTGCGGGTGCTGTCATGGCTAAATAATAAGCATTGGATTTGGGTGCATTGGATGAGACATAATGGTCATCGGATCTCACTTGGTAACCATCATTGGATCCAAGTAAATTGATGGGCGAGTTTGGACCGTCGGATGGCCCCTTTTGATCGTGGCTGTTCATTTGCTTAGGGTTGCCTCCTTCACTTCTCACGGCCGCTGCTCGTCCAGCACTCCCGATGCCTGCAAGTCCTCCATGGCTGCTGAGCAACAAGTTGGAACATCCTGTGTTGAGACCCCCGGCGCCTGCAAATCCTCCATGGACTCCGAGCAACAAGCTGGATCCTGCTATGAGGGCTGTAAGAGCGACACCATAGTTCGTCTTCGCATGCTTGACTGTCACCAACCTCTGGCTCTCCTCTTGGACGGCTAGTTGGTAAATCTGGCCGAGCAACAGCGTTTGCTCCATCGTCAAGATCTGTGACTTGAAGGGTGAGTATGTTTCGTTCAAGCTCAACAAAAAACGTGTTACTTTCTCTCTTTCCGTTATTGCCCGATATTGACAAAGCATTGTCTCAGGTCCCTCGAGTTGCTCTTCGGCCGCCTCGAGCTCGTTCCATAGAGCCGAGAGCTGATTGAAGCAAGCGGTAAGCAAGAGGTTCATTTGCTTCAATTAAGAGAGTGCTTGGGTTATGGTGAACAATTTCACCCGATCAAGCCTCCCGTACATGTCGCAGATGCTTTCCTAGATGGTTTTTTAGTCCTCTATCGGTGGGAGCCCGACTGCAACTTTCGCCAAGATGCAATCTCCAATCCAGGTACGTACTAGTTGGTTACATCTCCTCTAGTGCCGTTGTATGTGTCATTGGTCGAGTATGGAATTGATCCATCAAGAAATCCCTCCTTGTCTTTGGTGACAAGAGCTTGACGGAAAGCATGTGCCTAGGCACTGTAGTTATTGGGTCCGACGAGCTGGAGGTTGATGAGGTGCTGTAGTTATTGGGATGGTCGCCGTTCATCGGAAATGCATAGGGCAGGTATCTGGGTTGGGGAAGCAGGTAGGGATTTATCCCCATATCCAATGGAATCGACCTTGTTTGTGATCCGATCCTCCCAAACTTGATCCTCTAATTGGGCTCGGTATTGCCTCAACTCCATCAGGCCGAATTCCTCCTCCAGACTATCCATGTTGGAACCACGTGTAGCTCGGTTTGGCGGTTGGATGCCAGTTGACGTGTACCCATGGGATTGGGTCAGAGACCTATGCTGGAGTGGGTGTAGGTGCAAACTGCTGTGCCGAAGAACATTGTTCGTCGGTTTCATCCGAAACGTGCTGATGTGTAAGATCGGTGATTTGTGGAGATGAGGGAGTTTCCTCCATTGATTTGTGCCTTTTGGCGTGATATCAAAAAAAAAATGTTTTGAATTCCTACTCGGTGGCTGACTTGTTTTGCAGAATTGAAGTTACAACAACAAGTTAGAAAGGAAGCAAAGGCAATTGTTGGGTTGCGGAAGCTAGGTTAGGATTAACGCACTCTGATACCATGTCATAAATTGAAGAGTGTTTTGGAGGAAATTGTAATATGTATTTCTATGTATATTGTACAATTACATTGCTCTATTTATACTGCTAGAGAAAAAAAACAGGAAATGAAATTTACACGATTACATTATGATTACATTCCTACTTTACCAAGCTAATCAGGGATTAATTGAATCAATTAATAGATAACCAGAATCAGTATCTCCCATCACATTTCCAACAAATAGTTCAATTTTATTTATAGAGTTTGAATGGACATAAATTGAACAAACACATGGACTCAAGAGATACATGAACTTAACAGATACATGTACTGAGGAGACTCATAAACGCAAGAGATATATGAATTGAAAATATTCATGAACTGACGAGATTCATAAACTTAACAAATACATGAACTTAATTGATACATGAATTGAAGAGATATGTCTCATTTTATGCACTTACATTGATCTATTAATGCATAATTACAACGAAAAAGTGGGCTTCACAATAGAGAGAGAGAGATTCTTTTCTTCCTACTGGTTCCGTAAGTCCCACAATCGCAACACCACCTCTGCGGTTATTCACAACCCTGCAATCGAGAGGGCACACATCCACTTCCCGGAGCTGCAGCTCTTGGACGCTGTTGCCCTCGCTAGCACTGATGTCGTATACAGAGGCATCAGATCGGCATCTTTGATGCCACCGCAAATGCGCCTTGGAGCCACCAGCAAACTTTCCTGGAGCTTTGAAAGAAGTCGAAGAAGAAATGTGGAAGTTGAAAATGATGGGAATTTGAGGGAAATTTTGTATTTCTTCAATTTGAAAGATTACATGTACAATTTAATGTATAAATAGTACAATGTATATACAAAGAAAGGAAGGAATATATTATAAGGAATCAATTCTAATCTTAGATTGATTTAATGTATCAATCTCAATCCGGATTGATTTCCTTCATCTCGAGCATATCTTCTAACACTCCCCCTCAAGCTGGTGGCTTATAAATGCCCACGACACCTAGTTTGCTCAATCGATATATACGTTGTCTTTGATATAGAGGTTTGGTGAAGATATTAGCAGGCTTCTCTGTGGTTTCGATTCCTCGTCTCAATTATTCCTTCCTGGATCTCATCTCGAGTGAAATGACAATCCACTACTATGTGTTTTGTTCTTTCATGTACTATGGGATTCCCCATGGGTTTGAGAGCTGCATCATCGTCACAAAATAGTTTGGTTGGTCCCTTAACTTGTACCCAAGGTCTTGAAGTACGCCTTGTATCTATACCATCCCACAAGTGGTTTTTGCCATGGCTTGATTTTATGCTTCAGCTGAAGACAATGAGACAATTGATTGTTTTTTCCATGAATTCAAAGATTCTCCCAACTTAATACAAAAACTAGTGATGGACCTTCAACTCATGGGACAAGTTGCATAATCCGCATCACAATATGCTGTCATTTACATGTTGTATTTTCTGGAAAGAAGTGACCCAAGTCCTAGGCATTTCTTTAAGTACTTTATAACCTTTAGAGTGGCATTCATATGGGAGTTAGGATGGCGTTGAGGTGGATACCACTCCGACTATAACCACGTTGTACGAGTCGCCTATCTCAATTCCGAACTTTCTTTCTTGTTGTCGAGAGTTACCACCCCGGTTTGCTATCTCGTGAGATGGGTCGGCTCTTTGACAATGCCAGAATTAGGAACCCCAACCTAACTGCTATCACGTTGGTTCAATCCGATCATCTTGTGGCTCTATTTTGAGCAGTCTAGAGTAAAAGTCGAGCCTCACTCTCATGTGCATGTTTATGTGAATGGAAAATAAAAATCGTCACCTCTGTAAGTATGATTTCTCTCCACCTATTCACTTTTGATTGAAACTTTCCTTTTTCAGATTTGCGGAAATCAATCGATGTCCTAAGTGATTTAGGCTTATAATTGAAAATTTTGACAACCACTCTTGATAATGAACCTTGAATAAATTTCAAGCTCATTTGATCTAGCCCTACGGAATATATGGTTTTGTCTAAATTTTCAATTATGGCCTCAAAATCACATTTTATATAGATCATTTCTGAAAGGGCTAGATGCAACACCTAGAGGCGGGTGAATAGGTGTGAACAAATATTTTCGCAAGGTTCAGAAGTAATAGTTTGCTTTTTAGAAAACAACAGACTATGAACGAATTCAGATTATAGTAGTTAGATAAAACTATGAACATAATAAAAAGAGTTTAGGGAAGTGAATAAGAACACAAGGTTTATAGTGGTTCGGCTTAGATCAAGCCTACGTCCACCCTCTCACGCTGATAACCCACTGGCTGGATTCCACTAAGAAACAAAAGAGATTTTAAAGTCTTGTAATCTTGACTTCACAGTGAAGAGTCTTTACTGGTCTCTCACAAAGTCTCACTATGAGTTTCTCTCTTTTGTATACAACTTTGAGCTTCAGTAATTGGAGTAACAAGGAAATGGAAAGCTTCAGACTTTGAAATTTCTCTTTCACGCACACTATCGAACAACTAAAGAGTCCGCCTTAATTACTCCTTTATGCCTTCACGACCATTGGCACTTTCCAAAGAATTCTTCCAATCTACCCGTTAGACAGATCAATTAAGGGGATCTCAAGTTGGTTGATTGATTGTGATGAAAGCCCGTCAATCATATTCGCTCATACAATTAGGATCTTGTTTTCCATAAGTAGAACTTTCCAAGTTTGCTTGCCTTCCAAAAGATTTGATTAATCTAAATTGATTATAATAAAGATAATCAATCCAATAGGTGATATATCCAACCATAAAGTCATCCAAAAACCATAAGAATCGAATCCTTGAAGAAATAATGATAATCTCGCATCTGGATAAGTCTTCATTCTTCAGTCTGGAAACTGTCGGTGTGAGCAGACTTTGAACCTAAAGTCTTGCGGTCTTTAGACTTTGACACTTCAGTCTGGAAGTCTTCAGACTAGACTATGGAAAGGTTTTGTCAACTTCAAAACAGTAAAGGAATTTTCTCCAACAATCTCCCCCTTTTTGATGGTGACAAAACTCTCCTGCAGATTTAAGAACTTTTGACCTGCAAAACAACTCTTAAACAGTACATGATATCTTATGAAAAATAAGTTGATTAGGATCTGGATAATATCAATTCTGCAACCACAGAAAACAGGTTAATCTTGAAAAGATAAAGCAAATATCAAGACTAAAACAACTATCCGTCCATAATCACCACATCATCACCTCAAAAGTAAGTTGTTGCAAGCATTAGTGTCAAACAGAGTAAAACTGAATAATAGTTCAACAAAGTTCAGCATAAAGGTTCAAAAGATAAATCAAACAAAAGTTAAATCTGCACATTCTTCCCCTTTTTGTCATCAGCAAAAAGTGGAGAAAGATAAAAAATTCAAAGAAATTAAGAATGTTTGGGAATGCGAATGAGCTGGAAATCTCCCATAGATCGAACTGTCTCCTCCAGCTTTCTCATAGTCTCCTTCAGCTTCTCAATATCTTCACCCTTGGCAGTCTCTTGAACTTGCTGTTGTAAAGCTTGAACTTGAAGGTTAAGATACTGTACCTTCTCATGGAGAGAATCTGAAGTAGATTGCAATGCAGTTCGGAGGTTCGTTATCTCATACTCCATACCACATTCTTTGTGCTTTCAACTCCGAGAAGGAGCTCTAGCAGCCTATGAAAGTTTGCAATTGTGTATGTTGGGGCACTAGGTCCAGCCAAATTAATTTTAGGAGTATTGAGATTTGAGGGAGCATCAGCATGTCGATCACCAAGACTTGGAGAGGATGCCTCAATATTATCTTCAGGAAAATGAGAGGCATAGACATCCTCCGGATCGACAAGAGATCTACTAATATCATCATTGGTAAAAATAGGAGAAGAAGTACCTATTTCCGCACGAGCTCCCCCTGTTTGTGTGGCTATAGGTGGAGAAGGGAATTCTTCTTCTTAGTCTTTCTTAGCTTCAGTACCCAAGTGATGTTCTTTTGCTCTTCCATCTCTTGCAGTTCCACTCCTAGTCTTCTCCGAATCCTCTGACAATGATATTGCAAAAGTGGGTTCAAAAGAGTCATCTTGACCCTCTTCTTCTTCTGCTTCTCTTCCTTCTTCTTTGGCTCTTTTACCTGCTTCTTCTTTTTCTTCTTTTTCTTCTCTTCTTTCTATTTCTCTTTTCTCTGCATTTCCTTCTTTTTCTTGCTTTGTTTCTCCTCTTTCTTGTTCTCCTCTGTACTAAGGCTGCTCGAAACTTACAAAACTCTGAAGATTTTTCAAGGCAAATGCAGAGAGAGTAAGATCATCCTCATCCTCTTCGTCCTGCAGGATAATGGCTCTTCTTTTCTTGATAGGTTCACTTAGGGGCTCCTTGCCTTTTCTTTTTCTTTGCAGTGGAGTCTTGTTTTGTTTTGCTGGGGGACTTTTCCTTCAAGCGTTCTAAAGCTCTGTTCAGTTCCTTCAGTCCCATCTTTGACACCATTTTTAGTCCTATAACCATAGGAGCAATGGTTCAAACACAAAGAGATGCTAGAAACTGAATTTGAAAGTGTTTGAACAGTTGAGTAACTAGCGCTGAATAAGGGAGTTGTCCTTTTTCCTTCACAACAGTCCTATACATGTGCATTAGAATTGTGTGTGGTAGCGAGAACTTCATCCCTTTACTGATGGCAAACATTAATTTTGCTACAAAACAAGAGACATCAATCTTGGAGGTTGACTTTGGTCGGATGCAATTGATCACAACCTTGTGCAACAAGATGTTTGAAGCAGACATTCTGGAATAGGTAATGCCGCCTTTGGCAAGTCTATCCCGAACAAGAAACATTGTTGCATGACCAACAAACACATTTATTGGTTGGAAACTCCCTCTTTCCACACCAATAACATCCGCCAATGTGTCCACATCCACCACATACTCTTTCTCCCGCACGGTAAAACAAAATCTATTCGCGTCAAGAAATGACAAGTTCGAATAGAAATACACAGTTAATTCAGGATGAGTGACAAAAGTTTCAGAACAAAATCTATCAAGTTGAAGAAGAGTCAGCTTCTCCCTCAAGTTCACTTTCAAAGAATCCATGAAATCAAAGTCCACAGATCGAGGGTTCATCACCCCTCTTTTCAGCAACTTTGAGTAAGTCTTTTTGTGGTCGTTAGAACGAAATAAACTCGTTCCCTCTCCACGTACATCAGCAGCAACACCCATTCTAGGCTGAAAATTCGCATACATTCTCTCATCATCGTCCTTGACCTCTGGTGGATTAAAAGAACTAAAACGGTGATTAGCTGGAAAGTTAGCAAACGTCTTGTCTGCCGTTTCTTCAAGCGCAATGCCTAATCTTTCCATCGTTCGCAAAAACATAGTCTCGTTCCGGTATCCTCGTTCTTGCAGAAATTCATCAATAAATGTCATGGCAGTACCACCCTGCTTCAACTGATTGTAGAGTTTAAAAAGGAACTCGGGTTTTGACGTTCTTACAGGTTCGACATCTTCCACGATCTCCTTTTCCACTGGTTGGCACGAAGGATTTTGAGTGGCACGCTGTGGAGAATGCTGTTGTTGTGGAGAATCTTCTTCCTCGGTCAAGTCAAAATGTGTAGGACCCTCTGGCATGTTCCGTGGCCCCTTGCTTGAGATCCGAGACGACTTTCTTTGGAAAGACATTTTCACAGTCGAGGAGGATTTCTCGAACACGTTCGAAAGAAAAAGATGAAACCTTCTAGAACAAACTTGAGAGTAAAAACGAGAGTATAAACAAAAGAGTAGAAAGTTTGTATGCTAGGGTTTGGTAAAAAGTACTCGAAAGAATACAAAAGGTATATAAAGAAGATGAACGGTCACGAATAAAAGAAAATCGAATTGTCACAAAGAAAATTGCCTTTTTCAAAATAACTGAAAATAAAAACTGCCAAAAATTAAAAAATCGAAAAAAGATAATTACCAAAAGTAAAATAGGCAAACAACGATTCAAATAAACGTACCTTTTCATTCCAAAAATAAAATACTTGGATTCAAGACTTTCCTTTTATTGAAGTAGAATTTGGAAAGTCCGAGTCTGACCAACTTCAGACTTTAACCGGTAGGAGGTAAAATATTCAGTCTGGTACGAATAGATTCAAATAATTTTTTCTCCAGATGCATTGTGAATATATATGCCAACTGATTCTTCGAGTCAATGAACTGAATCATAATCTCCCCATTTTGGACATGATTTCTTATCAAATGGTGTCGAATTTCTATATGCTTTGCATTTGAATGAAGAATTGATTTTTCGTGGGATTAATAGTACTTGTATTGTCGCATTTGATCTTAGTACATGATTATTCAATCTCAAAATCTCTTAGCTATTGTCTTGTCCACAAAATTTAAGAACAGCAGCTCCGAAGAGCCACATACTCTGCTTCTGCTGTTGATAGAGCCACAATGCTCTGCTTCTTTGAGAACCAAGATACCAACATCTGCCCTTGACAATTGACAAGTACCATAAGTACTCTCTCTATCGATTTTATAACCTGCTAAATTTGCGTTTGAATATCCAAGTAGAGTAAAGTCTCATTCTTTAGGATATCACAGACCTAGCTTTAGAGTAGTCGTAATATATTTGATGATGCATTTTGCAGCACTTAAATGAGATTCTTTGGGATCACATTGGAATCTAGCACAGATGCAAACACTAAATAAAATGTCAGGTCTAGATGTAGTAAGGTAAAGAAGAGAACCAAGTATGCTTCTGTAAAACTTCTGATCTACTTTCTTTCCTCCTTCATCCTTGTCCAGCTTCGAAGAACTTGACATTGGTGTCTCTATCTTCTTGCAATTCTCCAATCCGAATTTCTTGATGAGATCTTTTGCATACTTCTCTTGGTGAATAAATATGCATTTCTTTGATTGTCTAACTTGCAATCCCAGAAAGAAATTTAACTCACCCATCATACTCATCTCGAATTCATCCTGCATACATCTAGAGATTGCATAAATTTTCATTAGGAGATCTAAAGATAATATCATTAACATAAATTTGAACAAGCAGAAAATCTTTACATTCTCTTTTATGAACAAAGTAGTATCTATCTTTCCCATAACAAAACCATTTTGGGTTATGAATTTACTTAACCTTTCATACCAAGCTCGAGGTGCTTGTTTTAGTCCATATAAGGCCTTTTTCAGTCTGTAGACTAAGTCTGGCTTTCTTGCATCTTCAAATCCTAGTGGTTGTTCCACATAGACTTCTTCTTGAATGAATCCATTTAGGAATACACTTTTGACGTCCATATGGAATAACCTAAAATTTTTATACTAAGTAAAAGCAAGTAATAATCTAATTGCTTCTAACCTTGCTACCGGTACATAGGTCTCGTCATAGTCTATCCATTCTTCTTGCGTATATCCTTTGGCCACGAGTCTTGCTTTATTCCTGGTCACTTTTCCTTTCTCTTCCATCTTGTTCCCGAAAACCCATTTTGTCCCGATAATAGACTTACCCTTAGGTTTAGGAATTGGCTCCTAAACATCGTTGATGTTGAATTGTCTGAGCTCCTCTTGCATAGCTTCGATCCAGCTTTCATCCAATAGGGCTTCTTCTATACTTTTGGATTCTATCTCAAAAACAAGTGCTAGAGTACTAGACTCTTCTTGGCTTTTGGATCTGGTGCGAATTCCTTTATCAATGTTGCCAATGATGAGTTCTGTAGGATGACTTGACTTATGCTTCCAATTGCTAGTTAGTCTGAGGGTCTGCTGATCCTCTATTTCAGTTTAATCATCTCGATCTGTTTGTTGCTGAACTCCAAAAATCTGAACTTCTTCAGGGGAAATAGACTTTGTAAAGTCTAGAACAGGTTAAGATTCTTCAAGTTGAGTCTGATCTGGTTGAGTTTGCATATTATCCTGAAACTTGACGTTCATAGATTCTTCCACGGATTGAGTCTTCTTATTGAAGACCCTGTATGCTTTGCTTGAGGTTGAGTAGCCAAGGAAAATTTATTCGTTTGATTTTTCTTCAAACTTTCTAATTCGATCATTTGCATTTTTCAAAACAAAACAATTACAGCCAAATACATGGAAGTAAGAAACATTTGGCTTCTTCCTTTTATACACTTCATATGGAGTTTTCTCCAGGATAGGCCTCAAGAACACTTTGTTGATGATGTAGCAAGCTATAGAAACTGCTTCTGCCCAAAATCGAGAGGATATATTTCTCTCAATTAAAAGGGTTCTTGCCATCTCCTGTAAGGATCTGTTTTTCCTTTCCACAACCCCATTTTGTTCGGAGTGTATGGACAAGAGAAAACATATTGAAAACCAGATTCATCATAAAACTTCGCAAAGTCTTGATTTTCGAATTCACCTCCATGGTCTGTTCGTATGCTCGAAATAACATATCATTTTTCATTATGAACCTTCTTGGCAGAAAGTGAGAGAAAGCTTCAAACTTATTTGCCAGAAAGTAAACCCAAGTAAAGCGAGAGTGATCATCCACGATTACTAGGCGTACTTCTTTCCACCAATATTTTGAGTTCTGGTTGGTCCAAAAAGGTTCATATGCAGAAGCTGCAAAACTCGATTAGTAGAAGCTTGATTTACAGATTTAAAAGAACTTCTAACCTGTTTTCCCAAAACACATGGAGTGCATAGATCGGTCATTTGATAAGTCGGGTTGGGAAGACCACGAACAAGCTTCTTGAAAGAAATCTTGGCAATCTGCTTCATGTTAACATGACCAAGCTTTCAATGCCAAAGATTTGCTTAATCTTGAATAGATATAAGACACTGAGAACTTTCTGGTTTTATATCCAGAAGATAATTATTCCCATGCCTTCGTCCAGTGAAAGATTGAGAGATGTCTTTGCTTGTTCCCGAACAGATGCCTTTTTGGAAATTAATTTTGAATCTAGTATTGTAAAGTTGACTTATCTTTGAGAAGATTGTAATTCAGACCTTCCACCAAGGAGACATTGTTGATAGTTAGGCTTCCAATATTCACGGTTCCACAACCAACAATTCTTCCTTTGCCGTTTCCACCAAAGGAAACTTTTCCACCATTTACTTGAATAAGTTTTATAAAGCAATTTGAATCTCCTGTCATATGTCTTGAACAACCACTATCCAAATACCATTTGATCTTCCTCTTGATAGTGACTGCAATCAAAATAGAAATTCAAACTTTTTTTGGTACCTAGATTTTCTTGGGTCTAGGAAGGTTAGTAAAAACAGTCTTAGCCCAATCCCTCTTAACAAGTCTCCAAACCTTGGGACATTCATTCTCGAAATGTTCTGAGCTGTTACGCTTTGAACATTTGAGAGCACTTCAGCCAACAAGTTTTACAAAAACCTTTTGAAAGTGATTTTTGTAAAATGCCCTTGTGGGTCTTTGTTTGATTCTTTCTTTAACTTTGGCAAAATCAATTAAAGAAATAGTTCTGAAATCATACCCAAACCAGATTTGTTAAAATAAGATTTTTTTGTCTTGAAAGGATTTTCTCCAACTTTTCAAATCCATTTGAAAATCTTTTTGTAATATTTGAAATATCTTATTTCAAAAAGGCATTTTCCTTCGAAAGAGAATCAGAATTTACTTTCAAATCAACAAAACGTTTATCCAGATTTTCAAACTTTTCTCTCCAAGAGGTTTCCTATTGCCTTAGTTTAGAATTCTCCCTTTTTAGTTCAGAAATTCTTTTAAGAGATGTTTTGAGATTGAGACAGAGTTCATCTATATACTTTTAGACTTTTACAGGAATTTTTAAATTGCTAACCTTTTTGTATTTCTCAATTCTTACATTCTTTTTCTTCAACAGAGGATAGTTAGGTCTGATATGCCCATTTTTTCTTACAATCGAAGCATATTACATCTTTGCTGGTTTCGTTGTCCTTTGTCGATCTCTTCTAGAAGTTTTGAGTACTCTACTTCTTCCAGTTGAATCTTCTTCCCTTCTTATTCAACTTTATGAATTTTTTAATCATAAGTGCTAGCTCCTCATCGTCCATGTCATCTTCTGAATCTGTATCATCAGAATCATCATTAGATTTTAAAGCAATTGACTTCTTACCTTTAAGATCTTCTTCCTCATTGATTTGCTCCACTTCATATGATTGAAGTGTGCCTACTAGTTCGTCTACTAAAAGAGGCATGATCCTCTGGGTTTCTCTAATTGATGTTTTTACATGATTCCAGTCTTTGGAAAGTCTAGGTAGCAGTTTATTGGCCTTCATTGGTCTTGAGATTGGTTATCCTTGATATGCCAATCCATTCACGATTTTAGTAAAACGATTTGAACATATCGGTGATGGATTCTCCAGGCTTCATCTTGAAGGCTTCATCTTTGTCCGAGTAGAATATAGATTTTTATTTCCTTTACTCGATCAGTTCCTTCATAGGTAACGTGCAACCTGCCCCAAACTTCTTTTGCTGTTTCACAGGAAGAAATTCGGTTATACTCAGTAGGAGATAAAGAACAGTATAAAGAGTATATAGCTTTAGCATCAAGAGCTTGTCTCTTGGTTAATTATGCTTGTGTTGTTTCGCCAGCATCTAAAGCTTCATTTCCTTTTTTTGAAGTTGATGTAGCTTTGGGATTGATCCATTTTTCTACCACATCCCACTCCAGGGGATCTTTTGATCTCAGAAACTGCCTTCATCTTGTTTTTCCACACATTATACTCCTTCCCATCAAAGTAAGGAGGTTTGGTGTTGCTTTGGCCTTCAACCAAACTGGAGCCAAAATACTAGCCATAGATCTTTAGCTTAAAAATATAAACACTTCAATGAAATAAGCACACAGGCTCTGATACCAATTGAAATGGCTAGATGCAATACCTAGAGGGGGGTGAGTAGGTGTGAACAAAATTTTTCACAAGGTTCAAAAGTAATAGTTTGCTTTTTAGAAAACAACAAACTATAAACAAATTCAGATTATAGCAGTTAGATAAAACTATGAACATAATAAAAAGAGTTCAGGGAAGTGAATAATAACACAATGTTTATAGTGGTTCGGCTTAGATAAAGCCTACATCCACTCTCCCACGCTAACAGCCCACCTTTGGCTGGATTCCACTAAGAAACAAAAGAGATTTTACAGTCTTGTAATCTCGACTTCGCAGTGAAGAGTCTCTATTGGTCTTTCACAAAGTCTCACTATGAGTTTCTCTCTTTTGTATACAACTTTGAGCTCAGTATCTGGAGTAACAAGGAAATGGAAAGTTTCAGACTTTGAAATTTATCTTTCACGCACACTATCGAACAACTAGAGAGTCCGCCTTAAATACTCCATTATGCCTTTACAACCGTTGGCACTTTCCAAAGGAATTCTTCCAATCTACCCGTTGGACAAAATTAATCAAGGGGATCTCAAGTTGGTTGATTGATCGTGATGAAAGCCCATCAATCCTATTCGTCCATACAATCAGGATCTTGGTTTCCATGAATAGAATTTTTCAAGTTTGATTGCCTTCAAAAAGTTTTGATTAATCTAAGTTGATTCCAATAAAGATAATCAATCATGTAGGTGATATATTCAACCATAAAGTCATCCAAAAGCCATAAGAATCGAATCCTTGAAGAAATAAAGATAATCTCGCATCTGGATAAGTCTTCATTCTTTAATCTGGAAATTGTCAGTGTGAGTAGACTTTGAACCTAAAGTCTGGCGGTTTTCAGACTTTGACACTTCAGTCTGGAAGTCTTCAGACTAGACTATGGAAATGTTTTGTCAACTTCAAAACAGTAAAGGAATTTTCTCCAATACTTTCAAGTCAAGATTATATTTTTGGGCACAAAAATGGAGAGCACATTTTCCATCAAATTTTTTCTTTCTCGCATTCTGAAATTAAAATTCAAATCACATTTTATGTATAGATTACTCAAAATAAAAATCAACTCATTTTTGTAGGAGTAAAATCACAAATCAAGCTTTCAAAAATTGATGCCACATTTTCATATGGAACTTTTGGAATGGAGTGAACATTCGATTGATAGCCACGGATTGATCTTTTAATGATGTCTCATCTTACGATAAAATCTTGTTGAAATACCGAATTCCCGTAAATAGGGACTATGGATGGTACCATCGCCTCAATTCCATTGTAAGGGGGGACCTCATAGAAAGATCAATTTTTCATTCACATACTGACATTGCCTTCTTTTCACAGGTCATGTGTCATGACACTTCTTGAACTTTCCTCGCTTGACCATGCCAACAAGTGGACTTTAGAACTAGGATGGGAATTAATTTTACGCTCATATATGCAAGTGCATTTTGTATGGTATCATTGTCTTTATCCTTGTTAATAATAATAATTTCCGTTTTGGGTTTCGATTGTGGGCCCAATCAAATGCTTTTGTAAATTATGCAACTCATATTTTTGAGTAATGAAATTCGATTTCGTAAAAATCATCGTTTTTAAAAATAAAATAAAATTTGAAGTGTTTCAAACCGACCCTGGGGCCGAGCCTTCATGCATTACCATCAAAATGTTTTGAAAATGAATTTTAAGAAGAACTTGTGTGAGATTTATCTTTTCATTTAGTCAATTTCGCAAGTTGACCCGCAAGATGATGCTTTTGAGATAATAAGTTTGTCAATATTACAGTAGGAATTTCTTGTGCAACAACCGATTTGGTTATCCATTTTTACCAAAACAGGTTAAGAGAAATACCTCCTAATGAAGTAAATGAGGAATGAAGGTTGCCTATGAGTGAGTTAGAAACATGCCACCAAGTCCCTCAAAATAGGGAGATCCCACTTATGTACTCATTTGTGGAATCAATTGCAATTGGCAGCCACTTCTTTTAAAGCACCAAAGCGAATGGACCCAAACTTGCAAATAGGAGTCACGAGCAAAGTGATAGAAATGCCTATCGTCAATGATGATCACCTACATTGACAAAAGAAGGATTCAAATGGAATGGCTGACTCTCGAACTGAGGAAGAGGGGCATCATTGTGTCTGACTGGAACAACGAACAATCACTCAACGATTGAAAAACAGTGTATCGCATTCCTAAATCCTTAATGCACATCAGTATAGAAATGATGCATCTCTTCTCGTGTGTAGGGATGATGGAAACGGATTAAAGAATTACATCGTGAGCCTGATGGAACACAAAAACAGGACACCAAGGAACAATTGGTGGATATATCTTGATCCTTGTCTTAGCCCAAATTCGTGCAAACAAATGATATGTTTCTTCCTTGATGTGAAGAGAGCGCTTATGGTCAAAGATCCTTGTCTTTGCCTATGTATTAAAATTCTTATTTGGAAATTGGCTTGATGGTAAAAGTGTGACAGCGAAGCAACTCGATAACAAACCAAAGTTATTGGTTTGAGTTGAGTTGTAATCTTATGTATTTATAGTGTGGGTTCGGTTTTGGGTTTGGGTTGTTATTTTTCCAAAACTGAACTTAGTTGAATATACCTTCAAACCGAACTAATGATATCCTTACTTGCTAGAGAGGGCGGCTTGGCCCTATCTCGTGACTAGCAAGATGGCTGTGTAACCCAAGCTGGAGGGCGATGAGGGTTTAGCCTCCCTCTTCGGCCTCTGGGGAGAGCTGCGTGAAAAGTTCCTCTATGCATTCGTAACACGTGAACTCACCTCATTTCGGCCCACGGTTGCAATGGGACTCTTAGAGTCTATTTGATAATTGACTAACTTTTGGTGATTTCTGTTCTTTTCTTTCTCGAAACAAAAAAAAAAAAAAAAAATAGAAATCCGTTTGATAATGTCAGCTAATTTTTCTACTAATAAAAATCCGTTTGGTAATGTCAGCTAATTTTTCTACTCCCAAGAATAGATTTGGAGTAAAATCAAGAAGGAACAATTTTAAAATCAAGCCATTTTTTTTTCTTATGCTTCATCCTCTAGCCGGTCGTCGGGCTTGGCTACGGCCAGCAATCAGTCATAGACGAGGTTCGGTGACCTCGTCGGAGCCTCGTTGTGGTCAGGTGAGGTTCAACCTCACCGGAGGCATGCGAGGCTCGCCAAAGAGCTGGCGACCGACTCGAGGAGGAAGAAGAGGGGAAGGAAAAAAGAAAAGAAAAAAAAAAGAAAAATCTCATAAAATTATTAAAAAATTACAAGAATTCTAATTCACAAAAAAATTTGAGGGTCGTATCAAACGAATTCATGTTCTTTTTCTATTTCGAGAATATAAATTTTGTACAGTTACCAAATGCTTTCGAAGAATTTATGCATTAAAGAGACTTCACAGACTTAGTTTTTGTATGTTATTGATGTTGTCATTGGCGACACGGCGGAAGTAGATCGTAACTTTGCAAGAACATCAAGAGCTATAGAAATCGACAGAAATAAAATGAGGAACAATAAAAGCAAATAGGAAATTTACGTGATTTGGTCCGAATATCGGAACCTACATTCACCGGTGAGTCAGCAAATAATCCACTAATAAATTGGAGAATTACAATAGTACAAACGCTCACATGTTGGACTGTTTCCTAGCCCCACTATATATATCCAATACCTACAATGTTTAACAACTCAATTCGATGGACCGAGCTCACGAATAGGTCTATTAGAGCCCTCACCCATGAGTTCTCACTTTTCTCTCTTCACAGCCTTTTTTCATCTTTAGACGTCCTCTCCTTTTGTAGGAGGAAGAGGAGCAAACAAGACAGAAATCGGGGCTCGTCAATGTGAGGGCGGTGCCCACAAAGGATGACAACAGAGAAGATGACATTTGGCGCTGACCAATTTCTATGGGCATGCATGTTCTAAGAAGCATCGATACTTTCCAAAAGCCTTCGTGTTGTGTTGGACATTACGATACTTTTCAACACTCTTCGACACTCTTTGATACTCAATCAACAGGTGCCAGAAAATCCAATACCTGGTCAACTCTTCAGATACGCGAGTCCAGAATTCCGATACGTGATTTTGACAGACGTGGGGTCAATTTTAAAATTTTTTAATAAATGAGGGGTTAAAATGTAGATATGTAAAAACATAAAAATAAAAAAATGGGGAAAGAAAGAAAACTTAATCTTCTTTTCTCTTCTGATTCTCACTTCCCGTGACACACAATTTAACCCCCAAGTTTTGTTTCTCTTTTCTTCAGACACGCTCTAACATGCGAGTCCAGAATGTGGATTGCTTATTTTTTCTCCAAGTTTTATGGATTATTGGAATGGAGTTAATTTTTTCAAATTGAAACAATAAATGATATTAATAAATGGTGGATTAATGTTTTTAGTCTAAATTCATTCTAGTCTCTTTTATTATTTATTTATTTATTTATAAATTTGAATCAAATTAATTTGATTAAAATATTAATCATGTATATGTAAAAATATATTTAACGTACAACGTGTCTCAACGTGTTGAAATTCTTCATTTTTAAAAAAATGATGTTTCGACGTGTCGTATTGTGTCGTACGGCGTGTCGCATGTCGGTGCTTAGATGTGATGTGCAAGCATCAAAGTGGGAGAAGAAAAATGGACGGGAGAGTCATGCTCACATTTAACGAAGATGGGCACCCATGCATTTAATTAATGATGTCCAACTTTCTTTTTTCTTCCATAATGCACGTTCCTTCATGTACTTTTCAAAGAAGTAGACAAAAGTTTACTTGATCATTCTTGTGCGGCTATCTTCCTTTTGTGCGCGCATTAAAATTGCTCAGGGCCTGGTAAATAACGGGTTAAATTATAGATATAATTTAACAATTTATTTGATGAGTACTTTCTTCTTTATTATTAACCTTTTTTTCTTTTCGGACTTGGAAACAAAAAAAAAAAAATCTTTGTTTTTTAATCCAAACCACACATATCAGTTGTTTAGCAATTCAATCTACACAAGACCATACATCACAAAGCTTCACACGGCAAAAAGGAAAAAGATGGAAAGCTGCTTTTTATTGGCCAACTAAGTGTTGGCCAAATAACATCTGCAAAAGCCAATAGTACAACATAGCTAATGCCCAGAAACACAACCTTGAAACGTCTCATTATTGAGACGAAGCCACGATCGACAATGCCACTGAAAATCTTTCATCCTATAGCATGAGAGTCACACTTTCATCAGCCAGCCGGACGTTGACCTTCCTAAAGTGCGAACAAACGAGTCGTTTCCTTTTTTTTTTTTTTCCTTTTTAACTTTTTGTGCCTTTTCTTCTCCACCATCAAACCAAACATCTTTAAAATTAACACAGCCCACGGAAATTATTGAACGAGTGAGTTATTTGTACTGAAAGTTCAACCCAGAATCACGCAACTTCTCTTCCATTACCTGGTCAATCTTGTCGGCCATCTCAGCACTCAGATAATTCACCCAGTCTCCGACCTTCCCTCTCCTGAAAAACCACTGGTTCTCTTGTCCAGCCCACAGCTTCCCGTTCTTATTCACCTCCAATGAGCTCAAATTGTCGAAGCTACACATCCTCACTATTCCCTCTACAGTGCCGTCTCTCAGTTCTTCGTCGCTGAACGGACACCCCAAGAAATCAGCCAACCTACTCACATGAACACGCGGGTCCTCTTTCAACTCCTCGTACATCAAGAACAACACCTGCTCAGGCATCTCCAAGCTCACCTTGTGGTAACCCATCACATGATCCCAATAAGGCCCGTAGGCGCTCAATCCTCGACAGAACTTGTCAAGGCACTTTGGGAGCGGAATCTGGCCCTTCTCTTCGGCCCTCCGCTTGTTGACGAAGTGCCACAGCGAGATGAACATGTCCTTAGGGTTCCTACACAGGTAAACCAGCTTGCACGTGGAGTCCCTCACCGACCCTGGAAGTGACGAATAGGGCAAGTGGGTGGCGAAGAGCCTCGGGGACTCGAAAGTAGTGAGATCGGGATTTTCTTGCTGGAGATACAGCTTGTCCTCCAAGAAGGGCACAAGATCGTGGGGGTTTTGGGTTAGAAGAGGGTGGCGTTGTTTTGAGTCAGAGTCAGAGTACTTGGCACGGTTTAAGAGAGCAAAGAGGATGGCCTTTAGCCAGGTGGTGCCGGATTTCGGGTTGGTGACGAGGAGGATGTCAGAGGGTTGAGCTTGGAAGTGGTTTTGGCAAGCGAGGACACCGTTGAAGAGCCAAGTGGGGAACCAGAAGCCCTGGTACAAGCAGAAAGAGGTTGCGACCCAGCCTTCTTCAGAAGGGAGAGAGGACACCAAGTCTTTGCATGCTTGTGACAAGTGATCGTCTCGCCTGTATATTGGATCGGAAGGACGAGCAGTTTGAGAGTCTTGCATGGTGGTGATGGTGGTGGTGTTGGTAGTGGTGTGGCGGAGGAGGAGATGGTGGGGGTGGAGAGTCGGAGTGAAGGATTATTCTTGCTAGCTAGCTATGGAGCTAGTTTGGGAAATGGTTAGTTGATATTTGTTGGCCCAATATAGAGGCTTCTTTAAAGGAAAGATCGTTGCTGGGATAAGGACGGAAAAAAAAAGAAAAAAAAAGAATACTTTCATGAAGATGGTATTGGGCTTATCTAATTGTTTACATATTAAATGTTGTCTACATCTTTCTATAAACAACTTTGCATTCAAACTTTTGACACTCCTAGCACTATTAATGCTTTCATATAACCAACGTGGTAGGTAAGAATTAAATAGTGCCAAGATTTAATTGATTTTTATAAATTTATGTTTCAAAACATTTATCGGATGCTAGAATGTATTCCGCCCTCTTTATTTAAATTTTATTTAGATTTACTATTTCATCGTGTAGATCCATTTTGGAGATCAATCTATGTGTTCTCGATATTAACTAATCCAAACTAACAATAATACGACATGCATTTTGTACATGCACCTAAAAGAAATTCATTTAGTCGGGGGCTCATTATTTCCTCTATCTCTGGTTGGAAAATCCAATCGAAATTTGACATCGCACAAACATATTTTTAGTTAATTATGCTTGTGGGTTATGTCCATATTGTGAATCCCCAAATTAGAGGTCTTGCTGAGGCAAGGATGGAAATAAAATGTCTTTTTAGTTAGGTTTGCAATATCAAGTCGATAAATCATTTGGCGTGCATCTAATACATGTAAAGTGAAGACACCGTCAAAGCACAAAGGATTAGGACCAGATGTTTTAATTTTACTCTTTTATGCCTACAGAATAAAGATATTCATATATGTGCACATTATCTATTTTTTTGGCTGTTCAAATTAAATTTTACGCGGTACTCTAATTACCATATCAGAACGAGGCATTACCGTCACCTGTCTTATTGCATGCATCAGGCCTATAAAACTGAACGTGTGTATATAACTTTTATCTGATTCATCTAATAAAATTTCCTCGCTTCGAGAACAAGATGGGAGAAGACCACTGAGCCATCAAGACTGGTTGGCTTGAAACGCCGATAAACCTGAATGCCAAATCCTTACCTCTGCTCTAGATAACATATAATATACTCTCTCTGTCCTACACTTGTTTCATCATTTTCTTTGATCAATTAAATCTATATATCGAATCGATATGTAAAGTATAAAATACATATTATCGACCGACAAGGATTAAAAGAGCTTAAGTGGGTACGCACTCTTCCTCACCGGCAAACATAATGAAATATTTTTTTTTTGGCATATTAATAAAGTAAATGTGATTTAGCGAGTCATACCCGGGAGCTAAAAGCAAACATACATCTGGATCGCATGATTGAAACTGAACGGAATCCACATAAGCCGAACGACATCCAAGTCAGAAATATTCATAAAAAAATAATTGGAATGACTGAATTGACATCAAGTTAAAAGGTTTTGGACTAAATTGGTATCAATATAATAGGTTTAGGACTTTTCTGAGACTTTTCCCTATTATGTGAAGTTATTCAAATATGAAATGAGATCCTCTCCATCGGTATGTATATTCATTCGGTAACTCATGCATTCAAAACTATTATGTATAATTTCACATCGCTTTAATATATAGTTATAATTTACCTTATATATATATAAATATAATCTTCCTCCCTTTAATGTTTTAATCTTTTGGAATGGATATTCTTATGTGATATGAGAGCACATGTCAAATCTTGAGGCTCTCTCCCAAACTCATCACTCTCAATCAGTTAACAACTTTGCTCACGCAAAATAAGCGGCCCGTCAATTTGACAAAACAGGAGTTGTGCCCATTTCATGTGCATTCAAGAGACCAATTTACACTTGAGAGTGTTGCAACCTTCCTAAAGGTGAACCACCAAAGAATTAGCGCAAACTCTCCCAAGCCCATACTAATCGCAACTTTGGGTTTAATTTAATCATTTAAACATGCAATTCAATTTGGAGTTGCCACAATCTATTATAGGTCAATCAGAAACCCAAATATAATGCGGGATAACATTTTACTTCTTAGAGATTTCATAGATATAGAGACTTGATTATACTAGATAAATCTAATGCATTTTCGGTATATTTTTTTCTTTATTTCAAAAATTAGCAAGTTGTCTTGTTCAGTTTAAGAAGAAATGAAGATAATATTCATGGGAATAGATAGTGCCGAGTAGGAAAATATTGAGCAATTCGTTATTATCACAACAATAAGAGATTAGGAGGCTTTCTTATCTCTAAAGATAAGATATATCTCTTATAATCTAAGATAGGAAATTAAGGATTGTCTTCTTAAAAGAAAACCCTAAAGCCAACAATATATAAGAGACTTTTACTTTCAATGAAAGGGGAGGTCGGCTATAATTTAGAGAGAGCGAATTTTCACTTTAGAGAAAAAGCAAAAGAGAGAACTCACCATCTGACACATTCTCAAAAGAGGCTCTGAAGAGAAAAAAATCAAAGAGTTGTAACAGTAGAGAGGGAGGACCTCTTTCATAGGGAAAAAAATGTAGCAAAAAACTCGTGCAATACTGGCTGCTGTGATCAAATAAATAAAACAGAATCGAGAAAGCAATAACTCTGACCAACACAATCCTGGACAGAATGAACGGGTTTTTGCCTAACATGGTGCGGGGCATCAACTCAAGAAGTCCCCGGGCCATCTTCTTGAAGAGATACAGTCTTGGAAATGAGGAAATGCTTTGACCACAAGAGTTCCTTCGCTCGATGATGATGCAAAGATGCGAGTGGAGGCTCCATGGATTCTTGCCCGAAGTAGCTTTGGCCGGTTGCCACAGTCATTCAACTGTGGAAAAAGCCAAACCGACTTAACAGAATTAAATAGAAGATGACGTACGGCTAACCAAACCTAAAGATGATTAGTTCCTGCCTACAATGCTAAACAATTTCACGATGCTTCTCAAGATACGACACATCGTACTCGTTTGGATTAGCATCTTGCAAATAGGACTCTGTTGAATATTTCTTGAAACCGACACACTTAGAGAAAAAAATTAAAGAGAAATTTTGCTATATTCTTTATACTCTCTATAGTCCATATACTCTGTCTTCTCTATCTTCTATGGAATGAGGAAGAGTGTCATAAATTGAAGAGTGTTTTGGAGGAAATTGTAATATGTATTTCTGTGTATATTGTACAATTACATTGCTCTATCTATACTGCTAGAGAAAAAAAAGGAAATGAAATATACACGATTACATTATGATTACATTTCTACTTTGCCAAGCTAATAAGGGATTAACTGAATCAATTAATAGATAAATAGAATTGATATCTCCCATCAAAACACTCCCCCTCAAGCTAGTGACTTGTATATGTCGAGGACACCTAACTTGCTCAGAAGGTATGCATGTTGTCTTTGGCATAATGGCTTGGTAAATATGTCTGCAGGTTGCTCTACCGTTCTAATTCATCTTGTTGTGATAATCCCTTCTTGAATCTTGTCCCGAGTAAAATGACAATCAACCTCTATATGCTTGGTCCTCTAATGAAAAATTGGATTTGCCACTAATTTAAATGCAGCATCATTGTCACAGAATAATTCGATGGGTCCATCTACTTGTACTCCAAGGTCTGAGAGTAATCCACATATCCAAATTATTTTACAAACGGTCTTTGCCATGGCCCTATATTTTGACTCAGTTGATGATAGTGATACAGTCGATTGCTTCTTTGTTTTCCATGAGATGGGTGATTTCCCTAATTTGATACAAAAACCAGTAATTGATCTTCTCATCATCGGACAAGTAGCATAATCTGTATCACAGTAAGCTGTCATTTTCATATTGCAATCATGAGACAGAAAAATACCAAGCTCTGAACATCCCTTCAAGTACTTCACAACTTTCAATGCTGCATTCATATGAGACTACTTCGGCTTGTGCATGAATTGGCTGATTATTTGCATTGCGTAACACATATCGGGTCTTGTCATGGTAAGGTAGATCAATTTTCCAACAAGACGTTGATATCCCGATGGGTCCTTAAGCAATGAATCAGTAATGGATGAAGATGAGCTCACATCATATTCATGTGTTGTCAATTTTACATTTTGTTCAATTGGTATAGCAGTCGGTTTGCATCTTGATAACCCTACTTCTAAAACTATCTCCAAAATGAACTTTTGTTGGATGAGGTTGATTCCTTTATCAAATTGGGTTATCTCAATCCCGAGGAAATATTTGGGAGGCCTTAAATCCTTGATGTGAAAAACAGAATGTAGATATTTCTTGAACTTGGTAATAGCCAACTTACTGTTCCCCATGATAAGGATGTCATCAACATATATTAACAAGTAAATTGATGAAGTACCTTTAGTCCATGTGAATGAGGCATAATCATGCTTGGAGTGCTGGAATCCTGTGCTGATTATTGTAGTGGTGAACTTGGCGTACTATTGTCTGGAAGTCTGTTTAAGACCATATAGGGATTTGCGAAGATGACATACACGAGACTCCCCCCATCTGCGTAAACCTTGTGGAAGCTCCATATAGATTTCTTCATCCAGGTCCCCATTTAAAAAGGCGTTATTGACATCCATTTGATGTAATTGCCAATTGCGAAAGGCAGCAACGGATAGAAAAGAACAAACGGTAACTTCCTTAGCTAGAGTGGAGAAGGTCTCATGATAATCGAAACCTTCCCGTTGCATGAATTCCTTTACAACTAACTTGGCCTTGTATCTTTCAATGGAACCATCTGCCATGAATGTAATCTTGTAAACCCATTTGCAACCAATGGGCTTTTGATGTGGAGGCAGTCTAACAATGTCCCACGTATGATTTTCAGTAAGTGCCGTTAGTTCAGCCTCCATAGCATCTCGCCATCTAGGGTCACGTGCCGCCTCATAATAAGAAGACGGTTCCTATTCTTCAGAAATTCGATTGATGCAGCACGTGTTCTGGTGATAGTTGACTAAATGAAACATATGAAGACATAGGATACTGTGTACTTGGACAATCTAGTGTAGGGCATATGTAGTCTTTTGTCCAAGTGGGTGGTCGAGTATGTCTACCAGAACGTTCTGGTTGCTCAAATCTTGTTTCTTGAGGAATAGCAGGTGAGGTCTCATATGAGGAAGCCTGTGATTGCTGTGGCGAAGAAATCACTGAAGATCCAAACAAGAATAGGCGATCCACTTGCCTAATGTGATAAGTCCGTTGTGACTGGCATAAGGTGTTCTGGTGCAACAATTACAAACTGAGGCTTTACAGATAGATCATCTTCTGACAAAAATGGACAATGATTTGAAGTTGAGGGAGAGGATGAATGTGCATTTTCTTGAAATGGGAATATGTCTTCTTGAAAAAAAAAAACACATCTCTGCTCACAAAGAAATGTCCTGTAGAAATCTCCATGACTCTATAAAACTTTATGTAGAAGGGTATATCCCCTAAAGATGCATGGAATGGCGTGAGGATCCATTTTATCTCGAGGGCCCATGGTTGTTGCATGACACAAGCAGCCAAATACCCTAAGATGATCAATTCATGGCTATCTTGCATAAAGCAATTGGAAAGGAGTTCGCTCGTTAAGGATTTGAATCGGCATGCAATTAATTAAATAGGTTGCCGTGACCACACAATCTTCCCAAAAGTTTTCAAGAATTGAAGCTTGATATTTAAGAGCACGGGCGACTTCTAAGAGGTGTTGATGCTTGCACTGAACAATCCCATTTTGCTGGGGAGTGTAGGTGCAAGAATTTTCATGAATTATTCCCTCAGATGATAAAAAAAACACACACTCTATAGAAAAGAACTCGCGTCCATTATCCATGCGAATTCGTTGAACATATTTGCCGAATTGATTTTTAATGAGAGAGAGTGTTGACACCTAATTTGTCTTTCCAAATACATATATTTTTTTAAAGAAATTAATTAACTAATTTTAAAAAAAAAAAAAAAAAAGAGAGAGAGAAAGGCCGAGTCAGGCCGGATCCCGCTTGCCTCTCCTTCCTGGCCCCCTCGCGCGGCCTAGGCCTTTTACCCCGTGGGGCCTAGCCTCCTCTTCCATTCAGCCCGGCTCGTGCCCCGGCCTTCTCCCTCCTCCTACCTGTCTTCGTGTCTTCCCGCGGGAACCTGCAGCAAAGGAGAAAAGACAGATCGAGAGCGAGGAGCAAAGGGTAGGAGCAGAGAAAGAAGGGTAGAGCATCTTTGGCGCACATCTTCATGAATTGTCCTCATTTGAGAAACAATATCGTTGACTTTGCTGCTCGACTTCTCAGCAAAAGGAATTGGTGCAAGATCAAGAGTAGTGTTCGGTTGTCGACCATATACGATCATAAATTGACTTTATCCAGTGCTATGGTTCTCAACACAATTATATGCACTTTCTCCAAGTGACAACCGCGTCTCCCAAGAACGGGGATTATTATCGATCAAAGTCCTTAATAGATTTCCCAAATGTTCGATTGACGACCTCAGTTTGTCCATCCATTTGGGGATGAAACACAATACTATATTGCAGTTTAGTACCGACATTCTTCCACAGTTGTTGCCAAAGATGACTAAGAAATTTTGTATCCCGATCCGAAGTAATGGTCTTCGGAATGCCATGCAACTTATAGACTTCCTTGAAAAATAAGTCGGCAATATGCGAAGCATCCATAGTTTTTCGACATGGAATAAAATGTGCCATTTTTGAAAATCAATCGACAACAACAAAGATCGAATCCATACCTCTGTTTGTGCGTGGTAGTCCAAGGACAAAGTCTATAGAGATATCCTTCCATGGGGCATGTGGAATCGGCAAGGGCCTGAATTCATGATGTAGGGTAGGTTTTACAATCAATTTTACTCGCAATTTACTTATTCACTTTCCTTTTGGTTAGTCCATGACAAATTAGGTTGGTCGTAACTTTGGTTGGCATATGATGGGAGTCAAGAGTCATGTATTTCCGTCTTCGGAATAGCTTCGTTGTTTAGGGGTTCTCTCTCATGTCTTTTCCTGCGTTATGTGACAACTTTGCTTTCAATGAAATGAACGAATTGGGGCGGTTAGATCTTTGTCATGGGCCGACCACCTGTTTATTTCTTGTGCTTATATACGCTTATTTACCCTTTCGTCAGGAACTAGCCAATCGATTGCCTTCTGTCGATCATTGACATGGCCAAGCGGAGATCCCTAATTCGCATTCGCGCGAGAGCCAAGATGGAGAACGAAGACACCGACACACGCATGGCCAAGATAAAGGACTAGATGGCCCAACTTATGGCGATGATGCTCGAGATAAGCCAAAAGCTCAAAGAGCCCCCCGTCTTAGCAGTCACCAAGACATCCACTCCTACATCGTCAGGACACGCTCCCCTGTTGACAGGAGACCCACATGTCGCCGATCTTCCCGGAAAGGAAACTACTAAAGAAGTCCTTTCTGTCACGCCACGTCGTCGACTTAGATCCTCCTTGGAAGGAAGAGCCAATGTCCCACCTAGATGGAGAGAGTGAAAAGTACCTGGCTAAGATGGATGAGCGACTGTGCGCCTTGCAAAGATACGAGCTAATAGGAGCCAACAAGTTATCCCCATATACCAAGACGAACTTCCCCGAGACTTTCCAAGAGCCTGAATTCATGAGGAAGTATGACGGAACAGGATGCCCTAAGACTAACCTTATGTACTACTTGAGGAAAATGACTCGCTATGCTAACAATGTGCCCGTCCTCATTCACACGTTCCAAGATAGTTTAGAAGGCATCGCCCTAACGTGGTTCATTGCGCTGGACATCGAAGAGTTCACTAGTTAGGAGGACTTGGCCAATGAATTCCTGCAGCAATACAGGGTCAACACCGAGCTTGCCCCCACAAAGGAAGAGTTGACCCGCATAGAAAAGAAGATGAATGAATCATTTAAGGCCTTCGCGCAAAGGTGGAGAACCATGGCCTCACAGGTGAAGCCGGCCTTGAATGAGAGAGAAATGAAGCAGTTATTCCTCAAGACATAGCCCCATGAATACTTCCAAGGATTAGTGTACTCAGAATGCTAGACGTTTTTACAATCGGTAGATGTGGGTGAAGGAGTCAAGTGGGAATTCATCGAGTGAATGATATCTACCGGAAGCGCTAAGAAATTCCTTGCGAGGAAAGATAAGGAAACAACAGTTGAAGTAGCGCTAGTGTAAGTGCCGTTTCTCTCTAGGCCACCTTCGACACCCGCGCATAAGCCTGTAATGGCTCAAGGGAACTCATCTCGGGCATATGACAAGGGCAAGAGACCCATTCGAATGGGATTTTCCCTGTTACCGCGCCCGTTGTCAAAGCTGTTGCCCATGTTTCTCGAAAAGAGGATGGTTGCGAATGAGGTGCCTAGAGACAACCTCGAGAAGTTTACCGGATTTGATGTAACCAAAACATGCGAGTATCACATAGGGGAGAGGGGGCATGACGTGGATAATTGCTATGTGCTAAAATACAAAGTCTAGCAACTGTTAGATAAGGTCATCTTGACTTTCAAGGAAGTTCAGCCTAACGTGCAACATAACCCCTTACCAAATCATGCAGGGGGATTGAACTCAATTTTCGAGGAGGACGTCATATGCACCATCCTGACGTGCGAGGAAGTTGAGTCCTCCGAAGTCGTAGCTATCCCTCTAGAGTAGGGCGGTTCTCATTCAACTTAGTCTTCTATCTTTTGTCCAATCCCTTGCGTGGGATCTCGTTGTTATTTCTTTCTTGTCTATGTCGTTCGTAGCGTAAACTATGGTTAGCCCCGATCTTGAGCCATTGGTCGAGGGTGGTGTGTGTTAAAATACGATCTTATCTTTCCTCATTCGATATAGTAGACCCATGTTTTATTAAGGACATATGGAAGTATATCAAACTAGTCCTATGATGGTCGCTGAGGCCTGGGCCTCCACATGCTCCCAAGTTTGACTGTTTTGCAAGGACGAGGAAATCTGATGATATGAGGATGAGTTCTTGGAACTTTTTACAAAAAATACTTCAAAAAAAATTCTTCGAAAACGACATGCATGATCTTTGTTGTTGACATGCTCTAACTTATCTCATTGCATCCCAGGCATTTCATTATGCATAATCATGATAAGGACTCATGTGACCCAGATGTGCATGAAGAAAGTCTCTCAGGTTCTGATGACACCAACGATGATCAGAAGGGGATTGAGCGTGAATGGAATCGACATGAGTAAACACGATGCAGTCAAGAAATATTTTCCATGAATGAAATCAAGGCCGCGGAGCCACTTCATGCACAATCCGAGTCTCATAGCATCATGCATAGCATCGTAGATATCATGCATATGTTACATACACGCATATCTATTTGTGATTTAGGCACTCTACCATTCGATGAAGAAATGGCGGAGGAAAGAGTCGATTCAAGGACCCATCGAGTCTCCACACAAACGGTTGAATATCTCATTTTCTTAAATGAGAGGTAAACCGAGATGATAAAAATGAATGATAAAATAAATAAATAAAAAAGAAGAAAGAAAAAAAAAAGAAAAGAAAAAAACAAGCGCATGGCATCTTCACATGACTTATTTCCGGTGGCACTATGCATGCTTCATATCAGCGACCCTCAAGAAAAGGGGCCTCGTAAAAATGATTTTATTCGGGCAAAAAGGTAAAATGTTAACCATGCCAAACAAGAGGTGCTTAGGATGAAGAAAGGTAAGCCATTTCCAAACACATCCTTCAAACACTTTTGAGAGTTGAGTTAAAAGTGACATTCTCTTAGGACAAAGGATTCATTCGCATTGAACACAAAGATTGAAATGATAAAGGTGTTTTCTTCATCAATCCCAAGCATTGCACTAATCTCTTGCTACCCCTTTGGATCGAATAAAGATGATCCTTCAAAATACCCTTGTTGAGAACGACCCTACATTGGGGTAGCTTAAAAGGTTACGGTTGTGTTGTAGAGCGAAAGATTGAGAAAGATTCTATTACTTTCATTTGTATCAATCTTTTGGTGATAGCTTCAGAGGATTTCTCATCAGAGCTTGACTCATCCCAAGGTGAAGAAGAACATTTCCTTCTTTACCCAAACACTGATACCCGTTTTCTAAACCAATTTGGGCCTGATTGTTCATTCCTGAAGCTCGAGCGGTGATCATTTTCCTTCACTGGGGCAAGGCATAAGGATTGACTACATACAATTGACATTTAGGAGAAAACATGAAAATCATCTCAAAAGTAATAAGAGCTCCAAAAGTTCAAAGCAAAAAGTTCGACAAAATTAGGGGGCATGAAAAAGCAGTGTGCCTGGTAAAAGTAAAGCCAATGCCCGTCAAGAAAAAGAGCCAAAAGGTTGCATCTTATGTGAAAGAAAAATTATTAAAGTCCAAGTGCTTGCGTAAAAAATCATCGCAAGTGCAAAAGAAATTAGAGAATTGAGCAAAGCTCCCATGCAAAAATGATTAGTCAAGGGACTTTCGAGATGTGCTGTGTTTCAAAAGCTAAATGATTTCAAAAGATCGAGTGACCTGGTCATGATGCCATGATGATCACTTACTCTTAAAAACCCTCTTGAAAATTTTAAGCCTTTCGAGCTTTTCTCGAGCCAACATTACAACCCTATTCTGAAGTCTCTTCTAATTGGGATGGTTCGAGTGAAAATGAGAATGCGACAAAGAAGCTATCGCTTGAAGGAGTGGAAGCAATGCTATATTGTCTTATCTTTTAAGTTCTCGGCTTGTAAACCCGATGAAGATAGTCACAAATATTCCTTTATTGGCCTCAAAGCAATAATTCCTTTGTGTAAGCCCATGACTGAGCCTATGTTGCGGTCCTTTCAAAAGACCTTTTTGATCGATCAAATTGTGCTCATCGCGAATGTTTTTGAAAGCTTTTGATACAGATTATGTGAGATACCATCAGCAATCAGTTACTTCCCACGTGAATGGATGGGATCAAGAAGCCATTTTATCGAGAGTATGTGAGAAACCCTTTCTGACTAAGAAGCTCTAGTTTGGCATGCTTAATAAGCCTTTTTCACGAGTAAAAATCATTTTGATAAGAGCTTGACTCCCAGAGAATTTGATGATTAATGATACATCCCTAAGCAAGATGACAATTCTGTGCCACATGATGCTAATTGACATGTTTCTCAAGGCAATCAGACTTAGCTTGATTAGCTTGTTCAGTTAATACTGCAATATTGCCAATACATCTCTTAATGCCGTCCCTAATGACATTTGCTCAAGTTGAGTTTGATAGGACTCCCTAGTGAAGCCATGTGGTTTTCAAGGGATTAGCAGATGCTTCCCTAAAGACTACAGGGTTCATGGTCAGCCTTAAACCATGTCATCTCCAAAGGTTCATGGTCAGCCTTAAACCATGTCATCTCCAAAGGTTCATGGTCAATCTTAAACCATGTCTTCTATAAAGGTTCATGGGTTTTCCTCAAACCATGTATTTTCAACCCGGTCGACACTCGTTGTTACACAATGAAACTCCATCTCTTTCTTCCTATGACGCGGCATGCTTTCGTAGCCCGAGTTTTTCTTTCTTCTTATGATACGGTGTGCTTCTGTAACCCGAGGTCTCTCCTTCTTCCTATAACATGGCATGCTTTTGTAGCCCGAGGTCTTTCCTTCTTCTTATGACACGGTGTGCTTCTGTAGCCTGGGGTCTCTTCTTTCTTCTTATGATACAGTGTGCTTCTATAACCCAAAGTCTTTCTTTCTTCTTATGACACTGTGTGCTTCTGTAGCCCGGGATCTCTCCTTCTTCCTATGACACGGCATGCTCCTGTAGCCCGAGATTTTTCCTTCTTCCTATGACACAACGCGCTTCTATAGCCCAGGGTCTTTCCTTCTTCTTATGACACCGTGTGCTTCTGTAGCCTGAAGTCTTTCTCTCTTCTTATGATACTGTGTGTTTTTGTAGCCCAGGGTCTCTCTCTCTTCCTATGACACGGATCTGCAGCCCGGGGTCTTCCTTTCTTCTTCTTATTCATACATGTTTCATAACTTGGAGTCCCTTTGGTCGACCTGGCATGTGCCTATGTACCCGAGATCTCTCCCCCACCGAAATAATTTAAGTGTCTTCTGTCTTTGAATGTAACATCTTCGATGCTACATTCAAAGAAGGGCAGCTGTTGACACCTAATTTGTCTTTCCAAATACGTTTTTTTTAAATAATTAATTAATTAAAAAAAAAGAGAGAAAGGTCGAGTTAGGCCAGATCTGGTCTTGGCCCGGCCCGCCTCTCCTTCCTGCCCCCCCGTGTAGCCCAGGCCTTTTTCCCACGCACGGCCCAGCCTCCTTTTCCCTTTAGCCCAGCTCGCGCCCCAGCCTTCTCCCTCCTCCTGCTTGTCTTCGTGTCTTCGCACATGAGAACCTGTAGCAAAGGAGAAAAGACAGCATAAGAGCAGGAGCAAAGGGTAGGAGTAGAGAAAGAAGGGGCAAAGAAGAAGAAGCAGAGAAGGAAGAAGAAGCGGAAAAAAAAAGGAGCAACCGAGGAGGAGAGAACACAGGGAGGAGGGAGAACAGAAGGAGAAAGAAGGACAGAACAAGGGGCAGAGAAAACCGGACCGCAGAGAGACAACCGAAAGAGAGAACCGAGAGGGAGAATGAACCGAGGAGGGAAAGAGAGGAGAAGAGGAGTCTCCGGGCCATCGCTACCGCCGCCGATGCGTCTTCGGGCCACCACCACCGTTGGTGAACCACCCGACCGACGCTGGCCGCTGTAATCTCTCTAGATCCTTGGTAGGCATTTCGCGAAACACCTGATGTGCGTAGTCTAGTACCGAGCCAGCCGAAGCTCCCTCGACCGTTTCGAGCGAGCTTTGGCCACCACTCGTCCCCCATTGCATTCTCTGTTGCTTTAGCATGCGTCCTCAGCAGTCTTAACTCGCGCTCGGGCCTTGGCCGAGCTATAAGCCCCGGTTCTCGGAGCGCCCTCCACCGTTTGATGTAATGCCTAGCAAATGCCGGTGCTTAGCTTTGTCGTTTAATCCTCGGTCAAGATGATTAGACACCGAAGCGATGTCGCGGTATGGCCGGAAGCCGGGCTATGCCTCCGCCTAGCCCAAAGCATGGCCATCGTGCCCTAGCTAGGCGCCTCCCGCGCTGTCCGCAGTCCCCACCTTCCCTGCCGCGACTGGGTAGTCACGGAGTAGGGGTCGCGGTCCAGTAGAATATCGCCCTCGATCGATCCCTTGCCGCCCGACGAGCCACCTATTCGACGCAGGCCACCACCTCCTTCCCTCTCGGAAGTCGCCTGAGCATCTCGCCGTCCCCGTCCTTCCCATTGCGTCTGGTCAGCCACTGGACAGGGGTGCAAGCTGATCTGGCCCACTCGGCCTTCTTCGCTTGGGCTAGCAGAAGTTTTTTTTTTTTGGTAGGGGGATTGGGCTTGTTGGTTGGGCCTAGCCCCTTTTCGGGCGAGTCGATCGGCCCGCCCCTAGACGGGCAGGACCTGGTGCGGCAAAAAAAAAAAGATATTTTTTTCCTTAAAAAATATAAAAAAAAATCGAAAATCTAAAAAATGCACAGTTTGGTTAGGAATTGTCATGTTTTGCCTTCTTAGTGTAATTAGGCCTTTATTTGCTCGTATATTGATTATATCGCATGTTTAATTTGCATATTTAATTATGTTTAATTGCACGTGCTCAATTTTACTGCAATTAGGATCCTGGTAGCGATAATTATTATTTTAATGATTGGGCCCTTACATGATCAACTCGCATGTTAGTGGATAGGTGTAAAATCAATCTAAACTACTTGACAAAAATATTTTCTTTTAAAATGAACAAAATTAGGTACCGAAATGGCACTAATTGGTCAATTAGTGTAATCAAGTCCTCAACCCTAGATTCTCTGGTTGTATAGGAAGCGAGGCATACTCCCATGCCTCGCTTGGTTTCTAGCCGACCCCAATAGACTAGTGGTGACTCCTTATTATGAAATTCTGAAGAGCACCTCCATGTCGTGTGAGGTATAGGCTTGGGAGAGTTCGTGCCTAATCAGGGGCCTGAGGTCCGTCCTTTAGGTAATACCCCTAAACCTATTCCCTCCCCTCGAGGGGTAGGTCGCAACAGAGAGGAACTTTGACAGATTTGAAAAGGTTTAACCTTGGATTGTATAAGAAAAACCCAAGTGGCACAAGTATAATCATCGACAATCGTGAGAAAGAATCGTGATCCATCATGATGTGGTGTGTGTTAGGGACCCCATATATCAATATGAAGTAAAGAGAAAGCATTGGTGGTTCGAGATATGCTAGTTGGAAAGTGTCTTCGAGGCTGTTTAGCTAGAGGGCAAACATGACATTATGGATAAGGGAAAGGCTGCTCGAAGTCTGAAACACTAATAAGAAATCAGATTTTTATTACTGATAACAACATTACAAGAAGTGCCTTCATTCAATAAATCAAAATCTTTTGGGAAATTGGTCCAAAAATAAAGTCCTTGAGCAACACTACCCAAGCCTATCAGTCTACCAGTCGAAAGGTCTTGAAAGAAGCAGTTATTTGAATTGAATATGGCATGATAGGAATTATCTTTGCAAGTTTTTGAGATAGATAAAAGATTGAACTCAAATTCTGCAATATGAAGGACATTTTTTAGGACAATATTGGAACTAAGATGAACATTCCCAATTTTGGTGACATGAGTGATATTTCCATTTGGAAGGTGGACGGAATATAAGTGTGGACTCTTCTGAATATGGGAAAATAATTTTTCATTACAAATTATGTGGTCATTGGTACCCGAATCGATTATCCATGCATCCATTGATATTGAGTTTGTCTTGGAAAGGAGAGTACTTAAAAAACTTACAGCTTTGTCATTTGTGGTTAATCGATCCAGAGCATCCTATTAGTCCTTAATGCTGAAACCTGATAAGCAGAAAATTATTTTCCCTTTTTTTCTTTATCACCCAGCTTGACATGTAATTTCCAACATGTTTCAATTGTATGATGCGGGCATTTGCAATATTCACAATATTTTCCTTTATTTTTTGAATTTTGCCCACCTGATTTATGTGATGACGTGGCATTGTATGGTCCGTTGGATGTTTTACGTGCAGGTGCTGTCGTGGCTAAATAATAAGCATTGGATTCGGGTGCATTGGATGAGACATAATGGTCGTTGAATCTCACTTGGTAACCACCGTTGGATCCAAGTAAACTAATGGGCGAGTTTGGACTGTCGGATGGCCCCTTTTGATCGTGGCCGTCCATTTGCTTAGGGTTGCCTCCTTCACTTCTCACGGCCGCTGCTCGTCCAGCACTCCTGATGCCTGCAAGTCCTCCATGGCTGTTGAGCAACAAGTTGGAACATCCTGTGTTGAGACCTCCGACGCCTGCAAATCCTCCATGGACTCTAAGCAACGAGCTGGATCCTGCTGTGAGGCCTGTAAGAGCGACACCATAGTTCGTCTTCGCGTGCTTGACTGTCACCAACCTCTGGCTCTCCTCTTGGACGGCTAGCTAGTAAATCTGGTCGAGCAATGGCGTTGGCTCCATCGTCAAGATCTGTGACTTGAAGGGTGAGTATGTTTTGTTCAAGCTTAACAAAAAACATGTTACTTTCTCTCTTTCCCTTATTGCCCCATATTGACAAAGCGATCTTAGGTCCCTCCAGTTGCTCTTCAGCCGCCTCGAGCTCGTTCCATAGCGCCGAGAGCCGATTGAAGCAAGCGGTAACCAAGAGGTTCCTTTGCTTCAATTCAGAGAGTGCCTGAGTTATGGTGAACAATTTCACCTGATCAAGCCTCCCATACATTTCGCAGATGCTTTCCTAGATGGTTTTTGAGTCCTCCATCGGTGGGAGCCCGACTACAACTTTTAGCGAGATGCCATCTCCAATCCAGGTATGTACTAGTTGGTTACATCTCCTCTAGTGCCACTATATGCGTCATTGGTTGAGTATGGAATTGATCCATCAAGAAATCCCTCCTTGTCTTTGGTGACAAGAGCTTGATAGAAATCATGTGCCTAGGCACTGTAGTTATTGGATACGACGAGCTGGAGGTTGATGAGTTGCTGTAGTTATTGGGATGGCCGCCCTTCACCGGAAATGCATAGGGCAGGTATCCAGGTTGGGGAACCAAGTAGGGATTTATCCCATATCCAATGGAATCGACCTGGTTTGTGATCTGATCCTCCCAAACTCGATCCTCTAATTAGGCTCGGTATTGGCTCAACTCCATCAGGCTGAATTCCTCCTCCAGACTATCCATGTTGCGTCAACTCCATCAGGCTGAATTCCTCCTCCAGACTATCCATGTTGGAACCACGTGTAGCTCGGTCTGGCGGTTGGATGCCAGTTGACGTGTGCCCATGGGATTGGGCTAGAGACTTGTGCTAGAGTGGGTGTAGGTGCAAACTGCTGTGCCGAAGAACATTGTTTGTCGGTTTCATCCGAAACATGCTGATGTGTAAGATCAGTGATTTGTGGAGATGAGGGAGTTTCCTCCATTGATTTGTGCCTTTTGGCGTGATATCAGAAAAAAAAAAAAATGTTTTGAATTCCTACTCGGTGGCTGACTTGTTTTGCAGAATTGAAGTTACAACAACAAGTTAGAAAGGAAGCAAAGGCAATTGTTGGGTTGCGGAAGCTAGGTTAGGATTAACGCACTCTGATACCATGTCATAAATTGAAGAGTGTTTTGGAGGAAATTGTAATATGTATTTCTTTGTATATTGTACAATTACATTGAATATGTTAGATACCTATGACTCGATTGGTGAAATAGTATCTCTCTCCAAAAAAGCGTATTTTTTTCTATTTATACTGATAGAGAAAAAAAACAGGAAATGACACGATTACATTATGATTACATTCCTACTTTACCAAGCTAATAAGGGATTAATTGAATCAATTAATAGATAACCAGAATCAGTATCTCCCATCACATTTCCAACAAATAGTTCAATTTTATTTATAGAGTTTGAATGGACATAAATTGAACAAACACATGGACTCAAGAGATACATGAACTTAACAGATACATGTACCAAGGAGACTCATAAACGCAAGAGATATATGAATTGAAAATATTCATGAAGCGACGAGATTCATAAACTTAACAAATACATGAACCAAAGAGATACATGAACTTAAGATATTCATGAACTTAACTGATACATGAATTGAAGAGATATGTCTCATTTTACGCACTTACGTTGATCTATTAACCCATAATTACAACAAAAAAGAGGGCTTCACAATAGAGAGAGAGAGAGAGAGAGAGAGAGAGAGAGAGAGAGAGAGAGAGAGAGAGATTCTTTTCTTCCTATTGGTTCCGTAAGTCCCACAATCGCAACACCACCTCTGCGGTTATTCACAACCTTGCAATCGAGAGGGCACACATCCACTTCCCGGAGCTGCAGCTCTCGGACGCTGTTGCCCTCGCTAGCACTGATGTCATATACAGAGGCACCAGATCGGCATCTTTGACGCCCGCACAAATGCGCCTTGGAGCCACCAGCAAACTTTCCTGGAGCTTTGAAAGAATTCAAAGAAGAAATGTGGAAGCCGAAAATGATGGGAATTTGAGGGAAATTTTGTATTTCTTCAATTTGAAAGATTACATGTACAATTTAATGTATAAATAGTACAAAGTATATACAAAGAAAGAAAGGAATATATTCTAAGGAATCAGTTCTAATCTTAGATTGATTTAATGTATCAATCTCAATCCGGATTGATTTCCTTCATCTCGAGCATATCTTCTAACACTCCCCCTCAAGCTGGTGGCTTATAAATGCCCACGACACCTAGTTTGCTCAATCGATATATACGTTGTCTTTAATATAGAGGTTTGGTGAAGATATGAGCAGGCTGCTCTGTGGTTCCAATTCCTCGTCTCAATTATTCCTTCCTGGATCTCATCTCGAGTGAAATGACAATCCACTACTATGTGTTTTGTTCTTTCATGTACTGTGGGATTCCCCGCAGGTTTGAGAGCTGCATCATCGTCACAAAATAGTTTGGTTGGTCCCTTAACTTGTACCCAAGGTCTTGAAGTACACCTTGTATCTATACCATCCCACAAGTGGTTTTTACCATGGCTCGATATTATGCTTCAGCTGAAGACAATGAGATAGTTGATTGTTTTTTCCATGAATTCAAAGATTCTCCCAACTTAATACAAAAACCAGTGATGGACCTTCAACTCATGGGACAAGTTGCATAATCAGCATCACAATAGGCTGTCATTTACATGTTGTATTTTCTGGAAAGAAGTGACCTAAGTCCTAGGCATTTCTTTAAGGTATTTATGACCTTCAGAGTGGCATTCATATGGGAGTTAGGATGACCTTGAGGTGGATACCACTCTGACTATAACCACGTTGTACGAGTCGCCTATCTCAATTCCGAAATTTTTTTCTTGGTGTCGAGAGTTACGACCCCGGTCTGCTATCTCGTGAGACGAGTCGGCTCTTTGACAATGCCAGAATTAGGAACCCCAACCTAACTCCTATCACGTTGGTTCAATCCGATCATCCTGTGGCTCTATTTTGAGCAGTCTGGAGTAAAAGTCGAGCCTCACTCTCGTGTGCATATTTATGTGAATGGAAAATAAATATCGTTACCACTGTATGTATGATTTCTCTCCACCTGTTCACTTTTCATTGAAACTTTCCTTTTTCAGATTTATGGAAATCAATCGATGTCCTAAGTGATTTAGGCTTATAATTGAAAATTTTGACAACCACTCTTGATAATGAACCTTGAATATAAATTTCAAGCTCATTTGATCTAGCCCGACTGAATATATGGTTTTGTCTAAATTTTCAATTATGGGCTCAAAATCACAATTTATATAGATCCTTTCTGAAAGGGCTAGATGCAACACCTAGTGGGGGGGGGTGAATAGGTGTGAACAAATTAATTCGCAAGGTTCAGAAGTAATAGTTTGCTTTTTAGAAAACAACAGACTATGAACGAATTCAGATTATAGTAGTTAGATAAAACTATGAACATAATAAAAAGAGTTTAGGGAAGTGAATAAGAACACAAGGTTTATAGTGGTTCGGCTCAGATCAAGCCTACGTCCACTCTCCCACGCTGACAACCCACTAGCTGGATTCCACTAAGAAATAAAAGAGATTTTACAGTCTTGTAATCTCGACTTCACAATGAAGAGTCTTTACTAGTCTCTCACAAAGTCTCACTATGAGTTTCTCTCTTTTGTATACAACTTTGAGCTTAGTATTTCGAGTAACAAGGAAATGGAAAGCTTTAGACTTTAAAATTTCTCTTTCACGCACACTATCGAACAACTAGAGAATCCACCTTAAATACTCCTTTATGCCTTCACGACCGTTGGCACTTTCCAAAGGAATTCTTCCAATCTACCTGTTGAACAGAATAAATCAAGGGGATCTCGAGTTGGTTGATTGATTGTGATGAAAGCCCGTTAATCATGTTCGCCCATACAATCAGGATCTTGTTTTCCATAAGTAGAACTTTCCAAGTTTGATTGCCTTCCAAAAGATTTGATTAATCTAAATTGATTCCAATAAAGATAATCAATCCCGTAGGTGATATATCCAAGCATAAAGTCATCCAAAAATCATAAGAATTGAATCCTTGAAGAAATAAAGATAATCTCACATCTGGATAAGTCTTCATTCTTCAGTTTGGAAACTGTTAGTGTGAGCAGACTTTGAAGCTAAAGTCTAGCGGTCTTCAGACTTTGACACTTCAGTCTGGAAGTCTTCAGACTAGACTATGGAAAGGTTTTGTCAACTTCAAAACAGTAAATGGGTTTTCTCCAACAATCTCCCCATTTTTTATGGTGACAAAAATTTCCTGCAAATTTAATAAGTTTTGACCTGCAAAACAAATCTTAAACGGTACATGATATCTTATGAATAATAAGTTGATTAGGATATGGATAGTATGAATTATGCAACCACAGAAAACAGGTTAATCTTGAAAAGATAAAATAAATATCAAGACTAAAACAACTATCCGTCCATAATCACCACATCATCACCACAAAAGTAAGTTGTTGCAAGCGTCGGTGTCAAACATAGTCAAACTGAATAATAGTTCAAGAAAGTTCAACATAAAGGTTCAAAAGATAAATCAAACAAAAGTTAAATCTGCACATTCTCCCCCTTTTTGTCATTAGCAAAAAGTGGAGAAAGATAAAAAATTCAAAGAAATTAAGAATGTTTGGGAATGCGAACGAGTTGGAAATCTCCCACAGACTGAACTGTCTACTCCAGCTTTCTCATAGTCTCCTTCAGCTTCTCAATATCTTCACCCTTGGTAGTCTCTTGAACTTGCTGTTGTAAAGCTTGAACTTGAAGGTTAAAAATATGTACCTTCTCATGGAGAGAATTTGAAGTAGATTGCAATGTAGATCGGAGGATCGTTATCTCATACTCTATACCATATTGCTGTGCTTTCAACTCCGAAGGAGCTCTAGCAGCCTATGAAAGTACGTAATTGTGTCGATTTGTTGGGGCACTAGGTCCGGCCAAATTAATTCTAGGAGTATTGAGATTTGAGGGAGCATTAGTACGTCGATCACTAAGACTTGAAGAGGATGCCTCAATATTATCGCTTTAGGAAAATGAGAGGCATAGACATCCTCACGGATGGCGGGAGATCTACTAATATCATCATTGGTAAAAATAGGAGAAGAAGTACCTATTTCCGCATGAGCTCACCATTTTTGTTTGTGTGGCTACAGGTGGAGAAGGGAATTCTTCTTCTTAGTCTTTCTCAGCTTCAGTACCCAAGTGATGTTCTTTTGCTCTTCCATCTCCTGCAGTTCCACTCCTAGTCTTCTCCGAATCCTCGAACAATGATATTGCAAAAGTGGGTTCAAAAGAGTCATCTTGATCCTCTTCTTCTTCTGCTTCTCTTCCTTCTTCTCTGGCTCCTTTGCCTACTTCTTCTTTTTCTTCTCTTCTTTCTCTTTCTCTTTCCTCTGCACTTCCTTCTTTTTCCTGCTCTGTTTCTCCTCTTTCTTGTTCTCCTCTGTCCTGAGGCTGCTCAAAACTTACAAAACTCTGAAGATTTTTCAGGGCAAATGCAGAGAGAGTAAGATCATCCTCATCCTCTTCGTCCTGCAGGATAATGGCTCTTCTCTTCTTGATAGGTTCACTTATGGGTTCCTTGCCTTTTCTTTTTCTTTGCAGCAGAGTCTTGTTTTTTTTTGCTGGGGGACTTTTTCTTCAAGCGTTCTAACGCTTTGTTCAGTTCCTTCAGTCTCATCTTTGACACCATTTTTAGTCTTATAACCATAGGAGCAATGGTTCAAACACAGAGAGATGCTGGATACTAAATTTGAAAGTGTTTGAACAGTTGAGTAACCAACGCTGAATAAGGGAGTTGTCCCTTTTCCTTCACAATAGTCCTATACATGTGCATTAGAATTGGGTGTGGCGGCGAGGACTTCATTCCTTTGCGATGGCAAACATCGGTTTTGCTTGAACGAGAGACATTGGTCTTGAAGACTTTGGTCAGATGCAATTGATCACAACCTTGTGCAGCAAGATGTTTGAAGCAGACATTCTGGATTAGGTAATGCCGCCTTCGGCAAGTGTATCCCGAACAAGAAACATTGTTGCATGACCAACAAACACATTTATTGGTTGGAAACTCCCTCTTTCCACACCAATAACATCCGCCAATATGTCCACATCCACCACATACTCTTTCTCCCGCACAGTAAAATAAAATCTATACGCGTCAAGAAATGACAAGTTCGAATAGAAATACGCAGTTAATTCAGGATGAGGGACAGAAGTTTTAGAACAAAATCTATCAAGTTGAAGAAGAGTCAGCTTCTCCCTCAAGTCACTTTGAAAGAATCCATGAAATCAAAGTCCACAGATCGAAGGTTCATCACCCCTCTTTATAGCAACTTTGAGTAATTCTTTTTGTGTCGTTAGAACAAAATAAACTCGTTCCCTCTCCACATACATCAGCAACAACGCCCATTCTAGGCTGAAAATTCGCATACATTCTCTCATCATCGTCCTTGACCTCTGGTGGATTAAAAGAACTAAAACGGTGATCAGCTGGAAAGTTAGCAAACGTCCTGTCTGCCGTTTCTTCAGGTGCAATGCCTAATCTTTCCATCATTCGCAAAAACAAAGTCTCATTCTAGTATCCTTGTTCTTGCAGAAATTCATCAATAAATGTCATGGCAGTACCACCCTGCTTCAACTGATTGTAGAGTTTAAAAAGAAACTCGGGTTTTGACGTTCTTACAGGTTCGACATCTTTCACGATCTCCTCTTCCACTGGTTGGCGCGGAGGATTTTGAGTGGCACGCTGTGGAGAGTGCTGTTGTTGTGGAGAATCTTCTTTCTCGGTCAAGTCAAAATGTGTAGGACCCTCTGGCATGTTCCGTGGTCCCTTGCTTGAGATCCGAGACGACTTTCTTTGGAAAGACATTTTCACAGTCGAGGAGGATTTCTCGAACACGTTCGAAAGAAAAAGATGAAAACTTGTAGAACAAACTTGAGAGTAAAAATGAGAGAGTAGAAACGAAAGAGTAGAAAGTTTGTATGCTAGGGTTTGGTAAAATGTACTCGAAAGAGTACAAAGGGTATATAAAGAAGATGAACGGTCACAAATAAAAGAAAATCGAACCGTCATAAAGAAAATTGCCCTTTTCGAAATAACTGAAAATAAACACTGCCAAAAATTAAAAATTCGAAAAAGATAATTACCAAAAGTAAAATAGGCAAACAACGATTCGAATAAATGTACATTTTCATTCCAAAAATAAAATACATGTATTCGAGACTTTCCTTTTGAAGTAGAATCGGAAAGTCTAAGTCGACCAACTTCAGACTTCAACCGGTAGGAGGTAAAATATTCAGTCTGGTGCGAATAGACTCAAATAGATTTTTCTCCATATGCTTTGTGAATATATATGCCAACTGATTTTTCGAGTCAATGAACTGAATCATATTCTCCCTATTTTGGACATGATTTCTTATGAAATGGTGTCTAATTTCTATATGCTTTGCCCTTGAATGAAGAATTGGATTCTTCGTGAGATTAATAGCACTTATATTGTCACATTAGATCTCAGTACATGATTATTCAATCTCAAAATCTCTTAGCTGTTGTCTTATCCACAAAATTTGAGAACAGCAACTCTCAAGAGCCACATACTCTGCTTCTGCTGTTGATAGAGCCACAATACTCTGCTTCTTTGAGAACCAAGATACCAGCATGCTACCCAGCAGTTGACAAGTACCAGAAGTACTCTTTCTATCGATTTTAGAACCTGCTAAATCTGCGTCCGAATATCCAAGTAGAGTAAAGTCTCATTCTTTGGGATACCACAGACCTAGCTTTGGAGTAGTCGTAATATATTTGATGATGCGTTTTGCAGCACTTAAATGAGATTCTTTGGGATCAGATTGAAATCTAGCACAGATGCAAACACTAAATAAAATGTCAGGTCTAGATGCAGTAAGGTAAAAAAGAGAACCAATTATGCTTCGTAAAAGCTTCTGATCTACTTTCTTTCCTCCTTCATCCTTGTCCAGCTTCGAAGAACTTGACATTGGTGTCTCTATCTTCTTGCAATTCTCCAATCCGAATTTCTTGATGAGATCTTTTGCATACTTCTCTTGGTGAATAAAGATGCCTTCCTTTGATTGTCTACAATCCCAAGAAGAAAGTTAGCTCATCCATCATACTCATCTCGAATTCATCCTGCATACATCTAGAGAATTTCTTGCATAGATTTTCATTAGGAGATCCAAAGATAATATCATCAACATAAATTTGAACAAGCAGAAAATCTTTACCTTCTCTTTTTATGAACAAAGTAGTATCTATCTTTCCCTTGACAAAACCATTTTGGGTTAGGAATTTACTTAACCTTTTATACCAGGCTCGAGGTGCTTGCTTTAGTCCATATAAGGCATTTTTCATCTACGTAGACTAAGTCGGCTTTCTTGGATCTTCAAATCGATGGTTGTTCCACATAGACTTCTTCTTGAATGAATCCATTTAGGAATACAATTTTGACGTCCATACGGAATAACCTAAAATTTTTATAGCAAGCAAAAGTAAGTAATAACCTAATTGCTTCTAACCTTGCTCTTTGGTGCATAGGTCTCGTCATAGTCTATCCATTCTTTTTGCGTATATCCTTTGGCCACGAAGCTTGCTTTGTTCCTGGTCACTTTTCCTTTCTCGTCTATCTTGTTCCTAAAAGCCCATTTTGTCCTGATAATAGACTTACCCTTAGGTTTAGGAATTGGCTCCCAAACATCGTTGATGCTAAATTGTCTGAGCTCCTCTTGTATAGCTTCAATCCAGCTTTCATCCAATAGGGCTTCTTCTATACTTTTGGGTTCTATCTCAGAAACAAGTGCTAGAGCACTAGACTCTTCTCGTCTTTTGGATCTGGTGCGAATTCCTTCACCGATGTTGCTAATGATGAGTTCTGTAGGATGACTTGACTTATGCTTCCAGTTGCTAGTTAATCTGAGGGTCTGCTGATCGTCTATTTCAGTTTAATCATCTCGATCTGTTTGTTCTTTGAACTCCAGAAATCTGAACTTCTTTAGGGGAAGTAGACTTTGTAAAGTCTAGAACGGGTTCAGATTCTTCAAGTTGAGTCTGATTTGGTTGAGTTTGCCTATTATCTTGAAACTTGACGTTCATAGATTCTTCCACGGATTAAGTCTTCTTATTGAAGACCTTGTATGCTTTGCTTGAGGTTGAGTAGCCAAGGAAAATTTCTTTGTCTGATTTTTCTTCAAACTTTCCAATTCGATCATTTGCATTTTTCAAAACAAAACAATCACAGCCAAATACATGGAAGTAAGAAACATTTGGCTTCTTCCCTTTATACACTTCATATGGAGTTTTCTCCAGGATAGGCCTCAAGAACACTTTGTTGATGATGTAGCAAGCTATAGAAAGCGCCGCCCAAAATCGAGAGGATATATTGCTCTCAATTAAAGGGTTCTTGCCATCTCCTGTAAGGATATGTTTTTCCTTTCCACAACCCCATTTTGTTCTGGAGTGTATGGAGAAGAGAAAACATCTTTGGAAACCAGATTCATCATAGAACTTCGCAAAGTCTTGATTTTTTCGAATTCACCTCCATGGTCTATTCGTATGCTTGAAATAACATATCATTTTTCATTACGAACCTTCTTGGCAAACTTAGAGAAGTGAGAGAAAGCTTCAAACTTATTTGCCAAAAAGTAAATCCAAGTAAAGCGAGAGTGATCATCCACGATTACTAGGCGTACTTATTTCCACCAATATTTTGAGTTCTGGTTGGTCCAAAAAAGTTGATATGCAGAAGCTGCAAAACTCGATTAGTAGAAACTTGATTTACAGATTTAAAAGAACTTCTAACCTGTTTTCCCAAAACACATGTAGTGCATAGATCAGTCATTTGATAAGTCGGGTTGGGAAGACCATGAACAAGCTTCTTGGAAGAAATATTGGCAATCTGCTTCATGTTAACATGACCAAGCTTTCGATGCCAAAGATTTGCTTAATCTTGAATAGATATAAGACACCGAGAACTTTCTAGTTTTATATCCAGAAGATAAATATTCCCATACTTTCGTCTAGTGAAAGATTGAGAGAAGTCTTTGGTTGTTCCCGAACAGATGCCTTCTTGGAAATTTATTTTGAATCTAGTATTGTAAAGTTGACTAATGCTGAGAAGATTGTAATTCAGACCTTCCACCAATGAGACATTGTTGATAGTTAGGCGTCCAATCTTCACGGTTCCACAACCAACAATTCTTTCTTTGCTGTTTCCACCAAAGGAAACTTTTCCACCATTTACTTGAATAAGTTTTATAAAGCAATTTGAATCTCCTGTCATATGTCTTGAACAGCCACTATCCAAATTCCTCTTGATAGTGACCTGCAATCAAAATAGAAATTCAAACTTTCTTTGGTACCCAGATTTTCTTGGGTCAAGGAAGGTTAGTAAAAACAGTCTTAGCCCAATCCCTCTTAACAGGTCTCCAAACCTTGGGACATTCATTCTCGAAATGTTCTGAGCTGTTACACTTTGAACATTTGAGAGCACTTCAGCCAACAGGTTTTACAAAAACCTTTTGAAAGTGATTTTTGTAAAATGCCCTTGTGGGTCTTTGTTTGATTCTTTCTTTAACTTTGGGAAAATCAATTAAAGAGATAGTTCCTGAAGCCATAGCCAAACCAGATTTGTTAAAATAAGATTTTTGTATTGAAAGAATTTTCTCGAACTTCTCAGAATCTTTTGAAAGTCTTTTTGTAACATTTGAAATATCTTCTTTCAAAAAGGCATTTTCCTTCGAAAGAGAATAAGAATTTACTTTCAAATCAACAAAACTTTTATCCAGATTTTCAAATTTTTCTCTCCAAGAAGTTTCCTGTAGCCTCAGTTTAGAATTCTCCCTTTTTACGGAAATTCTTTTAAGAGATGTTTCGAGACTGAGACAAAGTTCATCTATATACTTTTAGACTTTTACAGGAATTTTTAAATTGCTAACCTTAACTTCTTGATCTGAATCTGAATCAGAGTCTGTTTCGATTCTGAGTCTGAATCGGAATGAGCCATTAGACATATATTGGCATATTCCTCTTCACTTTCCTCGCACTCAGTATCACTCCAAGTTTCTGTTTTGAGAGCCTTTTTGTATTTCTCAATTCTCACATTCTTTTTCTTCAACAGAGGACAGTTAGGTCTGATATGCCCATTTTTTCTTACATTCGAAGCATACTACATCTTTGCTAGTTTCATTGTCCTCTGTCGATCTCTTCTGGAAGTTTTGAGTACTCTGCTTCTTCCAGTTGAATCTTCTTCCCTTCTTATTCAACTTTATGAATTTTTTAATCATAAGTGCTAGCTCCTCATCGTCCGTGTCATCTTATGAATCTGTATCATCATAATCATCATTAGATTTTAAAGCAATTGACTTCTTAACTTTAAGATCTTCTTCCTCATTGATTTGCTCCACTTCATATGATTGAAGTGTGCCTACTAGTTCGTCTACTGAAAGAGGCATGATCCTCTGGGTTTCTCTAATTGATGTTTTCACATGATTCCAGTCTTTGGAAAGTCCACGCAACAATTTATTGACATTCATTGGTCCTGAGATTGGTTGTCCTTGATATGCCAATCCATTCACGATTTTAGTAAAACGATTGAACATATTAGTGATGGATTCTCCAGGCTTCATCTTGAAGGCTTCATACTATTCGAGTAGAATATTAATTTTTGTTTCCTTTACTTGATCAGTTCCTTTGTAGGTAATGTGCAACCTGTCCCAAACTTCTTTCGCTATTTCACAGGAAGAAATTTGGTTATACTCAGTAGGAGATAAAGAACAGTATAAAGAGTAGATAGCTTTAGCATCAAGAGCTTGTCTCTTGGTTAATTATGCTTGTGTTGTTTCGCTAGCATCTAAAACTTCATTTCCTCTTTCTGAAGTTGATGTAGCTTTGGGATTGTTCTATTTTTCTACCACATCCCACTCCGGGGGATCTTTTGATCTCGAAACGCCTTCATCTTGTTTTTCCACACATTATACTCCTTCCCATCAAAGTAAGGAGGTTTGGTGTTGCTTTGGCCTTCAACCAAACTGGAGACAAAATACTAGCCATAGATCTTTAGCTTAAAAGTATAAACACTTCAATGAAATAAGCACACAGGCTCTGATACCAATTGAAATGGCTAGATGCAACACCTAGAGGGGGGTGAAAAGGTGTGAACAAGATTTTTCGCAAGGTTCAGAAGTAATAGTTTGCTTTTAGAAAACAACAGACTATGAACGAATTCAGATTATAGCAGTAAGATAAAACTATGAACATAATAAAAAGAGTTCAGGAAAGTGAATAAGAACACAATCTTTATAGTGGTTCGGCTTAGATCAAGCCTACATCCACTCTCCCACGCTGACAGCCCACTGGCTGGATTCCACTAAGAAACAAAAGAGATTTTACAGTCTTGTAATCTCGACTTCACAGTGAAGAGTCTTTACTAGTCTCTCACAAAGTCTCACTATGAGTTTCTCTCTTTTGTATACAACTTTGAGCTCAGTATTTGGAGTAACAAGGAAATGGAAAGCTTCAAACTTTGAAATTTCTCTTTCACGCACACTATCGAACAACTGGAGAGTCCACCTTAAATACTCATTTATGTCTTTATGACCATTAACACTTTCCAAAGGAATTCTTCCAATCTACCTGTTGGACAGAATCAATCAAGGGGATCTCGAGTTGGTTGATTGATCGTGATGAAAGCCTGTCAATCCTGTTCGTCCATACAATCAGGATCTTGGTTTCCATAAGTAGAATTTTCCAAGTTTGCTTGCCTTCAAAAAGATTTGATTAATCTAAATTGATTCCAATAAAAATAATCAATCACGTAGGTGATATATCCAACCATAAAGTCATCCAAAAGCCATAAGAATCGAATCCTTGAAGAAATAAAGATAATCTTGCATCTGGATAAGTCTTCATTCTTCAATCTGGAAACTGTAAGTGTGAGCAGGGTTTGAACCTAAAGTACGGCGGTCTTCGGACTTTGACACTTGATCACGGAAGTCTTCGAGACTAGACTATGGAAATGTTTTGTCAACTTCAAAACAGTAAAGGAATTTTCTCCAACACTTTCAAGTCAAGATTATATTTTGGGGCACAAAAATGGAGATCACATTTTCCATCAAATTTTTTCTTTCTCGCATTCTGAAATTAAAATTCAAATCACATTTCATGTATAGATTACTCAAAATAAAAATCAACTCATTTTTGTAGGAGTAAAATCACAAATCAGTCTTTCAAAAATTGATGCCACATTTTCATATGGAACTTTTGGAATGGAGTGAACATTCGATTGATGGCCACGGATTGATCTTTTAATGATGTCTCATCTTACGATAAAATCTTGTTGAAATACTAAATTCCCGTAAATAGGGACTATGGGATGGGTACCATCGCCTCGATTCCATTGTAAGGGGGGACCTCATAGAAAGATCAATTTTTCATTCACATACTGACATTGCCTTCTTTTCACAGGTCATGTGTCATGACACTTCTTGAACTTTCCTCGCTTGACCATGCCAACAAGTGGACTTTAGAACTAGGATGGGAATTAATTTTTACGCTAATATATGCAAGTGCATTTTGAATGGTGTCATTGTCTTTATCCTTGTTAATAATAATTTCCGTTTTTGGGTTTTCGATTGTGGGCCCAATCAAATGCTTTTGTAAATTATGCAACTCATATTTTTGAGTAATGAAATTCGATTTCGTAAAAATCATCGTTTTTAAAAAATAAAATAAAAGTTGAAGTGTTTCAAACCGACCCTGGGGCCAAGCCTTCATGCATTACCTTCAAAATGTTTTGAAAATGAATTTTAAGAAGAACTTGTGTGAGATTTTATCTTTTCATTTAGTCAATTTCGCAAGTTGACCCGCAAGATGATGCTTTTGAGATAATAAGGTTGTCAATATTACAGTAGGAATTTCTTGTGCAACAACCGATTTGTTTATCCATTTTTGCCAGAACAGCTTAAGAGAAATACCTCCTAATGAAGTAAATGAGGAATGAAGGATGCCTATGAGTGAGTTGGAAACATGCCACCAAGTCCCTCAAAATAGGGAGATCCCACTTATGTACTCATTTGTGGAATCAATTGCAATTGGCAGCCACTTCTTTTAAAGCACCAAAGCGAATGGACCCAAACTTGCAAATAGGAGTCACGAGCAAAGTGATAGAAATGCCTATCGTCAATGATGATCACCTACCTTGACAAAAGAAGGATTCAAATGGAATGGCTGACTCTCGAACTGAGGAAGAGGGGCATCATTGTGTCTGACTGGAACAACGAACAATCACTCAACGATTGAAAAACAGTGTATCGCATTCCTAAATCCTTAATGCACATCAGTATAGAAATGATGCATCTCTTCTCGTGTGTAGGGATGATGGAAACGGATTAAAGAATTACATCGTGAGCCTGATGGAACACAAAAACAGGACACCAAGGAACAATTGGTGGATATATCTTGATCCTTGTCTTAGCCCAAATTCGTGCAAACAAATGATATGTTTCTTCCTTGATGTGAAGAGAGCGCTTATGGTCAAAGATCCTTGTCTTTGCCTATATATTAAAATTCTTATTTGGAAATTGGCTTGATGGTAAAAGTGTGACAGCGAAGCAACTCGATAACAAACCAAAGTTATTGGTTTGAGTTGAGTTGTAATCTTATGTATTTATAGTGTGGGTTCGGTTTTGGGTTTGGGTTGTTATTTTTCCAAAACTGAACTTAGTTGAATATACCTTCAAACCGAACTAATGATATCCTTACTTGCTAGAGAGGGCGGCTTGGCCCTATCTCGTGACTAGAAAGATGGTTGTGTAACCCAAGCTGGAGGCCGATGAGGGTTTAGCCTCCCTCTTCGGCCTCTGGGGAGAGCTAAGTGAAAAGTTCCTCTATGCATTCGTAACACGTGAACTCACCTCATTTCGGCCCACGCTTGCAATGGGACTCTTAGAGTCTATTTGATAATTGATTAACTTTTGGTTATTTCTATTCTTTTCTTCCTCGAAATAAAAAAAATAACAAAAATCTGTTTGATAATGTCAGCTAATTTTTCTATTAATAAAAATTCGTTTGGTAATGTTAGCTAATTTTTCTACTCCCAAGAATAGATTTGGAGTAAAATCAAGAAGGAACAATTTTAGAATCAAGCCATTTTTTTTCCTTTTTTTTTTTCCCTTCTGCTTCATCCTCTAGCCAGTCGTCGGGCTTGGCTACGGCCAGCAACCAGTCGTAGACGAGGTTCGGTGACCTCCTCGAAGCCTCGTTGTGGTCGGGTGAGGTTCAACCTCACCGGAGGCATGCGAGGCTCGCCAAAGAGCTAGCGATCGACTCGAGGAGGAAGAAGAGGGGAAGGAAAAAAGAAAAGAAAGAAAAAAAGAAAAATCTCATAAAATTATTAAAAATTAAAAGAATTCTAATTCACAAAAAAATTTGAGGGTCGTATCAAACGAATTCATGTTCTTTTTCTATTTTGAGAATAGAAATTTGTACAGTTATCAAATGCTTTCGAAGAGTTTATGCATTAAAGAGACTTCACAGACTTAGTTTTTGTATGTTATTGATGTTGTCATTGGCGACACGGTGGAAGTAGATCGTAACTTTGCAATAATATCAAGAGCTATAGAAATTGACAGAAATAAAATGAGGAACAATAAAAGCAAATAGGAAATTTACGTGATTCGGTCCGAATATCGAAACCTACATCCACCGATGAGTCAGCAAATAATCCACTAATAAATTGGAGAATTACAATATTACAAACGCTCACATACTAGACTGTTTCCTAGCCCCACTATATATATATATCCAGTACCTACAATGTTTAACAACTCAATTCGATGGACCGAGCTCACGCATAGATCTATCAGAGCGCTCGCCCATGAGTTCTCACTTTTTTTCTCTTCACAGCCTTTTTTCCATCTTTAGACGTCCTCTCCTTTTGTAGGAGGAAGAGGAGCAAACAAGACAGAAATCGGGGCTCGTCAATGTGAGGGCGGTGCCCACAAAGGATGACAACAGAGAAGATGACATTCGGCGCTGACCAATTTCTATGGGCATGCATGTTCTAAGAAGCAATGATACTTTCCAAAAGCCTTCATGTCGTGTTGGACATTCCGACACTTTTCAACACTCTTCGACACTCTTTGATACTCGATCAATAGGTGCCAGAAAATCAAATACCTAGTCAACTCTCCAAATACGCGAGTCCAGAATTCCGACATGTGATTTTGACAGACGTGGGGTCAATTTTAAAATTTTTTAATAAATGAGGGGTTAAAATGTAGATATGTAAAAACATAAAAATAAAAAAAATGGGGAAAGAAAGAAAACTTAATCTTATCTTCTCTTCGATTCTCATTTCCCGTGACACACAATTTAACCCCCAAGTTTTGTTTCTCTTTTCTTTCGACACGCTCTGACATGTGAGTCTAGAATGTGGATTGTTTATTTTTTCTCCAAGTTTTATGGATTATTGGAATGGAGTTAAATTTTTCAAATTGAAACAATAAATGATATTAATAAATGGTGGATTAATGTTTTTAGTCTAAATGCATTCTAGTCTCTTTTATTATTTATTTATTTATTTATAAATTTGAATCAAATTAATTTGATTAAAATATTAATCATGTATATGTAAAAATATATTTAACGTACAACGTGTTTCAACGTGTTGAATTCTTCATTTTTAAAAAAAATGATGTTTCGACGTGTCGTATTGTGTCGTACGGCGTGTCGCATGTCGGTGCTTATATGTGATGTGCAAGCATCAAAGTGGAAGAAGAAAAATGGACGGGAGAGTCATGCTCACATTTAATGAAGATGGGCGCCCATGCATTTAATTAATGATGTCCAACTTTCTTTTTTCTTCCATAATGCACGTTCCTTCATCTACTTTTCAAAGAAGTAGACAAAAGTTTACTTGATCATTCTTGTGCGGCTATCTTCCTTTTGTGCGCGCATTAAAATTGCTTAGGGCCTGGTAAATAACGGGTTAAATTATAGATATAATTTAACAATTTATTTGATGAGTACTTTCTTCTTTATTATTAACCTTTTTTTCTTTCCGGACTTGGAAACAAAAAAAAAAATCTTTGTTTTTTAATCCAAACCACACATATCAGTTGTTTAGCAATTCAATCTACACAAGACCATACATCACAAAGCTTCACACGGCAAAAAGAAAAAAAGATGGAAAGCTGCTTTTTATTGGCCAACTAAGTGTTGGCCAAATAACATCTGCAAAAGCCAATAGAACAACATAGCTGATGCCCAGTAACACAACCTTGAAGCGTCTCATTCCACGATCGACAATGCCACTGAAAATCTTTCATCCTATAGCATGAGAATCACACTTTCATCAGCCAGCCGGACGTTGACCTTCCTAAAGTGCGAACAAACGAGTCGTTTGCTTTTTTTTTTTTTTTTTTTTTTTTTTTTCCTTTTTAACTTTTTGTGCCTTTTCTTCTCCCCCATCGAACCAAACATCTTTAAAATTAACACAGCCCACGGAAATGATTGAACGAGTGAGTTATTTGTACTGAAAGTTCAACCCAGAATCACGCAACTTCTCTTCCATTACCTGGTCAATCTTGTCGGCCATCTCAGCACTCAGATAATTCACCCAGTCTCCGACCTTCCCTCTCCTGAAAAACCACTGGTTCTCTTGTCCAGCCCACATCTTACCGTTCTTATTCACCTCCAATGAGCTCAAATTGTCGAAGCTACACATCCTCACTATTCCCTCTGCAGTGCCGTCTCTCAGTTCTTCGTCGCTGAACCGACACCCCAAGAAATCAGCCAACCTACTCACATGAACATGCGGGTCCTCTTTCAACTCCTCGTACATCAAGAACAACACCTGCTCAGGCATCTCCAAGCTCGCCTTGTGGTAACCCATCACATGATCCCAATAAGGCCCGTAGCCGCTCAATCCTCGACAGAACTTGTCAAGGCACTTTGGGAGCGGAATCTGGCCCTTCTCTTCGGCCCTCCGCTTGTTGACGAAGTGCCACAGCGAGATGAACATGTCCTTAGGGTTCCTACACAGGTAAACCAGCTTGCACCTAGAGTCCCTCACCGACCCTGGAAGTGACGAATAGGGCAAGTGGGTGGCGAAGAGCCTCGGGGACTCGAAAGTAGTGAGATCGGGATTTTCTTGCTGGAGATACAGTTTGACCTCCAAGAAGGGCACAAGATCGTGGGGGTTTTGGGTTAGAAGAGGGTGGCGTTGTTTTGAGTCGGAGTCAGAGTACTTGGCACGGTTCAAGAGAGCAAAGAGGATGGCCTTTAGCCAGGTGGTGCCGGATTTCGGGTTGGTGACGAGGAGGATGTCAGAGGGTTGAGCTTGGAAGTGGTTTTGGCAAGCGAGGACACCGTTGAAGAGCCAAGTGGGGAACCAGAAGCCCTGGTACAAGCAGAAAGAGGTTGCGACCCAGCCTTCTTCAGAAGGGAGAGAGGACACCAAGTCTTTGCATGCTTGTGACAAGTGATCGTCTCGCCTGTATATTGGATCGGAAGGACGAGCAGTTTGAGAGACTTGCATGGTGGTGATGGTGGTGGTGTTGGTAGTGGTGTGGCGGAGGAGGAGATGGTGGGGGTGGAGAGTCGGAGTGAAGGATTATTCTTGCTAGCTAGCTATGGAGCTAGTTTAGGAAAGGGTTAGTTGATGTTTGTTGGCCCAATATAGAGGCTTCTTTAAAGGAAAGATCGTTGCTGGGATAAGGACCGAAAAAAAAGAAAAAAACTTTGCATTCAAACTTTTGACACTCCTGGCACTATTAATGCTTTCATATAACCAACGTGGTAGGTAAGAATTAAATAATGCCAAAAATTAATTGATTTTTATAAAGTTATGTTCCAAAATATTTATCGGATGCTGGAATGTATTCCGCCCCCTTTATTTAAATTTTATTTAGATTTACTATTTCATCGTGTAGATCGATTTTGGAGATCAATCTTTGTGTTTTCGATATTAACTAATCCAAACTAACAATAATACGACATGCATTTTGTACATGCACCTAAAAGAAATTCATTTAGTGGGGGCTCATTATTTTCTCTATCTCGGTTGGAAAATCCAATCGAAATTTGACATCGCACAAACATATTTTTAGTTAATTTTGCTTGTGGGTTATGTCCATATTGTTAATCCCCAAATTAGAGGTCTTGCTGATGCAAGGATGGAAATAAAATGTCTTTTTAGTTAGGTTTGCAATATCAAGTCGATAAATCATTTGTCGTGCATCTAATACATGTAAAGTGAAGACACCGTCAAAGCACAAAGCATTAGGACCAGATGTTTTAGTTTTTACTCGTTTATGCCTATTAGAATAAAGATATTCATATATATGCACATTATCTACTTTTTTTGCTGTTCAAATTAAATTTTACGCGGTACTCTAATTACCATATTAGCACGAGGCATTGCCGTCACCTGACTTATTGCATGCATCAGGCCTATAAAACCGAACGTGTATATGTAAATTTTATCTGATTCGTCTAATAAAATTTCCTCGCTTCGAGAACAAGATGGGAGAAGACCACTGAGCCATCAAGACTGGTTGGCTTGAAATGCCGATAAACCTAAGCGTCAAATCCTAACCTTCGCTCTAGATGACATGTAATGTACTCTCTCTGTCCTACACTCGCTTCATCATTTTCATTGATCAATTAAATCTATATATCGAGTCAATATGTGTAGGATGAAATATATATTATGGACTGACAAGGACTAAAAAAGCTCAAGTGGGTACGCACTCTTCCTCACCGACAAACGTAATAAAATATCTTTTAGTCATATTAATAAAGTGAATGTCATTTGGCGAGTCATACCGGGTAGCTAGAAGCAAATATGCATCTGGATCGCATAATTGAACCGTAGCACACCTTATGATCGAAACAGAACCGAGTATGGGCTTTGGCCTACCCACGAAACGGTACGTCTATTGGTGAGGGTCATCCTTATGATAACATCTCTAAAAGTCTGGACTGATCCACTTGATCTAGTTGGTGAAGTCTGAGAGCAAGACACAAATTTATAAATATCTGTTAGTTGGCTCTTTGTGGTCTTAGTCTTTGGTCCATTGTGAGAATTATAATCAGTTTTGAGCCGCAAATTCTTGAAGAAATGAACTCCATAACAATTTATAATTATTTATTAATTAGTTTTTTGTGATCCCAAACAAAGTGCTATTTTAATAATAGATTAAAGACTGTCACCTAATCATTTTTTTTACATTATTCGTAAAACCACGAAGTGAAAAAATCCAATATAACCAAAGTAGAATCCATTTGCAGATGAGTTTCCTTTCTGCATGAACCGTATCTTTGGACGAAATTCGTAATATGTGCCTAGTAAGAACGATTGCGAAATTAGTAAATTTTGCGGGAATTTCTGTTTTTAACGATCAAGACATGAGAGATCTGGATCTTGGTTGTGTGCATAACAAGACTACTTATCAAGAAAAGAAAACTTTCAACTAGGTCTCTACTTCAATAAGGTACAAATGCGAAAAAGGTTTTGCTAGTATAACAATTTTTGGGCTATTGTAATAGTATATTGTGAGTCACAAATTTTTGAAGGAGTGGACCCCACAATGATTTCTAATTATTTGTTATTTATTTTTTTTGCAATTCAAAATAAACTGTTATTCTTGCAATAGATTAATGATAGTCATATAAGCATTTCTCATGCGGAAATTGTGGATGCAACACTTTGGAAGGTATCATCACGAATGCTTGGTGTTTTTTTATTGACCGATTAGTAGAACTCTACTACGAAAAAACTTCAAGACTAATTATAAACAAAGAATCAAGATTTCATGGTATAACTGTGTAAGGTTTACTTTTCTTTTACGACGCTTTCACATTTAATTAAGACCGAATATCGCAAAGCATAAAAGTATTGTATTTTACAATATTTTGTGACAAAAATTCATAAAATTGTACTAAAAATATATTTCACCTTAGAAAAACCCTAGTAGATTGCATGGCCAGGGGTTGAATTCATTTTTTGTGCCCGAAATCTTGGAATTCATGAATTGATGAGCAAAGGCTGGTCTGTTCTCCGGCGTGTTCTCAATTTTCCAAAGGAAGATGGCGGACTTTTAACAAAAAAATGGGCAGGAAATAGAAAAGAGGAAATAATAATAGAACGGGGCTCAGCTTGGATTCTAGTCAAATTCGATTTTGGGCTTAAGCAGACTTAGAATTTGTGACGTCAGCTGAGCTTCGTATAGCGTAGGCGGGTCTGTGAAGAATTAGATTTTGTGACGTGAGCTTAGCCCATTAGAAATTGTCGTTCGGACTTGTAAAGTTCGTGTTTAGTCCTGTACATGGCTTGGGCCCAAAAGCTCGGTCTGCATTTTTATAAGTCCATATCAAGATAAGGATATCATAAATGTCGTGACTTTTGTATAGCACTAATTTAATCTGTGAGATAAATAATTAAACAAAACCTTAGCATATATTGAGGATTAAAGGTTTCAATTATTACAATTTATGGATGAGGAAATTATCATTTACATTTGAGGATTTCATTTTCGTTTTGTCTATTTACATTTTTTACCATAATGTAATTGCAATTCATGCTATATAAAGTGACACGGCCCCCTCTTCATGGAATTTATTGGGAAAAGAGCTTGAATTTACAATTAAAGACTTGATCATTTGTTACGCAGTAAACAGTGGAGATTCATATTTTTTTTGGGAGGAGGGGACAATTAGCTTATAGTTGAAACCCAAACAAAGGCGATAAAATTTGCGATCTTATAAGTACAACACGACATGATAATACGATTGGTGATGACTATGTCGTATCATAGTAACTTCCATAACAAGAGATGCTCAACTGGAAAATACAATAGGTTCCCTAAGTCGTGAATGATGACGAAAAATCATATGTCGCCTTTGGCAAGGTCAACGTCCAAACCCATAAGCTTTCTCCTTTTAGATTTGTTTCTTTTTGCATGGTTGCAAAGTGATACGTAAATAGGGCATCATTATATTAGTTGGCTGGTGACTGTCGGCTAAATAGTCGGATCAAATGGATTACTTCAATGCTTTCTAGCGGAGGCCAAAGTACATTTCCAAATGTTGAGACAGAATAACAACCATGGTTGGCAAATAATGACACTACAGATCTTTCGCGCAACATCATAAGGATGACTCTTTCAGCAGCCAACTGGGCATTGACCTTCCCAGCATGCTTACATCAATCAATTCGTTTATCATCAGTCGCACAGGCACTCGCAAACCTAAAGCCTCAACCTAGAGCCATGCAGCTTCTCTTCATGAACATCATGAACAGCCATTTGTGATGCCTTTAACCAAGAAAATTATCAAAAAAATGTTAAACTTATAATATGGATGTCAAATTTAGTCATAGTCTTTTTAATTTGATTGATTTAGTCCTAAACCTTTTAATAATTTGTCAGTTTTGGCTGGCAATCATTAACATTAACAATTTTTTAACATCTTTCAAATTATCTAAACATTATCTTTTCTCTTTTTGTTTCTTGCTCGGCGACTGGTGGAGGGAAATAGGAAAAAGAGAAAAAGGAAAGAAAAGCAAAGGGAAAAAAAGAAAAAAACTTCAGATAACTTGAAAAATGATCAAAATCGTTTATGTCATGGATCTCCAATCAAAATTTGGTTAAAAAGACTATATTAACAAATTATAAAAAAATTTAAGACTAAATTAATCAAATTGAAAAAATTAGAACTAAATTTATAGCTGTCGAATAAGTTTACGACTTTTTTATTTTATAACTATCCCGTTATTAATCACCAACTAAAGTTTCTCCAATTAGGGATGGAAAAATTATAAAATTACGATAAATTTATTTTAGATGTGCTATTTTACCTTTTAGCGACATTTACCCCAGCCATCCCAGAAGACGAAAGTCTGTCTTTCCTTAATCCACGCCAATATGATGTCACACATACGAAGTTTTGACATGTGCCGAATTATCATGTTCTTATGCACACCAGAAAATCACTTCCACAACCCCTCTTCACCTAGTGCAGTGCCAGACCCGGCCCCATGATCGTGGCCTTGCCTTCTCATTTCTAATCATCACCATCGACGGCAACCTCCACCATGCCATCTTCGCCACCGGTAGAGCTGGTCAGTGGGCGGGATGGTACTGTGCTGGGTAGGTCTCACTCATTGTCCAAGCTCGCCCGTGAGAAATAGGTATAACTTTTCCGAGTTGAGTGAGTGGCCCTGGATCAAGACCCAACCGAGACAAGTTAAACCTTATAATTAGATGTCTTTGCCTCTGTCCACATAAGTTTGTCTGAGTACTTTTTGTGGACGCGGGTTACTGGGCTGCTAGACACATGATTAGGTTTAGTCACTGGTCCAGGGGCGCTCAACTCGAAAAAGGCATATACATACTTCTTTGGCCTGCGCACATAAGTTCGTCTTCGAGCACTTTTCATGCGTGTAGGCCAGTGGACTGTTATACTCATGATTAGGTTTAGTAGCCAGTCTCAACCACGATGCGCCCCCTCTACCCAAGGAGGCGCCTTCCTCCTTTATATCAGTGAGATCTTGACTCGATCTCAATGGTGATTGGTAGCGATGACGAAATCAGAATTTGTACGGTAATTCTTAACCAACATTATGTTAGTGAATATACTTTGGCTTACCTTTCTATTAAAGTAATGCGGGATTCATCCATATTTAAATTATATTTTTAATAAACAGAAATATTAACCTAAACAACTAAAACTGCCCTACAAGATGTATATATAATGGTATAAAACCCGTAATTTTTCACAAGAAAATATAATACGGAGAAAGAGATGATGAATACGCATAAGCTAATATTTAAGAGAATATAATGTTAAATGAATGTTCTCCCAAAGCTTATGACAAACGCCTTCCTCCTTTATACGCATAAGTCGTGAATCATGACGAAAAATCATATATCGCCTTTGGCAAGGTCTATGTCCAAACCCATAAGCTTTCTCCTTTTAGATTTATTTCTTTTTGCACGGTTGCGAAGTGACACGTAAATAGGGCACCATTATATTAGTTGGTTGGTGACTGTCGTCTAAATGGTCGGATCAAATGGATTACTTCAAAGCTTTCTAGTCAACCAAACGTGTTGGTGATTAGGGGTGAGCGGTTCTTGGTTCCGATTCGGTTCCGTCGGAACCGGAATCTACCCTCAATGCAAGGTTCCTCATTTTTTGGAACCTGGAACCTACCCGTCAGAACCAAGAACCTGGGAACCTACCCCTGTCACAAGTTCCGAGTAGGTTCCAAGTTCCAACAGGTTCTTTTTTTTTTTTTTTTTTTTTTTTTTTTTTTCATTTTCAGATTAAGAGAATCACATTTATTATTTAGCGACCTAGCGGGAAAAAGGAAACTATAAGAAGGGTCAGGTGAGCTGACAAAGTTATGGTTCCAATTCTTTTACGCTACATGCTTTCTTTAGTTAAAGCCCTCATAAATCAATGTGCACTACTCCAGTGACAGTTGAGCATCCAACAAAACAAAGAAATACAATTCTTTATTGCAACGAAACATATCTACATTCCAACATCTTATATGTTTCAAGATCATCAGTTAAGTTGATGATATAACAAGATAATGAGGCTTCAATAAGCCCAATGATTCAGAGGGATTATATGACTAACCTTCTACTGACAAATGTTGTAATCTTTTATCTTTGAGAAGATGGATCGGTTTGTGAACATAATGGCCAAAGATCAGGATTGAAGCATCCTACTCACCCCATCTTCCATCTCTAAGTACTTGCATCATACGTGTGAATCACCGCAACCATTCCACAACATCAAAAAAACAAAGAACATCCAAAGATCACTGGATTGCAACTAACAGAACATATTGCCACAGTCCCATACCTTAGCTTTGGGAGCGAGATGAGCCATAAGCACAGCCGCAGCATTACTGGCATTGTTCTCCTCAATAAAGCTAATAGTGGAGTTTATAAACAGAAGAGTGACGATGCCTATGAAATCTTGCCAATCTGGAGGCTTGCCCTGCAAAGGAAGAATCAGAAACAAATGGATACCATCTTTCACAAAAACTCAAATTTTACCCTAAAAAAGAAAGAGAGACAGAACAGAGGAAAAATTTTACCCTAAAACAGCGAGTGATCTCAGTGCCTTCTTCTCTTCAAGCTTGTTGTGGCCAAAAAGTTCCAGCCTCGCTTAGCGGTATCGTCGAGGTGAGGCCTCCTCTCGGGCGAGTAGTGTGTGGCGTCGGGGCGGCTAGGCGAGGGGCAAGCCTCATCGGGCGGCCGGGTGAGCGGCGAGCAGCGAGCGGCGTCGAGGCGGTTGGGCGAGCGCGTCGGGCGGTTGGGCGAGCCCTCGGGGCGGCCGGGCGAGCGGCGTCTAGAGGGCTGGGTGAGTGGCGAGCGGCGTTGAGAGGGCGGTTGGGCGAGCGGCGTTAGGGCGGTTGGGTGAACGGCAAGCGGCGTCGGGGCGGCCGGGCGAACGGCGAGCGCGTCGAGGCGGCCGGGCGAACGGCGAGCGGCGTCGAGGCGGCCGGGCGAGTGGCAAGCGACGAGCGGCGTTGAGGGGGCGGCTAGGCGAGCGAGCGGCCTCCACGGGGGATGAGCGGCGTCGACGACAAGCGGCGAGCAGCGAGGCGAGCAACATCCGGTGGTGTCGAGGCCGAGCGGGGAGAGACTCATTTCTATTCTCGTGAAGTGTGAAGTGAACGTGTGAAAAGTGATTCAGGGTTTTTTGATTTGGGGGCTTTCTATTGGATAGGTTCCGGTTCCCAGAGAAAAGGAATCGAAAATTGGAATCATTCATTTTAGAACCAGGAACCGAACCGGACCTGCCAGTTCGGTTCTTCGGTTCCCGGTTCTACCCGGGAACCGCACTCACCTCTATTGGTGATGGCGAAAGAACATTTATAAATGCTGAGTACCCCATGAAGATAGCAGAATAACAACTATAATTGGCAAATAATGACACCAAAAATCTTTCACGGAACATCATGAGAACGACTCTTTTAATAACCAAGTTGGCATCGATCTTCCCGAGCATGCTTACATCAATCAATTCGTTTATTATCAATTGCACACGCACTCGGCACCAAAAGCCTCATCCTAGAGCCATGCAGCTTCTCTTCATGAACATCATGAATAGCCATCTGTGATGTCTGTAACCAAGATGAGACTTTTAACAATTTGTCAATTTGGTTGGCAATCATTGAGATTAATAATTTTTGAACGTCTTTCAAATTATCTAAATATTATACTTTTTTTTTTCTTGCTAGGGGACCAGCGGAGGGAAATAGAAAAAAAAAAGAAAAAAAAAGGAAAAAAAAGCAAAAGGAAAAAAAGAAAAAAATTCAGATAACTTGAAAAATTATCAAAATTGTTCACGTTATCGATCTCCGATCAAAATTTGGTTAAAAAGACTACATTAACAAATCGCAAAAGAGTTTAGGATTAAATTAGTAAAATTGAAAATTTTAGAATTAAATTAATATCGGTCCAATAAATTTACCAATTTTTTATTTTATAACTATCCCGTTCTTAATCACCGACTAAAGTTTTTCCAATAAGGGATGGAAAAATTATAAAATTACAATAAATTTAGTTTAGATGTGCTATTTTATCTTTTAGCGTCTTTTTCCGCTTTTGCGCATCCCAAAGAGCTCAAGGCGACTTTTGGCCCGGCAATGCCAAAAGATGAAAGTTTGTTTTTCCTCCACGCCCATTTGATGTCACACATACAAGTTTATGACACGTGCCAAATTATCATGTTCTTATCCACACCAGAAAATAACTTTCACAACCCAGTGCATTGCCATGCCCGGCCCCATGATTGTGGCCTTGCCTTCTCACTTCTAATCCTCACTATTGACGGCAACCTCCACTATGCCATCTTCGCCACCAGTAGAGGTGGTCAATGGGCAGGATGGTACTGTGCTGGATAGGTCTGACTTATTGCCCAAGTTCACCTATTAAGCGAAATATATAAACTTTTTCCGAGTTGAGTGCCCCTGGACCATGGCCCAATCGAGGCGAGTTGAACCTTATGATTAGATGTCTTTGCCCCCGCCCACATAAGTTTGCCTTCGAGCACCTTTCGAGTGCACGGGCTAGTGGGTTGTTAGATACATGATTAGGTTTACTCACCGGTCTAGGGGCGTTCAACTCAGGAAAGGTGTATACATAATTCTTTGGCCCTGCCCACGTAAGTTTGTCGTCGAACAATTTTCGTGGCATGGCCCAGTGGGCTGTTAGAATCATGATTAGGTTTAGTCACCAGTCTCAATCACGATGCGGCCCCTCCACCCAAAGAGGCACCTTCCTTCTCTATATCAGTGAGATCTTGACTCTATCTCAATGATGATTGGTAGCGGTGACAAAATCAGAATTTGTACGGTAATTCTTAACAAACATTATGTTAGTGAATAGAATTTGACTTACCTTTCTACTAAAGTAATGCAGGATACATCCATAATTAAATTATACTTTTAATAAATAGCATATATATATATATATATGTAATACGAAGAAAGAGATAATGAACGCCCATAAGCTAATATTTAAGAGAATATAATGTTAAATGAATGTTCTCCCCAAGCTTATGACAAACGAAATTTGAGTGCTTTTTTTTTCTTTGTAAATATTCCGTCAAAAACTCTAAAGCAATTCTACTTGAAATAATTGTTCTGGCTGTTACTATTTTAGTCCATTCTAAACTAGAAGAAAGAGCGCTCATTCTATCTGTGCTATAGATGAATTCCACAAAACCTTCGCATATATAGAGGAAGAAAATATAAAGGTTTCGATTTTTACAATTTATGGATGAGGAAACCGTTGTTTAGAGTTGAGGTTTTTATTTTCATCTTATCTATTTACATTTTTTTGCCCATGAGATACGCTATTTTAATTGTAATTCATGCTAACTAAAGTGATACGGCCACGCTTTTGATGGAATATTTTGGGAAAGAGTTTGAAATTAAAATTAAAGATGTGATAACTTGTTATGTTGTTGATTCAAATTTTGTTTGGGAGGAGGGGACACTTCGCTTATAATTGAAATTTGAAATCCATACGAAGTTGATAATTTCGTAACAAGAGATAATAAACTTTATACTCCTCCCGAATATACTATAGTTCCCTTTCCGTAAGTGGTGAATCATGATGAATGTCGAATCTAGAATATTTCATGTATCGCAGTTATGTTGGTCGGCTGATGGCTGTCGGTTAAATAGTTTGGATCAATTGGACTCCTTCAAGCTTTCCAGCCAACTAAACGTGGGGCCAAAGTGTTCACGTGCTTGGTATTTATTTTACTCTACTATATCGATTTCTATTAGGTTTACACAAGAGTTGAGATTATTTTACTCTGCTGCGTTAATTTGATATTGTTCGAATTGTTATCGTTCTCCCATCAGAGTGGTATAAGAGCTTATGGTAATTGCTTGATTTTTCCGCCTTGTGTTAAACAATGGAAATGAATACGAGTAGAATTGTTACACTGAATGGTTCGAATGATCATATTTGGAAAGGGAATATGGAAGACCTTTTATATGTGAAAGATTTTTATTTGCCCGTATTTGCTGAGGAGAAACTGGATAATAAAACTGATGTTGAATGGTCTATATTTCATCGTCAAGTGTGTGGTTATATCAGACAATGAGTGGATGATAATGTTTTCAACTATATTATTGAGAAAACACATGCATGCAGTTTATGGGATAAGCTTGAACAGTTATATGCTCGAAAGGCTGGGAATAATAAGTTATTTTTGATAAAACAGATGATGGCTTTGAGATATCAAGATGGTACTTGTTGGATTGATCATTTAAATTCTTTTCAACGAATTATAAATCAGTTGGCTGCGATGGGAATCAAGTTTGATAATGAGATACAAGCACTATGGTTGCTTGGTACTTTGCCGGACTCATGGGAGACGTCCCAGACATCTTTGTCTAATTCTGCCCCGAATGGTATAATTACCATGGATTTGGTCAAAAGTAGTATTTTGAATGAAGAGATGAGAAGGAAGACACAATGATCGTCCTCTTCACATTCTGATGCCTTGGTTGTTAAGAAAAGGGGAAGAAGTGAGTCTCGAGATCCGAGAAATAGAGATAAAAGCAGAGGTAAGTATAATAAATTTGTTAATGTTGAGTGCCATTATTGTCATCAGAAGGGACATATTCAGAGGTTTTGTCGCCAATTAAAAAAGGAGAAACAAAAGGGGAAAGGTAAAGAGAAGAAAAGTGATAATGACAGTGATGACAATCGTGTTGCTGCACTTAAATAAGACTTTCTCATTATTTTTGCTGGTGATGTGGTGAATTTTGTATCTCATGAAACCAGTTGGATAATTGATAGTGGTGCATCTATTCATGCTACGTCTCGTAGGGATTTCTTTACATCATACATGTCAGGTGACTTCGGATCTGTGAAGATGGGAAACAATGGGCTAGTTCAAGCTGTAAGCATCGGTGATGTGTGCCTAAAAACCAGTAATGGCACAAGGTTAGTATTGAATAATGTTAAACATATACCTGATATCCGCTTGAATTTGATTTTTACAGGCAAGTTAGATGATGAGGGGTATTGCAGCATCTTCAGTGATGGTCAATGGAAGCTCACAAAAGGTTCTCTTGTCATGGTTATAGGTGAAAAATATTCTTCGTTGTACATTATGCAGGCAAAGTTGTCCACAGACAAAATTAATGCAATAGATAGCGAAGATGCAGTAAGTTATGGCATAAGAGGCTCAGTCACATCAGTGAAAAGGGTTTGTCAATATTGGCCAAGAAGAAGTTCCTTTCAGGATTGAAAAGTTCGATGCTAAAGAAGTGTGGTCACTGTTTAACAGGAAAACATAACAGAGTTGCATTTAAAAGCTCCCCTCCCTCAAGAAAGTTAGGTATACTGGATTTAGTGCATTCTAATGTTTGCGGTCCTATGAAAACAAAATCACTTTGTGGCTCTCTTTATTTTGTTACATTCATAGATGATTTTTCAAGGAAAATTTGGATTCATACCTTGAAAACTAAAGATCAAGTATTAGATGCTTTTAAGCAAGGCTTCAATTGAGAGACAGACTGGAAAGAAATTGAAATGTATCAGAACTGATAACAGGAGAGGGTATATTGGACCTTTTGATGAATATTGCAGACAACAAGGTATTCGACATCAAAAAACACATCCCAAGACGCCTCAATTAAAGGGCTCAGTTGAGAGAATGAACATAACACTAGTTGAAAGGGTAAGATGCTTACTTTCACAGTCAAAGTTACCTGGATCCTTTTGGGGTGAGGCTTTAAGTACAGTTGTGCATGTATTAGATCTTACTCCATGCGTTCCTTTAGAGTTTAATGTTCCTAATAGAGTTTGGACATTCAAAGATGTTTCTTATGATTATTTGCGTGTCTTTGGATGCAAAGCATTTGTGCATATTCCCAAAGATGAGAGGTCTAAACTTGATGTGAAAACACGACAATGCATTTTTCTTGGTTATGGACAGGATATGCTTGGCTACAAATTTTATGATCCGATTGAAAAGAAAATTATAAGAAGCAGAGACGTTGTGTTTATGGAAAATCAATCAATAGAGGATATTGAGAAAGCAGAGATGATTACAGCATCACAGGTTAGTGATAATTTGGTTGATTTGGATTCAGTTCCTCTTACAAATATTCCTACACAAGTTGATGAAGAGTAGCGGGAAGTCAATGTTCCAAATAACGCACATGTTCCTGAACATGTTGAAACAAATAATACTATTCCTGAACCAGATGCTCAATTAGATGTTCCACTAGATGTTCCAGTCCGGAGATCCGTTAAAGACCAACGACATTCCCCCAGGTATTCTGAAGATGAGTATGTATTATTGACTGATGCAGGTGAACTGGAGTGCTATGCAGAAGTAATAGAAGATGAGTACAAAAGCAATTGGTTTGATGCTATGTGAGATGAGATGCAGTCACTTTATAATAATCATACTTTTGAGTTGGTGAAGTTACATAAAGGTAAAAGAGCTTTGAAGAACAAGTGATTATATAGGTTGAAGCAAGATGAACATACTTCATAACCACGGTACAAAGCTAGATTGGTTGTTAAGGGATTCGGTCAGAGAAAGGGTATTGATTTTGATGATATATTTTCTCCGGTAGTGAAAATGTCTTTTATCCATGTGGTACTAGGCTTGACAACTACCCTAGATTTGGAAATTAAGCAAATGGATGTCAAAACAGCCTTCCTACATGGTGACTTGGAGGAATAGATATACATGGAACAACTTGAGAGTTTTAAAGTGAAAGGGAAAGAGAATTGTGTGCAAATTGAAGTCTCTATGGCCTAAAACAAGCACCAAGGCAGTGGTACAAAAAGTTTGCATCAGTTATAACATAATAAGGTTATAAGAAGACGTCCTTGGATAACTATGTGTTTGTCCAAAAATTTTCTCTTGCTTTATGTTGATGATATACTGATTGTTGGCAGGAATGCTTCAAGAATTAAGTTATTGAAGAAACAGTTGAGCAAGTCTTTTTCTATGAAAGACTTGGGCTTGGCGAAGCAGATTCTTGCATTAGAATTACCCGAGACAAAGATGCTACGAAGTTGTTTTTGTCGTAGGAGAAATATATCGAGAAGATCCTTCAGAAATTTTATATGGACAAGACTAAAGTGGTTAGTATTCCTCTTACTGCCCACTTTAAGTTAAATATGAAGCAAAGTCCTATGACTGATAAAGAGAAGAAAGATATGGAAAATGTTCCATATGCCTCAGCTGTAGGAAGCTTAATGTATGCGATGATATGTACACGCCCAGACTTGGTGCACACAGTTGACGTTGCTAGTCGCTATTTGTCAAATCCAGATAGAGAGTAATGGAATGCAGTGAAGTGGATTATGAGGTATCTTTGGGGAACTTCAAATTTGAAACTCAGTTTCGGGACCGGGACTTGGCAGGAGATATTAATACTCGTAAATCTACTTATGGTTATTTTTTTTTTTTTTTGCGGGTGGAGCTGTATCATGGAAGTCAAGATTGCAGAAGTGTGTTGCACTTTCTACAACCGAAGCTGAATTTATTGCAGCGACTGAAGCTAGTAAAGAGATGCTATGAATGAACAAGTTCTTAGAAGAACTTGGGTTCAAGCAAAAGAGGTATGTGCTATTTTGTGATAATCAAAGCACAATTCATCTAGGTAAGAATTCATCTTTTCATTCTAGATCGAAACATATTGATATTAGATATCATTGGATAAGGGATGCTCTAGATGAAAAGTTGTTGGAACTTGAGAAAATTCATACTGATCATAATGGCTCTGATATGATGACGAAGACTCTACCAAGAGAAAAGCTTGAACATTGCCAATTGATAGTAGGGATGGTGAATCCCTCCACATTGTCGTGAGGGGGAGATTTGTTAGCTGAGTTCACTCCTATGTGGAGGAAGTCCAATGAGTTGCAAGCCCAAAAAGGCTTGAGTTCATATGATAAGACATATAGAGAAATTGGGTTTCTCACTATCAAAAAGTGGTAGCCGCAAAAAAGACGTAGTAACAAGAGAAAAAGAAAAAGCAGAAAATCTGGGGGTTAAGGCAAAGTTTGATTTACATCAAGCTGGCATCGAAGGTCGATTCGTAATCCGATTGAGCTGAAATTTTGTCATCATGTTCATGGCGCAATCTTCTTGAATCTAAATGGTTTGATTTTCGTTTGAAGCTCCATACATCAGGTTTTTCGTGGATTGATCAAAACCTGCGTTTTTGATTAGATTTATCCTTGATCTTTTGTGAAATTCATGTGTACTGCCAAGAATTATGTTCTTGAGGTCTTTGCTGCTATGTACCTCTAGTGTTTGCTAGAGAAGAACATTGTTCACCCAATTTTGTTGATAGTAAAGATTTTTGGATGGACTCCGGTCCCGTGATTTTTGATCTCCTCACATCGATGAGGTTTTCCACGTAAAAAAATCGCCTTGTGTTTGCGTGCTTAGTATTTATTTTACTCTACTATATTGATTTCTATTAGGTTTACATAAAATGAGAGATTATTTTATTCCGCTGCGTTAATTCGATATTGTTTGAATTTTTATCGTTCTTCCGTCACAAAGAACATTTCCAAATGCGGAGTATGCCATAAAGAGAAAAGAATCACAACCTTGAAGCTTCTCAATAATGGTGAGGAAGCCACGATTGGCAAACGACACCAACATCTTTCACGTAATATCATGAGGACGAATCTTTCAGCAACCAACTGGTCATTGACCTTCCCAGCATGCTTATATCAATCAGTTTCTTTATTATCAAACACGCACACGCACACGCGCACCCACACCACACCTAAAGCTTCAACCCAGAGCCTTGCAGCTTCTCTTCCCCAACGCAGTCGATCTTCTCGGCCATGTCAACGCTCAAGTAATTTACCCAATCTCCAACCTCGCCTCTCCTAAAGAACGCCTTGGTCTCTTCCCCTAACGCCAACTTGCCGCTCTTGTTCACCTCCAGCCTGTTGGAAGGAGAATTTGTTAAGATTGCAATTGATAGGGCAGATCATAGACATAGAGTATTTTAGGAAAAACAATATTGTGCATATATTCTTTTCCTCCTCTTTTGTATTACAAATACCGACACTTCTTGTACATTTAGCAATACAGAAAATACACAAAACCTTTTTTTTCCATCGTTCTGCATTTCCTTTCATGGTATCAGAGCAGCTTTTTTGATCCATCTTCCGCACCGTCCTTTCCGAATTGCCTCCAATTGTCTTCTGTTTTTTTTTTTTGCTGCAAATCTCCATCTGCAGAACAAAGACAGCACGTTGAAAAGAGGAATTCAATATGCAGAACCCCAACAACTCAGAAATCCAAAATCTGGATCAACTCAGAAACACAACAGAGGAGTCGTCCGACCAATCTACATTCGCTCCGGTCACCGGACCACTTCCTACCCCAACCACCGAGCAACTTCCTACTCCAACCTCGTGGCCGTATGCGCCATGGTTCCCAGTTCAAGGACCATGGGTCACCGGACCAAACCAATAATAGGCCGGTTACAACCAAAATGGAGAACCCGAATCCAATCCAAGTTTCCCACCCGGGTTCGCGCCGCTGGTTCTTCCATCCATCGCTGGCCGTCCAGAACCCGGAGATGCCCCGTACACATCATCAGCCGACGGCCCGGAGCTGCGACTTATCACTCTTCAACTCACCGGAACGGATCACTACTCAGCATGGGGGAGGGATTTTCGGCGAGCTCTTGTAACCAAAGATAAGGACGGATTCCTTGACGGATCCGTCCCCTTCCCGATCGATGAACGGCTGCAGCGCCATTGGCGCAAATGCAATCAATTAGTACGCACGTGGATAGGAAATTGTGTGTCGCCGGAGGTCGCAGCTGGGCTTCCTCCAACTGAAGACGCGAGATTAATGTGGAATAACATAAAAGAAATGTACGGGAAGCTCGACAAGGTGAAGGTTTTCTCGCTAACTCAAGCCCTTGCCGAATTGAAACAGGGGAACCTCTCGGTTACCACCTGTTTCAACCGGCTCTCGGCGCTCTGGAACGAACTTGAGTCGGCCGAGGAGCAGCTTGAAGGACCGGAGTCCACACTCAAGCAGTATCGAGCGATCAAGGATTGCGAGAAAGTGACAAGATTCCTATTAGCTCTAAACGAGAGTTACATACCTTTTCGTACCCAGATTTTAGCCATGGAGACCGTCCCACCACTCGGCCGCATCTTCCAGCTCGCTGTCCAGGAGGAGAATCAGCGAATGGCCACCGCCGGAACTGAAAAAGGGGGAGAAAGCATGGCTCTCGCTGCGCCGGCGAAGTTTTCCGGCCGTTCTCACGGCGGCCTTCGTGCGCCGCAGCAAGCCCCAAATTCGGGAGGGAACCCTAGCCCCTTCGAAGAAAATGACAATCTCGAATGGAACCCTAATTTTAGGGTTTCTCGAACGGACGGCCAAGATCAAAAGACTGGATTTGACGGCCCCTATTCGTTCGGCAGAACTGACGGTCGAGATAAGCAGGGGCGCGGATCTGACGGCCTCTATTCGTTCGGCAGAGCTGACGGTCGAGATAAGCATGGGCGCAGATCTGACGGCCCAAATTTAATCCGACCGGACGGTGTAGATCAAAGGAGAAGTCGCGGATCGACGGTTCTCATTTTATCTCGTATGGGCTCGAATCCGGTGGTTATTACAATACCACGTCATCACGAAAGGAGGAAGCCACAACTACAAATTTAAAGGTAAATATTGTGAATATTGTCGGCGTCCTCATCATACCATTGAGACATGCTGGAAATTACATGGTAGACCCACTGACAAAGAAAAGAAAGGAAAAGAATTTTCTGCTTACCAGGTGTCAGCACAAGGATATGACAAAGCTCATCAACCTATATCCCAGGATCAATATCAGAACATAATGAAGGCGCTAAATCAGCTACAGACAGTTGACAAAAGTGCAAATTTCTCAGGTACTTCATCAAACAAGACTAATAATATTTCAGTTGATGCATGGATTATTGATTCAGGTGCCAGTGATCACATAATTTGTCATGAATATTTGTTTTCTAGCACCTCTACAAAGCCTGATTCCATATATGTTCGACTTCCAAATGGAAATATTACTGATGTCAGAAAGATTGGCACTGTCCAGCTTAGCCCAAACAGTACCCTTAAAAATGTTCTCTATATCCCAGAATTTGAATTTAATCTTATAGCTGTTTCCAAAGTCTGTGAGGACAATAATTGTCGAGCCAATTTCAATTACAAAAATTGCTACTTTCAGGACCTTTCGATTGGGAAACTGATGGGCTTGGGTAGAATGGAACAAGGGCTGTATTTCTGGATCAATTTCCCCAAAGATTTTGATCTTTCATCTTTGAATAAAGGCATTTCTTGTAATGCTATTGCTGCAAATAAAATTTCACTTTCCCATAAACATCTGGGTAATAGTGCATGTTTTCCTTGTTCTGATTGTAAAGTATGCCCCTTGGCAAAACAAACGAGACATCCATTCCCAACTAGTGTATCTCGAGCCACTAGTACTTTCTCATTAGTACATATGGATATTTGGGGTCCTTATCATACACCACATCGTGATGGATCTCGTTTTTTCTTACTATTGTGGATGATTATTCTCGTGCCACTTGGGTATTTCTCATACAGTCCAAAAGTCAGGCTTTCTCCTGTCTATCGAAATTCTTATCCATGGTTAAAAATCAATTTGATAAGCATATTAAGAGGATTCGTACAGACAATTGAAGTGAATTCTTTTCCACTGAGTATCAATCTTTTCTGTCATCACAAGGAATTCTCCATGAAAGCTCTTGTGCTTACACTCCGCAACATAATGGGATTGTCGAGCGAAAACATCGACATCTCTTAGAAGTTGCTCGTGCACTAAAATATCAAGCCTCCATTCCTGAATCTTTTTGGGGAGATTGTGTGATCACTGCGGCTTACTTGATCAATCGCATGCCAACTAGAATATTAAAAGGTTGCACTCCTTTTGAGATGCTCTTTGGTAAGCAACCAGACGTTAGTCATCTTCGCGTGTTTGGCTGTCTTTGCTATATGACGAATGTTCGGTATCAACATAAAATGGACCCCCGTGCTCTTCGGTGTGTTTTTATGGGATATGGCACCCTACAAAAGGGTTATCGAGTTATGGAGATATCTACCGGTCGATTCTTTGTTAGTCGTGATGTTACATTTCACGAGGATATATTTCCCTTTCAAGAAATGGGATCTTCAGATAAGGCGTCCATGACTGAATCAGGCCATCGACAATTTTTATCAGTGGAGGATATTTCTGTGCAGCCACAATACATCTTGATTAGACCAGATCAACCGTCTCCCGAGCCATGTCCTGCAGCGACATGTCTTGACTCACTTGTTTTCACCACTGGGTATTCTAATTCCCCAGCACGTCGGACTAGTGATGACTCTCCAGCAGCATGTAGTGAACTTCCTTTGCCACCACAACAACATATTGAACAATCATCCCCAGCAGTTGACAGGCCTAGACGCTCAGGATGACTAGTTCGTCCCCCGACATGGACAAAGGATTATATTTGTTCTACCTTGCGAGCTTCAGGTACGCAATACCCAGTATCCTCCTATGTATCTTTTGGTCGATTATCTCGGGAACACATGTGTTGCATCAGTCGGATATCTGAAGAACAAGAACCATCTTCTTATGAGGAAGGTGCGTGATATCCGTTGGCAAAGGGCCATGAAAGAAGAGATTACTTGCTCTCCAAGAGAATAACACTTGGGACATCGTCCCTCCGCTCCTCGCTCACGAAGGCCCATTGGCTGCAAATGGGTTTATAAAATAAAATATAAGGGAGATGGTTCAATTGAGCGATACAAAGCTCGGCTTGTCGCAAAGGGATTCACGCAACGTGAAGGATTTGACTACCATGAGACTTTTTCCCCAGTTGCTAAAGAGGTAACTGTTCGCTCCTTTCTAGCGATTGCTGCATTGCGAAATTGGGAGTTACATCAAATGGATGTCAATAATGCCTTTCTTCATGGAGATCTTGATGAAGAAATTTACATGGAGGTTCCACAGGGATTACGTCGACAGGGGGAGTCTCGAGTGTGCCGTCTCCGCAAATCCCTGTACGGACTTAAACAAGCATCTAGACAGTGGTATGCAAAATTCACTGCGGCACTTACAAATGCAGGTTTTCAACACTCGAAGCATGATTATGCATTATTCACATGGACCAAAGGTACTTCATCAATCTACCTATTGATTTATGTTGATGATATACTTATCATGGGAAATGATGATGTTGCAATTCTAAAGTTCAAAGAATACTTGCATTCGGCTTTCCATATCAAAGACTTGGGTCCCCCAAAATATTTTCTCGGTATCGAAATAGCTCGATCCAGTGAGGGAATTTGTCTCAGTCAGCGAAAATTCGTCCTGGAAATCATATCAGATGCTGGATTGTCGGGATGCAAACCAGCTGTTGTACCTATTGAGCAGAATATCAAATTGACAACATATGAATATGATGTAAGTTCTTCATCTCCAAATGAAGATTCACTGCTCAAGGATCCATCCGGATACCAACGACTTGTTGGCAAATTAATCTATCTTACCATGACCAGGCCTGATATATGCTATGCAGTACAAATACTTAGTCAATTTATGCACAACCCGAAGCAATCACATATGAATGCAGCGCTGAAGGTTGTAAAATACTTGAAGGGATGCCCAGGACTTGGAATTCTACTATCTCGAGATTGCAACATGAAGATGACAGCATATTGTGACACAGATTATGCTACTTGTCCCATGACAAGAATCACTGGCTTTTGCATCAAGCTAGGAAAATCTTTAATTTCATGGAAAACAAAGAAACTGTCAACAGTTTCATTGTCATCAGCAGAATCAGAATATCGAGCCATGGCAAAGACTGTTTGCGAGATAGTTTGGATACGAGGACTGCTTTCAGATCTTGGTGTGCAAGTCAACGGAGCAAGTGAATTGTTTTGTGATAATGATGCTGCGCTAAAATTGGCAGCGCATCCAGTTTTCCACGAGAGAACAAAGCATATTGAGGTTGATTGTCATTTTACTCGAGAAAAAATTCAACAAGGCATCGTTACAACTCGAGGAATGGAACCGTAGAACAGCCAGCAGACATTTTCACTAAACCATTATGCCGAAGACAGCATGGATATTTGTTGAACAAGCTTGGCGCCTTTGACATTTATAAGCCGCCAGCTTGAGGGGGAGTGTTGGAAGGAGAATTTGTTAAGATTGCAATTGATAGGGCAAATCATAGACATAGAGTATTTTAGGAAAAACAATATTGTGCATATATTCTTTTCCTCCTCTTTTGTATTACAAATACCGACACTTCTTGTACATTTAGCAATACAGAAAATACACAGAACCTTTTTTCTCCATCGTTCTGCATTTCCTTTCACAGCCCGCTCAAATTGTCAAAACTACAGAGCCTCAGTATTTCGTCCACCGTCCCTTCTCTCAGCTCTTCTTCACTGAACGGACACTCCAGAAAACCGGCCAGCCTCCTTAGGTTAGCGTGCGGGTCCTCCATCATGTCCTCGTACTTCAGGAACAACACCTTCTCGGGTGTCTCCGAGCTCGCCTTTTGGTACCCCAGCACGTGATCCCAGTAAGGTCCAAACAAGCTCACGCCTCGGCAGAACTTGTCGAGCGACTCCTACAGCGAGTTCTCACCCTTGTCCTTGGGCCTCAGCTTGTTGGTGAAGTGCCAGAGCGAGACGCATGTGTCTTTGTGGTTCCTGCATAAGTACACCAGCTTGCACTTGGAGTCCTTCACCGGCTGAGGGAGTGATTGATAAGGCAAGTGCGTAGCAAAGAGCCTCGGGGGCGGGAGTGAGGCAAGGTCCGGAGTGTCCTGCTCGACGTAGAGCTTTAATTCCAGAAATGGCACCAGGTCGTGAGGGTTATGGTCCAGCAGAGGGTGTTGTTGCGAGCCCGAGCCTGAGTACTTGGTCTGGTTGAGGAGGGCGAAGAGGATGGCCTTGAGCTAGGTGGTGCCGGACTTCGGGGTGGTGACGAGGAGGATGTCGGTGTCTTGGGCTCGGAAGTGACTCTGGCAAGCCAGGACACCCTTCAAGTGCCTTGGGCCGACCCAGAAGCCTTGGTATAGGTGGAGGGTGGTGCCAACCCAGCCTTATTCGGACGGGAGAGAGGGAAGGAGGTCTCGCATTCTTGAGAGACGTCATCATCTTGCAAGTACTTTGGGAGGGATGGAGATTGTGTTGTGAAAATATGCTTCGAGATTGGGTAGAACAATGAAGTTGGATCTTTAGAGTACTCGAGTCGGACTTTGAGGTGTGATATCACTTTCTTTAAGGATTTATTTGCCCCACAACGTTGCTAATGGTCACCGGCAAATTTCCTCCGGGATACAACAAAGTCTCAAATGAGAACACTAGATAGCAATTCTAGCAATTCTCTAGGGTCTCTCTAGGAAACAATTAGAAACAATGGATGTAGATTCTTTCGAAAGAAAAACGAAAAATGGAAGACGATGTGTGTTTGATCTTAAAACAAACGCTCTTATCTTTGTCTTTCGAATAGAGGCAACTCTTCAAAAGGTTGCAAAAGAACAAAGACAACATTTCGTGAACAAATACGTCTCAAAGGTTACGTTGAAAAGACATAAAAAATTCGAAATTAAATAGATAAAAAATAAAAAATAACCGTAACTTTTCGTGAACAGTCGCACTGTTTTAACAAGACTTTATAGTTAATTTTTTATAAAAATAAATCCGAATTTTCAATAAGTAAAATTAATGATCGTCAGTTAGTGGCAAATCTCGTCCACGTGCGCACTCACATCTTTTTGATGTGGGACAAGGCACCTCTTCATTTGTTTTATAAACAAATTACCAACAATCCCCCACTTTTGTTTATAAAACAAAACAAGAAATAAACGTTAGAAAAATACAGCCAAAATTTCTGTGAGATTAATATACATACATAAAGGTCTCTTTCGAGTTAAACCTTTACTTAGTGCAAGTATCTCAAAGCTCTATCAAAGTGACAAGTAGCTCGGCTTTAAACTTGTACTTTTATATAATAGAACCGGACATACCGCACATACATTAACCTCTTGTCTCAGCGAGAAGTTCTATATTACTCCGCACTTTTATGGCCTTGTGCTTGATCCTGTTTCATGAGCTCTCTAGAAAGCAATCCTAACTTTCGTAAGAAGCGGCACCACTTTTAAGCTCATATAGGTGAAATATCTACCATGTGTTTCTGTTACTATCAACACATTACAAGTTTGTACCATACTTCATTAAGAATTTAATTCAACCTTAAAAACGTAACAGATGATACTGACTTCTCATATCAGGGCTACGTCAGTATCAAACAATCACATTCAATAACTTGTTTTTACCCATTAAACCTTGTAACTAGTGATGTTCTAGAAAAAGGTCGGGTTACCATTATTGGTGATTTCAATTAAAGGGTTTCAACCCCGTTTCTTATAAGGTCATTATTACCATGTCTCTTGGTAAAGCATTTGTCAAGTGATCGACCAGATTATTACTTGACCTCCCATAGACAATTGTTATGGTACCATCTTTAATCAATTGTCTCACATATTCATGTCTAGACTGACTATCACAGTGGATAGAAATAGGAAGCATAGGACTAGGCCATAATTTGATATTCAACAACAAATTCATAGTCCATTCAGCCTCTTTCCCAAATTCTACTAAAGCAACGATTCAAATTTCATAGTTGAGTGAACTATGCATATTTGTTTCTTGCTCGCCCAAGAAACAACATATTCACATAATGTGAAAATCCATTTAGAAGTTTCATCTTCCACACTTGTAATCCAAGTAGCATCGGCGTATCCTTCTAATATAGCCGGATTATTATAGAACAATAAGATAACTCTCACATGTTCTATATTTGGATTATTAGTATTTACTCAACTTGCATATACAAAAAGTAATATCAGGTCTAGTATAATGTATTGCATACATTAAAGACCCATAGCACTCACATCAAAAATTCTCCACCAGGAATCAAATGGAGTACTTATATATATATATATATATATATATATATATATATATATATTTGAAAACAAGATGTTTAAATCTATACAACATCTTCTCCATGTAATCACTTTAGCTCAAAGAATAACCCCCACTATTTTTTTAATTTTAATACTTAAGATAGTATCTGTTTCACCCAAATCTTTCATTTTGAAAGTTAGATACTTCTTAGTCTCAATTATTCCAATCATATTATTTCCAAAGTCCCCTTCGGACATAACCCCACTTCAAGAATATTCCAAGAGGTAATTAATCGAAATTATGCATCATCAGATTTTCATCATCGATGAAATGCATACATCAAAATAGAAAACCAATGCAATTCTACTCTCTTGGCTCATTTATGCTATTTCATATAATCAAATCTATGAGGGGCAAGGACAGTAAATAGAACACATTAGAACCGAACAAATCCACTCATTGATGCCTGTCATGGCTATCGTGATCACTGGAAGTTGTAAGGAAGCATTAATGACAGCATTCTAACACAGAGTCTGCCCATGGGAAGTGGATTTTTTTTTTTTTTAACGCTTCTCAAATCCCAATTTACGCTACACTCAAAAATGGGATTTTGTCAATCATTAACTGAAATCCTTTGTCCACTTTGCATGACAATTTTTTTTTTTTTTTTTTTTTTTTTTTTTTTTTTGCATATAAGGATCTTGCACATAAGATGTTATGACAATAACAATGTAATAAATAAATAAAATCTTCCGAAGCTATATCAAGGAACCTCTTCTCTACATGAATTTCCCACATAACATATTTACCATATCCATTGGTCAATTAAGGATTAGCCACTCTCAATTTCAGGTAGTTTCAATTTTAGCTAGTTTACCCACCGGTAAGGTAACAATGCATCATTAAGGCAAAGGTTGAATGCTTTAAAAAAAATATCATAGTATGATACATGCACAAGTATGGGCTTTCTTGCAAGATGCGGGATATCAATAAAAAAGGATATCACATAGACCATCATCAATTTGTTTGCATTCACACACATTGTAAAAAGCCAACACGACATTCTTGGGCTTATTTATAAGGCATATCCTGTATATACTCACCTAGTTTCTTACTACCTCGTGGACCCATTGTGTTCTAAATTGGAAAAAGACAGCACACATACAAGGCAGAGAATGTCTAAGTATGTCTAAATTTCAGAAAGAAAGCATACCATTCCTCGCAAATGAGGGTCAAGATAAGATAGTTGATGGTCACATTTCGATATAGAGTGAGAGTAAAGCATATGACGAGTATCAAATGATGCATTAGGATGGAAGGTATCGTATCCAACCGCTATATAGTCGGTACTGCAGCATATCCTATTGATCATACGCAAAATACCACAGGAGAAGCATAATGCCCTGTATGCCCAAGGCCAGGTAGCCCCGACCAACTTTGAATGCTCAAAGATGTCCTTATAACCATCTTTTAACCACAAATTAAGTAAAATGAAGACCACTGAGGAAGAAGTGACGGTGGCATGCAGGAGGGAAACGGCGGTGTTGACGAACAGAGAGTCGCGGGAGACACAGGTCCGAACGATCCAATTCGCGGCCTGGTAGAAGCAGCACCCCGCAAGGACGGACAGCAGCTCCGTCCTCCCGTTGAAGGCTATCTCGAACAGGACCGAGACCAGTCACAGGATCAGCGTCGCCAGGAAGAACGCCCCAGCCCTGTTCTCGCCCCTCTCGCGGCCCGTCATCCTCGCCGTTCTCCGGCGCGGCGTCTTTCCTCCCTCGCTCGCAAGCACCGCTGCGGAACGGGAGGGGAGGCGGTCAATTCTCGAGAAGTTTGTCTGAAATCGGGGAGCGTTAAAGGGCCATTATCCTCTCCAATAGCCATCTCATTGTTGTTCTTGTCCAATCCGTGTACTCTGTATGAACCGACCACTTCGAACCCCTGCTCGACCAAGTCCGTAGAGCGGCACAGAGACCTCGCGTATGTGCTTGTCGCCAAACATCACGCTCTCATGGAACAGACCAACACCCACGAAAACATGGTCGCAGTCCCGGAGGGAGAACTTTGCCAGGTCGTATTCCATCTCGTGCTTCCACTCGATTCCTCTGTAGGCATTACTTGGATGACCAGTGCCTCATATTACTCTGGACCGAAGGATCGCTGAATCTCCCCTCGAACGACCAATTTGCATCGGAAACGGAGTTGGTGGGATTCATGGCGACCTTGTTCTTGGCGGCATCGCCAATCAATTTCTCTCATTCATTTTTTTTTTTTTTCGGCCATCGATTCCTCTGTATGCGCATCCACACCCCTCGAACATCTCTCTCCGACGATCACCATGGTCGGACGTGGGAATACTCCAAGATACAGAGAGACACAGGATGACAAAAAAAAAATTGTGCTCAGATTTTCGATCTCAACCGCAAAGAAACGTAAGCAAAATTAAGTCTACACTATAATGAAATTATTAAACTACATCCCATTCTCAGATTTACACAAAAATCACAAATTACGTTGCAGGGATGTCTAAAGGGCATTTTGACAAACCGTGCTCTTCATCCACTTGACTCCATTGTTGCGAAATAAATCCTTAAAATTGTTGTGAAAATATGCTTCGAGATTGGGTAGAACAATGAAGTTGGATCTTTAGAGTACTCGAGTCGGACTTTGAGGTGTGATATCACTTTCTTTAAGGATTTATTTGCCCCACAACGTTGCTAGTGGTCACTGGCAAATTTCCTCCAGGATACAACAAAGTCTCAAATGAGAACACTAGATAGCAATTCTAGCAATTCTCCAAGGTCTCTCTAGGAAACAATTAGAAACAATAGATGTAGATTCTTTCGAAAGAAAAACGAAAAATGGAAGACGATGTGTGTTTGATCTTAAAACAAACGCTCTTATCTTTGTCTTTCGAATAGAGACAACTCTTCAAAAGGTTGCAAAAGAACAAAGACAACATTTCGTGAACAAATACGTCTCAAATGTTACGTTGAAAAGACATAAAAAATTCGAAATTAAATAGATAAAAAATAAAAAATAACCGTAACTTTTCGTGAACAGTCGCACTGTTTCAACAAGACTTTATAGTTAATTTTTTATAAAAATAAATCCGAATTTTCAATAAGTAAAATTAATGATCGTCAGTTAGTGGCAAATCTCGTCCACGTGCGCACTCACATCTTTTTGATGTGGGACAAGGCACCTCTTCATTTGTTTTATAAACAAATTACCAACAGATTGAGCCATTGTTATGTGGTGGATTAGGTTTTCAAGCTGGCTCTTGATCTCAGAAAAAGAAGAAGGGTTGGTTTGAGACTTTTGTTGTGGTAGTATCTCTATATATAATATCTTAAAGAGATAAATGACACAAAGAGTCACTGAACTTAGGCTTAATATGCAATGTAGTTCATGAACTTCTAATTTATTCAATGTGATCCATAAATTTTTTAATTCATTAAATACGGTTCTTAGACTTTTGGTACATGTTCAATTTATTTCCTGAACTATATGGAAATGTTTAATATTATCTTTCCATTGATTCAAGTTCAAGAACAATATTGAATATTTCCATAAAGTGTAGGGATTGAATTGAACATGTATTAAAAGTTTATAGACCCACATTAAACAAATTAATATTTCAGGAATCACATTGCATATTGGGATAAAATTTATGAGCCACATTGAATAAATTAAATGTTTAGAGACCACATTACATATTAAGCCAAAGTTCAGATATCATTTACGTCATTTTTCCTATACGAAAAAGAAGGAGATTTACGGGGTTCCCTGAGTCATAAAAAAAAAAAAGAAAAAAAAAAGCAGGGGATTCGATGAGCTGCCTGCTTTTCGTGCCCTTCGGAGTGCACTGCATAAAGATGGCCAAAAGAAGAGAGAGAAAGAATTCGTTTTTGTACTTCCATCCATATATATATATTGCTTTTGTGTTTTTCAGACAGAGGTATGAAGAATAGTCAAGGGTCTCTTCCCTTCTTTTTACGAACTTGCCACTTTCTAGTCATGACTGCCATGTGATCAAGGCAGGCCTCACCAATTGAAAATCTGGTAACAAGCGAGAGGCTGTAAACCGACACGAGCAATTGATGGGCCAAGGCCTCTCGATTGTAGAGGTGGCACGCCAATTCCGGAAAGTCTAACAGCCTCATAAGTTGTAGTTGTAGAATCTAGTTGGCAGGACGTAACCCGATATTGAGAGTTCCAACCTACAAGCTTAAACAATTAGCTGTAGGAATCTAGCTTATTCAGTTTAAATTAATATCAGTAGACGTCGATAAATAATTAGCTATGGAACATGGCTTATTCTATTGAAATCAGACTAAGATAAACATTGATGATTGAATTAAACCTTACTTTCGTCCAACCAAGACAATTGAACTCTCTTTTAAGGGTACCTTGATATGAACTTTTTTCCAATTGATAATTATATATTGACGAGCTTATTTCAAGAAGTTGTTTGAGTGGTTAAATGCTTGATTTGAACTCATGTAAATTCCAAGTGAGAGACGTGCTTAAAGTAATCCTCAACAGCCACTTGGACTACTTTGTTGAGGTAGGGCCTTATATGATGCAATCTGATTGGATGGGCTGAATTCTATGCATTATTGGGATCGGATGAGCTAGGTTCACATATCCTTGTTTTATAAAATAAAAGGATTCTGACAATCTTGAGATTAAGTATGTCCATAAGCACTTATCATTGATTTGTTCTAGTTAAAATGCATATATGTGATATTTGTAATAGGTGCTCAAAATAAAAACTAATAAATGATATTGTTGACACAAAAAAATAACAAACTTTTGGTAATTTATTGACAAGTGATAAACTAAATCAATGATGGCAGAGTTTGGTCAAAATAAAAATCAATGAAGGACATCGATAAATTCAGTAGTGAAGTCATTGATAGTAGACATCATAAGTTATCAACAAGAGCCTTCACCGGTTGACAAGATTATTAACTCCTGTATGTTACCGTGAAGGTAGTGGAGTCAATGTAACCATCAAGATAGTGGGATTTTGCCGTCAAGTAATGGAGTCGATAATTTTGGATGCAACCTTCAAGGAAATTGATGTAGGAGCATTAGATTCCATCGATCAAGTCATAAATTCAACACAAACCTTATCAATAAATCCAGCTCAATCCTTACATTTGGAAGTAAAAGACCAATTTCAATTTAATTTGATTGGATGGGTTCAAGTTGAAGATGTTGATTCTGCAAAAAAGTTGTCAATTCAGTGGACAAGTTATCGATTTCATGGTTGCTGATCCACTACTTAATTGTCAATTTACCAGACTTGTTGTCAATTTCAAGACTCTGAATTGACTACCTAATGAATGGAGGCTATTCTATCGATTTCTATTGCCGTTTGATGACTTTCTATGGTGACTGTTTGGCTTCCAAGACTGAACGAATTTAGAGGGTCTTATCAAATTTCAATGCATATTATGCTAGCTAAATGCATTTAGTCCTAATTATAGTCTTTAAATTCACAGATTTGAGAAAGCAAAGGGATATTCGGTCTCGATCTCCTCAAAACTGGTTTGCCTTAGGCTCCTTCGGCCTTTCTTCTCTCTCCAGATCATGAGAGTTCAAACCAGAGAAGGACCCCTAGCAAAAAGCTCGACATTGCTTCTCCCTCCTCTTCTTCTTGAACATCCTCATTGACCATCAATCTTCGCCAATCCTACTAGGAATCCAAGAAGCCACAAGCCAGGCTGAATAAGATCCGACTCGGCCGCGGAATCCCTTGCCTGACCCCGATCCCAAGCACGAGGCCCCTCCCCCACCCACACACACAACTCCTCCGATTACGTCCCTAGCCCAAGCTCGATCCCAACTACGTCGCCCCTCCTCCTCCATCCCTGGCAAGGCCCCTGACACCGATCTCCAACAGCGCCTCCTCCTCCATGCCCGCGGAGTTGAATCCCTACATCGCTCCTGCTCTTGCTCTCCAATAATCTGATAAGAGTAAGTGTACTGATTCGGTGATGTGTTGTCTTCTATGGGTTCTTCGGATTTGATATTGAGGAGACCGTGGAGCTTTTTGGTTCTTTTGTTTGTTTACTGATTTGTGAATCTCATGAATATGTGCCTATACGATGGATTCAGTGACGGAGGTGGTTGGGAGATAGAGAAAGAGTAATTTCTATAAATAGGAAGTATGAACCACATCTCAACATAAAAGTATCATGCTTTCACTTGATATCACAAATAAATTAAATGTTCAGTATTTTTTTAAAATTTTTGACATGCTTGCTGAAAGCTAAAAGGGGAGTCATCATTTGAGTGTGTAATACTGTGACATGGTATTAACACCCCATGAATATTGGCTACCGAACGAATCTACGTGAATCTAGACTGATGTTGCAGTTGTCGTCACTTTGTCGAGTAATGTTATAAAAAATTGAATGAATTCTTGTCCTCTTTCTTCTTGATGTTCAAGAAAGGATATCGGTATTGAAGTACCTTACGATCATAACTCAGAATAATCTAAACTAATCTTATTAGGTCAGCAACTCTATTAGACACTGGTCGATCATCTTTTTCAACTAACGTTGCCATCTCATTGAGCAACGTTTAAAAATGCTGAAGTTTGGAGGGATTACTCTCTCTAGGGCATTAATGATCGAGTATTTTCAGTCGTGACGTTGAAGGGAGAGGCATATTGCATGAGAAGATTCATTGCTGGGTCCATTATTCCTCTCAAATAATGTTAGCAATCCGTGCACGCTTTATTCAACTCCTTTCTTTTCTGACATGTACAGGCTTTAACTTGAAAGTTGCGACCAATCCGCGTATGTTTACATTAGTTGGACTGCGCGAACTTGTAGGTTCGTGCTTATTATGGACAAAGTAATTAATGGGATGTTTCAGGGCATGGGAGGGAGGACATGAGGAGCTACAGTGTGCATGAACTCTTGCCAGGTTTGGCGGACGGTGATTCAGATTCAAGGTCTACCTTTTGTCTCATCCTCTCTGGTGCAAAACTAGATAGGATGAGAAAACTATAGTTGATTCCATTAACATGTTACACAAGCTTTTACCATAAGCCTTTATTGACTAAGATTGCTTGCAAAAAATTTCTCAAATAAAGAAAAAAAAGTATTGAAAAGACATTAGATTTATATAATGTAATCAAGTTCTCATATCCATGAAGTTTTTCATTCACAGAAGTAAAATATTCTTCTACATGTTACTTAGGTGTTCTATCAATCCATAATAGACTAGTCAATTAATTTGCATGTTAAAGATCATTTAATCGAAACCCAAAATTGTGATTGGTGTGAGTTTGGGAGAGTTTAGGTTAAGTGTTTGCTTAGTAATCCATTAACTTTCTCTTGATGATTCATCTTTGAAAATTTCACGATAATCAATTAAAGTAAAATGATTTATTTTTACTACCAAACTCTAACCATGATTTACACTTCTTTTTGGTCGGTAACCATGATTTACACTTCAAATATTATATTGCATGACAATTTTACATGAATGAGCTTCTCTTTCTAGATGAATCAATGTTAAGATTTAAGCAAATCGAGTATATCTGCAATTTTTCGATTAAAAAATTGTGTCACTGATAGTAGAATTTGGCCACATCGTTATTTCGTGGGCGAAAGTGCTTTACTGCATATTACCAATATTTCACTGCTAAAATTCCCTTGCAGATTTTAATTTAATATTTCAGGTTTCATTTGGAAATATAGGCACTTTTAATTCAATTTCTGCAACTATTTATACATAATTAATGAAGCAAATGAGCAAATATACAATTAAACATAACATACATAATGTGGCATAAGCATAAAATTAAACCTATGCAGTTAATAAAAAAGCTGAAATTCAAGTATCCAGCTATACATCACATAGAGCATCGGAAGAAATATAAAATATACATAGGGGGACCAACCTCCTCAATGATTACAAAAGAAGAAGAAGAAGAAGAAGAAGAAGAAAACTCAAGATCATACCATAATATAAAGGTGTTCCAACCTTTTCGATGATCAACCCGAAAAACCCAAAATGCAGGTCAGCATATAAAGGGCGGATCATCATATAAAAGCTGTTCCGACCTTCTCAAGTATGTCGACATCCTTGAGATTGAGCAAATCCTTTGGGCTATGAATTCTAGGGCTCACTGGGATCAATTATGGCGAGAAAATACCACTCTTAGACTCGTGAACAATGGGGAAAGGACAGGAAGGGCTCATGACTGATCACTTTGAAGATCACTTCAAGTATCTCTTTACTGCTGAAAAGATTATAGTAGTTGCGAAATTCCTGAGAAGCCTATCTTCCGGAACACCCTGGATGAGAACACCCTTCATTTTATAAATCTCCTTCGCTCGAGAATGGGTGTTTGAACTTTAATTTTTTTATTTTAAACATAGGAATGCGCTTTTAACTCCACTTGTCAACCCAAAATCATTTTCTTAATAAGCACAAACTAACAGATATTGGGTTGTTGTATAAGAGTTATTAATTGATATTATAATTTATCATTTTACGAGATTGATTTAAGATGAGATAGAATATTTATTAATTAGTCAAAAATGGAGTTGGCTAGTATGGGTCAAGTTAAGCTGACCCGTAATGAAAAGGTTTGACTGGAAATTCTATAAATGGTATTCAAGTCTCTTCTCTAATCTTAACACACATAAAATTCTCACAAAAAAACGTTTATTAAGTGTTAAGAGTGAGGGGCCGTCTCATTGAGCTAATATTACATAGGGCAATAGAGGAGAGGCGCTTGTATTTGGATCGTCACTTTTCTGCTTCCGCATTAAGAACGATAGATTTCAAAACGGGTGCATTAATCTTTCTATTCGATTATATGTGTTCTTGTTCTAACTATGGATATCGTGGATTGCATTTTCGTGACTAACGTGTGACATCAAAGACTCTATAGATTAGAACACGAACATATAGTTTTTTTTTTCCCTTTTTTGTGATTTTTTGTACAACAAAAATCAATTTTGATTAAATTAAATAGATAGAGCTCGTTGAGATGAATGGGTGGCCCGTCGAAGGAGGCCACATGTGCCCCCACGCGCCCTCACATGTAGGTGAAGTTGGTACGTGCAATGTGTGGGCTAACATCATTGCGACATCAATGATTTGACGACCCGACTCGACTCGGTGACCAACCCGGTTGACTCGACTTGAGATTTGACCTGTTGACCCGCTCGAATCGGTTTACCATTGACTAGACTAGTTAATCAATCAGACCATAGAGTTGAACCGAGAACCAGTTGGACTAGAAAGCAAGCTTGTGAGGCTGCCCGGGAGTGTGCTCCATGCGCCGTGCGCTCGGGTGGCAAATGCTCCGATAAGCATTTGGTCAATGGCTGCGTGCTCGTATGGTAATTCTCTACATTGTGGTATATTTATTTTATATGTTTGATGATTTTATAAATGTGAAAATACATACGAAACCCTAACTACATGTATTTTTAGGGTATTTTCCTATATTTTTTATGACTTTGGAAATACAGGTGCTGGTTTACAGATATATCATCACATAGATGTTGTGTAGAATGTGATTCATTGATAATATATATAAAGTTTAAATTACATCAATGAATAAAATAGTGTAATTGGTATGATATGTGATTTTAGTAATAAATTACCCATGTCACTAAAGTTAAAATCTCATGTATACGGTATATGTAAAAAATAAAGTATATACCGTCGGTATGAGAGAGTTTTGAATATTCAATTGAGTTGATTGGGTTTGAGAAATATTAGTCTCAGATAATGATGTGATGTCTTCTATTCTAGTACGTGGTCATACTCCCAAATGAGATGGTTGTGTATTAGTTCATGGAGAGATACATGAATAGCATATGGCGGAGGAGTGATTGATTCTAGTGGTTCATATACTAAATTCATGAAGGATAGGATATATACTCATAACCGCTATCAGGTGGAAAGTCTATAATTGCATGTCATATATTCTGTTCAAAGGTAATGATGTGATTATGCATGTAACTTTCTAGATGTGTACTTGTACGTCTTTAAGTTGCATAATACTCACATGATGCTACTTATACATATTACTTACATTTTTAGTTACTTTTTTTGTAAACAATAACTCCATTACTATTGAGGTTCTTGTTGGTTCAAACTTTAAGAGATGGTGAAAGGATTTTTGTTTGGTATGGAAATGACGGATGTTTATATTGCACTTATTGCTGATAAGCTAGTAAATCTTACTGCTGAAAGTATAGAAGATCCGAAAGCACAATTTGCTGCTTGGGAAAAGAGCAATCAAATTTGTTTACTATCCATGAAACACTTGAAATTGTTGACTGCACTACTAGACAGATGATAAAAGTCTTGGTGGCTAGAAAACGTGTCTTGTCTAATGCTGAGATAGGGACACACTTTCAAGTACTCTTTAATATGAAGTATGATTGTTCTGGTAGAGTTAGGATTATATTTTGAAGATGGTAGATTTGCAGAGAAAACTTTACACTTTTAATGTTGCTATTCCCTATGCTTACATTGTGCATCAAGCTTTAAACACTCTTTCTAATGATTTTGGGATTATCAAGATCAATTATGATTCTTAAGATGGGACATGGTTAATTAATAACTTGATTGTAAGGGTGGTTGCAAAGAAAAAGAAATTGAAGAAAGATAAAGAGCACATTGCCCTTTATGTCTCTATTTCCGGTAGTGAGAGGGGTAACATATTCAAAAATTATACTTATATGGGAAATTCTAAAACCGTTGATCCTTTCAATCATAAAGGAAATTTTGAAATTACTAGTCATTCTAATAGTCTGGGTCCTAAGATAGCATCATTAAAAAATGATGGTATTCTTTACTACTTTTGTAAGGAGAGATGACACGTAAAGAAATGTTGCAATAAATATAAAACTTGGTTGTTCAAGAGAACCAAGAATGAGTCTAAAGATAATGATTCTCTGGTTTTGTTTGTGAATCCAACCTATTTGAAACCCCATTCAATTCTTGGTGGCTAGATAGCGGTGTAACTAATCACATTGCATTTACCATATAGGGGTTCATAAACTGAAGGATACAAAATCAAGATAAATCAAAGCTCATTGTAGGAAACAACATTAAAGTCGACGTCGAATTCATTGGAGATGTTATTTTGACTTTAAATTTTAGATTTTGGTTTTAAGTTGATGTTAATAAACACTTTTTATGTATGAAACTTAGCTTTTGTATCTTATTTTGACATGTGGGGATACTCTTTTGAAATAAAGAGCAATAACATTTCTATATTTTTTACTTCAAATAAGGTTGGGTGCTACAATTTGTCTAATGAATTGTACTAATTGTGTTTATCTCCCAGTGATATGTATGTCGCTTATTCAGATAAAAATGTTATTTCCAAAAGACCTCTCCCTAATAAACAATCTTATGCAATGTGATATAAATGTTTTGGTCACACCTCTAGAAAAAGAATAGAAATGCCGATAAAAGCTAATATCCTACTTACTCTTAAAAGTGATCTAGAGACTTTTAAGAATAGCTATTTCATAAGTAAATAATCTATTATATATTACTAATTAACTAAACTAATATATCTTGTTTGGTTCCACGCGGAATCAGATTATCAAATGTGGAAAGAAGTTTTACTTTTGGCCATAATGTTTGGAAAAAAAAATCTTAATCTAAATATATTACTTATTTGGTGTAACGCAGAATCAGATTACTAAAAAACAAGATAAGAACTGTCAAACGTGGAAAGAAGTTTTGCTTTTGGCCATAATATTACGAAAGAAAACTAAATTTACAGGCATGTGATTCTCTCTCTCCTCCTCTCGACGTTAATTGAGAGACGGTAATGTTGCAGAAATAGAGCCATGTGAATGAGGTAGACAAGAGGGCAAAAATTAAATGTACTTGGTGTGCTGCCACAGAAAAAAAAGCAACAGCAAACGAGGAAGGAGAGCAGTAACTATTTGTCCGTGGAGGCTTGAACCATGCAAGAGAATGAGACTCTCCAGATTACTTGACCAAGGGTTCAATGGACCAAATGTATCATCACCATTGATTTAATGGATCTCGCTCAATTTCTCGTGTGAGTCCCACCAAATCAATAGTTGTTTTCAATATTTTCTGAAATATTTTTTTAAATGTTCTTTGAAAGTGGTTGAATTTTTGAAAACATTTTGAATTTTTGTTATTTTCGATTTTTTAAATTTTTTTTATTTATTTTTTGAAATTTTTAATATATTTTTAATATTAAATGTTATTTTATTTGGAAAAAGGGTTTGGACGGAGTAGACCCAATCCGACCCATTGACCCGACCTAAACTCGGATCCAATACTGTTAGATTAAAAAAGAAAGAAAATTTTCACTTTTTATATTTTTAATGATTTTTTTCTTTCTTTTGTCTTTTCCTCACTTTGTCCTTTTCCCTGCACCTTCTGCTCAACGGTCCTTCCCGAAGCCAACTTTTGCTATTTTATAGTTTTCTATTTTTTTTTTTTTTGGTTTTGCTTTTTTCCTTTTTTTATTCTTTATTCTTTTTTTTTTTTTTTACTTTGGGCCCGTTTGGTTCGACTTTGGGCAAATGTCATTGGGAAAAGCTAAAGGGTTTGTGAAAATGCAAATAGCGTTTCGTAAATTATAATTTTAAAGTGCATTGTGCAAGGACTTTAGGCTAAACACCGTTCGGTAAAAACTACATTTTATAAAGGACTTTTGCTAGATTTTATATATAAAAAAAGTTTTTAAATTTTGTTTAATGTAGCTACCGGTGACCAATGTCCGGCGGCCAAATTTGACTGCCGGACAGCCTCGCCTGAGGTCGTTGGACCTCAGGTGATGCCTGGGGTCGCGATCCAAGCGACTATCTAGGCTAGCGACCTCAGGCGGGGGTCGCCTGGGTCGCGAACCCTAGGTGCCGTCGCTTGGGTCACGTGACCTAGGCGTCGCATGAGGTCCGACGACCTCAAGCTTCCGTCGCTTGGGTCGCATGAAGGTCATCGAACCTCAGGCGACGCCGAGGTCGAGCGACCCAAGTGGTGGTTGCCGAGTGGCCGCAACCCCAAGCGGCGGTCACCGGGGTCGGGCGACGCCTCAAGCGACGGTCGCCGGCGTGGGCAACTCCTTGGCCAACGGTCGTCGGCCTCCGTTCATTTCTCCGAAGAAGATGAACAGTACCGGGACTTGCATTTAGAAGATGCAACTTGCCAAAAAGCCTCCAGAGCTACATTGGGTTCCCTTAGAGCCATTTGAAGACGCAATTGCATCTTGCCAAAATTATCCAAAGAATCGAACTAAACACGTTTGGATTTGGCCAATGGACTTTAGAGTCCCAAAGCCCATTTCAAATGTCGAACCAAAGGGGCCTTCATCCATTTTGGTCTTTTTCCCCACAAATTTTCCTCTACGAGCGTCTTCTTTTCCCTTTTGTCTCTTTCTACTTTTACATTTTTTTTTTCTTTTTTATTTCGTCTTTCTGCCCATCTTCTTCTTCTTCGATGGTTTCTTCCCACGCCCGAAATTGGCCCCTCCTTCCGATGCCTCCATCTCTGAACGCCCTACCTATTCTCTCACACGGAGCACTATAAACAAAGCAGCGGCTGAGCTCGTCGCTTGCCGCCACCATCACTTCGTGACATCATTGCCGGCCCTTCTGAGCCGCGCACCACCTACAACCACCACACCCAGGAAACCAACGGGAGACAAATAAAACACAGCGGACGTGCCCAGACATGGCCCAATGATGCAAACGACAACTCGTAAACAACAAAAGGTTCATAACATGCGAAACGTACTTATCCGCGTTCAAGAACACATGGGAATCGGTGATGCACGTGTCTAGGCCGGCTTAGACATATCGTCGAACATGTGGTGGGCATGGAACGGAGGAACGATATCAACCCTTTTTGTACTCGGACTCAGCATCAAACTTAAAAAAAAAAAAAAAAAAAATCATCAAATGGGCATTCGAAATTAACCACATTAGCCCCCAGAAGCCCAGTACGCGTGTAACTAACAGGAGGAACAAAACTCAACGTCCTATCCTACCAAAATAGGCGGAGCAGCGGGGTTTCGCAGGAACGGGCATTTAAAATGAGAGATCCCTACTCAGCTTCGGCAGCGGCGACGAGAGGGTGAACTCGAAATGGATCGAACGATGACTGGCCGTCCCGCGATGTTCCCGAAGCGAGATCCTCGGGAAGGCGACGCAACTCGACACAAATCAAAAAGCTATGCACAAGACCTACCTGGTTCGGGGGAAGCACTGCAAGGAAGGCGCTTGACGAACGGACTCTGGTGACGGTCGACCACCCTCTCGAGCTCCCTCACTATCTGGTTCTCTCCCTCTCACTCGTTTAAAACTCTCTCGAGCTCTTCCAATCTCTCTCCCTCTGAAGCTCGAACCCAAAAGAGCCCCCTCTTTTAAGGGTGAGCGGCAGGCGCGCATCGCCCCTGTCACCGCCAGCCTGCCAGCCGGACTGATCCGACCCGCGGATCACGCCGTCATCTGCTCCATGGCGATCCCCTGTTTTGTCTGCTCGTGCTCTCTTCTTTTTCCTTCTTTTTGCAGAAGCGTTGGCATGAGGGGAGGAAGATGACCTGCATACGGGCCGGGTTAAAAAAAAAGGAGATGGGCCGGCCCAAGTGCAAAAGAGAGAAAAGGAAAAGAGATAGGTGGGCGAGCCCACGCACGAAGAAAAATCCTCTTCTCAGCCCCACTCGATTTTTCTTATACCTTTTCATGAAAATTTTTACTTTTTACTTTTTTTAATTTTCGATTTTTAAAATTTTTAATTTTAATAATTGGTGATAGTTACGTAAATGCTCCTAATGTCTACGCGTAATGGAATTTAATGAAAATATATACGATGCATTTTAATGAAAGTTTTTTATTTTACTATTTACTTTTTTTTAACGATTAATTTATAAATTTATACACGATTAAATCCTAAATAAAATCGTAAAATTTAGGTATCAATATAAAGCATTTGAACGAATACATCTCTTTTTTTCTTCTGGCTGTTCAAAAACAGATAAGTGGTACTCATGTTTCTTATAATCACCACCTAACATAATAAAAGCAAACCCTGCTAGGCCGACAAGACTATCCGACATTGGCTTTCGGTCTTGTGTAACTAAAATCGCCATCTCAACCGACAAAGATTAAAAATGCTGAAGCTTGCAGGCGTTACCTTCCCTATTGCATTCACAATCAAGTACCTTTTAAGGGTTCATTGCTGGATCCACTATTCCTCGAGATCTGAAAAGGATTTAGCTAACTTATTCTTTTAAACATGCGCAGTCCGGATTAACATGCATCTAGATGATCACATGATCGAAACTGAAAACCCCCATGCTAAAAAAAAGTCAGTAAAAGCATTACTTATCAACAAAAGTAGTGTGCCATTGGGGAAAAAAAAGACCCTCGTTAAACAAAGTTGGGACCGGTTCATGTACTTGTAAATTCGTAATTATTATGGACGAAACTAATTAATGGCGAGGTTGGTGAATTTCATGGGAGTTTCTGCCTTTTTCTGATCAATATGGATTGGATCCTGGTGTATCTTCATTTGTCAAAATTTTGGTGCAGAGATCAAGTTAATCCAATAACTTCCGTGTGCTTTAACAACTCATTTAAGAGTAATGTATCATAACAACGGTCGAGCCAATCATATATCTTCTCAAATTGCAATATTAAAGAATTAGTGATTGTCAAAGAAATTATAAGGAGATTATTGACTTAGTGATACCACATCTATGTAAGAGTCAGGCTCAATAATGCACACAATACTTTCTCCTTTTGTGGTGAAAATTTTGTGGATGATTGTAACTTCAGTAATGCAGAACTTTGTGGCAAATGAAATGAGGCCTAGCAAATCTATGGAAATTATCAAAAAAGTCATAATTGTATTGTACCTAAGTCAATACAGTCATAAATATTTTAATTTAATCAATTTAGTCATGGAATTTTTTGACGATTTATCAATGTAATCATTCCAATCAATTTTGATTGAAAATCGCTAACATGAATTTTGGTCGTCCTATGTGATATGGAAAAAGTCCAAAAAACTTTGTACTTTGGACCACGAAATTTTCATAGCTAGAGCATTGTGGCAAGAAAAATATTTACTTTTATGTTTGGTTGCTAAGGGTCCATGTGTTTTTCACGCATAAAAAAAAAAGAAAATCGTCCCTATTAGTATAATCAGGCCACATTTTCTGGGTTTATTTGCAATTTTCGAAGCGAAAATTGCATCGAAAATTGCGTTGCTAATGGTATAATTTGGCCCATTGTTTTTTCAAAGGCTAAAAACTGCTTTGCTGCGGATCCAAATTTGCTAGGAGTTTTCATCGCTAAAAGTCACTTGCAGATTTCGATTTTATAATTCATGTTTCATTTGGAAATCTAGGCACTTATAATTCTATTTTTCCAACTATTTATACATAATAAATGAAGCAAAAGAGGAAATATACAACTAAACATAACTCCATGCGGCATACGCATAGAATAATCCATGCGGTTGACAAAGGTGCTGAAATTCAGGTGTCCAGCTATACATCACATGGTGCATTAGAAAAGATATATATATATATACACACACACAATGATCAACCAAAAAAACAAAACGAAGATCATATCAGCATATAAAGGTGAAAACACCTTGATCAGTCCTAACGTTTTTTTGGATTTAATAAAGACCATAAATAGTCTCATATACTGTTTTTTCGATTTCTTTTTATTTAAACTCAAGTTGACGTCTACACAACTTGAGTTAAGGGGGAATCGTGAGATATTTAGGATATTTTTCATATTTCTCATGCATATATCTTGGAGATTCTACATATATTTTATTATGCATATCTTAATTAATCGTACTTGATTGATTACCTTAATATAGCCTATTTCTATACTACTCGTTAGAAAAAAAAATCAATAAAAAATTATACAAAAATTCCACAATTCTTCCTTCCGCATATTTTTATTAAAAAAAAAAAATCCAAATCCAAATCACCCTATAAATGGCGGCCCAGCCTCAATAATCAACACAGAGAAAAAATTGAAATCACTAATAAGCACCTACAAAGAATACAATTGGAAGATCAATAAAAGATAATGCATGTAAAAATATAAATGAACTGATTTCGTTTATTTTGGAAAAAATAAAAGATCTAGAAAACATTTTCCTAATATTAATGGTTATATCTCTTGAATTAATAAATTAATATTTTTAATTATTGACACCAATTTATTTCTAAATGTTCTCATGGACGATGGAATATTAATCTAGAAAAAAAATGCAATCCTAATTTAGGAAACTATCCTATCTAATATACAATTTGATTTTTTTTTTTTGTTGGTGTTTTCCAAAACAATTAATTACCAAATATAAGCATTATATCCAATCCACTCAAGATATTCGTTGAGAATTCAAATAAAAGGTTAAAATAATTGAAAAAATAATTAATTGTCTCACGGATTAAATTAATAATTATTCTAACCCTAAACATCACAACATGCAAGAAAAAAATCAATATAATTAAAAAAATTAATCCGAGATCTCACGAAACAAATTAATAATTATAATGATTTTAAAGTTAAACATAATTAATGCGCAAAAAAAACAAAATAATTAAAAAAAGTGATCTGCAATCTTACGGATCAAATTAGTAGTTATAGTGATTTTTTGCCAATAATATCTTATTGGATAATGCTTAACTATTAGCATCAAATATTCTAATTTAGGCAATAGTATCGAGATGAAATTTGGTTCAAAAAAATTACCTTATTTGGATTATTTGCTTCCAAAATGGGATTAGCGTCAAGGATTCACAAATGGCAGTTTGCCACGGGATAAGCTCAGCGGTGATGGGCTCACGACCAATGAACCTCCAAGAATAGAAAGTTCGCAGAATAGACTCGGCTTGGACACGAGCGGGAACAGCGGTTGACGTCGGGGTCTGGATGGCTGCTCTGTGATTGTGGACAACGGGCGTCGGAAATGTTGCCGGGGGGCAGCGAAAGTAGAAGCAACAAGCGACGTCGAGGCGGTTGGGCTTGGGATAGCAGCGACAGTGTTGGGCGGAGGCGCGACGATGGGCGGTTCGCGGCGTTCGGCTCGTCAGCAGCATTAGTGGTGGCGCGGGTGTCAGTTTGGTTGAGCAGTAGTAGCAGTCGATGGAGGAACCGCAGCCACGAGCGTCGGGGAGCTCTGGGTGGAGAGGTTGACGCTGCACGGGGAGGACGCGGGTGGGCGCACGACCTTGAGCGATTCCGGCGGGGACAGGACGGTTCTAATCTTCTTGGGCGAGGGCGAGGAGAGCAAGTCCGCGGCACTCGGGGCGGCAGCAAGCCGCGGTATTTGTGAAGGCAGCAGCGGCGGCGTTTGGAGCAGCGACGACGGCGAAAAGGCGGTCGCAGATATGGGCAGTGTCGTCGAGCTGGTCGAAGAGGATGAAGAAGAAGACTTCCCCTCCCCTTTCCTTTTTTCTTTTTTTTTTTCCTTCCTTTTCCTGCGCGTGGGCTGCCCACTTTTCCCTTCTCTCAAGTCCTTCCTTTCTTTTCTCTTTGCACCTTGTTTGAGAAAGGGAAACATCCTTTCGTTGACTTGAACAAAAAGACAGAAGAGAAGCATGTAAGAGTTTTTTTTAACGTAGACTACATTAATTGATATTGTAATTTACCATTTAACGGTTACCGTGGTGAGATATAAGGTTTCTTAATTAGTCTAATATGAAACTGACTAGTGTGGGCCGAGTTGAGTTTGGCCCGTAATGAGAGGGCCTAGCTGAAAACTCTATAAATAAGTGCTCAAGTCTCTTCTCTAACCCTAATTCTCACCTGTATCCTCACCTAAGGAGCGTTTACCTAACGCTAAACGTGAGAGGGCCACCTCATTGAGCTAGTGATACGGAGGGCAATAGAGGAGAAGGACTTGTGCGTGGAACATTAGTTTTCCACTTAAAGAACGATGGATCCCAAAATAGGTGCGTTAATCTTTCTACTCAATTATGCATGTTCTTGTTCTGGTTATGGAGATCTTGGGATTGCGCAATTTGCATCCTACATATGGTATTAGAGCAACCATAATCCTAGAACTCGAACGCATAATATTTTTGTCATAATTTGTGATTTTCGTGATTTTTTGTTCAATTAAAATAAAATTAAATCACAAATTCGGACTAGGCTCGTCGAGACGAGAAAATCCATGGGCGGCATGTCGCCAGGGGAGGCCCCACGTGCCCCCACGTGTGGCCACATGCTGCCAGGGCGTCGTGCACTTGCCTCACGCACGGTCACGCGCCCTCACGCGCTTTCATGCGCGGGGCGCCGCTCGCGGTGCCATCCCTCGCCTCGATTGAGTTCTGCAATTCGCGGTTTTGTGGTCGATAATCTGTTTTCTTTTGGTAAAGCGAGTTTTTCTTCCTTTGAGGGCTACGGAGTTTTTTAGATTGAAGGCTAGGGCTCCCGCGTGGCCGATCGACGGTCTGCCGTTTGGTTTTGCGGTGGAATGATGTGAGCCTTTTCTAGGCATAGTAATTTATGTGGTGGGATCCGTGATCTAGTAATCACGACACCTATAATTGTGAGCTGCTTTCTGTCTGACAAGTGGTGTGGTGGAAGATTTGCGGTTGTTCTAGGTTTCGCAGGATGTGAGAGGTGTAGATCCTTTGATTGTGTTGTCTTGTTGGGGGTTAGTTGTATGATCGATTTGTAAATAATTTGTGCTCAATTGTGAATCTGAGATGCGATTCGAAAGTTTGCTTTTTTCTACCGCCCTCTGGCAGACTTGGACTTTGAGCTGACTTAGATTGGGAGGAGGACGGCGATTGTCTGTAAGATGGTGTTGCCTCTAGTTTGTGCATCTGAGTTGATGTCCTAGTCGAGATGCCTTTTATAACCTTTTATGAAATTCTTGTGCACCTTGTTGCCTGCCTGAATAGTAAATAGGAACCCCTTTTTGCATCTCGTGTTTGTGTTCTTCTCCGAGAGAAAGAGCACAAGAGGCTTCTTTTTGGGGGTCACAGGTGCGTGTGCATGAGTGCGTGTGTTGCACGCGTGAGGGCTGACGTCACGATGACATAAGTTATCCGAGCCCGACCCGACATGCGTGGAGCGTGGCTCGCGCATGTGTCGCACGCATGGTGCTGACGTTTGCGACTCGAGCCCGACTCGACCCGATCCGATTGGCGGCTGACCCGACATGCGCCAACCCGAGGACCCAACCCGACATATTGATCGGACTGGTCAAGTCGGGAATCGGACGGTCGAGCTGGGAATCAATCGGACCAGTTTTGACCGGTCACTATGCTTGCGCGTGAGCTCCACGTGCCGCACACTCAGGCGGCTCGTGTTGGCGCGTGGAGGCTCCGATGGGCGCGTGGTTTGCGGCTCCAAGTTCATATGACTATTCTCTATCTTGTGGTGTATTTATTTTACATGTTTGATGATTTTATGGATGTGAAAATACATACAAAGCCCTAAATACGTGTATTTTTAGTGTGTATTTTTCTTGTATTTTCTGTGATTTTGGAAATACAAGTGTTAGGTTATAGGTGTGCTATCACATAAATGTTATAAAAGTGTGATTCATTGATAATATATATAAATTTTAATTTTTATTAATAAATAAATATATTATCAATGAATAAAGCAATGTAATTAGTATGATATGTGATTTTAGTGATTTACTGCCCCTTGTCACTAAAGTTAAAATCACATGTATATGGTGTATGTGAGCAACAAGGTTTATATCCTTGATATGAGAAAGTTTCAAGAATTCAATTGAGTAGTGACTGCCAAAGTGGCACGTTTAATTGGATTTAAGAAATTTCGGTCTTGTATATTGATTGGGATGTCTCCTGGTCTAATGCTTAGTCATACTCCCAAAGGAGGTGATTGTGTATTAGTTCATGGAGGGATACATGATGGTATGGTGGAGGAATGACTGATCCTAGTAGTTCATATGCCCAAAGGTGATGAATTCACGAAGATTGGAATATATTCTCATGATCGCTATCATGTGGGGAGTGTACAATTGCATGTCATGTATTCTGCCTAAAGGTAATTATATGATTTTCCATGTAACTCTCTGGATGTGTACTTGCACGTCAAGTTACACAGTGCTCATGATGCTAATTACATACATTGCTTGTTTTTCAGTCACCTTTTCTATAATTAATAACTCCACTATTATTGAGATTTTTTACTGCTACAAATTTTAAGTTGTGGATAAATGATTTGTTGCTTGGAAAAATAGCAATCAAATTTGCTAACTGTCCGTGAAGCGATCCATTTAGGAACACTGCGGACTACACTGCTAAAAGATGAAGGAAGCCTTAGTGGCTTGAAATTATGTCTTGTCTAATATCGAAATTAGGACACATCTGCAAAGATTTTGTTTAAGTTCTAATGATATATACGTCTCGTATACGATTGAAAAAGTTGTTTCATAAACTTCTTTTGAGTTATGGACCGGACATAAATTACTTGAATTATATTAAATTTAGAGGTGTCATGCAGAAGTGAGGTTATCTAATTCAATATTAAGTGTGTTGGAATTTAGATCCATTCGAAATTATTTTGTATCTTACTCAGATTGTTCAAAGGGGTATTAATTTTATGACCCTAATAAAGGTACAAGAATTATGGAATCACATACAGTAGAGATACCATGATGAGGGGATCTAGACCTAGAACCAGGGAAAACCAAGCAAATTTCCTGCAAGTATGCATCCCACAGTGGGCGAACCTCATCGTTCAAGCCCTTCAGGGACAGCCTTTTAAAGTAAAAAACCACTCGAAATTTAGTTCGAGCCTAGAGACACTCAAAAGATGCCGGGATGGAAATGTTTCTAACATACCCGAGCTGCATTTCTTGGCGGATCCTACCAGGCTAGAGAAGAAGAGAGGAGTTTAGAAAGCCATGAGAGGTTTTTCACTCAAACACCCACTTTACTTCCGAAACTCTATATGCAGCACATTACAGACTCCTTGCCTTAAATAGGCAAACGAAGACACAAGCAGACAAGGACCAAAAGACAAAGGTCCAGGAAAAAGAACAGAGGCTCCGGAAAATTCCGGGAGGGAATTATTCGCACGCTTATGAACAGTACTTGTACTGTGAATAGTACTTTCCCTAGCCTAGTGAACAGTAAAAGTGAACCGTGCTTTGCTACAGTAACTTTGTACGGACAATGATTTTAACGGTCATGTCCGTCTCGGGCATTGTAGCTGTTGTGTGAGTCTTCATCGAGTCAGTAGCTGTCATGAAGAGGTGTTCTTCATATTTTTGTGCAAGGGCTTCAAGCTCACGGTGAGAGAATCTGTCTTGACGAGGATGCTTCTTCTTCTTCCCAATTTGTGTCGTCATCTCTTAGACGGATACATGGCTGGGACATGCTTGGCCTGCTTGGTTGAGGCTAGTTGTCCGGATGTTTGTAGAAGGATGATGAAGATCCTGGAGTGTTGGGGTCCTGGGAGAGGGGACCTCCCCATGTAGCATAGGGGTCCTGTGTTGATTGGACAATGTGATCAGTATCTGTCATTTCCTGTTCTTGGGATGATGCAGCTTGTGTGAAGTCGTTGAGTGCTTCCTGTGCTTCTGGTGCAAGTTCATAATGATCCCATATGGAAGGGACATCATGATTCCAGATTTCTTGAGGGATTATCTTGTTTTCTTGACAAAGAATCCTTTGGAGTTCTCGGTACTGGTATTCACAACATTGAACAGATCCTGGGTAGGATTGATGAATTCTTGCTTCTCTATTGTCCAAATGAGGTTTATAGGAAGTGGTTCCTATGTCTTGTGGTTCATTAATTATGGTACCATTATTTCTGAAAAAGTGCCATGGACGTTTAAAAAACAGGATGGTATGGACTTCAGGATTTGGTGTCAAAGGTCTTAGTTCTTTCTCTAAAAGTTGTTTCCACCATGTTGGGGGATAAAACCAATTTAGAAAGTCTAAGAGATTTTTGTCGCTTTCTTTTTCAACATTACCTTTGCCAAGTAGAAAAATTCTTGTGAGGTTGGCAATGAATCTTCGGGTTGGGATTTCCATGGCTATCAGGTACTTGTTGGTTAAGTACCATAATAACTTCTTGAGTTGATCAGGGAAATCATCTTCCTTCCAGATGAGAGGATGGATGAATGGGTAATTTGTGTTTAACCTAAAAGGACATAGAATGGAGCCTCCATTGGATCGAAATAGCTCAGTATGGCATTGCCACATGAGGCTATCCATATTTTCATTGAGGCGATCTTGCTGGATTTCTTCAATAATTTCCTGGGGATACTTCCCGGTGGGGAATCTTTGATCTTTTCGATCTTGTATTTCTTTCCATAATTCAACATATGGAAGGCAGGTCTTTTGATGTACATGTTAATCTCCGCCGGTATTCTTGGTCTTGACAAAAAGTCAGCAAGTACATTTTTCTTTCCAGGGATGTGTTTGGTTTCAAAAGAATATTTCGAAAACCATTCAGCCCATCGAAGCAAGCGAGAATTTGGGATTTGCTTCTCGTTTGAATTTGGTCATTTGTGGAAAAGATGTCATATCTAGTTCTACTAGAAAATGATGACCAATGAGATGAAATTCAAATTTTTTGATCCCGTTTTTAACCGCTAGGATCTCTTTGAAAGTGGAATGATAATGCATTTCAGCCTGAGAAAATTTTCCACTTTTGTGAGCACAAAGATGTCTCTTACCATCAATTTCTTCAAATAGGATGGCTGCCCAGTATTCGTCACTGGCGTCAGTTTGAAGAATTCTTTTTCCAGTTGATGGTATTTGTAAAGGTGGGAGATTCTGCATGATCTCCTTAAGCTCGGCAACTGCTTTGGTTTGAGATTTTCCCCAGGGTAGGGGATGCTTCTTTAGCATTGATCGGAGTGGAATCGCAGCTTTGCAATATTTGGAACAAAATCTCCGAGATAATTAATTATCCCAAGAAATTGCTGAACTTGCTTTGTGGTGAAGTTTTCTTCAGGAAACTTCAATAACTCCTGTGCAATGTGAGGCCCTGGGTAGTATGTACCTTTGTTAAGGTGCATACCAAGAAATTCAATTTCTGTCTGGGCAATATTCATTTTCCTTTGTGAAAGTATAATGCCATGCTTTCTTACAATTTCTGCAAATTGTTCAAGGAGTTGGCAGTGTGACTGTTCATCAGGGCTATAGAGCGAATATCATCAATGTAAAGCGCAGCACTTGACAGGATTGGCTGGAATATTCGGCACATGGCCTTTTGGAAAAGGGATGGGGCAACTTTTAAACCAAAAGGAAGGACTTTCCATTGGAAATGCTGGTTTGGGATATAGAACCCTGTTTTGGGTCTGTCATCAGGATGAATGCCCAATTGCCAAAATCCTGCTTTGAGATCAAATTTGGAATAGATGTGGGCCTTGGTAAGGCCAGCAAAGAGAGAATCTCTTGAAGGTAAAGGAAATTTGTCATCTTGGAGAAAAAGATTGAGAGGTTGATAGTTGATTACCAATCTCATTTTCCCTCCGGGTCCGCTCAAAGCACGTTTATTGACATAAAAGGCTTCACAAGCCCATTGGGAGTTGGAGAGTTCAATAAGTCCTTGCTTTGAAGGAGCTACGAGCATTCCCTCCGAGCTAGAATCAAGTGATGCGGGTTCATTCCTGAATGGCTCGCCTTGGTTGGATTGATATCCTCATTCTTTTTGAAAGGAAGACGGACAAAGAAGTCTGGATTTTCCCATAAAGGATGAGAACACTTTTGAGCAAACTCGAATGGGATTCGCACATGATGCAAGTAACTTTTGCATGATCGGATCTAGTAGACTCATGTGGATGGAAAAGAGTCTCTGAATATTGACAAACTCAGAGAATTGGTCTCTATACCTAAGACCTTTTCCAGGGATGATGCGGAGTTGAGCAATTTGAGTCATGATGTCCCACCCAATTATCAGATCTTTATTGGGGAGGCTAGATCCAAAGATTTTGGTGGTGATAGAACACTGAGGAAAAAATTGGACAGTTATGGGAGTAGTTCTAACATTTGTGGAGAAGGTATCTCCAGAGGCAGAGTTGAAGTATCGGACATGAGAAGTCCAATATTCTTCAGGTAGAACTTTGGTGTCCAGAATAAACAACTTGCTCCGGTGTCAATAAGAGCAATAACATTAATGGGTTTTGCAAACTTGGAAGTGAGAAGTTTAACGGGGAAATGGGGACTTTGGGTTTATTTGGAGAATATGTCGGGAGGTTGTTTTGAGGATGCAAGAGATATATGAAAAATCTCTTCGATTCTCGTGTCGATTCGGAGTTCACTTTGGTAGTTTGATAAGAAGGAATGACACAAAGGGTTTGTTCGTTTGATCTTCATCAATAGAGAATAGGGATTCAATATCATCATTTTCAAGAGAAATCCCAGTTTCATTCTCAATATGATGGATTAAACGATTCTGACCTTTTTTCGCCTGAGGACAATTTTTGGCAAAATGTCCTCTCTTGTTGCAGATGTAACATCTGTCTGATTTCTTGTGGCCTGTGCGATCTTTTCTTTTCGCGAGATATCGCCACTTCTTCTTTCTTCGGAAGTGTTTGGAGCCGTGTTTGTACTTCTTGATGTTGTACCTCTTGAAATGCTTTTTCTTTCGGCAGTACTTTCCACAATCGCCATCGCAATCGTTTTTGGGACATTTAATCTTCAGCTTTTGGCGTGAACAGGCTGCTTCAAGGCCTTTATCTTCCTTGATGTATGTGCGTACCATCTGACGCTTCAAACAAAGTTCTTCAAGACAAAGGTGGATTTCTTGCTGGATTTCTCCCAGAGGAATATCTTGTACCCTTTTTTGTTTTCCAAAGAAGGATCTTTCAACCATGTGAGTTAATTCCTTGGGAATAGAAGTCAGGAAGATGTGCTTTAGATTTGAATCAGCTCCAAGCTGATAAAAGAGTTTAAGCATCTCTCTATAATGCTTATCAAGATGTTTCTTCTGGAGAGAACAACATTTTCTCTCGAAGAATTCTCTTCTTTTTAGTTCCACAAGATCAGTGGGTTTCCCCACAAAGAAATGATATAAGATGGTAATAGCATGGCCAAAATCTGGTGACATTAAGAAATGAACTTGGTCCTGGTCGGACACTGATTTCCACCAGGCTTTAAGACTTCCAGTAAATCTGGTGACAAAGTTGTAAAGGACATCATTCATATCATGGTTGGTGAGAGACTGAGTATTCAACCAAGTATGAAATTCTTCAAATCTTTCTGGCCATTTATGATAAGGAATATCATCAATGGTGAAAAACGGCTTTGATGCCATGGACACATGATGTCCGGTATTATTCTGAACAACTTCTGGATCAGAATAATTAGATTCCATTTCAATGTCTGGAGCCGGGGGGTCGGCCATAAAAATGGATGAAGTGATTGGTGGTTCATGATGAGGGGAATCAATATGAGGATTCGAAAAGGATGAGGAGGATGCAAGGGATACTGAATCTGATTCTGATTCAGAAATATCAGGAAATGTTTGTTTTGCCGGGAAAACTGTTTGGTTATTTTGAACAGGGGATTCAGCTTGTTCCTGATTACCCAAATCCTTTAGAAAGGATTCTAGAGGGTTTGAGAGCATCATTTGTTCTGGCCTTTCTCTGATAGTAACAGAGGCAGTGGGAAAAGAAGAGGTTGGAACAACAAAGGTTGGTCTTTCAGGGGAAGCAGAAGAGGTTGGCTTCTCCTTTTCTTTTCCTTTTTCCTTTTGCTTTCGAGTGAGTTCCTTAAGACGATCTCTCATGCTTGCCATATCTGGTTCCTTCCTGTAAGGATCTGGTGGAATGGCAGCAAAGATGGACGTCTGTGGTAAAGGAGGTACATACCCGGTTCTTACAGGAGGTGCAAGTGGATCGAAAGGTCGAAACCTTCCTTCTTCAAGAATTTGAATCTGCCTTTTGAGCTTTTCTATTTCTGGCTCTGGGCGTTCAAGATGATGATACCCGAGGCGTTGTCCTGCTTCTAAGGCATTAAGCCTTTTATGAAATTCGAAGAGGAGCTTTTTGGTAGATTCATCATGCCTTTGAAGATCTTGTTGCACATTTCCTATTTTGGAATCAATAACTTTGAAAGCATTGTTTTGTGCTAACAAAGTTTCCGATTGCCAATTTAGGACAGCTTCAGCCACTGGGGTTCTTTTTTGCCGTCCATGTTCATCCACATCAGTGGGAGTAGACACTTTTGGAGTATGACGATACCTTTGCTGCGGGTCTGTGAACTCTTCTGGAGCAGGAAAGGTGAGTTTAGATCTTTCACGGACAAGAGGAGGAAAGTCCGTGTCCTGGAACATGGCAATGGAAGAGATAGGTTGCTTTTGTGGGATTTCAAACGGGTAAGAATGTTTCTTGGCCCATTTGACAATAGGTTTATAAAACGGGGAGACAGCTGGTTTCTTATGTGGAGGAGAGGGTGGAGGCGACGGTGGTGGAGAGCATGGAAGTGGAACAGTGTATTTCGGAGGTGGAGGAGGTGCGTAGGAAACTACATACTGGTATTTGTCACACTCACCAAGAGTATCAACAGATGTATCTCCGTCTAAATACCTTTGAAACAAAGGATCTTTTTGTTTCTTTCTCCGAAGTGGAGTTTTTTCATCAGGAGATTGTGTACAAGAGGAACACTGACAAAAAGGATCCCAAAAGCAATGACCATCTGGGTCTTTATAGTAATGGACTGGTTGCCCATCACTTTTGAAATGTCGGACATGCTTTTTTGGGTCTGGATCTGAGATAATTTCTGGTACACAAGGTTGGATCATGAAAAGAGTTTGGAAGATAGATGGACTACCTTCCTCTTTTTCTTTGCCAAACTTGATGGAAACAGTTCCATCTTTCTTTCGGATAAATTCAGAATCCGAAGACTGGATTGGCTTACTATTTTGGTGCAGCTTTTCATAATTTGTGATCCATGTGTCTGGAAGGAGAGTAGCTAGCTTCTCCTTGGGAATCTGTCTGGGAACATGGATGCAAGAGGCTTGATCATTTTGCATGGAGATGAACAAAGCATCTTCATTTCCATTGTTGAAGTTCAGATCAAGAGCATGGTTCTGTACTCGATAAACCATCTGATAATGGAGTGTTGCCGCCACAGAGTCGGCAGTTTGAGGTGCTCCAGTAAGTTGAACCTGTACTTTCAGAAAAGAAAGTAGTTGTGGATCTGAAAGAGCAATATTAAAGTTTGGATACAGTGTGACAAACACTGTGCCAGCATTAAGAGTGGTTTGAATTTGTGCCTATACAAGCATGTTGGTACTCCGAAAGCGAGTATCCAATAATGCAAGTCTAGCAACAACCGGTAAACCTTTGCGGTCATGAAAAGTGAGAGCAAGTCGAACAGCGCCATAGTGGACATGAGTGTAACCTTGTTGGGTCCACTGTCTGGGAAACTCTGGAGGGATCTGGAGAGTAACAAAGTATTCTTTTTCGGTGGCAGGGATGGGGTGCTGATCAAACTTGGAAGACTGGACATACTCCTTTACAGACTTTGGAGTTTGGTGGATTAGTTGACGAATGGAGCGGATGGGTGAAAATGAAGAGCTGGGTTTAGCAAACGCTGAGTATGGATTCATAAGAGGAAGTTGAGTTTCTGAGATTCTGGCCTCATCACTAAGAGATACTTCATAAAGATAATCTATTTTAGAGGCATTTGAAACACGAAACTCTGGATGGATGGATGAAGAAGATGGTGAAGGAGCAAGAGAAACAGGGGCTTCGAGAACTTCTGGTTCGTAGACATGATGAAAGAAGGATCTTCTCAAAGACTTTGGATTCACCTACCAAGCGCATGGAACGAATACTATTACAAACAAAACATTTCAAGAGGTACAACATCAAGAAGTACAAACACGGCTCCAAACACTTCCGAAGAAAGAAGAAGTGGCGATATCTGCGAAAAAGAAAAGATCGCACAGGCCACAAGAAATCAGACAGATGTTACATCTGCAACAAGAGAGGACATTTTGCCAAAAATTGTCCTCGAGCGAAAAAAAGGTCGAATCGTTTAATCCATCATATTGAGAATGAAACTGGGATTTCTCTTGAAAATGATGATATTGAATCCCTATTCTCTATTGATGAAGATCAAACAGAACAAACCCTTTGTGTCATTCCTTCTTATCAAACTACCAGTGAACCTGAATCTGACACAGAATCTGAAGAGATTTTTCATATATCTCTTACATCCTCAAAACAACCTCGACATATTCTCCGGTCAAACCCGGTGTCCCCATTTCCCGTTAAACTTCTCACTTCCAAGTTTGCAAAACCCATTAATGTTATTGCTCTTATTGACACCGGAGCAAGCTGTCTATTCGGACACCAAAGTTCTACCCGAAGAATATTGGACTTCTCATGTCCGATACTTCAACTCGCCTCACGGAGATACCTTCTCCACAAATGTTAGAACTACTCCCATAACTTTGTCCAATTTTTTCCTCGGTGTTCTATCACCACCAAAGTCTTTGGATCTAGCCTCCCCAATAAAGATCCGATAATTGGGTGGGACATCATGACTCAAATTGCTCAACTCCGCATCATCCCTGGAAAAGGTCTTTGGTATAGAGAAAAATTCTCTGAGTTTGTCAATATTCAGAGACTCTTTTCCATCCACATGAGTCTACTAGATCCGATCATGCAAAAGTTACTTGCATCATGTGCAGAATCCCATTCTGAGTTTGCTCAAAAGTGTTCTCATCCTTTATGGGAAAATCCAGACTTCTTTGTCCGTCTTCCTTTCAAAAAGAATGAGGATATCAATCCAACCAAGGCGAGCCATTCAGGAATGAACCCAGATCACTTGATTCTAGCTCAGAGGGAATGCTCAGAGCTCCTTCAGCAAGGACTTATTGAACTCTCCAACTCCCAATGGGCTTGTGAAGCCTTTTATGTCAATAAACGTGCTGAGCAGACCAGAGGAAAAATGAGATTGGTAATCAACTATCAACCTCTCAATCTTTTTCTCCAAGATGACAAATTTCCTTTACCTTCAAGAGATTCTCTCTTTGCTGGCCTTACCAAGGCCCACATCTATTCCAAATTTGATCTCAAAGCGGGATTTTGGCAATTGGGCATTCATCGATGACGGACCCAAAACAGGGTTCGTATCCCAAACCAGCATTTCCAATGGAAAGTCCTTCCTTTTGGTTTAAAAGTTGCCCCATCCCTTTTCCAAAAGGCCATGTGCCGAATATTCCAGCCAATCTGTCAAGTGCTGCGGTTTACATTGATGATATTACGCTCTATAGCTCGATGAACAGTCACACCGCCAACTCCTTGAACAATTTGCAGAAATTGTAAGAAAGCATGGCATTATACTTTCACAAAGGAAAATGAATATTGCCCAGAAAATTGAATTTCTTGGTATGCACCTTAACAAAGGTACATACTACCCAGGGCCTCACATTGCACAGGAGTTATTGAAGTTTCCTGAAGAAAACTTCACCACAAAGCAAGTTCAGCAATTTCTTGGGATAATTAATTATCTCAGAGATTTTGTTCCAAATATTGCAAAGTCTTTGATTCCACTCGGTCAATGCTAAAGAAGCATCCCCTACCCCGGGGGAAAATCTCAAACCAAAGCGGTTGCCGAGCTTAAGGAGATCATGCAGAATCTCCCACCTTTACAAATACCATCAATTGGAAAAAGAATTCTTCAAGCGACGCCGATTGACGAATACCGGGCAGCCATCCTATTTGAAGAAATTGATGGTAAGAGACATCTTTGTGCTCACAAAAGTGGAAAATTTTCTCGCTGAAATGCATTATCATTCCACTTTCAAAGAGATCCTAGCAGTTAAAAACGGGATCAAAAAATTTGAATTTCATCTCATTGGTCATCATTTTCTAGTAGAACTAGATATGGCATCTTTTCCACAAATGACCAAATTCAAACAGAAGCAAATCCCAAATTCTCAGTTGTTTCGATGGGCTGAATGGTTTTCGAAATATTCTTTTGAAACCAAACACATCCTGGAAAGAAAAATGTACTTGCTGACTTTTTGTCAAGACCAAGAATACCGGCGGAGATTAACATGTACATCAAAAGACCTGCCTTCCATATGTTGAATTATGGAAAGAAATACAGGATCGAAAAGATCAAAGATTCCCTCAGCTGGAAGTATCCCCAGGAAATTATTGAAGAAATCCAGCAAGATCGCCTCAATGAAAATATGGATAGCCTCATGTGGCAATGCCATACTGAGCTATTTCGATCCAATGGAGGCTCCATTCTCTGTCCTTTTGGGTTAAACACAAATTACCCATTCATCCATCCTCTCATCTGGAAGGAAGATGATTTCCCTGATCAACTCAAGAAGTTATTATGGTACTTAACCAACAAGTACCTGATAGCCATGGAAATCCCAACCAGAAGATTCATTGCCAACCTCACAAGAATTTTTCTACTTGGCAAAGGTAATGTTGAAAAAAAAAGCGACAAAAATCTCTTAGACTTTCTAAATTGGTTTTATCCCCCAACATGGTGGAAACAACTTTTAGAGAAAGAACTAAGACCTTTGACACCAAATCTCAAGTCCATACCATCCTATTTTTTAAACGTCCATGGCACTTTTTCAGAAATAATGGTACCATAATTAATGAACCACAAGACATAGGAACCACTTCCTATAAACCTCATTTGGACAGAAGAGAAGCACGAATTCATCAATCCTACCCAGGATCTGTTCAATGTTGTGAATACCAGGACCGAGAACTCCAAAGGATTCTTTGTCAAGAAAACAAGATAATCCCTCAAGAAATCTGGAATCATGATGTCCCTTCCATGTGGGATCATTATGAACTTGCACCAGAAGCACAGGAAGCACTCAACGACTTCACACAAGCTGCATCATCCCAAGAACGAGGAAATGACAGAATGCGATCACATTGTCCAATCAACACAGGACCCCTATGCTACATGGGGAGGTCCCCTCTCCCAGGACCCCAACACTCCAGGATCTTCATCATCCTTCTACAAACATCCGGACAACTGGCCTCAACCAAGCAGGCCAAGCATGTCCCAGCCATGTATCCGTCTAGGAGATGACGACACAAATTGGGAAGAAGAAGAAGCATCCTCGTCAAGACAGATTCTCTCACCAGCAGAGCTTGAAGCCCTTGCACAAAAATATGAAGAACACCTCTTCATGACAGGCTACAGCTCAGATGAAGACTCACACAACAGCTACAACGCCGAGACGGACATGACCGTTAAAATCATTGTCCGTACAAAGTTACGTAGCAAAGCACCGCATTCACTTTTACTGTTCACTAGGCTAGGGAAAGTATTCACGCATGTGTCTGTTCATAAGCGTGCGAATAATTCCCTCCCGGAATTTTCCGGAGCCTCATTCTTTTCCTGGACCTTTGTCTTTTGGTCCTTGTCCGCTTGTGTCTTCATTTGCCTATTTAAGGCAAGGAGTCTACGTAATGTGCTGCATATAGAGTTTCGGAAGTAAAGTGGGTGTTTGAGTGAAAAACCTCTCATGGCTTTCTAAACTCCTCTCTTCTTCTCTAGCCTGGTAGGATCCGCCAAGAAATGCAGCTCGGGTATGTTAGAAACATTTCCATCCTGGCATCTTTTGAGTGTCTCTAGGCTCTGAACTAAATTTCTGAGTGGTTTTCTGCTAAAAGGCTGTCCCTGAAGGGCTTGAACGATGAGGTTCGCCCACTGTGGGATGCATACTTGCAGGAAATTTGCTTGGTTTTCCCTGGTTCTAGGTCTAGATCCCCTCATCATGTAATAGTAGAGGATAGCTGCTCTCAGACTATTAAAGATAATAGTACGATGAAAGATTACTGTGTCTTTGTCTTTGTCTATATGGACAATTATGGTACAGACAATTGTGGAATCTCCTATATCATAGACTAAACTTGTTGAGATTCAAGGTACTATTATTGATATAGTTTATTTCAAACCTTTCAAGTGTAGAATGAAGTGGTTGTATTAGGAGATTTGTGAGGGAAAGACGATCAGTTATACCATCAGACTATATAGTCTTTTTTGAGAGCATGATTACAATATCCACTACATGGTTGATTTAGCAACATATATATAAATGTCGTTTCTTGTTCTTAGTCAAGTATGTGATTAGATGCCATAAAGTCTTCACTCTGAAAGAAGGGTGGATAGTTTATAGTGAAGAAATAATTTTTTTTTCTAGTATCTTTTAAAATTCTTTCAAAGTGAACGTGGCATTAATAGCTTTTTTTGATAGAAACTTATACCAAATAGATACAAAATCTATATAGTGCAATCGGAAGATTTTGCAGCAGATGATTCAAGTAAACTCGTGTATAGACTAAAAAGTCTTATTCATAGTTTTAAATAAGTTTCCAAACAATATTATTATAATTTCATAGTGTTATTATTTTGTTCAATTGGGAACAAAGTAATTCAATATACTGCAAGGTCAGTGGGAGGAAATTTATATTTTTCATACTCTATGTACATGATATTTTGCTCACAAGTAGTGACCTTGAGACATCTTTTATCCTTTGTATTGAGGTCCGTAAGGATTGTTTTTGCCATATTATATTAGATTTTCTCGGATGACATTTGCTGATCGTATTTTGGAATTATTCAATATACCTCATTGCAAGCCAGGAATTGCTCTTGTTGTTAAGGGTGATGGACTCAATCTATCACATTGTCCTTATTTAGATATTGAGAAAATCTAATTAAAAGATGTACCTTGTGTTAGTGCACTTAAAAGTATAATATATGCTCAAATTTGCACTAGATTAAATATCGTCTTAGTGACGAGACTTCTAGGCAAATATTAGTCAAATTTAGGACGCGATCACTAGGTTGCTGCCAAGAAGGTTTTGAGGTACTTAAAGAGGATATGAGATTATATGCTGATTTACAGACATGTTCAGTTTTTGCAGTTAGTAAGGTATTTAGATGTAAACTTTGCTGGCTGGTATGATGACATGAGATCATTAATAGAATACATATTTATGTTAGTAGGAAATGCAGTAAATAAAGTTTTATATCATATTCTACTATGGAAGTAGAGTTTGTGACATTCTTTTAAACTGTTACTTGGGCTATTAGGCTCAGAAACCTCATTAAGGAGTTGACCGTTTTTAATTTTATGAATTGACCCATACGGTTGTATTGAGATAATAAATTTGTAGTATTTTATTAACTACAAAGGTCTTAAGGGGTCTAAATATTTGGCAATCAAATTTTTGACTATAAAGAAACGGTACAGAAATGTGACGTTATAATATAGCTTATTTTCATAGATGATGTGGTTGCAGATCCATTAACTAAAGGACTTCGCTCTTCTATTCTTGAATGACATGTCATTAATATGAGCTTAAGAGCATCATGAGATGCTGTTATTTAGTAGGAGTTATTTTGGTTTTACTCTGATAAAGTTCACATTTGTGTTCGTTACACTTAGTAACGGTTTGATATGTATCAACTTTTGCATTCAATAAAATATTTTGAATGTGTTGTTATTATGTTGAATACATATTGATAAAGTCTCAAGGTATTGTATAAACCTTGAGTGAAGGCTAGGGGCATCCGGTTATTAGCCTTGTGCATATGCCTTATTATTCATAAAGAAAGGTTAACCGTAAGGACAAGGCATATGTGGGTTCATTGGAACCATAAAGACATTCTCTAGTGGCACAAGTTTTTTGTGATGCTTAAGGTAAGAGAATGGACATTCTCTAGTGGCACAAGTTTTTGTGACGCTTAAGATAAGAGAATGGTGACTGACAAATGGGATCTCTCTCTGAGAGATATTAATCATTTGACACACTACCATATTGAATCCATATCAATAAAGTTGAAAGCACTCGTGACCGTGGAAGGCTCTGTGTGTATACATGCAGTTACCGCCATGATTCGGTGTTTGAGACTTTATGGGATAAGATTGACTATTAAGAATTATCTCTAGACCAAAGTGCGCACATACATTACGATTTCAATTAATATAGTCCAAGTGGGAGAATGTAAGAGTTTTCCTAATGTGGACTACATTAATTGATATTGTAATTTACCGTTTAACGGTTATCATTTTACGGGGTTTGGTCTAAGGTGAAATATAATGTTTCTTAATTAGTCTAATATGGGACTAGTTAGTGTGGGCTGAGTTGAGCTTGGCCTGTAATGAGGGGGCCTAGCTGAAAACTCTTTAAATAAGTGCTCAAGTCTCTCCTCTAACCCTAATTCTCACATGTATCCTCACCTAAGGAGTGTTTATCTAACGCTAAACATGAGGGGGCCGCCTCATTGAGCCAGTGATGCAATAGAGGAGAATGACTTGCGCGTGGAACATTAGTTTTTCCGCTTCAAGAACGATGGATCCCAAAATAGGTGCGTTAATCTTTCTACTCAATTATGCATGTTCTTGTTTTGGTTATTGAGATCTTGGGATTGCGCAATTTGCATCCTACAAAGCATTTATTTTTTTTTAAATTTGATCCTCGCCCCCCTCTGTCCGTTTGCAAACGACTTCTATAAGTGAGGGACTAAGGCTTTTTCAGAATATTTTATTTCCTTTTTTTGCCAGATTCAAACTTCCTTTGTCAACATGTATTAATATCACTTTTGCTCGCTTGTAACCTCCCGAATATATATTTTCGAAATATGTACCCCTACATGTAATATTTTTTTTTTTATTTTTTATTTTCCACATCTCTTCTTGCCTTGTTTGATTTCCCCTTTCTACATTGGACTGTGTAAAAAATGAATATTCTCCACCCATATTGCCAAAAATTCAAGATAGTAATAGAATTTTTCCAAATTCCATGCAAAAACGAGCTCGCAATATATCTTTCTTATGATAGCCCTTATTGAGGATACCCATCATATCATCTAATATTGAAAGAATAAAACAAATCATTTCTGAAATATGCCTATCTTTCAACTCATAAAATTAAAGCTCATTCGTCATCAATCCAAAGCAAATGCAATAAAAAAAATGCTCCTAAAACTATATGTTATGAAATTAAATTCTAATGTTTTTTTTACAAATTAAAATTACCCCATAATTTTCTATACAACAAATGAATGACTGGATCACCCAAAATTTAGGTGTCAACATTTAGCTTAGATTAAGTTGCGTCTATTCTACCATGTTGATAGCCTACTGGCTGAATTCTAGTAAATGATCAACAAGAGATTACAATAATAAATGATTACACTCTGTTTATAATAGGCCACTCTATCTCACTTAGACACTCTTTTTGTACTTCTCTCAAGATCACAAAATTAAAGCCTGCGATAGACAAAGCGTATGGTAGAAGTTCAATCAAACATTAGAATTCTAGATTTTGGACTCATCTTTTATTTGCTCCTTGGCACTTTAGTCTCCTTATATATGCCTCCACTTCCAAACTAACCGTTAGACATCTCTATAGGATTTTCTTCCAATCTACTAGTTGAATAGATATGCATCAAAAAAATTGAGTGACCATTAAGTAACAAAATATGAATCTCCTCCACTTAATTCTTGCTGCCCATATAACCAGAGTCTTGGTTTTCATAAATAAAGCTTCTCCATATAGAAAGAATTTGTCTTGAGATTGAATTATCAACCAAATAAGATGTTTTGCTTAACAAAATTGGCTTGAAAAATAATCTTTAAGATTAAGTCAATCAAATCTTTCTAAGTGTGAAATCCAAGCCTATATATATACTAGTGTCACGTTCTGAACTTGCGTCTCATTTTGAATTTGTGTCACGTTGTTAGCTTGTATTAGAATGGGAACATAAGTAGTTCTCTAAATCTGAAGTTTTTTCATCTTCATTGTAAAGTCCAAACCTCAATCGCCTAAAGTAAATTCTACAATCTGGACATAAATCTGAACACGATTAAGATTGCTATAGGCTTCTCTTTCACGATTATTTCCTTGAATCAACATACTTCAAGACATTTATTGACTTATTGAATATGACACTCATGGAAAGTTTGTCAACATCAAAATTTATTAGGAAGTTTTTTCAATATGTTATTGTTCAACTTGGAAACAGACTGCCACAATCCTACATCATTGTGTGCCCATTTTCTTCATGTACTTGGGTTGGCGACGTTTCTTCCTCCCCCTGAGGTTCATTCCAGCTAGCCCTAGAAGAGGGGAAGAGAGGTTTGATTCTCATGCACTAGTCACTGAGCAAACAGAAAAGTATTTTCATTGAAAACAACATCACGAGATACCAATAATTATTCAATTTCCCAAATAAAAAACTTTTCAACCCTTCATTCCGTGTGGATATCTAAAAAATACACACTTTCATATCCTTCCTTCAAATTGCCCTTTGCCCTTTGATGGTTTGTGAGCATAGCACAATGTACCGAAAGCTCACAAATGACTTCTCAAACAAAAGATTGAAAGGTGTTTTTCCGAATAGTAATAGAGTCGGAGTATAATTGATTAAATAAGCAGCGGTTTATGTGCATTCTTTCCAAAATCGAATTGGTAAATTCGCTTGAAAATGAAGTGCTTGTGCTACTTGAGAATATGTCGATAGTTTCTTTCAACTCACCCATTTTGCTTTGCCGTGTAAGTACATGAGGTCTGATGCATGACTCCACTTCTTTTAAAAAAATATACCAAGAAAGAAATTCACGGATATTATCATTTCAAATTATTTATACTACTTGACCAAATTGGATTTTTATCGTATAATAAAAGTTCACGAAAACTTTATACATCTCTGATTTTTGTCTTCATCAAATAGACTCAAATTTCTTAACAATAGTTAAAAAGTAATATGCACCCTATAGATAGAGACGCCGTCTTATACGGGCCCCAAAAAATCACAATGCAAAAAATAAAAAATTCCATCAGCTTTATTATTACTTAAAGAAAATGAAAATCAAGTTTGTCTCGCACAACATGCATCTACAAACCAACTCCTTCATTTATCTCAAGTCCATTCTTCAAATTCAAAGCTTGCGATGATAGGTGTCCCAATCGTCGATGCCATATGTCAATATTCTGCCCCTTGGCTGGAAAAGCTGAATGAGTGCCTATACGTCCAATATAATAAACCCTTTCTTGAAAATTACCCACTTTAATCAACTCTTCAAGGCTAGGACCTGTATGACACATCGAGAAGAGAAGAGTGTCACTGAGCATTGCAAATTCGAACTCAACTTTCCAACAGAAATAAGGTTGCACTTATAGTTTGGGACATACAACACATCATACAAAATAAAATCAGGGCTTAAGTAGCCATCACCTCTTTTGGTAGAGAAAGTCAATTTTTATCTCAAGTTTGTATACGATATGCCTCCATTATGTTCCTTGGTTGATTCAGAAGCAAATTTTGCCCTGTCATATGTTTGGAGGCTCCTCTATCGATAATCCAATTTGTGGAAATATCACTGGGCCAATAGAGCTTACTTGAGAGTTGTTCGATAGAAGTGGGCAGTTTCATTGCCACGAGCAAACTAACCAAATGCTGATATTGATCATTGCTTATTGTTGTTGTGGTCTCAGTCTTCTTTGGACCTCCTCGATTCTATATGCAATAGTACCGAAACCACCGCTGCTAGTTTGTGCGGAGCGTACGGCCGCCGTTGGAGTATTACCTTTGCGTGCCTTACCACCTTGCTTATAATGGACAATTGGACCAGTACAAAATCAATGATATTGCACGTGTAATTTTTAAAGAAACAAATCCAACGGCATCGTTCAAGAAAAGGAAATCCATGGGGTAATTGACTACAACTAGATGGTCCGGTACTGCTCCAAAATAAAACAAATGACAGAAAAGTCATAGACAAATAATATTAGATAATAATATTAGATATCTAACACTTCAGTAAGACAGATGGAGTGGACTTTCAATTTTTCCAATTTTTTTATCGAAAAGTTGGCCATGAACTTGATTTTTCAGTGGAGTCGTTTCGTTATCTTGATACGGTTATCTCTCTTCATGAAAAGCTTTCGGTCAGAGAGTTATCGCATCCTACTGTCATTTCACAACCTACTCATATGCTTTAAAATTTTTCGCCGAAAAATCTACACTTCTTAATATTAATTGGCTCCCAAAACCGTTGTCATTGGATATCACATCGTGTCCTCGCAATCATTCTTTGGAATCAAATTGAATTTTGGTGATTAATATTTTCAGGTTTTTTTTTTTAAACTTACTTTTAGCACAAAAAATTTATTTATGGGAATCAAATCCTAACTATTAGAATTAATGGTTCAAATTGCACCGTCACTCATAGCAATTGACGGTGCCGTTATGCAAGCACTACTCTTTAATAATCTACCCATATTCTCACTATCAATTAACATATATTCATATATATCTTTTTTTCAGCCATCCCTCAAACGCCTATCTACTTCTTTTAAAATAACAAAGAAATTATTATAGTTAAAGAAACAAATTTGTCTCAAAGCTTCAGATCTTCTGAGGTCTCTAGCCTCGAGCGACCCAACAACGGGGGCGGCAACCATCACCCATGGTCTCGCTACCTTTTCACAAGGTGAGAGACAGACGGAGCGCTTTCGGCAATTGCAAAGAGGAGGCCTCGTGCGACAGCAGCAGAGAACGAGCAGCGTGCTTGATGGTGGCGGAGGTTATGAGAGAGAGAGAGAGAGAGAGAGATTGGCTCGAGGTTTTTTTGAGTATATTCCTCTAATATCGTGTGGCATTTTGGTGGTAATTGAATCTGAAAGGATTTCTATCCTTTCCCCACACGAATAGAGGCTTCAAAGTATAGCTCTCTGCCTTTCTTCTCTCTTTCTTTTTTCTCCACAAAACGAACTACTTCTTCGATAGGCGCGTGAAGGTCCACGAATTCAAATGGGAAAAACGATCCACGATATGGTTTCCTCCCTCTTTTACGTTCCTTCTTTCTTTATTCTGTTCCAGTACTTTCTTCCACGCTGTGGCGGGGAAGGTTGTCTTTTCAACCGAATCCCTGGGCTACATACTAAATTTAATATTGTTTCCCCAAGTTACTGCGGACGTAAATTAAGACATGTAAACTTAACCAGCCCGTGCATCACGTGGGTACATAAACTAGTACCTGTTAGGTAAGGACTCAAAATAAACATATATGGAAAACCTACCCAAAGAAGAAACGGCAAGAGATGTCACCTAATTTGTTTTAATAACTAATCAATGTTTTTCATATGATTTGGTCGATGTAGTTTAGTAGGAAAATTCTTACTACTTCTAGCATTACTCAGCCATCACAACTAGGAAAAGCATAATTAGATTCTACCAACAATTCAAAGTTAAATTGTAGGGAAAAAATTTTAAAAGCATAATAAGGACGTGACAGGCATGCTCTACGGTTCTACTATTTATCCACTTCAAATCTTATCACAACTAATTAGAAAGGTGTAAGACTTGCAAAATTCACCCTTTTACTCCTTGTAAGATTTTACTAGAACAATGTTTTTATTTTATTTTATTGCAGGGGTTGTAATATGTGAAAAGTCAAAGATATTGCACATGATATAGTAACGTAATACAGGAAAAGTACCAAAAAATTCCTAAATCTATTGCATTTATACCAATTTAGTCTTAGACATTTTAATTAGACTATTTTAGTTCTAAACATTTTGACATCGGTACCAATTTAATCATAAACTTTTTAATTTGACTAATTTAGTCTTAAATCTTTTCATATTTGTATTAATTTAGTTTATCTAGTTAATTTTGACCAGTTGACGCTGACTTGGACATCAGCTGGTGCCTAAATGCTAACACGGTAATCTTTAAATAATTTTTAAATTTTTTGAAATTTTTATTAATTTTTTGTTCTTTTTCTTTTCTTTTCCTTCTTCTTCCTCCTTAGACTTTCCTCACAGTGGTTGGCGAGACGAGGGCTGCGAAGCCCTCACCAATCGCCGGCAAAGGTTGCAACCCTTGCCTGGCCTCACCTAGGGTTGCAAGCAAGGCGACTTCACCAAGATCTGGGTGAGGCCAACCTTGCCCTAGTCGCCTCGCCCAAATCTGGGGGAAGCCACCTTACCCGTAGCCTTAGGCGAGGGTCGCGACCCTCGTCGGCAGTTGGCGAGGGCTTTGCATCCCTCGCCCAATGGCGGGTGAGCTACGCCGGAGGTTCACCGACCACTACGAAGAAAGTCCAAGAAGGAGGAAGAAGAAGGAAAATAAAAGGAAAAAGAAAAGAAAACAGAAAAAAATTATTTAAAAATTGACACGTCATCGTTTGACCACTGGTTAGTGTCTACATCAGCACTCGCTAGCCAAAATTGGTTGGATGGATTAAATTTGTATCAATATAAAAATGTTTAAGACTAAATTAGTCTAATTGAAATAGAGATCGACTTTGGGGAGTTAGCATGTGCATTTTGACGTTCTATCATTGTTTTTTTTAATCTTGCGGAATCAATTACTATAGAGTATAAATCCCATCGTGTCAGCTAAAAAGAATTAAGGACCACAATCTTCTCACTAGAAAATAGAAGGATGATGCATTCATAGAAACACAAGTACTTTCTTATAGTTTTAATATTGCGATTAATTAAACACCACATCAATCATGACTCTATTTTACTCGCACAAATCTGGACCTCATCACATTGAGGCCTGCCTGAGGCCAACCATACATTGGCCACAGTAATTATTGTTGCCATAGTCGTAAACCCAAATCATTATCAAAGCTTTAACCCTGAACCCTGCATATTCTCTTGCATGACACGATCAATTCTCTCCCCCATCTCGATACTCATGTGATTCAGCCAATCTCCGACCTCGCCTTTCCTGAAGAACCACTCGGTCTCCACTTCAGTCGACAACTTCCCGCTCTTGTTCACCTCCAACGCGCTCAAACTATCGAAGCTGCACATCCGTAGTATTCCATCCACGGTGCCGTCCATCAGCTCTTGTTTGCCTAACGGACACCCCAAGAAGTCGGCGAGTCTCTTGACGTGAACATGTGGATCCTCTTTCATCTCCTCATACCTCAAGAAGAACACCCTCTCGGGCATCTCGGAGCTTGCCTTGTAGTACCCCTGCACGTGGTCCCAGTAGGGTCCAAACGGGTATGCGCCTCGGCAGAAAGCATCGAGGCACTCTCCGAGTGGCATCTCACCTGTTGCTTTGGACCTCATCTTGTTGGCGAAGTGCCAGAATGAGACGAAGGTGTCCTTAGGGTTCCTGCACAGGTACACTAACTTGCACCCAGAGTCCTTGACTGACGTCGGGATCAAATGGTAGGGCAAGTGGGAGGCAAAGAGCCTTGGGGACGCGAAGGAGGCAAGGTTGGGGATCTCTTGCCCGAAGTAGAGCCCGTTCTCTAAGAAGGGCACGAGGTTGTGAGGGCTTTGGGTGAGGAGAGAATGGTGTTGCATCGAGCCTGAGAACTCAGTCCGGTTCAAGAGACAGAAGAGGATGGCCTTCAACCAAGTGGTCCCAGACTTGGGGGCAGTGATGAGGAGGACGTCGGTGTCGTGGGCTTGGAAGTGGTCTTGGCAAGCAAGGAGGCCGCTCAAGACCTTTGGGGGAAACCAGAAGCCTTGGTACTGGTAGATAGAGGTGGTGATCCAGCCCTTTTCGCGAGGAAGCAAGGGAAGGAGGTCTCGGCATTTTTGGGAGATGTCATCTTCTTGCAAGTACTTTGCTTGGTGAGGTTGAGAGGGTGTCATGGCGGAGGAAGAGAGGGAGAATTAAAGAGTGAAGGGTTGTTATAGCTACTTAGGGCTCGATGAAGGGGAAGAAAGGTGGTTAGCTTAGGGTTTCAGTGACGACCTTAAATAGAGAGGCTTATTGCATTAGAAGATTCATATAGCTGGTCTATTGTTGCTCCTGAATTAAGTTAGAAATCCTTCGAAAAGGCTTGAGGTAACGCTCTTTCTTTGTGTTTTTTTTTTCCCACATGTACAGTTGTTTTATGCTATATTCACCGTGTACAGATGCCTAATTCGGTCAAATTGATCTTTTTTGATACACAACATTAAGATATCTAATATAATCTTTTTGTAAAAAGACGTTGAATATACTTTCGCTACTCCTCGCATCATCTGCAACTTCTGTATTACTAATACACAAATAAATCTCTCCCGCTTTAAATTCTTCAGTGCGTCCTATTTATTTGAACTTACCACATCGATCACTTCTATATGTATATGATATCCTAGCATCACTCATAAATATATATATATCAGGTAATATGACTGCTAGGACGATGCATTGGTCAGCATGCAACGAGTACAAGAAATCTAAATTAAACTCCTACTTAACGTGAACACGACAAAAGTGGACGGGGTAGGTTATTTGAATGAATCTTCTTACGGCAAAAACATTTTAGAAAACATGAGGTTAATACTTGATATCAGAAATCAATAAAAAGTGTTCATTGGTTTTTGAAAATTTTCGACATGCTTGCTGAAAACTAATAAGGAAGGTTACAGTGTGTAATATTGCGACAGTGTCAACGTTCTATGCATATTGCAAACCCCTATAATCTACAGATGTTCAGAGATGTTGCAGTCGTCATTGTCTTTTGAGAATAGATTAAAATAAAGCATATGAACGAATACATGTCTTTTTTCTACCTGTTCAAAATCAAATACTCGTATTAATGTACTTTATAAATTTATAATCACCAACTAAAATAATCTAAGCTAACCATGTTAGGTCGGCAAGTCTATCCGACACTGGCCTTAAATCTTCTGTAACTAAGATCTCCATCTCAACCAGCAAAGACTAAAAATGCTGAAATTTGTAGTCATGACTTTCTCTAGTGCATGACAATCAAGTATCTTTCAGTGGTGACGTTAGATACAGGGGCTTGTTGCGTGAGAAGATTCATTGCTGGATCCATTATTGGTCTGGAAATGAAAATTATCTAAAAAGTTTTAAACTTATTGAACTTTTATCAAATTAGTTCTAAACATTTCAATATGGCCAATTCAGTCCTAAATCTTTTCACATTTTGCCAATTGAATTCATTCGACCAATTTTAGCTGAAATTCACTGGCGTGGACATCGGCTATCTTATGTCGCATTGCTGGTACTGATATGGACAATTTTTTATGACATTTAATTTTTTTGAAATTTTTATCTATTTTTTTCTGATTTTCCTTTTTCTTTTTGCCTTTCTTTTTCTTTTTGCTGATGGCCAGCCACCGACCACAAGTGATGGTTGGGTGGGTTGGCCTCACCCAGGCTAGGTAGTAAGTGATGCACGACCTTGGCTTGGGTGAGGGTCGACCTCTCCAGATCTGGCTTGGACAAAGCTGACCCTCGCTGATCTCATGTGAGTGAGGGTAAGCTCGCTCGCCCAGCCTCGCATGTGGCAAGTGAGGCCAGCTGGCCCGGCCACTTGCAAAAGAAAGATGAAAGAGAAAAAAGAATTAAGTAATAAAAATTCAATAATATTAAAATATTATTAAATTTTGTCTATATTAACACCAGTTATGCTATGTGACAAGATAAGCTCAATTGGTAAAAAGTTAAAAGATCATGACTGAATTGAGAAAATTGAAATATCTATAATTGAATTGAAAAAAGTGTAATAGATTTATGACTTGTTTTTTACACTTTTCTCTAGAATAATGTTAGAAATCCAAAAAGGATTTAGCTAACTCCTTGTTTAAGCATATACAGGCCGTAAATAGACACTGACGCATCGCGATCACATGATTGAAACAGGAAAGCCCATGCTCAAAAAAGTCAAGGAAGCATTACTTATCAATAAAAGTAGTATTATCATGGTGAAAAAGGAGATCCACATTAACAAAATTGGGACCAATCCAGGTGCGTGCACGTGAGTTTTACCGCGTGAACTTGTACATTCGTAATTATCATGGACGAAACTCATTGATGGCGAGGTTGGTAAATTTTATAAAATAAAAAAAGGGGTTCAAACAAACTACACAGTTTTATCGAAGCACTCGACGGAGCCGAAAACAAGATGAGCAATTGAAAAGAAATGACTTCTTCAGCATGCTTTGTAGCCACTGGTAGGGGTATTCATCAAAAATTTGAAAATCGATAAAAAGAGCCAAGGCAAACCAAGATCATAACAATGTAGCGGTTTGATTCTGCTTAAGGATTTTTTTTTGTTATTTATTTAGTTTTGGTCTATAATTTTGGAAACTGATAAAATCGAACCAAACTGAAAAATTTAATAATTAATTATTAGCCTTCTTACTAATAAAATTTGTTATTAAACCTAACGAAATAAGTTCGTTTCTAAGACTCTTCTATACTATTAAATGAAAGATTCTACTTTTTTATTGGCCATAATTGACTGGTTTCTAATCTCAAATAATACCTGCAAAAGAGCTTTTCGTGATCTTTTGAGAACTTACTTTTAATTAAACAAAATCTTTCAATGCTATCGACAATTGGCTTGATTGAATTGTGACTATATTTCTTTTTCCCAAGAACGAGTAAAATTAAGTGCTCATATTGTTTATTTCATTGCAGGCTTAGACAGCCCAAGTATGTATTAAAATTCTTATTTGGAAATTGGCTTGATGGTAACAGTGTGACAGGGAACCAACTCGATAACAAACCAAAGTTATTGGTTTGAGTTGAGTCGTAATCTTATGTATTTATAGTGTGGGTTCGGCTTTGGGTTTGGGTTGTGATTTTTCCAAAACTGAACTTAGTTGAAAATACCTCCAAGCCAAACTAATGACACCCTTACTTGCTCGAGGGGGCGGCTTGACCCTATCTGGTGACTAGCAAGATGGTTGTGTAACCCGGGCTGGAGGCCGATGCGGGTGAACTCACCTCATTTTGGCCTACGCTATAAGGGGACTCTTAGAGTCTATTTGGTAATTGACTAACTTTTGGCTATTTCAGTTATTTTGATTCCTCAAAAAAAAAAAAAATCCATTTGGTAATAGCAACTAATTTTTCTCCCTTTAGGAATAAATTTGAAACACAATCAAGAAGTAAAAATAAGTTATATCTTTATTCCCAAGGACAATTATAGAATCAAGCCATTTTCTTCCTTTCTTTTCTTTTCTTTTTCTTCCTCCTCTAAGGGTGCGCATGACAACGCTTCTTGGCTGGGGAAGAGTTTATTTTTTTTTTTTTTTCCAGAAATAGTTCTTTTCTAGTTCTATTCCGAAGAACAATTTCTGAGTAAAAGAACGCGCTTGGTAACTACACAAAATTTCTACTCTTGGAATTGAAAAAGAATAGAAATGCATTTGGTAACGCAACCGTTTCTTTTTTGTATTTATTCGTTTTTTATTCTTGCTCACGGATCGCCGACTGCCAACCGCTCATCGTCGGCCGCCGCCGCCGCCCGTCGCCGGCCGCCCGCCGCCGTTGCATGACCGCCGACCGTCACCGCCGACCGCCGCCGCACAGCCTATCGGCCGTGGGAGGTGGTGGCTGATGGGCTATGCGGCGGCGGCGGTCGGGCGGTGACGGTTGGTGGCCGGCGATCGTGCGACGGTGGTGGGCGGCCGGCGACGGAGGGCGGCGGCGGAGACGGGCCGGGCGATCGACGACGGGCGGCGGCGGGCGGCGGGCCAACGGCGGCGGGCGGGCGATTAGCGGCCTTGCCGGCGCCGCCGTCGGTCGAGTGGCTCTGGGTGGCCGCGGCAAGAGAGAAGAATAAAAGAAAAAAAAAATTGACTTATTTCTAGAAATTGTTCCCAGGAACAAGAAGTAATTTTTTTGTTTCTCGTTTTGTTCCAAATCTATTCTCGGGCTAACTTTCTATTCCGGGGAATAGAAAAACAACAAGCGTTACCAAACGAGTTTATGTTCTTTTTTTTTGTTTCGGGGAACAAAAGAACAGAAATTCTAAGAAATAGAAATGTTACCATGCGCAGCCTAACTGGTCGTTGAGGTCGGCTATAGCTAGTGACTAGCCATAAACAAGGTTCAACGACCTCACCAGAGCTTCCTCGTGGTTGGGTGAGGCTCGACCTCACCAGGCTGGCGAGGCTTCCCCAAGAGCTGGCGACTGACTAGAGGAGGAAAAAGAGGGGAAGGAAAAAAGAAAAGAAAAGATAGAAAAAAAATCTCATAAAATTATTTAAATTAAAAGAAATTGTAAGTCACAAAAAAATTTTAGGGTCGTATCAAACACATTCTTATTCTTTTTTTTATTCCAGGAATAAAATTTTTATATCGTTACTAAATGCCTTCAAATGCTTAGAAATTTGTCCAATGAACAGAATAAAAAAAATTATTTTTGAACAGTAATTATTCTTAGGAACAAAAGTGTTACCAAATAGGCCTTTACTAGCAAATTATTGCTTTTGGAAGAATGCACGCACTAAAGAGACCGCACATGCTTAGTTTTTGTATGTTATTTATGTTGCAATTGGCAACACGGTGGAAGTGGACCGTAACTTTGCATTTATATCAGAAGCTATAGAAATTGATAGAAATAAATTGAGGAACAATAAAAGGACACAAGAAATTTATGTGGTTTGATCTGAATGTCGGAACTTATGTCCATGGGTGAGTCAGCAAATAATCCACTCGTAAATTGGAGAATTACAATGTTACAAACACTCACATACTCGACTTGTTTCCTAGCTCTAGTATATATATATCCAATACCTACAATGTTTAACAACTCAACTTGATATACCTAACTCACGCATAGATCGATCAGAGCCTTCGCCCCTCATCCCTTGAGTTCTTACTTTTCTCTCTTCACGGCCTTTTTTCATCTTCAGAGGTCCTCTCCTTTGGTAGGAGGAAGAGGAGCAAACAAGACACAAATCGGGGCTTGTCAATGTGAGGACGGTATCCACAAAGGATGACAATAGAGAAGATGACATTCGACGCCCACCAATTTCTATGGGCATGCATGTCCTAGGAAGCATTGATACTATCTGAAAGATTTCGTGTCGTGTCAAACATTTCGACACTTTTTATACTCTTCGATACTTGATCAACATGTGTCAGAAATCAACTCTCCCAACACGTGAGTCCGAAATTCTAACATACAAGTTCGGAATTCCGACACGTGATTTCAATAAGCATGGGATCAATTTTAAAAAATTTCAATAAATGATGGGTCAAAATGTATATATGTAAAAAATAAAAATAATAAATGGAAAAAGAATAAAAATCTAGTTTTCTATTTTTTTCTGACTCTCACTTCTCATGACACACAATTTACCCTCGAAGTTTTTTTTTCTTCCGACACGCTCTGACATGCGAGTCCAGAATGTGGATTAATTGTTTTTTTTTTCCTTCAAGTTTCATGGATTATTGGAATTAAATTAAATTTATCAAATTGAAACAATAAATGATATTAAAAAATGATAAATTTATGTCTTTAGTATAAATTCATTCTGAACTCTTTTTAAATAATTTATTTATGAATTTGAATCAAATTAATTTGATTAAAATAATCATATAAAAAATATACACTTAATATAATATGTCTAACGTATCAGAATTCTATATTCTTTAAGAAATGATATTTCGACGTATCGTGTTGTGTCGTGTCACATGTCATGTATCAGTGCTCATGTGATGTGCATGCATCAAAAAGGGAGAAAGAAAAATGGATGGGCGAGTCATGCTCACATTTAATGAAGAGGGGTGCCCCCCAGATCAAGCATTTAATGAATGACGTCCCACTTTCTTTTTTCTTCCATAATGCAAGTTTCCTTCATCCACTTTTCAAAGAAGTAGAAAAAAGTTTACTTGATCATTCTTGTGCGGCTATCTCTCTGTTGTGCGTGAATTAAAAATTGCTTAGGGCCTGGTAACGAACAGCTTAATCTGGAGATATAATTTAACAATTTATTTGATGAGTATTTTTTTTCGTTTATTATTAACCTTTTTTTCTTTTCGGAACTTGGAAACAAGACAAAACAAAACAAAACAATATCCAAAACACACAGATCAGTTGTCTAGCAATTTAATCTACACAAGACCATACACCACATAGCTTCACACCACAAAAAGAAAAAGATGGAAAGCCGCTTGTTACCGGCCAACTAAGTGTTGGCCAAATAACATCCGCAAAAGCCAGTAGTACAAAATAATTGATGCCCAGAAACACAACATAACCAAAGAGAACCTGATGTATATAAGACAAGGCCCTCCAGGAAGATATGAGGAAGGAGACCCAACTATTGTTACATTGGAAAAACATAGTGGAAAGTATAACTATTATGTTAGTTATAATCCACCTCTTATTTACCCTCAAGTGGTTAGTTTATTTGGATGGGGAGCTGAGCTCTGCTACGAAAATACGAAGCTGATAGCTAATTTTCACCGTTGACGCTCTTTAAATATACCCCATGACTCGTCTGCTGTTAAATGGTATAAGGTTGAGAGAGCTCGGTCTCAAAAGGACAACTTAACACATGCATAGAAAAGGAGGATGCAAAGAAAGAAGAAGATACATTTGCTTCAAAAGCAGCTTGACCAAGTTCGCATTATCCAAGTTAAATTGATAATGGTAGAGTTTGATCAAAATAGAAATCACTGAAGGACATTGATAAATTCATCATTGACAGTAGACATCATAAGTTATCGACAAGAGCCTTCATCTGTTGACAAGATCATTGACTCTAGCATGTTACAGTGAATGTAGTGGAGTTGTACCATCAAGATAGTGGGGTTTGACCGTCAAGTAATGGAATTGACAATTTCAAATGCAACCTTCAAGGAAATTGATGTAGGAGCATTAGATTCCACCAATCAACTTTCGATTAATCCAGCTCAATCATTACATTTGGAAGTAAAAGTTCAATTTCAATTTAAGTTGATTCGATGAGTTCAAGTTGAAGATATTGATTATGCAAAAGAGTTGTCATGGCTACCAATTGACTACTTCATTGTTGATTTGCAAGACTCTTAATTGACTACCTGATGAATGGAGGCTGTTCTATTGATTCCTATTGCCGTTTGATGACTTTCTATGGTGAATTTTCGGCTTCCAAGACTAAATGAATTTCGAGGGTCTTATCAAATTTCAATGCATATTATGCTAGCTAAATGCAGTTAGTCCTAATTATCGAGTCTTTTAATTCACAGCTTTGAGAAAGCTAAGGGATATTCGGTCGCGATCTCCCCAAAATTGGTTTCCCTTAGGCTCCTCCAACCTTTCTTCTCTCTCCAGATCATGAGAGTTCAAACCAGAGAAGGACCCCTAGCAAAAAGCTCGACATTGCTTCTCCCTCCTCTTCTTCTTCTTCAACATTCTCATTGACCATCAATCTTCGCCAATCCTACTGGGAACCCAAGAAGCCATGAGCCAGGCTGAATGAGATCCGATTCACCCGCGGAATCCCTTGCCTGACCCCGATCCCAAGCACGAGCGCCCCACCCCCCCGCAGCGGCCGCGATAACATGCCATAGCCCAAGCTTGATCCCAACTACGTAGCCCCTCGTCCTCCATCCCTAGTGAGGCCCCGTGAGCTCCAATCTCCGGCAGCAGCACCACCTCCATGCCCGCAGAGTCGAATCCCTACGTCGCTCCCACTCTTGCTCTGCAATAATCTATCAATAGTAAGTGTACCGATTCAGCAAATTGTTGCCTTCTATGGGTTCTTCGGATTCGATACCGAGGAGACCGTGGATTGCTTTTTGGTTCTTTTGTTTGTTTACTGACTTGTGAATCCTGTGATTACGTGCATATACGATGGATTCGGTGAAGGACGTGCTCGGGAGTTAGGGAAAGAGTAATTTCGAAAAGTTTTTCTTTCCACGACCACTCACGTACCTACTCATAACACTAGCATCATGCAAAATAATTTCCCTAGCCTACATAACACCGCCAGCGGCACTGACGTAGGAAACAAGGGACATATACTACCTCTCATCCTAGACTTAGATAATCCAAGTGCGTATTAAGTTCTTATTGGTATATTGGCCTCTTGGTAACAGTCTAATTTGGACCACACTGATAACAAACGGAAGTTATTGGTTTGACTTGAGCGGTAATTTATCAATATGTTTTGGTTTTTGTCGCGACCTGATCTCACCGCCCTCGATCTCTCACCACGAGGAGAGAAAGGGAGGAAAGGTCGGATTTAGGAGTACTTGGTCACGAGAGCTCCCTCACGGCTTGTGTTCCAAAAGACATCATCACCTCGCCTTTCGAGTCAAACCTTTTGTGAGTTCCCTCCACTTGATCACGAGTTCTCCTAAACTTGTACCCTACGTGACAACGGAGTGTGGCGACCCATACTCACACGGGCGACATACCTTGAGAGAGGTCGGATGTGAATATCGGATTTAAGGGTCCCTTTACCATAGTAGCTATCTCGATAGTACCCTTCGCCCATAAGGATGACATCACTCCATCCTTTGGGATACTGCCACATCGAGTATGTTAAACCATGGTGAATTTCATCAAACCGGTACCCCGCACAATGAGTTCATTTATATAATCTAGTTGTTTATGACAATCTAAAAATAAGACGGGAGTCGTCACTAATCTCATTTCGGGAGTCGACTAAAAAATCCAATCAAGGGTCGAGAGTGTTCCCTCGATTCCTACGCAATTAAATATTTAAGTTCGGGGACTTGGGTTACACTAATATTTCTATTAACGTCATTACGATACCTAAACAGTATGTTGTATTTACCTAACGTGTCCATGTATTTCTTTTTACATTTTCGGGATCGTTAATCCTAAACTAAGCGATAATGCGTGGTTGGTCATTTTCATGCTATTACATTTCTAAAAAACAAGAAAAGAAAACAATAAATGGAATTGAAATTACGAGACAGTAAGTAAACAATCAAGGAAAGCAGTAAATCTACCATGCAATCCCAGAAAATATAAAAGAGAAACAAAATTGAAAAAAAAAAAAAAAAAAAAGAGGAAGAGAGAAAACCCGCAACTCGTTGAGTTGTATACAACAAATGGAACTCGAGACATATATCAAGGGAAATGAATAGTACATGATAATGGTTTGAATGGATATCGACCTCCACCGTCTTCATGCTTTCTTCATCTTCAAGGTCCTAATCTAAACTTAATCATCTTGAAACCTATAACTAGGGACATACAATGGAAAGAAACAATCATATACATCAAAAAAATAAAAAAACATGACATCATGTCAAGATCAATCATTTAAAGAAAGTTCAATGCGAAAATCATATTTTAGGGCCTCGGGGTTGGGCTTTGTCTTTCATGCGAAAGTTCCACTAAAACACATACTCAATCCATTTTTATGACTTATAGCTATTATTGAACAATTGTGCTCTCGCATGACTAATAATGCTTATAAGTCTCATAACCAAGCGATCTATGTGATTTCGGGGTTTTCCCTTGATATCATGTATCGACCATACCATTCATCTAAAAGTCACATGCATTGTAGAAATTTAAACATGCGTGCAAGTCTTTTGAACCTTATTTCTCAACCAATTAAACACATGAGTGAACTGTCAGCGGACCATTTATTACCAAAGTCATGCGCTAATCATAAACACAAGCAATTATGAATGTATGACATAATTGTATGCATTGAGGGTACATGTAACGTTTCAAAAACATTTTTTGAAATTATTCACAAAACAATTTGAGACAAAGTGATGTCTCGGCTACGAAAGGCATTCAATTGCCAAGGCTAGCCCGGGGATCGCATAAATGCACTCACAAGCCTCGCGGGTATTTTGAATATAATTCAAACAATGAGTTTCACGATGTCAAATCAAGATTTTAAAAAAGGTTTGAAAATATTTAGGATTAAAGAATATATAGGCTATGGAACACATTCAATTGATAAGACTAACCCGGGACTCGCATAAATGTATTCACAAGCATCGCAGGCATTTTGAATATGGTCCAAACCACGATTTTTTCTTAAGTCAAATCGAGTTTTGGAAATGAATTTTTAAACAAATTGTTTTTGGGAAACTTCAGATATACTAAAGTATTTTTTAAATTTGATTTGAAAAGACGATTCGTCCAAAAATCATTTAGCAATGAATATCGATGTATTTAGAACAATTTTTATGAAGATGAAATGACCTAGGTTCATGCACAAACTAACCTAGAAAGTTTATCTAAACAATCACAATCATGTTCACATCAGGAAAATTTCTGACCAAGCAAGATGTTACGGCAAAATTCAATAATGTCCATGAACAGTTTAGTTTTGACAAAATTCACTGATTTGTAGGACATAATAACAAACAACTTTCATGAAGCAAGTTTTCCTAAACAAGTTACGCATGATTTTACAAAAATCAGACAACATGCAACAACATATAAAAAAAGTTGTCAAAATAGCAGAACGCTTAGCCAATATCACAAGAATTTGTCCTATAAAAAAAATATAAAAATCACCAAATTTTCACACAATGTAGCAAACATGTTGAGAAAAAAGTTTGGCTAAGAGGCCAAGTACAGAATCCTAATAGAAAAAATGGAACAAAAATAAAGATCTATCCAAACAGGGGTTAGAATATGGGTCCGAATTTGATCCCATGTCCAGATTCTGATCTAGTTTTGAAAAAATGGAAAGTAGTCCAAACGATGAGCGATTTGGGTGAAATTAGCGGCATTGGAAAATTTTAAGTGTTTTTTATGACAACCTAAAAGGGCTCGAGTCCAAACTAGGTCAATTAAGTACTCTAATATCAAGATCTCTAAAGATGAGCATGTTAGTAACTAAAAAAAATAACACAAACATACATAAATAAATCTCAAAATCATTTAAGTAATGTACAAATGGCATGAAAAAAAAAAAACACATGCGACATAGAATTAGATGTGACAAAAAATTAGGTTGATCATCTAACCCTAAATCTGCATGATTCGATGACAATACAAAATGACTTAAGATTCATGATGAAATGCTTGAGAGTTTCTAGGTAAACATGTGCTCTTACGGCATATATTAATCATGCAAAATGACACTCAAATGTAATGATGTGATATTCAAACCTTGTAACATGAGGTTTAAGTGTCAAGAAGACATTATCACAAAATTTGGACTCTAACTAACTCAAACAAACATGGCAAGATGCATGTTTAGCAAGATTTGTTTTTAGCATTATTCTCACAGAATGCACACGATTTCAAAAATCTCAAGACGTGCAAAAATCTTACAAAAATCTTACACACGGAACATGTGATGATTAATGTTTCTCGTTAAGAGTTCAAAATCTAAATGTGATCGCATGAATCGCAGCAAAAATGACAAAACAGATATGCACATTTAGACTATGTACCGAAGCAACACGTTTTAACCTTAACTCATGCAATTAACTTACTTTCCAAAGTCAAAACTTTGCAAAACATACATCAATTAAATATATGTATAATGTATTTCAACTCTCATGAAGGATTTGAGACCAATTAGGTGTATTTGTGGACTCAATTTCATCAAAACAGAATTTGGACTAATGTAGGACAAACTAACCTATGTTTCGAACTAAGCAATTTTTACCTAATTAAAATCATCCAAAAATTGTGAAAAAATTCAAAGATATTTTCCACACAATTACGAGAAACTTTCATGAATGAACATTCTTCCAGAACTCAACAAAAAAATCAGTAAAAAAATGACAAAATTAGATATCAATACGGAACAAACTGACCTATACTTGGATCCGAGTAGATCTGGCCTAGTTAAGCACATTCAAAAATCATGAAAAAATAGAGGATGTTCTCCACAAAATTATGAACAACTTTTATGAAAAGAATTTCTTCCAAAACTCAACACAAAAATCAGCACAAAAATGATAGAATCGAAGATCAATATGGAACAGACTGACCCAGGCTTGGATTTGAGTAGATCTGACCTAGTTAAGCACATCCAAAAATCATGAAAAAATTATAGGATGTGCAAAAAATGATTTGAAAAAAAAACTCATGAATTTAAGATTGTCCAAAAATCATCACAGAAGGCTACACAAAAATAGTAAAGTCTTATTTCGGAGCAAAAATAGAACCGAAAATCCAATTGAACTACAACAAAATCGCTCATCTTCGGAGATATTTTTTGAGGGTCAAATAACGTTGATGTTTCGAAGCTTGGGATGTCTATTATCTAATCCTAAAGGACTCAAGTTGAAACAAAGTCGGTTCGGACCGACCTTGTTTTAGTCAAAACAGTAAATCAGTTCTAAGGTTACGAAATTGCAAATTTAAGCAAAATCAAGCACAATCATTCAAGTTCGAGCTTCAGCAACTCATCAAAGATCACATGAGCATAGCATATATCCCTAATATTAAACTCAAGGTCCGGCCAGCTAATCCGGCCTCGCTTCACGGAGTTTGAGACCGAGAAATTACCTTTTATCGCGATTTAGTCGATTTTGATTGAAATCGATCGAAGTTTTCCTAAAACTTCCATCAAATCTCCACAAACAACCAAGGACTAGATTCGAATAGCAAGGAACAACTTCAAAAGGTGGCCGAATCACCTACGACAAAGGAAAACAGAACCGGTCCAAGAGTTGAACTGGTTTGGACGCCGCCGGAGTAGATTGAGTCACCGGTGCTCTTCTAGTGACCGGTTGGTGAAGACCAAACCCCGAACAGGTGATTGACAAGCCCGAGGACAGATCGGAGTAGGAATGGCGGCGGGGCTAGAAGGGGAGGGGAGAGAGAGAGAGAGAGAGAGAGAGAGAGAGAGAGATTTGGCGAGAAATAACAGAATAGAGAGAGAGAGACTAACGAGAGAGGGAATTTCATGCACAAATTAAAGCCCCTCTAAAATGGAGGGAAAATTTCACTTATATACTCCCAAATTAAGTGATTTCGGCCGTCGGTTTAATCCGATGGTCGAAATTTCGATCCAATAGTCAAAAATCGATTTCGAAGGCTTCATTATGATCTGAAGGTGTTTGGTAATTGATTCAATGGGATTGATTTGCAAAAATCCAAGCCAAAATTGGGAATTGCATCAAAATGTCTTATTAGGGGTTAATTCGCAATATGATGGAATTCGATGGTCAATCTATAAAATTTCGAGAAATTGAAGATGCAAAAGTGAAATTGACATTGAGAGAATCTCAGAACCGATCGTCGAAGGTCGGGAAACGGTCGGAAATCGACCAACCCTGCCAGTGGTCGGTTAGACCGGTTCAGTCCGTTTCGGTCGGTTTCTGATTGGTTCTTGATCGATTTGGTTCGGTTATCATCATTGCACCCATTTGAGGCCCCTATGGCTCCAAAATTTATGCAATTTGGTCCATAAAAGACCAAATTGAAAAAGGGATTTCACCCTATTTAAGAAGAAATTGGCCAATTAAGGTGCAATTAAGCTAATCAAATCTTATGATAGTGATCTAGAGGTCTATTATTGACCTAATTGAATAATTATCATGAAAAAAATGGGTTAAAACCATGAATGCTTTAAATTGGGCACAAAGGGCTAAAATGATAAAATTTGCAATTCAATGGGCAAAATTACAAATTAACTAAAATGAACTCAATTAGTGTCACAATTGCCCTATCTAATGAACTACCCATGTGTCAGATCACTTATCGCATTCAAATTGACCTTGAATTGAAGCGCTCGAGCTTAAATCTAAGCCTAATATTAAAATTGGACCTAAATTTATGAAATTAAACCATAACTATGAATGGGTCAATTCGAATTATGATGATTGAAGCTTAATTGCTTGACTTTCTTATACTCGGGAGAATAAAATCCTTCAAATTGATAAGTTCTGGTTTGAATTTTTCAAAATTGATTTCAAACTTGGACTTATCTTAAGGAAATGAGCGAGAAACAATTGTCTGTTCATAAGTCATGAAAGATTGATTTTGGTTCTCTAATTAGGGCTCAAAATAGCAATTCGCACTTTGACTCGACAATTCGTGAAATTGAAAGCACAAGAAAATTTCAAACAGTCCCTAAACCAAATGTCAAAGAAGGAACTACACCTAATTATGAATACAATAAAAGCAATTCTATTTTTGGTCGATTTAAAAATTCAAAAATCAAGGTTCTTAATCGAATTTTGTGAAATTTTTGATACAAAAGTCAATTTGACATTAAAAGAAATGTTTTTGTGGTTTTTTTTTTTTAATTTTTTTATCAAAAGTTTAACCAAAAGACAACCATTTAGTTGACTTTTTCTAAAAGATTGATTTTTTGGTCGAATCTTTGAATTTTCAAGAAATTAATTTGACAAAAGTGAAATTAAAGCTAAATGAAATCTTTTTGGGTAAAAAGTCAATTTTTGACATAGGGTTGACTTTTGGTCGAAAGGTTGATCAAAAAGTCAATCCGAAAGTCAACCGTTTGACATTTCAAGTTTTTTGTTTTTTTAAAGGAGCTAGAAACCGCTTTAAAATGACAATGCAAAAGAAAGAAAAGAAAAACGACATTTTTGGCCGAGAAATTGGGCTCTGTCGTTATCGAAACCAAAATCTCGATTTTTTACCTTTTATTGGCGCGTTGACTAAAAATCAGGTGTCAACAGCTTTGGGTTCAAGATTTTCCCAAATTGCACTTGGTTGAAAATTCCTCCAAACCGAACCATGAACACCCCTACTCGCAAGAAAGGGCTGTGTGGCCCCCTCCTATGACCTAGGTTGCACGGACACTCTCCGGGATCCTTCTTGTCATGTCCGACACTCCGACACGTGTCCGACACGCTCCGACAAGTTCCGACACGCTTCGACATGTGGTCAACGCGTCTCCGAAAATCCGACACGTGGTCAACTGCCTTTGACACGCTCCGACACGCGAGTCGGAAATTTCAACACGTGACTCCGACACGCACGGGGTTATTTTTACAAACTTCCAAAACTTATGGGGTCTAAATATAAATATATGAAAAAAAAAAAAAAAATTAAAAAGAAATAACAAATTTTCAATACTCGTTTAAAGATGTTGGGGTGCTTGAAGTTGCAAATTTTTCACTTGATGAGCCGGAGATGGATTTTTTTTTTTAGAAGAAGTGGATAATGTGGATGAATGACTTTTTGTTATATTTCATGATGGAATATTGATTTTTTTCTTATTATTAAATTTTAAATTTAATAGTGGAACGTGGATTACTTGTTTTTTCCTCAAGTTTTATCGATTATTACAATGAAATGTAGTTGAATTTGTTAAATTAAAATAATGAATGATATTAACAAATGTAGGATTAATTTAGTATAGATTAATTCTAGGCTCTTATTATTATTATTATTATTATTATTATTATTATTATTATTATTATTATTATTATCATCATTATTATTATTATTATTATTATTATTATTTAGTTATTTATGCAATTATATATTAAAATATTTATTTAATATATAATGTGTCGGAATGTGTTGAAATTCTCTACTTTTGAGAAATGACATGTTGGCGTGTCGTGTCGTGTCGCGTGTCGTGTGTCCGTGTCGGTGCAACCTAGCCTATGACTAGCGAGGGTTGCGCACAACCTTGACATCTACCAGGAAGGGTTGTGCAACCCTCACTAGTGCTCGATGTGGGGAAGACCATGTAAAACATTCTTATACCTATCCATAGTATGTGAGCCACGTTATATCACTTACTGAAAAGTATGAATTCTAGTGAGGACAACTTTGATGTGATAATTGAGATGGAGTTGGGTCACATATACCGTGTGCATTCAATTTTCATTTGGATGGCCCAGGCTTGACTCGAAGTGGAAGTCTTATCGGCGAATTATTGCTCAAGACAAATGCATGAACTAGCCAAACTAGGAAAGTTTATAAGTGTGCATGTTGTGAGCCACAAATTTTTGGAGTTGACTCCATAATAATTTTTAATTATTTGTTATTTATTTTTATGTGGTCCAAAACACGCTATTAGTGTCACAGTAGATTACAGCTATATAAGCATTTCATATTTTCTTTTTAGACCTTGGAAGCAAAACAAAATGGAGATATCTTCTTTTTCCTAGGGACTCACATATCCGTTGTTTACCAATTCAATCTATTTGACAAAATGCGAATTAGAGCTAGTGTACTATTTAATCTACAACGCAGATAGAAGACCAAAAGCCACAAAGCTTGACACAGCAAAAGGAAAAGAAGGAATTGAAAAGAATGACAGAATATAAACCAACAAGCTCCCCGCAAGAAGGAACGCAGCATTTTATTAGCCAACTACATCTGCAAGGACAAGTAGTACAACATAAATGAAAGACTAGAATCACTACCCCAAAGCATTTCCGTATGGAGACGAAGCCACGATTGACAATGCCACTGAAAATCTTTTATTTTTTTAGCTCGAGAAACACACCAACCATGTTTAGTGCATTTTCGATTTTTTATTATTTTTTCTATTTTTCTTTTTTCTCCTTCCTTTATTCTTCCTTTTGTTGGTAACTTGCCACCAACCATGGCCAACAAGGCTAACTTCACCTGGCCATGGCGAGGTTGAGCCTCGACAAGGGTTGGCCTCACCAGTTTAGGCTTGGGCGAGGCCGACCCTCACTTGGGCAACCTCGCCATAGTTGGTGTGGCAAGGCCAACCCTTGCCCGAGCAAGGCCAGCCTGCCTACTCATGGCCAATGGTCGATCATCGGCAAAAGGAAGAGGAAAGGAAAAAAAAAAAAAAAAGAAAAATAATCTAAAAAATTATTAAAATGAAAAATTATTAAAGTATTATTAAAAATTGTACACATCAGTGCCGACGGTGCCATGTAAGCTAAACGGCATTTACATTAGCTATATTCGCCCGAAATTAGTCGGAAGGACTGAATTTTCATCAAGTTAAAAGGTTTATGACTAAATTGGTATCAATACAATAGGTTTATGACTTTTTTGACACTTTCCTATTATGTGAAGTTACCCAAAAAAAAATTGAGATCCTCTCCACTGGTACCTATATTCATTTGGTACCTCATGCATTCAAACTATTAAATATAGTTTCACATCGCTTAAATATATATAGTTGTAATTTACCTTTTATATAAATGTGTGTGTATATATAATCTTCCTCCCTTTAGTGTTTTTAATCTTTTAGAATAGACATTCTTATGTGATATGAAAGAACATGTCAAATCTTGAGGCTCTCTCTCAAACTCGTGACTCTAAATCAATTAACAATTTGCTCACACAAAATATGAGTCCTATCAATTTGACAAAACAGGAGTTGTGCCCATTTCATGTGCATTAAGAGACTGGTTTACACTTGAGAGTGTTGCGACCTTCCTAGAGGTGAACCACCAAAGACTTAGTGCAAACTTTCTCAAGCCCATATTAATCGCAACTTCAGATTTAATTTAATCATTTAAAATGCAATTCAATTTGGAGTTGCCACAATCTATTATGGGTCAATTAGAAATCCCTATAAAAGGTGGGAGAATATTTTACTTCTCAAAGATTTCATAAATACAGAGACTTGATTATGTTAGATAAATCTAACTCCTTTTTTGGTATCTTTTCTTTATTTCAAAAATTTGCAAGTTGTCTTGTTCAGTTTAAAGAAGAACTAAGAGATAATATTTATGGGCACATATAGTGCTGAGTAGGAAAATATTGAGCAATTCGTCATTATCACAACAATAAGAGATTAGGAGTATTTCTTATTTCTAAAGATAAGATATATCTCTTATAATCTAAGATAGGAAAGTAAGGATTGTCTTCTTGAAAGAAAACCCCAAAGCCAACAATATAGAACAGACATCTACTTTCAATGAAAGGGGAGATCGGCTCTAATTTAGAGAGGGCGAATTTTCACTTTAGAGAAAAAGCAAAAGAGAACTTACGCTCTGACACCTTCACAAAAGAGGCCCTGAAGAGAAAAAAATCAAAGAGTTGTGACAGTAGAGAGAGGGGACCTCTTTCATAGGGAAACAATGTAGGGAATAACTCGTGCAGTACTGGCTGCTGTATCACGACCATTTGGGTGCAGTGGGTGATGCAGTGTATCACGACCATCTCTATGAGTGTCAACTTTAATGGTGATCAACTGAACTACTTCCTTCCTACGCGCGGCCTTCGACAGGGCGATCCCCTTTCCCCTTATCTATTCATTGTGATGGCGAATGTATTGTCAACACTCATACATCAAGCCCTTGATATGGGACAACTCAAGGGAATTCAGTTGAACAGGTGGTGTCCTACTCTTTCCCATTTATTTTTCGCGGACGATGCCATTTTTTTCTTAGATGGGAAAGTCCTGGAATGTCAGAATCTAGCTAACATTCTGAACCAATATTGCTTAGCTACTGGTCAAGCAATCAATAGGAATAAATCGGGTATTTTCCTCAGTAAAGATTGTCCTAGTAGACTAAAGGAAAACCCGGCGCAACAATTCCAAATCCCTATGCTTCATAAGACTGGAAAATACCTAGGAATCCCGTCAGACTGGGGTCGTTCTAAGCGAGACATGTTTGCTTGGATTATGGGGAGAGTGAACTCAAAACTAGATGGATGGAAAGAAAATCTTATTTCGAAAGGTGGAAAAGAGGTTCTCATTCAAAGCGCCGTTCAAGCTATCCCTCAGTATGCCATGTCCATTTTTAAAATTCCTGTGTCTCTACGCCAGTCCATTTGAAAAAAGATAGCGAGATTCTGGTGGCAAAATGATAGTCGAAAGCAGGGTATTCATTAGAAAAATTGGGATCTACTAAAGGACAAGAAGCAAAAAGGTGGTCTTGGATTTAGAGATCTCATTGCTTTCAATAAAGCAATGCTCGGAAAACAAGCTTGGCGACTAATCTAGCATCCTTTTATCTCTGTAGAGCAAACTTTTCGAAGGTCTCTACTTCCACTCACAGGATTTCAGCAACGCTACTAAAGGTGCGCATCCCTCCTGGGGTTGGCAGAGCTTACTAATAGGGCGGACTCAATTTTACCTAAGATACAATGGTTGGTTGGGGATGGGAGAAAGATCAGCATCTGCGAAGACCGATGGCTACCCAGGGGAATTCTTGGAGGACCATCAGACAGAGACGAGCCACAAATGGTAGCTGATATGATTTTACCAGAACACAACTAGTGGAATGTAACTTTACCACATCGTTTCTTCGATGTTGACATCACAAAAGAAATTCTCAACATCCGAGTGAGACCTACTTATACGGAAGATCGGATAATATGGACAGATACTCCTCATGGCCAGTACACCGTTACAAGTGGCTATCATACAATCAAACATGCAGCCATCCACACTAACGAAAACAGAGCATCCTCTTCCTTTCAGACACCTCAGATCCTCTGGAAGAGTATTTGGAAGCTTAAAATCGCACCCAAAATTAGGCTTTTCCTTTGGTCTATATGTCAGAATGCTCTCCCCACCAAAGCTAATCTCTTTAATAGACACATCAGTTCAGAGTCGGCATGCAATTTACGCGCAAATCAAGCCCCTGAAATGATGGAGCACCTTTTCTCCTATGTCCGTGGACTTCTACAATCTGGTCTCACCCATAGATTAACACTCGCATTCTACCTACAGAAATAAATTGCATAGAAGCTTGGATTGCAGACAGATTTGAACATAAATATCTCTCACCAGGTATGGTGGTTGTTGCTGCAATCCTCTGGCAAATATGGAAGGCACGTAATAGGTTCATCTTTAGTCGCCAAAGGCCCGATCCGTCCTTTGTAGTCGAAGCAGCCTTCGCCCAGTCTCGATTAGCACAACAACTCTCTTCCAATACGACAGGTTCGACACGAAATCTTTCAGATCCAGGTTCTCTATGGAGGCCCCCTGACCCAGGTGTGCTAAAAATCAACATTGACGGGGCTTTTCAGATTAATAGCACTTCAGGCTCAATAGCGTATATTTGTCGGGATCATACGGGCAAAATGATAGAGGGATTTACCAGTGGAGTCGCAGCTTCCTCGGCCTTGCAGGTTGAGATCCAAGCGCTGAACAAAACTCTGCATCATCTTTTGCGGATCGACAAATCTCAAGATCCACGATCATCGAAACGGATTGCCTCACGTTGGTAGAGGCTGTGACTGATCTTCAAAAGACGCCGTGGGAGGTTCACTTGATGCTGGCTGAAACGGTTGCAATCCTCCCCTATTTCTCTCGTCTACAAATTAGGTATTGTCGTCGCGAGGCCAACTCATTGCGGATTGGGTTGCCAAGGCCCATTCCCACGGGTCTCTATCTTCGTCTTGGGCTACTTTCTCCCCCCTATTTTGTTAGATCTAATTCTCTCGGATGCTATTGAAGCGGGGTGTAACTTTACTTTAACTTGAATGAAGTCTCTCTTTTCGAAAAAAAAAAAATACTGGCTGCTGTGATCAATTAAATTAAACAGAATCGAGAAAGCGATGACTCTGAAAAACGCAATCCCGGACAGAATGAACGGGTTTTTGAAAATCATTCAAGTTCAAGCTTCGGCAACTCATCAAAGATCACATGAGCATAGCATATATCCCTAATATTAAACTCAAGGTCTGGCCAGCTAATCGGCCTCACTTCACGGAGTTTGAGACCTAGAAATTACCTTTTCTCGCAATTTAGTGGATTTTGATTGAAATCGATTGAAGTTTTCGCTAAAACTTCCATCAAATCTCCACAAACAACCAAGGACTAGATTCGAATAGCAAGGAACAGCTTCAAAAGGTGGCTGAATCACCTACGGCAAAGGAAAACAGAACCGGTCCAAGAGTTGAACTGGTTTGGATGCCGCCGGAGTAGATTGAGTCACCAGTGCTCTTCTAGTGACTAGTTGGTGAAGACCAAACCACGAACAGGTGATTGACAAGCCCGAGGATAGATCGGAGCGGGGAATGGCACCGGCGGGGGCTAGAAGGGGGAGGGGGGAGAGAGAGAGAGAGAGAGAGAGATTTGGCGGGAAATAACAGAATAGAAGAGAGAGAGAGAGAGAGAGAGAGAGAGAGAGAGAGAGAGAGACTAACGAGAGAGGGAATTTCATGCACAAATTAAAGCCCCTCTAAAATGGAGGGAAAATTTCACTTATATACTCCCAAATTAAGTGATTTCGGCCGTCGGTTTAATCCGATGGTCAAAATTTCGATCCAATAGTCAAAAATTGATTTCGAAGGCTTCATCGTGATCTGGAGGTGTCTCGGTAATTGATCCAAGTGGGACCGATTTGCAAAAATCCAAGCCAAAATTGGGAATTGCATCAAAATATCTTATTAGGGGTTAATTCGCAATATGATGGAATTCGATGGTCAATCTATAAAATTTCGAGAAATTGAAGATGTAAAAGTGAAATTGACATTGAGAGAATCTCGGAACCGATCATCGAAGGTTGAGAAACGGTCGAAAATCGACCAACCCTGCCAGTGGTCGGTTAGACCGGTTCAGTCCGATTCGGTCGGTTTCTGATTGGTTCTTGATCGATTTGGTTCGGTTATCATCATTGCGCCCACTTGAGGCCCCTATGGCTCCAAAATTTATGCAATTTGGTCCATAAAAGACCAAATTGAAAAGGGATTTCACCCTATTTAAGAAGAAATTGGCCAATTAAGGTGCAATTAAGCAAATCAAATCTTATGATCGTGATCTAGGGGTCTGTTATTGACCTAATTGAATAATTATCGTGAAAAAAATGGGTTAAAACCATGGGTGCTTTAAATTGGGCACAAAGGGCTAAAATGATAAAATTTGCAATTCAATGGGCAAAATTACAAATTAACTAAAATGAACTCAATTAGTGTCACAATTGCCCTGTCTAATGAACTACCCATGTGTAAGATCACTTATCGCATTCAAATTGACCTTGAATTGAAGCGCTCGAGCTTAAATCTAAGCCTAATATTAAAATTGGACCTAAATTTATGAAATTAAACCATAACTATGAATGGGTCAATTCGAATTATGATGATTGAAGCTTAATTGCTTGACTTTCTTATACTCGGGAGAATAAAATCCTTCAAATTGATAAGTTCTGGTTTGAATTTTCCAAAAATGATTTCAAATTTGGACTTATCTTAAGGAAATGAGCGAGAAACAATTGTCTGTTCGCAAGTCATGAAAGATTGATTTTGGTTCTTAATTAGGGCTCAAAACGGCAATTCGCACTTTGACTCGACAATTCGTGAAATTGAAAGCACAAGCAAATTTCAAACAGTCCCTAAACCAAATGTCAAAGAAGGAACTACACCTAATTATGAATAAAATAAAAGCAATTTTATTTTTGGTCGATTTAAAAATTCAAAAATCAAGGTTCTTAATCGAATTTTGTGAAATTTTTGATACAAAAGTCAATTTGACATTAAAAGAAATGTTTTTGTGGTTTTTTTTTTTATCAAAAGTTTGACCAAAAGACAACCATTTAGTTGACTTTTTCTAAAAGATTGATTTTTTGGTCGAATCTTTGAATTTTCAAGAAATTAATTTGACAAAAGTGAAATTAAAGCTAAATGAAATCTTTTTGGGTAAAAAGTCAATTTTTGACCTATGGTTGACTTTTGGTCAAAAGGTTGATCAAAAAGTCAATCCGAAAGTCAACCGTTTGACTTTTCAAGTTTTTTGTTTTTAAAGGAGCTAGAAATCGCTTTAAAATGACAATGCAAAAGAAAGAAAAGAAAAACGACATTTTTGGCCGAGACATTGGGCTCTGTCGTTATCGAAACCAAAATCTCGATTTTTACCTTTTATTGACGCGTTGGCTAAAAATCATGTGTCAACAGCTTTGGGTTCAAGATTTTCCCAAATTGGACTTGGTTGAAAATTCCTCCAAACCGAACCATGAACACCCCTACTCGCAAGAAAGGGCTGTGTGGCCCCCTCCTATGACCTAGGTTGCACGGACACTCTCCGGGATCCTTCGTGTCGTGTCCGACACTCCGGCACGTGTCCGACATGCTCCGACATGTTCCGACACACTCTGACACGTGGTCAACGCGTGTCCGAAAATCCGACACGCGGTCAACTGCCTTTGACACGCTCCGACACATGAGTCGGAAATTTTGACACGTGACTCCGACACGCACGGGGTTATTTTTACAAACTTCCAAAACTTATGGGGTCTAAATATAAATATATGAAAAAAATAAAATAGAAATAATAAAAGCTAAAACAAATTTCCAATACTCGTTTGAAGATGTTGGGGTGCTTGAAGTTGCGAATTTTTCACTTAATGAGCCGGAGATGCATTTTTTTTTTTTTAGAAGAAGTGGATAATGTGGATGAATGACTTTTTGTTATATTTGATGATGGAATATTGATTGTTTTTTTTTCTTATTATTAAATTTTAAATTTAATAGTGGAACGTGGATTACTTGTTTTTTCCTCAAGTTTTATCAATTATTACAATGAAATGTAGTTGAATTTGTTAAATTAAAATAATGAATGATATTAACAAATGTAGGATTAATGTTTTTAGTATAGATTAATTCTAGGCTCTTATTATTATTATTATTATTATAATTATTATTATTATTATTATTATTTAGTTATGTATGCATTTATATATTAAAATATTTATTTAATATATAACGTGTCGGAACGTGTCGAAATTCTCTACTTTTGAGAAATGCCGTGTCGGCGGGTCGTGTCGTGTCGTGTCGCGTGTCCGTGTCGGTGCAACCTAGCCTATGACTAGCGAGGGTTGCGCACAACCTTGACATCTACCAGGACGGGTTGTGCAACCCTCACTAGTGCTCGATGTGGGGAAGATCATGTGAAACATTCTTATACCTATCCATAGTATGTGAGCCACGTTATATCACTTATTGAAAAGTATGAATTCTAGTGAGGACAACTTTGATGTGATAATTGAGATGGAGTTGGGTCACATATACCGTGTGCATTCAATTTTCATTTGGATGGCCCATGCTTGACTCGAAGTGGAAGTCTTATCGGCGAATTATTGCTCAGGACAAATGCATGAACTAGCCAAACTAGGAAAGTTTATAAGTGTGCATGTTGTGAGCCACAAATTTTTGAAGGAGTTCACTCCATAATAATTTTTAATTATTTGTTATTTATTTTTATGTGGTCCAAAACACGCTATTAGTGTCACAGTAGATTACAGCTATATAAGCATTTCATATTTTCTTTTTAGACCTTGGAAGCAAAACAAAATGGAGATATCTTCTTTTTCCTAGGGACTCACATATCCGTTGTTTACCAACTCAATCTATTTGACAAAATGCGAATTAGAGCTAGTGTACTATTTAATCTACAACGCAGATAGAAGACCAAAAGCCACAAAGCTTGACACAGCAAAAGGAAAAGAAGGAATTGAAAAGAATGACAGAATATAAACCAACAAGCTCCCCGCAAGAAGGAACGCAGCATTTTATTAGCCAACTACATCTGCAAGGACAAGTAGTACAACATAAATGAAAGACTAGAATCACTACCCCAAAGCATCTCCGTATGGAGACGAAGCCACGATTGACAATGCCACTGAAAATCTTTTATTTTTTTAGCTCGAGAAACACACTTTCGCTGGCCAACCAGATATTGACCTCCCTAAAGTGCGAACGAAACATTTCTTTATTCTTCATTTTTTCTTTTTTATATTTTGTACGTTTTTTCCTCCACCGTCAAACCAAACATCTTCAAAGTTTACCCATAACACATGCAAATTATTGAATGCGTGTGTTATTTGTACTCAAACTTCAACCCAGAATCATGCAACTTCTCGTCCATTACTTGGTCAATCCTGTCGGCCATCTCAGCACTCAGATAATTCACCCAATCTCCAACCTCCCCTCTCCTAAAGAACCACTTGTTCTCTTGTCCAGTCCACAGCTTCCCGCTCTTATTCACCTCCAATGAGCTCAAATTGTCGAAACTACACATTTTCAGTATTCCATCCACAGTCTCGTCTCTCAGTTCTTCATCGCTGAATGGACACCCCAAGAAATCAGCCAACCTACTCACATGAACACGCGGGTCCTCTTTCATCTCCTCGTACATCAAGAAAAACACCTGCTCGGGCATCTCCAAGCTCGCCTTGTGGTAACCCAGCACATGGTCCCAGTAAGGCCCGTAAGGGCTCACTCCTTGACAGAACTTGTCAAGGCACTTTGGGAGCGGAGTCTGGCCCTTCCCTTCGGGCCTCAGCTTGTTGACGAAGTGCCACAGCGAGATGAACATGTCCTTAGGGTTCCTACACAGGTAAACCAGCTTGCACCTGGAGTCCCTCACCGACCCTGGAAGTGAGGAATAGGGCAAGTGGGTGGCGAAGAGCCTCGGGGACTCGAAAGCAGTGAGATCGGGATTTTCTTGCTCAAGATAGAGCTTGAGCTCGAAGAAGGGCACTAGATTGTGGGGGCTTTGGGTTAGGAGAGGGTGGCGTCGTTGTGAGTCGGAGTCAGAGTACTTGGCACGGTTCAAGAGAGCAAAGAGGATGGCCTTTAGCCAGGTGGTGCCGCATTTCGGGTTGGTGACGAGGAGGATATCAGAGGGTTGAGCTTGGAAGTGGTTTTGGCAAGCGAGGACGCCTTTGAAGAGCCAAGTGGGGAACCAGAAGCCCTGGTACAAGCAGAGAGAAGTTGCGACCCAGTCTTCTTCAGAAGGGAGAGAGGATACCAAGTCTTTGCATGCTTGTGACATGTCATCGTCTCGCCAGTATATTGCTTGGGAAGGACGAGGAGGTTGAGAGGCTTCCATGGTGGTGATGGTGGTGGTGCTGGTAGTGTTGTGGTGGTGGTGGTGAAGGAGGAGGAGGAGGAGGAGCAGGGGGAGGAGCAGGTGGACAGCAGGAGTGAAGGATTATTCTTGCTAGCTAGCTATGGAGCTCGATTAGGAAAGGGAAGTTGATGGTTGTCGGCGCAATATAGAGGCCTCTTTAAAGGGAAAGATCGTTGCTGGGATAAGATCTAAAAAAACTAAAAAAAGGAATACTTTCATGAAAATGGTATTGGGTTTATCTAATTGTTTGCATATTAAATGTTGTCTACATTTTTCTATAAACAACTTTGCATTCAAACTTTTGATACTCCCGGCACCATTAATGCTTTCATATAACCCACGTGGTAGGCGAGAATTAAATAATGCCAAGATTTATTTTATTTTTATGAAGTTATGTTTCAAAACATTTATTGGATGCTGGAATGTGTTCCGCCCCTTTATTTAAATTTTATTTAGATTTACTATTTCATTGTGTAGATTCATTTTGGAGATCAATCTTTGCGCTATCGATATTAACTTATCCAAACTAACTTTAATGCGACATGTGAAAATGCTAGTACGAACACTTAGAGGGGGGGTGAATAGGTGTTTAAAATAAACCTTGGCAAATAAATGTGGAATAAAATAAGTTGCAAGTAAAGTTTGAATAAGAATCAGAGTATGATAAGCGAGCCACCAGACTTCTGGTGAAAATTCAGAATCAGATCAGAGATGAAATAGATTTTTGTGATACTTGAAAAGGTGCAACATATTAAACTGAAAAGAGTTAAGAGGAGAAAAAATTGTACACAAGATTTATAGTGATTTGGCTTAAATTAATCATATATCCACTCTCCCACGCCGACAAATTTGACCTCGGCTAGAATTCACTAATTTATCAATAGAGAAGTACAATATTCCGAGTGCAAACACTCAGTGATTTTCTCTCTTAAATACAATTTGTAAGAACTGTCGTTGAAGAACAAGTGGTTGGAAATGCTTCAAACTTTGGAATTTCAATTTTCACGCACTATCTCAAATAGACCGAATGACCTCTCTAAATACAACTCCATGACTCACTAGCTGTTGGCATTTTCCGAATGAATTTTTTCCAATCAATCCGTTGGACATAATCGATTAAGGAAATCTTGTAGCCGTTTAAAGATTGAGATGAAAATCTATTAATTCTGGTCGCCCATACAATCAAAATCTAAGTTTCCATAAGTAGATACTTCCCAAAAAGGAACTTGTCTTCAAGATTGATTTCATCAATTTGTGATTGATTCATCAATGTATTTTAAAAAGGTAAGTGAGATTCGCTAGAGAGCCAAATATTAAAGAATAAATCCCTATTATATTCATGCTGAATTCTTATCGCAAGATCAATAAATCGAGTCCGATTATATCTTCGTTCGGGACTTGGTTTCAGTTTGGATTGCGTCAGAGCGGGAAAGACTTCTAGAATGAATAGACTTTGACAAGAGTCTGCGATAAAACTTCAGAAGTCTACTATTCTTCAGAATAAGAATAAGAACAAGAATAAGAAATTTTTGTCAATTTCAAAATCTGACAGGAGTTTTCTCAACAGCATGCATTTTGTGTATGCACCTAAAAGCAAATCATTTAGTTGGGGCGCGTCATTTCCTCTATCTCTGGTTGGAAAATCCAATCAAAATTTGACATCACACACATATTTTTAGTTAATTTTGCTTGTGGGTTATGTCCATATTGTTAATCCTCAAACTAGAGGTCTTGCTCAGGCAATGATAGAAAAAAAATGTCTTTTCAGTTAGGTTTGCAATATCAAGTCGATAAATCATTTGGCGTGCATCTAATACATGTAAGTGAAGACACCGTCAAAACACAAAGCATTAGGACCAGATGTTTTATTTTTATTTTTTTTACTCGTTTATGCCTACGGAATAAAGATATTCATATACGTGCACATTATCTATTTTCTTGGCTGTTCAAAAGTAAAATTTACACGGTACTCTAATTATCATATCAGAACGAGGCATTACCGTCACCTGTCTTATATTGCATTCATCAGGCCTATAAAACCGAACGTGTATATGTAATTTTTATCTGATTCGTCTTATAAAATGTCCTCGCTTCGAGAGCAAGATGGGAGAAGACCACGGAGCGATCAAGACTGGTTGGCTTGAAATGCCGATAGACCTGAACGTCAAATCCTAACCTCCGCTCTAGATAACATATAATATACTCTCTGTCCTACACTTGTTCCTCATTTTCATTGATAAATTAAATCTATATATCGAGTCGATATGTATAGTATAAAATACATAATATCGACTGACAAGGATTAAAAGCGGTGGGTACGCACTCTTCCTCACCGACAAACATAATGAAATATTTTTTTGGCATATTGATAAAGTAAATGTCATTTGGCGAGTCATACCCGGGAGACAAAAGCAAACATACATCCGGTTCGCATAATTGAAACCGAAGCACACTTTATGATCGAAACAGAACCGGGTATGGGCTTGCCCTATTCACGAAACGGTATGTCTATTGGAGAGGGTCATCCCTGCGATAACATCTGTAAAAGTCTGGACTGATCTACTTGGCCTAATCCCTCTAAGAGATTATTTTGAATAACCACATAAAGTGGTGACCATATTGGGGTGATTGTCAACTTATGAGACACTCAATATGACCTCTCTCCATCCATGTAGAACTTGAGATATCATATTCTTTTTTATTGTCACTCACACAATGAACTATTGATTACACATCTTTGGACTTGATTCTTTCACCGTAAAGCTATTGGAATAATTCAAGTTTTGATTTAATTGAAGGATTCTATAAATTTAGAGTATAATTTTGTTACATGGGAAAAAAATGTCGAGATGTCCTAAACCTATTTTATTGATACCAATTTAGTTCTAAACCTTTTAGTGGTGCTAATTTAGTTCTAAACATTTTGAACAAGTGCTAATTTAGTCATAAATCTTTTGACCTAGTGTCAATTCAGTCCTTCTGATTAATTTTGACTGGATATAATTAATGTGAACATCGACCGGTTTACGTGGTATCATTGGTGCTAACGTGGAAATTTTTAACAATATTTTAGTGCATTTTCGATTTTTTTTTTTTTTTCTATTTTTCTTTTTTCTCCTTCCTTTATTCTTCCTTTTGTTGGTGACTGGCCACCAACCTTGGCCAAGAAGGCTAGCTTCTCCGGCCATGGCGAGGCCGAGCCTCGACAAGGGTTGGCCTCACCCAGGGATTAGGCTTGGGCGAGGCCGACCCTCACTTGGGCAACCTCGCCATAGCTGGTGTGGCAAGGCCAACCCTTGCCCAGGCAAGGCCAGCCTGCCTAGTCATGGCTAATGGTCGATCATCGGCAAAAGGAAGAGGAAAGGAAGGAAAAAAAAAAGAAAAATAATCTAAAAAATTATTAAAATGAAAAATTATTAAAGTATTATTAAAAATTGTATACATCAGTGCCGACGGTGCCATGTAAGCTTAACGACATTTACATTAGCTATATTCGCCGAAATTAGTCGAAAGGACTGAATTTTCATCAAGTTAAAAGGTTTATGACTAAATTTGCATCAATACAATAGGTTTACGACTTTTTTGACACTTTCCTATTATGTGAAGTTACCCAAAAAAAAATTGAGATCCTCTCCACTCGGTACCTATATTCATTTGGTACCTCATGCATTCGAACTATTAAATATAGTTTCACATCGCTTAAATATATATAGTTGTAATTTACGTTTTATATAAATGTGTGTGTATATATAATCTTCCTCCCTTTAGTGTTTTTAATCTTTTAGAACAGACATTCTTAAGTGATATGAAAGAACATGTCAAATCTTGAGGCTCTCTCCCAAACTCGTGACTCTCAATCAATTAACAATTTGCTCACACAAAATATGAGTCCTATCAATTAGACAAAACAGGAGTTGTGCCCATTTCATGTGCATTAAGAGACTGGTTTACACTTGAGAGTGTTGCGACCTTCCTAGAGGTGAACCACCAAAGACTTAGTGCAAAATTTGGAGTTGCCACAATCTATTATGGGTCAATTAGAAATCCAAATAAAAGGTGGGAGAATATTTTACTTCTCAAAGATTTCATAAATACAGAGACTTGATTATGTTAGATAAATCTAACTCCTTTTTTGGTATCTTTTCTTTATTTCAAAAATTTGCAAGTTGTCTTGTTCAGTTTTAAGAAGAAATAAGAGATAATAATCATGGGCACATATAGTGCTGAGTAGGAAAATATTGAGCAATTCGTCATTATCACAACAATAAGAGATTAGGAGTATTTCTAATTTCTAAAGATAAGATATATCTCTTATAATCTAAGATAGGAAAGTAAGGATTGTCTTCTTGAAAGAAAACCCCAAAGCCAACAATATACAACAGACATCTACTTTCAATGAAAGGGGAGATCGGCTCTAATTTAGAGAGGGCGAATTTTCACTTTAGAGAAAAAGCAAAAGAGAACTTACGCTCTGACACCTTCACAAAAGAGGCCCTGAAGAGAAAAAAAAATCAAAGAGTTGTGACAGTAGAGAGAGGGGACCTCTTTCATAGGGAAACAATGTAGGGAATAACTCGTGCAATACTGGCTGCTGTATCACGACCATTTGGGTGCAGTGGGTGATGCAGTGTATCACGACCATCTCTATGAGTGTCAACTTTAATGGTGATCAACTGAACTACTTCCATCCTACGCGCGGCCTTCGACAGGGCGATCCCCTTTCCCCTTATCTATTCATTCGATGGCGAATGTATTGTCAACACTCATACATCAAGCCCTTGATATGGGACAACTCAAGGGAATTCAGTTGAACAGGTGGTGTCCTACTCTTTCCCATTTATTTTTCGCGGACGATGCCATTTTTTTCTTAGATGGGAAAGTCCGGAATGTCAGAATCTAGCTAACATTCTGAACCAATATTGCTTAGCTACTGGTCAAGCAATCAATAGGAATAAATCGGGTATTTTCCTCAGTAAAGATTGTCCTAGTAGACTAAAGGAAAACCCGGCGCAACAATTCCAAATCCCTATGCTTCATAAGACTGGAAAATACCTAGGAATCCCGTCGACCGGGGTCGTTCTAAGCGAGACATGTTTGCTTGGATTATGGGGAGAGTGAACTCAAAACTAGATGGATGGAAAGAAAATCTTATTTCGAAAGGTGGAAAAGAGGTTCTCATTCAAAGCGCCGTTCAAGCTATCCCTCAAGTATGCCATGTCCATTTTTAAAATTCCTGTGTCTCTACGCCAGTCCATTTAAAAAAAGATAGCGAGATTCTGGTGGCAAAATGATAGTCGAAAGCAGGGTATTCATTAGAAAAATTGGGATCTACTAAAGGACAAGAAGCAAAAAGGTGGTCTTGGATTTAGAGATCTCATTGCTTTCAATAAAGCAATGCTCGGAAAACAAGCTTGGCGACTAATCTAGCATCCTTTATCTCTGTAGAGCAAACTTTTCGAAGGTCTCTACTTCCACTCACAGGATTTCAGCAACGCTACTAAAGGTGCGCATCCCTCCTGGGGTTGGCAGAGCTTACTAATAGGGCGAACTCAATTTTACCTAAGATACAATGGTTGGTTGGGGATGGGAGAAAGATCAGCATCTGCGAAGACCGATGGCTACCCAGGGGAATTCTTGGAGGACCATCAGACAGAGACGAGCCACAAATGGTAGCTGATATGATTTTACCAGAACACAACTAGTGGAATGTAACTTTACCACATCGTTTCTTCGATGTTGACATCACAAAAGAAATTCTCAACATCCGAGTGAGACCTACTTATACGGAAGATCGGATAATATGGACAGATACTCCTCATGGCCAGTACACCGTTACAAGTGGCTATCATACAATCAAACATGCAGCCATCCACACTAACGAAAACAGAGCATCCTCTTCCTTTCAGACACCTCAGATCCTCTGGAAGAGTATTTGGAAGCTTAAAATCGCACCCAAAATTAGGCTTTTCCTTTGGTCTATATGTCAGAATGCTCTCCCCACCAAAGCTAATCTCTTTAATAGACACATCAGTTCAGAGTCGGCATGCAATTTACGCGCAAATCAAGCCCCTGAAATGATGGAGCACCTTTTTCTCCTATGTCCGTGGACTTCTACAATCTGGTCTCACCCATAGATTAACACTCGCATTCTACCTACAGAAATAAATTGCATAGAAGCTTGGATTGCAGACAGATTTGAACATAAATATCTCTCACCAGGTATGGTGGTTGTTGATGCAATCCTCTGGCAAATATGGAAGGCACGTAATAGGTTCATCTTTAGTCGCCAAAGGCCCGATCCGTCCTTTGTAGTCGAAGCAGCCTTCGCCCAGTCTCGATTAGCACAACAACTCTCTTCCAATACGACAGGTTCGACACGAAATCTTTCAGATCCAGGTTCTCTATGGAGGCCCCCTGACCCAGGTGTGCTAAAAATCAACATTGACGGGGCTTTTCAGATTAATAGCACTTCAGGCTCAATAGCGTATATTTGTCGGGATCATACGGGCAAAATGATAGAGGGATTTACCAGTGGAGTCGCAGCTTCCTCGGCCTTGCAGGTTGAGATCCAAGCGCTGAACAAAACTCTGCATCATCTTTTGCGGATCGACAAATCTCAAGATCCACTGATCATCGAAACGGATTGCCTCACGTTGGTAGAGGCTGTGACTGATCTTCAAAAGACGCCGTGGGAGGTTCACTTGATGCTGGCTGAAACGGTTGCAATCCTCCCCTATTTCTCTCGTCTACAAATTAGGTATTGTCGTCGCGAGGCCAACTCTGTTGCGGATTGGGTTGCCAAGGCCCATTCCCACGGGTCTCTATCTTCGTCTTGGGCTACTTTCTCCCCCCCCCCTATTTTGTTAGATCTAATTCTCTCGGATGCTATTGAAGCGGGGTGTAACTTTACTTTAACTTGAATGAAGTCTCTCTTTTCGACCAAAAAAAAAATACTGGCTGCTGTGATCAAATAAATTAAACAGAATCGAGAAAGCGATGACTCTGAAAAACGCAATCCTGGACAGAATGAACGGGTTTTTGAAAATCATTCAAGTTCAAGCTTCGGCAACTCATCAAAGATCACATGAGCATAGCATATATCCCTAATATTAAACTCAAGGTCTGGCCAGCTAATCTGGCCTCACTTCACGGAGTTTGAGACCTAGAAATTACCTTTTCTCGCAATTTAGTGGATTTTGATTGAAATCGATTGAAGTTTTCGCTAAAACTTCCATCAAATCTCCACAAACAACCAAGGACTAGATTCGAATAGCAAGGAACAGCTTCAAAAGGTGGCTGAATCACCTACGGCAAAGGAAAACAGAACCGGTCCAAGAGTTGAACTGGTTTGGATGCCGCCGGAGTAGATTGAGTCACCAGTGCTCTTCTAGTGACTAGTTGGTGAAGACCAAACCACGAACAGGTGATTGACAAGCCTGAGGATAGATCGGAGCAGGAATGGCACCGGCGGGGGCTAGAAGGGGGAGGGGGGGAGAGAGAGAGAGAGAGAGAGAGATTTGGCGGGAAATAACAGAATAGAGAGAGAGAGAGAGAGAGAGAGAGAGAGAGAGAGAGAGACTAACGAGAGAGGGAATTTCATGCACAAATTAAAGCCCCTCTAAAATGGAGGGAAAATTTCACTTATATACTCCCAAATTAAGTGATTTCGGCCGTCGGTTTAATCCGATGGTCAAAATTTCGATCCAATAGTCAAAAATTGATTTCGAAGGCTTCATCATCGATTGGACAAGAGACCAAGTTGCACTTTAGGAAAGGCGAGGTCGGATATTGGGTCTAGTCGTGGATGAAATTTCCAAGTGATATTGTATTTTATGTAGGTTTTTCTCTCGACAATTTGTTAGGAGAATGTTAACACTAGAAAATGACTAACTTGTGATTTTATCGGCAAGTAGGAAGATTAAGCAAAGTTTGATCAAGATTATAAGTTGCCGAGGTAGAAAGCATTTGACAATTTAAAGAGAATCGACAACTCACTAATGAAGTTGTCAATATTAGACATTTTAGAAATTATCGACAAGGGCCTTCACCAGTCAGTGAGAGTCATTGTCAACTATTGCAAATGTTTGTTGAGTGTTGAAGCTCGAAGACAAAGTTGATGGATCGACACAAATACGTGGTTCCTGAATAGTTATGCCTATAATATTGGGATTAATAACTTCTTATTGATAATCATTGCTAAATGATAGATGATCGTGTCTAGAGTTTATGACTTTTTATCAATATTGGCATATGAGATTAGGAGTCATGGAAGATTAAATCAAAATTATTTGTAAGTAGTTGCCGGTGGTTTATAAATACCTATGTTGTAATTTTTTCAAGAAAATCGCCCAATCAATCACATAACATATATTCCTGCAAATTAACATTTATCCTCTTTATTCAGCGCACTTTATCATTCTCACACCCTTTAAATTTCCAGTCTTCGCACTTTAAATACTTTAATTTCACAACCATTTGCTTTCCTGGCCAAAATCAACAAATAGCCCATTGTTCCTAGATATATATCAATGTCATCCTTTCGAAATATTTCACTTTATTGGTCAAAGAGATAGTCAACTGTAAGTTGTGCCTCTTTGCAAGATATTGTTCGAGAAAATAAATAAAAGAATGATACAGGACAAGGTTCATGTGCTAACGCCACATGCAGGGTATCTTTTTATCAATATTTCGAATTTGGAAAGTACATAAGCCTTAAGTTGTAAGAAAGTAAATAATCTATGATTCCAATTTGGAAAGTATTCATATAATGTATATTCATCGATTTGGTATGCCAAATTTAATTGTCTTGCTCTTCATCCATCTTGCGTTTATTAAAAAACTGCCAATAAACTTGCCATCCAAGATGCCAAATTTGCACTAGAGAGATAACCAAGGGAGAGGAGATTAAGGGCAACGACTATAATATCGGCATGTTCAACAATTTGATGGATCTAACGATGGATGAGGTTTGTAAAGACGTAATGTGTTCTACAGGTTTCTATTGACTAAACTTCATCTTGAAGTTTTGTTAATGGGCATTGTGCCTCTCTGCAAGACATTGCTCGAAAAGAAATGAATGAATTATGAGACAAGGTCCACGTGCTAATGGCACATGCAGCTCGCTTATTCATCAAGATTTCGATTAAAAATTTAGCTAGGTTGCATTACTATATCTTTGAAATTTCACATAATACAACCCCTTCAAATAAAACAAGTTTCTTCTCTTGATCTTTACCGAGAATAAAATCATGTATTTTGCAAACGATATCTTTCTAGTTGGAATTTTTAAGGGAAAATGCCACTAAAAATCTCAAATTTTACTTAATGTGACATATTTATCTTAATTTTTTTTGTGATATTTAAAATATCAAACTTGTATTTATGTGATATATTTACCTTAAAATTTTCTTTGTGACACAAAAAAATCCCATCTTTCACCTTTGTGATACATTTATTCCAAACTTTCTCTATAGCATTAAAAAAAACCTTATTTTTTTTTTATTAATGTGACACATTTATTTCAAAATTTTTTTCTATGATATCAAAAATCCCAAACTTTTTCTATGACGCCAAATGTGTCATCCGAATACGAGTTTGAGATTTTTGATGTTATAAGAAAAAAATTTGAGGTACACACTATACAAGTTTGGAATATATGTGTCACGTAAGTACAAGTTTGGAGTTTTTTGTATTACTAAAAAAAAATTGGGATAAATATATCAGAGTGAGCATAAAATCAGTAAATGAAAATATTGAGCAATTAACGAAACTGCCTTATATTTTAGTAGAAGGTTATATTAACTTGAAATAATGATTACACCACTTTCGAAGGTCAGTAGATTATGAGCTGCTTCTCCGTTTGAGAAGGATCCATAAAACAAGGACCTTGCGACTTTCAAATTTAATAATACATTATGAACCCGTTTTCAATTTCACAAGTGGGTCCATTTACTTTTTAAAAAGATAATCATTTTACACATTCAAATTGCATCGTATGTTATCAACGAAATATTCGCCTCACAAGTGAGCGCGTTTATTCCCCAGTAGCTTACAAATAGAATAATGATTTTACTTTTTCAAATTGCATATTTCATTATCCATAAAATTTCGATTCTACGAGTGGGCTTATATATTGGTCGGACGTACCGCCAAAATAATTACGTTATTATTTGCAAATCACATAGTAGATAATCAACTGCTTTAGGTTGCAAATTTAGTCCGTTTATTTATTTATAACTCATCAATGAAATAATAATTTTAACATTTCTATATTCTATACGATTTCAATTCATTTTAAGATTCACAAATGGGCTCATATGTTCGTCTCATTTACCCGGTTCATGTGGACCTCGCTGGAAATTACAAGATTTTGATGGCTTTTGGGGATTGGACGTGCATGCACCATAATCATTTTATAATGGCTCGTCCTAAGCTCTTCCTTTCCTAGGCTGGATCCGACGAATCTGGACTGGCCAGCGGCACATTGGTATTGTCTAAGCGGGATCAATTTTAGAATAGATATATCCCAACAAGAACTCAAACCTATCACGTTAAAGTTGGTTCGAATTTTTAAATCGGAAACTGAACAAGTTGGCTCCAGATTAGGTATGAAGCTCGACCAATTAGTTTTAGGCTGATTCAGGTTCAACCTAAAAAACCGGTCTACCTTTTCCCTATTCATTTTTATTTCATTGCTTAATTATATGCACATTTTTTGGGATAAGAACATCATAAGTGTCATAATTTTCGTATAACGCTCACTTAAGTACCATACCTTTTTTTCGATCACTTAATTGACATGGCTTTTAAAAAACATTCATTGAGTGTTGTAACTTTTAAAATCCATTCACCTAAGTGTCAAAAATCCGTAAACATTTTTAATAATTATATCGCTCAAGTGATTAATTGAAAAGTTATGTGACACTCAACTAATACTAGAAAAAATGATACTAGGATGAACACCATACAAAAGTTGTGGCACCTGTGATATCATTTTTTCTCATATTTTTGTTAAAACTGTCACTCAGGAAACGATAATGAACTGTTTATGCTGAAATGTTTAGCCTCATTGTTTTTGCAAAAGTTTTTCACTAAGAGACTAATAGGGTTTGGTTTTGAAACGCTTGAAACCCGATTCTACTGCGAATAAGCCTTGATATCCGTTCGAAGCTAGTTCAACTTGAGAGCCGAAAACTGAACAGTTGAAGACTGGATAAAGCCGGTTCGGTTCGCTTCCAGTTCTTTTACTCGTCCTTAATGTGTTTTAATTAATCCGTCTCTATCCCACGTTTTCTTCGAAATGGAGCCAAAATGTCGGACCAGAATGAACTTTCCAACGTCCTCCCAACAAAGTTTATCATTTTCTGACCATGTCATCCCCCAGCTCATAGATTCCTTCGAAAAGAAACAACAAATGCCCGATCAACATTTTTACTTCACAAGTATACCCTCTATTGTAATTTTCCCGTCTGCCATTTCCTTTATTTGTTTGCTCCCCAGAAAGAGCTATGCAATTAGTCATCTTCTTGAGCTCTCTGTTTCGGTTTCTGTTTCTGTTTCTGTTTATTGTTCTCTGTTTTCTTGCCAAGCTATTGCACAAGCTATGGTGGAACCCACTCAGAATACAGAGGATGATGGCCAAGCAGGGAATCACCGGCCCTCCCTACAGGTTCCTCCATGGAAGCACCAAGGAAACAATCAAGATGAATATGGAAGCTAGGAACACACTCATGAGCAATCTCTCTCACGACATATTCCCTAAGATTCAGCCTCAAATCAACACATGGATAGGCACATATGGTAAATACTAAAAAAAAAAAAAAAAAAACTTTGCTTTATTAGTGTTGTGAAATTTGATATTTGAGCTTTCGTGCTTTGTAGGGAGAAATTACTTGAGTTGGCTTGGACCTCAAGCTCAACTAGTCATCACAGAGCCAGAGCTGGTTAAGGAGGTGCTGCTTAATAGAGATAAAACATACCTGAAAACAGGAAACAAGGACTTCTCCAAGAAGCTACTAGGAGATGGGCTTGCGAGCACACCCGGCGGCGAGAAATGGGCGAAGAAGCGTAAACTTGCCAACCGTGCTTTCCATGGGGAAAGTTTGAAGGTAGTTGGGCTCGATGGATAAAGAGAATTGTGTGAGTTGAGGTTTTACTAATTATTTCTGGGAAAATTTGAATTTGCAGAATATGGCACCGGCAATGGTGGACAGTGTTCACACAATGCTAGGAAAATGGAAGAATCAAGAAGGGAAAGAGATCGAGGTGTTTGGAGAGTTTAAGGAAATGACATCTGAAGTGATTTCAAGAACCGCGTTTGGAAGCAGCTTCGCCGAAGGAAGGAACATTTTTCATATGTTGACAGGATTGAGCTTGTTAACATCCAGAAATGCTTTCACTATAAGGTTACCCGGACTAAGGTATCTAACATTTTCTAGGAAAAATTTGACTTGGCAATTTTTAGTATGTAGAAGCTAGGAAAATCCAGTAAGCATAGGCCACTATTCGATTGAACTTTAGATTTTTTTAATATGATAATTCTAACGAAACTTTCCAGTTGAGTAAATGTATTTGAAGGAGGTGATTCTTTTTTTTTTTTTTTTTTTTTTTTTTTTAAATAACCATTATAACTACTGATGTAAGATCACACTTAGCAAGCTGCAAATTTCCGATGATGGTCAGACAACGACTTGTTCATCGTGTAAATACAAACTTCAAGCCTCAATGGACTAACGCATTTTACATCTCAGAATCAGAGTTTCAGTTAGGCCTGAAAAACTATGGAATTTGTTCTGAATCCTACTGACAGTAAGCTTTGGAAGACGGTGGATGAAGTCAAAGCAGAGAAACTTGAGAAAGGCGTACGCAATTCCATCGTACAGATGATCAAGAGAAGAGAGAAGAAGGTGATGGCTGGTGAAGTGGATGGCTTTGGGGATGATTTCTTAGGACAGCTTGTGAAGGCTTTGCACGATGTGGACAAAAGCAAAAAAATCACGGTTGATAATCTGGTGGACGAGTGCAAGACATTCTACGTTGCCGGACAAGAAACTGCCAATTCATTGATGGCATGGATGTTATTCCTTCTAGTGATTTATCCAGAGTGGCAAGAGGAAGCAAGAATGGAGGTTCTTACTGTATTTGGGAATAAAGACCCTGATTTTGATGGACTAGGAAAACTAAAGAAGGTATAAAAAACGATTTGAGTCTTGGTCTCGGTCGACCTTTTTCAGTTCACTTGAATTCTAAGTTAGACATGATGCCTCACTAATTATGGTTCCCTTTTCATGTGCAGATTAGCATGATCATAAATGAAACTCTGCGGTTGTACCCCCCTTTAGTTGGTTTGAATCGAAAAGTTGGCAAGAAACAAAGGTTAGGGAGGCTTGTTCTTCCTGCTGATATTCAAATCTTTGTACCAATTCCTAAGCTTCACAGTGACCCTGAAATCTGGGGGGAAGATGTGCATCAATTCAAACCAGAGCGATTCTCAGAAGGTGTAGCTAAAGCTACCAACAACAATGCGGTCGTATTCATCCCCTTTGGCTTTGGACCTCGATCTTGCGTTGGGATGAGCTTCGTGATGACTGAAGCGAAAGTCACCCTTTCAATGATCCTCCAACGCTTCACCTTCGAATTGTCCCCAGCGTATATTCACTGCCCAGTTTATAATTTCATGAACCGCCCACAACATGGACTTCAAATCATATTTCATCCTCTTCAGTAATTCATCACCACATGATGTTCAGTTGCAAATGTCAATTTGACAATGGCTTGTAAAATTCTTGGTTCCAGAGGCTTGTGATATTTGTAAAGGTATTGTCGCGACCTGTTTTTCGGGTGCACCACCTAAAACTAGGTTAATGGACTACTAAGTCTTTAAGCTTAGCTCGGGCTCTCCCAAGCCCATACCAAATCGCGACTTAAAGTTTTAACATGCAAAAGATTAATATCTAAGAGTCGCCACTAATCGGTTTAGGGTAGGTCGATTAGACACCTAAGTAAAATAATGAGAGAATTATTTTACTCCTACGAACCAGAGACTAAGGGTACGGGGACTTGGTTACACTAGACTATCCTAGTGCCCTTTCGGTACCATTTCTTTTTAATTTTCAAAAAAAAAATGTTTTTGAATGCAGCTTGATTTGATTTTAATTCACTTTCCTAACGTGTGAGGTGATCATATAGGTGCGCATACCACCAATTTAACACTCAAGAAAAGCAATTAAATAATGCAAAACATACCTCAAAGCAACGAAAGTATCTGCGATGTTAGATCGGAATTCACATCAACAATCCTAGATATGATTCCTAATTAACAAGCGATCAATTTTTTTGTTTTCACTTTATTTAATGAAAGTCATGTGATGCATGTTTCTAATCTAATATGAAATAATATGGCATGGCAAAATGTGATTTCTTAAGGAACATGCAATAATTAAATATGCAATCTATATTAATTAAAATGACCTAATTCTAATGACGTGCAATGTAATGCAATGACGTACAAAATTATCTCAACTAAAATGACATGCAACAAAAACTAACATCCTAAATGAATGCATTTTTTATTTTATATTTTTTTGAAATAAAATCTATATTCTAAATATGCAAAATAACAAGAAATATTCTAAAACAAATTGAATCCTAATTCAAATATTTTTTTTATTTTTTAATGATTTTCCAAAAAACAAGCAATTACCAACTAAATCTTAAATTTAAACAAACAAGATATTTAACAGAATAAAGGATTAAAGTAAACGAAAAAATAACCCGTTGTCTTACAGTCAAATTAACGATTACTTTTAACCGAACATCACGACAAGAAATCAAAATAATTAAAAATCTGATCCGAAATCGTACGGATCTAATTAATAATTACATTGATTCAACAATTAATATGCTATCAATAAACCCCAAGAATTAATATAATTAAAAAAATGATCCGACCTCTTACGGATCAAATTAGTAATTACAATAATTTTAGGGAAGATCCCGCATATAATGCTTACAAAATTCATGAAATGGAGATCACTTCAAATTTACACAATAACAACCAAACTTAAAAGAAATAAATAAAATAAAGTAAATAGAAAAAGAAAATAAAACTACCTAATTTCCTTTTCTTTTTTCTTTTTTTCTCTTTCTTCTTTTCTTCCCAAGCATAGCTTGTGCTCGCACGGTCTCCTAAGGCAGCAGGTCCCGATCGTCGGAGGGTGTCGCGATCGGAGCTCCGGCGAAGGTCCGGTGAGGGGATCGGCGGCGAGCGGACCGGCGACAGCAGCGGTTTTCGGGTGGGCCGCGGGTCAGGGATCTCGAGCGGCTGGTGTCGTTCGGAGGAGGGGCGTCGGACGGTGGAGGCGTGAGATCGGGCACGGTAGCAAGCAATCGTCGAGGAACAAAGAACTACTAGCGTCTCTCGGTGGCTCGGAGCAAAGCACGAGCACGCGGACAAAGCGGGGGTGCGGCTTCGGCGCAGCATCGGGTTAGGGCGGACGCAGAAACGAAGCTTCGTCGCGGGCCGGGGAGGTGAATCGGCGGACGGGGCGTCGGGTTGGACAGCGATTTGACTTGGGTCCAACTGGCCGGGCGACGGATGGCGATCGGGATCCGAGGCGTCGGGGAAGGGCAGCGCGCGATGGTGGCAGCCCCGGTGTCACGAGGCTGATCGAAGCGCGAGGACCGGGGACTCGCGGGTTGCCGGCGCGGTGGCCGGCGCAGTTCTCAGCTGGTGCAGCGTCACGGGGAGCGAGCTGCTGCGATGGAGGTCTCGCCGGTGTTGAATGACGCCGGAGCAGCGGCGGAGGCGTTGGCAGCTACGGTGGGCGTCGACTCGGCAGCAAGGGTCGCCGGGGAACCTACGAAGAAGAAGACCTCTTCCTTTTTCCCTTTTTTTTTTTACTTTTCTGACTACTCATGTCATCTCTCTCTCTCTCTGTCCTCTCTGCACTCCCGTCTTCTGCTTGTCAGCAAAAAGGAAGAAAACTTTTTGACTTTTTTTTTTTTGCTTTTCCTCAAAGAACCGAAAAAATCCCCCTTTCTTCACCGTACACGGCACCTTTTATAGCAAAACAAAATGTGATCTTTTTTGTTAATATTTCATCTCATGGAGATTGCTTATAACCTCCCGATCACGAAAATTATTTTATTTTCCTTATCTTATGAATATTCTCTCATGATTTCATCATCTATTGTTAAAGATAAGATTGCAATAGGTTCTCTCAATTTTCAAAAAATCATCATAATATTGCATCAAATCTTAATTTCTCACAAGATAATTGATTAAAAAAAAAAAACAATGGGCTTGGGTTAATTTATTCCTTTCGTGGGCCTAGCCCAACTAATTTGAACCCATCCGCACCGGTCCAATAAATAAAAATGCAAATTAAAATAAAATGCACTTAAACTTATATGCTATATGATTAATATATATATATATATTTAGGGATAAAATTAAACCCTAATTTTTAATGCGATAAATGACTAAGTGGACCGTCAAAATTTAGGTGTCAACAGGTATAAAGACATCTTTCTCTTAATATCCATTCTACTTTCTCCGTGTATATTCTATATGGTTTGCCAAGACTCTTCATGGTGTAGAATACTGTGTCCTGGTTCTTGTAAGTCATCAACTTTTAGGCATGCACCTCTCACGTAACCTGCTCTATAGACTGTAAACCAAGTTTATCTCAACCATAAACCAAGTTTATCTCAACCATTGATGAAATGAACTCCATGATATGACCACATAATTAATGGTTTAGATGATAAAGAGACAGCAGCTAGTCCTTCATGAGAGAGAGAGAGAGAGAGAGAGAGAGAGAGAGAGAGAGAGAGAGAGAGAGGGGAATTAGGAGGCAACGATGGTGATGACGAACGTAGTGCGTTCAGGCCACCCCAGGTTGGCAAAGTCAATGACGGTGTCGTGAAGAAGGCGGCAATAGAACACTATTTGCTCAAGGAAGAAGAATGGAGAAAAGGGAAAACGTAAGCTAAAATAATAATAATTAGTTTAAGATGTGAATTTATCAGGGGGTTTCAATTCATAAAAGATTCAATATTGATGATGTCAATGTTGATAAATAAAATGGGGGTCGGAATCGCATCAAATATAAATAATTTTCAGTAACATTTCACCAGATTGAGTTGAGGCCGATTAAGCCCATCCATCTTCAAGTGGCGCCGCCACCAAGTGCCATTGCAAAATGTCCCTAACCGATCTTTAATTCCTAAGAGGTTGATATTCCATCGAACTCGACCCGTAAATTAAATCCAATATTCTCCAAACCTCAACCACCAATTTTCTTGAGATGAAAGTTCATAAGAATTCTCATCCAGAGTGTTCAGAAAGGAAGGTTTTTCAGGAATTTCGAGACCACTATACATTTCTTCAGTAGTAAAGGGAGACATGAAGTGATCTTGAAAATCAACAACGAGCTCTTCCTATCCTTTCCCCATCGTTCGCGAGTCTAAGAGTGGTATTATTTTCTCTCCTGGCCGATGGGTTATTTAATTGAGATGATGGCCTAGGTAGGCCCATCCGTCCATGATGGACCTAAAAGCCCGGCCCGCAAGATAAGGGCCCATGGAGGAACAGCTGCGATGTGAAAGGTTGCGTTGTTTAGATACGAGGGGTTGTGTCTTTTGGGAGAACGTTACACGTTGAAGAGTTACGTCTGTTGGAGAAGACGTAAGAGAGAGAAAAGGAAAAGGGAATGTACCCCTTCAACGTACGTACGTAAAGACCCCCTTTTTCCTAAGACGTTTGACTCTCTCTCTCTCTCCCCCCAAGAAGAAAACAGAAAAGAACAGTACGTTATGTTTTTCTCCCCCTAATAGCAACAGCACGCTCCTCGGTAGAACGGGATCAGGATTCTTCCTCAAACTTCAACGTTGGTGTTTAATCTGTGGACAATAAGGTACGCTCGATTTCATGGTGTATCTTTAATCGGTGATACATGTGTTTCTTGGGCTCGTCTTCTGCATTTGTTTTAGGGGTTCAATCTAGTGTCGAATCCGTTTTAGGGAATCAGTTATTCCCAACATTGGTATCAGAGCCATCGTTCATGTTTCCCGACCCCTTTTTCATGTTTATGAATTATTTTTTATTGAATTTTCGTTAAACACCGCTGTCGGCCGATCGGGGACGGATAATCCCGACATCCGTACACTGTTCACCCCATTTTTTGATTTTCTGTAAGTCTAAATTCGTTTTTGAAAGCGTAGGATCGAAGCTCTCGTTGATACGAGAAAAACGAGTGGTGGATCGCCGCCGGGGGCCACTGGACGCGTTGCCACACACGGCCGGAACGAACGAGGGTCATCGGCTTGTGCAACGCACGCACCGGTCGGTCCCCCGCGCGTGCGTGCGCACGCGCGCTGTTTCGGCCGAAGGTGCGTGTGATGCACGCGCGGGGTGCGGCGCGTGCCACGCTCTCTCCAGCTGACGTCATCGTGACGTCATCCATGCACGCGCGTGGCACGTGCCGGTCGGTTCGTCCGACCCGGTCCGACCCGACCCGACCCAGTTGACTCCGACCCGTTGACCTCGACTCGTCTGACCGTGGCCATTGACCATTGACTTTGACCGTTGACCCCAAAAAAAAAAAAAGGAATGTGTTTTTTTTTTTTTCCAATTAAGTCAATGTGGATTATATGTAATCCCTTATTTGTTCTGCATTTGTTGGAGGAACAATGCCTCCCCTTAAGTTACGCACACCTATTCGCGCAATTACTGATGAACAAAAGGAAAGACTTTTTAGGCTGATAGCTGAGCTGACTAATTATCGATGGGAGAGTGGAGACTTTATTGATCATGTTCTTGAAGTCAACGGGAAATTACAAAAGGTCATATGGAATGGTCGTCCCATGCCACAATCAGAGATGATGCGATTCTTCATGAACACTCTACCACCGATATGGCAAGGAGTGTTGAATCGCATATGGGAGGTCAACAGAGCTGCTTCGTATAGGAAACTTGTAATGGAATTTATAGATAAATATTACCGAATTATTACAAAAGAAAAGATCAAGAAACTGAACAAAAAGGGATCTTTCCCAGTTCATATATTGACTTGGGTTTAGATGTTTTGACTAGTCTTTATTTAGTATGCTTATAGACATATTATGTAAATGTTTTCTACCTAGTTGTTGTTGGTGTAGCAACTGATATGTTAGTTATATTATGTGAAAGCATTATTATTATATCATTGTTTGATATCAAATATTATTTGCTGTTGTTATTGTTAACTGTTGTGGGTAGTTGTAGAAATTTTTTGTAATTTCAAAGAATTTATTTTGCATAGAATATTATATTAATAATAATTCCAAGTTAGGATTTTGGATGATGATTGGAAACATAGTGACCTTTTGATTCTGAAACCTTACTTGAAATTATTCATTAATATGACGGTTTTGTGCAAAATGGATGCATAAATGATAGGCATTAATAATCCGCGCATATATGTCTGATATGTTCAGATCGATGGCTTCAGCCTCAAAGAGCATAGTCGCTGAGCTAAACAAAGGTGAGAAGCTCAATGACGATAACTATGAAATATGGCACATGAAAATCCAATATGTGCTGGAAGAGTAAGAGGCACTAAAAGCTCTTAACCCGACCATGGAAGAACCGAAGAAGGAAACATTGCACAACACAAGAGAGATAAGGATGCATTTGCTACATGGAAAAGAAAGAACTCTCTTGCTCGCATTATGTTGCTGGGTAGCATGGAAAATGATGTCATGCGAGAGTTCAGGCGTTTTGAGAATGCCAAAGAAATGTGGGAAGCATTGGCAGCAAGATTTGATCATACTTCGATGACCTGATTGAGGCAGCTCACTGTTAGGTTTGACTCTTATAAGAAGCCTCATGGTCAGACCATGAAGCAACACCTTAGAAAGATGTCAAACATGATTAATGAGCTGAAGGATGCTGGCCATGTCCTGATTGATGAGCAGCAAGTGCAAGTAGTGATTTGTTCCTTGCCTCAGAGTTATGAGCATATGAAGGTGAACCTGACCCATAATGAGAATATCAAAACCTTTGAGGATGTAGTGCGTCATCTTGAGCTGGAAGAGGACCGCCTCTTGGCGGCTAAGCCGGAAACTGAAATTTATCATGCTGGTTCTAGCTCACATGGAGCTTCGAGCTTCAAGCGCAAACGTCTCAACTGGTTCGATAAAAGGAAAGGCAATAGAGCAAGTTCTTCAGGGAAGAAACCAAAGGTTGACCAACATGAAAGAGGAAAGCATCCTCGGATGAAGAAGCTGACAAGGGTGAAGTGTTACAATTGTGACAAGAAGGGTCACTATGCTCGCGATTGTCGTGAGCCAAAGAAGGTACACACCCCTTGTACTATTGAGAACTTTGCTTATGTGTCAAGTTCTGTATTCTTAACTGAGTCTAATCCTTTGTGGACTGTAGATTCAGGAGCGACAGACCACGTAGCGAAGGATAGTGAATCCTTCGTGGAATTTCGACAAGTACCAACTGAAACTAAGTGAATCTATGTGGGAAACAACTCTAGAGCCGAAGTAAAATGAATTAGCATCTGTCAATTGAACATGCGTGGTGGACGCACTTTGTTCCTACATGATGTATTGTATGCTCCGGAGATTCGTCGAAATTTAGTGTCTGTTTTAGTGTTGGTCAAGCTTGATTTTAATATGAACTTCCTTTATAGTGGTGTGGATTTGTATTTGGATACAAACTACTATAGTTGTGGTTATTTTCTAGATGGTTTTATTGTATTAAATGTTGACTATAGTAATGCTAATGTTTGCTATTCCCTTTTCACGTCTTTTAATTCATATGATAATGCTGTGAGTGTGTGGCATACTAGACTAAGTCATATTGGCCAACAACGTATGAATAGGCTAGCCAAAGAGGGCTTGTTGGGCAATATTAAAAAAGTCGATTTGCCTATATGTGAGCATTGCCTAGTAGAGAAAACGACAATGAAACCATTTGGAAAAGGTAAAAGAGCTGAATTTCCTTTGCAATTAATCTATTCTAACGTCTGTGGTCCAATGAATGTGAGAGAAAGGCATGTGGCTGTTTATTTTATCACATTTGTAGATGATTATACTTGATTTGAATATGTCTATTTGATTTCTTATAAATCTGAAGCATTGAGTTGTTTCAAAAGGTTTATGAACTTGGTAGAAAATCAATTAGACAAGAAAATAAAAGTATTGAGATCCGATCGAGGTCGATAATATTTATCTGATGAGTTCAGAAAATTATGTGATGAAAAGGGAATAGAAAGACAATTGTCTATTCCATATACTCCTCAACAAAATGGTGTTGCAGAGAGAAAGACCAGAACCCTACTGGAAATGGTTAGGTCCATGATGGCACATGCTAACTTACCTATCACTTTTTGGAGTGATGCGTTATTAACTACTGTCTATATACTTAACCGGATGCCTTCCAAATCAGTTACTTCCACTCCATATGAGTTATGGACAAGTAAAAAACCGGACTTAAGTTTTCTTAAACCATGGGGTTGTGCTACCTATATTCATGAGCCCTCTCACAAGTTTGGGAAATTGGGTCCCAGAGGAAAGAAGAATATTTTCATAAGATACTCTGAACACTCGAAAGGGTATGTGTTCATAGGTGAGCAGAAAAGTGGAAGTGTATGTGTTCATAGGTGAGCAGAAAAGTGGAAGTATAACTGAATTCGAATCACGGGATGTCACATTCTTAGAGAATGAATTTCCTAAGAAGGGCGAAATAGGTGAGGATTATTCTCTATTTGAAACATTGGATCAAGATAATAAACTTAGTGGAGTTCATCTAAGTGGGAGTAACATGAGAAGTGATGAATTTAATTCAACTCACTCTCAATTACAACCACATGATAAGATGATATCGTCATTATTTAATCCGAGTGGGAGCATAATGGGGAATGACGTACAAAGTGTACAATCTCCCATACGGCGAACAAGTCGCAAAAGTATTCTCCGACGATGTTTTGACATTGAAGGGGAAACTTTTATGGTTGCTTCACAAGATGAGGATGAGCCAAGAAATGTTAATGAGACTCTAAATTGCCCTAGTAAGAAAAAATGGATGCATGCAATGGAAGAGGAGATGGAGTCAATGAAGTCAAACCATGTTTGGGAATTGGTTGATTTTCCAAAAGGACGCAAAACCATTGGGAACAAGTGGGTTCTCAAAATAAAGCATAAAGCTGATGGCTCGATAGAAAGGCATAAAGCTCGCCTTGTGGCGAAGGGGTATAATCAATAGGAATGAATTGATTATGAAGAAACATATTCTCCTGTAGTGAGACTTACCTCGATTCGCATTATTCTGGCAATAGTGGCAAGTATGGATCTTGAGTTACATCAAATGGATGTAAAGACTGCTTTCCTCAATGAAGAATTAGAGGAAGAAATATATATGGAACAGCCTGCTGGTTTCATTATGGAAGGCCAAGAAGAAAATGTATATCGACTTTTGAGATCGATATATGGCCTTAAGCAGTCGTCGAGGCAATGGTATATACGTTTTCATAATGCCATAATGGTATATGATTTTACAATGATTGATGATGATCATTGTGTGTATATCAAAAGATTTAAAGATCAATTTGTGATCATATCATTATATGTTAATGATATACTAATTGCCGGAAGCAATATGGAGTTTGTTAATACTATCAAGAGTTGGTCTTCCAACTTTGAGATGAAAGATATGGGTGAGGCTGCATACATTCTTGGAGTTAAGATTTCAAGAGATCGTTCGAAGAGGTCATTATCTCTTTTGCAAGAAACATACATAAATAAGGTTCTTGAACGATTTTGTATGCAAGATTGTAAACCCATAGATGCTCCTATTGCAAATGGTGAAGGATTGAGCCATAAACTGTGTCCAAGGACTCCACAAGATAATGAACAAATGAAACATGTTCCTTATGCTAGTGCTGTTGGGAGCTTGATGTATGCTATGATGTGTACAAGACCTGACATATGTTTTGCAGTTGGAATGGTGAGTAGATACCAATCCAATCCAGGTCAAGCACATTGGAAAGCCGTTAAAAGAATACTGAGGTATCTGAAGGGAACTGCTAATTATACGCTGAGTTACCAGCGAAAGGATCCGCGACTTGAAGGCTATTTAGATGTTGATTGGGGAGGAGATTTAGATGAAATGAAATCTACCTTTGGATTTTTTTTCTTACTGAATAATGGCGCGATATCTTGGAGCAGTAAGAAACAAACGTGTATAGCCTTGTCCACAATGGAAGCTGAGTTCGTGGCATTTTGAGCAGTAGTTCAAGAGGGTGTGTGGCTTAAGAGATTTTTGAATCATTTAGGTGTTATTGAGAATGCTTCAGACTCATTGTTGGTTAACTGTGATAGCCAAGTAGCAATAGTGTACATCAAAGATCCAAAATATCATGACAAGACCAAACATATAGATACCAAGTATAATTTTGTCAAAGATATGGTTGCACGAAAAGATGTGAACTTACAGTACATATCTACGCATAGAATGATCGCAGATCCTATGACAAAGCCAATACCTAGAGATGTGCTTTTGTGGTCATGTAAAATCTCTAGGACTGCATAAAGGATGATGTACTGAATATTGTAATTTCCCTGAAATGTTCACATTTAATGAATTTGCGTTTTTTCATTATTAATACCTATGAATCTTTGTTTGACGTTTATGCATCTTAATGCTTAGTGCATTATATAAAGTTAAGGAAGTATGTCGGACAGATAAAAGATTAGCTCACTCACACGGGTAATCGCCTCTATTTACTATGTGATAAATAAAAATGAGACGGTTTTTAAACTTATTATCTAGGTGATAATTGAGAGCTCAAGCTTAAAACATATATGTCGCCATAACTAAGTGTTAAGATAAGGACATAATATTTACTATGTCCGAAAGTAAAATAACCAACATATTTTACTTTATCTGTCTATGATGCCAGATGTGAGTTCTGATGAATTCTGTGAATGAGTAGATATGTGAACTCAAGTTAGATATGAGGTATGTCTAAACTATCATATGTACGGTATTGATGGTGTAGACATACGCTCCATGGGAAAGGAGTTAATACCGTAATATGTATTTCATACTACGTATGCATGAGACGACCAATAAGAGTGACAAAAGTTTGATCTCAACTTTTATGCCATGTGAAACTCTTGAGGAAAAGAGTTCTTCAATTTTAGTGCCCTCATGACTCTTGCTTATTCTCAAGATTTCTATTCGGTGTTTGCTATCTTAGGATGTTGCCAATGGTCATGAATTGATTCGATCTAATGGGACATTTCTAGAAAAGCAAGTTGATCTGAAATTGAGAGTTTGAAGGAAAGAGGAAGATCAAATTTGGAGAATCACATTCTAGTTTTGTATTCACTGTGTTGACACCTAATCTTTTAGAAAATAAAAAAATAAAATAAAAATTCTGTTTTGAAAATCTTTCTTGTTGAAAATATATCCTCATTTTAAAATTCAAAATTAAGTTTTTATTTGATTTTCGGAACCACTTTTTTGTTGAGAAGTTGAGCGAATATTGGGAAATCTTCACTTGTTTGTTGATTTTCCTCTATAAAAGAGAGAGTACGAAGCCTTGAACCAGGAGGGGGGGGGGCTTCTCTTCGTTCAAAAAAGAGGTCAAAAAGTGAAGTGAGAGAGGATACGTGCATAGGGAGAGAAGTTCTCGTATGTTTCCTTCTTCTGGTTTCGAAGTCAGTAAAGGGAGCTCTTTTGTTCTGCTGAAAGTGTGTCAGAGAGAGAGTAGCAGAGAGAAAGAGAGACCAATGAGTGAGAGGTGTGGGAAAAAAAGAGAAAAGCAACGAAAGCAAGGGAAGAAAGAGGAGACCGATGCCTGCTGTTCATAGCCGATCTCCTCACCGGTGCACCACCGTGCCCGCACCTCCACCATGCCACGCCACCGGTCTTGCCGCTCCGCCTCTGCGGCACTTCGCTGATGCCTTGACGTATGCTGCCCGTTCTCGCCCCCCCCCGCGACACCAGCATCTCGAGATCCCCACTGCCACCCGCTTTTGTCTCGATCCGTCGGTGATCGCTCGCCCGACGCCGCTCTTCAACCACGACTCGACGCTACCATAACCGTTGATCTGCTGCTGCCCTGCTTGGCTGTCTACGACTGTCTAGTGCCGACCGCCTCTCCTCCATCCGCTGCAACAACCTCGACGCTTCTGCTTTGCTTTCATCGGCAGCGCTTGACGACCTGCGCAGCCTCCGCTCCGCTCAACGCCGCGAGTAGCAACCTACTTGTTTCCACTTTGCGCGCCGCCCGAACGTCGCCCCCGCTTGCACCAGCACCGGCACCCCGACATCTCTGCTGTCCTTGACCGACGATACAACTTGCTGCTGTCCTTCTGTCCACCACCGGCGGTTTCGAAATCATCCTGCTCGATGCCGCTTGTCACCTCCAACGTCCACGCCGTAGCCCGCATTGTTCCGTGATTGCCGGTGCCCGACGCCCCCTCTTCCTTGCGACATTTTTGCAGCCGCTCTGCGTCTGCTGCAACCCCGAGCTGCCCGACGCCTTTCCACTATTCCGAGCTCGAGCCACACGCTGCTGCTGCTCTCCCGACACCAGTGCTCACCATCTCCATAGTGACCCGCGACCCAATAGCTGCTTGCTGGTCACCGACGCCACGCTTCCCTGCTGCCACCGCCTGCCGGCCCTCACCGGAGCTCCGACGCCGACCACCCTCGCCCGGCTCCATTCACCATCACGGCTGCCTTTCCTTTAGTCTCCATTAGGTAGTTTTTTTTTTTACTTTTATCTTTCATTTATTTTATTTTATTTACCTTTTTTTTTTTTTAAGTTTTTGCTGTTATTGTACCAATTGGAATATTGGTAATTGATTTTCGTCTTATTGTAGGCATTATCCGCAGGGGTTTTCCCTAAAATTATTGTAATTATTAATTTGATCCGTAAGATGTCGGATCATTTTTTTAATTATATTAATTTTTGGGATTTGTTGATAGTATTTAATTGTTAAATCATGGTAATTATTAATTTGATCCATAAGACCACGGATTAGATTTTTAATTATCTTGAACTCTATGTCGTGATGTTTAGGGTTAGAGTAATTATTAATTTAACCTATGAGACAACAAGTTATTTTTTCGATTACTTTAATCCTTTATTCGTTGAATATCTTGATTGTTTAGACTTAATGTTTATTTCACAATTACTTGTCTTGGAAAAGCACTAAAAAATCAAAAAAATAAAAAAAAAAAATTGCATGTAGGTTTAGTAAATTAGAGCATGTAGGTTTGTAAATTAGAATTTTTTTTTAGAATTATATTTTTAGGATTGCATTTTTTGATAATTTTTGGAATAGGTTAGGGTTAGACCTAAATAACATTTTTCTCGAAAATAAGATCTTAGATATAGTTTGCATATTTGAATAATTTAAAAAAAATAGTTTTATAAGATAGGATAGGGGTTAAATCAAATTAATCCTTAAAATAAATTAGAAAATGATTCACTTTAGATAGTTTAATTAGTTTTTATTTATTTATTAATTTCGAATATCAATAAAAAATCATAGAAAGAACATGAATATAGAATTATTATGTCATTCATCCCATATCATGAAACGCATGCATATTTAGGATTATAAAAAGTAGATTGCATACATATAGTGATAGTTCAATTTATGTCATATGAATTGCATTTCACATATCATTAAAGTAAAATTCATGCATATTAAGTTTAGATTAAGATTGCATAAGAATAAAACTTAGGTGTCATGTCGTTTAGAAAATCATGTTTAGGGCATGCATTTTTATTAGCATTTTTGTAAATATTTTTTAGAGGATAGACCTTAATAAGTTGTAGTTTATAATTTCATACGAATCTAGTGTTTCGGTTTATTGAATGTTATTTCATTGATTGTGCACCTGCATGACCACCATTTGCATGTTATTAGCTTAGGTTAAAATTAATTAATACTGTCTGCAAAATATTTTTGAAATTAAAATAAAATGGTACCGAAAGGGCATTAGAAAATTCTAGTGTAACAAGTCCCCGTACCCTTAGTCTCTGGTTCGTAGGAATAAAATAATCCTCCCATTATTTTACTTAGGTGTCTAATTGACCTACCACAAACCGATTAGTGGCGACTCCTAGTTAATAATCTTTTGCATGTTTAAAAATCTAGATTTAAGTCGCGATTTGGTATGGGCTTGGAAGAGCCCGAGTTAAGTTTTAAAAACTTGACAGTCCATTAACCTAATTTTAGGTGGTGCACGAAAAATTGTCGCGACACACTGGTCGACCAATTGTGACTGTCTTTGGGATAATCATAATTGTGAATACAATATATCATTGTTTTTTAAAAAGAGATCAAGAGAGATATAAATGTGATTGATCGATCTAGGGTACTGCATACTAAATCTACTCAGAGTGTGATGCCCATCATGAGCTGATATATATTCCTAATAGATGTATGGCAACGAGCTCTCAAGGTATGCTGGTCGCACGGATTATTCACCTGTTTAGCCCACCATGTGCGAGTGGGAGATGATGGGTTATTTAATTGAGATGATGGGCCTAGGTAGGCCCGTCCACCCATGATGGGCCTAAAAGCCCGGCCCGCAAGATAAGGGCCCATGGAGGAACGGCCGCGATGTGAAAGGTTGCGTTGTTTAGATACGAGGGGTTGTGTCTTTTGGGGGAACGTTACACGTTGAAGAGTTATGTCTGTTGGAGAAGACGTAAGAGAGAGAAAAGGAAAAGGGAATGTACCCCTTCAATGTATGTACGTAAAGACCCATTTTTTCCTAAGACGTTTCACTCTCTCTCTCTCTCCCCCCAAGAAGAAAATAGAAAAGAATAGTATGTTATGTTTTTCTCCCCCTAATAGCAACAGCACGCTCCTCGGTAGAACGGTATCAGGATTCTTCCTCAAACTTCAACGTCGGTGTTTAATTTGTGGACAATAAGGTATGCTCGATTTCGTGGTGTATCTTTGATCGGTGATACATGTGTTTCTTGGGCTCGTCTTCTGCATTCGTTTTGGGGGTTCGATCTAGTGTCGAATCCGTTTTAGGGAATCAGTTATTCCCAACACTGGCAATGGTGATTGTGTGAAAAAATTTGGTATTTTTCTAGATCAACAGGAATTTGCATGCCTTCACAGCCATGGTTCTCTGAATACCAAAGAGCCTTTTCTGAATCTCTTTTTTTATGGAACGCTTTACCAAATTTGGTCTTATTCCAATCTTTAAACTCTTTGGTAATGGTATCTATGGCTCTTTGCATATCATTGTTTCCAACATTACAGATGTTTTCAACGAAAACTTCTTGGTCTAAGACTCATACTAGACTTTTAGATCTTTAGCTTACAATCTGCTTTAGCAAAATCAGGTTTTCTATTTGTTAGGAAGCCCAACAAAAACACTTTAAAAGACCATGATTATAGAATAAACTAGTGACGAGCGAGCCCATATGCGCGAAATCAATTGGGCAGAGCTAACTAAATTACCATGTTAGATAGTCTAATCCAAAAGTTAGCTAATAGATATAAATAGCACATGCATATAAAGAGCATATATAATCCTATAGAAAAATGAAGTCGACCTTCAGTCTTCGGGGCTAAGAGAATAAGAAAGGGCTCCGGATGTAGACGAGTTAGATGAAAAAGGGTGGCCTCGGGGAAAAGAAGTCTCCGGTTCACATCGGAACGGGCTCTGTCAATTCTTTCCTGGACCATACCGCCAATTCCATGGCTATAGGTCCAAGTATATTCCATCATGTTACACCAGTTCATGTAGCGTTGATAACATTACTGGATTTGTTAACAATGCTATGGCCGCTGTTTAATCATGCCATTTTTGATTTGTTTTTCACCATGAAGCCTAAGAAATCAGCTGCTGATGTGAAACAACGAACATCAAAGAGATCGGGAAATGATTCTTCAGGTAATGTTCTTTAATGTGCAACCATGCCCGTCGAGATTTTCTGATCTTTGTCTATTTCCTTTCGGAGACGAACAATCACAATTTGCGGATACACCTGCAATGCTTGCTCGTAAAGATAATCTTCTGCTTCTTCTTTAATGAGAAATGCTATGATTTGCGTACGTTGTTTTGTCCCAAGGACCTCTTTTTTATATTAACTTGCATATGGAGATGAGAATATGAGTAGGTTTTCGCCAACTGCTTTTATTATCACTGTGCATGGTTTGCTTGGTTATTGCAAATTTCTCTTTATTATGCATTTTTAAATTCTTCCTATGGTTGAGGTTGGACTGGAGGCACCTCAGGCTTGGACGAGGAGGACGCCGAATTTACAGAGTACATAATTATTTTCGTACATGCTGCTGGGGACGACCATAGTTCGGATGGACAGTTTCAACCCTAGAACTAGAAATTGCCCACTAAAGACCAATTCCAAAAAATTGGAACTGGGTCGTTCCATGGATCCACTTAGGAACTGTACCGCCGGTCTAGTCCAGTTCCCAAGTGGGTCCATAGAACCCGTCCCACTTGTTGGAGAAATCTTTCTGGAATATTTTGAAGGCGACAAAACGTTTCCATCGGTCTAGTCTACGAAGATTTGCAGACTTTAAAGTCTAAAGACCTACGGGCCAGACTCAAGACTCAAAGTCTATTCTCATTGACGGTTTGTAGTTTGTCGAAGAAGGTCTATCCGGGATGTGTGTTTCGTTAAGGATTTGATCTTATCGATCGACGAAGATCTCTTGGCTGGATATGACATAATGGATTCCTTTATTCTAATCAAGATTGATTAAAGATCCGATGATTGGCGAAGTATACTTGGAAGGTTCTACTTATGGAAACCGAGATCGATTGTATGGGCGGCGGGATTGATGGGCTATCGACATGTTCCTTTAATGGCTCGAATGATCTTCCTAATTGATTCTGTCCAACGGGAAGATTGGAAGAATTCCTTTGGTAAGTGCCAACGGGTATGATGGCATAAAGGAGTATATAAGGAAGACGTTCCAGTTGTTCGAGGGTGTGCACGATAGAAGAATTCCAAAGTCGAAGCTCCTTATTCTTAGTCAATTCATTTTGCGGCGAAATCTTGTACGCAAAAGATAGTCTATATTTTGAGATACCTTGAGGAAGTGTGGTAGAATATCTACACTTTGTGGAATCAAGGGAAAGCATTGCTGTAATATCTCTTTTGTTCATAGTGAAATCCAGCCGGTGGGGCTGTCGGTGCGAAAGAGTGGACGTAGGCTTGGAATAAGCCGAACCACTATAAACCTTGTGTTCAATTTTCTCTTCCCTACTCTCTGTTTACTTTGATCATAATCTGTTTTAGAGAACTTCCTTTCTATTGTACGCCTAGTATTGTTTTCGTATCTCGATAAATTGTTTTTACACCTATTCACCCCCCTCTAGGTGTTTATACTAGCTATATCACCACTAAGCTTCACCACTTAGGTAACGTTTTCTAACAAGCCAAAGTAAAGTTAAGAACGAAGATTGCCCTATTATTAATTGCAAGATTAGTTAAAAAAATTGAGCTCATATTGAATGTTTAGAGTTGAGATCGTGAGTCCATGGGCAATGAACTTGAGAGTTGAGGCTGTGAGAGATAGAAAGACAGTTTAGACGAGGCAAGAGTGAGATGAGACAAGGACTCAATCGATAGTGTTGAGTTTCAAATTAGGGATTTTAGGATTTTCATTTTTCTTAAATTGTTTTATGGATTTTTTTTAAATTAAATATATTTATTACCGATCTAGTCCAAATGGGTGGGTGGATGGTTCCATACCTAGAATTGGGAACCAGACCGATATCCATCAGTTCCCATAAATAGGAACCGAGAACTAGACTGATCCCCTTGGGAATCGTCGGTTCCGGTCTGGTCCAGTCCGGTTTCAAGTTATCTGGGCGGTTCCTAGTTCCTTTACACACCCCTATTGACATAGTGCTTTGGCTTCATTTGTTTCGCGAACAATTAAAAGTTTGAAAATATTTTCCAAAAAATGATTATTTGTGTTACTTACAAAATAAATAAACAAAAAATATTCCATCATCCATGAGAACATTTAGAAATAAATTGATGTCAATAATTAAAAAAATATTAATTAAAATTCAAGAGATATAAGCCATTAATATTAGGAAAATGTTTTCTAGATCTTTCATTTTTTCCAAAATAAACGAAATCAGTTCATTTATATTTTTACTTGCGTTATCTTTTATTGATCTTCCAATTGTATTCTTTGTAGGTGCTTATTAGTGATTTCAATTTTTTTCTTTGTTTTGATTATCGAGGCTGGGCGGCCATTTATAGGGTGATTTGGATTTGGATTTTTTTCGAAAATAAAAATATGCAGAAGGAAGAATTATGGAATTTTTGTATAATTTTATATTGATTTTTTTTCTAACGAGTAGTATAAAAATAGGTTATATTAAGGTAATCAATCAAGTACGATTAATTCAGATATGCATAATCAAAGATACGTAGAATCTCTAAGATATATACATAACTATGAGAAATATGAAAAATATACTAAATATCTCACGATTCCCCCTTATACTCAAGTTGTGTAGACGTCAACTTGAGTTTAAATAAAAAGAAGTCGAAAAAACAGTATATGAGACTATTTATAGTCTTTATTAAATCCAAAAAACATTAGGACTGATCAAGGTGTTTTCACCTTTATATGCTGATATGATCTTAGTTTTTATTTTTTGGTTGATCATCGAGGAAGGTGGAGCCACTTTATGTGTGTGTGTATATATTTCTTTTCTAATGCACCATGTGATGTATAGCTGGACACCTGAATTTCAGCACCTTTGTCAACTGCATGGATTATTCTGTGCTTATGCCGCATCAAGTTATGTTTAGTTGTATATTTCCTCATTTGCTTCATTTATTATGTATAAATAGTTGGAAAAATAGAATTATAAGTGCCAATATTTCCAAATGAAACATGAATTATAAAATCGAAATCTGCAAGTGACTTTTTGCAATGAAAACTCCTAGCAAATTTGGATACGCAGCAAAGCAGTTTTAGCCTTTGAAAAAACAATGGGCCAAATTATACCATTAGCAACGCAATTTTCGATGCAATTTTCGCTTCTCTCACTCAGCAGCGGATTCAGTTTTTCCTCCGGCTCTCTCCCAGCAAGCTCGGGCTCACGCGAAGAATAAATTGCTCCCTCCTCGAAGGATTCTCTGACCTTGACATTCGATTCCTCTCTTCTTCTTGAACATCAACCATCTCTTCATGAGTGAAGAGCTCCTTCACATTCGATTCCTCTCTTTTTCTCCAACACCAAGCATCTCTTCATGAATGAAGAGCTCTCTCTCTCTCTCTCTCCCTCTCTCCCCCACCCCCTCTCCTTGGGTTGACGAGAAAGGACAGGCTTCTTCCGTGCTGAATCAGGTCAACATTCTCTCCCGGAAAACAAAAATTGGAGCTCTCGTAGGATGGTTCTGATTCTCTCCTACAAAAATTTGACGCTTACTTAGGAAACACTCATGGAGTTTCAACTAGTACAAAAGGATTTTTATCTGATCTATCTTTAGCAACGCACATAAAGTAGATAAGAATCTCTCTCGATCTGATCTCTTATCTTTTATAGACGGGAAGGTTAATGCCCTAGAATGTCACATGCGACATGTGCCTTTTTCAGTTATTATTTATATTCACTTTTATTTAGAGACTCGTCAAGTTATCAGAAGCTCGTTAAAAAACTTATATATATATATATATATATACATTTTTGGTAAGGTAAAACTTATATATTTGATTATCACCAGACTTGATATATGCTATACAATACAAACACTCAATCAGTTTATGCATAGTCCAAAACAGTTCCATACGAATACCGCTCTAAAGGTTGTAAATGTTTGAGCAAAACTCCTTTATTATTTTGAAGTTGACAAAACATTTCCATAAGTCTAATCCGAAGAACTCCAGACTCTTTTGTCAAAGTTTGAAGACCGCGAGACTTAGTCTAAAAGTTTGAAAGTCTGCCCCCACTGACAGTTCCCAGACCGAAAAATGAAGACTTATCCAAATGCGGGATTATCTTCAATGATTCGATCCATATGGTTTTTGGAAGACCTTATGGCTGGATATAGTATCTAGTTGATTGATTATTCTTGTTGGAACTTACTTCGATATGAAGATCATTTGAAAGGCGAGTAAACTTGGAAGGTTCTACTTATGGAAACCAAAGATCCTGATTGTATGGGCGAACAGAATTGACGGGCTTTCATCTTAATTATCTAACGACTCGAAAATCCCTTGATTGATTATGTCCAACAGATAGATTGGAAGAATTCCTTTAGTAAGTGCCAACGGTTATGAAGGCATGAAGGAGTATTTAAGGCGGACTCTCAAGTTGTTCGATATAGTGCGTGAAAGAAGAATTCCAAAGTCAGAAGCTCTCCAGTTACTTATTGTTTCATTCATTGGGTTTAAAGTTGTATTCAAAAGAGAGAGATACTTAGTGAGACACTGTGAAAAATTAGTAGAGACTCATCATTGAGAAAGTCAAAGATCACAAGTTGTAAAATCTCTTTTGATTCATAGTGAAATCCAGCCAGTGGACTGTCAGCGCATGGGAGTGGACGTAGGCTTGACCTAAGCCGAACCACTATAAACTTTGTGTTCCAATTCTCTTTCCTTGAACTCTTTACTTTTATTCGTATATTCGCATGTTCATTTAAAACTGATTATGTTCTTAGTCTATCATCTTCTAAAAGCATGTTACCTCTACTAAGTTTTGCGAAAAAAATTATTTACACATATTCACCCCCCTCTAGGTGTTTGTACTAGCTCCTTTCAATTGGTATCAGAGCCTGTGTGCTTATTTATCGAAGTGTTTTTACTTCTTAAGCTAAAGATCTATCACTAGTATCTTGGTTCCAGATTTGGTTGAAGGCCAAAGAAACACTAGACCTTCTTACTTTGATGGGAAGGAATACAATGTTTGGAAAAACAAGATGAAGGCATTCATAAGATTGAAAGATCCCCTGGAATGGGATGTGGTAGAAAAAGGGATTATTCCCAAAGCTACATCAATCTCAGAAAGAGGAAAAGATGTTGCAGATGCTGGTGAAATGACTCAAGCAGAAATAACCAAGAGACAAGCTCTTGATGCTAAAGCTATCTACTCTTTATACTATGCTTTATCTCCTATTGAGTATAACAGAATTTCATTTTGTGAAATAGCAAAAGAAGTTTGGGATATGTTGCATGTTACCTTTGAAGGAACTGATCGAGTTAAAGAAATAAAAATCAATATCCTACTCGGACAATATGAAACCTTCAAGATGAAGCCAAGAGAATCCATCACTGACATGTTCAGTCGTTTCACGGAGATTGTAAACGGTCTAGCATATAAGGACAACCAATCTTAAGACTAATGAAGGTCAACAAATTGTTGCGTGGACTCTTCAAAGACTAGAATCACGTGAAGACTTCAATAAGAGAAACCTAGAGGATCGTGCCTCTTTCAGTAGATGAATTTGTTGGCACACTTCAATCATATGAAGTGGAGTAGATCAATGAGGAAGAAGATCCTAAAGGTAAGAAGTCAATTGCTTTAAAATCTAACGATGATTATAATATTTCATATTCATAAGATGACTTGGTCGATGAGGAGCTAGCACTCATGATAAGAAAGTTTAGGAAGTTGAAAATGAAAGGAAGAGGGTTTAATTGGAAGAAGCAAAGCTCTCAAAGATTTCAGAAGAAATCAACTGAGGACAATGAGACCAACAAAGATGTGATTTGCTTCAAATGCAACAGACCCAACTGCCCTCTGTTAAATAAAAAGAAAGGAAAAACAGATAAATTCAAAAAGGCTCTCAAAGTAGAGACATGGAGTGATACAGAATGCGAAGAAAGTGATGAAGAATATGCCAACATATGTTTAATGGCAATTTCAAAATTAGACTTAGACTCTGAAATAGATTCAAACTCAGATTCAAACAAGGAAGTCGAGGTTAGTGATTTAAAAATTCCTACTAAAGTCTCAAAATATATAGATGAATTATGTCTCAGTCTCAAAACATCTCTTAAAAGAATTTCCGAGCTAAAAAGTGAGAATTCTAAACTAAAGCAACAGGAAATTTCTTGTAAAGAAAAATTTGAAAATCTAGACAAAAGCTTTGTTGATTGAAAAGATAATGCAGATTCTCTTTCAAAGGAAAATATTTTTTTGAAAGAAGACATTTCAAATATCACAAAAAGGTTTTCAAAATGATCTGAAAAGTTGGAAAAGATTCTTTCAATACAAAGACCTTATTTCAACAAATCAGGTTTGGAAATGACACTAGAAACCATTCCTTTAATTGATTTTCCAAAAGTAAAGGAAAGAATCAAACAAAGACCTACAAAAACATTTTACAAAAATCATTTTCAAAAAGTTTTTACAAAACCTGTTGGCCGAAATGCTCTCAAATGTTCAAAGTGTAACAGCTTAGAACATTTCAAGAAGGAATGTCATAAGGTTTGGAGACCTGTTAAGGGGGATTGAGCAAAGATTGTTTTTGGTACTAACTCCTTTGGACCCAAGAAAATGTGGGTACAAAAGAAAACTTGAGTTCTTTCTTTGATTGCAGGTCACTATCATGAAAAAGATCAAATGATATTTGGATAGTGGCTATTTGAGACACATGACATGAGATTCAAGCTGTTTTATAAAGCTTATGCAAATAAACGGTGGAAAAGTTTCTTTTGGTGGAAACAGTAAAGGAAGAATTGTTGGATGTGGAACTGTAAAGATTGGAAGTCTCACAATCAACAATGTCTCCCTAGTGGAAGGTTTGAATTACAATCTACTCAGCATAAGTCAACTGTGCGACACTGGATTCAAAATTAATTTTCAAGAAGGCATTTGTTCGGGAACTAGTAAAAATTTATCTCAATCTTTTACTAGAAGAAAACATGGAAATATTTACCTTATGGATATAAAACCAGAGAGCTCTCAATGCCTAATTTCTATTCAAGATGAAGCAAATCTCTAGCATAGAAAGCTTGGTCATGTTAACATGAAGCAGATTGCCAAAATTTCATCCAAGAAACTTGTTTGTGGACTACCCAACTTGACTTATCAAAAGTCTGAACTATGTACACCATGCGTTTTGGGAAAACATGTTAGAAGTTCTTTTAAATCTATAAATCAAGTTTCTACTAATCGAGTTTTACAGCTTCTACATATGGACCTCTTTGGATCAACCAGAACTCAAAATATTGGTGGAAAGAAATATTGCCTAGTAATTGTGGATGATTACTCTCGCTTTACATGGGTATTCTTCTTGACAAGTAAGTCTGAAGCATTTTCTTACTTTTCAAAATTTGCCAAGAAGGTTCAAAATGAAAAAGGATATGCTATTTCAAGCATACGAATGGATCATGGAGGTGAGTTTAAAAATCAAGACTTTGCAAATTCTTGTGATGAATCTAGTTTACAGTATGTTTTCTCTTCACCATACACTCTAGAGAAAAATGGAGTTGTATAAAGAAAGAATAGATCCTTGCAGGAGATGGCAAGAACCCTCTTAATTGAGAGTAATATTTCCTCTCAATTTTGGGCTGAAGCAGTTTCTACAGCTTACTATATTATTAACAGAGTGTTCTTGAGGCATATTATAGAGAAAACTCCTTATGAAGTGTTTAAAGGGAAGAAGCCAAATGTTTCTTATTTTCATGTGTTTGGTTGTAAGTGTTTCATTTTGAAAAATGCAAATGATCGAACTGGTAAGTTTGAAGAAAAATCAGATGAAGAAATTTTTCTTGGCTACTCAACCTCAAGCAAAGCCTACAGAGTATTCAACAAAATGACTCAATCTATGGAAAAATCTATGAACGTCAAGTTTCAAGACTCTATGCAAAATCAAGTGGATAAAACTCAACTTGAAGAGTCTGAACCTGCTCTATACGTCATAAAGTCTACTTCCCCCGAAGTGGTTCAGACTTCTGAAATTCAACAACAAGAAGAACTAGACAACTCAACTGAAGCAGAGGATCAAGAGACTCATAAATCAACCAGCAACTGGAAGCATAAGTCAAGTCATCCCAAGGAACTCATTATTGGCAACATTGATGAAGGAATTCGCACAAGATCCAATAGGCGAGAAGAGTCAAATGCTTTAGCACTGGTTTCTGAGATTGAACCTAAGAATATAGAAGAAGCCTTGACTGATGAAAGCTGAATTTAAGCTATGCAAGAAGAACTCAGATAATTCAGCATTAACGATGTTTGGGAACTAATTCCTAAATAAAAGGTAAATCTATTATCAGAACTAAATGTGTTTTCAGGAATAAGGTGGACGAAAAAGGAAAAGTGATTAGAAACAAAGCAAGACTTGTGGCCAAAGGACATACGCAAGAAGAAGGGATAGATTATGACGAGGCCTACACACCAATAGTGAGGTTAGAAGCAATTAAATTGTTACTTGCTTTTGCTTGCTATAAAAATTTTAGGTTATTCCAAATGGATGTAAAAAGTGCATTCCTAAATGGATTCATCCAATAAGAAGTCTATGTTGAACAATCACATGGTTTTGAAGATCCAAGAAAGCCAAACTCAGTCTACAGACTAAAAGAGGCCCTATATGGATTGAAGCAAGCACCTCGAGCCTGGTATGAAAGGTTAAGTAAATTCCTATCTCAAAATGGGTTTGTTAAAGGAAAGGTAGAACTACTTTGTTCATTAAAAGAGAAGGTAAAGATTTTCTATTCGTTCAAATTTATGTTGATGATATTATCTTTCGATCACCTAATGAAAGTCTTTGCAAGAAATTTTCTAGATGCATGCAGGATGAATTCGAGATGAGTATGATGGGTGAGTTAACTTTCTTTTTGGGATTACAAGTTAAACAATCAAAAGAATGTATTCTCATTCACCAAGAAAAGTATGTGAAAGATCTCATCAAGAAGTTTGGATTAGAGAATTGCAAAAAGACAGAGACACCTATGTCAAGTTCTTTAAAGCTGGATAAAGATGAAGGAGGAAAGGATGTAGACCAGAAGCTATACATGAGCATTATTGGTTCACTTCTTTACCTTACTGCATCTAGATCTGATATTTTGTTTAGTGTTTGTATTTATGCAAGATTTCAATCAAATCCCAAAGAATCTCACTTAAGTGTTCCAAAGTGCATCATCAAATACGTTGCAACGACTCCAAAGCTAGGCCTATGGTATCCTAAAGAAGGAAACTTTACTCTCCTTGGATATTCAGACGCAGATTTAGCAAGATGCAAAATAGATAGAAATAGTACTTCAAGTACATGTCAATTGCTGGGCAACAAGCTGATATCATGGTTTTTAAGAAAACAGAGTACCGTACTCTTTCAACAGCTGAAGCAGAATATGTAGCCCTTGGAAGTTGCTGTTCTCAAATCTTATGGATGAGGCAACAACTAAGAGACTTTGGTATTGAAAAATCGTGCATAGAGATAAAATGTGATAACACCAATGCCATCAATCTCACAAAGAATTCAATTCTTCATTCAAGACCAAAACATATAGAGATTCGACACCACTTCATTAGAGATCACGTTCAGAACGGAAAAGTTATGATCCAGTTTATAGACTCAAAGAATTAGTTTGTGGACATATTCATAAAGCCATTGGAGAAAAATTTATTTGAGTCTATTCGCGCAAGACTGAACATCATATCCTCTACTGGGTAAAGTATGAAAATGTTCAAACTTAGAATATCCAGAAATTACGACTGTAAGTTAATACTTTCTAAATGAATATGAGTTTATTTTTGGATAAAGCTTTGAAAAGGTACGTTAATTTTTTGAATCGTTACTTGCCTATTTCTTTTTTAGGAATTATCCTTGAATTTATGGCGGTTTTTCATTTTGAAAAAGGTAGTTTTTATTTTGTGACTTTTCGTATACCCCGTTTCACTTGCTTTATATACAGTCGGAATTCTTCTTCTTCATTTATGCTCATTCAAATCCTAGAGTACAGAGATCATATTTTCTCTCTTTTCTCTTGTGTTTGATCCAAAAAGCTTTCACATTTTTCAAGAAATGAGATCAAGAAATCCTCCAAGGCTTTGACAATGTCTTTCCAGAGGAAATCCTCGAGAATTGCGAATAGGGGACCATAGCACATGCCTGAGGGTCCTACCCACTTCGATTTAACTAAAGAAGAAGATTCTACTCAACAACAACCACAACAACATTCTCACCAGCGTCACTCCTCACAAAAAGCGACACAAAATCCTCCACAAGTAGAAGAAGAGATCCTTGAAGATGTTGAACCTGTAAGAACACAAAAACCTCAATTTTTGTTTAGACTCTACTCGAACTTAAACATGGGTGGTTCTACAATGACGTTGATCGATGAGTTCTTGTGAGGGAATGGTTACAAGAACGCAAATTTCTTCTTGAATACCATGGAAAGATTAGGCATTGTGCCTAAAGGTTTTGCTGCAATAACTCTTACCAATTTTCCAAGTGATCCACACGTAGGTGGCTTTGATCAGCCTTAAGGAAAGGACAATGATGAAAGGATGTATACCCATTTTCAGCCTAGAATGGGTGTTACTGCAACTGTTCGTGGAGAGGGAACGAGTTTATTCCGCTCCAAGGACCACAAGATGACTTATTCGAATCTACTGAAGAGAGGGGTTATGAACCCTAGAAGTGTGGACTTTGATTTTCTCGACTCTTTGAAAGTGAAACTGAGGAAGAAATTTGCACTCCTTCAACTTGAACGCTTTTGCTCAGAAACTACTAAAGCCTACCCCGAACTGACTGCTTACTTCTATTCAAATCTGTCTTTTCTAGATGCGAATAGATTTTGTTTTACAATTAGGGACAAAGAATTTGTGGTTGATGTGGATATGTTGGCTGATGTGATTGGTGTGGAAAGAGTGAGTTTCCAACCAATCAGTGTGTCTGTTGGTCTTGCGACTTTGGCTCTTGTTCGAGACAGATTTGTTGAGGGTAAGATTTGTTACACTAGAATGAATGCCTCAAATATTTTACTTCACAAGATCGTGATCAACTACATCAGACCCAAATCCACTTCAAAGATTGATGTCTCTCACTCTGAAGCGAAGTTGATGTATGCCATCAACATTGGCTATAAGTTCTCACTGCCTCACACTATCCTAATGCACATGTATAGGACAGTTGTGAAGGACAAGGGGCAACTTCCTTACTCTACGCTTGTTACTCGACTTTTTAGACACTTCAAGATTAAGCTTCCTACTTCTCTGTGTGTTAGAACCATAGCTCCAATAGTGATTGGATTGAAAATGGTTTCAAAAATGCGACTGAAGGAGATGAATAAGGAATTGGAGCACTGAATGAGAATACCCCTATCAAGGCAAAACAAGACTCTGCAACAACTAAAAGAAAAAGGCAAGAAGCCCATGAGTGCACCAACCAAGAAGAGAAGAGCCCTTATCTTGCAAGATGAAGAAGCTAAGGACGATATCACTCTCTCTGCCTTGCGAAATTTATAGAGTTTTGTTAGTTTTAAGGAGCTAGAGGACAGAGAAAGAGAAGAGACAGAGAAGAGAGGAGAAGAAAGAAGAACATGGGAAGAAGAAAGAGGAAGAGAAGAAGAGGAAGAAGAGGGTCAAGATGACTCCTTTGAGCCAACCTATGTTGTATCATTATCAGAGGATTCAAAACAGACTCGGAGTGGACCTGCAAGAGAAGAACAACATCACTCAGGTGCTGAAGCAGAGCAAGGACAAGAAGAAGAATTCTTTTCCCCACCTAAAGGCACAAAAACAGGGGGAGTTGCTGAAAAAGGAGGTACTTCTTCACTTGTCTTTACTTGTGATGTTAGTAGATCACCAGCAGATCCAGAGGATGTCTATGCCTCTTAATATCCTGAAGCAGATGTTGAGGAATCCACTCCTAGTCCTGGTGATCGAACTACTGATGTTCCCTCACATCTCAAGACTCCTAGAACTGACTCGGCTGGACCAAGCGCCACAACAGAACCAACAACAGACTTTCAAAGACTGCTAGATATCATTTTGGATTTGAAGGGACAACGATATGGTTTAGAGTTTGAGATGAAGAACCTAATGACAGCCTTCAAGATGACTTCAGACTCTCTACAAGAGCATATACAAGCCCTGAAGCTTCAAGTGCAAAAATCTACAAAGGGTGAGGATATTCAACAACTGAAGGAGACTCTGAAGATGGTGGAGGAGACTATCAAGTCAATGGGGGATTTCCAAATCATTCGTATCCCCAAATAGCCATGATTTTTACCCAACTCTTTTTATAGTCATTCTCCACTTTTTGCTGTGACAAAAAGGGGGAGAGTTTGTGTAGATTTTATTGATCTATCTTTATGACTTGGAACCTTTTGATTTGTGTTTGGTATTTTGGACTTTGGTACTTTTTGGTTTGGTTTTGGACTGACTTTGGACTGTTTGGATTTGAACTTTTTGGCGCTTGCAATAACTTAGTTTGTGATACTGGATAGTCATTTTGTTTTGCAGGACTAACATGTTTTATGTGGTTGCAGAATCGATGCTATCCAAGTCTTAATCAACTTATTTTAAGATATCACGTATTGCTTAAGTGTTGTTTTGCAGGTCAAAATTATTCAAATCTGCAGGAAAGTTTTGTCACCATAAAAAAAGGGGAGATTGTTAGAGAAAGCTCCTTTATTATTTTGAAGTTGACAAAAACGTTCCATAAGTTTAATCTAAAGAACTCCAGTCTCTTTTGTCAAAGTTTGAAGACTGCGAGACTTTAGTCTAAAAGTCTGCCCCCATTGATAGTTTCTAGACTGAAGAATGAAGACTTATCCAGATGCGGGATTATCTTCAATGATTCGATCCGAATGGTTTTTGGAAGACCTTATGGCTAGATATAGTATTTACTTGATTGATTATTCTTATTGGAACTTACTTCGATATGAAGATCATTTGAAAGGCGAGTAAACTTGGAAGGTTCTATTTACGGAAACCAAAGATCCTGATTGTATGGGCAAACAAGATTAACGGGCTTTCATCTCAATCAATATGGATTGAGATTGATACATTAAATCAATCTAAGATTAGAATTGATTCCTTAGAATATATTCCTTCCTTTCTTAGCATATACTTTGTACTATTTATACATTACACTGTACATGTAATATTTCAAATTGAAGAAATACAAAATTCCCCTCAAATTCCCTTCATCTTCGACTTCTGCATTTCCTTCTTCGACTTCTTTCAAAAGCTCTAGGAAAGTTTGCTGGTGGCTGCAAGGCGCATTTGCGTGGACATCAAAGATGCCAATCTGGTGCCTCTGTATAAGAGATCGGTGCTAGCGAGGGCAACATCGTCCAAGAGCTGCAGGTACGGGAAGCGGATGTGTGCCCTCTCGATTGCAGAATTGTGAATAACCGCAGAGGTGGCCTTGCGATTGTGGGACTTATGGAACCCGTAGGAAGAAAAGAATCTCTCTCTCGTGAAGCCCACTTTTTTGTTGTAATTATGGGTTAATGGATTAACTTATGTGCGTAAAATGAGACATATCTCTTCAGTTCATGTATCTGTTAAGTTCATGAATATCTTAAGTTCATGAATCTCTTCGGTTAATGTATTTGTTAAGTTTATGAATATCTTTAGTTCATGAATATCTTCAATTCATTTCTCTTAAGTTTATGAGTCTCTTCGGTACATGTATCTATTAAGTTCATGTATATCTTGAGTTCATGTGTTTGTTCAGTTCATGTCCATTCAAACTCTATAAATGAAAATGAACTATTCTTTGTTCCATAGAAGATAGAGAAGATAGAGTACATGGAGTATCGAGAGTATTAAAAATATAGTAAAATTTCTCTTTAATTTTTTCTCTAAGTATGCCAATTTTGAGAAGTGTTCAATGGAATCCTGTTTGCAAGATGCTAATTCAAACAAGTTCGAGATGTCGTATCTTGGAAGGCATCGTGAAATTGTTTAGCATTGTTGGCAATAACTAATTACCTTTAGGTGTATTTCATCTCCTATTTAATTCTGTTAAGTCTGTTTGGTTTTTATGACAGTTGAATGACTGTGGCAACCGGCCAAAGCTACTTCGGGCAAGAATCCATGGAGGCTCCACTCGTATCTTTGCATCATTATCAAGCGAAGGAACTCTTGTGCTCGAAGCATTTCCTCATTTCAGAGACTGTATCTCTTCAAGAAGATGGCCCGGGGACTTCTTGAGTTGATGCCCAGCACCAAGTTAGGCCATAACCCGTTCATTCTGTCCAGGATTGCGTTTTTCAGAGTCATCGCTTTCTCGATTCTGTTTAATTTATTTGATCACAGCAGCCAGTATTTTTTTTTTTTTTTTTTTTTGGTCGAAAAGAGACTTCATTCAAGTTAAAGTAAAGTTACACCCCGCTTCAATAGCATTCGAGAGAATTAGATCTAACAAAATATGGGGGGGGGGGGGGGGGGGAGAAAGCAGCCCAAGACGAAGATAGAGACCCGTGGGAATGGGCCTTGGCAACCCAATCCGCAACAGAGTTGGCCTTGCGATGGCAATACCTTATTTGTAGACGAGAGAAACAGGGGAGGATTGCAGCCGTTTCAGCCAGCATCAAGCGAACCTCCCACAGCGTCTTCTAAAGATCAGTCACAGCCTCTACCAATGTGAGGCAATCCGTTTCGATGATTAGTGGATCTTGAGACTTGCCGATCCGCAAAAGATGATGCAGAGTTTTGTTCAGCGCTTGGATCTCAACCTGCAAGGCCGAGGAAGCTGCGACTCCACTGGTAAATCCCTCTATCATTTTGCCCGTATGATCGCGACAAATATACGCTATTGAGCCTGAAGTGCTATTAATCTGAAAAGCCCCGTCAATGTTGATTTTTAGCACACCTGGGTTAGGGGGCCTCCATAGAGAACCTGGATCTGAAAGATTTCGTGTCGATCCTATTGGAAGAGAGTTGGTGTGCTAATCGAGACTGGGCGAAGGCTGCTTCGACTACAAAGGAGGGATCGGGCCTTTGGCGACTAAAGATGAACCTATTACGTGCCTTCCATATTTGCCAGAGGATTGCAGCAACAACCGCCATACCTGGTGAGAGATGTTTCTGTTCAAATCTGTCTGCAATCCAAGCTTCTATGCGATTTATTTCTGTAGGTAGAATGCGAGTGTTAATCTGTGGGTGAGACCAGATTGTAGAAGTCCACGGACATAGGAGAAAAAGGTGCTCCATCATTTCAGGGGCTTGATTTGCGCATAAATTGCATGCCGACTCTGAACTGATGTGTCTATTAAAGAGATTAGCTTTGGTGGGGAGAGCATTCTGACATATAGACCAAAGGAAAAGCCTAATTTTGGGTGCGATTTTAAGCTTCCAAATACTCTTCCAGAGGATCTGAGGTGTTTGAAAGGAAGAGGATGCTCTGTTTTCGTTAGTGTGGATGGCTGCATGTTTGATTGTATGATAGCCACTTGTAACGGTGCACTGGCCATGAGGAGTATCTTTCCATATTATCTGATCTTCCGTATAAGTAGGTCTCACTCGGATGTTGAGAATTTCTTTTGTGATGTCAACATCGAAGAAATGATGTGGCAAAGTTACATTCCACTGGTCGTGTTCTGGTAAAATCATATCAGCTACCATTTGTGGCTCGTCTCTGTCTGATGGTCCTCCAAGAATTCCCCTGGGTAGCCATCGGTCTTCGCAGATGCTGATCTTTCTCCCATCCCCAACCAACCATTATATCTTAGATAAAATTGAGTCCGCCCTATTACTAAGCTCTACCAACCCCAGGAGGGACGCGCACCTTTAGTAGCGCTGCTGAAATCCTGTGAGTGGAAGTAGAGACCTTTGAAAAGTTTGCTCTACAGAGATAAAGGATGCTAGATTAGTCGCCAAGCTTGTTTTCCGAGCATTGCTTTATTGAAAGCAATGAGATCTCTAAATCCAAGACCACCTTTTTCCTTCCTGTCCTTCAGTAAATCCCAATTTTTCTAATGAATACCCTGCTTTCGACTATCATTTTGCCACCAGAATCTTGCTATCTTTTTTTAAATGGACTGGCATAGAGACACAGGAATTTTAAAAATGGACATGGCATACTGAGGGATAGCTTGAACGACGCTTTTAATGAGAACCTCTTTTCCACCTTTCGAAATAAGATTTTCTTTCCATCCATCTAGTTTTGAGTTCACTCTCCCCATAATCCAGGCAAACATGTCTCGCTTAGAACGACCCCAGTCTGATGGGATTCCTAGGTATTTTCCAGTCTTATGAAGCACAGGGATTTGGAATTGTTGCCCCAGGTTTTCCTTTAGTCTACTAGGACAATCTTTACTGAGGAAAATACTCGATTTATTCCTATTGATTGCTTGACCAGTAGCTAAGCAATATTGGTTCAGAATGTTAGCTAGATTCTGACATTCCAGGACTTTCCCATCTAAGAAAAAAATGGCATCGTCCGCGAAAAATAAATGGGAAAGAGTAGGACACCACCTGTTCAACTGAATTCCCTTGAGTTGTCCCATATCAAGGGCTTGATGTATGAGTGTTGACAATACATTCGCCATCAGAATGAATAGATAAGGGGAAAGGGGATCGCCCTGTCGAAGGCCGCGCGTAGGATGGAAGTAGTTCAGTTGATCACCATTAAAGTTGACACTCATAGAGATGGTCGTGATACACTGCATCACCCACTGCACCCAAATGGTCGTGATACAGCAGCCAGTATTGCACGAGTTATTCCCTACATTGTTTCCCTATGAAAGAGGTCCCCTCTCTCTACTGTCACAACTCTTTGATTTTTTTCTCTTCAGGGCCTCTTTTGTGAAGGTGTCAGAGCGTAAGTTCTCTTTTGCTTTTTCTCTAAAGTGAAAATTCGCCCTCTCTAAATTAGAGCCGATCTCCCCCTTTCATTGAAAGTAGATGTCTGTTGTATATTGTTGGCTTTGGGGTTTTCTTTCAAGAAGACAATCCTTACTTTCCTATCTTAGATTATAAGAGATATATCTTATCTTTAGAAATAAGAAATACTCCTAATCTCTTATTGTTGTGATAATGACGAATTGCTCAATATTTTCCTACTCAGCACTATATGTGCCCATGATTATTATCTCTTATTTCTTCTTAAAACTGAACAAGACAACTTGCAAATTTTTGAAATAAAGAAAAGATACCAAAAAAGGAGTTAGATTTATCTAACATAATCAAGTCTCTGTATTTATGAAATCTTTGAGAAGTAAAATATTCTCCCACCTTTTATTTGGATTTCTAATTGACCCATAATAGATTGTGGCAACTCCAAATTTTGCACTAAGTCTTTGGTGGTTCACCTCTAGGAAGGTCGCAACACTCTCAAGTGTAAACCAGTCTCTTAATGCACATGAAATGGGCACAACTCCTGTTTTGTCTAATTGATAGGACTCATATTTTGTGTGAGCAAATTGTTAATTGATTGAGAGTCACGAGTTTGGGAGAGAGCCTCAAGATTTGACATGTTCTTTCATATCACTTAAGAATGTCTGTTCTAAAAGATTAAAAACACTAAAGGGAGGAAGATTATATATACACACACATTTATATAAAACGTAAATTACAACTATATATATTTAAGCGATGTGAAACTATATTTAATAGTTTGAATGCATGAGGTACCAAATGAATATAGGTACCAGTGGAGAGGATCTCAATTTTTTTGGGTAACTTCACATAATAGGAAAGTGTCAAAAAATTCGTAAACCTATTGTATTGATACAAATTTAGTCATAAACCTTTTAACTTGATGAAAATTCAGTCCTTTCGACTAATTTCGGGCGAATATAGCTAATGTAAATGTCGTTCAGCTTACATGGCACCGTCGGCATCTTGATGTATACAATTTTTAATAATACTTTAATAATTTTTCATTTTAATAATTTTTTAGATTATTTTTCTTTTTTTTTTTCCTTCCTTTCCTCTTCCTTTTGCCGATGATCGACCATTAGCCATGACTAGGCAGGCTGGCCTTGCTGGGCAAGGATTGGCCTTGCCACACCAGCTATGGCGAGGTTGCCCAAGTGAGGGTCGGCCTCGCCCAAGCCTAATCTGGTGAGGCCAACCCTTGTCGAGGCTCAGCCTCGCCATGGCCAGGAGAAGCTAGCCTTCTTGGCCAAGGTTGGTGGCCAGTCACCAACAAAAGGAAGAATAAAGGAAGGAGAAAAAAGAAAAATAGAAAAAAAAAATAAAAAATCGAAAATGCACTAAAATATTGTTAAAAATTTCCACGTTAGCACCAATGATACCACGTAAACCAGTCGATGTTCACATTAATTATATCCAGTCAAAATTAATCAGAAGGACTGAATTGACACTAGGTCAAAGGATTTATGACTAAATTAGCACTTGTTCAAAATGTTTAGAACTAAATTAGCACCACTAAAAGGTTTAGAACTAAATTGGTATCAATAAAATAGGTTTAGGACATCTCTGACATTTTTTTCCCATGTAACAAAATTATACTCTAAATTTATAGAATCCTTCAATTAAATCAAAACTTGAATTATTCCAATAGCTTTACGGTGAAAGAATCAAGTCCAAAGATGTGTAATCAATAGTTCATTGTGTGAGTGACAATAAAAAAGAATATGATATCTCAAGTTCTACATGGATGGAGAGAGGTCATATTGAGTGTCTCATAAGTTGACAATCACCCCAATATGGTCACCACTTTATGTGGTTATTCAAAATAATCTCTTAGAGGGATTAGGCCAAGTAGATCAGTCCAGACTTTTACAGATGTTATCGCAGGGATGACCCTCTCCAATAGACATACCGTTTCGTGAATAGGGCAAGCCCATACCCGGTTCTGTTTCGATCATAAAGTGTGCTTCGGTTTCAATTATGCGAACCGGATGTATGTTTGCTTTTGTCTCCCGGGTATGACTCGCCAAATGACATTTACTTTATCAATATGCCAAAAAAATATTTCATTATGTTTGTCGGTGAGGAAGAGTGCGTACCCACCGCTTTTAATCCTTGTCAGTCGATATTATGTATTTTATACTATACATATCGACTCGATATATAGATTTAATTTATCAATGAAAATGAGGAACAAGTGTAGGACAGAGAGTATATTATATATGTTATCTAGAGCGGAGGTTAGGATTTGACGTTCAGGTCTATCGGCATTTCAAGCCAACCAGTCTTGATCGCTCCGTGGTCTTCTCCCATCTTGCTCTCGAAGCGAGGACATTTTATAAGACGAATCAGATAAAAATTACATATACACGTTCGGTTTTATAGGCCTGATGAATGCAATATAAGACAGGTGACGGTAATGCCTCGTTCTGATATGATAATTAGAGTACCGTGTAAATTTTACTTTTGAACAGCCAAGAAAATAGATAATGTGCACGTATATGAATATCTTTATTCCGTAGGCATAAACGAGTCAAAAAAAAAAATAAAAATAAAACATCTGGTCCTAATGCTTTGTGTTTTGTCGGTGTCTTCACTTACATGTATTAGATGCACGCCAAATGATTTATCGACTTGATATTGCAAACCTAACTGAAAAGACATTTTTTTCTATCATTGCCTGAGCAAGACCTCTAGTTTGAGGATTAACAATATGGACATAACCCACAAGCAAAATTAACTAAAAATATGTGTGTGATGTCAAATTTTGATTGGATTTTCCAACCAGAGATAGAGGAAATGACGCGCCCCAACTAAATGATTTGCTTTTAGGTGCATACACAAAATGCATGCTGTTGAGAAAACTCCTGTCAGATTTTGAAATTGACAAAAATTTCTTATTCTTGTTCTTATTCTTATTCTGAAGAATAGTAGACTTCTGAAGTTTTATCGCAGACTCTTGTCAAAGTTTATTCATTCCAGAAGTCTTTCCCACTCTGATGCAATCCAAACTGAAACCAAGTCCCGAACGAAGATATAATCAGACTCAGATTTATTGATCTTGCGATAAGAATTCAGCATGAATATAATAGGGATTTATTCTTTAATATTTGGCTCTCTAGCGAATCTCACTTACCTTTTTAAAATACATTGATGAATCAATCACAAATTGATGAAATCAATCTTGAAGACAAGTTCCTTTTTGGGAAGTATCTACTTATGGAAACTTAGATTTTGATTGTATGGACGACCAGAATTAATAGATTTTCATCTCAATCTTTAAACGGCTACAAGATTTCCTTAATCGATTATGTCCAACGGATTGATTGGAAAAAATTCATTCGGAAAATGCCAACAGCTAGTGAGTCATGGAGTTGTATTTAGAGAGGTCATTCGGTCTATTTGAGATAGTGCGTGAAAATTGAAATTCCAAAGTTTGAAGCATTTCCAACCACTTGTTCTTCAACGACAGTTCTTACAAATTGTATTTAAGAGAGAAAATCACTGAGTGTTTGCACTCGGAATATTGTACTTCTCTATTGATAAATTAGTGAATTCTAGCCAGAAGGCTGTCAGCGTGGGAGAGTGGATATATGATTAATTTAAGCCAAATCACTATAAATCTTGTGTACAATTTTTTCTCCTCTTAACTCTTTTCAGTTTAATATGTTGCACCTTTTCAAGTATCACAAAAATCTATTTCATCTCGATCTGATTCTGAATTTTCACGAAGTCGGTGGCTCGCTTATCATACTCGATTCTTATTCAAACTTTACTTGCAACTTATTTTATTCCACATTTATTTGCCAAGGTTTATTTTAAACACCTATTCACCCCCCTCTAAGTGTTCGTACTAGCATTTTCACATGTCGCATTAAAGTTAGTTTGGATAAGTTAATATCGATAACACAAAGATTGATCTCCAAAATGAATCTACACAATGAAATAGTAAATCTAAATAAAATTTAAATAAAGGGGCGGAACACATTCCAGCATCCAATAAATGTTTTGAAACATAACTTCATAAAAATAAAATAAATCTTGGCATTATTTAATTCTCGCCTACCACGTGGGTTATATGAAAGCATTAATGGTGCCGGGAGTATCAAAAGTTTGAATGCAAAGTTGTTTATAGAAAAATGTAGACAACATTTAATATGCAAACAATTAGATAAACCCAATACCATTTTCATGAAAGTATTCCTTTTTTTAGTTTTTTTAGATCTTATCCCAGCAACGATCTTTCCCTTTAAAGAGGCCTCTATATTGCGCCGACAACCATCAACTTCCCTTTCCTAATCGAGCTCCATAGCTAGCTAGCAAGAATAATCCTTCACTCCTGCTGTCCACCTGCTCCTCCCCCTGCTCCTCCTCCTCCTCCTCCTTCACCACCACCACCACAACACTACCAGCACCACCACCATCACCACCATGGAAGCCTCTCAACCTCCTCGTCCTTCCCAAGCAATATACTGGCGAGACGATGACATGTCACAAGCATGCAAAGACTTGGTATCCTCTCTCCCTTCTGAAGAAGACTGGGTCGCAACTTCTCTCTGCTTGTACCAGGGCTTCTGGTTCCCCACTTGGCTCTTCAAAGGCGTCCTCGCTTGCCAAAACCACTTCCAAGCTCAACCCTCTGATATCCTCCTCGTCACCAACCCGAAATGCGGCACCACCTGGCTAAAGGCCATCCTCTTTGCTCTCTTGAACCGTGCCAAGTACTCTGACTCCGACTCACAACGACGCCACCCTCTCCTAACCCAAAGCCCCCACAATCTAGTGCCCTTCTTCGAGCTCAAGCTCTATCTTGAGCAAGAAAATCCCGATCTCACTGCTTTCGAGTCCCCGAGGCTCTTCGCCACCCACTTGCCCTATTCCTCACTTCCAGGGTCGGTGAGGGACTCCAGGTGCAAGCTGGTTTACCTGTGTAGGAACCCTAAGGACATGTTCATCTCGCTGTGGCACTTCGTCAACAAGCTGAGGCCCGAAGGGAAGGGCCAGACTCCGCTCCCAAAGTGCCTTGACAAGTTCTGTCAAGGAGTGAGCCCTTACGGGCCTTACTGGGACCATGTGCTGGGTTACCACAAGGCGAGCTTGGAGATGCCCGAGCAGGTGTTTTTCTTGATGTACGAGGAGATGAAAGAGGACCCGCGTGTTCATGTGAGTAGGTTGGCTGATTTCTTGGGGTGTCCATTCAGCGATGAAGAACTGAGAGACGGGACTGTGGATGGAATACTGAAAATGTGTAGTTTCGACAATTTGAGCTCATTGGAGGTGAATAAGAGCGGGAAGCTGTGGACTGGACAAGAGAACAAGTGGTTCTTTAGGAGAGGGGAGGTTGGAGATTGGGTGAATTATCTGAGTGCTGAGATGGCCGACAGGATTGACCAAGTAATGGACGAGAAGTTGCATGATTCTGGGTTGAAGTTTGAGTACAAATAACACACGCATTCAATAATTTGCATGTGTTATGGGTAAACTTTGAAGATGTTTGGTTTGACGGTGGAGGAAAAAACGTACAAAATATAAAAAAGAAAAAATGAAGAATAAAGAAATGTTTCGTTCGCACTTTAGGGAGGTCAATATCTGGTTGGCCAGCGAAAGTGTGTTTCTCGAGCTAAAAAAATAAAAGATTTTCAGTGGCATTGTCAATCGTGGCTTCGTCTCCATACGGAGATGCTTTGGGGTAGTGATTCTAGTCTTTCATTTATGTTGTACTACTTGTCCTTGCAGATGTAGTTGGCTAATAAAATGCTGCGTTCCTTCTTGCGGGGAGCTTGTTGGTTTATATTCTGTCATTCTTTTCAATTCCTTCTTTTCCTTTTGCTGTGTCAAGCTTTGTGGCTTTTGGTCTTCTATCTGCGTTGTAGATTAAATAGTACACTAGCTCTAATTCGCATTTTGTCAAATAGATTGAGTTGGTAAACAACGGATATGTGAGTCCCTAGGAAAAAGAAGATATCTCCATTTTGTTTTGCTTCCAAGGTCTAAAAAGAAAATATGAAATGCTTATATAGCTGTAATCTACTGTGACACTAATAGCGTGTTTTGGACCACATAAAAATAAATAACAAATAATTAAAAATTATTATGGAGTGAACTCCTTCAAAAATTTGTGGCTCACAACATGCACACTTATAAACTTTCCTAGTTTGGCTAGTTCATGCATTTGTCCTGAGCAATAATTCGCCGATAAGACTTCCACTTCGAGTCAAGCATGGGCCATCCAAATGAAAATTGAATGCACACGGTATATGTGACCCAACTCCATCTCAATTATCACATCAAAGTTGTCCTCACTAGAATTCATACTTTTCAATAAGTGATATAACGTGGCTCACATACTATGGATAGGTATAAGAATGTTTCACATGATCTTCCCCACATCGAGCACTAGTGAGGGTTGCACAACCCGTCCTGGTAGATGTCAAGGTTGTGCGCAACCCTCGCTAGTCATAGGCTAGGTTGCACCGACACGGACACGCGACACGACACGACACGACCCGCCGACACGGCATTTCTCAAAAGTAGAGAATTTCGACACGTTCCGACACGTTATATATTAAATAAATATTTTAATATATAAATGCATACATAACTAAAAATAATAATAATAATAATAATAATAATAATAATAATAATAATTATAATAATAATAATAATAATAATAAGAGCCTAGAATTAATCTATACTAAAAACATTAATCCTACATTTGTTAATATCAATCATTATTTTAATTTAACAAATTCAACTACATTTCATTGTAATAATTGATAAAACTTGAGGAAAAAACAAGTAATCCACGTTCCACTATTAAATTTAAAATTTAATAATAAGAAAAAAAAACAATCAATATTCCATCATCAAATATAACAAAAAGTCATTCATCCACATTATCCACTTCTTCTAAAAAAAAAAAAAAATGCATCTCCGGCTCATTAAGTGAAAAATTCGCAACTTCAAGCACCCCAACATCTTCAAACGAGTATTGGAAATTTGTTTTAGCTTTTATTATTTCTATTTTATTTTTTTCATATATTTATATTTAGACCCCATAAGTTTTGGAAGTTTGTAAAAATAACCCCGTGCGTGTCGGAGTCACGTGTCAAAATTTCCGACTCATGTGTCGGAGCGTGTCAAAGGCGGTTGACCGCGTGTCGGATTTTCGGACACGCGTTGACCACGTGTCGAGTGTGTCGGAACATGTCGGAGCGTGTCGGACACGTGTCGGAGTGTCGGACACGACACGAAGGATCCGGAGAGTGTCCGTGCAACCTAGGTCATAGGAGGGGGCCACACAGCCCTTTCTTGCGAGTAGGGGTGTTCATGGTTCGGTTTGGAGGAATTTTCAACCAAGTCCAATTTGGGAAAATCTTGAACCCAAAGCTGTTGACACATGATTTTTAGCCAACGCGTCAATAAAAGGTAAAAAATCGAGATTTTGGTTTCTGATAACGACAGAGCCCAATGTCTCGGCCAAAAATGTCGTTTTTCTTTTCTTTCTTTTGCATTGTCATTTTAAAGCGATTTCTAGCTCCTTTAAAAACAAAAAACTTGAAAAGTCAAACGGTTGACTTTCGGATTGACTTTTTGATCAACCTTTTGACCAAAAGTCAACCATAGGTCAAAAATTGACTTTTTACCCAAAAAGATTTCATTTAGCTTTAATTTCACTTTTGTCAAATTAATTTCTTGAAAATTCAAAGATTCGACCAAAAAATCAATCTTTTAGAAAAAGTCAACTAAATGGTTGTCTTTTGGTCAAACTTTTGATAAAAAAACAAAAAAAAACCACAAAAACATTTCTTTTAATGTCAAATTGACTTTTGTATCAAAAATTTCACAAAATTCGATTAAGAACCTTGATTTTTGAATTTTTAAATCGACCAAAAATAAAATTGCTTTTATTTTATTCATAATTAGGTGTAGTTCCTTCTTTGACATTTGGTTTAGGGACTGTTTGAAATTTGCTTGTGCTTTCAATTTCACGAATTGTCGAGTCAAAGTGCGAATTGCCGTTTTGAGCCCTAATTAAGAACCAAAATCAATCTTTCATGACTTGCGAACAGACAATTGTTTCTCGCTCATTTCCTTAAGATAAGTCCAAATTTGAAATCATTTTGGAAAATTCAAACCAGAACTTATCAATTTGAAGGATTTTATTCTCGAGTATAAGAAAGTCAAGCAATTAAGCTTCAATCATCATAATTCGAATTGACCCATTCATAGTTATGGTTTAATTTCATAAATTTAGGTCCAATTTTAATATTAGGCTTAGATTTAAGCTCGAGCGCTTCAATTCAAGGTCAATTTGAATGCGATAAGTGATCTTACACATGGGTAGTTCATTAGACAGGGCAATTGTGACACTAATTGAGTTCATTTTAGTTAATTTGTAATTTTGCCCATTGAATTGCAAATTTTATCATTTTAGCCCTTTGTGCCCAATTTAAAGCACCCATGGTTTTAACCCATTTTTTTCACGATAATTATTCAATTAGGTCAATAACAGACCCCTAGATCACGATCATAAGATTTGATTTGCTTAATTGCACCTTAATTGGCCAATTTCTTCTTAAATAGGGTGAAATCCCTTTTCAATTTGGTCTTTTATGGACCAAATTGCATAAATTTTGGAGCCATAGGGGCCTCAAGTGGGCGCAATGATGATAACCGAACCAAATCGATCAAGAACCAATCGAAAAACCGAAGATCGGATGACAGGTCTAACCGACCATTTGGCGGGGTTGGTCGATTTTCGACCGTTTCTCAACCTTCGATGATCGGTTCCGAGATTCTCTCAATGTCAATTTCACTTTTGCATCTTCAATTTCTCGAAATTTTATAGATTGACCATCGAATTCCATCATATTGCGAATTAACCCCTAATAAGACATTTTGATGCAATTCCCAATTTTGGCTTGGATTTTTGCAAATCAGTCCCACTGGATCAATTACCAGACACCTCGCCTCCAACGCCCTCAAACTATTGAAGCTACACATCCTCAGTCCTCCAATTTGTTCCTTATCACGTTCGAGATATACGGATACATCAGTAAATGTAAACCTATATAGTGCCTTGAACGGTCGAACACTTGCATATCCTAAAACACGATAAAGTAACTCATCTAACCCAAAATATGTTTTGTCGTCTTGCGAAATGCATATTATAATTTCTATAGAAGGAGCATCCGTATCATGTCAACTTTGAAACAGCATACTCGAAGGTTCCCGTTGGTCCTTTAATAACAATTAATAGGTAGCCCGCCTACCTCTATTTTGGACTAAGCGAAGCAACCTATTGAAATATTCCTTGGTTGGTTCGTGGGGCAGCGTGGATCCAGTATGGGATCCAACACTGAATCTGGACTGGTGTTTAAAAATGAAGTCAATGATATACATCGCAAGTCGCCAAGCACAGGGCCAAGTCTTTCAATAATATTCTTGTATATCTATCTGCCAATTTGCCCCGCAAAGAGGGTTTCATAAAAAACCCAAACAAATACATGCTCCCAGCATTATTTGATGCTTTCACACGGCGGTATGTTTTAAATTACTAATACCAATTGCGCCCAGAGTCCTTGACCGACCGCAGGAGTGAAGCTTAAGGCAAGTGGGTGGGATGGCATCTGGGACACGAGGGAGGCGAGGTTGGGCAACTGTTGCCCGAAGTAGACCTTGAGCTCCAAGAAGGGCACGAGGTTGTGGGGGCTTTGGGTGAGGAGAGGGCGGTGTTGTGTTGGGCCCTAGTACTGCCCGGTTCAACAGACATAAGAGAATGGCCGTCAGCCAGGTGGTGTGGGACTTGAGGACGCCATGAGGAGGACACTGATCTTGGGCTTGGAAGTGGTCTTGGCAAGCGTGGACGCCGTCCAAGAGCTTTGGGCCAACCCGGAAGCCTTGGTATTGGTAGGTGGAGGTGGTGATCCAGCTTTTTTGGTGAGGGAGGAAGGAAGGAGGTTTTGGCATTGTTAGGAGATGTCATCTTCTTGCAAGTTCCTTGCCTAGGGAGGTTGAGTGGGTGCCATGGTGGAGGGTAAATCCATCAAACTATTGGGTCGGATCAAGTCGAAAATGCTCTTATCCATATTGATTCATTTTCAAGTAATACAAATTTATAAATACATGTCCAACTCAATTTATACTAAACACATACATGATCCATATTACTAAAACACTTCCTTATTTAACCCAATCTAGGAAAAATCATATCCAAACTAAGGTGAAAGCACATAATAAGCGAGAGATCGAGTGAGGGCAAGAGAGAATCATAAAAGTTGCTTGAGTCTTAATAAGTTGTAAACCTATATAAAACCCGTATTATTTTGGGTTTTACCATCTTAAACCCATTTATTATTACGTAAGACTCTGTCACGGTGTCACGTGATAAGACTAACCATGTATTCTTCAGTACAAATATAACGAGTTAAACAAGAAGGCATACATACTATCCTCAAATTTGGCAACAATTATGCTAGTGCTAGCGTAGAACTCTAATAGAATAACCTTAAAAGTACTAAAACTTACTTTAATGAAATCGGTTTATTAAGTCAAGAAGTAAATAAAACGGGTCGTATACAAATACCCAACTAAGGCCTTGAACATCACTGCCTAAAACAGATTTGCAAATTGATTACTCTATGTATAACGTTATTTTGTTGTACACAGTTTGCGACCAATTATCCGTTGCTTTTTTATCTTTTGGCATGCAATCTTATTTCAGCATTCGAAACCTGGTTATTCACAGTGATGACTGCGGGGCAGAAAAACCTGGATGCACCAAAATACATGACTGCATATACTAGCCAATGACAAGTTCAACTGCCTTCTGATTCTGAATGTACAAACTTACTGCAAGCAGATACATCACCACACTACAGTGCATGAAATATCACCTGAACTCCGTGTTGTGGGCTGGTCGTGAGAAGTTGAGTAGGTGAGTGGACGTATGCAGGGGAGAGAGAGAAAGTATAGCGCTGCAGAATCATCGAAAGAGCAATCTTCGCTTCCGCAGTTGCGAAATTGAAACCCACACAAGTTCGAGGTCCCAAGCCAAAAGGGAAGAATGCCGCCAAATTGTTGTTGGTGGCTTTAGCAACCCCTTCAGAGAATCTCTCCGGCTTGAAAAGCTGTGCATCGTCACCCCAGATTTGAGGGTCGTGGTGAAGCTTCAAATTCGGGATATATAGGCCAATGTTGGCAGGAAGAACAAGCTTTCCAAGCCTAGTTTTTGTACCAACTTTCCTAATGAGACCAACAACTGGAGGATATAATCGCAGAGACTCGTTTATGATCATTCCCATCTATAGCGAAAAGAGAGCACATAATATGTAAATCATTCCGCCATGCAGAAATGACAACAATAAAGGAACATTTTAGAACTAAATGAGATGAATAGAAATTACCGTTTTCAGTTTCGCAATACCATCAGGATCTGGATCCTGATTGCCAAACACGTTGAGCACTTCCTTTCTTGCTTCATCTTGCCAGTCTGGGTGAATCGCCAGAAGGAAGACAGTCCATGTAAGCATGGTATTTGAGGTATCGTGCCCAGCAATGTAGAAGGTCTTGCACTCGTCAACAAGATCAGTAATTGTAATTCTTCGACTCTCATCATCACTGTGAGAAGCCTTCACAAGCAGTCCCAGAAAATCATTCCCCAAATCATCCAATTCTCCGGCTTCCACCTTCTCTTCTCTTTTCCTAATTATCTCTAACACGGCATCACGTATTCCATTCTCAAGCTTTTCGGACTCAAGTTCATCATTCGTCTTCCACAATTTACTGAAAAACGTAACCAAAATCCCCTCATATCAACTCGGTTCACCAGAATGAACAGAAATTGTAATGCCTAAGTATATTGTCGGACGAAAGTATATTGTCAGACAAGTTCTGTATACTTTTGGTTTGACATTCTGCTAACAACCAACTAATTGGCTTATCAGACCAATCAAACTGAAAAATAGAAAGAAGAGAGAGTACCTGATTCCTGGAAACCTTATTTTGAAAGCGTTTCTGGACGCAATCAAGGTCAACTTCCTTAACATCTCGAAGATATTTCTTCCTTCCGCATAGCTGCTCCCGAATGCAGTTCTGGAAATTATTTCTGAAGTCAATATTGTAAATTCTTGGTACACCTCGATCTCATCGCCATGTAGATTTTTCCATCTGTCCAGCATCATGTGGACGCTATCTACCATTGCTGGAAGCATACTCTGCATTTGCACACATTTGATGAAATCAATTAAATTCTTCAGTATGGGCCAACAATTTTCAAGCAACATCGTGTTTCCAAATACTCACTCATTCATTGTGTTCATTCATATCTCTACTATTCCATCTTTGGTGATCAAAGACATCGGATAACAATTCCTGGGTGAACATGTAAATTGTACCTTCAAGCTATCCCCATGGAAAGCATAATTCGCCAACTTACGCTGCTTCGCCCATTTCTCGCCTTCCGTCGTCACGAGCCCATTGCCCAACAGCTTCCTGACAAACCCTTCCATTTCAGGTTTCGTAAAGGCCTCGTCTTTATTGCTCAACACCTCTTTGATCAGCTCAGGCTCTGTCACAATCAGCCGAGGCAGAAGACCATACCAGCTCAGATAATTCGCCCCTACAACACCCACAGATCAGAAACCACGTAAAGTTAAACAGATTGGAATTCCGAGAAGACGAATATTACACGAATTTTCGCGACCTCACCGTATGTTCCAGTCCAAGTGGAGATGTGAGGCTGGACGCGAGGGAAGATGTCGTGAGAAAGGTTCATGGGTCTGCTCGAAGCTTCATTCTTGAACTGGAGGATCTCCCGGGTGTTTCCATAGAAGAGCTTGTAAGGAGGGCCTCTTATTCCTTGTGAGGCCATCGTCTTCTGGATGCGACACGGGGTCCACCATAGCTTGTGGAGAGCGATGGCGAGAGCTGAGAAGAGAAGTAGAAACAGAGAGGTCCAGAGCACGATCATGGCGTCTCCCAGTGAATCGGGTTGGGCTCTGAAAGGACGATGAACAACAAGAGGAGAGTGAAACGAGCTTCTGGGTTTGTGAAATCAACGAAACTCCTGGACTCCTCCTTCAGCCTCGAGTTCGAAGTTTCTTGGTTCTTTCTTTATTTTCAAATTATTTATTGATTTTGCATTTGTCATTATATCGTCGGAATCTTCTGCGCTGAGAAAATATTAGGCGGTCCCAGAGTGCTAAGTCACTGTGCTCCCCGACCAATCAAAAAGTTCCATATGGCTCCGCGTCAGCGAGTGGTTCCACTGTTGTACCCGCACAGAAAATATAAAATTTCTCTTTCTTATTTAAAAATTTTCTCCTAATTATAGGTCTGCGCACCTGGCACCTGCTGCCTAAATAGCATCTACACGCGACACGGACACGCGGCACGACACGACACGACACGTCGACACGTCATTTCTTAAAAATAGAGAATTTTGACACGTTGCGACACGTTATATATTAAATGAATATTTTTATTTTTAATTAATTCGATTCAAATTCATAAATAATTAATTAATTTAAAAAAGAGCCTATAATAAATTTACACTAATATTATTAATAAATCAATTTATTTGAAATTTGATAGATATATTCATAGTTAATGCGAAACATGTTTTTAACTTTTACAAAAGTTATTGATGAAACTAATAATTAATAAGAAATTAGAATCAATTTATTTAAATAAATCCATGATTTTCTACAATGATCAAAATTTATCATTATTCAAAATTCAATACTTTTTTTTTTTCAAAATTATTTTTTAATTTCATTTATTTAATTTTTGATTAAAAAAATCCTCAAAATCCACCCCTCCTTTCCTTCGTCCATTTCCTTCCACCCCAAATTTATGTTACTTTTTTCCCTCCCCCACCACTGATAGACAGGCTGTCAGCCTGTCACTTCCCCTCCCCCAAAACTCAAAAGTCACGCCATCGTCCCCCCCCTTTTTTTTTTAATTCCCTTATCAAAAACCCTAGCTACCCTCCTTTTCCTCCTCCTTCTACCGCTCGCCGCACGACCCCTTCGGCCCTTCCTCTCCTTCTCCTCTCGATCTTTCTCCTCCTCCTCGCCGCACGACCACCTTCCTCTCCGCATGACCCCCTTCCTCTCCTCTTCCTCTTGATCCTCCTCCTCCTCCTCCTCCTCCTTGTTGATCCATCACAACAGTGGTGGCCCTCGCCGCTTTCTTTGGCCGTCTCTCGCCGTCGCGGTGGTCCATTCGTGGCTTCGTCTCGCCGGCGGGAGTTTGCTTTCTCTCTCTTCTTTCTCTCTGTTCGGCTCTTTCTCTAGCTGTCTCTTGCCGTCGCTCACGGCCTCTGCTCCCTCGCCCTCCCTCACCTCCACCCTCCATCAGTCTTCCGGACACGCGTGTCGAGAAAAGTTGATCGCGTGTTGGAAAATCCGACACACGTTGACCGCGTGTTCGACCGTGTCCAAGCGTGTCGACGTGTACAACACGTTCCGACACGTGTCGGACACGACACGGAAGCACGGGTAACATGTCCGTGCTTCATAGCCTACTGCGGAGAGATAGAGATATTTCCCTTTTTCTCCCCTCCTTTTTCTCCTTAATCATACCAGCACTAGAGAGCATTTTTTGGGTTATTTCTAGTAGTATTTACTCATCAATTCTACAACATGTCGTGGTTCACTAGCACTAATGTAGTGTTTTATTATGCCTTTTTTCATACAAAATTCGTTTAACGATTTCGAGCAAAACTCTATGCTACTGTCAGTCTACACATGTTTGATCGTCTTACTAGTAAGCTTTTCGATTAAAGCTATCAATCGCCTAATCCTGACAACAATATCGAACTTGTACCTAAACACAAAAACCAAAGTCTTCCTCAAATAGTCATTAACAACTGTTAGCAATGATATTTTCTCTTGAAGGAAACTTGTGGTTTCTTTGACAGCCATACTAAACTACACTTTTTGTCATTGATCTATATCATAGCACTTGCATACATTCAATTCATTAGTAACATAACCATATAACAAATTTCTTTCACTTAAAATCTTCAAGCTTCTCTTGCCGATGTGCCCCAAATACGTATGCCACAATTTAGACTTTCAGACAAATGTTTTCAATGTTTCAGTAGCAACATCTATCACTATCTCACCTCCAAGTTCATATAGGCCACCGTATTTGATTCATCTCATTATTATCAAAGCATCTCAAATAACTTTTAAAACTCCATATTTCAAAGTATACTAATATCCAATTGAATCCGAGGCATTCAATGAAATTAGTTTTTTTTTTTTTTTCAAGTTTAGAATAAGCCTCATCAAGTCAATGTCCTCACATACCATGATGCATTATGATGTTAACATCATCAAAACCTATAATATTGACTTTGCATTGTTCTCTAATTGAACTTTACTATTATCCATGTATTGATAATTAGTAAATTGGTTTCTATTTGCATAGCATGAAAAGAACAGCAAGAATCCATAATATATTAATTAAACGATGAATCATTAGTGATTGACAAGACATAATCGCTATTATCTGAATTACCATCAATTATAACTCCAAAATTATCTGTAGACTCAATTATAACTCCCTTATCCTTTTCGTTTTTTTTTCAGCTTAGAGCAATTCCTTTTAATATGCCCCCTCTTATCACAACTCTAACATACAACACTATTAGTCCTAGACTAACTATGTCTGTTCATGTTTATACTACTCTTGCTAACATGTGAATAAGTTATTCCTCTATTTTCACCTACTAAAACAGTAGATACAAGTTCACCATATTCTTTTCTACAAACATCCTCACTTAAAATTAAATCTCAAACCTTATGAAACGTTAAGCTTGTTGACCTAGAAGAATTACAAATAACAGTAACAATGATATTCCAACTATCAAGCAGTGAGGATAATAGAATCAAAACACAAACCTCATTTTGAAAGTCAATCTTAACTAAACTGAATGAACTAATAATCACATTGAATTCACTAATATAATCTGCAACTATGCACCTTTGCTCATCTTCAAGTTAAATAGACATTATATCAAATAGACCTTATTGATCACAAAGGGCTTTTCATACATATTCAACAAGGCTTTCATTGAACTCGCAATGGTATTCTCTTTCATGGTGTTGAACGCAATGTTACAAGCTAACGTCAGCCAAATAATGCCCAAAGCTCGTTTATCTAGCAATTCCTAATCAAGTTGCTATATCGTCTCTAGCTTCTCCCCTAATAAGAGCAATTGCAATTTCATTTGGTAGAGATAATCCTCAATATGTATCTTCTAGAAATCAAAATCCTTCCCATCAAATTTGTAGATTCTCACTTTTCCTTCTTCCGTCATCATCGATTCACTTCAACTCAAATAATCCTAACTCTAATACCAATTATTACAAAAGCAAGCGATCGAACAATCAAATAGATAAAATAAAAAATAGATTGGATACATGATTTACATGAATAGCAGTAATGGATTTCACTATAGATCGAGCGATACAATAGAGATTACAATCATATTCAAGTAACTCAAACATTCTCAGTGTTCCCAAACCCTAATTACACCCAATAACTCAAGCGGTGTTTAGCCCCACAATTTATTACTAAATAATTTCTCAATCTTATGAAGAAATTATATACAAATTTTTACCACAAGAATTTAGTTGACTTCAATACTAGCACCGGATGTAATTATCTGAATTTGAAACCCCGCGATGAAGTCTTCTATACATCAACAACCACACCAAGTGCTCACACAAAAGCAACGGTGCTTCGAGAAATCTCTAACGACAGCGTGCCTTTTTCTCCACGCATGGTCGAATATATGGTCTTCAAGTCCACAGTGGACTTTTCAAATCTTGAAAGTGCCTCCCACGTGGATCAGGAAAGAATATTCGTTTCCTTCTGGAACTCCCACTCCAATATTAACTTCTTCGTCCTCTTTTTCCACAATCAAAGTCTAATATCATGTTTGACTTCAACGTTGAACAGGAAACTTAGATTTGTGTATATCTTCCTTTTTCGGCATTTCTTGTTAGCAAGAAGTCCTTTTTCATTATTAATATTATTATTTCTGGAATTTAGCTTTTTCTTAGAATTTAAATTCGAGACATATTTAAATATGGACTTTACCCACCTCTATCTAACCCCTTTGTGGGAAAATGAACCGTCCAAAAGCGAAATAAAATAATTATTAAATTCAAGATATGTATTTTGAGAATGCCAAAATTTCATAGTACATTCGGACCTGCCTTAGGCTGAGGCCTTTGGAAATACAATTATATGGTTCTTGCATTTACCCGATAGGCTTTGGGGGCCCAAGGGGCATTGGGGAAGTGTTCCCAAACACACCTAGCTTTAATCGGTGAGTTCGACCTAGAATTTGTTCATGACAACACGAGAGTGAATGGTTTAATATATATATATATATTCAACATTTCTTAAAAATTGCAATGTGGGTTCATAAAAAGTTCGAATTTTTTGTGCTTTTGGACAAAGAGATATAACACTATCTCAAACAATTAGCGATTTTCCTTATTTAAAGGATCCACCGCCAGGAGAAGTCGTGGAAATGCTTGACACGAAGGATCGAATGGCAATTCATTTGAAAAGACTTCACAAACCCAGAAGCTGCTGTCGATTAATGGAGTGCGCATTGATTTTGGGCATTCCTTTTGAGGTTCGTTTACGAAGTAAAGATGACCTGTGCAGAGTTTTCAGCAGCCTTGTGAAGGTGTTGAGTCCCCGTTCAATTGTGGGGTTGTGGGACGTAGGAAGGATCATTGGCTAGAGGTTCAAGCGAGGGAGGATGATTCGACCGGATGCACCTCCGACCGCGGTGCTGGTGGTGGAAATTCAACCATTGAGAGCTGTCAGACAGGACAGAGACCCAACCGGAAACAAGTTTCAAGTACTAGGAACCTGAGGTCGATGGTGGGTACAGCGAATGGATGCTTGTTTCGCCCAAAAAGAGTAGAAACCTCCAAGCATTTCAATGAATGGTCGTGCAGTGAATGGATGGAGCTCGGGACCAGAGACGATGGAGGTGAACGAGAGACTAGCTGCAAACGCTGTCGTAGTCTATAGATCAGGTATATCGATCTCATCTTAACCATTAATTACACGGTTTATCATCGAGCCCAAAGTGATCAACAGTTGAAACTTGAAATGAACTTGGTTTATATGATTTGTAGATTAGGTCAAATAAGTCGACTGAATTTGATAATTCTTGTCATCCAAACATCGGTCATTAGACATTCATTCTTTGCCTTAGTCCGGTATACGCATTAGCTGTACTTCCAGAATGTTGTATTTATTTGCTAAGAAATATGGTAAATCATTATTAAGTTCCACTAGACATGACCATGCACACATGAGGTACGTGCCTAAAAAATAAAATAACTACTTATGAGAACCAGAACACAAGATTGTACACCGTGAAGAGTCTTGGCAAATCAAATACACTGCACAATAGGAATAGTGCTTCTGAAATTAAAAGAAAGACAACTTGATACCTACAAATATCACATACCTCAGGAACCAAGAATTCACAGGCCATTGTTGCATGGATCATTGGAGGCATCCATGCACATTGGCGACTGAACATCATGCGGTGATGAATTACTGCTGTAGAGGATGAAACCTAATTTGAAGTCCATGTAGAGGGCGGGTTAACAGGAGCTGACCTGGGCAGTGGATATACGTCGGGGACAGCTCGAAGGTGTAGCGTTGGAGGATCATCGAAAGGGTGATTTTCGCTTCTGCCGCCACGAAGCTCATCCCGACGCAAGATCGAGGTCCGAAGCCGAAGGGGATGAACACGACCGCATTGTTGTTGGTAGCCTTAGCTATACCTTCTGAGAATCGCTCTGGCTTGAATTCATGCGCATCTTCCCCCCATATTTCAGGGTCATGGTGAAGCTTAAGGGTCGGTATAAAAATCTGACTATTAGTAGGAAGAACAAGCTCCCCTAACCTCAGTTTCTTGCCAACTTTTCGAATCAAGTTGACTACAGGGGGGTACAAACGCAGAGTTTCATTCATGATCATGCTAATCTGCACATGAAAATGGAAAAATGTTTAGTTAGTCATCATGTCTAACCTACAATTTGAGTGAATCGAAAAAGGTTGACCAGGACCAAGACTTGAGTTGTTTTCTATACCTTCTTAAGCTTTCCTAGTCCATCGGAATCAGGGTCTTTATTCCCAAATACATTGAGAACCTCCCTTCTTGCTTCCTCTTGCCATTCTGGATTAATCGCTAGGAGGAATAACATCCATGCCATCATTGAGTTAGCAGTTTCTTGTCCGGCGATGTAGAATGTCTTGCACTCATCCACCAAATTATCTACCGTGAATTTTTTGCTCGTGTCCGTATCGTGCAAAGCCTTCACAAGTTGTCCTAGAAAATCATCCCCAAAGCCATCTTCTTCACCGGCCATCACCTTCTTCTCTCTTCTCTTAATCATCTCTAAGATGGAATTGCGTATGCCTTTCTCAAGTTTCTCCGCTTCGACTTCATCCACTGTCTTCCAAAGCTTTCTGCCAGCAGGATTCAGAACAAATTCCATAATTAGTTAGGCCTAATTAAAACTCTAATTCTGAGACATGAAATGTCCTAAGTCTTTTGAGGCTTGAAGTTTGCATTTGCACAAATGAACAAAACTGTTGCCTGACCATCGTCAGAAATTAGCAGCTTGGTAAGTGTGATCTCACATAAGTAATTTTAGTGATAAGAATGGTTATCAAAAAACAGTGTACCTCCTTCGAATGCATTTACTCACCTGGAAAACTTGTCAGAATAATCAAGTTCAGATGTCTAAAGTTCATTCTAAAAGTGATAATCACTGTACTTTCTAGCTTCTTCATAATAAAAATGATCAAAACAAAATTTTCCTAGAAAAAATGTGCAATACCTTATTCCCGGTAACCTAATATTGAAAGCATTTTTGGATGTTAATGTAGCCAATCCTGTCAACATCTGAAAAATGTTCCTTCCCTCAACATAGCTGCTCCCGAATGCAGTTCTTGAAATCACTTCGGATGTCAATAACTTAAACTCTCCGAACACCTCGATCTCTTTCCCTTCTTGATTCTTCCATTTTTCTAGCATTGTGTGAACACTCTCCACCATTGCCGGTGCCATATTCTGCAATTTCAATCCCCCCAAAATAATTAGTAAAACCTCAAATCAGACAATTCTCTTTTTCAATCGAGTTCAACTACCTTCAAACTTTCCCCATGGAAAGCATGATTGGCAAGTTTACGTTGGTTTGCCCATTTCTTGCCATCGATTGTACTCACAAGCCCATCTCCTAGAAGCTTCTTGGCAAAATCCTTAGTTCCTGTTTTTGGGTATGTTTTCTCTCTGTTAAGCAGCACCTCCTTAATAAGCTCTGGCTCTGTGATGACCAGTTGAGCTTGAGGTCCGTGCCAATTCAGGTAATTCCTCCCTACAAAGTTGCGCAAAAGTTCAACATCAAAGCGTCACGACACTAATGAAACTTAAGTTTAGTATTCTGGTAATTACCGTATGTGTCTATCCATGTGTTGACTTGAGGGTGAATCTTAGGGAATATGTCGTGAGAGAGATTGTTCATGGGCGTGTTCCTGACTTCCATCTTCATCTTGATTGTTTCCTTGGTGCTTCCATGGAGGAACCTGTAAGGAGGGCCTGAGATCCCTTGTTGGGCCATCATCCTCTGTATCCTGAGCGGGTTCCACCATAGCTTGTGCAAGAGCTTGGCAAGAGACCAGAGAAGAAACAGAAACAGAGAGCTCAGGAAGATGACCAATTGCATGGTTCAATTGGGGGATCAAACGATAAAGGGAATGAAAACAATGAAAATTATGATACTGGGCTTCTCCTATGAAATGAAAAAGTTCGATTGATTTAGGTATTTATTATGTCTTTCGGAGAATTCTACGAGCTAGACGGTGCCACGGTCAAGATTAGACAACCTTTGTTGGGAAGGTGTTGGGAAAGATCTTTCGGTCCACGTTTGACATTTTGGCTCCATTTCAAAGGAAACGTGGGATAGGGACGAACTGATTAACGTCATCCGTGACTTCCTTGCCAATCTAGAATTATTAAAATTAATAAGCTCTCTCACGTCATGCAGTGCGTTAAGTTTACTTTGTTGACACCTTTTTTTTATTTAAAAATTAATTACATAAAAAATTAAAAATTAATTTCTAAAAAAAAGTAAAATAAATAATCTTCGTTAAAATGCATTGCACATAGACATTAAGGACGGTTGCATTATTCCTTTAAATAATTAGAAATATATATAATCAATTGATTTTTTATTTTCCTTTAAAAATCGGAAAAAATAATTAAAAATTATCATTAAATTTTAATTAATTTTCCCTTTCTCCAGCTCGCGTGCTGGTCTCTCCCCCCGCGGGAGGATTGCGAGAGAGGAGATTCGGGAGAGAGCTTGAGGGAGAGAACTACTTGAGTGGAGATCAAGAGAGAAGGTCGACCGTGCTCGAGATCGCACTCCCCGGCGCCCTTTTTCCTGGTTAAAACAACCCCCTTTGACCCGAGGATCTCGTCTTGATGACACCAGGGCGGCCGGCCACGGCTCGATCCGTCTCACGCCCGCCTACTGGCCGCCGTCGGCAAGCCGAGTAGGGCCCCCTACCCAAGCGCACCGACGCGTTCCATGTTGCTCTATTTTTTAGCTCGCCGGATCGGGGTTCACGGTTCTTCGGTTCGTTCGAGTCCTGACCGCGGCAGTGCTGCGTTTTATTGCCTATTCGACCCTGCTTTGTTGCCTATAGATAGCTCGGTCTCGGCTTGATGTCCCGTCGAGTTGTCGTTTGCCGTCTGCCCTCCAGTCGACGCCCACCTGGTGTTCGACGAAACGTCTCTGTGATGCTCGTAAAAGTCACGATCGTCTTGCTAAAACTGTAGACCCCTTTGTCCATCTTTATTGGTTTTTATACGTCATTGTCACGATTACTCACTTCTTTTCTTCATTATGGTTGTGTGCACATGCGTGGCATGCTTTGCGTTCTCCGTTCCGGCGATGGATGGTGGCCAACCGTTGCACTCGCCGAGGGTGAGGGTTGATGATGGACGAGGGAGAAATGTTAGTCCTGCGTCTTCAGTAAGCACCATGGAACTTTAATCTTAATCTTCCCGACTTCTGCTTAGGATGAGCGAATATGTAAAATTGTTAAGATTCTGGGCGTGACAAGGGTGGGAGGCTAAGGGAAGGAGGGGAGCCTCGGCAAGGAAGGGAGAGAAGATAGGAAAAAAAGAATAAAAAAATATAAAAAAAATACTATAAAAAGAAAAGGCCAAAGATAGAAAAATAGAAAACAAAAAATGGGCTTCGTTAGTATTATGGGCTGGATAGATTGGGCCCAGGATAGAAAATAGAAGTGGGCTGAAGGCTGAGTGGGCTATCTTTTAAAAACTTCATGGGCCAATGTATTTAATTCCGAGTAGGCCTTGAGCCAGCCCGGTTCGTAGTCCAACCCGACCCAGTTCGACTTCCTTTTTTTTTTCTAATATTAAAAAATCACAAAAAAATAATCAATACATCATTAAACATATCAAGAATTTAGAAAATTCTAAATAAAAATTAAAACTCAGAAAATCGGAAAATATTAAAAATTCTGAAAAATCTTAAACATTAAAAAATTCATAAAAATCCATGGAAAATTAAAAAAAATTCGGAAAATGAAGTTCTTTAGAAAATTCAAAGATATTAGAAATATTTAAAAACTCCTACAAAATCTCAAAAAGTAAGAAAATTTCCAAAAATAAAAATAAAAATTAGAATTCCTTGAATCTTAAAAATTTTGTTTTTAGGTAATCTTCTTTCAAAAAGTGGGAGCTGTTTGTTTGATCTAAGATTGTGCTCAAAATTGTATTAAGCCTTTAGGGCTCTACCTTAGGATTTCACTTATCCTTATAGACAAATGCCATTGATTGCATCCTCTCAATATGACTTTGACTTCCTTTTAGCTTAGTTAGGATTGGCATTTATTTATCTCTTAGTGTTAGACGCTTATTTTCTCTTGCAATTTATTCAATATTTCATTTGATTGTTGATTATTATTTTAATGATTGAACAGCCGCATGATCACCTCATATGTTAGTTGTTAAGTCTAAAATCAATCCAAATTACTTGACAAAAATCTTTTTGAAATGAACAATATTAGATACCAAATTAGCACTAATTAATTAATTAGTGTAAGAAAATCCCTGACCTTAGATTCTCTAGTTATGTAGGAAGTGGGGTACACTTCTATACTTCATTTAGTTTTTAACCGATCCCAATAGGCTGATGGCGACTCTTTATTAGAAGATTTATGAACACTCCAATGTCGCATGAGGTATGAGCCGGGGAAAGCCCACGCCTAATCATAGGCCGTAGGCTTATTTTTCAGGCAATATCCCTAAACCTAAATATATTCCCTCCCCCAAAGGGTAGGTCGTGATGGTAGTTGCATGAGAAAAGCAATTGTAAGAAGAATGATGAAGAGAGAGAAATATATTTTGATTATGTATATCTGATTCGATTTCCTTTGATTTCCTCTATGTAAGCCTATAAATAGGCTCTTTATGTACTCTTTTCAATATATCGAAATATACAGAGAATTCATAATTCTCTTTTCTACTTTGGTGCCTAGTGCACTTCACACCCAATGCACCTAAAAAACTTCTCTATTCTATTTTTTTTTTCTACTTTGCATTCATGCATCCAAGCAAATAAATACATCCCCGCTGCTTGACAATGTTCAATCAAGTGCATCATTTCCGTCTAAGTAAGCAAAATGGTGGTTGTTTTACGATGTCTCTGACATGTTGCTAAGTTGAGCTTTTCTTTTGTATGGAGGTATTTTTCGATGCCGCAAAGACGCGTCTTCTCATAGTAAGTTTTCCCTCAGTAGTGCCTAGCTTATCAGCTTGTTGTAACCATGCCAATCGTATCGGCCACGTTAAAGTTATTATCCTGATAGCAAAGTTGCCCCGTAAAGGACGCATACTGCTCGGCTTCAATTTCTCCGATTCTTGACCTCCCACTTCTCATTTTGAGAAGTTGACTACACCACCAGATTTGCCACTGTCAGACAATCAACATATCAAAATTTTCTTGTCAATGGAAGCTGGAGCCATCACATGCCCCACCACGCGCCTTATCACCTTGGATTTGTTAAGCTAAACTTAATTGAAGATTTTGTGACATTGTTCAGATTATTTTTCAAACTCAAGTTGATTTGTTTCAATTTAACTTGTGTTTGATTTGTTTCAATTTAACTTGCCTTTGAGGGGGGATGTTAGCAATATTAGGATATTAAATGTCTTCTAGAGATATTTAAGAAATTTTCTCTAATTTTCTACATCTATTTTGATTATGCATATTTCATTTCATTTCCTTTGATTTTCTCTATGTAAGCCTATAAATAAGCTCTTTATGTACTATTTTCAATAAATCGCATTATACTGAAAATTCCTAATTCTCTTTTGTACTTTAAATTTAACTCAACAGATTGTTTCTGGATTAGTGTCATGGGAGTTTTCCGATTTGGTTTACGATAATCACTTTCATTCCATCAAATAGAGAATAATATTTTTTTTATCAAAACATAGAATGATATTATTTTTCTTAATAAGAAATATAGAATAAATTGTTCTCGAAACAACATGGCAAACCCACGTGATAGAGGGATGAAGAAAGTAAGTGATCTCAATTATCTTGAACAATCTTTTGTTAGGATGGAGAAATATCAGTTGAAAATGAATCCTCTTAAATGTGCATTTAGTATAAGAGTTGGGAATTTTCTAGGATTTTTTATTAATAATAAAGGGATTGAGGTGGATAAGAATAAGGCTATACTAGAATTGTCTCCTCCGACTAACAAGAAGCAGTTGCAAATGATAATCGGGAAAGTACATATTCTTAGAAGATTTATCGCTAACTAGTTTGACAAAATAGAAGTGCTTTCTCCTTTGTTGAAATTAAAAATTTAGGACGAATTCGTCTGGCGAGAGGAGTACCAACGTACCTTCAAAAGGATAAATGCAGACTTGACTAGTCCTTGAGTGTTGATACTGTCAAAGATAGGTAGGCCTTTAAAACTTTATGTGTTGGCCACCGATACAACAATCAATAGTATGCTGGCATAAGAGAATGATGAAAGTAAAAAGCAAGTGGTGTATTATCTCAGCAAGATATTGAATGATGCCAAGAGCAGATATAGGGCAAGACTTGGCCATGAGTTGGCCCAAAGGCCGATCATGAGTCAATTGGCCATTCAAGGATCGGTAACCTAAGGTCCAGTTATAGAGTACTCAACCATGGAAAGGTTATTTGATCATAAGGATTGGTCATAGACGATCACGTACCATCACGGATTGACGGACGATCATGGCTTGATTTCGCCCAGTTAATGCACCGGTCGCAAGTGATTCTGCCCGATCATTGAACTGGTTGTGGACGACCATGAACCGATTCCATGCAACCGTGAATTAGTAAGAATCGATTAATTCCACACGATTACATGACAACCAATAATTAACCATGGATCGAATGAACTCAGCATGGTTCAATTTTGGACTAACCAGGATTCATAGTGCAGAACCTTGGACTAGTCACAAGATTGGCTACAAGACTGGTTGACTGGCCTAAGGATTGACCACAGGACTGGCCAATTAGAACTGACCACTGACCCATGAGTTAGCCCACGAATTGGTCAGAGGACCAACCGACTGGGCCAGGACCTAGCCAACAAACCCAGCCGCGACTCCTTTTCTCGATAAAGGGGATTTCGAACTTGGTTTGGCCAATCAAGTTGGATTGCGTCTGGCTTTGTTTGGGCATGGCTTAGGCATGAACCTCAGGCTAACTAATGTTGTCGATCGCGATCAAACTTGATTAATCCCCACCCAATGACAAGGCTTTCAAAACTTAGATATTTTCCTAACGTGCATTCAATGCCTTTGGCTTGTAGCTAATTAATGCACATTAACTAAGAGTGGACACTTGGCATGAAAGGCTCTTGCCTTGGGAGACAAGTTTGAAACTTGGACTTTGGCTCATTAATAAGGAGACACCTAGGCCTTGGATTAGCCAAATCTTCCTAGAAATGAGTGTGAATGAGTGTGGGCGAGTGTGAACGCAATAAATGAAGATAATAAATGTAGAGACTTATGTGTCCCAAGTGAGTAATGAAGGGAGGGTGACTCATGACTTAAAAAAATAATGGCAAGTGACCTTACAAGCCAAGAAAGGCGTCACCTCAGCTTCATAGACTTGCCACATTTGCTCTCCTAAGTTTTGACTTTTCAATTTTCAAAACTGTTGGACCTTTCTTGCTTTCCAATTTCAGAAGAACTCTTTTTTTTTTTTTTTTTTTTTTGTGACCTAGGGAACTCCGTATAGCCGGCAGCCGGCGGATAAACCCTAGGGTGACGCCAAGGAACCACCACCCTGACGCCATAGGTAAGTCCACAAATGACGACGCTCGGATTCGAACTTGTCCCCCATCGTGAGGAGGACAAAGCCCAAACCAACACTGCCACCACATGGGGTGGTAATTTTATAAGAACTCTTTATGGTTTGAATTTGGAAAAATTTCATTCATAAAAGTTGTTCAAAACATCTTGGCCTATAACACACTTAAATTTTAGATTTTTCTAAAGTGAAATGGTTGGGACAAAGGCTCAATCATTTACTGTCTTGAATCTACTTAGTGTAGTAAAAACAGTGATCACATTATCTTCTCGAATTTTTATAAAATTTTTCCTTTCGAATTTGGATATGCTTTCTTCACAAAAGTTTTAAATGACATTCATATCTACAACATATTAAAATTTGAAAGAGTTTTATGAAGATTTGGATTTCGAAATAGGTCTTTCTCTCTGACCGTTGAATCTGCTTGACAGATGAATTGTTGGGTTATGTTTAGCGATCCGGTTCTCTTTTCACAAAACGAATTTTTCTAGAGTTCCTTCATAAAAAAAATTAATTAAGATCTTCCTATACATATTAAAATTTCATAATTTTTTGAACTTGTTTGATAGGGTAATAACACTGATTTCGGAAATTGCTTGAAACTATTTTCCACCTCAGGATAAGAAAGTCACATGCCCAACCTAAGAAAATAAGGGGGCTGCACGCCCAACTTGAGAAGCAAGCTAATCTAAAATCTTCTTATAATAAGATGAGAATACATCATATATCTTTGGACTCTAGTTCTTCAATGCCAAGTTGAGGTGTCCCTTAAAGGAATATGCCATAATGCCTCATAACCTAAAAACTTGGAGAGCAAGTTTGTGGGGTGAACATATCTAACCTAATGATTACTCAAAATCCAAACATTAAATGAGAAAGACTTAGTCATTGGCTTAGGTGTCCACATAATAATTACATATAATTATTCCATGATGACTTAACCCATTAAGTGGACCAATGGAAAGATGAGCAACTGTCGCCCTTAAGAACTAAACTTGTCACCCATCTCTTTAGCTTGCCACCTTCTCAACCTAGATTGTCCACCTACATGAAGATGATTGGTCCATTTGGAAAGATCATCATGAGGGGTTTCCCTTATAATAGAGGCATTTCTCCCCCTCATTTCCACACCCCCTCCTCTTCCTCCTTCACTCTCTCGACCTCACCATTGCCCTCTCTCTCTTTCTCATGGCAGCACCTCTCTTACCCATTTGCTTGCCTGCACATTGCTCGGTCACCTAGGCTGCCCCTTGAAGTATTGTAAGTAAAACTTACTAATATCTAGTTAGGATGTTGCGTTACGCTAATCCAAGCGTGTAGCGAGTCCTTGATTGAAATATTGTGACTATGTTCTTGCTTGAGATTCGTTGTGGTTGCTTGGATCAGTTTAGACCTTGTTCCTTGATTGAGTTTGACCTTGTTTGATGAGTTTTGGCTCGTGCTTTGGTTTGAGTTGCTTTGGAAGAAGTCCAGTTTGTGTGTTTATTTGATATTCTTTGGTTTTTATTTTGATACAAACCTATTCGAAAAGAGTTTTTGTGAAACCTTGTTATTTCCTTACAAAACTATTTCCAACCGTTTTCACATGTGCACGTTCTAGTTTATGCCCTAGGCTCCGAAAAAGGGTTTTGCCGGCCTTGACGTATGTGAGATCACGACGAATCAGTCCTCTTTTAGTCTTGATGCGATATCAAGGCGTATCGTTCCCGAGTCAACTTTGGTACTAGGTCGGTGAATATGTCATGACGGGCTAGTCCTTTCATGGTCTCAATGCGGTCTCCCGAGCCAAGTCTGGTACTAGGTCAGTGACCATGTCACGACGAGCCGATCTTATCATAGTCTCGGTGCGATATCGAGATATATCGTCCCCGAGCCAAGTTGGGTACTAGATCAGTGCTCAAACGTGTCAAATCAAGTCGTGATCCTTGATTTGCACTCGACATGCTTAACGTCTTGGTTTCAATTAGTCATTTCACACATTTTATGCATGGCATACCTTTGGGCCCCTAAAGTAAAAGTGAAGATAAGAATCTGATTATAATGCTTGATGCATGATCACACGATGGACTAATTTCTAACCATCGATTGATGGATTTCGGCAACGTTGCCCGACAGACTCATTGTTGGAGGATCGCCGTCACCCTTAGATTATGAGATATTGCTCGATTAAGTTCGAATGCCCGATGGATGCATAGTCGGAGGATCGCCGTCACCCTTGGATTAGGGGAAATTGCCCGATAGATTTCGGATGCTTGGTGGATTCTAGAAGAGTCGATGGATTTCGACTGTTAATGAATGAACATTGTGCATGAGTTCATCACGTTATGAAATGGATTTTGATTATGCTTGCATATTATTGAGTAAGGCGTGAGTTCCTCATACTTTGGAATGGATCTTGTTTATGCTTGTATAATATTGAGTGAGGCGTGAGTTCTTCATGTTGTGGTTGAATATCGGTTTATGCTTGCATACTGTTGATTGATAATTTCTCACGTTTCATCCAAGACAAAGCTTTTGTTTTGCTATTGATCTGTCATCGACTAATATTTTAGATGAGTTATATGCTTGTTGATAGGTGAGGCATCCTCCTACCCGGAAATTAGTGGGTTTTACTTGCTGAGTCTATAACTCATCTTGTTATTTTTCAGAATTGTTGGTATTGAGGTCTCCCACTAGTGCTGGAGATGCACTCTTGCTAGAGGAGCTAAGGCTTACTCGGTCTTTGGAGCATAGAAAATGCAATGGTTGTAAATAGAACTGCCCATGACAAAGGGGTCTATAAATATAACTGATGTAATTATATATCTGTAAGTGGTTATTTTTCTGGCTGTTTATTGTTGTTTGGGTGTTGTTTGTAATGCTTTTGCATGTGCTTAATGAAAAGATAAAAAGAACAGGACGGCGATGTGCCTAGGATGTCATGAAAATAACCACCGCTGCTCGTGACCCTGGGGATGGAGTTGGGGTCATTACAATGAGAAACCCAAGTTTGTCAACATCTCGAAGATATCTCTCCCCTCAACATAGCTGCTCCCAAATGCTGTCCTCGAAATCACTTCGGATGTCGTTAACTCGAACTCTTCATACACATCAATCTCTTTGCTTTCATGTTGCTTCCATTTCTCAAGCATCATATGAACACTCTCCATCATTACTGAAACCATGTTTTGCACTTCGATTAGTTTCGTAAATTCGTAGTCTAAATCTCAAGTAAGCAATGGTTTTCCCCTTTCATATGTTAAGATTGCATGAAATACATTTTTTGCATTTGTTAAGTAGAAGAAACTTGATGTTAAATTGCAACATTTTAACGCGTACCTTTAGGCTTTCCACGTTGAAAGTGTGATTGTCGAGTCTATGTTGCTTAGCCTACTTCGCCCCGTCTTTCGTCATCACGAGCCCACCTCCTACAAGCTTCTTGGTGAAGTCCGTTGATTCTATTTTCGGATATGTTTTGTCTTTGTTGGATAGCACCTTCTTAATCGGCTCTGGTTTCGAGATGAGCAATCGAGCTTGAGACCCGTAGCAACTCAGGTAATTCCTCCCTACAAAAATTTTGAACCGAAATTGATCAAACTAAAGTTAGATCCAAGTCCGAGCAATGCTTAGCGTGACATTATGACTGAAGATTATATCTTTAGTTACCGTACATGTTCATCCATGTGTGGATGTGAGGCTTAACCTTGGGGAGTATGTCATGAGAGAGATTGTCCATGGGCGTGCTTCTAGCTTCCATGATCATCTTTATTGTTTACTTGGTGTCTCCATGGATAAACCTGTAAGGAGGGCCTTTGATTCCCTGTCAGGCCATCATCCTTTGTATTCTAAGCGGATTCCACCATAACTTTCGCACGAGCTTGGCAAGAGACCATAAAATGAGAAACGAAATAAGAGAGCTCAACACGATCGTAATGCTAATTCCCATTGTCTTCTAAGACTTACAAATTTTTCCTAGGCTTGTGGAGTTAAATAGTCCAAGTTGGGATTGATGTCACTTAAGAAAGAATCTTTCGCTTGTCGAATTCAACAACCTTTCTGATTCTGGTGTGATACATCGAGGACGGACAGACTGAAACTTGATCAACGTCTTAAAGGAAAAGAATGATGGTCGCTGGCCGGTTTAAATGAAGCATGATGATAGCAATTGCCTCTAAATTAATAAGTTCTCCTATGTAATGCAGTGCGCCATCTTTACTTAATAGAGTGGTCTGGACTGCCAAGTCAGCGTGATCTTAGATCACTTAGAAAGCGACACGTGGAGCCATGTAAAAGTGCGAGGCCAGCTTGCCAGCGAACGAAATTCTGCACGAAAAATGATTTTCTCTCTCTTAATAGCCAGACACTGGCCTTGCCCTCTCTCTGCTCTCTCCCTCTCTCTTATGCTCTGCACCCATTTAATTCTCTCTCATATACTCTCTCCTCTTTGTTCTCTCCTTCTCTAAAGGAAGGAGAAATGCAAATCCTCTATAAAATTTTGAATCTTTGTCAGATTTTGCTACTCTGGGTTACTTGGTGTTCGTCAAGCGGCCGTTCCCTACTGTCGCCGACAAAGCACATTAAGGTGGCCCCTGTGCAACGGCGTGCAGTGAAGTTGAACGGGGCGATGTTACCAAAAGGAAGTGAGGTAGAGGCCGAGGGGCATGCAACCGCCCTTGACAAGAGCTTTGGGTTCTCGAAGTTTTTCGCGAGCATGTACAAGCTTGGTAAAGAGGTTGGGACTTGGGAGAGTGCATCTTCATTATACTGTCTACGACATCCTGAAAATTTAGTTCTGATTTCGGTTGGATAAGTCGGGCATTTCATCGATGCAATTATAGTGCTTTTCTCTGAGATGACCACTCATGAGATAACTAGTCTATTAGGTGGAGCCGTTAAGAAATATAAACCCAATAAACTTGAGAGTTCGACTAGGAATCGATTGCTCAATCGTGCTAGGTTGTAAGGGTTATTACGGTATAGTTAAAAATCGATCAGAGATCAAAGATAGGTCGGTTCGACTGAGATGTGTGGCTAAACGTGGGTGATTCTAATTTGCAAAATTCTCGTCAATCGGCGCTAGACTGATTTTTCTGTCGTTTTGGCGTCATGTGTCCGTATTTGAAACCTTGAGATTTTCATGACAACTGAGAGTTGTCAATGTGTCGAAGAGGTACATGTGACTTGAAGAAAATCGATCACGGGTCAATTGCATTAAAAATTCCTAAAAGCTATCCGGTAGGTTAGGTTACGCTAAAATTGTGTCCGATTGAAATTAACCGTGAATTTGAATCCGATTTCAGAAATTGAAAATTCTGTCATGTTGCGAGTCATTTTAGGAACATCGACTCACCTTTCGAGAAATTTTCGGCGAGTTTGGGATTTTTACGGAAAGCCGATTCGGACAATTCGGAAAACGAATGGAAATTCGGATTGGCCAATTTGAAGGAATTTTGGCCTCCTGCGTGAACTACTTGGTGAAAGGAAATTGTGTTGACTTTTTCTTCAACGAAATTGGACATCAATCGAAGAGATTTGTTAAGAAATCGGATTCCGAGAAAAAAGGAAATAGAATTTGGAATTGAGGGAAATTCGTAGGCCTGAGGGACTGTCGCATTTTGATCCCTATTTGGATTTCAATTGGGACAAGTGGGTGTGGATTGGCCTTGGATGACCAATTGTTATTGTTGTGGGAAGTTGAGCTAAAATAATTGTGTTTTAATTATTTCTTTGCCCCCCTCCACCGGAATCCTTTTTCGCACGCGTCTCTCTCCTCTCCCCTCTTCAATGCGCATGTATCCTCTTTGAGAGTGCTAGTACGAACACCTAGAGGGGGGGTGAATATGTGTTTGAAATAAACCTTGAAAAATAAATGCGGAATAAAATAAAGTTCAAGGAAGAGAATAAGAACACAAAGTTTATAGTGGTTCGGCTTAATCCAAGCCTACGTCCACTCTCCCACGCTAACAGCCTTCTTGGCTGGATTCCACTATGCAATCAACAAGAGATTACAACTTTGAATGCAAACACTTAGTAGTAGATCACACTATCTCACTAAGTCACTCTTTTGGTATTTCTCTCAAGATCACAAACGTTTAAGCTCACAAGAGACAAGTGTATGATCGAAGATCGCTCAGACTTTGGAATTATGATTCTATGCTCCGTCTCTTACTTGCTCATCGGTCCTTCATCTCCTTAAGTACTCCTCCACTTCCAAACTAGCCGTTGGACAGTATCTCCGAGGATCGTCTTCCAATCTACCCATGGGACAGTTCTGTATCTAGAAGATTTGGTAGCCGTTGAGTGACAAAAGTAGAATCCCAAATTGATTCTGATCGCCCATACAAACAGAATCTTGGTTTCCATAAGTAAAGCTTCTTCGTATAGAAAGTTCTTGCCCTCAAGATCTAATTGCCAATCAATTAGATTGAGTCAATCAAATTAATCTTGGTGTAGAATCCAAACCAGATCACTAGCCGTTATATCCTTAGGGCTTCTGTTACGTTCTGTCGAATCTGGATGTAAAGTCTGAGTGCAATAGACTTTACAATCTGGGTCTGAACAAATTCTGCTTATGAACGGATTTAGCTTTAAGGTCTGAACACCGTCTGAATAAGTTCAGCTTCAGTATAGAGTCTGTCTTCTGGTTCAGCTTCAGCATAGAGTCTGTCTTCCGGTTCTTCATTCACGTTCAGTCTAGAATTTGTCAGAATGAGCAGACTTCTGATGTAGAATAGACTTTGACACTAAAGTCTGGCAATCTTCAGACTTTGACAATATCATTTACATGTTCTATCATCTGCATGGTCTATTACTTAACCATTAAACATGTTAGTAGCCTTTGATTTATTTTGTCATCTTCAAAACATCATAAGGGATTTCCTTAACAATCTCCCCCTTTTTGATGATGACAAAACAATCTCTGAATATGCAGATTTGTAAATACGCTTTTAAAAATATTAATTTAAATCAAAGGATATTAGAAGATAGCAAATAGATTGAGCATAACAATATATAGAAAAATAATCGCAGCTCAATAATATGCAATAAATAATATCAACCAATCAACACATATGCATATTCATATTCTCTCCCCCTTTTTGTCATAATCAAAAAGCGATAATAATATCACGTAGATAATATAAAATGATAATATATTTTGCATGAAACACAATTTCCAGAAAAAATTCAGGTTTTACAAAGTAAGTCGAATATTAAAGATATGCATTATAGCTCACTTCAATCACAAATATCCAATAAAAATCACGGATGCATTATAAAATTCACGTACCCTTTTTGTCATAATAAAATGATAATATCAATGAAAGATTTGTTAATGACAAAATGTAATAAGAGATGCACTAACCGGATTTTGTAGAACTTAAATTCTAACACATTTACCTTTTCCTTCCTTGCATAACAAGATCACGATCAATCCAAAAAAGGTTTTTCCATAATTGATCAAAGCCCCCCCCCCCTCAATTTGTTGCATTTTTGAGATGATCACGATTCTTTTCCTTTCCTTTAGATTCACGTTCTCCCCATTTTGAAATTCAAGGCAAAAATTTATTTTCTTTAACCAAGCTCATCTCGAATTCAACCTGCACAAACTTAACAGACTTTTTTCACAAATAAGCTGTAATAATATCCACGTAATATATAATGCCCTTTCTTCAAATAAATAAATTGAATAGCATATGTAAAATTAAAATTCAGAACTACTCAACCTTCCGTACAACACATAAGGGATTTCCTCAACAATTTGCGAAACTTTGCATGAGGAATAGAATCTTTGAACCTCCAGAAGATAGTATAGAATCTTCACAAATTTCTGATCAAGCTTTCCAAAATTCAGATGGAAGATTCTATTGTCACCTGCAAAATCTTGTATAATAGATAATCATCTTTGCAAAAATGTCACGTAATATCTTCCTTTGATTTGCAGATCAACCTTGCTAGATATAATATATCTTCTAAGAATATAGCAAGAATATCCATGAATATGCAGTAATATCTTTCCAAGAGATTTCCTTGAGCATAAATTTCAGATATGCATTTTGCAAAAGGAAAATAGATATTTCTGTCACGTTCCAAAATTGCAATACCTTATATTTATAACAAAAGATATTCGCAATATAATAAACAATCATCCAAAATCATTATAAATGCACGTAGAATTTTGCATGGCGGGATGATAAAAAATATTCTCTTACCCATGGTATATGTTTCAAATATACCATAAAATAAAATCATTACCAATCTTCGCAAGAGATATTTTTCAGACTGTACCAAAATCTACGTAGATTCACGATTGTTCTTCCCTTATAGAATTTCCTGCAATCAACTCATTTCCCTTTTTGGTATCCATCAATCTGGATCCTTCCTTGACGTTAGAGCAAAATATAAAATCTCATAGATAATCAAATATTCTTTCTAAACTCATCATAACATGTTATTTAAGGAAAGAATATTATGCACAATAATATCTTGAAAAATAAATTCTCACTTAGTCATAATACGATAAAGTCAGAGAAAATAAAATCCTTGAATATCTAAAAATATCTTGCATCATAAATTAATATCACGTAAAACAGATTTTTATTTGGCAAAATATGATAAAATCTGAGAGTATAAAATCAAACCAAATAAATTCATTTGTCAAATCCTCTTTCTTCTTTCTTCTTTCTTCTTTATATCCTGCAAAAATAACTCATCTTTTCTTTGGTACTCATTTTTTCTTGGGTCCATGAGAGTTAGTAGAATATGCTGCTTTTATCCAATTTTTCTTGATAGGTCTCCAGACTTTAGGACATTTTTTCTCAAAGTGTTCCGAATCTCCACAATTTGAACACTTGACGTCATTTCCACCAACAGGTTTTACAAACACTTTTTGAAAATGATTTTTATAAAATACCTTTGGAGGTCTTTGTCTAAGTCTTTCCTTGGCTTTAGGAAAATCAATTAGAGAATCTCTTTCCTTATTGATACCAAGTCCCGACTTATTATAGTAAGGTACTTGTATGGAAAGAATATGCTCTAAAGTTTTTTGTCGAAATATTTGAAAGTTCTTTCTTTAAAGAATCATTTTCCTTGACAAGTAAATCTCCACTTTCTTTTGTTTTTAGAAAATCTTTTTGCAAAATTTCAAATTTTTCTTTTTGAGAAAGATCTTGTTGCCTAAGCCAAGAATTCTCCTTTTTAAGTTCAGAGATCCTTTTAAGAGAAGATTTGAGATTTAAGCATAGCTCATTTATATACTTAAGAACTTTAGTAGGAATTCTTGAATGGCCTACCTCGATTTTCTCATCGGATTCGAGTCTCGTATGAGTCGACTCGATTCGAGTTTGTGTCTCGAGTCGACTCAGATTCTGAATGTGCCATCAAGCATAGATTTCCTTGCTCATCATCTTCTTTTATTGTTCTTTTATGGCCATTCTGCTTGTATTGTGTTCTTCCACTGAAATTCCCTCCTTTTCCACTTAGCTTTTTGAATTTCTTGATCATAAAAGCAAGCTCTTTGTCGTCCATGTCATTTTTTGAGTCTGTATCAACAGAATCAGCATTAGATATTAAAGCAATGGACTTATTACCTTCGGGATCTTCATCAACAATTTGTTCCACTTCGTAGGATTGAAGAGTGCCAATCAATTCATCAACGGAGAGTGGCATAATCCTCTGAGTCTCCCGGATTGAGATCTTGATATGGTTCCGATCTTTTGAGAGACCTCGCAAGAGTTTGTTGACCTTCATTGGGGAAGAAATTGGCTGACCTTGATATGCTAAACCATTTACAATTTCTGTAAAACGGCTGAACATATCTCCAATCGACTCTCCTTGCTTCATCTTGAAGGATTCATATTTGCCGAGTAGGAAGTTTACTTTTGTCTCTCTTACACGATCGGTCCCTTCATATGTAACATGAAGTCTATCCCAAACTTCTTTTGCTGTTTCACATGAAGAGATTCTGTTATATTTAGTAGGAGATAAAGCGCAATATAAAGAATAAATGGCTTTTGCATCAAGCGCTTCTCTTTTGGACATCTCCATCCGAGACATAGGAGCGGGGGGTTTGCTTTCTTTGTCTTTACCATTCTTATTTGATGTAGATGTAGCAGTGTGATTGATTCCTTTTTACACAACATCCCATTGCAAGGGATCTCTCGATCTTAGGAATACTTTCATCTTATTCTTCCACACGTTGTATTCCTTTCCATCAAAATATGGTGGCCTTGTGTTGCTTTGTCCCTCCATAAGTCCTGGTGCCAAGATACTAGCCATCGAAGATCTTTAGCTCAAAAGTAAAAACACTTTTATAAAACGAGCACTTGGCTCTGATACCAATTGAGAGTGCTAGTACGAACACCTAGAGGGGGGTGAATAGGTGTTTGAAATAAACCTTGACAATAAATGCGGAATAAAATAAAGTTCAAGGAAGAGAATAAGAACATAAGGTTTATAGTGGTTCGGCTTAATCCAAGCCTACGTCCACTCTCCCACGCTAACAGCTTTCTTGGCTGGATTCCACTATGCAATCAACAAGAGATTACAACTTTGAGTGCAAACACTTAGTAGTAGATCACACTATCTCACTAAGTCACTCTTTTGGTATTTCTCTCAAGATCACAAACGTTTAAGCTCACAAGAGACAAGTGTATGATCGAAGATCGCTCAGACTTTGGAATTATGATTCTATGCTCCGTCTCTTACTTGCTCATCGGTCCTTCATCTCCTTAAATACTCCTCCACTTCCGAACTAGCCGTTGGATAGTATCTTCGAGGATCGTCTTCCAATCTACCCATTGGACAGCTCTGTATCTAGAAGATTTGGTAGCCGTTGAGTGACAAAGTAGAATCCCAAATTGATTCCGATCGCCCATACAAATAGAATCTTGGTTTCGATAAGTAAAGCTTCTTCGTATAGAAAGTTCTTGACCTCAAGATCTAATTGCCAATCAATTAGATTGAGTCAATCAAATCAATCTTGATGTAGAATCCAAACCAGATCACTAGCCGTTATATCCTCGGGGCTTCATTACGTTCGGTCGAACGGATGTAAAGTCTCGAGTGCAATAGACTTTATAATCGGGTCGAACAAATTCTGCTTATGAACAGATTTAGCTTTAAGGTCTCGAATACCGTCTCGAATAAGTTCAGCTTCATTATAGAGTCGTCTTCCGGTTCGGCTTCAAGATAGAGTCTCGTCTTCCGGTTCTTCATTCACGTTCGTCTAGAATTTGTCGAATGAGCGAGACTTCTAATGTAGAACAGACTTTGACACTAAAGTCCGCGTCTTCGACTTTGACAATATCCTTTACATGTTCTATTATTTGCATGGTCTATTACTTAACCATTAAACATGTTAGTAGCCTTTGATTTATTTTGTCATCTTCAAAACATCATAAGGGATTTCCCTAACACTCTTTTCCTTTCCCTCTCTCAGCCGACCAAGCCCTGCACTTATCTTCATTTCCCTTTCTTTGACTTTTGACTTTCATTCTTATCCATTTCTTTTCTTTTTTCTTTCGTGCATGGGCCCCACCGACAGCTTTCTCTCTCTCCCTCATCCCTTCTCTTTTTGTGTTTTTCTTCCTTTTGCTCCGTCGAAGACCTAAGCTCCCCCACGATTTCTCTCTCTCTTTGTTCCATTTCCCCTGCAACTCACGTTGCACGTCAGCACCTCTCCCTCCCCATCCTCAGTCAAATCCAGCAATGTCTTCAGCCAGTGGCTTCCTTCTTCGTTGCCCACTGCCACTCGTCCAAACAGTGCTACACCGTTCAGCCAACACCCGTGTGGCCCAGCAACCACCGAAGCATAGCCCTCACACCACTAGCAAACGGCCCATGTCCAGCCACCACCTCACCGCCAATAGCCCCGCCAACTACAGCAGCTTCTCCACCGCAGCTCAGCCCGCGAGCAACCCCACGACCAGCAGCTCAACCAAGCTAAGCAGAACCGAGTTCAATTCAAGCGGTGGGCTTGTGTGGCCGTTTTCGGCCTCGGTTTGGCCTCCGTTGGTGCCGCCGCTTTGGAACTTATCGGCCGCCATGGCGTCGCCATCGTCGTGGTTCAATCGTATTATTAATTAAGTAAGTTTAACTCATTAATCCCTACTTAGTAAGTTAATAACACTTGTTGATTAGTTTAAGTTAAACGTAATTTATGTGGTTAGTTGAATGGATTAGTGAATTAGTTGATTGTTATTGCATGTTAGATGGTTAGAGTAGTGTAATTAGAGCCTAGACAAGCTCTAGTATTTATTTAGAGTGGTTCGGAAATTTTTCGGACCCGTCTCGGCTTTCAATTAGGCTTTACGGGCCTAAGTTGTTATTTTTGGCATTTATTAATTATTTTCCGTAATTATTTAATTACTTAATTATTTTCCGAAAATTAGATCAGGATAGCTAGTGACCGGAATTTTGTGCTGATTGCAATGATGTGATCTGTTTATTTAATTGAGTCCTAATTTATGTTGATTGTGTGTGATTTGTGATTTTGAGAATTTATCCCAAAATTTAATTAATTTCAATAATTAATCAGAAATTCAGTGGGCGTCAGCTTATAGCGCCAAAAATATTTTTATCGACTATATAAATGGTGGGAATTTTGAAAGTGCAAATATTATATTTTTGGCCGAGGCCGACCGTGTACCCATACACGATAATTTCCATCAGGTATGATAAAAATGATGAAAATGGGTGATAATTTATAGTCGTAGTGAAATGACTATTGAAAGTTGAGATGACGCATGTTGTGCTTGAGATTACGAGTTAGATCAAGAAAACCGCTGAAATATGGATGTGCCCATTGGGCCGTAATCCACTGCCGAAGTATGGTTGTGCCCATTGGGCCGTAATCAACCGCCAAAATATGGCCGTGCCTATTAGGTTGTACTTTACCGCTGAACTTGGAACCAGTTGTGCCCATTGGGTCGTAATTCACCTCTGAACAATTAGTAGGTCGTGCCGAGTGTAGCCATAATTAATAGTTGGATTGAGTAATTGAAATGACCGTGTGAAGGTCTTGTTGACATGGAATCGACTGGGTTAACTGATCGATGAATCGATCGGGTGTGATGAGTTAATTTATTGATGTGATGTGGTGAATTGTATATTGTATTAACTTGCAGGAAGGGACTGAGACCAAGGTAAGTTCTCTGACTCATGTTTGTGCTTAGGCAGCCCTTAGGGCGTATTTTTTTCCTAGTCGGGTCTTAGAGAGAGTGAACTTGCTAAGACATTGTCTCACCCCGTTATGGAATAACATTTTCAGGTCCCTAGGGTGAAAAACCCGGAGCTTGAGGTGGAAGGGTCAGGAGCATGGATGGCTCAGAAGTACTTTCTGTACTTAGACCCTAGAGTTGACCCCTATTTGTAAACCAAATCGTTTGTAAAAGTTGTGCTAATTGATTTGAAAATTATGGTCCTACCTTTCTATGCCATCTTGTTGTTGTCTGGGGATTATTTATCCACTTTCACATGTGCATTAAAATGAATGAGTCGGCAATGCGTCCTGGGATGTCGCTATTTAATCGACCGCAGAGGAATAGGCATGCGCTTGGAGGATCGGGGTGTGACACTTTCTATTCAAGATCCATGATGGCTTGATTTTGATAAAACCGTCTTGGATGTCATGCCAATGATGGCATTTTTTTTTTTTTTTTTACTTCACTCTGGAGATCCGAAGCATGCAATTAGCCCTTCATGTTTCCATCCACGAAGAAGATGTGGAGATGCGAAGAGGGGCGCTACGGGAGCGTCAGGGAGAGCGAGGTACGTGGAAGATCGGCTGAGATTGGTGGGATCTGTGTACGAGTGTGGGGATGACGGCGACGGCGACCAATGGGAATGTCAGATTTCTAGAGAGTTGTCGAAGTCCTCTCCTCGCTTGAGTTTATCTTTTTTTTGGGTATAAAATCTCGCTTGAGTTTGACTGGTAGATGGGATTCGATCTGGTGGGATTTTCTTTCTTCGTTTTCTTTTTAGTTTTTTCGATTTTGTTTCGCTTGGCCATGAATTTACTTATGTACATGACGAAATGCTGATTAACAGCGGGTAATCACAAAATAAAAAAAAATGCGAGATTGCCTTTCGATCAAGCGGCTCTTTCTTTGTTCTATTTCGCTTTTCTCCTTTCATTGATTGGATGTAAAATGCAATTTCGACCATTCTCGAACTTTTGACTTCGAATCTTTTGTTCTCTCTTGCTGTCTTCAAAGTCCAATAAGAACTGGTCATTTTCCATCTGTCGTCCATAAACAGAAATAACAGACGCTCGCAGAATTCTTGCTCTATGTGGTCACTGTGCATTGCTCAGTTTGGAAACTTTCACAGTTCACTCGCCCCCGGAGCTAAGACGCAATGCAAACATGACAAATTTGTTCTTAACCGATAGAAACTAGGAGATGATACTTAAAAATTGAGGGCGACCATCGACCATCGAACGCTCGAAAGGGATCCTAATGTGATTCAACACCGCACTTAAATTGGAACCAAACTCGTACTTGCTCTCAAATAAGTTCGAGAACCCAAAGCTCTCGTGGAGGGCTGTCACCTGCCCCTTGGCCTCTGCCTCACTCTCTTCGGGGATCGCCGCCGCGTTCAGCTTCACTGTCCAGCGCAGCTGCATGAGGGGCTTCTTTAATGTGCTTTGTCAGTGACGGCGGGCCAACGGCCGCTTGACGAACGCCAAGTAACGCGGGGTAGCAAAATCTAGCAAAGATTCAAAATTAGAAAGCATTCGCCGCAGAGGAAAGAGGGTTTGGTTTTCCTCTTCCTACTCCAGTAGAGAACAACAAAGAGGAGAGAAAATACAAGAGAAGGAAATAAATGCGTATAGAGCAGGAGAGAGAGAGAGAGCAGTGAGAGGGCTAGCGTGTGCAGGGCATGCAGGCTAGGTGAAAAAAAAAAAAGAAAATTATTTTTGTGCAGAAATTCGAGGGTCCCACACCTCTACGTGCCTCTTCCTAAGTGGTCTGAGACCACACTAACTTGACAATCCAGGACCACTTAATATTTTGTCCTAGTGGTTGTGCGGGAAAATCAATTAGAAAAGCAGTTGTAAGAAGAACGGAGAAGAGAGTGAAATAAATAACTTTTTATATTATTTTGATTATGATTTCCTCTAATTTCTTCTATATAAGTCTATAAATAGGCTACTTATGTACTCTTTTCAATATATCGAAATATATAGAAAATTCATAATTCTCATTTCTATTTGGTATAAAACTTTGCAATCCTAATGCGCCGAGTGCACTTTGCACCCGGTGCTCCCAAGAAATTTCTCTATTCTATGTTTTTTTTCTTCATGCTTTGCACTTGTGTATCCAAGCAAATAAATCCATCCTTGTTACTCGACATTGTTTGACCAAGTGCATCATTCTCATCTGAGTAAGCACCACGGTGGTTGTGTTACAACATCTTTGACATGTGGCTAAGTTGAGCTTTTCTTTTGCGGGGAGGTATTTTTCGATGCTACAAAGATGCGTCTTCATATAGTAACTTTTCCCTCAGCAATGCCAAATTTATCTGCTTGCTGTAACCACGTCAGCCGTATTGGCCATGTTTAAGTTACTATCGTGACAGCAAAGTCAATTGCCAAGGATGCATGCTACTTGGCTTCACTTTCTCTGATTTTCAACTTCACTTCTTGTTTCGAGAAGTCGACTACACCACCAGATTTGCCACTATCTAATAATCAACATATTAAAATCTTCTTGTCAGCGGAAGTTGCAACCATCACATGCCCCACCACACCGCCTCGCCTTGGATCAGCTAATTTTAATTGAAGATATTGTGACATTGTTTAGATTATTTTCAAACTCAAGTTGATTTGTTTCAACTTAACTTTGCATTTAAGGGGCATTTATCAATATTAGGATATTAAATATCTTTTAGAGATATTTAAGATATTTTCTCTGATTTTCTATATCTATTTTGATTACACATATATAATTTGATTTCCCTTGATTTCCTCTCTTTTCTACTTTATATTTAACTCAACAAATTGTTCATTTTATGGATTAGTGTCATGAGAGTTTTCCAATTTAGTTTAGGATAATCACTTTCATTCCATCAAGTAGAGAATAATCTTTTTTTTTTTTTTTTAGAATCAAAACGTAGAATGATATTCTTTTTCTTAATAAGAAACATGGAATAAATTACTTTCAGCGACACGACAAATCCACGTAATATATGGAAAAATGGTTATGATCTTTCTATTAGAGATGCTAAATAGAAATGATCAATCATTTTGAAAATTGTCTTCTAGATGATTTATTGCTATTATAATATAATGTTCATGCAGATATCTAAATCCATGTAGAGCATTTATTTTTGAGAATCGTGGTTAAAAAAGATTAAGCCACATGATAGACCTACATGAAATTTACCGAGACACGCCACAAAAATCTGGATCACTTTGGGAGATTACCAAGAGGAAGCCAAGTCCAAATCCATTAACACATCTAGTTAGACTCGGGTTCATTCAAAAGTATAAACCAATGAGTTATGTTTCAATTAGGATATATTAATAGCTCCTCAACGCAACACATCTGCTATGTAAGAATTCTTTTGTCTAACATCCTCACACATGCATCTCAATAAATCCTCATCTCACATTTTAGCCTCATGTGTTAGGCTGCCTCCCTTTATTCCTAGCATTATTCTTCGCCATTGTCATAACTCAAACTTCAGATTCTACCTCAATCATGTTGACCTAGACAAGTTCAGTGGGAAGTAAGGGAACGCCATCCACCAACTCGATTATGAAGTCACATGTAAGATTTCATCATTGAGATATCCATCAAATATTAATAAATATAGGGAGTGACCACCAAACAATTATCGACTCTAATACCGTTTGTTAGATTAAACCGATAGAAAGCCAACAACTACACATGAGGAGATTTGAGCTACCTAAATTTTATTAAAGGTGCGTTTGGTAATGTTTATGTTCAAAAATTGTTTCAGGGAATAGAAATAGAAAAAACTATTTCTGTTATGGGGAACAATTTTTTATCAGAAGAACGCGTTTGGTAAACTTGTTCCTAGAATAAAAAAAGAACAGAAACATGTTTGGTAAATTTGTGTTCTTTTTTTGTTTCTTTTAATTTTTTAATTTTTTAAATATTTTTTCCTTTTTTTTTTTCTTTTTTTCTTTCTTTTGGCCAGTCGCCGACCTCGGCCATGGCCAGTGATCGGCCGACGAGGGCTGGCGGCCTCGCCGTGGTTGGGCGGGGCTCAGCCTCGCCAGTGGCTGGGTGAGCTCGGCCTCGCCGGATCTGGGTGAGCTCAGCTAAGGCGAGGCCGAGCCTCGCCGGCCGGCGCGAGGTTGGCCTTGCCTTGGCTGGGCGAGCTCGGGCTCGCCTAGATCCGGTGAGGCCGAGGTCGCCGGCCCTCGACGCCCGATCCGGTCATGGCCGAGGCAGCGACCGGCCAAAGAAAAAAGAAAAAGAAAAGAAAGAGAAGAAAAAAATAGGAGAGAGAAAAATTGTTTTCGGAAGTGTTAAACAAGAAACAAGAAACAAGTTTTTATTTTATTTTATTGTTTCCGTTCCAAATTTGTTCCGAGAACAAAAAAATATATTAGGAACAAAAACGCAAACAAATGCATTTCTGTTCTTTTTTTGTTTTCCGGAATAAAAAAACAAAATTTGTGTTCATGAACAGAAAAAAGAAATACAAACAAACACCCCTAAGGTTCGAAAACTTTGACCCGAATTCAACCTTCCTTAAAAGCCTATTTGAATGGTGCGATGTGATGATTTCCTTCGAGAGCTTTACAACAATATCGATTTTGTCAGATCGACACGCATCTTTTGATTTGGCCAGTTCAAAGTAACACGAACGGAGGGTCATCGGATCAAGGTGATATCAAGTGTTCCACCAAGCAAAAAGATAAGATTTGACAAATCCCCACCCCAAATTAATATTTTATTTTATCCAATCCCATTATAGTACTTATCTCGGTGACTGCCCATAGCCTAATATTTTAATTGTGGCAACAAGAATGTTATCTCTTCTTAATAGATTGGGGTACATTAATATATGGGCCCCGTTTTTTCCACCCCTATATTGACTGTATCCACACCCCAATGAAGTAAAATGACAAAAGTACTAAAACAGAAACAGAAAAAATATATACTACTTCGCCCATGTTCAACAACTCTTTTCTTGGCAGCGTTTATAAAAGAAGAAAATATCTACTAGTTTTGCCTCTAGCATTTGCTTCCTGCCATTTCTTCTTTTCCAGATAGAGTTTATACTATTGAGGGCCAGAGTGCATCAATAGTTTTATTACAAACTTGAACCATTTCAAGGAAATCTATTTGCAAGTGTTGATCGATTCTTACCTAATCTCTTTAATTCATCTTAAATCCATGAAGAAAATTTACAGTCCCCATCAAAAACTATTTAGATAAATAGTAGGTCTACTTGCGCACAAGCTAATTCCATTCATCGCAATCCCAATTATTTTCACTCGTTTCTCTTATTTTGATCCTTTGTTCGCCATGGACCAAGAGCAAGAAGGAGTTCAGGTTCCACACTGTGGCAGCCAACATGATTGCCGGTAAGTGGCTCAACATCTGGATCAAGGTCGGTGCGGTGTTGTAGGTGATCGGGCTCTGTGAAAACCAGCTCAACAACTGCGCTTCCCAGGTCCACGGCATGGCGGATATCGGGATCTTGCGTAAGTTCTTCGCCACGAGGTCTAATTGGTTCGGCATTCTCTAGGTGGGGATCTTGCTGTCCATCTTCGTCAGCATAGGCCGTCTCCTACATGGACTTCACTGACATCGTCATGTTGACGAACTTCTTGTCCAGCCTTGGGATGCTGCTCAAGTTCGCAACATTTGTGTGGCTGCGGAGGAAGCTACCGATGGTGAAGCAGCCTACCGGGTCCGATTGGGCGTGCCTGGCTGCTGGTCACGTGCTTGATATTGTCCGCATTGGTGGTCAGCGATCGTGACCAAGGTTGTGCACGTGGTGAGAAGAGAAGTCACATTGGGTAGCATTGGGTGGTTCTTCTTAATGAAGCTCTGAAAGTCCAGGAAGATTTTCAAGTTTAGCTTCAACAATGTTGAAGTTGCCGAAGACTAAACACAGTCCAAGGTTCTTCTTTTTATTTTTATTTTAATTTTTGGGATCGGGAAACACAGTCCAATCAGGGCGTGCAATTTTGTGACTAGTGTCGCATTTTGATGAACGTGGTCATTTCATCTTTTTGATCTAATTTGTCCATCTCAACTTGAATATCCCTTACTTGACCAAAACAATGGAAGAACAACAGTACTATCAATGTGCGGTTTTTTTTATGTCGTTTTATTTTATTAGGGTTTCGATGGAGCCAATAGAAGAAGCGTAGCCCTAACATACTATGAAAAAGCAAAAATGAATAAAATAATCAACCGATCAATTTCTTGTCGCGCACCTGCTTCCATTTTTCTTGTCCTTGTCTCAGACATTTCCACGAGTCGGGATGGAGCCCAACAAATTCTATATAACAGCAAATATATGTCGGCACGCATCTCTGTGCATAGATAGCGTACTACACAGTAAATGAAGAATGCACCAAACCCCAATATTCTTATGCTGATTAAGAAGGATGATACGCTGATCATCAGCGTCCCCCAGGCCCCTTTTAATGTTTGACAAATCCTGGAAGCACAACACAGGACATTGAAGTATGAAGGCATCAATGGACAACATTTTACAGACTTAGACATTATTCATATGCCGGTGAACCAAGCTGCAGTGGTTGAAATATGACTTGAAGTCCATGTTTCGGGCCAATTGTGAGGACTTGAACTGGACAGTGGACGTAAGCAGGGGACAGTTTGAAAGCATAGCGTTGCAGAATCATTGAAAGGACGATCTTCACCTCATGTGTCGCGAAGTTCATGCCTGCACAGATTCGGGGACCAAAGCTGAAGGGAATGAACACGACTGGGTTGTTGTTGGTGGCTCTGGCAATGCCTTCTGTGAATCGCTCTGGTTTGAAGAGATGCACGTCTTCTCCCCAGATTTTGGGGTCATGGTGAAGCTTGAGATTTCCTATTACAATGTGAATATTGGCAGGAAGAAGAAGTTTTCCCAACCTGAGTTGCTGCTCAACTTGCCTCAACATCCCGATGACGGGAGGGTATAATCGCAGAGTTTCATTTATAATCATGCTCATCTGCACAAACAAAGAAATTATGGCAATTAGGCATCATGTTCATCAATCTTGGCCTATCTAATTATAGAAATTCTAGATAAGGCCATCCACACTTATTTTTGTGAGATTGAACTTATTTTGATCTACCAAACTAACCCCGGACCAAGAATCCATATTCATACCGTCTTTAATTTTGCAATACCATCAGAGTCGGGATCATTGTTTCCGAACACATGGAGAACCTCCTTTCTCGCTTCCTCTTGCCAATCAGGGTGTGCCGCTAGGAGGAACACAACCCATGTCATCAATGCATTGGTGGTTTCTTGTCCGGCAAGGTAGAATGTCTTGCATTCATCCACCAGATCATCGATCGTGATTTTCTTGCTATTGTCCATGCCACGAGAAGCCTTCACAAGCTGTCCTAGGAAATCATTCCCGACGTTAGCTGCCTCACCAGTCTTCACCTTCTCTTCCCTTTGCTTGACTATCCCCAATATAGCGTCGTATATTCCTTTCTCGAGCTTCTCCGCTTCGATCTCATCTGCCGTCTTCCAAACCTTACTGAGAAGTATTCCAAGAGAGATTCCCCTAGCTTGTTAGGCTCATCAACTAAACAGAGATCATCCTAAAAAATTGCCACAAACAATTTGTTCTTAGGAAAAGGAGGCATACCTTAATCCTGGGAACCTTACATGAGGAACATTTTTGGTTAATAACACACCCAATCTTGTCAACATCTGGAAAATATTCCTGCCTTCTATGTAGCTGCTTCCAAATGCCGTTTTTGAAATCACTTCGCATGATAATAACTTAAAATCTTGAAACACGTCAATCTCTTTCCCTTCTTGATGCTTCCACCTTGCTAGCATCACGTGAACGGTGTCCACCATCACGGGAACCATATTCTGCAATTCAATATCAAAACCCACAAGATTAGTAGAATCCAAATACGTTAGTATAATCTCATTTCAGAGAACCATTCCCCTTTCTCGTCGTCTTCTTAACAATTCCATTAATTCGATCTCGAAATGTGCATTCAGCACTTATTAATTGCATGAAATTTTATTTAAGATTGAGATTGTTAAAGTAATGAACTTGGAGCAGTTTACTATCAAGCTTAATTACCTTCAAGCTTTCCCCGTGGAAAGCATGATTAGCAAGTTTACGCTGTTTTGCCCATTTTTCTTCATTGTTTGTGGTCACAAGTCCATCCCCTAAAAGCTTCTTGATGAAGTCCTTAGCTGGTGTTTTCGGATACGTTTTGTCTCTATTAACTAATACCTCTTTGATCAGTTCTGGTTCTGTAATGACCAGCCGAGCTTGGGTCCCATGCCAACTTAAGTAATTTCTCCCTACAAAAGTCACAAAAGATCCAATCAACAATCTCAGGTCAGATCATCCCACGGCGGTTTTCATTAGGGACATTAAGTAGAGCATAAAATTGAAACTAAAACTTAGGACTTAATTCGTTTACCGTATGCGTTAGTCCATGTGTGGATTTCAGGCTGAATCTTGGGGAATATGTCATGAGAGAGGTTATTCATTGGTATGTCCCTGACCTGCGTGATCATCTTGAATGATTCCTTGCTGCTTCCGTGGACGAACTTGTAAGGAGGACCTCTGATTCCCTGCTCGTTCATTATCCTCTGTATCCTGTGCGGGTTCCACCATAACTTGTACCAGAGTCTGGCAAGAGACAAGAAGAGAAACAGGAACAGGGAGGTCAAGAGGATGAGCACTTGCATGGTTTCTTTCCAAGCTAGAAAGGGAAGGAAGTGGAGGAAACTAGAAATCCAAATCTCGGATTGTGAAGTGATGATGATCAAGCTTTTAGTGGCTTCGGCCGGAGAAATTCGGTAGCCGGGTGATAAGGTCAGGCTCAAAATGACAACCTTTCGGCATTGATTGATAGGGACGGCTTATACTAACATTAGAAATGTCGAATCTGCCGGCTCTAGGACATTCCAAGAAATCATCCCTCAAGACAATTAAAGCGACGTGATAAAGCTTCCTTGTGGGCTAGAATGTTTCCGTGTGTGAAGTTGTCCTTTACACAGGCAGAAGTTGAGTCCCATTTCTCTTCGTCCTTTTACGGCTTAAACAAGAGCGGCCTTATTTTGTCTTTGTCGTGTGACTTGTAGATTGGTCTGTTTTGCCAAAAAGAATGATTTAGAAAATATCTTCCTAAAAACCATCGCTTGTATCACTTATGAAAATAAATAAACAAAAATGTTTAGATATAAATTATTACCGATAACAAAAATATTTTTAATTGACTAATTATTTTTTGGTATGAAAAAGGGCTAAAAAGAAAACTTGTAAGAGGGAATAAAAAGAAACTAGCACACAAGTGCTCTTCAATTTTAATGTTAGCAAGTCAGTCAACGGAGTGATTTATTTTCTGAAAGTTATATTACACTTAAAAGTCAAAGTAAGAGTGGATATCTTTAAGCAAAGTAGGGCTAGCATTATCTATCATAAACTTTGAACTAAGAAGATCCGTGATGGCTTTACAGTCAATCTTAATAATGATCTTATAAAATCCAAGTTGTTTTGCGAAATAGAGTTCCAAACTACAAAGACCAAAGTTTTGCTTATATTGATGAATATATTCCAACATGGCAAAATCACCAATCCAGTCACTCCCTTTATTTCTAAGTAAATGTGTTCCAAATCATTTATTTCTACTGAAGGAGGAAGAAATGCCAATTGATCAAAATTGAATAAAAAGAAGAAACTTACCTTGTTGATTGAATCTTGAAATGTACTTCCAACAGAAAGACGAACCTTCAATTATCAAGTTCCACCGCTCAAGAAATCCACATTTAATTGGATTTTGAACAAATGAAAATTCTTCAAATGGGTCAAGTTTTATATATATGTTCAAACTCAAGACATAATTTAATATAGATTTTGATGCCTTAATTTAAAAATATATTTGTTCAATTATTTTTTATATTCAAGCATTGCATTTATCAGAATATGTATTGACAAGGATCAATTGGACCAACCTTAGTGTCAACTAACTAAAATTAGACAGGTGGTAAGCTCGCCCGAGGCATTGCTTGTGTGATGTCGGATGCAATGCACTATCGCAATTAAAGAATGATTTCTTGTCAATCAGATGTGTTCTAAATCTAAAACCATGAGCTTCTTGTAGTTCATCAATTTTCAGAGACTTAAGGTTGAGACTTTATAGCGCCTCAGTTTGCAGGAGGCATATTAATAATGTCTATGTCAAATTTGCTCTGGTGCTCACCACGTGAAACTTCACTTTTGCCTTCGTGTACGCCAAGTGACATGACATATAGCACAGTTTTGCCACATGGCACACATTCGATCAATAAACTTTTAGCTTAATGATTGGTCATATGCCCGTTTTTATCGCTTGTTGGATTTAAATGTCATAAAATAAATAAATGAAAATTCTGAAGATTTTTCCTCTTATTGACTTTAAACTGGAAAGTGAGGAATAAATTAGAGAAAGCATTTTCTATTATACTCTATTATCTCTCAATTCCGATATTTAGTTTATATTGAGTTTAAATATTAGAAAATGGATAAAGAGAAAGTATATCAAGAACTTTTTAGCAAGCTTAAACGAAAAAAGGACAAATTAGAGAATATATTTTAAATTATATTCTTCACTAATATGGCTTCTTTTCAATTTACTTTCTTCACTGTACTTGTAAACAGCAAAAACTTTGAGCCACAGATAAAGTTATGAATAAAAATTGGGCTAATACCTGTCATGTGCCAAAAGGTCAAGGAAGTTGGTGACCTAATGCCAATTATCAATATGTAATTATAATTTGACTAATCAGGAGCAATCACAAGGATCAAAAGCTCGCTCTATCCTACGGATAGGTAGGGACTATTAATTATGGGGAGTTTCTATCAAGAGTTTCTTGAGAATTAAAGGACTTCAAAAACACGACCTGTTGAATTTAGGTCATCAAGACCTCTATCAAATATTTAAAATCTTCATGACTTCTGAAACAGATCAATCAGAGATTACCTCATTTTTAGGAACACTCGACCATCTCGGGATTGATTGACTCTTTTCGTTTGATACCAAAGTCTCTAGTTCTTTCGCTTCCTCGTATTACAGGTTTATTTGTCCAATACTTTGTGTCTTGAGTGCAATTAGATTTGTTGAATTTGACTGCCCAAGGGTTTACCAGTGCAAGAACTTAGAATCTCTAAGGTTGGACCTTCAATCTCGATTACCTTAGTAGGGATCAAATCCCATATTTTTTGGTTGTCAATATGATCTAAATGGACATGATAATTGGTTTGACGACTTGTTATATCTGATAGGATGAAAGCACATCCAGCCCGCCTAACCAAGCAAGGGGCCTGCCTTCATAGGCCCAGTTTTATTTTATTTTTTTAACCATGAAATTTAGTTTGTCTTTTCTTTAATCATCGACCAATCCATGTAAAGAACTTTTACGCTCAATACAGATATGGTCGAGTTCCAAATGTGCTTGCTTACGCGTTAATGACGCCGGATCAGCCGCTTCCGGGGTCATCAATCTGAACCGCACGGGGATAAGGCACCCGGCGCTTTCGAACTTCTGCAAGCCTCTCCACAGTTTCTGGACCACGTCACCATCTCGATCACCTTTACTTTCTTCAGCTGCATCTTGTTCGCAACCTCGGTCGTCCTGGATGTCATGTGGCTGGCCAAATATTAACTCATCAGCTCCCCACATTCTCCTTCCTTCGTTGAAACGGTAGCTCATTTTGCTTCGCACGCCTCTCGAAAGACCCAATCGGCCAAAGCGATCTTCCCTTGTGAAGCATATGTACTTTCGTGGAGCTAGCTCTCTTGGTAAATTTTATTGTTCTTGCTTGTTATGTGCGAACGATGAAATTACGGTTATGGGTGATCGAGCATTTTTGTGTATTGGACCTTCGTGTCACCGACCAGCATTTATTGGGTTGTAACACAGGCACGGGGACAAACTCCCTAAAAATGCATCTTCTCCGGTCACCGAGAGCAATGTGTTTTTTTTTTTTTTTTTTTTTTTTTTTTACCTCTCTTTTGGTCAGAACTGAGAGCAGTGTTAGGGTATAAAGATCATACGCAATTGCTTTACAAAGAACGTGGTAACCTGAAATGAAAATTTAAATGAGGGGTTGATACTCAAGCATTCAGAGGAACATGATATCATTTTATTATAAACTAGTAGTATCCCGGGAAAAAGCAATCGTGAAAGTCGAGATCAAGCAAGCAAAGTCGTGAAAGCTTAGGATGGCTTAGGAAAGTCACTTTCGTTCCATCGAAGCACAAAGTCAAGATTAAAACTCAGAACTTAATTAGGTGTGGATCTGAGGCTGAATCTCAGGAAATATGTCATGAGAGAGATTGTTCAAGGGTATGTTCGTATGGTCATCTTATATGACTCCTTAGTGTTTCCATGGACGAATATTTAAGGAGGACCTCTCATTCCCTGCTCGTTCATTATCCACCATATCCTGAGCGAGTTTCGACATAACTTGTACCAGAGTTCGACAAGGGACCAGAAGAGAAACAGGAACAGAGAGCTCAAGAGGATGAGCACTTGTATCGTTTCTTTCCGAGGTGGGAAGGGAAGGAAGTGGAGGAAACTAGAAATTCAAATCACGGGTTGAGAAGTGATAATGATCAAGACTTCAATGGCTTCGGTCGGAGGGATCTGTGTGCCCAGTGCTAAGGACAGGCTCAAAATGACAGCCTTTTGGCATTGATTGTTGGGATGATAGGATGATCCTAGTAAAAAAGAATGGTCCGAGCTCTGTCTTTTGTCGGAGTTGGAGACAGGCTGATCTTAACGCTGAAAAAGACGCAAATGCGGCTCTAGGATCTTTCAAGTGATCATCCCTCAAGACAATTAATGTGACATGATAAAGCTTCCATTGTGTGATTAAAAGTATAGGTGCTTCATTCAGGGTTGGACGCCATAATTTAAAAACATCTTTGCTCACTCAATTTTTATATTCATGCATTGCATTTATCAGTTTATGTGTGCAAAAGGATCAATTGACTCACCTTAGTGTCAATTAAATAAAATTAGATAGGTGATAAGTTTGCCCGAGGCATTGTTCTTTTGCCATTGGAGAAATTGACTATTGCGATCTAAATATAATTCCTTATCAATCATTTGTGTTCCAAATATAAATCATGAGTTTCTTATACTTCATTGAGTTTCAGGATGTATTTGGTTCAACATTCTCAATGAGCTTTTGGCCCCAAAAGCCTCTTAGGGAAATATTGAATCATTTGACAACCATTTTAAATGAGTTTTCAAGTAAAAGTCAACATTGGAAAAACTAAAAATCCAATGCTAATAAGGACTAAACATTAGGCTTTCAGCATTTGATCAAATGCTGAAACTCATTTTTTTTTAATACCAAAATTACTCAATTCTTATTTTCGATTTTGTCCATTATTATTATTTTTTCATAAAAAAAGACCAAACCCTTAATTGATCTGGCAAAAAGTTTGGTCTTTTTTGTTCAATATATATATATATATATATATTTGATTTTTATTAGTATTACTGTCAAAATTTATATTTAAAAAATTATATACATTACTTTTTTCAATTTTAAACAAATAAAAATTAATAAATTAATGTTAATTACCAAAAGGGCTTTTTAAATATGTTTTTTACCAAGCGACATTTCTCTAAAATTGTTTCTCTAAGTGTTGTTTACTAAACGACCTTTGTATTTGTCCAAAACTCTTTAGGCTAAACTACTTTACATTTCCCTAATAGTTTTTCAAGATGTCAAACCAAACACACCCTTATAGGCTTAAGGTTGAGACTTTCTAGCACCTCAGGTCATGGGCAATGTATTAATCCTTTTTGTGCCATAGTCGTGTCAACCTATTTGACATGATTAATGAATGTAAAATATATTCTATTTGACTCTTCAACTTGTATAAGTTAAACTCAACCATCTGGTCTTTTAAATAAAAAGGATCGTGTCGATTTGATTACTTACTTAGTCCACACTAACATATTTGGGTTAAATTAGTTATATCCATTTCTTTTCCATACTATGATAACTATATCATAAATGAAATATCGGCAATAATCAATATGATTAAAATAGACGTTATCAATAGTTTGACGGCTCGTTAGGTCTGCTAGGACAAAGGCAGATTTAGCAGGCCTAGCCAAGCAATGGGTCTGCCTCCTTAGGCCCAGTTTTATTCATTTTTAATTTTTTCTTATGGATTGCCGTTTCAGTCTGAAACCGTAATTCATTACATCTTTTTGTAGTCAATGATTCTCATTAGATAGGGAGATATCATATCGTATCTCCACCCCAATGCATGCAACAAACTTCCAATGATAGTTTCTCGTGAAGGCACGTGAGGGCGCGCACGGTGGCCGATCACTACGAAAGTTCAAGATCTCACTCGCCAGTTGACGTGGTGGTGGTGCCGGCGACTCGGCTGGAGTGTTCGTACCGCTGGCACGTGAGGTATGACGTCAGCGACGATGTAGAGGCTTCTGGCGCGTGGAGCGTGACGGCATGTAGGCCTTACTTATGTGGCACGTGGTAGCGGGTGCAGGTGCATGTGGTGGCGATTGGCAGCGAGGCTTATGGTATATGACTCGGCAGCATGGTGAGACTGATGATGGTGTTGATTTTCGCCATCAAATGCATCGGAATTGCACTCAAAAGGCATCGGCTCGATAGAGGTGTGTGAGGGTGCATGAGCTGCGTAAATCTCACTTGCAGTGGCGCGTAATGGCACACGAAGGCGAATGTGGTGACAAATCACTACGAAAATTTAGCATCTAGCTCATTTGAAGGTGGTGAGTCTAATGGTAATGTTGATTTCTTGAAACAGGCAAAGGAAATGTCGGAACAACACTCAAGAGTAATAGTTATAGTGAAAAACAGACACCGGCCTAACTGACTTAAGGTTATTATGACCACCACCTTGTAAAAGACTCAATGAATGCTTGCTCAGATAACAAGGGCTTCAAGCTAACAAGAGATCTAATACCAAGTAATGAATAGTGTACTTGAACTTGATTATAAAATTTCTGTACGACCACCACCTTGTGAAATTTCTGTTTTTTTATGTGTTCAATATAAAAAAGTACATGAACTTGATTATAAAATTTAGAGGATAACTATCTTAAGTAAATAAAATTATGATATCAATTACTATCAATCATAATCAATCAAAGAAGATAATACAAAAAATCTCAAAAGACATATGGAATCAAAGAAAATATATCTCAAACACTTTTCCTTCATGGTTCTATAACATTCCATCACTCCTCCATCAATGTATTTGTTATCCTAATTTGAAATTTTGCTGGTTATCTTCTATACCTATTATTCATTTCACCATGCTTTCACCTCTTCCGTTCGCAACTTGGAGCGGCTATTCATGTCCACATACATATTATATAAGATTTTTTGTCTTATGTGGATTATATTAATTGAGATTGTAATTACCATTTTATGGGATAAGCCTAATAAAGTGAAATATAATGTTCTTTAATTAGTTTATTATAGAGATGGGTAGTATAGACCAAGTAAAGCCTGACCAGGGTATGTGGCTTAAAACCTTATAAATAGTGCTCAAATTCCCCTCTAACCTTGATGTACTCATATAAGATGCGCTTATTGAACCTTAAGGGTGAGAGGCAGTCTCGTGATATAGAGTGTGCTATTCCGCATAAAAAACAATAAATTCTAAATCAAGTATGCAAATATACTTACTCAATTATATACGTTTTTTTTTTAATTCTAGCTATGGAGATCTTGATTTCACATTTCCATGGCTTTCATATTCATGTCTTGTTGACATGAAAGTACATGGTTAGATAGCTCAATCGAACATGATATGCTAAACAAGTATTCTTTTAGGAAACTCGATATAGGTTGTCTTGACACAGCTTGCCTAATCCATTAAATTAAAAGGATGAAACCAACCCTATTTTACCTGGACGTAACCTGAAACACATCTTTAAGATCAAAGGAACTTCCGTGGCTCTTTCCTGAAACCCCAACGTTAACTAGATCATATATGCTGATAAACAAGCTACAATGGATGAAGGATAACTTGAAGTCCGTGTTGCGGGCGAATCGTGAGGATTTGTACTGGACTATGGATGTACCCTGGAGACAATATGAAAGTGTAGCGCTGCAGAATCATCGAAAGGACAATTTTCGCCTCGTTCATCGCAAAGTTCATTCCCACACACATTCGAGGCCCGAAGCCAAAGGGAAGGAACACCACTGCGTTGTTGTTGGTGGCTTTAGAGACGCCTTCTGAGAATCGCTCTGGTCTGAAGAGGTGCACATCTTCTCCCCAAATTTCGGGGTCGTGGTGAATCTTAAGATTTGCTATAAAGACTTCAGTATTAGGAGGAAGTACAAGTTTCCTTAGCCTAAGTTGCTGGTCGACTTTTCGAGTGAACCCTGTCACAGGAGGGTATAATCGTAGAGCTTCGTTCATGATCATGCTGATCTGCACGCGAAAGGTGACATTAGTTGACAACACGTACCACTCAGAATTTAAAAGAAGGACGATTTCGTTGTTTCTTTCCCAAAAATACTAATACTTGTCGGTCCTCAGTAAATTTATGAAAGAGTTGTTAAGCATGAAAAGAAAATACTGGTACAGAAAGTTACTGGTTAAGTTATTTACAATAACTTACTGGTAATTATTGACACTTTTAAAGAATTACTAAATCTTTTTCACGGTTTATCAAATCATCAATGTTTCTTATCTTCAACTAGCTTATATTTGTCTTTCTTGGGAATGCTAAAAATATCAAACTTCTATATGAATTCATCAATATTTATTTGAATAACTCACCATTTTTTTTCTAATTGAATAACAAAATAGTTTCAAGTTACCAAACTTCATTTGAGTACAATGTTTATTTGATTTTTTTTTTTAATCTCTGAATTTTTGTTGGAGTTTACCCTTTTTTCTCTCTTACAAACATTTTTGCAACTTACCAGTCTTTGCCGGTTAGATTACCAATTAGTTTTAATTTACCAAGTCTTATTTAAGTTGCTTACCGACATTTATTTAATTCTTTTAAAGTTCACCAATTTATCTATTGAGTTATGAATTTTTATATGTCTTACTTACCATCATATTAAATTTACAAACTATTTTAGAAATTACCAACCATAATCGGACTGCTTACCAAATCCTTTTAGAAATTTATATAAGACGTTAAAAATCCAACTGTTTTTTAACTTTTCCCTTCAAATTTTAAAACATTGTTCAAAGTTTAAAATTGTGAAAAATTATGTATGATTATTTATGTCAGAATTTGGACGTCATGAAAGTTCCAAGAGTTTTGAGTTTAAATAAGGCAAAATGCTGAGGCGCAAGATTTAAGTTATTTAATTAAAGAGTAAAATACAAAAGTCAATTAAGACAAATCCAACAGTTGGAAAGTTAGTACAAAAATTGTCGACAAGTTACACATATAGACTCACTTGTCTTTTCTTTTCTTGTATCAACGGTTTTTTTAGTTATCAATGATGGAGCTTCAAGTTTAAGTCTAAGGGTGTTCCTCAAACAGAGTTGCAAATGGTATAATTCTAATAATATAGAGTATCAATGAATTTCAGTTTTGGACTCAAGCAATCAGGCATACCAATATATTTTTAGGAGGATCATTCCTTGTCTACCAAATCAATCAAGACAAAAAACAGTTGGACTTTTCATACCATCCTTAACTTTGCGATTCCATCTGAGTCAGGGTCTTCACTCCCAAATACATCAAGAACCTCCTTCCTTGCTTCCTCCTGCCAATCAGAATGAACTGCTAGGAGGAATATGACCCACGTCAGCATTGCGGTGGTGGTTTCTTGTGCAGCGAAGTAGAATGTCTTGCACTCGTCCACCAGATCGGCGACTGTGATTTTCTTGCTCTCATCATTATCATGGTAAGCCTTCACAAGCTGCCCAAAGAAATCATTCCCATAGTCATCTGCTTCCCCAGCCATCACCTTCTTCTCTCTTTTCTTGGCGATCTCCAAGATCGCAACGTCTATGCCTTTCTTGAGCTTCTCGGCTTCAATTTCATCCACTGTCTTCCAAATCTTACTGTGCCCGGATTCAACAACAAATGCCTTAGTTTGTGAATCTAAAGTATAGATCGATTTTCTGACAAATGTGTGTTCAAATCTCTGCCTTATTGGCTAGCTGTATTTACTCTTGTGATGGAAAAGTTTGTGCCAGTACATATAATATCATTATGATTCTCTTAGCTTGTTCAAATATTGGGAAGAATCGCAAATTGTAAGCTTGATCACACGATTATTGTCTTCCCACTTGAAACCGCTCATCATACTTTTGCTAACTTTACATCTTTTAGAGAGATCTCATGTGGGTCTCACTACTCCTTGAGGTCGGAATTGCTTGGATACGGATCGACATGAATTGGGTTAGTCATATTTCGTCATCATAGAAGGTCCACGAGATTTATATGTGGATGTCACAAAAATCAATGATTTTGATTGTCTATGATCCACAAACAATTATCCATGCAAGTTTTTCCTCGGCTTTCAAAACATGATGGCATAGTCTATTTGACTAAGCTAAAACAGGCTTATTTTTTTCTTTTTCTTTTTTTCCTAAAAGTAAGAAAAACTTTCTTAAGAAAATGTTGAAGAGGAATACCTTATTCCCGGGAACCTCAAGCGCAAAGCATTCCTGGATAAGAAAAATTTTCTTAGGAAAATGTTGAAGAGGAATACCTTATTCCCGGGAACCTCATGCGCAAACCATTCTTGGACAATAACAAACCCAAGTTTGTCAACATCTCAAAGATGTTTCTCCCTTCAACGTAGCTACTCCCAAAAGCTGTCCTCGAAATCACTTCGGAGGTCAGCAACTTAAATTCTTCAAACACCTCAATCTCTTCCCCTTCTTGTTGCTTCCATTTCTCTAGCATCACGTGAGCACTATGCACCATCGCTGGAACCATGTTCTGCACTTCAATTAGTTCCCATCAATTCGTAACTCCAATCTTTAGATCGCATGAAATTCTCTTTCCATTTGATAAGCACAAGAAACTAGCAATTAAAATTTGATAGTTACAAATTACAGGAATTTTAATATACCCAACCTAATTACCTTGAGGCTTTCCCCGTGGAAAGTGTGATTGGCGAGTCTACGCTTCTTCGCCCACTTTACCCCATCTCTGGTTGAGAAGAGCCCATCTCCGAAAAGATACTTGCCAAAGCTCTTCGGTCGTGCTTTTGGAAACATTTTGTCTCTGTTGATTAGCACCTCCTTAATCAGCTCCGCCTCGGTGATGACCAATTGAGCTTGCGCCCCGTACCAACTTATGTAATTCCTCCCTGCAAAATGTTTGCACAAAAATCACAATAATGAACAAACTAAAGTCAGATCAAAGTTCCAGGAGTGGTTAGCGCAGTTTTATAACAAAAGCTTATCTTTTCAATTACCGTATGTGTTGATCCAAGAGTCGATGTGAGGCTGAACCTTAGGGAGTATGTCATGAGAGAGATCGTCCATCGGCGTGCTTCTGGCTTCCATTCTCATCTTCATTGTTTCCCTCGTGCTCCCATGGAGAAACCTATAGGGAGGGCCTTTGATTCCTTGTTGGGCCATCGTCCTCTGAATTCTGAGCGGATTCCACCATAGCTGGCGCGCTAGCTCGGTGAGAGACCATAAGATTAGAAACACAAAGAGAGAGCTCAACACGATCGCTGCGCTGATTCCCATTATTTTCCAAGATTGACATAGATTTTCTTGGGCATGTACGCTTAAATAACTCAACTATGATCCTACGGGGTGGATGGCAACATTGCATCAAAGATGGAAGACACCGCTTGCCGATGATGGAGACAGTCACGGTGGAAAATGACCACCTTCTCGACGTTGACGATTTAGAAGGAGACGTTGAATAGGGAGAGGCCGAGAATTCATCAACACCCTTGAAAAAAAAAATCCATGAAAACAATTATTTGATTGACATCGATGTCAGCTGATTGGGATTGCATGAAAAATGGTAAGCTCTTACGTCATGTAGTAGGTGGAACTTCTCTCTGTAGACCAATAGTAGCCTGGGAAAAAGCAATTGTGAAAGTCGAGATCAAGCAAGCAAAATCGTGGAAGTCTTATAATGGCATAGGAAAGTCATTTTTGTTCCATCAAAGTACAAAATTAGGACTAAAGCTTAGAACTTGATTATTGTGATTTGAGGCTAAATCTCGAGGAATATGCCATTAGAGAGATTGTTCATGGATATGTCTGCCCGGTCATCTTATACGATTCGTTGGTGCTTCCATGGGCAAACTTGTAAGGAGGATCTCTGAATCCCTGCTCATTCATTATTCACTGTATCCTAAGCGGTTTTCATCATAACTTGTACTAGAGTTTTGATTAGCAACACAAAAAGAGAGCTCAACACAATGGCCATGCTGATGCCTATTATTTTCCAGGACCGACAGAGATTTTCTAGGGCGCGCGGCGTTAAATAATTCAACCAGGATCCTTCGGGGTGGATGGACGGCAACATGACGTCCTAGATGGAAGACAACGCCTGCCTATGGAGACCAGACGCCATGGAAAACGACAACCTTCTCGACGTTGACGATTCGGGGGAGACGTGGAATAGGGAGCGGACCCTTGAAGATAAACGAAGGATTATCCATGAAAAACAATTATTTGATGGACGTCGGTGTCAGGTGATTGGGATTGCATAAAAAATGGTAAGCTCTTCCGTCATGCAGCAGGCGCAACTTCTCTTTATATATTAGTAGTAGCCCGGGAAAAAGCAATTGCAAAAGTCGAAATCAAGCAACAAGTTACTCATTCAATGGATTAGTGTCATGAAAGTCTTATGATGGCACAGGGAAATTACTTTCATTCCATCAAACATTAAATAATCTTCCTTTTTTTTTGTTCCAAAAACATAAAATTATACATATACATACACACATACCTATATATATATATATATATGTATGTATGTATATAGGGTTTTGGATAGGAAACATGGGGAAGTGAATACCATCTTTTTAGTAGAGATGCTGAATAGAAATTATCAATCGTAAAGAAGATTGTTCTTCTAGATGATTCATTGATTGTATTAATGTTCATGTAGATATCCTATCCACGTGGGCCATTTATTTATGAGATTGGTAGGATGAAAGATTAAGGGTGCGCATGGTAACATTTTTTGGCTAGGGAATTTTTTTTTTTTTTTTTTTTTTTTTTCCAGAAATAGTTCTTTTCTATTTCTATTGAAAGAACAACAATTTCGAGCGAAAAAGAACCCGTTTAGAATCGCACAAAATTTTTATTTCTGGAATAGAAAAAGAATAGAAACCCGTTTGGTAAGGGCGTGTTTGTTTATGTTTCTTTTTTTTGTTCATAAACAGATTTTCTGTTTTTTTGTTCCCGTGAACAAAAAAAGAAAAAAAACGCGTTGTTTGCGTTTTTGTTCTAAATCTTTTTTTTTTGTTCCTGGGAACAAAGTTGGAACAAAAATCAGAAACAAAAAAAACTTGTTTGTTTGTTTCAGAAACACTTCTTGAAGAATCAAAAGAACAAAAACACACAAAAGTTGTTTCTTTCTTGTTTCTTTCTTGTTTCTCTTGTTTCTTGCTTTCGTTCCTCCCTAGTTCCACTTGCGCCCCCTCTCCCTCCCTTTTCCGGCGTCTTTGGTTCTCCACCGTCATCCTCTCCGGCGCCGATAGCTGCTGCTCCTTCACTGGCCGAAGCTTTTGATTCGAGGTAAGTTCATCCTTCACCGGCTACTGCTCCTCCTTCACCGTTTGACGAGGGCTTCGGCGAGAGCCACCCCTCGCAGATCTGGGCGACGGTTGCTCGGGGCTCGAGCACGATGGCTCGCTCGAGCCAGCGCTTGCCCAGATCTGCGAGACGCTTGCTCGAGCAAGCCCTCGCGCTCGAGCCCCGAGTGAGCGTCTCATAGATCTGGCGAGCAGAGCAGCCAGCGTCTGCTCGCTGCTTTGCTCGCTCGAGGGAGCCTTGCGAGCAGAGCAGCAAGCGTCTGCTCGCTCGAGCGAGCATCACGAGCAGAGCAGCGACGCTCTGCTCGCTCGAGCGAGCGTCACCGCTGTGCTTGCTAGAGCGAGCCTCGTGAACAGAGCAGCAACGCTCGGCTCGCTCGAGCGAGCATCACTGCTCTGCTTTGCTGCTTTGCTTGCTCGAGCGAGCATGGCGAGCAGAGCAGCGACGCTCATAATCGGTTACCTGGTTACAATGTAAGAACTTGCTTGGCTGGGATATTACATAGGAATTTCTGGTTTTCTACCGAAGGTGGAACTTTGTGGGATGATACATGTTTTGGTATCCAACTACTGTAGTTTAATTAAGCATCATCTATGCTTTCCTTAACATAAGTTTTAGGCACTGTTGTTTTCATTATTTACCAATTTTGTTCTCAGTGTTTGCGTCTTCTTACCTTCTGTAGTGACAATGCTCACCCCATAACCTCGTTGACCTTGCCATGCTCTGTTTCCCTGAGTTCATGAAACTTTAATTTCTGTAAATATATTTATAGGGTGTCAAGGATGAAGTAGAAAGGCGGAAGATGCAATGTGTGCATAGTCTGGTCCAAATTACACAAGATTTACTTCTGTTTTTAAGCTCAAGGCAACACGAAAAACACTCTACTCATATTTTAGTGAAATAACACAGATTCTTCAAATATCATGAGGTACAATATAGCTGCCTCTCTTATATGTTTATTTTGGTTTTAAATTACGATGAGTTAGAAGTCTCATATTTTTCCTTTTTAATCGATTGCTCTGTAAACGTACTAGGCACCATTACATGAAGGATGTAAACATTTTCATCGCTGATCCTGGTGACCAGAATGCCATTGTTGCAGTTTCTGCTTTAGCTAGAGCAATGAAGGAAATGCATAAAGTAGCCATTCTACGCTGTGTGGAGGCAAGGGCAAGGAAATGTTGTTGTGGGGGTTTTGACACCAAATGTTTCTGACAATGATCACGTGGTATGTTTCAATATAGAGTTGTTTATTTATAGTTCTTTGATCTTCTCTCCCTTTTTGGTTTGTGTGAGGGTTCATCTAACATGCGCATACTCTTTTATGCGCAGCCCGATTCATTTTATTTCAATATACTTCTTTTTGCTGAGGATGTTCGGGAATTTCAATTCCCCTCTTTCAGCAATCTTCCAGCCTCATTACTGCCAGATGAAGAGCAGCAAGAGGCTACAGATAACTTTGTGAAAATGTTGGATCTCGCACCTTCTGATAGAAAGGAAATGTTGCGGCCTGATTTTACACCGAATCCTGTTTTGGAGGTGAGGTGATCACTTGTCTAGTTTTTTCGTAAAACCTTATAGCTAAACTACAGGTCACTCACCTGCTCCAGATAGGCTAAATTCCATACCATTTATCTTGGTTTCAAATGAATGGATAACCTGCTTGCAATTTACAAACATTGGTTTGACTTGCAGTAATTTCGCAGTGTGGAATTTGGGGGTTTCCATGAACCTACATAACAATTCCAAATGCTTACAAATAGCTTAATATGTTTCTAGATTTGGCTACAAACTTCTGTCAATTAGAAGTATGTGTTAATGTGAACAGTCACTGGTAGATTTCTATAACATTTGTATTCAAGGGGTACGGAGCTTCAACTTTTCCCACTTTTGTGATAAACCTTTCAATAGCTTATTTTAAACCTGATGGACTACTTCAGAATCCACATGGCCTTCGGAGGTGGTTGGATTGGTTAATTTTCTCAAGCAAAAGTAAGAATGGTTATGGCAGCAATGGTTGATAATTGCTGCTCAATTCATGGTACGTCTTGCGCAGGAACCAAAGCAGTTCAATGATTTCTTGCACCAGCTCTGCAAATTCTGCCTGCAAAACGACTTAGGAGTTTCTGCGATTTCCTTGCCACCAAAGTGTTCACGTTGATCTCCAAGACCGAAGCCGCAGACAGGTATAAGATCTACCTGCATCATGCTTCTCTTGATATTGTTGAGACCAATTCCTTTTTCCCTCCTTCCTATTCGTTTGGTTCCCATGCAAAGGCTCATAAATCGTTCTTTCTACACGAGCAGCGATGTCACAGAGGAAGAGGCTAGAAGCTTTTTGGTGAAAAGCGAGCCGAAGCTAGAATGAGAATTTAGTTTCGTCTCTTCAATGGTCATGACAAGTAGTTTCAATCCCATGATCATGTCGATCATTTTGTCCGTTGGGCAAGATTATTGTAAATAGATGGCGACGAGATCATATTTAGCTGTATGATGTTTTGCTGTTTGTACAGTTTGTTCTGCCCGTGCTAAATCTCAAGGATGATGGGGTCTGCTGGTACTTTAAATTGTGTAATCAAGTTGAACATTCTTTCAGCCTCCTAAAGATCTCTCTGCACTCCTTACATGTTGGGTTACGGTTTAACTTCTCGTGGCAATACACGCGCAATCGAATCGTGCAAATTCATCAGCCTTCATGCACGCGCTGCCAGCGTGTGAACTTATCGGATCTACACTCCCTGTAAATCAATGAATTTTGATAAAGATCTTTGAAAAGCTGTTAAGCATGGAAGGTCAAATGAAGCGCATGATAGTAACACGTATTAGATTATGAAAACCTTAAAATTAAGGCACGACCGTGAAAAAGAAAACAAATTCCGATATTAAAATTTGGTACAAACTTTACTTACAAAATTTTCTTCCAAGTATGCACATATGACCATGTTCAGAATGTTTGTCTTCACTCACCATTAACAAAATTAAATTGATGAGCATTTCATGAGAATGAGAATTCAATACCAAAGATTCAATACCAAGTTTACACTTTATTAAAAAAAAAAAATACTTTTTACAAAATTTGGAACATAATTTTTTTTACAGTTACCAAACGTGTTTCTATTCTTTTTCTATTCCAGGAACAGAAATTGTCCGCAGTTACCAAACGTGTTTCTGTTCTTTTTCTATTCCAAGGACATAAATTTTGTACAGTTACCAAACACGTTTTTTGTTCAAAACGTTCCCCGAATGTAAACACTTTTTTCTATTTTCGTTCCCTGGAACAATTTTTGAACAGAAACACAAACAAACGCACCCTAACTGTACAAAACTTATATTCCAAATTTTAATTTTTTTAAAAAAAAATTAAAAATAAGAAAAAGGAATAGATTAGATATTACATAAAATTGACAAGATCAAAATATTATTAGATTAATAATACATTTGCTTAGGTGTAAGAATTCTAGTCGAAGATGAACCTGTAACATAGGTGGTATTGTAATGGAACGTGAGCTATTATCTTATATCTGTATGTGAGGATCTTTACTCATGTAGTTTATAGCCTATTGAATTTAGGTAGCGTTTTGAACTATAATTCTCAATAATATATTTTCTTTTTGCGAATTTTAATGTTTGGTATAGCAAATATTGCGGAAAAAGCACAAGGGATATTGTTAGCCAAATTAATTTGTAGTGATTTCCTTGGAACTAAGTTTTTACTCTTAAAAAAAAAATGTAATTCTAGTGCATGCGTGGCTTGGGGATTTTAGTCTTCTAATCTTGACATGGATGTCGGGTTGGGGTTGGAAATTTCCAACTATTGGAATGGTTCATGCATGGCGTGGCTTTACTGTCATTATGCATTTAGTTCATAGTATGCTCCTAAAACACTTAGTAAAGACCTCGGTCTCTTGTATTTTGAGCCGTCGATGCATCCCATCTTGATGCTACTTTTTACCTTGCTTCTTCCGAATTACAAACTATTTCATTTTCGTGCTTCACATAAGCTTATAAGGTTTTGGCTAACTTTGATTAAGGGAGGTGTTTTTCCTCTCCTCTTTTGCTTTTTTTCTTTCTTGACTAGGATGCAAGCTTCGGATGGCGGTTTGTAGGTCTTTAAGTGCCAACTATACAATAGCTTACAATTTGCTTCTCTTTTGTTTGTCCACATTTATGATACATTCAATGGCATTTGTGCTCACGGAGATAGAATTTGATGACCTTAATACGATTAATAGAAATGTATTCATAATAGTTTACAAACACATCGCAAAAGTGTTTTCACCAAAAAACAAAAACACATCGCAAAAGTCGGAAATAAAAAGTCATGGAATCTCTTGCATATTGTGATCTCTTGCCATCATATTTGCAATATTTTTCCTGATCATGTTTATCTCAGCCGCATCATCACCTGGTGTATCATCTACAACCTCGTCTTGTGTAGGTCCAAATGGATACCCCGGATCTCCATATAGGGCAAAGTTCCTATCCATCTTGTCTTGGTTGCGAATATAATTATGGAGAGTACAACATGCGATTACAATATATGCTTGCTTTCGAATTGAAAATGGAGGCATGTGTCTCAAAATGGAGAAGCGATTTTTTAATGCCCCAAATGACCTCTCGATAACAGTTCTCAATGAAGAATGCTTATAGTTGAACAATTCTTTTGCTGATCTGGGCCGTCTAATTCTACCCCTATAATCATTCAAATGATACCGTTCACCTTTAAATGGAGTCAAAAATCCTGGAAGTGCTGCATAACCAGAATCTACTACATAGTATTTTCCTATAAGAATATATACATAAATTTGTTATGTTATGCAATGGCTATACAATCATAAGGAAAATCACTTGATATAGACAAAGCAAATACCTGGTGGTGGTCGAGGAAATTGCAATTGAGGAGTCTCGAGTGCTGCCGAGAGAACCCAACCATCATTGACAGATCCTTCCCACCCAGCATATATGAAAGTAAATTTCATATCGAACGAACAAGCACACAGCACATTTTGAGTGGTAGTCCATTTCCTGCCTCTAAATGGGATTTGTTTCGATACAGGGACGGATGCATTAATGTGGGTGCCATCAATAGCACCAATGCAGCCCTATGATTTTATGAAAGTATAGCGTTAGACAATATTATTAGCTATATATATTTTAATAATGTAAAATTGATATAAAAATCATACCTTGAAGTAACGTCTATGGTTAGGATCGATAAGAATCTCTTCTGGAACAATATCAAAAGAAGACGCCCTGATAATCTCTTTTGATAATTCGAGAAGTGCTTTTAATACTAGAATAAAAAACTTACTGATTGTTTGTCCCGAACGTTGAAATTGAAAGTGCTAGTACCAACACCTAGAGGGGGGTGAATAGGTGTTTAAAAGAAACCTTGGCAAATAAGTGAGGAATAAATAAAGGAGTTTAGGGACTAGAAAAGGAACACAAAAATTATAGTGGTTCGGCTTAGATCAAGCCTACATCCACTCTCCCACGCTAACAGCTTCTGCTGGATTTCACTATGCAATCAACAAGAGATTACAACTTTGAGTACAAACACTTAGTAGTAGATCACACTATCTCACTAAGTCAATCTTTTGGTATTTCTCTCAAGATCACAATCGTTTAAGCTCACAAGAGACAAATGTATGATCGAAGGTCGCTCAGACTTTGGAATTATAAATTCTACGCTCCGTCTCTTACTTGTTCATTGGTCCTTGATCTTCTTAAATACTCCTCCACTTCCAAACTAGCCGTTGGACAGCATCTTGAGGATCGTCTTCCAATATACCCATTGGACAGATCCGTATCTAGAAGATTTGGTAGCCGTTGAGTGACAAAAGTAGAATCCCAAATTGATTCCGATCGCCCATACAAACAGAATCTTGGTTTCCATAAGTAAAGCTTCTTCGTATAGAAAGTCATTGTCTTCAAGATTTAATTGTCAATCAATTGGATTGAGTCAATTAAATCAATCTTGATGTGAAATCCAAACCAGATCACTAGCCGTTATATCTTCGGGGCTTGAGTTACGTTCTGTCGAATCTGGATGTAAAGTCTGAGAGCAATAGACTTTACAATCTGAGTCTGAGTGCGATAGACATTGCAATATGAGTCTGAACATATTCCGCTTCTGAACAGATTTAGCTTTAAGGTCTGTACCCGGTTCAGCTTCAAAGATAGAGTCTCGTCTTTCCGGTTCTTCATTCACGTTCAGTCTGGAATTTGTCAGAGTAGACAGACTTCTGGTGTAGAACAGACTTTGACACTAAAGTCTGGAAATCTTTAGAATATACTTTGGACAATATCCTTTACATATTCTATCATCTGTATAGTCTATTACTTAACCATCAAACACATTAGTAGCCTTTGATTTATTTTGTCATATTCAAAACATCATAAGGGATTTCCCTAACAATCTCTCCCTTTTTTGATGATGACAAAACAATCTCTGAATATGCAGATGTTGTGAAGGCTAGTATGAGCACCTAGAGGGGGGTGAATAGGTGTAAAAACAAATTTTCCTTTGTGAAGTATGCAACTCAAATCAGCAATAGATTATGAAAAAGAAATTCGTCTCTTGTAAACAAAACGAGTTATGATCAAAGTAAAAGAGCGTAGGAAAGAGAATATGAATAGAGAGTTTATAGTGGTTCGGCTTAATCCAAGCCTACGTCCACTTTTCCGCACTGACAGCGCACCGGCTGGATTTCACTATGAACAGAAGACTTGTTACAGTAAAGCTCTTCCTTGATTCCACAGTGTAGAGACTCTACTACACTTCCTCAAGGTCTCTCAAAGATATAGACTCTCTTTTGCGTACAAGATTTCGCTCAACAGTTTAATTGACTAAGAACAAGGAGCTTCAGACTTTGGAATTCTTTTATCACGCACACACTCGAACAACTAGAACGTCTTCCTTATATACTCCTTTATGCCATCATACCCGTTGGCACTTACCAAAGGAATTCTTCCAATCTACCCGTTGGACAGAATCAATTAGGAAGATCGTCGAGCTATTTAAGGAACATGACGATAGCCCATCAATCCTGCTTGCCCATACAAACAAGATCTAGGTTTCCATAAGTAGAACCTTCCAAGTATACTTCGCCAATCACCGAATCCAAAATCCCTGAATCAATCTTGATTTGAATAATGGATTTCGACATGCTATATCCAGCCAAGAGATCTTCTCTAGTCGATAAAGTCAAATCCTTAACGAAACATCCATTCGGATAAGCCTTCTTCTTGTCTAGAAACTGTCAATGAGGATAGACTTTGAGTCTTGAGTCCGCGTCCGAGTCTTCGACTTTGATGGAAGAGTCTGCAAGTCTTCGAGACTAGGCGATGGAAACGTTTTGTCAACTTCAAAACACTCAATGAAGTTTTCTCCAACAATCTCCCCCTTTTTGATGGTGACAAAACTTTCCTGCAGATTTGGATAACTTTGACCTGCAAAACATTACTCAAGCAAATATGGATATCTCACAAAGATAAATGGCTTAGTAAAAATAACACTAGAATCTGCATCCACAGAAAGTAGGTTAGTTATATAAATGAACAAGGCCATGAGATATCAATAGTACTTAAGATAAACAAATGTTCAAACAGTCAAATCCAAATCCAGTCCAAATCCAAACAGCCAAGCACAAACGTCAAGTCAAGTCAAGACATCACAAAGACATCACAAAAATCAAGAGTTCAAAGTTTAAAATCAAATCCGCACCACATCTCTCCCCCTTTTTGTCATCATTAAAAAGGTAGAGATGAAAAGAGAATGGAATTAAGATTGCTTGGGAACACGAACAAGCTGGAAATCTCCCATTGATGGACAATCCCTTCCAGCTTTTTCAAATCTTCCTTGTTGCGCCACATCTTCACCCTTGGCATTTGCTTGAACTTGAAGAGCAAGGGCATGAATTTGATCATGCAAAGAAAGCGAAGAGGTTTGACTGCATTTTGCAAGTTCGTACTTCGCATCCCAAAGCATATATTTGACCCCGCATCTCCAAGAGAACATCAAGTATTCTCGCGAAAGTCTCCGTTGAATTATCGGCCCGAATGCAAGCCGCACGATCGACGAAGTATAGGCAGATGATGGCAAATCAGCATGGTCACGCAAATTGGGCGATGAAACATCATGTCTCCTCAGGAAATTGAGAGGCATAGATGACCTCTGGATCTGCTGGAGAACGACTTATTCCTTCACTGGTGGCAGGGAATGAAGACGTTCCTCTTTTCTCAGGATCTCCCCCTATTTCCATGCCTTCAGGTGGAGAAAAGTGTTCCTCATGCTCCGCTTCCGCTTGATTCTCCTCTTCTTCTTCTTCCTCAATTCTTTCGTCCTCTGCATCTCTCTCCTCTGCTTCTTTCTCCAAATCTTCTCTCTCTCCAGTCCTCTGTTCTGTCTCATTCGTGTCTTCTTCCTGTCTCTCCGTTGTCTTTGGAACAAAACGACTCAAGTTCTTCAATGCCATTGCAGAAATGGTGATATCATCCTCATCCTCTTCATCCTCAATGATGAGAGCTCTTCTTTTCTTGGATGGAGCAACCATGGGCTCCTTCCCTTTTCGCTTTGCCGCCGAAGAGATTGAATGAGTCTTGACAGGGGTTTTCACTTTGAATTGCTCCAACGCCTTGTTGAGTTCCTTCAGACGCATTTTAGATACCATTTTCAGTCCCACCACCATTTGATCGCACGTTCGAACACAAAGAATCCGAGGAGGCTGAACGTTAAAATGTCTCGAATAACTTGGTCACAAGTCTTTGGGTAAGGAAGTTGACCCTTGTCCTTCACCACTTCGCTTTGTACATGTGGAACATAATAGTGTGTGGAAGAGAGAACTTTTTACCAAAGCATTGATGGTGTACATCAACTTTGCCTCCGAGTTTGAAACGTCGGTCTTTGAAGTTGATTTTGGTCTCGAGATGCAGTTAATTACTATCTTGTGAAGCAAGATGTTGGACGCATTCATTCTCAAATAGGAAATCTTTCCTTCCGTCCTTCTATCCTGAACAAGCTCCAACATTGCACGAGCGATAGACACACTGATAGGTTGATATCTCCCTCTTTCAACCCCAATCACATCAGCCAGAGTATTCATGTCAACCACATAGTCCTGATCTCGAACACTAAAAGAAAACCTATTCGCATCCAAGAAACTGAGATTCGAATAGAAGTAAGCGATAAGTTCAAGATAAGCCTCGTAGTTTGTAACAAAACCTGTTCGAGTTGAAGAAGACTAAATTTTTCCTGCAGATTGACATTCACAAAATCGAGAAAATCAAAGTCCACCCTTCTAGGGTTTATCACGCCACGCTTAAGCAACTTAGAGTACAGTTGCTTGTGTTCCTCTGACCGAAACAAGTCTGTCCTTTTGCTTTGGATTTTTGCCGCAACACCCATTCTCGGTTTAAACTGACTGTACATCCTATCATCGTCATTCCCATCTGGTTGACTCAGCCCTCCAACAAGTGGATCGCTTGGGATATTTGCCAATGCCTCTTCCGCCGACCCAGCAGGGACAATTCTCAATTGTTCCATTGTGCGTAAAAATAGAGTTTCATTTCTGAACCCTTTGTCTTTTAGAAATTCATCAATGTAGTTCAACGGAGTACCACTCCTCTTCAAAGCATGATAAAGCTTGTAGGTAAAAGCGGGCTTAAGAGTTCTTACGGGTTCTGCGTCTTTGATGATTTCTTCCTCTTCTTGATGTGCAACATCCTGAGGTCTAGATGGCGGAGATGGATGCTGCTGAGAATGTTGTGGGCTCTGCTGCTGTCTAGGAGATTCTTCTTCCTCGGTGAGATCAAAGTGCGTAGGCCCCTCTCGCATTTGTTGTGGTCCCCTGTTCACGATCCTTGAAGACTTTCTTTGAGACGACATCTTTCACAGTCTTTGAGAGATTCCAAGCTTGTTTCCCAAGAAAGATGAAAACTTTTTGAGGATTAAACAAGAGAAGAAGACAGAAGTGGAAGATCGGTGCTCTCTTAGGGTTTTTGTGAGTAAAACGAAGAAGAACCGACAGTATATAAGGCAGTCGAAGCGAGGCATACAGAGCGTCGTGAAAAAGGAAATATAAAAATGCCTTTTAAAAATAACTGCCTTTTTTTAAAAATTAGATAACTGTCATTTAAAAAATAACTTCTTTTTCGAAAAGGAAGGATTGCACTAATCACGAAAAATTGGGAAAATTACACTAATTAAATTTGGATAGATGATCGTACCTTTTCAAGATTTGAACCGAGAGATAAGTTTCTAAAATAGAAATAACTTACGGTCGTAGATCTTGATTGTCCGAGTCTCGAGTGCCTTTAGACTTTCGATCCCGAGTCGAACTTCTTCGACTTTAAGATATTTAGTCTGGAACGAATAACTTCAAATTGATTTTTCTCCAAAGGCTTTGTAAATATATCCGCCAGTTGATTCTTTGAGTCAATAAACTGAATCGAAACTTCTCCATGTTGAACATGACCTCTAATGAAATGATGTCGAGTCTCTATATGTTTTGCTCTTAAGTGAAGAATCGGATTCTTGGTGAGATTGATTGCGCTGGTGTTGTCACATTTGATTTCAGTGCATGAATCTTCAATTCCAAAGTCTCTTAGCTGTTGTTTTATCCACAGAATTTGTGAACAACAACTTCCAAGAGCTACATACTCTGCTTCTGCCGTAAAAAGAGCTACTGTACTTTGCTTTCTTGAAAACCAAGATACTATCCTGCTTTCAAGTAGTTGACAGGTGCCCGAGGTGCTCTTTCTATCAACTCTGCAACCGGCTAGGTCTGCGTTTGAGTATCCAAGAAGACTGAAGTCTCCTTCTTTAGGATACCAGAGACCCAAGTTTGAAGTTGAGGCAAAGTATTTGATAATATGCTTTGCAGCACTTAAATGAGATTCTTGAGGGTCTGATTGAAATCTGGCACAAATACAAACACTAAACAAAATGTCAGGTCTAGAAGCAGTTAGATAAAGAAGTGAACCAATGATAGTACTGTATAGCTTCTGGTCAACTTTCTTTCCTTCTTCATCCTTGTCCATCTTCAAAGAACTTGACATTGGTAGATCAGTCTTTTTGCAATTTTCTAGTCCAAACTTTTTGACAAGTTCTTTAGCATATCTTTCTTGATGAATAAAGATTCCTTCCTTCAGTTGTTTAACTTGAAGCCCGAGAAAGAAGGGTAGTTCACCCATCATGCTCATTTCAAACTCATCCTGCATAGACTTAGAAAATTTCTTGCACAGATTTTCATTAGAAGATCCAAAAATGATATCATCAACATAAATTTGAACAAGTAGAAAACTTTTGCTTTCTCTTTTGATAAACAATGTAGTATCTACTTTACCTTTGACAAAGTCATTTTGAATTAAAAACTTACTTAGTCGTCGTACCAAGCTCGAGGTGCTTGCTTTAAACCATATAGAGCCTTTTTCGGTCGAATACGGCGTCTGGTTTTCTTGGGTCTTCAAAACCAGGTGGTTGTTCCACATAGACTTCCTCTTGGATAAATCCATTTAGGAAAGCACTTTTGACGTCCATTTGGAATAACCTGAAATTCTTATGACAAGCAAAAGCAAGTAATAATCTAATTGCTTCTAACCTTGCTACTGGTGTGTAAGTCTCATCATAGTCTATCCCTTCTTCTTGCGTATATCCTTTGGCCACGAGTCTTGCTTTGTTTCTTACGACTTTACCTTTCTCGTTCATCTTGTTCCTAAAAACCCATTTAGCTCCAATGATGGATTTACCTTTCGGTTTACGAGTCAATTCCCAAACATCATTAATGCTGAATTGCCTGAGTTCTTCTTGCATAGCTTTAATCCAGCTTTCGTCAGTTAAAGCTTCTTCTATGCTCTTGGGTTCTATTTCAGAAATAAGAGCCACAGCACTAGACTCTTCGCGCCTTTTGGATCTTGTGCGAATTCCTTCATTAATATCACCAATAATGAGATCTTTGGGATGACTGGACTTATGCTTCCAGTTGCTGGTTGATTTGTCAGACTGTTGATCTTTTTCCTCATTTGAATCTTCGTTGATCATTTGTTGCTTGTCTTCTGAAGGTTGAACTGCTTCTGAAGATTTAGGCTTTGTAGAGTCTGGAGCAGGTTCGGATTTTTCAATATGAGTATGAATCGATTGATTTTGCATAAAGTCTTGAAATTTGACATTCATTGATTCCTCCACTGATTGAGTCTTCTTGTTGTAAACTCTGTAAGCTTTGCTTGTGATAGAATATCCAAGGAAAATACATTCATCTGATTTTTCTTCAAACTTACCAACTCGATCATTTGCATTTTTCAATATAAAACATTTGCATCCAAAAACATGAAAATATGAAACAATGGGCTCCTTTCCTTTGAATAACTCGTAGGGAGTTTTCTCCAAAATAGGCCTTAGAAAGACTCTATTAATAATATAACATGCTATAGAAACTGCTTCAGCCCAAAAACATGAAGAGATGTTACTTTCAATTAGAAGAGTTTTAGCCATTTCTTGAAGCGACCTATTCTTTCTTTCCACGACTCCATTTTGCTCTAGAGTATATGGAGAAGAGAACATATGCTGAAAACCAGATTCATCACAGAATTTTGTAAAATCTTGATTTTCAAATTCACCTCCATGGTCTGTCCGTATACTTGAAATAACATACCCTTTCTCATTTTGGACCTTTTTAGCAAACTTTGTGAAATAAGAAAAGGTTTCACACTTACTTGCCAGGAAATATACCCAAGTGAATCGTGAATAATCATCCACAATCACTAAACAATATTTCTTACCTCCAATGCTCTGAGTTCTGGTTGGGCCAAAGAGATCCATATGCAAGAGCTGCAGTACATGATTAGTGGAAACTTGATTTATTGGTTTGAATGAGTTTCTTACTTGTTTTCCTAACACACATGGTATGCATAGGTCAGACTTTTGGTATGACAGATTGGGTAGACCACGAACAAGCTTCTTTGCTGAAATTTTGGCTATTTGCTTCATATTGATGTGCCCAAGTTTTCTTCTTCTTGAATTGAGATTAGACATTGGATTTCATCTGGTTTGACATCCAAGAGGTAGATATTTCCATGTCTTCGACCCGTGAAAGACTGGGAGGAGTATTTACTAGTTCCTGAACATTTTCCCTCTTGAAAATTTATTTTGAAACCGGTGTCGCACAACTGACTGACACTTAGCAAATTGTAGTTGAGTCCTTCCACTAAGGACACATTACAGATCGTGAGGCTTCCAATCTTTACAGTTCCGTATCCCACAATTCTTCCTTTGTTGTTTCCTCCAAATGAAACTTTTCCACCATTAACTTGAACAAGCTTTATGAAGCAGTTTGAATCTCCTGTCATATGCCTTGAGAATCCACTATCCAGGTACCATTTAACCTTTTTCTTGATAGTGACATGCATTTAGAAAAGAGACTCAAGCTTTCTTTAGTACCCATATTTTCTTGGGTCCATTGGTGTTAGTGTAATATACGGTCTTTGCCCATACCTTCTTAACGGGTTTCCAAACCATAGGACATTCTTTCTCAAAATGATCGAGCTATTGCACTTAGAACATTTAAGAGCACTTTGCGACCTCTTTGGTTTTACAAAAACTTTTTAGAAATGATTTTTGTAAGCATCTCTTGTAAGTCTTTGCTTAATTCTTTCCTTTACTTTAGAAAAATCAATTAGAGGAATAGTTTCAGCAGTCATTCCTAAACCTGATTTGTTGAAATAAGATCTTTGTCTTTGAAAGAATTTTCTCAAGTTTCTCAGATCCTATAGAAAATCTTTTAGAAATACTTGAGATATCATTTTTCAGGAATGCATTTTCTTTTGAAAGATTGTCTTCATTTTCTTTCAAAGTAATAACGCTTTTGTCTAAACTTTTGACCTTTTCTTTCCAAACATTTTCCTGTTGCTTTAGTGCAAAATTTTCTCTTTTAAGTTCAGAAATCCTTTTAAGAGAAGTTTTGAGACTAAGACACAATTCATCAATGTATCTAGAGACTTTAGTAGGGATTTTCAAATTACTTACCTCTATTTCATTGTCTGAATTTGAATCTTTCTCGGAATCTGAATCTGAGTCTGATTGTGCCATGAGACAAATATTGGCATAATCATCATCACTTTCTTCACATTCTGTATCACTCCAAGTTTCTGCTTTGAGTGCCTTTCGATATTTCTCAGATTTTCCTTTCTTTTTCCTCAAAATGGGACAATTGGGTCTGATGTGTCCCTTTTTCTTACATTCAAAACAGACTACATCTCTATTGGATTCATCATCCTCAACAGACTTAGTTTGTTGCTTTTGAAAACTTTGTTTCTTTGGATTGAATCTTCTCCCCTTTCTATTTAGCTTTCTGAATCTTCTTATCATGAGAGCAAGCTCTTCATCATCCATATCGTCTTGTAACCGTGACATCGAATCATCATTAGATTTTAATGCAATGGATTTCTTACCTTTAGGATCTTCATCTTCATTGATTCGCTCCACTTCATAAGACTGAAGAGTCCCAACCAATTCATCGACAGAAAGTGGCATAATTCGTTATGTCTCCCTTATTGAGGTCTTTATGTGATTCCAATCCTTGGAGAGTCCACGCAGTAGCTTGTTTACTTTCATGGGATCAGAAATTAGTTGACCTTGATTTTCAAAACCATTCACAATTTCTATAAAATGACTAAACATGTCAGTGATAGATTCTCCTGATTTCATTTTGAATGCTTCGTATTGACCGAGCAGAATGTTGATTCTGGTTTCTTTCACTCGATCAGTTCCTTCATAGGTGATGTGTAATCTATCCCAGACTTCTTTAGCTGTATCACAAGAAGATATTCTGTTATATTCAGTAGGTGATAATGCACAGTATAAAGAATCAATTGCTTTTGCATCAAGAGCTTGTCTCTTGGTTATCTCTTCTTGAGTCATTTCGCTAGACTCAACGGCTTCTTTTTCTCTTTCTGAGACAGGTGCAGCTTTAGGAATGATTCCTTTGTCTACCACATCCCATTCTAGAGGATCCTTTGATCTTAGAAATGCCTTCATCTTGTTTTTCCATATATTGTATTCCTTTCCATCAAAATAAGGCGGTCTGGTATTGCTTTGCCCTTCAACCAGTCTTGGAGCCAACATACTAGCCATGGATCTTTAACTCTAAAGTAAAACACTTCAACTTAAGTGAGTACACAAGCTCTGATACCAATTGTGAAGGCTAGTATGAGCACCTAGAGGGGGTGAATAGGTGTAAAAACAAATTTTCCTTTGTGAAGTATGCAACTCAAATCAGCAATAGATTATGAAAAGGAAATTCGTCTCTTGTAAACAAAACGAGTTATGATCAAAGTAAAAGAGCGAAGGGAAGAGAATATGAACACAGAGTTTATAATGGTTCGGCTTAATCCAAGCCTACGTCCACTTTTCCGCACTGACAGCCCACCGGCTGGATTTCACTATGAACAAAAGAGTTGTTACAGTAAAGCTCTTCCTTGATTCCACAGTGTAAAGACTCTATTACACTTCCTCAAGGTCTCTCAAAGATATAGACTCTCTTTTGCGTACAAGATTTCGCTCGACGTTTAATTGACTAAGAACAAGGAGCTTCGACTTTGGAATTCTTCTATCGCGCACACACTCGAACAACCGGAACGTCTTCCTTATATACTTCTTTATGCCATCATACCCGTTGGCACTTACCAAAGGAATTCTTCCAATCTACCCGTTGGACAGAATCAATTAGGAAGATCGTCGAGCTATTTAAGGAACATGACGATAGCCCATCAATCCTGCTCGCCCATACAAACAAGATCTAGGTTTCCATAAGTAGAACCTTCCAAGTATACTTCGCCAATCACCGGATCCAAAATCCCTGAATCAATCTTGATTTGAATAATGGATTTCGACATGCTATATCCAGCCAAGAGATCTTCTCTAGTCGATAAAGTCAAATCCTTAACGAAACATCCAGTTCTGGATAAGCCTTCTTCGACGGTCTAGAAACTGTCAATGAGGATAGACTTTGAGTCTTGAGTCCGCGGTTCGGAGTCTTCGACTTTGATGGAAGAGTCTGCAAGTCTTCAGACTAGACTGATGGAAACATTTTATCAACTTCAAAACACTCAAGGAAGTTTTCTCCAACAAATGTGTAATCACACTTTCTAAAATATTGATAAATCAAAGCAATGTAATTCAAATCAAAAGATAGCAAATAGATTGAGCATAACAATATATTGAAAAAATAATCACAGCTCAATATTATGAAATAAATTATATCAACCAATCAACACATATGCATATTTATATTCTCTCCCCCTTTTTGTCATAATCAAAAAGCGATAACAATAGAAATAGTATCACGTAGAGAATATAAAACGATAACAAATATGTTGCATAATTTCCGAATATCAGCTTTTATAAAGTAAATCAAATATTAAAGATATGCAATATAGCTCACTTCGATTATATATCAGCATATATTTATCACGGATGCATTATAAAATTTACTTACCGCTTTTGTCATAATAAAACGATAACGTAAACAAGAGATTTGTTAATACAAAAGGTAATAAAAAAAATGCACTAACCAGATTTTGTAGAACTTGGTAAGTTTTAACACATTTACCTTTTCCTTCCTTCCATAATAATTAAGATCACGACCAATTCAAAAGATTTTTCCATAATTGATCAACGCTCCCCCTCAATTTGTTACATTTTTGAGGTGATCACGATTCTTTGTTTTTCTTTTGGATTCACGTCCTCCCCCTATCATCATGACAATATTTGCGAATAGAAACAATTGTTGCTTGTGCACGTTGAACATAATATATTTTTTTTCATTATTCCCTTTGTAGCAACAACATCCGCAACGATCACTTGCATTTTGAAATTCGAGGCAAAAAATTATTTTCTTGAATCAAGCTCTTCTCGCATTCAACCTTTCGTACGACACATTAGGGATTTCCTTAACAATTTGCAAAAACTTTGCACAAGGAAGGAATTTTTTAGCCTCCAAAAGATAGTATAGAATCTTCATAATTTTCTGATCAAGCTTTCCAAATTTCATATGGAAGATTCTATTGCCACCTGCAAAATCTTGTATAATAGATAATAATCTTTGCAAAAAATGTCACGTAATACCTTCCTTCGATTTGCGGATCAACCTTGCTAGATATAATATATCTTCTCAGAATATAGCAAGAATATCCATAAATATGCAATAATATTTTTCGAGATCAAATGGATTTCCTTGAGCATAAATCTCATATGTATATTATTGATGCATTTCGCAAAAAGAAAGATATTTCTATCACGTGCCAAATCAAATAATGTATGTAGAGATTTGCAAGGCAGGAAAAAAAAATATTCTCTTACCTGTGGTATATGTTTGAAATATACCATTAATAAAAAAAAATTATTACCAATCTTCGCCTGAGATTCTTTTCTTATCGCACCAAAATCTGCGTAGATTCGCAATCATTCTTGCCTTATAGAATTTCCTACAATCAACTCATTTTCTTTTTGGTATCCATCAATTTGGATCCTTCCTTGACGTTAGAGCAAAATATAAAATCTCCATAAATAAAAAATATTATTTCTTAATTCATCATAACAAAGTATTTAAGGAACGAATATTATGCACAATAATATCTTAAAGAAAAAATTCTCACTTAGTCAAAGTTTGATAAAATCAGAGAGAATAAAATCCTTAAATGTCTAAGAAAGAATATCTTGCATAATAAATTAATATCACATAAAATAGATTTTCACATTGCAAAATATGACTAAATCTGAGAGTATAAAATTAGACAAAATAATCTGAATTCTCTCAAATAATCACACGTATTAAATCAAATCTTAACTCACGAAAACAAATCACACGATTCTTTCTTTAATAAATATGATCATTATAAAATCCGAATCAACTAAGGATATATCAAATATCAAGTATAAAGAGAATTGTGTACTCAAATAAAAAATATATATTCCTTACCAAATTCTCTTTCTTCTTTTCTTTTATTTCCTGCAAAAACAACTCACCTTTTCTTTGGTACCCATTTTTTCTTGGGTCCATGAGAGTTAGTAACATATGTTGTTTTTATCCAATCTTTCTTAATGGTCTACAGACTTTAGGACATTCTTTCTCAAAGTGTTCTGAATCTCCACAATTTGAACACTTGAGGGCATTTCGACCAACAGGTTTTGTAAAGATCCTTTGAAAATGTTTCTTGTACGCAAGTCTAGGAAGTCTTTGTTTAAGTCTCTTCTTGACTTTAGGAAAATCTATTAGAGAATCACTTTCCCTTATTGAAACCAAGTCCCGACTTATTATAGTAAGGAACTTGTATAGAAAGGATATGCTCTAATGTTTTTGATCCATTTGAAAATCTTGTCAAAATATTTGAAAATTCTTTCTTTAAAAAATCATTTTCTTTGATAAGTAAATCTTGACTTTCTTTTATTTGTAGAAAATCCTTTTGCAAAATTTCAAACTTTTCTTGACTTTAGGAAAATCTATTAGAGAATCACTTTCCCTTATTGAAACCAAGTCCCGACTTATTATAGTAAGGAACTTGTATAGAAAGGATATGCTCTAATGTTTTTGATCCATTTGAAAATCTTGTCAAAATATTTGAAAATTCTTTCTTTAAAAAATCATTTTCTTTGATAAGTAAATCTTGACTTTCTTTTATTTGTAGAAAATCCTTTTGCAAAATTTCAAACTTTTCTTTTCGAGAAAGATCCTGTTGCCTAAGCCGAAAATTCTCCTTTTTAAGTTCGGAGATCCTTTTAAGAGAAGATTTGATATTTAAGCAAAGCTCATTTATATACTTTGAAACTTTGATATGAATTTTTGAATTGCTTACCTCGATTTCCTCATCAGATTTTGAGTCTGTATCTAAGTCAGACTTTCATTCTGAGTCTGTGTCTGAGTCAGACTCAGATTCTGAATGTGCCATCAAGCATATATTTCCTTGCTCATCATCTTCTTTCATTGTTCTTTTCTGGCCATTCTACTTGTATTGTTTTATTCCATTGAATTTCCTTCCTTTTCTACTCAGCTTTTTGAATTTCTTGATCATAAAAGCAAGCTCTTCGTCGTCCATGTCATTTTCTGAATCTGTATCATCAGAATCAGCATTAGCTTTTAAAGCGATGGACTTCTTACCTTCGGGATCTTCGTCGTTGATTGGTTCCACTTCATAGGATTGAAGAGTGCCAATCAATTCATCAACGGAGAGTGGCATAATCCTCTAAGTCTCCCAAATTGAGGTCTTGACATGGTTCCAATCTTTTGAGATACCCCGCAAGAGTTTGTTGACCTTCATTGGGGGAAGAAATTGGCTGACCTTGATATGCTAAACCATTTACAATTTCTATAAAACGGCTGAACATATCTCCAATGGACTCTCCTTCTTCATCTTGAAGGATTCATATTTGCCAAGCAAGAAATTTACTCTTGTCTCTTTTACATGATCAGTCCCTTCATAAGTAACATGAAGTCTATCCCAAACTTCTTTAGCTGTTTCACATGAAGAGATTCCATTATATTCAACAGTAGACAATGCACAATATAAAGAATAAATGGCTTTTGCATCAAGCACTTCTCTTTTGGACATCTCCGTCCGAGACATAGGAGCAGGGGGTTTGGTTTCTTTGTCTTTGCCATTCTTATTTGATGTAGATGCAGCAGTAGGATTGATTCCTTTTTCCACAATATCCCGTTGCAAGGGATCTCTAGATCTTAGAAATGCCTTCATTTTATTTTTCCACACGTTGTATTCCTTTCAATCAAAATATGGTGGCTTGGTCCTACTTTGCCCTTCCATAAGTCCTGGTGCCAAGATACTAGCAATAGAAGATCTTTAGCTCAAAAGTAAAAACATTGTTATAAACCGAGCACTTGGCTTTGATACCAATTGAAAGTGCTAGTACTAACACCTAGAGGGGGGTGAATAGGTGTTTAAAAGAAACCTTGGCAAATAAGTGCGGAATAAATAAAGGAGTTTAGGGACTAGAAAAGGAACACAAAAATTATAGTGGTTCGGCTTAGATCAAGCCTACGTCCACTCTCCCACGCTAACAACTTCTGCTGGATTTCACTATGCAATCAACAAGAGATTACAACTTTGAGTGCAAACACTTAGTAGTAGATCACACTATCTCACTAAGTCACTCTTTTGGTATTTCTCTCAAGATCACAATCGTTTAAGCTCACAAGAGACAAGTGTATGATCGAAGGTCGCTTAGACTTTGGAATTATAAATTCTACACTCCGTCTCTTACTTGTTCATCGGTCCTTGATCTCCTTAAATACTCCTCCACTTCCAAACTAGCCGTTGGACAGCATCTTGAGGATCGTCTTCCAATATACCCATTGGACAGATCCGTATCTAGAAGATTTGGTAGCTGTTGAATGACAAAAGTAGAATCCCAAATTGATTCCGATCGCCCAACAAACAGAATCTTGGTTTCCATAAGTAAAGTTTCTTCGTATAGAAAGTCATTGTCTTCAAGATTTAATTGTCAATCAATTGGATTGAGTCAATTAAATCAATCTTGATGTGAAATCTAGACCAGATCACTAGCCGTTATATCTTCGAGGCTTGAGTTACGTTCTGTCGAATCTGGATGTAAAGTCTGAGAGCAATAGATTTTACAATCTGAGTCTGAGTGCGATAGACTTTGCAATATGAGTCTGAACATATTCTGCTTCTGAACAGATTTAGCTTTAAGGTCTGTACCCAGTTCAGCTTCAGCATAGAGTCTGTCTTCTGGTTCTTCATTCACGTTCAGTCTGGAATTTGTCAGAGTATACAGACTTCTGATGTAGAACAGACTTTGACACTAAAGTCTGGAAATCTTCAAAATATACTTTGGACAATATCCTTTACATATTCTATCATCTGCATAGTCTATTACTCAACCATCAAACACATTAGTAGCCTTTGATTTATTTTGTCATCTTCAAAACATCATAAGGGATTTCCCTAACAGAAATCTCTCACATAAATCTCTATTGGAGTTTTTGTGACCAACCATAGATTAGAAAATCCCAACTTGTTCATCTACCCTTACATATCGAGTATCTTTCAGCCAGCCTCTTGCCTTCATTAGATCACATAGGTTAAGAAAAACATGTCTCTCTAACCTGAATGCTTCATATATCCTATCTAAATGTCCGTAAACAATTTCTCTTACCCATTCGGCTCCCGATAATTTACTGTCCCTAATAGGCTCTTTCGTATGCAAAGACATGTCCAAAGTAACAAGACATAACCATGCTATTATTATGTCAATATCAACCTCATCCAAATACCATTCAACTGCTGCTACCTCTCCATTAGACACACTATTTGATTCATCTTCCATAGTACCTATGCCACCACACAAATACAAGAAAATCAATATAGATATATGGACAAAAAAAGAAAAAAAAAGAAAAGAAACCAATAACGTAAGTAATAGAGTGAAAGCAAACCAAATATAAAAATTCAACACAATCCATCATATCCAAACTACAACACAAATGCAAAAGTCTCAACATCAATATCTTGAACAACAAAATAACAACCAACAACATAAAAAACATAGTCTAATAGAACTCCATGCAATCCATGATACATTCCCTAACATCCACTAAAGCAATTGGAGAAGTCCATATCTCATTTCACTTGGGGTTTTGATAAAAGCCTCCCTCCACGTGGCATTAACGCAGGCTCGTTCCATAGCTTTGTTGTAAAGATCTGGCTCCAACGTAGGCATGGCAAGTAGGATATCAATCACAATAGATACGGAGAATGGGTCTATAGGTGGTGATGTGACTTGTGAGTTGACAGAACCACTCACATATTGACTAGCCCTACTTTTGATCATCTCTTGTAAGACTTTGCAGGTGCTAGCAACACCATTTGATTGACTCCTCCTTCTCCTCTTACTATTTGGAGTTTTATCTAACTTATGTTTGTCATGAACTGGAGTAGGAGTTTTGTCAAACATAAAAACTTCCTCATCGTTCCGGTGTTCATTAAAGTCCGCTAGTCCATCGTCTGCATCATCACCACCAATGCCAAGTTCATCCGACATCACAAAATCTACGGCATTTCCTACTGCATACTCCTCAGTAGCATATGTATCACCAAATACAGTACACAAGTCGGGATATTGAGGAAATCCATCCTTCTTGAATTTTGCCCACTCAATATTATCCTGCAATTTTTCACAATGACAACATATATCAGCAATACAATTAAACATCTTGCCATGTACATCTATAGTGATCTCAAAATGATCAAAGGTTAAATCATACCTTGACGTGAGATTCTCATATACTTGGATCATCAACAACAACTGTTTTGTTCAGATTATCCTAGCCAAATCCGGATTGTGAAAGCAGCTTCTTGAAACTAGCATACTGCTTCTTCAATTTGTTCACCTTGTTCTTCAACTGTACTGAAGTATATTGAAGTTCTGCTCGTTTATTGAATTATGTCCGTATGTTATTCCAGCCTGCTTTGTTGAATGTACAAGAGGTGCGATTTCCCTTTTTGACCTCTTCTACCAACAAACTGACGTACAAGTTGGTTAGAGGCTCAGTCCACTTTGCAGTGAATGCCTCTTTTTGGGATGCCATGTAACCTTCACTAGTTGAGCATCATATGAGTTCAAGACAATTAAAAAGAGAGTGCAACACGCTGCTTCCTTCTTTTCTCATTATAGCAGCTACATGCATCAAACCAGAATCAATGGTGATAGAACTAGTACGAGCACCTAGAGGGGGGTGAATAGGTGATCAACAAGATTTTTGCTAATCGTAACAAGATAGATTAAATTTTATCGATTGATATACTAAGAAATTGAAAGCAATAAAAGATGTATGAAGATGCGATGTAAAGTAAAAGGATTAGGGATAGAGAATCAAGACTCCAAGTTTATAGTGGTTCGGCTTAGACCAAGCCTACGTCCACTCTCCCGTACTAACAGCCCATCGGCTAGATTTCACTAAAAATCAAAAAGAGATTTTACAGTCTCACGTCCTTGATTCCACAGTGTAGAGACTCTACTACACTTCCTCAAGGTCTCACAGAAATTAAGTCTCTCTTTTGATTACAATAGCTCGACGAATAAGATTGCAAAAGAATAAGGAGATTCAAACTTTGAAATTTTTCTATCGGACACTCTTGAACAACTTGAATGTCTCCCTTATATACTTCTTTATGCCTTTAATACTGTTGGCACCTTCCAAAGAAGTTCTTCCAATCAACCCGTTGGACAGAATCAATTAGGGAGATCTCAAGCTATTCAAGGAAAATGACGATAGCCCATCAATCCTGCTCGCCCATACAATCAGGATCTTGGTTTCCATAAGTAGAACCTTCCAAGTATAATTCGCGGATCAAGAAGATCTAAATTACTCGAATATGAATAACAGATCTTGAAGTGCTAACTCCAGCCGAGAGATTTTCTTCAGTCGCTAGAATCGAATCTTTAAAGAAATACTCAACTAAGGATAAGTCTTCTTCGACGGTCTAGAAATTGTCAATGAGGGTAGACTTTGACTCTTGAGTATGGTGATCTGGCGGTCTTCAGACTTTGACGACAGAGTCTGCATATCTTCAGACCAGACCGATGGAAACGTTTTGTCAGCTTCAAAATACATAAGGAAGTTTTCTCCAACAAATGGATCCAATTCTACACTTTGGATAGCTACCCAATGCATAAAAGTTCCTAAAAAAGTCAGTATCTTTGTCCTTTTGTGTCATAATTTTCACTTTGAGTTACTTTTTGCCTTTCAATACGTAAATGCTGCTATACTTTAAGTCATTGTAACTTCTGTGTAGGTCGTACATTGCCATCCAAACATACTACGCTTGCCCTATACAAGCAGAGCATCGACACACACATACACAACCCCTGGATTGGCTAAAACATATCCTTTATCACAGCCTATCGCTAAAACAGAGCATCAACAAATTCAACTACTCACGCACACGCACAAGCGCACACATACACAACCCCTGGATTAGCTAAAATAGATCCTTTATCACAGCCTATCACTAAAACAGAGCATCGACAACTTCAACTACTCACGCACGCGCACACACATACACAACTATCTCATTTCATTTCATACTCCCACTGGTTTTGAGAGACAAAGAAGCGAAAAAAGTGCACTAAAATTTTGGTGCTGTTCATCATATCAGCTCTGGTTTGTTTTACTCAGCCTAGCTGATACATGTGAGAATCAAGGACGACACAAGCACGAGGGAAGCAACATGAGAGAGGCGAGCACAAACAGAGGCAACGCGACGGAGGCGACACGATTCAACTTCAGAAAAAGTGAGAATCACCACTAGAACATGTACAATCAGAAGGAATCAAAGCAACAAACCTGATTTAGGGCAAGACGACCACGAGGCGATGCGACCGGAGAAAGGTGACCAAAGGCGACGGGACTAGAGACAATGGGATCGGACAGAGGCGATCGGAGGCGACGGCACTACAGGCAGCGGATTCAACTTCAGAAAAAAGTGAGAATCACCACTAGAACAGCTCCAGCTTCACATAACCCGCGCCTTCAGCTGCAAAAATTTTCCCCACATTTTCTAAAGATCAGACATTTACTTGAAAACCAACAGCTTCAAGTAATGTGTAGAACCAACTTTTTGGACCCCAAATCTTAAGCACATTAGAGTAGCAGCTCCAGCAGGAGACTATTAATTAGTCGAAGACCTGGTCCAGATGTTGTAATACCCCTTGTTCTTAATCAGTGTTCGTATTTTGCTGGGCAAACTAATCTTTAAAAAACCAATATGGCGAACCTAGTTTCTATGTGGGTACATCTTTGCAAGGGCAAAGGTAAGAACTTTAAAGAAATCTGCATGAGGGTCTTGCTTATCAAGCACAAAACGATCTGCAATTTTAGGATGAATGCTTCCATTTGGATATCTGGTTCCATCTGTTACCTATCATTTGACAAAGCCAAATAGACTATGACGAACCATTTGTTTCGGCTTAAATCCGTCATCACAGTCTCAAGTGTTGCGAGTATTCTTCGCTTCTTGCATATCAAATTTAGTCAACCAAATTAGAACAAACGCATCAATGCTCAGAAAAGCGGCATGTTCTAAGAGATGCATTCTTCGAGCGGAGCAAGAAGACAAGAATCAGGAAGCGGCAGGGGAGGGAAACGGGGAGAGAGAGAGAGAGAGAGACAGAGACAGAGACAGAGACAGAGAGGGAGGCTCACATTGAGAAAAGCAGCGTCCAAGTAGGAGACGTTGATCTCGACGGAGACACCCGTGAAGCGGGAGATCCGATCGGAGTAGAGAGGTTGCGGCGAGACTTGGCGAGGAGCTTGTTGAGCTCGATGCGGGACTTCTGGGCGGGCGTGAGATTAGAGGAGGAGGAGGAGGAGGTTGTTCCGTCGCCGCCGTCTGGGGCGGCGGAGAGGGTCTTGGCGACGGGCTGGGAAGAGGAGGCGACAGCACTGCAGGCTACGGAACGGAGGCCACGAGACCGGTGACGACAGGATTGGCGACGACGGGACCGGCGGCGACCGGACCGGCAACGACGGGATCGGCGGCGATGGGAGGTGATGAGATCGGAGAGAGGCAAGCGGACGAAGGGAGAGGTGAGCGAGAAGGGCGTGAGTTGAGAAGGGAAAAGAGAAATTAGGGTTAAAAGAAGTTGTTCCTCATTTTTATTCCCGGGAAGAGAAGTAATTTTTTTTTGTTTCTCATTTCTATTCCAAAACCATTTATGGGCTAAGTTTTTATTCCGAGGAACAGAAAAACAACTTGGCGTTATCAAACAGGTTTTGTTGTTTTTTTGTTCCGGGGAACAAAAGAACAGAAATTTTGAGGAAGAGAAATGTTGTCATGCAGCCCCTAACCCAAATCAAAGAAAATATCCAAAAAATGTTAAGACTAGTAATAGAAGTCATCGCAAATAAAGAATCAGGTACAAGCCCATTTGTTAGACTCACATTCATTATAAAATTTGAAGCAACTATGGATTAATTGAAATATATTTAATTGCCTTCATAATAAACCACATCTTGATGGGAGATTTCTTTCGTCTAATATCATCAATTCTACAAATCTCCACCTCATGTATGAATATCTTATGTTAAGCAGAGCTCCTCCTTAATCCAAGAGTCTTTTCGCAACAACATTACTATAACTCAAACTTCAGATTCAACCTTAATCATCTTGACCTAGCCAAGTTCAGCAAGAAGCCAAGACACGCCATTTACTACCTCCACCAAGAAGTCACATCAAAGGTTCTTTCTTTGAGATGTCCACCAAACATTAATACGCTTTGAAAGTGGGTCATCAATTAATTATCAGTTCTAATACCATTTGTTGGGTTAATGTGATGGAAAATTGTTATCATCTAAAATTTAACTCTTTATTTAAGGTTTAATTACATAGCATATAGATGCTAGGAGAATTTACATTAATATTTATAGAATTCGTAGAAAAAAAATTAAAAAAATAGGGAAAAAAGAAAAAGGAAAAAAATTAACTAATTAATTTAAAAATAAAAGAAAAGAAAAGATGAGGCGGTGCCGGGGCAGCCCGGCCCCTTTTTCTTCACTTGGATAGTGAGTGTTGGGCTTAATTGGGCTTAATTTTTAATGAATCTTGTGTTTGAAGTGTTAATTCGGTGAATTCGGGCTTCATTTTTATTACAAGGATAGTGAGTGTTGGGCTTAATTGGGCTTGTTTGGATTTATTTTTGATTGAGTGGGCTTTGGGTTTGATCTCATAGTGGCCAGATTGGGTTTTATTTTATTGAGACCATTCCTTTCTTTAGGACTTTGATGTCCGTGGCCCAGTCGGCAGAGCAGCGGCATCCCTTGCTCGTCCATGGGCCTAGCCCAACTCCCATTTTCGGATTAAAAAACTAAAAAAAATATTTTTTATTAAAAAATTAAAAAATTTCAAACTTTTTTCTAAAAGTTACGGAAATCTTAAAAAATAGTTTTCGAGTAGTTTTTTTCTTAAAATGTGCGAAAATTCATGTGAAAAAAATTGTGCTCAAAATTAAACAAGCTGATATGTTGTTTGAGTATTCTTAGAGATAAATGTTTGGTCGTCGTTTACGCATTTCTATTTCAACTATTATGTGATTGCACACTTCTGATATGTTAATTGTGCTTTCCCTTTGGCTTAGTTAGAAATGATATTATTTCTTATTTCTTAGCATTAGATTCTAGTTTTTCTCACAATTTATTTGATGTTTTCTTGGTTGTTGGTTGAAATTTTAATAATTGCCTATCCTCATAATCACCTCACATATTAGTGAATGAGTTTAAAATCAATTCAGATTGCTTGATAAACATCTTGCCAAGATTAGGTGTTAAAAGAAAGTTAATTGAATAATTAGTGTAACTAAATCCCTAACACTAGACTCTTTAGTTACGTAGGAAATAAAGTACATTCACATGCCTCATTTGGTTTCTAACTGGCTTTAATAGATTAGTGGTAACTCTTTATTAAAAATGGTTAATATCCTTAAAAACCCGAAACTAGTGACATGTGACAAATTTACCACACACTAATTTTTCTATCACCAAAAATCCCAAACTGGTACTCCTTTGACCAATTTACCCTATGTTGGTTTTTGTTAAATTTTACTATCAAGATACGTGATAGTTGGCTGGTGTACTAGTTTGAAATTTTACTCTATGTTTGTTACAATTATATAATTTTTTGTGGTATTAATCCAATTTAATGGAGGGTATATTTGTCATAAATGTATCAATTTGGGGTTTTTGGTGATCGTATAAATTAGTTTGGGGGTAAATTTGTCACAAGTGTACAAATTTGGGGCTTTTTATGGTCAGTTGAGATAAATTTGTCATAGATGTACTAGTTTGAGATTTTTATGGTTAAAAAAAAATTGGTAAATTTATCACAGATGTACCAATTTGGGGTTTTTCAGGGTATTAACCCTATTAAAAAGACATTTATAGCGTCAACTTGAAGCTAAAATTGAATATATCAACATCGCGTGGAGTATAAACTCGGGAGAGCTCGAGCCTAATCGAGGGTCGTGGTCCTGCCTTTTAGACAATACCCCTAAACCTATAATTTTTTTTATCCTTATGATGGAAAAGGTTGGCTGCAACATTAGGATTTTGGGAAAATTCCAAATAAATGCTTAAAGTGTTCTTATTTTCTCAAATAATGGCTCAAAATGAACCTTGTACTAAATACAAACCTAAAGTCAACATGATTATTTCAAATAAGAGTCAAACCTCTTCAGTTTCTGGCCGGCTAAATATTTCGACCAATCAAAGGGTACTTTTTGTCCAAATACAATTTTAAATTTTAAATTATTTATATTTTTTTTCTAACCGGCCAGCGAGGCCACCCTTTCTAAATCTAGCGAGAGTTGGCCTCACTTAGGGCCAGCGAGGCTTTCCATTGCCAGCCACTGGCGAGGCGATCCACACCCAAATTTAGCAAGGGCCGACCTCACCGATGGCCTCGAAGGCGGCATCACCCAAGGCGAGGGTCGCCTCACCAGCCATTGGCGAGCACCAACCTCATCAATGGCTGCAAGGTCGTCTTTCCCTATTGCTAGCAAGGGTGGCCCTCATCAAATCGAGCGAGAGCAACCTCACCCAACCCTTTCCAGGCATCGCCAGTGGCCGATTGGCCACTCGCTAAGAAGAAAGAGAAAAAAGGAATTTTTTTTAAAAAGGGTAAATGACTAAAATGCCATTGATTAGTCGGAAAGTCAAGCTTTAATTTGAAATAAGATTCACTTTAGGTGTTTATTTGAGAAAATGATAACATTTCAGGCTCTTATTTAAAACAATATTCACTTTAGGTTTTTATTTGGAAAAAAAAAATGAAGACACTTCAGGCTTTATTTAGAATTTCCCTTATCATTTTAGACACTAAATTTTTTAAACAACATTGGACTAATTTTGATTCAAAGTCAAATTTCGTCCAAGCCCTAATTGAATAATACAAACGGATGATATTCGTCGAGACCCTTGCAACAATATCCCATTCATCCAAATTTGACATCCAAATATTGAGATATGCATATCTTAATTTGGGCTAGTTCAAAGTGACCCAAAAGGAGGATTAGTGATGGTCTCTAAGTTAAGATGATATGCCATGTTTTGCCAAATAAAAGATAGGATATAACAATTCTCCCATATGTATGATCTTATTAATCAAATCCTATCATAATCTTGATCCTCGTGACTGATCACTTACAGCCTAATAATTTAATTGTGGCGACAAAAAATTTATCTCTTCCCAATGGATTGGGGCACATATCATATTAGAAGCAAGCGAAGATCAATGGACCAATCGACCAGTCAATTTCATATGGCGCACCTGCTTCCCCAATTTCTTGTCCTCGTCTCCCGACAATTTCATAGGTCGGGATGGAGCCCGACAAATTCTACATAACAGAAAATATACGTTGGCACACATCTGTATGCATAGATATTGTATTGAATAGTAAATAAAGAACGTACTAGACCCCAACATTCTTATGCTGATTAAGGAGGATCCGCCGGTTATCAGCATCCCCCTGCCCCCTTTTAATGTCCGACGAATCCTAGAAGCACAACACAGGGCATTGAGATATGAAGGCATATATGTGCATCATCTTACAAATTAAGACATTATTCTCATGCCGGTGAACCAAGCTACAATGCTTCGAGCCAATCGTGAGGATTTGAACTGTACAGTGGACATACGCAGTGGACAATTTGAAAGTGTAGAGCTGCAGAATCATTGAGAGAACAATCTTCACCTCATGCGTCACGAAGTTCATTCCTGTGCAGATTCGGGGCCCAAAGCTGAAGGGAATGAACACTGGGTTGTTGTTGGTGGCTTTGGCAATGCCTTCCGCAAACTGGCCCAGTTTAGAGAGAAGCGCGTCTTCTCCCCAGATTTCAGGGTCAAGGTGAAGCTTGAGATTTCCTACCGAGATCTGGATAGTGGCGGGAAGAACAAGTTTTCCCAACCTGAATTGCTGCTCAACTTGCCTTGTCAACACAATGACAGGAGGGTAAAATCGCAGAGTTTCATTTATGATCATGCTGAGCTGCTCAAACAAAAAAATGAGAAATAATAACTCTTTTCATCACTCACTCTCACTATTAGCCAGCCGCCCACCCACCGTCCGCCATGTGCCATTGTCGCTGCTCACTAGCCTCCATCTACTCGCCATCCTCTCACCGTCAACCACCAATCGCCACCGATGGTCACCTCCCGCCGCTGTTCACTGTCCTCCACCACCATCCACTGTCCTCCATTGTCGTTTGTCATCCTCCGCTACTTGCTCCCACCAGCTGCCTCTTGCCATTGACCTGCCATCGTCCTCCGCCATCCACTACCAACCATCAACCACCGGGGATAGAAAACTTTTGTGTCATCATCAAATGAATTTCTGATCCAAGAATGGAAAATTTGTATCTTTATCAAACACGAATTCTTTGCTCAAAAACCTATTCAAGAAATAAAAGTAGAAAAATTTATTTCTTGCTAGAAATTGATTCCAGAAACAAAATGATTATCATTTGTATCTATAATATGACATGATAAGCTTCCATTGTGTGCATATTAATTCTTTTTCGTGTTATAATTGTGTCAACCTATTTGACATAATGAATGCAAAATAGATAGTGTTTCACTCTTCAACTTTTATACGCTAAACTCAATCATCTAGTCTATTTAATGAAAAGGATCGTGTCGACTTGCATAATTACGTAGGCCACCCTAACATATTTGAATTGAAAATTAGTTATATATGTCTTTTCTTTCCTAAAATAACCATATTATAAGTGAGATACTGATAGTTATCATCTATTAAATGTCGGTAAGCTCTTACGTGATGCAGTGGCTGCAACTCTACTACATAGACTAGTAGTAGCCCGAGATAAGTGATTGCAAAAGTCGAAATCAAGCAACAAATTATTCATTTCAAGGATGATTTTCATGAAAGTTTTATGATGGATTAGGAATTTTACTTTCATTCCATCAAACATAGAAAAACCTTTTCTTGAAAACATAGAATTATATATGTGACATCCCAAATTTTCAACCATGTTTTCTATTGAATAAATCGGACATTTCATTGACGCGCCTATAGGGCTGTTCTCAAAGCTATCACTCTCGAGATAACTAGGCTATCTGGGGAAACCATTAAGGAATTTTAATGCAATAGATTTGAGAATTTGACTAGGAATTGACTACTCCACCGTGTCCATCTTTAGAGGCCATTACGGCATAGTATAAAATCGATTTGAAATCAGAGATAGGTTGGTTCCACCGAGATGTGTGCCTAATCATTGGTGACACCACTAAATTAGAAAATTCTCATCAGCCGACACTAGACTGATTTTCTTATTGTTTTGGTACCCTATGTCCGTATTTGGATCCTCGAGATTTTCAAGACAACCGAGAGTTGCCAATGAGTCGAGTGGGTTCATTGTGACTCGAAGAAAATCGACCACGGGTCATTTGCTCTGAAAATTTTTGAAAATTACCCGGTAGTCTAGGTCACGCTAAAAACGCGCCAAGTGGAAGTTAACCGCGAATTCAAGTCCAATTTCAGAAATTGAAGTTTCTGTCATGTCACAATAAATTTTAGGAGTGTCGACTCAGTTTCAGAAGATTTTTCTGCAACCCGACACTTTTTGGGAAAAAGTCGTCGCCAGGTCGTTTTTATGCAGGAAAAGTCGATGATTATTTTTTATTGCAAAATTGAGAAGCATGATGGATACATGGGTGAGGAAAAATGCCAATGGAAGCATTGAGGTGTCAATTGATTTTTATTGTGACCAAATTGAGTTGAATTTAGGATCGGTAAGTGACCAATTGAAGGAGGAATCAAGGAAATTCGTGTGCCCCCTCATCCCTAGCCAAATGGACCATTTCTTGGGTTGTATGAGATGTTTTGGTGGCTCATTTACAGCCATCGCTTCATGGACAAGCAAAGGAGGGGACAAGTGGGTGGAATAAGTGGGCAAGTGGAGCCCTTGTCTCCCCTCAATCCTATCCCTTCTCTTCCTCCCTCTTTGACCGGCCGAAACCCGCATTTCCCTCCATCCTTGTGCTGCTCGACCAAGAGGAACCACCGGAGGAGAAGCCAGAGTTGCCAGTTGCGCTAGCCAGCCATTGTCGCACGTCCACGCCGTGGTCGCCGTTCGCACCCCTGACCGCTCGCGCCATTAGCCGCACGCCGTCCGCCCCTGCTCACCTCCTGCTCCGCTGTCCAACTCGCTGTTCCGCGGCTGTGAAGGGCTATAGAAGCCCGCCGGAGCTCGTTCAACCACCGTAGACCTCCGCCGGAGCCCTGCCTAGCCTCCACAGGCCTTGCCTCGCCATTTCAGCCACCGAAGCAGCTTCAACCAGCAAGAACAGAGAGTTGAGAAAGTGGGTATCACAACCACTTCTAGGCTCGTTTTGAGGTGCTTGTGGGCCTCGAACCCTAGGCTCGTTTTAGAGAAAAACGTCCCTCGCAACGTTTTCAACGTTTCAATCCGAGCGGATTGTTAAACGGGTGAGTTTAACTCACTAATCCCCGTTTAGTTTGCTAATAATAATTAAGGATTGATTAGTATTAATTAAGCATGATTATGGGGTTAGATTAGTTTAGATTAGTTTAGTGACTTAATAATGCATGTTAGATGGTTAGACATAGCCATTAGCAAGTAGAGAGCTTTTAATCTTTATTGAACTGGTCTCGGGATTTTTCCCGATCCGTTCCGACTTCCAATTAGGCATTATGGGCCTAAATTGGATTTTTAGTAATTATTTATTTATTTATTTTTCGAAATTAATTAATTATTTAATTATTTTCTGGAAATTCAACCAGGATGCCCGGTGACCGAAATTTCGTGCTGATCATCGTGGTGCAGTCCGTTTATTTATTTGAGCTTTGAATCGTGCCGAATTGATTTAATTGTGAAGTTTTAGAGTATATTCCTAAGTGATGTTGTTTTTAATTATTTGATTGAGAAATCGTCGGGTATTGGTTGTCAGTATCGAAAGTAAGTTGGTAATCACCTTAGAGAAGGCATGTGGGCTCAGTGAATTGGAATATCACCTGGAGAATGCACGTGGGTTCGGTAAATGAATCAGTCATCTTGGCAAAGAGGTCACCTTAGAGAATGCACGTGGGCTCGAAGACTCAGTATGTTCTCCTAGAGAATGCACGTGGGCTCGATGACTAGTTATGCCACCTAGAGATTGTACGTGGGCTCGGTGGTTGAGTATGGCATCGTAAAAAGGGCACGTGGGCTCGGTGATTTGATGCATCACTTTGGCAGATTAGGCGCCTAAGAGAATGCACGTGGGCCCGGGCAATGTAAAAAGGGTACGTGGGCTCGATGATTTGATGTATCACTTTGGCAGATTTGGTGCCTAAGAGAATGCACGTGGGCCCAAGGATTTAAGTGTGGCATCTTGGAAGAGACATGTGGGCTCGGTGACTTGATGCATTGCCTTGAGAATGCATGTGGGCTCGACGACTAGTTATACATCGTGGAGAATGTATGGTACTAATTGATTAACCTGGGAACGATCCGATTGACATGTAATCGACTAGTTCGATTGATCGACAGTTCGATATGTGTTGAGTAATTGGAGTAATTGGGTGCCTATTATGAATTGTGCTAATTTGCAGGTGGAATCTAAGGCCAAGGTAAGTCCTATGTCCTACGTGTGCATAGGCAGCCCATAGTGTATTGGTTTACTAATCGAGTCTTAAGGGGTAGAACTCGTTGAGACGTTGTCTCACTAGTTATTATGGGTGTGTTTGTTTGTATTCTTTTTTTCTGTTTATGAACAAAAATTCTATTTTTTTGTTCCCGGGAACAAAAAAAGAATAGAAACGCGTTTATTTGCGTTTTTGTTCCAAATTTGTTTTTTTGTTCCCGGGAACAAAATTGGAACAGAAATAAGAAACAAGAAAAAGTTGTTTCTTGTTTCTGGAACACTTTCAAGAAACAAATTTTCTCTCTCTTCTATTTTTCTTCTCTTTCTTTCTTCTTCTTCTTTTTTCTTTGGCCGGTCGCCGACCTCGGCCATGGCCGCCGACCAACCATCGAGGGCCGGCAACACCGTCGAGGGCCGGTGACCTCGCCGGAGTGTCGCTGGCCCCCGGCGAGGCCGAGCGTCGCCAACCCCTGGCGAGGCTCGGCCTCGCCTTGGCTAAGCGAGCTCGGCCTCACCGGAATTGGGCGAGCCCGAGCTCGCCCAGCCAAGGGAAGGCCAAGCCTCGCGTCGGTAGGCGACGCTCGGCCTTGCCGGTGGCTGGGCGAGCTCAACCTCGCCGGATCCGGGTGAGCCCAAGCTCGCCCAGCCAAGGCGAGGCCAAGCCTCGCGTCGGCCGGCTACGCTCGGCCTCGCCCAACCATGGCGAGGCTCGGCTTCGCCGGGGCCGGCAAGCCTCGTCGTGGCTGGGCGAGGCCGCCGGCCACAAGGAAGAAAAAAAGAAAAAAAGAAAAAGAAATAAGAAAAAGGAAAAATAAAATAAAAATATTAAAAATTAAAAGAAACAAAAAAAGAACCCAAGTTTACCAAACATGTTTCTGTTCTTTTTTTATTCCAAGAACAAGTTTACCAAATGCGTTCTTCGGTCAAAAATTGTTTCCCGGAACAGAAATTGTTTTTTCTATTTATGTTCCCTAAATCAATTTTTTAACGGAAACACAAACAAAAGCACCCTATATAATAGGAATGCGAGGGAGACACTGTTCACTTTCTCTCTATTTTGGGCGATTCTTTCACTGTTCCTGGCTTCTGTCGAGTGGTTGATTTTGGTTGATTTTCTTGATGATTGGGGCTGATTTTTGGTGAGAATGGTCGTCTGTGGACCGCCTTCAGACCCTTGTGGAGCTTGATTCATATTGTCTCAAGTTTGGGGAGCATGGAAGGCCGCGACTAGGGCTCTGCTTCTGGTTTGCTGTGCAGCTGTCACTACTGGTCGTTGGGTTTTGTGGGGCTTTAACTGGTTGGTTTGGTGGCCAACATTGTCTTTTCCTCCCCAAATCGTGACCGAACACCTGGTATGGCTTGATTCTTGACTTCTGAAATCTTGTCTACGGTTTCTGGTTCTTTTGTGCTTCGTTACTGCTGCTGTTGGGTATGGCTTCTTCCTTGAACCCTACAAATCGTATGGACCAGCCTTTTGAGAAGTCCCAAGCTGGGAATAGGCATAGCAGAAGCCGCCTTAGATTCGGCTCTCGTGGCCCTGCTGTGGCTCGGCCTGATGCCCAAAAACCGAATATGCAGAAAGCCCCCCCCAACCCGATCATGGGCTAGTGTTGCTAAACTTTCGGCAAAGGGCTACGAACTTAGCTATATCCCCCCAACTTCTGTTGGGAAAAATGTTGTTGTCCACCTTTCTGAGGATGTTGTGCATGCTGCTGATCCGAAATGGAACCACTATCTAGTGGGTTACTTTGTTGGCAAGAAAGTTCCTTTCAAAATGACTGAATCAGTACTTAAGGATACTTGGGGATCTCATTTAACGGAAGTCCTAGCTAACGATGAAGGATTCTATTTCTTCTTTATTCCGGATCATGATTATCGCAGGAAAATTCTTGATGAAGGCTCACTAACGGTGGATAGAGTACCACTTATCCTTAAACAATGGCACCCCACTATTGAGTTGAGGAAGGATCTGCAATCCTCTGTGCCCGTTTGGATTCGCATGAAGAACATCCCGTTCGCTTATTGGTCAGCTCCTGGTATTAGCCAAATAGCAAGTGCGGTGGGTAGACCGTTGTATGTAGACCCTTTTACTGAAAAAATGAGACAACTATCCTATGCAAGGGTATGTGTTGAAGTGTCTGCTAAGCTGGAAAGATGTGAAACAGTGGAAGTCTTCTTGAATGGTGAATCCTTCATTGTCCCCATCTTCTACGAGTGGAGACCGATCTCCTGTCCCAAGTGCCATGTGTTTGGCCATAACTATGAAAGAGTAGAAGTCCCGGTTCCCCCTGCTGTGGATTCTCGGGCGCCTGTTGTTGCTGAAGTCTCGGTCCCTCCTGCTGTGGAGTCTCGTACTCCTACTGTTGCTGAGCCTTCTTCGAATACTCAGGTTCATGTGGCCCAAAGTGACCAGTGTGAAGGATGGAAGCAAGTGACCCACAAGAGAAAGAAACAACAACCCAGTACATTAGCGATGGGTAAGTCTTCTACGCCTCTTGTTTCTGCATTGAAGTCCAAAGACAATGCGGAATCCTTGTTTCCACCTTTGAGCAAATTTGTCCAAAAAGACCAAGAGATCCTTAAGCCTAGTGCTGCAGGACCTTCTTCTTCGATTGTCCTAGTGGAGCCGATTTTAAAAAATGCCTCTGTGATGTCTGGCTTGTTGGATGAAGATTCTGAGGATGTGGCTAGTGCAATGAGTAGTAGCTCTGAGGAGCTTGAGCCAAACGACTCTCGAGAGCTTGCTACTAATGATGATCGTATTGCTGAAATTGAGACAACTCCTATCAAAGAGGATATCCCTCAGGTTCCAGCTTCATCAATCGAGGTGACTGCTCTTCCAAAACAGGGGACTAGTCGAAGGAGGCCTCCTAAACGCCAGTAGCTCCTCTCCCTCTCTTTATATATAGCTATGATTATAGGAGTTTGGAATACAAGGGGTCTATGTGGTCACTTGAGACAAGCGGAGATTAGGAATTTCGTTAGGTCCAATAACTTATGCTGTATTGGGATAGTTGAAACTAAAATTTCCCAGGGCGCTTTCGGTCCAGTCTCTGCTGTGTTGTTGCCCGGTTGGAATTGGGAAAGCAATTATAATTATTCCTCTAATGGAAGAATTTGGGTGGGGTGGAATCCTCTGGAAGTTTCGTTTATCGTTAACTCTTCTTCGGATCAAGCTATTCATGGAAAGCTTTCTAATGTTAGTTCTGGTAAATGGTTCTTTCTCACGGTGGTTTATGCTGAGCATAGATTTGTCTCTAGACGGCCATTATGGACCGATCTTATTCAGACCAATTCTCTTCATTCGGTTTCTCCTTGGATTATAGCAGGAGACTTTAATGCGATCCGTGACCCTTCGAATAGGTTGGGCGGTTCTAATGGCTGGATCCCAGCTTTAGATGAGTTCCGTGAGTGTCTCTTTCAAGCTGGTTTAGATGATCTCAGATATACGGGTAACAGATTTACTTGGTCTACGTCGATGGGTCCTAACCGTAAGCAAAGGAAAATTGACCGTGTTTTGGTTAATTCATGCTGGTCAGCTGAATTCTCCTTCTCTGAAGCTTCGTTTTTGGCCCCTGGCATTTCGGACCATTCTCCGATGGTCATTAAGATCCTTCCTGCCCCTAAGTCTTGCAAGCCATTCAAGTTCTTCAACTTTTGGTTTACCCACCCGGATTTCTCTAATATGGTTTCTCAAGTTTGGAACTCCTCGCTTAGGGGTACTCCGATGTTTATGCTTTGCTCCAGGCTTCGTCTCCTTAAATGTAGATTGAAGCAGCTCAATAAGGAGTCTTTTTCGGATCTCTCCTATAGAACGGCTGAAGCTAGACGGGTGTTATATGTTACTCAGGAAGCTCTACAGGTTGACCCTTATAATATTCAGCTTGCTGAATTGGAGAAACTTCAGCTCCAGTCTTTTTTAGATTTACGCCTTCAAGAAGAATCTTTTTATAGAGAGAAATCGAGTTCGTTGGCTGAAAGAAGGAGATCTCAATACAAAGTTTTTCCATCAATCGGTAAACAAAAGGCACCTTCATAACAGAATTATTTCGCTGTCCAATGGGAACTACACCACTTCAAATCCTTCTGAAGTTCAGAATCTTTTTGTTGATCATTTTCGTGAGCTCTTGGCGTATTCTCCTCCAGTTGCTCGGCCTTCTTTGGAAGAGATGCGTGCGGTTCTAAGTCACACCCTCAATGAGGATCAAGTGCGTTTCATCTCTAGCCCTATTTCTGATGCTGAGATTAGAGATACGCTCTTCTCTCTTGCAGTGGGTAAAGCCCCTGGCCCCGATGGATATAATGTAGAGTTCTTTAAGCATTCTTGGGAAATAGTTAGACCCTCGGTTATTTTGGCAGTTAAAGATTTCTTTACAACAGCCAAGTTGTTGCGGGAGATAAATACGACCATCTTGGCCTTGGTTCCCAAAGTCCCTAATGCTTCTAATGTTAACGATTTTCGGCCAATTGCTTGCTGTAACACCATCTACAAGTGTATCACCAAGCTTATTGCCAACCGGCTCTCTCATGTGCTTCCCTCTATTATTAGCTTACCCCAAAATGCTTTTGTTAAAGGTAGGCATATAAGCGACAATATTTTGCTTGCTCAAGAGCTCTTTTGTGGTTTCCACCTTGATCCTTATCGGCCTAAATGCGTGATAAAGGTTGACTTTAAGAAGGCTTATGATACGGTGGATTGGAATTTCATTGATCTTTGTTTGCAAGCTTTTGGTTTCCCCTCGGAGTTTATTGCCCGGATTATGGTCTGCATCCGTACCCCTAAATACTCGGTTTCTATAAATGGGGAGCTCCATGGGTTTTTCTCGAGTGGTAGGGGTATTCGACAAGGTGACCCGATGTCTCCCTACATCTTTACCCTTGTGATGGAAATATTCACTGGCCTCCTGGATATCCAAACTAGGCGTCCTGATTTTCAGTTCTTCTGGCGTTGCAAGCCCTCTAGACTCTCTCATATTTTCTTTGCTGATGATGTATTACTTTTTGCTGAAGCTAGCTTGCCGTCCATTGAACTGCTTAAGGATGGGATTGACAAATTTTCTAATTGGAGTGGGCTTGTTCCGAACCTTAGAAAGAGTGAAGTTTTTCTCTCTGGGGGCTCCTCTAATCTTCGGCAGGATATTTTAAATAAACTGGGCTTCCAGATGGGCACCCTTCCTTTTCGTTACCTTGGAGTTCCAGTTATCTCTGCAAGATTGAGTAAGGCAAATTGTGTGTCTTTGGTAAATTCAATCACGGCGCGTCTCCAATCTTGGACTCATAGATTCCTCTCTTTTGCGGGACGCCTTCAACTTATAAGGTCGGTACTCCACTCTATCCAAGCCTTTTGGGCCAACGTTTTCTTTCTACCTTGTTCGGTCATTAACCGAATCGAACAAATGTTTCGGCAATTTTTGTGGAAAGGCCCGGCGATGGGCCCTGGAGGTGCTAAGGTCTCTTGGTGTGATGTTTGTTTTCCAAAAAAAGAAGGAGGCTTGGGTATTAGAACTCTTCGGGAGAATAATATCGCTTCTATGCTTAAGCACATTTGGATTCTCATCTCTGATAAGGAATCCCTTTGGTGCAAATGGATCCATTCTACTTTTTTAAAGCGGGGAAAACTTTTGGGTTGTCCGTGTCCTACTCATTGCTCTTGGGCGTGGAGAAAGATATTAAACCTGCGAGAACATTTCCAGCAATACTTCAAGTGGAATATTGGGAATGGACGATCGGTTTCGTTTTGGTTCGACCCATGGCACCCAAATGGCCCTTTATACAGGATCTTCTCCAACCAAGATATATACCACTCCGGTATCTCCCGACTAGCGACGGTTGCTGAAGGCTTTACCATGCCCATGGGCTGGTACGTGATCAACATCTTGGCCAATTGGTGGAATCCCCTCCGGTGTTTAACCAAGAAGATGATCGCTTTCATTGGCTGCCCCACCCCTCTGGTCGTTTTTCCTCCGCCTCTGCTTGGGAGTTGATTCGGCCAAAGGGCAATGCTGTCACTTGGGCCTCCTTTATTTGGAGCACTTCCTTGCCCCCAAGATATCAAGCTCATCTTTGGCTTATTACTCGCAACCGACTGCCAACTCGAGTGTTGCTTATCTCTCATGGTAGAATTTTGCCTACCAATTGCCCCCTTTGCTCGTGTAGACCGGATTCTGTGGATCACTTGTTCTTTGCTTGTCACATTTCGAGTACCCTTACTCCTTTTTGGGCAGCAAAATTTAACCTGGTTTGGCAAAACAAGTAGTGGATGGAGAATCTTGTATGGGCATCCAAGCGGTTTGTGGGTAAAAGCTTTTATCAAACTATGGCTCACTTTAGTTTTGGTGCGATGTGCTACATCATATGGAAAGAGCGTAACAATGTGCTTTTTCACAATCAAGCGTAACAATGTGCTTTTTCGCAATCAAACCCTTTTTCTTCCGACGATGAAGATGCACCTCCATAAGACGATTAAAGATAAAGCTATGACGTTTAAGCATGTTGCTGACATTCCAAAGAATAGAAGACTTCAACAGAACTGGGATCTTCATCCTTCTATCTATGATTGATGGAAGTTCTTTAGTTTGTTTTTAGTCTTCCTTTCTTTCTTTTCGTTGTTTGTTCTGTTTGTTGGGAACCACAGTACCCCTACACTCGCTTAGACTCCTGTCTTCTTGAGTGTCTGTTTTTTATTGGTGCCGGGCCTCCCCCCCTTGTATTCTTCTTCGCAAAATCTATACCATACTTACCTTTACCAAAAAAAAAAAAAGCACCCTATATAACCATTTCAGGCTCCTAGATGGCAGCACCTCCACCTCCTCATCCTTCTATGCATTTTGGTATTCCTGAAAAGATCACATAGGAGGGATACCACTTCCCGATACACCACCACCTAGAAGGGCTAGAGTATGTGTTGGTAGAGTCCAAAGTCTGGGTTGATGTGAGTAGAGACGACCTAGTACCCCATGAGTATCGATCATGGTATCGTCACTACCGTGATGAGCGAAGAGAAGGTCCCATCTCGGAAGGTGATGTGCCTCTGTACGTTCTGGAGGCAGCGTTTGGACTAGGGACAACAAACTCTAAGGGTGAGTCGGTAGTGGATGCCAGGGATCCCAAACTCGAGAGCGATCTTAAGTCACCAGTATACTCAACCGAGGGTGCTAACTGGAGTGAAGGGGAAGGGAGATAGTCGAGCGAAAGGAGGGACCATAGGAGGATCAGGCGTGGGAAGAAGCAGAAGAGGAACCTGCATAAGAGGGACCTGAAGAAGGAGAGTCTGAGGAGGAGGCCCCTAAAGAAGAGGAATCGGATGAAGACTCTGAAGAAGAGGAGGACGATCCAGAGGAGGATCCTGAGTATGACCCGGATGAGGACTGAGATCCCATCCCGTTTGCAAACCCTAAGTCGTGAACTAATGAGATAGATCAGACTTCTGTGAATAGTATTGTAAAATATACTATAAGGTTTGCTTTGTATAAAAGTATGGTTGTGGTTTTTTAGTTGTGAAAAATATGGCCCTACTTTTATATCTCATTGTTTTATTATCTAGGGATTTATTCATATGCTTCCGCATGCATATTAAAATGAATGGGTCGGCGATGCGTCCTAGGACGTCGCTAATTTATCGACCAGGTGAGGGATGGGCACATGTTGGAGGTTCGGGGCGTGACATCCCGTTTTGGTGGTATCAGAGCGAAGTTCAAGTTTGGAGTGATAAGGAGCGATGGTTCATGGGATAATAGTATGATGGCCTTTAAATTCATTCTGGTGCATGTCTCTGATAGCTAATTGGTAGAATTGTTTGTCGTGTGTGAATCGCTCATCTTCTAATCTAGTGTGGATTGGGAAGGCACGTGTCAGTAAAAGACTGAACCATGAGCGAGCAGGAGCAAAGAACTCCTAGTAAGAGGACAGTATCCTCTGTGACTTGGGGTAAATGCTTAGAAAGGTCAGTACCCGAGGTGGTTATAGGAGAGCGTCAGCTTAGGCCAGCTCGAGTGTTAGAGTACCGCTATAGGTCGGTACTAGCGGTACTAGTGTAGTAGCACCGAGCAATCCTAGGTTCGACAGGATCGTTCAAGCGCTAGTGTTCCTTGGGAACTGGATGAGCTTGCAAGCTCAAGATCAAGTTGTTGTTGTTGCCACATTTGCTGAGGTCCAATCTGGAATGGTGATCAGAGAATAGATTTCAGTATCTGAGTCGAGATTCAGCTCAGGCAGAAATAAAAGTCGGTCAAGGAAAAGACCGATGTCGAGAGGAAAGTATTCTATTCCACCCAATAGGAAGGGTAAAATAGTCAGGTCAGCACCGAGACAAAATAGAACATGTTATTTCCATGGAGGATAATATGGATCGGTCTCGTGTCTCCTAAGAACAAGAAATTGTGACAGGTGTTGCCAGTGCGGACATTGGTTTATGGATTGTCCGCATAGGCAGATGGAACCTCGGTAACGGTTACTGCTGTCACCGTCGATAGGACAAATCAGAAGGAGTGAGCCATAGAACGCATCGTGTAGTGTTTGGAACAAGCCTCCGATACTAGAAAGAGTGTATGCTGTCACCTGACAGGAGATAAATGACTCACTAGATGGGTGTCAGAATTGTGAAAGGAAACATGGATAATCAAGTGTCCGAGTATGGCTAGAACGTGCTGCGATTGAGACTAGCATGGCCATCAGGTAAAGGGCTGTCGGTGAGAATCTAAGGGAGCACAGATGCCGCTACCGCAGGTAGAACGTCACTAGGATGGCGAAAGGAACAGGAATGGAACCGACCTTATACCAATATGAGGGAGAATGTCCTTAAGGAGATTTTATCATAGTAGCGCAGCAGAGCTTTGATTAAGCTCGGGGAACTCCAGTTGGTTGGAATAAAGTGTGAGAAAGGAGAATTACTAGCTATAGCTGTGCTTGACTAGTTGCTGAGGTGTAACTTTGTTGCCACATGAATAGAGTGAGCTCATAGAGGATTTGTGGTATCAAATTATGGTCACGGAGTAATCCAGCTTAGTCCATTAGCACATGAAAGTGTCTAATTTATTGAAAGTCGAAAAGAATCTTCGATTTCATTAATCTCGTTGGTTGAAAGCAACCCGCTAGTTAGACGAAGATTGCCAAGATCACTTGGCGATTGTCATTGATAAGACAGGTGAGAGAACTGGAGATAGAGGACATCTCAATAGTCTAAGAATTCTTAAATGGGTTGTCACAAGAATTGTCAGGCTGTCGTTAGTAAAAGAGACAGAATTTGTGATTGAGCTAGCACCAAGGCAGAGCCACTCTCGAAGGCTTCTTACCAGTTGTCGTTGTCTGTGTGATAGAACCAAAGGTGCAAAGGTGAGGATTGATGAATGAGGAATTCATGCATATCAATACATTACCTTAGGGAACATCATCTTTGTGGAGAGAGAAAGAAAGATGGTTCGTTGCAACCATGCATCAACCATCGTCAACTCAATTAGGTGAAGATCAAGGACAAGTGTTCATTGTCGAAGATCAACGAATTGTGGGACTAGTTGCAAAGAGAGTGTTAATGTTTTCAAAGATCGACTTGAGATTATGATGTCATCAATTGAGAACCAAAAATGAGGTTATACTGAAGATAGCTGTTCGTACTTGATATGGTCTTTACGAGAGTATTGTAAGATCATTTGGCCTGGTGAACACTCCAGCTGCTGTCATGGATTTGACAACCCGAGTGTTCAAGGAATATCGAGTTTAGTTTGTGATCGTATCTTTCAACAATATTCTGATGTATTCGAGAAATGCTAAGGAGCTCGAGAGACACCTGAGAATGGTGAAAGAATTTATGTGGACCCGATCAAGACCGAAACAGTTATCAGTGAACTGAGACCAACAACAGTATCAGAGATCAGAAGCCAGTTTGGACAAGTTACTATAAAAGGTTCGCAGTAGGATTTTCAGCATTGGCGTCGCCATTGACTCCACTCCTAAAGAAAGGAGAAAAGCTCATATCGACAGACAAGTGCGATGATAGTTTCCAAGAGCTTAAGTAGGAGCTGATTACTGCACTTGTGCTAAACTTTCCATATGGTCCTGATAAGGCGAGGTCTATAGTGATGCGTCGTTAAGAGGATGGGGTTGCGTGTTGATGTAACATGATAGAGTGTTACACATGCGTCCCATCAATTAAGACCTCATGAGTTGAGTTACCTAGCGCACGCCTTGGAATTCGCAGTATTAATTTTCATTTTAAAGATTTAGAGACATCATTGGTATGAAGAAAGGTTTCAAATCTTCGTCGGTAATTAAGGTCTCAAGTGTTTATTCTCTTAGAAGAAGTGAATATGAGACAGTGTCATGAATCAGAACCTTGGAAAGACTAGGAGGATGATATCTGGTTTTACCCTGGGAGAACGAAAGAAGTCATTGATGCGTTGAGTCGAGAGTTTTTAATTACACGCATGTTGGTTAAGGTATGGACCTTACTTGAGAAAGTTCAAAAATTCGGTTTTCAAATTCGAGGTAGGCCACCTTTCGAATCTTATGGCCACCCTCAGAATTGAACCGAAGGTTTAGTTCAGGATTAAGACATTTCAGTTGACGGACCCAGATGTTCAGAAGATCCTGCAAAATAATACTTATAAGAAAGAGACTAACTTTCAGATTTTTGAGGATGGAACACTCAAGTTCCGAGACCTTGTTAGAAATTCACGATAGTAATTATAGTTTTCGACCAGATAGTACAAGGTAGGTCAAAATTGGCATCAGCTCGATTGGTGAACAGGTAGAAAGGTAGACACCGCCGGATAAGTTGTAAGTGTCGGATGTGCTAAATAAGTGAAAGTTCAGTAGTACAAACCGGGAAAACTCTCACAATCACTCGAGAGTCCTGAGTGAGAGTAAAGTGTATCATGATGGAACATTATGACAGGCTTACCCAAGGAGTCAAGAGAGTAATGATTCCATTTGGGGGTTGTGGTCGACAGATTGATGAAGTCGGCTCACTTCTTGGTAATACGAAAAGATCTCGACTTGAATAGGTACGCAGAAGTGTATGTGTGTCAGAAAGTTGCCTATATGGAATGCCAGTGACAAATTTATTCCAAATCTGGATCAGAGGTTCCCAGTTTTGGTAGAGCTTTCATGGTTCCTATTAAAGCTTGCATAACAGAGGGTGCAGAATTTCAGTGGTGAGAAGAAAGTGAAGTGAGGAAAGATCATAGATTTGGAGTCAGTTCAGTAATTAGTATTTGCAGCTGTCGTGATCAATGTCAGAGTAAAGACCGTGCAGAACCGCCAGAATAGTTGAATCGTTGAACATTGAAGGCCCTTAAAGTTCCAGATTGGTGATTGCATATTTTTGAAGATGTCACCAATGGGGATGCCTTGCGTTTCAGCAGGGAGGGAAAGCCAAGACCGAGGTATGTAGGATCGTTTGGGATTCTAGAGAAAGAATCAGGATCCTAACGTATTGTCTTGCATTGTTGCCAAAGTAGGCGCAAGTGCACGACGTCTTTCACGTGTCGATGTTAAGGACATATGAGCCTAGCTCGACCCACGTGCTAAATTTGAAGAATTAGACGTGGACGACAGAGTGTCGTATGTAGGAAGCCAGGCTCAGATTGTGGATAAAAAAAATCAGACTCTATGAATCAAGAAGGTCCCCTTGATCAAAATGATCTAACAACACCACGGGACTAAAGAGACAAGCAGGAAAAGTGAGACTCGTTGAGACGACAACACCCCCACATTTTTGTTTAAGGATTGGTAAAGGTTTAATTTTTCGAGGAAGAAATTTTTATAAGAGGGGAAGAGTTGTGACATCCCAGATTTTCAACCCTGTTTTCTACTTAATAAATAGGGCATTTCATTGACGCGCCTATATGGTTGTTCTCAAAGCTGATCACTCTCGAGATAACTAGGCTATCTGGGTAAACCATTAAGGAATTTTAATGCAATAGACTTAAGAATTCGACTAGGAATCGACTACTCCACCGTGTCCATCTTTAGAGACCATTACGACACAATATAAAATCGATTTGAAATCATAGATAGGTTGGCTCGACCGAGATGTGTGGCTAATCATGGGTGACACCACTAAATTAGAAAATTCTCGTCAGCCGACACTAGACTGATTTTCTTATTGTTTTGGTACCCTATGTCCGTATTTGGATCCTCGAGATTTTTACGATAACCGAGAATTTCCAATGAGTCGAGTGGGTTCATTATGGCTCGAAGAAAATTGACCACGTGTCATTTGCTTTGAAATTTTTTGAAAATTACCTGGTAGTCTAGGTCACGCTAAAAACGCGCCAAGTGGAAGTTAACCGCGAATTCAAGTCCGATTTCAGAAATTGAAGTTTCTATCATGTCATAATAAATTCTAGGAGTGTCGACTCAGTTTCTAAAGATTTTTCTGCAACCCGACATTTTTTGGGAAAAAGTTGTCGCCAGGTCGTTTTTATGCAGAAAAAGTCAATGATTATTTTTTATTGCAAAATTGAGAAGCATGATGGATACATGGGTGAGGAAAAATTCCAATGGAAGCATTGAGGTGTCAATTGTTTTTCTTGTGACCAAATTGAGTTGAATTTAGGACCGGTAAGTGACCAACTGAAGGAGGAATCAAGGAAATTCGTGTGCCCCCTCATCCCTAGCCAAATGGACCATTTCTTGGGTTGTATGGGATGTTTTGGTGGCTCATTTACAGCCATGGATTCTTGGCTTCATGGACAAGCAAAGGAGGGGACAAGTGGGTGGAATAAGTGGGCAAGTGGAGCCCTTGTCTCCCCTCAATCCTATCCCTTCTCTTCCTCCCTCTTTGACCGGCGGAAACCCCCATTTCCCTCCATCCTTGTGCTGCTCGACCAAGAGGAACCACCCGAGGAGAAGCCAGAGCCGCCAGTCGCACTAGCCAGCCACCATCGCACGTCCACGCCACCGTCGCCGTTCGCACCCCCGACCGCGCGCGCCACCAGCCGCACGCCGTCCGCCCCTGCTCGCCTCCTACTCCGCCGTCCAGCTCGTTGTTCCACGGTTGTGAGGGACTGTGGAAGCCTGCCAGAGCCCGTTCAACCACCGTAAAGCGCCGCCGGAGCCCCGCCTAGCCTCCGCCGGCCTTGCCTCACCATTTCAGCCACTGGAGCAGCTTCAACCAGCAAGAATAGAGAGTTGAGAAAGTGGGTATCACAGCCACTTCTAGGCCCGTTTTGAGGTGCTTGTGGGCCTCGGACCCTAGGCCCGTTTTGGAGAAAAACGTCCCTCGCGACGTTTCCGACGTTTCAATTTGAGCGGATTGTTAAACGGGTGAGTTTAACTCACTAATCCCTGCTTAGTTTGCTAATGATGATTAAGGATTTATTAGTGTTAATTAGGTATGATTATGGGGTTAGATTAGTTTAGATTAGTTAAATTGGTGACTTAATAATGCATGGTAGATGGTTAGACATAGCCATTAGCAAGTAGAGAGCTTCTAATATTTATTGAACTGGTCTCGAGATTTTCCCCTGTCCGTTCCGGCTTCCAATTAGACATTACGGGTCTAAATTGGATTTTTAGTATTTATTTATTTAATTTTCGAAATTCATTAATTAATTAATTATTTTTCGTAAATTCAACCGGGATGGTCGGTGACCGGAATTTCGTGCTGATCATCGTGGTGCAGTCGGTTTATTTATTTGAGCTTTGAATCGTGCCGAATTGATTTAATTGTGAAGTTTTAGAGTATATTCCTAAGTGATGTGGTTTTTAATTATTTGATTAAGAAATCGTCGAGTATTGGTTGTCAGTATCGAAAGTAAGTTGGTAATCACCTTAGAAAAGGCATGTGGGCTTGGTGAATTGGAATATCACCTAGAGAATGCACGTGGGTTCGGTAATTGAATCAGTCATCTTGGCGAAGAGGTCGCGTTAGAAAATGCACGTGGGCTCGGAGACTCAGTATGTTTTCCTGGACAATGCACGTGGGCTCGATGACTAGTTATGCCACCTAGAGATTGTACATGGGCTCGGTGGTTGAGTATGGCATTGTAAAAAGGGCACGTGGGCTCGGTGATTTGATGCATCACTTTGGCAGATTAGGCGCCTTAGAGAATGCACGTGGGCCTGGGCATCGTTAAAAGGGCACGTGGGCTCGATGATTTGATGCATCACTTTGGCAGATTTGGTGCCTAAGAGAATACACGTGGGCCCAAGGATTTAAGTGTGGCATCTTAGAAGAGACACGTGAGCTCGGTGACTTGATGCATTGCCTTGAGAATGCACGTGGGCTCGACGACTAGTTATACATCGTGGACAATGTATGGTACTAATTGATTGACCTGGGAACGGTCCAATTGACATGTAATCGACTAGTTCGATTGATTGACAGTTCGATCTGTGTTGAGTAATTAGGTGCCTATTATGAATTGTGCTAATGTGCAGGTGGAATATGAGGCCAAGGTAAGTCATCTGTCTTGCGTGTGCATAGGCAGCTCGTAGTGTATTGGTTTACTAATCGGGTCTTAAGGGGTAGAACTCACTGAGACGTTATCTCACTGGTTATTATATAACCATTTCAGGCCCCTAGATGGCAGCACCTCCACCTCCTCGTCCTTCTATGCATTTTGGTATTCCTGAAGAGATCACAGAGTAGGGATACCACTTCCCGATACACCACCACCCAAAAGGGCTAGAGTATGTGTTGGTAAAGTCCAAAGTCTGGGTTGATGTGAGTAGAGACGACCTGGTACCCCACGAGTATCGATCATAGTATTGTCACTACCATGATGGGCGAAGAGAAGTCCCATCCCAAAAGGTGATGTGCCTCTGTACGTTCTGGAGGTAGCATTCGGACTAGGGACGGCAGACCCTAAGGGTGGCTCGATAGTGGATGCCAAGGATCCCAAACTCGAGAGCGATCCTAAGTCACCAGTTTACTCAACCGAGGGTGCTAACTAGAGCGAAGGGGAAGGGCAGATAGTTGAGCAAGAGGAGGGACCGGAGGAGGATCAGGAGTGGGAAGAAGCAGAAGAGGAACCTGCAAAAGAGGGACCTGAAGAAGGAGAGTCTGAGGACGAGACCTTTGAAAAAGAGGAATCAAATGAAGACTCCGAAGAAGAGGAGGACGATCCAGAGGAGGATCCTGAGTATGACTCGAATGAGGACTGAGATCCCATCCCGTTGGCAAACCCTAAGTTGTGAACTGATGAGATAAATCAGACTTCTGTGAATAGTATTGTAAAATATACTATTAGGTTTGCTTTGTATAAATGGTGATTGTGGTTTTTCGGTTGTGAAAAATATGGCCCTACTTTTCTATCTCATTGTTTTATTGTCTGGGTATTTATTCATATGCTTCCGCATGCGTATTAAAATAAATGGGTCGGCGATGCGTCCTGAGACATCGCTAATTTATCGACCAAGTGAGGGATGGGCACGTGTTCGAGGATCGGGGCGTGACAATATATATGTAAGCGATAAATTGCTTCTAATGACAGATCCCACTTGATATAGGGGAAATTAATAATCATTGTATCAGAGATGCTGAATCAAAATGATCATTTATTTTGACGATTGCTTTCTAGATGAGCTATTGCTTTGCTTTGTCGTAGTTGATCTTGATTCGACTTCATTTTAGAAACCCACTTACTTCCAAAGTATTGCATGATTCCATTCTACAAGAACTCGCCTATAGTAAAGATCAAGGAATGCGCTCATACTCTGGATCTCATCAAGACATTTTCCATTGCTGCTATTGTGTAGCCACAAGTAGTGGGGAGTACAACCCAGAGGCATCGCCCCCTCTTGTAGTTTGCTCCTTAGCATAGAACTGTGTGATTCTTGTCGAAGCATATAGTGGGACGGTGGGTGCATGATGAACGATCATTTAAGGTTAATGCAAACACGTTAATTTATGTATAGCATTTATTTTGGAGATCCGTTGGAGGAGAAGATTAAATGAAATCAAAGTACCTATACAAAATTTATTGGGACTCGCAAGTCCAATAACTTCATATAAGATCGCCAATAGAGGTGAGCCAAGTTTGAGCCCATTAACTTATCTAATTAGACTCTTATTTATTCAAAAACTTAAACTAATGAGTTAAGTGTCAATCATGATATATTATTTACTCCTCAATGCAACACATCACCTATGTAGGACTATTTGTGCCTAACATCTTTACACGTGAACCACAAACAAATCCCCACCTCACGTGTGAGCCTCCTATGTTAGGTTCACTCCTTTTAACCCAAGCATCCTTCCGAACCAACATTTTCCTAACTTGGACTTTGGATTCTACCTTAATCATTTTGACCTAGCCAAGTTCAGCGCGAAATCAGAGCACACCATCCACCACCTCAATTAGGAAGTCATGTGTAAAATTCCTTCATTGAGATATCTACAAATCTATTATCTACTCAAATGTCACTTGTTGGGTCAAAGCAGCAAATATCCAACAACTTCATCCGAGAAGAATTTAGACACCTAAATTTTTATTGAGGTCTGACCAACTTTGACCAGAAGTCAACTTCTTCGAAAGCCTAATAATGGTGCATATGATGATACTCACTAAGAGTTTTACAACGATGTCCAATTCACCTCGAGTTGACACTTGGATAATGAGATACGTGTTTTCTTATTCGGACCAATTTAGGGTGACCCCTGTTAAGAAAACTCATACCAAGTTTTAAAGTTGACAAAACTTTCTAGTTCTTACTCTTATTTTGAAGAACACGATGCTTATGAGGTGATATCAAACACTTTTGCCAAAGCTTATTCATTCCCATAAGTACTTCCCACCCTGACAAAATCTAGATTGAGATCATGTCCAGAACGAGAAAGAAATTAGATTCAAACTTATCGATTTTGTGACACGGATTTCAAATGAACTTATTAGGAATTTATTTTGCAACATCTAGTTCTTTGGTGAAAGATTTCACTTTCCTTTTATAAATTCATTGATGAAATCAATCACAAATTGATGAAATCAATCTTGAAAATAAGTTCATTTTTGGGAAACATCTACTTATTGAAACAAAGATTCTAGTTATATGGGCAACCAGAATCGAAAGACTTTCTATCTCTATCTTCAAACGGCTACAAGATCACTTCAATCGATTCTATTCAACGGATTGATTGGAATAAATTCCTTCGGAAATTGTCAACGGTTAGTGAGACATGGAAGAGTATTTAAGGAGGTCATTTAGTTAGTTTGAAGTGTGGAAAGTGAAAATTAGGATTCCAAAGTCTAAAGCTTCTCTCGACTACTGGTTTTCTTCGAAGCACCTTACAAGTTGTGTTCAAAAAAGAAACTCACAAAAAGTGACGTAGTGAGTGAAAGGGATCTTCCACTAAGTATTTGCACTCATAAATTGTACTTCTTTGTTGACACTATAGTGAATTCCAGTCAAGAAACTGTTAGCATGGGAGAGTGAACGTAAACATAAACTAAAACCAAACCACTATAAATTTCGTGTGCAATCTTCTCTTCCCTTAACTCCTTTACTTAAGTTTATTGCATTATTACAGGTTATTGTGCAAGTTTGTTCTGTTGCATATCAAATTCTAAATATCTATAAGAAGTCTGGTGTTTCACAAAATTGATTATGTCTCTTATCTAGATCTTACATACCCTATTTTAGAATTGGTTGTTAAAATTTATTTTAAACACCTATTCACCCCCTCTAGATGTTCTTACTAACTTTATCAACCCCTAGGCAGCTTAAGGTAACATTTGGTGTTACGCCAAATAAATCATCGAATACAACAAATCTTCTCACGTTTGATCCAACCTATCCTCCTCATCTTAAATACTGTCCACACACCTAAATACCGTAATTGTGGCAATAAACATCTTATCTCTTGCAAAAAATTTGGAACATGTAACATATTGGCATGGACCGGTCGATTTCATGTCACGCACCTGCTTCCACAGTTTCTTGTCCTCATATCCCAACAATTTCCTAGGTCTGGATGGAGCCCGACAAACATTATACGCAGGAAATATATGTTGGCACAATCGCTACGCATAGATGGTGTACTACACAGTAATTAAAGGATGCACCGTAGAACTTCAGAAGCGCAGCTCTGATACCATTTACAGAGAATCAAGTTGTTGTCAAATACACTGAACAAGTTATATTATCACGACGGCAAGTACATAAACCACCCACTCACATGTAATCCTTACCACACAACATCGTACTCTTTGGGAATGTAAGAATGGTGAAGACAATTGGCAACGCGTTCTCTCTTCGCTCCACAACTGCAAACTCTTTTGTTGCTTTTTTATTTATTCAAAGCCACACACTTCACCTACCACCTTTAAGCTGGAGTCTTTTAGTCATTACTAGAAAATTCCTTGAAAAATCCTGGAAGTACATCACAAGGCATCTCCGATTAAGAGGATGATATGCTGATCGTCAGCATCTCCGAGCTCCCTTTTAATGTTCGAGAAGTCCTAAACGTACAACACAAGGCTTTCAAATATGTAGGCATCGATGGACATAATTTCACAACAGACATTGTTCATATGCCTAGTGAACCGAGCTACAATGGTTGAAATATAACTTGAAGTCCATGTTTCGGGCAAATTATGAGGACTCAAACCGGACAGTGGACATACGCAGGGGACAACTTGAAAGCCTAGCGTTGCAGAATCAACGAGAGAACGATCTTCATCTCCTGAGTCGCGAAGCTCATGCCTACGCAATTTTGGGCCCCGAAGCTGAAGGGCATGCATGCAGCTGGGTTGTTGTTGGTAACTTTGGCGATGCAAAGGTCTTTTCATACATATCCGACAAGGCTTTCATTAAACTCGCAATGATATTCTCTTTCATGGTGTTGAATGTAACATTACAAGCCAACGTCAGAAGAATAATGCCCAAAGCTCATTTATCTAGCAATTCCTAATCAGTTTGCTTCATCATCTCTAGCTTCTCCCCCAATGGGGCAAGTGCAATTTTATTTGGTAGAGATAATCCTCAATTTGTATCTTTTAGAAATCAAAATTATTCCCATCAAATTTGTGGATTCTCACTTTCCCTTCTTCCGTCATCATCGATCGCTTCAACTCAAAGAAACCTAACTCTGATACCAATTGTTGCAAAAGCAAGTGATCGAACAATAACATAGATAAAATAAAAAAATAGATTCGATACATGATTTACATGATTCATATGTCTATGAGGAGAGCAGCAATGAATTTCATTATAGATCGAGCGATACAATAAAAATTACAATCATACTCAAGTAACTCAAATATTCTCAGTGTTCCCAAGCCCTAATTACATGCAATAACTCAAGCAGTGTTTAGCCTCATAATTTTTTGCTAAATAATTTCTCAATCTTACGAACGGATTATATATAAATTCTTACCACAAGAATTTAGTTGGCTTCAACACTAGCATCCGGATGTAATTATCTGAATTTTGAAACCCCACGATGAAGTCCTCTATATACATCAATAACCACAACAAGCACTCACACAAGAGCAGCGGTGCTTCAAGAAATCTCTAACAACAGCGTGCCTTTTTCTCCACGTATGGTCGAATATATGGTCTTCAAGTCCACAGTGGACTTTCCAAATCTTGAAATTGCCTCCCTCGTGGATCAGGAAAGAATATTTGTTTCCTCCTGCAACTCCGACTCCAATATTAACTTATTCGTCCTCTTTTTTCACGATCAAAGTCTGTTATCATGTTTGACTTCAACGCTGAACAGGAAACTTAGATTTGTGATATCTCCCTTTTTCGGCTTTTCTTGTTAGCAAGAAGTCCTTTTTCTTTGTTAATATTATTATTTCTGGAATTTGCTTTTTGCTTCAAATTTAAATTCGAGACATATTTAAATACGGAGTTTACCCACCTCGATCTAACCCCTCTGTGCAAACCGTGGGGAAAAGGAACTGTCCAAAAGCAGAATAAAATAATTATTAAATTCAACATGTATTTCGAGAATGCCAAAATTCCATAGTTCATTCGGACCTGCCTTAAGTTGAGGCCTTTGGAAATACAATTATATAGTTCTTGCGTTTACCCAACTGGCTATGGAGGCCCTAGGGGCATTGGGGAAGTGTTCCCAAACACACCTAGCTTCAATCAGTGAGTTCAACCTAGAATTCGTTCATGACAACACGGCAATGAATGGTTTTATATATATAATCTTAAGATGTTTATTATTCAACATTTCTTGAAAATTGCAATGTGGGTTCATAAAAAGTTCGAATTTTTTGTGCTTTTGGACAACGAGATATAGCACAAAGTATCTCAAACAATTAGCGATTTTCCTCATTTTAAGGGTCCGCCGCCAGGAGAAGCAGTGGAAATGCTTGACACGAAGGATCGAATGGCAATTCATTTGAAAAGACTTCACAAACCCAGAAGCTGCTGTCGATTAATGGAGTGCGCATCGATTTGGGCATTCCTTTTGAGGTTCGTTTTCGAAGTGAAGATGTCCTGTGCAGAGTTTTCAGCCGCCTTGTGAAGGTGTTGAGTCCCCGTTCAATTGCGGGGTTGTGGGACGTAGGAAGGATCATTGGCCGGAGCTTCAAGCGAGGGAGGATGATTCGACCGGATGCACCTCCGACCGCAGTGCTGCCGGTAGAAATTCAACCATTGAGTGGTGTCAGACAGGACAGAGCCCCAACCGGAAACAAGTTTCAAATACTAGGAAACCTGAGGTCGATGGTGGGTACAGCGAATGGATGCTCGTTTCGCGCAGAAAGAGTAGAAACCTCCAAGCATTTCAATGAATGGTCGTGCAGCGAATGGATGGAGCTCGGGACCAGAGACGATGGAGGTGACCGAGGGACTAGCTGCAAACGCTGTCATAGTCTATAGACCAGGCATATCGATCTCATCTTAACCATTAATTACGCGATTTCATCATCGAGCCCAAAGTGATCAACGGTTGAAACTTGAAATGAACTTGGTTTATATGATTTGTAGATTAGGTCAAATAAGTCGACTAAATGTGATAATTCTTGTCATCCAAACATCGGTCATTAGACATTCATTCTTTGCCTTAGTCCAGTATACGCATTTGCTGCACTTCCAGAATGTTGCATTTATTCGGTAAGAAATATGGTAAATCATTATTAAGTTCCACTAGACATGACCATGCGCACATATGGGGTACGTGCCTAAAAGATAAAATAACTGGTTACGAGAACCAGAACACAAGATTGTACACCCTGAAGAGTCTTGGCAAATCAAATACACTGCACAATAGGAATAGTGCTTCTGAAATTAAAAGAAAGACAACTTGATACCTATAAATATCACACCCCTCTGGAACCAAGAATTCACAGGCCATTGTTGCATGGATCCATGGAGGCATCCATGCACATTGGCGACTGAATATCATGCGGTGATGAACTACTGCTGTAGAGGATGAAACCTGATTTGAAGTCCATGTTGTGGGCGGGTTGTCATGAGCTGACCTGGGCAGTGGATATACGTCGGGGACAGCTCAAAGGTGTAGCGCTGGAGGATCATCGAAAAAGCAATCTCCGCTTCTGCCGCCACGAAGCTCATCCCGACGCAAGATCGAGGTCCGAAGCCAAAGGGGATGAAAACGATCGCATTGTTATTGGTAGCCTTAGCTATGCCTTCTGAGAATCGCTCCGGCTTGAATTCATGCGCATCTTCCCCCCAGATTTCAGGGTCATGGTGAAGTTGAGGGTCGGTATAAAGATCTAACTATTAGCAGGAAGAAGGAGCTTCCCTAACCTCAGTTTCTTGCCAACTTTTCGAGTCAAGCCGACTGCAGGGGGGTACAAACGCAGAGTTTCGTTCATGATCATGCTAATCTGCACATGAAAAAGGAAAAATGTTTAGTTAGTCATCATGTCTTACCTACAATTCGAGTGAATCGAAAAAGGTTGACCGGGACCAAGACTTGAGTTGTTTTCTATACCTTCTTAAGCTTTCCTAGTCCATTGGAATCGGGGTCTTTATTCCCAAAAACATTGAGAACCTCCCTTCTTGCTTCCTCTTGCCATTCTGGATTAATCGCTAGGAGGATGTAGAATGTCTTGCACTCATTTACCAGATTATCTACCGTGAATTTTTTGCTTTTGTCGGTATCGTGCAAAGCCTTCACAAGTTGTCCTAGGAAATCATCCCCAAAGCCATCTTCTTCACCGGCCGTCACCTTCTTCTCTCTTCTCTTGATCATCTCTAAAATGGAATTGCGTATGCCTTTCTCAAGTTTCTCCGCTTCGATTTCATCCGCTGTCTTCCAAAGCTTACTACGAGCAGGATTCAGAACAAATTCCATAATTAGTTAAGCCTAATTAAAACTCTGATTCTGAGATTGAAATGTCCTAAGTCTTTTGAGGCTTGAAGTTTGCATTTGCACAATGAACAAGACTGTTGCCTGACCATCATCAGAAATTTGCAGCTTGCTAAGTGTGATCTCACATCAGTAATTTTAGGGCGCGTTTGGTAATGATTCTATTCCCAGGAGTAGATTCTGATCAGAAATGATTCTTTTTTATTTTGTTTCCGGGAACAGATTCTAAGTATTTTAAGCCGTTTGGTAACTGTCCAAAATTTCTGATTCTGGAATATAATTGCGTTTGGTACCATGCTCATTGATTCTGTTCCAAATCAATTTCTTTTAATTTTTAAATAATTTTATACTTTTATACTTTTTTCTTTTCTTTTTTTTTCCTTTTTTCCTTTTTTTTTCTTTTTTTTTTTTCCTTTTTCTCCTATTCTTCTTCTTCTTCTTCAGGCCGGCAACCGGCCAGACGAGGGCTAGCGACCTCACCGAAGCATTACCGGCCCTCGTCAGCCGAGCCTCGCCGGCAGTTGGGCGAGGCTCGCCCAGACCTTGCCTAGCCTCGTCAAGGCTCGGCCTCGCCGGGGCCGGGCGAGGCTCGCTTTGGCCACCGGCGAGGCTAGGCGAGGCCCGCCTGGCCATCGGCGAGGCTCGCCTAGCCCCGCCAAGGCTCGGCCTCCCCGGATCTAGCGAGGCCGAGCCTCGCCGGGGGCTGGGCTTGCCTCCCTCAAGCTCGTCGGACCTCGCCTTGGCCAGGCGAGCTCGCCAGACTGGTTGCCGACGACCAGCGGACGGCGGCGGCGAACGGCGGTGGATGGCGGTGACGGGCGTGGCGAACGGCAACAAAGGAGGGGAGAGAATGGTTCCACTTTTTTATTCTTTTTTTTGTTCCCGAAACAAGAATCAAATTATTTTTTATTCTTGATTATACTCCAAAGCTGTTCCCGAGAACAAAAATTTTACCAAACGCGATTCCGTTCCCAAACTGATTCCGGGAACAAAAAATCAAAATCGGGTATTGTTTGGCATGTTGCCAAACAGCCCCTTAGTGATAAGAATGGTTATCAAAAAACATTGTACATTACCATATATATATATATATATATATAGTGTAACCCCTTCGAATGCATTTACTCACCTGGAAAACTTGTCAGAATAATCAAGTTCATATGTCGAAAGTTCGTTCTAAAAGTGATAATCACTGTACGTTCTAGCTTCTTCATCATAAAAATGGTCAAAAACAAAATTTTCCTAAAAAAAAATGTGCGATACCTTATTCCTGGTAATCTTATATTGAAAGCATTTTTGGATGTTAACGTAGCCAATCCTATCAACATCTGAAAAATGTTCCTCCCCTCAACATAGCTGCTCCCGAACACAGTTCTTGAAATCACTTCGGATGTCAATAACTTAAACTCTCCGAACACCTCGATCTCTTTCCCTTCTTGATTCTTCCATTTTCCTAGCATTGTGTGAACACTCTCCACCACTGCTGGTGCCATATTCTGCAATTTCAATCCCCCCAAAATAATTAGTAAAACCTCAAATCAGACAATTCTCTTTTTCAATTGAGTTCAACTACCTTCATACTTTCCCCATGGAAAGCGTGATTGGCGAGTTTACGTTGGTTCGCCCATTTCTTGTCATCGACTGTACTGACGAGCCCATCTCCTAGAAGCTTCTTGGCAAAGTCCTTAGTTCCTGTTTTTGGGTATGTTTTCTCCCTGTCAAGCAGCACCTCCTTAATAAGCTCTAGCTCTGTGATGACCAGTTGAGCTTGAGGTCCGTGCCAACTCAGGTAATTCCTCCCTACAAAGTTGCACAAAAGTTCAATATCAAAGCATCATGACACTAATGAAACTTAAGTTTAGTATTTTGGTAATTACCGTATGTGTCCATCCATGTGTTGACTTGAGGGTGAATCTTAGGAAATATGTCGTGAGAGAGATTGTTCATGGGCGTGTTCCTGACTTCCATCTTCATCTTGATTGTTTCCTTGGTGCTTCCATGGAGGAACCTGTAAGGAGGGCCAGAGATCCCTTGTTGGGCCATCATCCTCTGTATCCTGGGTGGGTTCCACCATAGCTTGTGCAAGAGCTTGGCAAGAGACCAAAGAAGAAACAGAAACAGAGAGCTCAGGAAAATGACCAATTGCATGGTTCAATTAGGGGATCAAATGATAAAGGAAATGAAAACAGTGAAAATTATGATACTGAGTTTCTCTTATGAAATGAAAAAGTTCGATTGATTTAGGTATTTAATGTGTCTTTCGGAGGATTCTATGAGCTGGACAGTGCCACGGTCAAGATTAAACGACCTTTGTTGGGAAGATGTCGGGAAAGGTCTTTCGGTCCACGTTTGACATTTTGGCTTCATTTCAGGGGAAACATTTGATAGGGACAAACTGGTTAACGTCATCCGTGACTTCCTTGCCGATATGGAATTATTAAAATCAACCCAGGAAAGGAAGAGCACTTGACGAGCTCACTCTTGGGTGATCCGGATGCCTGCGTATCCAATTCACTAAAGCCATATGAATCGCGTGATTCCCAAGGAAACCAACAACCAGCGGTAATCGTGATGAACAAGTTGTGCATGCGCCTGGTTCTCCTCCAAGCCCACGATAGGTTGGCGTCTCGAATGTGCGCAATCTGTCGAAAAGCCCTTTCCAAAGCCAAACCTTACTCAGAATTCGATAAACAAAGAATTCATTAAACTTTTCAATTAGAGGCACGGGTCTCGATTTGTTTTCTCATTTGACCCATGACACAAGCTGTCTTGGTCGTCTTCTCGACACCGGAACTGTTTCTTAGCAAATAATCTCGCTTACAAGACGCGACATAGATCGATGAAAAATTCAAGGGCCAACCTATAAAGGACGCAATCGTGAGCACAGGGATGACACGGACGTGACGAGGAAACACCAAGACCATCTATCACTCGCTTTCCTCTTTTTCTTGCTTAGTTCGAAAAGTCCTATCCCGCACAATCTTTAATGGCAGATCCAAAAATAAATTTGGCCTTCTGTTTCTGTTGCTTCATCAACACGCCCGTATAAAGGTAGCCTTGCCGCCACATAGTCAGTCAAATAAGGAGGGTACCTCAGGGGGATCAAACCCCGAATCTAACAGGACTTGATGAATGACTCGACCGCTTGTTAGGTCCATTGAGATCAAAACATAAATTGGTCAATTGTACGCGGTCCGTTAGATAATTATATTTCAAGAAGCTTGGAACGGACATCTGATGAATACGTACCTTATCCAAAACACGGCTCGTCTAATCCGTTTAGTTAAAGATAGGTCAATCCAACCCAATTGTGACCCAGAATACATCTTTGAATTAAAATAAAACTTCAATAGGTTTTTCATGAAACTCGAACCCACAAGCTCACGAAGGCATTAAAAGTAGTCTATGTACGTTGTTATCAGCATTAACTGGGCCATATATGTTGATTAACAAGCTATAGGGGATGAAGAACAACTTGAAGTCTGTGTAGGGGGCGAGTCGTGATGATTTCAGCTGGTCTGTGGATGTACCCAGGAGACAGTTTGAAATTGAAGTGTTGCAGAATCATCGAAAGGACAATTTTCACCTCGTTCATCGTGAATATCATTCCCATGCACATTCGAGGCCCAAAACCAAAGGGAAGGAACACAACTGGGTTGTTGTTGGTATCTTCAAGGACGCCTTCCGAGAATCGGTCCGGTATGAAGAGGTGCACATCTTCTCCCCAGATTTTTGGGATCGTGGTGAAGCTTGAGGTTAGCTACGTAAACTTGAATGTTAGGAGGAAAAACGAGTTTCCCTAGCCTGACCTCCTGGTTGACAAATCACTACGAAAATTCATCATCTGGGTCATTTGAGGGCGGTGAGTCCGATGGCGGTATTGGTTTCTTGAAACAAGCAAAAGAAATGTCGGAACAACACTCAAGAGTAGCAGTTGTAGTCAAAAACAGACACCTGCCTAACTAACTTAAGGTTACTACGACCACCACCTTGTAAAAGACTCAATCAATGCTTGCTCAGATAACAAGAGCTTCAAGCCAACAAGAGATCTAATACCAAGTAATGAATAGTGTACATGAACTTCATTATAAAATTTCTGTACGACCACCACCTTGTGAAATTTCTGTATTTCTAGGTGTTCAATAATAAAAAGTACATGAACTTGATTATAAAATTTAGAGGATAACTATCTTAAGTAAATAAATTACAATATCAATTACTATAAATCATAATCAATCAAAGAGATAATACAAAAAATCTCGAAATACATATGGAATCAAAGAAAATATATCTCTAACACTTTTCCTTCATGGTTCTATTACATTCCATCACTCCTCTAGCAATGTATTTGTTATCCTAATTTGAAATTTCACTGTTCATCTTCTATAACTATTATTCATTTTCCCCTGCTTTCACCTCCGTTCGCAACTTGGGGCGGCTATTCATGTCCACATACATTTATGTAAGATTTTTTTTATGTGGATTACATTAATTAATATTATAATTTACCATTTTATAGGATAAGCCTAATAAAGTGAAATATAATTTTTTTTAATTAATCTATTATGGAGCTGGGTAGTATAGACCAAGTAAAGCCTAACCAGGGTCTGTGGCTTAAAACTCTATAAATAGTGCTCAAGTTTCTCTTTTAACCCTAATGTGCTCACACAATATGCGCTTATTGAACCTTAAGGGTGAGAGACAGTCTCGTGATACAAAATGTGCTATTCCACGTAAAAAACGATGAATTCTGAATCAAGTATACAAATATCTTTACTCAATTATGTGTTCTTGATTCTAGCTATTGAGATCTTGATTGACATTTCCATGGCTTTCATATTCATGTCTTGTCGACATGAAAGTACATGGTTAGATAGCTCAATCGAACATGATATGCTAAACAATTATTCTTTTAGGAAACTCGATATATGTTATCGAAACACAACTTGCCTAATTTATTAAATTAAAAGGATGAAACCAACCCTATTTCACCTGGACGTAACCTGAAACACATCTTTAAGATCAAATTAACTTCCGTAATTCTTTCCTGAAACCCCAACGTCAACTAGATCATATATGCTGATTAACAAGCTACAATGGATGAAGGATAACTTGAAGTCCGTGTTGCGGGCGAATCGTGAGGATTTGTACTGGACTATGGATGTATTCTGGAGACAATATGAAAGTGTAGCGCTGCAGAATCATTGAAAGGACAATTTTCGCCTCGTTCATCGCAAAGTTCATCCCCACACACATTCGAGGCCCGAAGCCAAAGGGAAGGAACACCACTGCGTTGTTGTTGGTGGCTTTAGAGACGCCTTCTGAGAATCGCTCTGGTCTGAAGAGGTGCACATCTTCTCCCCAAATTTCGGGGTCGTGATGAATCTTAAGATTTGCTATAAAGACTTGAGTATTAGGAGGAAGTACAAGTTTCCTTAGCCTAAGTTGCTGGTCGACTTTTCGAGTGAACCCTATCACAGGAGGGTATAATCGTAGAGCTTCGTTCATGATCATGCCGATCTGCACGCAAAAGGTGACATTAGTTGACAACACGTACCACTCAGAATTAAAAAGAAGGACGATTTCATTGTTTCTTCCCCAAAACTACAAATTCTTGTCGGTCCTCAGTAAATTTATGAAAAAGTTGTTAAGCGTGAAAAGACAATACTGGTACAGAAAGTACTGGTTAAGTTATTTACAATAACTTACTGGTTACACTTTTAATTTCACGGTTTAGCAAATCATCAACGTTTCTTATCTTCAACTAGCTTATATTTGTCTTTCTTGGGAATGCTAAAAATATCAAACTTCTATATAAATTCATCAATATCTATTTGAGTAACTCACAATTTTTTTTTCTGATAGTTTCAAGTTACCAAATTTCATTTGAGCACTATGTTTATTTGAATTGTTTTTTGATCTATGAATTTTTGTTGGAGTTTACCATTTTTTTTTCTCTCTTACAAAGATTTTTGCAACTCACCAGTCTTTGCCTGTTAGATTACCAATTATTTTTAATTTACCAAGTCTCATTTAAGTTACTTATCGACATTTATTTAATTCTTTTAAAGTTCACCAATTTATCTATTCAGCAATGAATTTCTATTTGTGTTACTTACCAACATATTAAATTTAAAAACTTTTTTTAGAAATTACGAACCATAATTGGACCGCTTGCCAAATCCTTTTAGAAATTTTATATAAGACGTTAAATATTCAAAGCGTTGGTAAACTATGCAACAAAGACCTGTTTGTTCACAATTTTTTTTTTTTTTTTAACTTTTCCCTTGAAATTTTAAAACATTGTTCAAAGTTTAAAATTGTGAAAAATTATGTATGATTATACATGTCAGAATTCAGGTGTCATGAAAGTTCCAAGAGTTTTGAGTTTAAATAAGGCAAAATGTTGAGGCGCAAGACTTAAATAATTTAATTAAAGAGTAAAATATAAAAGTCAATTCAGACAAATCCAATAGTTGGAAAGTTAGTACAAAAATTTTTGACAAGTTACACATATAGACTCACTTGTCTTTTCTTTTTCTTGTATCAACGGTATTTTTAGTTATCAATGATTGAGCTTCAAGTTTAAGTCTAAGGATGTTCCTCAAACAGAGTTGCAACTGGAATAATTCTAATAATATAGAGTATCAATGAGTTTCAGTTTTGGATTCAAGCAATCAGGCATACCAATATGTTATTAGGAGGATCATTCCTTGTCTACCAAATCAATCAAGACAAAAAGCAGTTGGATTTTTCATACCATCCTTAACTTTGCAATTCCATTGGAGTTGGGGTCTTCATGTCCAAATACATCAAGAACCTCCTTCCTTGCTTCCTCCTGCCAATCAGAATGAACTGCTAGGAGGAATATGACCCACGTCAGCATTGCGGTGGTGGTTTCTTGTCCAGCAAAGTAGAATGTCTTGCACTCGTCCACTAGATCGTCGACTGTGATTTTCTTGCTCTCATCATTATCATGATAAGCCTTCACAAGCTGCCCAAGGAAATCATTCCCATAGTCATCTGCTTCCCCAGCCATCACCTTCTTCTCTCTTTTCTTGGCGATCTCCAAGATTGCAACGTGTATGCCTTTCTTGAGCTTCTCGGCTTCAATTTCATCTGCTGTCTTCCAAATCTTACTGTGCCCGGATCAACAACAAATGCCTTAGTTTGTGATTCTAAAGTATAGATCGATTTTCTGACAAATGTGTGTGCAAATCTCCACCTTACTAGCTAGCTGTATTTACTCTTGTGATGGAAAAGTTTGTGCCAGTACATATAACATTGTTATGATTCTCTTAGCTTGTTCAAATATTGGGAAGAATCGAAAATTGTAAGCTTGATCACACGATTACTATCTTCCCGCTTGAAACCACTCATCATACTTTTGCTAACTTTACATCTTTTAGTGAGATCTCATGTGGGTCTCACTACTCCTTGAGGTCAAAATTGCTTGGATCCGGATCGACATGAATTGGGTTAGTCATATTTCGTCATCATAGAAGGTCCACGTGATTTATACGTGGATCCCACAAAAATCAATGATTTTGATTGTCTATGATCCACAAACAATTATCCGTGCAAGTTTTTTCCTCGGCTTTTCAAAACGTGATTGGCAGTCTATTTGACTAAGCTAAACGGGCTTATTTTTTCTTTTTCTGTTTTTTTCCTAAAAGTAAGAAAAACTTTCTTAGGAAAATGTTGAAGAGGAATACCTTATTCCTGGGAACCTCATGCGCAAAGCATTCCTGGACACTAACAAACCCAAGTTTGTCAACATCTCAAAGATGTTTCTCCCTTCAACGTAGCTACTCCCAAAAGCTGTCCTCGAAATCACTTCGGAGGTCAGCAACTTAAATTCTTCAAACACCTCAATCTCTTCCCCTTCTTGTTGCTTCCATTTCTCTAGCATCACGTGAGCACTATCCACCATCGCTGGAACCATGTTCTGCACTTCAATTAGTTCCCGTCAATTCGTAACTCCAATCTAAAGATTGCATGAAATTCTCTTTCCATTTGATAAGCACAAGAAACTTGCAATTAAAATTTGATAGTTACAAATAACAGGAATTTTAGTGTACACCAAACCTAATTACCTTGAGGTTTTCCCCGTGGAAAGTGTGATTGGCGAGTCTACGCTTCTTCGCCCACTTTACCCCATCTATGGTTGACACGAGCCCATCTCCTAAAAGATACTTGCCGAAGCTCCTCGGTCCTGTTTTCGGAAACGTTTTGTCTCTATTGATTAGCACCTCCTTAATCAGCTCCGGCTCCGTGATGACCAATTGAGCTTGCGCCCCGTACCAACTTATGTAATTCCTCCCTGCAAAATGTTTGCACAAAAAACTCAATAATGAACAAACTAGAGTCAGACCAAAGTTCCAAGAGTGGTTGGCACAATTTGATAACAAAAGCTTATATTTTCAATTACCGTATGTGTTGATCCAAGAGTCGATGTGAGGCTGAACCTTAGGGAGTATGTCATGAGAGAGATCGTCCATGGGCATGCTTCTAGCTTCCATTCCCATCTTCATTGTTTCCCTCGTGCTCCCATGGAGGAACCTATAGGGAGGGCCTTTGATTCCTTGTCGGGCCATCGTCCTCTGTATTTTGAGCGGATTCCACCATAGCTGGCGCGCCAGCTCAGTGAGAGACCATAAGATTAGAAACACAAAGAGAGAGCTCAACACGATCGCTGTGCTGATCCCCATTATTTTCCAAGATTGACATAGATTTTCTTGGGCGTCCACACTTAAATAATTCAACTATGATCCTACGGGGTGGATGGCAACATTGCATCATAGATAGAAGACACCGCTTGCCGATGATGGAGATAGACACGGTGGAAAATGACCACCTTCTCAACGTTGACGATTTGGAAGGAGACGTCGAATAGGGAGAGGCCGAGCCTTGATCAACACCCTTGAAAATAAAAATAAAATTAATAATAATAAAAAAATCCATGAGAACAATTATTTGATTGACATCGGTATCAACTTGCATGAAAAATGGTAAGCTCTTACGTCATGTAGTAGGTGGAACTTCTCTCTATAGACCAATAGTAGCCTGGGAAAAAGCAATCGTGAAAGTTGAGATCAAGCAAGCAAAATCGTGGAAGTCTTATGATGGCATAGGAAAGTCACTTTCGTTCCATCAAAGCACAAAATCAGGACTAAAGCTTAGAACATAATTATTGTGTGGATTTGAGGCTAAATCTCGAGGAATATGCCATGAGAAAGATTGTTTATAGGTATGTCCGTACAGTCATCTCAAATGATTCATTGGTGCTTCCATGAGCAAACTTGTAAGGAGGACCTCCGAATCCCTGCTCATTCATTATCCACTGTATCCCTGAGCGGGTTTCACCATAACTTGTTCTAGAGTTTTGATTAGAAACACCAAAAGAGAGCTCAACACAATGGCCATGCTGATGCCCGTTATTTTCCAAGACCGACAGTGATTTTCTAGGGCGCGTGAAGTTAAATAATTCAACCAGGATCCTTCGGGGTGGATGGACGACAACATGACGTCCTAGATGGAAGACAATGCCTGTCGATGGAGACAAGACGCGATGGAAAATGACAACCTTCTTGACGTTGACGATTCGGGGGAGACGTGGAATAGGGAGCGGACCCTTGAAGATAAACGAAGGATTATCCATGAAAAACAATTATTTGATGGACGTCGGTGTCAGCTGATTGGGATTGCATGAAAAATGTTAAGCTCTTCCGTCATGCAGCAGGCGCAACTTCTCTTAATAGATTAGTAGTAGCCCGGAAAAAAGCAATTGCAAAAGTCGAAATCAAGCAAACAAGTTATTCATTCAATGGATTAGTGTCATGAAAGTCTTATGATGGCTCAGGGAAATTACTTTCATTCCATCAAACATTAAATAATCTTCCTTTTTTTTTTTGTTCCAAAAACATAGAATTATACATACATACATACATACATACATACATACAGTTTTGGATAGGAAACATGAGGAAGTGCATACCATCTTTTTAGTAGAGATGCTGAATAGAAAAAATTATCAATTGTGAAGAAGATTGTTCTTCTAGATGATTCATTGATTGTACTAATGTTCATGTAGATATCGTATCCACGTGGGCCATTTATTTCTTAGATTGGTAGGATGAAAGATTAAGCCAAATCAAAGAAAATACCCAAAAATTGTTAAGACTAGTAATAGAAGTCATCGCAAATAAAGAATCTGGTACAAGCCCATCAATATATTTGTTAGACTCACATTCATTAAAAAATTTGAAGCAACTATGAATCAATTGAGATATATTTAATTGCCTTCATAATTAACCACATCTTGATAGGAGATTTCTTTCTTCTAACATCATCAACTCTGCAAATCTCCACCTCACATGTGAATATCTTATGTTAAGCCGAGCTCCTCCTTAATCCAAGAGTCTTTCCACAGTAACATTATTATAACTCAAATTTATATTCAACCTTACTCATCTTGACCTAGCCAAGCTCAGCAAGAAGCCAAGACACGCCATTCACTACCTCCACCAAGAAGTCACATCAAAGGTTCTTTCATCAAGATGTCCACCAAACATACGCTTTGAAAGTGGGTCATCAATTAATTATCAACTCTAATACCATTTGTTGGGTTAATGTGATGGAAAATTGGTATCATCTAAATTTTAATTCTTTATTTAAGGTTTAATTACATAGCATATAAATGCTAGGAGGATTTACATTAATATTTATAGAATTCATTAGAATTTTAAAAAAAAAATGGGGAAAAAAAGAGGAAAAAATTAACTAATTAATTTTAAAAAAAATTAAAAGAAAAGATCAGGCGGGGCCGGGGCAGCCCGGCCCCTTTTTCTTCACCTTTTTTTTTTTCTTTTCCTCCTGGGCCGGGCCCGTTCTTCCCTCTTTCATTCCTTTTCGACCCGGCCCTAATCTTCTTTCCTCCTCCCAGTCCTTCCCCCAAGCGACTGGAGCGACGCTGGCACGCCGAGGACGAAGGACAGAAGCGGAGGGCAGAGGCAGGACCGGGAGTGAGGAGCGCGACCTTTGGGTCGGAGGCAGGCCAGCACGGCAAGCTAGCTGTGGCAGGGGCCATGCGGCCCCCCTCTTCCACAGCGCTGGATTTTCAGTAAATTGATCTTTGCATGTGATCCGCCGTTGTCCCGAGGATCCCGGTTGCACGTCACCTGTTTGTGAAAATGCCTCCACTAGATCCGCAAACTTTTTCTTGGGTCTAATTTGCTTCGCGTGCATCCTTTGTTTGTGCCGTGACAGGTTTGTGGAGGGGTAACGTCTGTGGGGGCTGGGAGTCGGCTTGGCCGAGGACAACTCCGTGCTGCTGGTTCGCGGTCACGTTGGCCGACGTCCCCGTGGCACCGACTTCAACCAATGGTGGAGTCGGTTCTGTCACGGTTTGGTCTGAGTCGGGTCTGTCGAGCGTAGATCGCTCACGAAGATGTTCCGTTTAGCCGATGGGGTGGTCGTTCGAGGATCTGGTGATTCTTGATTTGATATAGGATAATCGACGTTTTGTTGTTCTGGGTTTATTGGACATCGATGGTTCTGGGCTTGCTCGAAGAAGACGAGTCGTGGGATTGAAAATTTGGTGAGGGAGGGTAGCGCACTTTGGGCTCATTTAGACTTAGTGAGTCTTGGGCTTGAAGTGTTAATTCGGTGAATTCGGGCTTCATTTTTATTACAAGGATAGTGACTGTTGGGCTTAATTGGGCTTGTTTGGATTTATTTTTGATTGAGTGGGCTTTGGGTTTGATCTCATAGTGGCCAGATTGGGTTTTATTTCATTGAGCCCATTCCTTTCTTTAGGACTTTGATGCCGTGGCCCAGTCAACAGAGCAGCGGCAGCCCCAGCTCGTCCATGGGCCCAGCCCAACTCCCATTTCCGGATTAAAAAACCAAAAAAATATTTTTATTTAAAAAAATTCAATTTTTTTTTCTAAAAGTTACAGAAATCTTAAAAAATAGTTTTCGAGTAGTTTTTTTTATTAAAATGTGCAAAAATCCATGTGAAAAAAATTGTGCTCAAAATTAAACAAACCGATACATTGTTTGAGTATTCTTAGAGATAAATGTTTGGTCGTCACTTATGCATTTTTATTTCGACTATTATGTGATTGCACACTTTTGATATGTTAATTGTGCTTTCCCTTTGGCTTAGTTAGAAATGATATTATTTCTTATTTCTTAGCATTAGATTCTACTTTTTCTCGCAATTTATTCGATCTTTTCTTGGTTGTTGGTTGAAATTTTAATAATTACGTATCCTCATAATCACCTCACATATTAGTAAATGGGTTTAAAATCAATTCAGATTGCTTGACAAACATCTTGCCAAGATTAGGTGTTAAAAGGACGCTAATTGATTAATTAGTGTAACTAAATCCCTAACACTAGACTCTTTAGTTACATAGGAAATAAAGTATATTCATATGCCTCATTTGGTTTATGACTGGCTTTAATAGACTAGTGGTAACTCCTTATTAAAAATGGTTAATATCCTCCCAAACTAGTATATATGTGATAAATTTACCCCACACTAATTTTTTTTATCACCAAAAACCCCAAATTGGTATACCTTTGACCAATTACCCTATGTTAGTTTTTGTTAAATTTTACTATCAAATTATTAAGTTGAATGATACGTGATAGTTCGTTGGTGTACTAGTTTGAAATTTTACTCTATGTTTGTTACAATTATATAATTTTTGTGCTTTTTTGTGGTATTAATCCAATTTAATGGAGGGTATATTTGTCACAAATGTGTTAATTTGAGGTTTTTGGCGATCGTATAAATTAGTTTGGGGGTAAATTTGTCACAAGTGTACAAATTTGGGGTTTTTTATGGTCAATTGGGATAAATTTTTCATAGGTGTACCAGTTTGAGGTTTTTTATGATTAAAAAAAATAGTTTTTGGTAAATTTATCACAAGTGTACCAATTTTGGGTTTTTCATAGTATTAACCCTATTAAAAAGACATTTATAGTGTCAATTTGAAGCTAAAATTAAATATATCAACATCGCGTGGGTATAAACTTGGGAGAGCTCAAGCTTAATCGAGGGTCGTGGTCCTGCCTTTTAGACGATACCCCTAAACCTTTTTTTTTCCCCTTATGATGGAAAAGGTTGGCCGCAACATTATGATTTTGGGAAAATTACAAATAAATGCTTAAAGTGTTCTTATTTTCTCAAATAATGGCTCAAAATGAACCTTGTATTAAATAAGAACCTAAAGTGAACATGATTATCTCAAATAAGAGCCAAACCTCATCAGTTGCTGGCTAGCTAAATATTTCGACCAATCAAAGGGCATTTTTGTCCAAATACAATTTTAATTTTAAATTATTTCTATTTTGTTTTCTAATCGGCCAACGAGGCCACCCTTTCTAAATCTAGCGAGAGTTGGCCTCACTTAGGGCTGGTGAGGCTTTCCATCGCTGACGACTGGCGAGGCGATCCTTACCCAAATTTAGCAAGGGCCGACCTCACCGATGGCCTCAAGGGCGGCATCCCCCAAGGCGAGGGTCACCTCACCAACCATTGGCGAGCGCCAACCTCGTCAATGGCTGCAAGGTCGTCTTTGCCTGTTGCTAGCGAGGGTAGCCCTCATCAGATCGAGCGAGAGCAACAAAAAATTTAATTGTGGTGACAAAAAATTTATCTCTTCCCAATGGATTGGGGCACATATCATATTAGAAACAAGCGAAGATCAATGGACCAATTGACCAGTCAATTTCATATGGCGCACCTGCTTCCCCAGTTTCTTGTCCTCATCTTCCGACAATTTCACAGGTCGGGATGGAGCCCGACAAATTCTACATAACATAAAATATACGTTGGCACACATCTGTATGCATAGATATTGTACTGTATAGTAAATAAAAAACGTACTAGACCCCAACATTCTTATGCTGATTAAGGAGGATCCGCCGGTTATCAGCACCCCCCAGCCCCCTTTTAATGTTCGACGAATCCCAGAAGCACAACACAGGGCATTGAGATGTGAAGGCATATATGTGCATCATCTTACAAATTAAGACATTATTCTCATGCCGGTGAACCAAGCTACAATGCTTCGAGCCAATCGTGAGGATTTGAACTGGACAATGGACATACACAGTGGACAATTTGAAAGTGTAGAGCTGCAGAATCATTGAGAGAACGATCTTCACCTCATGCGTCACGAAGTTCATTCCTATGCAGATTCGGGGCCCAAAGCTGAAGGGAATGAACACGGCTGGGTTGTTGTTGGTGGCTTTGGCAATGCCTTCCGCAAACCGGCCCAGTTTAGAGAGAAGCACGTCTTCTTCCCAGATTTCAGGGTCAAGGTGAAGCTTGAGATTTCCTACCGAGATCTGGATAGTGGCGGGAAGAACAAGTTTTCCCAACCTAAATTGCTGCTCAACTTGCCTTGTCAACACAATGACATGAGGGTAAAATCGCAAAGTTTCATTTATGATCATGCTGAGCTGCTCAAACAAACAAAAAAATGAGAAATAATAACTCTTTTCATCACTCACTCTCACTACTAGCCAGCCACCCACCCACCCACCGTCCACCATGTGCCATTCCCGCTGCTCACTGGCCTCCACCTACTCGCCATCCTCTCACCGTCAACCACCGATTGCCACCGATGGCCACCTCCCACCGCTGTTCACTGTCCTCCACCACCGTCCACTGTCCTCCATTGTCGTTCGTCGTCCTCCGCTACTTGCTACCACCAATTGCCTCTTGCAATCGACCTGCCATCGTCCTCCGCCATCCACTACCAACCATCAACCACCTAGGATAGAAAACTTTTGTGTCATCATCAAATGAATTTCTGATCCAAGAATGGAAAATTTGTATCTTTATCAAACATGTATTCTTTGCTCAAAAACCTATTCAAGGAATAAAAGTAGATTGCCAGAAATTGATTCCAGAAACAAAATGATTATCATTTGTATCTATAATGTGATATGATAAGCTTCCATTGTGTGCATATTAATTCTTTTTCGTGTTATAATTGTGTCAACCTATTTGACATAATGAATGCAAAATAGATAGTGTTTCACTCTTCAACTTTTATATGCTAAACTCAATCGTCTAGTCTATTTAATGAAGAGGATCGTGTCGACTTGCATAATTACTTAGCTCACCCTAACATATTCGAATTGAAATTAGTTATATATGTATTTTCTTTCCTAAAATAACCATATTATAAGTGAGATATTGATAGTTATCATCTATTAAATGTCGGTAAGCTCTTACGTGATGCAGTGGCTGCAACTCTACATAGACTAGTAGTAGCCCGAGATAAGCAATTGCAAAAGTCGAAATCAAGCAACAAATTATTCATTTCAAGGATGATTTTCATGAAAGTTTTATGATGGATTAGGAATTTTACTTTCATTCCATCAAGCATAGAAAAACCTTTTCTTGAAAACATAGAATTATATATATGTAGGCGATAAATTGCTTCTAATGACAGACCCCACTTGATATAGGGGAAATTAATAATCATTGTATCAGAGATGCTGAATAGAAATGATCAATTATTTTGACGATTGCTTTCTAGATGAGCTATTGCTTTGCTTTGTCGTAGTTGATCTTGATTCGACTTGAATAGAAATGATCAATTATCATCTATCAATACTTCCAAAGTATTGCATGATTCCATTCTACAAGAACTCGCCTATACTAAAGATCAAGGAGTGCGCTTGTACTCTGGATCTCATCAAGACATTCTCCATTTCTGCTATTGCATAGCCACAAGTAGTGGGGAGTACAACCCAGAGGGATCGCCCCCTCCTATAGTTCGTTCCTTAGCATAGAACTATGTGATTCTTGTTGAAGCATATATTGGGACGGTGGGTGCATAATGGATGATCATTAAGGTTAATGCAAACACCTTAATCTATGTATATAATTTATTTTGGAGATCTGTTGGAGGAGAAGATTAAACGAAATCAAAGTACCTATACAAAATTTATTGGGACTCGCAAGTCCAATAACTTCATATAAGAAGATCGCCAATAGGGGTGAGCTGAGTCTGAGCCCATTAACTTATCTAATTAGACTCTTATTTATTCAAAAACTTAAACTAATGAGTTATGTGTCAATCATGATATATTATTTACTCCTCAATGCAACACATCACCTATGTAGGACTATTTGTGCCTAAGATCTTTACACGTGAACCACAAACAAATCCCCACCTCACGAGTGAGCCTCCTATGTTAGGTTCACTCCTTTTAATCCAAGCATCCTTCCGCACCAACATTTTCCTAACTTGGACTTTGGATTCTACCTTAATCATTTTGACCTAGCCAAGTTCAGCGCGAAATCAGAGCACACCATCCACCACCTCTAAATTTTTACTGAGGTCTGACCAACTTTGACTAGAAGCCAACTTCTTCGAAAGCCTAATAATGGTGCAATATGATGATACTCACTAAGAGTTTTACAACGATATCCAATTTACCTCGAGCTGACACTCAGATAATGAGATACGCATTTTTTTATTCGGACCAGTTTAGGGTGATCCCTGTTAAGAAAACTCATACCAAGTTTTAAAGTTGACAAAACTTTCTCATTCTTGCTCTTATTTTGAAGAACATGATGCATTTAAAGTTGTTTATGAGGTGATATCGAACACTTTTGCCAAAGCTTATTCATTCCCATAAGTACTTCCCACCCTGACAAAATCTAGACTGAGATCATGTCTAGAACGAGAAAGAAATCATATTCAAACTTATCGATTTTATGACATGGATTTAGAATGAACTTATTAGGAATTTATTTTGCAGCATCTAGTTCTTTGGTGAAAGATTTCACTTTCCTTTTATAAATTCATTGATGAAATCAATCACAAATTGATGAAATCAATCTTGAAAATAAGTTCATTTTTGGGAAACATCTACCTATTGAAACAAATATTCTAGTTGTATGGGCGACCAGAATCAAAAGACTTTCTATCTCTATCTTCAAACGGCTACAAGATCACTTTAATCGATTCTATTTAATGGATTGATTGGAATAAATTCCTTCGGAAATTGTCAACGGTTAGTGAGACATGGAAGAGTATTTAAGGAGGTCATTTAGTTGGTTTGAAGTATGGAAAGTGAAAATTAGGATTCCAAAGTCTAAAGCTTCTCTCGGCTATTGGTTTTCTTCGAAGCACCTTACAAGTTGTGTTCAAAAAAGAAACTCACAAAAAGTGACATAGTGAGTGAGAGAGATCTTCCACCAAGTATTTGCACTCATAAATTGTACTTCTTTGTTGACACTATAGTGAATTCCAGTCAGAAAGCTGTTAGCATGGGATAGTGGACGTAAGCTTAAACTAAAACCAAACCACTATAAATTTTGTGTGCAATCTTCTCTTCCTTTAACTTCTTTACTTAAGTTTATTGCATTATTACAGGTTATTGTGCAAGTCTGTTATGTTGCATATCAAATTCTAAATATCTATAAGAAGTCCGGTGTTTCACAAAATTGATTTTGTCTCTTATCTAGATCTTACATACCTTATTTCAGAATTGGTTGTTAAAATTTATTTTAAACACCTATTCATCCCCTCTAGGTGTTCTTACTAACTTTATCAACCCCTAGATAGCTTAAGGTAACATTTGGTGTTACACCAAATAAATCATTGAATACAACAAATCTTCTCACATTTGATCCAACCTATCCTCCTCATCTTAAATACCGTCCACACCCCTAAATACCGTAATTGTGACAATAAACATCTTATCCCTTGCAAACAATTTGGGAACATTTAACATATTGGCATGGGCCGGTCGATTTCATGTCACGCACCTACTTCCACAGTTTCTTGTCCTCATATCCCAACAATTTCCTAGGTCTGGATGGAGCCCGACAAACGTTATACGCAGGAAATATATGTTGGCACAATCGCTACGCATAGATGGTGTACTACACAGTAATTAAAGGATGCACCGTAGAACTTCAGAAGCGCAGCTCTGATACCATTTACAGAGAGTTGTTGTCAAATACACTAAACAAATTATATTATTACGACGGCAAGTACATAAACCACCCCCCCTTCCCAACTCTTACTACAGCACTCTATGAAAACCCCGCTCACATGTAATCCTTACCACACAACATCGCACACTTTGGGAATGTAAGAATGGTGAAGACAATTGGCAACGTGGTCTCTCTTCGCTCCACAGCTGCAAACTCTTTTGTTGCTTTTTTATTTATTCAAAGCCACACACTTTACCTACCACCTTTAAGCTGGAGTCTTTTAGTCATTACTAGAAAATTCCTTGAAAAATCCTGGAAGTACATCACAAGGCATCTCCGATTAAGAGGATGATATGCTAATCGTCAGCATCTCCAAGCTCCCTTTTAATGTTCGACAAGTCCTAAACGTACAACACAAGGCTTTCAAATATGCAGGCATCGATGGACATAATTTCACAACAGACATTGTTCATATGCCTAGTGAACTAAGCTACAATGGTTGAAATATAACTTGAAGTCCATGTTTCGGGCAAATTATGAGGACTCGAACCAGACAGTGGACATACGCAGGGGACAACTTGAAAGCGTAGCATTGCAGAATCAACGAGAGAACGATCTTCACCTCCTGAGTCGCAAAGCTCATGCCTACGCTGTTTCAGGCCCCGAAGCCGAAGGGCATGCACGCAGCTGGGTTGCTGTTGGTAACTTTAGCGATGCCAAAGTCACAAAGGTCTTTTCATACATATCCGACAAGGCTTTCATTAAACTTGCAATGGTATTCTCTTTCATGGTGTTGAATGTAACATTACAAGCCAACAGCAGACGAATAATGCCCAAAGCTCATTTATCTAGCAATTCCTAATCAGTTTGCTCCATCATCTCTAGCTTCTCCCCCAATGGGGGCAAGTGCAATTTTATTTGGTAGAGATAATCCTCAATTCGTATCTTCTAGAAATCAAAATCATTCCCATCAAATTTGTGGATTCTCACTTTTCCTTCTTCCGTCATCATCGATTGCTTCAACTCAAAGAAACCTAACTCTGATACCAATTGTTGCAAAAGCAAGTGATCGAACAATAAAGTAGATAAAATAAAAAAAAAAAAAGATTCTATACATGATTTACATGATTCATATGTCTATGAGGAGAGCAGCAATGAATTTTATTATAGATTGAGCGATACAATAAAAATTACAATTATACTCAAGTAACTCAAATATTCTCAGTGTTCCCAAGCCCTAATTACACGCAATAACTCAAGCAGTGTTTAGGCTCATAATGTTTTGCTAAATAATTTCTCAATCTCACGAAGGGATTATATATAAATTCTTACCACAAGAATTTAGTTGGCTTCAACACTAGCATCCGGATGTAATTATCTGAATTTTGAAACCCCACGATGAAGTCCTCTATACATCAATAACCACAACAAGCACTCACACAAGAGCAGCGGTGCTTCAAGAAATCTCTAACAACAGCGTGCCTTCTTCTCCACGTATGGTCGAATATTTGGTCTTCAAGTCCACAGTGGACTTTCCAAAACTTGAAATTGCCTCCCACGTGGATCAGGAAAGAATATTTGTTTCCTCCTGCCACTCCGACTCCAATATTAACGTATTCGTCCTCTTTTTTCACGATCAAAGTCTATTATCATGTTTGACTTCAACGCTGAACAGGAAACTTAGATTTGTGTATATCTCCCTTTTTCGGCTTTTCTTGTTAGCAAGAAGTCCTTTGTCATTATTAATATTATTATTTCTGGAATTTGCTTTTTGCTTCAAATTTAAATTCGAGACATATTTAAATACGGAGTTTACCCACCTCGATCTAACCCCTCTGTGCAAACTGTGGGGAAAATGAACTGTCCAAAAGCAGAATAAAATAATTATTGAATTCAACATATGTATTTCGAGAATGCCAAAATTCCATAGTACATTCGGACCTGCCTTAAGCTGAGGCCTTTGGAAATACAATTATATAGTTCTTGCATTTACCCAACTGGCTTTGGAGGCCCTAGGGCCATTGGGGAAGTGTTCCCAAACACGCCTAGCTTCAATCAGTGAATTCAACCTAGAATTCGTTCATGACAACATGGCAGTGAATGGTTTAATATATATATATAATCTTAAGATGTTTATTATTCAACATTTCTTGAAAATTGCAATTTGGGTTCATAAAAAGTTCGAATTTTTTGTGCTTTTGGACAAAGAGATATAACACAAAGTATCTCAAACAATTAGCGATTTTCCTCATTTAAAGGATCCGCCGCCAGGAGAAGCCGTGGAAATGCTTGACACGAAGGATCGAATGGCAATTCATTTGAAAAGACTTCACAAACCCAGAAGCTGCTGTCGATTAATGGAGTGCGCATCGATTTGGGCATTCCTTTTGAGGTTCGTTTTCGAAGTGAAGATGTCCAGTGCAGAGTTTTCAGCAGCCTTGTGAAGGTGTTGTGTCCCAGTTCAATTGCGGGGTTGTGGGACGTAGGAAGGATCATTGTCCGGAGCTTCAAGCGAGGGAGGATGATTCGACCGAATGCACCTCCGACCGCAGTGCTGCTGGTAGAAATTCAACCATTGAGTGGTGTCAGATAGGACAGAGCCCCAACCGGAAACAAGTTTCAAATACTAGGAAACCTAAGGTCGATGGTGGGTACAGCAAATGGATGCTCGTTTCGCCCAGAAAGAGTAGAAACCTCCAAGCATTTCAATGAATGGTCGTGCAGCGTGTGAAGAAGAAGAGAACAGAGACGAGATAATAGAGACGAGAGAGAAAGATGGAGTTTCTGTATTCAATAACGATTGAAAGTTCATCTGAGAGCATAACAACTTGCTTGCTCTTCAATTCTATTTATATTACAAGCTGTAAAGTTTAACAGAATGTAAGCAGTTACAAGCTCAAAACTGAATATCGATTCTGCAATGGACACGTGCTGGTGCTGCAGATTTCATCATTGACTTTATTCCATTTGTTCTTGTTCAAAACAACAAAACCAAGCTCATTGACTTTATCTCTTTTCATCCTGATTCAATCAGCAACACTCGACTCAGCAGGCTGTTTTACTTTATTCCCTCTGTTTTCGTCAGAACCAGAGTCTCCAGTAGCACAATGTGTGTTCATCATATATCCCTTAACATCCCCCCGCAAATTGGGAAGGGGTAAATAGCTCATACCCAATTTGATTCTGATATCCAAGTGTGCCAAACGTGGCAGGGCTTTAGTAAAAATATCAGCAAGCTGATGAGTGCTTGGAACATAACGTACACTGAGAGATCCTAAGGAAACTTTCTCTCGAACAAAACGGAAATCAACTTCAATGTGTTTAGTACGAGCATGTAGAATAGGATTGGCAGTAAGTGAGATGGCATATTGATTATCACAAAATAAAAGAGTTGGAGAGGAGAGACAAAGACCAATGTCACGAAGAACAAAGCTAATCCATGTAAGATCAGCAGTAGTAGAGGCAAGGGCTCGATATTCTGCCTCTGTAGAAGAGCAAGAGACAGTAGGTTGCTTCTTTGTTGCCCATGAAATGAGATTAGAACCAAAATATGTGCAAAAGCCAATGGTTGAACGTCTAGTTTCAGCACGGCCAGCCCAGTTAGTATCGGAGAATCCATAGAGATTCATAGAACTACGAGAATGAAGAAACATACCAAGATGAATAGTGCCTTTAACATAGCGTAGAACCCTTTTTAACTTATGAAAATCTCCAATGGTTGGCTTATGCACCTTCTGACATAACAAGTTTGTGGCATATGCAAGATCAGGACGAGTTAATGTCAGATATTGAAGTCCACCAACTAAACTCCTGTATTCAAGTGGATTGGAGAGTAGAACTGCGTCATTTTTCAGGATAACTGGTCTCAGTGACAAGCGAGTGGAAATAGGTTTACAATCAGTCATGTGAGCTCTTGTAAGAAGATCAAGTGCATACTTGGTTTGACAGAGGAACATATCAGTAGCAGTACGCTTAGCTTCAATACCTAGAAAATAATGAAGGCATCCGAGATCTTTCATGTGAAATTGAAAATTGAGAGATTACATTAGTTTGGTGAGTAACTGGTCTGAACTACCAGTCAAGACAATATCATCCACGTAGAGTAACGGAAGTATTGTTTCTAGTCCATCATGAAGTATGAAAAGTGATGGATCAGTCGTACTACAGAAGAAACCAGCTTCCAGAGGAAAATTACTGAATTTGTCAAACCAAGCACGTGGTGCTTGACAAAGACCATATAGAGATTTCTTGAGAAGACACGCATATTGAGATTTCTGAGACTGTATAAAGCCAGGAGGCTGCTCCATATACACTATTTCATTCAATGTGCCATGTAAGAATGCATTTTTAACGTCAATTTGATGTATTGACCATTGTTTCATCATTGCCACAAAGAGCACTATACGAATGGTAGCATGTTTGACAACAAGACTAAAGGTTTATGTAAAGTCAATTCCTTCCTCTTGCTGAAACCCCTTAGCTCCTAACCGAGCCTTCAATCTATCAAGACTTCCATCAGGTGCAAGTTTTGTCTTAAACACCCATTTACATCCTATCACATTCATTTGATTAGTTCGAGGAACTAATATCCAAGTCTGGTTTTGATACAAGGCATCCATTTCATCCTTCATTGCTGTATACCATCCTTCATCTGCTAAAGCCGATTTAACTAATCTTGGTTCAGGAGGAACTTTATATTCAGCAAGACATGCATATCTAGGATTTAGCTTTACAATGCTAGATTTTGATCGAGTTTGCATAGGATGAGTCGAAGATGTACCTTGTGAGGTAGATTGAGGATTTGGATGAGCTTGACCAATACTGATTTCATCTGGTGTCTCAGCGATGTAAGTAGGAGCTTCTTGTTCTGTAAATGGTACTGTAGCTGAATGGTGAGAATCGAAATTTTCTGCAGCCATGATTCCACTATTCTGCAAATGTCCTACATGTGTATGTGAGGGAGATGAAACTTGATCTGCACTTGTGGAATCTAGAAGTTTAACTTCTTCTATCCATAGTCGATACGGAGTTGTAAATTGAGTATACTCTGTTGCATGTGTCTTAGTAAAAGGGAAGAAATTTTCGTCGAACATGACATGTCGACTTATGTATATATGACCAGTAGTAGGAACAAGACAGCGATATCCCTTATGACGTTCACTATATCTAATAAACACACATGTGAGTGATCGTGGATCAAATTTGTGCTGTGCATATGGTCTGAGACAAGGGTAACATGCACATCCAAAGATTCTGAGATGTTCATAACTTGGTTCTTGTTGATAAAGTTTGCTGTAAGGTGATTGCATCTGCAACTTTGGTGTTGGAAGTATATTGACAATGTAGTTAGCTGTCATGAATGCATCAACCTAGTATTTCAAAGGAATTCTAGCATGATAGAGTATGGCGAGACCCAGTTCAACAACATGACGATGTTTTCTTTCAAGGATCCCATTATGTTCTGGTGTGTAGGGACAAGAAAGATTTTGTGTAATGCCACACTTCTGTAAATGATTCTTAAATTTGTGGCCGATGAATTCTCCTCCACCATCAGATTGAAAGATCTTGATTCTACAATCGAATTGGTTTTCCACTTGTTTCTGGAACATGACAAAGATGTCATAGAAATCTGACTTCAACTTTATTGGATATATCCAACTAAAACGAGAAAAGTTGTCTACAAAGATGACATAGTATTTGAAATTTTGAAAGGAACTAACTGGTGAAGGGCCCCAGATATCACAGTGAACCTTTTCTAAAGATATAGAAGCTACAAAATCTGATAAGGAAAGTGGCAAAGCAGTACTCTTAGCAACTTGACAGCTTCTACACATAGTTTTTATTCTTGTATTGTAGCGAATCAAGTGCTGATTCTGCAGATACTTCAGGATTTTCAAGTTGGTATGAGCTAATCGCTGGTGCCATATATCTTCTCCTACAGCTTTGTGTCTCTGAGTGAAAAATGCCTCTGTGGTTTGAGGATCTACTCAATAGAGTCCTTTAACTTTCCTCCTGAGCAGCAGAGTTGTGTTGGTGTAATTGTCCTTTACATAGACCCCAGTTTTATCAAAAACAAATGAACATGGATAATCATCTGTTAGTTTTGATACTGACAGAAGATTTTTCTTGATATTAGGAACAATCAACACATCATTTAGAGGTAGTGAGTCAACTTTAGTATGTAACAATGCATCACCAATATAGGTAATAAGTAGACATGAGCCATTCCCAATCATCACTGTATCAGTGCCATTGTATCTAGAGCGATTATGAAGAATACCCGAGTTTGCAGTGATGTGAGCAGTTGCACCAGTGTCTGGATACCACTCATTCCCTTTAGAATCTTCAAGATGCATTGCTGCTAATGCTATTCGAATTTCCTCAGCTTGATATGAATTGTCAAATCGACACTAGCAATGAAGTGCATCATGTCCTGGACGTTTACAAATTTGACACTCCAATATGATATTATCTGTTGTTTTCTCAACCTGCAAGTTTTTGGGAAATGTTAGATTGGAGGAAGGATATGATCTAGTTTCTTGATACCTTTGTGAAGAACCAGCATATGGTTGAAATCCTTGACCAGAACCAAAGCTAGAAAAGTTATTAAACTGCTTAAACCTCTAACCCTCCTGTGCATGATTCAGGTTATTTGGTCTGTAGCTCAGATCTCTTCTAGAATATCTATAGCCACGACTTCTATTATTGAAAGGTCGTCCTCTTCCATAGCTACGTCCTCCGCGACTACTAACTCTCGAACCTCCAAAACCAAAGTTTTGCTGAACAGGTTCTCTGTCAAATTCCTCATTTTGCTAAACTTCAGTTTTTCTTTGACCATAATATGCTAGATTAGGGTTGTATTGGCTTGATGAGTAGTTTTGTAATCTTGCTTCGAACCTTTCTAAATGTGATATTACTTCATCATACTCCGGTTGAGGTTTCAAGCAATATATGGTAGTTTTAAAGTTCTCATATTCAGATCATAATCCCTCCAGAACACCAAACATCCATGTTATCTCATCTATTGGCTTTCCAATTGCATTTAGTTGATCACAGATTGACTTGTATTCCCTGAGATAAGCTGATAATTCTCGATCTCGTTTTTGGCATGCTTAGCTTTCCTCTTAATTCAAACTCTCTAGCTACAGATTTTTGTGTGAATCGATTAAGTAGAGTTTGTCATACCTCATATGAAGTTTCCAAACCAATTATCAGACTCAGTATATTTTCTGATATTGCTCCACTGATCCAAGATGATACAAGTTGATCTGTTCTTACCCAATCAGTGTAGTCAGGATTCACAACTTCTGTATTATTCCCTTCGACTTCAACCTGTAACGATTGTGTAGGTGATGGAGTTTCTCCATTAACGAAGCCAAATAGCTCCTGGCTTCGCAAGAATCTGTGGAATTGTGCTTGCCAAAGAAGAAAGTTGTCTTCAGCTAGCTTGATCGTGATGAAGTTGGAGATGTTAACATGAATTGGAAATGGATATTTCTGTATTCTTGCTGCCATCTTGCGCTTTCAGCTCTGGATGGTGTGCAAAAGAAGAATCTATGTTGTATTTGCACGACAAAATCTTGATCGTGTTATCAATGATGATCAGATCTTGACATATCAGTAGAATAGAGAGAAGCTATCAGTAAAACTCGAATGCAGCTTCAATCTGCTGCGACTTTTGACATTTTCGAAGATGATCTGTGCTCTCAGGATGGCTCTGATACCATGTGAAGAAGAATAGAACAGAGACGAGATAACAGAGACGAGAGAGAAAGATGGAGTTTCTGTATTCAATAACGATTGAAAGTTCATCTGAGAGCATAACAACTTGCTTGCTCTTCAATTCTATTTATATTACAAGCTATAAAATTCAACTAACTAAGGAAAACTGATTAACAGAAACAATAACAGAATGTAAGCAGTTACAAGCTCAAAACTGAATATCGATTATGCAATGGACACGTGCTGGTGCTGCAGATTTCATCATTGACTTTATTCCATTTGTTCTTGTTCAAAACAGCAGAACCAAGCTCATTGACTTTATCTCTTTTGATCCTGATTAAATCAGCAACACTCGACTCAGCAGGCTGTCTTACTTTATTTCCTCTGTTTTCGTCAGAACCAGATTATCCAGTAGCACAATGTGTGTTCATCATATATCCCTTAACACAGCGAATGGATGGAGCTTGGGACCAGAGACGATGGAGGTGACCAAGGGACTAGCTGCAAACGGTGTCATAGTCTATAGACCAGGTAAATCGATCTCATCTTAACCATTAATTACGCGGTTTCATCATTGAGCCCAAAGTGATCAACAGTTGAAACTTGAAATGAACTTGGTTTATATGATTTGTAGATTAGGTCAAATAAGTCGACTAAATTTGATAATTCTTGTCATCCAAACATCGGTCATTAGACATTCATTCTTTGCTTTAGTCCAATATACGCATTTGCTGCACTTCCAGAATGTTGCATTTATTCGGTAATAAATATGGTAAATCATTATTAAGTTCCACTAGACATGACCATGCACACATATGGGGTACGTGCCTAAAAGATAAAATAACTGGTTACGAAAACCAGAACACAAGATTGTACACCGTGAAGAGTCTTGGCAAATCAAATACATTGCACAATAGGAATAGTGCTTCTGAAATTAAAAGAAAGACAACTTGATACCTATAAATATCACACCCCTCTAGAACCAAGAATTCACAGGCCATTGTTGCATGGATCCATGGAGGCATCCATGCACATTGGCGACTGAATATCATGCGGCAATGAACTACTGCTGTAGAGGATGAAACCTGATTTGAAGTCCATGTTGTGGGCGGCTTGTCAGGAGCTGACCTGGGCAGTGGATATACGTCGGGGACAGCTTGAAGGTGTAGCGCTGGAGGATCATCGAAAAAGCAATTTTCGCTTCTGCCGCCACGAAGCTCATCCCTACGCAAGATCGAGGTCCGAAGCCAAAGTGGATGAAAACGACCACATTGTTATTGGTAGCCTTAGCTATGCCTTCTGAGAATCGCTCCGGCTTGAATTCATGCGCATCTTCCCCCCACATTTCAGGGTCATGGTGAAGCTTGAGGGTCGGTATAAAGATCTGACTATTAGCAGGAAGGAGCTTCCCTAACCTCAGTTTCTTGCCAACTTTTCGAGTCAAGCCGACTGCAGGGGAGGTACAAACGCAGAGTTTCGTTTATGATCATGCTAATCTGCACATGAAAAATTAAAAATGTTTAGTTAGTCATCATGTCTAACCTACAATTCGAGTGAATCGAAAAAGGTTGACCGGGACCAAGACTTGAGTTGTTTTCTATACCTTCTTAAGTGGGAAAATTCCAAATAAGGACCTGAAGTTGACCAAATTTCTCAAATAAGGACTCGAAGTGAACTTTGTGTCAGATAAAGACCTAAAGTGGACCCATTGTCTCAAATAAGGACCCGAAGTGGTTGAATCAATTCCAAATAAGAACCTAAGCTTGCCAGCCAAATATTCGCCGGAGTTGAATCAAGCATGTGACATTTCCGACAACCGGAGTTTGGGCAATTTTGTCCAAAAAAAAAATAGGAAAAATTAACAAATCATAAAACAGAAAAAAAAAAAAAAAAAAAAAAAAAAAAAAACCCTTATTTTTCTACGGTCTCCCCATTCCTTGCACCCATCCTCCACAAAGTCGAAGACCCAAATTCTCCGCTGGTTGAGGCACAAATTCAAAAACAAGAAGAAAACCATATGCTTCTTTGTTTGTTTGCGGAGACCCAAATTCTCCACCGGTCGAGCAAGGTAAGGAGCGATGAGAATCGAGTCGCAATGATGACCAAGCAGCGATTTGGTTGAGGAGCAACGGGGGAGAAGAAAGAAGAAAACGCAAACATCTAAATGAATAACCTAAACTTAATTAATTTAGAATTTTCCCTTTTTTTCCAATCACAAATTTCTAACAAAATTGCCCTTATTTTAATCGCCAAAAAATGTCTGCCAGCGAACTTGTGGCACCCCTCGACGGCCCCCGAACCGTTAGGGTCGCCATAGTTCGATTACCATTCTCTTCCTTGACCTGAAGGTCTATCAATCCTGCGGGTTTATATCATTTTAGATCGGTCCCTGCGCAATTTATATGGTAGAAGCGTATCCAACAACTCCCTTCCCTATATTCAGAAAACAGTGCACACCAACTAAACATTTTATATAAGTTAAAGACGAACACTTTTATTTACATAACTTGATAGACATCATTAGTCGGTACATCAAAATGCCAAAGTTTTCTATACTCGGCTATTTTTCAAAAGATAACCGACATCTCTTCCAACAGTCATATACTTAAAGTCCATCGATCAGTGTCGGCGTCCAAAAGTTCCTTCCTCTGTTGTCCTCCTCCTCGCGGCCATATCCAACCACTCGGTCCATCTGCTGGTGGCGGTGGCGGCAGAGGTATCTGGTCTAGTCTGAAATGTTAGTCCCCAAATGGGGTGAGTACAACCACTCAGCAGTAAAAGATTCATCAAATTATATCAAGCATTACTATTAATATCCAGATTCAAGTATGATAGACAATCAGGTAGTCGATGGATCAATATTCGTCAAAATCATGAAATCCTTTAATGCAATGGCCAAACGTGATTTCAAAAGAATCAAAATGCATCATGTCCAGTTACACCAGTCCTGATCATAGGGCCAAACTGTAATGACACGTCCCATTCCATGCCATACAATTTAGTCCCATGACCATACCACACTCACACTTAATATATCATCAGTTTTAATCATTCAAACGGTTTTATCCCCCCAGAGGACCAATGTTTGCATCCTTCTGGGATTCCGCACCCAACCTGACGTCGCGGAAGCCTTCGGGCATGTATTCAAAATACAATCGGGCATCCAAAGGGCATCGACTCATTCGAACCTTTGGGCATCTCGCACCCCACCTGGCATCACGAGGAATCACTGGGGACCATAAACATGGTTACCCCTAACTTCCGGGCATGCATTACAATACAACCCCTCACCCTCCGGGCATATATCATAATACAACCGCGCATCCCGACACTCCCGGGGAAAACCTCTGGGCATGTATTCAAAATACAACCAGGCATCCAAAGGGCATCGACTCATTCGAACCTCTGAGCATCCCGACTCCCGGGGCATCGTTGACCCGAGGGCCCAACGGTATCAATTAACATCTTAATTTACAATTGCATCATCATATGTCAAACAAGATATCTCATGAACTTTTTATCAATCACAATGTCCCACCATCAGCATCATCAAATCACAATGTCCCACCATCAGCATCATCAAATCACATAGCAATTCGAGAACTACACTTCTTATAGGACAATTTTTATGGAAATCCTGAAACAGCAGTTTAATTTCTACAATTGCACAGTTCGGGTAACAATTCCGAATCAATTACTAAACGGACTCAGAAAATTATGAAATTTTGACACGTTATAAAAGAAACCTAGAGGCAAATATCTCATGAAGAAATCTAAATCCATTTCGTTCTAGATTAATAGCTATAGACGATTTAGTTCCTCCTATTCTCGGTACTGTTTTTCCAGATTAAGTCCTTTCAAAGAAAATTCGTTTCACCGACCTACACATGTCCATTTCTTCTCAATTTTCATTATGTTATTCCTCAGAATGTCATCTAAAACTTCCATTAAGGGCACAATATCAAATTTCAACTGTATGATTTTATAAAAATTCACAGAATCATACTAGGTCAAGGTAACGTTTTCCAGATCCAGTTTCTTCAAAGAAAGATGGTTTCACCGACCTATACTTGTTCATTTCCTCTCAATTTTTGATATGTTATACTTCAAGAAGTCATCTAACATTTCGTTAAGAATTCGAAGTGAGATTCCAACAAAAAAGCTACTTTACAGTCCACGAAATCACTAAAGGTCAGCACAACAAATTCCAGATTTAGTTTCTTCAAAGGAAAATCATTTCACCACGAAATACTTGTCCGTTTCATCTCAAATTATATTATGTTACTTCTCAAGATGTCCTCTACAACTTTCATCAAGGAATCGAAGTCTTATTGTGGCTAGATAATTACAGAAAAATCGAGGAAGCACCGATGGTCGTTCTGTCCCTTGCAAAACAGCTTACTAGCAAAAGGGGAATCTGCTCCTATTCCATGGATTTCGTCCTCCAAACAAGCAAGTATATACTAGCAAACTACATTGCAATATACCCTCTTTTACTTCCCAAAAATCCATCATAGTCAGATCTTTAGATCTTAATTTCCCTTCTAAAAATTCGAAATCCAATACATGCACTGTTTTTGCTTTGCTTCTAGCTCTAACTTCATCTAGTGTGATCCCAATCAACATGCAGCTCTAATTTCTACACTTCCTAACATCTACTAACATTCCACAGACAATTCTAGCATGCAACGATATAGATAGGTGAACTTCCACTTGCCTCACTCCTAAGCTCAATCGACAACAAAACAGGAAGCTCGTTGGTCTTCGAACGCGGCTCAACGACGGCAAAGATGCGACGGCGGCAGCTCGCACGAGCACGGATGGAGGATGGTCCTTCTCCTCACACTCACTCGTAGCTCTCTCTCTCGGACTCTCTCTCACTTTCACTGGTTTCTCTCTCTCTCCTTTACACCCTCTCTCGATTAATCCGCCTGTTTGTCCTCAATTAATTTGCAATTTGCATGCAAATTCTATGGTGGCAGCAAGGATCGAAGACAGATGGGGGGTATGTGTCTTCAGCTGGCCTCTCCACCCATCTTGCTGTCCGCCCAAACGGAAGCAACGTGGCTTCATCCAGCCAAGCCTCAGTCAAACTTCTTCTTGCCAGTTGACCATTTATGTCGACAATTGGAGGTTAATGTGGAGGGGTTTTGGGCCGGTGAGATGCGGCTCATTATCCTAAAGATACAGCCCAACATCCTCTCTATTCATTTGCCTTGGTCTCCACATATGCATGGGTTAATTGTAATCTACTCACATGACCGTGCATGGCCGTGTTGGGTCCTCGCTCACAGTTCAATTCCCCCAATATTCGACTCTTAATTTCAGCACATACAAGTGCGGAAAAAAAAATAATTACTTTCGCGACTACACGGGGTCGCAACCATGTACCGGGGTTCGGTTAGTAGTGTACATAATTGGATGACCCAATATCAATATAGAAAAATATAATTGTCGACATATCTTGTAGTACACTCTCGGCCTTATTAGAGATAGTGGGCGGGGATGGGACTATGACTTGTGCGACAATCGAATTACTTCTAAACGTGACCCATCGGTCCGACGATGGAATAGAAACAATGTCCGTGCAAAATACTAATGACACCATCCGGCGATACTTTCATTGATCAGCCACGGTCGCCACATATCCAAGGTTGTTGAAATTCTTAGGTGCCACAGAACTAAGGTCCTCAATAGATATTAACTTGATGACTTCGGGTCTTTATTTGACACAAAATTCACTCCGGGTCCTTATTTGAAACAATGGGTCTACTTCAGATCCTTATATGACACAAAGTTCACTTTGGATCCTTATTTGAGAAAATGGATTCACTTCAGGTCCTTATTTGGAATTTTCCCCTTCTTAAGCTTTCCTAGTCCATCGAAATCGGGGTCTTTATTTCCAAAAACATTGAGAACCTCCCTTCTTGCTTCCTCTTACCATTCTGGATTAATCGCTAGGAGGAATAACATCCATGCCATCATTGAGTTGGCAATTTCTTGTCCGGCGATGTAGAATGTCTTGCACTCATCCACCAGATTATCTACCGTGAATTTTTTGCTCTTGTCCGTATCGTGCAAAGCCTTCACAAGTTGTCCTAGGAAATCATCCCCAAAGCCATCTTCTTCACCGGCCATCACATTCTTCTCTCTTCTCTTGATCATCTCTAAAATGGAATTGCGTATGCTTTTCTCAAGTTTCTCCGCTTCGATTTCATCCGTTGTCTTCCAAAGCTTACTACCAGCAAGATTAAGAACAAATTCCATAATTAGTTAATCCTAATTAAAACTCTGATTCTGAGATTGAAATGTCCTAAGTCTTTTGAGGCTTGAAATTTACATTTGCACAATGAACAAAACTGTTGCCTGGCCATCATCATAAATTTGCAGCTTGCTAAGTGTGATCTCACATCAGTAATTTTAGTGATAAGAATGGTTATCAAAAAATAGTGTACCCCCTTCGAATGCATTTACTCACCTGGAAAACTTGTCAGAATAATCAAGTTCAGATGTCGAAAGTTCGTTCTAAAAGTGATAATCACTGTACGTTCTAGCTTCTTCATCATAAAAATGGTCCCAAAAAAATTTTCCTAGAAAAAATGTGCGATACCTTATTCCTGGTAATCTTATATTGAAAGCATTTTTGGATGTTAACGTAGCCAATCCTGTCAACATCTGAAAAGTGTTCCCCCCCTCAACATAGCTGCTCCCGAACGCAGTTCTTGAAATCACTTCGGATGTCAATAACTTAAACTCTCCGAACACCTCGATCTCTTTCCCTTCTTGATTCTTCCATTTTCCTAGCATTGTGTGAACACTCTCCACCATTGCCAGTGCCATATTCTGCAATTTCAATCCCCCCAAAATAATTAGTAAAACCTCAAATCAGACAATTCTCTTTTTGGATTAAGTTCAACTACCTTCAAACTTTCCCCATGGAAAGCGTGATTGGCGAGTTTACATTAGTTTCGCCCATTTCTTGTCATCGACTGTACTCACGAGCCTATCTCCTAGAAGCTTCTTGGCAACGTCCTTAGTTCCTATTTTTGGGTATGCTTTCTCTATGTCAAGCAGCACCTCCTTAATAAGCTCTGGCTCTGTGATGACCTGATGAGCTTGACGTCAGTGCCAACTCAGGTAATTCCTCCCTACAAAGTTGCACAAAAGTTCAATATCAGAGCGTCACAACACTAATGAAACTTAAGTTTAGTATTTTGGTAATTACCATATGTGTCTTGTTAAATATAAAGGAACTGAGTCTTCTCAGTCTTCTCAATCATCAGTTACTATAAATTTAGCAGATAGAGAAAGAACACGTGAGGAAAAACAAAAGACAGAAAAGCAACAACGAGCTGGTGATCAACGGTGGAGAACTCGTGATGAAGACAAACTTGGATTGACATCAATGAAGAAGAAGCCTGAAATGAAGATTGACATGGATCGCCAAGTTATAACAGATCTAAACTAACACGTGTGCAGTTATTTAGCTGAAAGTGAGAAAAACAATTGTAAAAACAGTTAGTTGTATTCTGTTTCTTTGATGAGCTGTATTCAGTTTTTCTGTTCTTTAAGTAGTCTTCTTCTCTCTCGATGAAGTTAGAGAATATACAGAAGATAAAACGTAGATAGAGAGAGAGAGAGCCATCATCTATGAATGCTCTGCACTGAATAGCAGAAACGTGTTGAGATAGAAAGATAGAAACAGGAGAGGAAGAACAGAGGATTTGTATTCATAGTTACAGAAAGCTTTGTAGTACAATCTTATTGAAGAAAAGTGATTCGAGTGTTTCATTTTCTGATTCTTCTGTATCTAGATTCATTTTCTTCATCCTCATCTTCATTTTCACATGGTATCAGAGCGGGCGATCAAATCTGTCAGAAGGATCCATTCAGTAGCTACTCTTTAGATCGGGAAAGAAGAAGCTGAAGCTATATCAGATTGCAGTATCACGGTAATTGTGTTAGCTTCTCATAACACCATTGCTATCTTCTCTTCCATAGTTGAAAGAATACAACAATGGCAGTAAGAGCATCAAAGTATCCCTTCCCTATACATGTGAATATCTCAAACTTTGTCACAATTAAACTTGTCGAAGACAATTTCCTTTGTGGCAAGCTCGGATCCACGGGTTTCGAAAAGTCAAGAACTTTTTGGCTTTGTTAATGGTGATATTACATCGCCTCCTCAAATGCTACGAGTACAGTTGAAGGAGGTGAAGCTGAAGCTGTAAATCCAGACTATATTGATGGACAAAAACAGATCTGCTAGTATCTTCATGGATAAGTGGAGCTGTCTCGAGAATATGCTGAGCTTAATAATTGGTTTAGAAACATCTTATGAAGTATGGCAGACACTTTTGAATCGCTTCACACAAAAATCAGCAGCAAGAGAGTTCGAATTAAGGGAAAACTCCAAGCTTGTCAAAAACATGATCGAGCTCTTTCAGTCTATCTTAGAGAATACAAGTACATATGTGATCAGCTAAATGCTATAGGAAAACCTGTGGATGACATAACCAAGCTATTTGGTGTGTTGGAAGGGCTAGGAGCTGAATATGAAAGTTTTCGAACAACAATATACTGTCTAAAGCCTCAACCTGAGTATGATGAGGTAATTGCACAATTAGAAAGATTCGAGTCAAGAATGCAGAATTATTCTAGGACTCAATTTAACTCCAATATGGCTTACTTTGGGCAAAGACACTCTCAAGAACAGTTTAAAGAAACTACTGATGGAGAGTACATATCTCAAAATTCAGGTTTTGTAGCTCAAAGAGGTAATTACAGAGGAGGCCGTAGCTATGGTAGGGGACGTTTTCTTAATAACAGGGGCCGAGGATTTAGATACCCTGGAGACAATTCAGGTTACAGGTCCAGCAATACCAGTTATATGCAAGAGAATCAGAGAACCAAACCTTATCAAAATTCCTCTGACTCTGGTTTCACCTCAGGATTTCGTCCCTATGCTGGCCCATCACAGAGATATCAAGAAGTGAAATCTTATCCTTCTAATCTAACTCTTTCTAAGAGTATGCAGGATGAGAAGCCAACTAGCAACATAAAATTAGAGTGTCAAATCTGCAAGAAACCAGGCCATGATGCTTTACACTGCTGGTATAGATTTGATAACTCGTATCAAGCTGAGGAGATACCAACAGCTTTGGCAGCAATACATCTTGAAGATGCCAAAGGCAGCGAGTGGTATCCAGATACTGGTGCAACTGCATATATCATGAGCTAATCCTGGTATACTTCATAACTCTTCTAAATATCTTGGATATGATATCTTGTCATGATTGGTGATGGATCACACTTGTCTATTACATGTACTGGTGATACATTGCTACATACTGGAGAGAGTTTATTGCCTCTAAATGATGTCCTAATTGTCCCTGATATAAAGAAAAATCTTTTGTCAGTATCCAAATTAATGAGATGATTATCCATGCTCATTTGTCTTTGATAAATTTGGTGTATATATAAAGGACAACTGGACCAACACAACCCCTGCTCGGAAGGAAAACTAAAGGGCTATATCAAGTGAATTCACAAACAACACAAGCCTTTCTAGCTCAAAGACATAGAGCAATAGAAGAGGACACATGGCATCAAAGATTAGCACACACCAATTTGAATATCTTGCAGTATTTGCAGAATCAAAAACTCATTCAGTGTAGCAGAAGAATGCTGAATGTATGTAGCAGTTGTCAAGTTGCTAAGGCTGCAGCTTTACCATTTCCATCATCAGAATCTGTAACAACTATGCCCCTACAGAAAATCCATTGTGATATATGGGGTCCATCACCCGTGACTTCATTTCAGAATTTCAAGTACTATGTTCTGTTTGTGGATAACTTCTCTCGATTTAGTTGGATATATCCGTTGAAATTGAAGTCAGACTTTTATAAGATTTTTGTTCTGTTTCAAAAGCAAGTAGAGAACCAATTTGAGTCGAAAATCAAGATCTTTCAGTGTGATGGTGGAGGAGAATTTATTAGCCACAGATTTCAAGCTCACTTGCAAGACTGTGGTATCAAACAGAATCTTTCTTGCCCTTATACACCTGCTCAGAATGGCATCTCTGAGAGGAAGCATCGACATATTGTTGAATTAGGTCTTGCCATGTTATATCATGGCAGAGTTCCACTGAAATATTGGGTTGATGCTTTTATTACAGCTAACTATGTCATCAATCTACTTCCAACACCAAAATTGCAAATGCAATCACCTCACGTAAAGCCTGTATCACCAAGAACCAACTTATGATCACCTTAGGGTATTTGGTTGTGCCTGCTATCCATGTTTACGACCCTATGCTCAGCACAAGTTTGATCCAAGATCCCTCACCTGTGTGTTTATTGGCTATAGTGAACACCATAAAGGCTACAGATGTCTTGTGCCTTCAACAGGTCAAGTATATATCAGTAGACATGTGAAGTTTGATGAGAAGTTTTTCCCTTTCACTAAGTTGTGCCTAACAAAGTATGCACCACTTACAACATTGTATCAGTCATGGGCAGAAGAAGTACAATTAACAGAGTCAGCAAGTAAGGAAACAACTTCTACTATACCTTATACTTGCTCTCAGACATGCGCAGCCCATCTGCAGCTCGATGAAGACAATACTGCAGTAAATTCTCAGTCTTCACAACAAATTGCTATACCTTATACTGATCAATCATTACAGCCAGTAATAACACAAGAACATGTCATTTCTACAACAACAACACACGATGAAGTATCTTCACCTGTACAACATCAAGACATGTCTGCTGGTGATACAACAACACCCAATAATACAAGTATTGGATCTGACCAAGTTATCCCTTCTCATATATCACAAGGGATCATTTCCAGTCACTCAATACAGGAAACAACTACCAGTCATCCAATGCAGACTCGATCAAAGTCTGGAATTATCAAACCTAATCCCAAGTATGCATGTCTTGCTGTCTATAAGGTACCTTCTGAACCAAAGTCAATTAAATCAGCATTGGCTCATGAAGGTTGGCATAAAGCAATGACAGAAGAAATGGATGCCTTATATCAAAATCAAACCTGGGACTTAACTCCTCAAACTGAACACATGAATGTAATTGGCTGCAAGTGGGTCTTTAAAACAAAACTTGCCCCTGATGGTAGCCTTGACAGATTGAAAGCTCGCTTAGTTGCTAAAGGCTTTCATCAGGAAGAAGGCATTGACTTCACAGAGACTTTCAGTCCAGTAATCAAGCATGCCACAATTAGAATAGTTCTATACGTAGCAAAGATGAGACAGTGGCCTATTCATCAACTTGATGTTAAAAATGCATTTTTACATGGCACACTTAATGAAACAGTCTACATGGAGCAGCCTCCTGGCTTTCAAGACCCACAGAAACCTTCTCATGTATGCTTACTCAGAAAGTCACTCTATGGTCTTCGACAAGCCCCTCGAGCATGGTTTGATAAGTTCAGTGATTTTCTACTTGCATATGGATTCTTTTGCAGCTCCACAGATCCATCTTTATTCATATATCATCATAGACAAGATACTATTCTTCTACTGTTATATGTTGATGACATTGTCTTAACTGGAAGTTCCTTTCAACTACTCTCTGTTTTGATTCACTCTCTCAGTCTCGAGTTTCACATGAAAGATCTTGGCCCACTGCATTATTTTCTTGGCATCGAAGTCAAACAAAATTCTGATCATTTATTTCTGTGTCAGACCAAATATGCTAGTGACCTTCTCACTCGAGCCCACATGTCGAATGTAAACCAATTTCCACTCCTCTGTCACTAAAACCACTCATTCTGCAAAATGATTCTACTTCTTTATCCAATCCTACTGAGTACCGCAGCCTGGTTGGTGCTCTTCAGTATCTCACTTTAACACGTCCTGACATTGCCTATGCTACCAATTTACTCTGTCAAAAATTACAGACACCAACTATTGCAGATCTCTCTAGACTTAAAAGGGTTCTGCGATATATCAAAGGCACTATCAGTCTTGGCATATTCATTCATTCTCAAAGCTCTCCACATCTGTATGGTTTTTCAGATGCAGACTGGGCTGGATGTCCTGAAACTCGAAGATCAACTACAGGTTTCTGTACTTATATTGGCTCCAACCTTATTTCTTGGGCAGCCAAGAAGCAGACCACAGTAAGTAGATCTTCTACAGAAGCTGAGTATCGTGCTCTTGCTTCAACCTCTGCTGAACTTACCTGGATCGGTTTTGTCTTGCGAGACATAGGATGTACTCTCACTCATCCCACACATCTGTTCTGTGATAATAAATCAGCCATTGCTCTCACTGCCAATCCTGTCTTACATGCTCGAACAAAACATATCGAAGTGGACTTCCACTTCGTTCGAGAAAAAGTCTCCTCAGGATCCCTTCATGTCCAATATATCCCAAGCAATTCTCAACTTGCTGATATTTTCACCAAGTCTCTCTCACGTTTTTCACATTGTCAACTACGCACCAAATTGGGCCTTGGTTTTCCACCCATTCCCAATTTGAGGGGGAATGTTAAATATAAAGGAACTGAGTCTTCTCAGTCTTCTCAATCATCAGTTACTATAAATTTAGCAGATAGAGAAAGAACACGTGAGGAAAAACAAAAGACAGAAAAGCAACAACGAGCTGGTGATCAACGGTGGAGAACTCGTGATGAAGACAAACTTGGATTGACATCAATGAAGAAGAAGCCTGAAATGAAGATTGACATGGATCGCCAAGTTATAACAGATCTAAACTAACACGTGTGCAGTTATTCAGCTGAAAGTGAGAAAAACAATTGTAAAAACAGTTAGTTGTATTCTGTTATCGCCAAGTTATAACAGATCTAAACTAACACGTGTGCAGTTATTCAGCTGAAAGTGAGAAAAACAATTGTAAAAATAGTTAGTTGTATTCTGTTTCTTTGATGAGCTGTATTCAGTTTTTCTGTTCTTTAAGTAGTCTTCTTCTCTCTCGATGAAGTTAGAGAATATACAGAAGATAAAACGTAGATAGAGAGAGAGAGAGAGCCACCATCTATGAATGCTCTGCACTGAATAGCAGAAACCTGTTGAGATAGAAAGATAGAAACAGGAGAGGAAGAACAGAGGATTTGTATTCATAGTTACAGAAAGCTTTGTAGTACAATCTTATTGAAGAAAAGTGATTCGAGTGTTTCATTTTCTGATTCTTCTGTATCTAGATTCATTTTCTTCATCCTCATCTTCATTTTCACATGTCTATCCATGTGTTGACTTGAGGGTGAATCTTAGGGAATATGTTGTGAGAGAGATTGTTCATGGGCGTGTTCTTGACTTCCATCTTCATCTTGATTGTTTCCTTGGTGCTTCCATGGAGTAACCTGTAAGGAGGGCCAGAGATCCCTTGGTGGGCCATCATCCTCTGTATCCTGAGCGGGTTCTACCATATTTTGCGCAAGAGCTTGGCAAGAGACCAGAGAAGAAACAGAAACAGAGAGCTTAGGAAGATGACCAATTGCATGGTTCAATTAGGGGATCAAACGATAAAGGAAATGAAAATAGTGAAAATTATGATACTGGGTTTCTCTTATGAAATGAAAAAGTTCAATTGATTTAGGTATTTATTGTGTCTTTCGGAGGATTCTATGAGCCAGACAAAATAACCAGCGTATAGGGACGAACTGATTAACGTCATCTGTGACTTCCTTGCCGATCTGGAATTATTAAAATCAACCCAGAAAAGGAAGAGCACTTGACGAGCTCACTCTTGGGTGATCCGGATGCCTGCGTATCCAATTCACTAAAGCCATATGAATCATGTGTTTCCCAAGGAAACCAACAACCAGCGGTAATCGTGATGAACAAGATGTGCATGCGCCCGGTTCTCCTCCAAGCCTACGACAGGTTGGCGTCTCGAATGTGCGCAATCTGTCGAAAAGCCCTTTCCAAAGCCAAACCTTATATGAATAGAGAATTCGTCAAACTTTTCAATTAGAGGCACGGGTTTTGATTCGTTTTCTCATTTGGCACATGACACAAGCTGTCTTGGTCGTCTTCTCGACACCGAAACTGTTTCTTAGCAATAATCTCGCTTACAAGACGCGAAATAGATCGATGAAATATTCAAGGGCCAATGTATAAAGGACGCAATCGTGAGCACGAGGATGACACGGACGTGACGAGGAAACACCAAGACCATCTATCACTCGCTTTCATCTTTGTCTTGTTTAGTTCGAAAAGTCCTATCGCGCCCAATCATTAATGGCAGATCCAAAAACAAATTTGGCCTTCTTTTTCCGTTGCTTCATCAACACGCCCGTATAAAGGTAGCCTAGCCGCCATATAGTCAGTCAAATGAGGAGGGTACCTCAGGGGGGGGATCAAACCCCGAATCTGATAGGACTTGATGAATGACTGTCGCGACCTATTTTTTTGGTGCACCACCTAAAACTAGGTTAATGGACTGTCAAGTTTTTAAACTTAACTCAGGCTCTCTCAAACCCATACCAAATCACGACTTAAGTCTAAATTTTTAAACATGCAAAAGATTATTAACTAGGAGTCGCCACTAATCGGTTCACGGTAGGTCGATTAGACACCTAAGTAAAATAAATGGAAATTTATTTTACTCCTACGAACCAAAGACTAAGGGTACGGGGACTTGGTTACACTAGAATTTTCTAATGCCCTTTCGGTACCATTATTTTTATTTAAAAAAAAAAAAATTTGCAGGCAACTTAGATTCATTTTAATCTAAATTACTATTATGCAAAAAGGTAATCACACAAATGCTCAAACATTCAATAAATAAATTGCATCACACAAAGCAAACAATTTTTTTTGGGTTTTCTTGAAAATTAGAATTCTAATGCATTTTTTAACTAAATGACTTAATCTTATTTATATTCAAATTCTAATTAAATGGGCCTATTATGCAAACTAGTTATTATGCACCTCATGACCTAACTTCACTAATGAACAAATTATGATTAAATGATCCTATTATGCGAACTAGTTAACATGCACCTAGTATTTTTGTATTTTTCTATTGAAATTCAGAATTAATAAAAACCATAATTAAACTATCTAAAAAGGGATAATTTTCTAATTTATTCTAGGGATTAATTTGACTTAAACCCTATCCTATCTTAGAAAACTATTTTTTGAAAAATGAGATAATTAATATGTGCGAACAGTATCTAAAAAATTAATTTAGGTCCAACCCTAACTTATTTCTAAAAAATGCAACCCTAAAAATGTAATCCTAAAAAAAAAAATCTAATTTACCATACCTACATGTCTAATTTATTAAACCTACATGCTCATGCAGAATTTTGAATTTTTATTTTTTAATTTTTTTAGTTTTTTTAAGATAAGTAATTATTAAATAAATATTAAATCTATCAACAAAATAAAGGATTAAAATAATAGAAAAAATAACATGTTGTCTCACATGTCAAATTAACGATTATCTTAACCCCGATTATCACGACAAAGAGATCAAAATAATTAAAAACCTGGTCCGAGATCTTACGGATCAAATTAATAATTATAATTATTTAACAATTAAAATTCTACCAAAAAGCCCAAAAATTAATATAATTAAAAAAAATCCGATGTCTCTCGGATTAAATTAATAATTACAATAATTCCGAACAAAATCCTAGCGGATAATACCTACAAAATGCACAAATATTAACATTGACAAACCATATTCTAACTTAAACAATAATAACAAAAATTAAAATGAATAAATAAATGACAATAAAATAAAAAAATGAAAAATAAACTATCTAGGTGAAATTTGAAAAAAAAAAAAGGAACGGCGGCGATGGGCGGCGCGGCGGAGGATGGCGGCCGGTCAAGCGTCGGAGGCGGAGCTGGATCGCGGATCGCTAGGCGGCGACGTCGTCGAGCTCCGGCGCAGGGTGCGGCGACCGAGCGGGAGGACGCGAGCACGGCGACGGCGTCAGCGGAGCGAGGACAGGTACGACGTCGGACGGAGGTTCTATAGGGGCGTCGGCATCGGGTGCGTGCTGCTGGTGTCAGATGAAAAAAGGCACGCGGTGATGGGCGCTGCAGATCGCGGGCTTCAGGTGGTCGGACACGCGGAAGCACAAGAACGGACGGAGGAGCGACGGCGTGGGCCGTAGAGGCAGCGGTCGCTGTTGTGGGACGGTAGCGGGCCGAGGTGCGACACGGCGACACGGGCAGAGGCGATGCTCGTGGGATCTTTGGGGCATCGGGGCTACGACGGGCGTGCGACGACGGGAGGAAAAGCGGGGCGTCGAGTGGGCCGGATTGATTGCAAACGGTGCGGGCGGGCGGCGAGTACATGGAAGGAAACGCTGACGAGACGCGACGAGGGCTGGTGGCTCGGTTGCCGGCGTTGGGCAACGCTGGCACAATGGTGGCGCAAAGAGGCCGGCGACGTAGGAGCTCGGTCCCAGCGGCCTGGGCAGCAGCGAACAGAGGGAAGGGGCGTCGGGAGGCTACAATGAACAGTCTTCTTTTCTTTTCTTTTCTTTTCTTTCTTTTTTTCTGCTGTACGTCATTTCTCCCCCTCTATTCCGTCGCTGCACTCTCTGCCCTCATGTCTTTTCTCTCTTTCACTCTTTTCTTTCACGAATTCTTTTTTTTTTTTTTTGCACAAATTTTCCTCAAGAATTTTTTTCGAATTCGCTCTCAAATTTTTTCGAAAAAGCCTCCGTTTCTTGAAAAATGCACTACTATTTTATTGTGGTTCCAGACGGCTGCATTTTTATGGCATTTTCCAAGTTTCTATCTCTTTCCACATTAAATCAAATCTGTAAATTAGAGCATGATTTTGCAATCAGCTTGATCTTGCTCAGATTTATTCCATCTTGCAAAATTCTTGCCCCTTATTCACTTGATTTTTAAATTGCTTCTGCATTTAACAAAATCTGAATATCCATCAGAATTCCAATTTTCCATGCATAATCAATCAAATCAATTTTCTCCAATTTTTCATTTTTTTTTCCTTTTATTTATTCAAAATGCAATTTTATTTTTCCAAAATTAAGTGTCAACAATGACTCGACCGCTTGTTAAGTCCATTAGGATCAAAACATAAATTGGTCAATTGTACGCGGTCCGTTAGATAATTATATTTCAAGAAGCTTGGAATGGACATATAATGAATACGAACTGATCCAAAACACGGCTTGTCTAATCCGTTAAGTTAAACATAGGTCAATCCAAACCAATTGTGACCCAGAACACATCTTTGAATTAAAATAAAACTTCAATAGGTTTTTCATGAAACTCGAACCCACAAGCTCACGAAGGAATTAAAAGTAGTCTCTGTACGTTGTTATCTCAGCATTAACTGGGCCATCTATAGGGGATGAAATACAACTTGAAGTCTGTGTAGGGGGCGAGTCGTGACGATTTCAGCTAGACTGTGGATGTACCCAAGAGACAGTTTGAAATCGAAGCGCTGCAGAATCATCGAAAGGACAATTTTCACCTCGTTCATCGCGAAGATCATTCCCACGCACATTCGAGGCCCGAAACCAAAGGGAAGGAACACAACTGGGTTGTTGTTGGTAGCTCTAAGGACGCCTTCCGAGAATCGGTCCCGTCTGAAGAGGTGCACATCTTCTCCCCAGATTTCGGGATCGTGGTGAAGCTTGAGGTTAGCTACGTAAACTTGAATGTTAGGAGGAAAAACGAATTTCCCTAGCCTGAGCTCCTGGTCAACAAATCACTACGAAAATTCAGCATCTGGTTCATTTGAGGGCGGTGAGTCCGATGGTGGTATTGGTTTCTTGAAACAAGTAAAGGAAATGTCGGAACAACACTCAAGAGTAGCAGTTATAGTCAAAAACAGACACGGGCCTAACTAACTTAAGGTTACTATGACCACCACCTTGTAAAAGACTCAATGAATGCTTGCTCAGATAACAAGAGCTTCAAGTTAACAAGAGATCTAATACCAAGTAATGAATAGTGTACATGAACTTCATTATAAAATTTCTGTACGACCACCACCTTGTGAAATTTCTGTATTTCTATGTGTTCAATAATAAAAAGTACATGAACTTGATTATAAAATTTAGAGGATAACTATCTTAAGTAAATAAAATTACAATATCAATTACTTTCAATCATAATCAATCAAAGAAGATAATACAAAAAATCTCGAAATACATATGGAATCAAAGAAAATATATCTCTAACACTTTTCCTTCATGGTTCTATTACATTCCATCACTCCTCCATCAATGTATTTGTTATCCTAATTTTAAATTTCGCTGGTCATCTTCTATACCTATTATTCGTTTTCCCCTGCTTTCACCTCCATTCACAACTTGGGGTGGCTATTCATGTCCACATATATATTATGTAAGATTTTTTCTTACGTGGATTACATTAATTAATACTGTAATTTACCATTTTATAGGATAAGCCTAATAAAGTGAAATATAATGTTTTTTAATTAATCTATTATGGAGGTAGGTAGTAAAGACCGAGTAAAGCCTAACCAAGGTCTGTGGCTTAAAACATTATAAATAGTGCTCAAATTTCTCTTTTAACCCTAATGTGCTCACATAACATGCGCTTATTGAACCTTAAGGGTGAGAGGTAGTCTCGTGATACAGAAGGTGCTATTCCACATAAAAAACGATGAATTCCGAATCAATTATGCAAATATCTTTACTCAATTATATGTGTTATTGATTCTAGCTATTAAGATCTTGATTGACATTTCCATGACTTTCATATTCATGTCTTGTCGACATGAAAGTACATGGTTAGATAGCTCAATCGAACATGATATGCTAAACAATTATTCTTTTAGGAAACTTGATATAGGTTGTCAAAACACGACTTGCCTAATCCATTAAATTAAAAGGATGAAACCAACCCTATTTCACCTGGACGTAACCTGAAACGCATCTTTAAGATCAAATGAACTTCCGTGGTTCTTTCATGAAACCCCAACGTTAACTAGATCATATATGCTGATAAACAAGCTACAATGGATGAAGGATAACTTGAAGTCCGTGTTGCGGGCGAATCATGAGGATTTGTACTGGACTATGGATGTACCCTGGAGACAATATGAAAGTGTAGCGCTGCAGAATCATTGAAAGGACAATTTTCGCCTCGTTCATCGCAAAGTTCATCCCCACACACATTCGAGGCCCGAAGCCAAAGGGAAGGAACACCACTGCGTTGTTGTTGGTGGCTTTAGAGACGCCTTCTGAGAATCGCTCTGGTCTGAAGAGGTGCACATCTTCTCCCCAGATTTCGGGGTCGTGGTGAATCTTAAGATTTGCTATAAAGACTTGAGTATTAGGAGGAAGTACAAGTTTCCCTAGCCTAAGTTGCTGGTCGACTTTTCGAGTGAACCCTATCACAGGAGGGTATAATCGTAGAGCTTCGTTCATGATCATGCCGATCTGCACGCAAAAGGTGACATTAGTTGACAACACGTACCACTCAGAATTTAAAAGAAGGACGATTTCATTGTTTCTTTCCCAAAACTACACATTCTTGTCGGTCCTCAGTAAATTTATGAAAGAGTTGTTAAGCGTGAAAAGAAAATACTGGTACAGAAAGTTACTGGTTAAGTTATTTACAATAACTTACTGGTAACTATTGACACTTTTATGGAATTACTAATTTTTTTTCACGGTTTAGCAAATCATCAATGTTTCTTATCTTCAACTAGCTTATATTTGTCTTTCTTGGGAATGCTAAAAATATCAAACTTCTATATGAATTCATCAATATTTATTTGAGTAACTCACCAATTTTTTCTGATTGAATAACAAAATAGTTTCAAGTTACCAAATTTCATTTGAGAACTATGTTTATTTGATTTTTTTTTTAATCTATGAATTTTTGTTGGAGTTTACCATTTTTTTATCTCTCTTACAAACATTTTTGCAATTGACCAGCCTTTGCCTGTTAGATTACCAATTAGTTTTAATTTACCAAGTCTTATTTAAGTTTCTTACCAACATTTATTTAATTCTTTTAAAGTTCACCAATTTATCTATTGAGTTATGGATTTTTATTTGTCTTACTTACCAACATATTAAATTTACAAACTTCTTTAGAAATTACCAACCATAATTGGACTGCTTACCAAATCCTTTTAGAATTTTTATATAAGACGTTAAATATTCAAAGCGTTGGTAAGCTATGCAACAAGGGCCTGTTTGTTCACATCTTTTTCTTTTTTTTTTTAACTTTTCCCTTCAAATTTTAAAACATTGGTCAAAGTTTAAAATTGTGAAAAATTATGTATGATTATATATGTTAGAATTTGGGTGTCAGGAAAGTTCCAAGAGTTTTGAGTTTAAATAAGGCAAAATGTTGAGGCACAAGATTTAAATTATGTAAATAAAGAGTAAAAGATAAAAGTCAATTCAGACAGATCCAACGGTTAGAAAGTTAGCACAAAAATTGTCAAGTTACACATATAGACTCACTTGTCTTTTCTTTTCTTGTATCAATGGTTTTTTCAGTTATCAATGATTGAGCTTTAAGTTTAAGCATAAGGGTGTTCCTCAATAGAGTTGCAAATGGTATAATTCTAATAATATAGAGTATGAATGAGTTTCAGTTTTGGACTCAAGCAATCAGGCATACCAATATGTTGTTAGGAGGATCATTCCTTGTCTACCAAATCAATCAAGACAAAAAAAACAGTTGGATTTTCCATCCGTCCTTAACTTTGCGATTCCATCGGAGTCGGGGTCTTCATTCCCAAATACATCAAGAACCTCCTTCCTTGCTTCCTCCTGCCAATCAGAATGAACTGCTAGGAGGAATATGACCCACGTCAGCATTGCGGTGGTGGTTTCATGTCCAGCGAAGTAGAATGTCTTGCACTCGTCCACCAGATCGTCGACTGTGATTTTCTTGCTCTCATCATTATCATGATAAGCCTTCACAAGCTGCCCAAGGAAATCATTCCCATAGTCATCTGCTTCCCCAGCCATCACCTTCTTCTCTCTTTTCTTGGCGATCTCCAAGATTGCAACATGTATGCCTTTCTTGAGCTTCTTGGCTTCAATTTCATCTGCTGTCTTCCAAATCTTACTGCGCCCGAATTCAACCACGAATGCCTTAGTCTGTGAATCTACAGTATAGATCGATTTTCTAACAAATGTGTGTTCAAATCTCCACCTTACTAGCTAGTTGTATTTACTCTTGTGATGGAGAAGTTTGTGCCAGTACATATAACATCGTTATGATTCTCTAAGCTTGTTCAATTATTGGGAAGAATCGCAAATTGTAAGGTTGATCACACGATTATTGTCTTCCCGCTTGAAACCACTCGTCATACTTTTGCTAACGTTACATCTTTTAGTGAGATCTCATGTGGGTCTCACTACTCCTTGAGGTCAGAATTGCTTGGATCCGGATCGACTTGAATTGGGTTAGTCATATTTCGTCATCATAGAAGGTCCACGTGATTTATATGTGAATCCCACAAAAATCAATGATTATGATTGTCTATGATCCACAAATAATTATCCGTGCAAGTTTTTTTCCGCGGCTTTTTCAAAACATGATTGGCATAGTCTATTTGACTAAGTTAAAACGGGCTTATTTTTTTCTTTTTTTTTTCCTAAAAGTAAGAAAAACTTTCTTAGGAAAATGTTGAAGAGGAATACCTTATTCCCGGGAACCTTATGCGCAAAGCATTCCTGGACACTAACAAACCCAAGTTTGTCATCATCTCAAAGATGTTTCTCCCTTCAACGTAGCTACTCCCAAAAGCTGTCCTTGAAATCACTTCGGAGGTCAGCAACTTAAATTCTTCAAACACCTCAATCTCTTCCCCTTCTTTTTGCTTCCATTTCTCTAGCATCACGTGAGCACTATCCACCATCGCTGGAACCATGTTCTGCACTTCAATTAGTTCCCGTCAATTCGTAACTCCAATCTAAAGATTGCATGAAATTCTCTTTCCATTTGATAAGCACAAGAAACTTACAATTAAAATTTGATAGTTACAAATAACAGGAATTTCAGTATACACCAAACCTAATTACCTTGAGGCTTTCCCCGTGGAAAGTGTGATTGGCGAGTCTACGCTTCTTCGCCCACTTTACCCCAACTATGGTTGATACGAGCCCATCTCCGAAAAGATACTTGCTGAAGCTCCTCGGTCTTGCTTTTGGAAACGTTTTGTCTCTGTTGATTAGCACCTCCTTAATCAGCTCCGGCTCGGTGATGACCAATTGAGCTTGCGCCCCGTACCAACTTATGTAATTCCTCCCTGCAAAATGTTTGCACAAAAATCATAATAATGAACAAACTAAAGTCAGATCAAAGTTTTAAGAGTGGTTAGCACAATTTTATAACAAAAGCTTATATTTTCAATTACCGTATGTGTTGACCCAAGAGTCGATGTGAGGCTGAACCTTAGGGAGTATGTCATGAGAGAGATCGTCCATGGGCGTGCTTCTAGCTTCCATTCTCATCTTCATTGTTTCCCTCGTGCTCCCATGGAGGAACCTATAGGGAGGGCCTTTGATTCCCTGTCGGGCCATCGTCCTCTGTATTCTGAGCGGATTCCACCATACCTGGCGCGCCAGCTCAGTGAGAGACCATAAGATTAGAAACACAAAGAGAGAGCTCAACACGATCGCTGTGCTGATCCCCATTATTTTCCAAGATTGACATAGATTTTCTTGGGCGTGCACACTTAAATAATTCAACTATGATCCTATGGGGTGGATGGCAACATTGCATCATAGATAGAAGACACCGCTTGCCGATGATGGAGATACACACGGTGGAAAATGACCACCTTCTCGACGTTGACGATTTGGAAGGAGACGTCGAATAGGGAGAGGCCGATCCTTGATCAACACCCTTGAAAATAAAAAAAGAAAATCCATGAGAATAATTATTTGATTGACATCGGTGTCAGCTGATTGGGATTGCATGAAAAATGGTAAGCTCTTATGTCATGTAGTAGGTGGAACTTCTCTCTATATGTTAAAATATGTCTTGAGTTTGAGCCCAATGCGAAATTCCGAATATTCTGAATTGGATATATTGCGAACGTTCAAAATCGAGCAAAAAAGATCCGAAAATCAACTTCCCAAAATTTGAATCTGCGTTGGAGAATTTGGCCGCTAAAATAGGAAAGTTCAACTTTGACTTGGACTTGGATTTTGTTTAAAATATACAGAGATATATTTTGGTTAAAATCGTTCAAGATAACAACAAAATAAGAAAGTTTGGTGTTGACTTTGATCTGCACCTTAATTGGGATTAACGTGCATGTCAAGCGAGATAGGGAACAAAATCCTAGAGGTTGGGACACCTGGAGTACCAAAACTTGGCACGAAGGGACGCTTAAGTGCCAAAACTTTGGAAAGGTACACTTAAGTGCCAAAATCGGAGTAAAATGGATCACTTAAGTGCCACTCTGACCAAAATCCGGTCAAATTGCTGACGTGACAATTTTCCGGCGAGGTGAGTGCAAAACAGCGTAGTTTTGCACGCTAACGTGGCGAGAAAATGCAAAAACGACGTCGTTTTGTGTCTAATGTGTAAATAATTAATATAAAAATTAATTAAATTAAATTTCAACTTAAATATATTTAAAAAAACTTACAATTAAAAAGGGGGGGGCGAAGGAGGCGGGCCGAGGGCTCGGCCCCGCCGCCGCCGGAAGGGCCGGCGACGAGGGGGAGGGTCGGCCGAGGTGGCCGGCCCCCGGCCAACTAGCGGCGAGGATCCGGGCGAGGGCTCGCGGGCCCTCACCGTCGATTGACCGGCGTCGTCAGCCCTTGGCCGTGGCCCGGCCACCCCGGTGACCCTCCCCCTCCATCGCCGGCCCTTCCCGACGAGGCGGGGAGGTGACGGTGGCGAGGGCTCGGCCCTCGCCTGCCTCCTTCGCCCCCCCCCCTTTTTAGAATATTTTAAATAAATTTAATTTTAAATTTAATTTAATTAATATTTATATTAATTATTTACACATTTTTATTTTTTAGAATATTTTAGCTGATAGCTTAATTTTTATTTTGCAGACGACGTCATTTCGGGTGATTTTGAGCCGAGTCAACTCTCCGACGAGCCACGTAGGCAAGTAAAAATAATAAAATATTGCCACGTAGGATTTCGGGCAAAGTTCGCCGGAGGTGGCACTTACGTGTCCCACTTTTAAAAGAAAGTGGCACTTAAGTGTATATTTTCAAAGTTTTGGCACTTAAGTGTCCCATCGTGCCAAGTTTAGGCACTTGGGTTGTTCTTCTGCCCAAAATCCTATGAGAAGTCGGCAAAAGAATAAAGGTCTCACATATATATATATATACTTATGGTCGTAGATGGTGGAGGGTTGATCATGAAGCATTTGTCTTGAAGCGCCGTCTCATTATTTGTTGTTCTTGTTCGTGAATTACATCCAAGAAGATTTAGTGTTCAAGCAAATTAAATCTTGTGGTAAGATTTGCGTGTAATTCCTTCGTGAGATTGAGAAATTATTTCTTAAGGAATTCTAGGGCTAAACAATGCGTGTGTTATTGGGTGTAATTGAGGCTTGGAAAATACCGAGAGAGCGTTTGAGTAACTCAAGTGTATAATCTCCTTGTATCGCTTGATCTATAGTGAAATTCGTCATTACTCTCCCCATGGATGTAGGTCTTTACGACCGAACCACGTAAATCCGGTATCCGATTTATTTTATTCTTCTATCTATATTATTGTTCGATCGCCGGCCTTTCCGCAACACTATAGACCAATAGTAGCCTGGGAAAAAGCAATCATGAAAGTCGAGATCAAGCAAGCAAAATCGTGGAAGTCTTATGATGGCATAGGAAAGTCACTTTCGTTCCATCAAAGCACATAATCAAGACTAAAGGTTAGAACTTAATAATTGTGTGGATTTTAGGCTAAATCTCGAGGAATATACCATGAGAAAGATTGTTCATGGGTATGTCCGTACAGTCATCTTAAATGATTTGTTGGTGCTTCCATGGGCAAACTTGTAAGGAGGACCTCCAGATCCCTGCTCATTCATTAACCACTGTATCCTAAGCGGGTTTCACCATAACTTGTACTCGAGTTTTGATTAGAAACACCAAAAGAGAGCTCAACACAATGGCCATGCTAATGCCCATTATTTTCCAAGACCGACAGAGATTTTCTAGGGCGCGTGGAGTTAAATAATTCAACCAGGATCCTTCGGGGTGGATGGACGGCAACATAACGTCCTAGATGGAAGACAACGCCTGTCGATGGAGACAAAGACGCGATGGAAAAGGACAACCTTCTCGACGTTGACGATTCGGGGAAGACGTGAAATAGGGAGCGGACCCTTGAAGATAAACGAAGGATTATCCATGAAAAAGAAATATTTGATGGATGTCGGTGTCAGCTGATTGGGATTGCATGAAAAATGGTAAGCTCTTCCGTCATGCAGCAGGCGCAACTTCTCTTTATAGATTAGAAGTAGCCCGGGAAAAAGCAATTGCAAAAGTCGAAATCAAGCAAACAAGTTACTCATTCAATGGATTAGTGTCGTGAAAGTCTTATGATGGCTCAGGAAGTCTTATGATGGCTCAGGGAAATTACTTTCATTCCATCAAACATTAAATAATCTTCCTTTTTTTTGTTCCAAAAACATAGAATTATACACACACACACACACATATATATATATATATAGTTTTGGATAGGAAAATATGGGGAAGTGAATACCATCTTTTTAGTAGAGATGCTGAATAGAAAAAATTATCAATTGTGAAGAAGATTGTTCTTCTAGATGATTCATTGATTGTACTAATGTTCATGTAGATATCATATCCACGTTGGCCATTTATTTCCGAGATTGGTAAGATGAAAGATTAAGCCAAATCAAAGAAAATACCCAAAAATTGTTAAGACTAGTAATAGAAGTCATCGCAAATAAAGAATTTGGTACAAGCCCATCAATATATTTGTTAGACTCACATTCATTAAAAAAAAATTGAAGCAACGATAGATCAATTGAGATATATTTAATTGCCTTCATAATAAACCACGTCTTGATGGGAGATTTCTTTCTTCTAACATCATCAGCTCTGCAAATCTCCACTTCACATGTGAATATCTTATGTTAAGCCGAGCTCCTCCTTAATCCAAGAGTCTTTCCACACTAACATTGTTATAACTCAAACTTCAGATTCAACCTTACTCATCTTGACCTAGCCAAGTTCAGCAAGAAGCCAAGACATGCCATTCACTACCTCCACCAAGAAGTCACATCAAAGGTTCTTTCTTCAAGATGTCCACAAACATTAATACGCTTTGAAAGTGGGTCATCAATTAATTATTAGCTCTAATACCATTCATTGGGTTAATGTGATGGAAAATTGTTATCATCTAAATTTTAACTCTTTATTTAAAATTTAATTACATAAGAAATTATGGATTAATTTTTAACTCCTAAAAAATAATTTTCATTGGATTGCATGGCATATAGATGCTAGGAGAATTTACATTAATATTTATAGAATTCATTAGAAAAAAATAAAAAAAAAAATGGGGAAAAAAGAAAATTAACTAATTAATTTTAAAAATAAAATAAAAGAAAAGATGAGGCGGGGCATCGATGTCAGCTGATTGGTTTTGCATGAAAAATGGTAAGTTCTTACGTCATGTAGTAGGTGGAACTTCTCTCTGTAGACCAATAGTAGCCTGGGAAAAAGCAATTGTGAAAGTCGAGATCAAGCAAGCAAAATCGTGGAAGTCTTATGATGGCATAGGAAAGTCATTTTTGTTCCATCAAAGCACAAAATCAGGACTAAAGCTTAGAACTTGATCATTTGACCATATGTGTTGGTCATGTGTGGATTTGAGGCTAAATTTCGAGGAATATGCCATGAGAGAGATTGTTCATGGATATGTCCGTCCGGTGATTTTATATGATTCGTTGGTGCTTTCATGGGCAAACTTGTAAGGAGGACCTTCGAATCCCTGCTCATTCATTATCCATTGTATCCTGAGCAGTTTTCACCATTACTTGTACTAGAGTTTTGATTAGCAACACAAAAAGAGAGCTCAACACAATGGCCATGCTGATGCCCATTATTTTCCAAGACCGACAGAGATTTTCTAGGGCGCGCGGCGTTAAATAATTCAACCAGGATCCTTCGGGGTGGATGGACGGCAACATGACGTCCTAGATGGAAGACAACGCCTGCCGATGGAGACGACGCGATGGAAAATGACAACCTTCTCGACGTTGACGATTCGGGGGAGACGTGGAATAGGGAGCGGACCCTTGAAGATAAACGAAGGATATCCATGAAAAACAATTATTTGATGGACGTCGGTGTCAGCTGATTGAGATTGCATGAAAAATGGTAAGCTCTTCCGTCATGCAGCAGGCGCAACTTCTCTTTATAGATTAGTAGTAGCCCGGGAAAAAGCAATTGCGACAGTCGAAATCAAGCAAACAAGTTACTCATTCAATGGATTAGTGTCATGAAAGTCTTATGATGGCTCAGGAAATTACTTTCATTCCATCAAACATTAAATAATCTTCCTTTTTTCTGTTCCAAAAACATAAAATTATACATATACATACACACACACATATATATGTAGGGTTTTGGATAGGAAACATGGGGAAGTGAATACCATCTTTTTAGTAGAGATGCTGAATAGAAATTATCAATTGTGAAGAAGATTGTTCTTCTAGATGATTCATTGATTGTATTAATGTTCATGTAGATATCCTATCCACGTGGGCCATTTGTTTCCGAGATTGGTAGGATGAAAGATTAAGCCAAATCAAAGAAAATATCCAAAAATCATTAAGACTCGTAATAGAAGTCATCGCAAATAAAGAATCAAGTACAAGCTCATCAATATATTTGTTAGACTCGCGTTCACTAAAAAATTTAAAGCAAGTACGGATCAATTGAGATATATTTAATTGCCTTCATAATAAACCACATCTTGATGGGAGATTTCTTTCGTCTAACATCATCAACTCTACAAATCTCCACCTCACACGTGAAAATCTTAAGTCAAGCCAAGCTCCTCCTTAATCCGAGAGTCTTTCGCACCAACATTGTTATAACTCAAACGGGAAAAGTGTCAAAAAAGTCCTAAATCTTTTGTCTTTGTGCCGATTTAGTCCTAAACATTTTTACGATGTGCCAATTCAGTCTTTTCCGGCCAATTTTAACCGGATTTTGCTGACTAGATGCCGGTCGGCTGACGTGGCTTGATCGGCGCTGACGTAGACAACTTTTAATAATTTTTTTTTTTTTTTTTTTTTTTTTTTATTTTTTTTATTTTTTTTATTTTTTTTATTTTTTTATTTTTTTTTTTTTTTTTTATTTTTTTTTTTTTTTTTTTCTTCCCTCTTCTTCCTCCAGCCGGTCGCTGGACCTCGGCGACCAGCCAGAGGCAACGGCCGGCGAGGTCGAGGTCGACCTCCCCGGCCACCTCGCCAATGGCCGCGAGGGCGAGCCTCGCCAGCTCGATGCGAGGCCAGCTCTCCCCACTCCATTCCCATATCCCAATCTCGCCCTAGAAATTTCCTCCCTTCGCTCATTGTCGTCGTCTCTAGGGTTTTACGGGAGCTCGGGGGTGTCCTCGGTCGCGCGGCTCCGGCCCCGGATTTTCACCTAGTTTCCCCCGCGGCGGCGATTTGTTGAGCGAGGCTCGACCCTCGCCAGATTCGGGGAAGGCGAGCCTCACCGCCCTTGCGGCCACTGGTGAGGTGGCCGGCGAGCTCGACCTCGCCGGCCGTCGCCTCTAACTGATCGTCGAGGTCCGGCGACCGGCTGGAGGAAGAAGAGGGAAGAAAAAAAAGAAAAATAATAAAAGAAAATAATAAAAAATAAGAATAAAAGAGAAAAAATCAAAAAAATCAAAATTATTAAAATATTATTAAAAGGTATCCACATCAGCGCCAATCAAGCCACGTCAGTCGGCCGACATCCAATCAACAAAATTTGGTCAAAATTGGCTAGAAATGATTGAATTGGCACAACGTAAAAAGGTTTAGGACTAAATTGGCACCAAAAAAAGGTTTATGACTAAATCGGCACAAAGACAAAAGGTTTAAGACTTTTTTGGCACTTTTCCCTAACTCAAACTTCAAATTCAACCTCAATAGTCTTGATCTAGCCAAGTTCAGCAAGAAGCCAAGACACGCCATTCACTACCTCCACCAAGAAGTCACATTGAAGGTTCTTTCTTTGAGATACCCACCAAACATTAATACGCTTTGAAAGTGGGTCATCAATTAATTATCAATTCTAATACCATATGTTGGGTTGATCCGGTGGAAAATTGTTATCATCTAAATTTTAACTCTTTATTTAAGTTTTAATTACATAGAAAATTATGGATTAATTTTTAACTCCTAAAAAATAATTTTCATCAAATTGCATAGCATATAGATGCTAGGAGAATCTACATTAATATTGATAGAATTCATTAGAAAATAATTTTAAAAATGGGGGAAAAAGAAAAACGAAAAAAATTAACTAATTAATTTTTAAAAAAATTGAAAAGAAAAGATGAGGCGGGGCCGGGTCAGCCCGGCCCTTTTTTTCTTCACCTGGGCCCAGCCTAGGCTCTTTCTTCACCTTTTTTTTTTTTTTTCCTCCTGGGCCCGGCCCGTCCTTCCCTCTTGCATTCCTTTTCGGCCCGGCCCTATTCTTTCTTTCCTCCTTCCAGTCCCTTCCCCCAAGCGACTGGAGCGACGCTGGACAGAAGCAGAGGGCGGAGGCAGGATGGGGAGTGAGGAGCGCGACCTTTGGGTCGGAGGCAGGCTGGCACGGCAAGCTAGCGGTGGCAGGGGCCATGCGGCCCCCCTCTTCCACAGCACTCGATTTTCGGTAAGTTGATCTTTGCATGCGATCCGCCGTTGTCCCGAGGATCCCGGCTTGGCGACACTGAGATGGCCGGCTAGAGGTCGCCTCCCGGCTGTCGTCGCCCAAGCCCGGTAGGGTCCCCGCGGCCGCGCACTCCGGTGCCCCGTTATTCCCCTTATTTTTTCTCTGTTTTGTCCTGTTTTGGACACGTGGGGGCCAGAGCTCGCGGCCGTCCGGTTCACGCGATCACCGGTCCGGTCGGTCCCATGCTCTGTCGTTATTAGTCTCCGCTTGTCGTCCTTCGAGATGATTATGGATGATAACATAATTATAGAATATTCCATCTGAAATCTTTTAGGAAATCAATGTTAGATAAGTGGAATAGTTGAATTTTTTTTTTTTTTAATCTTCTGGCCTATGTAAAAGGTAATGGTTTCTAAGTAGATACATTTAACTGTTTTATTATATTAAAATATTTTTTAAACATTTTCAATCAGCTTGTATTTCTAATTAGCCAACGTAGATGATTAAGTCACATATCAATCGGCCTATATGAGTAATTTACGCACGACTGCTTTATATTGCATCAATGTCAAATATGTGGAATATTCAAGTTTTTGTTATCTAATTAATATGAAGGTAATGATTTTTCTTTTGTTTTTGTCGATTCTACTCTACTCCTACTCTAACTCTCAATCTCAGAGTTTTGCGCTACCTCCTTGCAGGGCATGGGAGTCGAAACCCACACTTGAAACTAAATCGTCCCCACCCCAACCCCCTGAGAAGGTGGGGATTCGAACCCACTAACTCCCCTTCCATATTGAAAGAGTGGCCACTGAGGCAAACCATAGTGGTTAAGGTAATGACTTTTAAGTAGTGTAAAGGGAAGTATGAGCGAATATAGCTTTCAGCTTTGTGACGTGTGGTTCTACAGCGAAACTTCATTCAATCTTAACACTCTTATTATTCATTTATAAATCGTATATCGAGTCAATATTTGCACATCTCTTACTAAATAAGATTATTGTTCCACTGTCCTAGCCCAGCCAGTGGTCAAAAATCATTAATATCTCACTGTCAATGGGACAAATTCTTTTTCCTTTCGACGAAAAACCCCAGGATGAAGAGGCGTGGGAGATGCTTTTTGTTGTCTATCGTATCAAGAGATTCATCTGATGACTTGTATCAAGAGATTCAGATTCTCTGACGATGCAAATTCACTCGAAACGAGGACTTTGAGACGGTGATGGTCGATAGAAATGTACTGAAGCGCCTGCTTCCAGGAATTTCCCAAGCATTGCTATATTGAGCAGACTTTAGGGGCACTTGACTATTGATCCGAGATTTAAATGGTCTTTGATTTGGACTGAAGAGTTCCCACATTAAGCAGTAGGACAGCGTAACGTTTACATCCCCCTAGTACTCGCCAGGAATATATATCTTACGTGATTGATTGCTTCCGTGTTTGTTGGTAAAATATCTATTGCAATTGTAACTCTGAGACTTATAATTCTGAAAAGTGATACTGATATTGATAGTGAAAAAATTACCTAGTGTTACACAGTGATTTTCCCATTTTGATTTTGAAAAGGTTTTTTACCTGAACATGCTTGTATCACGGGTGGATACTTTTTTGGCCGCGGAAATAACCCATGCAGTGCCTGGCGAGCGGAATTCTTTAGGTCAGCCTTCTTTTTATAGTTATTTCAGTGAACAATATGGCGAATAATTTCTTTATACGAGATCATACCACGCCCAGCTTGGCTCTATCGTCTAGTTCATCGAGTGAGACAGCAGATCTCTTTACGCTCAACAACTGGTTTCGGCATGCTATAGTAGTATCAGTTCCCGAGCAGTTTCTGCGCTAGAAGCCAACCCCACATTCAGAGCTTCTAAATAATATAATCATTATATCCTAAAACTCCCAGTACCAATTATTCTAACGCCACTCCCACGGACCAATTGTGTTCATATTCTCTACATTTTCATTCTTCCCTTGATAACCCTAAACTTCACTCCCAAGGCTTCATAGGTACGGGAGAATCACGGACCGTGACAAACTCCCCCACTCAATTCCGCAACGCCCTTGTTGCGTTGCGGGCTGTTCTGTCACTTCCTGATGTTTCCTTAACCATCAATGTCACTCTCTGGGACTTACATAGATGGCAACGCTCGCCCAACAAAACAAGTCACTCCACTCCATTGCTTGCTTCCCCCAATTAAAGATGTTCACGAACCTCCAATCACTTGTACTCCCCGACAAGTGTGGCACCCCTAGCCAACTGCACCCCTATAGTAGCACCTTCTTTTGCCTACTAAACTCCCCCTGATCTCTACAAGCCAATAGAAGGTCCCCCTTGGTGGAAACGTGATCGCATACCTCTTCTTAAGCTTCGCCCATTCATCCAAGAACGTTATTCCCATTCAGCGAGCAATTCGGCTCCTTCCTATGCCCCCATTGGCATTCTAGAAGTTAGACGAGAGCCGCACGTTGTCAAAGCCCCTTTGGACCCAACGATCACTCTCTTCCCTCATAAGACTGGGATCACCATAGGCTTTTCCCCGAATCAACCACCTACTGTAGGGATCCCTGCTCTGATATCATTTGTCACGAGTCGATAGTTCCTTGGCCGCGGAAATAACCCATGTGGCACCTGGCGAGTAAAATTCGCCAAGTCAGCCTTCCTTCTATAGTTGTTCTAGTGAACAATACGAAAAATAACTTCTTTATACGAGATCATATCACGCCCAACTTACCTCGGGCGTCTAGTCCAGCGAATAAAACAACAAATCTCTTTACGCTCAATAACTGGTTTTGCCATTGCCTCATCAGGAGAGCGGTATCAGCTCCCAACCAGTTTGTGCACGGGAGGTCAACCCCGCCTTCAGAGCTCCTAAATAATATAATCATTCTATTCTAGAACTCCTAACACCAACCGTCCTGACACCACTTTCACGGACCAATTGTGTTCATCATCTCTGCATCCTCACTCTCCCCTCGATAACCCAATCTTCACTCTCAAGAGTTCACGGATACGGGAGAATCACAAATCGTGACACTTGTGTATTCTTTTTTAATTTTTTTTCTCTTCAGTAATTCGCTTTCCTAACAGCTCATCCTCTGGTCAAGAGATTTAGATTCTCTAACGAGGCTAATCCATTCAAAACTAGGACTTTGAGACGCTTACGGTCGATGGGAATGTCCTGAAGCGCGAACTTTCCAAGCATCGCTACATTGAGCGGACTTCAGACACCCTTGACAATTGATCCCAGAATTGATTGGTCTTTGATTTGGACAGACACCTTCACGATTGAAGCAGTCAAAGTACTCGCCAAGAACGTATATTCTACGCGACCGACTGCTTTCGTGTCGTGTCTCAATTAATGACCAGCAGAGGTCAAACTCTAGGAGTCATTCCTTTCCCCTGTAGTACGAGAGTTGTCCAACCACAAGAGTTGATATATCAAGTCTCTGAGATCATCAATACTTCTAAAATGCCTCTCAGAAGATTTCCCTTTGGCATCCATCCAATGTACCCAAGCTGCCCGAAAAAAGACATGCCTTTGTTCTTTACAATTAAACTTCACTGTAGGAGTCAGCCAGGATAGCCACTTGAGCAGACTTGACGTGTCATATTCAAGGTCATCGCTTAGAACGCGTAATCCGCGTTGTCTTTTTCTTCTACTTCTATCTCAGAATTAAATGGCAGGAAGAGGTCAAGCACCAGGAGTCCATTTCTGTTCACGGTAATACAGAAGCTAACTAGACTTTTATCTAACCAAAAAAGACCTGCTCTGTGAAAGTTTTAAATTTCTGTTTCTGCATCATCATTCTTCTCAAGTTCCATGTCTCAAAACCTCATGCGAATAATTCTTGTTCTATGTTACCTCGGTCTCTTGCTAGAAACAAACTTTGTAGTTGTGTATGCAGATGAACACTCTCTCTTGCAGATGGAGACCACAACATATTGCTGTAATTCTTCTGCGGAAGACATCCCATCTGATGTCCAGATAAAAAGCGTTAGCCTGAAAGTTAAAGCCAATGAAGCCGACCTTGAGGACTATGGTACTCCAGTGCATCCCCAGATATCTGTTTGCATATTTCGTACACAATTTACCCACAACTTCACTGTCTCTCCTGGACACAAGTTCATCAGACTTCATTTCTGTTTAGCCTCGTATCCAGGCCTAAATGTACCGGGTGCATTATTTTCTGTTAGTGTTGGTCAATACACTTTGTTGAGAACCTCCCTGTCCTCTTATTCGAGAGATTCTTCAAATATTAAGTGTGTGATTCAAGAATTTGTTGTTGTTGTTTTTAAAAAACAGAGGAGGAGTTGATAGCAAAAGCTATGCGTCGTATTCAGAAAAACTGAAAAAAAAATGTTCAAAATACATACTAGAACGTAACCATAAACCCACGTTGCTCACTAAGGTCCATAAAACCAGCAACAAACCAGAGTAGCTAAAATACGTGCAGCTAACTGCTCTTAAGAGATAAGATTGACCAAGTAAAACAACAATTAACCAACTCCTAAAAAACAGGACACCAACAAACTGACCAAACAAAACAAAGAAGAAAAAAAAACAGAACGTGCAGTCTTGATACATCAACACTCTCCTCCTGGATCAAGTACTGCACACTCCTAGCTTTGCCCCCGAGAAGTTCAAATCGACCAACATGAAATGACTTCGTGAATATATCTGCAATCTGGTTTTTTGAACTGCAGTACACCAGTTTCACTTCTTCAACCTTTTGCACTTCTCTCAAGAAGTAAAACTTGACCTTAAAATGCTTTGTTCTTCCATGAAATACTGGATTCTGTGAAATGGCCAGAGTAGCTTGATTATCCACAAACACTTCTATATCTTCTTCTTGCTACATATGCAGATCATTCATAAGCTTCTTTAACCATAATGCTTGATTCACAGCTGCAGTAGCTGCAATGAACTCAGCTTTTGCAGTTGATTGAGCCACTATTTCTTGCTTCTTTGAACACTAGGAAAAACATGCCGACCATAATGTAAAGCAATAACCTGAAGTGCTCCTCATATCATCCATTGATCCTGCCCAGTCACTGTCAGAATACCCCTGCAACTTAAACTCCTGAACTCTACAAAACTTAATCCCATATGAAAGAGTACCTCTTAAGTACCTCAACACCCTCTTTGCAGCTACCATATGCAACTCACTTGCACAATTGAGAAATCTAGATAAGACACTTACGGGAAACATGATGTCGGCCTAGTTGCGTGAGATACATAAGACAGCCAATCAAACTTCTATAAACTTTTTCATCTGCAGGTACTGATCCATCCTTCTTTTGAAGCTTTTCCTTATGACCCATTGGTGTACTCACACTCTTGCACTCTTCCATGTTGAATCTCCTTAGGATCTCCTTCAAATACTTCTTTTGACAGATAAAAACTTCATTCGAGTCCGCCTAACCTCCATTCCTAGAAAATATGACATCTCACCAAGATCGGTCATTTCGAACATCTTCATCATCTCTTGCTTAAATGCGTAATGTCGAGCACTATTACTCCCTGTCACCAGCATATCATCCACATAAAGAGACACCACCACTAAGTCAGATACTAACTTCTTGACATATAGAGTGGATTCACTGAGGCTTTTCTTGAAACCTAAACCCAACAAGTGCTCATCAATCTTACTGTACCATGCTCTGGGAGCTTGCCTCAAGCCATAGAGAGCCTTTCTCAGCAAATAAACTTTCTCCTCCTGGCCTGGTGTGACAAAGCCTCTGGCTGCTCAACATAAATCTCCTCCTGCAACACTCCATTCAAAAATGCAGATTTCACATCTAACTGATATACCTTCCATCCTTGTTGAGCTGCCAAAGCAAGAATCATTCTAATTGTATCAAGTCTTGCCACGGGAGCAAAGGTTTCTGAGAAATCAACTCCCCAAACCTGTGCATATCCCTTCACCACCAACCTGGCCTTATGCTTATTCATCGAGCCATCGGGATTAAATTTGGTCTTGAAAACCCATTTTACTCCAATGACCTTCCTATCTTCGAGCCTCTCCACTAGCTCCCATGTCTGGTTTTTTTCTATCATAGCCAACTCTTCCTTCATTGCATTCATCCACCTCGATCACTTTTAGCTTCCTCATAACCCGCAGTTCCAAAACAGCCACACTACACCTTTGATATATATCGAGTCAAAGATCGGTACCTCTAACCGGAACATCATCCACCGGTTCGTCGGGTTCCAATGAGACCTCTTTGTGCTTGCCTTGTGGCTCATTTGTCCAATCCCATTTCTCATCTTCTAGAAACCGAACATCCCTACTAGTGATCACCTTTCCCGTCTACGTGATTGATAGATCCTGTAAGCTTTTGACACTAAACCGTAGCCAACAAAGATCCCTGTGTTCAGCTTTCTCTCCCAACTTGTCTCTCTTGACCTGTGGAATATGAGAAAAACACAAACAACCAAACACTTTCAAATTTCTTAGAATTGGCTTGACATCAAACCAAGCTTCAAAGGGTGTATTCATCTCCAATACCCTCGTAGGTAATCTTATCAGTAGAAAAACTGATGTGTTTGCTGCTTCTGCCCAAAACTCTTTTGGTAGATTTTTCTCATACAACAGACACCTAGTCATCTCCATAATAGTTCTATTCTTCCTCTCACTAACTCCATTTTGTTGTGGAGAGTTAGGAGCGAAGAAGCGATGCTCAATTCTAGGCTCTTCACGTAAAGAGTTAAACCTCGTGAAGTATATTCTATTCCATTATCGATCTAATGACTTGAATCTTGCAGCCACTTTGGTTCTCAACCCATTTCTTAAACTTTAGAAATACCCCAGCAACTTCTGACTTTTGCTTCATAAAGTAAATCCAGCACATTCTAGTATAATCATCAATGAAAATAATGAAATGCCTACTGCCATTTAGTGAAGGAGTCACTTGTGGACCACATAGATCCGTATGAATCGTTGTAGCTTCTCGTAGCTCTCCAAGTGGATTCCTTGAAGGGAAGTCTTGTTTGCTTACCCAGCAAACAAGTTTTGCACCCTGTGATCTGCTCCTCCAGGCTTGGTAACCCAGTTGCCATTTCATTCCTCTGCATGAACAGCACGCCTTTATGATGAAAGTGCCCCAACCTCTTGTGCCATATTTCTGAATCATTAGCCTGACACTTGAATGCCATCTACTCCTTCTCAAGAGGATTCAAAGAAAAACTCTTCTGTTGCATCTTTATCTTGAACAACTCCTGACCACTATAGTCAAAGATCAAACACTTCTCCTCTTCAAATATCACCTTAAATCCCTTTTCTACCAACTGCTCCACACTCAGCAAATTCTGATCAATTTTAGGCACATACATCACATCAGAAATCAGCTTAGTTCCAGCACAACTCTCCATTACTACAGTCCCTTTACCTTTCACTTCTAAGTACTCCCCATTCCCAATCTTCACTCTTGACTTCAACGACTTGTCAAGATTTATAAACAGCGTTTCATCACTTGTCATATGGTTTGTGCAACCACTATCAACAAGCCAACCGTCACATGGAGTACTAGAGGAGAAACAAGAGGCAACAAACAGTTGATCTACCTCTTGCGAACCGCAAAGCATGTGCCTCACCCCGCTGCGATCTCTCTTCTCTTTGCAGAACTTCTCAATGTGCCCAAGCTTATGACACTTTCTGCACCGACATCGGCCTCTTCCAACACCTAAAGTGTGGATGATTCTTTTTTCCACAGTGCTGACATGAGGAATATCTTCCCCAATTGTTCTTGGAGTTGCCCGCACTATTCTCTCCTGCAGCAGCTTCTGAACCAATACTAACATTTCCTTTCTTCCCTTTCCACTTCTTGACTTTTCCTCCTACATTATGATGTTCTTTGGCCAGCAGAGCTCCTTCTGTACTTCCTTCCAGCCTCATTAACCTCCTTTGCTCTTGTGCTTGCAGAGCACTTAGCAATTCTGCCACTTGATCTGAGACAAATCCTTGGTATTCTCCAAAGAGGCAATGGTTGCCTCAAACCTTTCGGGCAAGGAGACAAGAATCTTCTGCACTAGCCTATTATCATAGAGGTCAGTGCCTAGAACTCTTGCCTGATTTGCAATGCTTATCAACTTATCAGAATACTCCTTAATTGTCTCAGATTCCTTCATCTGCAGTCTCTCGAATTCTGTGATCAAGTTTAGCCCCTTCATGCTTCGATCCTCTCATCTCCTTGATACTCGGCTTTGAGGAAGTCCCAAATAGCTTTGGCTGATTCACAAGCCATAATTCTGCTGAAAATGGCAGGTGAGACTACAAAGCATATAAACAAGACTTTGCCTTTGCTTTCCTTGTCGTCCTCTCCTTGTGAAACTTGATTTGATTGATGGTTGGATTGTCGGGAAGGGGAGCAACTTCATAATCTTGTTCCACAGCTTCCCAAAAATCACAACCCTCTAGATAGGCTCGCATTCTCACCGCCCGGGCTTGATAATTTTCTCCATCAAACGCTGGTGGAGCCATTGCTGAAAAACCACTCGATCCGCCTCCATCTTGCTTTTAACTTCTATGGATGCGAGACACACCTCTCAATCAATCTCACAAGTCACTCACAGCCCCTTAAGATCAAGAAGGCTCTGATACCAGTGTTGTTGTTTTTAAAAAACAGAGGAGGAGTTGATAGCAAAAGCTATGCGTCGTATTCAGAAAAACTGAAAAAAAAAAAAATGTTCAAAATACATACTAGAACGTAACCATAAACCCACGTTGCTCACTAAGGTCCATAAAACCAGCAACAAACCAGAATAGCTAAAATACGTGCAGCTAACTGCTCTTAAGAGATAAGATTAACCAAGTAAAACAACAATTAACCAACTCCTAAAAAACAGGACACCAACAAACTGACCAAACAAAACAAAGAAGAAAAAAAACAGAACGTGCAGTCTTGATACATCAACAGTTGTGAAGGTGGATGCCCAATCCTAAGCATCACATTTACCCCTCATCTGGTCATTCTGAAGCCTATGCATTTGTGAACAAGATCGAAATCATTACTATGCCTGCGAATCTATACATACGAGATGTTCGACTTCCACTTGTTGGAAATTCCTCCCGAATATATGCTGCAAATTACATGGTACTTGAGACAATGTACCGGGTAAATGTAGGTGGCGATGACATCCCTCCCGAAGGTGATGCCGGGATAAGGCGCTCGTGGTCAGGAGATGAAGATTACTTTGTTCCTGATGGAGCCCTCACTTCTATCCTTCAATCTAAGTTTGGAATAAAGTACAGCCCTGAGGTGCCTGCCTACACTGCACCAGAGAAGGTTTACTCGACAGCAAGAACATTAAGTCCAGACTCTGGTGGAAATATGAGCTGGTCATTCCTTGTGAATTCGGGGTTCTGCTACCTTGTCAGGCTTCATTTTTGCGAGATCACAAGAGAGATCAGACAAAATGGAAGGGTTTTCAAAGTCTACATCAATAATATGACTGCTGGTATAGTGAGATGGAGTCGTAATCCTGGGAGGCCAGTCTATCAAGATTATATTATTGATTGCCCAGAACTAGATAGAGGAATGGAGGATCTGCAGATCACAATAAGTAGTGATAATGGGCCATCTGAATGTGATTGCCAGGGCATCTTGAATGGGTTGGAGATTTTCAAATTACCAGACTCCAGTGATAATTTGGCAGGGCTCAATCCATTTGGTACAGCAACTTCTCAAGGTTCGCCTTACAGAGAAGATAAAGCTACTCGAATTGGTTTCGGCATCTTTTATGGGATTTTTGTAGTGCTTTTGCTTTCCGTTACACTGTTGTACCTACCTTCCGAGTGGTCTGGCACACTCTCCCTCTGCCAAAACCGAAGTTCAAAATGCTGCAAGCCATTTGGGGACAACGCCATCCCATTGACAAAGATCATGTCCGTGACCAAAAACTTTTCTGATGACATTCTCATTGGAACAGGGGGATTTGGGAAGGTCTATAGGGGATCCTTGGATGGTGGTGCGACTTTGGTTGCTGTAAAGCGTGCCGATCCTTCTTCACACCAGGGCTTACACGAGTTTCAGACTGAAATATCCATGCTCTGAAAGCTACGCCATCACCACCTTGTCACTCTTATAGGGTATTGCTTGGAGCACAAAGAAATGATACTCATCTATAACTTCATGGGTCGAGGGACCTTGCGAGAACATCTATATAAGACCAACAGCCCTCCACTTCCATTGAAGAAAAGACTTGAAATTTGCATCGGTGCAGCACGTGGGTTACACTACCTCCACACCGGCTGGAAGCAGATTGTCATCCACCGAGATGTGAAGAGCAGCAACATACTGTTGGATGACAAATGGGAGGCTAAGGTGTCCGACTTTGGATTGTCAAAACTTGGGCCCAATGCAATGAACCAATCCGACATGCAAGTTAGCACTGCAGTAAAAGGAAGCATAGGATATCTTGACCCCGAGTATTATCACTGTCTCAAACTTACAGCAAAGTCAGATGTGTACTCATTCGGAGTAGTGTTGTTTGAAGTTCTCTGTGCCAAACCTGCAATATTACCTGCCCATGGGAATGAGGATGGACCACAGAGTCTGGCTGAATGTGCCTTAAAATGTTATCATTCGGGTATGCTTGGTCAGATGATTGATCCATATTTACAAGGAAAGATCGACCCTGCCTGTTTCCGGACATTCACTGATGTAGCAGTTAAGTGTTTGGCAGAAACAGGAAGAGAGAGACCCTTAATGGGATATGTTTTATGGAATCTAGAGCTAGCATTGCAGCAGCAGAGCAGGGCTGATGGAGAAAAGCTCAGAGGTCCAGCAGATAAGATATTGGCCGGCAATTCATCAATATCAGTAACTCATCAATCATATAACTCCGATAAGAATATTGGGGCAGAATTTTCTGAAATTATTCACCAAACTGCGGGATGAAAGATTTATAAGTAGATAAGGTTCTTGTGGTGTAGCTATATCTCATGTTCGCTGCTGCTCCTTGTAAACCTCAAATTCATGTAAATCCTATTGTGTGATTGTTCTCATGTAATAAGAGTTGAGCTTCGAATGATTAGCCCAAAAGAGAATAAGGAGACAACTAATCCTGGAAGAACCTTGATGGATCAAAATAATTGACATCATCGATTACATTCCTTTGTCAGTCTCATCCCCTTGCTCTAGATTACCGAAAAACCTGGGTAACAGTGCACTTTTTGTACAAGTCTCAGATATCTAAGCAAAACCGATGTGGTTGATACAGTCCTAGCTGATACTGTGCTAGGCATCATGAAGCTTCTTAATCGTTTTAACATAGAAACTCTGACAATGCTATGTGCACGTCACAATGTCCTATCCCGTGAGCAGTAGGTTCTAATCAGTAATGTTCTCTATCTTAAAACCTTTTGGTAATGTTCTCTATCTTAAAACCTTATCTAGTAATGGAGTTTTAGGTGGAATCCCTCATAAACTCCCAAGAAGTATCTTTTTGAGATCAATAACATGAATTTCTCCAGCAGTCCATAACTGCTACTAACTCCGCTAAGCTTCAGTTGGGATTGCATGTTAATAAGAAAATAAATGTTTCCACAGATCTTCTATTAAAATTTGAAGATTAAAAACTTCTTCCTGCTTGTCTTCATGCATAGTAAGATAAGATTTGAACATAAAAAACTAATCTAACTGATCCAGATTGACCAACTTTCAATGTTTTATGAAAAACTGGAGTGAACTCTTGAAATCTTTATGACAAATCTACCTTTTATAATGGAGAAGTAGATATCACAGGTCAATAGCTACTAAAACTTTTCTAAAGACGAGCGACGACACTTAAAAGAAATTGTGGCTATATTCCTTTTGTCATACGGAAACTGTAATGTGAGTACAGGTGCATAGCCATATGTCAAGAGTTGGCGTTTCCTTGGCTGCAGAATAAGCCATGCAGCGGTTAGAGAGCAGAAATCTCTAGGCGAGCCTTCGTTCGATAGTTGTTCTAGAGAACAATACAGTGAATAGATTCCTCATACGAGATTGCATGACGCCCAGCTGAGCTCGGGTGTCTAGTCCATCAAATGAGATAGCAGATCAGTTTAGGCTCAATAGTTGGTTTTGGCCTGCCCATACCTCATCAAGAGAGCAGCATAAGCTCCCAACTAGTTTGTGCACAGAAGGCCAATCCCACCTTCTGAGCTCCCAAGTAACATAATCTTTTTATCCTAGAACTCTTTGTTCCAGGACACCACTCCCTCAGACTAGTTATGTTCATCCCCTCTACATCGCTTACTTGTCACCCGGTAATCCAAGCTCCATTCACAAGTGTCACCAATACAAGAGAATCACAAACCGTGACATTCTCCCCCACTTTATTCCACAATGCTCTAGTTGCAGGCTGTTCTATTGCTTCCTAGCGTTTCATTAACCATTGATGCGCCACTTTAGATCATATATCAAATGGTAATGCTCGCAACAAAATAGGCTACTCCATTGGTAGCTTCTTTTGATCACAGTTTTTTGGGCCCATTCTGTCACTTGTGCTTTTCTTGGCAAGTGTGGCATTTTTCGCCAACCTTTTGGCAACACCCTCTTTTGCCTACTAAGCTTCTTAATCCCAGCAGACCAATGGAGGTTCTTTCCTTGTTGAAAACATGACAGCAGACCTTTTCTTGAGAATTACCAATTGATCCAACAACATTTCCCCTATTCAGTGAGAACCAGATCTTTCCTGTGCCCCCATTGCCATCCTAGAAGCTAGTAGAGAGCCACACTTTGTCCATAGGTTTTCTCCGACTCAACCCATTGATTGGAGGGATCTTGCTTTGATACCATCTATCACAGGTCAATAGTCCTTGACCGCAGGATAACCCATGCAACGCTTGACGAGCAGAAATCACCAAACCAACCTTCGTTCGATAGTTGTTCCAAAGAACAATATAGCAAACAACTTCATTATATGAGATTGCACCACACCTAACTTAGCTCGGGCGTCTAGTGTATCGAACAAAACAGCAAATCAATTTAGGCTTGACAACTGATTTCGGCCTACTATGACCTCAATAGGAGAGCGGCATCAACTCTCGACCAATTTGTGCAAAAGAAGCCAACCCCGCTTTCAGAGTTCCTAAGTAACATAATCTTTCTATCCTAAAATTCCTAACACCAACCGTACTGACACCACTCCTATGGACCAATTGTGTTTATCCCCTTTCCATCGCTCACTCTCCACCTAATAACCCCAACTCCATTCACAAGTGTCACGAGTACAAGAGAATCGCGGATCATGACACATACATATAAGCCTTAGAAAATGCTAAATAGACATATATGCATAGTCAAACACCTTACTATTACTAAATAAATATAAGCATAAACCAACATCTTGATAGATGTAAAATAATAAATAAATAAATAAATAAAATCCATGCCTTCATGTGCTCCTCCCTCATCCGACTTGAAGGTGGGCAAATCACCCCAATAGAAGTGGCAATCGATGCGTTCTTGAAGGAATCCAGTGATGCCTAATCTTGAGAATATGTACTTCCTCATGTTACCTGATAAAATTTAACTGCACATCAATAAGACATCAGTGAGTGTTGATTTTCATTGGCTGAAAAAGAATGGAAATTCACACAATTCAACATTGAGATGCCAATTTGACCAGCAAAAACCAATCTCAATAAATGATTTTGAATTAATTTCTCATCCTATAGAACATCGTAAGTGTCTAGCAACAACGGTAGATCGTAAAGCATTTTAATAACTAGAATCAAACATAAAACGCCGGGATTGGAATGTAAAGCCAAAAGGATAATCTTCGTCCTGTTTTACATAACTTTCTTCAAAATTGAAACGACATTCCTGTAGGAACAGACGGGAGCCTGACTGAAAAACTGCTCTCGATATATCACTTATCCATCCGCTGCAATATTTATATGCCGCGTGCGATCAATGCATTGCAACAGTGGCTCCCACTAATCCTCTGCCACGGCAACAACCAGTGCTACCACAATTACAAGCTGAATTCACAAGTTCCTAAGCGTTGAGACTCCTTCAGTCCATCATAATGTTCGGTGAGAGAGTATTGTCAAGTCCCATTTTCATCTCCTCTGCCTGCCTTTCCCAGTCGTCCTGATTTAGAACCATGCTCCTGGTCCTGCAGACAAGCTTTCGCTCTTCCGTGCTTCTCCAATCTTTCTTGTTCCAGCAATGCCTTATCTCGTTCTTTCACCTCAAATGAGAAATAATTGTCTTCACGAAGTTCACGAACCACCTCCTTGGCTTCCTGCTTTATAAGTTTTTTCAACTTTCTCCTTTCAGGACGCTCATGATCTGGACCATAATCTCTGTCCTTAACAAAGCTGTCAGAAGAAAAAAATCTCCATCAGATTATGCTTGATGTAAATCATTTACTAACAGAGTGCAAAACTGTGTATATGCAGTCTAGACCAAGCATACAGTGAAAAAGGTGCGCTACACGTATTTAAAACACCACATGCATGACAGCTCCACATCTGGTCTTCAATGAAAAAAAACATATGTAGGTACCCTGGCCATACGAAAGTTTCAATCACACACCACCACCTTACCACCTAGAGTCCCTGACTGAAGATATACATAGAGCTGCATTTAGCCAACATGAGACTTTATACACAGTGAGATCCTTTTGAGCATATTTCACTTTTTCTGCTTACAAAGTTGGACATTTGGAAACTGCAAAATAGCTAACATCCATACTGCACTAAAAGGAACGATGGGCAAAGAAAGATAAAAGATAAACCCAAAACATACTAACCTGATACCATCGCAGCTGAAAAAAGAGAATTCATCAGGCATGTCAATTATTTTTCAGAAAATTCAAAGGGCTAAAATCACTTGCACCTTCGCAAATACACAGTAGAGGCCTTTGCACTCTAACTTCCATATGATTGTCAAGCTGTCACAAAACAACATACACGTGCACGCCAGTCATTTTCATCGTAACTCATCAGTCTCCTTGAAATTCCCAAGTTGTCAGGCAAATTCACAAATGGAAAGGAAAACCACGACATGTACCTGAAAATTTTGGTTAGGTCTTATTTTTCCGTCTGTTGCTGCAGAGAGCAAAGATTTTAGAAACATTATGGCCTCTGGACAAAACTTCTGAGATTGTTAAGTTACCTTCAATAGAAACAAGTGAAGTCAGCTAATTGCAGCTGCACATCTAAAAACCAATAATGAAGCTTCAAAAAACCAACCACCATATGATCAAGGTTGCAAATGCATAGTAAACAGATGAAAACACTATGTCAAGAGGGCTAAAGACTATTTTGCTCAAGTATAAACCCAGCAGCCAAGCATTCATAGAGAGCAATTAGCTTGCATCATGTCCAAGTTTGTAACAGCCTATAATACAAAAACACATTTACGGATTATCGGTGATATAAATGGTCTACAGGATTGTAGCTAGTATAAACAATAAAATCAACACTTAGCAACTACGATTGACCTTAATTTGTAGGACAGGTGTACCAATGTAGACTCTCTTAAAGAAACACTACGCATGTCTGAAGGCACTACCCGCAAGATGAAATTCCAGAACACAATGATGGAAAACTCACACAGGAGGAAAAAGTAACCAACTAAACAACAAAGAAAAGGAACAAGAAGTATTTAAAAGAACTTGTTCACGCACTCAAATAAGTCCAAGGCACAAAAGCGATGATGGACCCTCAAATTAGTGACATTGAACTACAGTGCTTATGCATGCCATTATTGACCTAGAAACAATAATATATCTCAGTGACCTATTGAGGAAAGGTCCCATATGCAAAAACTTGAACTACATTGAGAGAACATACCAAGAGAAGCAGAGAGCATAGAAAAGATCCTAGAGCAACATCTCGACCGGAAAGAATGGGACAACGCGTTAGATTTTACACATCAATAAGACAGCCGGAGTCATGACAGCATGACGAAAGTCGAATCATGGAAATATCAGCAACCATAACCTCAAAAGGAACAATGTCTTCAGTGATGGCCAACTGCTGATCTCTATCCGATGAATAGGAAGCAACAGATAATTAGCATTTCATACTTCAACAGAACTTTTCCAAGCTTTCATCCAGCAATAAGATTGTTATATAATTTTCCCCTGCAGCTAACCTGAGTTCTTAATGGCCCAACAGAACTATGTCCCAGTACTTAGGATTCTTTGACAAGCACAAATTGCTGCAAAGTATGGAATCTCCGTGCTCATTTCTATTAATGGCTTGACCAACATATTTAACAACTGAAAATTCAATGGCTTTTTACTTGCTAAGACGGCAAGTAGGACACCACAAAAACACCTGCAAAATGAGATACATCTAAGATCATCCTCAGAAATGCTTGCAACCGGTATTGACAAGAAGTGAATACTCAAACTATAGGCTCCAGCGACAAATCTGTACGCAGAGTGTTTGGCTACTCCTCAAATGCATCACCAAAAATCATTGGCAAATGGGCATAGTTACTCTTACTGAAATTGTAAAACCTGACTAAAAATGTTCATATTAACTACAAATAGAATAAAAATAAATAGCTATTCAACAACACAATGCTGGATAACAACCTGAATTTATGTAGGCAATACATGCCCTAGTTTGATTGAATAGGTCGTATCATTAAATCAAAAATTTAAGCCAAACAAAAATTATAGCAAATAATTGAGATCTCTAACAATTTAGAGTAAATCACATATGAAGCACAATTAATTGGCTAAAGTAAACAGTTAAGAAATAGAGGATCACACGTCAGAAGCACAATCCCAAAATATTTCTGTTCCTTTGCCTTCTCAGTTAACTAACCTTACATTAATAAATATATGGCAATCCCAAACTCAAGGACCGTGGCCAAAAAGCGTTCAACCTCCCCTGCGCCTTTAGATTGTCGCAGCTTGCAATGAACTTTTCAAATAACATGCATAAGTAAACTGATACGGCAACTGTACCATTATAAAAGCAATTTGAAAAAGTTACACTGGAGCTGCAGGTTTAAAATGTCAAGCTACGATGATCAGATACAAAGTCCAGTTTGTAGCCCTCAGATGACCATGCCAAATATCGAACCTTCATGACCATCAAGTCTACAGATGAGAAAAGCTTCATAGGGAAGACATTCATGGAGGAAACTGTTGCAATTGAAGATGGAGCATCATGATGGGGAACCACTTTCCAGATTAAAATCTGTGCAATACAATACTTCAATTCAGGAGGCTTCGTACAGCAAACGAATTCTGCAATATTAAAGAATAATTGGTTCAGGTTTGCTTCAGACAGCCAACGAATTCTTCAATTCAAGCTATAAACCCAATTAGTTCGAAGCAAATTCCAAAATCAATTTTGACCTCGGTAGCACATGAATTTTTTGGAGGAAAAAGAACCTAGCTTATTCAAATTCAGCCAAAGTAGAATTGTTTTAGACAATACTACCCCTGCTCCAGTCATAGGAGCAAGCTGTTTAGCAAAAATTAGGCCGACCAGCAAATTCGGGCTCTTATTTGTTATAGAGAAAATGACATTAGAAGTGCCAAAAGTTGTATACAAAGCTCACTTTAGTACCAAAAGTTTTCGCCAGGCACTAAAGTGATCACTTATTATTATTATTATTATTATTATTATTATTATTATTATTATTATTATTATTATTATTATTATTATTATTATTATTATTATTATTATTATTATTATTATTATTATTATTATTATTATTATTGAAATTGGTATTAAAATGATCACTTTTTAATAAGAAGAGGTACTTGAAGTGATCATATTTTTTACAAGGACTGTCACTAAAGTGATTATTTTTTAACCTGCTATATGACGTTGTTTAAGGGTTATGTGCTAATTGGTATGCTGCAAGTCAAGTAGGATTGAGGAAATTAATTAAATTTGGTCATGTCGGATTTCCAATGACCTAGATCGAGTTGATACTTAAGTGATTATTTAATGGGTTAATACCCTGAAAAATCCCAAACTTGTACACCAGTGACAAATTTACCCCAAACTATTTTTTTTAACTATCAAAAACCCCCAACGGGTGTACCTTTAACAAATTTACCCCAAACCGGTACACTTGTGATAAATTTACCCTCTGTTAGTTTTCATTAAATTTTACTATCAAATTATTAAGTTAAATGACACGTGACAGTTGACTGATATACCAATTTGGGATTTTGTGCTCCGTTTGTCACAGTTTACATTTTTTGTGATTTTTTTGTGGTATTAATCCAATTTAGCAGAGGGTGTATTTGTCACAAATTTATCAGTTTTGGATTTTTTGCGGTTGAATAAATTAGTTTTGGGTAAATTTGTCATAAATGTACCAATTTATGGTTTTTTATGGTCAGTAGGGGTAAATCTGTCACATGTATACCAGTTTGAGGTTTTTCATAATAAAAAAAATAGTTTTGGGTAAATTTGTCACGGGTGTACCAGTTTGGGATTTTTCGGGATATTAACCCTTATTTTATTTTTAAAAATGACATTTAAGTTATCTGAAAAAAAAAAAAAAAAAAAAAAAAAAAAAACAAAAAACCAACAAAAAAAACAAAAAACTTTTGGCATTAAAGCAAACCATACACAAATTTTGACATTTTTAGTGTCCTCCTCCCCCCTTCGGCCATTTTGAGACAAGATCCACTCTTGGCCCTCTTTTGAAAAATGGCCCCATTTCAAGCCTTAAATCAAAATTTCCCTAAAATGAAATTGAAATTACACCACTTAACCGTGTGTTACTAGATTAGTTTATTCATCCACCGTCCTGACCTAGCTAATGGTTAGTAATCATTATCATCTCATTTTCAATAGGATAAGTCTTAATCCTTTTTGTTGCGAAAAGGCGAGCAATCGAACAAAATTATAGACAGAAGAAGAAAAATAAATTGGACACTGGATTTACGTGATTCAATCGTAAAGACTTACGTCCATGGAGAGAGCAGCAACAAATTTCACTATAGATCAAGTGATATAAAGAGATTACACACTCGACTAACTCAAACACTCTCTCGGTGTTTCCCAAGCCCCAATTACACCCAGCAACGCACGCAGTGTTTAGCCCCAGAATTCCTCAAGAAATAATCTCTCAATCTCACAAAGGAATTACACGCAAATCTTACCAGAAGATTTAATTGGCTACAAACACTAATCTTTCTTGGATGTAATTCACGAACAAGAACGACAAAGAAAATCCCTCCCAAGCACTCGACGACTAGACGGCGCTTCAAGAACAATTCTTCATGATCAACGCAGAACACCAAGCACTCACGCGGCGCTTCAAGTTTGTGATCCACACCTACCACCCATGGCCACAAGTTTATATATAAGTAAAACCCTTATTCTTTTGCCAACTTCTCATAGGATTCTGTTTCCTATCTAAAATGATTTTATTCAAAACATATCTCTATATATTTTAAACAAAATCCAAATCCAAGTCAAAGTTGAACTTTCCTATTTCAGCGGTTGAATTCTCCAACGCAGATTCAAACTTTGGGAAGTTGATCTTCGGATCTTCTTTACTCAATTTCGAACATCCACAACATATCCAATTCGGAATATTCTAAATTTCACATTGGACTCAAACTCGAGACATATTTCAACAATCTCCACCTTGGCTCGATGTTTGAGCCCAGTCGCAATCACTTCGCTAAAATTCAAACTCTACTACTACTTTCCCATAGCCCCCAATAGGCTCAACCGCCACAAATATTATCCAAGTCCAAGCCTCGCTTGAACTTCGCTATAACCGAGGACCTCATTAGAATATCAACTCCACATGCACCTTTAATTGCTCCGCAAGTGTTGACACCTAAATTTTGGCGACCTGTTTACTCAGTTATCGCATTAAAAAATTAGGGGTTAATTTTATCCCTGAAAAATAGTTAATTGCATAGCATATAGTTTTAGGTGCATTTATTTTTAATTTGCATTTACGGTGAGCCGGTGACAAATGGGTTCAATTGATGGCTCGGAACTTTAATTTGATAAGTCGGGCTAAGCCCACGAAAGGAGTAAATTGGCCCAAGATTTTACGGATTTATCTAATAAATATTGCGTTCCGAAAAGCAAATATTACATTTGAAAAAGAAATCTTCGTGGATATTGATTTGGAAAAATTAAAACCCTAATTCATGGCCTATAAATAGGTTAAAGCACCTAGGGTTTTAGAGGGAGGCCACACATTGAATACACGGCCAAGGTTTTTGTTCTCTCGATTCTCTAGGTCAAAAATTGAAGTCAAAAGAAAAAATTCGTTTCTTCGATTTTAGGGTTTTGGGTGTTGTCCTTCGTTCCTTGGAAGAGCAACACAAGAGAAGACTTTTGAAGAAAAAGAGCAAAGGTACGGCAGTAGGAAAGAGAGAAAAAGAAACTGCAGTAGAGAAGGAAGGGACGTGTGCGGCAACAGAGAGGGAAAAAGGGAGAAACCACTGTTCATCATCTTCACTGGGCTTCCCACTTGCATTTGCTGCTGCACCTGCGTTGCCGCGCTCACAGGCTGCAGCCGCTCCGCCGGTTGCATCCCAAAACCCAGCCACGACGCTGACGCCCCCTAGCCGAGCCGCCGTCCTTCGAGCAGCACCAGAGCTCCGCCTCACTGCGTGACCCAACCGCACCACCAGTCACCGCCACTCGCCTCTCCTTGCTCCACCCGAGCCCGCCGCTGTTGCTCCCGTGCCGTCCGCAACCCCCGGATCCAGCGATTCCGACGGCCCGCGCCGCCCGAGCCCTCTTCAACGGTAGCCCCGGTTTACGCTCGTCTCGCGCGCCGCTGCAAACCAACACCAGTCCTTTCGCCGAGCCGCCCTTCCCCGCGCCGCCGCGCCGCCGTCCCACTCGTCGCCGCAGCCGTGATCCCGCCGCGCCGATAGCAGAGCCACCTCACGTCCGACGCCATAAGACCCAGAAGCAGCCGCCACGTCGATTCCCCTCGATCTGCCGAGCCGCCGACCGTCGCCGACCTGCTCCGTGAGCAATACCCCCGCTCGCGCTGCCCCAACATCCTGCTCCGCTCCGATCCACCGCATCTGAGTTACCCCCCTGACGTTGTCGCTCCAGATTCGCTCGCCTCTGCCCAGATCTGCCTCGCCAGAACGCAACGCCGCCCTCGGTCTCACTACGCCGCCCCGACGCCGTCTCCGCCTCTGCCCGCGCTCGAGGTCTCCCCGCTGCGACCCCCATGCTTCGCCCGCGACGCCTCGCCTCCACCAATCCCTGCCGTCCAGAGTCCCAATCTCCTGCCCGAGATCCGATTCGTGATTTATGTGAAATTGGCCAACCCGATCTCATGCGCGAGATATGGTTCGTCAATTTGGGTATCAATGTTGCTTGATTTGTTGTTGTGTCACTTAAGTTAATTTTCTTTAAAAATAAAAAATAAAAAATGTAGGTTGGAATTAGGTTTATTTTCTTGTTTTAGGGTTTACATATTTAGAATAGGAATTTTATTTCGAATTTTCAAAAAACATCTAAAAATAAAAAAAAAAAATCAAAAAATGTATTAATTTAAGTTTCTAGTTCTTTTTTAATTTGGATTGCATGTTTAATTATTTGGCAATTATTAATTTCGAAATTAAAAAAAAAAAAGGAAAAAAGGAAACACAACAAAAAATCATCATGCATATGTCATGTAGAGTTAGGGCATATTTTGCACGTCATTGCATATTAGGGTAAAATTACACTTAGTTTAATTTTAGATAATATTTTTCTTAATTTATTATGTGTTTAAGAATTTCTTTAAATAGATTGCATTTTAGGATTATTTGGGTTAAGATAATATTTTAGTTTAAATTAAGATTTGGCTCAACCTAATTCCTAATACAAATTGTATAGAATCTTAATCTAGTTAGATAATTTTCACATTTTTCCTAATTCCGAATTTCATGAAAAATACAAAAATGTCTTGAATAAATTAGTTCCATTTTTTAGGATAGATTGCATTTTTTAGGAAATAATGTCATATAAATGTCATATAGGATTAGATTCATGAAATGCACGTCATTTAGAGATTGCTATTAGGTCCATTTAATTAGAAATTGCATGTCATTAGAATTAAGTCATTTAATTAATATTGCATTGCATATTGCATGATTTCCATTAATTAAGTGAAAACAAAAAAAGAAATTGTGTGTTAATTAGAAATCATATCTAGGGTTGTTGATGTGAATTCTTATTTAACATTGCAGATGCTTTCGTTGCTTTGAGGTAAGTTTTTGCAATTTATTCATTATTTATTTGGGTGTTAAATTGGTGGTTTGCGCACCCGCATAATCGCCTCACATGTTAGGGAATTAGATTTAAAATCAATTCAAGCTGCTTGCAAAAGCATTTTTGAAAATAAAAAAGTGGTACCGAAAGGGCATTAGAGAGATCTAGTGTAACCAAGTCCCCGACCCATAATCTCTAGTTTGTAGGAGTAAAGTAAAACTCTCGTTACTTTACTTAGGTGTCTAATCGACCTACCGTAAACTGATTAGTGGCGACTCCTAGTTAAAAATCAATTGCATGTTAAAAATTTGAACCTAAGTCGCCAATTGGTATGGGCTTGGGAGAGCCCGTGTTAAGTCTAGGCTTAACAATCTATTAGTCAAATTCTAGGTGGTTCACCCTGAAAAATTAGGTCGCGACAGCAAGGATTTTCCGAAGCAACCTCCTTAACCGCAGATAAAGCAAAACCATTGTTGCATATCTGTGAGGAGATCGAATACATACCTTGTTAATTTCAGCGATTCTGACAACAATTGGCTCTATAGGCTCCACCTCGCTACAAGCATCATCTGTGTCGATTACTTTGCTACTACTCGTACTCACTACCTTAGGAGTTTCTGGTCGCAACTCCACCTCAAGCCGAACACCGTCCAGATCCGTATTAACACTGCCACAAACACTCCTAGCTAGAAATACTGGAGACTCATCAAGGGTAACTTCTCTGCTGTTAACAGGTGAATTTATATATGGGCACCACAACCGATCGCCCCGCTCACCTTGTGCATAGCTATGAAATATGCACATTACCCTCCAATCGAGCTTACCATCACTCACTCGAAAATAACACAGGCAACCAAACATTTTAATAATAGAATAACCAGTAACGTTACCTGACCACACTTCTTCAGGCGTCCGCCATTCAATAGCAGTTGATGGGGATCTATTCACCAAGCAACTCATCATACTAAGCACATCAGCTAGAATTCTCCTAGCAATACCAACACCAAAGATCATTTTACAGGCTGTCTCTAGTAATATTTTGCTCATCAATTCTGCAAATTGTTGTGATTTACTAGCACTAGTGCGATGTTTCACTATGCCCTCTTTTATGCAGAATTTATTTGCCAGCTCTGAGCAAAACTCCATGCTATTATCAGTCCGCACATACTTGATCGACTTACCAGTCTCCGTCTCGATCAAAGCTCTCAACCGCATGATCCTGACACTAGCATCAAACTTGTGCATTGACACAAACACCCAGGTCTTCCTCGAGCAGTCAATAAACTCTCGAACATATGCATCCGACGTCTCCGTAACGAAATTTGTCACTGTCTCATCTTGAAGTTTATACAAGCCTCTATGCTTGATTCCTTTCATTATTACCAAGGCATCTCGAACAACCTTCTGAACTTCACCTTTTGAAGAATACCTACAACCAGCTGAATCTAGGGCACCCAAGAAAATTAAGTTATTTTTCAACTCTGGAACATGCCTTGCTCCAGTCAATGTCCTCACAATACCATCATGCATTTTGATTTTAACATCACCAACACCCACAACATCGCACTTAGCGTTGTTCCCTAACTGGACTTTACCACTACCCGTGCATTGATAAGTGATAAACCAGTTTCTATTTGGTGTGACATGAAAAGAACAACCAAAATCCATAATCCATCCATCAAACAATGAATAATCAGTGACAGACAAGACATAATCGGCATTATTAGCTACAGCTGCAACATTATCTGCAGAATCAACTATAATTCCCTTACCCTTCTCATTTTTCAGCTTAAGGCAATTCCTTCTAAGATGCCCCCTCTTGCCACAGCTCCAACAGACAACATCACCAGTCCTAGACTGACTACGCCTGTTCATATTAGTACTACTATTACCTACACGTATTCTAGATCTTCCTCTATTTTCACCTACTAAAGCAGCAGATATAGGTTCGCTAGATTCTCTTCTACGGATGTCCTCGCTCGGAATCAAATCTCGAACCCCATCAAACGTCAAACTTGTTGACCCATAGGAATTACTAATAGCAGTAACAGTATTATTCCAACTATCAGGCAATGAGAATAATATAATCAAAGCACGTACCTCATCTTCAAAGTCAATTTCAACTGAACTCCATTGACTAACAATCACATTGAATTCATTGATATGATCTGCAACTGACACACCTTTGCTCATCTTCAAATTAAACAGACGTTGCATCAAATAGACCTTGTTGATCGTAGAGGGCTTCTCGTACAAATCCGACAGGGCTTACATCAAATCAGCAGTGGTCTTCTCCTTCAGGATGTTAAACGTGACGTTACGAGCCAACGTCAACCGAATAATACCCATAGCTCGTCTATCCAGCAAATCCCAATCAGCTTGCTTCATCGTCTCTAGTTTCTCCCCAGATAAGGGCAAAAGCAGTTTCATCTCGTAAAGATAATCTTCAATCTGCATCTTCCAAAAACTAAAATCCTTCCCATCAAATCTGTCAATTCTCACTTTTACTTCTGTTGTCGCCATTGATTCGCTTCAACTTAGCTAAGCCTAGCTCTGATACCACTTGTTGCGAAAAGGCGAGCGATCGAACAATAATATAAACAGAAGAAGAAAAATAAATCGGACACCGGATTTACGTGATTCAATCGTAAAGACTTACGTCCACGGGGAGAGCAGCAACAAATTTCACTAAAGATCAAGCGATACAAGGAGATTACACACTCGACTCACTCAAACACTCTCTCAGTGTTTCCAAGCCCCAATTACACGCAACAACGCACGCAGTGTTTAGCCCCAGAATTCCTCAAGAAATAATCTCTCAATCTCACGAAGGAATTACACGCAAATCTTACCACAAGATTTGATTGGCTACAAACACTAATCTTTCTTGGATGTAATTCACGAACAAGAACAACAAAGAAAATCCCTCTCAAGCACTCGACGACTAGACGGCACTTCAAGAACAATTCTTCATAATCAAGGACGGAACACCAAGCACTCACGCGGCGCTTCAAGACAATTTGTGATCCACACCTACCACCCACGGCCACAAGTCTATATATAAGTAAAACCCTTATTCTTTTACCAACTTCTCATAGGATTATGTTTCCTATCTAAAACGATTTATCTCTATATATTTTAAACAAAATCCAAATCCAAGTCGAAGTTGAACTTTCCTATTTCAGCGGCCGAATTCTCCAACGCAGATTCAAACTTTGGGAAGTTGATCTTCGGATCTTCTTTACTAATTTCGAACGTCCGCAACATATCCAATTCAGAATATTCTGAATTTCACATTGGACTCAAACTTGAGACATATTTCAACACTTTTGATGAAAACCCCCATGATGAAGCGGCACAAGAGATGCTTTTTATTGCCCATGTAATCAAGAGATTCATCCTCTGGTCGAGAGATGTAGATTCTTTAACAAGGCCAATCCATTCAAAACTAGGACTTTAAAACAGCTATGGTCAATAGAAATGTACTGAAGAGCCCCTTTCCAGCGCCTGTAATCAAGATTCATCCTCTGGTCGAGAGATATAGATTCTCTAACGAGGCTAATCCATTCAAAACTAGGACTTTGAGACAGTGATGGTCAATGAAAATGTACTGAAGCGCCTGTTTCCGGGAACTTTCAGAGCATTGCTACATCGAGCAGACTTTAGACGCTCCTGCCAATTGATCCAAGAATTAAATTGTCTTTGATTTGGACTGACAACTTGACCGTTTAAGCAGTCAAGTACTCGCCAAGAACGTATATCCTACGTGATTGACTGCTTTCGTGTTTGTTTGTGACCGAATTATTGGCCGGCAGAGGTCAAACTCCAGGGGTCTCCTCCTTTCCGCTTAGTAGGAGAGCTATCTGACCACAAGACTTGCTACGTTAAGTATCAAAGTATTGTTTCTCTGAGATCATCAATCTTTCTCTCATTCCTCTAGGAAAATTTCGCTTTGGAATCCATCCAATGTACACGAATTGCAAAAACCGACATGCCTCTATTCTTTTGCTATATTCCATGCTGTTCTTGTTGCTAAAAACGAACTTTGTAATCCTTATACGTGCAGGTAAACCTCCTTACGTGCCAACCGACAAGGTAACACTGAACTGCGACCCTTCCGCAGGAGATATCCCCTCTGGCGTCCAGAGAAAAAGTCTCAGCTTTGCAGTTAAAGCCAACAGAGATGCCTCCCAGGATCCCGGTACCCCATATCCCAAGACATCTGCTTGTATTTTCCCCACTTCAGTTACCCACCCATTTCCCGTCTCTCCCGGCCACAAGTTCATTCGACTTCATTTCTATCCAGCCCCCTATCAAGGTTTAGACATATTCGATGCGTTGTTCTCTGTCAGTGTAGGGCCATACACATTGTTGCAAACCTCCCAATCCTCCTATTCGAGTAATCCTTCAGATATTGAGTATGTGATTCAAGAATTCAGTGTGGAGGTGGATTTCCACGTCCTAAACATAACATTTACCCCCTCACCCAATCATTCCAATGCCTATGCCTTCGTGAACAAGATTGAGGTCATGTCAATGCCTCAAAACCTGTACATCCGAGATGTTCGACTTCCACTGATAGGAAATCCATCTCAATTCTACGCCTACAATCATAGAGCGCTCAAAACAATGTACAGGGTAAACATAGGCGGGCAACCCATCCCCCCTGAACATGACACTGGCATGTTGCGTTTTTGGTCAGGAGATGAGGATTACCTTATGCCTCGTGGAGCCTCCACGGCTATTCACCCATCCAAGGTCAAAATAAGTTACAGCCCAGGGGTGCCTGCTTACACTGCACCAGTTAAGGTCTACTCCACAGCTAGAACATTGATTCCCCACGGTGGTACCACTCCTCAAGGTACTATGAGCTGGTCATTCCTTGTAAGTTCTGGGTTCTGCTACCTCGTCAGGTTTCACTTCTGTGAGATCACAAGAGGAATCGCTCAAAATGGAAGGGTTTTCCAAGTCTATATTAATAATGCAACTGCAGAAGATCATGCAGACATCATGAAGTGGAGCAGTATGCCAGGACGGCCCGTTTATAGAGACTATATTATCAATTCTTCTTCATCGAGGGATGCACCAGAAACGGGAATGAAGTATCTGGAGATCACAATACGTAGTAATGTGTCGCGTAGCTTTTACAATCAGGGAATCGTGAATGGGCTGGAAATTTTCAAATTGCCAGGCTCTACTGGTAATTTTGGAGGCCTCTATCCATTTGGTTTCAGTACTTCTCGGAGCTCGCTTCAGAACAATTGGACAACTTTCCGGATTTTCCTGTTTATTGTATGCGGGATCCCAGCATTGATTTCTCTGTGTTTCTATATAGCTTACATACCCTCGGGGTGGTTTAGCTTTTTCTCCCGATACCGAAATAAAAGCCTCAAGCCCTGCGGGCCACACTGGGAGAATGTAATCTCACTGACAAAGATCAAGTCGGCAACCAACAACTTCTCCGATGCTGTTCTCATTGGAACTGGCGGATTTGGGAAGGTCTATAAGGGATGGTTAGATGGAGAAGCCAGTGCAGTTGCTATAAAGCGTGCAGATTCCTCTTCGCAACAAGGTTTGCATGAGTTTCAAACCGAAATCTCCTTGCTATCAAAGCTTCGCCATCGCCACCTCGTCTCTCTCATTGGGCACTGCTTTGAGAAGAAAGAGATGATACTCGTCTATAACTTTATGGCTCGAGGGACCTTGCGAGAACATCTGTACAATACCAAAAATCCTCCACTTCCATGGAAGAAAAGACTCAAAATTTGCGTTGGCGCAGCACGCGGGTTGCACTACCTTCACACAGGTTCCAAGCAGATTGTCATCCACCGTGATGTAAAGAGCAGCAACATACTGTTGGACAAGAGATGGGAGGCTAAGGTATCCGACTTTGGATTATCTAAACTTGGGCCTGACGCGATGAACCAATGCGACATGCATGTTAGCACCAAAGTAAAAGGAAGCATCGGATATCTTGACCCTGAATATTATCGGTGCCTAAAACTTACAGCTAAGTCTGATGTGTACTCATTCGGAGTGGTGTTGTTTGAAGTTCTCTGCGCCAAACCTGCAATAGTACGTGCAAATGGGAATGAGGATGAACCACAGAGTCTGGCTGAATGGGCCTTAAAATGTTATCATTCAGGCATGCTTGATCAGATCATTGATCCATATCTACAAGGAAAGATCGACCCTGGATGCTTCAAGACATTCGCTGATGTAGCAGTGAAGTGTTTGGCAGAAACGGGAAGAGAGAGACCGTCAATGGGAGATGCTTTATGGAATCTAGAGCTAGCTTTGCAGCAGCAGAGCAGGGCGGATGGAGAAAAGTTATGTGGTCCAGCAAATAAGATATTGGCCGGCGATTCGTCAATATTAGCTGCTCATCAATTATATAACTCCGATAAGAATATTGGCGCAGAATTTTCTGAAATTATCCACCCATCTGCTCGATGAAGGATCCATAAGTGAAGCCAGATAGGTTATTGTGATGCAGCTGTAACTTATGTTCACTGGTGCTCCTTGTAAACCTTAAATTATAGTATGCACTGTTGTGTAATTGCTGTTTTGGTCTTCTTCTTCACTTTCGGATCAATCTTTGCTCATCACTCTCCAAAAATCATCTATCGATAATCTTTTATCTTGGAATATGTCATGAATACATTACAGGTCATAGCTACTAAAATATTCTAAAGATGAAGGACAACACTTCCAATGTCATACGTCAAATGTCATGTAAGTACATTCAACAGATATATGGACACACATATATGCCTAGAAAATACTACATAGACACAAGCATAATTAAAGAACTTATTAGGAAATAGACAAGCATAATATATCATCTAGATAAATTTTGGAAAAAAAAACATAACATGCCTTCCAATGCTACTGTGACTTCCGACTTAAAGCTGGATAAATCACTCAAAACGGCACTGAATCTGTTCTTGAAGAGATCAAGTGATGCCTAACCTTGAGAATATGTACTTCCTCGTGTTAATCTAGAAATTTAACTGGACTTCAATAAAACGTCACTTAATGTTAATTCTCATTGGTCCAAAAAGAGCTCAACATTGTGATACCATCAATAAAGGATTTCTTCCTTACATTTATTTCTCATATCTTTTAGATATTGGAAATGGTCTAGCAACAACCATAGATCATAAATGTATATTAACAACTAGCATCAAACAAAAATCACCGGGATTCGAACTGAATGCCAAAACAATAATATTAGTACTCTTTTACATCACTGTTTCAAAATTCAAATGACAATTCCTACAGGAACAATGTCCCTCAAAATAACGGATCCCTATTCACACTAGCCCTTGATTCAACAAGCTGGAGCATGACTGGAAAACTGCTCTTGGTATATCACTAATTCATCCGCTGCAATATCTACACATGCCGCATGTACTCAACCGGATAGCATCGATATCCTCTACTACACAGCAACCAGCGCCTCCACAATCAGAAGCTGAATTCACAAGTTCCAAAGCACTGAACCTCCTTTACAGTCCAACACACTCTTTGATTATTGTCAAGTCCCGCTTTCATTTCCTCCTCTTCTTGCCTTTTCCAAGCTGTCCTGATTTAAAAGCATGCTCCTGCTCTTGCAGGAAAGCTTTAGCTCTTCCATATTTCTCCGATCTTTCTTGTTCCAGCAATGCCTTATCTCTTTCCTTCACCTCAAATAAGAAATAATTGTCCTTACGAAGTTCACGAACCGCCCCTTTGGCTTCCTGCTTAATAAGTTTCTTCAACTTTCTCCTTTCAGCACGCTCACAATCTGGATCATAATCTCTGCCCTTAACAAAGCTGTCAAGAAGGGAAAAAAAAAATCAAAATATCTCCATCAGATTATACTTGATGTAAATTATTTACTAACAGAGGGCAAAATTGCAATGAATGCAGTCTACACTAAGCATACAGATAATGAGGTGCATGACACCTCTACATCTGCTCATGAGACAGACAGACAGACAGACAGACAGACAGACAGACAGACAGAGACAGACAGAGACAAAGAGAGACAGAGAGAGAAAGAAACAGCACTTCTCCTCAAATTTAGGATTAAGTTGCTTGATAGGCACTGGCTTATGCTTCCGCAGTTGAAGTGGTTGCCGGAGCATCTGATGTTCATCAGCTTTTCTCTTGATAACTTGAGCAACATCCTCAAATTTATTTCGCAACTCATTTGGCAAGTTTTGTTGCTGTGCCACTTCAAGTAACAAAGTTGAAATTGGTATGAATATTTCAGGGAACGAACTCAATTTCCCATATATATTGGCGAAACCACTAAGGGTCTCAATCACAGATGCCAGTACGCTAGCCCTGCATACAAAAGAGTTTGTTTTTTTAAACAAAATGATTTGAATCCTGAAACTCTCAACGCAGAAAATATATGTAGGTACCCTGGCCATACAATAGTCTCAATCACACCATCACCTTACCACCTCGATTTCTTGACTGAACATAGACATACAGATGAACATGACATTTTATACACAATGAGATCCTTGTGAGCAGATTTCAGCTTTTCTGATGACGTTTTGAAAACTGCTAACAGCTAACATCCATACTGCACTTAAAAGAGCAATAGGCAAAGAAAAGATAATCCATAAACCAAAAACATACTAACCTGAAATTATCGGAGTTGAAAAAAGGGGATCCCTCAGGCATGTCAACTATTTTCAGGAAATTCAAAGGGCTGAATTCACTTGCACCTTCACGAATACACAGTAGAGGCCTTTGCACTCTAAATTCGATCAGATTGCCAAACTGTCACAAAAAGTCACATGCATGCATACCAGTCATTTCCATTGCAACTTATCAGTCTCCTTGAAATTCCCAAGTTGTCAGGCAGATTCACACAACGGAAAGGAAAACCATGACAGATACCTGAGAATTTTGGTTAGGTCCTATTTTCCTGTCCGTCGCTGCAGAAAGCAAAGTTTTCAAAAACATGATGGCCTCTGGACAAAACTTCTGAGATCGTTTAGTTACCTTCAATAAAAACAAGTGATATCATCAGTTAACTGCAGCTGCACATCTAAAAACCAATAATGAAGCTTCAAAATACTAACGACTATATAATCAAGGTTGCAAATGCAAAGTCAAAAACTGAAAACACAATGTTAAGACTGCTGAAGAAAATGACTATTTAGCTCAAGCAGAAACGCAGCAGCCAAGCATTCTTAGCAACCAATTAACTTGCATCATGTCCAATCATTGTAAACAACCTATAGGACATGAAAGAACACATTTATGGATTATGGATGTTATACATGGTCTACACAATTGAAGCAAGTATAAATCAATAAAACTAACTACTTAGCAACTACGACTGATCTTAATTTGTAGGACAGCTGTACCAGTGAACACTGATCTTAAAGAAATGCTAAGCATTATGAAGGCACTACCCACAAGATGAAATTTCAAAACACAGCGATGGAAATACTCACACAGGAGGAAAAACTAACCAACTGAACCAGAATAAGAGGAACAAGGAGTATTTAAAAGAACTTGTTCACACACCCAAACAAGTCCAGGTCACAAAAGCAATAATGAACCCTCAAATTAGCGACATTGAACTACAGTGCATTGCATGCCATTATTTACCTAAAATCAAAAATATATCTCAGTGCCCTATTGCGGAAAGAAATCCTATATGCAACAACTTGAACTAAAAATATGTTTTGAGAACGTACCGAGAGAAGCATAGAACATAGAAAAGACCCTAGAGCAACATCCCGACCCGAAAGAATGGGGCAACGCATTAGATATTCACATATTAACAAGACAGCTGGGGTCATGACAACATGACGAAAGTCCGAGCATGGAAATATCAGCGACCATAGCCGCAAAAGGAACAATGTCTTCAGAGATGGCCAACTGCTGATCTCTATCCCATGAAAAGGAAACAACAGACAATTAGCATCTAGTCATTCAACAAACCTTTTCCAAACTTTCATCCAGCAATAAGATTGTCATATAATTTTCCCCTGCAGCTTACCTGAGTTCTTAATGACCTCACAGAACTGTGTCCGAGTTCGTAGGATTCTTTGACGAGCACAAATTGCTGCGAAGTATGGAATCTCTGTGCTCATTTCTATTAATGGCTTGACCAACATATTTAACAACTGAAAGTTCAATGGCTTTTTACTTGCTGAGACGGCAAAATACTGCAGTAGTACGCCATAAAACACCTGCAAAAATGAGATACATCTCAGATCATCCTAAGAAATACTTGCAACCAGTGTTGATAAGAAGTGAATACTCAGACCGTAGGTATCAGCTACAAATTTTGTCACACGGTGTTTGGCTACTCCTCAAATGAATCACCAAAAATTGTTGGTAAAAAGGGCAAAGTTACTCTAAGTGAAATTGTAAAACCTGGCCAAAATGTTCACATTAACTTCATATAGTTTTACAAGCCTGTACCACACCAAAAAAAAAAAAAAAAAACACAAATAGATATTCAACAATACAATGCTGGAAAATAACCTGAATTTATGTAGGCAATACATGCCTAGTTTAATTGTATAGGTTTTAGTATCATATTAAACAAACAATTACTAACAATAATTATACCAAATAGAACTCTATCAAATCAGAGAAAACCACAACTGAAGCATAGTTAATTGGCTAAAGTAATCAGTTAAGAAATAGAAGATTACATGCAGTAGAATGCCCCATCAGAAGCACAATTAAACTACTAGCACAATATAGCCAGGTAATGATTCATACCTGCATCTTTTTTCGATTTTCTGCAGCAAGAGCTATTGCGTTGCTACCCCGAATTCGAGTAATTAATAGAACGATATCGGAATTGGAACGATTCTCCAACAAAACATTAAATTCTTCCAAGCTTGTTGGTGCTTCAATCAAAAAGGGAAGGATGCTTGTCCCTTCAGAAAAATTCGCAACTTTCTTCTTATTTTCATGCACAGACACATTCTTCATTGTTTTATCATCTACACACCCAACTTGTTCTTTACTATTCTCACCAGCATCAATGTGATCTTCTTCTTCATCTTCCTCTTCCTCTTCCTCTTCCTCTTCCTCTTCTTCTCCTTCTCCTTCTTCTTCCAGATCAGCATCAAGTCTTTCATCATCACTTTGCTCCCAGTCATTGAGAACATATGTTTTGTCATGATCATCTTTGTGATCATCAGATCCATCATCATCTTCAGAACTCTCTAACTCCTCAGAAGAATCCTCATCTTCATCCTCAGAGTTAGCAGCAGCCTCTCTTTCAAGAATGTCATCAACCCAACCCTTCTTAGTCTGGGTTTCTTCATCCAGTGAGAAGGAATCACCAAGGTCATCGCCTGATAAGGATCTAACCTTCTTAGCAGATGGTTTCTCATCATCTTCATCATCCTCATCACTATTATCATCAGTGGCAAGCATCCTTTTCTTACGTTCTTCCTGGCATGTAGTAAAGATTATAAAGTAAAAAATCGCATTCGACTTTGAAATGAAGGGTTCAATCTCTTCTAGATGATTTTGAGTGAATAGAGGACACCCAACCTCCAAAACCTAATTAGCATATCCTTGTCGGAGATGGGTTAATAGGTAAAATAGCAAGTCCGCGCAGGCATTACAAGAATTTTCAAAGAAAATGACATAAGCATCCTGCTGAGATGATTAGAGCAGCTGTAGTTGCCATGTTCCTCTTAAATACTGCTGAAAGCTAGCTGACAACTAGCAAAATAATAGGGTGATGCAATGGTTTAATAACTAATATTCTTCAAAATATAGAATGAGATATCAACTTCAACCCGATTAAATATTTGAGAACAACTATTTTGTATGAATTGAATTGTTCCACCATTCAGAGACAATATTTTCCAAAGATAGTAACGCACATCTAACACCAGAAAGGACAAAAAGTGAGCTACGACATCGAACATCATTTCCACTATTAATCCACTGTTTCCCGTCCATATAAGAACTAGAAGATAGATTTCTCAAATAACTGATTACAGAACTCTAGCAAAATAGAACTGCCCTGGATGGAAATCAAAGAGAAATAGATACAAATTATTGCAGTTTATACCTCAAGTTGCTCAAGTCGTTCTCTTTCTTCCTGGGCAATCTCTTCCGGTGTCTTTGTTCGGTCAGATGGCCGAGCTCGCATATCTAAGGACATTTCCTTTACAAGTTTGTCATAAGTATCAGGCTTGTCCTGTCACAAACAGATCCAATAAAGAGTCTGACACTGACAAATGATCACAATTCACCGGATGTATTAAAAATTCTGACAGTGTTAAAGGTGGCCACCGTGCATAAGCTACAAAGTGGAACCAATAAAAAGGTAGACAAAGACTGTTTTGACAGCTAACCACCAAAACAAAAGATTCGAATTATCTGAGAACCATAATTATATGGGGGAAAAATTATAATAGAACTCTACCTGTGCAAAAGTCTCCGCTTTCTCTGTGGCAGATAATTTAGTAATCTTCAGAGGCTCTTTCGGGACACTCTGGTTGACAAGTGCCTTTAATGCACTCATCTTGCCAGGCTCAGTCAAAGAAAGTAAAGCTTCAGACTGCACTAAGGAAGCGAAGTTTTTGTCCAGTTCTTCCATTAATTGCTCGTTCTCTTCCTTATCTTTTGCTTTTTGAGCCTGGTTAAAATTGAGAAGAATCAAAACGTTGTGCAATACAGCCTCAAGAATGAAGCAACACGATAACAAGAAAAGTTCCCACCTTGAACAACTTGCTCTTAAATATAATCTCCTCCATAACTTCTTTTTTGCTTTTGTGCTTCTGAAGTCAAAAGCCATCAAAAGAAGACCACATCAGTATCTAGCATCAGTTACAAATTATTAGAATGCATGATGCAGGTGCCAATGCAACACCGGGAAGATATCTGATCGACACCCATCGCTCTTTCACTGTATAAAAAAAAAAATTGCTACAAAGAGGTAAATGTCTAATCATGAGGCTAGCCCTGTAATATAATCAGGAAAGAAGATTTGGAACTTCATCGTTCTGGAAGATTTAGAAGGGGAAGGATTATATAATCGATGATACAAAGACGCAACTTAACCCAAATTATCACATTGGCTCCCCATACTGATGCACAAGCCAAAATTAAGAAAAATAACTTTCGCCTGATATCTCAAACATAATGCAGGGGATGTTGCAGCTAGCAACCAGGAGGATAGTTCCTAGTGCTAAAAGCAGAAACACACTTCAAGTGATGTCAAAGCGGTAGTGAGATAATACGGTAAATCTCACATTCTCTTCGCCTTCTACATTTGTTTCAAGTGAATTCGCACCTTGAAGAGAGAGTTGTTTCAAGATAGATGACTTATCTGCAATAAGGCAAGTTAGTGTTACTAGATATCAATACTATCCAAAAGAGGCACAGCAAGAGTCATCAGCAGCCAATCCAAATGCAAATAAATCACAAGAATGGGCATTGACAAGGCTAACCCAAAAAAGACAACAAAGAATGGACATTGAATACATTACAAGTATGCACATTGACAAGGCCTTCAGAAAAGAAAACGGATAAAAGAATGGACATGGGCAAGATCATAAGTCAAAATTCAAGGGGATATTATTGTCAGTCAAAATCCAAGAAATGTCATCAACTCCACACTCATTTTTACTATGAACTGCATCTCTCTAAATATTCACCTCATAAAAAGCGGCTTTTTGGGAGGGAGACTTCTTATAAGGAGGAACAAATCCAGATTTTTCATCTGAATGACTTTTCCCCACATATGAAGTTAACATTTAAGAATAATGAAAGTAGTTTTCTTTCTTAAAACTACTTCACTTTGGCCTCCAAAAGTCCTTCCAGATAGATCCCCAAGTGCAAGGAAATAACTTCACTAATTCAATAACTACGTGTTGCATTCCACGTTGCTAATCTGTCGTTAAAACAATGCCTGCTCCAAATCATGCATAGCGAGGAAAATAAGGTATTCATGCCCTTCACAAGACCAAATCGAAACTATAAGATAGATTCAATTTCCTACATCATTGGCCAATAGCACTTTAGCACGAAATTGCCAGTCTCATGACATACTGTAAGATCCAGCTGTTTCGGCACCACCACCATTATCATCATCGTCCGGCAACATTTCATCCTCAAAATCGTCCCTTCCCATAAATTCACCAGCTTCATATTGATGATCATCTTCTTCTCCGTCAGATAAATTGTACTTGCTCTTTTTATTCAGTTTCAACTGCGAAATCAAAGATACAATTACAAAACTATAGAAAGGTGAAGGGAAACGCTCCGATTTAATCTCATTAAACAAATTATTTTATCCTGCAGCAGTGGTCAAGCATGTTATGTACACAATACTAAATAACACGACGGTTTTCCTCTCCATAAATATCAACCTGAAGAGGACATCATCCCTGTTAAGTGCGCCGCATGAAGTTCAAAATTTAGCAACCCATACGAAGGTAGACACTTCTCGGCCACCACAACTTAACTCTTGCTAATTAGACGCAAGCGAGCAAAAGTAAATCGGCACGCGAATGTAGCAAGCTAATATTATCCTTTACCTTGTACTCCCGTTGGGACCTCAAGATAGCTTTCTCGAACTCCCCCATCCCTTCCTTATCCTCCCCAATCCGCTTATCCACAAAAACCGAGGCCTTGCCGCCCTGCTCGTACTCCTTCAACAGCGTATTCTTTCTCTGCAATCAACCGAAACCCACCCCCCACGCGCAAACCAACCAATCAGACAATCCGCACATAAGCACCAAAAAAAAAAAAAAAAAAGCACGTAGAATAACGGAGTCGAGGAACAGCAGAAGCAAATTGCCTTTTCGATGGCGCGGGAGCGGGCGAGGCCGACGCGGCGCTCCTCGCCCTTGCGCTTCTTGCCGAGGATGTCGAACTTGCGGCGGGACCAGATGGTCTCGAAAGGATTGGGCTTCGGGGCTTTCGCCTTCATGGCGACCGCGTCGGGGCGCGACTGGCCCTTGCCCTTCTTCTTCGTCGTCCTGCTGCCGGAATCGGAGCCGGCGGGCCCAGATTTCTTCGCCATGGCGACGGAGGAGCGACGGTGACACCGAGGGTTTTAGGGTTTATGAGAGTTTTATCAGGAGACGGTTGAGAGATCCATTCCCCAAATCGACGGTGATGGACGAACCGGGGGTGGGTCGGATCCGATCCGAATCCTCTTTACAACGACGGGTCGGGAATTCCGGGTCGGATCGAGCGTGGGCCGGTTCTCCTCTGTCGGGCCAGTCCGTGTGTTGAAGGAAAAGCGGGGGGAGATTGGGCCCGGACGATCCAGTAGTGGTTAAAGAGCAAAGCTTTGAGCAAAATTGATTTCAGTGCTCCACAAGATGAAGAGGAAAACTCGATAGATTGCAATCTTCTTTTTGTGCCTCTAAAATTGTTACACCAAAACAAGCACAATAAAATCGAATAATCTTTCGTATATCATTGACAAAATATGGGACGGTGATTATAGTTGAAGCATTTTGTTGGGTTTTATACTTTGTGAAAAGGAAAAAAATTAACAACCGTTATATTATATAATTTAACGCTTTCTAAGCATACTTTTCATTTGTAATTTAATGAAGCAATCTATTTTTTTTTTAATTTCTCTTGTAGTTTCTCTTCTCCCAACCTCAATAGTGCGATTAGATTGTTACGCTATTAATTTTGCATGTTTTTCAAATTTTCCTAGTGATATAATAAAGTGAAAGAGGAAAATAGAAAAAAAAAATGGATACAAAAAAAGATAACCCCAGAATTAATCTGATGAGAATTGATCTGAAAATAAAGATTTAATCGTGGATATTAAAAATTTTGAATTAATTAGTTTGACATCGGCAAAATTAATTTACCTCCAAATGCTATTAATGCAACAACACTAGGTAAGTACAAGTATGTTTGGCAACTAGCAGAGTCTATTGCCTCAAAACAGATTTTTAGATGTAAATTTACATGCCTCAAATATGTTTTTAGAGGCAAATAAGTCTACTTCCATATAGTTATATAAATACACATATGTGCTTTAGAAAAATTATCTAGAGGCACATAAATAGTAGCTACAAGTGATGATTAGAGGCAATAATATATGGCACTAATTACTAAGGTTAGCAAATTTTCATTTGCCTCAAACTATTTAATGTACTCATAAGCTACTAATCGTGAGATGTGGATCATTCAAGGCACACTAGCATGGCATGCTTCTTCTATTCGAATTAAGTTTTAAACCATATCTCTCCTCAAAAGGATAGATAGATCAATTCAGGCGGCACGTATTTCTATGGTGCTTGTTTTTTCAATTATAAAGCATAGCTAAGTGACCCTACTCACATTGAACCTAATGCTTAGATGGTTTGGCCAATAGTGGGCCAGGAAATATTAAATGGTGATTCAAAATCATGATGTAACGCGTATTATTCACTCTTCCGATCATGGAACAAATGAAATAACTCAAAGTACGTATTTTTGTTCAAGAATGAAATCTTATAGGAATTGTGCATATCCAATTCGTGATATCTAGGAGTAACAGTATTCAAAACAATTATCTATTTGACTCTATACTTTTAAGGGCAAAAGTTTAACTTGGCTACGCTAGGCTAATACCTTTTTACTTTAGAAGGCATTATTTTTATTGGTGGTTAAAATTTGTCGAGACGCCAGTGAGAAACATCTTCCTCATCCGAGAAACCCTTGTCAAATCGAAGAGTGCAAAGGAACATTATGTCTACCTTCCTGGAGGCAAGGGTGATTTGAAAGACGATAAGCCTATCCAGCTTGACAAAATTAAATTATTTTTCACATGAGCCGGCGATTAATGAAAGGACATTTTGTCACGTTCGACCCACCAATTGCCGATTCGAATGAGAGGATAGGAAATTTCAATAGATATATAGTTTGCTTTGAGACTGTTGCATATTGTTAGTACCATTCTTTGTTCATTTCTTCTGGTTGTGAGTTACAGAACTTCTGTCAGGTGCGATTTTCTTGCTTTGTGTAGGCATTATAATGTTTGGTTGAATATATGGCTTGTCTCCAATGTTACGATGTTGCCGATTTTAATTGTACATAGAATCAAAAATGTTTTTGTAAAATCGATATGAAAACTAAATTCAGAGTTTTAGCACCCTCCACAAGGCATGCTTCTTTATAGAGCCCTCTGGGAAAGAAAAGAGCAGAACTAAAACACTTGGTATCTTTTATCGTTCTAGATTCGAGGAAAGTTACAAACTGAAGAATTGCTTAATATCAAACTTATCGATTTATTTGTTAAGTTGATCGAAATACTAAAAATTCTGGGTCTCAAGGAGAAATCATCTAACCACTTAGGAAAATTGATCAAACCGCAAAAATCAAACTCCCTAGGTCTTGGGGTTCAATTTCATGCATGTGAGTTTGCAATGCTCTTTCCGCACCAATTTTTAAGAAAAGTGTCAGAAAAGTCCTAAACTTGCTGATTTAATCATAAACCTTTTGACTTTGAACCAATTCAGTTCTTTTGGTTAATTTTGATCAAATAGTACTAACTTGGACATCGGCCGGCTTACATGACATCGCTTGCTAGCCTGATGTGAACAACTTTTAATAATTGTTTTGTTTTTTTTATTATTTCTTTTGTTTCCCTTTTTCTCTCCTTCCTTTCTTCTTCTTTTTGCCGACCTAAAAAAATATAAAGAAGAAAAAATCAAAAATAAAATAAAAATGAAATATTATTAAAAATTGTCCACGTTAACGAAAACGGTGCTATATAAGCTAACCGGCATCCACGTCAGCAATATTCAGCCAAAAGCTGGAATGACTGAATTAATACCAAGTCAAAAGATTTAGAAATACATTGGTACTAGGTCAACAGATTTATTCTTAAATTGGTACCGTTAAGAGGTTTACGACTAAATTGGCAGTAATACAATAAGTTTAGGATTATTTTGACACTTTTCCTCCACATTCCCGAAGTAAATCCTTTGAATGCATTTATCATTTGATTTACCAATAGAAGAAGCTTTCTTTTAAGAATTCAGAAGTTGAATCCGCATTTAAGATTTAATTACAATTGGGAAAAATCTTTTGGTCCTTCCAGGACAAGTCCTAATGGCTAGGCCTAGGTCTCTCATAGCCTCGACCGCCGCCTTGGTGCCCAAGCCCATGGTCCGCAGCAACCAGATCCTACATTCGGGGTTATACCCGGGACTTTCTTTTAAACGTGCATTCTACAATTTTTTATAATAAGTATTCATAAATAATTTTCATATCGTTAGCGAAATTCAAGCAAACACAAGGGACCAATTTCCGCAGAATAAAACGAGCTAGTGACCACTTTTAGAATCTCTCCCTCCCTTTTTTCCCCGTCTAGCTCACTTAGAAGTCCTACTAGATCTAGGGATTATATTAGATATTCAATCATGGACACCCAAGTGCGGTTGCACTTTTGAAGAGCAAGGCCTTGAAGTCCACCTTTGCGTGCTGCTGCTATACATTCACCATACGTGCTCTTCTATAGTCTACTTGCATCGACATCATCATCGGAACTGCCTCATCAACTTGGGAGGTCACCAACAGGACAAGCCGCATGGAGCTTTGCCTTTCCAAGGACACTCAAATTCGGGCGATAAAGCATGCAATATAATAAAATATGACCCAGAAAAAGATAAGCCTTTTTGAACTCAGAAGAGGAGGCGTAGCTTGCGCGAACAGATTGGCTTCACAGGTCACAACCCTATCACTTCTTTATCAGATGCATGTATTTTGCTCTACGAACGAGCTTCAAAACCGACGAACTCTCATCGCACATGTTCATCTTATCTCATCCGTTCTCTTTATGGGTAGGTAAGCACTGGCCAACTCAAACCGATTGCACATTTCAGTTGGGAATGGGCCTCTAGCTCTTACCCAACCAGACCACTGATGACCGCTTTGAGGTGACATGGAGGGACAGATTCGGGTCGTGTTACATCTGGACCGGGCACAATGAGCAATTTCTTGTTGGGTCATGTAGGTCCGATGAATTGGAGGAAACATGCTCACTTCAATCAAGACTTGGCTTGGAGATAATGAAACTATCTACGAGAGTTGAGGATATAGACGTGTGACTAGGGTTTGATGAGGGGGTTGGGAAAGCTCCACTTTGTATATATTTTAAGTTAGTTCCTTTTCCAGCTATTGTTCCAACTTGGAGCGGCAATTCATGTCTGGCTAGCTAATCAGCCAATCGTACATTTATTACGCAAAGGGTTTCTAAGCTTAAACCGGATTGAGCTCATTTCACGACCGATAGGACAAGTCCTGAAAATAGCATGAGATCACTTAAGCAATGCAAACATATCATCGATCCAAATTTGGTTAAAGTGATTGACACTAAAACCTTTAATATTGACGGAGATCACTACTAAGCTGCATTCAGATATAGTCAGTAGATTCGTTGAAATTTTCACAAAAACTTTACAGCGGTCTTTAGCCAATTAAGTTTTAAACATTTTTAACGTTATTCCTCCCTCTTATTAGTTTATACCTAATAAATTAAGCTCATGCGCGTGCATGCATTGAACACGACTTTCCATGAATGAGACACTCTTCGACAAAAAATGTTAACTGGACTCAATCGTGTACTATATCCTCCTACTCGACCAAGCACCGGACAAAATTAAGATCGATTGATCCGCGGCCACATCCATTGAACCAAGCATGCATTTCCTTCAATATGAAGGACACTCACATGTATTTTGTGACATCCGACACAAAGAAGAGAATTTCACTTCTCGAGGACTCCTAATAACGACAGTAGGGCTACGTTTTAATGGGGACTTTTTGGGACACTGAACGGGAACACGAGGGGGCGACATTAGATGGGACTCGCGGACGAACCAAGGCCATAAAAGATGACTTTTAGAACTCATGGTGCGCAACCAAAGAAAGCAACGGAACATCGCGGGCATATGGATCTATCCAAAGGATAAGAAAGAGAACAAGAGAGATCGGCCCCGAGACAAACTAGGATATGCATGTCGGTTTTCGCCTTGCAGGTGGCGAGGCAAGGCCAGGGTGTGCAGCTACACAATGGGTCACGCGCTTTTCGAGCTTCGCGATCCCAAACTCATCCTACCCTGAAATCATAACATCTTTTTACGTAAACTCGATTCCGCGAGTGATGTGATCGATGAGATGAAATTAGTGTGCGGAGAAATATCGCCGCAATTGGGTTTTTGTTTTTTTTGTTTTTAATATGCAATTGTTCGGATTTAATGAGGCTATGGTTGATTTTTGGGCAAAATCAGTCGATAACTCGGCACTGAGTGAGTATCTTATTGGCGGGTTTCTCTTGATGATAGCGTGGGTGGGTCATCCATGGAGGTCTGATATGGAACACCAGATAGGGCTGGTCGATTGACCTTGTTTCCTTCTCTCGACCATGCAATGCGAAGAGAAAACGATACTTGAGAGGCATTGGCCCGTTTATCGGGATCAGAATAGAAATGTTCCCATTTAACCACATTTGTCTAGCTTCTTAAGTCCAGGGCCAAGTTTGGCAGACAAGATATGGATATGAAGGATACCCAACATGATGAAATATGTATATACCGGGATCACAAAAACCGTTGGCCGAGGGTTGAGTTAATCGTGTGTGTGGTCCGGGTACGACTTGTCATGTCCGGACAATAAATAAAAGAAGAAGAGATAATGAGCAACATAATATCGTTCGACAATAATGTGGTATCTATATGAGAAACACCATCTCCGCCGGTTGATGGTGGTGAACTTCATCAATTTTGTGGTGATCGGCGATTGTCGCTCTCTCTCTTTCTCAGGTTGTCCCCTCCGCTTATTGGACCAAACGCTTCTCTATTTTTATTGATTTTTTTGAGCTCTTGGGTTTGCTTTTCTATTGAACTCTAGCCGGGAAAATTATCCAAAAAGTCTTAAATTTATTATATTTTTGCTAATTTGATCATAAGCCTTCCAATTTTGAATTAGGTCTTCAACTTTGAGTTCATCCAGCTAATTTTGGCCATAATTCGCTGACTCGAACACTGACTATCCTATGTGGTACAATCGATGCTGACTTGGACAATTTTAATAATATTTTAATATTTTTTCAAATTTTTATTTTTCTTCTTTTTCCTTCTTTTTTTCTCTTTTCCTTTTTTTTTTCTTTTCAAATGCAGCTGACGAGCATCATTGAGCCCTCGTTTGCTACTAGCAATGGCCGTGACGCCCTCGTCTAGCCTTGCCCAAGTCTAGGCAAGGCCATCACAACCGCAATCACGGGCAAGGCAACCTCACCATGGCCTCATTGCCTGTAGGCAAGCAGTCTTTTCCCATAATTGACAAGGCTGCTCTCGCCCAGATCGAGGCAAGGCTGCCTCGCTCGCAACCCTCACCCAAATCTAGACGAGGCTAGTCGAGTGCCACATGACCCTTGCCAACCTTACCTAGTGGTTGATAAGGACCCAGTGACTCTCATCAAGCCTTAAATTTTTTTTTTAAATAAAAAGGAAAAAGAAGAAAAAAATAATTAAAATTTTGAAAATAATATTATTAAAAATTATCAATATAGGAAAATTTTGGCAAAATTTGGCTAATGGACTCAATTCACAAAAGATTAAAAAATTTAGGATTCAATTGGCAAAATTAAAATATTTAGGACTGAATTAGAAAAAGTATAATAAATTTAAAACTTTTTAAACAATTTTACCAACAATAATGTGGTAACTATTTGAGAAACACCATCTCCACAATCGATGGCGATGGGCTTCATCAATTTTTGGTGCATTTAGTAATCTATTCTCAAAAATAATTTTTGTTCAGAAATGATTTTTTTCCATTTTTGTTCCCGGTAACAAAAAAGTACATTTTTTTTTACTTTTTGTTTCCGTTCAAAATCTATTCTTTAGCCACTTTTCTATTCCGAAAAATAGAAAAATTAACTGACGTCACTAAATAGATTTCTATTTTTTTTTCCTGTTTCGGGAAACAAGAGGATAGAAAAATAGAAAAACAAGATAATTACCAAATAGGCCTTTAATGGCGGCATCTATTGATAGGGGATTCTCTCCGACTTATCAGACCAAATACTTCTCTATTTTTATCGATCTTCCTGATCTCTCGGATTTGTGCTTTTCTATTTAAATCTAGTCCTATAACTACTACACTCACCAAACACTCCAAAAGACAGGATATGCAAGTTGGGATCAGTTTTCCAGTCATTTTCTAAACACCGTTACTAGATGTCTTATCCTACATCATACCCAATCCTGTTAAGAAAACTCAATCCACCAAACACAACTTCAGATGGCGAGGGCGAGATATTTTAATGTATCCGTAAGTCTTTAATTAACTTCACAAAGTATAGTCTTTTAGCATCTAACTTTTGTCATTTGAAATAAAGTAGACAACAACCATCCAAAGCAAATGGCAGAATGTTTAGGAATTTGTAACTCCTTGATCTAGTGAAGACAGTTCGATTTTCTTGCATCACAATATGGTAATAAGGTACCACCTTCATCTGATGTTCCGGCACGGAAAGGCAATTGCGTCCGACTTACTCATGGGGGCTACTCCATGGAATTGTGGGAATTTCCATTCGGCAATCAATCCTTTTCTTGGCAAAATTGAATACATTGCTAAATAAGCCCCTTCCTTGCCAAATATTCAGAAGCTTCAAGTGTTGCGAAGTAGAGCATACCGATGAGAATCCTACGAGAATTTTTGTCTGATTACTTTTTTAATTTATAATGACATTTATAGGTAAATTTGATAGTATCTTGATCATAACTCTGTGTTACTGTAAAGGCGATGCTTCGATTGAAGTGATGTTAATTTTCTTGTCCACTTCTGGCGTTTGAACTTAAAATACGAACTGTGAGTACCGACACCATTTGTCTTCTCTCCTGTCCCCACGTTCACACCGAAACGTCAATTTTCCTATAGGGCTGTCTGGTCACATGATCAGCAAGCTGACAAAATGCTTCTAAACTCCAACAGAAAGTTCGCCTTTTGCAGCTCCCAAACTCTCACATGGGGTTTCTACGCGCGAGTTCCTGAAACATATCAAAAAAAAGATTCGATCAAGAAGGTTGACAGTGAATGATCACAGCCCTTTGGTTGGTGTTTGCGGTGGTGACTGATGAAAGAGCAAGGGGCCATCGCCATTCAACCCTCTCGGAGCGAAGGCTATTCCCCAGAATCCAGGGCAAAAAAAAAAAATGATCGCTGTTGGATACTGACAAAACCCTCATCGTATGGTTAATGCAACCGTCGAGATCAGATCATCTCGGTTTCCGGTCTGGTGTTGGCCAATTTTTTGTTTGCTAGCGTACGTTCGTTTAGATGGGTTCGGTGTCGCATCCTTGCGTGGAATTCCATTGCTTGCACTAGCGATGGCACGAGCGCAGGCCGACACAAAAGGAGATGGAGCTTTTCTTTAGTTACCTAGATGAAGTGATTGCTAGCTAATCTCTTTGGATTTTACTATTGCGCAAATCCTTACAGATTCTTCTCGACTAGTACTAAGCACTTGCATTTATTTATACGATTAATATATAGCGCAGCAACAGGACATCGGCTGGTGAATTTCCCACCAATTACGCGCGAGCTTTTATGGAGCACCCGGCCAATAGGAGCAAGGCTATATATACATGCCAAAAGCTCGTACTCTTTTTTTTTTTTTTTTTTTTTTTTATGAGACTTGCGATTTTTTTTTTTATCTCCGATTAATCAAGTCTATGCAGTCTATTACTGAATTAGTTTTAAAAAAATATATGTTCCTCCGTTGAGTTATTAACACTTCCCATTATTTTTACGGAAAACAAATAATTTGCAAAAAATTCCTAAAAATGATTGTTTGCATTATTTGAAATAATTAGTTGATGATAAATATTTTCATTATTAACAACAATTTATGTCTAAACATTTTCGTTCAATATCTTTATGTTTATTCATTTCTATAAACAATAAAAATATTATTTTTTTGAAAATATTTTTCAAATTGTTCATTCTTCGCAAAATAATCCAAGTATCCTCTTTCTATCTGGTTCTTTTATAGTCAAAAGTTCCTTTCACTTTTTCTTTTTCTTTTGTTTCTCATCCTCGTCATTTCAAATCAAATTCCAAACAAGACATAGCAAAAGCTTTTCTATCAGAAAATTTTCATTTATCTTTTTAAAGTCATTGATCATCAATGGTACTTCATACTTTAAAAAAAAAAAAAATCTTTATGTGTTGCCAATGCTAAGACATCCTAGCAAGTTACACAGTTGTAGCCCAAACTCACACCCTCAGAATTGCCTTGTTTCACATAACTTATGGGATGTGTGATTTTGTTTCGCCAACATTCCCACAATTGCATCTTAACAAATCCCTCCTCGTGTGCGTCTTTGATGTTAAACCTTTTATTCTAGATATCCTTTTGACCGTGTTTCAACTAAAATCTCCATCTTGGTTTAACCAGACTCGGCAAGAAACCGGATTCCAACTCCTCTTAACTCACTGTTCGGCACCTCATTCAAGATTCATCCCATATTTCTCCCATGAGATAATTCATAAAATGTCCATACATATTGAGGGGGTGGCTCATGTGATCAGCCATGATCCCCAACGCCCCTTGTTGAGAGCAAGGAGGAGAATCACTACTACGTTCTCACTTGAGAGATGACCGAAAATAACTCGAAATCAAGCTCATCAATATTTGTAGTTCAAATTCAAGCCTATTAATATATTCTCGTTCCCATTAATTGCTTCTTACAAAAATAAAATCCTACTTCCTAAACAAACTTGACATGTGGCAACCGTCCTTCAAAATCAATTTTACTAACAAACGTGCACATACATTGCGAGTATACAAAAAAAAAAAAATGACCCTTGAAAGACTATAAGTAAAACTACTTTCTTATGAAATACTTAAAATAATAGTAGTGAGGACAAATTATATAGAAAAATACATACAATACAATGAAATTGTATAATTACACTTGAAAAGATAAAGGTATTTCAAGATTTGAACTATTTTGAAACATTGTTTTAAGCCGCAAAAAAAAAAAAAATCAAATTTTAATAGTTCAAACAAGTGGGAGATCAAAATAGAATCATCGATCTACACAAATGCTGACAGCGGGATACAATTTGGGGAAAAAGTTTGAGATATCATAAAAGTAAGAGGTTCCCTTTATTTTGTATTACAAAATGTATATAGTGTCGAGGTGGCTCAAAGCCGCACGCACACATAGCTAGGTATCCATCAATTACATTTCTATATTGTGAATCTAGATATATGGATGTGATAGCCTTTTTAGACAGAGATCAAGGAAGATGCAAATTAGGAGCATACCCCTTTTTCTAAAGGCTCCATCACCGGCGTGGTGAGTGGAAGGCATGCAAATATTACTGGGCCATGCTTGGTTTGCTTTGCTTTTGCAAAAAGAAGTCGATATTAGTGCCAAAAAACCTTTAATGTTCCAGGAATCAGATGCACTAAAATATGTTCCCGAATAGGATGGGTTACTGTAGGACTTCTTTGGCTGTTTATTCGGGGTACTTACGTCATACGATCCATCGTATTAAAAACCCAATTTAATTTGCAAAAAGTATCAGAATGAATACCTCAATTTACTAATGAAATTTGAATATGGAGCAAAAATCCAAGCTTCGGTTGTGCTGGTTTCGGTGACAGAGTTTTTGGCGAATTAGATTTCCAGATTTTCACATATTTGATTTGCTGAAAATAATTAGTCAAGGGAAAAATATTTATGGCCAATGAAAATATTCATATTAGGAAAATGGATTCCAAGTTCTGAATAGGAAAATCATTTTCCGAAGCATAAAAGCATCTTAACAAACGCTCTTCTCCACTTTTCTTCCTTGAGTCTCAGTCCCTCTCACCTTCTTCAAGGGGAGCTCTTCATTAGTTCTTTACTGATGAACAAACACACCAACTCACAAAACACAATACCTAGATTCCAAGTGAAATCCTAACATTTGAAAACATTTTCAGACGTACTTTTTCACCAGACCACCAACAAAAAATAACCATTTTTTCATGAAAATTATTGCGAAGTTTTCCAAAAAAATAAACACACTCTTCATGTACGTCTTGTTGAGATTGTTAGAAAGTCTTATATTGAAGAATTGGTGTTATATAAAGTAATTAATACATCTTAATTATCACATAACTTATTAGTATAAACTTTTAAGTGATAGTAGATCTAACCACATATACTAATGGGCTCGGACTTGAATCTTATTTTGGCAATCTCCCTAGATGAAAGTATTGGATTTCTATTGTAATATATCTTAATTTCCTAATGCATGCGAAATAAAAGTCCCATTAGAATAGACTTGCATGTGTTAATTAATCTACAGTGCTTAGGGCAAATTTAAGTAAACCGGTCCCGTTCGAAGATCACATCAACACATTCAAAAACTGAGATCTGTCTTGTTCTTTTATGTCTTTTTTCCCTCTTCTCTTCTTCCCCAAGATGGCAAGTACAATCCGCACCGATCCGCTTCTAGCCATCGGCCCATCACAACCGGCTCTCCCTCCGTCTCCCTCCTTTGCCAGGGTGGCTGAGGTCGTATCAATAGTAGGTATTGCTGACAGAACCACCATAGAGGGGTGTTAGGCCAAAAGGGTTAGATAGAGCAAAGAGAGAAGAAAAAATGACAAAAATAGTTATTGAACTTTGACTTAATATTTAAAGTCACCCTTATACTTTTAATTAGTTCAATATAATTCCTGAATTTTTAGTAAATGTTTAATATAGTGTTTATGTTTGCTTAAAAATATAACTTTTTATTGTTGTTTACTATTCGAACTCAACGGATTAATAGTCACATCAACAGATTAGTGGAAATAGTCAATGTTTACTAATAATTTAGAGGTTATATTGGACAAATTAAAAGTCCAATGACGATATTGCATATTTGATGAAATTTTAGGATATTCTAAAAGATATAGTCTAGTTTGAGCCTCCCATTCGATTGTAGGTAAATTTGAGTTTACCTCGTCAGACCTAAAGGAACACAATCTGTATTTCTCTTACAATGGCTATGCATGGGCTATTGGAAGCTTTTATCTTCCCATTGTTCCTTAAGAACTTTCAATCCAAGCATAAGGAAAAAAAAATTAAATGGGGATTGTCCATAGTACAACAATGAAAACGGTGCAACTGACCTTCAGTTTTTCTTGTTGTAAGACATTTCGCTGTATTTATATGCAATTATGTTGGCAAGAAACTTTTCAGTGTAATATTGTACCACACAAAATCCCAAATTGAAGTTCGACCAAAAAGAAAAAAATTCCCAAATTGAACAATGCCGACTTGTTTCCAACTTCAAAAGCAAAGACCAAACTGTCAATTTTTCTTTCCCCTTCCACACCACTGATATATACTTTCTCATTACCTTTTAACATGTAGGGGATACAGATAGTTGTACATAATGTCTTTCCTGAAAAGAGAACAAGTGGGGCACCATAAAAAATTCCTCATCACTATCATGATCATCCAAACCATCAAAGGCTAAGCCCCATACAGTACAGATTGCTCATAGATGCATCAATTCCACTAAGAACCAAAGTCCTACCATAGAATCCAAGGTTCTTCACAGATCATTGCCCCCCATCATCCCCAACATCACTTCTCTCTAATTCATATCTCAGAAGCATAAAATCATGAAAGCTTGTCCCCTTCTGCCCCCACAGCTCTTCCTTCATAAACGAAAAAGCAAAAAAGAAAGAAAAAAAAAATCCATCATGGGTGGTTCTCTCTTTCCAAATTCTCTAAAGGTACCCTAAATCTGTATAAGCGGTTTTTGGGCCAAAAATAGAATACTCAATACGTGAAATACCTCAATAGTGTCATGAGTTACACAAAATATGAGTGAAAAAACAAGCGGGTTACCCAATTTTGACGTGATGATGTAATATTAGATAAACTAGTTTTATAATGCAATGGACTGACATAAATGTTCGCTTACAAATTTGTTGGTAAATGTATATTATTAGGTGATTGACTTGACCCATTAACAAATCGAATTCAATTATTACTCATCATACACTGTATTATGAACAGTGAAGAACTAACAATTCTTAAAGGCCACCTTACTCCCACCTCTCAATCATTCCCAATCGCATCACTGATTTATTTCTCTCCACACAACCTCACAAATTCTCACTTTTCTAATTCCTAGATCTCCATTCTCCCCACAGTGCGCTTCTCATCATAAGTACCTCCCACGCCTTAGAAACACAACCACCTCTGAAAAAAGGGAACAGAGGAGAGAGAGAGAGAGAGAGAGAGAGAGGGAGGGAGGGAGGAGAGAGAGAGAGGGGGAATATCAGACTCCTGGCAATGGCCACGTCCATCACTCCATATCCAGATGCCGACAGGACGATCAGCCGGAAGTCGCTCCACCGGAGGAATGACTCCGGTGAGCTCGATGTGTTTGAGGCTGCCCGGTACTTCTCCGGTTACAACGACGTCGTTTCTGCCTACGACGCCACTACCTCGGAGCAGAAGGCGGCAATGGCGAGAGATCAAGAAAGGCAAGCGAATTCTAGAGGAGGAAGAATGAGCTTAGACGTGCCAATGAAACATCACCATCATCATCAACATCACCAAGTTGTCGCTCATCAACACTTTCATCTCATCCCAAGCGAGAATAAGCAAACGAAAGAGAAGAACAAGATCACCAAACCACGGCAACCGAGCTCGCCTGGGGGGCGGCTCGCAAGCTTCTTGAACTCCCTCTTCAGCCAGTCCTCTTCGAAGAAGAAGAAATCATCGTCGAAGTCTTCCTCAACACAGTCGATGAAGGATGAGGACGAGAGCCCCGGGTGGAGGCGACGAAGGCGGAGCAGCATCAGCCATTTCAGGAGCTCGAGCGCCGTGGCAGATTCGAAGTCGGTGTATTCCACTTTGAACTCTGGGTCCAAAACTCCTCCAGCATACATACTAAACACTCCCACTAAGTCTTACAAGGAATTTAGAAGCTACTCTGATCACAAGCAAGTGGCGTTTCCAAAGAACAACCGCAACAACGAGCACTTGAAAGTGCCAAACTTGGGAAACGACGTTGTCGCAGGAAACAAGAGAAGCAACGACCTGAGTTGGCTAGACGAGAAGTTTAAGCTGATAGAACCAAACTCGGAGAAGAAGAAGAAGAGTTTTGGCCATAATGGTTTTGAGAAACATGCATCAGAGAGCACAGCCGTGAAGAGATTTAATGAGGAAGAAGAGGACGATGGCGCAGAGAGCGACTCAAGCTCCGATCTGTTTGAGTTGCAAAATTATGACCTCGGCGGTTACTGCTCGAGTGGGTTGCCGGTATACGAGACCACTTGTATTGAAAGCATCAAGAGAGGATCAACAACAGCAACAACAGTTTCTGGTGCTGCATTTTGAGATGTAATTAGTGCCTTTCAATTGCGGTTAATCAATCTTGATTTTTGATACTCTTTGTCAGTATCGTGTCCTAGATTTTTGCTTCTTTTTTGGTTTTTCCTGCTGATGATCAGCATCTTTGGAAGTCCTCTAGTTCTTTCTCTTTGATGTACAGATCAGAATCGTTTGTTTTGTTTTGCTTGTCATTTTACCGAAATTCTTCTGTTGTTTTCATCTTGATCAGAGAGTTAAAAGATCTCTCCCGTGGCTGATTCTATATACATAAGCAAAGTGATGTGACAAATTGTAAATAGACATTCCAATAACCAGGTCGCATCTAATATTTAGTTAGAATCCAATGATACAAGAAAAATTACAAGCCATTTTTTTCATTTTTTCGTGCAAACATTAGAGTCGCTTTATTAAAGCTATGTGGAATGATTCGAGATCTGATTCTAAACTAAAATAATGAGTGTAAATTGATGACATTCGCAAATCACGAACCCATGTGGAAAAGGTCTAATCTTTTGACTTTGGAGACGCACCGGTTTGTAATTCTTTAATAGTCATCTCCATCTCTCGATGCATGTGAGCGATGGACAAGCGCTATCAACTCGTTTGCCTCGTTCTCGTGAAGAGGAATGGTCCCGGCGTGAGTAGGGTCAAATTATTTCTGGAATCAAAACCTGGCCGATTTTATGATAACGTGACTCGATTCTTGGCATGTCTCACTGACCAAATGATTGGTAGCATGTCTCCATGTTTAATAGGAAATTGAGGCAGTCAATAGCTAAGAGACATCCGATTCGGTTTGATTTACAACTCAAACATGACTCGACAAGAGTTTGCTAGTGAAGACTACCATTCCATCATTTTCGATCATGACTTGCATATATGCACGCGCTATACGTGTGTGAAAAGCAATTTGCTTAGATTGTATTATTTAGAGAATGATGAGAATTAATAGCAAAAATAATTAAGTACAATGCATTTGAAATTCTAGATAAACAAGATTCAAGGTTCAACTACAATTGAAGATGTGGCGCTATGTTATTCGGATCCATAGCATGGGAATATAACAATAGACATAACTAGAGTTAATAAAAGAAAATAGTTGAATAAATTTTACTAGCGAAGCCCATTCCATCAGCCTAACGATAATAACAGAAGATGTATACTCTAAAATAAAAAGGAGAAAGTACTGAAAAAAATCTTAAATATATTTCACTTATGCCAATTCAATCCTAAATTTTTCAATTTAGTCAATTTGTCGTAAATTTTTTTAATGATTTGTCAATTTAGTCTTAAACATTTCGATCATGTCAATATAGTCCTAAATCTTTTAACAATTTATCAATTAGTACGAAATATTTTGACGAATTGTTAATTTAATATTTCCAGCAAATTTTGGTTGGAAATCACTGACGTGGTTGTCTAGTCAATGTCAAATGTCTTATATGACGCAATCAATGCTGACTTGAACAATTTTTTAAAAATTTTCTGAATTCTTTATTATTTTTTTTCCTTTTTATTCTTTTCTTTTTTTCCTAACCCTAGGCCGGCAAGGGCAATGACCTCACCAGCCATAAGTAAGGGCCGCAACCCTCACCTATTGACTGGTAAAGGCATCATGGTCGTTGCCTAAACTAGGCGAGGGTCGCTAGCCTTCACCAACCAACAAGCGAGGGTTGGCTAGCGACCTCGCCAGCCTATAATTAGGAAGAAAAAAATAAAAAAATAAAAAAAACTTTATAAAATATTTTAAAAATTTATAAAATTGTTCGTATCGATTAATGTTTCGGCTTATGCCATATAGGACAATTGGCACTACTACGCTAATGATTTCCAATCAAAATTAATTGGAATGACTAAATTGGCAAATCATCAAACAAACTAAATTAGCATAATGGAAATAATTATGACCGAATTGACAAATTGTCTAAAAGTTTTAAGACTAAATTGGTATAAATGCAATAGGTCTAGGACTTTTTCAATAATTTCCCCAAGACAAAAATATATATTTAGATATTTAGTGATAATTGTAATATGAATTATTTATTCATGGTTTAAAAGGGTAAGTTTTAAATTATAATTATAACATATTTGTTTGAACTTCAAGTATTATTGTTGCTTTACGTGTATGATAATTCATATTTTTGTTACTAAAGTTGAAAGTGTATAGAAGGGTTTCTCTCCTTCTAAGTAGGAACTCATGATTTATTAGAGAAATGTATATATAGAGAACTAGTAAGTTATAATTTAAATCACCAAAAGTATAATCGATGTTGATATATAGGAATTTTGACCAATAATATAAGAAATTAGTTGTGAAATGATGTATAACGATAATTAGGATACTAGAAGTAGATTTTATTTGATTAAAATTTTTAAATATATAGTTACTTTTTTTTTTTTTTACTTTAATTCATATCTATTCTGGTGTAGAGACTATTAAAGGATTATTTTTTTGGTAAAGGTAAGATTAAAAGGGGACCGAGAGACTATTAAAGGATTATTAATTGTTGCTAACGTCAAAAATGGAATGCAGAAGGGGTTTCTCTTCTTAATGTAGGAAGCATTCTTCTCGCTACAGTAGAATACAAATTTGAAGATTACAAGGACACTAAGCATATTTCATACGGTTGTGACTAATCAGTATCCATGACTTATATGTTTGGTAATATATGATTTTTAAATTGCAGCACCTCAAAATTAGATGAAATAGTTTCCTAAAAATTGCTATAAGTCGTCGTAACTTTTGAGATGCTATAAGCCTACAGTTTTTAAGATGTTTGTCAAAAATTGGCAGTATCCTTTTCACAATTTTAATTTGTTTTGGGAAAGTTATACTAAGGATGCATTTGATAGACATTCTATTTTCAAGAACAATCTCTCCTCAAAAATAGTTTTTTCTAACTTTGTACCATGTACAAGTTTCTGAGCATTCGAAGGCGTTTGATAACTACATAAAATTTATATTCCCATAATAGAAATACATTTGGTATAACTCTCCAATTTTTTGTGACTTAAAATTTCTTTTAATTTTTTAATAATTTCATTACATTTTTTTTTTTTTTTTCTTCTTTTCTTTCTCTTTTCTTTTTCTTCTTCTTCCTCTAACTGGTTACCAACCTCGACCATGGCCAGCGACCAGCTAGAGAAGAGCTAGCGAGGCTCTAGCAAGGTCTTCGGCCATTGTCATGGCCGACAACTAGCGAGAGGAAGAGAAAAAGAAAGAAGAGAGAAGAGACAAAGAAAAAAAAATAGTTTGGGCTTGATTCTTGAGTTGTTCTCCGGAATAAATAAGTAATGTTTTTTTTTTTTTTTTTCACTTACTGATTTTGTTCCAAACGAATTTTATTTTATTTTATTTCGAGGGACAAAAGAAAAGAAATAATTACTATTTAATATGGTCTGCCTACCTTATACCATTTAGTATACCAATTTTATAAACAATGTAAGTTAACGTTGCATAGCTCTATAGACTTTATTACTCTCTTTGTAATTTCTAGAACTGGCATAATTAGTTGGAGTATCAGGAGATTTCTACTTTAAGAACTGAAGTTCACCTATTTAAATCCCACCAATCATACAAACTACTCTAGATCTAACCGCTTGCATAAGCCCAATGCATGGACATAATCGGTTCGTAATGTGGATTATTCCATCAGCCTCTACAGGCGTCTAGGCAGCCAGACCACATCCTGAGTAATTAGAGAGGAAAGCGGGCTCTCTTTTCTATTTGTAGTTTTGCATACAGTTTGAATTCCAATATGATCCATCTAATTATGCGAAGGATCAAAGTCGAATTGTAAAGGAGTTGTCGCAATAACTCAATTAGCTACAGTTACCTAACTAAGAGCATCGATATTAATGGTGCAATTCCACGGAACTTCTTAATTAATTTCTTGTACCTAAAAGGATATTTGTTCATAACCTTAAGATTCTCTACCAAAGCCCATCTGCATAACATGGATGCCCAAAATCCGAGGGTATGCGTAAATGTCGATCCATCAAATGTTTTGTTTTGTGGCCTGATTCTCTTCCTCATTAGTAAGTTAATCATTAAATCTTCCAGATCCGCCCTTCCAAAATAAAGGTTGGCTCTCTAAAATTCATACTCGTTTCTCCCCATTTAATAAATTTTGTATCCCTTTTTCTTGGGCCAATTCGAATTGACATGGACAATCTAAGGTTGAAACCCTTACCAAAAGCAAAAGGAGCTGTAGTGGCCCATCGAGAGCTACTATAATTCTCTAGGAACAGCGTATTTGCATTTTCCGACTATGGATCTCTCCACCCATCTTCTCTTCCAGATAGATTCAGACATTCGACGCCGCTAGGAGCACAAAATGACTCCCTTTTAGGTCACCCTGGGGTTTTTTTGTGGCCAGTATTCTTGTGCATTTTGCACTGTTCAAGTGGAATGAGGATTAGGTATCGCAGGACAGGATTACCTCCAAGGACATCGGGTTGGCCGCTCTTTGGTGAGAGCATATAGCTTTTCTCAAGCAAGGATTAAGCTTCATGAATAAGAAGCAAGCAAGGTAAGTTCATCACATCATTTCTTTTGATGATTATGCCGATGCGGTTGTCCTTATGATTGCTTTTTCTTGAAGTGTCAACTCTAATCATTTTCTGACCCAAAAAAAAAAAAAAAAAAAGAATCTGGTCATTTAATTTTTGGCATATGACAACCATCAGATAGCTAATTGAATCTGTAATCAAAATGTATATTGGGATCTAGGAGCATCGCATGGCCATGTCCTTCGAGTGGTATGTCAGTAAACATATCGAGAGGTTTCATTTTCGAAAGTAATGGATCTTGACAGGTTTCGAGAGGTCCGGACTTCAAAGGATCTATATGGAAAATTTAGGATACATCAAATTATCTAATGTATTGTCTCATTGAAACCACTGGTAGAAAAATAATTTAATGCAAGTGATAAATCAAGCAATTGTCCTGTTGAAGGAAACCTTATTGAATTATAAACTATCACAGCTTCAATTGACACCTTTTAAAAGTTAATTCATAAGCTAAGACAGAAATGATGATGATGATGATGAGGATGGCGGCATACTTTCCTCCGTTAGATTTATTTGTGCTTATTATACATTTCTTAGGCCTTATCAGCTTAGATTTGGGCCTTGAAAAAGTTTGCCCAACAGTTTTGGGGGAGTCGGTCAAGTTAAGCCCAATAAGTTTTTCACTCCTCACATTCTCACACTTGATATTGTTTTTTCCCACTTATCGACCAATTCTACATCTCGTCATATAAAAAAAAAAAAAAAGACTTTTTTGTGCTGGCGAACTTCAAAAAGAGTTGGGAAAAATTGCCGGTTATTAAAATTATCAGTAATTAATTCGTAACTTACCAACATGTACATGAAATCAATTGCCACCTATACTTTTTCGTAACTTACCAACATGTACATGAAATCAATTGCCACCTATACTTTTTCGTTGGCAAATTACCAACTTTTGCATTAATTTAACAACTTATTGGTATAATTTATCAAAGCCTTGAATTTATCAACTCTTATTAAGTTTTTCTGGGAAAACTCTTATTAATTTATCAGCCCTTGTTAATTTGAGTGGGTAATTTTTGTCCGATTAAGTTATCAACTCCTACTTGAGTTACTTGCCAACGTTCATTTGATCGTTTGGAAATTACCAACAGTTCGACCAAGTTACTAGCATTTTTGTACATACAGGGTTAAATAAGTTACAATTTACATTTTTCAATTTGAGTGATCATGCTAATAAAATTATATATATGAAAAGATACACGACAGTGGTAGTGTTTCATATATGATTCACTTTTTCTTTTCTTTTTTCCCAAAACCCTAACTTACACATGGCATGTCGTCCAAACATGCTATATTGACTAGAGATCTTCTAATAATAAAATACACATGGATGACTGACAACATGGATTTTCTTAAATTTATTGTGGAAAATAAGATCTTCAATGTACGCAAACTGTTATATCTTTTGTTTTTCAGTTTGATGCATCTCTATGTCCAGTCTTGCAAAGGTTTTTCAAACATTTGATAAAATACATAGCTAAACACTTTCCTAATATTCTTACAATCAATCGGTACATTCATTGCAGATGGGAAGAAACTGGTATTCTTTCAAGTATTGAAATACTAAGTGATGATTTTCATTTCCCAACACTTGGTCGAGAACATGGAAAGATCGTTGGACTATTTATGCATAAATAATTAGTAGAAAGTTCTTTTCTCGACCGTCTCTTAGGACTATCATCCAAGTATTTATTAGTCAGGTAATTGATTCGATTCAGCTGAAGTCTCTCTGTAAATCGTGAATCCAATAATTCCATGTTTAAAAATGAATTATGTCCCAAATCTTTTTTTAAAATAAAAAGAAGAAGAAAAAGGACTTTCTTAGCTAGGTTAATTGATTGTCATTCTAAACAAATTTTCACTTAAGTTACCCTTAAGTTGATGGCGTGTGTGAAATTAAGTTGAGCTAATTAGGGACCTCATCTAAGATACTACATTGATTGAAAAAAAAAAGTTACTTATATGTGTATAAAACACTTGATAGATTAGTGTAATATCTTTATAAGATTGAGAGATTATTTCGTAAGTAATTATAGGACTAAACACTATGTGAGTTATTGAGTATAATTGAGGATTGTGAATCACTAAAAGTGTTTGAGTGATCGGACTTGTGCTAATCTCTACGTATAGCGTCATATCGAATAAACCACATAAATCTGATGTCAAATTTATTTTCTTGTTATGTATATTTTATTGTCCGATCGCTGCTCACGCTTTTTTAACTCTCTAAATGGTTATAAGAATCTCTAATTTATTGAGATGACGATAATAATTCTAAGAGAATTAATTAATTGGTATAACAAATGGAAAGGGTAAAAATTGCTATCTATTGAGAATGCAAAGACCACACATTGTTATGAAAACACAGGACTGACTATATTAATCGTAACAAGAATATTTTATTCCACCACTTCATGTAATTTTCTGTTCGTTAATCTTGTTGATAATCTTTGTTAATCAAAATATTCTAATAATTATATTATTAAGAGTTCACAATTCTAACCAAAGATTTTCCTCAACGCAAACTTAAACTTAAGAATTGTATGCTACAATAAGTTATGCCAGATTGATCTTAAGAGAAACATCCTAAATAAATTGTACTTTATTAATATTCTTTTAAAGTAGAATCTCGATCATCAATTCTTGTAAAAGAAAAAGACAACAGACATGTAAACTTCTCTAATTAAGCATAAAAGAAGAAACAAATTTAGAAACGATTGATAAAAATCATTATATCAAAGCTATAACTTTTCCTCTTTCATCAATCTTATTACTAATGAGGTTTTAATGAGGGCCATTTTGGACCAACTTAAATTTCAATGTGTATCTAAAACTGGGTGGAGATAATGTGAGCTTTTTACAAAAACATGATTTTGAACATTGATATATTTACTTCACGTAAAGATTGAAATTTTCAAGTGGGTGAAATTTGTGCCATCGAAATTTGTCGAAACCGAAAGTGCTCTATATTTGACACCTCCAAAGCGGGGCCTAGATGAAAAGTTGAAAATCGATGATCTCAAGGTAAGCAAAGATAACCTTCGAGAGAGATGCTGTCAAAATGAAATTATTTCTATGACGGGATAGAGTAGGAGCAACCAAATCACATCACTTACGTTTTTGTGAAAAGATTTAATAATACAAGATTAACGCAAAAAATCTACAACGAAGAGATGATGTCCCTGCGTGGAAGAAGATGAAAAGGCTTCCACATATAAAAGGCTTTACCAAAACTTTCCGACATTGATTTGCATAAACAGTGATTCACATCGATTCCAGATCCCTATCTGTCCTGTTTAAGGAAGACCGTGAGAGTCACTAAGAGGCCACTAGAAGAAGTGAATGGGCCATTGACCCAACTTGTGTTGGGCCGGGCTCAGGAAAGTCCCCGGGCCAGTCTCTGCAGAGATGCAGTCTCGGGAACAAGATGAGCTTCGAGAGGTTAACGTTCCCGTCGCCGCCGCGCGATGAGGCTGAGACGCGTGCGGAGCCTCCGTGGGGCTCTCCCGAAGCTTAAATTGGCCGATTCTCGCGGTTATTCACTTGGCCCAAATCAAGTTTGGGCTAACAGAACGGGGCTTTACTCTCCAGTGGCTTCTCTTTTTAATTTTGCTTAAACGAGAAAATTAAAGTAATTATTATTGGGTCCTTCTTTATATATATCTTAATGTATAAACATGGATTGTTAAATTTGAATGTCTATATCGTCATTGGGAAATTAAAAAAGAAAAAAGAAATTATCAATGAGGCAAACCACCACAGTGCATGGTATAATCAATGGATCATGGAGAATCTATAATGGACTAAAATAATTAATAATTATTGTTATAATTAAAACAAATAGGAACCAGACTAGACAAAAAGCAAAAAGTATAACTTAATTTTGCCCTTTGAGTCGAGAACATAGTTTTAACTAGTAAATTTTTGAGTAAATGCAACGCGCGAATTTGTTGAGAATTATTAACAAAAAGGAAATTACAGCAAGAAGAGAAGTATGAACTTTAATATGCCCACTAAAAGAAAACCTCAGCTTATGTTGATAAAAGGACACTGAAGGAGAAAGGAAAGTAAAAAACAGCTCATCGGCATACCGGAACATCCGCTGCCCTCATCCTCTTTGCGTATGCTCTGTCTTGCTGCTTGTGACTGCAATTCTCTTCATTCCTGCAATCGAGAGAATGACTTATTATTGCTAACCAACGACTCTAGAGAGCTTATTGATATTCACATCATATTTTCCTCTTTTTATCTAGTTTCTTTTATTTCTCCAGACTTATTTGGCTCAATTCAAAGTCATTGGAGGATTATGTTTCTCCAAGCACCGAAACTTCATTGTATGCATGGAGATTCAATCCCCACAGTTGATTTATTCTACAGTATGTAGTGCAATTACTAGTATTGTGGAATATCATTTTTACTCCGAAGTTAAATATATAAATCTCACGTCCTGAATAATTATTTATCATGTCATAAGAGTTAATTTAGGTATCGGTGTCTCTAGATTAATTGCAGCCTTAAAACCTCATGCGGGACCACTATACATTTCTTCTTTGGTAATTAAAACCACTTGGGCGAAGAACTGATTCGCACATTTTCCTCAGCTTGTGGCCGCTTAAATTATTAATTAACTTGAATATTTATTAGGCACCGTCATCGAGCAAATAAAATTCTTTAATAAATGTTTTTTTTTTTTGGTTGTATATACACTTCCTTTTGATAGGACCAAGCAGAAATAGGAAGGGATGATTGCCCATGTCGATATTGTTTTTTCCCTTTTATCGATATAGATATTCAATAAGTTAGGCCCAATAAGTTTTTCACTCCTCACATTCTCGCACTTTGATTTTGATTTTTTTTTTGGGAAAATGTCACAAATGGTCCATGAAGTTTTATGTAATGTTCAATTTCGTCCATGTACTTTTGATTAGCTCAATTTGATCCCTAAATTATCGATAAATGTCCGATCTAGTCCATGATTATTTGAAAATTGATCAATTTCGTTCTTCCGTTAACTTTCCGTTAGTTAAAGTGGGGGCATTTTGGTCTTTTTATCTTTTTAATATTTTTTTTCTTCTTCTTCTCTCTTCCCTTCGCCGGCCATGGCAAAGCCGGCGGAGGGAAGCCGGCGTCCGGGGAGGGCCGTCCTCACCTGACGCAGGCGAGGGCGTCCCTCGTTGGCGTCGGGCGAGGGCATCCCTTGCCAGATCTGGCGAGGGCACCCCTCCCCCGAGTCTGGCGAGGGTTTGGTGAGGGTTGCCCCTGCCAGCGTCGGGCGAGGGGTGCCCTCGCTGAGTTGCTGGGTTTGTAGGTCGCGCCACAGGGGAGCGTAGGGCTTGGCGCAGAGGCTGGAGGAGATCGTGGTGGTGCCGACGGAGGGAGGCCAAGGTTCGGCGAGTGCGGGGAGCAAGGGGGTTGGGTGCTAGCATCACTCGGAGCCGTGGTGAGAAGAGAAGAGGGAGGCCGAGGAAGTACAGACTTGGTGGAGGAGCCATGCGATCGATGTCCTCATCTCGTGGCCTCGTGCGGTGGGGCTCGGCAAGCCACGGCATGGGGAGGCGTCGAGGTCCCTCCGGTGGAATTTTGCATGTCCCTCCCATGGGCCGGCGAGGGTGGCCCTCGCCGCCCCTATCTAGCGAGGGCGACCCTCGGAAGAGAGAAGAAGAAGAAGAAATTGAACATTTGTTAATAGTCCATGAACCAAATTGAGCCAATCAAAAGTACATGGATGAAATTGAACATTACATAAAACTTCAAGGACCAATTGTGACATTTTCCTCTTTTTTTTTTTTCCCACTCATCAACCGATTCTAAATTCCGTTCCAAAAAAAGAATTTTTTTATGTTGTCGAATTTCAAAAAGAGTTGGTAAGGATAAAAAACTATCAGTTAAAAAAAATTATCAGTAATTTACTTGTAACTTACCAACGTATGCATAAAATTAGCTGCCAGCTATTTTTGTTGGTTGGCAAATTACCAACTTTTTTACTAATTTAACAGCTTATTGGTATAACTTATCGACGTGTCGAATTTATCAACTCGTATTAATTTGAGTTGCTAACTTTTTTCCAATTAAGTCACCAACTCCTACTTGAGTCACTTGCCGATGTTTATTTGATTGTTTGGAAATTACCAATACTTCTACCAAGTATCTAGCATTTTTGTACATAAAGTGTTAAAATATTACAATTTTCAACTTGAGTGATCCTGCAAATAAAATTATTTATGTGAAAAGATACACGTCATTGGATATGTTTGAAATATGAGTCACTATTTTCTTTTTCAAAACCTTAACTTACACACGGCATGTCGTCCAAATACGCTGTACTGACTTGAGATCTTCTAGCAATTAAGTACTTTTGGATGACCGACAATATGAATTTTCTGAAATTTATTGTGGAAAATAACTCGTTTTTCAGTTTGATACACATCTATATCTAATCTTGCAAAGGTTTTTTCAAACATTCGATAACGTACATAGCTAAACATCGTTCCAGTATTCTTACAAGTTTCAATTGGTACATTCATTGCAAATGGGAAGAAACTCGTATTCTTACAAGTATCGAAATACTAAGTAATGATTTTCATTTCCCAACACTTCGTCAAGAACTTGGGAAGCTTGTCGGACTATTTATGCATAAGAAATCAGTAGAAAGTTCTTTTCTTGACCTTTTTTAGGATTATCATCCAAGTATTTTTTTTTTTCAGTCAGGTAATTGATTTATTCAGCTGAAGTCTCCCTAGGAATCGCGAATATAGTGATCCATGTTAAAATATAAATTGGATCCCAACTCTTATTAAAAAAGAGAACTTTCTTAGCTAGGTTAATTGATTGTCATTCAAAATATTTTTTCACTCGGTTACCCTTGAGTTGATGGTGTGTGTGAAATTAAGTTGAGCTAATTAGTAATCTAAGATAGTATATTGATTGATAAAACATAAAGTTACACATACATAGAAAACACTTATACACCTCACACGGTCATCAATCTTAATTAACGTGACAACATTACATAGCTCTAAAATCGCTCAATCTAGTAGCTTGTTATTTAGCGAAATAAAAAGGACACAGAAGGAGAAAGGAAAGTAAAACGGCTCTGCTTATGTCGATACACAGCATCAGCAGGACGGAACATCCGATATGCCCTTGTGCTCTCTGCATGTCCTCTATCATGCCGTTTGTGACTGCAATTCTCTTCATTCCTGTAACCGAGAGAATGACTTTTTATCGCTAACCAACTAATCTAGAGAGCTTATTGACATTCACATCATATTTTCCTCTTTTTATCTAGTTTAAATTACTTCTCTAGACTTATTGGGGTCATTCCACAATCACTGGAGGATTATGTTTATCCAAGCATTAGAATTATAGCACGCATAGAGATTCAATCACTATAGTTAATTTATTCTACAATGTGTAAGTGCAATCGTTAGTATTGTGGAATATCTTTTTTACTACGAAGTTAAATAAATAAGTCTCAAGTTCTGAATGATTATATATCATATCATAAGAGTTAATTTAGGTATCATTCTCTCGATAAATTGCAGAGACCACTATACAATTCTTCTTTGGTGATTAAAACCACTTGGGCTAAGAACTGATTCCCACATTTTCCCCAGCTTGTAGCCGATTAAATTATTAATGACCTTGGATATCTATTAGGCACCATCGTCGAGCAAATGAAATTCTTTAATAAATTTTTTTTAATTTACACGTCCTTTTAATTGGACCAAGCAGAAATAGGAAGGGATGATTGCTTACATGGTTACTGCTGCCAGAAGCCGATCCAGAAGGCGAATGTGGAATGTACCTCGCCCACTATGGAGAACGAAACGGCAGATCAAAGATAGAAAATCCCACAGTAAAAATAGTTTTTCCTTGAAAGGAATGAATCTCACTAAAAGTTAGGGCAAGGGAACGTGTGGATAGGTCTTGAAAAGGTGCTTACGTTTTTGGCTGCTGCACTGAATGCTTCTCTGTGTGGTATCTCAGGATTCGCCGCTTTGATGCGCTGTATCTCCTCTCTATTGTTCATATATTTTACACACAGGTATATATCGGTTAGTTCTTCCTAGTTTCTTTTTCTTTCCATATGTCTATGAGCAGAAGAGAAAATGAAAGAGAGTAAAAACTTATGTATGCTTACTTCATGAACCGGTTATAAGCAGATGGAAGCCTGTGCTTCTTCTCCGGAGCTGAAAAAGGGTTAACGATTCATACAGGTCTCAATGGGCCAAGAAAAAAATGAAATAAAGAAACGAAGTTAAATGATGAGTCTATCGGTACGTTTCACAACAAAGGGGGCAGCTTTGGGTGATAATGGCTGATCGCCCGAAGTTGAGGACGAGGAGGATGATGACTGGCCTTTCCTGAAATCACTGGAAAACCCCTGCTTCCCCAACAATACAAACACTTAGCCGGTATAACATAGCATAAAATCCTCGAATAAGTTTTAAAACGATTAGTATGAAACTTGACATGGCAAAAGATCGATTTGAGTAGCCAGTGCTAGAAAGAATAACATATATGCAGTATTGATGCATCATTTATGGAATTAGAGTTACCATACTAAATTACAGACATGTCATGAAGATATAGTTAGGACTGCTTATAAAGGGCATTCCTTGTGCTCGGTAGATGCGTGGAAAGAAGTAGATAGAGAGGAGGAGAAATGGACCTGAAGGCTCAAGGGATGATCAAGACACTGGCCTTGAAGGGGAGGCCTGGTGCTCAGGAACGAGAGATTACTGCAATGCCCACATTTCACCGTTACTGTGTCCAGCATCCTCTTGCATGGAATCCCCACCTTCAAGATTGATGAAGAAGAGGAGGAAGAAGAATAAACCCTTCCATTATTACAAGACATAATGCTCTCTAGACATGATTTCATTAACTCATCTTGTGGACTTTATAAATTGATCCAAAAAAAAAAAAAGAGGAAAAAGAGATACGAGGGTAACAATATTCGTTCTTGGCGTAGAGAGGAAGCTCAAAGATTGTCTCTCTCTATTCATAAAGCTATAAATTCATGAAGTTGGCAATGAGAGTTAGATTGGAAAGTGATGAGGTAAGACGTACAGCAAGAACGGTGTTGCAGAAGTTGCACCGGACATAGCACAGATGCTCGGACGGCGGGACTTCCATGCTCGCCTTGTCTTCCATGTGATTCATGATTCCTTCAACCCAACCAGAGGAAAAGGTATATATCTAAGGAGAGAGAGAGAGAGAGAACTAGGGGTTGAGGGGCTATGTAACGATATTAAAGATGAGAGAAGAGAGCGAGTGACTGAAGCAGAAGGGGATGGGAGAAGCGTCAAAAGGAAAATCTAGGGTTTGTGAACACCAGGTCATAACGTTGTACCTGCACTGCGATTTGCAGATACGGAAGTTTGCACGGGGACTTGGTTTTTGGTCTTTTGCACTTATGACTCTCTCCTGCTACTCTAGGGGGTACTTCTGCTTTACTAAATACTCAATCCTCCAAACTTAGTATCCCTCGTTAGTCTCACGATGTTCTTCTGCCACACATGCACGCGCGAATGCACAATAATAATAGCTCCGTAATATAATGTCAATTCAAACGTTACCCGCCATTAATCTGATTCGATTTTACTTATGATTATTACTGGGATGGATTTCTCTGGGTGACAATTTGGGGACTAATAGGTCAGATTTCATCATTACTCATTGGTTAAATTGGCTTGAGTTCTGACCAAAAAAAAAATTGGCTTGAGTTCCATCTGATATAGATATGAAGTAGTATGAGAACTATTTTATGCATTACAGATGGATATCATTATTCCTCTCATTATGAGTAAGGTCCACATCGTATATGAGAAGATGAGAATATATATCGAATGTACCTTATGATGTCTTATGTGTATTTATCAATTGGTAGACTCGTGAGATATTGGGGAATGTGACTTAATTCTACTCCGAGTTTATGTGTAATATTACAAAAATAAGAATGGATCTTCAACTTATATATGTTACTACTTTCAACTTATATATCTTACTAGTTCATTTTTTAAATGTAGGAGATAATAAATTTTCAATTACATTGGTTAAAGTAAAAAAAAAAATGATTTGCATATTATTCTTATTTGCCACTAATTCTACTGTATAATTAATCCAAGGTGGAGATTCTTGAAGCCGCCACGTAGCAAAATAATATGCTTTCTATTGTATATTTTCCATTACTGATACTTTCATCTCCAGTATAGTTACTCATCCAATATTGTGCTCGCATGGTAGTTCATGCAACCATTCTCTATTACACGCATATATCTTCTATCTCATACACAAATGGAAGTGTAGGAGAGTATTCCATGGTCAATTTATCATTATCATAGAACATACTCACATAAAGGAGAAACATATTGAATTATTTCCTATTTTCATTCACTACTCTCTTTGGAATATTTATCAAACACGGACTTATTATAGGTTGATGAAGTAGGTTGCTACATAGATATATCTTGCATGTTGTCGAGTCACTTTGCGAAATGACATGCAATGCCTACGTTTATTAGCATAATATTGTCATGTCAAAAACCGCATAGTGAAGGATAATGGTAGCAAGAGGATTAATCAACGGGATGAGTGAATTTGATGATAGCCCAACTATTGTCCAAGGCTGTATAAGATTGCGATTGAATGGCTTTTTGACACGAAGGAAAGATGTCATTTCTGTCGATACTTTCAAACAGATGTATCTACACTAATCTATGATCAAAGTATAGTTATGGCCAAAATGGACACAGAAAAGCATATGTTTTGCAAGCTAAGTTTTTTTTTTTTTTTTTTTGACAAGGTTTTGCAAGCTAAGTTGAATTACGTGAAAATGCTGCAGCGGCTAAAATATCTAGTATATAACGTTAAGGTAGCAGAAAACCACACACAAGAAGAAATCCTGTAATGATTGGTGATTGCCGAGAGGAAGAAGTAGGAGGTGATTGAAAATGCATGAAGTCAACCCTTGTCGATCACATCAATGGAACCCAGATAAAAATAGGCCACGATCTGCTTTGATAAGTGAAAGTCATTGTGTATAATCAAGCAAAATGGAAATAAGAAAAGAAGGAAAAATCGCTGTTCATCAACCAAGATCGTTAGAAGAATCTCGTTTCGTTAATCTTGGACAATATAGATTAGTACCATATTAACGTAGACATTTTCAAGTTAGGCGTGACGAGAGACCGAATCGCAGAGAACCATTTTGGCAAAGGTATCTTGTCGATTGCCCCTATTGTGGCAAGAAAGATATTGACGAAAGCTCATTAATGAGCATGGAAATTAGCAAAAGACGTCCACTCGGATACATAAGTTAAGAAAAGACCGGTCGCCAGTAGACATGAGTGGAAAGAAGTCACGATCATCACCGAGAGAATTGCCCTTTATAGTTTTGTTATATTACATGAAGGTAAATCATGCATGAATATATAATTAGATCTTACACGTTTTTCTATATGTACCATCATTCGAAAAGAAAAGTACGTATAAATAACCTGTTGAGTAGAATAATGCATGGATGAAGAAAATGTCAGTGTAGAGAGAGAGAGAGAGAGAGAGAGAGAGAGAGAGAGAGAGATTAGGGTTATCATTTTGATATTTGATCCATTCCACTCTAGGGGGTGCAATACTAATTTTTAGGAAAATGACAGAGACAAGTGCTCAAATCACATGACAACTGTCGACCAATGGATTATTTAGGGACATGATGGGACGATTCCTTGATTGCCAAAACTGGAAAGAAGGCCATTCCCACGCTTGATTTCTCCAGCTTTCTTTGTTGGTATAAATCGAATTTCCCAAGAACCCCACAAAATATATATTGTACGCGCACTCGCTCTCTTTCAATTCAATTCAATCCTCCTCAACCCCCCGCTCTCTCCCCCCTAGGCCCATATATGTTTGGTTTGTTTTATTTGTCGCATGGACGTGGTTGGATTTGAAACCCTAGCTAGTTGCATCAGGCCATTCTTTCTCTCTCTCTCTCTCTCTGCCCTGTGGTCTCTGATCCTTAACGGATTTGGACACAATCATTAGATCTGTTGTCACCCTACAGTAGTACCTCTATTTGGAAACTGTGATTTGACTCATCTCTAGCTATGCTCTCTCTCTCTCTCTCTCTCTCTCTCTCTCTCTAAGAACGAATTGCATCTTACTTCTCGTGCGACTCGTGGGGTTGCTCCTTCCAGGAAATGAAACTTTGGTTTCCTCTTGCTGGTTTCACCCCTGAAGAACTTCTTTTCGATACCCTTTTAGATTTTAAAAATTGTTGTTCCAATTTGTCGGTTATATAGTTTACAAACGCATCTGAGTCTCTCGTCTTTTAAGACAATGTGTCATAATCTCAAGAGCTTAAATCAGATTATTATATACTTGCGTGAATTTTAATCCAAAATATGTTACCAAAGACAAGGTTTGCTTATTTTAATAGCTTGCTTCTTCATTATTAATCAAAGAATCAACAGAGAACTTCTTTTATCATATTTCGAAAAGTAAAGTATGATGTTATTTGAATAGGGAATTTCGATGTACTTGAACCAAACATTTGACAACTTCACAAATATTTCTGGGTTTCAAGGACTTCATCAAAATATAAAGAATTTGAAATGGTTAGTGATAAATTAATGATAATAAATTGAGAAATTAAATAGATTAGCTTTTATTAGTTAAGCTCATTCAAAAACTAAACTTGTTTAGTTTAGAATTTTCAAAATTATTGCTTCATTTGAATTAATTCACTCATAAGCGAGGCTGCAACCTTTCAGAAGTTTCTCAACCCGCTCTTGAGTTAAACATGCAGTAGAAGAATGAGAAATTACTAGCTCTTATACGAATGCACCTTCCAAAGTTGGTGGCACTTGAAACCCTATGTCATAAACAATGAGAAGAAGTAAAAAGGACAAAACGAAGAAAGAAAAAATTGAAGGGAGAGGCACTTTCTTTGCATGCTCTATGTTTTGATAACGAAAGAGTCGCATGGTAGTGCCCCTTCTCGTAGGGTATTGCCAAATGTGGCTTTAACAACTCTAGAGCTGGCTTTGGTTCCATGGTATCGAGGCAAAATCACTCTCTAGGTTACTCTCATGCGATCGATGGGATCCATCAAAAAACCAGATTCTTTTAAAGCTCAAAAGAGAATCTCCTTTTATACTGTCTCAAAATATTTGAGAACCACCAAATGCAAAATGAAAATTGGTGAATGTTTGAGGCGTGCTAAGTATTGTCCACAAGGATAATATCCGCCAATCATAGAGTGCAGAATGTTAAACGTGACTATTATTCTCCGTTCAACAAACCTTTCACTTAGTGTGCATCCCGCTATCAGGTAGATCATAAATGGATGTGAAATCAGAAGGGAGCTAGACTAAAGAGAGTATATCGTATTAAAATTTCCGGTATATGATACCTAACGAAGAAATAGTCGGTATGTATAGAGGAACCAATATGAAAGTAAACTAGGTCAAGTAATGGTTAGGAAATGTAAATGTCGAAACAACTAGAAAATTAATTAAGAAAAGGCTAGCTGAGTAAATTTTACAGCAGCCAGTTTGATCGTCAATTTAAAGTACCAAAAACGGAGGTTGGAGATGTGCACCCATTTTTCAAGCAATGTGGGGCAAAGAAAGTGAGGAAACATATCTTTTAAAGTACTACGACATTTATGACCAAAAGAAAGGTACCACGACACTTACATATGTGGCTCAATATTACTACATGAATCGTCCCATCACCTTACACAACATATTCACTACATAGATGATATACTATTCAAACAATGGTAAGGGCAATTACTAAAAAAGTTCTAAATGTATTGTACATGTATCAATTCGGTCCCGAGCCTTTTAATTTGGCCAATTTTGGATGGAAATTACTGATGTGACTACCTAGTCAGCTTTAGTCATCCTACATTACATGGCAGACATTGACAATGATAATTTTTGTAATTTTTTATTTCTTTTCTTCTTTTTTCCAATCCTAGGCTAGCAATATTGTCAGACCCTCACCTGGTCTAGGGAGGGTGTCACGATTGATGCCCAGATCCAGGCGAAGGTTGCAACTGATGCATTTGCTTGTGGCTGGCGAGGGTTGCCAACCCTTGCCGTCCTAGAGTTGGAAAAAGAATTAAAATAATTGCAAAAATTCTCTACATCAACGCCCGTTATGACACGTAAAATGATCGATATTGACAAGACCATCATGTCAATGATTTCATATCAAATTTGGTTAAAGAGATTGAATTAGCCAATTATCAAAATGTTTAAAGTAAATTGGCACAATTAAAAATTTAGGATTGAATTAGCACAAGTAATAAGTTTAGAACTTTTTAAATAATTTTCCCATCAATTGTAGGTTTCTCATATGGATGCCATGAGCAGCCAGCATATGATAAGTCATACGTATAGAGAACTTTCGATTTTGGTTTCTCATTTGATTATGGATCACAGAAGCCGTACAAAGAACTAAAGGTAAATCAAAGAACACCAAGGGGTATAACGAGGTCAAATATACATACCGAATTCATAATGTTTGACAATAAATAATCAAATATCAGAATGGAAGTATTCACCGAGCGAAAAGTATTTTTTTTTCCCTTTCTCAAATTCGATATATTAGTTATATATATTACATGCGAACTTACGCATTAGATATCAGTGTAGCACCAGGAACTTAAGAACCAAACCGATGGAAACTTGTAGGTTCTAAGTTCTAATGTATGCAGGGTAAGTTCTAGATTCTAAAAAATAATAAACCTGTTTCGATGGGTGGGTACCGGATACTTACTTAGAGGAACCTAAAATCTAGAACTTGTAACCTAAAACCTGGAACAAGTTCTAATATTTTTCTTGATTCATGTATTCGCATGATCTTACAATATTCCACACCGTTCGATGATGAGTATGTAATCTATAGGCACTAGTTTGAGCTTTCATTTCTTGATTGAGACTTTTACTTTATTAATATTCATATTTTCCATGTGTCTTTATGGTTAGTGAATTGAAGTAATAAGTAGTGGTCATTAAAGGTTTTAATTCATTGCAATAGTTCAATTAATAATATATGTGGAACCCGGATAGACTTTGAATCGATCATGAAACTTGTGACATGATAAGTTCCAAGTTCTAAAATATATAGAGTAAGTTTCAAGTTCCAAAAAATGAGAAACCTATTCTAACGAGTAAGTTTCAAGTTCTAGGTGGAATCTATATGGAACCTGGAATTGATCACCCTTATGAGACACACCAATTACATGGGCCCTCATGCTCTTTTGCATTCGTTTTTTTTTTTTTTCCTAAAGAGTGAAGCGAAAAACGGGGGAAAGCTCTTCGTTCCTAGTTCTCTTGTAACTGGACCCTTTAGAACCACAAAAATCCTTACTTAGAGTGGGATTCCAACCCAGCTCTAATCCCCTTATAAAACCTTCGTTATTGGGTTAGTTATACACTTCATATATTTCTAGCGATTAACATCTTATTGAAATAATATTCATATTAAAAAGCAGATTTAGACCAAAATGACATCATTTTAGCATTATCATTCATGTTTTAGCCACATTCGCGCCACGTAGGAGGGAGAAAATAATTTTAAAAGCCACATCGGCATTTCCATTATCTAAGTTAAACGGAGTTAATTGAAGGATTTGATTGCACTAATTTAACAAGTTTTATGACTTGATAATACTTTTTGAAAGTTTTATAGCTTAATTGTATTTTTGTGATAAGTTTTAGAATTTCCCATGCATTTATCTCTATATAAAAACATATTTAAAAAAAAAAATCATCATCAACATTACATCAATGATCAAAGAAACAACCGCTATAGCTTATGTCTTATTTATCATCTTCTATGAATCAAGGACTCTCTTAGCATCATAAATTTCTTTTTTTTTGAAGCCCCAGTCGTAGCTTGATACTCTGATATGCAGCCCGTTGGGTGCTTCAACTCTCGGAAACTCATGAATTTCGCTCTTCCCAACTTCTACCCTCCTGCAATTGAAGCAATATTATCTATAGCAGTCCCTTGTAAATTGACCTGATCAATACTTTAGCAATTATAAAAGCCCAGATGATTAAAAAAAACTTGCACTAAAATTAGAGCAACATAATTTACTTGTATCTAGTTGAGAAATAGTGAAGGAACATAGAGATTTTGAGGAAAATTTACCAAAACAATCCTAAACCTTTTGCAATTATAACAATTCAATTCTGACTTTTTTTTTTCTTTTTTTATCAATTGAGTCATAAATATTTTATATTTGTCTCAATTTAGTCAATTCGGTCAATTTTGACCAGCCGACACTAACATGGAAGCTAAATATCTTACGTGGCGCAAGTGTCACTAACCTGAATAATTTTTAATAATATTTTAATATTTTCTTTTCAACTTTTATTTATTATTTTTTTTCTTTTTCCATTTTTATCTCTTTCTTTTTTGTTTTTCTTCCCTAAAGCCAAAGACAAGGGTCGGCACCATCGGCCCTACCGACTGCTAATGAGGGCAAGCCATGGCAAGACTTGACCTCACCTAGCCACTGGCATTGGCCTTGCCTAGCCATGGCAAGGCTCGAACTCGCTGGCTATTGGCAAGGTCAACCGCGCCACTAGCCGGTCGCTAAGTTTAGAGGATGAAGATGAAGGAAAGAGGAAAAAAAAAAGGAAAGAGAAAGAAGAAAAAGGGAAAAAGAAAAGAAAAAATAAAAAAAAATGTATCATTAAAAATTGTACCCGTCAACACCGATTGCACCACATAAGACAGTCGTGTTTATGTCAATGTCGGTCAGCCAAAATTGATCAAATGATCTAAATTGGCATAAATACAAAAGGTTTAGAATTCAATTATTAAGAAAAAAGATTATGATTGAATTAATACAATTATAATGAGTTTATAATTTTTTTGATAATTCTCATGTGATTTTGACAATGCCCCCACTCCTTTCCCGGGCACGGCCTACTTCCTCCACCAAAGAGGAAGCAATAATTACGGGATTCCAAGCTCTTGTCCTGCATTTTAGTCCCAAAAAAAAAAAAAAAAAAAAAAAGAGGAAAGATAACGAACCGCATGGAAAAATTAGATAAATTACAGAACAAATTGATTAATGAGTGTCATGGCATTGGGTCGTAGTTGATATCTCTAAGGTGGACGCATATTCTCCATTCTTTTGGAATAGCAAACCAAGAATTTTGCAAGAGAACATGGCATTACAAACTTCCGAGAACAACACACGCATTGAAATTGGAATTCAGAACTTACTCGCAAGGATCATGGATTACAAAGATGCGTGTAGATGATAAGTGAGTCAAAATAGTCGAATCGAACCTATGTGTGTGATGCAATCGAGGGTGCTTGCAGCAAAGCTTTTTTTAACTACAATTGCTTTCCGAGCAAATAAAACATGTATCTCGAGTAATGAAGTGAGAGCTTATGAAAGGACCATTTAGTTCCACGTCTGTAGTCTTCTTCCTCATCGGACCGTTTACGATTGTAGCCAACCTTGAGGATTCCAAGATGACCTGCTTGCAATCATCTAAAACTTCAGGATTTTCTGCTAACTAATTAGGACATACAAAGGAAAGAGTAATGGAAACCAAATGGGAACTCGAATCGACACATACTGCCCGTGTAAATTGCATGGACTTGTAATCATTCCTGTGGATCGCTTCTTCCAGTTCTTTTCTTTGGCGGAATGCTAAATTTTCTATCTGGGATTATTTTTTAAAGTAGGTAAAAGAAAATTTTAGTAAACACCATGAACGCAGATGTGAAAAACTTTAAGACTTACTCTAATCTCTTGAGGAGCGCTTGGATGATTGTTTAGATACCTGATAGCCGTCATTGACGTAGTCGACAACGTCTCATGTATGAGACGGTAATTATCTGATCGGTTATCTCTTCATCATTAAGATTGCGGCTCCCGTAATCATCATTCATGAGGTAATAAAGCATGTCATCATGCTTAGCTGAAGAAGCCCTTCATTCCTTCATAACTTGTTTGAGCATATCGATGACTTCTCGACTTGCCTATAAATTAAATCAACTTAGAATGATCGTTCACCGTAATATTCAAAAAATTCATGACTCACGTATAAATTTTGTCACAGTACTTATTTATGGAATTTTGTTGTTAGCTGGGTTCAATCCTATGTAGAGGAAGCCCAATGAGTTGTAAGCCCAAAAAGAGTTTGAGCCCATATAATAAGTTATATGAAGAAATAGGGTTTCTCACTATCTTTAGAGTTGTAGCCGCAAAAGAAAATAGTAACAAGAGAAAAAGAGAAAGTAGAAAATATAGGGGTTGAGGCAATATCTAATTTACATCAAGCTAGCATCGGAGGTCGATTCGTGGTCCGATTGAGCTGGAATTTTATTAGCATGTTCGTGGCGCAATCTTCTCGAATCTGAACGGTTTGATTTTCGTTTGAAGCTGCCTCCATCAGGTTTTTCGTGGATTGATCAAAACCTGTGTTTTTGGTCAGATTTATCCTTGATCTCTTGTGAAATTCATGTGTATTGTCAAAAATTATGTTCTTGAGGTCTTTGCTGCTATGTACTTCTAGTATTTGCTAGAGAAGAATATTGTTCACCCAATTTTATTGATAGTGAAAATTTTTGGGTGGACTTCGGTCCCGTGGTTTTTGATCTCCTCACATCGAGGAGGTTTTCCACGTAAAAAATCGTATTGTGTTCACGTGCTTGGTATTTATTTTACTCTACTATATCGATTCCTATTAGGTTTACACAAGAGGGGAGATTATTTTATTCCACTGCGTTAATTCGATATTGTTCGAATTGTTACTGTTCTCCTATCAGAGTGGTATCAGAGCTTCTGGTTATTGCTTGATTTTTCTGCCTTGTGTTAAATAATGGAAACGAATACGAGTAGAATGGTTACACTGAATGGTTCGAATTATCATATTTGGAAAGGGAAGATGGAAGACCTTTTATATGCTACAGATTTTTATTTACCCGTATTTGCTGAGGAGAAATCAGAGAATAAAACTGATGCTGAATGATCTATCTTTCATCGTCAAGTGTGTGGTTATATCAAGCAATGGGTAGATGATAATGTTTTGAACCATATTATTGAGGAAACATATGCACGCAGTTTATGGGATAAGCTCGAACAGTTATATGCTCGAAAGACTGGGAATAATAAGTTATTTTTTATAAAACAAATTATGGCTCTGAGATATCAAGATGGTACTCGTTTGACTGATCATTTAAATTCTTTTCAAGGAATTATGAATCAGTTGGCTGTGATGGGAATCAAGTTTAATGATGAGATACAAGTACTATGGTTGCTTGGATCTTTGCCGGACTCATGGGAGACGTTCCGAACATCTTTGTCTAATTCTGCCCCGGATGGTACGATTACCATGGATTTGGCCAAGAGTAGTATTTTGAATGAAGAGATGAGAAGGAAGACACAATGATCGTCCTCTTCACATTCTGATGCCTTGGTTGTTGAGAAAAGGGAAAGAAGTGAGTCTCGAGGTCCGAGAAATAGAGATAAAAGTCGAGATAAAAACAGAGGTAAGTATAATAAATTTGCTAATGTTGAGTGCTATTATTGTCATTAGAAGGGACATATTCAGAGGTTTTGTCGATAGTTAAAAAGGGAGAAACAAAAGGAGAAAGGTAAAGATTAGAAAAGTGATAATGACAGCGATGACAATCGCGTCGCTGCACTTAAAGAAGACTTTCTCATTATGTTTGATGGTGATGTGGTGAATTTTGTATCTCATGAGACCAGTTGGGTAATTGATAGTGGTGCATCTGTTCATGCTACGTCTCGTAGGGATTTCTTTACATCATACAGGTCAGGTGACTTCGGATTTGTGAGGATGGGAAACAATAGGCTAGCTCAAGCTATAGACATCGGTGATGTGTGCCTAGAAACCAGCAATGGCACAAGGTTAGTATTGAATAATGTTAAACATATACCTGATATCCGCTTGAATTTGATTTCTACAGGCAAGTTGGATGATGAGGGGTATTACAGCACCTTCAGTAATGGTCAATGGAAGCTCACTAAAGGTTCTCTTGTTGTGGCTAGAGGTGAAAAATATTCTTGGTTGTACATTATGCAGGCAAAGTTGTCCACAAACAAAATTAATGCAGTAGACAGCGAAGATGCAACTGAGTTATGGCATAAAAGGCTCAGTCACATCAGTGAGAAGGGTTTATCAATATTGGCCAAGAAGAAGCTTATTTCATGATTGAAAAGTTCAGTGCTAAAGAAGTGTGCTCACTGTTTAGCAGGAAAACATAACAGAGTTGCATTTAAAAGCTCCCCTCCTTCAAGAAAGTCAGGTATATTGGATTATGTGCATTATGATGTTTGCGGTCCTATGAAAACAAAATCACTTGGTGGATCTCTTTATTTTGTTACCTTCATAGATGATTTTTCAAGGAAAATTTGGATTCATACCTTGAAAACTAAAGATCAAGTATTAGATGCTTTTAAGCAATTTCAGGCTTCAGTTGAAGGACAGACTGGAAAGAAATTGAAATGTATTAGAACTGATAATGGGGGAGAGTATATTGGACCTTTTGATGAATATTGCAGACAACAAGGTATTCGACATCAAAAGACACCTCCCAAGACGCCTCAGTTAAATGGCTTAGCTGAGAGAATGAACAGAACGCTTGTTGAAAGGGTAAGATGCTTACTTTCACAGTCAAAGCTACCTGGATCCTTTTGGGGTGAGGCTTTAAGTACAGTTCTGCATGTATTAAATCTTACTCCATGCATTCCTTTAGAGTTTGATGTTCCTAATAGAGTTTGGACAGGCAAAGATATTTCTTATGATTATTTGCATGTCTTTGGGTGCAAAGCATTTGTGCATATTCCCAAAGATGAGAGGTCTAAACTTGATGTGAAAACACGATAGTGCATATTTATTGGTTATGGATAGGATATGCTTGGCTACAAATTTTATGATCCGGTTGAAAAGAAAATTGTAAGAAGCAGAGACGTGTTTATGGAAGATCAAACAATAGAGGATATTAAGAAAGTAAAGATGATTTCAGCACCACATGTTAGTGATAATTTGGTTGATTTGGATCTAGTTCCTCTTACAAATATTCCAACACAGGTTGATGAAGAGCAGCAGGAAGTCAATGTTCCAAATAATGCACATGTTCTTGAACATGTTGAAACAAATAATAATATTCCTGAACCAGAGGCTCAATTAGATGTTCCACCGGATGTTCCAATCCGGAGATCCGTTAGAGACTGACAACATTCCACTAGGTATTCTGAAGATGAGTATGTATTATTGACTGATGCAGGTGAGCCAGAGTGCTATGCAGAAGCAATAGAAGATGAGAACAAAAGCAATTGATTTGATGCTATGCGAGATGAGATGCAATCACTTTATGATAATCATACTTTTGAGTTGGTGAAGTTACCTAAAAGTAAAAGAGCTTTGAAGAACAAGTGGGTATATAGGTTGAAGCAAGATGAACATACTTCACAACCACGGTACAAAGCTAAATTGGTTGTTAAGGGATTCGGTCAGAGAAAATGTATTGATTTTGATGATATATTTTCTCCGGTAGTGAAAATGTCTTCTATCCGTGTGGTACTAGGCTTGGCCGCTAGCCTAGATTTGGAAATTGAGCAAATGGATGTTAAAACAGCCTTCCTACATGGTGACTTGGAGGAAGAGATATACATGGAACAACTTGAGGGTTTTAAAGTGAAAGGGAAAGAGGATTATGTGTGCAAATTGAAGAAAAGTCTCTATGGCCTAAAACAAGCACCGAGGCAGTGGTATAAGAAATTTGCGTCAGTTATGACAGAACATGGCTATAAGAAGACTTCCTCGGATAATTGTGTGTTTGTCCAAAAATTTTCTGATGATGACTTTATTATTCTCTTGCTTTATGTTGATGATATGCTGATTGTTGGCAGGAATGCTTTAAGAATTGAGTTATTGAAGAAACAATTGAGCAAGTCTTTTGCCATGAAAGACTTGGGCTTGGCGAAGCAAATTCTTGGCATTAGAATTACTCGAGACAGAGATGCTAAAAAGTTGTTTTTTTCGCAAGAGAAATATATCGAAAAGATCATTCAAAAATTTTACATGGACAAGGCTAAAGTGGTTAGTACTCCTCTTGCTGCCCACTTTAAGTTATATATGATGCAAAGTGCTACAACTGATAAAGAAAAGAAAGATATGGAAAGTGTTCCATATGCCTCAGTTGTAGGAAGCTTAATGTATGTGATGGTATGTACACGCCCAGACTTGGCGCACGTAGTTGGCGTTATTAGTCGCTATTTGTCAAATCCAGGCAAAGAGCCTTTGGGAATTTGTGAAGTGGATTATGAGGTATCTTCGGGGAACTTCAAATTTGAAACTCAGTTTCGGGACCGGGAAACTTGAGTTAGTTGGATACACATATTCTGACTTGGCATGAGATATTGATACTCGTAAATCTACTTCTACTTATTTGATTTCCTTTGCGGGTGAAGCAGTGTCATGGAAGTCAAGATTGCGAAGTGTGTTGCACTTTCTACAACCGAAGCTGAATTTATTGCGTGGATGAAGCTAGTAAAGAGATGCTATGGATGAAGAAGTTCTTAGAAGAACTTGGGTTCAAGCAAAAGAGGTATGTGCTATTTTGTGATAATCAAAGCGCAATTCATCTTGGTAAAAATTCATCTTTTCATTCTAGATCGAAACATATTGATGTTAGATATCATTGGATAAGGGATGTTCTAGATGAAAAGTTGTTGGAACTTGAGAAAATTCATACGGATCATAATGGCTCTGATATGATGACGAAGACTCTACCAAGAGAGAAGCTTGAATATTGTCAATTGATAGCAGGGATGGTAAATCCCTCCACATTGTCGTGAGGGGGAGATTTGTTAGATGGGTTCACTCCTATGTAGAGGAAGCCCAATGAGTTGCAAGCCCAAAAAGGGTTTGAACCCATATAATAAGTTATATGGAGAAATAGGGTTTCTCACTATCTTTAGAGTTGTAGCCGCAAAAGGAAATAGTAACAAGAGAAAAAGAAAGCGAGAAAATATGGGGGTTGAGGCAATATCGATTTACATCAAGCTGGCATCGGAGGTCGATTCGTGGTCCGATTGAGCTAAAATTTTGTCAGCGTGTTCGTGGCGCAATCTTCTCGAATCTGAACGGTTTGATTTTCGTTTGAAGTTGCCTCCATCAGGTTTTTTGTGGATTGATCAAAACCTGCGTTTTTGGTCAGATTTATCGTTGATCTCTTGTGAAATTCATGTGTATTGTCAAGAATTATGTTCTTGAGATCTTTGATGTTATGTACCTCTAGTATTTGCTAGAGAAGAATATTGTTCACCCAATTTTATTGATAGTGAAGATTTTTGGGTGGACTTCGGTCCCGTGGTTTTTTATCTCCTCACATCGAAGAGGTTTTCCACGTAAAAAATCGTATTGTATTCGCGTGCTTGGTATTTATTTTACTCTACTATATCGATTCCTATTAGGTTTACACAAGAGGGGAGATTATTTTATTCTATTGCGTTAATTCGATATTGTTCGAATTGTTATTGTTCTCTCATCATTTGTGCCATACGATACCTGCATCCCACGATAATATTGTGTGACCTGGTATGTTGATCGGCAGTGATATTGTTCCTTTTGCTAGCTTGTTAAATTCTCGCTCGAAAGCTTCAAATATGAAATCCGATTCCAACTCCAGAATTTGCTTGAAGGCAATGGAAAAAGCTGTCTGAATGGACATTATGGCCATCACGAAACAATACAAATCTCCAATGACATAAGTTCTACAAAACCGTCTTTTGTTGTCGCAAAATATTATGTTCTGGATGGTTCGTAATTGTTGTTAAAAGACGAATTACCAGCCGGTTTTGTCTTGAATATTAAGAGTCCTCCCTTCATCAGTGAAAAATCTCATGTTCTTATCGATTTTGCGCAGCAGATCATCGTCCTCCATCATCGCAGGACCTACTAGAGCTAGAAGTGCCCCTCTCATGCGCTTGTGAGTGGCGCCATCTACAGTGGGCAATGTTGGATCTCCCAAGTATTTCCACATGGGATTGTGGGTAACCAGGAACGGAGTCCTTTCGCTTCATTCAAGAGGATGTATCCGTTGACCTTTAGGTCCATGGAAATCAGTGGTCCATGGAAATCAGTGTGGGAGAGCTTGAGACGTGATATGAATACACTCCGTACCTGTTCAATCATGAAAGGAAAGGAAAAGTATAACAAATAATTGATCTTTTTCTTTTTGTCTTTTTGGGTGGAGCCATCATAATATGACTGCTTTCCTTGTGGGGAGAATGCCGCAGTGACAAGGGTGATGTGCAATAAGCAAAGGCAACAGAATGTTTGAGACAAACTGTTTATGAAAAGATTGTCTGATGTAGAACGTGTACCTTCAAGATTTTGGTAGTCAATCAAAGGTACAAAATGCATGGAATCCCTTTTAGACTTCATATTAAACTCGTTAATAATAACTGAACTATTAAACTTCTATTCGATCTGTAATTTAATATGTAATTTTTTTTTATTTTAGTTTAGTTTAGTACATATCTTTTCAAATGCAACTCAAATTCAATATGATACTTTCATTATAGGGAATGTTGTATCATATATTTCAACGATGATCCGATAAAGATAAAGGCATAAACAACCACTTCACTTATTTCTTCCAACTCAGTAAAAAGCTTCGGGGTTTTAATGTGGTGGCAACATGGAAGAATCTAGCTAATTCATTGCGTTCGCTAACATGACATCGTCTTAAGAAGATAGCTAAAATGACAGGATAAACATTAGCCCATATCAGCAAATTCCATTCATATACTTAAGGAAGCTTGTATTGATCCAGATTTTGAACGCTAAGGTACCTGATATCCGTCTCGGATGATTGACCCTTGGTGCCTAGGGGCCGGACCCAAGTCCCTGGGGGCAGCCAAAGCCCGGTGGGCTAGCCCGGGTCCCCTGTGCTTGGACTTGGGGACCGGGCGTTTGATCCTGGTGTCGTATTGCAAAGTTCTTTTCCCATGAAATAGACAGATTGCAAAAAGTTCAGGTCTTCAAATTTTACAGTGGACACTTTCGGTGTCATCAGTCCTTAAGCTGGAGATGTTTCTCTAGGTTGAACACCAGATCACTCGTCATAGCATAAACTTTTCTCACCAAAATTCGATGCTAATCATATTAAAGATGCATCTATGCACGTTCGTTCGTTCAATATGTTCAAGAACACCACAGAAATTGAGACGAATAAAACACCGTAAAAACTCATACTTTGCTTTCTTCTTACTCATGAAGCTCGGTCCTCCTTTGAGGAAGGCTATGGTTTCGCCCATAAGTGGCCAACCCAATGTTCCCAGAGGCAAGCCTTCTGTATTGTACCTCATCTCGTTCCACTTCAACAGGGCCAGGCAAATGAAGGGACTCGCGATCAGCCCAAGGGTGACCGAATCGATCTCCATCTGATGCTCCCGTCCCGATAGGTGTTGATTGTCTCAATTCTGCTCCAAGATCTAATATGTTCAGCATTGTGTTGTGTTGTCTGAACAAAAAAGTTGTGGTATAAATATCATTATCTAATAAAGTCTAATGTCAAGTCTAATAAGTAAAGATGTATTAATCATTGATTTTCCCTCTCTTTTCAAGATCCTAGAATATATACATGTGTTAGAATATTTAATTAATAAAAAACAGTTTTGTCTAACAAACAACACAAGTTTCGGGATCCCAAAGTGGCTTTTGAAGAGACTCACTAGGCAACCAATGCATTAGAAAGCATCGTCACATCAAGTTTTCATTGCTGAATTGAGTAGATATTTAGCTCTTTATTTATGGACCTTTCAAAAACTCAATATACTATCTCTTAGATTTCATTGTCTTTTGAGATTCTCTTACAAAGGTGAGTGTTTTCGGAACCATTAGTCGCCCTCTTAATTTTAACCACTCAAACCTTCCTTAAAAGATTGTAAAAGTTGGCTAAGGCAATTGAGAATTTACGCACTACAACTTTTCGGAATCATATCAAAGTAATTATAATCCAAAAACGTAAGATTTCAAATTCAATTTCTTCCTTGGATTTGCAACCACATGACGCCGACGATAACCAAATCTACTCATTGGCATCATCCATTCATTATGCATAAATTCTATAATATATGTTCACCCATGTCATACTGAAATTGAATGCGCAACCGTTTGTTCTAAAAATTAAAATTTCATGATACCTCATATATTATTTTAAAAGTTTGACACCCTTCCATCATGTGAAAGCTGATTTGAAAATGTGGGTAAAATAATTAAAATGAGTGTAATGGATTTTTTTTTTTTTTTTTTTTTTGTGTTGGTTTTGTAAGTATGTTGGATTAGTTGAAATAGGTTCCTTTTTCTGCTGCAGTTGGTGGGGGACCGTTTTCAGGCTTGTAGCCCAAAACCAAGTTGGTAGAATTACAACCAAGCTCAAGTTCAGGGCTCAAGCCCAACGATCCATCCATTCCGGATGATGAAGATAAAAATGTCGGAGGAGGGTTGAAAGTCGACACCCGAATAATCTGCGCCGCCGCCGAGAGGATTCCCGCCGCCGTCGTTTCATTGACCGGGCGCCGGAGGAGCCGTCGTCGCCGGTGGCCAAATGCCGACCATCACGAAGATGTACTCGATGCAGGAAGCGTCGCAGCACAACACCAAAGAAGATTGCTGGATTGTCATCGACGGCAAGGTCGTCTCTTTCTCCGTCCTCTTTCTTCCTCCGGGGTTTTGGGCTGTGACCCATATTTTGTTTCGCCGCCTTCGTTTCTGTTGGTGTGATTCTGTCTTGCTTGCTTGCGTTTGCAGTCCCCTGTTGTAGCTCAGGCTCCGGTTCTCGTGTCTGATTAGTTAGTGACGTCAATGTCCTGTCCCATATGTTCTGTGGTTGGAAGTTCTTATGCCTCAACGCCCTTTTAGTTACTGATCATTTCTGCTAAGTTCAGTAGCCTGAAGCGATCCGGTTTCATTATAGTCATTGGTCAAATTTGAAGCCCTTCGCAACAAGTACTTGAAAGAACCAATTTAAGAAATGAACGTTATTCGGAAAATGAGCCAAAAGAAGTCCCTTTGTCCTTTCTATCAAAAATGAAAACCATTCGGAAAAATAAATGGCCAGCTACCTGCAGTTCTAGTCGAGGAAAAATGGAGAGGGATTTGTGAAGAATATTATGATCCCTATACAGTAGCATGTTATTTCATGGATTCATGCAATCCTCAGTTTAGAAGTTTCGGTTGTCTTGCATAAATGACGTTGCTTTTGGCTGCAATTTGCTGTCATCAAGTTCATTGAGTTTTGCCATTTTTTGTAGGTTAGCTGAGAATTAATTTACTCTGTTACTCGAGGTGTCGAGTTTGGTTATAACACACGGGGGAGTTGGGGGTCCCGATTGTGTGAATTATTTGGGCTACACAATGTTATACGTAGTGTTCATGGTTTTGGCTTCAAGATGCTTCTCGTTAAATCCTAAGATCGAGTTGAAGTTAGCTATAGGAGTTTTATTCTTGACAAATGACAGACAAGAATACCTGCTATAGAGTGGTGGCATGCACTGGCGGACAATGCATGGGACCCCCTTCTGCCTTTTGGCTTCTTTGGTTGGATTTGCTTCTTAGGTTCTTTTCTTCATAGCAGTTAGAAAGGAAAATATAAAACAAGGTGTCATCTCCTCTGAGCTTAAAAATTCTTCTTGTCATTCACAGAAATGTCAAAGCTAGTTGCTTGGCATTGGCTTGGGTGATGTGAAGTAAAAGGGAACCTTCTCCCGCAATGCTATGGATTACTTTCAATGAGTTAGTAATGAAAATGCTACTCTCGGGTTGATTTTGGAGAGAAATGTCAGGGGAGATCAAGTTTTAGTTCCACCCTTCCTAATATCTTTTATTTTTCAGGACTTAGTTATGTACCATTTAACCAAAAAAATGGTACATTCTCTGAGTTGGAGCACAGCTTTGATGTTGGATCATGGTGTTCGTTTTTCTTCCTTTGATAAAATCATTACTTGCAATACTAAATTCTAGTGGTCTTTATATTGATGAATTCTGTTACTTATAAATTTGAGGTAAGAAAAAGGAGTATGCGTGCGCGCGTGTGCGTGTGCGTGTGAATGAAGGAGAGGGAGTAATGGTTGGTATCTGGATTGGGGAAGAGAGAGGCTGATAGAAGTGGAGAAAGTGGATGAGGGAAACCATTTTCTATAGTGATCACTTGTGTATTATAACTGTTTAATCCTCCAGTTGCATTTTATTAACACTAATCAAATTGTTTTTCTTTGAATGGAAGTGTGTGGAATTCATGGACTTAATGAAAAGTGGCTGTGAGTTTTTAATTGATATAAGTTTTCTAACTCCGGAACCTTATGATAGGGTCAATGCTATATTAGATGGAATGCTAATTTTGGCATCATTTTCCTCTTGCCACTTGCTAAACAACAGTTGTGCAAAATATTCGGAGAGAAAAATAGTACTGATTAACGCAAGTACCAGAAAGAAATAAGGAACGTATAAGAGTAAGTATGGCATGTGCATGTCTATGCTCTAACTAATTGCATTTCTTCTGCACAGGTCTATGATGTGTCATCATACATGGATGAGCATCCTGGTGGGGATGATGTTATCCTTGAGACAGTTGGTAATTTTCTTCACCTTGTTGATAATACTTAAGTTTGATCACATTGAATACGATCCATTTTAGATAAATCTCATGGTATTGGTTAGATGACCATATCTTTCCTTTTTCCTTACTAAAGGAAAAGATGCTACCGATGGGTTTGAGGATGCTGGCCATAGTGACGAAGCAAGGGAGCTGTTGCAGACCTTTTGCATCGGGGAGCTTGACACATCTTCCCCAGCCATCCCAGAACTCGAAATATACTCAAAAGGAACAGACTCTTCTCAGAAGCTCATGGCCCTGACAAAACAATACTGGGCTGTTCCTGTTGTTGTTGCTGGCATTTCAGTGATTGTTGGCTTCTTATATTTGCGTAAGAAGTGAAGAAGTCTGTTTTTTTTGCATCATGTCTCCTTTTAAAATGATTTTTTGAGTCATGTAACAATGATTTAGAGAAACCGTTTATATCTGTTGGATTTAGATCTGGATAGAAGTCACCAAGATTGTCGAGGGAATTCTCCCTGTTGCAAGTCATTAGAAATGTTGTATTTTTGCTATTTTCAAATAGCATCAATTACTATCAAACTCTCATGTGAATTTGAGAATTCATTTGGTGGGGTGGTATGTTGGGCTATTTAGTTAGGATTGTGTTTGAGCTTTCCGAGGACATGCTTAAGTATTCATTTATTCCAGCAGGAGTGAGCCTAGCGCAACGCATCCGTTCATTGTGCAAGAGGTGCTAATCATTCTGCCGCTGGTTTCATCTTTCGTTATTTTGTAGACTTCCTTGCTGATCAATGAATTTTTTAAATAAGTTGGTTTTGGTTGATTAAATGACGAGCCATTGTGAGCCTATAATCAGGGTGAATACTGAAGAGGGTCATCCTGTACCAAGAAATGCGCTTGCAACCGTGCACATCTAGAATCATGCTCACGCTCGATGCCTGGATATTGTTCTGTCAGGGACTCGTAATACTTTCGGGATCCGAACTGCTAACGGGTCATTTTGGTCCCAATCTTGGATAAATGTGAGTCCTCATGTCCATAGACATCATCCCTATCAGTCACAAATCATCTGCAAATTGAGCCACAAATCCAAATTGATGATGGGCAGGTGCTCTGTCTGCAACACAAGGCATCGGTCTGTAGACGTTCTCTTACCCCCATCCGAACGCTGCATTCTGTTGCTCATGAGACATGACAGCGGATGGATCTTGAAAGGAGGAGACGGAATGCTAAAACGTTGACGGACTTTTTGATTGCCGGGCGCGTTAATGACGGATTTTTGTCCAGAAGTAATGCTTCCTTGCAGCATTCCATGTTAAACATTATCTCTTATAATTTACAGATTGCAGTGTGCCTTTAGCCCACTCTTTGCTTTTCGACGTGGTCTTTCTGATTACGTTTGACTGCTTTGATTTTAAGAGGTTGCTCGAGTGCTTTGTCATCCTCCATAATCTTTCCTGGGATTTGAGATCCATTCGAAGCAAATAAGATTTATGAACCAAAAATCATATCAAAGTAATTTACATGATCTAAACCTCCTGAAAAGGTATTAAATTTTAAAATCGGAAATCCTTTTCCCTTGCATTGAAAATAGTCCTCCGGCTCCGCCGCCCCGCCGGCGGTGGAGATGAAAATTCTTGGCGGGCGAGTTGCTCGCTTTGGGGTGGGGTTGGGGGGGAAATAAACTTAAAAGCAGACAATCCGCCAGTTAAAAGTAAAAGAAAAGAAAAGAAAAGAAGAATCGACGATTAACTGCGAACGCCTTCGCTTCTTAAACCCGAGCAGGTCCCGGAAGAGATAAACCCCTCAAACGAAGTCTTTCTCTCCCGACACCTCCGTCTGCTCCCTACTCCGTAGTCGATTCGTGGGTTCCAGTTCGCCAAGTGGATGTCAAGGGTGGCCTCTCTCTCCTTCACTCACTCGTCTTTCTTGCCCAGGTTCGCTTCTCTCCTCTCTACCTCTCTCTTTTCTCGCTTCCTGCTTCCTTTTTCGTGATTTGAAATTGTGCTTTTTCGTGGGTTGATTTGGTTATTCGCGGTCGACTTCTCATTTTGAAAACTTTGTCTAGATGGGCATTAGTCTTAGGAGTGTGTTATGCTTGGTTGGCTGTAATTCAGCGGCAAGAACGTGTCTTGTCTGTGTTATGATTTATGTTTCTGGGTGAGCACTTGATTGTTCGTATTGAAGAATCGCTTTCTTTTAAAACATATTGGTGTCCCGGAAATGCGGATGCTGTTTGGTGTTCAATTGAGTGTTTCGCTGTGTTTTGTGCGGTTCCAACCTCTAGTTGTTCTGTTTTTCTTCCCTTTCCTTGGTTTGGGGGTGGGAAATTGGGAATGCATTGTCATGTAAAAATGAAGGCTTGAAACCATTAACATAGGTTTTGAATTGATTATTGTGCGAGAGAAGAAATTGATGGTTAAAGTCTTTTGGCGACTATAGGTGAAATGATCAATTTGATGTCATACCATAGGTGAGATGACCTAGCCTCATTTATCATTTTCTTGCGACAAACATCACCTCAATCTGAAATTTATTTGCTTTTGCCTTATTTGAAAGTTTATATGAGGCTGGTTTGGGTCACTCCACCAGTATCGATATCAACTTGTCAGGTATGATTTTTTTTTCTAAGGCATGAACTCCGCAATTGCAGATGGCATAAGAATTGCCCTTTCTATTCAACCCAGATCTTGGTGCTCCGTCAAGATGTTAAATCACCAAATAAATGGGCTCTTGCGAGTGCATCTAAAACAAAACTTGTAGAAACTTCAGCTCCAGAACAAATTGAAGATAAGGCTGTTACTAAAAGGAGGACATCTTCTAAGCGAGCTACTACTCGTACTAGAAAGAAAGCTGTTGTAGATACCCCAGAGGAGTCCTCTGAATTGATTCCTAGTGATAAAGAAATGACCGTATCCGTAGCGCTGGAAGATTCCAACAAGAAACAGCAAAGGACTCGCAAGAAAGGTAGTGTCTCAGAGTTTGCTGTTTGCTGCTAATTTGGTGCTTGTCTTAAGCCATGTTCATTTCTAATATCTACAGCCAGGAGGCATGCATCTGATTTGAATATTTTTTTGCAGCTGCATCTGCTCTTACAACAACGAAGGAAGAGAAAACTAAGAAGGTAAGGAGGCGGAAAAAGAGTACTCTGGAGGTTGCTGAGGACAAAACTAGTGAAACTGAATTATCGGATAATGAGGACTCCACATTCTTTGCAAGTTCAGATCAAGAGATTGATGAGGACCTAGATCTGGGAAAAGACGAGGGAGAGGATATTAGCTATACATACGGTTGGCCTCCTCTTGTTTGTTGCTTTGGAGCTGCGCAGCATGCTTTTGTACCATCAGGAAGGCCAGCGAACAGGCTTGTAGATTATGAAATTCATGAAAGGATGAAAGATGCTTTATGGGCACCAGATAAATATGTAAGGGCTCCAGGGGGGTCAGCTGGAAGTGTGGCTATTGCCCTTGCAAGCTTGGGAGGTAAGGTTGCTTTAATGGGTAAACTTGGGGATGATGACTATGGCCAGGCCATGCTATATTATTTGAACATGAACAACATTCAAACCCGATGTCTTCGCATTGATAGCAAGAGGCAATCAGCTGTATCACTGATGAAGATTGGCAAAAGGGGCCGTTTAAGAATGACTTCTGCTCGACCTTGTGCAGAAGATTCTTTGTCGAAGTCTGACATCAATGTTGATGTATTGAAGGAGGTGATTTATCTTGCTGCTTTGAGAAAACCCTTGAGAATGTTACACCGGAGTTCCAGAGTGATATACATTACTAAGCTGAAAAGGGAAAATTTATTGTTTAACATCTTTACAAAATCTAATGTTTAAGCATGTATTTTTCTGCTGGTGGTGCTGATATTTAAGTGATTTGGTTCAATGACTTGTGGATCTCTGAAAAATCACTAAATTCAGTGACCTGTCTAATAGTAATGAGCACTAATAAAAATGGACATCATGACTCCCTTATTTTAATTGTAAGACAGGTGTGGTCAGTGTGGAGGCTACACATGCATATGAGGAACCGGATGGACTTTACCCCACAATCCCTTTTTGCTATCATCTTTGTCCCTATATTATTCATCTGAATGCCCCAACCCGGATCATGTATCTGATGTCCCATCATACAATGGTTAATGTTTGGTGAAGGATCTGCTTATTATAAATGCAGTCCTTCGACTCGAAATGCATGTTCTGTACTGCTTCTGAAGAACAGATCAGTGCTCGCTATCGTTTATTATATCGTTTGAATAATTGATTATTCAAAATGTTGTGTATCCCTGATGTCCTTTAACATATTATGGAATTTGATGCAGGCAAAAATGCTTTATATTAACACGCATTCGTTGCTTGAGCGCAACATGAGATCAACTGCATTGCAAGCAATTAAGATCTCAAAGAGATTTGGAGGGCTTATATTTTATGATGTGAATCTGTCTTTGCCTCTTTGGCATTCTGCTGAGGAAACCAAAGCGTTCATTCAGCAAGTTTGGGAGCTAGCAGATTTTATTGAGGTCACCAAGCAGGAACTTGAGTTTTTATGTGGGATTGTGCCATCTGAGGAATTTGACACCAAAAATAACTCGAAATCTAAATTTATCCATTATGAACCAGACATTATTGCACCTCTCTGGCACGATAATCTTAAGGTCTTGTTTGTGACGAATGGAACTTCCAAGATTCACTATTACACGAAGGAGCACAATGGTGCTGTCCATGGGATGGAGGATCCTCCCATCACCCCCTTCTCTTGTGATATGTCAGCATCTGGCGATGGCATTGTTGCAGGTATGAGTTTTTGAGATGCAATACTAATATCTATTATAATGCTGCCTGTCTGTTACACCAAGAAATCTAAAAGTTCCACATGCTCTTTTTAAGTATGTAGTTTTTTTGTGAATGGTCTTGCATAGGAATGTTTCTTCAGGACCCGTCATGATTGAAAGTAGTGTTGCTTCATGATACCCCAAAGAAAATGTCGGTGCTGTATTTTATTCTTATGTATTGCTGGCGTATTATTCTAGGGCTGATCTCTCCAATGTCTTACAATCATGTTTCTTTTGCTTGTTCAAAGCTCTTTCAAATCTCTGATTAGTGGAGACTAGGGGTAAACATGGTCCTACGGTAGATTTTAGAATTTGAGTACCGCACCGATGGGACCCAGTCCAGTACTAGGTTCCACCTACCTAGAATCTAAACCTGATACCTGAAATAAGTATTTGTGTTTTTCTTGGTTTATATCTTTGCGCGATCTTGCGGTATTCCGTGGCATTTGATAATGGGTATATAATATGAAACTACTAGTCTGAGTTTCAATTTCATAATTGAGACTTATACTTTGTTAATGTTTCATATTTTTCATATGTCTAAAAATAAGTTGTGATCAGTAGATTATAACAGTAAGTAGTAGTCATTAAAAGTGATGATTTACGTTCATTTAATAATATAGGTGAACTAGGGTAGATCTCGGAACCTGTGACAAGATAAGTTCTAGTTCTAGGGTATGCAAGGTAAGCTCCAGATTCAAAAAAATGATGAAACTGTATCGACGGATAGGTTGTAGTTTTCAAGTGAAATCTATACGAAACTTGGAACTGCTCATCCTAGTGGAAACTAGAGAGATTTTATTCTTTTCATGGAGTGTCCCATATGGGGCCAAAGAGATAATTAGACTTCATTGTGCCATAATTTGTGTTATTTTTCTTTTCAGTTTATTACAACCATAGTATATCCATACTTTATAAGATATTTCGTTACTTCGTATGTATGATTTGATCAGTTTTTAGCTTCTTCCTCTAAAATTCACTATGCGTTTTGTTGACATTCTGATTTTGCATCGTCCGTCGTCATTGCTCCTCATCATTGTTCAAGTTGTTAGATCTCTCTCACCTACTTTGACCACTTCTCTGAACATCCTATATCTAAATTTGATGAGCAATCACTTATTTGTTGAAGCCCCAAAGAGAGTGAGTTCACTGGATAAAAACAAGTTTTTTGCTTGAAAGGGCAATTCTTATCGGTTTTACGACAGGATTGCTTCATTTCTCCTGGATACTAATACTGTGATTTGCTGCATCTTGTATTGTCAACATGATGGAAACGAACTTTCTTACCAAGCTCTGCATTGTTGGCATGATAAAACGGTACTCTGCTTTACCAAGTTCTCTTTTGCCCATGTTTGAAGGTCTCATGAGGATGCTGACGGTTCAGCCTGACCTCCACACAGACAGAGACTACCTAGAGCACTCAATCAAGTATGCCATTGACTGCGGAGTCATCGATCAATGGGCTGTCTCACGAACACATGGCTTCCCCCCTAGAGAAGATGAGGAGGAAGAGGTGTCGCCTGATATTAACGGCATAAGGTCATTATCAGGGAGGGAGTATCGGACAGTGCAGCTTGCAAGCTGATCCCCAACATTTGCAATGATCATTTTCGCTTTCGACTAGCCAGCATTTTCTTCCCTGTAAAGTGACGATCTTATTCTTTTTTCTTGTTCCGTCTCTTCATAAATCTTCTCCATTTGTTTCCCGCCTTTTTCAAATTCACAGTCCCATGTGTAGACACATTGTAAAACTTTCTTTCCCTTTCTTGAACTTCTTGTAACTGGTATACCTGGTTAAAGCCCACTGAGAATTCAACGGGAAGCTTGATTATTGCACTACTTCACTTGTGTAAATAGGCATAGAAGAAACAAATATCAAACTGTTCGTCACGGTTGGAGCTTTTCTCATTGTCTATATATTAAGAGAGCTAGTACAATAACGGCCTTTTATTGATCCTCCGACCTCATCAAAATCTTCTTACAGAAGGGATTAACCATAGTTCTCCACCATCCGACAAAAGAGGACGACAATTCAAAAATGGAGAACTAAACCAGATCTAGAGTTTGAATTTTCACTTTCTAAATGTGAAAAGGGCAGAAGCATAAACAAAATCCACATATGTTCCATCCCTCCACTGCACACAAAACATAAACATCAAGACTTGTTAAATTGATTGCCATCGAGCTTTGAGGCAGCCCCCTTGTCTAAAAACCACACCAACTTTCCTGTCATCGGCTGAACCATTCTAGCAGGCAGTTTCGAAGAGTCAGGTTCCACATCGTCAATTGCCAAGTGCACAGCCTCTGACTTGGCTTCACCAGTCACAACCACAGCCACGTTGGAAGCAGAGTTGATGACCGGTAATGTGAATGTGATCCTCTCCGGTGGAGGCTTTGGGGAATCAGTTATGAAGGTCACCCACTCGCTTTTCTCGTTCAGCACTGCATGGTTAGGGAATAGTGAGGCAACATGTCCATCGGGACCCATCCCTAGGAGGATGAGGTCAAACTTGGGACAGTCGCTAACCTCAGAGACACTGACCATGCGAGCTTTCACTAGCTGCCTGATCACAAACTCGTACTCACTTGCTGCCTCCTCCGCAGAGACCGCATCATTGATGGAGTGTACATGACTTGGGATAATGGGAACCTGCGAAGGTAAAAGTAAGATGAAAAGAAAGCAATGTATGAACCTTTGATGAATGAGTTAAACTAGCACAAGGAGACTTGCTGTTTGAACTACGTGTTCATCTGGCACTTATCAGTCCTTCCCAATCATACCCTAATGATCAATATTGCATCTACAAAGATTCTCCATATATGTGTGAAAAAGTTCGACATGAACAGAAAAAATAAATTATTGCCCTGTGATTTTCAGGCTACTAGAAGCTCATAGAAAATAATTCCAATTAATGATTTGATTGGCACTTTTCCATAAAACAGTAACTTTGCCAAAAAAATTCTATAATACTAAATCATTGCAACACAGGGAGCTAGCTAATATGGAAGATTTTAGTAGCATCAAAAGACAGCCAAGCTATTGCATTACGTCACAAGTTTTGATGAATTGAAGCGTAAAGAAATGGAAAGATGTTTCAAGCAAGATAGAGTAAAACTAAGGGAAGCTAAAATATAATGACTTTATAAAGCCATTTTTGGTTAAATTTCTGTTTTAGGAGAAGCACGTTATATCTGTTCAACTCAGAAAAGCAGAACAGTCAACAAGCACCAAAATTTAAAGGCCAATGATGCACTATGCAAAAGTTGACGCAGATTACTTGATTGCTATAAAACTTCTCCCTCAAAAGTCAACTTTTTTGAAACTATGTTTTGCATCTGTTAGGACACATTTAAGACTGGAAGAAGAAAGATTAAAAACTGCAGACAAGAATGGAAAACTGCCAGCTCAGTTAGCTAGTTATTGATGGAATAGCATACTATTTTATCATCTCTATCAGATGCATGAATTTTGATGTGGACACTTAATTTGCAATGTCCAATGGTTCTCCCTATAACTTCCCTGCATGCAATATGCTAATAAAACCACATATATAGAGGTAAAAAAGATAATGAGGAGCAAAAGATGCCACACATTTGTCACGTCTTAGAAGTAGCACTAATGGGGAACCATAAATAGTTGAATTCGTATATATTGGATGATGACTCCATATCACAAGCTATAGATCACAGTAGGTGGAAACAAGTTCGTTGTCGTCTTAGTTTATGGTGATTCAATAATTATCTGTTGACATAGAAAATGCTTCCTTCAGAATGGTTCAGAAGAAAGTGTAAATTAGGTAGAGTGATGGAGACTTGCACACAATTGTCAATCTACCTAAAAAGCGGATTAAGCATTTATCGAGAGCAACTAAAAGGACAACCCTAAAACTCAACCGAGAACAGGGAGAAACAAAACATAGTCAGATACAAATGCTGGAGGATGTGCAATACATGCTAGGATGTGTTGGCCTATTAACTGAAACACAAAATAAACTAAAGGCTGGTGAACAATTCTTCCAATGAAATTGGCTGATGCACCAGGTTAAAGGCCCGGATTTAGAAGTTATACAAGAGAAAAAAAAAAATCCTGAAACTCGAAAATGAAGAGATAATGGTTGATACATAAGCATTACTTGATGGAACTTAGTCCAATTATATCAACAGTCTTTACAGCCCTGTTGTTGTCAATTTTGGGTCCATACATCCAGGAACAGCTTAATGAAGAAGTCTATCTAGTGACCAGATGACGATAAAGCATTCAACAAGAACACAAAACTGAGCATGTACAGAGAATGTGTAGTGACCTTCCAGCCACATTAAGAGTCCCGAATATCATTGTGGAATCAGTCAAAATAATAAATGCAGACTTCAGTGGGAGAAGCGATGCAAAATAGGAGGCTTGTCTACATGCTAAGGAGAGAGGTGATCTCCCAGGTTGGGAAGGGCTTGTGAAAGTGTAGCAGTTAGTTCCCAAAAGAAGATTAAACAAACGCATTCTCCATCATCGCAAAAACAAATGCTGACAGATTTTAATGGACTATACATCATTAGTCCAAAAAAGATGCACACCTTGGACAAGAGGCCGTCCTTCGCTAACTTATAGTTGCTATCGGTGTGGTTCTTTGCTACCACACGCTCATCAGCCCAGAAAATATACCATTTTGCCCAATCCACTGTCCTATTATAAGGCGCTTCGCTGAGTTTCCTGCAATGAGAAATAAAATGTCACACAGAGAGCTGAAGCTGTCCATCTGACAAAAGCAAGTAGAGGGAACGCAAGCATTGATACCCCATTAAGCCAATGAGAGAACCACCAGATAAGGCGATGGAGAAAACACCTCGCTCTTTCACCGATGCCTCAGATAATTCAGCAATGTAGTCCGCCAAGTCAGTGCTCAGCTCATCCAAACTTTCATGGATCCTCAATTCTCCTCTATCTTTACAAACCACCCCAGAGAGAGCCATTCTATATGAAAGTCCAATTAAGCGAAAATCAGTACTTTGATGATAAAGAAAGACAAGATGCAAAATTCACCGTGTGGTTCAATTCTCCTCTATCTTTACGAACCACCCCAGAGAGAGCCATTCTATATGCAAGTCCAGTTAAGCGAAAATCAGTACTTAGATGATAAAGAAAGACAAGATGCAAAATTCTAGAGGAGAACAATTAAAAAACTTTGCTATAAGCAACTTGAGACAGCAAATACTGACAGGTGGCAACGGGCAATAAGAAAAATTGAAAAAAAAATGATATTAATTAATCAGCTACATGTTTCATAGATCTTGAAGTAGCCTGGAAATGAAAGACAGCACCAGAAAAACCCAGCAATGTTTATGCCTCACATGCAAATATATGTACGAAAGACGACAAAGATGAAGCATAGCCACATTGTATGATCAATCAAGCACAATAAATGTCTGGATCCATAAATCACAAGCATACTCATAATCCAAACAGCAATTATCGAAAGCCAAAAGTCCACCTTAAATCTGCCGCAGAAGGGTTTTCTATTTCTTTAGCCCAAATTCAAAGCAATTAGCCACCATGGAATTAGATAAAATAAAAGAGCAAGAAAAATGCTTTCGTGCACAAATTGGTGATCGGTACTTGTAAAGAGATCAAGAGCAAAGCCATCATTTCATACATCACAAACAGGCTTCAGTTCTACTGCGGACATAAAATGTACCCAGTACCCTGATTACAGAAACTCCATCAGAACCCTCCTTTAAACATTGGCGATAAAACGCCATGCACAGCCGAAACGATCAAGAAGAATCACGGGCAATCTACCAATTTGCAGACAGATAAACACAAAGTTATTTCATCCAGAACAAATTGGCCAAAAAAATCTCTTTTTTTAATGAAAAGAAAGAACCAACAGGCAAGAGGCTTACACGGGAGGGACGAGAGGGTGGCAGAGAGGGAAAAGAACATTGTCCCAGATTGATATCAATGAAAATTCATGTAATCACGCTATTGATATGCTATATTCATATAAATTTCGCAAGAAATTCAGGGAGAATTTTTCACCTTCTGGGTGTCCCACGTGCAGCCACTAATCGTGACGAAACGCAAAACCCACTCTCTCTCTCTCTACACAAAGTAAACTGAAGAAACCTTCGATGAAAGCAGATGGAGAGACGCCCAGAGAGAGAACTTATATATAATGAGCCTCATCCATTTTTCCTTTTTTGGGGCCAATGCGCTGTTCTTTTTCCCCTTTTCTTTTTGGGTATACATAAGAAGAGAAAAACCATCAGCGATAACCTCTGGGATGACACAGACCCACAAGCGCTGGATACATAAATTTTATTTTTTTATTTTTTTATTGATAGAATTTTGTTCAGTTAGCCATATAGATATATATGTATATATATTACCCAAATCACCTGAATTTCTGATGATTCTTCCATTCTTCTCTATTCCCATATTGTGATATCTGCACGGCCCACCTGTCCATTCTCAGCTGCTGACAGATGTACCAATAGTGCCTTCTGTCTTGCAAGACAAAAACAGTTTTTTATTTTTTTATTAGTAATTACTCTTGTATGGTAGTGGGGATCAATTGAAAATTCAGTTTTTTATTCTATTCTATAAGCTATCTGCCCCTGGCACATAACATCTTCCTCCACTTGCTATTCATCTCCATGGCATACAAAGAAGAAAATATTCTCTCTCTCTCTCTCTCTCTCTCTTTTAAATTAAAAAAATTCTTATAGAACTTTTTTTTTTGGTCGTCTCCTCAAAACCAGCTAATATACACTCTATTATATTATGCCTGTGTGTGGGAGAGATGTGTCTTGCACTTTACCCCACCTCATCTTGATCCCATAATTTCCCTCCACTGACACAACTTTTGTTTCTTCAATAAATTATTGAAGAGTGATCTGATTTTATCATCTGCTGACGTATGGCTTGCTTATAATCAGATAATTATTGCTCGACATACGCAACAACAATCTAGACATCATGTTTAGCCTTAAGTTAAAGCTTGCAAATTTGATATGTGTCTCACAAATTTTTATTTCCTTTTTTTTTTTTAACTTCAATGGCTAATTCTATGCTGTCCCCTTCTAAAAGGGTGTGACATATATCTTTCAATATAGTACCTTATTATATATTTTTCTTTATTTTTTTTCCAAACCGCGTATTTACCAATTGACGAATAATATAGAAATTGGCCCAATTGGAGTCCCTTTTATGTAGTTCTTCACGTGTAATCTAATTCAAAGACATATATCTCATCTTAATAAATGCCATAAGAAATCGATGTTTGCTTATTTATAATGATTTCACGATACATATAACCGTAAAAATATAAATAGAGGTGGTGTGAAAACCATTTATAATGCGGAAGTTGTATTTGTGAGTCCCTTCTTTTGCGCTACCTATGTACTGCTCCAAAAATTAAGAGATCTCTTCTCTTTCGCAAAGGAAATGTTAGGGACGATAGAGTTGCGCCTCCAATGTATTTCCTACTTTCCATTGTTGAAAAGGTTTATGCCATTTTAGTCTGTTTAGGCTAGCTATTGATTGCTCATGTAATCTCAACTTTATGTCACCTCCCTAAGTGTCTGTTGAGTTGAAGAGCTCAACATCAATCATTTTCGTTCAGTTTCCGTAACCTCCACCACCATGGAGTGAAATGATGGGCATATCGAAAAGGAGGTTTGGAATCTCTATTAAGGATGAAGAAAGTCAATAAGCTATATGAGATTCTTTAGTTTTGATATTCCTTATTATTTAGCTGTGAAATAAATCAACGCGATTCATAAAAATAATGTGAAGTTTTGTGATATTTTAGGATTGTTTAATAACTTTTGCGAAAATGAAATTTGAAAATTGAGGCTCTAATGATAAAAAAAAAATCAAAATTACAACCCATTTTAGTGAATCTTCTACTTTTTTATATTTTTTGTTAGTAAAAAGATGGAAAAGGGGACCAACACGATTTTCTCTTTTAATCAATTATCATGAAGGCTTGACACTTATTACAAAATGTTCAACTTGATTCATAATTATTAAGTCCTTAAGTGCACGAGTATCCCACCGTAACCCGATCGATGGGTCAGAAATCCGAAAGTCTCTCCACATGAGATGGTAAGAACCCAAAACACAAACTAACCAGTGATGTTTGCTCATAATATGGCTAGAACTTGTGGTTTTATGAAAGATAGTGTGACTCTTTCTCCCTAGATTACTATGTTTTGGAGTCAAGTTCTATCAAAGCCTGGCATTTTATTTCTAGAATGGAATAATTGGTTGTCCCTTTTTGGTCGAAACTGCCCCATGCACTCTCTCATTCCTAACTTTGACAAAGGGTACAAAGGACAGTTCTCATCATGGTCTCAAATCCCACTTCCATGTCTCTATTTCAACTAGGTTTCTGTAGGCAACTTTGTACATCTCTCTCTAGTTTGGCAATACACCTTTTCGTGTGAAAAAGACAATCTTGCCTATGATAGAACCAGGGGCCTTGGACTACCTGGACAGTTCGTAGATTGTAGCCAATAGGGGTGAGCATCGGTCTAGGGTCAATCCCAGACCGATCCTGGACCGGCCCAACCCTACTGACCCCGATTCCTAAGGAGATTGGGTCAGTCTTTGGTTCTCGGATTTCTGGATTAGCACTGTGCAGGTTGGTCATTGGTCCTAGGAATTCAAGATCAGTCCAACTCGAACCCATCCTGACTCTATATATATATATTATATATCTAATATATTTTTATAATTTTTGTATATAGAGAAAACCTTAAAATAAACGGTGTCAACAACATTAAATAGCTCCTTAATGAGGAGTTCAAGTAATTTTATATTATTCTTTAATAACTTAGATTTTTAATGTCTTTTACGATGTCAACAATCATAATTTACAAAGGAGGAAAATGTTTTTGTGAGAAGTCCTCACGACATTCAAAAAGGGATAAACAACTTATCACGGCATCTTCCTCTAGTGCTCATTCTCTTTTGTCTTATTTGTCCTCTTAGCCTTCAATTTGCCAAAATCAAAATAAACAACTTTTCTACTCGCCACTCGCCACTTGCCTTGCTCGCTTTGGATCACTCGTGCCGCTCGTTGCTCAATGCTCGCCTAGCTTGTTGCTCCCCGCTCGACGCTCAATGCTCACTATGCTCAACGCTCACCCCACTAAACGCTCGCCGCTCGCCTCTCTTAGCTGACCTCACTAGTCACCGAACCCATTGGGTCGGTCTAATTCTCGGTCGCCTTTTCAGGGAATACAAAAAAATAAAAAAAAATAAAAATTATTGATTAATCCCGGGTTGACTCTAGAACCAGACCGAACCCATTGGGTTAGTCTGGTCCTCGGTCACCTTTTTAGGAAGTACAAAAGATGAAAAAGAAAATTTGGTTAGTCTCGGGTTGATCCTAAAACCAAATCGAACCCACTGAGTCGATTTGGTCCTCGGTCCCAAACTCAATAGGGTCGGTCCTTAGTCCCAAAAATTGAGGACCAGCACTGTGCGGGTTGGTCATAGGGTTAAGAGGTGGACCGGCCCAACTTGAACCATGCTCACCTCTAGTAGCCAATGGGTGTTTTCATCAATGAGGACTGTCCCAATAGTCCTCCAGTAAGGCACCAATAGGACTGCATTTTTTATTTTTACTTACCAATGCCCGCAAGCCTCACCTGCCCCCTCCTGGTGGAAGTGTAAGTTTTTATTTTCTACTATCAAAGAAAACCAACAATTTCACACTAAAGAGATGTTGAATGTTGGCAACACCGCACTTCAAATCATCCCCACATCAAGTTCTTCCTAGAGTATCATTGAACATGTTCCCATGCTATCTTAAGAAGGAAAAAAAAAAGTTTATAAGCATCATGAGGGAAAAAGAAGTATTTGATCCCCAAAAACAAAAACTGAGCTTACTCATTCATAAGTTTCCTCTTTTGTGTCTTTTTCATGTTTGCTCCTCCGCTTTTCTGTAGATTTTGCTATTTTTAGCTTTCTACTAACAATTCCTTGTTAGTTGACCGAGTGCTCATTAATGAAGCAGGATCTTTAAAGCATCTTCTATTGTATCTTGATTTAGGTTTTTTCCGCACCATATTTTGATCTACCTCTTCTTTGATCTAGAATTCTTGGACCCTCGACTCCTTGAATACAATGGGATCTCGATCTAATGAACCGTAAATTCTCGCTCTATTCATTTACTAAATGACTCAATAAGATTAGTAATAAACCAACTATCAAGTCCGCATGAATCTAATTTATTTAAACATCCGATCTAATCTCATGTTTGATGTCCTGCGTGAGAAACGATTGTGGGGTCTTATAACCTCATGATATCGAGCAACTTAAAGCCAAAAACATTTCGAATCTCCATAATAATTGTTGTGTCGGGTCACATATTCTATGCCACGCAACTGTCTTGAACTGAGAGAAAGCAGACATCTCAACATCTCAAAGAGGAGAAGATATTGAGAGTCATGGCGACTGCAAAAGCAGTTCCCTCGTTTCTTTTCGTGGGAAAGCTACAAAACAGCTTTCGCAGATGACAACAACGTTAATGACTTATAATCAACGCGAAGGAACGACTTTAGGTCTTTCGAAATGATTGATCGTCGATCCACAGTTCCTTAATAGAAGTCATTATGAAAGGATTAGCGTGTGGGGATCTAACTTCAAAGGGAAAAATCATGCTCTTCCAGTTAAATTATGGGGTCGTCTTTTAGGAAAGCACATGGGTATCTTCGTTTCTTCACCATAAAAATAGCTAGCCAAGGATCTTTTATTCTATTCGACCAAGAGATTCTTTCCCTTGGAGTTAAAGACTGACAACGTCTTCTCTTGATTGATGATGTCTCTTAATCCTTTTGCTAGGCGGTTGTGTAACCTAATGATATAGATGAGGCTTTAGATGTTTGAGCTCACTTGATTTAGAAAATGCATTTTGGAAGTTTGTTGCTTGATGAGCACGTCAAAACTTAGGCTACATTTGATGATCAGTACAAAAGTCGAGACAAGTTAAATTTTATTTTATCCCGTGTTTGGATCATGTCCAAGAAAGGATAAGACCATATTAAGAGGGATATGACCCAAATAGAAATATCCGATGTGAGGGGTGGAATAAAGATGAATGAGACTTTTTATATTCGTGATATAAAACCTATTTTTCTCTAATAGAAAATTTCTTAGGATAATAAAATTAAATGAATAATTAAATATAAATAATATGTAAATTCCGATATAAAAAAAGAAAAAGAAAATTCAAAATAACAAGACAAAGTTAACAACAATTTTTGTTTACATATATATATTTGAAGTTCTTTTTTTTTTCTATAGTATATACTATATATAGTATATATTTGTATTCCATATTTTAGGTGTATTAGAATTTGAAGTAAATTAGTATAGCTTGTTTTTTAATTAAGAATGATGGAAGGAAATTAAATAAATAAATAATAGAGGGGAGTATAATAAAAAAATAAGTAAATAAAAATGAAGTAGAAAAACTTAAATTTTAAATGAACGAATTTAAACTTTAAAGTAATTTTTACAATTTTCAAAGAATGAGAGGCGAGGAGATCAATAAAAATCCCCTATCATTTCCTTCTCCTATGTAGTTGTGGTTCACGTTAAGCTTCACAACTCCTTCGTCACTCTTTAGTTTACTTTGAAACTCCACAGCAACAGTGAGAGGGTCGAAGTGAGGCAAAGCTCCTTCTCCTTCATAACTCCTGGATTTAAGTTAAAGTTTCACGAAAGTGACAAGAAATTCGAAACATTATATTTTTCGAAATCGCAAATGTGGATGATCATACTTTCCATCTCATACTAGATTTGGCATACACTATCTAATCTATCTCGTAAGTCTCGCCATAGCCCGTTTATATATATTGGCATGGTCATGCCCGTGACTCTAGAACATTACAATAAGCTCCTTTGTTGTTTGAGGTTCAGATTTCACAATAATCACATATTGATTGCTAGAGGCTATCTCTGTTTGTGCATTTGTGATTGCTCTAAAGGTAAATCGTGAGAAATTCTTGCCATTTTCATTTGTGTATTTTAGGTTCTTTACACTGATATGCAATTCTTACCAAAGAATGAACATGATGGGATATGAAAATATTCGACTTATCATTATCATTCTCCAAATTGCGGGTAGGATAGAGCAAGATCTATGGATTTCATATATTACCATATTCGTTTACACTTATTTGTAGTTCTTACTAAACAATGAATGTGATTCCGCTTTATCACTACAATTCACCAAACGATAGGATATACCAATCTGGATTTCATAATCAATCATATCTTTAAAGCCAGGTGACTAAATGCAACCTAAGTTGATGAGTTCACCAGCTTCAAATAACTTTCGTGCAATTAAAGTCAAGGGTGAATATTAGTCTTGGTTGAATCGAAGGCATTAATGAGTCTTTGCATGATATAATCATAGTCTAGATTAATTTCACTACATAAATGATAATTAAATAGATAGATGAGAGTTTTCAGATGGATGTTGACACCACGATTAGAATCTGGGCCCAAACAAAAAGAAGCTAATCGTCATATCAAATCATGATTACACATGACTTACAGAATTAGAAATTCCAACCGAAAAGCTTACGCTATTAAGTGGAGTAGATTGCATGAATATAAAGAGCATATAGAACATTTTGTCGAGCAATGTGGAATAACATTTCAACATGCTTCTCACACGCAAATCAAATTAAGAGTGGCACGTGGAATTTGACCACAACATGTGAAATTTGATAGATAGGGGTGGATGCACACATGCGAAGGGGATAGCATTAACTTTGATACCATGTAAGAAATTTCAACTTAAAGGTTTAGACTATTAAGTTGAGGGAGACTACGTGGATATAAAGAGTATACAAGATCTGTTGTTAAGTTATATGAGACAATATTTCAACAGTGTCCATTGATTTGATATTTAATTCTTGATGAGCTCATTGATCATGAATTCTCGATGGTCAAAGTTCAAGTGACATACATTGATGCGAATATTTTTCTGTTTTAATGTATTTTGGCCTGAGGAATATGTAACTTGCATCATGACGCAACTCCTATATGAATTAATTAACTCGATGCCTATTCTCGACATAGTTGCAGATATTTTTCATTTTCCATATAGTAAAATCATTGTCAACGATGCGTCATTCATCATGTCGATCAACTGCTTCGAATTTGATATTGCCGTGTTAAGTTTTGAATTTCTTGTCCCTACCCATTCTGTCATTTCAAGTGTAGATGTCGACGTGCATCGTCATAGAATTTTTTAATTGTTCAGACTAGCTCCGTTTTACTTGTTAGAAATCTCCCAATGCCCTCGCTTTCAGAAAGAAAAACTGTTGCATTCAGTGGTCTTTTACTCTTCATTATTGAAGAAAACGATTGGAGAGAGCAGAAGCAGATGTTGTAGGCCAGGATAAGCCGGTCCCTCTTAAACCCTCTCGCCCAATAATAATTCCAGATCCAAAAGACATCTGCATCAGACTTCCCTCTAATTAAGTGACACTCTTGCCTGTTGTTTGATTCTCTCTTTTCTTCTTTTTAACATTTTTTCCTCCTTTCAATTCATAAGTTTAGTTTCAAATAAAGGTGATAATTGGGTCCTTCTCTAAAATTTGCATGCCCTCTTTTTCAAGCTGAGCTCAGCTAATCCCCAGATAGACCCCTACGTATGTCATAGGCCATGATTAGTTTTCATGCTTATTTGTCGCCGCAGCTATTGGAATTGGGTAAGATGCGGTTGAGCCAATTCCAGTAGATAATCAAGTGATTGGTAGAATTATCAGCAAACCATACGGCAGTAGATTCCACATAGTTCACACAGGTCTTAGACGATGGGTTCCAAAATCCCAACGACAGATCGAATCGAGACCCATTTCCCTATCCACCCCATGCAGTTCAGGAACTTGCTTCTTCTCCTTCATTAGGGTTTCATACTCCTTAGGTTACACAGCACAATCTATACTCGACATGACAGTCATCATACATGGTCAATATACATCATGCATCAACCGCAAACACTTCACGGGTTTTCCGGACAACTGCAGTACGTTAGAGAAACCCGATCCATATAAAGCATGCCGCCAAGTGAGAAGATAATGCACACTCCTACATGATAGATCAATAATGCTAGCTAATCCAAACACCGAGCCGAGAAAGCTTGACTTTACATACAGGGGATGATAACAACATCCACACACTGGGGTCAATTATCGAAATGACCACTTGAGACTTGTGAGCTCTCTTCCATTGAATTATCCACCCCCCACCCCACCTATCTCCAATGGAATGATTTCCAGCTACATGCGAAACAGAGAAACGTCCCTGGCAACACAAGGTGGAGCTATCTACCGAAGATGGAGACTGGTTCTGCTGCAAAAATTTGGAATGAAAACAGGATAATATACTCCAATGGGTTAGGCTGGGCATGAAAAATAAAAGGAATGACCTAATCAACACGATAGGACGAGTAATAGAGGGGAAAAAAATCCACTAGTTAGCCATTGGTGTGGTACGGGTCCACTTATATCTGATGATGAGCAAAGCAAACTGGCCGCACATGTCAATCAATTGACAACTCCCCCTTTTTATTGCCTGCTTTAACATGATCTTTTCCTCTTCGTGTGGCCCTCGTTCTTGTCTCTCCTTGGATTTTGGGGAGAGGGCAAACACGTGACGTCATTCCTCTTAACTTTGCTTAGTCCTTGAGCAATGAGGAGTGGGGATATCAGGAAGCCGTATGAGATCCCTCAAATCCTTGTGATCTCCAGTGACTCCGAAAGAAGTGCTGTCGAAGATATCGAGGTTAGTTTTGCCATGAAAAAATTAGCATCGCCGTGTAAAATTGCAAGTAGAGTTCAAAAAAATATTTTGTCGAGGAGTCACGGTGCCATAAACTCCATTCCCAAGCCGATGGATTGAATTACCTGCTAACAATGACATTAATGAACCTCAAGGTCAACTTTTGCACCTCATTAGGTGATAGTTAATAAAAGTACGTTGGCCCATTGGAGTTCCTTATTTAGTTTTTCATGCATAAACTATTTGTTTTTTTTTTTTTGTCGACAAACGTATAAACTAATACAAAAGTATATATTTTGCCTTAGAAACCCTACAAGTTCAATGTTTGCTTATGTTTATTGATTGTTCGATGACATATGTAATATTAGAGATATATTAAAACCGGGATCACACTAAACTTTCGCAAGTTTATAAATAATGGGGGGTCCTTTTTTTTGCACTAAACTTTTGTGGGTACAACTTTAATTATCAGATAAGCCACTTAATCTTGTATAAAATGAAGTATGAGCTTTTTCGCCTAAGCAATACTCCAATAGTAGATCTCTTCCCATCCAAATCCTCCTCCTGAGGACATGCTTGGGGCTGATATAATATATGTTTTTTTTTTTTTTTTGGTCGGGATACGATATATGTTTTCCTGTATATATCTGCTGTTTTCTGCTGCACTAATTTGTAATTTCCAACTCTCCATTGCTCGAAAGTGGTTATGCCATTTTAGTCTTTCTAGGCTAGCTGTTCACTGCTCATCAAATCTCAACTTTATGTCATTGTGATTTTATGAGTGTTTTGAGTTGAAGAGCTATCATTCGCTATCCATCATTTTCTTTGATTTCTCTAACCTCCACTGCCATCATGCCATGTCAAAAGGAAGGTTTAGAATTTTTAATCACAAACAGCAAAAGTGGGAAAAGTTTGAGGAACAGGGACTTTTTATTTAGTTCATCATTCTTCGTTATTTAGTTGAGCAACATATCTAATTGATTTGCCGGGAATACGTCACCTAATATTCGAGGACCATCTAATAATTTGTCGGAAAAAGACTACGGAAAATTGGAACTCCAATGATGACAAGGGCCTTGCTACCCCACTATTTGGAATCTAATATCATCAAAACCTCACAATTATTCTTTTTTAGGGATAATTGCATGCCCCTTTTAGGTCGAAACAGAGGAATCATGCGCTCTCTTGTTTCTTTGGCAAAGAGGGACAAAGCACACACTTCTCATCATGGCCTCAAATCCCACTTCCATTTCTCCAACTAGTTTCAGAAGGCGGCCATGTGTTTCTTTTCCAAATACAGTAAAAACCTTTCTCTAACTTCTGCATTTGCTCCAATATAGCCCCCACTAACAAATGAAAGGGAATGTATCTATTTCCAAATTACTCATATATTAAGCAATAAAAAGACCACGAATATAATAAGCATATCTCTTGTAACTTCTCATTTCATCTGGTGCCTTATGCATGAAACTACCAATTTCTTCCCAGAGACAACACCATACTTCGCACATGCAAGTAGCGCATGCCATGTCATTAGTCTCTTTCTAGCTCAGGAATGTGCAGCATTCCTGACGGCTGCAGGGCATAATTTAAAATTCAAGGACTAGTACTGCTGGTCTCATCCATTCTCGGTCGGTGGGGTTGTATTTCCGATTCCTTATGTTATGCGTGAGAACCTGATGGGCACTGGAGGGAGAAAGTCATCCATATTTCTTTTTCTCCAGATCTTTAACATTCACCAGCACATTGTCGCATTCCAGATCAAAATGCAGGACATTCTCTATTTGCAACAGTGCAGCATCCATTCCAATTACAAGCTCCTTTCGATGGTCTAGATGCCTTCAGATTATGCAGGTTAGAAGCTGGAGATAAGCAGAACAGAAAAGAAGGAATGACCATTGAATGAAGTGAACAAGCAAGATGACATGCTTACTGTTCCAAGACCTTTGAATTTCTTTGTTGCTGTGGCTAACGATATATCTCTACCCATCTAAGTTCTAATATCCAATCATGCCGATTGTAACATCTAAAAAACAAAATTTTTGATTCAATGCATCATCAAATTTGAAGAAGATATGCTGGAGATAATACTTATCCTTGTGGAGTAAAACATGCCTCATGGAACCATCAATCATAAATTCGCAATAGTGACTGAGGTTCCTCCAGGTCCATCTTGCACAACACATTAAATGCCACAACATTCACATGGTGAAGTTTGGATATCTGAAAAACAACAATTAGCCTGGATAGAGCATTAGAGATGCACAAAAATCGGACCCAATGATACGAAACAGAGAATGCTATTAGCAGTAACCTCAAAAGTACAGAGTAACGTTCTGGTTGCACGCATATGGTACCCATAATAAAACCACAATGGAGTCTACACAGAATTTTAAAATGGGGACTCGCTAATTTTTCCTGCTTTGAAGATCGATCTGTGAAGCAAGTTTTATTTATTCACTTGAGAGCAACACCTGTCCCCCTCCATTTCCCATGATAAACAGATCCTGAATGTATCAGAACACAGTTCTCTAAGTTCTTCAAGTCCTTCGTTCTTTATTGCCGACTAAGACCATGTGGAGTGGTCACCCAAAAGGACAAAAAGAAAAGCTGGCAAAACAAAATCTGGTGAAAAGAAGTCAAAACAGAAGTTTCATAGAAGAACATCCAGCAAAGAGATGATCAATGTCTGAACAGTGACAATCCACACAAACTAAGTGGCAGTGTCAGCAGAGCAAATGATAGATGTAAACTGTATGGTCCCTCAAGTAATTTTGAATAGATGAAGCATACAGAGACCAAAGCGTGTCATGTCTATGCGAGCTATTATTAGAACTTGTCCCTGGTGCTATGGATGTCCATACAGGCTGTACAACTGAGTCTTATAAAAGAGGCCAGCACCATATTTTTCACATTTACACTACAGTATGGCAGAAGGGCTCCACCACTGTCAAGTATGGTGTTGGCAATTAGGGCTTACCTAGTGTATGAATTCTGAAGAGAGCTTATTTCAAAAGCTTTCCCAAGAAGATTCTACAGGCAGATCCATATTTACTTCTTAACATCCTATAACCACCACACCGTTTCCCCAAAGAACACAACCTGGTTCATCATTACAACAACACGAGTCTGCAGGAACTTGGAGGACAACAAAATTTTGGCTTCTTGTCATAATAAAATCCTTAAGGGAAGAATGACCTTGGCAAAAAGGATCTCATTAAAAGGGCAAACAACCTTGCCAAAGATGAACATTACCTACTAAAAGGAAAAAGGATCGGATTGGAACCCCAATCTCTGGAAAAATCCCCATCATATCATGGGGTAGCAGACTAGCTCCAGTTGAATTGCCAGCTACCAGCCATGCATAGCTCTAACTCATGAGGATACAGGATTTTGCGGCAGACCAAAACCATCATGGATGACTGAAAAGGTTCAGTGGTAAAATTGCTCATTCAAGCATCATACCTGCAGAGTGCTCATATCAACATTCCAAAAGAAGGACAATCTTTGCAACCGAATCAAATTACAAACCCTCATCATTCTTAAGTTCGGAATAACCAAATTCCGTGGGTAAATTAGATGGGTCAGGCAGATACTTTGGGCTATTTTTTATGGCTGTTTTTGAGCAAAAATGTGAGGGAATCAACATTGCCCCTATGGATATTTACCTGCATCAAGAGATGAGATCTATCATCACCTTGTCAAGCTTTTCAACCTCAGAAGGAAAAACAGGATGATCCTGGTCCATAAGAGAAATATTAATTTTCCTATATTCTGCTTGTGCCAACTTCTGGACATAATACCAATGCTGAGTTTCATGGTTTTCCCTGTTCAAGCTCATGCAACCCCATCTTTATACAGCTGAGTAGAATCAAACGAATTTTCGAACTCCCAGGTAAATCATTGACGAGCCAGAGGGAAAAAGGCAAAACAGCTTAGCAGACAATCACTTAGAACAGAATGCCAGAATCCTAGCAACACACATGTTAGCAAACAGCAACAAGCACCAGCCAAACTGGAGGTAATGACTTTCCGGACGTAAATGGAATCACAAATCTAGCGAGCACGTGTAACTACAGTTGGGCAATTCCTACCACTAATCTTCAGATAGATTACAGCGGAATCGAGAACAAATAGAAAGCACCAATATAATGAGAAACATAGGAAAAATCCTTGATATCGCAACAAAATTATATCCTTGTCAATGGAAACAAAGCAAGGTACACAAATTGCCATAGAGAAATAAAAAGAGACCTGAGGAGGGGCGAGCAAGAGATGCAGTGTACAGTGAGCTCTCCACATTTCATTTTTAGAGCCCCATTTTGAAATAAATAAATAATGAATATTTGGTGTCTCTGTGTAAGTTACACTCTCTCAAGTCTCAAATTCGCTGGCATCAAAATCGAAATCCTTCAGAAAGGGAATCCTTTGGTATAGTTCTTCTTCGAGGCTTCAGCCAATCGCTTAACACCTTTGACGGTGTTGTAGAACTCCATCAACTCATTGGCAACATCTCCCTTATGACACCCAACAAATGCTTTTAAGAATCTGCTCTCCGTCATCCTGAGAGCCCTGAAGATGGTAGGGCCTTGGATTTGAGGAGAGAGACCCATGTCCTGAATCTTGGCAGCGAGAAGAACACGCGGCCTCAGCACGTTCTCCAAATTACAGTGCAAGAGAAATGGGTGTTCGAAAATCACCTTTGCAGGGAGCTTCATGATTCCAAGAATGAAAGTCATGTTCCTTTGGATCTTATCAATGGAGAAGGTGAGCATAAAAGGGGAGCGACCGAATAGGCCCAACACCTCCTCCTCTGAGAACCCAAACTTCTCCAAATTAGCCACCTTTTCACGGATGGTGGTCAGCCTGGAGATGGCCATGATGGTCACCACATATTTATAAGACTTGGAGTTCCGGGGAACCCCGGTCCGGCGAATGTACTCCATCTTCTCATCCTCCAGAGAAGTACGGGGTATCAAAGTGGGGCGAGACATGAGCATGAGGACCAAGTCCTCCTTGCCGACGCCCATCTTCTCGTACAGGTCGACGATGTCCTTAATCCTGCCGGGGAAGTCGTAGGTGAGGATGGAAGGGTTGCGAACGATGGCCCTGCGGAGGACTTCCTTGGAGCCGAAGAGGGAGACGAAGTACTGGAGTCGGTCCTCGAGGTGGTTGTTGATGCGGCAGCTGAGGAAGCGAGGGCGGCAGTGGATGACCTTGACGAGGTCGGGACCCGTGATGCCCACGTCGGTCAGTATCTGGAGCTTGGAGCGGAGGCGGGCGAGGTTGGCCCTGCGGAGGGAAGGGCGGCGGGAGAACAGCCTGGAGATGTCGTCGTCGCTGCAGCCCCATTGGCGGAGCAAGCCGGCGGAGTCCTGGGGCGGGTCTTCGTTGGGGCAAAGGGTCGAGCAGGTGGCGGGCGCGGGGAGGAGAGAGGTGGCGAAGGAGGCCACGGCGAGGGAGAAGATTCTGGGAAAATCGCAAAGGGAGGGCGTGGGGAGGCGGAACAGGGATCTCATGAGTCGGAAGGGATGCGAAGACGGCTTGGGAAGTCGAAAGCGGGAGAGGCAGCGCCGCACTGCTGCTTCTTCTTCCTCGTCTTCTTCTTCAAAGAGCAAACGTGAATGAACGGAAGTGACGGTTTTGGGGCGACTGCGACGTTTCGGATGATCCGAACGGTAGGAACGATCTGGGATCGCGAACTACGAGCAAAAAGGGGGTGACCGGATCGAACGGGGCAAAGCAAGACGACGACGAAGAAAGCTCCTCCGATCGATGAAAATCTTTTGGCGCCAACCTTGACCTTCTCGTTCGAATTGCATGCGATATATGTACAAAAGGACAGTTTTCGTTGCTGACTTTTGGGGAGGTGTGCTCCGCTTTCATCACTATTCAATTTGGTTCTCGAATTCTCAATTCGGTTTAGTTTCGTCGTGGACCGTCCCAGAATTCCTCGCGAGAAGTCACGACTTCACGATTGGGATGTGTTTTTCCCTTCATTTTCCATCCGTGGTCATTGCTTCTTCGACCATCGTCGAGTAAGATTAGAGCACATATACATGTTCTTTAAAAAAATCATTTCTGCTCTCAGTTTGGATTTGACAATGGTACAATAGTCGAAGGAGAAGATACACAGATGGGAAAGTGCAGCATTTGGGCCATAGTCCTGTACAAATAGGAAACCGCACCCCATATTGCTATGCAGAAAAGGGAAAAGAACCGCAGGTCCTGATAACGAAACATCTCCGGTTTAGTTTTCTGTCAAAACAACAAAAGCGCCTGGTGACTCAGAGTCAAGGGGCACAAAATCTCATGCAGAGGCCTGAGGAACACCCGTCACTATCACTTCGGTCTGTGCCAACGCATCTATAGATGTTGATGTAGTGAAAATTGCAGAAAGTTCAGACAGCTCTCTATTTAGGCGCAGCAGGTGCAAGAACTATTCCCCATCTTCTTCGAACGTCTTCCAAATCCTCGTGGAAGTGCCGTTCATAATATAGACACATGAGGTCCGTGCACCTCATACCTGCCTGAAGTGCCCATGGGAAGTAATGCTGGAAGAACAAAGCCCTTTGCTTCTCATTGAATCTCGCTGTGCCTCCTAAAACAGATAGGAAGCACATAGGCAGGTACATCTGCTCGAACTCTATCACCTTAAGAGCTGACTCACCAATCAAATTAGTTGGGAGACCAAATAAAGTGTGCCAAAAGTCATGCACCTCTCGAGCCCGCATAGCCACATACGCCAATTCATCAGTCTCCATGAACCGCACAGGTGGCCGGTCATCCGGGGAAAAGTTCCTGGATCCCATAAACCTGGCGTATGCAGCACCAAATGTGTTCTCTGGTAGGTCCCACGCGTGACTGACCTCAGTAGATATTACTCGGGGTCGGTCCAACAGAACCGCCTGCCAAAACAGGATTTTATCTAATTGCAGTTCAGAAACAAAATGGGGATTCAATAAACTAAATGATGTCTCAAGAAACAAGAAACTCTTGACACTGGATGGCTTGTTAATAAGCTGTAGGAAGTAATGTTTAAGATGACAATACAAACCGACCCAAAGATGACAATAAAAACGTATCACTACCTTGAAGGATCCCATTTGATTTTGTTAGTAAGGTAGGTGCCAATATAAACAAAAGATAATTTGTCTTGAACATGGGTGTAGTTACTGGCCAGCTCATGCAATAGAGAAAATGCAGAGCAGAGACACATCAGACATACTAGTCCTCAGAGAATAAAGCAGGTTGAGTTTTGACAAAAAAGCTACTAAGTTTTAAGAGAACTTGTAGAGGGTAAGCGTGAAGTTCCAGTGTCAATGAGAAAAAAACCACAATGACATTTCATTTCCAGCTGGATGCCCTCTAAGACTTGAAATTTTTTAGTCAGACACTCCAATGCTAAAAAGACAGTATGACTGTTCAAAGTATAATTTCAGAATGTTAGAAAGTTGCACCTCAACGCAGATCAGCACAAGTTCAGCATGTACAGAACATAATTAGGTATGCTAAGACACATCTGAAGCAAACAGCCCAAAATTCATGTAAAGAATCTTGGACAGTGTTCTTCTGGTACCAAAGACATGCCATGAGCGAACAGCATGAGTTCAACCAATTAATAGTCCAAAGAATAGTCCCCAAAGACATGCCATAAGACAAATTAAAATCAGAATGTCTGGATCACTAACTTGCAATTAGTTATCTATAATTTAACCAATCAATAGTTTCTCACCAAAATACTGCACATCCCATGTACAGTGTCAGCCTTACAATCACTCATGTAAAAATTTCTTCTTTCACGTTTAAGTGCATATAAAAACCACAATACATATACTAAGAGTTAAAAACAGTTGAGATGAATTAAGAAACTTACTCTGCCTTCTGGACTCCTCTTCATCCTCTCGAGGACTCTCTCAAAAGCAGGCTTGCCAGTTGTCTCACCAAGAGCCGCTATAAGATCTGCTCTTCGAGGGTCAACCAATGCACCCACAGCCGAACCTACAGCAACTGCTGCTTGCTGCCACCTATTAAGGCGGACGCGAGCACCTCCTATCATGGCTTATATCGCTCCAATTATCTAACAATCCAATGACAAACAAAAACTCATTTATATGATCTAAAACCTCAGAAAATGTTCACCATGATGCTTGGAAGAATACAAGATACACCAACAAGGACATCCTTTCAAACTGGTGCTGCCACTAGAAAAGCATTAGATCAATAGATTCAAAACTGAGGCAGCCACATTACATGAATAAACAATATAAGATGCCACACCATCCAACTTGAAAGATCTACACAGACAAATCAAAGTGCCAGTGAAACCTTTAATCTAATATGCAAGAATATAATATATGTGACCATAATTAGAGTCTAATATAATAGTCAATTTTTCACTAAAATGATACCTCTAGTGAAGATAATAATTACTTGTAATTGATACAGAACTTCACATCCAAGTTGGCTTGTAAAAAATAAAAAGCTACTCCAAGGAGTATAATTAGGAAAAAGTAGTCACACTAAGAGACTACAAGAAGGTAACAGCGGGAAAAAGAATGGCAATTTGACTCACGGGAAGAAGAAGCTACTCTATTGTGATTCTGTTGAATGTTCACATTAATATAGCATAAAAATACTAGAAACCAGAGATGCCCTACAGGTTTATATCACTGAGATATTCTGTCATCCAACAGAAATCCACTTGAAGCTACAATTTTTTAATGACACATCCAAATTTTAACTCCAGGAAAGTGAGTACCAGCTCTTTCTACTTACCCTGTAATCCACAAATTTCAACTTTCAGATGTCTGCAGACTAAATTATAGAAGCATCAAGCTTAACATCTTCAGATTTCAACTTTTAGATGTCGTATTAGGGTCGAGTAGAAAATGGTCCAACCCATATTGACTCATTTCCATGTAATGTAAATCTAATGACCTGTACCCAACCCGATCAATATTACTAGAACACATTAATATTTAACCCAATCTAGGAAAACCCACAACCACCCATTTAACCCACTTCTATATGCCACTCGGATAAAAACTTCTCATCAAATTAAAAAAGTAAATTAAACGATAAAAAAATTAGTATATAAAATAAAGAACGTAAAAAACCTACAAAATGAAATACTTATAAAGAACTCTTGATGAGAGAAACTCTGAACTGCTAACCATCGACACGAAAATAACCTTTTCTTATAAAAACTCTTAAACATGCGCCGAGTTCGTTGTCAGACACTAACAAGAATGTTTTCTGATGATACAAGGGGAACCAAGAAAACGCCCTGCCTTCACAAAACACAAGTTCAGTTTGAGTAGCTTCAAATGCTCTAAACTCCAGAAAATCTTGAGTCGATTTCTGTTCACAATCTTTCCAAGTCGCACCTCTTATGATGATAAACTCAAAATGCTAATTTATCCGGCTGCTCCCTAAGGCCCAAAGTCATCTACAAGTCAAACAATAATCACTTGCTAGGAACTTTCACGGGACGCATAAAATTCAAAACTTTATGCCAGCCCTCATCCCGATTTGCTCTTATAAGAATATCATCGAACAGGTTGGGACTAATCGGCGCAACCTGCCTAACGAAACAATCAAGCATCCACCGTTCAAAATCAGGAGTCACACAACCAAGAGAGAAAAGGGCATGAAAGGCAAGCAAAGAAAGGGGCGCTTCAACTTTGTAAGCCAAAATGATATAGAAAACTGGAGATTACGAGACGGTTTCCAGAAGCCAATCAGATCGCATAAGAATCTACGATTGAACAGCGATGGAAGCCCAGCCTCCTTCAAAGTACTTCTAGGCACATGATAATATCTTATAATCACGACACCTAATCCGGCATTCAGCGGGTGTTCGGCATCGCAACCGAAAATGCCCGAATCAGCGAGGGCAACGAACAAGTCGAAACAAAACGAATGGAAAGCTTGACGCGGACATGAGGAGGGAATCACGAGATGTACCTTCGAGTTACGATTGTTCGCCTGAAATTGGCAGCACTGATCATCCAAGAAACAGGGCACGGGAGAGAGAGAGAGAGAGAGAGAGAGCGAGAGAGCGGTGGTGCTGCTTCGTCGTGGAGAGAGAACAGAGGAGGAAGGACAGATTTAGGCTCGTCTGTTTCGAGTAATTCAAAAAAAAAAAAGATTATTTAAAATATTTATTATTAAAATTATTTTAAATAATCAATAATAATTTATATTTGTATATTACGATGATGAATGATGAAAATATTATTCATTCATTCGTTTTTTTAATATAAGTTATTATTTTGAGAAAATATTTTTTACGGCACTCATTTCTTAAAAAACAAATGTAGACTTAATTTGGATCGAAAATAAATTTCTTATTTAACCCGCCACAATCCATCTCTTTTTTTTTCTTAAACTTTTTTCTTAGCACCCATTTTAATCGATATTTTAAGTTTAAATTGACTCATTTATGATATTTTTTCATAACTAAAAGTTTAGCATATGAATTTGTGACCCATATTTTGACAGCTTTTGAGTGGGGTGAATTACATTCACTAGCCCTTACATTTGTTACCATAAAAGTCTTATATTTAAGATGAAATATTTGGTCCGACTACTAACAATTCGATACAACATCGAGACTTCAACTACATGAGTTGACTCCCTCTACACGACGCAGCAAAGCTCACAAGCACAAGCCAACCCACCCACCATTCATTCGCTACATAATTCCAGTTAAAAGACGAGAAAGCAAGCACGGGACGTGAACCAATTACAATGGATGGTGCTAAAACGATACACTGCGATTTACGTACAATAATTTACGTGATCGGTATAAGCTTTATATAGATTATGCTGTGACTCCCGCAATGTGCACGGCTCAAACTAGTCCTCAATTATAAATGAGCTTTTTTACCACACAAGTGGCACATATTCTGAAATATGTTTTTTTTTTTTTCATATGTGAGATTGATAATGAAATTGAGGTATATTTATAAGGTAGCCACAGACATATATATCACATAATAAGATTGTATTCACTGAACTAGGATTCAATTACCGTCAAATGTTTGCTTAATCTATTGAGAAGGCTATTCTTCTTTTTTCTTTTATTTCGCAAATGCAAAATACGAGAAAAGATAAAATATACACATTTCATTCGCCCTGAGAATTATTTTCCCCATAAAATTGATCCGCAACAAATTCTTCCTACCCTGTTAGAAGCATCCACCTTAGAAGTGAAAAATGGAATTTGAAATATTTTCTTCGTGCTGCCTTTCGCATAAAAACGTCACATAATTAAATGACTAATCATACACAAATTTCTCAATATATCTTATAATTGAGAACAATTCTTTCACTTTCAAATTTTGAATTGAAAGATCTTTAGGAAAAGCAATAACTAGTTTTTTACTTGTAATTTTGACAAATAATACTAGCTTTCCCATACTAATGTGCAGTATCACAGGAGAAATGGCGCAAAGTCGCAAAATGTAAAAATTAATGGATTGAAGAAAACAAGTTCTGCTGATATCAAGATTCGCAGCAGATGTATATGCACCTGCTGCGCAAGCTGATATTGTGCTTCAAATTGGAGTCCAACAAAAAAACAGCAACCACATCAAACATATTACACAACTTGATGCAGTAAAGTTTCAGTACTCGGATTACAAAACAATAAAAGCACTCAATTGTCCGAAGTCACAGGCTCCACTTGGATCTTTTCAGCGGTAACCTTCGATTGAGGAGACATGCGCAAAGGCCTGTCCAGACTCACTTACCTGCAGGTCCTGCACCACCAAAAAGGTAGTCCAGAGATGATCCGCCCCCAGGGGCATTGTGGACCTTGGTCGAGGGCCGATCCTGCACGTATAACTCAGGTCATCAATGAACTGGATAAATCCATGCTGAACAAAAGTCAGATGAGTAGCCAAATGACTACAATTTAGCCTTAGAAGGCAAAACAGGATTGTTACGTCCATAACCTTTCTTCCAACCTCATCAAAATTCCAGAAGATATAAGACAACCTTCAGGCTTAGGGAGAAAACCTCATGCGACGGCTAACGTTTCATACCCTACACAAAACACTTCACAGAACAAGCTACATGCCGATACCATGACATTCCAGACCTATTCCGATACCGGATTGACAGGGTCCAGCAAGCCATTAGGTTTCTTGACAACAGTACAGTGGAAATGCTTTATGATCTCATGAGACTATTAAATAAGGCCATTGACGACAGGACTGATCAACAAGAGAAAGGAAGGTGCCAAAAGTACTGGAGAATCCGACATTCTTGCACGCTGCGTGAAGCTTAAAATATCAGCACGACATGCCCTATCAAGAAACTTCTACGTGTACCCCGGTTCGTGAACCTAAGGCTAACAGCATTTGATCGGTGGGGATTGAGACCCACACGAGGCACAAAGGATCACATGCCTTGATGAAAATAGTCATTGTGGATCCAGGTCCAGGCAAGAATTTGCCCCTATCTTACAAGGTGTCAGGACAATGCAGAGCTTTATCCTGAAGGCCCAGAATAACACTACTTGGCAACCAGAAAAATCCTCAGCAGGCGAGTACATTGGGGGCTTGTAAGAAATGGGCACTAATCTGCCTGGGGGTGGTCAAAGGACCACAACATTTAGCAGGTGTATCTCACGAAGAGCGCACACAGCAAAAGCTCTATCTTATGAAACAATGTTCTAGAATATATGACAAGATGATATACTTTTGTCTATACGCCATAACCAGAAACCAAAGCCCACACAATGTCAAGGGCTTACGTAACTCCACTGGATGCATAAATCGGCATGAAATCCATCTTTAGACAATCATCAATGATGTCCTACGTTGCCTCTTTGGACACTTCATGAATTAATAAGTTCCTCTAACAGCATATCATCTAACAGCATATCATTTTAAAAAAGGGCCATGCATGCAAGGAAGGGTTTAGTTAATTGAAGGGAGATAAAGCAGCATCCATATGAACGCATTAGTGTAATTAAATTCTTTCAAAAATGATCATTCAGTTACATATATCTAAGAATATAGAGGACATTGAGGTCAAACTTTGGACTTCTCGATGTTATTTATGATCCCATGATTACTACTCTACAAAATTGTTCAATTTTAGAAATGAACATGCAGATCTACAACCAGACTTTGCTATCGAACGACAATGTTATCCAGTACCAGCTCAAACCTGTACTGACAAGAAAGAGCTTCCAAACATGTGGACCTCTGAGTTCAAAAGTTACCCCACTGCAATTTAATTATGGCAAAAGAAATTTGAAGAAGGATTAAACTTTTGAGCTTGCAACGATTGTGCGAAAAGTGGAATAATTGGCCACTTCTTGGATTGAAACAGAACCAGCAAACTCCAAAACGGATTTTGATTGGATAAAAACAAGTCTAAAACTTTGTTGGTTAAGACTCCTCATACAACTCAGAATTGATCAAAAAGTAGGCACTTCACATCATTGTATTCCTTATGGCAAAGATTTTTCTCTTCAAGGATGCACCCTTAAGTTTTGCATAAAACTGACTGAAGAATTTTGACTTTGCTTGACCATGCTAAAGAGAGAACAAGCTTACATTAAGTATTAACATTGTGTGGACGACACCAAACAAGCATACAGGTTTTGCATTTTCACAAAAAAGAAGAGACATGTTTCACATGCAATCAAATAGATTCCACAGGCGGTAAAAGAATCAAAGGTACTGTTCTTTATTCTTGTTAGCAAAAACGGTTGCACCCTCCGCTGACACTGTCCTAGAGTTCACTAGCAAAAGGCCTCCACTCTACAAATGAAATATCAAGTGATAGTGACATTACAATCAAATAAACAATATAACTTCCCTCAGAAAGCAAGCAGAACGTGAGTTATATGAAAAGGAAAGTTCAAATATCACACTGACAAAAACTTCTGTGAGTTACCTGTATAACATGGTTATAATCCTCCCAATTATCTCTCCAGGTATAAGACTTTGGTTGGCAAATACTCACTAAAGTTGCTAAAACAGTTATCCTGTTAAATGTTGAATGACAAAGCTGTCATGGCTAGAAATTTACCGTGAGGAAGTTGCCAGTGTTCTGACCATCAGCTCTCATGTAGTTGTTTGAGGAAGTACTATGAATCCCAGCAGGAATCTGCTTGGTAACATCTACTGGAGGAGAAACAACCGCAGGTTTTGAGGGAGGTGGATTATCCACCTCAGCCGGAACAGTCTGAGGACTGCTTGCAGCTGCCTTTGGAGCCTCTCCACTACCGAAAAGGTAGCCCAAAGAACTCTGTCCTCCACCACTGCTAACTCCACGACCCATTGTGCCTACTTTCTTGAAGCTCTGGATACAAGGAAAAGCAAAAAGAGGAAAAGCAGCAGAAGATCAAGAGGAATTGTGGAAAAGATCAATCGACCACACCTACAGATATCTCTAGAGCTGAACATGGGATGGAATGGAATTGAAGAAAGATACCAACATAAAACAGTGAACCAATATGAACACTAGAAAGTGGTTTTGAAGCGCCATTAAACAAGAAATCCAAATTTTCATCTGTTCTTCCATTCACAAACTGTCAATTCATCCTTGTATATGCACAACATTAAATCCTTCCCTCCAAAGACTCAAATGAAGTGGCAATTATCACTGCCATAAATAGAATTTCTGACAATTACCAACGTACGATCACGTGACAACACTCTCCTGTTATTAAACAAAACATGTTTCGACTAAGGGTGATTTCCTCTGCCTACTAACTTCAGAAATCGAACTCAGTCAAATCATGAGTTAGAGTTACCATTGAATTTAAAACAAGAAACTACGAAAGTACTTTCACGAGAAAGCAACCCCTTTACGATCCCCCCAGCTTCTTGTCACGGATTCTACATGAGCTTAAATGCTATTTCATTTGTTCAAGAGATGATTTGTTCATATCAAATAAAATACAAATCTTAAAAGCTAAAGCAAAAGGGCAGAAAGGCACAAACACCTGTGATACTAGCTATATCTTACTAATATGCACAGAAAATTTTAGTCCTACGTGAGTTTTCTCTCATGGTATATGATTGCTAGACTATCCATGGAGCACAATGACAGGAGAAAACGGATTAGGTACATGACGACAGGTGACTGCGAGAGATGAGATCAAGAACATTGTAATAATCCAAGGACCTCATGTGACAAAAAGCAAAAGTTTCTATTCCCTCATTTAAGCACCTTGCTCAAGCAACACATCCATATGCAAAAAACAAGTTATGGAATCTGGAAGCAAAGCTCATGATAAATTCCTTCAATTGCGAGGCTCATGCCGCATCTCTTTACGAAAAGAAGAATTTTAGAGTCAGAACAAAATTCGTTCCTCTACAAAAGGAAATTTTCAATACTCCGATCATGCTTATCACAGAGAGAACTTCAATGGCCGAAATAATCAAGAGATGAACGGGGAAGATGTTTAGCTTAGATCCAGATAACTCGGACACTTTCCACTTCGGAAAAAACTATAAATTAAAAACCTTAAGGACAAATTCAGTCTATTCAATTTGAATCCACATAGAACTCCATGCAAAATTCGACATGCAACTTGGAAAATAAGTATCAAGTATAAAGAGTAAACTGGAGAACACATCTTTAACAGAAATTTTCAATCAAGCTCAAGTTTTTCCAGGATCGACAAAACAGAGCAAAAGCTGTAGCCCACTTAACCTACGGAGAAAGAAAGAGTCTTACAAAGAACAGATAGCAATAATGAGAAGGAAAAAAAGTTCCTTTCAGGAATTCAAATTTCAAACACTTGTACGAACCCCGTCCCGAGACATATAAGGTCGATCAATCTACGGAACTCTACTGGGAAGCTATGAATTTCTACCACACCGTCTTCACTACAACTTACTCCTGCCTTCTCCCGCGAATTTTCACTACATCAAATCGAAGATTCGGAGGACAACACAGGACTAATTTCCAGTCAAAGCGGGGACTATTAACAATTCTAGATCCACACCGATAATGACTCATCACGTAGGCTTCGAACATCACACACCGATAGCCGCGACGGCGACCCCAATCGCGAATCGCAAGCCATACAGAACCTCGGAAAGCCCGAAATGATTGATCTCCACCGAACAGACCGAGCACGTCAAGCCACCACGAGATCTTCGAGAGAGCACGGCGAGGTGCATTATCGAAAGCTACCCATTCGAGCAGCGGAGAAGTCTCGATCAAAAAAAAAACTGCTCCGCAGCTCGGCAAGCGTAAAAAGGGGGAAAAAAAGAAGAAAAAAAGAGCAGAAAGCAAGGGCGACGCCGCCGGCAGATCCGCACGCATTTCACGAAACGAACGCGATTCGACGCGACGGACGAGACGCGAGATCGACTCGGCATAAGCCGACAGCAGCAGCGGCGAATCGAAAGGTCGGGAAAGATCTAGGGGTCAGGCGGGAGCTCGAGGACGTTACCTTGGGGCTCGCCTGCGGATCGGATCGATCGTCGGAGGAGGAGGAGGAGGAGGAGAGAGAGATCTGAGAGTGGCGGAACTGGAGAGCAAGGCGATAGAGAGAGAGAGAGAGAGAGAGAGAGACAGAATGGAGAGAGATTAGATAAATAAGAGAGAAGATGGTGACTGGACACTGGACAGTAACACCGGCTCAACCTCCGCTTCTGAATGTACCTTTTTCTCTTTTCCAAATATTTAAATATTTTAGGCTCTCTATTTTTTGGGTCAGAAAATGTTTAATATTTTATTGGTTTCCGCTCTCCCCACCGTTTTGGCATTTTCGCGTGGATGAAACGCTCGTGTCCCCCCCCACCTTGGGTGAGGGTGACTGAACGTGGAAAAGGGTGCGGTGGTAATTATATTATGTCTCCGTCAATAATATTTATAAAAAAAAAAAAACTAATCACGTCTGGAGTGAGTTTTACTTTTTTACTTTTTTTATTTTGTAGGAGGGAAATTATCAAAAACGTGTCTCGATTTTCAGACCTAAAAAAGAACCTACCTTTATTTTCTACGGACGCATCACTTCATTAGAATTCTTCACCTACTGATAATTATACTGTCTCATTTTTCGAAAATACCTCCACCCCTCTCCCCCATGCATCTACCCCATGGTATGCCATGTCTCTCCTCGTCTCGTTTCTCTATCTCCTTCGTGCTCACCACCATGGCTGCACTAACTTTAAGCTTGCAACCATGGATGCTAGAGCGCGGCTTGTGGCCACAGCCCAAATCTAGCGTCTCATGACGTGAGGAGGATCGATTGTGACTAGAGATGTCAAAATGAGTTAAAAACTCATTTATTAAGTCATATATGATGGGATTGCTAAAAGTTATTGTTTTTAAATATTTATATGTTTTAGTTATGTGAGCCAGGTCAAGCATGGGTAAAGTACAGATTGGGCCAAATATGAATTATTAAATTTAATATATTATATATATATATATATATCAATTTGGATGTGATCATTTTTTTCTCTAATCACCCATGTGACTGCCCTAATTATGACAAACGTGGTGGTGAAGCAGGAGTTTCATGGTGTCATCAGACAAATGGTGTGTGGTGGAGGGATGATGGAGGCTGGGACAAGTGGGAGACTTTGATGACTTGAGGATTTGCAAAAAGGCGAGATTTGGTCTTTTCAAAGCATGAATTTTGCCTGGAGGTAATGAATTAGTATTTTAAAACAGAGATAGTTTTTTGGTCATTGGATGAAAAATGAGCTATATTTTTTTTTTTTGTATTTTTCCATTTTTAAACACAAAATGCTTAAACTTCTAATGATTGTAACATCTGACATTCGAATTTACATACGGTTTATTTTTTAATAGTTTTCCAAAGTTCACTTTTGGTCGGAATGTAAAACAAGCAAACTTTTGACTTTTCAAAAGTCCAGACAAACAAACCCTAACATCAAATAAACTTTTCCTATGCATTCAGGACGAACTTTCGCGTGTGTCGCTCTAATCATCGCGATTTAAATTAAAGCTTTGAGTGAGCACCACGAATACATTAACAGGCCTCTGACGTTTGCATGTTTTCTGGCAATGATTCAACCTCAGACGCATCATTGGGTATCAAACTCGTACACACAGCGCTCAGATGGTCAGAGATGGTGTGTCACAGTCGCATGTTGCTCTAGCAATCATTCGAAGGGTCCGCAAATGATCGACAATGGACAGGAGAACTTTTGATCTTTCCTGACACCTCGGGCCTTCCAATCGAGCCGGGCCGGTCCGGGCCGTAGACTCCGGCTCTACACGGGACTGTCTCGGGCCAAACTTGTCCGAACGTGACGATTAAAGAAGAAGAAAGATCCAAACAGATATATTGAAAATTGGGAGGCCCACATCCCCAAATCAGAGCAGCTACTTTCTTTTTGTTTGGGGTCGAAATCGGAGCAGCTATTTCAAATGCCGGATTATGGACTTTTTATGATGTGACGCAACGACGCTGCAATAATTTTTATTTTTTATTTTTATAATAATAAGTTATCTCCTCGATGAATCTATGCTATTTGCATTTGTGACATCTTGTTATACTATGGATGAAACCCAGAATTCTTTGGCTTATTACTTCTTAGGTTCCATTTGTTTCATAAGAAATAAGTGATCTAGAAAAAAAAATTCAAAAAATAATCGTTTGTATCACTTAAAATAATTAGCTAATGAATAATATTTTGATTTCAATAATAATTTATAATCAAATAATTTTACGGACAATGAAAATATATTTCATTTATTCATTTTTATTAGTAGTTCAAGTGATCAATTTTTCTTGAAAAAATATCTTTCAAATTATTTATTTTTCACAAAATAAACACACTCTTAAACGACATCATTTAAGAGTACGACCGTGGGCATGAGTGTCTTAGATGCTTTTGGAGGGGAGTAACAAGCTAAAACGGGGTGTGATAATTGAGCGGGCGCTCGGTCTAACTTTGTCTTTTGCTTCTTAGCCTTGCGGAGCACGACTCAGGGCAACGAGGCTGTGCCGAAAGCGGGAAATTTTCAATAGGCGTAACACGAGCCATGTCTCCTTCCTGGACCGAACCACCCTAATTGACATGGCGAAATGCGTAAAAAGCAGTAGGCCCACGGTGTCATGCGATGCTCACACAGATGACAGGCCCATCACGAGGCGCATTAAACCAAGTCCCTGATACCCCCTCTTTGTATACGGGCGTGAGGCACCATTGAGTTAAGGTTCGATCCTCCCCAAGAAACACGGGTTCTCTCGTGCACTCTCTCGCTTGTTCTTATCACGGTGATATTTAAAGATGTTCAGTTCTAGAGTGGTTCGGTTTCTATCTTGGAATCAAGAACCGAACTACCTATCTTAGAATCGGACCAAACTGATTGAATTCAGTTAAATTCTTGAGTTGTCCCAAAAACCGACAGTATTATTTATTTATCTATATTTTATGGTTTTTGCTATAAAAAATTGAAAAAATTACATACTATGGGCTGGTCAATACGGTCCCTCTTCAGGAACTGGGAATTAAACAATTTTTTGCCGGAACCACCCAAAATCGACTAGTTTGGTCCCATAGTTGGATTGGAACTGATACTCACCCTGATGATATTTATTGGCGTAGGCATCAAGTAGTCCCACAAGCAAATCCCTAGGGACTTCTTTTGTTAGTGATGGCAATAAATTACTCATAGTTGGTGGTATTTATGCATCAACATTTTTCTTCACTAGTGACTTTCTGTGATTTTTCGAGTTCTGTTGTTCCACAATGTTGATGATGGTGAATGTCTAGCCTTCATTGTACAAGATTGACTTGTTGGTTAATGGATGTTGATTCGAAACCGGGATTTATAGACAGATGTAACATAAAAACCGTATGTAAAGAAAAAGAACATAATCCCTAAGAGGAAACCTAGGAGTGTGTCGGGTCATGTTGATGCCAGAAGAGTAGATTGATAACATACTCGCCAATCATCTCAAGCTCTAACTTAAATATCCTAAAGCTGAGCTAAAACATACTCAATATTAAACCTTTTTAGGGATGGTTTATGTGTTAAGATGCATATATGAGTTGTGTTTGAGAAAATTTAAAATCAGAGGATCAATGTGATGTAGTGTAGTTATCACAGTTGACTCATAATTTATCGACTTATATTTTTGAGTAAAAATGATCCGACTGGATATGTTTACAGGCTCAGACTGAGCTTTCTCTCGATAATCTTTCCAGGCAAAAAGTATTGGGTTTCCAATATGCTCTCCTACCACTATGCTCTTTTTTCTCTATGGGCAAAAAAAGTGTCGCAAGTCATCTTTTTGCCTAGCCAACCTGCCTCAATTTAACCATCTACCTGCTTCCATCAAAGCTAGAGAAAAGAGGAGAAAATCAGCAAACAATGATCGAACAACCCATCAAAAGAAATAGAAAAGAAGAAGAAGAAGGAACGAATAAGGGTGGAACAAACAAGCGACTCGTCCATCTCAAATGGGTTCTCACCAGCACAAAAGGAAAATAAAGAGAGAAGAACAGTCAGAAGGCTCTCCTAATTCAAAAAGATGGAATCATCGTTTTCAGTCAAAGTCATTTACCCCTAAATAATAAAAGAGAAGAAAAGAATGAAGGTCAAGTCAAACCCATCGAGGAAGCTACACGTGAGCCATTCGAATTCTTACATAAAATCTATGGAGTTTGGAAAATTCGCATTGCATAAGTTCGACAGCGATGTCACGCCCGCCGCCGTCACCAGCATTGCGATCTATTTCTAATTGTAGCTTTTCGTCTGCTTTAGCCGGACGATGTCCCAAAACGTGGCATCGCAAAGGGGCGAGAATCTTTCGCTTTCGCATCGACGTCGACGACGTGTCTTGCACCCCTCCCTTCTTCTCCCTCTTTAATTATATCGATTAGCTATGCCAATTAAAGCTAATCTTATCTTTGAGAATCCACGATTTAATGAAATCTACTTTAGTCTCGTGACAACTGACAAGTAAATATATTCATAAATTTTCTTAAATACGGGCATCTATAAAACAAGTGTTGTTATTAGTTTGGAGAGATGTCACAAACAGTCCCTAAACTTCTATTTAATATGCAATCTCGTCTCTAAACTTTTAATTTGTTCAATTTGGTCCCTGAATTATCGATAAATGTCTAATCTAGTCCATGACTATTTGAAAATTGACCAATTTCGTCATTCCGTTATTTAAAGTTTACGAAATTAGGCATTTTGGTCTTTTTACTTTTTTTCCTTTTTTTCTTCTTCTTCTCTCTTCCCTCTGTTGGCCATGGCGGAGGGAAGCTAGCGTCTGGCGAGGGTCGCCCTTGCCTGCGCTGGCTAGGGCCGCCCTCGTCGACGTTGGGGCGAGGGCCTCCCTCGCTAGATCTGGCGAGGGCACCCCTTGCCCGAGTCTAACGAGGGCCGTCCTCACCCAACGCAGGCGAGGGCGGCCTTCGCTGGCGTCGGGCGAGGACTGTCCTCACCTGACGTAGGCGAGGGCGGCCCTCGTCGGCATTGGGCAAGGGCCTCCCTCCCTAGATTTGGCAAGGGCACCCCTCGCCCGACACAGCCAAGGGCCGCCCTCGCCCGACACCGGCGAGGGCGACCCCAACCTAGGGTCGCCCTTCCCTCCGCCGGCCATGGCGGAGGGAAGAGAGAAGAAGAAAAAAAAAAGAGGAAAAACAATCATCACTTAACGGTTTCAACAGAATGTCTAAATTGAACATTTGTTAATAGTTCATGGACCAAATTGAGCAAATCGAAAACTCGGAGATGAAATTGAACATTAGATAAAACTTCATGGACCATTTATGACATTTTCCCTATTAGTTTTGGAGGTAATTGTCCAGTGTACAACGGCTAGTTCTGTCATAATTTTTTCTTTAATTTTGCTAATGTAATTATAAACATTTTGATAATTTGTTAATATGGTCTTTATGATCAATTTAGTCCAAAAATAATGATTGCTCGAATCATTTATGAAGATGAATGAAATAAAAATATTTTCATCATCCATAAATATATTTAAATATAAATTGTTGTGGCGATAATATAAATATTTTTTAATTAATTATTTCAATCAATATAAATTATTATTTTTATGATAGTAATTACAAGAAAGCTCTATAAGTAATATACGAGACAAAAGTTAAAGGTACTCGATATGGAAAGGTATATGTTATAACTTTTCTATAAAGTACGTGAAAAAAATATTGGTGTCACTAATCAGTATCATGAAGTATAAAAACATGGTTATCAACTTATCACGAGTTTACATTAGCCATATTATGAATGAGTAAAATTTGCATATGAAAGTATACCTATTCTAATTGTGATATTTGATAAAGCACCAAGTTTGATAAACCAACTTTGTTATCATTTCATGTTATCTAATGATGCACATATGCATATACGTGTGTGACTTTTTCGGAAGATAAAAAAATCCCTTATTCATCATGGCGTGCACACACAATTATTTTGTCAATAGTGATAATTGGCTTGCTGCAATGCATCAATGATGCAACGGTCGCATGAAATACTCTTTATCGAGAAAATGTCTTCCGGTTTCAACACGCGTGGTAAGCACCAAGGGTCATTTGTACTAGTCATCCAGTAATAATGATCGCGGCACCTTATGATTGAAGGAGAAAATCAAGAGGCAATCGTTCTGTGTCCCCACGGCTTTTGATTGTTTCGTAGTCATACCGCGTCGTGGCCTTCCTTGCTTTACAAATCGTACAATCGCAAAACTTCACTAATTAAGCCCATCGAGAAATTTACGCCCCTTCATGATAATCAATCATGGGTTTATGCGATTAAGTCGAACATCAAATCACGAGTGGGTCAAGGTCTTATCCAAATAGACATGTTTAATCAATTTTGATCAATTTCCATGCAACGCAAATCTAGCTGTTCATATTCTAATAAGCATTGACACTTTTCAGGAGCGTTTGTATCGTGTCAGACAATTCGACATATGTCAAACATGCTTCAACACGTTACAGCATGTGATCAACTCTCCCAACACGCGAGTTTGGAATTTTGACACACACGGGGTCAACTTTAACAATTTTCAATAAATAAGACATCAAAATGTAAATATTTTAAAAATAAAAAATAATAAAAATAATAAGGGGGAAATACTTATTTTTATATTTGATGGTGAAATATGATTTTTTTTTGGGATTTATAGTTAAATGTTAAATTTAATAGTAGAATTTGGATTGCTTGTTTTTTTCTCCAAATTTTATGGATAATTGGAATTGAATGTAATTGAATTTGTCAAGTTGAAATAATTGATGATATTAACAAATTATGGATTAATAATTTTCGTGTAAATTCATTCTAGGCTATTTTTATTTATTTATTTATGAATTTGAATCAAATTAATTTGATTGAAATAATCATATATATAATTATACATTTAATGTACAATATGTCTCAATATGTCAAAATTCTCTATTTTTGAGAAATAACATGTCGGTGTGTCCTGTTGTATCACATGTCACATATCAATATTTGTGCTAATTTGTTCATACCCATCCTCACCCATATTGCTAAAACATGTCAATATTCAACATAATTTATGAAAACCTATATCCAAATTGAGGTGAGAGTGCGGAGTAAGTGAGTATAAAACTGAGTGTAAGCGAGAGAGAATGAGAAGAGAGTCATCGAAATGAGTTCAGTTTATGTAAGTTGTAAATCCATTTATAACCTATTAACTAAAAATAATTTATCCATAAAACAATTTAGTTAATATATACAAGTTAGGGTATTATTTTATAACCCATTTTAATAGGTCTAATTAAGAGCGAAGATGAGTTACGAAGTCGAAGTATAGCGGCACTTAAATCATCATTGCAACTAATTCAAACACCACCTGTACATCAAGCCATAAAAAAACAAGAAAAGAAAGCCAGCGATTCCTTTATCACGTGAATTGGCGCAATGAGAGTTTAAATCCGATCTTCGATTTGATTTATCGAAAAGCGAAATGCAACGCACTCAGTGTGCACGTGCTTCCCGGAAATTGGCGTTTAGCTGAATTTAGACTGCTTTTCGCGTCCCCTACTTTCCAGACCATCTCCCACTGGAAGGGGACTTCACCACACACGTGGATCTAATTACCCTCACTCAATCACCCAAAAAACAATTATTCCTAGTTTCCATGGCCCATCATCACTTTGAATTCTCCTTTTTGAAATCGGAATGGGGGTCGTTCAAATCATTGCCACCCGCTAAAATCCTCGCGAACATGGAAGCGACACATCCCCAAAGTTAGCGAGAGAAAGCCTGGGGGCGTTCCATTATCTTTTCCATGCGTATGTGCGTTCGTGCAGAACTGCAAGTTGTTCGAGTTATGTTCATGCCGTGGCCCTGTCGCAAATGATGTCGGAGCACAAAGCATGCCTCCTGCACGTACCAAAATGAGAGGTTGTGCGTAATGGATCCCAATATAAGGTGCCGTATTTTCCTTGATCTCCGGATGGAGGAAAAGCTCTCCTTATTTAATTTTATGATTTGAGGGTCGAGAAATAGGGAATTGTGCACTTTTGCTACCCGCCGATAAGAAAACTAGTTAAACAACTCTTAATAGTAGGCGAAGGAAGACCTGACCTTGATCTAGTATGATGACGGCTTAGGAGATGGCATTTAATCGGAGCGTCGCTAACCTCTCGCCAATCACCTTACTAGTAAAGTATTGTAGGTCAACTAGAAGTTCGACAACTCGAGGTCAAGACCTCGCACGAGTTGGCAACTCTCCAAGAGGAGAAAATATTCATTGGTTTGCAAGCACCAAGTCATTCGCTGACGTGGCATGCATTTTTCATTTTAAACTAATCATAATTTGACACGTATATACTGACATGAATTTAATTAAACAAAATCAAAATTTTAGTCCACCTCACTTTTTTCTTCCATCTACCCTTACTCCTCCATCTTCGACCACCTCGAGCCCAACCTCCTCGTCTCCCTCCACCATTGCCATCGGCAGAGTTGCCAATGCCAAGTTCAAGGAGAGAACTGTCGAGCGGAGTTGCATATTTGTAAGTCGACCACCGGAGTTGCAAATTTGCAAGTCGATGGCCGTCACTTGTGGCCATGGATAGGCCGTTGTCACTGGAGTTGCAGATCTAGAAGTCCTGTCGCGAGCAATGACAGCTTATGGACTGCCATTTTAATGGGAAGGATGACGACTTATGGTGCGTTTGGTAATGTTCTGTTCAAAAATTGTTTCCGGGAACAGAAATAGAAAAAACTATTTTTGTTCCGGAAAACAATTTTTGACAAGAAGAACACATTTGGTAACTACACAAAATTTATATTCTTTGAATAGAAAAAGAACACAAACACGTTTGGTAAAATTGTGTAATTTTTTTTAAAATTTTTTTAATATTTTTATTTTATTTTTCCTTCTTTCTTTTTATTTTTCTTTTTTTTTTTCTTTCTTCCTTTTGGCCGGTCATCGGCCTTGGCCATGGCCGGCGACCGGTCGACGAGTGCCGGCGGCCTCGCCCGGCCCACGGCGAGGCTCGCCGGCCCTAGCGAGGCCGAGCCTTGGCGGTGGTTGGGCGAGCTCGGCCTCTCCGGGGCCGGCGATGCTCCGGCGAGGTCGCCGGCCCTCGAGGCCATGGCCTAGGCCGGCGACCGGCCAAAGAAAAAAGAAGAAAAAGGAGAAAAAAAAAACAAGTTTTGTGTTTTTGTTCTTTTGTTTCTTCAAAAAGTGTTTCCGAGAACAAGAAATAAGTTTTTTCTACTTTTTGTTTTTGTTCCAAATTTGTTCCGGAACAGAAAAATAAATTTTTTATTCCCGGGAATAAAAGTGTAAACAAACGCATTGCATTGTTTTTTTTGTTCTCGAACAAAAGAACAGAAATTTTTGTTTCGGGAACAGAAACACAATTAAACAAACAGGGCCTTATGGACCGCCCTCAACTTGTGGTTGGACCCTTCCATGGCCGAGCCAGAGACAGCTAGGTTGTAGATCTGGAAGTCTTGTCGCGAGCAACAACGACTCATGGACTACCATGGCAATGGGAATAAAGCTCCCCCTCCGTTGTGCTTGTGGTGGGCTCTATCTTCCTCCATCGTTGCCCACCCTCTACTTGTGGTCGGCTTCATCCATGGCCGAGCCAACCATCCATCGTCACGGCAGCTCGTGGTCGTTGCTCATCCAGAATTGGTCCAGATCTGGACTGGAGTCAGGCCTCCAGATCTAATCTCATCCATGGCCACAAGCCTAGCTCATCCATAGCTCACGAGGAGGCGGCGTGTTTGAAATCTTGACGGCCATGGATTGCGAGCTCAAACAACAAAAAAAAATTCAAAGGAATAGACGTTGGGGAAGATGACGAGAGCTTGTACATAGTCTATGGCCGGCAACTCCACCGTTGGGTTAAGCCTAATCAAGGTGCCGGCGACTCCGCTAGTGGTGACGATGGGAGAGGACGAAGGTCAGGATAGATCAGAATAGAGGGAGAGAGAAGGAGGAAGAGAGAGAAAAACTTATTTTAGTATTTTTTTTTTTTAAATTAGGTCAGTGTTTATGTGTCAATCTCTGATTGGATATGAATAAAAACATGTATGTCACGTCGGCAACTGATGTGGCGGTTGCATACCACTAAATATTTCCTCTTCTAGGAGTGACGGGCTCAGCTTCATCGATGGATCTTCGGAGGACTAGGCTGCCTCACAACCACCAAGACGGTCCTTGTTTGTGCATAACTCTCGACCAAAGAAGCTCAAACCTCAACCTACTTCGCCGCTCAAAAAGTCGACGTAGCTTGTCGAGGGACATCGGAGTTCTGCCTACACAAGCGACAACGGTCTTGCACTTTTAGTGCTCGCGGCCTGGTCGTTCAAACGTGTGGTGGGCAATGCTTCCATTGTAAGAATTCGACGGAATAGATGCCGAGGAATTCATGTAGCACATCACATGGTCGAGAGAATCATTCACTGAGGCATCCGCAGGATACGAAGTAGATCGCGGTTGAAAGTGCGGCGGGGTTTGGACGTAGCGCCCAAGTTGCAAGACGGGGTCAAAAATTCTTTTCATATGATAGCTAAGCATTACTACGACAAGTAATTAGAATTACCGTGATCAATAACTTTTCACGTAAATAAAGTATGCTGACCATTAACTTTTTCGCTTCTCCTTGGGGATGAGTAACTTTTCATGTCGAGCTTTCACTTGAAATTTTTATTTTAACGAAAAGGGTTGGCAGATTATCAAAATATATACAAAAATAATAGTCGAGTTGTATATAATTTTCCGAAGTCTGTTTAAAAAACTAATTAATCCTTTCATTTTTTGAATTTTACAAGAAAACTTGTAAGTAGAATTAATAAGCAATTATTTTAATTTTTGACCAACCAATAAATGATCCTTTCTTACCTATAAACCAAAAACAGAATTGTATGGTACCAATTCAACTTTTTTTTTTGGAATTGGAAAGCGCAGAAACCTAGAACCGAACTGTTTTTTTCTAGCTGGTTTGGTTTAATTCTCAATTTTATCTTGAATTCATGCTCATCCCTAGAAAAAGTAAAACTAAAATTGATACCTAATGAGTGCCAAAATTGTTGTTTTAGATTAACTACCAAAGTTAATAAGACAAATGGCATCGCATGATGCGCGTTCTTCAACGTGTGTTTGTTTAATGAACCACAAGAAACCTAACTTTTAAAGAAAAGATAACATTCGTTGAGGATAAAGAAGTAGGTTTAAAGGTGGAAAGGAATACATAAAGCGATTGGTTTGATCAATCAGACTTGCGTCCAGAATTACACCATCACTCAAACTAATTCCGATACCATGCTCGTTACTTTATCGATGAGACTCTACTCGATACATGTACCGTGATTCATGAATATAGGTGGATACCAATCAAGCAAATCGTTCAAATACCCCACGATTAGGAGTGATTAACAGAATGGCCGCACGAAAAGGACGTATACGAAAAAGCCCGGCCCGCCCGACTATGGTCGGTGGCGCGGCCCGACCTGATCCGATTCGACTCAGATATTTATACGTAAAATACATGTCGTGGCGACCTCGGACAATATAGTATTGTCCGATCTTCGATCTCGGGCCCGAGAAATGTTAACATGGCGCGGGGGAGGGGGGGTACGTGGAAACATAACTACGGAAAGTAGGCTCCTTTAAAATACTACCGGAAAGGGTAACGATCAGGGACAGCTAAGGAGAAGGCCAGGGAGAAAAGGGAGAAGGGGGAGAAATTCGCGGGGCACAAAATCCAACGCCGCATCTTAAAAAAGCCAAGGGATTTCGGACACGTGGGTTTCCACCCCTCAATCATGTCGAGGGGGAACACGTGTTCCAGTCAGCCCCGCCCTGTTCCGCGCCCAGACACGTGTCCCTCCAGCCCCCCAACTTGCTCCCCCCCTTGGACCATAGATAGACTCCCCCGACCAGGAACGAGGCACCACTTTTTCTAGGCCATTTCTTTGTTATTTGGAAAAAGGGGAGTTTGGGTATTGTATAATGAAGAATTTTTTAGGGGGGTTTTTTTTATCCGTCAGATTTCATCCACGAATTGTTTTGACGATACAATTAATTTTTTTTATTTTATTATTCATCTGATGAAAATAACTTCTTTTTTTATTTGTTTTTTCTCCTTGGGAAAACACATCTGTCTCGAGAAGAAAGAGAAGATTCATAATAGAAAAAGAAGGGGGGGGGGGGGGGGCAATCGCCAGTGGGCAACCGTGCTCGGTCAGACCACGTGTCGTCCAGCAGCGACTTCAGGATCGACACTTGTCCTGTCTGGGTACTTTCTTGTCCAGACACCAGGGGTATTTTCGTCAAATCACCCTCACCCTCTCTCTCTAGCACGTACCCCATTCCATTTGCCCTTCCGCTTTCAGTTCCTCTGTTCCCTCCTTTCTCCTGCTTCCCTGCTCTTCCATTTTTTTCAGATATTTCTTCTCCTCCTACGCTTCGGGTTTTACCCTTTGCCTTCTCTCTCTCTCTCTCTCTCTGGGGTAATGGTCAGTGAAACGGGACGATAATCACTGCCCATTATTTTCTTTCCCCGGAACTGAGAGGGGGAAGAAAATCTCGGAAAAATTTTCCATCTTGGTCCGAACATTTATCTGGGTTCTTGATTTTTATGATCCGTCGCCCATCTTCCGCAACGGGTCTTGGACCAGAGACTCGAGCTGCTCCTGCAAATGGAACGGCTCTTCCCCTCGACAGGCCAGTATCGTCGTGCAGCTCATCGCCCGAGTCATAGGCAGAACGGGGGCGAGCGTCCGTTTCCGTGACGAGAGCAGGGGACATGGGCGACAAGAAGGAAGTTGGGAGGACCGGTCCAATGGAGAACGTCTCCCTGCGTCTCGAGCGGTTCCCCAGAGATCTGCTCCAGAGGTTTACGTCGTCGAGCACGGGTGCAGCTAGTAGCGGCGCCGCGCGGCAGTCCAGCCCATCGTCGGAGTACAAGACGCCGAACCAAGAAACAGAGGAGCTCGAGCTGAGCCTGGGGCTCTCGCTGGGGGGCCGATTCGGGGTCGACAAGAGCTCCAAGAGACTGACCCGGTCGTCCTCCATTGCCGGGTCGTTCCCGCTGTTCAGGGAGGACGATTCGGCGGCGACGACGACGACGCCGCCCGCGCCGTCCTATACGGCTCTGGTGAGGAGCAGCTCCCTGCCCACGGAGACGGAGGAGCAATGGAGGAAGAGGAAGGAGATGCAGACGCTGCGGCGGATGGAGGCGAAGCGGAGGCGGTCGGAGAAGCAGCGGAGCGTGAAGGACGACAGGCTCGAGATCGAGACCCAAGTGGGTGTTCTGGCTGCTAAACAAGGTAATGTCCTCGCTGTTTGCGTGTTCTCGTCGCCGTTTTTGTGGACACTTAAGGATTTGGTTTTATCTACTTCGTGCGGAATTTGTGCAATTTGAAGTTGTCGGTGTCTGTAGTTATTTTTTTTCCTCTGGATTTGTCTCTGGATATTTCTTGTTTTGGTAGGTAAGCCTGGCCTAAAAAAGTTCCATTTTTGTGTCTATCCTTTTTGCTGGGGCCTTTGTTTTGGTTGTTTTTGGTCTATTACTGAGAGTCGGATTGACTTTGGCTTGGATGATTCTGTTCCTAAAGGAACATATTTCCGTAGGCATTAATGGAAGAACGTGCACAAGAAATGAAATTAGCTGTGTTCTTGGGTTTTTTTTTTTTTTTTTTTTTTTTTTTGTGTTTGATATCCTGCTTATTAGGTAGGGGTTTGAGCGAATGATGGCTCGGCATTTTTTGTCCATCCGTATCATAATATTGGGTGTTACATTCCATCAAGTTGGAATAAAGCAGAAAACAAGGTTAGTGTGTGATTGAATGGTGTGGATTGATCGGGTGCTGCAATCTGGGAGTCTATAGAGTTTCCATCGATAAGACTATCGACGATATATGTCAAATATAGGGCAACAAAAAAAGCTGATTTGAAAGCCTTAACTCGAGGTATACTGGTCTTGACAAAGACCATGTGAATTCCTAGGACTGTTGCTATAATCTCTTGGCCACCAAGCAGCCCGAAGATGTGAGTTCATTGCTTGTTGTAAGTATATCAGAAAGTCTCCTTTCTAGATATTTCTCACCTAACACTAGGAACATTTCAGGCTCACATTTTTATAATAGCAACTGATTCTTTCACTAGCGCCGTGTTGATTTGCCTGTGGAGTCAGCTCCAGCTTACACTCATTTAGGATGGAAAGATGACTGTTGAACTGAAGAATCAAGAGTCCAGATAGGTCAATGTAACACATTGGAACTGAGAGTAAAAAACTGGGGTGGAGCTCTGAGACGTGCTGGACAAGATTTTTGTATGAGAGGGTATAGGCAATCACTGGAATTTCTGATCTACAACTTCATTTTAGTCGAGTATTATTTTGCTCAAAGTATGACATGGTTCTAACCTTGGAATCCAGACATTTTAGGTGTGGCTCCTCCGGAGATTAATATAGCGCTGGTCTTACTCAGGGAATTCTTATTCTTGAAGTGAAAACTATTTGAAGCAAACGAGGCCTACTCCTAAATTAAAAAATGCTTAATCAGGATGGTTATTTTCGAAGACTGATGAGCAGATGCCTGTTATTATATTCAGTACAGGGAGCTGGAGTTTAGCTAGATAGGGCCCGCTAAAATTTGGTGGTGCGACATCGAAATTGTTTGAAGTAGAGATCTCAGAAAGGACTTCAAAGCTAGTTTCCTAGAATCCCTCTTGGACATTCCTGGTTATCAAATGCTGTGGAAGGAAAGATAATTTTAGTAGTTACATTGGTTCACTTTCTTGTCATGCTGTCAAACTGTTGGAGTGATAAAAGTGCATTTTCAGCTATACAATGAATTTTATTTCTGCAGAAGCTTACAGTAAAATGGAAAATTACCTTCTAGTTCATGCCTCCACTTTGGTTCCAGTCAAATATTGAGTTATCTATCCCCTTTAAAAGAATGCAATTCACCATTGACGTAGTAACAGTTGAATAGTCTTTTTTCTGACATGCTTAAAGAGTGTCGAAGGACAGTTTCTTTGGGCTTAGAGAGAGAGGGAGCCTGACTAAGCACACTTGGCTGTACCAACCTTCGGTTCCCACTGATTTAGCAGTTTGCCTATGCCATCTATATACTTATCCTTTTGAGAAAGATTAAAAACAAATGATTGCATCCTGGGATGTAAATGTGCTTGTAGTTCAAAAAACACAATTATTTTTTTGACAAGGTAGGTTAGGCTCATGAAGGATCCTGCTCACCTCTTGGACCTGGTATGATTTAAACCAAAGTCCGGGTTATTGGCTCAAAATGTAACTGTTTACACTTCGGATGGTATGGGTAAGTTGTGCCTAATCCAACCCTTGGGGTCTGGCGCAAGATCAAGTTTGTCTTGCAATGTCTGTGACTTGTAGCTTGAAACCGCTATTGGAGACTATGAAGGCTCTTAGAATGCATAAAAATTATGGACAGCAATTAATGAAACTTCCAAGGAAGGATATTGGAGGAAGTCCAAGAGATTATAGTTGAACAGCAAGAAAGATCCTCCTGATGGTAATTTAATGCTTCTCATTTCATAAAAAGTGTTGTTTTCTAGCTTTCAATTGCGAATAGCAGTTATCAATGTGTATTAGACAGGATTTCCAGCAGATTGTACATTTAAGGACAATAGAAAGAGAATAGTAACCAAGTGCAATTGGGGTTTGAAAGAGCCAATGAGGAGGTGCTTATTCGAATCAGGAGTCTCTAGTGGGAATGGTCTCTTGCCGTGTTTCTGTATCTGTGAAAATTCCTAACTTATCGGGGAAAAAACAAAGACGAGAACAGACATTCTGCAGGTGATGTTGCTACTAAGTAACTATGGAACTTCAATACTGAATCTTTTAGGTAATACTAGTCACCCCAGTGCGCACAGTAATCCATTGGATTTGGATATTCTAAAGCTTCTCACCCTGGGAAATGTGTGTATATTTTCTGCCTCTTCTGCTGATAGCTCGGTTCATTTTGCATACTGCATGTCATATAATGTCCTCTGGAGGGGCTTCTACGTTTGACTTTTGTCTTGTTGTAAATTTTGTGGAACTCATGTTTGTTGTTTATTTGATCTTTTGAAATATATGATCACATGGATTCTTGTATCCTTCAAAACGTGAAGTCAAAAGTAGCTCCTAGATGCTGACAAACAGAACCTGTACAACTAGACGAAGTTTATTTTCTTTATTTTGCCCTTGCTATGAAACTGACGTATGTCGAGGGCAAAAAATATAAAGAACAAGAATAATGGAGAATCAATTACTGGCTAAGCTCATCATCTGTGTATCTTCTATGTCAGGATCAAGCGGCTACAGCGATGCAAGAAGCTCTCTTGGCAGTCAGACACTGCAACAGCGGGTTAGTCAGGACACTGTCAGTTCATCCGGGGGGGTCTCAGTAGAACAGATGACTAGCACCCAGAGACCCGATTCTTCTGAGAGCAGGGGCAAGGAAATCAGCGCCAGCACAATGGAGGACATGCCTTGTGTCTTCACGAAGGGTGAGGGTCCAAATGGGCGGAGGGTCGATGGGATCCTCTACAAGTATGGGAAAGGGGAGGAAGTCCGAATAATGTGCGTGTGCCATGGGAATTTCCACTCTCCGGCCGAGTTCGTGAGGCATGCTGGCGGAGGTGAGGTCGCCCACCCTCTCAGGCAGATTGTCATAAACCCGAACCCAGGTCCTTTTCCGCAGTAAACTCTCTTGCTCATATGTTACTTCATAAAACCCCTTAAAATTGGTTTGGGAGGGAGAAAGGAGAGGCTTATTCGAAGATTGAGCATGTTTCATATTGTTTACAAATATTGAACGCTGTATGATCAAATCTGTACATTCACCATAGAAGAAATTGATCTCGGCATTCGGATTTTGCAGCCCAGAATCATTTAGGCCCTATTTGGTAATCTTCCCGGGAATAACTATTTCTGTTCTTTTGTTTTCTTGTTCTTCGGAACGAAAAAAGAACAGATTGTTTGGTAAAATCTATTTTTTTGTTCTCGAGAATAGATTTGGAACATAATTAAGAAAAAATTAGTTTTTTTATTCCCGGGAACAATTCATAGAATCTGGTCTTATTTTTTTCTTTTCTCATCTTTTCTTTTCTCTTCTTCTCTTCCTCTTTCTTTTTCTTCCTTTTGGCCGATTGTTGACGTCGGCTATGGTCGATGACGCCGAGCAACGGCGAGGCTCGATCTCGCCCGCCGACCTCGCACTGCTTGGGCGAGATTGAGCTTTGCCGGTGGTTAGACGAGTGTCACCTGGCAATTTTGATGCCGAGGCTCACTGGACCTCGCCGGGCGCGAGGCTCCGGCAAGGCGACGATTGGCTATAGAGAAAAAGGAGAGAAAATGAGGAAGAAGAGAGAAAAATGAGAAAATTAAGAAAAATATAATAAAATTATTAAAAAATTAAAAGAATTTAAGAATTCTACTAAATGCATTTCTATACCGGGAATAGAAATTTTGGACAATTATTAAGCGCGTTCTTTCGCTTAGAAATTGTTTTCGGAAGTAGAATAAGAAAAAATTATTTTTGATAAAAAATTATTTTCGAAAATAGAATCGTTACCAAACAAGTTTTTAGTTAATTAACCCGTTAATCATAATTTGTTAATTCTAAATTATTTTGTGAGTGAGATTGGAGGGAATGATGAACCAAACATAGGATGGTTTTTAGATCTAAAGAGAGAAAGTTCACAGTACGTTTGGTAATAATTGCTTTTTCGAGAATAATTTTTATTTATAAATATTTTTTTTTAATTCAGTTTTTTAGATGATTTTCTAAGCATTTGAAGGTACTTGGTAACTGGATAAAATTTTTATTCCTGTAATAAAATTGCGTTGCGTTTGGTACGACTTTCAAATTTTTTGCGATTTAAAATTTCTTTTAATTTTTTAAAATTTTATTATTTCTTTCTTTTTTTTTTTTTTCTTTTTCTTCTTCTTCCTATAGCCGGTCACTAGTGTCGGCCTCAAGGGAGCCTAGCCAGCCCTCGATGAGGTCCTTGTCTGGCTCGTGGCCAGCGATTGGCTAGAAGAATAAGAGAAAGAGAAAATGAAAGAAAACAAAGGGACGAAAAAAAAAATAATAAAGAGAAAATAATTTGGCTTGATTTTTTAATTGTTCCCGATAGTAAAGAAAGAAAATTTTGTCTACTTCTTGATTTTATTACAAATCTATTTCAAATCTATTTCCAAGAACAAATTTATTTCTAAGAATAAAAATTTTATTAAACGAACTTATGTTCTTTTCTTGTTCGAGGAAATAAAAGAATATAAATAATTACTGTTTGGCTGGTTATAGGCCCTTAAAGTACTATATTCTTTTAGCCTTTTGACTTGAAGATGATGAATTCTGTACAAAAGTTATTCGATGGGGTTAACAAAAGTTATTCATTGGAATTGATGACGTCATATACCTAGAATCATCATTGATATTTTGATGGATTTTGGGCTCTTCTAAGACTTTTGCGTTTTAAGATTGATGCCATCCACTAGGGTGATTGGACGGTTTAACCCGATGCAAGATGATCACAGTTTGGTTCGCGCTCCAAATCAAACCGGAAATTAATGAGTATGGTTTGGGGAAAGAAGATTGAAATTAACTAAACTAACAAGAGCTATTTGACTCCAACGTCTATGAGTGATGAATGGCGAGAGTGGTTAGAACAAGAAAAGAAATCATATAGAAAATTAGGTCTAAATAGAACTGAGCAAGAAGATTCATTTACCGAACTTACTATAAAGCACTAAGCAGGCAAAAAGCCGTTTCCCTCGCTGCTCACGCAAATGTGCCTTTTAAGCGGCACAATATGAACCTGGAAGCAAAAATGGTGGGGAGATTTCATATCGCAATCCTTCGCCCATGCGCAGAGTGCGGCATCTAGGCGGCGTCCGCCATCTGCCGCCTCCGCCTGGCCCCTCCTTCCCGCCTCCGTGGCTGCTTATGCCCACATTCCATAACCGGCTACAAAACCAGTGCGGCTCGGCAACGGAGGATTTTGGTTAAAAGCATCAGCCGCTACCTGTTTAGCGACATGATGGACAATGCGGCGGCAGGGTGCTGCCACCGACCGGTTCAGCCAGTGGAACCAGGACGTCGTGCCGTCCAGGGAGCCCCAGCTGGGGTGGCTTTGCCCACGGCTGGCTCTTCCTCGTCAACCCGAAAACCTGGTTTTCCTACCTCTTCCGCGCCCTCATTTCTCTTGCCCCCCACAGTCCCATCGTCTCCCTCCTGGCCGTCACGACCCTCCAATGTGTCTGCTCCAGCCTCTCCCACAAGCTCAAGCCCGCCTCCTTGGCCATGAAGACGGAGTTCACTTGCTCCCCGAGCCGCGACCTCTGCCTGGCCGTTGCGCTTTGTACGAGGAAGTCATATACTCCACTGAGAAGAGGCTGTTCTACGCCCTGCCGGCATCCCCGCGCCTCGACCCTTTTTCGCCGAAGTAAGAATCCGTCTTTGAACCTGAGCTAGCTTTGCTCCAAATCTCCTAAAGAAATAGTTTGGCCAGCTGCCATCTCAACAAAAAAGGGAGATGATCGTTACTCGCCTGCAATCTTTCTTGACCACCTTCGCTTATTGACAAAACTTACGCTTGACAGAATGAGAAATTTTTGGAGTGAAACCGAGTCTAAATAGTATTATTAAATCTCATTACGAGTGGTTGAAGATTGTTAAATATTTTTCACGAATTTTCTCATCTTTAGAAGGTTTCTGAAATTAGAGACTATGGTAGCACTTAGATCTTAAAAATCAAATATTAATCTCAACCTTTTTCTTAAAAGAATTAGACGATCACTAAAACGAACAAATAAACAAGAATGAGAAATAGGATGAAAAAATCTGGTAGACATGCCAATCTTCATTACTCGAGGCGTGGCACCACCGTTGTCAGGAGATGCTTTCTCCCTTGTTATGGTCAGGCAACTACTCCACTGTTCTATAATCGCATTTTCCACTTCAGTCTTAATTACCACGTGATATATGTTAAAAAGTTTAAATTAAAAATTTAAGCTGATAAGTGGAGAGAAATAATATGAATATTAAAAGTATATTTAGGACACGTCGTTAAGGATATTAAAAGATAACGCAACACCCCTCTTACGTGCACGACTTGACCAGGAGAGTGGAGAGACATGTTTACGAAAGGAATAATAGTATAGGCTCCGAAGCCAAATTAAGAACGACAGAAAGGCGTAACATCGTAACATCGTAAGGACTGAATCGTGGAAGCACAAGACACCAAAAAAAAACGACGTGGGTGCGCGGTGTCTCTATCCACGAGCGTCTTTGACTGGACCACCTCCGCGCTTGCTCCTCGGTGCGGTGATTCTCGCTGCTTCCGCGACATCGAACCCGCCTTCTCTCTCTCTCTCTCTTTCTCTGTCGGACGCGATTGGTTTCGCGATCTTCACAAAACCGAGAGGTACAGTTCCTCCTCTTGCGCAATCTTGATCTCGCTCTTCTGTCCTCATTCTCCGCTAATGGCGTCCTGTGGCCGGTCTCGGTTGCATCCCATTTGCAATCCATTGATCTTCCATGTTCGGTGTCGCGAATTCGGCGGAACCAATCATCGCCAGCGCTCTGTTGCCGTCCGTTGCGATTGTAGAGACACTCCCGGTTGAAGTGTCGATTCTTCTATTTTGACGTAGCTTTGTCGTCGTTTTGATTTGCGGGCATCAGAGCTTCTAGGGTTTCGCGGCGTTCGCAGCTTGGGTTCTTCTTGGCGTCGTTTGATTCAGTTCCATGTTCTGTGAGTTAAGCTTTTGAAAAGTTTTCTTTTTTATTTTTGTGTATGAAGATTTTCCCTTCTCGAATCCTAGAAAAATCGCCTCGACCACATGGAAGTAAATTGAGGGTCAACAGGATTGTGAAAGAATATAGTTGGCCGTGACTTTTGTGAGTTTGGAGGTTTCCCTTTTCTTGTGGCCGCTTTTTGAAATGAAAAACTCTAGCTTTACTTTGGCTCATTGTGGGCATTGTCGGATCAAGAGAGTGGAGAATTCCGGATTCACTCGGTCAGCTGATCATCGCTCGGAAGTTCTCACTGTTGTTGTTGTTTACTCTATATTCAGGTGGGCATTAAGAGAATGTGGCGGCTGGAGGAAGAAGATTGATGGTTATGTGAGTTCCTTCCTTCACTGGCTGGGAATGAGAGCTTGCTTTATTCACAGAATCACTGAGGTAGCAGTAGTCCCGTGGCATGCTGGTAGATTCCATTCGCATAATTTCATAGTTACCTCTCCAGAGAGAACGATTATTGTCCCATGGAAGGTGGGCAAGGGCCAATCTTCTCACCCATTATTGCTGAGTCTGCTTCTTCTCGATATAGTGCACGGTTTAGTGCGGATGGGTATGGAAGCCGTGCTTCTAATATATCTAATGTGAAGAAGAGAGGTCATGGAAGTCGCTCTTGGATAAAGATTGATCAGGAAGGAAACTCTAAAGTTTTGGAGCTAGACAAAGCTACCATAATGAGACATTGCTCTCTGCCGGCGAGAGATCTACGGCTTTTAGATCCTTTGTTCATTTATCCTTCTTCAATTTTAGGGAGAGAGAAAGCCATTGTGGTCAGTCTTGAGCAGATAAGGTGTATAATCACAGCCGAGGAGGTTTTCCTGATGAATTCCTTGGATGGATGCGTTCTTCGGTATGAGTCAGAATTGTGCAGGAGTCTGCAGACAAACAAAGATCAAGCTGGTAAAGTATCTCCTGGATTGCATCTCAGCTTGTACTTCATAGTTTCCCAAGCCGACTAATGGAAATCATGGCACTAAATGATGATCATATGGTCCTTGTAGTGGCTTTTAGAAGTCCAAGCCTTCTTGAGGAAGAAGTGTTTTCAACGTGTTGCCCTGTTTTTATTTGGACTATACACTAGTCATGCAATAAATTTCCCCAAGAAAATTATTGCTTAGATTGATCAATATTTTCTCTTTGAAAGATAATGCCACTTGAAATTGCTTACGTTTGCCTACTTAATTCAGATGACCTACCTTTCGAATTTAGGGCACTGGAGCTAGCTTTGGATCTCACATGCATGTCGCTTGATGCTCAGGTATGCAGTAACTTCTGCAGTGATTGATGATATAAGATGAATCAGAGAGTCTCTTCTTTCTCTTTAATGTGTCGAGCCTGTTAATTGTGTGGTTAGAAGTATGTATATGTGGACCTTTCCTAGACAATCGTTTATAATGGAAGACTTATAACCCCAGAAAAAATTGGACCCAATAAGAACAGTGATCATGGAGATTATTGTCAAATTCTCTGACCTGATATTGTTAATCTAACATGACCAAGGGACACTCAAACTAAAGTGACTTTGATAGAGTGATGCAGCTGCCATTCTTTATTTGAAATCATCCTATCATTTGTAACATATGATATGAGAAGCTTTTATTTGACAGGTGAAGGACTTGGAGATGGAAATTTATCCAGTTTTGGAGGAGTTGATATCATCTGTAAGTACTCTTAACCTAGAGCAGGTCCGGAGATTCAAGGGTCATCTACTTGCTTTGACACAGCGAGTTCAGAAGGTAATTTGATAATTCTGATCACCTTCAGATGATTATGGTTGTGTTACTCCTCTTCACAAAGATTCTTGCAAATTCAGGTCCGAGATGAGATTGAACATCTCATGGATGATGATGGCGACATGGCTGAGATGTACCTCACTGAGAAAAAACAAAGATCTGAGGCATATTCCGTAAGCGATCAGTACATCCAAACTGATGATTTAGGTGTGGCTAGGTCGGGTTCCAAATCAGCACCTGTTTCACCTGTAGCGTCACTCAGTGGGGGACACAAATTACAAAGGGCTTTTAGCAGCATCATAAGTCCAAGCAAGCATGGAAGCTTTCTGAGTTCTTCTAGTATTGGTGAAAACATTGATCAGCTGGAGATGTTGCTTGAAGCATACTTTGTTGTCATTGACAACACCCTCAGCAAACTGTTATCAGTATGTATTCAAATGAATACATCTTTAAACAACTTAGCCTCCTCTCCTAGTTCCGTGTGCTTTACGATCATATTTCATCATTTCTATGATTTTCTGGGCATCGTTATTAAATTTGCCAAAGAATGAATACCATGTGATCGATTTGCAGAAATCTACTTGAAATTTGACTGCTCTTAGGCCTAAAAAAGTCTTCAATTTTCTTCATCGATATCTGTACTTTCTTGACTCAACATGCTTCCTAGAGATAATCAACAACGAACATGTTACTTTCTTGACTGGTATTGCTGAGACTGTTTGCTCTTTTATTTGGCAATGCAGCTTAAGGAGTATATCGATGACACTGAAGATATGATCAATATCAAACTGGTGAGCGGAATTGAATATGTACTATTGTCTGCATTTATTATCTTCATCTCATTTGGTTGACAACTAATGCTTCATGAGCTTTTTCTCTTTCATTTCAGGGAAACATTCAGAACCATTTAATACAATTTGAGTTGCTGCTAACGGCAGCCACATTTGTTGCTACGATTTTTGCTGTTGTGACGGGAATCTTTGGGATGAATTTTGCGGCTACAATTTTTGACTATCCATCTGCTTTCCATTGGGTTCTCCTCGTAACTGGTTTATTTTGTGCTGGCTTATACTTCTCCTTTGTGCTTTATTTTAGGTATAAGAAAGTTTTCCCCTTGTAAAGTTTCCAACGAAGCTTATTGCAATGCGAATATACTCCGATTCTTATTTTGAGCTGTGTATCCTGAGGTACGGCCTTACTATTGAATGATGAAGCAGGCTAGAACGAAAAGATGACTGTCCTAATTCATGGATGCCTCATCGATTGTCAATAATTACGGGAAGAAGAAATCTATCACAAGTTAACTGTTGTTGAGTGATATCAATGTATCGTTAAAATAGGTCCTTTGATCCACATATGCCGTTGACATTCAACTTTCCTTACAGATATTGTCACTGCCCTAGTTTAGTGTTGAGCAATATGTGAGGACATTTATCGTGGTTTCACTTTGGGTATTTACACTATCAAGAAAGTGAAGTTCTGGCTGTATCCTCCATGACCTACCTTGCAAGTACAGGAAGCTTGGTTAAGGAGCTGTCTCCCACATGTCTCTGCACTCATCTAACTTGATCCCCAGCTCCTTGGTGTCCATTCCATACTGTTTTTGTCATTTTCATGAAGAAGACTATCTGGATATCTCCCTTTGTCGGCCTTAGTTATCTCCCCGGTTGATTTGGTCTTCCTGAAGAGAATGCGATTCCATCTCTTTATGCTCAATGCTGTATCTACTGGGTGTTTGATCTGCTCCATCTAACTGACTTATCCCAGTACTCTCTTCTCGAGCCTCCTTATATGCATCCAGAGATTCCCCCAACAATTCTGCAACCAAGGGTCCATCTGTCTCGCAAGTGTCGTTGGGTAGGGTCGGGCTCTCCTGGTCAGATGATGTTGATGCAATAGCCTCGCAAGTGTCGTTGGGTAGGATCGGGCTCTCCTGGTCAGATGATGTTGATGCAATAGCGCCAATTGATTCTCTATGACAGTTTCCATTCTCAAATAGTAGGTATTGCAACTGCTTCTGGCTAGCTTCGAGGGCTGCCTCAAGTTCAGTAATGCGTCCCTCAAGCCTCGACTCGATTAACTCATGAATACGCAAACTCAGCTCTTGAGGTGATACAGCATAATTCGGTGAGCAAGGTCGTCCGTCGGAACTCCCACTGACATTGTGGTCGGATTTTACTGTGCTTTCTAGCAGGGAATCGACTCCTTCTGGTCTTAGATGTCCCTGAGCGAGCGCAGATTCACATGAAAAAATTATCCCGAGCAAATGTAATTCATCTATATCAAATGTCACAGATTGAAATTACTGGATGAAAGTGAAGTAAGTGCAGAAACTAGGATCCCATTCTAGGTGGCGGACACATGCAAGCCCAGCCATTTTTTCGTATGCTCATCTAAATGTAACCACTGCTGATTCTATCGATACTGGTGCTCACCGGGTCTAAATGACTGAAATTTTCTCTAGTCGTGATCAAATTGTTATTGTACCAATGCTAAAGCATTTAAAGGCGATACAAGCGCAGTCATGTTTGTTTTCATGTGCATATGTTTCAATGCGAGTTCCAAATTTGACAGCCAAATACAACTTGACATAGGTAACGAGGTACTCTACAAAGGGTAGTCGAGACTTGGGCCAAAATGTCGTGCAGCTCAACTGTAGATTCAGACTTACCTCAACGAAATCTGATGCGTTCTTCACGCTAGTCAGCTTCACGTTCAGCTCCAACCTCTCTAGTTCAGCTTCAAGCTCTGCCTCAATTTCTCTCATTACATCAGACTTCTCTGCGGCACCATCATTCGGCTCTCTCATATGACTCTTCGAGGAGTTATCCATCTCATCGACAGGGGAAGATGCGGTCATTGTCCCATTGACAAAAGGGTGAGCACCGGTTCCGGGGATCCTTGGACCATCGGCGTTGATCTCCTTCACAGTTAACAGGTCCTTCTTTTCAAGCTCCTCGTGTAGATCCTGAACTAGGTTTTGTGCTTGCCTCAACCTCTCATCTAACAGGTCCACTTCCCGCTTATTTGCTACTACACTGGTCATCACGCCAATTGTTAAACCGTGAGAGAAAAGCAGCATTCGATTGGAGAATCCTGAGGAGGACACACACAACGTTGATAAACATGATAGTCATATAAGAATTAGTGAAGATACAAAGAAAGTCCTAAGATTCTTCATAATGTTTGTGTAGATAATTAGACCATGGAGAAGAAGAACAGACCTTGTGATTGCAATGAACTGGCAAATGCGCTTACGCTAGAGCTCGACCTTGTAGAACTCCTCTTGCCAGTACCTGCCTTCTGTCTTCTCAACAACTTTTGGGTACCAATCTCGGGAAGCTCCAAATGTCTTAAAACTGTCTCTACCTGATTCAATTCGCCTTCTTCTCGACGCATCTTTATCCCATTTTCGCTCTCCACATAGACACCACTGCTGGTCCTGCTTATGATTATTCTGCTCCCATCAGTAAGCAGCAGAGGCCTCACCCCAGATTTCGAGGGCGATACGAGTGTGTCATGCTCACTCCTCTTGGTTCTAACATATTCACTATAAAAGTGAGCATCGATATCCATGAAATCCCCAAATGAATCGACAGGCTTGAGCACTATTTCATCAGACACAGCAATCCTAAACTGCCCGCTCCCATTCAACCTACTGCCTTTTTTAGCTTTTGAACCCTGAAAAGACTCATCACCAGACTCTCTATAACCTTGGATAACCACTCCGAATTCATGAGGGCTCTCATGTTCATGTAAGCTTGGCTGGTAACTAACCCGCGATAGTACGTCGTGATTGAGATGGCTACCCAAATTTGCAGGCCTCTTTCTCTCTTCATGATCGCCGTTAAAATTGTTGAATTCCCAAAACTTGCCCCCGAAAGCGTTATGGTCATCGACTTGGGTAAGAGCCAGTCTGTGCAGAGGAGACTCCCTGATTTGCTGTAGAAAGCTCTTCAATTTGGCTTGTCTAAATCTAAAGTCATTACAAAATGGCTCAGATGAAGACTCTTCCCTCCCCTGAGACGAGATGTTGCGCCAATGCTTTGCGGCATAACCAGCACCAGCAGCTGCTGCCACAACCCATAAATCCATACTCTCTGCTCAGGAACATATAACTTAAATCAAATCTTAGCCAAGGAAAAGATTTAGAAGATGATAACATGCGTCTTCGACTTTTCTGTTCACATGCTCAACTTCTTTACTAAAGAAAACGTGCTCGCTCACTCGCATACAGGATAATTCAATCACACAAATGGGTGGGAAAAATCGAAGACTGATGCAATTTACCTCATTTAAAATCAAGAAATGAAGGATTCAGGTCGAAACCGATGGGTTGTCCAAAGATTGAAATTGAAGGTGATACAGCTGAGAAGACACTGCCGTTGGTAAGAGGGAGAAATTTTAGGAGTCAGAAACAGGAAGGAAACCCCTTTAAAGCAAGGAATGACCGAACCAAACTTGTAATGAGAACGTAGAGTTCTAATTTTCTTTTCAATCCGTGGGAAGGCATTTGGGAAGTGAATCCATGAGAATTCATGTAATGACATAAAAGATGGCGGCAGGTCATTCCAGGCCACTTGAACCGCCCAGTCCAGCAGCAACCAGACAAGAATGAAACTACATGGTTCAGAAAAGATAACCGACGATACTTCTCGTGGAGATTAAGTTCTACATCTCTACGTTGTCTGGTAGCATCCATGCAAGGGATTTCTTGTAAGTTTCTTTTTGGCCTCATGTTGAATCCGGAAGGTGTTGTATCGGAAAAGTCAAAATTCCTACATATCGTGGAATCCACAAGTTCGATTGAGATGAATCATTGCAAGAACAGCATGAACAAGATTACCATTTCAGCAGAGAACTTCAATGCTCCGAGTAAAATTCCCTTTTGATATGACAAAAAGTCGGAAAATTTATTGTCATAGAAATTGATGAGATAAGAAAATAGAAGTGTGCCATCAAAGTAGCTATTAAGGGCGCATTTGGCAACCGGCCAAATAATGAAAATTTTTATTCTTTTGTTCACAATAATAAATTTGGAATAGAAATCCGTTTGGTAAAATTTTTATTTTTAGGAACAATTTTTTTTTTTGTTTTTGTTTCCGGAAGTGGATTTGGAAAAGAATTGAGAAGTAAAATAAAAGTTGATTCTTTGTTTTCAAGAACATTTCCAAAATCAAGTCAATCTATTATTTCTCTTCTCTCTTCTTTCTTCTTGTTCTTCTTCCCTCTCTCTTCTTCTTCAACCGTTGGCATTGCCAACGTCGCCGTCCGCCGCCACCATTTGCCGGCAACTGGTTGGGCGAGGCTAGGCGGGCCTCACCTCGACCTCCCCCGGCCACAAGCGAGGCTTGACCTAGCCCAAATTTGGCGAGACCAAGCTTGCCCAACCAAGGCTCGGTTGAGCCTCGCCCAGCTGCCGGCAAGGCTTAGCCAAAGAGGCACGGCCTTGCAGAGGATCGGCGACCTCGTACTAGCGACGCTTTGACGAGGTCGCCGGCCCTCATCTGGCCGGTTGCCGGTCATCCCAATGCCGGCATTTGGCAAACCTTGAAGAAGAAGAAGAGGAGAAAGAAAATAAAAAAATAAAAGAAGGAAAAAGTAATAAAACTATTTAAAAATTTTAAAAAAATTATTTGGATTAGAAATTTTCAGAACGGTACCAAACATAATTCTAATTCTATTTCTAAAAATTTTGGACAGTTACTAAATCGCTTAAAATACTTAAAAATTATTTCCGAGAATAAAAATAAAAAGAATAATTTTTTATTAGAAATTGTTTTCGGAAATAGAATGGTTACCAAACACGCCATAAACTGCCATCGCAGAAACTTTTCTATCCATTACGGATTGTATGTATGGGCGAACCCGTATGGCATACTGATGGTATACTGATGATAAGGATATGTTTACGATGCACAATTGATGCAATGGCAATCACATCAAGTAGAAAATATACAGTGTGGTGAGTCGATGAGTTTGTCCGATGTATGATACCATTGCCCCCGTTACATACGCTGAAGTGTGTTTTCTCTTTAATTAAGAGAGACGCAACCCTTTTGTTGTCACTGAAATTTAATCAACCCTTTCGACTTCACGGATATATGGATTGTGTAAGGCCCGCTGATCTCATTGAATGGTCTCGAAAGCAGTTGACAGGAGTGCTCATCTTCCTTAACATGTTGATATGATCTGTCGGAAATTAAGTTGTTTCCAATATGGAAAGATAAATACGTAAATCATCAAATAAGTAGATCAGATGACCACGAAGACGGTCTCAACTTTCATTCACATCATCTGCTTCTGCCGCTAGTTTGTTTTCTTAAATTTAATCGCCAGCCCACAAACACAAGAAAAATGTGATTCATGATGTTACTCGATTAAAACTGACGAACCTTGGATGTACTTTTCACCTTCGAAACTCTAGAGGTTATGCGAATTGGGAATTCACATTAATTCTGAACAAAGAATCTCACGGCACATTCCAAAACCATAGGATCTAGAAACCAGAAAAATTCGCCGTGATCTGGTCAACTGCAAAACCTTGTCAGCTCCAGGAAAACTCAGATAAGGCATTCAGCAAATCACCAAGTCTCCTCCATGCGCATTGAACATTCAGATTAGCAGCAGTGAAATGGAGAGCAGAATCCACCAGATCATCAATCCTATTACCACAAAAGCAATAATTTATGGGAAGCCCCAGTGACGGGAATACATAAGAGGAGATAACGCAGCAGCATACCAACATCGGCTATATATCTTTCCTTCATAAAGCGGGACTGGAGTAATCGGCAGCATCAGGATGAAAACGTAATAATGATGATCGGACAGCTAGAAGTCTCTACTTCAGACATAGTATACACAATTTAGGAGTCTAGTATAGGCCCTGCTCGAATTGTTATATCTGATTTTTTGTCTATTAGATACTAGCCAAGAATTTCTCTGTCACCACATTATGAAATTGCATTGTTGCCCAAGGAAACATAGCTCAGACTGTTCATTTTCTTGCTGTATTAAATTGTGAAGCAATCTCAGAAAGAGCTTTAATTTTACAATCCGAATCATCCTTCCCCCCATAGCTGAACTGTTGCGACCATCCCAATCTCATACAGACCCGACCCTAAGTCTATAAGTCAGAACAATTGGAGTGCTTCAGTTGAAAGCTTAATCATTTCGCGAAGTGAATTTTAAATAATTAATCTTACAGGCAAGCTGAACTTTGAAGCAGGAGCAAAGGGGGAGAAAGGAGAGGTGGGAAAAAGGTCATCGGTGGAAAAGTGGAGCTGAGGGGGGAAAAAGAAGAAAGGTGAGGCTACTTCAGTACCTTTTATGATGATCCTGGCTTGACTCTTGGGTCCCCATGTTCCACTCCAAGCGTCTCCTGATCACATTAAACACATATCAGTCTTAAGCCAAACAGCGCAAGGATTTGAAACATTCTACTGCAATCATAGGAAAGGAGAAACAGTAATGACACAGCAATTGGTAATTTCAAGGCAAATGACACAATGCTCTCCCTTGTGCCACCTTTTTCATGATATGAATTTGTCATACGTGCCACATAAGAGCAAGAACCACGGACCATTCAGACTGTATCGGGTTTTCACATGGGCACAAACCTCGGCCGTAACAGTTGTTCGTGGTATTCACGCCGTTATGGCAGAGGCAAGCGAACGACTCGCCCACGCCGGAGAAGCCGCAAAATCCCCCGCTCGCTTCGCAGTCCGTGCACGCCGCCGTAGAGTCAGAATCGTTGTACTGCACAGAGATCCCGAACCTCCATTTCGAGGGATCTCCACGGTCGTCTCCGAACCCGTATATCGCGCTGTAGGACGAGCACTGGAGCTTCGGAAGATCCAAAGCATAACTCGTGCCGAACCCGGTCGGCGATTGGTAGACACAGCAGGTGGACACCGGCGCGTTCTGCTGCAGTCCAATGCCGGTCACTCCCTTGCAAGAATACAGGCCCCTACAAACGCGAGAGCTCGAGCCGGTGGCGCACAGCTCCTGGTATGGGTCGAAGACTGGAGAGTTCGTGGAGCACCCGAGCAGCACAAAGATGTTGTTATCCATGACGCTGAACGGGCTGGCTCGATCCAGGCTGAAGCTGCCGGAGTTCTGCATCGATTCGCAAGTCGACATAAGAGGGTCAGTGATGATCATTGTCCCGGTGGAGTAGTCGATCGAGGCCACGTCGTAAATCCCACTTCCGGTAGTGAACTCAAGCTTGCCGGTGGAGCTGCATCTCACGTTTCTAGCAAAGGCCGGGTGGCCACAACCGTAGCTGCTGCCAAATGGGTACTTCACTGGGATGGCGCCACACGTGTTGTGACAGGTGAAGTTCATCGGAATGGCAGGGATGGCCGCAAACACAGCCGGAAGAAAAGGAAACAAGACCAAGAGATGCGTGAAGAGCCATGTAACTGGAGAAGCTAACATGAGAGAAAAATGTAGGGGAGTTCGAATGTGAATGGGTTTTAAGCAGTGAAGCAGATGGCTTGAGAGAGGTTTCTGGCTGAGCAGGATGGAGGAGGTTCGCGTTTGAAATGGAAGTAGAAGGTGGTTGATTCAACCTTTTCGGTGGAGACAATCACATTTCAAAACCCTCCATGTTTCCTGCATAAAAAGCAGAGCCTGCTTTGGTAAGTGGGTTCCACCGAGGTGAAAGCGTCACGCGCTTTTTGTCAGGGGACTTTATGCAGAAGGGCAAAAGAAGTCAGCAGAAAATGGAAATGTTCTAGCTGGATGACATTGAAGCTGTCCTCAAATATAGTGCATGCGACAAATAATAATAGACGGTACTTAGATGCGATAAGACCGCCAAAAAATGTTTATGCAGCAATGTTTTTTTTTTTTTTTTTTTTTTTTATAATTTAGAGAATCCATGTACCGTACCAATACAGACACGGACAGGGGTAACGGGAGCAGTAAACTGTCCAACACGGATGACTCCGACAGCCGGGATAACGGAGGGTAAATCCAGGGCGACGCTAGCGGAGTGACCCACCACCCCGACGTCGCACTTAAGATCCGTCTGGCATGGCAGGATTCGAACCCACTCCTCTCGCAAAGGATCATGGAAGCTCTTATTCAACCAAGTACCAATACGGACACCCGTGCCCGGGGTAACGGGAGTAAATCCTTAAGCGACGCTAGCGGAGACCCACCACCCTGACGTCGCACTTAAGATCCTGTGCGGCCAGCAGGATTCGAACTCCTCTCCTCTCGCAAAGGATCATGGAAGCTCTTATTCAACTGGACCACCGCAGGCGGTGGTGCAATGTTTTTGTCAGACCTGAAGAAATAAACTGACCCTTGGTACCGAGTTTTCTCTTATTTATTGATCCAGTTTCACACACAGGTCTACCTAATACCCATACACTAAAATGAATTTCGCATTATCCATGCAAAAATCTAGCCTTCTTCGCAGCTACTGAACCCCACCAGATCTCATTTAATAACAGGAATATAACGATAAATTGGAAGTGAATCAAAGAGAAGATTGGCACTTGCAACTTTTCATGTTAAAAGCTGAGTTCTGTACAGAAGAAAATCATTAAGTCTATTCATAGATTACACAAATCTGAGGGGCTTGTCCACAATGCCATGCTTCTACGCACAGCAAAGTTATCGTCTCCATCGTTGGATTAGGCTAAAAAATTATTTCTATCAACCGGGCACGATCAAGTTGCTGTCCAAGTGCCCGCAGCATTCTAGTGGGTCACGGAAGAATCAACATGTCTTCCTTAAACGTCAGATAGTACGAAAAAACATACAAAGTTCCCCATCCGTGACAAGAACAATTATGCTCTCCAAGATATATCTAAAGAAAAATTTACAACCACATGACGGAACTGCCAAGGTCCACACCCGGGGCATATTATATATTGCTTATCCATCGTCCTTTTCATCTCGTACATGACGAAATAAAAAGCCTCATCAGGTTTCGTTACTGATCTCTTCACAACTTGAATCCTCCTCCTCTGCTCAATTTAAACCCCTGAACAGGTCAAACACAGGATTTCCCTCCAGTGCCAGCAAGAAGCCAATGAGCTCTCGCTGTCACCAAAGAGCTGACTGCTGGCAAGGCCTTTGAGAATATTTGAATGGGCATTAATCAGATGTCTTGATCTTTTCCATCATATAACATCACCTGAGTTCATCAATTATCAGTTATAATATGCACTGAACACAGATGAAATGCTCCTCCACTTCACAATTTTTTAGACCTGCCATATCTTCTAGATGTGAAAGTGAGGCAAGGATCATCCGCGAATTACGGTACTTTAGCAATTCCACTTTCTTTGAGTTACACATCATAATCATCAGCCACATGAAACCATCAAAGTTTGTGAGTGAAAATGAGTTGACAAAGTAACAACGATCTCAAGCATTTAGACCTGCCCAGTTCTTGAAAGCAATCAGTGCCTCCATTTTTCTGTGGCTTCTCTTTCTTAATTTATTTACTTTGATCTTCTTATGGTTCTCCATGAAAGCTTGCTTGTACCTCCACTTGTCCACAAAAATTTTCATCTCCTGAGATTTCTCCACAACTTGCATGACTGCATCAAAGTAACCACCTTTAACCAGAGCATAAAGGAATGCATCAACCAAACTGTGATCAAATTTAATCCCTTTCTCTATGTCAGCTGAAACAAACTTTCTTTTAATCTCATTCCACAGAAGCAAGACACTAAAGTATTTCTCCGCCGTTACATACCCATTAATGAGGGATAAATATGTTTGACCATTAGGTTCAAACTGCAAAAACACCATTCTTCTGAAAGTTCTCCTAGCATCTTCCAATCTTCCAGCTTTACAAAAGGCGTGAATTATAGAATTCCAGTCGTGGGTACCCATTTCAATCCGAGGATCCTCAACAACCTCATCTAAGAAGGCTGCCATCAACTCTGGCCGGTGAGTTTCCATTAAGCCTGTCATTATAGTCAAGTAACTCCCTTTCAACTCTCTGATTCTTGCATCTCTCATATCTCTGAACAGTGAAAAAGCTGACTGAAAATCTTGGCTCGACATAGATGCTTCTATCAGGGCATCATAGGTCTCCATATCCAATTGAAGCCCTGAACTACTAATGTCCGTGACCAACTGAGTAGCCTCAGCTGTTCTATGCTCTTTGCAGTAAGACTTGAGGATTGGCACATAAACCCCGAGCCCTGCAGAACCACCTTGAATGTTCATTTCATCAAGAATACTGTGTGCTTTATCTGACAGCCCAAGATTGACACAAGCATTAACTATGCCATACCCAACCGAATGATCGGCCTCGGTTTCAACAGCCTCCAACTTTTGAGCTTCAATGATCAAACGTGCTAGTTCTTTGATACTACCATTCTTGAGAAAACCTTTAACTATTTCAGAGAAAGTTTCCTCACCAAATTTTGCATCCTCCGCACTGCTCTCTCCCAGACTCCGCTGTACAGTTCCCACAACAGATTCAAAGTTACCCACTTTAACATACCCGCTAATTAGATTACTGTAAAACACCCTTTTATTCGAAAGACCAAACCCACCCATCAAATTCTCCAACTCTGATATCTTTCCCTCAAGCCCCCTGAGGGCATACAAGTAAGCCAGAAACCCAAAGCTCGACTCATCCGGCCTAACACCCAAAACCGACATGGTCTCCACCACCTTTCCGCATCGGCCACAGACTCGAGGTGCCGGCAGCACCCCTCCAATGCCGCATTACAAGCGGCCAAGTTGGGCCTCATAAAATCCAGCTTCTCATCCAAAGCGACCCTATAACTCTCCTCGAAAACCCGCAAAAACCCAACAAACTGACCATTCTCCCTACAAATCTCAACAAGCAGGTTGCCCCACAGCTCAAAGGGCATGAAGTACCTGTTCTTGAACATGCTCTTGACCAGAGCAAAGGCCGGGGCCGCAGCCCCGGCCCGCCTCATGGACTCCAGCAGCGCCGCGACGGTCCCGAACTCGACCAAACCCGGATCTTTCTCGATGAAGTAGACGGCGGAGGCGAAGGCCCTCTTGAGATTGTGGGTGTCGCCGAAAGAGGAGAGGTGGGCGACGAGGGAGTTGGCGAGGGGCCTGCTGGGGAAGGAAGAGTGGGAGGTGAGGGCCTTGAAGGACTTCCAGGCGTCGTCGGTGCTGTGGGTGACGATGGACCTGTGGAGGGCGGACTCGAGGGCGGTTTTCAGTTCCTGGGTCAAGGCCTGCGGCGGCGGCGGCGACGGCGGCGGCTGCGGCGGCGAGGGAGATGAAGGGGAGTCCTTGCGGTGGGAGAATAGGGAAGGTTGGAGGAAGGAATAGAGAGATGGGGTATCGGCTTCAGAAGAGGAGGAGGAGGAGGAGAAAGAGAAGGCGAGTCTGCGTTGCGGGCGATACAGATTCAGAGCTCTCTTCCACATCTTTCGTTCATTGACAACGAGGCTGCCTCTGCTGCTTTTTACTTTCCCTGTTGCGCCTCTCTTCTCTCTCTCTCTCCCGGAGGAGTTGCAGAAAATGGCTAAGTACAGAATGGCCGAGGGGGGAATCGCCGAGGCCCAAAATGCTATGTGCAGGAAGGCTTACTGAAAATTCACAATTGATACTCTAATTAATATCACAAAAAATCCTAATTATACGCTAGTAATAAATTTATAGCAAATTAATTTTTTGATGATAAAAATCCTAAACTAATACGTGCATAATAAGTTTATTCACAAATTTTTTTTACCACAAAAAACCTAAAATTATATATTTATAATAAATTTACTCTCCGTTAATTTTCATTAATCAACACTCAAGCCAAGAGAAGCTTCTTTTCCTATTAATCCGATGTCAAATTAATGACAAGATAAATTTATTATGATTTAGGGATTTTGAGGGTTTAAAAATTAATTTGATGTAAATTTATTACAAACATATAAATTTGAGAATTTTCATGATACTAATCCTTATTGATATTATTTAGCTGTCATTTTTTGAATTTTATCTTCTTCTTATCTCTTGCATTTTCTATTAAATAATTACGGTCTGAGTCATGCCTTAGAAAATATAAATTTTTAGCTAAAATTTTTTTATCTATTTTTCTCAACATGCCGACATATTTTCCAATGAATTTATTATAAATAAATACAGATTTCAGTTTTAATAGAGAAAAATGATTTGCTATCCCATAATAATTTGATTTATCAAATTACGAATAATAATGATAAGCTTTTCACTGACAATAGTTTATTTCGTTCACTGGTAGGAGCTAAAATCGAAAGTAGATAATAATGACAATGTAATTTCTCCAATTAGCAGAGACAGAGAAAAAAAAATCGAATCTTTCGGAAGTACCCGAGGCTACGGAAACTGAAACCCAGCGGACACTCGAAGAGCAGACGCACGTTGCACGTCCCGCTGAACCGACAACAAACGACGGCGAAGTGAACTCCGGTTTGACCGTCGTCTGTTCATGGAAGATTCAACTGCAAGGGAACTGATCCCGCCGTCGGACGGTAGTTCCGGAGACGGGACTTTCATCTTAGAGGAATGGAATGGCTCGGCTTCTACAAAGCTTTCGAGGACCGCCGTCATCACTGCTGCTCCTTCTCTTTCCATACAAAGGTCGCTCCTTTTCACTATTCAGACTCCATCGCTCGCATGTTAATTGCTGGAGCTTGGTGTTTAGCTGACCGGGGCTGATTTTTTTCTTTCTCCCGCAGATCGGGCAATCGTTTCGGCCATGTCTGGAGACGTGTTCTTGAAGCATTTGTCCCTGAGGTTGCTGGCTATCGTGTTTTAGCTCTCTATGATTGTTGATTCTCTGTTTGTGTGCTTTTCGGATGATTGACTGTCTTGGGTTTGTTGTTTGTTGATCTCTCGTGCTAGTTTCTGAGGAAAAATTTGATCTTTTTTGTGTAAAGTTATGGAGTTTCTGACATTCCCTTGCGATTTTTATGGTGCTCTGGGTGAATGCAGGGTTTTCCTAGCAGTGTGACCCCTGACTATGTCCCTTTCCAAGCTTGGGATTCACTGCAGGTGCATTGAACTTTTCAATAAATTGGCGGGATCCAATCAATCTGATTGGCTCCATCAATCTGTTACTACAAGAATTAATTGCTTTGGTTCCCTCTGTAGGGCCTTTCGACATACATAAGGACCATGCTTTCCACTCAGGTGAGGCTTGCTTCACATCAAAGTGGTCTTACAATCTACCACTAATGCTATGCATCTGATTGCTTTGCGTTTTAATCACCTTCAAGGCTCTTCTGAGTGCCATTGGAGTCGGTGAAAAATCAGCGACTGTTCTAGGCGCGACATTCCAGGTACTGCTAGCGCTAGCCACGTGGTTTCTTTTCCTCGGCTCAAGTTAACTGATGGTTAACTAGTTAACTATGTAATTTGTCACAGTGGTTTCTGAGGGATCTAACTGGCATGGTCGGAGGCATTTTATTCACATTCTACCAGGTATGCATTGATATTGTCTGAATAATGTCAATTAGTTATTCTTCTGTTAAATGGTCTTGCAGAGAGAATATGGTTCTTTCGAGCACAAAGTTTTTTTTTTTTTTTTTCTGGCTCTGGATGCATGACTTGATATGTGCTCCCTCAGAAATGAGCTTTATTATTTGCATAGAATTCTGGATTATGTTAGAGCTGGTAAATTAAGTGGTTGAGATGCTGCATACTCAGGGTTCAAATTTGGATAGCAATGCCAAAATGTGGCGTTTGGTTGCCGACTTCATGAATGATCTTGGTATGTTTCATCATTTCTATCTCAACTTGAGCTTGCTTCATACCTTTCATCTATTGTCTATCTTCAACTTCACTGATCTTTTTCTAATACGCTAATGTAGGAAATCCATGTAGAGAAAATTTAGATTTATTTGATGGGCTCTTTGCCTGTGACTATTATATGCTGTTGGTCTGTTACCACACACAAACACACACACACACACACACACACACACACATAGATATGTTCTTACACATGTATCCTTTTTATTATACCTTTTAGCTCAATTATCATGCCAACATATGAAGAACATACTTCAAAATTTTTGTTGGGCTTTTACTGCCATGTAAATCTTTTGATTTCAGCTAAGACTCCTGGTTGCTAACTAGTGTGTAACTTATAGGAGAAAGATCGATCATTTGACACACTCATGTTTAACTACCAAAGAACAAGATATCTTACTCATTTTAACTAATAATATACTACCTTGGTCAGTTTAACACGGGTTACCTTCTTTCCTTTACTTCTATTTTGTTGTTTCATTGCATATAAAACTAAAGTGATAGAATTACTTGTCTACTGCTATCATCACAAGAAGTTGCACACCATTAAGGGAGGAGAGATGTTTTTTTGACAGATATTTGGAGAAGGAAAAATGGTCACTAGATGCTGTAATGTTGGTTGCAGGGATGTTGATGGATCTTGTCTCCCCATTGTATCCTTCAGCATTTGTTTTCGTCGTTTGCTTAGGAAGCCTTTCAAGATCTTTCAGTAAGTGCTTTGTTCCTTCAACAACGTCAATTATTGACATCTCGATTAGATAAAACCTTCAAATCTGTCAGTCACGCTATATTCACTTGATTATTATGAATTTCTGTGAGATAAGTTCTTTTTGGCCATGTGACATAAGCTACTGAGACTGCTGGTTTTGATGCAACACTAGCTATCCATGAGACTGTAAAATGAATTATTGCTCACCAAGTTATCAATTTTGCTTTCCCTTTTTTTGGGGGGATATAATGTGGCAGTTAGAATGTCTAGTTGCAGAACAATGGGATATTATCGTACTGATGAGCATATTCCACATTTTTCCTGATTAGCCGGTGTTGCTAGTGGAGCAACTAGAGCTGCTTTGACTCAGCATTTTGCCCTTCAGAATAATGCAGCGGATATATCTGCGAAGGTACTGTATGGCTATTAGGTATGCTGCTACACTATTGTATGCCATTTCCATATGCTAGTGTCATTTACTAAACAATGTGTTGGGTGTGTGTCCATACAGGAGGGAAGTCAGGAGACTCTTGCTACAATGATTGGCATGGCATTGGGGATGCTTCTTGCACGCGTGACAATTGGTCATCCTCTATTTATATGGTTTTCTTTTCTCTCGCTTACCATTTTCCACATGTATGGTAAGTTCACTTGCTTTTCTCCATCATCTGTCACTCACGTTTCTTGTTTCCCTCAGCAAAGTTGATTCTGCATTTGAATAAGAAAACCAGAATCAGTTTAGTTTTAGTACTACCTAGGAGCTTAATCTAAATCTGTGTCAACACAGTATCAGATGATGTTGATGATAGCAACTCTCATTTATACAGCAGAACATGGATTTGGAAAGATATCCACAACTATTGGGCTGATCAAAAGAAAGTTCTCTGTTGGCATGTAAACAACTTTTGGTGCCAATTCTGCTGGCAGAACTAAAAGGGGCAGTGATTTTGTCCAGTTTCTAGAAAATCTATTTCTAGTCATACAAGTGGTTCTTATTAATTTGTGAAGCTCTACCATTGTTCTAGATCTATGAAAAATCACTTCTTTTCTATCAGAGAATTCTAAGACATAAATATCATGACTTCTGTAACTTGACCGTTTAATTTAAACAGCAAAGTTAACCTGTGAGGTTTTCTCTCTCTCTCTCACTAATCCGGCGGTACAACTTTTATTGTCCTTATGCGCAGCAAATTACAAGGCTGTTCAGTGCCTTGCACTGACTTCATTAAATGTTGAAAGGAGTTCAATCGTTTTGAAGCATTTTATGGAAACTGGACAAGGTAATGCCACTGCAAGTGCTATGATTGTGTTTAAATTATATGGAGACATTTGATTTGCCTGCATATCATTTTCCTCACCTTAGATTCCTTGATTTTGAATAGTCTTCCTGCCTTTGAGTTTAACATGATAGTATTAATACTGGCAGTTTTTTCTCTTTATGGATTATATTGTCTTTCTCCCTTCAAAGAGGATTTTAATTCCTTGCTTAAATTTGTGGCAGTCCTCTCCCCAGCACAGGTTTCCAAACTGGAGCATATTTTGCCTACCAGGATATCTTCATGGGGCTCGAAGAAAGTGAAGTTGTTGCATACACGAATAAAACTGGGTGTGAGAGTCTCCTCTCTTAGGCAGCAGGAGATGTGAGTATGGATTGATTAGTGGAACTTATAGAATTAAACTTAGTAATTAAACCCAAACCTAGGTAGAGATCTCTTCCAAGTTTTGGAGATGATAAACTCTGAGTGGGTGATTGTGGCTTTAACCGCTTAAGATTTAGAATGCTTTTGCAAAAGGTATATAATCATCCTGATTGCTCTCGATCTTTATCTTAACTTTACCAAATCGTATAATATGGCTTGATTAACCGCCCAAAAAAATGCTGGGTTGAAATGTTATTTCAGATGAGTTGCATCAGTGCCTGTGAAACTGTTTCATGCTCTTTACATTCTTGTACAGGATGATCCTTCTGCAGACAGCAGAATCTCATCGTTACAAAGGTGTGATTCTTTCTAACTTTTGTTAGTGGATTCATCTTTCGAAGAGAAATTACTTTATCTTTTTACCTTTTGATTGTGTAGGGAAGTACTTGATAGTTGAAAGGAGCAATGACATCAGCATTGTCATGCATAAAAATGCAACAGCTGCTGATGTCTTGCAGTCATTTATTCATGCACTTGTGGAGGCATACCAAATAAAAGATGATTCTGCGCATTCAGAAAGCCAGACATGGATGGATAAAAATTATGAAGTATTTCTTCTGAAGGTACTGTCCAACTTAGAGCAATTTATATGCCAAATCTCCCTTTTGGATGGAGTAAGACAAATTATTGTTAGAAAAGTCAGATAATCCTTTTCGCATGTCCATTTTCACGAATCATCACGTGCTTGCCTCTTTGCCATCTCATTTCCTTATGATTGTTGCATAAGATTCAATGCCGAACTTAAAGAGAAACGGTTGGGTTATGCAACAGCCGACTGAGTCTAACCCATTGCCCTGCACGTCTAAGGTGCAAACGAGTTTTCACCTTACAGAGAGAAGTTGGCAAATGCAAATAGTTCGTGCTGAATGGATAGAATGAAGCACTCTTAGCCCTTTACTGACCAAGAGCAATTGGCTATGCACAGACCATAATGTTGTGTGGGATTATATATCGTATGAAGAATACTTTTTTCTCACCTTCCCTTAATTCATTTTGCAGTTGAAGTCATCGGGATGGAAAACAGAACGCCTTTTAACGCCATCAATTATTTGGAGGGCTGACTGGATTTACAGTTCTGTCGATAAAAAAACTAGCTAGGTTCTTTCATCCATCAGCTTTTGGAGCAAACGATGAAAGGGAGAAATGGGTTTGATGCTTATTGGGCACCAGCATGCTTGTTCGGGACCACAGAAACTATGGGGCCAACATCCGCTTCTGGATAATTTTTTCATACCTGTCCCTTTTTTTTTGTGGGGAAGAGAGCCTTCTTGCATTCTACATTAGATGCATCCCCAATTATGCAAGGGATGTTCAGACCAAAGTCCTGTACTTTCGGAATAAACTGCTTGTTTACAGGAAACGAATTGATAATGGTTTCATATGCAGGAGAAGGAGCTGGCATGGAATGGCCTTGCCCTCTAGTCCCCAGACAGCTATTGGTTGTTTGATTATATCTTGACGTCTCTCTGTGAATGTCTCTTCTTCATCCATTATTACAAAAGCTAATTTGACAAACTTCCTATCATGAAACAGACCAAATCAAGTTGGTCTTCTGGAATTTCAGAATTTTGACTAACTTAATGATTTAGTTTTTGAGACTTTTAAAAATCCATACAGCATATAGTCTTTCAGCAATTGTTGAGGCTTATCTAGCTTGAAATGGATTTGAACTTTAAGAAAAAGGTATGTCATGGCCAGACGAAATGATTTTGCAACCGTCTGAAGTTTGGAGCATATGAGTACACCAGGCCTATGAGCTCTCTAGGATTATGGTTAGCACGAAATATGGATGAATTGATTTCTAATTAAACAGACAAGGAGTATAATATACTAAACAGTAGAAACAGAAATCTCAGCTCCCCGGATTACCCCTGGCAATTTTTTCTTCTTTCACCAAGTTGCAGACTTGCAGTATAACAATTATTGAAAGCAATTTAGATACATTTGATTCAACTTACATGACCAAGAGAAATATATTCAAAGCACTACTAATCTAAAGGTGTTACAAAGCAAAAGAAATGAACTGAAGGTCGACGAGGAACAAAATCTGCGTCAGGTCCGTCCACAGAAGAAGTTTAGTTTTATGTTTTGGACATTCAATTCCTCTTGGCCCTCAATATGGATTAAGCCCCTGTCCTGGCATCTACTTGCAGTTTCTTTTCAACCCGACCTCTTACCAAGACCAATCAACAAGTGATTTGACTCATTACTAACTGCTTTTGGCTTTCTTTCAATTGCTACATCCAGCCTTGTCATTACATATGACCATCGAAACTCTGTTTACTGGGGCAATGCAGCAGCGGGGCTCATTTACGGTGCCCCGATGAAGCCATTAGGACTCCAACAGCCGCGATGAACATAAACAGCATACCGAAAAGTAAAACATAGGTTCTCCTTGATGATCTGCGGTATTCTCCAAAAATGACTACGCCCCAGAAGGTGCTCACAAGTGGAAGCGCCTGCATGACGCAACAAATTAAAAGTTAGAAAAAGAAAATAAGTCATAGCATGCAAATGTTATGGATTGACCAGTTGGAAATGATTAGTCCTATGATCTCATGCTATATTGACAAAGACAGAAACAAACAAGTAGTTGGAAATGATTCTGAAATAAAAAAACTGAATGGAGACTTGGTTCTCAGTTCGGTTCATTTCTTTAACAGTTTGGCTATGGACCAAAATTTTTAACTCTCAAGTCGATTATTTTGTCGGACTGATCCATTGGTGCCCTCTAGCTTGGTCAACTAACCTGAACAGCATCTGCTGCCGCATAGCCTGCAGCTTGACCACCCATAAATTGCAGACCATTCCCAAATCCACACAAAAACCCCGCCAACAGAGCCCATCCTCTGCCATTCCAATCGTTCAAATAAGCCTTGAATGATGTTTTGGGTAGATTGAGCACTGGCCGGTAAAGGAAGCTGATATTTAGAATGACAGCCAAGACAAAGCACGATACAGAGAAATAGAAGAATGCTGTATATACAGACAAGTGAGGAACCCCTTCCTTCAGCGTGTGCCACTGGTCATTTGTTGCCAAATTAAATGCTGGTGAGAAAAGAGAGAAGCAAAATCCAGCAAAGAAAGTTATGCTCAGTCCGAGTACAGCACTTCTTCCAAACACCTACAAGAATAAATATGCATTTCAATTATAGAGATGGAGAAACATGACTAAACCCCAATGTCATGATGCTAAAGGTTTTGGAAGATGAAAAATATATTAAACAAATCTGTTCCACAAGCATAGTTAAAGTGGTTTCACGAGCCTTGATAGATCTTCTGTTCTCTACTTCGACCAGAAAATCAGCAGTCCCTACTTTCGCCTTATCTGTGAATCCATTCCCATTTTCTACATCTTTTGGCCCTGCTATGCAAACATAAAATTTAGCCTACAAATTTCCTAGCTTGTTGAATTAGAGAAGCAGTAATGACTCCAGAAAGTCTCTCACCTTCATTTGCAGTCATGCCATTATCTGCATTATTAGCCCTGAGGAAGATGTAAAACAATTCCATCATGCATCATCTCTAAGTGAAAAGGCTATAACACTTGTCCTAAATATTAAAGTAATCGGCATTAGTAGATGCTTTGAAATTAACAACATCCATCAAAGAATAATCTCCAAATGGGAAATCCATTCACCTGCAAAAGTTCACTTTCGTCTTTCTTTTTTCCTAGACTAGTAAAAGTTGCAACAGTAGGCCAACCAGGGATTTCGATAAATTCCACAAATATAGGCTTTTATTTCCTTCATTCACGTGAAAAAGTGACAGAGGAGAGCAAACATGTAGGAGAGATGGAGTAGTTCGAAAGAGATACTAAAATAATTCATGTGGATACTGAGTCAACTTTAGAGTGAAGAAATCCCGCTATCAAATGGTGGTTAATCTTTCAAACTCCAGACAATTACGAAATAAAATTTATCACTTCACACATCTGAGTTTACTCATGCTCTTAATCCATAAAAAAGCAGATGTACCTGGCATCCACTTTGCCAGGAAGATTGTTCAGCTTTCTTCTATTATCAGCAGCATTTGACGCATGAACAGCAGAGCCAAGACAAACTGCGATCAGGAAGCAACCAACTCCTGGGAAAAGAATCTCCGCTTTGTTTATTCTGTCGTCCAGAAAGTAATTCAGGGTCGTGCCTGAGCAAAAGAATAGGATAAAAGAAATCAGCATCATGTTAGTTCTGCCACTCCTATTCACGCAATTCCTGGAGATAAAGTTGAATCTGTTCATACAGAGAGACATACATACTGACATGTGCAGTTGTACATTATGTATTTTGGATTGATGCTTCAAAGACAAAATGTCAAAACTATTTGAAAGACTCAAAAATCTCGTAGTTGAGAGTGCATGGAACCGAATTAATTTATCAAATCTTTGTAAAACTCATCTGTACATTGAGCTTTTCTCTACATGACTACACATTCATCACTGGCACAAATACAAGTAAGGAAGATGGAACATGACGAGACCTATAACGACTGTTATGCTGGAAGTGACAACTTCTACTACCGACAAACCAACGAAAGCCCATGCATACTGGGTTGAAAGATTTCCGAGGCTAAGAACAACGCCACCCGCCATTGCAAATAGAACCGATGACCAATTATCCTGCATCAATTGACTTACAGGTATTAAAATTAGATGAAGTAACGTCATCCTGCAATTCACATGCATGACCGTGTATACTGCTTCTCCACTCTTGATATGTCAGGAGAGAGTATGTATCCATGATATGGACAGTATATAACAAAAGTTAGGTTTCATCTGACATTTGGTGTCGGTAAAGTGAGGATGAGCCATCAAAATTCATATGGATTAGTCTTAAAACCATTTAAATGATGACATACGAGTGAATCATACCCGAAACTAATCAGCAAATAGACTGCTTTATCTAGGCATCTACACTTAGCCGGGCTTCTCTAGCTGTATGTGATACCAAACGTTTGAAACAAAATCCAAAGCTTTACACCAACTCAGTACTTTTCTTCATGAACAGAAAGTGAAGTCAGCTGACATGTCCAAGCCGGATGCCTCTTGTTCAAACTAAGATGCTACTTTCACAAATGAAAGCAAGTCTTCTCCGTCAATAAAGTGGAGAGATAGAGCCAAAGTATAAGTAAATTTTCAAAAGTACCACCAATCTGAACCTGACTTGCAATTATGCATGAACCACAATGAACTGCAAATATTGAGTACTTCCATTAATCCAAAAGGCCTTACTTTAAATTTGATAATTTCACTGATAAGTAAGGCTAACTGGTTCAGTATTCATTGAAATTCAAGACTCTTTCTTTTCCAGTTTATCATTGTAACTGCAAACTATATAAAGAGATTTCCCATGTCTTTCACTTGGTCGGGTAGAAAGTGCTGCCGACTCCCTTCCTATAGGTGCTTCTACTAAACTTTGTCTTCTATTCCTTCTAATATACATCCCATCAACCTTGAATAACAGAGGAAATTAAAAAACTTACCTGAGAAAGTTGCTGCAAGAAATTCGGTTGCTCTGGAGTTCCTGCACGGATCTCACCAAAGGTGAAAGCAATAATCACAGCTGCCAAGAGATTGGTGATCGTGTAATCAAGGTAAGTGTGCTGTGGAAGGCGGCCTCGCCTTTCGAGAAGTGTTAATAGAGCAGGCCATGTGCCCAAGAAGAAGAGGGAGAGCAACATGCACCCGATCGCGCCTCCTTTACTCTCCACCAGATACATTGTTAAAGACCTCGCTTGCCCCTGGAAATAATTTCCTCTGTTGGAAAAACTATGGTGACTGGCGTTCCTTGAAACTCCTGTTGGAAAAGCTAGCGAAACGAGGAGTTAGTGCCTCTTCTTTTGGGATTCCTGTTTATTCGATAGAGGACTAGTTTTATAGGCCAGAAAAGTCAATCCATTCGAGCTAGATTGTCCAAGACGTTGAGAAAGCTAGTACAATTGAAGACTCTTAAACACGAACAGGTTAATATGAGTCAAGAGAGACAGTTGCTAAATTACGGTGCTCATTTTATAAGAAGCATGCCACGGTCATTGGATTGCAAAAGGTAGAACGGAACAGGAAGTATCATCAACCCACACGCATGCAACAGCAATAAGTCAAACGCGTTGATTTCACTGGCCAAAAGAAAGAGTTTAGCAAGACCAAGAGAAGCACGGAATTGACGGAGTCCAAATTGCTTATTTCACTCTTCATTAAGAACCTCACAAAAACAAAACAAGAAAATAACTCGGCGTTATCTCAATCGCTCTCCGAACTCTTCCCAGCTAACACCGGCAGACGAAGAACAAGGAAGAAGCGTTCAGGCATCAAACATCTACCCGGAGCAGCAAATAGTAACAGTTTGACTTTCAGAGAGAGAGGGATCAGGAACTAACCAAACGCAAGTGAGATTAATCTGCGAAACCACTTTCCGGAGAGACCCAACAAGCCAAAGTCAAGAACCGAAACACCGGAACAATCAAAGCCCGGAATCTGCCCGCCGGGCTCTCGGAATCCGCTGCTGTTATCTATAGCATCATAAAGGAGGAGGACCCAACACCCTCCATGTCGTGATGATCAGATAATTCGGTCCTAAAACGCTCCCCTTGAAGATTGGAAAGAGGGGGAGAGATTCTTGGATGGCCCTGCTTAACTGGATACTAGTCTAGCATTCCGTTGAAGGAATCTTCTTTTAGCTGTAGGCTGATGCAATACCCAACTAAGGAATCTTAAACAAAGGATTCTTCCATGATCCAAACGTGTTTTTTTTTTTCTTTTTTTCTTTTGGGGGGGGCGCGCCGTTGCGTGGTTCCCAACTTTCCACGCCGTTTACCGCCCGCAAATGAAGGGATACATATTTCTAATCATGGAGGGCTTCGGTCAACGCGTGGGATGGGGTTGCTTTCGGGTGGGGTTGCGTACGAACACTTGAGTGGGGACGATCTAACGAATTCGATGCGTCGCCCCCATTGGTTGATTTTGACAAAGCCTTTTCTCACCCGGTACACCCGGTACAAACCATAACGATCCGGTCTGACCAGCCGAAAGTAATCGTTTGGTAGAGAACTGGCTCCTTATAGACTTTTAAGATAACAAAAGGACATGAATGAATGAAATCACGACTTGGAACATTATCGGGATGAACAACCTCCTAGCAAAAGTACTTATCTATAACATAAATTTAGGTAGGAGATAAGCCAAAACGATGAATAATACTCGAGTGAGTTAATTTAGGATGCAACACAAACTATAGAATCAATGTCGGATGTAGTATTACAGGGGATTTATGAGACACTAGTGAAAGATGTATCAAGATCCACGTGTTCATCCTCTACAATCTGTTCTAAGACGTGGTGATAGCTTTTTGTCTATAGTGTTCCCGATCTTGTGGAAATCAAGGAGGTCATAATGTCCTGATCGTTGAATCAAGATCTCGCTTTGCGAGGATCATAAGCACTCAGACAAAAGGAGCTCCCGATTTCGTCATTTCTAGGAATTGACTAATTGTAATAGACATGGCTGGAAGCAAGTTGCCTTAACGATCCAACGAAAACTCAATCGACAGGTACATAAGGAGAGAAGCATCTATGAAGGTCATCCAATCACCTATTTTTGCTCATGTTGCTTATTTCTTTAAATAGGAAGATACTAAACAATGACCTTTCAACTATGCTAAGGCTCATAATTTAGTTTGGAATTTGTACAATTTTTTTATTATTATTTGAGAAGAGGTGATTTCTTGGGACATGTACTTTTTTATTAAATGAACTCTTTAGTGTTGCGACTAGTCCTGTCAAATGAGTGGATCAAATTAAAAACAGTCCAACTCAAATTGATCAACTTAACTCGTTTTAACCTATTTATATAGAATGTAAATTCAACGAGTCATACCCAACCCCATCCAAGATCCATAATTAGTTATTTTTCTCCTTAAATTGTCACATTTGAAGAATAAGTAGCATTTTAACACTCATCTTTTTTGGGATTTACTTTTTAAAAGTCAATTATGAACCAATTTTGAGTTTAAGGTGATCCATATATGATCCATTTAAATAAATGTGGTTAACATATGGGTCATGACCCATCTTAACAGCTTTAATTGCGATCTTCCTAAATGTGAAATACCAAGGAAAAACTTATAGATTACTAAACAAACACTTAATGCGGACTCTCCCAAACGCATAAAATTGCAGCTTTGAGGTTTCCATTTAAATTTAACATGTAAATCAATTTATTTTGAGGCCGTCACTAATCTATCATAGATCGATTAGTAACCCAATTAATATGTGTTCACCATTTTATTTCTACAAACTAGATATTTCCTGTATATTGGGACTTAGTTACGCTAATTAAATTCAATGCTTTTTAGTACATTTTCTCTTACTTAGAAAAATATTTTTGCAAGTACACTTTGTCAATTTTAATTCTAGACCACTAACATGGGATAGATGATCATGTAAGTGCGTAGACAAGTAATGTAATACTTAATAATCAAAGTGAGAAAGTGCAAGAAAAATATAATAATTTAAAGCCTTAAGTAAACCAAATCAAAATCTCATCACAAAGGAATTCCTATAAACCTTTAACGAAAATATGAATGCAACATGACGTATGAACTAATTATTAACATGAAACGTATACCAATAATTTTTTCTTTTTGGTATTTTCCATTTTAAGACTAAACATGATATTAATTAAAATTTCCTACTGCATAAATGCAATTTAATCTAAGTTTTATGTTTGTGTGAATTCTAACTTAACACTAAAGGGTGATTGGTACCTAAGTGAGCCGGTTCTTATTCTAGAATTGGGAATCAAACTATAAGGATTGGTTCCGAATCTGTGGAATTGAGAACCGATCCGATTTCCAGGTAGGTTCCAGAACTGATGTTCAACAACTGCATGAAAGTGATGGCTGAAGGTGAGGCTGCGAAAGTGAGATTCATAGTTCCCTCACTATAAAAGTGATGGTCGAAGGGGAGGCTATGACTGCAAGGGAGAGTTAGAGGCGAGGTCACGAGTGACAGGGAAGGAGGGCCAAACGCACCTAGCCCCTTGAGGGAATACGAGCAAGCCAGAAACCCAAAGCTCGACTCATCCGGCCTAACACCCAAAACCGACATAGTCTCCACCACCTTTTCCGCATCAGCCACAGACTCGAGGTGCCGGCAGCACCCCTTCGATGCCGCATTACAAGCGGCCAAGTTGGGCCTCATAAAATCCAGCTTCTCATCCAAAGCAACCCCATAACTCTCCTTGAAAACCCAACAAACCGACCATTCTCCCTACAAATCTCAACGAGCAGGTTGCCCCACAGCCCAAAGGGCATGAAGGCTGCATTTGGGAATAGCTTTGGGAATTAGCCTTGGACCCCAAAGCCCTTTTGGTTAAACGCTGGGTGTTTAAAATTAACAAACCCCAATGAGAAAAAGTTAGCCTTCTGGGTATACAAATATTAACTATTCATTTTCTCTGTTGAGGGCGGCTGATGAGGTTGCGCAGGGTTACTGATAACTCTATAAAAATAGAGTTATTTTACCTATTTTAGGCAACAATTAATGCGATATCTATGAGAAAATATTTGAATTTCCTTCTGATTATTTGAATTTTCCTTATTTATGCGGGATAATGATATATGGAGAAGATAAGGAAAAGAAATTGCAAAACTCAGGAATTTGAATCAAGCGGCGGTGGGAGATAGATATCAAATCAAAATTCTCTGATTTACTCCCTGATTTTGTGCGCAATTGCTTGGAGATAAGGATCTTGGATATCTCCTATAAATAGGAGAGCTAGAGAGAGCAACTAGGTTTTGAAGCTAGTTCTTCGCTAGATTATTTTTTTCATTGTTTTGAGAGTTTTCAAGTATTTTGAAGAGAAGACGAAAGTGGAGACAGAATTCTTGTTCTTTGATTCAAGATGCTGAGTTTGATTTATATTTTTATTTTTTCATCTACTATGTTCTAATTTTCTTTTGTTAGGGCTACGATGTAGCCTAACTATGATGATGTAAATTTCATGATTTTTATGTTTTACAATTGATTTTATTCATGTGAGTTATATATTATTGTGCTTAATGCTTTTGAGTGATTGGCCACCACTTGAATGATCCGATGTGCATGTTTGAGATTGAGAAGTGATAATATGCAATTGCTCATTATAATATATAACCATGAATTAAACGTGGATAGAAATATACTGCGTTATTTGTGTAACTTTCGGTGATAAGGTGATCCAAAAGACTCATTGTAAACCGGGAATATTCATAGTTTTTCATGCACTTATGTTTATTTTAATTCACATAGAGATATAGTGGATTAATAAACTGAGTAGGTTTGCTATACCTAGAGATAGGATAGTAAATAGATCAGGAAATTCTGCTATCACATGTTTGATATCGTTCTTGTACTTACAACAATCTGAAATTCATATCTAGTGGTTATGGTGAAATCGGATGCTCTAACATATTTATCTGATTGATTTACTGCATTAGTCTACAAATTTTGTTTTTAATTTATTCTCAATTATATTTTGATCTATTAGATAAATTTTAGAGTTAATCTATTTTAGTATTTAATTAGTTTATTAATCATCGATCTTCGTTGGACGATATTCTTTCTCATCATTATATTACTTGTTCGACACGTTCACTTGCGTTTAGAATTTTACGAACAAGTTTTTGGCGCCGTTGCCGGGGATCGTTTGTTTAATACTAATTAATATTGATACCAGATAATTCTAAGTTTAATCTAGCTTTTGTTTTGTTTTATTTTTCAGGGTGTACATCAGTTTATGACACGTAGCCAACAAGGGAAACTTGTTGAGCTTGATCTAGAAATCGAGCGTACATTCAAAAGGCGACTGAGAGAACAGAGAAATCACGCTAAGAAGATGGCAGACGGTGATAATGAAAATCCACGTAGACTCTTAAGAGATTATGCTGCCCCAACAATTCAAGGCACCACATCAAGTATCGAAGACCGCAATTCAAGCAAACAACTTTGAGATCAAGCCATCACTCATTCGATGCTTCAACAATCGTGCAATTCGGTGGGCTACCAAGCGATGATCCAAACGCTCACATCGATGCTTTTCTTGAAATATGTGACACCATTAAATATAATGGAGTTACAGATGATGCTATTAGATTGAGATTATTTCCATTCTCTCTTAGAGATAAAGCTAAGAGTTGGCTTTCTTCTCTTCCTGCAGGATCAATCACTACATGGAATGATATGGCTCAAAAATTTCTTGGTAAGTTCTTTCCACTCGCAAAGTCTGCGAAGATGCGTAACGATACTACTAATTTTATGCAGATGGATAATGAATCATTATATGAAGCATGGGAAAGATTCAAAGAATTTCTTAGGAGATGCCCACATCATGGACTGCCCGTATGGATGCAGGTACAAACTTTTTATAATGGCTCTAGTACAAATCTTCGTTCTATGATTGATGCAACTGCAGGAGGAACTCTAAATAATAAAACACCAAAAGAAGCCTACAATTTATTAGAGGAGATGGCATCCAATAGTTATCAATGGCCTATTGAGAGACTACCAATGCGAAAAGTTAGCGGAGTTCATGAAGTGGATGCTTTTGCTACAATTGCTGCACAATTTGAAGCACTCAACAAAAAACTTGATAATATGAGTGTTTCAGTCATGAAAATTCAAAATTTGACATGTGATTTTTGTGGTGGAGGACATGTTAGCACAGCATGTCAGGTAGGTAATACTTTTAAACAATCTAGTGAAAATTCTAACTTTGTTGGGAACTTTGACAGGTCACAGAATAATCCCTACTCCAACATGTACAATCCGGGATGGCGCAATCATCCAAATTTTTCATGGAATAATTAGAATGTGATGAGATCACAGGGATTCAAACAATCGGAAGAGACAAAGTCAAATTTGGAAGATATAGTCACCAAACTTGCTAATACGAATCATGACTTCATCAAAAGCTCGGATGTGAGATTTCAAAACCAAGAAGCTTCAATCAGAAACTGGAGATGCAAGTGGGTCGCTTAGCAAGCATAATGTCGAAGACAACGGGGTTCTTTGTCGAGCAACACAAAGAAAAATCCAATTGAAAACATAAAGGCTATTACCCTGAGAAGTGGTAAACAAGTGGGAGAAGAAGAGATTGTTAGAGACAAGGAAGAGGTGATCAATAAACAATCAACAGAGACAAGCAAGAGTAAACTTTTTCCAGATAATCCCAAGCCATATGTGCCGCCAATTCCATTCCCTCGCCGACTCCAAAGAAAGACAAAATAGATAAGCAATTTTCTAAATTTCTTGATGTATTTAAAAAATTGCACATTAACATTCCTTTTGCAGATGCCTTAGCGCAAATGCCTAGTTATGCAAAATTTTTGAAGGAGATTTTGGCAAACAAAAGGAAACTCGGAGGATTATGAAACCGTGAAATTAAATGAGGAGTGTTCAGCCATCCTACAAAACAAATTGCCTCCGAAATTAAAAGATCCAGGGAGTTTTACTATTCCTTGTACTATTGGGGATTCTTACTTTGAAAAGGCATTATGTGATTTAGGTGCAAGTATTAATTTGATGCCTTATTCAGTTTTCAAGAAATTAGGATTGGGTGAGGTAAAAGCAACCACGGTGTCACTTAACCGGCCGATCGATCAATTAAATATCCGAGAGGTATTGTGGAAGATGTTTTGGTAAAAGTTGACAAATTTATCTTTCCCGCAGATTTCATAGTTCTTGACATGGAGGAAGATTTTGAGGTACCACTTATCTTAGGTCGACCTTTTCTAGCAACAGAAGAGCTCTTATTGATGTACAACAAGGGAAGTTGATTCTTAGAGTTCAAGATGATCTTGTTTCATTTATTGTTTTTAAAGCAATGAAATATCCATCTGATGATAATTCTTGTTTTAGAGTTGAGACAGTTGACAAATTGGTGAATAAAGTTTTTCAGGAAAATATTTTTAAAGATCCACTTGAAGCATGTCTGATTCAACCAGGGGACACAGATATTCAGAATGAGGAGATAAAGGAGTACGCAAATTTCATGGAGGCAATTCCACCATATTCAAGGCAAAAGGCAATTAAATTTGAGGAGTTTGGAGAGCATATTACAAAGCCTAAACCATCAATTGAAGAGCCTCCAATTCTTGAATTCAAACCCTTACCTTCTCATTTGAAATATGCTTATTTAGATGGGGTTTCTTCTTTACCGGTAATTATATCTTCTTCTTTGATAGATTTGATGGAGGAGAAACGCTCGAGTATTAAGAGAGCATAAGGGTGCAATTGGATGGAAAATAACTTATATTAAGGGAATTAGTCCTTCAATTTGCATGCACAAAATTTTGATGGAGGAACAATATAAACCCACTATCCAACCTCGAGGCGTTTGAACCCGAAGATGCAAGAAGTAGTGAATGGTCAACGTTTGAAGCCCTACTTTGAAGGTGGTTACAATAAGCGTAAGACCACCTTTGAACTTCATCCTCCAGATTAGCGACATCCGAGATAGTTTGGCTGAAAACTATAAAACAAGCGCTTCTTGGGAGGCAACCCAAGCATTTTAATTATTTTTCTTTTATTGTTAAGTTTATGTTTGAAAAAAAAAAATTTCTCTGTTTTATCCAGGTTAATATTTTTAGGGAGCACCTTTCAAGAGTTTAATCATTAAGGTCATCTCGAAGTTATCCTAAAATCGGGGAGTTTTCTTCTTCCTATTTCTATTATTCGCATTGAGGACACTGCTTCATTCAAGTTTGGGGGAGACAAAATTTTTGGTTAAAATTTTTTCTATCATGATTGCATTCCTTTTTGTGAATTTTTGCGCTTCTTAGGAAAATTTAAATTTTATTTAAACTTGCAATTGATGTGTGAGTTAATCTTAATTCTGATTATGTTGATCTACTTATTGAGCACTAAAAGTCCTTACTTTTTGAATTGTGTGTAAATCTAGAGAACATTCATGTGAAGTATGTGATTTTCTTAAATTTCACCCAAATCTTAGAATTTGTTTGATTTTCTCTTGAGGCGAAATCCTAAGCTAAATCTAACTGAGAAAATGATTTAGGCAATTTTTGGATCGATTGAGCCTTTCAAGCTAACCCTGTTTATTTATCCCTAGTCGCCCCGTTGAGCCTTAATTATTATCCAATTTTTCATTGGCACCCATATATATTTAGCCTAGCCTTTATCAAATTATATCATTGTCCCATGCCCTATGAACACGTTGATTTTCTTTTACGGGTTAATTTGAGCTTGATAGAAATTTGGGAGGAATGATGGAGTATGAAAAAAAAAATAAAAAAGAAAAAAAAGGTGATTGCTATGGTTGTTTGAGGTGTATTGTCAAAAAAAAAAATGCTTTTATGGTTCCCTATCTAACTTTCAATTGAGTGAGCCTTTTGGATACTCAATGGGTTGGAAATTTTCATGTTATATTATGAGGGACTTTGGGAGAAACTCCACCATAAAGCAATTCAAAAAAAAAAAAAAAGAGAGAGAGAAAGAGAGAAAAAAAAAAAAAAGAAAAGAAGGAATGATGATATATGGTGGCAGAAAAATTATCTTGAAGGAGTGAAATCGGACAGTGACATTAGCTCTAATTAGATCCTAGAAATCAACATGTTGATGGGTGATTTGAGCTTAAAATTCCCGTTATCTCACCTTTAGCCCAGCCTTACATTACAAACCGAGAAAAGTCCTATTGATTTTTTGTTGGATAATTAGCTTACATTAGTGGAGAGAGGAATGAAAAGCAAACCTATGAGATTTGGTTATAATTATTGAGAATTTTTGAGAGGTTGCATGTTAATGTGAATTTATCTGGATTGCATATAATTTGAAAAAGATAAGGACTCTCACACACACACACTTGGATCATATAGTTAGAATTTGTCTTAACTTATAAATTAATTTCAATGTTTGGATGAAATTTGTGTTTTTCTTTGAATTGTGAATTTGAGCAATTATGGAAAGATGTCATGGAGGAGGTTGTTAGCTTGACTATGTGTTATATCTTGATTTTGCTCGAGGACTAGCAAAAGGTTAAGTTTAGGGGTTTGATAACTCTATAAAAATAGAGTTATTTTACCTATTTTAGGCAACAATTAATGCGATATCTATGAGAAAATATTTGAATTTCCTTCTGATTATTTGAATTTTCCTTATTTATGCAGGATAATGATATATGGAGAAGATAAGGAAAAGAAATTGCAAAACTCAGGAATTTGAATCAAGCAGCAGTGGGAGATAGATATCAAATCAAAATTCTCTGATTTACTCCCTGATTTTGTGCGCAATTGCTTGGGGATAAGGATCTTGGATATCTCCTATAAATAGGAGAGCTAGAGAGAGCAACTAGGTTTTGAAGCTAGTTCTTCTGCTAGATTATTTTTTTCATTGTTTTGAGAGTTTTCAAGTATTTTGAAGAGAAGACGAAAGTGGAGACAGAATTCTTGTTCTTTGATTCAAGATGCTGAGTTTGATTTATATTTTTATTTTTTCATCTACTATGTTCTAATTTTCTTTTGTTAGGGCTACGATGTAGCCTAACTATGATGATGTAAATTTCATGATTTTTATGTTTTACAATTGATTTTATTCATGTGAGTTATATATTATTGTGCTTAATGCTTTTGAGTGATTGGCCACCACTTGAATGATCCGATGTGCATGTTTGAGATTGAGAAGTGATAATATGCAATTGCTCATTATAATATATAACCATGAATTAAACGTGGATAGAAATATACTGCGTTATTTGTGTAACTTTCGGTGATAAGGTGATCCAAAAGACTCATTGTAAACCGGGAATATTCATAGTTTTTCATGCACTTATGTTTATTTTAATTCACATAGAGATATAGTGGATTAATAAACTGAGTAGGTTTGCTATACCTAGAGATAGGATAGTAAATAGATCAGGAAATTCTGCTATCACATGTTTGATATCGTTCTTGTACTTACAACAATCTGAAATTCATATCTAGTGGTTATGGTGAAATCGGATGCTCTAACATATTTATCGATTGATTTACTGCATTAGTCTACAAATTTTGTTTTTAATTTATTCTCAATTATATTTTGATCTATTAGATAAATTTTAGAGTTAATCTATTTTAGTATTTAATTAGTTTATTAATCATCGATCTTCGTTGGACAATATTCTTTCTCATCATTATATTACTTGTTCGACACGTTCACTTGCGTTTAGAATTTTACAAACAGTTACGAGGGGCCAATGATAGGTCGGTGACGGTCATGGCGAACCACGCAGCTATCACCGGGGGGTCGCGGTGAACTCCACGTCATCTGGGTCGCGATGACCTCCGTGAGGGGCCGCGCGATTTGGGTCACCGTGACCTCGCTAGGGGTTGCTCGAACCCAAGCGGCCCTTGCCAAGGCCATGTGATCTCGCCGCGAGGTCGCGCGGCCTTAGCAAGGGCCACCTAGGGTCACATGACCGTCGACTAGGTCGCGCGAGCCCTACCGACCGTCCCCAGTGGTCTCTAGGGGCTACCTGAGGTCCAGCGACCTCAAACAACTGAAAGGGCTAGTAAGAACACCTAGAGGGGGTGAATAGGTGTTAAAAGAAATTTTCGCGAGACTTAATAAATCAAATTGTCTTTATAATATAATAGACTGAAGATGTAAACGACTATAAGTAGTTATATAAAGCTACGAATTAAAGAAAGGAGTTCAGGGAAAGAGAATAGAAACACAAGGTTTACAAAGTGGTTCGGCTTAAATTAAGCCTACGTCTACTCTCCCGCACTGACAGCCCACTGGCTGGATTTCACTATGAATCAAAAGATATTTTACAGTCTCACGTCCTCGACTTCACAGTGTAGAAACTCTACTACACTCTTTCAAAGTCTCACAAATCTTGAAGGCTTCATACTGTTCGAGTAGTATGTTGATTTTTGTTTCTTTAACTCGATCAGTTCCTTCATAAGAAACATGCAACCTGTCCCAGACTTCTTTTATTCTGTTATACTCAATATGAGATAAAGCACAATATAAGAAATAGATAACTTTAGCATCAAGATCTTGTCTCTTGGTTATGTCTGCTTGTGTCATCTCACCAGCATCTGTAACTTCCTTTCCTCTTTCTAAAGTTGATGCAGCTTTGGAAATGATTCCTTTTTCTACCACATTCCATTCTAGGAGATCTTTCGATCTCACCAATGCCTTCATCTTGTTTTTCCACACATTGTATTCATTTCCATCAAAGTAAGGAGGTTTGATGTTGCTCTGGCCTTCAACCAAACCTGGCTCAGTAAAAATACTTCAATAAAATGAGCACACAGACTCTGATACCAATTGAAAGGGCTAGTAAGAACTCCTAGAGGATGGTGAATAAGTGCTAAAAGAAATTTTCGCGAGACTTAATAAATCAAATCGTCTTTAGAAGATAATAGACTGAAGATGTAGACGACTATAAGTAGTTATATAAAACTACGAATTAAAGTAAGGAGTTCAGGGAAAGAGAATAGAAACACAAGGTTTATAGTGATTCGGCTTAGATTAAGCCTACGTCCACTCTCCCGCACTGACAGCCCACTGGCTGGATTTCACTATGAATCAAAAGAGATTTTACAGTCGCACGTCCTCGACTTCATAGTGTAGAAACTCTACCACACTCTTTCAAAGTCTCACAAATGTTTGTTCTCTCTTTTGAGTACAAGTTAAGCTCAACGATTAAAATAGCAAAGAACTAAGAGCTTCAGACTTTGGAATTTTTCTTTCACGCACACACTCGAACAACTTGAGAGTCTTCCTTATATACTCCTCCATGCCTCTACAACCGTTGGCACTTTCCAAAGGAGTTCCTCCAATCTATCCATTGGACAGAATCAATCAAGGAGATCTCGAGTCATTTAAGGAATGTGATGATAACTCATCAATCCTGCTCGCCCATATAATCAGGATCTTGGTTCCCATAAGTAGAACCTTACAAGTATACTTCGCCTTTCAAAAGATCTGATTATCCGAATTGATTCCAATAAGAATAATTGATCACAACGTGCTATCTCCAACCGTAAGATCTTCCACAAACCGCACGAACCGAATCCTTGAAAATAAACTCGCATCCAGATAAGTCTTCTTTTGTCGGTCTGGAATCTGTCAGTGAGGTCAAACTTGACATATGAGTCTTGAGTTCTTCAGACTATAACACTTGAGTCCGCAACCCTTCAAACTAGACTATTTTTGAAAGGTTTTGTCAGCTTCAAAACAGTAAGGAGTCTTCTCTAACAACAACGACCACTGCCGGCAATTTGGATCGCTAGCTAGGGGTGTCTAAAATCGAACTGAAAACCAAACCGAATCGAATTGAACCGAACCGAAAAATTCGGTTTTTTTTATTCGATTTTCATTTGGTTCGGTTCTCATTAAAAATCAAATTTTTTTTTTTTATGGGTTTGGTTTTTATTGGTTAACCGAACCAACAAACCAATAAAAGCTTATTTCTTGGAAACGAAAAATATATACAACAGAAAAAAAAAACAAAAAAAAAAAAACAAACGCAAAAGCCGAAAACTGAAAGCTGAAAACTAAAAATCAAAAAATCGAACCGAATCGAACCAAAATTTCGATTTGGTTCATATTCGATTCGGTTCTCAATCGGTTCAGTTTGGAAGTTTTATCTAACGATTCGGTTCGGTTCGATTTTTAAAAAAAAAAAACCAAACTGAATCGAACCGTTGACACCCTTATCGCCAGCGGCCACTGCTCTTCATCGGCCAATTATTATTTTTCATTTTTTAAATAATAAAGATCTTTTGTAAACGTAAGTCCTTCAAACACTATTTTGTTCAGGTACTTTATAATTGGCTTTTAGATTATATTTTATCAAACGTAATTTATATTTTAAAAAATTTCTTTAACGTAAAACCTTTTACATTTTTTTAAAACTTTTCGTGAACGCAAGGAAGTACCTGTTCTTGAGCAAAGCCCCGGCGCGTCTCATGAACCCCAGCAGCATGGAGACGGTCCCCAACTCGACCAGATCAGGGTCTTTCTCGATGAAGTAGAGGGCGGAGGCGAAGGCCCTCTTGAGATTGTGGGTGTCGCCGAAAGAGTACAGGTGGGGGACGAGGGAGTTGGCGAGGGGCTTGCTGGGGAAGGAAGAGTGGGAGGTGAGGGCCTTGAAGGACTTCCAGGCGTCGTCGGTGCTGCGGGCGAGGATGGACTTGTGGAGGGCGGACTCGAGGGCGATTTTTAGTTCCTGGGTCAAGGCCTGCGGCGGCGACGGCGGCGGCGGCGGGGGAGATGAACGGCTGTACTTGCGGCGGGAGAATAAGGAAGGTTGGAATAGAGAGATGGGGTATCGGCTTCAGAAGAGGAGGAGGAGGAGGAGGAGGAGAAGGCGAATCTGTGTTGCGGGCAATACAGATTCAGAGCTCTCTTCCACATCTTCCGTTCATTGAGAACGAGGCTGCTCTGCTACTTATAGTTTTCTTTTGCGCCTCTCTCTCTCCCGAAGGAGTTGCAGAAAATGGCTAGGTACAGAATGGGGATGCTAAGGGTGCAAAATGATAACGCAGGAAAGCTACTGGGAAAAATTTTTTTTTTCAGAAATAGTTCTTTTCTATTTCTAAAAAGAACAACTTTTCGAGTAAAAGAACCTAAACTTTTTTTTAATAACTACACAAATTTTTACTATTGAAATAGAAAAAGAATATAAATGCTTTTTTTGTAACGCAAGGTCGTTTCTTTTTTGTATTTATTTTTTTTATTCTTAAAAAAATCACCAAGAACTTAAATTTTAAACAGCGCCCCCTTAACTTAGATTCATTGATTGTGGCGGTTGGCGGCTAACACCATCCATTGTCTTGTTGTTTGAGACGGGGCGGCGGCGCGCGGGCGGTGGCTCCGGGTGGCCGCGGCAAAGTATAAAGAATAAAAGAAAAAAAAATTGACTTATTTCTAGAAATTATTCCCGGGATAAGAAGTAATTTTTTTTTTTTTGGTTTTCTCAAGAGTTTCTACTCCAAATTTACTGGCTAACATTTTCTATTGAAATAATAACTTCAAAAACAAATGGTAGGGGTTAGATGGATAAACGGGTTTGTGATTTTTTTTGTTAGGAGAACAAAAGAACTTAAAGAAATTTTTAGGAAGAGAAATGTTACCATGCGCTCCTAAATCGCCAAGGCCCAAAATGCTATGTGCAGGAAAGCTACTGAAAAATTACAAAATTATCCCATTTTCATCATAATAAATTCAGATTTCAGTTTTAATGGGAAAAAAATGATTCATCGTTCCATAATATTTTTATTTGTCAAATTATGTATAATAATGATAAGCTTTTTACATATAATAGTTTACCCTATATTTTATTCGCTAGTAGTAGTTAAAATCGAAAGTAGGTTACTGCACATTTTCATTTGGTAATATTTCTGTTTATTTTCAAAAATAGTTTTTTTCTATTTTTATTTTTTAGAATAATTTCTTAGTAAAATCATGTATTTGGTTGCAAACTGATGATCGGTTGGTGGCAGCGACAAGTCTCCACCGACCAATTAGAAGAGGAGGAAGAAGGAAAAAAAAAAAACTTATTTCTAGAAATTATTATCGGGAATAATAAGTTACTTTTTTTTACATCTTATTTCTATTCCAAATTCATTCTCTGGCTACTTTTTTATTTCGAGAAATAAAAAAAAAAATAACGGATTTATGTTCTTTTTTTATTTCGAGAAATAGAAAATCAAAGGAACGGAAAAACTAAAGGGTTATCATGCAAACCCTAAATATAAATTGTTAATAAGGAAAATGTGATTTCTCCAATTAGTAGAGACAGGGAAGAAAAAGTCGAATCTTTCTAAATTACGGAAATTGAAACCGAGCGGACACTCGAGAGCAGACGCACGTTGCAAGTCCCGCTGAGCGGAAAACAAACGACGGCGAAGCGAACTCGGGTTGACCGTCGTCTGTTCATGGGAGATTCAACTGCAAGGGAACTGATCCCATCATCGGATGGTAATTCCGGGGACGAGAATTTAATCTTAGAAGAATGGAATGGCTCGTCTTCTACGAAGCTTTCAAGAATCACCATCATCACTGCTGCTCCTCCATTTTGCAGTTGAAGTCATTGGGATGGAAAACAGAACGCCTTTTAACACCATCAATTATCTGGAGGGCTGACTGGATTTACAGTTCTGTCGATGAAAATACTAGCGAGGTCCTTTCATCCATCAGCTATTGGAGCAAACGATGAAAGGGAGAAATTGTTTAATGCTTATTGGGCACCAGCATGCTTTTTCGGGACCGCAGAAATTATGGGGCCAGTGCATGGATTTAAATTACTTCCCGTGCTTTGATGTATCTACCACCAATCAGGCGTCAACTATATTTGGGTTCGGTCATCCTTGTGCAAATAGCAGCATGTGTTGAGGACCCCGCTGTAACTTACGGTAGAGACTGATATGCAATTCTCAACCATCAACTCATTAGGAGTTGGAATTTTGCATTCTTTTTTAGTGCTGAGTTGAAAGTTCATGACCATGTGTTACCCTCCTGTTTCACCCTTTGATCTGGACGAACCAAAAGCAAAGTTGGCTGGTTTTTATGTAGTTTTTCCTCTGAGGCCTACATCTGCTTCTGGATAATTTTTTCATACCTGTCCCCTTTCTTTTGCAGAAGGGAGCCTCCATGCATTCTACGTTAGATGCATGTAAAATTATGCAAGGGATGTTCAGACCAAAGTACCGCACTTTCGGAATAAATTGCTTGTTTACAGGAAACGAATCGATAATGGTTTCATATGCAAGAGAAGGAGCTGCATGGAATGGCCTTGCCCTCTAGTCCCCAGACCAAACCAAGTTGGTCTTCTGGAATTTCAGAATTTTGACAAACTTGATGATGATTTAGTTTTTGAGACTTAAAAATTCATACAGCATATAATCTTTCAGCAATTGTTGAGGCTTATCTAGCTTGAAATGGATTTGAACCTAAAGAAAAAGGTATGTCATGGTCAGACGAAATGATTTTGCAACCGTCCGAAGTTTAGAGCATATGAGTACACCAGGTCTATGAACTTTCTAAGACTACGGTTAGCACGAAATATGGACGAATTGATTTCTAATTAGACAGACGAGGAGTATAAAATACTAAACAGTGGAAACAGAAATCTCAGCGCCCTGGATTCCCACTGGCAATTTTTCTTCTTTCACCAAGCAGCAGACTTGCAGTATATAAAACTATTGAAGGCAATCTAATACATTTGATTCAATTTACATGACCAAGGGAAAGATATTCAAGGCACTGCTAATCTAAACGTGTTACAAAGCAAAAGAAATGAACTGAAGGTCCACGACAAATAAAATCCGTGTCAGGTCCGTCCACAGAAGAAGATTCATTTTATGTTATGGACATTCAATTCCCCCTGGCACTCAATGTGGATCAAGCCCCTGTCCTGGTATCCACTTGCGGTTTCTTTTCAACCTGGACTCTTACCAAGACCAATCAACAAGTGATTGATTACCAAGTACTAACTGCTTTTGGCTTTCTTTCAATTGCTACATCCAGCCTTTTCATTATATATGACCGTCGGAACTCTGTTTACTAGAGCAATGTAGCAGCAGGGCTCATTTACGGTGCCCCGATGATGCCATTAGGACTCCAACAGCCACAATGAACATCAACAGCATACTGAAAAGTAAAACATAGGTTCTCCTCGATGATCTGCGGTATTCTCCAAAAATGAGTACACCCCAGAAGGTGCTCACAAGTGGAAGCGCCTGCATGACGGAACAGATTGAAAGTTAGAAAAAGAAAAGTAATACCATGAGAATGTTATGGATTGTGTTTTTTATCAGGTTGACAGAATACATTTGGGTTTTACCGTCAGTTCAGCCCATAAAAACCATGAAAAGTCCGCTCTTTAGTCCTATTATCTTTTGCTTTATTGACAAAGACAGAAACGAAGTTGGAAATGATTCTGAAATAAAAAACTGAATGGAGACTCGGTTCTCAGTTCGGTTCAATTCTTTAACAGTTTGGCCATGAACCGAAAAGTTTTAACTGTCAAGTCAAGTCAATTCTTTTATTGGACCAATCCATTGGTGCCCTCTAGCTTGGTCAACTAACCTGAACAGCATCTGCTGCCGCATAGCCTGCGGCTTGACCACCCATAAATTGCAGACCATTGCCAAAACCACACAAAAACCCCGCCAAGAGAGCCCATCCTCTGCCATTCCAATCGTTCAAATAAGCCTTGAATGATGATTTGGGTAGATTGAGCACCGGCCGGTAAAGGAAGCTGATATTTAGAACGACGGCCAAGACAAAGCACGATACAGAGAAATAGAAGAATGCTGTATATACAGACAAGTGAGGAACCCCTTCCTTCAGCGTGTGCCACTGGTCGTTTGTCGCCAAATTAAATGCCGGTGAGAAAAGAGAGAAGCAAAGTCCAGCAAAGAAAGTTATGCTCAGTCCGAGCACCGCACTTCTTCCAAACACCTACAAGAATAAATATGCATTTAAATTATAAAAATGGAGAAACGCTAATACACTCCGATTTCTTGATGCTAAAGGCTTTGGAATATGGAAAAGATATTAAACAAATCTGTTCCACAAGCATAGTTGAAGTGGTTTCACGAGCCTTGATAGATCTTCTGTTCTCTAGTTCGACCAGAAAATCAGCAGTCCCTACTTTTGCCTTACGTGTGAATCCGTTCCCATTTTCCACGTCTTTTCGCCCTGTCATGCAAACATTATTAGACTACAAATTTCCTAGCTTGTTGGATTAGAGAAGCAGTCATCGCTCCAGAAAGTCTGTTACCTTCATTGGCAGTTGTGCCATTATCTGCATCTATGACCCTGAGGAAGATGTAAAATGATTGCATCATCCATTATCTCTAAGAGAAAAGGCTATAACACTTGTCCTAAAAATTGAAGTAATCGACATTAATAGATGTTTCGAAATTAACAACATACATCAAAGAATAATCTCCAAATGGGGAATCCATTCACCTGCAAAGTTCATTTTTGCTTTTCTTTTTTCCTTGACTAGTAAAACTTGCATAAGTAGGCCGACCAGGGATTTCGTATAAATTCCACAAATATAGGCTTTTATTTCCTCCATTCACGTTAAAAAGTGACGGAGGAGAGCAAACATGTAGGAGAGATGGAGTAGTTTGAAAGAGATACTTAAATAAATCTTCATGTAGATACTGAGTCAACTTTAGAGTGAAAAAATCCTGCTATCAAATGGTGATTAATCTTTCAAATTCCCAATAGTTACGAAATAAAATTTTATCATTTCACACATTTGAGTTTACTCATGCTCTTAATTCATAAACAAGCAGATGCACCTGGCGTCCACTTTGCCATTGCCAAGAAGATTGTTCAGCTTTCTTTTATTATCAGCAGCATTTGACGCATGAACAGCAGAGCCAAGACAAACTGCAATCAGGAAGCAACCAACTCCTGGGAAAAGAATCTCCGCTCTGTTTATTTTGTCATCCAGAAAGTAATTCACGGTCGTGCCTGAGCAAAGAATTGGACAAAAGATATAAGCATCGTGTTAGTTGTGCCACTCCTATTCACGCAATTCCTGGAGATAAAGTTGAATCTGTTCATACAGAGAGACATACATAATGACGTGCAGTTGTGCATTATGTATGCGTAAATTTTGGATTAATGCTTCAAAGACAAAATGTCTAAACTATATAAAAGACTCAAAAATCCCGTAGTTGAGTGTATTAAACCAAATTAATTCTTGCCATATCAATTGATGAATAAGTTGAATCTTTGTAGAATTTGTCCGTACACCAAGCATTTCTCTATATAACTACAAATTCATCACTAGCACAAATACAAGTAAAGGGAGATGGAAGATGAAGAGACCTATAACGACTGTTATGCTGGCAGTGACGACTTCTGTTACTGACAAACCAACGAAAGCAAATGCATACTGGGATGCAAGATTCCCGAGGCCAAGGACAATGCCACCTGCCATTGCAAATAGAACCGACGACCAGTTATCCTGCATCAATCAATTTACAGATATAAAAACTAGATGAGATACCGTCATCCTGCAACGTCACATGCATGACCGTGTATACTGCTTCTCCACTCTTGGTATGTCAGAAGATAGAATTATAGTATGTTTCCATGGTATGGATGAACAATATAAACAAAACTTCGGGTTCATGTGACATTTGGTGTTGGTAAACTGAGGATGAGCTATCAAAATTCATATGGATTAGTCTTAAAACCATTTCAAGGATGACATCAGAATAAATTATACCCGAACTAATCAGCAAATAGACTGCTTTGTCTGGGCATCTACACTTTAACCAGGCTTCTCTGGCTGTATGTGATACCTATAAAATTTAAAGCTTTACACTAACTCCATAATTTTGTTCATGAACAGAGAGTTAAGTCAGCTGACATGTCCAAGCCGGATGCCTCTTGTTGAAACTAAGATGCTACTTTTACAAATGAAAGCAAGCCCTCTCCATCAATAAAGTGGAGAGATAGAACCAAAGTAAAAGTAAATTTTCAAAAGTACCCCTAATCTGAACCAGACTTGCAATTATGCATGAAGAACTGCAAATACTGAGTATTTCTATTAATCCAAAAAGCCTTACTTTAAATTTGATAATTTCATTGATAAGTAAGGCTAACTGATTCAGCATTTATCAAAGTACAAGGCTCTTTCTTTTCCAGTTTATAATCGTAATTGCAAACTATATAATTAGACTTCCCATGTCCTTCACTGGTCGGGCAGAAATTGCTGCCGACTCCCCTCCTATGTGCTTCTACTAAACCTTTTCTTCTTTTTCCTTCTAGCATACATTCCATCAACCTCGAATAACAGAGGAAATCAAAAAAATTCACCTGAGAAAGTTGCTGCAAGAAATTTGGTGCCTCTGGCGTTCCTGCCCGGATCTCACCTAGGGTGAAAGCAATAATCACAGCAGCCAAGAGATTGGTGATCGTGTAATCAAGGTAAGTGTGCTGCGGAAGGCGGCCTCGCCTCTCGAGAAGACTTATTAGAGCAGGCCATGTCCCCAAGAAGAAGAGGGAGAGCAACATGCACCCAATCGCGCCTCCTTTACTCTCCACCAGATACATTGTTGAAGAGCTCGCTTGCCCCTGGAAATAATTTCCTCCGTTGAAAAACTATGATGACTGGAGTTCCTTGAAACCCCTGTTGGAAAAGCTAGTGAAACGGGAAGTTAGCGGCTCTTCTTTCGGCCTCCTTCTTGTTTGTTCGCTAGAGGACTAGTTTTATAGGCCAGAGAAGTCAATCCATTCGAGTTAGATTGTCCAAGACGTTGAGAAAGCTACCACAATTGAGGACTCTCAAACGCAAACAGGTTAATACGAGTCAAGAGAGAGTCGCGAAATTACAGTGCTCAATTTATGAGAAGCATGCCGCGGTCATTGGATTGCAAAAAGTAGACCGGAACATGAACTATCATCAGCCCACCCGCTTGCAACAGCAAATAGTTAGACGCGTTGATTTCGCTGGCCGAAAGAAATTGATATTAATTGATTCTTCGAGAGATCGCATAAGACGTGCAATTAGCAGAAGCAGAGTACAGCAGACAAAGAGAAGCACGGAATTGACAAGAGTCCATATTACTTATTTCACTCTTCATTAAGAACCATACAAAGACAAAACAAGAAAATAACTCGGCATTGTCTCAATCGCCCTCCAAACTCTTCCCAAGCTAACACCGGCAAAGAGTAACGGTTTGACTTTCAGAAAGAGGGATCAGGAACTAACCAAACGCAATTGAGATTAAGCTGCGAAGCCACTTTCCGGGGAGACCCAACAGGCCAAAATCAAGAACCGAAACACCGGAACAATCAAAGCCTGGAATCTCCCCGCCGGGCTCTCAGAATCTGCTGCTGGTATTTATAGCATCATAAAGAAGGAGGACCCAACAACCCTCATTTCGTGATGATCAGATAATTCGGTCCTAAAATGCAGGGCCCCCGAAGATTGGAAAGAGGGAGAGATTCTTGGATGGCCCTGCTTAACGGGATACCACCAAGCATCTCGTTGAAGGAGTCTTGTTTTAGCTGTAGCCTGATGCAATTCCCAGGTATGGAATCCTAAACAAAGGATTCTCCAGATGCAAGACCCAGCTAAGGAATCCTAAACAAAGGATTCTTTCATGATTCGGAACGTGTTCTTTTTCTTCCAGGGGATTTCGTCAACGCATGGGCTGGGGTTGCTTTCGGGCGTGGTTGTGTACGAACACCAGCGTGGGGACGATCTAACGACTTCGATCCATCATCCCCCCCGGTTGATTGTGACTAAGCTTTTTCTCACCCAGCACAAACCGTAACGACCTTCTCTGACTAGTCGAGAATAATGGTCACATAGAGGACCGGCTGGCGAAAGGACATGAATGAACCAAATTTCACACCTTCAGCCTGGAACGCAAGGCAAAAGCGACGGACAATACTTAGGTGAATTAATCTAGGATGTGACATAGACTATGAGAATGATGTCAGATGTAGCATTACAGGGGATTTCAAGGGACACTAGTGAAAGATGTGTCAAGATCCACTGGTTCCTCCCCTTGTAGTCTGTTCTAGGTTGTGGCGATAGTTTTCTGTCTGTAGTGTTCCCCAATCTTGTGGAGATCAATTAGGTGATAATGTCCTGATCGCTGAATCAAGATCTCGGTTTGCGAGGATCGTAAGCACTCAGACAAAAGGAGCTCCTGATTTCGTCATTTTTAGTAATTGACTTACTGTAATAGACATGGCTGGAAGCAAGTTCCTTCAACGATTTAACGAAAACTCAAATTCGCGGGTACATGAGGAGAGAAGCATCTATCAGTGTCATCCAGTCGCCTACAGTTGCTCATGTTGCTCATATCTTTTAATAGGAAGATACTAAACAATGACCTTTCGACTATGCTAAGGCTCATAATTTAGTTCGAAATCTTGGGACACGTGCTTTTTTATTAAATGAGCTTTGTAGTGTTGTGACTAGACTTGTCAAAAGAGTGGGTTATATTGACAATGGCCCGATTTAAATTGACCCACTTAACCCGTTTTAACTCATTAATATAAAATGTAAATTCAGTGAGTCATACCCCATCCAATGTGGGATCCATATTTAGTAATTTTTCTCCTAAATTGTCACATTTGAAGAATAAGCAGCTTTTCCACTAAAAAAAATGGGCAATTATATGGATCGACTCCATATTTAGTTCGAGTTGAAATTAGAATACTAAGGGTGTATTTATTAACCATTTTATGTTTTAAAACAATTTTTACTGAAAAATGATTTTTTTCGATTTTGTTCCTTGGACAAGTTTGTGAATATTTGAAGGCGTTTGGTAACTGTCCAAAATTTATATTCCTGGAATATAAATGTCTTTGATACGATCTTCAAATTCTTTTATGACTTAAATTTTTTTTATGTTTTTTCTCTTCTTCTTCTTCCTTTTAAGCCCGGCCAGCGGGCGGGCAAGGCCCCTGCCGCCGCCACCGCCAGCTGCCCTGCTGGCCTTGTAGGATCATGCCGCGCGATGCCCAGCCTCCGTCCCTGCCTCTCTGCTTGTACTTCGCAAGAGAAGACCAATGCGTAGGCCGGGCCAAAGGGGAAAGGAGACGGGGGAAGGGGGAAAGGAGGCCAGGCCTCGGGAGAAAAGAGAAAGGGGGCCTTTTTTAATAAATAATAACAATTAATAATAGATTTTAATTAGTTCTATTTATGCAGATGCTCCTATGATATGCAATTTAATCAAAGGTTTAAAAAATCAATCTCTTATTTTTTTATGCAATTAAACCTTAAATGAATAGCAAAAATTTAGTTGTCAGCAAAATCTAATAATCCAGCAATCAAATATTCAAATTGAACTAATAACTAAGGAATTTAACCTTTATTCTCAAAGATCAAATCCTTAATTATCGAGCGTATTTATGCGTTATATCAAACTAGAAAATCTTCTATTTGAGAAATACCTAATAACAGCATGTTGTGAGCCCCCGATGAATTTTAGTTGTTTGTTAATTTTTTTTGTTCAAAATAATATGTTATTCTCATAGTAAATTATAAATCATCACATAAAATTTCTCATACCTAAACTCCGCACCAAATCAAATTAGGATCAGATCATCCAAATTAGGCAATCAAATATTCAAATTGAACAAATAAATTAGTTAGTTACCTGAATTGGACTTTGATCCAATGATGACAGGTGTCGGGGTTCACGGTGAAGCACAGCGAGAGGCAAAAAAGGGTTCACCCAAAGCAAAAGGCAAGGGATGGTGGCAAAGGAGGTTCTGGGCACGGCAAGTGTTCAAGTCACGGTGGGAGCTGTGGTATGCAGAAGATTGAATGTCGTTGAAGCAGCTGCGATGATGCCGAGGAGGATTGCTGGTGCGTTAGCTAGAGATTGAAGTCTCGCCAGGATCGACGAACAAAGGCAGGACTTAGCAGTAACGAGAACTCCCAAGCAGGCGACATTGCTAGATGTTAGAAAGCTGCTCACCGGAACTGCAGGGACACCAGAAAAACTATAAGGAAAGTTGAGGCACGGCGGCTCGGTAAGGACTGCAAATCGCCGGAGTGGTTGGAAAGCTGGCAAATGCAGCAACAGGCGGAAGCAGGGACAATTACCAAAAAAATCCTAAACTTATTGCAATTGTGATAATTCAGTCCTAAACTTTTTTTGGTCAATTTAGTCATAAACTTTTTATAATTGTGCCAATTCAGTCCATCCGGCCAAAATTGATCGGCCGGTCTTGACGTGAACGCGGCGGGGACAACCGGCCGGCGAACGCCGATGTGGCAATTTTTTAATATTTTTTTTCAAATTTTTTAATTTTTTAATTCTTTTTAATTTTTAAATTCTTTTTTATTTTTAATTCTTTTTAAATTTTTTTTTCTCACATTCTTCTTCCTCTGGCCGTCGCCGCCGCAGCCACATCGTCCCTCTTCGCATCTCCGCAGCAGCTCCACCGCCTCCTCCTCCTCCTCCTCATCCTCTCCCTCCCCGCCTCCTCCGCAGCCCTTGGCGACAGCAGCCTCGCCCAGCCTTGGTGAGGGCCGAGCTTGCCGGATCGGCGCGGGCGTCGCTCGCCCGGCGGGCCGACAAGGCTGACCTCGCCAAATCTGGTGGGGCCTCACCCTCACCGGCCGAGGAAGAAGAAAGTGAGAAAAAAAAAAGAAAATAATAATAATAAATATTTAAAAATTGCCACATCAACGTTCGCCGACCGGCTGTCCCCTACCGGCATCCACGTCGGTCTTTGGCCGGTCAATTTTGGCTGGATAAACTGAATTGGCACAATTATAAAAGGTTTAGGACTAAATTGGCCAAAAAAAAAGTTTAGGACTAAATTGACACAATTACAATGGGTTTAGGACTTTTTTGGTAATTCTCCCGGCGAAAGCAGCAACACACGGTGGTGAGGCTGGGATGGCAATGCTCGAGGAGAGAGCTCTTGTGCACGTTTTCTCTATGCGTACATTTCTATTCTCTGACCTCAACTGTCAATCGTTTTTGTGAGTAATCCTTAATAAGTTTATGTAGAATTACAAGAATAAGGAACATCCTAGCTTGCTTTTTCAAATTATGTGATTTTTCTTGCTAGGAAATTAGGATATACTCTCTTTCTTTTTTCAAAATTAAGATAATAACGTTATTATTCCGAAATATGCTTAAAGATCCAAATCAAGCACTCCAACATGTGCCTCTCGCACAATTTTCGGCCTTGATGAGAGAATAATGGGCTTGCCCGAATTTCTCATTCCCGTTGATTGGTCCAAAAATAGCACAGAGCCTCCCTGTCTAAATTCATTTAACTCCAGTCCAATTAAAATGTAATTTATGCGAGCTTATTACTATTACAATGATCCTAATATGTAAATACAAATTAATAACATTTTTGTTGAAGGATTGGGGTCTACTCCCAAATTTTTATGTAATGAGTGACTAAATGAGTTGTTAAGATTTAAGTGTTAACAGATGGTTTTGCTATTCTCAGTTAGTTTAAGGAGTGTCTTAATAGCACTTGAGAACAAGATCCTTTTCATTCAATTTTAGCCATTGGAACTTCAATAACTTCTACAGGATAATTCCAAAAACGTACGTCACATTTTATTAATGACCATTTACATACATTAATTTTTTGAAAGCATTAAACACGTGCGAGTTTCATCTTTGGCTACCACTTAGTACCTTCACATCAAATTATCATTGTGTTTCTATTTACTTACAAGAATGTCGTATCCTTTCGAAATATACACATCCCCCCATCCTAAATTTTCAAAACCAACCAAAAACTAAATCACTCGAACCCTATGCAAATGCCGAGACAAATGCGCAAGAGCGTTAATTTGATTTCTTCAATGTGGGCATTTACTTAGAAAATTATTATATGTTATATATAAAAATAGGAATATGCAAGCGATCATTAAATTGAAAATGAGGAGTTTTCAATTATCGATAATAGTGATATTGCAGTTTCAATACGGGGTCAGCCTGTTTAGGGAGCGGGGCTTCGAGCCCTTAAAAGACCTTTTAGACTATTCCACTTAAAGAAATTCTTTTTCGTTTTCTTTTTTGTGAGAATTGTAAATAACATGTTTTCCTTCCTGTTTCTAGAGAAAGCTTTTGAGGAAGGGAAAATGTCACAAATGGTCCCTGGACTTCTACTTAATGTGCAATCTCGTCCATGAGTTTTCGATTTGCTCAATTTGGTCCCTGAACTATCGATAAATATCCGATCTAGTCCCTGACTATTTGAAAATTGATCAATTTCGTCCTTCCGTTAGTTAAAGTCAATGGAATTGGGCATTTTGGTCTTTTTCTTTTTTCTTCTTCTTCTTCTCTCTTCCCTCCCCCAGCCATGGCGGAGAGAACCCAGCGTCTGGCGAGGGTCGCCCTCGCCGGCGTTGGGCAAGGGCCTTCCTCGCCTGCGTCCGGCGAGGACGGCCCTCGCCGGATGCTGGAGGAAGGAAGAGAGAAGAAGAAAAAAAAAGAAAAAAAAGAAAAAGACCAAAATGCCCAATTCCATTAACTTTAACTAACGGAAGGACGAAATTAATCAATTTTCAAATAGTCAGAGACTAGATCGGACATTTATCGGTAGTTCAAAAATCAAATTGAGCAAATCGAAAGCTTGGGGACGAGATTGCACATTAAGTAAAAGTCAGGGCGACCATCTGTGACATTTTCCTTTAAGGAACTCTAGGGCAAAGTATAGCAAACGAAAACTCTTTCAATTTCTTCTTTTCATTATCAAAAACGAAAATAGCCATCGTCTCTAAACTGGCGATCAATACTTTTACCTGTTTTACTCATTTACACAGAAATTACCAAACATTACCAAGCATGACTTGCTTTCGAAATAAAAAATTGGATCAATGAAAAACTCGTTCGAAATATCATTCATTGAATCATAGGCATCAATCATCCTGGAGAAAAACATATGGGAGATAGATTTTCCGGTGACATCTCAATGCAAAATAAGCCAAAGCATGTCAGTCCTTCAACTTAATCAAATTGCCCTTTTGAAGTATTTCATCTTCTTTTTTTTTTTTTTTTTTTTTTTTTTTTTGTGATTACAATTTTTATTTGCTGGGCTGAAAGAAATGAACTTCAAGGAGGACTGGAGTTGTACTTCTACAATGAGAAGACTGCCTATTCAAAAGCCCAGAAAATGCCATGCTGGGCTGATGGAAGCCACTCGCAATCTACCTGGCCCGGCCCATGAAACTGGACTCGATCCTCACTATAAAAGCAAAGACGAAGCAGAGTTAGGGTTTCTTGTCGCTCGGCATCTCCGGAACTCCCTCTCAGCTCGGGTGCCCCCTGTGTCCGCTCGCCGTCAGCGAAGATGGTAACAGTCGCTCTCCCTTTCTCCGCGCGTGCATACATGGGATACCTGAAAATTATGGTTTTTGTGATCTGGGATTTCTGTAGAAACGTTGGTACGCGGATGTATCGTCTGTCGGGTTAACTTGTGGTCTGTTCTTTCGTGTGTTTTTGGGTCTGTAGCCGTCGCACAAGACGTTCAGGATCAAGAAGAAGTTGGCGAAGAAGATGAGGCAGAACAGGCCCATTCCTCACTGGATCCGCATGAGGACCGACAACACCATCAGGTTCGATCTTCTCTTCTCGCCGTCGCTTTTCGTTCTGTATTTTCTCTCGTCGTCGGTCGGCGTTAATTAGAGGGCCGAGTAGTGATTAGAGCGGTTTCGGCTTCGATTCCAGGTACAACGCCAAGCGCAGGCACTGGCGCCGCACCAAGTTAGGATTTTGAGGCGGATTAGACGTAATTCGAGCCTTTTTTTTTGTTTTTTCTATGAAAAAGATGGAGATTTTTGCTTCATTTGTAAGACTGTTGACGAGGGTTTTTGATTTGGAGTTCAGTGGATGGAAGCTACGTTTTTGAGCAAGTTGAAATGTAATGACATTTTCTTATATTATTGTCAGCTGGGTATCTCTCTTTCGTTTATTTTGATGTTGTTAATGGAGATATCTTCTATTGCCTGTCGTGAGTGGTGTTAGTTCAGATGGAGGAGGCCTTTTTGGCTTTCGTGACCCGTCATGGTTCACTGCTTTTGTGCCCATTAGTTTCTGATGTTGAAACTATGTGAGAGCAGATCTCGACCATTCTTCTCATGTTACTCGGCCTAAGTTTACAAATGCAGTGCGGAATAAGATCTGTATTGTTGAGATGTAGACATTTATCTGTGCCAGTATACCACCAAAGTGGTGCTTGAATTCTGATGATTGCAGTCGTGGGGCGGTTCCTCCATGGATGTCGTTTGTTTGTTAAATAGGATAGCGTTTGTTCTAGTGGTATTGCGTGGGGTGTGAATTGGTGATTGTTCTTTTTGGCAAGGGAAAATTTGGTGAGTGGTGCGATGGATCTGGTGATTCCCCCAATTCGAGTGAACATGAGTTTGAGCGTACTGTATAGGGTGATCCGATACAGGATTTCGGGGCTCTGTTGGTATCAAGAGGCCATTTGCTTTTCGTGTTGCAATGTATCTTGTGTGTCATCAGGCATCCCCCGTGTGGATGATCCGATTGCAGATGTTGGGCTGATCAGCTGACTGTACTGGTAACAATAGTTTGCATGGTGATGAGAATTGGCAAAGTAGCGATTTTTGTTCTTACCCTCCTTCCTTCAACTAGGGTACTCTTTTCCTTTTCTAACTATAACTTATCATTCGACATTGAATTTCGTGTTTCGCGAAGGAGAAAGTTATGCAATACACATGGAATTGAGATGGAGAGGCGTTATTGCTGGACTTTTTCCATTAGATGTTTACGCTAGTTATGCAATACATATGGAATTGAGATGGAGAGGCGTTATTGCTGGACATTTTCCATTAGATGTTTACACTTTATGTTTGGGTGTCTACTCAAGATAGAATAACATGGATATAAAACGAATGGAGGTCGGATAAAATTATCCCAAGGGGAGAAGAGATGGGATAAAGGTAAATAGAATTTTTAATATCCAGAATAGGAAAGTTATTTTGATTGGATTATATACTTAAATTAATGAAATTAAAATTAAACTTCAAGATAAATAATATTTGAATTTTAATATAAGAAATTCGAAAAACAAAAATAATAATTTAGTTTTTTTAATTTACTCTTATTTTTATTTATATATTCGAATTTAATTATATTTTATAATATATATTCAATATATATATTTATATTTATTACATGTTTTAGATATATTCATACAATTTACTATTTAAGAAAATTTTATTAGAGAATGATGGAAGGGAAATAAAAAAAAATAAAAAATAAAATAATTAGAAAAGAGAGGAAAGTAAAATTAAAATAAGAGTTAATACCTTGAAAAATCTCAATCTGGTACACATGTGACAAATTTAGCCCAAACTATTTTTTTGACTATAAAAAATCCTAAACTGGTATACCAATTTGGGGTTTTACGTTCCGTTTATCACGGTTTACAATTTTTGTTATTTTTTTTATATTAATTCAATGTAGCGGAGGATATATTTGTTACAAATTTATCAGTTTGGGGTTTTTTTAGATCAAATAAATTAGTTTGGGGTAAATTTGTCATAAATGTACCATTATGGTCGGTCAAGGTATATTTGTTACTGATGTATCAGTTTGAGTTTTTGTCATAAGTATACCAATTTGGGGTTTTTCAAGGTATTAACCTTAAAATAAAGAAGGCAAGAGTATCGTGAGAAATTTTTACCATCTCCGCTTGTAAAATTTTTGGTTTATTTATATTAATTTGTTATTATACTAAACAATGTACGTGACATGATATGAATATATCCGATTTTATTACTGTAATCACCAAATGTCACATCCGACTTTTATCACCAAACAATAAATAAGATATAACAAAATTATTAAATTTCATATCATATCCAATTCAGATTTATCTTGATGAGAAATCCAGATGACCAAATGTAGTCTATGGGAATGGATGTGCACAAGTCACGATTGGAATTGGAATCTAAACCATCTTCTTGGAATACTCAAAACATCCTTATTGATCAAATTGCAAAAAAGACCGCATTATCACCGTCAAGTTTATGACCCCCACCAAAGAACGTAAGACACTGGTTGTCTCACGGGCAGACTTTCCAGAAGATATTGCAAGTACTGAGGAGCTTCTGTGTGCCAAACATCATGAGGAAAGGCTAATATTATTCACTCAACACCTTTCACATGCTCTCCGCAATTCGCGAACCTCACAGATAATATTTATAGAGGAAGTCATGTATGAAATTCATTAGGTTGGAATGTTTTGGAGATGGCACCACACGTTCCACACTTGTAACACCACTTTTCCACGACTTAAAAAAACAAAATAAGAACAGCATAAAGTTCGAATGTTTTCACGGGGCCTCAGATGTCAAAGTAGACGTACAGGCAGAGCCATCGGTGAAGCTAACACACACATGGAGGGTCCTCTAATAGTCTGAGTAGTCATCTCCGGGAGCTACCCTAGATACCTTCTTAGACACATTCCGCAAGAAGTTCCCCAGCAACCTCTGGTCCAAAACCATATTTGGTACCTGCAGGCAGAGCCATTGGTGAGTCTCACGTCGAGAGAGAGAAGAGAGAGAGAGAGAGATTCATACCTTCTCCCCAAAGAAAATCTTGGTGTTACCAGCAATTGCCTCTATGAATTTCAGCTCAAGAAACTGAGGTGTCAGCTTCAACTTGTTTGCTTCGGCTTCCTTCAATAGACTGTGCATGGAAAACACATAACAGCAGTCAATTACAATCTTTTTTGGTCAATAATTAACAGTGTGCTAAAAGAAAAGGATAATCTCACCGATAGTAATCAGCATCTGCCAGACTCTTCTCACGAGCCAGATACATTTGATTATCTATTTCCTGCTGCCTTCTGGCACTGTCTTTCTCCATCAACTTTTGGTCCATGAGTATCCTGCTAACATTGGCATTCTTTTCAGCTTCACTTATGGCCATCTTCTTCTTTGTGTCTGCTTCTTTCTCAGAAACCTTTTGTTTCTCAATCGCAATTAGGACCTGTACAGAGCACCTTTGTCATAGACTTCTACTTATTCAACCAATGTAGAATTCCCAGGTGCTTTAATTACTTTTAATAACAACCTAGCAATCAAGAACTCTGCTTTTTTAGAATTAGTGTACCTTTGTACGCTCCTCTTCCATCTGCTCATAATTGTGCCTTATAGTATCTGGAATAGTAGGCTTCGTTACACGGACACTAATTATTTCAATGCCTGGTGCATATCTTGTGCAATCACCTTGAAGAGCATCTTTCATCTTTTCATCAATCTGAAAAGGTTTAACTCAACAGTTTGGTCACTTGATCCACATTAATTTAAGGCCACACATAGATGACATTTAATCAACAATGGAAATTATATGACAAAGATAAGAAACATCCTCTGCATACAGTATGGGTGCAGGAAAAGAAAGGTGACACCCGGTCAAAAGGCTTTGGTGAAACCACTCTGAGGAAAGAGCTAGTGTGCAGATGACATGTCCCCTGGCAATTGTAAGTGCTCTGTCCACTCTAAGTCTAAATGCAGGATGCCTCGATAAAATCAAGGGTAGGGCTGTCAATGGGTCGGGTCGGGTCGAGTTTTGACGTTACCCGACCCAACCCGAATAATAAGGCAATGTGTTCCGACCTGACCCGAAAAGCATAATACCCGAAGCAATGATGCGGGTCGGGTTGGGTTTCGGGTTTACATTATTCCAGAACAAAAAATTTCACTAAAAAGTAAACCGAATTCTGCATCCTCAAACCCAGACTGAGAGGATGTAGTCCTCAATACAGATGATGCATCAAGATGGGCCAAAAAATCAATCCTCTTTTTATTGTTTCAAAGCAAGAAATAAGTTCAGTAAAAGGAAAGTCATATATGTATCCAAGATGAGATCACCTTATCACAACCCATACTCTTGAAGAAAGCCAAGAAAGAATCGAACAAAATTACACTTTCGCCAAGAATCCACAGACGGTGAATTTGTTTATTTTAACTGAAAAGGAACAAAAGAGACGAAAGAGGAGAGAGTTTATTTAGAATAGAGGAACAAGATTTTGCAAAACCAACAAGCGAAAAGAAACAAACTTTTTTCTGCACAATCCAAAAAAAGAACCAGAAACCACATAGAAAAACAAACACGGAATGATCGCCCGCGAAGAACACACGGAGTTGGGAGCAAAGCACCGCGAGATTCAGTGTCGTTCTCACTTCACAAGCATTGGACAGAAAAACAGAGCAAGCTCCGAGCTTTCCAACAAAAGCCCAAAAATTAGGACGAAGGGCGACGAGAAAACGAAAACCCACAAGAAGGAAAAAAAAGAGGGAGGAGAGGGCGGTGCCTCTAATAACGATTGTAAGGCGAGACGATGAACTGCCAGAGCTTGATTCCCCGGCTGCAAATTGGGGACGAAGATGGCTCGAAAGAGGAGTGACGGCGGAGATCTTACTGTGAAATGAAACCCTCGAATGTGAGGAGCAAAGAAGAGGGTGGCGGTAGAGTCGACGAGGAGGCGCAGTCGTCGATGGCAGCGGCCGCAGAGTTGATGAGCAGAGAAGGTGCAGTCGTTGACGGCGGCAGTGTCGACGAGAGAAGACAGCGAGAAGGCAGAGTCGCCAGGGTCTGATGCCTTTGGCTTTGGGTGTGGAGTGTTTTGTGTTTGGGTGAGATGTGTTTGTTTCATTGTTTGGAGTAAATAATGTGTTCACGGGCCGAACAATGTTTCGACCCTAACCCAATCCAAAACATGTTTATTTGCTTGTTTTGTAATCGTTACCCAAACAATATTAAGACCCAAAACATACACTCAACTTGTTTCGTGTTCGGTTCGTGTTCAGGTCGGGTTTTTGGACACCCCTAATCAAGGGAACCTGGTCAAAATGCCCAGGTGAAAACACTATAAGGAATGAGCCAGTGTGCAGGTGACATATCACTTGGTAAATGTAAGCAATCTCTCCACTCTCCATGTAAATGCAGGATGCCTTGATAGTATTCTCGCTTACCTGATCGAACACATCAATGTACACTTGCTGCAGGGAATGTGAACTGCAGAACTGATTGATTTCATGGTGGATCTTGTCATAAATCCAAGTGTTGTCGTATTGCACTCCATAATTGAGCAGTGTGTCATACACATAATCCTTGCGGAGGCGATTAACAACCTGTAATGGCCAATGCACAAGTTAAAAAAGACATAATGGTACACACATAAAGTTAAATAGTACAACCCAAAAGCCTTGCCTCTATTTTCTCAAAAGTTATCATAACACCTCCTTTAGTACCACATGGAATATCCCTCACCTGCATAAAGGGACCAAAAAGGAAATGCAAGCTGAAATAAACATTATGTCGACAAGTGAAACACAGCTAAATATAAGCAAACAGCTGTACGCAAGGAAACTGGAAGGACAACCTGATCTGTCTGAAGGGTAACTTGAACAGGCTCATAGTGAGTTATAAAGGGCATCTTTAGATGAAAGCCTGAAAAATAAAATAAGCACCGCAAAAATATAATGAATCCTATGCCATCAAGCATGGATCCAAAACCATTAACCAAAACTGGTGCAAAGCTGTACCTGGACTCGTAATCGTTTGAAGTAGTGCACCACCTCTCCAATATACACCAACATGGCCTTCTGGCACTTGGTGAAGAATACTAAAGCTGCTTTTGATGGATGAAGTTGATGGAATAAGGATCTGTAATTAAGTCATGATACACTGTTACTCTCTCAAGACCACCAATTGAAGCGCATATTCTAGCTTGACAAAGCTTGATCATTATTCAACATATCACTGTGACATGCAGCAATAGTAACAGGAAACTGAAATAAAAAAGAGATTGAAAGCACTGCTTCCACTTCCCGATGGAATGACAAAGGCTTCGCTTTTCAACTTTTTTTCCTTAGTTTTCTTTAGGATGCAAAATAAAGGCTTCTTTCGAACACGTTATGATACAAGCAGACACCATGCACCTAAGAACTACTTCTCCACAGCATGAGTCATAAGAGGCTGCTGCACAAAGCTAATTTAGAAAGATTAGCTCAACTATAAACTTAGTTCCTCCAAGACTCATTTCATCCATTGAATAGATGTGGAAAACAACGGAACCAGTCACCAAAAGCTTAAATATAGATGCATAAACTTTGCATTTGAAAGCCTCAAACGTGAATAAATTCCAGTAGCCTGTGGCTGATCAGTGTGTGCGCTTGTCAACGTCATTATGATACATCAGAGTGCCTCAAGAAATCCCCAAAACCTTTGGATACTTAACAGCATACTTGAGATTACGAATATTCTTGACCACATATTACTGCAGTGCAATAGGAAACACCTGTGTGAACTTTCTATTCTTTCCCTTCTATTACTTTTAATCTCTTCATTTTCTCTTATTCTGGAACTAAAATGAAATGAGCCATGAGACTCAGAAAGTAACACCACAGGGCAACTCTAGTAAACCCTAAGCCACCTAGAACTCAACGAGAAACTTAGACATTCACAAATCCAGGAAACGTGGCAAAGTAAGTCTCAAATTCCTCAGATGATCAGCATCTTAAGCGTCATTTTAGTGGAATGACCGATCATCAGCGCAACATTCCGTCACCGTCTTTAGGAATTTAACCAACAAAAGAGGCACGGCACTGTCAGGGACAGCAGTGAGAAACTCACAAGGGTTGCCACTGCACACCACCAGTTACACGATCCTCTCGCCTAGCTTTAAGCAACAGACAGACACTCGTCGACACGATCGAAGAAGCAAAGGAGTACCAGTATCAAAGAGTAAATCTAGAGAAAGCAGCAAGCGAAATGGCAGGGGCTACAAACAAGCACATGGAATCGCAGAAAGCATCAGCGTAGGAACCACGCGGTGCACATTTGTGATCATGAAAGCGTTTGTGATAAGGTCTGAAAGAAAGAGTGAGGGAGCGAGGGAGCGAGGGAGAGAGGGAGGGTTTAGGTACAAAGAGCGCGATGGCGACAAAGGAGAAGAGGACGGTGAGCAAGCCAGAGCCTTGCTCGGGAGGAGGGCGCTGCGGCTGCGGCTGCGGCTGCGGCTGAGGCTGTCGCTGCTGCTGCTGCGGCGACGGCGCCTGCGGCGGAGGAGGCGCGGCCGGCTGGGGAGGCGGGGTTTGATTCGACAGGTCCATGGCTTCGCGACTCAGCTTCGACCTGGGGCAACTTTACTCTCGACTCAAGCCCAATCCAATGAGCCCCCCCCACGTTTAAGGCAAATGGATATTTGTATAACAATAAAACCCGACCCGAGAGGACCTCGAGTTTATAAGCGGAGCCAGGTCCGAAATATACAACAGTTGTGTCCCGCACACATTGCATCATCATCTCCCTCGAAATTCTTTGGAGATTGCCTTGCCCCTGCCATCGAGTAAGCTTCCTCGCGTCAAGCCCCAAGAGACCCAACTGTAAAGCGTTAAAGAGATGTCCTTGAAGACTCCGTAATTCCATGTCCTGCGAGAGTTGAATTTCGTGGTAAAGGGATTGGCGAAGCGGTGTTGATGGATCGGGAGTCTTTCATGGACCAAGACGCAAAGTTGGTCATCGGCTCTATTGATAGCATCGAAGAAGATGTTGTCAACCCAACAATTTCGTTGTGCATTTCTCCGCAATGCGAGGCATTGAGTTGAAGTCTAGAGGAGAGAGGAAGTGTCCTGGTCTTTGGGTTCACATGAATATGCATCTTGCTTATGATAGAAGGATGTTACATGCTGAAGCCCCGGTTCATAAGGTTAGGATAGAGAACAAGTCTCTGTTGGAAGTGATAAAGGGATAAATCTTGTGTCTTCTTTGTGACTTTTTGTCTGTCTTGTGGACAACCTGAGTCATCGATCCTACGGTGTGGCAACCTTGATCGAAGGCCACCTATGGCAGCTTAGCGACCTTAATTAGATCAAGACCCCAAACCACAACGAGGCTTGGACAACCTCGATGGTGGAGAGTGATAGAGAGAAGCCAACCTACCAGTGGAGACCATAAGAGGTGATGAAACGATGGTAGACGGCGGCCGTCGGTAAGGCATTCAAAATAAGTCAGAAATCCATATTTTCATTGAAGCAGATCATATATGAGTGACTTTAAACTTAAGATACAAGTCATAATAAATTCTAAAATGAAAAGTCCAGAAAGATAGATTTTAATGGGTCAGTTATATCCTCCTAATCAATATAGCAAAGTAAAGAAAACATGTCATGGTCCCTCTTCAAGCATTGCTCCTCTTTGATCTCGAGTGATCCGCGTTGCTCCCAATCCCATCACCTATCTCCGGCGCCATTGCCGCCACCCATTTCTAGTGGCCCTTTGAAGGGCCGAACTCATCTGTCTCCAACGTCACTGGCCTCTCTAGTCGTTAATTGAGTTTGCCACAATTGTCAAATCTGTAATTTCCAAGAAAGTCGCAAGACCTTTTGGATGCAGATCGAAGAAATTCTGTTGACTTTTTCATGAGATTGCAGAGCAAATTCGTGGTGAATAAATCGCTCTTGCAAGACCTTTTGGACGAAGGGCAAGTGGACGAGAGCTCCTGTCCACTTGTCATGCTTCTTCATAATTTTCACCAGACCTGTTAAAAACTACCCGAGATATCGATTTCAGAACATATCAACTGAGACACGACATTCCAATGACAATATGGTTCTTTCCGCGTATTTACAATTACTTGACCGAAACATCTCTTTGAATAATATACATCATATGGAACCCCTGAGGAACACTGCATGCGTTGCCTTAGTGGCCTTCTACTTAACCTCGCGAAAGACATAAAGAAATGATAATCTATCACATGATTCCTTCATACCGTCCCACTTTGGTAAATTAGCAATTTTCCAATTTATAGATGTAAATTTTGTCATCAAGCATCAAATGGCAAGCAAAATCTCATGATGCGCAGCCATGAGATACTACCAATAAAACTGTGATACTACCAAATGTAGTCTAAGTTTGTTTAGAAATAACATTAAAAAAAAAAATCATTTGCCGTTGTTTCATTAGAATTGAATCCCGCAACGAAATATTTCTCACCAAAAGTCTTTATTTGGTTTTTATATGTTAAGCCCAAGTCCTGCTCATAGCAATACCGTTCACTTTGGACCGGAGTTCACACGGTCTTGTTTTTCTGTGCTTGTGAAATCCACTTCATGTCTTTCTAAATACTTCTTCCAACTCTACCAAGTTAGAGATGTTACTATCTTGGAATCATTAAGTGTCTCTATGCTTTAAATCAAATTTCGAGATAGTTCATAGCCTGAGTATCTCTATGCTCTAAATCAAATTTCCAGTTAGTTCACAGACATTGAGTGTCTCTACGCTTTAAATCAAATTTCCGGATAGTTCATGGCCTAAGTGTCTCTATACTCTAAATTAAATTTCCAAGTAGTTCACAACTAAAAAGCAGTCCATTAAGTGTCTCCATGCTCTAAATCAAATTTCCGGACTGTTCACAGCCTGAGTGTTTCTATACTCTAAATGAAATTTTCAAGTAGTTCACGGCTAAAAGGCAGTCCATTGAGTGTCTCTATGCTCTAAATCAAATGCTCCAAATCAAATTTACAAATAGTTCACAGCCTGAGTGTCTCTATACTTTAAATCAAATTTCCAGGTAGTTCACAATTAAAAGGCAGTCCCTTGAAGGCTTAAACAAGGTTCGCTCGATGTGGTCTTTATACTCTAAATCAAATTTCTAGGTAGTTCACAATTAAAAGGCAATCCCTTGAAGGCTTAAACAAGGTTCGCCCAGTGTGGGATAGCAAATCTGTTGTAACTGACTTGGTTTTCTCTAGTTCAGAGTATAAATCCCCTCATTAGTATTAGAGCATAGATCCCCTCATATAAGTTAAGACAAGCACCATCACATCTAAGGCACTTCACCACACCACGCCCAGGCGATGTGGGATTTGTTAATTCTACCCCCCAAGCTATCCTAGAGTCAGAACTACACAGTGCACATTGTCCATGCCCTCTCTAACCCCGACGATCACTCCCACTCTTGTTGGACCGGATCATTACATTTTCGGCTAGGTAGTACATATTTTCTAAGCGGATCATATATGAGTTGTTTCTTATTAAAAAGACTTTATACTAATAAGAAAACCCATTTAAATCATTATCACAACTCAAGCATCAATGATCAAATCCATTTATTAATCTTGATAAAAAAAACTAAATCAACGGTCCATTTCATTGACTATTCTATTACTCAATATACTACCATAGTCATGACACAACACTTGATGACAAGATGATTAAGATTCCCCCCTTAGCAAGGTCTCCACCTACAAAGTTGGTGACTTGGCGCAAAATGATATCCTAAGTTGGTATGCATACCTCAAAAACTTACCTAGAGTTATAGCCACATTGAGCATAAATAACCATCCTCTAATGCCAAACATCCAATCCATAAATCAATCTCATAAATCAAGCAAATAACTTTTCAAAAAATAGACCATCCGACATTTATAACATTTCCATAAACCAATCACAAAGTAATTACATAAACGTAAACTTAAACTGTCACAACAAATTTCATAATATGTTTCTCAAACCATTCTCAAATAACCAAATGGTAATAAAACTCGATCTCGCTTTATGCAATAAAAATGCTCTATTCAATTCAATATATATACATCAAGGCATGAGTTTCACAAAATCAAAGATGATATAGTACCACTCACTTAAAACAATATTTGTATTATCGAACTCTCACTCCTAGCAAATAAGCGAAGAGTAACGGCAAATTAAATAAAACTCTACCTCAATTACGAAACGACTAAACTAGGTTTAAGCGCTAATAAATTGACTCATGTGTGCTAACAAATCGCTCACTTGGAGTGATTACTCAAATCTAAACAAAATGCGGAACTCACTCATAAAACCCTAAATTCTCACCCCAACAAAACCATTGCCCTAAAACAATGCCTGTCAAACCGACAGCTCCACAATACCATAATCCATTATTCCCATGAAATCCCAAAGTTCCACAACTCAAAAATTGGATTTCGTGGCTCGATTTTCACTAAATTTTGAATTTGAGTCCAAACTCGAAAACTAATTTGATTAGAAGAACGAGGGGCGTGAACACTCATAGGATGTTGCATTACATGGTCGAGTGGGCTTGGGAAGTTCCGTTGGTATATACATGTGAAACCCCCTTTCTCTTCTTTCCCCTTTCCTTTCTCCTTCTTCTTCTTATTTATATTCCCTCTCTTTTCTTTTCTCTTTCTTTTCGAACCGATCTGGCCTTTGAAAGAGCTTAAATGAGTGTCCACTGCTCACTTCTTTTTCTCTTTTCTTTTTGACTTTTCAATATTTTCTTTAAACAAGTAGGCCCCACCACTTCTTTCTGACTTCGTAAAAAAGATTTGGATATTACATCAAACCCTCCTCAAAAGAAATTTTGTTCTTGAAATTTGAATTTATTTTAACTATCTAATAAATGTGGGTATTTACATTTACTTCCTCCTTAAGTTCTCAAGTGGCCTCTTTCTTGGTGAGGTGCTCACTTCTTTTCTCTTTTCTTTTGGACTTTTCAATCTTTCTTTTTTTAACAACAAGTGGACCCTACCACTTCTTTTTGACTTGGTAAAAAAGATTTGGATATTACATTATAACCTCCTAAAAAGAAATTTTGTCATCGAAATTTGAATTATTTTAACCATTATCCATTGCCTCCTCTCCAAGCTCTCAAGTAGCCTTTTTCTTGGTGTTATTTTAACCATTATGCATTGCCTCCTCCCCAAGCTCTCAAGTTAACCATTATGTGTTGCCTCCTCCCCAAGCTCTCAAGTAGCCTTTTTTTTGGTGTGGTTTTGCCATTATATCTTTACATAAGGAATAGTTTGCCGCCGTAACACTTAGTCCTTCTCATTGATGATGCAAATAGACTCGGTGTGATTTTGCCATTATATCTTCATATAAGGAATAGTTCGTCGCCACAACGCCTAGTCCTTATTGAGGATGCGAATAGGCTAGCTCCTCAAAGGTCAAGTTTCGTTGCCACAATACCCGGTCCTTATTATTGACGATGCAAATAGGCTGGCTCCTCAAAGGATTGACGATGCGAATAGGCTAGCTCCTCAAGGTCAAGTTTTGTTGTCACAACGCCTAGTCCTTCTCATTGACAATGCGAATAGGATGTCTCCTCAAAGGTCAAGTTTTCTCCTAGGTTGCTCCTCATACGTCAAGTTTTCTCTTACGTGATCAAGGTTTGGTACATGTTTCCATAATAAAGAGGCAATGAATACATTGTGAACACCTAATAGGATAGGTGTCCACTTTGGGTCGAAGTCCACATGGTTTTGTTCTTCCAGGCTTTGCCCAGAAATTGCCTTGTTACAAGTTAGGACAAGTACCATCGCATATAAGATACTTCACCTTACCACACTCAAGCGATGGGGATTCAGTTCATTTCAGCCCCTACACCATCCTAGAGTTAGAGTCGCACTTTGTCTAGGCCCTCTCTAGCCTTGGCGATCACTCCTACGCTCGTCGGACCGAGTCGTAATAATATTAAAGGAAACAATTCTATGACAACTTCGAACAAAAAATATCACAGGTAAACAAAAAACAAGATAACTTCACTTTAAACAAAATGTTAATCATGCCGGAATTTAATCGACGATAAAATTTATAAAATATAGCCATTTTGACAAAATCGAATGTAAACAAACTATGTCAGAATTTAATTGACAACAAAAATATAAAACGTAACACGTATCGTTGGAATTTAATCAACACGACATGCTCGTCCATAACCCAAACCATGAGCTCCTCCACTGCTTAGCGAGGTCCATGGAGTCCTCACGTCATTCTTCAGAATCAACAATTTAAGAAGGAAAACTGCTAAAAAATGGAGGCTAGGTTGGGTGTCAGGTTTGAGTTGAGCCCCCTGATCTGGTTGAGTTGGGTCAATAAAATTTTATTGCATAGAGATATGTCAATTTGTGTCCTAAAATTTTTTACCAAACTCATTTATTTGACAAGCTTAGCCGTGGGTATGGAGAAAGGTATGGATTTACTGATAAGAAATCCTAAATTTGTGAAAGTGATTTTAAAAATTGATTTATAAAAATGTGTCAAATGATTTTTTACCGTTGGATATAACTTATTTGTTGATGACAAATAAGAAGAAGAAGAAAAAGAATACTATAACCTATTTGTGTAAAGGCACACTTGCGAATCTGACAAACCACTACAACACACCAATTCTATTAACTGGTCTTAATAATCTAGCATTGCTCATTTTTAAGTTGCAGGATTTTGAGAAATTAGGATTTGGAATTGGGCAAATCTGTTATTTATTTGTTTTTATGATTTTGTTTTAAGAAGGTGCAAAGTGATGGTTTTAGAAATAGAGGATGCAAGGTGATATAGTTACCAGCTTAAAGGGGATAATCAATATTTGTCCATTAAATTGCATGAATGAAATTGACATTTTTGCACTAAACATTCAAGCTGCTTCTTTCATTTTTGTTTTTGGTAAAGGTAAGATTATATTGACTTTAAACTAAAGAGTTATATATAGCTATACAGCTAAAATCGGCACCAAAAACTTACACTCACAAAGACAAAAGTCATAGCAAGTATAAGGGTGCCAAGATAAAATAACCGAAGGTACAGCCAAAACAGCGGCAAAAGCACCCAAAGAGGCTGCTAACAAGCAAAACAAACAGCACAAAGGCAACAGTTACAATAAAACAAGATCAAGGAAAGGATCCCAGCTCAAAGATTGGTAGATAAGGACAATCCCACTGCGTTGCTTCATTCATTTATACATAAGAAACCCATATCTTTTTAGAGAGAAATTGTGACTTGTTCATTCACATAATTTCGCATAACAATGAATCTTAAATTTTCTCGCACCAAAAAAATGCATTTTCAACTTCAGAAAATTCAGTTTAGCCTATGGATAAATTAATAAATTTCTATTCGATAAATGTTTTGCAGAACGGTATCTCGCTATTCTATCTTCACTCGCCCAGGGAAGAAGGCGGGAAGCAATTAAACTTCCGGGCAACGGCGTAAGGAGCACGCGCCACCGCACCGCGCGTGCGATTCGTCTGTGGAATTGGATGAGCGAGAGCCATACACCGACTGACTCGTAACTGAACCGAAGCGCGCAAAACGAACACCGTCTCAGCGTGTTCTCGTCGCGCGCGGACGACGGCGGCGGCGACGATGGCGGTGCTGACACTCTCCGCCGTTCCTCCGCCAATCGCCGCCGGTGCCAGGGCCGACGCGTTCCCTCCCTTCCTTCCCAAACAGGTGGGGAACATCAAGGACCCTTACGCTCGCAAGCTCGCCTCTCGCATCGAGAGGCTTCCCGTGCGTACTCTCTCTCTCTCTCTCTCTCTCTCTCTCTCTGTGGCTTTTCAACTCGCGCTTTCGTGCATTATGACTCGATTTCCATCACGGCGAAAGTTTTGAGGTTGTCTCGGTTTATTTTGTAATTTTCTTATGCGATGGTTGATGATTCTAGACGGTAGGAAGATGGCGACTGCTTTTCTCACGCCATTAGGCGCGTAATATGTTGTGCTGTTCTGGGAAGTGGAAAAAATCGATTACTCAAGTTTGTCGGAGTCGAGTCCGTGACCATTATCGGCTTCCACTGAACTGGCTGAAGAACAGTTCAAGGATAGTGAAATGCATGACGAGCATCGGATGAGGTCCAGCATGACAATTTCTAAACTACGCAAAGGAAATTCAATTCTTGTTGCTGCTTCGGAGATTGGCCATTGTTGCAATTCAATTTCCACATGGTGTACATAATTCAACACATGGCATGACCAGAGCAAGGAACTTTCTTATCATTGTTGATCCAACATAGCTATAAATTGGAAGCTGAAGGCTAAAATCAGCTTCTTCTTTTTCCACTTTTAGAAAGGGATTATCGACAAGTAGGCTTCATGTTCTGTTGCTTGGCTCAATGCAGGTAAACTTGTCAGACAATTGCATCATGAGCAGCTGTGTGAAGCCACTAGTGAAAGGAGAGACTAATCCGGTGGTCCTGCTACATGGTTTTGACAGGTACCTAGTGTATCTGGAGTACTGTAATGAGTTTAAAGTCATTCTTCTTCTGATGCAAATTTGTCCTGTAGCTCTTGTTTAGAATGGAGATACACATATCCGTTGCTTGAGGATGCTGGTCTAGAGACTTGGGCCGTCGACATTCTTGGTTGGGGTTTCTCTGATCTAGGTTTGCTTTTATGCCTCCTCTTGGCTAAATCTTCCGAGCATCCAATTCTCTCTATATTTCTGCAAGTTGTTTCAAGGTTCTTTCTTGTTCTTTTGCATGTGAAAGAACAACTTCCGGCATGCAATGTGGCCAATAAGCGCAACCATTTTTATCAGGTATTTTCATTATGGGGCATCTATATGTACTGAAAGAACACTCTTTATTGAGAAAGCTGTGAGCCCACTGTTTGACTGATGGAAGAACTGTAAAGTTAAACTGAGATTTCAACAGTTACTTTCCTAATTGATCCTTGTAAGTTTCAGGAAATCACTTCTGAGTATAATGTTAACCTCTTTTTTTTTTTCCTCTGTCTTTGGGTTTTGCACCAGTGACAAAGCACTTGAACCCCATTCACCGGGTAGAGGGTGCTCAAAGGCACCATGCTTGTTTAATGTAGTTCCCCGCCAATTTGTGTTTTCTAGTTGTTGCTGGTTGTTAAGAATTCCACGAACTGTCAATTGCAGTATTAAATTAAGAAGAAAAGCTACATATAAACCGAAATTGGCCATCCGTGCGCCTATAGTCGAAATTGTTCTCTGTTTTACTCAGTTTGGTGTAGCCGAACTTTTTTGGTTCTATGTATGAGTTGTAGCTCTGGAAGTCCTACATCAAGAAGCCAATGATATTGGTTGGACCAAGCCTTGGTGCTGCTATTGCAATTGATTTTGCAGTCATCCATCCAGAGGCAGTAAGTACTTCTCAATATCGACCATTTAGCATTGCTAATCTAAACGACTATACCTAAAATTGCTTTAGAAAGAGTTACTTGTGCTAAATGTTTCAACTTGTCCAGGTTGAAAAGCTAGTTTTGATTGATGCCAGCGTATATGCTGAAGGCACAGGGGATATGGCAAACTTACCTAGAGCAATTGCCTATGCTGGTGTAAGCTTTTACTCCTGAAGGATTGAAAACTTCATTTCTACATAAATAAATTGGTCCACCTAGTGAAGGTGGCAGAGTTATTAGCTGCTTTGGTTCAAAATTTCATCCATTTTCACACAATCATCTTGGACCTTTGAACATCCAGTGACCAGATTCTTAGTTGCTGAACTTTTGGCGAGTTTTAGCTTGTTTTTAAAACTTACTTAAGGCTTTGTTTAGGAGAGGGCCAAAAGTTGTCGCTCCCACAGCTAACTAACGAATTTAGTGTGCTCTTGGGTTAGCTATGGTTTTGGCATTTGACTTTGGCCCATTGTTGTCGAGACCCCTTACCCCTTGTGAACTGCGATCGAGTATAGTGTTGCATATTTCAGTGCTCCTTGATAGAATGTCCAACCAAAAAGCTTAAGACATTCGATGGAGAGAGACCGCATGTATATTAGGACTATATAAATCATACAAACAAGTGATATGCTTTAGCATACCCTCTCACTTGTAAACTAAGTAAGAACGACAAGTGGAATTGAGGAATAGGTCACATGTGAGAAATATATCTTGACGAAACCTGGCTCTAATATATGTTAAAAAGTCCAACCCGAAAGTATAAATCACTAGGTGAAGGAAGGACACATGTACAAAAAAGGCATATAAATCCTATAGATTAGCGATATGAGATACTTCAATTTTCTTAATTTTCAGAATCGTCGGATCACCAAAGTTGGCTATCCCGAGAGATTACACCACATTTTTGCTCTACTGAAAGGTACCAAAATAAATCTTGACCTAAATTAGACTTTTGGATTTGTAGAAACCGTGAGTTGTACAAGTACCAGTTTACTTGATTAGCCATAGCCAAAGTTGCGCGTCACTTTCAAATTCAGAGCTAATATAAGCAAAGACACTATTACATTTGCATAATGAATAGGCAATGATTCCAACCAATGGTCCAGAACATGCTGCTATCCATATTAACAACTTGACTAAACCTACCTCTAACAATCTCTAACTTGAAGCCGTGTGACATGGCTTTTTACTTTTGTGTCAAAAGCTTTAAGTTGGGCGGCCAAAGTTTCCATAAACACAGTCTATATGCTGTGGTTTGGGAGCAGCGGAGGTAATCTGGATATTTCTAGAAGCTATGGCTTCATTCTGGAACTGAGATTTCATGAGCTCACAGATTAAAAAAGGGAGGGAAAAACCTAGAGTTGTACTTTTCTTTCCGTGTGAACTAAGGATCCTCCTGCATGTCCTTCCTCCTCCCCCCCTCCCTCCTTAAAAAAGAAAAAGAAAAAAGAAGATCAACAAAGCACAAGAATTTAGCCCTTGAACTGATGAGGCTGAATTTGATACTTCTTGTCTAGATCACCAAATCCAGGAAAGATCATATATTCAATCTCTAGAGGAGGGGGAAATTGCTGAAGTTTAAATAGCTTTTGAGCTGATCATTGCGCTGATGGCCAATGCTTGCACTGTTCTTTTACTTTGTCCTCCCTTACTCTCTTTTGGAATGAGTTATGGCTGTTAGGACAACTAGTAGTATTACTTACAGTAAAATCATGCAGGGTGTGAAATTAATCTGGAATATGTTGGAGGATGTTGCTACAATAAGATGAGATACAGTCTGTGGCAACTGAAAAAAATATTGTGATGAATATAACTTGGTGCATCATAAAGAATGGATTTCATTTATCTGCAAATAAAATTTTACTGATTTTTTTTGGGCCAATCATACTCTGTTGAGTTTGGTAGTTTAGCTCACCACTAAATAAACTCCAGAGAGCTTTTGGAACGCATTAGTTTCATCAAAGTAATAACATCACTTTCTGTGCAAAACTATGGCACATGAGAAAAAATTTTACATGTCAATAGCGTTACAAAGAAGGGACAAACTTAACGGTTTCCAGTTCGTTCATGCTGGAATAACAACAACAACAGAAGCCTGATCTTTTTAAGCGGAGTTTGCCTATGATATTGTATGCTAATTGAGATGATTTACCATATAACGATCCCTCATGCTAAATGAGATAATTTACCATATATATACTTCCCCCTGAATTTGATGTTTTGAGATTGAGTAGATCAGACGAGAGAGTTGTTCTTGATACAGGTATCTATATTGAAGAGCTTTCCTCTCCGTTTCTGGGTAAATGTTTTGGCATTCAGAGGTCTTCCACTCAGCACCAACTTAGATTGGACTAATGTGAGTCTTCCTTGTATTATTTGTGAGACGAGGCCTTTTCACTCATCATACCCAGGTCTTCTTTCTGGTCATGCACCTTCAAGATACTGAATAGATGAATTTGTATTTTATCCTAATCAAATCTAGGTGGGGAGGCTGCATTGTCGATATCCATGGTGGGAGGATGCTTCAGTTGATTTTATGCTTAGTGGTGGATACAATGTGACTGAACAGATTAATCAGGTATGCAGAGTGATGTATTCCCATCTATTGGCAACTTTGTTTGTGGTGCATATAGAATTCCCTGAATTCATTCTGACCAAGATAAAGCAAATAATAAAGGGTTATTCCTGATAGTCTGATGCCCAGACTCGAGCATGGGAGATCATCGTATCTAAAAGCTACAGTGGCAGATTATTTTGCATCCTAGCATGACAGTCTGGGCTAATTCCAAGTTCAATTAACTTATTCTCAGAAAAGAGAAACATTATGTCATGGCTTCCAAAGTGGTTTTGTTTCATATCCCCCCATGAGCCTGAGGCTGCAATATGTGCCCAGCTGCAGATCCTTCACTTCTAATTATGCACTTTATCTTACAAAATCTTTAAATTGAATCTTTGCCTTTGGTAAGAGCATCAATTGCTATAGCATAAGCAAATTCATTTACTAGATAATTTTGTTGAAACACCGGTTGCAAGAATCTTCTTCCCCTCCCTTCAGCTCCTTTCTCTCAATTTCTGGGAGAGTTTTGAAGAATGTGTTACAGCTGCTTTCAGTTCATAGCTCGCATTTCTTGGATGCTGGAACTCTTTCATTAAAAATGAGTGACCGATTTAGGGGATCTTTCCTTACATGGAAGCAGCAAAGTTGCTCTTGCCTTTCAATCATTGAGCTTGTCTATTTATCTTATTTGCAAGTTCAAGAAAGTTATTCTCGAAGTCGATTGGATAATGCTATCGTATTTTTTATTTGGGTGCCCACTATAACGTGCTATTACAGGTGAAGCAGAGAGCACTCATTGTATGGGGAGAGGATGACAAAATTATTAGCAAAGAATTGGCTGTGGTCAGTTTTTGTTCTTTTTCTTAAATTATAGTTAGCTAGCAACCACTGGGGAGATGATCATCCATTTCAAGTTTTTGGGCAGTATATTGAAAGCTTTTGAAAGTTCTTTCAAATTTGTCATCGCACCAAAGGTTCCATGTTCAGTTGTAGAAATAATTATTCTACTTTGATGCAGAAATTGCATGCTGAGCTGCCGAACTCAATTCTTCGCCAGATACCAGACTGCGGCCATCTTCCTCATGTGGAGAAGCCAAACATCGTTGCGAACTTGATAGCTGACTTTGTGCAGGAAGATAGCGCTAAAGAAGCTGAAATTGTTTCTCTGAAATGAAATTTATTCACCGACATTAGCTCTTAGAGATTTGGTTGTCTACATCACGGGGATCATCGGCAACATACGGTAATCCACCGCCTCTAAATCTATCATTTCTATGGCCTTACTCAATTATCGTTTGAATTGCATTTTATTTTTGTACACTAATTATCAAGTCTGACTATGCATCTTCATCACAACAGATTGACATTTGACATTTACATTTACCGTTTGATGGTCATGCGCTCACTTTTTCCTTGGAAAGAAAATGCAAAACCCAGATGATCCACGTGAATTGGTCATATCAAGTGTCTGTTGGCGTTCACCTTATGTTCAAACTGCTACCTGAAGAATCAATGGACGCAAAACCAAAACGTATTCCTCTTAGTAGCTTAACCTAAACACTGCCTAATTTTGGAGTTCCTATCATGCATAATGGACATCCATTTCCTTGAAATTTATAATCTTTTTTATTTCTCCGATAATTTACTCAAAGATGAATTTTCTTATTTTATCATATATATTCCTTAAGGCCTCTTTAATAACTGATTAATTCTTAATCATTTCTATTTTTTTGTTCAAACTAAAGCAGAAATCTCTTTAGTAACATTAACCAGAATAAAATTTGTTATTGAAAATAGATTCGAAATAAAATTAAATAGTAGAAAAATATTACTTTTTTGTTATTGAGAATAATTCTATAATCAAGCCAATTTCTTTTTTTCTCCTCTTTTCTTCTTCTCCTCCTCATTCGTCCTCATTTGTCGGTCCAATAAGATATCTGATTCTCGTTTGGCCAGTCATTGGCCTTTAGCCAGATGAGGAAGGAAAAAAAAGAAAACAAGAAAAGAAAAATAGCAAAAAATTTTCAAAAAATTATTAAAAATTAATTTTAATTTTATCATAAACAAAAAATTAAGAATCATACCAAATGCATTTATATTCTTTTTCTATTTTGAAAATAAAAATTTTCTGCAATCAAAAACACTTTCGAATGTTTAAAAATTCATCCAAAGAATAAAAAAAAAAATTATTTCAAAAAATAATATACTCACCAAACAAGCGCTTATTATCAATTCCTACCTCACTTTACCATTTCTTTAAATATCAGAGAAAAAATCTCTTTCCTCAACCCATCATCAGACAAGTTTAGGTAAGCCGTCACTTCGTCAGAAAAACGAGGAACTTATCAAGACATAAGAAAAGGAGCACAGCAGCAGCACCACCAGTTATACATTATTACATACAAAAAATACTACTAACTCCCTAAATATACAGTAATAATAAATCTCTAGCTAAAAAGAAAAAGATCATCTCTCCTCCTGCCCCACTGGTGGTCACGTCACCACTCATAAGAAAAACAGGGAATCAAATTCCCAACCTTTTTTTTTTTTTTTTCTTTTGTTCTTTTTATCACACAAAGAGGGAGGAAAACGACAAGAAAACCCTAGTGGGGTCTGTCCCTTTGATGATATGATTCCCCAAACACCACAAGATGATGCCATTCTCATGGCAGCCCTGGCGAATCTCCTCCACAGATCAGACCCCAAAGGATTTACATCCCCTCCCTCCTCTCCCCTTTTTAGGTCCATCTTCGGTGGATCTTCAGGCCCACAACGCCAACCAGAGTGAAAACCAGAAGGTGGTGGTAAAAGCAAGGACCGTGCTTGCTCTTTGGATGGACATGGGGGCACCACTGGGGCTAGTGATGCTAGTAGGACCAAGCCCCCCGCCGCTGTTGAACAACGGGGTGGAGCTCGGGGTGGTGGTGGTGGTGGTGGACGGCGTGGTGGAGGTGGTTGGGGTGGCGGAAGTTGTCGGTGTGGTGCTGGTTGAAGGAGTGGCGGTCGGTGTGCCGTTGGTTGAAGGGGTGGTGCTCGCAGAACTGTATAAAAATAACAAACAAAAGTTGAAAAAAAAAATAGTTGTCAATTGAATTCGTCCAGTAAATGAAAGACACAGCTGAAGTTACAAAAGATTTTTCAACCAGTGATTACTTCTCTAGATTGAGTAAGAAAATGAAACACGATGCTATCTCATCATGTGAAGATAACAAGGAAAGGGACAAAGGGTGCGTAGGAAAATCAACATCAGGGACAGCTCACATCGCAACCAACATGGGTTACTAAATCATTAGGCACGGGATACACTTTTTCTTAACTTACTGACACCGAAATTCTCAACTCGTGATGAAAAGGGTCTTTGGAAGGCATCTCTGCTCATGGGTTGCAAAGTCCCCCAAGAAAAAAACCTCTCTTGCAAGCACAGATCAGGCTGTTCTAGAGAAGAAGCAGGAAAAACAGAGCAAGCAGATTTAAGAATAGGAACTGGATTCAGATACTGGCACTTTTTTTCATGTTTTCCCACCACTGCCGACAAGAATATCTGGAAAAAGATTTGATCTTTGAGCCCTCTAAGTCTTAAAAGCCATCAGGCTCACTCCAGAAAATAGGAACCTAATCTGGGTGCGAGATTCTCTCTCGTCAGAAAGTGGAGCACAGGGGTCTCTCCTTCACCAAGAGCCCTTGTAAAGTGGAGAAAAATTATCTTTTTTCTTTTATGATGGTGATCTGTGCTGCCCAAGAGTAATGGGAAATGGTGATTTGGGAATTGTCTCTTTAATGGAGAATCAAGAAAGTAGAAGTAGCATACCTGGCACTTGCAGGATACACGCACCCAGAAGCTTGGGCTGTACATACACATCAGATTCAAACACATTAGAAAAGTGAAAAAACATTGGCAACCCATCAAAAGATTCTACACTATTGAACCGAAGGAGAAGACACTGAAAATAGAGAAGCCCCAAATGAATGAACAGAAAAACAGAATCTGGATGGGTCTTACTGGGAATAGTGGCTGAGGTGGTGGCAGTCCCGGAGAAGTCGCAGCTACCGGTGGTTTCGCCTTTCTTCTGGAAGTAGCTGTTCACGGCATAGTTGCAATGATCCTTGACAGTGTTTGGGTTGTAACAAGCCCCGTTTTGGATTATCGCACTGCAATCCGCTCCAGCTCCACAGGCGTAGTCCAGGGCCTTTTGCAAAGCTGAATCGCCCACCCCGTCTTTGCAGATGCAGTATGTTGCACCTAATTGGAGGCAGAGACAAAGAAAAGAAGGAAAAATAGAAGAAAAGGAAGACCATCAGTGAACAGTGGTTCAGACAAGGACCGAATCACTTCTTAAAGAAATGCTTTCTGCTAATCCGGGAGATGAGAAAAATCTGGACATGATCTGTTTCTGTCACCAACCATGAAATAAAACCCTTTTCTGCCAGGAACTAATATTATTCTTTTTTGTTTGTTGGCCGTGAACAGGGGCCAGTTTCTCAACAAAGATGAAAGAAGAAAAAAAAAATGAGACAACAGCAATAGATCTCTTCAGAACCCAAAACAAAGATGCTACCATCCATCACAAGAAGAGTAAAATTGCTCCTCTCCATAGCTCATGAAGCTCAGGGAGTTGAAAAAGAGGCAAAAAGAAGGGAGTAAAAGAGGCAGAACAGCATAGGAGCTTACTTGAACAGCCGGCCGTGGCCAAGATAAGCATCAAGAACGCTAAGAAAGCCATTTCCGGTTGCTGGACTGGCTGGCAACTAACAGATTGACAGAACCCTGGATGAGATTTCGTTATATGAAGTCTCTGTGTGTGTGCTTGAGAGAGGGAGAGGGAGAGGGAGAGGGAGAGGGAGAGTTCTAGACACGAATACGGGACTGACGGTGAGTGGCGATGGTGGGTGGCGCCCGCATCTCCTTTCAGGCCCTTTTATGTGTCCCCAGAATGTATTTAACTATAACGCCTTTTGTAATCAGGACCATACATACGCCATCAATTATAATTCTGGTCAAGGTGGGTAACAGAGTCCGAGACCGGTGAACCGACGTTGGAGCAAAGCCCCGACCTTTCTAATTTATGTATTTTCTCTCCGTCGTCCGAAAGAATTCTCTGTTTCCGGATCTTGCCATTAATTTATTGTCCGTTCTTGGAGCAAAGAGTGAAGCCCAAGCCTTGTCCAAGGTACGAGACTCGTTTGTCCACTCCTCTGGAACGGCCTCAACCCCCATGTGCACTGTGCAAAAAAGCAGGGCCCCATCCAGCATCTACCTCGAGGTGCTGTACCTTTTAGCCATAACTCGTTCATTTCTTTCGTAAAAGGTTTTGCTTTTTTATCGTAAATCGCCAAGTACATTGCTGCATGGAGACAAATTTATCCCATTCGTGTCGGCTTATGGAACGATGGACATGCCCATTAAAAGCCGTGTATCATTAAGCTTTCCTATTAGGAGTGGGTCTGTATCGTCTTCCTTCCTCTCTGTGCAGAGGTTTAACATCGTCACCGGAGACTAGGGGGGTTGTGCCCGACGATGATGGATGATGGCGAGGGCATCAACATAGCTCCCCCGATTACTACCCTATACATGTGGAATATATATTGTTTCTACTAGAAGCACGCAGCTCACAACCTCCCGTACATGATTTTCGTCTTGAGAGAACTCTAATTTCCTATCTCCCTTGTCCTAACCCTTAATTAGATGCTCGCAATCTTTCTCAACCGATGTTTACTAGGCTTCTGTCTTTCATTATTAACAATTGAATCAGCTTTCAAATCTCGTCAATCCGTACTTATTAGTTAGAATCCGAGGACAACAGTATCATATAATTTAGCCTCCTAAAGATGGTTTATAATGATTACAAGTGGAAAGGGCAGTATTTGACAGTAATCATAAGCATGATTACTTGTGTAAAGACATGAGCGTGTTTAGTGGACAACGATTTGGCGGTGGGGGGGAGGTGATCTGAGTTGGCTAGAAAATGCATAGTTTTCTTCTTCTTTTTCTAGAGAAAAAGAAGGTGCATGGCTTCTATCTTTTTGATGAATGACGATGAAAGTAATCCTTTCATGTATATAAAACCGAAATAGATAGATAGATAAATAAGAGATTAGACAAAAAAAAAAAGAAACTTTTAGCATATAGCAGTCATTAACTTTTTGCTTCTCATGCTATTTTACCCAATTTTCAGTCGGGAATAGAATCTTTTATTCTTGTTTTCTACTTAAAAGTAGTGGCACAGTGCCATAGCTGCGATCGCTTTTGAGTTGCTACGTGGCGATGGAATTGTCAATGTGAAAGAAAACACTCCTTGGCGGCGCCCGACGTCTTCCAACTTAAGGTTTGAACGGTAGTTATCTAATCAATCTCGTGGCCGTCCTTAATTTAGTACTGTCCGAATGTGAAAACAGATGAAAGATATTCGTACGCCAGGCAGAGACCGGAAGTAATGTTTTGATCGTCCCTCATGCTTCAAGTTCAAGCACTCCTTTGCTTTTGATTTTTTCGATCGACCTGGAAAGATTTCCTCCACATTACACAATCACTCTGTTGAAAAGCGATCGACATGTTTCTACTCGTCGGCATTATTACAAATTAGTTGAACACTTTCTTAACCATTTAGAGTGAGTTGTATTATTGTTGCAAGCCTTCATTCGGGTCAAATGAATAAGTGACTCCGCAAGTTTGAGAGTTGAGATGCGACTCCCGCCATGTAGTAGCTGGTGCCCACGTTTTCCCTGATCAACAGGCTTCTCCGATCCGATACGACTCGCGACAACTCGTGCGATTCAATCTTGGATCGGTATCGGTGTCGCAAGCCTTACAACATCTGTGGGGTTTCCACAAAAGGACCTTATCTCGCTGGGAGCTTGCTAAGCAAAGAATCAAGCCAGCCAAACAAAAAAGATCTCTCCCCATAGTCTAACGACTAGCACCAATAATAGGAGAATAAGTTCGCAATCGATGTGAAAAAGAGAACCAAAGAAAAGAAATGAGGGGAGGGGTAAGAAATGTAGCTTTGACACTTCATTTGTTTTTTTTAGGGTTAGGTGCAGCCCAAAAAAAAAGGAAGAGACACTTCAAGTATTCTTTGAAAATCTGTGGTTGCTTTTGAATGACTTTATCTCCATGGGGTCCTCCTTCCTCTCCCCCGAAATATATGAAGTCCTTGATTGCGGGTTTGAAATCCTTTGCACGTCGAATGAAGAATATCTGGACCACGAGCAAAGGCGAGATGCTCTATCATGGTAAAAAGCTGGTCACCATTGATCCACAGCAGTCGAGATCAATCAACAATCCATGCTGTGTAACATGACGAGGCCACCCAGGCCAGTCACTAGCGATTCGTGTCATTGCGTCATCACTCAAACCCTCGATGTAAAAGCTCATGAACTAAGCCAAAAAGTTGGACTTATCACTAGGCAAGACTGTTTAGCATTAGGCAGAAGGCCGAAAGCAGCATGCTGAAGTGTAAAAGGACGGATTGTGTTGCGGCTTCTTGGCCGAATATGGAGAAGGTTATGCTCGCAACTTGCACTTTTATAAGAGTCGTGCCTTTGATTTTTTTATGATGTTTTTGATTAGCTCTGATTGGATCCGGTCGTTCAATAGGAAGGATCAACACGACGGCCGGAAATCTGAGAAATGAGCGAAAATAGAGAGGTTGCTGCCCTAAATTACGCTCGCATAGTTTAGTTATTAGGTGTTGAGTGGCATGCTGTCAAATGAATGATTGGCAATTAAGAAAAACGAAGTGAAGGAGACAGAGCTTAGACTTTGTTTTATAGCGTGAATCTCGTAGGAAGCACGCGTTTTGAGTTCATACATATATTTATAAAACTATTCAAGAAATCTTTGATTCTTCGAATCCAGGCATCATGATTTGGTATCATGAGTTTTCTTCTTCTTCTCTTTATTTAGAATTCTAGATACGTGCGTAGAGATCGGACTATATAAATATTCATAACATATCCTATAAGCCCCATGGACCAGTTTAATTCGGACATTTGACATTTGTATGTGACCCTAACCGATAATTGCTAGGATCCAAACAAAATGATCTCAAGATTTTCAGCTGAAAATCCCTCCATGCCCCACCCTATAATTTAATCCTAAGGGGTTCTTATAATGAATCTAAGGCGCATTATGCCTACAATCCTTAGATGTCACGAGCAATTGAATTATGTCACGGTAGCCAACGTGTTGCGAGGCGGAAATGCATGGCACCATCACAGCTATTCAAACTAAAAAAGGAAAAATCAATCTTACGATAATTTAATCTTCTTTTCCTGACAAATTCAATATTCTTATCTTTTCCTAGGCAGTGCACGCGTCTTTTTACTATTGGAATTAGTCTTTTAAATCGGCTACGCACACAATCATGTATCTAAACTAGGCTTTGTGAGAATTTTTTCGGCTAGGTAAGCTTTCAGATTGTTAAGAAGATTAAGCTCTTGATCTGTATATGTATATTTATGTTAGAATATTAAATATTAAACCACACCATCATCTAATGACTCGAGTTTTAAGAACAAGGGGTATTGGTCCCATCAAATCTTTACATGGTATTAGAGTCGGAGATCCTGAGTTCAAATTTTACCTGACCCCATTTGCTTCTTCAATTTAATATTTCAATATTTAACCTTCATCTAACAGCTTAAACTTTTATAACAGTTAAGTTGCAATCTCACAAAAGCTCGTGGTTGTGCTTTCATAAAATCTCACATGATATCAGAGTAGGATGGCCTCCATGTAAGGCCGAAAAAAATACCTCACTAAGCATGAGGAGAAGTGTTAACATTCATCTAACAGGTTAAACTTTTAGAATAATTAGGTTACAGTCTCACAAAATCTCATATGATATCAAACTGAGTTCAAATCTTTTCAGATTCCATTTGCCTCCTCAATTAAATATGTTCACGCTTAGTACTAGATAAAAATGTTAAATCAAGCGAGAGGGAGAATAGTAAAATAATTAAATATTAAAACCAGCAAGCACCATTAGCTGTAGTCAATCAACTATTCTTTTCCTAGGAGATTATAACTCCATAAATAGTGATAATTTAGCATTTTCCGGGAAAAGAAAAAGAAAAAAGAAGAAGATAATGGAGGACCTGCAGGCGAAGCAAACAGCCAGGAATGATGAGAAACTGGCTTTTTCCCGAAGGGGCATCTATCGGAGCTTTAGAAAGAAGTATGCTTCGTCCCGCATCTTCTTCATCTTTTACCCTCTCCTTTTTCCCTTTCTTTCTTCGTCACTTTCGTGGGTGTCAAAAGCCCAAAAGGGTATTCTCCACGTGTCCATCTTTTATTGGGAATGTTTCTTGGACAAGGCATTGACAATTGCAAAAGAAAAAAGTATTTTTGCTCTGATTCGAGGTAGATATCTTAGGCCGTCTTTTCTGAACTTTTCTTTATATTAAATCAAGTCCCCAAAGTTTTCAAAGTTAGGCTCACCGTAACCCTTTTGTTTAATGGATAGTCTATCTTCAGTCGACATACAATAACCTAACTAATATCTTTCCTCTTTTTATTCTTCTGAATCTATTTTTTCTTCTATTCTTTGTCCATTTCCTCCTCTTTCGCCGATGAACCCCACCACCCTCGTCGTCCCCAAGAATTCCACCGTTGCTGCCGAACATGCTATCGTCGCGGCCGCAATCGAAGACCCATTGCCGTTGCCACCACCGTCTTTGCTCCTCTCTCTGTCGTTATCTATGGACATCTCTCTTTGGTCGAATGGCGACGGATGTCGCGCAACCTTCGTTTTGATAGGTTAGTCATTCCCATTTCGAATAGTTCATGGCGAGGTCTCGGTTTTTCTGCACTAGTCTGGTGGCTCCGTTTGTAGTTGAGGCGGTGGTGGATAGGCACTGGTCCGGTGGTGCTGGGCTGGCACTGATCTGGTCACGGTGAACTCGGTTCGGGGTCGCGTGAGCCCAATTCAAGACCACGCGAGCTTCGTTTTGATAGATCCGTGTCCATGTTGCTTCCTTCCTAGTGAGGCGGTGGTCGGTCGGCACTAGTCCGGCGGCGGTGCCGGCATTCGAGTGGTGCGCAAGTTGATGTGGTGGTTTCCTGTCGGGCGCGACGAGAGGCGGTGGCGGTGCTCGGCGAGTCGCCATGACGGGGATGACGGCGATGGAGGACGGTGGTTCCTAGCAAGGCCGATGGCGTGGCAGAAGACGGCTGCACCGTGGGGAAGGTGGAGCTCGTCCGCCTGATAAGGACGGCGGTAGGTTGCCGGACGGAGGAGGAGAAAGAAAAGATTATGACGCACATGGTCTTGTGGGCCCCTTCAGTGGAGAACGTGGAAGCATTTGGGCCTTCCGATGGGGACACCTCAAACGACAGCTTGAAAGCTGAACGTCCCTTGCCATTAGTCGATTTATATCAACAAGATGACACTGAATCAATTCAAAAAGGTTCATAAACTAAATTAAATAAAGATGTCCCACCAAAAATTAAAAAGAAAAAAAGAATTAGTATTACGAAAAACTCCAAACTATTAAATTTGTGATAAATTTGTCTTAAATTAATTTTTTAACGCGCAACTAATACATTTATGACAAATTTATTTGACTAATATCATGAAAAACCTATATCCGTGACAAATAAAAGATAAAATCTCAAACCAGTATACCCCACAATTACTATGTGTCATCCAACTCAACAATTTAATGACAAAATTTGACGAAAATGAATAAAGAGTAAATTCGTTATGGGTATACCAATTTGGGGTTTTTCTTAAATTAATTTTTTAACACGCAACTAATACATTTATGACAAATTTACTTGACTAATATGATGAAACAAACAAAAGATAAACCTCAAACCAATACACTCCTCAATTACCATATGTCATCAAACTCAGCAATTTAATGACAAAATTTGACGGAAATGAACAAAGAGTAAACTCGTCACGGGTATACCAATTTGGAGTTTTTCCATAAGATTAACCCAATATAAAAAGGGTTTGGAGATTGTATTGAACATCAGATGAAAGCTTACAAAACTATGAAAACCCTAAATTGATATACATATAATAAATTTATTCTAAATTAATTATTTAAAACCTCAAAAGTTGTAACAAATTTATAACAAATTTACTCTTTATTAGTTTCTATTGAGCCAAATTAATTCTATGAAAAATCATAAACTAGTGCAACTATGACAAAAGGAGGAAGTCGATATATCCGTCAATTACCACGTGTCCTCCAACTCGACATTTTGATGCTAAAATTTAATGAAAATTAACGATGGTATATTTCTCATAGGTTACCGATTTTTATTTTTTAAAGTAAATTTATTATAAATATATTAATTTAGAGTTTTTTGTCGTATTAGCTCTGCAAACTATGGATGAAGAGAGATGAAACTCCCCGGCACCTAAAACGCTGCGAACTTGCATCGCCAAAACTAAAATAGGATTTTCTCTTACATGCACATGCAATTCTTCCCACCACCACCGACAATGCCGAAAGTAGTAGAACACATGGTACGACGTGGCATTATAAAAGAACAGCCCCATCTCTATCTATCAGTCCATGTTCAACGCATCGCATGTACCGACACCAAAGTAAATCGACGACCAGTGAAATTCAACGCTCGAACATAGATAAATGACTACCACATAGAGAGGCCTTGCGATCGAAAGAGGCGACCTGTCTTCCACAACCACGTCGCAAGTTTGATTCGTGTCGTGATCGCGTGAAGAAAGCAGAAATTTATTGAATATTAATATATTGGATGAGACTGTAGCGATGAACTTATCATCCTCGAACATTTAGGAGGCGCGAGTGATTCAGAACATTTGGTAGATTGCTAGTTCCGAATGTCTCTCCCGACACTTTTGCTCATGGGAAAAAAGAAATGCATGAGTATTGCCGTTTTTATAGCTGCGAATACCGGTTTCCGTCGCTTGGGCGACGTCTTCTTCACATCAAAAGATCTCTCGAGAGATCTCTCCATCTCATATCTCCTAAGACACGTCCGAGCTTGGACGTGTCGTTTTCTTCCTTTCATAGAATGCTTTGTCCAACTAAACATGGGTAGTCCCGCCAGTAGAAAAATAAATTTAAAAGACATACGTGAAAAATGGGAGGCCCGTGAAAAAAACTTAGGCCTTCGCACATGGACTTGGATATACATTGTAATCCGTACCAATTGACAGGTCCAAAATCTTGAGCAAAGCCCGGCCCAACCCTCGATAGTTGCAAGATAAAGTCGGACGACAAAATCCATACCTGCTGAATTTTGGTGATTATTTCGATATTAACGAAGGAGTTGATAAGCATGGATCGACATGATTCAGGCTTTTGGATGGAGTTCCAATCTCATCTTTACTTCGGAGTACGAAAATTGAAAACCCGTGGGTATCCTGATTAATCCATATATTTTGTTTATCTTGAATGAATGTATGTCAACTAAAATGCATGGTATAATTAACCATATAATCTAAGTTTTTGTTAGAATTGAATTGAGTCTTCATAACATAATTTGCTGGATTGGGCTTTCCCGGCAGCAGTTAACTAAAGTCTCAAAGCCCTTGGCCATACTCTACATATAGTTTTTGCAAATGCGGACCTCAAGAGCCCATCTGGCAATTCAAAACCCAACGCTCGAGCATAATCTCCAATCATTCTAAATTCATCTCGCGTTTGGTTCGATGCGATATTGGATTCGTCAAGAAAATAGGATTTAAACTTCCACTTTTTTCATTTTGGGAGAAAAATCAAAGCATAGATTTGGATTGGCGTGGAAATACAATTCCTCGGAAAGTATGGAATCGAATTGGCTAGTTATAACTAGAATTGAGATTTCCGTTCCATGTTTTGATAATCACAAAATCATCACTAGCGCTGGCTATCGGACTCGCGCATGTTAAAATCGCTACTCGAGGAATAGGTTTGCCACGCGCGGTACGATTTTATTCTAGAAATAGATTTGAAGAAGAAATCAAAAGCTAAAATTTTTAACTTCTCAATTTTTGAAATAGAAATTGAGAAATCAATTTTGCGTAAATCAATTTACGTTAGGAAATTTTGTCATAGTAGTCAAACTCCACCAAACTTTCACCATTGAATGTCTGTAGCTGGGTCAATAAAGACGGTGAAGTTCTACGGAAATATATATCTAAGGAGTGAAGTCTAGTTCTACTCAATGCCGCTTGTGATCGCACATCTATTGCTCAATTTCACCTTCATTAATTTTTTGAGAAAATAACACAACTAGTTTATAAATTTTTAATTTATTCAGCGTGATTCTTAAACTTTAGTTTAATATGCAACGTCGACCGTGAAATTTTTATTTGTTCAATGTGGTTATTAATTTTTTTACTTATTCAAATATTCAATATTTTCCTTTCATTAAGATAATTTTAATGACAACATTTAACATTTTCATATATTTCTATGGGCTAAATTGAACAAATATCAAAATTTTATTGATCACATTGAACAAATTAAAATTTTATAAATGATGTTGCACATTAAGCTAAAGTTCAAATACCATATTGGACAATCTAAAAATTTACGCATCACATTGTAGAAGTTAAAGTTCATAAACTATTTGTGTAATTTCCCTTATTATTTTGCACATATTTTGGGGACTTTAGAGAAATGTGATGAGCAATGTCATACTCATCCCAAATTACCAATGATAATGTCATGAAATTTGTCAAAAGGGATAATGACACAAATAGTGCACAAATTTTAACTCGGTATGCAATATAGTTTTTAAATTTTTATTTTGTTCACTATGGTTTTTGAACTTTAACTCAATGTGTAATTTGATCCCTGTACTTTTAACTTGTTTAAAATAATTTATGAGCTTTTAGTATATATTCAATATTCAACTTAATCAATGGACTATATAAAAATGTTCAATGTTATCTCTGGACTTGAATTAATAGAAGTCTTGCATTGAATATTTTTATACAATTCAAGGATTATTAGGAATATGTACTAAAAAGTTAGGGACTATATTGAATACATTAAAAGCTCATGATTTACACTGCAAATTAGTTAAAGTTCAAGGATTGTATTATATACTGAACTAAAATTCATGGACTATTTATGTCGTTATTCTTGTTAAAACTTCAATTCCTCACACATGCCATAAAGATAAAATTACATATATAATTTAATAAGTAGGGAAAATTCCAAAATAAGCACCTAAGGTGCCATCACTTTCTCAAATAAATGTCTGCGGAACCCTTATTTTCATAAATAGAGTCTAAAGTGGATTTTGTTTTAGATAAGAACTCGAAGTGGATATATCAATTTCAAAGAATGGTCTAACTTGAAAATTGATCAAAGCCATTTTCTTTTATTTTTTATCATTTTTTTTTTTTTTCTTTTTTGTGATTTTTTTCCTTTTTTATGATTTTTCCTTTCTTCTTTGTCAGTCACCATGATGGTGGTCAATGGTTGGCAGAAGAGCTGCACCCGACATCCGCCTGATAAGGACGGCGGTGGGTGGCCGGAAGGAGAAGGAGAAGGAGAAGAAAAGATGATGACGCACATGGTCTTGTGGGCCCTTTTAGTGGAGAACGTGGAAGCATTAAGATGACATTATAGACTAAATTAAATAAAGATATCCGACCAAAACGAATTAAACAAAAATGAATTAATATTACGAAAATCTCCAAATTGATAAATTTATGACAAGTTTACCCCAAACTAATTTTTGACTCCCAACTGATACAGTTATACTAAATTTACTCTCAATTAGTTTTCATTAAATTTAATTAATACCACAAATAACCTATATATGTGACAAACAAAGGATAAAATCTCAAATTAGTACACCCCTGAATGATCACATATCATCTCATCAAACTCAGCCATTTGATGATAAATTTTAACAAAAACAAACAAAAGATAAAATTGTCACAAGTATACAAATTTGGGTTTTTTTTTTCATGATAATAATAAAATATAAAAAAGGTTTAGAGATTGTATTATACATCAAATGAAAGTTTAAAAACTAGGATTAGTATTACGAAAAACTTAACCGATACGCATATGATAAATTTATTTCAAATTAATTTTTTAAACCCAAACCGATATACTTATGAAAAATTTACTCTTCATTAATTTCTATCGAATTGAATTAATGCCATGAAAAATCACAAACTAATACAATTATGACAAATGGATGGTACAACCCCAAATTGATATACCCGCTAACTATCACGTATACTCCGACTCAGAAATTTGATGATAAAATTTAATGGAAATTAGCGAGAGTAAATTCGTTAAGAATATCTTGGATGAGACTGCAGCAATGAACTCGCCATCCTCGAACATTCAGGAAGTGCGGGTGATTTAGAATAATTATGGCTCGAACGAACATTTCGTAGCAATGTGAGACAAAATTGATAATACGCCTAAGAGGATTGCTAGTTTCAATTGTCTCTCCCAACACTTTTGCTTATGAAAAAAAAAGATGCATGAGTATCACCATGTTTATAGCTGCGAATACCGGTTTCCATCACTTGGGCTACGTCTTCTTCACATCAAATGATCTTTCAAGAGATCTCTGCATCACACATCTCCTAAAGACATATCCGAGCTTGGACGTGTCATTTTCTTCCATTCATAGAATGCTTTGGCTGCATTTGGTTCAAAGATTTGCGAGGGTTTTGAGTCCAACGCAAATGCTTTGAAAGCCCAAAGCTACTTGGGGAAATGCAATTGTGTTTGGTAAAATTTTTTTGCAAATGGACTTTGAGTTGAATGTGCATTTGGTTAAAACAACTTTTGCAATGGGCTTTGATGGGTATATATATATTTTTTAAATTGAACTAAACCTTCGCCGGTCCGATGAAGGGCTACTACGCCACGGCGGCGAAGCGGCTGCGCGGGCGGCCGGGGGTGAGGTTGCCCGGAGTCGGGCAACCTTCGGCGAGGGTCGCGCGCGACGGCCGCCAACGCTAGATCTCGAGCGACCTCAACCAACGACCGCCAATGCTAGATCTGGCTTGTCGGCGGTCGTACCCTTTCGCCGAACCGGCAAAGGGCTGCCTCCTTTTTTCAATTAAAAAAAAAATAATCGGGGGCAAAAAACGGTAAAGATTTTCCGAAAATCTTTGCCGAACCAAACGCACTTTTCCCTAACTAAACACCGGTAGGCCCGCCAATAGAAAATTAAAATTAAAAGATATGCGTGAAAAGATGGGAGGCCTGTAAGAAAAACTTAGGCCTTCGCTTGGATATACATTGTAATCCGCACCATTTGACAGGTCCAAAATCTTAAGTAACGCCCAGCCCAACCCTCCATAGTTCCAAGATAAGGTCGGACGACAAAGTCCATACCTGCTTAATTTTGGTGATTATTTCGATATTAACAAAGGAGTAGATCAGCATGGCCCGACATGAGTCAGGCTTTCGGATAGAGTTCCAATCTCGTCTTTACTTCAGAGTACAAAAATTGAAAACCCACGGATATCCTAATTAATCCATGTCTTTTGTTTATCTTGAATAAATGTGCGTCAACTAAAATGCATGGTATAATTACCTATATAATCTAAGTTTTTGTTAGAATCAAATTGAGTCTCAATGACATAATTTGCTGGATTGGGGTTTCCCGGCAACAGCTAACTAAAACCTCGAAGCCCGTCGCCCAACTCTACATATAGTTTTTGTAAATGTGGACCTCAAAAGCCCATCTGGCAATTCAAAACACAACGCTCAAGTGTAATCTCCAATTCATTCTAAATTTATCTCACGTTTGGTTCAATGCAGTATTGGAAAGATTGAGATTTCCGTTCCATGTTTTGATAATCACAAAATTATCACTGGCGCGGGCTGTCGGACTCTATCGCTGCTAGGGGAATGCTGTGCGCGGGACCTCGCCGCTAGTAGCCGAACTTCGCCGCTAGTAGTCACACTTTGCCATTGATTGTCTGTAGCTATTGCCTATGCTGGTGTAAGTTCTATTCCTGAAGGACTGAAAACTCCACCTTCTAGTGAAGGTGACGTGCTACTGTCCGCTTCAGTTCAACATTTTCATCCATTTTCACACTATCATCTTGCAACTTTGAACATGCAGTAAAAAGATTCTTAGTTGCTGAAATTTGGTCCAAAACCATATTTTGGAACCTGCAGGCAGAGCTTCAACTGAGGCGTGAACTACAACTTGTTTGCTTCGGCTTCCTTCGATACACTCATCATCAAAAGCATATCACAGCAGTCAATTACATTTGGTCAATAATCAACAGTTCTAAAGGGAAAATGTTGGAAATATAGTTGAAGATTGTGATCGTGGATTGTGATCGTGGCATCGATCCTAATTGCAGGCTGATTAATTTAGTGAATGTGCGATAGTTCTAGTAAATAGGAAATTTACAATTCTTCGTATATTATTTCCTTTTCTTCTCTTTCATTCTTGCACTATAAATGAATCAACGTACTTGTATACAGATCAATTAAATATACAAAGAAATTTCCTCCATCTTCCCTTTCGTTTAGGATGTTTTCAAAGATAGAAATCAGCATCTGCTAGACTCTTCTCAACATCTGCCAGACTCTTCTCAGCATCTGCCAGACTCTTCTCATGAGTCGGGTACATATTTGGTTCTCTTTCAGCATCTGCCAGACTCTTCTCACGAGCCAGGTAATTATTTGGTTCTCTATTTCCTGCTGCTTTCTGGCACTGTCTTTCTCGCTAACACTGGCCATCTTTTCAGCCCCACTTTTAGCCATCTTCTTCATTGTGTCCGCTCCTTTCTCAGCACTCTTTTGTTTCTCGATAGCAATTAAGACCTGTATAAAGCGCCTTGGTCATGGATTTCTACTCATTCAACCAACGGAGACTTCCTAGGCGCTATAATTATTATTGTCTTTAATAACAACTTAGCAATCAAGAACTTTGTTTTTTTAGAATCAGTGTACCTTTATGCGCTCCTCTTCCAGCTGCTCAAATTTGCGCCTTATACTATCTGGAATAGTAGGCTTAGTTACATGAACACTAATTATTTCAATGCCTGGAGCATATCTCGTGCAATCACGTTGAAGAGCACCTTTCATCTTTTCATCAATCTGTAAAGATTTAACTCGACAGTCTGGTCAATTAATCCATATTAATTTAAGCCAGCACATAGATGGCATTTAGTAAACAATGAAAATTATATGATAAAGATGAAAAACATCCTCTTCATATAGTATGGCTGCAGGAAAAAACAAAGATATATAGTATAGGCCCTAGTGAAACCGTTACAAGAAAAGAGGTAGTGTGCAGACGACATGTCCCCTGGTAATTGTAAGTTCACTGTCCATGCTCAGTCTAAATGCAGGAGGCCTCGATAGTATCAAGGTTACCCAGTCAAAAGGCCCAGGTGAAAACAGTAGAAGGAAAGAGCCAGTGAGCAGACGACACATGTCCCTTGGTCAAAGTAAGTGCTCTCTCCACTCTCCGTCTAAATGCAGGATGCCTCTATTGTATCCTCACTTACCTGATCAAACACATCAATGTACACTTGCTGCAGGGAATGAGAACTGCAGAACTTATTGATTTCATGGTGGATCTTGTCATAAATCCACATGCGGTCGTATTGCACTCCATAATTGAGCAGTGTCTCGTACACATAATCCTTGCGGAGGCGATAAACAACCTGTAATAGGCAATGCACGAGTTAGAAAAGACATCACAGTGCACACATAAAGTTAAATAGTACAACTCAAAAGCCTTGCCTCTATTTTCTCAAAATTTATCATAACACCTCCTTTAGTACCACATGGAATATCCCTCACCTGCACAAGGGGACCAAAAGGAAATGCGAGCCCGAATAAACATTATGTCGACAATGAAATACATAGCTAAATAAGCAAACGGCCGTACACAAGGAAACTGGAAGGACAACCTGATGTGTCTGGAGGGTCACTTGAACAGCCTCATGCTGAGTTACAAGGGGCATCTTTAGATTAAAGCCTGAAAAATAAAGATAAGCACCACAAGAATATAATGAATCCCTATGCCAGCAGGCATGGATGCAAAACCATTAACCAAAACTGGTGCAGAGCTGTACCTGGATTTGTAATCGTGTTAAGTAGTGCACCACCTCTCCAATATACACCAACATGGCCTTCTGGCACTCGGTGAAGAATATTTAAGCTGCTTTTGATGGATGATAGAATAAGGATCTGTAATTAAGTCATGATACACTGTTATACTCTCAAGAGCACCAATTGAAGCGCATATTCTAGCTTGACAAAGCTTTATCATTTTTCAACATATCAGTGTGACATGCAGCAATAGTTACAGGAAACCGAAATCAAAAGAGATTGAAAGTACTGCTTCCACTTCCCCATGGAATGACAAAGGCTTTGCTTTCCAACTTTTTTAATTTGGTTTTCTTTAGGATGCAAAAGGCTTCGTTCGAACATGTTATGATACAAGCAGACACCATGGACCGAAGAACTACTTCTCCACAGCATGAGTCAATAAGAGGCTGCTGCACAACACTAATTTGGAAAGATTAGCTCAATTATAAACTTAGATCCTCTAAGATTCCTTCAAAAGGGTTTCCGCCGTACACCGGTTACAAAACCCTCTACCTAGCTTTAAGCAACCAACAGAGAATCGTCGACATGATCGAAGAAGTAAGAAGGACCAGATTCAAACAGTAAATGAAATGACAGAGCGAGCGACCGAGAGCTTAGGTACCGAGAGGGTGATCGCGACAAAGAAGAAGAGGACGGAGCGAAAGCCAGAGCGTTGACCGGGCGGAGGGCGCTGCGGCGACGGCGACGTCGACGGCGACGGCGCCTGCGAATCCGACGAGACCGAGTCCAAACTCTCGGAGCTCGAGCCCAAGTCGATTCCGATGGCCTCGAGTCCGCTGCCCGTCAAGTCAGCCCCCCGGGACAACGGAGAAGGCTCGGAGGGCCCCTCCGGGCGATCGTCGTGCCCGGTCTCGAACCCCGGGTGTCCCTCATCGTCCGAAAGGTTGGAGGTGATGTCGAGGACGTGATCTTGGTCGGAGTGGCGAGGCGCATCGACGAGGTGGACGCGGTCGTCGAGGCCGAGGCCGGAGAGGACGTCCAAGCCTTGAATTCCCGATTCGGAAGAAGACATGGCCGGGAAGATGAGTCGACGGCGGAAGCTCCGGCTTCCACAGGGCGAGCGGAAACTGCAGAGCTCCGCCGGAAAATCTCAGCTCCGCTTCACGCCGGCAGGCGCTATCGAGCGACGGTCAATCGTCGAGGATACGACGGAAAATAACAAAAATGATCATCCACTGTGCTAAAGTCATCAGCGAGGGTATAACCTTATTTGAAAAATAGTCATTTCATTAATTTACGTCCAAGGACAATATTTAACATTTTTATATATTTATATGGACTAAATTACGAAAATTTTATGGACTATATTGGACCAATTAAAAGTTCAATGATCATTTTTCACATTGAGTTAAAGTTTATATACTATTCGTGTAATTATCCCTTATTATTTTGCACATATTTTGGGGACTTTAAGCAAATGTGGCAAACTATATTACGAACGACAATGTCATGAAATTTGTTAAGAAAGAAAATGATATAAATAATCTATGAACTGATTTAGTGTGGTCCTAAAACTTTTAATTCTTTTTTATATAGTTCCTAAACTTTTAGTACATGTTCAATTTAGTTCTTAGACTATATAAAAGTATTTAAAGTTGTCCCTAATATTGAATTAATGGAAAGACTGCATTAAATACATTTCATGGATTGAACATTTACAAAAATTTTAGGAATTATATTAAAAAATTAAAAGATTGGGATGATATTATTTCAAGTCTTTATTCAAAAAATCACATTTATGCCATTATTTGGAATTTTTCCTAATAAGTATTGAACTATTGAGTATCTTTCTTTAACTTTTTAAAGAAAAAAGTTGTTGCCGCTCGAATGGTTTCATTATTAAAGATAATTTATGTGTCAATACCTTAACATTTTTTTTTTATCGATGATGAAAATATTTGTAGTTATTTTTTTAAAAGATACAAATAATTAAAACGTGGAATTATTTTTTTCCAAAATCAACGAGAAATGGAAGTCGGAATTTCTGGATTTTCCTTCGAATTTCGCAGCCCAAGTGGCCTAGGATTGGCGTCCCCCTCTGCATCGACCGATAATGAAATTACCAGATTGTCCATCCGCCGTGATCCGCCACCATCCCAACCAACCAGGGATAGCCCCCCAAAAAACTCTCACTCTCTCACCTCCACTCTCAAGAACCCTAAAAAAACCCACCATTTCCAGACGCCGTAGCCGCCATCGCCGTCTTCCTCCTCCTCCGCCGAGCTCTCCATCAATGGCGTCTCAGGCGTCGATCTTCACCCGTGCCCGCACTCTCCTCAACGCCGCCGCCGGCCCTCACCCCGCCGTCAAATCGATCACCACCTCCGCCTTCCTCTCCCAGCAGCCCCAGCTCGCCGAATCGCCCGACCCGTCCCCCGCCCCGAACCCGGCGCCCGGCCCCGGCCCCGGCCCCGACACCGCGCCCTCGACGCCGCTGCCCCCGAATCCTGCGTCCGGGAGCCCCCTCTACTCCTCCAACTGGCGCAACCCGATCCCCTCCTTCGGCGCCGCCGCCTCCGGCTCCGCTCCCGCGGCCCAGTCGCTCGTCCCCCAGGGGCTCCTCCACCAGGCCGCCTCCCGCATGCAGGCCCTCTCGCGGACGCTCGACGTGCAGTCCCTGATGAACGTCTTCGCCGACTGGATGACGTCGCAGCGGTGGTTCGACATGAAGCAGCTCTTCGAGTTCTGGATCCGGAGCCTTGACAGGAACGGGAAGCCCAACCGCCCCGACGTCAACATCTACAACCATTACCTGAGGGCGAACCTGATGACTGGGGCCTCCGCCGGGGACTTGCTGGACCTGGTCGCTCAGATGGAGGAGTACACGATCGAGCCCAACACGGCTTCCTTTAACCTCGTCCTGAAGGCAATGTACGAGGCTCGGGAGGCCGAGGCTGCTGAGCAGTTGCTGGAACGGTTAGAACTGCTCATCCTGTTGATCTGGGCTAAAAAATGACCGCAAAATGATAAAATTCTGGATGTTCATATACTGATGAATACGGTTTTTATCAGGGTATTGTCTTTATTTATGTATGTACGATATATAGGACAAGAAGAACATTGCTATAAACTGGGCAGGATTTGATTCTGAAGACTGGTCTTTTCTGTTTCCAAGTAAAATTTTTTCCGAACGTGAAGTGAGGTCAAGATCTTTATTATGCAAGGGTCAGTTTTTCAGCCTAAGTGCAATAATTGTGATGGTCTACGTGAGAATATTTAGAATTTTTTCACTGTGCCCTTCCATTAGTTGCCCTTCTGACCTGGAATACTTGCTTCGGAGACTCAATGTTGAAGTGCGTTGTTGAGAGCTCATAGGATCAAATCGCTTCCCAGGTCCCAAAATTTGAGGCTTAGTGGACTTATGTCTGTTGATCTGTCAGGCAGAAGGGATGCCCTAGCTTTTGAAAATCATGACAAGTTGTGAGCAAGATTGTGAACGTAATAGTTAATGATGTTCTCATGTTTCTGCAGTAGTAAAATGAAGTGGTAGGCATATATGATAAGAAGTGATGTCGATTGTGGATCAATATGACTTGCATTTATTGCTCAATGAATGCACTCCCAATGAGAATCCAGTTTACTTTGGGTTTTTTGGGACAAGTGGTGAATGATGCTGTGGACTCTGTCATCCATGGAAGATGAATTGGTTGTTTTCTCATAGTATTCATACTCTTAGAAGCGTGAGATGGATGCACTCTCTTATGGCAAATGGTTGACTTTTAATTGGACAATCTAATTCTTACCTTCACCAGGATGCTGCAGACAGGAAAAGAATCTCAGCCTGATGAACAGTCGTATGGATTGGTGATTCGGTTGCTCCTTTTGGCGGATCAAATAGATGCTGCCTTGAAATATGTAGATCTAAATCTGAAGTCTGGCTATATGTTGTCGATGGAATTATTCAATGAATGTGTGCAAAGCTGTGTTAAGAAAGGCAGGTTGGACACATTGGTGTTGATAATTGAGAGGTGCAAGGTATGCCATTAATTTGTTTGGTCCTGATCCTTGAAGTTCTGCACTTGCAGAATGTACATATCTTGATTTCTCTTTCAATTTGTGACTTTCTTCCTATCAATGTTCTTAGGCAATGGATCAGAATAAAGCTCTTTGCCCACCATGGAGTGTATGCAATTACATTGCTGAAGTTGCGATGCAAGATGACAATAGCAAATTAGCATTTTACGCATTGGAATTTATGGCAAAATGGATTGCTCGAGGTGAGGTGGCAAGGCCTCCTGTTCATCTTTCCGTGGATGAAGGGCTGATTATATCGGCACTTGGAACTGCTGGTAGAACATTTAGTTCTACCCTCCTAGATGCTTCATGGGCAATCTTGCGACGGTCTTTACGTCAAAAGAATACACCTAGTCCAGCATCATACCTTGGAAAGATATATGCACTTGCCTCACTGGGTAATTTACAGAGGGCCTTTAGTACATTGCATGAGTTTGAGACTGCCTATGGAAATCTCCAGGAGCAAGCTGAAGATCTTTTTCTCCATTTACCTCTCTAAATCCTTTGGTGGTTGCGTGTACCAAGAAAGGTTTTGAGACTTTGGACTCCGTGAGTACTACCTGACCATTTTTTTTTCATGATGATCGACAATCTCTCATAGTATTGCAGCTTGGAATATTGCTTTGGTCATCATTGATGCAGATCCTCCACAGCAACATGACCTATTTTATCTGTTATAATATATCACGACAGCTTGGCTGCTTGTGATGTCATTAATGTCCATTTTATGCTGTCATCTGTTTCTAGATAAACTTTTAGATTTCTGGCTTGCTTCCAATCTTTTGAAAACTAGACTGGTCTAAGAACTTTTATGATGGGCACTGAGAAGTTGGCAGTTCAATAGGTAGAACTGTTAGTTCATTAAATGTCGACGTTATCAATAAGTTCATATATTAGTCTGTACCATGGAAGACGTGACCAGACTGGCTTCCTTGCCTGGTTTTTCAGGTTTGCTGACATTGAATGATCCATCAAGAATTTGAATTTCATCTTCTACTGTTTGAGATTTGTTTTCAAAACCCACAAAATGAGGGAAGAATATGCGTGGTTCATTTGTTGCAAAAGGCGATCTGTAGGTTAGTGGCTAGGAACTCTCTCCCAACTGAGGTCTGAGTTTTGACTTTTATCCTCCTTGTGGGCTTGGATTAAGTTTCTCAAATCTCAGACAGTTTGAATAGGCAAAGAGCTTATCAGTGTAATCAGATCATACTCAGTTCAATCTGATTCTTGGCTGAACTGGGTTGTATGATAAATCATTACTGCTCTGCAAATGTTTTCTTGGTCCAACTAGGTGAACAGTTCAGCCCAGTTTGGTTTGAAAGTTTTGCTGGCATAATTGTGATGGTGTTTGCCTAGATAATTCACCTTTTTTGCTGATTCACTTAGAAAAATTCCGCAGGTGTACTTTCAACTGGAGAATTTGAGCCGTGGAGATCCTCCTTACAAATCTGTTGCTGCTCTCAATTGTGTAATCTTAGGTTGTGCCAATATATGGGATCTTGACCGTGCATACCAGACATTTGAGGCAATTGGTGGAACTTTTGGCTTGACCCCGGATATCCATTCCTATAACGCACTTTTACATGCATTCGGGAAGCTCAAGAAGGTGCATGATACTTCCTCATCTCACTTGCCTGTTTGAAGTTGAATGCAGATTCCCTTTCAGTTGAACTAGGCCATTTACCATTATCTTGCATGTTTCACATAGTAGGCCTTAGTGCGATGTCAAATTAATCCTTTTGCTGATGTCATTTAACTGGATACATTGCTATCAGCATTCAGCAGTCACATAAACTAACTTGTGAATATGGACTTTTTGGGATTAAGAGCAGATGTATGTTAAGCCTGTATGTTATGCTTTGCCACTATACCAAATGTAAGTAAGTGGAAATTTCTCTGTGGCAGACATTTGAAGCGTCAAGGGTTTTTGAGCATTTGGTTAGTGTGGGGTTTAAACCAAATGCTACGTCATATGCTTTGCTTGTGGATGCACATCTGATAAACCGAGATACAAAAGCTGCTCTCTCCGTGATTGATGAGATGGTAATGTTTATTGACTGAGCTTTGAGCTGGCCTGCTCTTGAGAAATATCTGTTACTTTTGATGCCAATATTGATGTTTTGAGTTTTAAATGCTATGCCAGGTAATTACTGGATTCGTTCCCACAAAGGAGATGCTTAAAAAGGTCAGAAGACGATGTATGAGAGAGATGGACTATGAGAGCGATGACCAGGTGGATGCACTGGCTAGGAAGTTTAAAATACGGATGGGCAATGAAAATCGCAGAGACATGCTATTTAATCTTAATTACAGCACAGAGTATGCTTGACAGGTAATGGTTAGGGCTTTTGCACTTCATACTTCATGGATCCCTTTTTAGTCGCATAGTTGTATGGATCCCATACATAGATTGGCTGAGGATTTGCTGGGTTGGGTCTTCTTTCATTTGTCTTCCAGGATTCATTTATGGCTATTCCTGTTTCTTTTTATGCCTCGCAGGCCTAGTGCCTCAGTCAGATGTCTTATGTAATGATGCTGCCGGCTTAATTCCAAGTGCTTTCTTCATGTAGGTATGCTGATTTTGGCTCTTGATTTCGAAGGCGCTGATCTTCCCTGCCTTCCCCATTGTTGAGCATAAACTGTACTGTAACCATTGATCTTTCCTTTCCCATTGTATAGTATTCAATTCTACTTTTTTGACTTTTTGACAGAATGAATTAGGATTTTAGTCTTTAGAGCCGGTAATTTTGATTTGCTTCTTACATTTTCTTCTTTCTGTATGAGAACCACGGAGGGCCTGTGATGCAAATCTTGCGAGGTAATCAGTTGGTGATGAATAAATGTTGCACAAATTACGTTCTGTTTCACATCTGCTTTCCATAAATCGATCTTCTGATCTTCCATCTTGAGCTTGCCAGCTTGGTGCTAGGACATAGAATCTCCTGTCAACAGAAGTAGCCCTAGTCTCTTCCTGCATCTATGTGACAGCAAAAATAAGACTAGTTAAGATCAAACTCTTCATAGAGCATTGCACGATGCATTTTGGTCCATGAGCCCTTTTGAGGTGGAAGAGAATGCCCCAAAAAGGAAATAATAATTTGATTTTGATGCTCAACATCAGAAGAGAATCGCATGGACGAATTATATTTTGGCTGGATGTGCATCTATTACGGGTATGCCAAGAAAACTTATCTGTGGAGATTTGTATGACCTGCTTATATATCTAAAAAAGGGCTCTCTATGTTTCTCAAATATCCTCTCCTCCCACTAGAATCATATGTTTATAGATTGGAATGAGCAAAGGTGTGATCGGCGTTAATGACCCTTCTGAGCGTCGTCATAAGAATCCTGCATACGTCATGGAATGTGTGAACTGTCAAGCAAGAGTGGCCAGGGTGATGGAGCCGCAGCGGCTCGGGCATTGGCGATAATTGTGGCCGTGACACGGGGCTCGTGCTGTAGAGCCATAGGAGAGAGCCATGGACTAAAGTTTCTACCTGGCTAATCGATCAGCGGACAGAAATTGAAGGAAAATATTCTGGCAATATTTTCAATCCTTTTATGATGAAGTCCCCCTAATCTCCGCGAAAAAGATAAAATCGCCCTCATCATTAATTGCAATTTAAAGGTTTACTTTATATTGTCGTTAGATTTTACTTTTGTAAAAATCAATTTTATCAAAAGGAGAAATTTTTAAGAAAACTAATTCTTTTTTATGTTGTCGAGCAAATTTGTAAATAAATTATTAAGTATATTCTAAAAAAGATTTAACTTAGCCAATTTTGCAACACAATCATTTATTTATAAAATTTCACTTTTGCTGCTGATCACCATACAATCCCTAGTCATAAGTCTTCTTTGACATACTTTTGAACATTTTTCAAACTCTCCAACTGGAAATAGCTTCGACCAAAAAAAAAAAAAAAAACTGGAAATAGCTTCCTGCACTTTTTTTGAAAATAAAAATAAGCATCAAATGAAATGAGCTTGCAGTCTCGCTCAAGGATCTCATCTCTCCTCTCACCAAATGCAAGCCGCCCTCACCAAACTCCCCAAACCTCTCGCCTCCGTCCTCTTCCACCTCCGCCCATCAACCGCCGCCGCCGCCGCCGCCGCCGCCGTCGATCCCTCCCACCTCCTCCGCGTCTCCACCATCCTCTACCAGCAGCAGGACTCCCCCGATTCCCGCCTCCACGCCGCCCTCCGCTCCTGCCCCTGCCGCCTCACCCCGGAGTTCTTCCTCCGCGTCTGCAACAACTTCCCCCTCTCATGGCGCCCCGTCCACCGCTTCTACCAGTTCACCCTCACCCTCCCCGACTTCCCCCACTCCCCCCTCACCCTCAACAAGCTCGCCGACGTCGTCGGCAAGTCCCGGAACGTTGCCCTCTTCTGGGAGGTCCTCCAGGACATGGCCCGGCGGCGTCTGGCCAACGAGAAGACGTTCAGGATCGCTCTGAAGACGCTGGCTCAGGTCAGGGAGCTGAAGAAGTGCGTGGGTTTCTTCCACTTGATGAATGAGAATGGTTGGGGTTACAGCGTGGAGACTCTGAACATGGCGGTGGAGTGTTTGTGCAGGGACAGGCTGGTGGAGGAGGCTAAATATGTGGTCTTTCAGTTAAAGGACGTGGTTAGGCCTGATGGGGTTACTTATGGGTGGTTGATCAGAGGGTTTTGCGAGGTGGGTGACTTGATCGAGGCCTCCAAAGTTTGGAACTTGATGGTGGATGAGGGGCTCGAGCCGGAGGTTTGGGCGTTCGAGGCGATGATGGAGAGATTCTTCAAGAGTAACCGGTATGACGAGGCGATGAAGCTCTTTGGAATGATGAAGATGAGGATGCTGGATCGGTTGGGTGTTTCCACCTACAGGCTTGTGATCTCTTGGATGTGTGAGAGGGGCAGGGTGACTGAAGCTTATATGGTGTTTGAAGAAATGCTTAAGAGAGGGTTCGAGACAGATGCGTCGACGGCGGGGTCACTGGTTTACGCGCTGTTGGTAGAGGCAGGGTGGGAGAGGCTTATAAGATTGTAGAAGGGATTGAGAGGCCGGACATTCACGTGTACCATGGATTGATCAAGGGGCTATTGAAATTGAAAAGGGCGAGTGAGGCGACCGATGTTTTCAGAGAGATGATAAGGAGAGGGTGCGAGCCCATAATGCACACGTATATCATGTTATTGCAAGGGCATTTGGGGAGGCAGGGGAGGAAAGGACCTGATACGCTTGCAAATTTCGACTCCATTTTCGTGGGGGGATTAGTGAAAGCGGGGAAGTCATTGGAAGCAACCAAGTACGTCGAGCGGACACTGAATAGAGGACTCGAGGTGCCTCGATTTGATTACAATAGATTCTTGCATTACTATTCAAGTGAGGATGGCATACTCATGTTTGAGGAAGCGAGCAAGAGACTGAGAGAGGCGGGCATGATTGATTTGGCTGATATACTCGAGAGGTATGGTGAGAAAATGGCAACTCGAGAGAGGAGGAGAAACAGAGCAGCCGAATCATGTGAAGAGCTATGAGGGTGAGTAGGTGGAAAGGTTCTTCTTTCATAGGATCTTCTCAATGAGCGGCTGATTAACAAAAAGAATATTCATTTTCAAAGCATGTTACAGGACGAGAGGGTTTCAGAATGTACATATCAGATAGAGAAGAAGTCTGGTGTGGGCTGGACTAGTTTGCTTGCAATTGTTAAAGTTTGTGCACGCATATGCCTATACATGCGCACCAGGGGATAGATAAACGGGAGAAGCACCTGAAGCTCTTTCTGTGCTTGATGGGGAATACATGCAATCCATTAAACAAGTTGAGTCAGCTCAGTCAGTGACACGGTTTTCAGGTTCTGTTAATGATCAAGAAATGAACCACCACGAAGTGTGAAACGTCGTGTTAAAAGTAGAGATTGATGTTTTCCTGACCTACGTGGAGAAGATGACTAGCATAAATTTGAGATCACTGATGTAAAACTCTTTAAGCAGAAGACAAGCAGGACAGAACTCACATGTTGAAGTGTGTTGTCATGGTCATCGTTTTCTTGGTCGCTATTGATCGAGCGATTAATCTGCTGTGAAAGCTTTACTCCAGTTTATCTGTATCTCAACTGAATGGAGTTAGACCACCCAAGATTTTGGAAACAACCAATGCCATTTCTCTGGCATCTGGGCATTGTAAAATATCTGATCCCTCTATTTTCTACTTGAATCTTCCGGTCTGCTAAAACAAACCCCTTGCAGCTGCATGTACTCAACTGGAAGGTGCATTCCAAGTGGGAGGACGGCCGCTTGAGGTCACTGGAGGCATAGCACGGATGTTGACGTTGAGGGGTAGGATTTTTAGATGATTGATGCAAGTATAATTTCGGTCATTTTCGCGGTGAACTTTAAGTGAAAATATGAAGCTAAAATTGCTTTTGAGCTTGTTTCGCGTATGAATAGCAAAAAGATGATGTACTTTAAAATGAGCATTAGCGCAAGTTGAATATAATCAATAAGGGTCGATGACCCTTTTAGTTACTTCGAAATAAACTCGAAAATGGATCCTCACTTTCACGCTTTTTGCAAAATCGCAACAATTGTGATTTCAAATTTTCATCCACTAAATTATCATATAAAGGAACGAATATCAACTGGCGTATTACAGAAGAGGACAAGATCATAACTGTTATGTTGACAGTGATTTTTTACGACCTAGATAATAAGAAATTAGAAGGATGTAGAATGGTGAAAAAAGAAAATGTGCTGTTACCATGATTGGTTCAAAAGTATAATAGACTCAAATACTCGGGCGAAAAATATATGTGGAAATTAAACTTGGCATGGAAGATTTACATAGTTTGACTGGGCGTTCCCACACTTCTGGAGGGACATTGATGAGATACTCAATTATAATTAAGATGAAGATAATGCAATCACACGAAATGTGCATTGGCTGAAGTGTGTCCCAATCCAAATAGTAGCCCAACAATGACTGATATTAACTGAGAGATACACGTGTGTTTACTCATACACTCTCGACGATTCCTAGAGCTTCCTCTCGAGTTATGCTTGATGTACCGATAAGACTATGTTAAAAAATATGTTCTCAAAATCAATCCCTTGTACCTTCGGCCGTCCGATAAAAGTGGCCCGGACATTAAATTTCTTTGGATAAAAATGTGGCCCACATTGGATGTTCGGCGAAGTCGCAGCTGCACGTCCGAAAGCCAATGTCGATGCTCAGAGTATCTTGATCGGATGCCAGTCGGTTGTAGCCGGACGTCGGAAATGCAACTTTCCAAAATCCTCCACTATTCCAAAAGTAAGTGCGACCGACTTCCCTCCCTGAGCACACCAAACATCCTCTGCTCACTTTGGGTTCCCTTGACCTCTAATTCGAGTAAGATCTATATTAAAATAGGTCTAAAGATTGAAATCATTTATTTTGAGAAGGCCTCAAAGGAAGTAATCGTAGAATATGGAATTCAAAGATAAAAGAAAAGTGGACGTAAGTTCTTTTTGTTTGTATGGAAAAAGCGAGTGTAAATTATACATGATTGTGGGGGAAGCATCATTTTGGTGCAATAAGGTATTCCCCTTTCATCGTCTACCCTTAAACATGCTATTTTAACTTATTCATTGTTTTAGGCTTATGGATTAAGCTAGAAAAATTCATATTCCTTGACAAGTACACAAAACCTACATTCAGGCTAATAACCACTCGTGGGCACGCCTTGTAAACATTAGTACTGAAAAATCTCTGATAACCACTCGGGGCCGCCGTCTGCAATTCGGACAAACATCGCACGTGTGTGTATACCTCGATCGTATATGTCTTGTTCCTGATGTTGAGGGCTTAATTTTGGAGTGCTCTCTTCATGCAGGTATGCTGATTTTGGCTCTCAAAATTCGAAGGTTCTCATCTTCCCCCACTTCCCGTGGTTAGGCATAAACTGTACTGTAACCGTTAATCTTTCCTTTATTTATTTGTATATCATTCAATTCCACCATTTCTGAGTTTTGATAGAATTAATCTAGGATGTTAGTCTCTAGAGCCAGTAATTTTCTTTCGCTTTTTTATATCATCTTCTTTATGTAGTAGAACCTTAGAGGTGTTGAGAAGGTCACTCCCAATTGGAGAGGCCAACGCAATTATGTATATCTGTAGTAGAATATGTATGGTAGTGAGTGTGTAAAAGTAAAAAGAAAAAAAGGAGAAAAAAAAGAAAAAGAAAAAAAATCAAAAGAGATCGGGAGATAAATCAACGTGATCTTCCACATCTAGAAAATCAAGGGAGATTGGGAAAGAAATCAAAGTGATCTTCTCATATCTACAAAATTACGAGAGATTAAGAGATAAATTTACGTGATTTTTATATCGTATGATTCCAATTGGGATTGCATTTGCTCCTATAAATAGGAGTCCTCCTCAACAGAGAAAAAAATACAAAAGCAAGAATATCAGAGCATCATAGTAGAAGAAACAGTTTTCTTCTTTCAAGAAAGTTTTGTGAGAAGAAGATACAAAAGCAAGAATCAAGAATAGAGCAGTTTTCTTCTTCCAAGAAAGAGAGTTTTCTTTCAAGAAAGAGAGTTATCAAATCCACAAATTGAAAACAGCGAGAGATCCACCATTTTTCCTTCACCTTGGAGGGTAAAAATTTTGGTATTATTTACTATTCATCTTTACTGTTTTTATTTAATATTTTATCATATTTAATTTTCACGGAAATAGTAGCGGGAGGGAAAAATTATCTGGGCCTTCTCCACAAATTTTCTTTTTTTCCCAACAAGAGGGACAGTGATGCAAATCTAATTGGTTGATGATGGATAAATGTCGCACAAATTACTTCCCGTTTCATGTCTGCTTTCCATTAATCGATCTGCCGATCTTCCATCTCGAGCTTGTCAGCTTGGTGGAAGGGAAAGAGAAGCTCCTGTCGACTGAACTAGCTCTGGTCTCTTTCTGCAACTGTATGACAACAAAAGGAAGAAACCATTTTTCAAAAGCGCCTAGTCAGATTAAATACTATCATACAGCATTGAATTGCATATTGATCCATGGGCTACCTCTTGAGGTGGAGGAAGATAATGCTCCGTGAGGGAAGTGATAATTTGATTTCGATGCCTGACAGGAGAAGAAAGTTCTTTGCTGCACTCGGTTCAGTGGACTAGGATACGCATTGACTGGATTTATAACTCTGAGCGTCACCACTATAAGGGTCCTCCATATGTTATGGAATGTTTGATTTAACTCATAGATTACTTCATACCAAGTGGCCAAAGTTGATAGTTCATTGGCTCAAAAGCTAGCAATTCAGACTTCTCTACACATGAGGCGTGTCGGAACTAGGCAATGTAGCATGAGTTGCTTACAACATAAAGTGAACTTGTGATTTTGTGGAACATAGATGAATCCTTAGTCACTAAAGTTATCGCCTTAGTGACTTTTTATTGTGATCTATGCACTTACATATCGTGATGAAATGCACAAAAACAATATCAGATTTTAATCCGAACCTCAAATACACGTCCAATATTCACACTCTCCCTCTCCCTCTCTATCTGTGACACGATGTCTTGCTGCTGCTACTGTCAACCCTTCACCTCTAGCCAGCTCCACCGGAGGTATTCTCCGACGTCGATGTGTTCGTGCATATTTGTGGGCTTGTGTGCCCATATGCAGATGGAGATCACCGCAGCAGCCTTAAGCAACTACCAATGCAAGGTCTTGAAAAGGTAAGCGGTGGAACTAAGGACCTTATACGCTCGCAAATTTCGCCTCCATTCTTCATGGGGCGATTAGTGAAAGTGGGGAAGTAATTGGAAGCAACCAAGTACGTAGAGCGGACATTGAATGGGGCACTCGAGGTGCCATGATTTGATTACAAGAAGTTCTTGCCTTACTATTCGAGTGAGGACGGCACACTCATGTTTGAACAACCGAGCAAGAGACTAAGAGAGGCGAGCAAGCTTGATTCGGCTGATACACTTGAGAGGTATGGCAAGAAAATGGTGGCAAAAAGGAGGAGAAACAGAGCAGCCGAATCATGAGAAGAGCTTTATGAGGCTGAGTATGGAGAAAGGTTCTTCTTTCATAGATCTTCTCAATGAGCGGCTGCCTAACAAAAGAGAATATTCATTTTCAGAGTGCGTTACAGGACGAGAGGGCTTCTGAATGTACATATCAGATTGAGAAGAAGTCTGGACTAGACTGTCTGGCTGGTCTAGTTTGCCCGCAATTCTTAATGTTCGTGCATGCATATGCCTATACATGCACACCAGGGGAGAGATAAACGGAAGAAGCACCTGAAGCCCTTTCCGTGCTTGATGGGGAAAATCATGCAATCCATTAAACAAGTTGAGTCAGCTTAGTGACGATTTTCAGGTTCTGTTAATAATCAAGAGATGAACCAGCACCAAGTGCGAAACATAGCGTTAAAGGCAGAGATGATGTTTTCCTGATTTAGGTGGAAAAGATGACAAGCATAAACTTGATCACCGACATAAAACTCTTAAGCAGAAGATAAGCAGGACTGGACTCACATGTTTTTTAAGTGTTCGTTTTCTTGGTTGGCTGTTGATTGAGCGATTAATCAGCCGTGAAAGCTAGTACTCCAGTTCATTTGTACCTCAACTAAAAGGAGTTAGACTAGCCAAGATGGTCGAAACAACCAATCCCATTCAAAGCTAATTCTATAAAAATTGCTCTGGCATCTGGGCATCGTAAAATATATGATCACACTCTATTTTATAATTGTATCTTCCATTCTACTAAAACAAACCCCTTACACTTGCATGTTCTCAGCTGGAAGGTGCAGTCCATGTAGGAGGAGGGCCGCTTGAGGTCCCTAGAGGCATAGCACGGATGTTGATGTCGAGGGGTAGTAATCGGTATTGGATGTCCAGCTCCTTGAAAATCTTGACCATCTCCTCCACCAGGAGGGCTCTTCTCGCCCATTTCTCGCCCATGTCCTGATGGTTCATCCTATGTGTCAACCAAACTGCTATTCTTAGCTTGTTCAATTCTTCCACATCCTTGAATATTATCATTGGTGCAGGGTACCAGTGGTCATTCTTGTTCTCAATGTAACTGCATTTAAGATAGTAATATAAGTCAACTCATACATGATTCCATAAAGAAAGAAAGACTTACCAAGCAGTTGTCCGATTTGAGTAAAAAAAATTAACTCGTGTCACTAGTTTTATTCAGCAGTAATATGATCCTTCACTACACTATGAAATCTGCCATAACAACAGTTTTTTATTTTATGGGGTCATCAATTTTGAGAATCAGTATATCGGCATAAAAGAACTATGATCTTATAGGTAATTATAAGTCTTGTGTTAGACGAATTGCACATCATCCTGGAGGAACCCTACATTCTAAATAGTTGCATTAACCAGATAATTTTTACTTATGCATTACTTCTACAAGGCCAGAATGTCCAAAACAAAGACAACATCCTTTATTGTTTTAAATGGACACCATTTCAGCAAATTCCTCAAATCCTAACACTCAATCATCTAGTCATTACAAAAGCGGAAAGTAGACAACTAAAGAGCAAGGGGATTAGTTAATAATAAAGCTACTGACCTTGTTATTCTTTGTTTCATCACGGCAATCTTCTCAGTTGGTGTAGATATGTGCACACAGAATTCAACTGCATCCCCCATATCAGGACTTCGATAGTTGTTACTGATGGCCTTAGTAGCAAGAAGGCTATTCGGAATTATTACTTTCTGGTTGTCATATCTCAGAAAAACAGTCGTTAAGATGTTCATCTCTTCCACCACCATCTGAAACACAATACATTATGGTTTAGAAATGTATATTATGAACCTCTGTTGAATGCACAGACCTCTGTTCACTTGTGTACCTGGACCCCATCGACTTCACAACGATCGCCGACGTCAAATGGATGCATCACAAACAAGAAAATAATCGCTTCAAATGTCATCTTGCAGGAGTTTCCAAATATGAATACCACAAGTAACAATTGGGAGCTTATGAGAAGCAGAAACTTTTTCGTGGCAATTCCTAATATGAGGAGCCATATAACAACTATGAGGATGCCAACTAGAATGTTCACCATCCGATGGAGCTTGTTCACAGCTGTCTTAGTATCATCCAGCGTCAAAGCTAGTGCTCTTCGTTCTCTAAAAGCATTAACCTACATTTCATCCAAATGAAAAGTTAAAGCTCAATTAGCATACACTGCAACTATAGAAGTTCAGCATATGTAGAAAGACATTGTAACTACAGGGTAACTCCAGTTCGAGAAGATTGCATTTATAAGCCTAATGCGATCAATTGGTTTCATTATGCCCACTTTTTTTCAAGAAGCAACAACTAGTTTTTCGCCGCTTGAGCTATGGAAAACAGTCTCCTTTTGCATATAAATTAAAACTAGGGAGTGCTTTGACCGGACTCTGAAAATATTATTCCGTTAGAAGTTTTGTTTCCCAACCCAGGGGCCCTTCTCTGCATGAAGAGCAAAATCTATCACCTTAAGATCCACTGAAACTATATTTCTAGATTAATCTGTTGAACTTTGGTTCGACAAGTTAGATAAACATCTATAAAATCTGTAATAACCAGCGTGTTCTAGGGTCCTATACTATCTGATATAAACCAGTTTTGCTCAATACCTATGGTGAGACATTGAACAAATTGCTGGATTCTCATCGACCCTTAAATGACCATCTAAATGCAATCCTAGACACAAGGGCTGATAGGTTCTGATTGTGATGCATTGTGTACTTTTAGGCTGATCAGTTGCCAAGGTCTGTGGATGAGGTCACAATCAGCTATCACTTCATTATATACTAGCATCCCATGACTTACCTCAGAATTACATTGCCATTAATTCTTTCTTTCTTATACATCACCTCATATGACTTCTACCAACCAGTGCCAAACGAATCAAAACAACAACATGATCTCTTACCACCCAGTTTTTTAAGGATGATTTGCTAATTTTCTGGCTCTCGGATGCTCCTTCAAATAGACTCATTGTCTTTACAGCCTCATCTTCAGGCATAAACCGCATCAAGTCCTCTAGGTATATGTGCCTGATAAAGAAGCAGCAAGTCAAAAGACCAATAAAAAACAAGACCAGTGATTAAAAGGTCATACAGCTGATAGAGTTACAAAGAAAACTTAGATGGAAGGACACAATATCGATTGATGCAGAATGGGAAGTTCAGAATCATAGGAAAGCAGACTGTTCAACTCCTAGAATAATTTTGCAAGATGATGCCAAAGTTGATAGATAGGATAAAATTTGGAGCTTTTTCCCAAATAGTTTGACCTACGTGTGATATAAAGGCCTAATATGGCCAAGACAATGACACGGTTAGGTCTGTGCACGAGATCATCAGGACAATGAAAGAGTAGAACAACACAATTTAAAAGATCAAAATAACAAGGCATACTTGGATCCCTGCCGAGCTACATTCTGGAAAATTTTCTTTGCCGCTGCTCTCGCCTCACCTTCACTGTTTATTTGATTCGAAGATTCATCTTCATGACTCGATAACTGCTCATCCAGTGTCGTGAGATTCCCATACCGTACCAAATTCATCAGCCTCTTCATATTCCAGGCAGATACATTCTTTGGGCTCAATTTATGCAAGTGATCGATTGTGATCCCCTCTTCCCCCTTGTCCTTTCCTCGAGGACTCTTCTGCACTATCCCGCTCCCTATCACTCTCCCACTACCTTTTGCTGGCAATACAGCCGCATTGAGGTCAGGAGGTATTACAGCCCCCGCCTTTTTCAGCTTCTCGACTTCCACTGCAATCTTCTCCTCCTCTTCCTCTGCTTTCCTCATCTCGACTAAGGGCGGGCCCGAAAGCGTCTCGATCACATACTGATTGAACAGAGACTCTTGGATCCTATCAAAGTAGGTGCTCACGTGGAAGGAAGATGCCAAGACCTTGACTATAAGAGTCTTCACAAGCCAAAGTAGTGTGCCAACTAAGAGACACACCAGGATCTTGGTCACCACCTGAAGGGCCTCGCTATTTGTCTCTCTCTGAACCTTTTTATCAAACAAGAAGTGCCATGCCACCAAGACCAGCCCTAACCACAGACAATTCTGCACTGCTTTTCTCAACCCATAAACAAAATACAGAACCCTCTTCCTCAGAACAAAGTTCCTCTCAATAAAGAAGACAACAATCCTGATCCCCCAACTAGAGACCAACCTCCCACATATCAACACCAGCACCATTACCTCCCACTTCCACAGCATAAGATTCCACAGCTTCTTCTTCCTAAGATAAGGAATGGTGAGACTACATACTAGTGCAGCTACTATCAAGACCAAACTCACCCACTCGAGCAAGACTACCAAGCCGAGTCTGCCCTTCTTGTACTGGTCTGGCAAGTCCTCCCCCGCGAAAGGGTCCTCCTCGTCCTCATCTCCACCGCGTTTCGGCGTCCCTTTGGGCGTCCCCAATTTCGAGACCCGACCCGATCTCTTGTCCCCATGATTCGGCGGGTCCAAGAGCCTCGACTTGTTCTTCAACGCCCCCGTCAGGAGCCGCGACTTTCTCTTGAAAGAGCTGTTGCTATGAAAGGACGAGTTCGAAGTGCACCTCAAGACTCGCCCGTCTTCGCTCCCCTCGTCCTGCTGCCGCTGCTGACTCTCCACCGAAACCCTGGCGGTCCTGCCCTCGCTGGAGCCGGGCTCGCCGAAGGACACCTTGTTCCGGCTCTTCATCGGCGACTCCTCCAAAGGTGGCAGCGGCGCGAAGCCGTCGCCGTCGCCATTGTCGCCGCCGTCGTCTGGCTTGAGCTCCTGCATCTCCAGATCGACGTCGAGCGTGAAGTCCCCGGAGGCTCGCTGCTTGTGCAGGAACTGGCCGATCAGCTTCGACGGCGGATCTTCCGACCCCTTCTCGCCACCCTTCCGGAAGTCGAACTCGTCGCCGTCGCTAACTCCGGGCCCGGCACCGCTCGCGCCGGCGGCGGCGGCGACGTCCTCGTCTTTCCAGAAGTCGTAGCTCGAGCCCCTCCAAATCTTCTCGTTCCCCCCGTTCATCGCGTCCCCGCGAACTCGTTCTCCTCAGTGTGTTCGAGAATGTGCCTTCGCTGCAATGCAGATGACTCTGTTTTTCCGATCGCGATGGGAACGAAAGCGACGGAGAGTGGCGGTCGGAACGGGAAAGCAGAACGTGGGTTGTGAACGGGAGTCAAAAGGATTCGGTGTACCGACGAGTGAATCCTGGGACGAGATACGAGCGATCGATGGCCCCATTCGTTTCCGAGGTACACGGGTACAGAGGGGACGCGTGTTCTTGGGTTTTGGTAATAAAATTGAGTGCTTTTGTTGAATTTGCGACGGGGAACATGCGGCGACGGAAACGGTATGAAAACGACCGTCCTCTAATAGTTTAGGTGTTTTTTCAAAAAAGGATTGTATACTTTTCACACATGCCGTATTCGTAACCCTCTTGTTGATTTGTATCTTTAAATAATCACTCCGTCGAAAAGAATAAAAAGGTGAATAATTGACCAAAATTCAATTAGGAAAGTAGGAATCTAATTTGATGCCAAAAATATTTGCACGTTCTCGACACGATAACATGTTTATGTCGATTTTTTTTATCACTTACCTTTCAAGTTTTGGTGCTTGATATGCGAATATACTAAGAAAAAGAGAAACCCGAGTTATGCATGGAAAAATAGAGCTTCATGAAATATATATTTCCCAAAAGAAGAAACACTTAAAATATAATAGATATCTCAATCAATTCAAGGATGCTAAATTGTTGGATTGAAACATATGGATACATATAAATATGTATGTTTAAACCCTTGAGTACAACATTGTTACCTCAAGGGACATATGCAATCTACATTATGAATATTGTAATATGGGGTGGACCGAGCCGAGATAAGCTTTGAAATGATGATGCAAGAAAACCTATTCCTTTTTAATGTTAGGTTCAAAATACAATCAAGAATGGTCATGCTTCACTTTTCCAAATACCGATACCATACCATATAAAAGGCATTAAATTTATAAAAGTTGTAAAAATTCATGTATGATTAACCTTGCTCATAGCTTGTGAAGAGATGACCGTATCGTCCTTTCATTTTATGGAGTGTTTTTTTTTTTGTTTATTTATAATATAAAGTAACTTTCGTTTTAAACAATAAATTAGATAAAAAATTGAGAATAATGGGAAATCCTTGAGAGGGCGCATATACTTTACGTCCAATTCATAGTTAAATCTCTTCCCTGTCCGAACTCATTTTATTCTTTCTGATGAGATAGTACGCTTGGGTTAGGCGAAAAAGCAACCAGGCATTGGGTGCCAACTCATAAAATTTGTCTCTTTTTCTCCCCTTTGGCATCACCCATCACCTAAACATTATGTGAAAAATAATAATAAAAAGAAAAAGAGGTCCTTAGTGTGTGAATAGGTCGGCGATGATTCATGCAAGATGTGACGAGGATAACAATGGGTTGGACACATGCTGTCTATCCGTGAGTCTTTCCGTAGCAATAGGTCGTCGGTGATTTGACTCGCTTTGATGGCGATTTTTCATAGGCAAAGCCTCCATATGTGCGTCAAAACTCTATACTTTTGGCGATTAATTTAGTCACGAATTTTTTAATTATATTAATTTAATTTTAAATTTTTTAATAATCTATCAATTAAGTCATAGATTTTTTAATTATATCAACTGAGTAGTAAATATTTTGAGAATTTGCTAATTTAGTCCGAAATCATTTGATGAATTGACAATTTAATTATTCCGACTAATTTGAATTGGAAATAGCTCCTAGAGATTGACATTAATAGTAGACAATTTTTGCACTTTTTTTTAAGTAATCTAAATTTTGTCTATTTTTTCTATTTTTCTTTTCTTTTCTTTTCTTTCTCCTTTTACTTTTCTTTGGTTTGCAGCGATGGCTGGCGACTAGCCATAGACAAGGACCGGCGCTCACCTAAATTTTGTGAGAGTATTGCAATCATTGTTCGATCTAGCAAAGGCAACCTCTCGCCTAGGTGAGGCTTTGCTGGCCATGGCCTGTGGTTGACAAGGCCTCACCTGCCCTCGCATGTAATTGGTCACCAACTATCGCTGAAAGTGGCCACACGGAAGAAGGAAGTCGAATTTTTGCCACTGACCTTCTGAACGGCGTCGCGGAGGCCGAATGGACTACGCAAAAAACGATCCCCTGCAGCCGTCGTCTAATAAGGACAATCGCATAGCCGCATCGATCCGAGAATCAATCAGGGCCGTCGGATTTGCCTACTTCTCGATCGATCAAGATGAACGGCGATGCACGGACGAGCATGCGCACACGCGATGCTGTCGTCTAGAATCTTTTCCTCCATCCCCGTTTCCCGCCCCCGCTAGGCTGGCAAATGAAAGGGGCACTACTCCTCCTCCCTTCGCCATTAAACCCAAAACCCTTGCGGAACCAGCTTCGTAGATCAAGAAAGAAGCATGACGGAGGCGTTGGAGCTACTCGGCTTGGCGACGACGGCCGGCCGGCCGTCTATGTTTCGCCAAGCCGGGATCCTCCGGCGTCGAGGGCGGCCGGGGCACTCTCACTCTCGGTCTCTCTCTCAGGGTTTGTCTTTCTGCCGATTTCTCTCTTCCTCTGTCCGAACCTCCCTCTCTATCTCTGTCCGAACCTCCTTTTTGCTTGGTTGTAGCTTGAGATCGTGACCAAGGACGAACCTCCCCGTCTCTATTCGAACCTCCTTCTCGCTTGATTTTAGCTCGAGGTCATGACCACGGAAGTTCTTTATGGCTTCTTACTTTCAGTTGCAAGTGAGTGCACTAGGGGTGTGCAAAATACCCGGGAACCGCCCGGACCGCCCGGAACCGGCGGTTCTTGAGGGAATCGGTCTGGTTCCCGGTTCCAATTTTTCGGAACCGGTGGGTACCGGTCTGGTTCCCGGTTCCATGGGCGGATCCATCCACCCGGACCGGACCGGAACCTTTTTAATATTAAAAAAAAATTACTAAAAGAAACCCTAGATTAGATCTCATCTCCTCACTCCCTTCGTCTTCGGTTCTCTCTCTCTTTGTCTCTTCCTCGGTTCCTCCTAATCCTATCGCCATTTCGATTCCTCCCCGAGCGTCGACGCCGTCACCGCTGCTCCTCCGCCGCTACTATTTGCCCCCTCGCGTCGGCCACCACCCGCCACAGCCGCGGAAAATTGTTTCGCGACCGTTCTATGTTGAAAACCCGACCATAGACCTCCTCCCCTCCTTCCCAACTCATAGACCCGATCGTTTTATGTTGAAAACCAAAATTGTTTCGCGTCAAGATCGGTTCCATGGATCCACCGGGAACCGGACCGGGGCACTGCTCCTCCTCCCTCCGCCATTAGACCCAAAACCCTTGCGGAACCAGCTTCGTAGATCAAGAAAGAAGCATGACGGAGGAGTTGGAGCTACTCGGCTTGGCGACGACGGCCGGCCGGCCGTCTCTGTTTCGCCAAGCCGGGATCCTCCGGCGTCGAGGGCGGTCGGGGCACTCTCACTCTCGGTCCCTCTCTCTCAGGGTTTGTCTTTCTGCCGATTTCTCTCTTCCTCTGTCCGAACCTCCCTCTCTATCTCTGTCCGAACCTCCTTCTTGCTTGGTTGTAGCTTGTCTCTATTCGAACCTCCTTCTCGCTTGATTTTAGCTCGAGGTCGTGACCACGGAAGTTCTTTATGGCTTCTTACTTTCAGTTGCAAGTGAGTGCACCGCCATCAATGATGTTTCCCGCCGAAACACAGTTGGGTATAAGGAGAAGTCTTTCTGTTGCAAAACCAACAACAGAACTCCAGGACAGGCTATCGTCCATCCTAGAAACCCTCTTCAATCGAGCGCTCTTCTGCTCATTTCCAAGCTCTCTCAGGTTAGCGCTCTTCTGCAACTTCGCTTCAAGCTTTTTCAAGTTAGGGTTCTTCGGCAATTCCGCAACTTCTCTCCAAGCTCTCTCAAGTTCTTCTGCTAATCCTCTCTTCGTGTCTCTATCTCTGCGCGCTTTTCAAGAGGTTTTCTCAATAGCCTTCGTGCGAATGAATCTTTCTTGTTGTTTCTCGTCATGGAGTTGTTTGCTTCGTGCATATGAATGAATCTTTCTTGCCGTTTTCTCGTCAGGGAGTTGTTTGCTTGGAACAGAGGGTAAACGCTATCGTGTTGCGTTGTAATAAGATCGCTGCAATCGGATCAGCAGAGAGCATTTGTTGACTACCCTGCACCTTTTTCTTCACTGATTGCTTTCCTTAGTAATAGCGTTGCTCTATGAGGTAAGAAGCATTTACTATGCCGTGCAATATTTTTACTTTGTCTCCTTCACCCTCCATGATTTATGTCCCTCGATGGTTGAAGCACGATCGATTACAATGCCGTACAATCATTTTACGTCTTCTCCTTCATAATCTATGATTTATATTTCTTGATGGGTTAAAGCATAATCGATTATAATGTAATCCATGATTTATATCCCTCAATGAGTTGAAGCATAGTCGATTACAGTGTAATCTTTTGACGTTGTCTCCTTTTGTGATCCATGATTTGAATCCCTCGATGGGCTGAATCATAATCGATTTATCTGCAGCCGCGCCTTTCGGAGGAGGGCATACCACCTGCTGCTCCACTGATTCTTTTTATTCTCCTTACGGCTGTGTCCCTAGAGCTCCTTCTTAAACATATTCCACAATATGACCGAGTAGCATTATGAATGTGATTGCAGAGAAGCTTTTGAATTTTTCAAGCAATCCCTTTTCTTTTGGAAGGCATAGTATAAGGGCTACATGTTAAAATTAATGTCTTGAGTTTGAATTCGAATAACGATTTGTTAAACTGAATTTGTTGATAAAGTTTTCCCAAGTAGAAGAAACTTTGTTGGACTCCATGAAGGATTACAAAGGAGGAAATAAAAAAAAAAAAGGAGCAAAATTTCTTTTATCTGCAGGAGGTTATTAACGTTGGGTCCACACGTATAAGAAAGATACGAATTTCTTCTTCTCATCTGCGGAAGCCTGCCGAAAGAGATTATTTTCGTGGGGTCCAAAAGTCAAAGTCTTGACTTTTGGGCGCACATAATATAAAAGCCTACGTAAGAAGTCTTTGCAAAAAGAAAGCCGTAAGGAGCCGCTACAGTCGTACAAGTGAAAAGGAGCCGCACGTAGGAGCACGTAGGAGCACGTAGAAGCCACACAAAGCCGTACTTAGAACGTTTTGTTTTGAGCTTGAATGTGTGGTAATTTTGTGCCGTAAGTTTATATCCAAGTGAGTTGTTTATTTATAAACACTTTGGGTTTTGGGCTAAATCTAGGTGTGGGAAACACTCGAGCGTGTAAGCGATTGTAAACTCTGATTCTCTAATTATAGTGGATTATTTACTGTTGGCTCTCCCCGTGGACGTAGGTACCGATACTCGGACCGAATCACGAAAATTTCTAGTGCCCTTATTGTTTCTTGTTTATTTCTCTATTGATTTTGCGTTGACGTAAATTGCAAGATCCTATTGTTTCCGCGTATTATATTCCAACAATTGGTATTAGAGCTTGGATTAGATTTCTTGATTGTGATTTGGAGCTTTAACTTGTCTGATTATTATCTGGAAATTCTGTTATTGCAATTATGTCTGAGAGGAAATTTGAAATTGAGAAGTTTAACGGGAGCAACAATTTTGTGTTATGGAGCATCAAGATACGGGCTTTATTGACAACCCAAGGTTTGGCCAAGGCACTGGATGGTGAAGATGAATTTCCTATTATAATGAAAGCCTTAGAGATGGTAGAGCTAATGGAAAAAGCAAAGAGCATATTCCTGTTAAATTTGTTAGATGAGGTTTTAATAGAGGTTGCTAAGGAGAAGGATGCCGTAGCGTTATGGGCAACACTTTAAGTACTCTATGTGAAGAAATGTTTGAACAATCGCTTGTACATGTTGAAAAAGATGTTTCAATTTAGATATACTAAAAGTACGTCTATCAAAAACCACCCATATGAATTTAATAAACTCATGATGGATATGAAGAACGTCAGTAAGATGCTTGATGATGAAGAACAAGACATGATGTTGTAAGCCTATTTACTAGAGTCATGGGAGCACTTTACTGATTCATTGTTGTGAGGGCATACTACAATTATCTCATAAGAGGTGAAGTCCGCCTTATTCTTTAAAGAGTGGTAGAGAAAGTTGTGAGATGACGGTCTAGCGCAAGGAGTAGCGCAAGCACTCACGATTTGGGGTAGAGAACAACATCGATGGCCTAATAGCAGCAGAGGTAAAAGCAGATCAAAATCACGTAATAGAAAGTCCAAGGGACGCATGAAGTGCTTTGAGTGTCACGAGGAGGGGCACATCGGGAGAGATTGTCTAAAGTGGAGGAATAAAGCTGATAGGCAGAATGCCACAAGTAGTATGGCAAACGTTGCCGAGAGAAGCAATAGTGATGCATAAGTTGTTTTATATGTGACTGCTACTTCGTCAGGAGACGAATGGGTGTTGGATCGGGGTGTTCTTATCATATGATGCCTCATAAGAACTTGTTTACTACTTACTAGACTGCAGATGGTGGCAGAGTTCTTTTGGGGAATAATGCAGTCTCTAAGGCTGTGGGGATATGGACAATTTAGATTCGGATGCACGATGGGGTGGTGTGCACATTGACAGATGTGAGGCATGTACCGGAGCTCAAGAAGAACCTTATTTCTCTGGGGACACTTGATGATATCGGGTGTAGGTACACCGCTGAAGGTGGAGTACTGAAGATCTCTCGAGGTGCCATGATAGTGATGAAGGGGAAGAAAGTGAATAATCTTTATCATCTACTGAGAGAGACCGTGACCGGAACCGTTGCAGTTTTATCAAGTGAGTTAGACTTTAACTTGATTCAATTATGGCATTTGCGTTTAGGGCATATGAGCGAGGCAGGTATGACGATGCTGAGTGAAAATGGGTTGTTAAAGGGTCAAAAGATAGGGAAGTTGGACTTATGTGAGCATTGCATCTTTGGGAAGCAACACCGAGTTAAGTTTACTACAGCTATTCATTCGACCAAACGACCAGTTGAATATATTTATTCAGACGTCTGGGGCCCGTCTTCAGTTCCTTCGAAAGGAGGTGCCCGATATATGCTGACATTTATCGACGATTATTCGAGGAAGGTATGGGTATACTTTCCGAAGCACAAATATGATGTGTTTGATCGATTCAAGAAATTTAGGGCATTGATTGAGAAATAGTCAGATAAATAAATAAAGTGCCTGAGAACCGATAATGACATGGAGTTATGTGGTAAAGATTTTACCAAGTTCTGTGAGAAAGAAGGTATTGTCACAGTACCTGGGACACCACAACAGAATGGCGTAGCAGAACGGAAGAACAGAACTTTGCTTGAGCAAGCTTGATGCATGCTTTCGCATGCAGGACTTGGCAAGGAATTTTGGGCCGAAGCAGTGAACATGGCATGTTACCTGGTTAATCGACTCTATCATTTGCTATCGAGTGGAAGACTCTTGAGGAAGTATGGTCGGGAAACCTGTTGATTATTCCGGATTATGTATGTTTGGATGTCCTGCGCATGCTCATGCGAATGATGGTAAGCTTGAGCTGAGGGCGAAGAAGTGCATATTTCTGGGTTATGAACATGGGGTGAAAGGCTACCGGCTGTGGTGCATCGATCTCAAATCACTTGGTTTTCTAATCAGTAGAGATGTGATCTTCGATGAGACTGCAATGTTTTAACAGTGGAGTTATGAGACACAACCAGCAGAGAAGACATATCATGATGTCATTAGTGAGGTGGAGCTTTAGGTGGAGACTCTGGAGATCTCGAAGGTAATAAAAGTTGAGACTACAGATGAAGCCGCTGTTCCTGAAGTCGGTGATAGTGAAGAACCAACAAAGCCGCAGCACACTATAACCGCAGATAGACAAAGAAGGCAAATTAAATCACCGGTACGTTATGGTTAAACATATATTACTTATGCATTGACTATAGGTGATGAGGTGGAGACAGATAAGCCTTCGTCTTACTCTGAGGCGATGGCTAGTTCGGAGTCGTCGCAATGGCTAGGGGTTATGAGTGAAGAGATGAAATCACTCCATTGAAATCATACATGGGAGCTGGTCAAAGTACTTAAGAGCCAAAAGATTGTCGGAAGTAAATGGGTTTTTAAATGGAAATAAGGCATTCATGGTGTCACAGCAACGAGGTATAAGGCGAGACTTGTGGCGAAGGGATATACACATCGTGAAGGCATTGACTACAATGAGGTGTTCTCTCCTGTGGTAAGACATACTTCTATTCATGTTTTATTTGTCTTAGTTGCTTCGCAGGATCTCGAGTTAGAGCAACTAGATGTGAAAACTGTGTTTCTTCACGATGAGTTGGAGGAGCAGATTTACATGAGACAACTAGAGGGATTTGCTATTCCGGGTAAGTAAGATCATGTTTGCTTGTTAAAGAAATCTTTGTATGAGCTAAAACAGTCTCCTAGGCAGTGGTATAAACGTTTTGATGCTTTCATGGTTAGTCAAGACTACACAAAAAGTAAGATGGATAGCTGTGTCTACTTTAGGAGATTGGAGAATGGTTATTTGATTTATCTACTTGGTTATTTGATTTATCTACTCTTATATGTTGATGATATGCTAATAGCAGCTAAGAATATGTCTGATATTGATGTGCTGGAGAGGCAATTAAATGCTGAATTTGAGATGAAAGATTTAGGTGCTGCAAAGAAAATTTTGGGTATGGAGATTTTGCGTGACATGGCTGCGGGAGTTTTATGTATATCTCAAAAGAAATATATTGAGAAGATTGTGGCACGTTTTAATATGCAGTTGGAAAACTCTGTAAGTACACCTTTAGCGAAGCACTTTAAACTTTCAGATAAATTATCACCGCAGATTGAGAAGGAAGAAGAGCATATGTCCCGTGTTCCTTATTCTAGTGTCGTGGGTATGGTGTGCACTAGGCCTGATATTTCACAAGCTGTGAGCGTTGTTAGTCGCTATATGAAGCGTCTTGGTAAAGCTCATTGGGAAGCTGTGAAGTGGAACCTCAGATATTTGAAGGGGACAACCTACGTGGGTATAGTGTATCGGAGGGACATCAATGGCAGTGAGACCACTAGTTTTGTGGATTCGGATCACGCCGGTGACTTGGATGATCGCAGATCTTTATCAGGGTACGTGTTTACGCTAGCGGGTGGTGCAATTAGTTGGAAATCGTCCTTATAGGATCATATTGCTTTGTCTTCGACTGAGGCAGAGTACATGGCACTAACCTTTATAGTGAAGGAGGCGATGTGGTTACAAAGTTTGCTCTCGGACTTTGGATTATAACAGAAAAGTGTGGATATACACTGTGATAACCAATGTGTGATATATTTGGCGTATAATCTAAGTTATCACGAGCGAACAAAGCATATCAACATCAGGTATCACTTCATTCGAGATATCTTAGCTAATGGTAATTTTATTGTTAAAAAGATTACTACAGCAGATAACGCGGCAGACATGATGACTAAGTTTGTTCCTTTGGCAAAGCTCAAGCTCTGCTTGAGCTCTATTGGTGTTTGTGGAGAGTGAGCGCCCATCGGGGCGTTGGGGGAGCAGCATGGATGATTAATACTATAACTTGGCTTCAAACATCGAGCCAAGGTGGAAAATTGTTAAATTAATGTCTAGAGTTTGAATTTGGATAACGATTTGTTAAACCAAATTTGTTGATAAAGTTTTCCCAAGTAGAAGAAACTTTGTCGGACTCCATAAAGGATTACAAAGGAGGAAATAAAAAAAAAAAGGGAGCAAAGTTTTCTTTTATATGCAGGATGTAGGGGTGTCAAAAAAACTAGACCCGAACACGAAACAAGTGTTATACTTGTTTTGGGTCTTGATAGTGTTTAAGAGACAGATATAAAACAAGCAAAGAATATAGGCAAAAAAACGCTTCAAGTGCCATAACTTTGCACAAAGGGACACTTAAGTGCCATAACTTACGAAAGGTACACTTAAGTGCCAAAATCGGAGCAAAATGGATTACTTGAGTGCCAATCCGGCCAAAATCCGGTCAAAACGCTGACGTGTCAATTTTCCGGCAAAGCGAGTGCAAAACGGCGTCGTTTTAGTGCGACGTGGTAAAAAATTTAATATAAAAATTAATTTAATTTAATTTAAAACTAAATTTATTTAAAATATTTTAAAAAATAAAAAATTTAAAAAATTTTAAAAAAATTAAAAATATGTAAAATAATTTTAAAAAAAAAGGGGGAGGCGGCCCCGGCCGACCCTCCCCACCTTCCGGTGACGGCGGGGGCGGGGCGGCGGCGAGGGCTCGCCCTCGGCCCGTTGGCTACCTTCCTCCTCCTCCTCTTCCGTTTTTTTATAAATAAATATAAATTATATTATTATTTTGTTTTAAATTTAATTTAATTAATTTTTATATTATATTAAAATTCAACTTATGCCAAAACAACGTCGTTTTAGTCGATTTACGGGCTCTATTTTGGCCAACACCCGCAACGACCTTGTTTTGGTGCCGATATGGTAAAAAATTTAATGTAAAAGTTAATTAAATTAAATTTAAAAATAAATTTATTTAAAATTTTTAAAAATTAAATTTTAAAAATTAAAAAATTTACAAAAATTCTAAAAAAAAAAAATTAGAAAAGGGAGGCGATTGAGGGCTGGAATTTTTTGTAAATTTTGTAAATTTTTGTAAATTTTTTAAATATTTTGTAACTTTCTAAATTTTTTTTTGTAAATTTTGTAAGTTTTTTGTAATTTTTAAAAAATTTTTTGTAATTTTTTAAAGTTTTTAAACTTTTTAAATTTATTTTAAATGTTTTAAATAAATTTATTTTAAATTTAATTTAAATAATTTTTATATTATATTAAAATTCAAATTATGCCAAAATGACGTCGTTTTGGCCGAATTTGAGTTGACTCAACTCTCCGGCGAGACACATCGGCGAGAAATATTAATATTTTAATGCCACGTATGATTTCCGGCCAATTTCGCCGGAAATGGCACTCAAGTGTCCAACTTTTCTTAAAATGTGGCACTTAAGTGTACTTTTCGTAAGTTATGACACTTAAGTGTCCCTTTCTGTCAAGTTATGGAACTCCAGGGGTCCGCACGTCAAAGAATATATGTTTAGGGTCGGGTAGGGTTGGAACATTGTTCGACTTAGAACACGATAACTTCAAATCCAAACAAGCAAACAAACATAAACAGTAAACACGTTCTCATCTTTCTCAGCGCCGCCTTCTTCTCCGATGACACGACTGTGCCTTCGCTCACAACTGCTGGAACCCTAGCCGCCGCTGAATTAGTCGATCGTTGCCGTCCGTCGAAGCGCCTCCGCCTCGCTGTCGCCGTTGCCACCCCTCATCTTAACACCGGAACCTTAGCCGCCGCTGAATCAGTCGATCACTGCCGTCCGTCACCGAAACCCCTCCCCTTCCCCTTGTTAAATCCCTTCCACTCTAATCCCTCAAGCCCTTCGCTTCACACCCACGTCTATTCTCTCTCTCTCTCTCTCTCTCTCTCTCTCTCTCTCTCGCTCTTAAGTTTCAGCGCCTCTCCTTTGAATTGGTTTTTTGTCTCCATCCACTGCACTCTCTTTTCACAGAGAGCGGGGGAGAGAGAGAGGGAGGGAGGAGGGGAGATTCATCGCTCAGGTTGGAGACCGTGGACCAGGTACGTCATACATACCGATGATGATTAAAACTTTGAGTTTTCCTTGCGGTTCTTTCTCTCTCCCTGTCCCTCCCTCCCTCTCTCTCTCTGTCTTTTCTTTGTTCCTTTTCTTCTTGGCCTTTCTCCCTTCTTCGTTCCAAATGCTTCGTCTTTCGGAGAATATTTTCTGGGTTTTGTTCGGATTGGGGGTTGGAATGGACGGGATGAACAGGGGAGGATCGGTGGGAAAATCTCATTCTGGGGAAGGAAATGCGTTCTTGTGTTTTCTTTTCACGCTGGTCTTGATACCAAAATTCAATAGCTACTTATGGAAGTGTTTTGTTAAAAGAAAAAAGCTAAGGTTACTCGGTGTTTTGTTCAAGTGCCATTGAATTTAGTAGATGGGCGTTGAATTTTTGTAGAATGGTGTAGAGATCAGTTATGCAACGCTAGCCACTTTCATGTATCCATGTTCGATTTGCTCTGTTTTGTGCTGCTATCCATTCTTTTTAAGTAGATGTATTGCGAGTTCATTACAAAATTTGGGCTAAGAAAGAAGTACATTCTATTGGATTATAAGTTAGATGCACTTTCTTAGTAAATTTGATGGTCATCTTGATTAGTAGTTAATGTCAAATGGTTCTAGCTCAAACAAAGATCTTGAATCTTTTGAATGAGCTCTAGCTATACCAGCGATTGATTGCACTTGCTTATCTTTGATCTTGTGGTGTATGAGGATGATGTGTAGCATGGAATTTGTTTTAGTAGAAAATTTTGGAGGGATGGTATTGCGGGTTCTGGTGTGGAGAAGTATGTCTTAGGAGTGAAAGTGTTTGTGATAAGTTGGTGCAGTCATTTCGTGCATTGCATGCTCGCGGTTAAATTGTCAAATGGCTGAGGATTTTCACACCCGTTGTACTAGAATTTTGGGCAGTTGTAAGCTGAATTCAACAGGGAGCAGAGGCTCTTTGTGATTTTGACAACATAGCATGGTTACTTTCTGGTGGAAAAGTTGAATAAAGTGTAGATTATGAGTTTTAGGCTTTGGGTCATGGATGGAATTGCAGCATCTTTTGTGTTCTTGGAAGGGAAAGGATTTACTACTATATGTCCGGTAGTCTTGATGCACATCTGAGTGAAACTTTCAGTGATTGGATAGGGGTAGAGTTCAATTTCTTTTATATGCTCTTGCATAGTTGTTTTTCTTCCGGTCTCCGGCAGAAATAATGAGTGTAGCTTAAGGGACAAATCAAATGGGGAAGCACGTAAAATAGGAAGGCTTGTTCAATGTGATACGGTTGCAACTCAGGAGTCTGATTCATAAGGAGGGATCAAGAAGCTATTGATGGAAGGCTTCTTCCTCACAAATGAAGAATCTATCGAATGGGTCTATGTATTCAGCTAATTGTTGGAATGGGATCAGGATGGGATGATTGATGCAGAGTTTTAATTGATTTAACTATCATCTAAACTCTAATCTTCCAATTATAATCCTGATTTTCTACATACATTGTTCCTTAACATATAATATAGCATTTAACCCTTTATCTTAATTGATAAGCGCTAAAAACATATCTTGTGTTAAGGACTGCTGACAGATAAGTGAAAAGAAAGGTAAAAAAAAAAAAAAAGGAAACCCAGCAACCCGACCCGACTCGACCCGAACTAACCCGAAACACATTAGATGGTCTAATGTGTTTCGGGTCGGTTCGGGTAGGGTCACAGTGTGTGACCAATGTGTTTTGGGTCAGGTCGGGTAACAACAAAACCTGACCCGACTTGACCCATTGACACCCCTAGAAGGATGTTATCAACATGGGGTCCACACGTATAAGAAAGATACGAATTTCTTCTTCTCATCTGCGGAGGCCTGTCGAAAGAGATTATTTTCGTGGGGTCCAAAAGTCAAAATCTTGACTTTTGGGCACACATAATATAAAAGCCTACGTAAGAAGTCTCTGCAAAAAGAAAGCCGTAAGGAGCCGTTGCAGTTGGACAAGTGAAAAAGGAGCAACGTAGGAGCACGTAGAAGCCACACGAAGCCGTACGTAGAGCGTTTTGTTTTGAGCTTGAACGAACGGTAATTTTGTGCCGTGAGTTTATATTCAAGTGAGTTGTTTATTTATAAACACTTTGGGTTTTGGTTAAATCTAGGTGTGGGAAACACTTGATCATGTGAACGATTGTAAACTCTGATTCTCCGATTATAGTGGATTATTTGCTGCTGGCTCTCCCGGTAGACGTAGGTACCGATACTCGGTCCGAACCACGTAAATTTCTGGTGTCCTTATTATTTCTCGTTTTTTTCTCTAGTGATTTCACGTTGACGTAAATTACAAGATCATGTCGTTTCCGCGTATTATATTCCAACACTACATACTATCGTCGAGTCAGAATGTTAGAGATCAAGCTAAGTAAGTCGACTACGTTTGAAATGAACTAAGACGGAATGTTCTGATTGCAAAGAAGCTTTTGAATTTTTTCAAGCAATATCTTTTCTTTTAGAAGGCATAGTATAGGGGCTACATATTAGGCATTACTCGATAATATGGGATCGTTGGGTTAGAATGTTAGACAATCAAGCTAAGTAAGTCGATTACGTCTGAACTGAATTGAGACGGAATGTTCTGATTGGAGAGAAGCTTTTGAACTTTTTCAAGCAATCTCTCTCCTTTTGGAAGGCATCGTATATGGGCTACATATTAGGCGTTACTCGATAATCTAGGTTCATCGGATCAGAATGTTAGATGATCAAGGTAAGTAAGTTGATTACGTCTGAACTAAACTGAGACCGAATGCTTGGTTGATGTAGGGTGGGCGTGCTGCCAAACTAATGACAAACGCTGTAAGTACATTTCTTGGAATTCCTCTAAACCAAACTTTGCTGGACATTGCATTGACAACTCCATGGATTGCATTTGCAGACGCTTTGTCTATCTTTCTCTCATGACCATGTTTTGTGGACGGTAAGTTATTCGCTTTTCAGCGACTCATGCGGATTGGACTTGTCTATCAAAAGTCGACTTATCTATAATGTCACTATTGCTTTTACTGGATTCAGGCCGGATCACAGGAAGGAGATGCTCATCTCCAATCAATTTCGAACCGCCGAAGGTCTATGTAAGTAACACCTCAATGTGTTTCGATTCCGAGAATTTACTGCAGCATAATGACGCGACTTGCATTTATTTTACAGGTCCACCGATGCTATATGTCGCCCCTCAATCTTACACGCCGAGAATCTTGGCGTTTTGGGGTTAAGGGCACCATCATGTATGGTTTTGGAGTTTATGTTTCCCTGTACGGGACCGGCATGCGTATATCGGTTCAGCTGTCCTCCATCGGTCGAATGGCTGTGGAGGCTCTGGGATTGGCCATGATCCAATGTTCGTCTCAGCAAGACAACCTTAGCATACACCGTTTGACTGGGATGTGGATCTATCAAGCCGCTCGGTCAGGTACTTTCGGTTTTGCATTGGAAAAATAGACATGCGATATTTGTTCTGTTCTACTTACATGACTAAAAACTATCATCACAAGTTTTCTGGTTAAGTCGTCTTTTTTTTTTTTCCCTCTTTGCAGTTTGGTTGTTATGTACGTCTTTGGCTTTTTATCAAATGATTTCACGCCATAAGAGACGTCTGGCTATATGTCCATCCTTTGTCTCTGGAATATAGCCATCATCGTAATCTCGGTATACTACTCCTGGAGCTTCATCAGAAATCATGGAGTGATTACCCTCCTATATGTGGAGGAAATGATGGAAAAGGGTCATAGCATAGTGCTAAAATATCAGCCTCAGCCAACCATCACTGCAACTTCTCTCTTGGTTGCTTGATGGGTACACGTGCCCTTCGTCTCCATGTTCGAATACTTCTCTCTTGGGTTACTTGATGGGTACGCGTGCCCTTCATCTCCATGTTCGAATCGTTCGAGTTCATTTTGACAACCCTTTTCTTCTCTAATGCAGCATGTTGCAGTTTCGTCATGTATGGCTAGACTTGAAGACCCGTAAATGGGAATGATGCCACAGGTGGGGGGTTGCCTTCTCATCTTTGATGCTGACGGATTCTAGAGAGTACATATCATTTTGTTTTCCCATTTAGAAATTGCGAAGACATCTTCTGGAGAGTATTCCTTGTACTTACTAGGAGTTTACTACACTTGCGTAATCATTCATTGTTGCAATAGAAAACCATATTGTAGACTCAATATTATTTTTTTCCTATGCTTGCTTTGAGATATTCAGTGGTGCTCCAAGGAAATTACTTTTATATAGTCCTAGCTGGGCACAGTTTACATGTGAGTCTTCATAGAGGCTAGTGTCACGGGTCGGTCGAACACGATTGATCAAACACCGTGCGGCCTTAGGATTTGTGATCCCAAGTCAGCCTACACACACACACGCTCAATACAAGGGTCGGCTGCATAAAGGGGCGAATGTATTCACTATGAATAAGCTGAACTCAAATGAGGGGGAGGGACCCATATTTATATAAGTTCGGGTCTAATCTAGGCCGTTGATTGTCCTTTCGATCCAACGATAGAGTTTGAATCTGTATCATCATTACAAGGCTACACAGCAGGCCACTCAATGGCTGCAGACATTGGAAACCAACCCTAGGCGCATGTCAGAAGCAAGATTAGGGTTAGCATGAGTGAGCATGGGCACCTGACACGGAGCAGGTGAACAACTCTAGGTTGTGCAGGGGCTGGCTGAACATTGATAAGGATTTGACCACTGGTCGTGCACGGATTGTTCCCTATATTGCGCACGGACGGATCAAGCACGGTCGAGGGATCGTTTAGGGACTGATTAAGGATCTATTAGGGATCGATCAAGGATGGATGTGGGATCGGTCAGGGATCGGTCGGGATTGGAATTGATCAACCCTTGTGCGTGACACGGCCGAGTCACGGTCGGTCTTGGACATGCTTTGTCCGTCGGCCGTGTCACTAGACTGTGAATTCCCAGCCGTCCATTGACCTAACCAGAAAATGCTTTCTGGCAAGCCCAAGATGCCCGTTCCGTCTTGATGAAGCTCGTTTAGTGAAAACCATATATGCTTGCTTTTGCAGTGGACATGCGACCAATCCAATATTTTAGCTCTATCGTCACCAATTGACTTTAGCCTGACCTCTCGATCTGAATCATGAGTGCTTATTGAGCCCGAGTTCAAGCCACTTGAAGCGCCCAAATCCCATATTTTACAGTAAGGATATTTTCAGTATGTAAGAAATGCTAACTCTTCTGTGCGAGTCATGACTATTCAAGCATGTAAAAGGATCTATGAGATAGCAGGGTGACTTCTGCTGCAATTTGTAGTAGCAACATAGATCTCTTAAAGAAAGTATGTTTTGCATGAACGGTCCATTATTTGATAATAGACCATAATAGTTCTTTTTGTCTGGCCAAAGAAGACAGAAATTCCCCTAGATGGCTGATTCACATGAGTTGGCTTGTTGTAATGCGGAGCACAAATTTTGGTAATGCGTTCCGATTTTGTCAAGTTTCATGCGACATCCCTTCGTCGGGTCAGGATTTTTTAACTGGACGTTCAAAAGTTCATGTTTGCTTAGAGACTCCATTGGTGATTCTGACTTCAGTGACATCCCATGAAATTTGGGTCCTGTGTTTGATTTTTTTCGTTGAGGAAAGTGAATTTTCAAACGACCCATGATTCGAGACTTACTTAAAGATAGAAAAGATATCGGGGGACTTGGCTTTTGAGATTTACTCACCTTCAACAAAGCGTTACTGGGCAAACAAGCATGACTACTTATCCAAAACCCATCCTCCTTGTGGAACAGAGTATTCAAAGGATTGTATTTCCACTCTAAGGAATTCCGACATGCTGAAAAATGAGCTAGACCATCATGGGGTTGGCAAAGTTTACTGCTAGGCAGAGAGTCCATTTCGACCCAACTCCAGTGGTCAGTCGGCGATGGGCAACGGATATGAGTCAGAGAAGATAAATGGCTATCAAAAGGAATTATAGGCGAGCCTGCACCTAGAGGAGAACCTGTGAAGGTGGCAAATTTCATAATTCCGGAACAGAGTATATGGAATGTTTCCTTGCTCCGCAATAGTTTTGATGACCATACTGTAGAGGAAATTCTCTCCCTACAATTACGACCCATCTCTACAACGGACCAACTCATCTGGAAAGGGATGCAAACTGGATGTATACCGTGAATAGTGAGTACAATGATCTCAGACACATAGATCACAGCAAAGATCACACCCGAGCCTCCTCATCCTACCAAACCCCACGGAAATTATGGAGACAGATTTGGACCATAAAGACAGCCCCTAAAATTCGCATTTTTATGTGGTCCTTATGCCACAATGCGCTGTCTACAAAGGACAACCTCTACCACAAACGAAAAATCCCAGATCCGGTATGTCAGTTATGCCCAAATCAACTCCCATAAACAATAGAACATATTTTTCTTTTGTGCCCATGTATTTGGTCACATCCCCAAGTTAATATCAAGATATTAGCACACATAACAAATAGAATGGATGCTTGGCTAGCAGATTTGATTGAGAACAGCGCCAACTTACCTAATCTGGCGACTATTGCATCCATTCTGTGGCAGATCTGGAAGGCACGCAATCATTTTGTCTTTCGGCAGCAACGCACACACCCAGAACAGGTCGTGAAAGTAGCCATCGCAAATGTGAGGATTGCCCCTTGCTGTCTGCAGCCGGCGTCGAAACCAGGGACAAACTCGTTGAACCCTAATATGATGTGGTGCCCTTCGGAGCCTGGCATCGTCAAAATTAACATTGATGGGGCTTATCCAACAGCGAGCAATGAGGGTGCCATAGCGAGTGTGTGCCGTCATCATTCTAGAACTCTGATCGATGGCTTCACCAACAGCATCCAAGCATCTTCGGCACTGCAAGCAGAGGTTTAAGCCCTAATCCTCACTCTCAAACATTTGCTGTAGAAAGGAAAGGAGAAGGAACACCTGTTGCTGGAATCAGATTGTCTGGTCCTCATGGAGACTGTGAACCACCTCAACTTGCCGCTGTGGGAGAGCCGAGCGTTGTTTGCGGAATGCGCGACGTTGATCCCCTACTTCTCCAACCTCCGGATATAGCATTGCAGAAGAGAGGCCAACTCTATTGCTGATTGGGCCGCGGAACCCTTCCCCCGAACTGGGCTTTTTCACCTCCCCAACTTCTCTTGAATTTTCTATGTTTTGAAGCCCTAACTAAGGGTTGTCCTATTTTGCCTACTTGAATGAAATGCTACGTTTTCAGATAAAAATAAAAATAAAAAAACGACCCGTGATTCTACTTGCACGCGTCTCTGATACTGCAAAGTGCGATGTCTTTTGGGGCTCCGATGCAGAGCTCTCAATGCTCGGACACTTCTTATTGGCTGGTCAGCGGAAATGTTTGCACTGGTGAATGTTGACATACCAGAAGGTCATCGATTTGATTTTAAATGTGGGAGAATATGTTGTGTTAATGAACTTCCCGACACTGGAGAGTAGACAGGATCAAACTGGCGGACCGGGCCGATCAAGTGGAATTTCATTAGTCAAGCTTTTGTTTCCTGTTGAAAAGTTACGTAGGAATTTTGAGCCGTCCTGGGGCCAGAATCGAGCTATCTGTTCTCAGCTTGTTGACTTACGTGGGCAGCTAAATTCAGTCCTGGGGAGCCCCGTAACACGAGATAACGTCGTCATGGAATGCATCAGCCAAGCCCAATGCTCGTGATTCGTGTGGTCTGAATCCTCGACCCGCCAATGCAGCCTAACAATCGACCATGAGCACCGAAGAGACACCGCCAATCATCCTCACCTGATCATATGAAAAATTCAGGACCCCACAAATTACTAAGGGACGATAGAGAAAGAAAATTTTCAATTCGATTTGAAGTGATGGGTTGGGAATTCAGTCTATGTTTGTGTCGTTGAATTAAGCTAAGTATAGTGCAAAATCCAGTGGGACCGACGAATCATAACCTTTTGGTGGAGTCGCTTTATATTGTTCAAGAGTATCTCCTCTGGGAGAGTGCTTAATACAAAGCTGACATTTGGGTATCGATAGTGCTACACACACATACTATTTATACACAATCGGCATACTCAGTAACATGACAAATTGTAATTAGATTTTCAGGTAAGCAAATAATGTTGATATTGTATTGCCTAACGCAGCGATTTCAATATATCTAACTCCGTTTTTGTATTCGGGCGCTCTCATCAAACAAAGGCCATGTTTGAGGTCTTCTTTCTTGGTCATCCGAGCGGTCATGTATTTGTATAGATACGCGCGAGTATAATATGTGATTTCTTTGAAGGTAGGAGGTTGACGCCAATTTTGAGGTGAACCAAAATAAGCAAAGGCCTAAAGAAGAGGCCTAAAGATATGGCTCGGCTGCAGAACCCTAGCATCACGCAAAGCATTGGCCATTTTTGTCTCTTGATCGAATTATTTGGATGGTAAGTCGTTCTCTTTTCCGCAATTAATTTTTATGCGATTGGCGTAATTTAAGCGGCGTACATAATCCAAACAGAATCTGATGATGTCGATCGGAATTATCGAATGGATCCTTAAATAGTTAAAAAGTCCTTATCGATATCTATTCAAGATTTGATCCGAGAGTTCAATTCCTTTGATTGCCTATTTGGACTTTATATTATATTTCGAACATTGAGCATCTGATTTAAAAGCCACACAAATAAAAAGCGAATCTAAAATTCGGTGGATTCCAATCCTAAATTAAGTCTTTATAAGAGAAAAAACAGAGGAGGAAAAAAAGGGGTTTCCTTTTACTCTTCTCTTTCCTAAAGAAGCCGCAGCAAAGGAGACGCCGCGCGGTAAAAGCAAAAACAAAAAAAAAGGAACGCGGAAGACGTTCTTGTGTCGGAACTCATACACTCCTTGATTGCTGCGGTGAGTTTTATACTCAAATTAAGTTTTTTTTAATGAACACTTTTGGGTTCGGGCATATTCTAAGTGTAGCAAACACTCAAGCGTTACGGACAGTCATTGGTGTTTGGTTTGTCGCTTATGTCTTTGGTAATTTGATTTCGAGATCATGTTGTTTTGGCATCAAAAATCTGCTTCTGATTATAGCAAAACGAATTGAAGTCCGGAATTTGAAGGTCTATTTGTAGATTCAATCACTGCCCAAGTTCCGTATAATGTCATTGTCTTAACGTAGGCTTCTACTGGATGCAGGTCGGGGAACAAGACCAAAAATGCAGATCTCTAAACAATTCCATACCGCCATCGACGGTCTACGTAAGTAATACCGCCTCAATAAATAATGAGGAACTTTTATCTCAACATATAATGAGGAAAACTTGCGTTTTATTTTACAGACTGACATATGTCAATGAGCATGATTTTGTATTGCTTTGGAGTTCGGTTCGGCTCTCGTTCATTGGAGGAGGAATGGCTGTCAGGGCTTTGGGATTGGCTGTGATCCAACTTTTGTATTGGAGGGACTACTTTGACTCGGAGCGTTTGCTTCTCTGGCTGATTAGTGTAGCAGACACGGTCTTGCTCATTATGTTTAGAACTGGAAAAATAGACATCACAAATTCTCGGATTCAGTCATTGATCTTGTCCATATATATATATATATATACACATGTATATTTTTTCTTCTTTTTTCGCAGTTTCGCTCTTACGTATGTGATTTGCTCTCTGTCGGGAATGAGCATACAGTTACGGCTCCTGTTCCCGGTGTCTGGCCCTATGTCCTACACATGTCTTTGGAATATCGCTGTCATCTTGATCGTGATTTTCTCCACATCGACCATGATCAAGAGTTTTGGAGTAAATATTCTCCTATTTGCGGACGATGTGATGGACAAGATTATAGCCATAGCCTCGAAGGATCATCCTCTGTCAACTATTACCACGACTTCTCTCCTAGGATGCTTGATAGGCACGCATCAGATGTTGGAAAGCCTTTCAGTTCCTTTCCAACCAACAATTTAGCTGCATCATGCAGCGTGGTGCAGTTTCGTCATAAATCTCGTCCTCGTCTTTGATTCTACAACAAAGCTTGTTGCTGACACTTATGATTTAGTGGGCGGTTTTCTTTCCTTTGACATTAGACAGAACTTTTCCCCAAATTTATAAACCGCCTAATTGTCACAAAATCATATTAGGGATTTTTTGCTCTGTTTCCCTTAATATGATTTTGCTCTGTTTCCTCATACGTGCTTCTCTCCGTATGGATTTTCATAATGCACAATTCGACAGGTGTAAGCCGCGATGAATCAAAATTTGCCCCGGATGCTCTTGATTGCATTGAGGAAGGGCATATGGTCTATCTCTCTTCGAATATTGTCTTAAGATTTGTCTTTCCCTTTTTTTTTTCCGCGGCCTTAGGACATTCGCCGTCAAAAGATGATTGATCAGTAACAGGTGTCGCGCCTCCATTCGAAATTGATACCTTGACAATCAACCACCGATACTATACCTTGATACTTTTGGAGAAAGTCGTCACAAGGAAATTATCGTCGATACAAAACATTACAATTACTTTTCCCAAAATTCGATCATCGCGAGCAAATTTCTCTATAAGATTGCCCATTAAAAGTTTCCTTCTTCGATCAAAATCCGCATATAACCTCAAGATAGTTGCATGCAAAGAATTGAGAATTCATATAAGGCATCTCAAGATTTTCTTCTTTTATCGTATCGGTATACCAAGTAAAAATTGATAAGAGATTCGAGCATGCAACATGATGGTTTATGCACCTTTGGATTCCCATACCAAGTGATCAAAGAAATGAAGACCTAAGTGAACTCATTCTCCAATAATTGCACGATTACAGTCGACATTTTGAGGGAAATATAATAGGTGACACGACCAAACAATACCACACGGTACTTTAAAACAAAGCAATGAGAGGTTTGAAAAAAATCAATCACTGTCCATCAACCTCTCATCCTTGCCAACATCAGCCAACCTGACTTCACGAGCTACAAAATACGAAGTGAGAAACACACAGATACACAAGTAAACCTTTCAATTTATTATGTGTCGGATTGCGCCGATGGTGTGGCGCTCGCCGATTCCCTAATCTCAAGGCAGGTCGGGCCCGTAACTCGGGCTGCCGTCCGGGGGGAAGTCCCCGTTGAAGCAGCGGTATCTCTTCAGCAATTCGGTCCTAAAGCTTGAGGGAGGGCACGGCCGGCACACCAGCAAAGCGCACACTTCTCTCTGGAATATTTGCCTGCTCCCCGGCGGCTCGACCTGCTTGTCCGGGCTAGACAAATGAGCATTCGAGAAGGACAAGGCGCAGAGAGCCCCCACGAAGATGAGCTTCAAACCCGAACACGTCCCCAAGCTAGCCATCGGGCCTTCCTCTGGAGAATCCTTCTGGTACCTGCAGCGGTGCTTAGCAACTTCTCTTTGCCGAAACAACCGCTCCTTTAAGTACTAAGGGAAGGGACTGTTTCTGTTTCCTGCAGAATTAAATGACGACATCAGGTTGAAGCCTTGATGCTACGTCGGTTATACTAATGTTTGCATTGAAGATGATTAATTAAACAGGTGATGCTGCATTTGTAATCCAGAGATTGATTAGAGTGAGAGAATCAACAGAAATGGTGAAAAAGTCGATGATTTGTTCGAATAACTCAGCTTTCGCAAGAATGATCAACATTTATTTCTCCTCATTTGGTGGAGATTAGTAAAACCCATCTCGTCTCCCCCATCCCGTGTGCTCTTTTATCTGACACGACAGATTGTCCATGTAATATTTGGTGGTTTGCTGGCTATTGCAACGTCACTTTATCTGGCTCATTGATTTCGTACACAAATTCACAGCTGATCGATGAACACCCTTAACCATGCATGCTACAAGATCTCGACCGAATGAGCGCCAACTCAATAAAATCTCACAAAGATTATGCTTACTTAGAGAAGTTAATGCGATACCAACAAATATATCCGCATATAAGTCAAAATTTAGGAAAAATTTCGAGTTGAAGTGGAGGCTCTTTTTTTAAAATGGCTCAGGGTGAATCTTTTCTCAAAGAAAGACCTGATCGGGAATGTTTATTTGGAGGCTTCTTTTCCCCCTTTCTTCCTTCTTTTCTCTATTCATCATCTTCTTCCTTCTTTGATTTCCCTTCCACTCCAAGCCAGTCCGAGCCCCTTCAGTAGCCCCATCTCTTCCTTCAACGTCCGTTCTTCAGTAACATCCCACTCGTTGGCCTCAAGTCTTGCCAGATCGAGGAAATCAACGTCCGATCTTCCTTTGCGCTCAATCTTCATTTATTTATTTTTAACCTTGCTGCTTTGGAAAGGATTGAGATGAGCGAGATGGTGGGGACTTTTCTGGCAATGACGCGGCTTCTGAAGGAGGCATGGAGCGTCAGCACATCACAAACGCGACGGTGCATGGAGTCTTTGCAGCGGAGCAAGTTGAGGGCATGGGTTCGGCATTCTCAAGCGCCCAAATGCTACCGATGCCAGATTCGGATTCAAATTACCGGACACTGACGCCACTAGATGTGGGAGGCCACGAGCTGTTTGCACCGTTAAAATGCCAGTATGACAGCAAAGAGACGGACTTGGGATTTTGTCAAAATTTATTGCCACCGGGAAGCCGTGAGGAAACAGTCGCCAGAATCAGGCCCTAGGACATGGTAGGAGCTACACCACACTGAGAGCAGCCCGTTTTTGCTGTCATGAAAATCATCCAAGCGTTCACCGCCATTCAACTTCACTGGAAGTGAGTTGGCTGGTGCAGAATGAAGAACAAGACGGCACAGAAACATAAGAAACAAAAAAAAATAAAAAATAAAAAATAAAAATGGTTCTAAACAAAAGTACCCATGATCAGAGCTCGAAGGTGTTAAGATGCACATGCTCAGCTAGTGAGCTCGGACGCTTATTTAACACTAATGCTCCGTTCGTTTCGCGGAAAATAACTTCCAGGAAAATATTTTCCGAAATTTCTGGTGTTTGGGTGGACGGAAAATACACGGTCAAGGAAAACATTTTTCCGGTCAACGGAAAATCCTCTTTGACATTGTGGAAAATGTTTTCCTCTTTTCAAAAGAGGAAAACATTTTCCCGGCCTCTCTCTCTCGCTCTCCCGCGCAATGGCTTGACGACGTCCTTCTCTCGGATCGCCTCCGCCCTCCCGGCCGCTCTCCCGCTTTGCTCCGGCCGGGGCGCTTCGCCGCCCGCCGCGCGCTCCGGCGCGCCGCCGGCCGCGCTCCGCTTCCGGCGGCTCGAAGCCGCCTCGAGCTCGCCGGATCCGCGCTCCGCTTCCCGGCGGCTCGAGCTCTGTCGCAGATCCGGCGGCGGAGCTCGCGGCTCGCCGGATGGGCGGCGATCCGGGCGAGCTCGAGCTCGTCGCGATCCGGCGACCCGAGCCTCAAGCTCGCCGGATCGGGCGGCGGAGCTCGCGGCTCGCCGGATCGGCGGCGATCCGGGCGAGCTCGAGCTCGTCGCGCGGATCCGGCGAGCTCGGATGAGATCGGCCGAGTTCGAGCTCGCCGGATCGGCCACCGGGTCTTGGTCGGCGGCGGGCGGCCGGCCATCGTCGGGCGGGAAGGAGGTGGAGGTGGCGGCGGCGGAAGGAGGAGGAAGAAGGAGGAGGAAGGAGGCGACGGCGGAGGAAGGAGGAAGGAAAAGAAAAATAAATAATAAATAATAAAAATTTCGATTTTTAAAAATATAAATAATTAAAAAAAAATCATTTTTTAAAAAAATATAAAAAAAATAAAATAAATTTTTTGGTCAATTAAAAATATTAAAATTCAATTTTTGATAATTTTTCCCAAACAATTAAATGAGCTAACGAACGGTAGAAAATATTTTCCACTCAAATTTTAGATTTTGCCCGAACACCGGAAAATAAAGTCATTTTCCTGGAAAATGACTTCCAGGAAAATGTTTTCCGGAAACATGATATTTTCCGCGAAACGAACGGAGCCTAAGTTCAAATAAGATCTACTCCAAGCTCTTTATTGAGAAAATGACCCAATTTCAGGTCATTATTTAAAAATTTCTCTCAAAATTTGTGTTATGTGGCTGAGACATACGTCAAATTAGTATTTCACTCTATGCATAATGAAATTGCACAAAAACGAACCCGTGCTCATGGAACCGGCTATTTGTACAACTAAGTGAACTTATGATTAACATTTCTCATCAATTCAAGGAATGAGAAGCCAATAGCGTGGATAATCCGCCAGATCATGATGTTGCCTCTGCACAAACTCTGAGGGAATCAATGAGAACGTCCTCGTTGAGATTATGACCTGTCGGAAGAAACAGGTAAATAGAACCTCAATTTAAGGTTGAAAAAGCACCCTGAGCTTTGCAGTACATTACCAATAAACACTATCTTGTTCATCGGATTCTCTTCATCTTTCCATTTGCGAGCTGGAACAATGTCATATATCTCCTTGACAGCCTGCCAAACAGTTGAAAGGAAAGATTTTGAGAAATAGGACTTAAGAAATCAATGAAAGATCTTCCCTATGTTTGCGGATAGCTGCATCACTGGTTTCAGCAAAAGCATGCAGAAAGATGTGAGAAATATATGCAAGGAGCCTACTCTAATCTCATGTGGAATGAAGCAGGCCTAGGAAGTCCAGTCTGAATGCATAGATACAAATCCTTAATGCTGACAATTTTGTGCATGGATGAACTTGGCCTTGGGATGGGGGGAACAAATTCACTATGCTATCAATGTCAGACCCCAAAGGAAAAGCCCAATCACTTATATACAATGCTATCAATGTCACCTAATATAATGGTTTACCTGCAAAGTATGTAGCATGTTTGAATTCAAGACACTCAGGACCCCTTTACAACGGTATATGTCCATGCCATATTTCTTATCCCAAAGAATCTCCTCAAGCCATGAACGAACCTGCATGAAAAGCCACTGAAAAATTACTAAGCTTCAAAAGGGAAATAAAAGAAGAAGAAAGGCAAGGCGAAGGCCCCTTAACTTGGATTTCTTGTCTACCCTCAAATTTATTCTTTCCGAATTATCCCTCCCACGCAAATGGCAGTAAATTAAAACCTACTATTTGATGTAAGATCATCTAGCACAATGGATGCAGCATACTAAAATATGCAAAGAGAAGAAGAACAAGCCCGGTATGTTGCGACATAGTATCGACTTCAATGTACTAAAACCATCCACGACAAAGTGGAGATTACTTATTTAACCGTAAATGGTCCTTTCCCTAAGTTCTTGATCTCGATATTACATGTATTATGGAATTCCTATACAATTTTCCATTCCTATGAAACAGTTAATCTTTACTGTCAAATGGATGGAGACCCAAGCATAAGAGGAACCACGTGCTAACCCCCCTAAGTGGAAACAAATTTTGCAAGTTGTCATAAATGAAACTCCTGTGAAGTATAAGATAATGGCCAGAAGCCATGAGGAAATTCTCTCAATCTGTGCCTGCATAATATCTGCTCTGTGTGAAAATAAGAAAATAACACCTCAAAAGTTACAAAACCAAAAATATAGACCTCTATTGAGTAATTGGAGGAGCACTCCATGCTTCTAAAAGCAGCAGTCAGCTGTAGACTTCCTTTAGTGTCAAATCTCCAAATGCCTAGATAAGAGAAATCCCAAAGGCATAACACTAGGTAAAAGGACGCCAAATAATGTCTTAAACTATGAACCAACTTCGTTGTGAGAAATATTTATGACATTATTTAAGCTAAGTGATGCCTTGTCTATTTTCTAAGACCATGCGGATACTCTCAGGGATACAAAATCCTTCATACAGATATTGTATCAGCACAATGATATTTCCAAGCCTTACTAAAGCCACTCATTATATGCATTCTAAGTCTCGTTATGTTCCACCTCCATAGATTGAAAATGTTTTCATGACACAAATATAAATTATCAGACTAACATCATAGTTTCCACTATCCTACAATGATATTGCAGTTTAATAAAATATGAATACAGATAATTCCCAATTAATTTTGCTCACTAGAAGTTCCAAAAATCACACTGCTGACAAAGGATGTATATCAGTAAACATGACCCTTGTGTCTGTACTTCATGCATTACCTTATTGAGATCAACTTTTCGAGGCTCACAAATGCATAACGTGCACACACCATTGTCATGAAGTTCTCTACCTGAAAGAGATTGATTTTCTTGCAGCAAGGCTTCTAAGTGAGCAACGCGCTGAAAGAGCATATTGAGCAATATGATTAACTTAAAAACGGGAGTCATTAACAAGTATAATTAGTGAAGATACACATAACTCACTGTAGCATCATAGGCTTGCCGATCCAAAATTGTTGACAAGTCAACTTGACATCTAACAGTGCGAATGATTTCGGCAATAGAGTTAATGCCATGTATTTCCTTCTCCAATTCTTCCAAGGCACCAGTGGCCTCTGAGGTAACCAAATCAACCTTGTTAAGAATCACCACATCCTACAACAGTAAAAAGTTTCTGTAAGAGCCTTCTACATTCCAAACTCTCCTATCCAGCAGTAAAATAAAGACAAACATGATGAAAAAATCATGGAGAGGGAATATGTGCACTAGAGTGAATGAACTGAGCTGCACAAAAACCAATAAAGCAAAATCTTACCGCAAATGCAAGTTGAAGAAATGCTTCTGGAAATGAAGAAGAATCACGCCGCTTATTGAGCTGCAATCGGAGGTTTTTAGCATCTACAACCTAGTAAAGGAGTAGGCATATCAAACAAGGGCTGAAGAGACGATAGACTTCATCAATGATGATTTCTGTCCTATACATATGTAGACAATATGTAAAAGTATATTAACTTCGCCATCCCTGAAAAGCAAAAAACGAAAGAAGCGAAAAAGCCCAAAAGGGAAAAGGAAAGTACAAGAGGGTCCTCATAAATGGGGCATTCTGCTTATCAAGTACACAGACAAAGCAAATATAAAGTAATCAAGTTCTGAGTTCCACCTTGCATTATATGTCTACCCAAGCAAATTGGCAGAAGTAGAAGCGCAGCTAATACACCTACCACCTCAAGGTCAAACATAACAATGACTTGCTCCAGCTGTTTGATAAATAGACAAGAAGGGGATGTAAAAGTTTCAGATTTTAATGAGGGAAAGTAACATGGGATTTCCAGCCAGAAAAAAACTAATTGAGAAAATATACCCAAGCGCTTACATAGTTTCACTTTCAAACGCATAGTCTAAGGGGAGATGAATAAAATGTCAGCAAGTGTAATATAAGCCTTCCAAAACAAACTAAGATGTCATTTAATAACTTATTACTGTGACAATGGAGTCGAGCTTCACAGAAGATTCAAGCTGCTCATCCAACCAAAGAACAGATGCAAGAGGAGCAGGGTTCGCCAAGCCAGTCGTTTCCAGCAATATATGATCGAGCCTATCCTACCAGAACACCAACAAAGGCAATTGTCAGTTTCTGCCAGAATATTCTAATCATACAAGACAGTCCTGAACAAATTTCAATCATAGAGAAAATTAAGCAGAACTTACTGCTGAAAATGATAAATTGATCAAAACAAATCCAGAAAAGAGTGTTGTCAACCTCATAGGCTCATGCACATCAGATAATTCCTAATTAGGCTAAACGTCCTTATTAGATGAGGATCACGACACCAACAACAACATAATCCCAGTCGCGCAAGCTGAATTATAAAAGTAAAGGGCATCATCACTACAGAAAGCTTACAGGGGGGTTCAGGATAAACTCCTGAATTGTTCCCTGTGTAAGTTTCCTTGACTAGACAAGGGTATCCCTATCCCGACGTGATAGCCTGGCCAATCAAACCTTTCTTTCCTATCCTAATCCTTTCTCTCTGGCACCCCCTACTCCCTATAAAGCATTCCCCCCCTTCTTCTCCTCTCTCACTCAGAGCTGCTCTGCTATGTCACCCATCCGGTGTTGGTTGTTGTTAGCGACTTTCCTTCACAGAGCAGCGCATCTTGTCTTTCCTTTCTCAAATTACTCATCTTCCTCAACTCTACTCTACTTTGCTTCCGCTTCTCACCTTTTGCTTGACTGGTCAAGCTTGAAAGCTCTGTCTACTCTTCATTTTACTTGCTCCACAATACCACATGCTCATTCCAACACCAAGACAGCACAATACATCTCCAATCGGCGCCAGAAGTGAGGAAAACCATGCGAAATGCAAGAGAGAGAGAGAGAGAGAGAGAGAGAGAGAGAGGGTCCACAGACCTTTCTTTCCTCTCAACAAGTTGCTCGAGGGCCTGAACCAGACTGTGCTTGACGGTGCAACAGACGCAGCCATTCGCGAGCTCCACCCACTCTTCGACGAGATCCCCGCCTTCCCCTTCGTTGATCATCGCCCTCTCCACCCCGATCTCTTCCCCGAACTCGTTCAGTATCACTGCTATCCTCTTCCCGTGCTGGGAGTTCAGGACGTGGTTCACCAGCTGTCCACAATCATTCATCGCATCCCCCAAGACGAAGTCACGGTGAGATAGACACGAACGAAAAACCCCAGAAATTCCAGAAACCCGCAACGAATCCGAGGAAGGGAGATGGGGACGACGCTCACCGTGGATTTGCCGGCGCCGAGGTAGCCGGTGATGACGGTGACGCCGACCGAGGCGCCGCCGTCTACGGGTCGCCGGTTCGGGTCGGACGCTCCGGGTATTTCGATCGCGAGCGGCGGGCCTTCGTCAAGTTCGACGTCGTCTTCCATGGCCGATCGGAGAGAGTTCAGCTCAGAGGGTTTACGAGAGGTTTTCAGTTGGGCCTCCCCAAGTGTCCCTCTATATCCAACGTCCACCTAAGCAAAAAAATTAAAATAAAATAATAATAATAAAATAAGGTTTTTTTTTTCCCCAGAAAATTATTGGCCAAATGGCCAATGTCCAATGTCAACAACATTATTCTTCTCTTTGTTAATGTCTAATTTGATGTTTCCAACTTCGATTTTGTTCGGTATATTCAATATATTTTTTTGAAATCGGATCTAATTACCTCATCAATTTGATGCGATTGACATTACACATGACAATTTGACTATATCACATAATTATGCACGCCATAAATATTAAATAAGTTTGAGGTGAAAGTTGAATTACGCTTTTGAGGTAAGATTTATAGCTTTATAATATGATTCTACGTGTCAGCATTCGAGTGTCATAAAAGTTCCGAGAGATTTGAATTTAAATAAGGCAAAATGTTGATGTGCAAGATTTGAATTATTTAAGTGAAGAGTAAAAAGTAAAATTCAATTAAGAAGAATTCAATAGTTGACAGGAGTTGATAATTTCATGGAACTGTTGAGCAATTTATATATAAAGGTGAGAGTTGCAAATGGCATAATTCTAGTAATATATAGTATCGAAGAGTTTTGAATTTTGTACTCAAGCAACGAGCCATACCAATATGTTGTTAGGAGGATCGTTCCTCGTCTGCCAAATCAATCAAGACAATGATCATTTTGATTCTTCATACCATCCTTAACTTGGTGATTCCATCGGAGTTGGGGTCTTCATTCTTGATTACATCAAGAACCTTCTTCCTTACCTTCTCCTTGCCAATAAGAATGAACCACTAGGAGGAACATTACCTGCGTCAGCATCACGATGGCGATTTCTTCTCCGGCGAAGTAGAACGTCTTGCATTCATTCACCATATCATCAACCGTAATTTTCTTGCTCTCATCTTGTCATGGTAAGCCTTCACAAGTTGCCTTAGGAAATCATTCCCACAGACATAGTCATCTGCTTCTCCAGCCATCACCTTCTTCTCTCTTTTCTTGGCGATCTCCAAGATTGCATCACGCATGCCTTTCTTGAACTTCTCGACTTCGATTTCATCCGCTGTCTTCCAAATCTTACTGTGCCTGGATTCTACAAGAAACGCCTTAGTTTGTGAATCTGAACTATAGATTGATTTTCCGACAAATGCGTGTTCAAGTCTCCATTTACCTTACTAGCTAACGGTATTTACTCTTGTGCACGAGGTGAATATACATGTACATATAACATCATTATAATTTACAAACCGCCACGGTTGGTGTCGAAAGTGACGCCAGCCGCCATGATCGGCATCGTCAAGACTTTCATGGCTGGACTTGCGATTCCCATTAACTAATATTAGCGTGCCAGTGTCTTTGCTGGACTTTCCAGACCTTGACGCTGCAGCGTCGGCAGCCGCCTAGGTGTCTCAATTCGCCAATAGCCGTCATTCCCGTTTGCTTAATACTCAAATTGCCTAATTTAGAATTATTGAATCAAATTCGCCGGTGGCTGGAGGAGGCTTGGGCAAGGCCCGCCTGGCCACCGGCAAGCTCTCCAGACCTCGTCCAACCGGTTGCTGGCAACTGGCAGCGGTGGGCGGTGGACGGCGATGGCGGTGGCAGACAGCAATGGCGGCAGTGGCAGCAGTTGAAAAAGAAAAGAGGGGGAAGAAGAACAAGAAGAAAGAAGAGAAAATAATAAAAATAAATTAGCTTGATTCTAGAATTGTTCCCAGGAACAAAGAATCAACTTTTTCTAGTTCTCAATTCCGTTCCAAATCTATTTTTGGGAACAAAAAAAATAGAAATTTGTTCCCGAAAACAAAAATTTTACCAAATGAATTTTTGTTCCAAATCTACTCCCGGAACAAAAGAATAGAAATTTTCACTGTTTGGCCGGTTGCCAAACGCACCCTTAGAGAATGATCATTGTCTTGTGCATCGCGAATCTCATGCCTGCGTAAATTCGGGGACCAAAGCTGAAGGGAATGAACATGACTGGATCGTTGTTGGCGAATTCCCGAACCAGTCCATTTTGAAGAGATGCACGTCTCCTCTCCTGATTCCGGGGTCATGGTGAAGCTTGAGATTTCCTACCAAGATCTGAATATATCGGCAGGAAGAAGAAGTAGGCATGATGTTCCCAATCTAAGCTACCTAATTAAAGAAATTCTAGATAAGGCCATCCGAATTTTATTATTCTTGAGAGATTGAACTTGTTTTTACCTACCAAATTAACCCCAGACCAAGAATCGGCGTTCATATCTTTAATTTTCCATCAGAGTCGGGAACATTGTTCCGAACACATGGAGAATCTCCTTTCTAGCTTCCTCTTGCCAATCAGGGTGAGTCGCTAGGAGGAGCACGACTCATGTCCTCAGTGCATCGGTGGATTCTTGTCCAACAAGGTAGAATGTCTTGCATTCATCCACCAGATCATCGATCGTCATCTTCTTATTCTTGTCCTTGTTACGAGAAGCCTTCATAACCTGTCCAAAAAAATTATTCCTGAAGTTAGCTGCCTCACCAGCCTTCACCTTCTCTTCCCTTTTCTTGATTCCCAATATGCATATGCCTTTCTCGAGCTTCTCCCCTTCTATTTGATCCGCCGTCTTGCTTGGCAAAGCCCACTTCAATATCTTGTAGAGGTTACCTTTTCTTTTGAATTTATATCTCATTAACTAATTTGGATGATAGAGAGCGGATTCATTTTATCACAATTGAAATTTCATAGATATGTATTTCACTCGTGGTCAAGCCAATAATTAAAAAGACACTAGTTATTAGTTGAGGAATGAAGCCACGAAGGCATTCCATAACTCAGGTACCTTTGTTTATAAAAAAGGAAAATTTCAAAACTTAAGTGCAATGAATGGGTCTTTCGGCATTCCTGAGAGCATGAATGCACACAACCTCCAACTTTCTTCATGTCCACTCCAACTTTCTTGGTGTGTACATGAATTCAAATATGAAACAAGAGATTAAAAATGTTGCTCACAACAAAATCAAAACTAATCTTTTTTTGACAAAGGCATTTATATTGAAGTGCAAGGAAATGAAAAGATCTAGTATGGAACTATCCTCTCATAAATAAATTATATCAATGAAATAGTTATAAATAAAACAAGATTATATAGTAATCTTCTTGGTTTTATGGATCTCACAAGAAGCTATGTTATATCTTTGATGCGAAGATTGATACTTTTGGATGGATCTCATTAATATGTTTCTTTTTAAAGGGCCCTTATTTTTTTATCAGGGTGCGCTAGTTCCACCCTTTATATAACTATATCCACCTCATTTTTTATTAAAAATAAAAAAATTGCCCTCAATTATTTAATTGCAATTTAAATTGGTAGCCCAAAATTAATTTACTTTCCTTTTTTATTCTTGTTTTATTTTTAATTCGAATCTAGTTGTCATAATTAAACATTTCTTATGTTTTTTGTTTGTTTAATGTGGCTATCTCATATATTAAAAACACTATGTTTTCTTTTTATTTTTAGATTTACTTCCGTAAAACTTCTGAATTTGTTTTATGTTGTCAAGCAAGTTTATGGGTTAATTGTCAAGTACAAGCTAGAGATTAACATGGCCAATTTTGTAAAACGATCTTATCTTCGAATTTTTTTTACTTTTGTTGTGCATATCACCATCAAATCCTTTCTTAACTTGATATTTTTTCAAAAAACACTTCATAGATGATATTAATTTTTGTCAATCCAAAATGATGTAATTTCACTGGCATTTTTAAATAAAATTTCTTATTTTATGAATGTTGTGATTTAAATCAATTTTATCTTTTAAAATTTCAAATTGGAGAATATAACTATGGTTTTATTTTAAAAATTCTTTATAGAGTTTTTTATTTGTTTCATCGATCCTCCCATTATATGTATACGTGCATAAAAAAATTGGTAAGAAAAAATTTGATGGTGATACACAAAACATATATGAAAGTTTATAAACAAGTAATTGTGTTAATAAAGTGTCTATGTTAAACTTTTCTAGATTCTACTTGTCAAATAATCCACAAATTTGTTAGATAGCATTGAAAAGAATTAAGTTTCTTGAAAAATTTTCTGTTCGACAAAACTAATGTCTACATAAGTAAAATCTAAAAAGTCCATTGAAAACATAGTAACTTAAATTGGGGGTGAGTATTATTCCACGGTAGAACTTGGATTCTAAGAATCAAATTGGTGGGAACCTGTAGGTTCCATATTCTAGGATATGCATGATAGGTTCCAGGTACCAAAAAATGAGGAACCTCTTTCGATAGGTTGGTTCTAGGTTCTTAGTTGGAGGAATTTGAAACTCGAAACTTAAAGCCTGAAACCTAGAACCTGTTACCCAGATTTTGGAACAATTTTTAATGGTTTTCTTGATCCATGTCTCCGTGCAATCCTCCATATTTCATGCCGTTCGATGATGAGTGTATAATTTGAAAGTACTAGTTTGAGTTTCCATTTTATGACTAAGATTTTAACTTTAGTAATGTTTATATTGTTCGTGTGTAGGTGGAACCTGAGTAGACCTTAGAACTGAACTTGAAACCTGTGATAGGATAGGTTGCAAGTTTTAGGGTATGCAAAGTATGTTCTAAATTCTAAAAAATGAGGAACTTGTTCCCAACTAGTAGGTTCAATTTCTAGGTGAAACTTTTGTCGAACCTGGACTCACTCACTTCTACCTTAAATAGGATACCCACAAGAAAAAAAAAACGAAATTATGGCAATTAGATCCTATATAGAAATAGAAAAGCTAAAAAAAGGAAGGAAAAGTAAATAAGTTTGTGCCACCATTTTAAATTACAATTGAATGATTTTTGGCAATTTTGTCCTTTTGGTGAAAATTCGGTAGACTTAGCCATACAAGAGGTGGAAATAACACTGCCCTCTTCTAATATAAATCTTGTCACATCCCAAATCCATCAAAAAGGAATTTTGGTTGTTGTTGAGAATTTCTTTTCCTTACCGAATTTTGGGTCCAATAAAAAGATGACAATAAGTTGTCATCTAATGTGAAAATTTCCTCTTATATGGGGATACTTGTCATATTTAATCTCATCAATAAGTTTCTTTTTAAAGGGCCCTAATTTTCTAAAATAAATTTTGTCACATGCCAAATCCATCAAGGATGGAAGTTTATTTGTTGATGGGAATTTCTTTTGTCTACCAATTTGAGGGTCCAGTAAAAAAGGTGAAATAAATTGTGATCTATTGTGAGAATTTCTTCTTATATGGGGTACTTGTCATATTTAATCTCATTATGAAGTTTCTTTTAAAAGGCCCCTAATTTTCTAAAATAAATTCTGTAACACCTAAAATCCATTTAAAATGGAATTTTAGCAGTTGATGGGAATTTCTTTTTCTTTCCAAATTTCAGGTTCGGGAAAAAAAAAGTTGCCAACTATTATGAGAATTTCTTCTTTTATGCGGATACTTGTAAAATTTAATCTCATCAAAATAAGTTTCTTTCTAAAGAGCCCTAATTTTCTAATATATATATATATATATATATATATATATATATTATATATATTTGGTAAAGAAAACGGAAAGTACATCTCAAGATGGAGATGCGGGGTATTGATCCCCGTACCTCTAGCATGCTAAGCGAGCGCTCTACCATCTGAGCTACATCCCCCCGGACTTCTAAAATATATTTTGTCACACCCCAAATCCATCAAGAATGAAAATTTAGCTGTTGTTGGGATTTATTTTTCTTGCCAAATTTCAGGTTCAATAAAAAAAAGTGACAATAAGTTGTCATCCATTGTGAGAATTTCCTCTTATATGCGGGTACTTGTCAAATTTAATATGAACAATAAGTTTTTTTCTAAAAGGCCCTAATTTTCTAAAATAAGTTTTGTCACTCTCCGAATCCATCAAGAATAGAATTTTAGCTGTTAATGCTTTTAGAAAACAAAGAGCACTAGCTTTGACACTAGATGATACTATTACAGTTGTGAACAAACTCCATCGGATTGTAATAGCCATTATATGGCTCCTTATACTAGGATTTGCTATGAAAAAGTTTCTGCTTTTCATAAGCTCTCAATTGCTACTTGTGGTATTCATATTCAGAAACTCTCGCAAGACGACATTTAATGTGATTATTTTCTTGCTTGTAATGTGTCCATTTGATGTCGGTGATCGTTGTGAGGTCGATGGGATAAGATGTACACAAGTGAATAGAGTTTTGTGCTTTTGATAGACGTTCAAAACGTATGTTTCTAAATCATGATGTATTGTGTTTCAGAAAGTGATGGAAGAGATCAAACATCTTAACAACTATTTTCCTGAGATATTTTAACCATAAGATAATAATTTCCGAATAGTGTTCTTGCTACCAAGGCCATCTATTGAAGTCCTGATATCGAAGATGAAGTTGAATTGTGCACGTATCTACACCGACTGAGATTGCCATGATGAAACAGAGAATAATAAGATTGGTAGCTATATTCCACTTGTGCCCTTTAGTTATCTACTTCCCGCTTTCCTAATGATTAGATGATTAAATGTCAGTGTTTGAGGAGCTTGTCATATTGCAAGATGGCATTCGAAGCAATTATTCGAAGACTCCTGCAAGATGACATTTGAAGCAATTATTTACTTATTTGTGATGCGTCCATTTGACGTCGGCAATCGTTGTGAAGTCGATGGGGCCTAGGTAGACAAGTGGTGCTTTCAAAAAAGGTTCAAAATATATGTTTCCAAATTATGATGCATTGTGTTTCGTATGGCCGTGGAAGAGATAACATCTTAATGACTATTTTCCCGAGATACAACAACCAGAAGATAATTATTCTGGACAGTGTTCTTACTACTAAGGCCATCTATCAAAGTCCTGATATGGAAGACGAAGTTGAAATCTATGTGCATATATCTGCACCAACTGAGAAAATTGTCATGATGAAACAAAGAATAACTAGGTCAATAGCTATATTATTAGTTAATCCATTTGCCCCATTTAATTAGCTACTTCCCACCACACATAATAATCATTTTATTTTTGTTCAATAACTATTTTTTTATTTCAGACTTATTTCTGAAACAAAAATCAATTTATTAAAACTATTTCATTTTTTTATTTCTAGAATAGATTTTACTCTAGAAATAAGTTTGGAACAGAAATTATAAGTAAATTTTGTTTTTACTTCTATATTTGTAGAATATAAATAAGAAATAAAAACTCTTCTTATCGTTTGTTTTCACTATTAGCCAGCGGCCCATCTGCTGCCATAGACTGTGGTCCATCGTCCGTCGCCACTACTCCTTGGCTGCCGGCCGCTACTCCCCGGTTATCGTCTAATGACCATTGCTTGTCACCACTTGCCGTTGTCTGCTGCTCGCTGTCCGCCGGTCGCCATTTGCCATCCACTATTCATCGCTTATTGCCCCCACTGGGCACCGCTGCTACCTAGGAAGGAGAAATTTTGTCTTGTTATCAAACGAATTTCTATTCTAGAAATAGAAATTTTGTTTCATTATCAAATACGTATTTTTACTTATAAACTCATCCGAGAATAGAAATAAAAAAATCTATTTATTTTCCATAAATCAATTTCTGGTTAGAATGGTTAATATTCACGTCCTTAATGACTAGATGATTGAGCATTAGGATTTGAGGAGCTTGTGTCATATTGCAATAAGACATCTCATTACTGCTAAATAAAACAAGTGTCACTGTTTAATTGGTTTAGTAAGATGCGCGTGCATTGCATTAAAGATGCATGTTTAATGCTCGGAAGATGCAAGTTTAATGCACAGGCTCGTCCATCTCGAAAATTTGGAAACCAATGAGTTTGTGCATTAAACGTGCATCTTTCGTGAGATGCACGTGACCAAAGATGGACGTTTAATGCAGCACGGGCTAGATGGTTATAATATGAGAATTATAGTGCCAATAAGGTCATAGTTTTTGATTGTCAATATACTAATTCTTAGAAGACCCCATAAAATAAAAAACTGTTGTTATGGCGGATCTCATATGTATCCGAGTTGGGTTTATACTATTATTTTTAATGCAGTTACATCAGAAACAAGAAGGACCACCGGTCTCTTGCAACAACGATCATGTTCAAGTATGTGGAAGATTTGAATAGGCTAAGAATAGTAGTTCGATTGACACACACGACACAGGATGAACCACCAGGACATGGACGAGCAAGAAGAGCCCTCCTGGTGGAGGAGATGGTCCAGATTTTCCAGGAGCTTGACATCCATCACACGCCCAACTGAAAAGGAACAATCTCCATAACAAAAATCTTACATTTTCCTTGATACTTCCCAATTGCACTTTTGATTTTTCCCTTTTGGGAGGCAAATTTGAAGGGGTGATCGCCTTTCCTACAAGGTGCCATATTCTTTTAATGTTTGTTCTATATGTTCTCCTACGAACAAAGGTCATTAATTTTTCATCCGCTCGTACATTGTCGATGCATATTTAGTGGTTATTTTATTTGACTTTTAACTTTTTTTTTTCTACAAGAGATAAGGCACACACTATTCACATGCATGAAACAAGACTGTTATGATAAAAATGAGTTATTTGTAATTGCGGTCAAATTTACACATTCTGCGAATGGATGGATCCCTACCTTAAGGGTTGACCAAGTTATGAATGCCGAATGCTGAACCTACCTGATTGATAACGTGCAGGCCACCAGAAATAGGCCTCGAAGATAACATAACAAACCATTTTCAATGAACCAATCTATAATTAAAAAGGAATTTTTCTTATCTTGAATTTACGCATCTATCTATTCTCAAACTTTTTGATAAGAAAATCTCGGCTACTGAGCAATTAATCTCGTTAGATTTATAAAAAAGTAATTCTGCAATTGCATCTGTTGAGTGTACTTAATTAGGAAAGACCCATTTTTAAAGCATCGGCCATGCACCCCGTAAAATATCAGAACAGGCTTGGTTTTTTGGGGATTTACTGGAGAAGTCGCCTAACTCGAGAGAAGATCTTTCTCGTGAGCAAGAGACAAAACAGGGCATGGAGTTTGGCCTTCTTCGGCAGTTGTCCTCGTATCTCGGAATCCCCCCGAAAACCCACCAATCTCGACCGTCCAATGAGGCAGAACGATCTGTGCTCTCGCCAGCACACGTGCACCCCAGCTTTTGCTTTACCCCAAACCTCTCTGAACATCTTTTTCAGCTTCGATGGTGCATGGAATTCTCCTCCAACTACAACAAGAAGGACCAACCACAGGAGAGAGAGAGAGAGAGAGAGAGAGAGAGTCAATAGTGCGTTTGCTTTGATTGTTGTTCGCATAGGTCCGTGCCCGTTCGTCGCCATCATTAGCGACCCACTCCCCTTCAAAGTTTTGAATTGTTCTCTCCTCCGATTTTTTGAACATTCAAGAGAGGGACGTGATGTGAGAACCGAGGGTAAAAGGGTATAGGATTTGGAGGGCCTGTCCATTGGTGGGTCTGGATCGTGTACTTTGGGAGAAAAAGAACCAGTCACGCTTCGTTCTTTTTGTGACAAAAAGTTGCGAACTTTCTCATCTTGCTGGAATCATCCGGCACATCAGATATGAGCTTCTTGATCTGCAACTGAAATTTCCTCTGCTTTTGCGCTTCATCTTTCTCACAACAACTTGAGGGTTCTTCTGGTGGAAGGGGACGGGCAAAGAACGCGGAACGCAGCATTTTCTGGAGATCTGAGGTATGCACTAGGCGGTGATCTGCTTATTTACACTAGTGGTTTGCTGACGTTTTAGTTCTGCTCTCCTCTGTATCTTTGGTTATCCAAAGGGAAATGAATCAGAAGATGGACTTTGTGTGCAAGTATGGCAACAAGAGGTACCCGTGTGGGAGATCTCTAGGCGGTCATTTGAGCTCTCATAAGATACTGGATGGTCTCGCTAGAGAAGATGGTCGACATTGTAATGATCATAGGGGCAAGGAGTTTCGAGCCGAGGGGAACTCTGGCCACTGCCTCCGTGAGAACCAGAAAGAAACGAGGTCGTTCGAGGATTTGGGCAGTAAATTGCGAGTAGGGAATGCGTGTAGAGAGTGTGGCAAAGGGTTTCAGTCATTGAAAGCTCTTTGCGGTCATATGGCTTGTCATTCCGAGAAAGAAAAGGGGACCAATCACAGAAAGGATGAGTTGGAATACAGTGAGAAGCAGATCCTAGAAATGGATGTAGTCCCTGATTCAGAGGCGTCAGCTCAAATTCAGTGCAGGAGATCAAAAAGAATCAAATGTAGAGTTCCTGCGAAGATCTTAGTCAGCGGTTCATCCGCTGTTTCTGAAATCGAACAAGAACAAGAAGAGGTGGCAAAATGTTTGATGATGTTATCCAGGGATACTAGTAATTTTAAGGGTGCTTGTACTTGGATCCGAGATGGTTCAAATCACAATTCAGATCCTTTTGAAGCTAAATCATTGTCGAGTGATGTAAAAAGTGGGAAATCGGGTGAGATTGATGTTTCTAACAGTTACTGTTCTGGATACGTTAGAATTGGAGTTAAAAGGATGGAATCTGATTGTTATGTTGATGACAGTATCAGCATTCTTGAGCTTAAGAATCGGAAATTAGTCTGCGGATCTAAAGCTAGTGAAGATGGTGTTGAATGGAGGAAATGGTTGAACAGAATCAAACACGAAGCTGAAGGAGTAGAAGGCACCATAAGGGAAGCATCAGAAGTTTCAAGAAAGAGAGTCGAAAATGATATGCAAAGATCATTCAGTGATTGGAACAATGGATCTGTGATCGGTGAGAAGATCTTCGACTCTCCCAAGAAACTTGCTAAGCACAAAGACTGCCATAAGAAGTTAAAGATGAGTGCCTCGTCCGAATATGAGAGTAGCAAAACCGGTGGTGAGATTGATACATCTCACAATCCTGCGCGAGTGATTAGAGATCAGGAGTTTTGCACTGGTGAAACTGCAACTCGAAAGGAGAAAAAGACAGGTACGAGGAAAAACAACAGGCACGAGTGCCCGATCTGCTTCAGGGTCTTTCGGTCAGGCCAAGCTTTAGGAGGTCACAAGAGATCGCACTTTTTAGCAGGGTCCAAAGACAAAGCGATGGCGACAAAGCAGGAAGTTCATGAAGTTCCTGGTTCAATTGATCTCAACCTTCCAGCTTGGGAAGAGGAAAATGGCGAGGCTGGTTTATTGTCATGGTAAAGGTTGGTCTCTTGCAACAACCCTTGGGCATGAAGTTGGGGGACATTCCAATGTTCACCAGCCCAATCGGGAGAATCGTTCACTTTTCTTCCTTTTGCCCCAGATTCAACTGTCCCAAGATGATCTATATTCTGCTTATGATTGTGAAGAGTTTCACCAGAGAAGATCTCAATCGGAAGTTCTCAAATTATTTTCTCAATCCTTGCAATTTCCTTAAGTGTCTCTATAGAGATGAAAAAAGGAATGTAAAAAAAGAACACTTTGATTCATTTTGGAATAGGTAGCTGGATTCAGTGATAGTTTTCTTGAATTTTACACTGATTTCCTGCCCTGATCACTGAGGATCTCTTTTTGCCTGATAAATAATAACTCTTGCTCTCATAGCAATGATATGCATATTCTTTGTTGCAAGCATTTCCGACGAAGCCATCTGCTTCAGAGGAAGAAATTTAAAGTGTTTGATAAAATGAGAAAAGCGGCAAGGGAAGTTTCCTTGGGCCTAGGCAGAGCACTGTGCATTCACATGTGAACAACGGCAGTCGATATGCCAGAAAACCTCAAAGATTGATTGGCATCTGCCTTCTCTTTTTGCACTAGCTAACCAGAAAGATCAGCAAGAACTTCAAATTCTTTCTTTCTTCTGATCTCTTCCCCTGTTTCTTGAGAATGCTCCAAGTATCGAACTCACACGATGATCCTGATTTTGGCATTTGAGGAGTTAAAACATGAAACCGAAGGAAGCAAATGAGGTTTCGCCTTTCACTACTGGACCAGGATGCGGTTCAATTTTGAAAAGGTTGCAAGCTTCGGTGTGGCATTTCAAAGATTATCCGGGAACAGGGAGAGTGGTTGGACTACCACCCTTTGGATTGAAGGCTGGAAAGAATGATTAGTTCCATTGAAATCATGAGGAATCGAAGCCAATTGATGCACCTTTTATTCTTCAAGAAGAAATGTGGTTATGGTGGTTGTGGATTCACCTACCAGTGGACACATTACAGTGTATCTGTCTGCTTCATCTGCCTCACATATTACTAACTTGACAAGATGGGTAAAGTCCAGAAATCCTAGTTTACATCATCTCCGTCACATTGTCTAAGAGTCACGCATATGCAGTATTCTTTGTTCTAGTGGGTCTAATGTCCTAAACATCTGTTTCACAGCTTACATCTCAGCTAACTTTACACCTCGGATTTGATACGATTGGCCAACTCTCCTGCTACCGCGCATAGCACAAGCTCTTCTTTATCGTTTCTACCCCTTTACTCTTTGCCAGGCATATCATCACCATCCACGCCTTGTGCCTTTCACTTCTTTTCGCGTGATCAGACACACGTTAAGCATAGCACGAGTTAAGCGCATACCTGTAGTGTGACGACCGGATACAAGAGGATTATGTACAAGGATTGTGGGTGGTCCCTTGATGTTGGTGGTGTGGGATGAGTGTATTGGAAAGTTTGGATACTCGAATTGAGCTTAACTCAACAAGATATTGAACTTGAAATCAAGCAAGCCGATCTTAAATAGCCATGAATCCAAGTCCGAGTTGCTTGGGAGAAGCGTGACTCAATGTCGCTCCTACAGGGCAGTTCAATTGTTCCGTCCTAAATATGGAATTGTTTTCAGAATAGTAGATTTTGGAAAGAGTTTGTAAGTGTGCTAAAAAACTGCTCCTCACTGGATTTTCTCTAACTTGTTAGTAGCTTACCAACATTATTGTAAAATTATGACTCATTTTAATAATGGGTTAATACCCTGAAAAATCAAAAACTGGTACATTTGTGATAAATTTATCCTAAATTAATTTTTTGACCATCAAAAACCCCAAACTGTTACACATCCGACATATTTACTCAAAACTGGTATATTTGTGATAAATTTACCTTCTATTAGTTTTCGTTAAATCCTACTGTCAAATTATTAAATTGAATGATGCGTGATAGTTGACTGGTGTACTAGTTTAGGATTTTACTCTCCGTTTGTCACGGTTATATAATTTTTGTGATTTTTTGTGATATTAATTCGATTTAACGGAAAGTATATTTGTCACAAATATACCGATTTGGGATTTTTGGCGATCATATAAATTAGTTTGGAGTAAATTTATCATAAATGTACAAATTTTGGATTTTTTATGGTCAGTTGTGGTAAATTTGTCACAAGTGTACCAGTTAGGGTTTTTCAAGGTATTAACCCTTTAATAATTTGCGAATTTTGCCAACCCTTTTTTCTTTTTTTATCTTTTACCAACACATATTTGTTCTTCTTATCAACATCTTCAATTTTTCCAGTTCTTATACAAATTTACCAATCTTTATTTGAGTGACTTATCATATTTCTATTTAAATTTCCAACTTTTGGATTATCAACTCTCACTTGACTTACTTTTTTTTTTTTTTTAATTTATCAAGTATTGTTATTGTTTGCCAACTTATGTTTGTCTTTTTGCTAAATGTCTCAAATTTATCAACCGTTATACGATGTACCAACTTTTATTTGTTCGACTTCTGATTTTTCTCTCATTCGATTGCCAGCTAATTTTGGTTCACTGACTTTTATTTGAGTTGCCTACAAATTTAAATAGATTCTTCTATTGAAAAAATTTGCGAACTTTTGTTTGCCTTATTTACCACCCTTTTTATTATCAACTCTTTTTAGATATTATCCAACTTGATTAGAGCTAATACCAATTTTTTTATTAACCTTCCCACTAGTTTGCGTTATTCCCTCTCATTTGAGTTAGTGACCGGCATTTGTTTGATTTTTTTTAATTACTAACTTCTCTTACTTCCGACAAAAAAAAAAAAAAATTCTCTCATCTTGTTACCAATTTCTATCTACCTTTCTTACAAGCGCCTTAAACTTAGCAACTACTATATCAAAACTATCGACCTCAGGTAAAGTAATTTATCAACTTTCGATTAAGTTGTACAATTATTTTTCCGTTACCAACTTTCATTTGAGTTGCCTTACCAACTTTCATTCGAGTTGCCGACTAGTGTTTAGTTGCCTATAACAATTTACAAACTTCTCTATTGAATTACCACTTTTAACTTGTCTAGATAACACACCTTTTAAACTCATCAAATTTCTTTAAAAAATTACTAGCCTCAATCAGAGTGATTACCGAGCCTTATCTTCTATTAAGTCACCAATTTGTTTTACATTACCAATTCTATTAGAGTTAGTTAACATTGTTTACTTGGTTTATTTAAAAATTATTAATACCTCTTTTTTGTAATAAAGAAAGGCTCTTTATAATTTACTAATTTTTACTCACTCTCTCTTATCGACGCCTTAAATTTATCAACTATTGTATAAATAATCATTATCTCTTATCAGTAGAAAAAAATCCCATTATCTTCTACCACTTTTTATTCAACTCTCATACCAACAGTTTAGATATATCAATTAATAAATGACATTACAAACCTTATTTTGGTGATTTACCAACTTTTTTATAATTAAATCACCAACTAGTTTTGAGTTATCAACACACATTTGAGTTGCTCATTAATGCTTGTTTGTTTGTTTTTTTTCTACACTTGCCAAATTTTTATTGAGCTACCACTTTTATTTGGCCTTGCTTATGAACTTTTTACAACGATTGACCAACTAGTAATTTGGAGTTACTAACTCTTATTTGAGTTAATTACCAATATTTATTGGTTTTTTCTAGATTCAACTTCTCTAAATTCTGGCCGAAAAAGTACTTCTCGTCTTTAATTGACTTTCATTTACCTTTTGCTACTGATGCATTGAATTACTAGCTATTATATGATATTATTAACTATATTTGAGCAATTCACCAACTCTTTTCCCAATTAAGTAACCTAATAAAAAAGCTGATAAATTAGAAAAAAACTGAATGAATATTAGTAACTAACTAAAATAAGAATTGGTAATTGTTTACATTGAAAAATGACAAACTTTTGGTTATTATGGACAAGTGATAGACTTAATTGATGAGAGTATAGTTTGGTGAATGGCAGAAGTTGTCGATGAAATGAATAGTCTACAACTTGATGAATAGCGATATATATATTTTATATTTAAGCTCTTTTAGATAAATGTGACAACTTGAAGAGTATTGACAAACAATGAAGATATCAACAGCAAACGTCAAATTGACATTGATATTGGCATGTAACTGCCTAGTAGCAATATTTTCAAACATTTGAGTTTCTTGTGGATAAGTTTGTTGTAACTTCTTATAACGCAAACAGGAATTCACATGAATTTTGCAACCACTTGGAGATGAGAAGTTGTGGTGACGTGAAGATAGAACCGAAACCTCTAGAGAAGCAAAAGCATGGCTAAAACTATTGAATAACAAATTTTAGGCAGTTATGTTTTGAACATTATAAATACTAGTATTTGTGTACAGTAGAAGCCTTGCGAACAACAAATCTTGTTATCTTTCAATTATCTTGTAATTTCCGTATCTTAGTCATTAGTGTAATTTTCAGATAATGCTTCATCGATTAAATTCCAGCTTGTATCTTTGTTGTAATTTCTTGATGCTTCATCGTCGATTAAATTCTGACGTAATCTTTTTATCTTGTGTACTTCACTGTCAATTAAATTCCGTTGAAATATATCTATTGATTTTATATTTCCTTGTTAAAAAATACCACATAACCTATATCCTCTAATAAAAAACCGAAAAACGACTTTCATCGCAAGGTTTTCTGTCGTCGCGGCAAATTTCGGCAAAACAGTAACCAAAGAAGAAGTTGATAACTACCGAAAAAATGATGATAAATCACTTAAATTAAAGTCAGTAATTTTTTAAAAAGAGTTGATAAATTTGAGGCATTAACACTGGTGAATAAAAGTTGGTAACTTAAAAGAGTTGGAAAATATCATATATTGCTAGGGAATGCAAATTAAAGTTGGTAAGGGTAAGATATGTTGGAAAATTGAAGAAATCAAATAATCATCGGTATATAACTAGCAAATAAAGTTTGTTATTTTATTAAAGTGTTGGTAAGTAATTAATAAGTACTTCAAAAAAAAAGAATCACTATCATTTTTTTTTACCACGAGTACTTGAAAATTTTCTAACGCTCATTGAAATTTACTGGTATGGGAAAAAAAATCTGTACTTTAACAAGGAACAATAGAATTCTTTTATGCACATATTGAATATCTACGCATCTCCGGTGATCACCAGCCCATGTCGCATATTATTTGGAGTCTCTGATTGGGTAGCCCGTAGAAGTGGATCTAATACACAGGGGCTTCTCTTGTAAGCATTAGAATTATTGCTCGGCTTGCTAATCAGCATAGAGCGTACTCCATCCATAAGGCGCAAATTCACTAAATCAATGACGTGAATAAATAGGAGCCATATTTACAGCATATATCAGTATAGAGATAGCCATTAGTTCGTGTTCGAGTTAGCATTTACCATAATTTAATTCTCATCTCATTTTAGGAGGCACAACATCAGCAAGCAGTCCTTCGGTAGGAAGAAGTTGGTTTACGCCGGAGAGTTCTCCGCGTTCTCCAGAAGAAATCAGCAACCGTTGAGAGTCTCCAGAAGAGGTTGGTGCATGCTGAGTGTTTAAGTTATAAGGAGAAGTTTCTATGGGTATGTGAAGTCGTGTGGGATGGTAAATTTGTGAGGGCGAATAAGCCAAATGCCTGCCGAAGGTTGCCTCGTGGCTAATGGTGCTGCTGCGGAGATACCCAGCGGAATGGTGGCAATGTTGGCCTTCGTAGGTGGTTACTACAATTGCAGGATCTTCGGAGGATCGCTCCACTCTCTTCTTGACTGTGCATTTGCTATTCGTGCAACGATAGTAGCTCCTGCATTTGTTTTAACAAAAGAAAAGTGAAAGGAGGTCAATACAATTGTCAAAGCGATCTGTTTAAAACTCGTTTCTAGTTTGCAGACTTTCAGCACATTTGACTAACCAGTGGCACATTGTGGCAAGTCAGCAGAAAATCTTTCAGCCGCCTACGTCGGCATAAGAAAGAGTATATGCATAATCTTGAGTTCATGGACGGTTTGCCAATTTCGAAGGACGCTTGAACATAAATAAACAAAACATGAGCACGAAAAACGCACTAGTACAGTAACAGGTTTGTGACACCTAAACATCAACTTAAATTCGATATGATTTGACTACTGTTTCATCGAATTCTTAGTTAAACAAGGTTTCATTAATTGGTGGAATTTGGAATGTGTTACTATTGACAAGAACTACGTTACTTGTACACAACGACAATGTTAACCTGCCTTTCCTTTCGATACTTTTGCTCTGATAAGTCAGAACCTCAATTCAAACACTCCCTCTAGTATCGGATAATTACAACGTGGAGAGATGATTTAACTAAAAGAAGATAAGGCAACACATTGATGATACTCGGGAGTATGAACTCAAGATCATGTTGTCTTGACGTCCCGTGGCCGCACACATAGCATTACTAGGACTTCTATTAGTAGAAAACTTTCCAAGAAAACTGCAATGTCAGCTGTAGTGCATCATCGATTAAGCTAATAGAGGAATTCGAATTCAATTTGCTTCTCTAACTGTGAGTATTCATCATGTAACTGCAGATCCTAAGAGAGAGCTAAAGTCGGATGCTCTAGCCAAGATCGAATGCTTCACAAGTTTTTCAAGAAGTAAATGCACAAATCAGAAGAGCTCCCGTTTCTAAGCTCATAGCAATAAAACTCGGAAGGGTATAGCGAGGTTTTTGTGCACAATGGGTAGGAAAAGAAAAGTGCAGTGAAGACATTCTCGAGCAGAAAGTAACTAGAATTTAAATGATTTGAATATTGCATTTACTTTGGCATAATGCACTTTCTTAGTGCGCCTTCTTAGAAGGATCTTAGACTGATACCAAAATATCCAGCAAAAGAATTGACCAAAAGAGATTCTTTTTTCACTCAAATCCACATCAAAAGACGGACCAAAAGGAGAGTATCAAGATTAAATATATATATAAGCTTGGGCACCTTCAGAGAGCATAAAGAAATCAACATACCTCGGATATGGGCTATTTTTCACAGCCTTTTGTCCGTATTTTCGCCAGCGGTACCCATCTTCAAGATGATCAACTTCACTCTTAGTCATGAACGCAAATCGCGGCTGCTTTATTCTCTTTTGTCCTTTCTTTCTAACTTTATTCCTGTAGAAGCACATCAACCGTGAATAGGAAAAAACAAATGATGATAACTAAATAAGCCACTCATGCATGCGAAATAACCAGCATGTGATGTATTGTTAATCTGGCGAAAGTACATCAAACTTGCTATGTAAACAAGAAGATCGAGAGCTAGATCCTTCAACACCAAGAAGGTAAAGTCAAATGTTCTGTCTTAACATGGAGGCTGCCCTACCATATATGGATGTCACGGTTGTTTCAACCTGCGTTGGAACCAGAGGCCCTTATTCACTCGGGGAAAAAAATTATAGTAAATCTTGATGCTTTTGGTAGTCTACGTAAATGCTCCGATGCTGCTAATGTCAATGCCAGTAGTCAAACCGTAAAGGGCATTCTCTAGGCTAATGACACACGAACATAAAGAAGTCTGGCAAAATTTTCTCGGTCAGCTTTCCTCCGAGGGTTTCCATGAACTGAGAAAAAGCACGGCGAACGGAATATCCACACGAACGACACACCATTACTGTTTCTCACTGACACACATGTCGGAGCTGAACCTGTCTTCCATGATCCGAGCCCAGGCCACGGTCAGGAAAACCTAGAGCTTCCCCCCACCCCCCAGATTCCATGTACACAGGAAACATGCAATCCTTATTTTCTTTTCTTTTTTCTTTTTATTGTGCGTGACTGAAACATATGATAAAAACATCGTATAATCCAATCGGATCTCACAAGCCGCCCACTGAACAGACAACCAAATCTGCCTCGGAGATCGAGCGCAAAAGTGCTCTGTCTGTACGCTTCTCGATCTCTCTGCTCGGTCAACTCTCGCCCCCCTCAAAAAGCAACCCATTGTCTTTTTGCTCGCCAAAAGCGCTGGGCTGCGCAGAAGATCTCGGTGTCGACGATCCTCTCCCACCACCACCACCACCACCACTTTCGCAAATCAACCCGAGAATATAATGGAAGAACATGGAAATTACGTTAAAGAAAAGAACCCAGAATCGTTCGTACGAGTTCCTAAATAAAGCAAGAACAAAAGGGCAAAAAGAGAGGAACTGGAGCACGCTATTCCCGCCGAAATAGTGGCGGTGTCGAAGCACGCACACGCACCTAATTAATTAATGCACGCCCCTCCCCATAACCCAATATCGCCCTTCGTTCTACCTCGAAATTACGAAACTGTCTCGCCCTTCCCACCACTGGCATGCGCTTCTAGAGGGTACGGACGCAGGCGTGGAGTTGCACTGGGGTTTGGGAAGGCTCGAGATGAGAGGAAGGGGAGATGATTTCAGCTGCGCCGATTTCGACGCGATTCCTCGGTTTCCGAACCCCCAAAGACTCGCGGGTTTCAGATTAAGTTGCGATCTTTTAGTTCCGATTCATTCCACAACAGCAAAAAGAAAACCCTACGATACTCACGGTTTCTCTGGCGCCAGCAAGCTCTCGCAGGAGGCCGCGGACCTCTCCGGCGGATCCTCGCTCGACTCCGAAGACGCCGACCTGTTCGACGTCGACGCGTCCCCTCCTGCAGTCCCGCCTGCGGCCGAGGCGGCAGCGGAAGAGCGAGGAGGAGGCGGCGCCGACGACGATCCCGCCCCCGCCGATACCTGCCCCGCGCCAGCGCCCCCGCCCGCGCCGATGATCTGGTCGACGTCCCCGAAGCAGTCGCGGGCTCCGAACGATCCTCCGCCGCCGCCGCCTCCCATCGGGAGGCTCCATCCGAACTCGCCGAGCGCGGGGCCGTCCCGCTCGCCCCCGAAGAAGTATCGGCCGTCCGGGTCGGGCCCGAGGTGGGGCCAGGCGGAGATGGCGGTGAAGTCCGCGAACGGATCGGAGCGGTGCTGGTCATCATTGTCGTCCATGCCTTCGCAGAATTCTGAAGCGGGGAGAGCTAGGGTTTTGCGAGGGAAGGGAGAGGGAGCGGGGGAGGGAGAGGGAGAGGGAGAGGAGAGGAGAGGCTATTCTAGCGTTGGAAAGGACGCGTAGCTTTTGGAAGCTCTCTTTTTGACAGAGGGAAAAAAGCAAAGGGGAGGAGAGGCGGGGTTTCGATAGCTACGTCCCGTCATGACATAGTTGTTCCAGTAGTTACTTGCTGCACAGTGTTTCAAATTCATTCCGTCGTCAAGGGAGAGAGAGAGAGTGAGAAAGAGAGTAGGGGCCCACGCGCATGAATGGCGGGACAGTAGATCGGGCCTTTTTTTTTTGAGGAGGCGATACGATCTTTCCGACAAGAGAGTGGGCCCCCCGCTCCTTGTGATCTTTTCTCGTGACAATTAACCAAATTCTAAGTTTGGTGCTCCCTCCCTCCTTCATGAAAGTAGAAAACTAACTTAGTCCGAAAATTTGTTTTCCTTACTTTTTCTTTTTTTTTTTTTTTTTTTAGGAATCCGCCGTAGTAAAGTAGGTAGCGACGACTTAGAACCAAGACACTAAGACGAGGCCCACCACCTCCAACGCCACTCCACTTTGCAAGAATGGGGACAAAGAAGTTTCGAATCTCTACCCTCTCGGATAAGGAGTCAAAGTGCGAACCAACTCGTCCACCGCGGGGGGGTAGTTTCCTAACTTTTTGATGTCTGGATGACTGAAAAAGTAATGGGATTACGAAATTATTTTTGATGAACCGAATATAAAAAAAAACTTAAATTAAGAGAAAAAGACTTCCCCTTTTGACGAGGAGGAAATCACTCTCCTTAAAACTATACACTTTCCTATAAAATATTCCCTTTAATTATGAAATTTTCAGAGATATAAGCGTATCCTTAATTATAATTTAAGTGATTATTCGTACAAGGTTTAATGAAGAATGAACGCTTCTTAAATCGACCCTTACTCGATTAAAAAGCTGGACATTTATTTGAAAGGATGACGGTGGAAAATAAACCATTGAAAAATTATTTATTAGATGAATTAATGTGGATGATTTGACTTGGGGATATCGTTTTCTAGTGCCAGCAATATACAGGAGACAAACTAGATCTCTTAAGAGGGTTCAAGGATCCAACTTATTTTTCTTCTCACTCCTCTAATTATAGTACATACAACCGAGCTCAAGCGTCTCATCGGAATAATTAATTTACTCTATATGAATACTATAGAAAATGAGATGAGATGATGAATTCTCAATTGAAATGAAAACCGATTGTATGTTCGGTAGAAGACATTGATGACGACTATATTTTTAATAATACAAAGAAACCAACAAGAAAAATGTCTCGCAAAAGGAAACAAACGAAGAAATCTCACTCGAAAGAGATATCGCGTAATCGCAATATCACCATCTCACGAAATTCAATTCACTCGATGGTGAAGTCGACGTCCCTATCCACGAATAGTATTAAGCTATTATCATCATCTGGCAACACGTGTCCATTTTACAAAGTAGGAAAGATCATAAACCCTAATCACGAGCGCAAATTAAGACGAGCATCTACAAAGTCCTGCACCCTTTCTTTCAGAACCGTTCCTTTCGATCTCAAAATTGAAATTGAAGATAGCATCTCTTATCCGAAAGGTCTTGCAAGATGCGTAACTAACAGACAATCTCAAGATAGGAAAAAGGTTAGAACGGAATTTTACGGTTTGAGGTCGAAGGTCGAGCGACATTTCACCCGTCACTAGACACCGTTCCAATGCTCTTTTAGATCAAGATTCAGCGTCCCTATAAACCCTAACCTTAATTCTATGTTATAATATAGGGTCTATCTATCAAAAAGAAGTTTTCTTGGCTAATGTTACGAATCTGGTTATGGAAAATTACCTTCAAATTGAAGAGGAAAGGTCGTCGCGAAAGCACGTGGCTAATCAAGAGCTCTTTAAGTAGGTGGGGCAAAGAGATCTGTCCCCGGAAGCACCGCATGCAATGCAGCCTATTTCGGTTTCGACGTGGAAGGTTTGCGTCCTTCCAGTCCGCCTCGCGATCATATTCTCGGCCACGTTCGATTGGAACATTATCGTAAAAGAAACACCATGTGACTTACGATACTAAACGAACACGTCGACATATCTTCTTTTGGCACTTTATGATTGGAGCCACCCCAAAGATGTTTGGTGACAACCGAGCGCGCATTATATATTTATATTACAAATTTGTCTAAATGGCAATTAGATGAAGTCGAGGGAAAACCCTATACTTTACTCTAGCTCGAATCGCTTGTTATTCTATCCACGATTCGCACGCTCGCCTCAAAGATACCGTCATCATTCTCTCGGACGTTCTATCTTGTCCGGCACCGAATGCCGCGGCGAGTCTAGCAAATCTTGTGCTCCGGGTTTGCGATTTTACGGTCGCTATTCATGAACGCGGTCGCTCGTGGGGACTAAACCCAAAGACGTTTCGTCCTCTCTTTTTCGGTTTGCCCTAAATTGTGGGGTTGCCGATTTTTGCAATTACAGAATTTCCAAAGATTGGATTGATTGGACAATGATGCCCGATGCTGCATCGGCAGCTGGACAAGTGGGACTGTCGACAAGACTCCTAGTATTGTCGAGGCGCAAGACATGCCCCTCGTGAATCGCATGTGGGTGGCGCATGTTGTTAAAAAAAAAAAACTCAAAGTTTTGTATTAATCATGGTGAGGAATCCAACTTGAATTAAGTTTAATTTAATTCCATTGTATTGGTTCAGGATTCGAAAAGAACAATTACCCACCTCTCCTTTTGTCTATTATATATATTCATTTGCCTATTTATCCATCAAGTGTTATTCTTTTATATAATAATATGTAGTGTGATTGTGATATGCTTTTTCCATATATATTGAATTTGCCTCGTGTCCTTTAGGTAAAGGATCGATAGATGTGGTCCTTTGAAGTGGGAATGCACTTTATTTGTTGTGCCAATACATCATATGCAATAATCACTCGTACGTGGTCCATTCTCTTTCAGCATTGCTTTGCTAAGACATGATTACATAAATTTATAATCCTATCTCCACTGAAAATAGTACATCGCGTGATCGATTTTAACCTCTTCATTCAAATTTTCAGTTGACCTGACAATGATTTTTTAACAACTGCAAACCTCCAAATCTTTTCAACTCCACTGTATCATAATTAAAAACTATTTAACAGCATTTTAGTCAATGAAATTTTCTCATGGCATTCCATAAAATGCTCGCAAAAAAAGACTCATTTATTTAAAATGTAATCCTTTAACTAATATATTTAAAGGTTATTATCGTGATACAAAATTTACTCATCATCTCCACCACTAACCCACTCCATCGTGGGTCGCGGCTAACTCATTAGTCATTGCCCTTCTTTCGGCCCCACAAACAGATGTTATAAGTACTTTGGATGGTTACCGATGGAAGATGAACTTTTTCATGCTTCCCCAAATAAGAAGATTATCCAATAAATCATATGAAAGTTTAAATATATCATTTGATTTTAATAGTAATTAAAAGCAATGCAATATATATGTGCGCATACGTGGAAAAAGTTGAAAGAGCATGAAAGAGCGATGATTTTTAAAATTATTTAACAAAGCAAGTTAATTGACTACAACTAGATATTAAAATAAGAAATGCTTAAAAGAAACAAAGCCAGTTAGAAAAATTAAGATGAAATCAGATTTTGTTTGGTAAAATGGCATAACATATGTCGCGTCAAAAAAATTGATGTGAAAATATTATTGGATATTTAGATGAGGCCAACTTATTTCATCACTAATAATTACTTCTATCTTGATTAAAAACATAATAATTATTTAGCTACCAATGTCACATTAACATCAATTAATTCCGAAAATCAAGTCTATTGTAGTACCTTATTGAGTTTGACATTACGATTTACGAAAAAGATCCATATCCAAGGCCGGTACATGGCAGATAACTAGGCAGTCCGCAAAATAGGGCACGTGCATTATATGGAAACTTCCCCGTCTCCCACGCCAGACTTTTGTCTCCTGGCTTTTCCATCGGACGGTCATTATCCTTTTGCGAGCCCGGCACGTAAAGATCTGTCGGCAGTCAGCTGGTGGGAGAGTCCCGGTGGGGACCACCTTCGTCTGCATGGAATTCCCTGCCGTCCGTCGGCAGGGGTAAATTTGCTAACTTCACGTAAAGTCATTCGTTTAGCCTTTTTAACTTATGTTCAAAGCGACCGACGAGAATCTAGTCGGGTGGTCTACCCGACTCAATCTGACATTATTCTGACGTGGCGTATCCATTAGTGAAATGATGTTTTTGACGCCTAAAAGGGTCCTGAAATTGAAATTACGTAAAACCTGGGTGAAAAAAGATATATATCAAATTGAGTTCCTAGCAAGGGTCTTATTCCCAATAATACGGGGAAATCAACGCTAAACACGCCTAAGTTTTTACTCAGTGTGACAAAGTTCTATTCTTCAAAACAGCATTTTAACTCAATAAAGCCGTGAACTTATTTACAAGATTGTCATTTTACTATTCAAAATTGCTCTCCTCATTTTTTTTCAACTCCCTAGCTTTAATGATTCATTTACTTGACATTTTCGCTCTCCACCACCAACCATCATCACTGTCGTCGACGTCCACCTCACCCAATCACTGCCGACCACCACCCCTTCCTAGGCCTCCATGGACAACCTTTGGTCGAGGTCGCGACGGTCATCGTCAGGCCCAGGCAATCCCACATGCAAGCTGGACCAAGAGAGAGCAGAGATGAGAGAGAAACACAGGATAGAGACTCTAGTGGAGCCGCGGTGAATGACGAGAGGAGCGATGATTGGCCCAATGGTGAATGCTGGCTTTGGTAGTGGTAGAGCGACTCTCAAAAGCGACGACGGTGGCCAATGATTCGGATGGTGGTGGCAAAGATGGATGGAGAGTTTAGGTGTTTTTGAGATATGAGATCAGGGTTTTTGAGTATCTTAGATGGAAGAGAACATTTCATTCATTTTCCACGAAACAAACGAAGTCCTCGAGGGTGCGTTATTTTCTTTCTTCCGGAGCTCTTCCCTCGCTATTCTCTTTTTACTTCGTGTGGAAGAGACTTCAACGAGCGAGGTGAGGAGTCATTTAGGGTTTTGCAAAATCTTCCTTCACCACAAATCATTGCAGCAATTTTTATTATTCATGGGCATTGTCTTGAGGATAAACCCAGAAGATCCTCTCCGTTGGAGTGGCTCTTTGATACGTGGCGATCGAAAAGAGATTCGAGCATGTTCACATCGCCATTAAAAAAAAAAAAAAAAAAAAAAAAATAGACAGACTTCGAAGTAAAAAGGCTGTCTAACCTAACACTTCTAGATGTAGAATCTCATCAGAGAGTCTAGGCTTCGTAAGGTAAGAATTAATGAGGATGACCCACCACTCAAAAAGTCCCATAGCCTTTCCTGAGTAACGATAGACATAATTCTAGCTTATTTAAGAAAATTAATTTGCATTGTGCTTCGCATTTAAATAATCAAGTCGTATTCTTTTTTGTTATTCAACAAGTCGTCGAGTGACTTACAATGTACGCACTTATATTTAATAAAAGTATGATCTCATTTGATTATATATATTATTTTGATAAAAAAATTTAATATACGCGACTTTACTCTTTCTATTTTCACTAATTCGGCGGTATTTGAATTTGTCGATACCCACTTATTAAAAAGTGGTTTGCGAGAGCCAACTCAATAGCATCAGACCAATAAGGAGCTGGCAAAAACTTGCAAGCAACCAAAAAGAAAATCGGTGCATGTAAGACTTTTTGACTAGTCGAAGAAAGAAAATGACACTTAGGTAAGACAGCAAGACCTTTGCCAAGAACTTTTTTTAAAGAACTCAAAGATGTGACCTCCGAAGCCAAGAGCTGCGAAATTTCTTGACTCGCTGAATTAGATATACCACATAAAAATATGTTAATAATTATTTACATGGTTTTACTCCCACCGTGGATTTAAGCGTAAAGATCAGCATCAATTTTGCGTTTGTTTGGGCATTGTACATACTGTTGAGATATAAGACTTGATCACCGAGGACTGCGTCATTCGTTCATCTAATCAATCACGAAATTCGAGATATTAAATATTTATAAGTGATAATATCTTTTATTTATTTGGAAGATAATAAAATGCATGGCATTTCGTGCCTCGTCATTGATTAGATAGATAGATGACATGGTCCTCTTGACATATTTAAAATGATGTCCCTAAGGGAGGTATAAAAAATTATTCCACTAAGCATGGAAAGATGTCTCTTACCTTAGAAAAAATTACACCAACTTTAACCAATGTTTTGACATTCGTGTAAAAAAAAAAAGGTTAGGTAATTTAAAAGTACTATAACTCCCTGATCTGAAATTATCTATTTCTTTGTATGTGGTAGATAGTTTTTTATTGGCGATGGTAATTTTTCTAAATACGTTAATAATTTAGTGCGCTTCATTATTTAATTCACAATTTCATAAAAGTGATGTAAATTACAGATCCGCAGAATCAATCTCCAAAAAAGAATAGAATGATTACATGCATAATCATACGGTTCAACCAAATGTGAGATTTATCTTATTAGGATGATTACAAAAAAAAAAATCACAAATTTGTGCTTATGTTAATTTAGTCCTAAACATTTATTAATTTGCTAATGTACTCAATTTGACCAATTTTAGCTAGAATTGCTGACATGAACGTCAGCCATTCTACATGACATGACTAGTGCTGATGTAGATAATTTTTAAAATGTTTTCCCAACTTTTTTTTTAATTCGAATGAAAGGAAAAGAAAAGAAAATAATAAGAAATTAATAAAAGAATCCGGAAAAATTAAATAAAAAATTATTCACGTCAATACCAGCCATGCCATGAAAGATAGCCAACATTCACATCAACGAATTTCGTCTAAAATTAGTCGAATTGACTAAATTGACAAATTATTAAAATATTTAGGATAAAATTGGTCAAATTAAAATGTTTAAGATTGAATTGGCAAAAACTTAATATATTTAGGACTTAATTTTTTTTCTCCATTCATTAGTTAGAAAATGCGCAAAAGAACCGCAAAGAGATGGCCAAAACAGTTCTTTCCCTCTCAATCGAAGGCCCCCTCTCCCCCAATGTCAGGATACGCAACGCATTTGACTATGATCGCTTTATCAGTACTTTTGTACTAATGAAGATATATTCCTGTTTTACTTGAGACTTCGATGAGAATAACATCGATCTCCTAGGACATCTAATTCTTAAAGGTGGTAGATCTACGCTACCTTGATCTCGCTTTCATGATGTTTCACACTAATGGAAAATGCCCTGTAGAAAAGCTCATTCGACATAGAGGTAAAGACAGTTCAGAATACAAAGTGATTTCGGGTTACGGAGGGATAAACTGATCCGAGGGGATGATAAGCTACCGTCGTAAGGTTAGGACTTAAATGTAAAATTAGGAGGATGATGGGGTCGACTTTGCAAACCGACACTACAGTTCAGAAATACTGTAGGGAATAGGGATATAAGATGTTCATCCCTAAGGACCACGTCATTCATCCACCAAATCGGTCGTGAAATACGAAATATTAAATATTGTGAATGATAATATTTTTTTTTTTTAATTAGGAAGATGATGAAATGCATGGCATTTCATGTGCCGTCATGGATAGATGGATGATGTGGTCCTCTTAAAATATCTAATACAATGTCTATAAGGGTGGTAAAGAGAATTAGTACGCTACGTATAAAGATGAATTTTACATTCGAAAAGTACGCCAACTTTAAACAATGTTTTGACATTCGTGTAAAAAAAAAAAAAAAAAAAAAAAAAAAAAGACAGAAGAGGTCAGGTAATTTAAAAATACCATAACTCCTTGATCCGAAATTATCTGGTATAGATAGTTTTTTTATGGGCGATGGTAATTTTCTAAATAAGTCAATAATTTAGTACACTTCATTATTCTATAAGTAATTTCATAAAAGTGATAGTAAATTACGGATACACAGAATCAATATCCAAAACAAATGGAAATATTCGAGGAGCACATACATAATCATACATCTCATTAGGATGATTACCAAAAAAAGTCCTAAACATATTGTAATTGTGCTAATTCAATCCTAAATCTTTCAATTTGGCATTTAGTGCTAAATCTTTTAAAAATTTGCCAATATAGTCATCTAACCGATTTAGCTGCAAATGCTAACGTAAGTTCCATCCTACATGGCACGGCTAGTGATGATATAAAAAGAATTTTCCCGACTTTTCTTATTGAAAGGAAAGGAAAAAGGAAAAAAAAAGAATACAAATTGATAAAAATACAATAATACAAAAATTATTCATGGTTTAGGACGGCCAACATCTAAGTCGGTGTATGATTAAAATTAGTTGGATAGACTAAATTGGCAAATTGTGAAAATGTCATTGACTAAACTGGCCAAGGAATTAGCATAAGTGCATTATGTTTAGAATTGTTGCGGTAACTTTTCCTCCATTCATTAGTTAGAAAATTCACAAAAGAACCGCCAAGAGGTAGGCCAAAACAGCATGTTTCCTTTCAACCGAAGCCCCCTCAGGTTGTGCAACACCCTTGACTATGATCAGTACTTTTGTAGTAATTAAGATAAATTCCTGGTTTACGTAGGGACTTGGATGAGAAAAACATGGATAGCCTAGTCTAAAGTTATTAGATTTATGCTACTTTGATCTCGATTGCATGATGTTTCACACTAACAGAAAACGCCCTGGAGAAGGGCTCATTCGACATCGAGGTAAGACATTTGTGGAATACAGACTAATTTTGGGTTCCGGAGGGATAAACCGGTCCAAGGGGACGAGGTCCGACTTAAATGTGAAATTAGGAGGACAATGTGGTCGACTTTGTGACAGACACTACAGGTAAGGTGTGTATTTGCAATCAGCTCCCTCTCTGCGTTCTTTTACGATTGGGGTCCTATTTCGTTATATAGGAGATATGATCAATCCAACCAACTTTCATTAGACTTCTAATGGATTCGGTAACATAAGGCTACACTCAAAAGTAGGATATATCAGTTCGAAAGCTCGACAAAGGCAGTTTCCAGGAAAGGAGATCCTTAGGATTGTGAAGATATCAGTGTGTAGTTTTCAGCTTCTGCAATATGGAAGTTTATTCGTACATACTCCTCATTGTACATGTCATTCTACAATTTACAGTAACATGAGGAGATAGGCTTTGCATATCAACCGTTCTCTCTTTTGTTCCGACAACCTCTTTCTCCTATAAGAGTGGGACTCGGATGATGCAACAGGGCAATTAATTTCTGCACTTCACCAATGGAAATACATACTCTGAAGTTATGGCAGTACGACCGGCTCGATTCCCCATATGTCTCTGGCGTACTCATGGATTGTCCGGTCACTGCTGAACTTGTACGACCCAGCCGTGTTCAAGATCGACATTTTTGTCCATCTCTGCTCAAGCACGTCATAGAATTAGATGAGTCACAGGGAGCAAAAGAGCTCTTCTCTTAATGAAGCATCATCTCATATAAGAAAGATGATGATGGAATATCTTGCTCAAAATTTTATTAATATAGATCGACAAGCAAGAGATTAAGGAATAACACGGAAAAATGAAGTGATACGTTATTATACAATCAAACTACTGTATCATGTAGGACAGTTTCTAAAATCCAATGTATAGTTAGACATCTCGACATATGATTTCTGATCAAGCACTTGTAGACAAAGATTCAGCAAGCGGGCAGAACAAAGAAAATATTATCAGCAAGTGTTATCTGTTACTCACTTTCTGGTCTCTATATGCCTCATCGACCTTTTCTTGGCATTCCATGTAACTGGGGAAGTCCTTGCCCACGAGGAAATAGTCTGCACGTCCGTAGCCTTCATTTCCTTCCAATGATCCCATTAACTCTTCATAGTTGTAGGGACCGAAGACACCACTTCGCACATATGCCTTTACTTCTTCAAAACGAGCATCCGGGACAAACTGGAAATGTCACAATTGATCATATGCATTAAGAAAGAGAATGAAAGCTGATCACTGATGATGCTTATTATTGAAGCGTGAGATCATGTCTTTCTGACCATCATTACAATCGCGTAGGCAACGTCTATGTGACAGTTACCCAGTCAGAAAAAAATCTTTTGTAATGGTGGGGATCATCTCATAGTGATAGTTCTTCATCCCCTCATTGAGCAAAAAATTTTCCTACCGTCACGGCATTACCTTTCCTTCAGCTCTTTCCTTCCTCAGCTCAGCTATTTCAGGTGCCCTTGCCCCGAAGAGGAAGAAGTTGTCTTCTCCAACCTCCTCTCTTATTTCAACATTTGCCCCATCCAAGGTTCCGATGAGGACACACCCGTTCATTGCAAACTTCATGTTGCTGGTTCCACTGGCCTCCATTCCAGCAGTACTATAGAGCAGAGAGAAATGCCGTCAACTATACTATTTAGACAAATATTCTGACACACGTTTTCATCTCTCTGAAAACATATCTATAACGATATAGAACTTATATACGAAATAAGTATGGAAAAGGTAATAAGTGATGACCATCCTTTGATATCTAGAACAGATGACCGGATTTTCTACTGGTCCTCGGTTAAAGACGCATGGACCAGCACTTTTGAGATTTGAAATTACTTTCTTCCTCGGGCTATGAGAACTGTACTAAAACAATATACCTGATATGTTGTGACAACTCACTTCCGGGAATAAGCACTTCCGCAACACTGACATTGTAGTCTGGGACAAAGACAACCTAGATTGAAGCAATGAACATGTCATACATGCATTTAGGTGTCCATAACATAACTAGCCATTCCACTGTATAGATGAAATATTGCTAAAGACAATGATACAATCAATTTCAGAATATAAGATTGTACTTGACTTCCAATGGGAAAAACCAATCAGTCTATAACTAGTTTGGGCAAATATCAAATGAGACACTAAATGTAGCCAATAGACAAAATCACCTTCAAGAGATCACCAATTTCGGGATCATGGTTAACAGTTGCCCCCACATCCGTGATGAACTTCACAATTCTCTTAGCTTGGACATATGTAGCAAATGCTTTACCTCCAAAAATGCAGACCCGAGGAACGAACCTCGTCTTTCTTTCTTCAGGTGTCATTTCCTTCATTTTCTTGTAGCGATAAACAATGCCCAGGATGTTCAATAATTGCCTCTTGTATTCATGTATCCGCTTCACCTGAACATACATTAATCAAGATCTCTCAATTAAACTTTGAAGACTGAAAATTCGGACGTAGTCATACACGCCTTCAAAGTAACATATTTGGATAAGGACACGCATGTTTAGAGCAATTTATTATATCTCTAATGTCTCCTGAGATATGAGTCTGGCCTACCCACTAAAACTGTTAGAACACCACCTATAAAATGTTCACTGTCGCTAGACCAGATCAATTGCAGGCATAGAGATTGCCTTGATCCTTTCATCATTTACATATCTATTGTTAGTCCTTTTCACATAAGATTCCTGAGATTTCACGTCTTTACTTGTCTTATACTGGGTTTGGAAGTATATACAGAAAACTCCCCGGGACTACCTTATGGACGTTAAACATTTTTACCCCAAAAACCAGCTTATTATTGGGAAACAGGAAAAAAACCCCTCAGGGGAATTAGTGAGTCAGTGAGTTGATTCTGCTGCCTCAATTGCAGCTCCATAAATTAGCTCACTACTACAACTTAAACGAAGGGCCCCTGGTTCTATCATGAAAGCAGAGTCACACATGCCAAGTAGCCAAGGCAACAAGAAGAGTCTGAAGGAGTTATGCTGGTTCTAGAGGTGTTTTGTGGAGGGCCACCTAAGGAAGGTACAGGCCGACATGAGGTAAAGCAGTAGTAAAGCAACACCCAGAGCAGATTCCCCACTGGCAGGGGGACGAGAGACGGCCATAAGTTGGTCTTTCTGTGCAAGAGTCCACCAATAGCAGAAGAGAGGGCAAAAGCCGCATCTCCCCCAGAGCTTGTCTACAGATGCAGAAAGAAATCAGAGGAAGAATTAACCTGGACATCAAACATGGCATCGGGACTGACTACATATCCAGTTTTTTCTTTGAGAAATGCTGCGACCTTTATCTTGTTTCTTCTTTTGGCTTCCGTCCATTCCGATTGGAGATCTTCATTATCCGCAAACTGTTGATAAAACACACCAGCCTTTCAGATCAAGTGCATGACTAGCCTGTTATTTTATAGTAATTCACAACTTCACCATTCTCATAAACTTCTTGAAAGGATTCGATTCAAAAAGTCTATCACCAGAAGAAATTTTACGTCTGTACACAAATGGCAGACCATACATGATGACCTCAACCATTACTGTAGTACTAAAAAGAGGAAATCTCATCCTTGAAAAGTGAGATAATCAGGAAATTCGTGCTTAAGGAAGATGATATAGACCTTTTCCTAGGCAGTCTCACATTTGACTGAAAAATTGAAGGGATGTGAAATAGACCAATCAAATATACCAAGCATCAGTAAAGGAAATCACACAACCACTTTCATTAAACCTAATGTCACCATTTAAGCATAAACTGAACTGTTTTAAATATCAAAATGATAACAAGGTCTGTCTGCTTCCTTTACCTTTCTAAGGATAGCTAATTTCTCAGTGTTAATAGTCCAGTCATCAGTTCCAGTCCACTTGGTTATGATTTCACTAAGATTTGGATTGCCAAAACGTATCCATCTTCTCGGTGTCACGCCATTTGTCTTATTCTGGAACTTCTCTGGCCATAACTGTTACCATGTCATGCCGGAAAACAGTAATGGAAAGATTACTTGACCATGGAGCAGAAGTAGCTAACAAAGCAATATAGTCACTGAGAAACTATATAACAGGATTACAAAAATTTCTTGATAGTATCACCTTAAAGAATTCATTAAAAACTTCCTCCTTTACGATCTCACTATGGATCTCAGCAACACCATTTACTGCAAATCCACCAGCAACACAGAGATTGGCCATCCTAACCATCTTTGGCAATACTGGATCTGGTTCAGGAATCACCTTCTTCTCCTCTGGAACATCCTCTTCCTCAGGTTCGTCTACTTCATCAACTAGTTTACTTTCTTTAATTGCAGTATCAACTTCCTCAATAGGATCTTCTTCTGGTTTAACTAGTAATTCTAGAACTGTACCAGGCAATTCGACATTAGCTAATATCCGCATCTCTTTCAACTTTTGCTGCAGCAGGTCAAGATCCTCCTTGCCACACTCATCTATTATAGTTTGAACTAACTGGGTTGATATTACCAGCAAGAAACCATTCAACAAAGAAAAGTTTGTTAGGATTTAGAATGGGGGTTGATGTTTTCACGTAGTCAATTATTATGTACTTTCTACAATTACCTCCTCATCAATCTTTTTGATGATCTCAACATGTCGAGGAAGCAAATCCTGCATAAGCTCCAAGCTCCATTTCTCTAGGGCCTCAGGTAGAACAGTGTGGTTAGTATAGGCAACAGTCCTGACAGAAATGTCAAAAAACAAGAAATCAGAGAGACAAAATAACATGGGATGGCTGTGAAAACAGAATGTCTGAAGTGATCAGGAAACGATGATTGCATTTACATGCAGATAAATAGCTATCAAAAAATCACAACACCGTTGTGACATGAAATACCTTTTAGTGATGTTCCAAGCTTCTTCCCAGCTCAACTTCTTCACATCCATTAATATTCTTATCAGTTCAGGGATGCAGAGTGTAGGATGAGTGTCATTCATCTGGACAGCAACCTTCTCAGGCAACTTCCCCCAATCCACAACATCCCCTGATCTTCTTTCAAAACGAGTGATGATATCTTGAAGAGAAGCAGAACAGAGGGTGTACTGTTGCTTCAATCGAAGAGTCTTTCCTTCAATTGACTCATCTCCCGGGTACAATATGTAGCAAATCTGATCACAACAGAAATATTTGTGATGTGTAACTAAACCATAAATATCTGTGTCGTGTGGAACATCTAAAGAATAAATCGACTGGTAAAAAGCAGAAAAGCATTTCCTATAATTTACTCACTTATGCAGTGAGGTGAGGGCAGAATCCACAAGAAAGACACACGTCTAAACATTGTCAATTTTATGAATACAATTTCTTTTTAGACACCTTGTCCTTGTGCAAGTTCTACATATAAAGTTCTAAAGGAGGTATAAGTTCTCCAAAATATCCTTTGCACCTTTTCAGCGTTCTTGAGGGCCGCATTTGCTTTGGCATGATCCCCGGCATTAAAAGCACACAGGTCAAACTCTTCGGAAGCAACCTTTGTGGACCAAAGTCGAAGATTGATGGTGGTCTTAGTTTTGTATCCTGGAATGGGAACATCATAGGCAAGAGCCACTATGTTTTCTCCCCCAACCCATTCTTTACTCCCATCAGGTCCAGAAATGAGCTCACCATAGAACTTCACTGGATAAGAAACATCATTTCTCACAATTTCCCATGGATTTCCCATCTGCTAGGAACAGTTAGTAGTCAACAAAAAGCAAATTCAAGCCACTGTCAAAGTAATACTTTGAGGAATGTCTTCATTCAAAGAAATTTCACTTTAGCTTGTGGAAAGATAAAAAGTTGTTCTACCTCAAGCCAATTTTCTGCAACCTCCTCCTGGCCATCTTTTGTAATGTTCTGCTTGAACAAGCCATACTTGTATCTAAGCCCATATCCCCAAGCAGGATAGTTGAGTGTGGCTAGAGAGTCAAGAAAGCAGGAAGCGAGCCTCCCTAGTCCCCCATTTCCAAGTGCGGCATCTCGTTCCTGGGTATCATCATCTTGAGGATTTTAGCTAGAGAAAAAACTCAACAGGCAAAATGACATTTCTTTTGGAATAGCAATTGCAATCCATGAGTAATCAGATTGTCTCCATCATCCAGATCCCTGAAGTACAGTACACAAAATGGACACAATGCTGGTATTACAGATAGACTGACCAAATGTAAAGCTTATTAACAAGAGATTATAGGTGAGGCAGAGTAAATTAATTCGACAACCATGAGAGGCTATGTCAAATGGCAATAAAATCTCAAAGTTTAGGCACATTATTCAATCTGTAGCATCTACACATTTTGATGAGGGACCAAAGATGGAAACACTATGAATGTGGCATACTTTGGGTATAGACATAAACAAGCGTAGTTAATGGATGTCAGTTTTAGCTATACAGATCAACGTTGCAACATATAGAGGATGCCCCATGGCATTTGACCGCAGAATTAGATGTGATGAGCCAACTGAGACTGTTTGGATGAAAAAGAAACCTAATTGAAACTTGATACCATTCGTTGCCAACTGCACTTGAAAGACCAAACCCAGCATGGGCTAGTTGAAGTCGTTCAATGGCCTTACCTGGCTAGCCACATCCTCTAAATTATGCCCCAACTTTCTCAAAGCCTCTGCATAAGCTCCGGAAAGCTCTAAGTTACCAATTGCGTTTAGCAGTGCTCTGCCCTGGACAATTTATATTTTCCTTCAAATCCATGAACAAATAACATGCAAAACCCAAGCTTGTATGAACGATAATATAGCACATATTTCACCACAAACCTGTAGATACTCCATAGACAGATAATATGCCTGCTTTACATTCAGCTTTTCGTAATAATCATAAGTAGCATTCCAGTTTATTATAAGGGTATCTCGAACAGTTTCTGCAGTGGCAAAATATGCCTTTGGCAACTCAAACTTCTCTGGAGAGAAAGAGGGGGTGAACTCCGCATGGTACTTGATGCTCGAGGCAATGGATGCTGAATCTGGAACAGAAGTATCCAGTGTGCCTGGAACTCCAAAGCGAAAGACAAGTTTTAGAACCACATTGGACAAAATTGCCAGCACACGTATGAAAAGGACTTCTCTTGGCAAACAAAGCCAAAGGACACCCTAAAACACAGCCAGTCAAGTAAGATTTGAGTCACTCGTCCTAAAAGAAGTGAAACCAAAGGCAACAAAATTGACAAAGTGTTCATAATATATCTAAAGTTCCCTCTAGAGGAAAAGGGGTCGACTCATCTAACCAACAAGAAAAGACCTTTTTCTTCTCGGTCATTAAAAAAGAGAGCCTTTTGTGCAGTGATGGATGGTCAAGTCGAAGTTGTCATTTTTCGCACTGCTGATGTCTATTTGTTTTTCATGATGAACCGTGTGGTGAATCACATTGCCTATGCACCGGACCTAACAAGAAACTTCGATTTATAGATCTTAATAAATAGGCAACTTCAGTTAAACAGAATGTGCCAGCACATTTAAGCAACTCTGAGTGCAAATTGGAATCTAAAACATCAAAATTCTACTCAATTCAATGAAGACCCAGAAGTACACGAGGAAATGAGCAGAGAATAGCTAAACTAAAACAAAATCCTAAGCAGTTGTGTGCACGCGTAATCACTGGCTAGGCTACATGTTGATAGTTTTCATTGCAACAAATGCAGCATCAACTACACAGCATAAAAAAGAAGAAGAAGAAAAGGAGTTACTCAACCTTCATCAGCGAGGGGTTCCTTCAACTCCTGTTTTTGGTCACTAGCCACGTTTCTGACATAGAAGTTCCTTCTAGAACAAACCAAACGTGGGTGTTGCAAAAAGAACAACTTTGTCACTCTGGCTCTGAAGTCACATCCTTTAGAGCTGTGCACGGATTTGGAATGAGCAATCGACTTGGGCAAGGTGCAATTTGCTGAGAACGGAGAAGCAGCCATTGCCCCTTTCGCGCACTGCGCTCCCCTACCGCGTGAGAGCACACAAATGGGCAGTGACCAACTGAACGAGGAGCCAAAAACCGGGACAGAGTAAGAGAGGGGGAGAGAGAGAGGTGCAAATTCTCTGTCAAGGTGTAGTTATCTCGTTGCTTTGTAGGCAACTTGCCCGCCTGCGTCTTCGCTGTTTCATCTACTCCACGTTTAAAACGAGTCCAAATAGAAAAACCAAAGAGAGGATGACATTGAAAAAGAGAAAAGAACAGACCGAATCGTCGCTTCTCAACGCCGAGTCTTCTTCGATCTTCATGGAGCGATAATGTACGGCATGAACTTCGGGGAGCCGTCAGATATTTTGTCAGCCAAGATATTTGCGTTTACACATGTCACGTACCCCCACCGCAACTTCAATGAACTGTTCAGTCATCTGAGCTTTCAACATGGATTGGCCAAATGGAAAAAAATGAATTAAGCAAAGCATTGGAACGATGAAAGCAAGACGAATCTAAGCATATTGATTGACTTCATGTGAGTGTCATCTTCTTTTTCATGCATTCCTTAACTTTAAATATATAGATTTTATCGATGAGCACTCTAAAGACACTCATTAAGTAACTAATTAAGGAAACTTCACAATTTCCAATGCATTTTTTGTATTCTTTTACATAATCAGTGCTTTGAAAAGCGTATTATTTCTTATTTAATATATCTAAGAAGTACTCACAAAATTTCTGTCGACTCTACAACTTTGCAAGCTTTATTTTTTGGGTCAACGAGCCAAAATGTTTTTACTGAGGAAAAGTGAAAAGGGTACGTAATAAAAGAAAAGATTGAGTACTTAAAATAACTGAGAAAATAAATGAGCATTCATCAATTACAGCTAGTGATACAACCTATTCTCTTCACATTGAAAACCCTGTTTAAACATATAGAAAGAGGGAATGTACTAATGACATTATAAGAGCATTGTCTCTCCGCTGCTTTCATATGGACAATTATTGGGCTTGCAGAAAATATACTCTGAGCTAAAATCCAGGATAATGATAAAAAGGAAAAGAAAACCTCCCAATTGGGTTTGCAACTTGGGAGACTTGTAGTGGGGGATCAACGTCCTACCAAAATCTTCTGAAAAGGTTCCTTTCTCTTTTTCTGTTTTTTTGCTTTTATTTGCGGGAAAGTCACATCCCATTTTTGCAAAAGCCATAGAAAAACACAGAGGAGTGGAAATGACCGCCTCTTTCACTACCTCTTCTCCTTTTTTTTTTTTTTTTTTTTTTTTTTTTTTTTTTTTTTTTAATATTTCAGCTTATCATGCTCTTGCAAAAATCATGTAATTCTATTATAAATCAACACGACCCGATTTTATAGAACGTCGATCCAACTAAACTTATAGACAAGCAAAATTTCAATAGCCAAAATGAAAAAATTTACCGCCATAAATAGTTAAGGGCAACCTCCATTACCAAAAGGTTACAACATTTTTCTGAGAATAATGCTTAGCCCAAAAGAAAAAAGGAAGAACAAAAGAACGAAAAAAGGATTACAAATGCAGAATATTAACCCAAAAGTATTTAAGATTGAAAAAAATTATAAGAAAAGACGCAAAGTTTAAAAAGGAGCCGAAAACCCAACGGTCCAAAAAGCGAGGACGACGACACAAAAATAGCCTCTCCTGCGCAATTCCTTCTGCCATTGCTCGGCGCCTTCCATCTGTTCGATCCGTTTATAGAGAGAGAGAGAGAGAGAGAGAGAGAGAGAGAGAAGGGTCCTCGTCATCTTTCACGAGCAAGCATTCTTTCCTTCTGAGTTTCATTTGCAGAACTCCTAAAAAAAGGAGCGGTTTTTCTTCTTCTTTCTTCTAATTTTGAGGGTCTCCTGTGTGTGTGGGACTTGTTTTGACCGTCTTCGACTTCTTCAACTCAGGCCTCTCTCGGAATTCCAGGTACCCAGTTGCTTATTTCTTGCTCTCCTGATGATTCTTGATTCTTGTTCTGGTCGTGTGTGTTTTGTATCTTCAATTCTTCCTTCAGTGAAACGGCTTGATGTTCTTTTTTCCTTCTCTGCATTGGTGGGATTTGTGTCATTGTGTGTAGGCGAACTTTGCATTTGTGGATCGGTTTTGCTCCTCGAAGCCGTCTGTTCTTTTCTTCTTGTTGCTACGGAGAAGAGGAGGGGGGGGGGGGGGGGGGGCGTGGTGTAAGGGCAGAGAGGGAGAGACGGGTCCTCGTCATTTTTCACGAACATTCTCTCTTTTTGAGTTTCATTTGCAGAATTCCTAAAAAAGGAGCGGTTTTTCTTCTTCTTTCTTCTACTTTGGGGGTCTGAGTCTGTGGGGGACTTGTTTTGACCGTCTTCGAGTTCTTTTCACCCGAGACTCTCTCCGAATTCCAGGTACCCAGTTGCTTGTTTCTTGATCTCCTGATGATTCGTAGCTTCCCTTCCATTTTAACATAATGATGCTTTAGTAGCTATTCTTTGAAAGGAGCATTAGCGGTTAATTACTGGCCACGATGATTTGTGATTGATCTTGGTTCACATAATATATCATCCTCGCTTCATTCCCTGGTTTTTGTCTGCATTAGTGCGTCATTTTCAGAGGGGATCCAATTGGGGCATCCTTGAGCTTTTTCTTTTGTTGGTTTTTCTGTCTAGTTGATGAAATGTTTTGTTGAAGCAAACCACATTCATTGAGTTCAAGGGCTCGGACATTTACACTTATGCAAACAGGGTTGACATGAACCGTCTTTTTAAACTACATTCGTGTATCCCTTGTCATGAAGATGTGCTTGGATCTTGGAATTAGCTTCGTGAGTAACTCTTGTTGTTTTGCTTCGTCAGGTTCTTGGAATTTTCACCATTACGTCACCGTATTGAAAAAAGCAACTTCTTCTGATCTTTGAAAATGTTTGGATTTTTTAAATCACCGGTGAATAAGGTTTCCAAACAAAACTCTGTGGACCCTCCATCTTCAGGAACAAATCCTTTTGATTCCGATACTGAATCTGACACGAAATCTACGATTAAACCTTCAAGGCGAGCAAACTCAGAGCCCGTGCTCATTGTGCCAAATCTCGGTGGCAATCCTTTCGATGATGATAAGGGACGAAGAGGAACTTCCTCCTCTGCATCCTCTTATTCAGGTTCATCAACGGCACGGGATGAGTATAGGAACGACTTTCATGAATCGGGAGGGCTAGAGAATCAGAGCGTCCAAGCATTGGAGAACTATGCCATGTACAAGGCGGAGGAGACTACAAGTACTGTCAACAACTGCCTTAAGATTGCTGCGGATATAAGAGAGGATGCCACGAGGACCCTTGACATGTTGCATAATCAGGGCGAGCAGATCAGGAGGACCCACGAAATGGTTGCCGATACAGATAAGGACTTGAGCAAGGTAATATTCACATATTGTGAACTTGGCACGCTAAGAATATGATCTAGAAAAATATGGCCACAGTTTTCTGCTGTCTGGTACTTTATCAGTTTCTTTATATAACATTCTGTTTTTCATCCAGACGACACCTCGATATTGTTTCTCAAGCGACTTCTATTTTGATTATTTATTATTACCCATACATTGTTTTGGTGAATGCCAGGGGGAAAAGGTCTTAGGAAACCTTGGAGGAATGTTCTCTAAGACTTGGAAACCGAAGAAGACCCGAGAAATTTCAGGGCCTGTAGTTACAACAGGTTTCTTACCCAATTGCCTTGTCGTGGTTTCTTTATTTAAATGTGGCCAAAAGGAAGTGAATATTACGCACAGCTTTGCTGTTGAAACTTGAGTATTTGTACTTTCCGCGACGATTACATCAACTCATCCGCTATTTCCTCCTGGCGTGACAGACAATTCATCTAAAAAAAGTGACAAAAAACAGAGGGAGAAGTTGGGGTTGGCTCCTGTGCCGAAAGGAAAAGGGACTACTCGTACTCCTCCGCCTGAACCAACAAATGCATTGCAGAAAGTCGAGGTTTGTGGGTCAACAAGTTTGTTTCCCTCAAATAGCAGTCTTTGAGCATCTGTTCACAAGGACTTTTCGGACGGCAGGTTGAGAAGGCAAAGCAAGATGATGCGTTATCGGATCTTAGCAATGTCTTAGGTGACCTGAAGAATATGGCTGTTGATATGGGAGGCGAACTTGACAGGTCTGAAATCCTAACTTATATTCATATTCTTTCCTACTTGACCTATTTAAATGTGCCTGAACTGATACACTTCTAGCTTTGAGATTGAAGTTTGATCAAGATAATTTTCTGGTTTGGTGAAGTTTTGCTTCTTTGCCCTTGTCGCATTCTCTTATAAAGGCATAGGTCTTTACTTATAGAGCTAATGTGGTGCGTACAGGCAAAACAAAGCTCTCGATCATCTAAGTGATGACGTGGATGAGCTGAACTCTCGAGTGAAAGGGGCCAACCAACGTACTCGTCGTCTGCTTGGCAAATGAAGGGAGAGCAAGAGCAGGCTTCTTTATTGTGAATTTCCTCTGATTTGCCTTCCCATAGCTGTTATAGTGTGTTCTCCCTCTTTCTTTCACCAAACCGAAAACGAAGAATTTTGTTTGATAGCTTGTACCGCATCAGCAATTGAAATAAACTAATCAGCAAATGAAATAAACTCATCTTTCTGCAAATTGAATTATTGTTTGGTGATCTTTCGGATTCCTGAATTTCTTGCTACTTGTATATATATTTGGCCCTTACGTTGGTACTCAATATGGGTGGAGATGAACGGTAGACATCATAATTTACAAAATCAATGCCCCAAATGACCAAACAGCATATTCATATGCTGAAGGTGGTTCCAGACAATGCATCGAATACACGATGGACAAAACCTAAAAACACAAGACAGGAGTGTGAATATATTAGTTTGAGTGGCATTCTCTATAATTTTCTCCTCTCTTTTTTATTGCAAACTGTTGTCCAACCAAGAAGTTTTTACAAGACCATGGCATGAACCGAAGTAATAAAACACAAGTCTCCTTTGACAAAGCTGTAACAGCAAAAGAATGCACGATGACACCGGGTAGCATCTCCAGGTTGAACTATAAAGTGGAGAAAGCGAACAAAGATGAGAGGCGAATGGTTTTCCTCTGAGAACGCTACCACGTCACATCAGTTCCAAGATTTGCATAGACATCAAGTCAGGGCAGCAGATTATATGCTTATAAACAGGCAGAGTGGCAGGCAATGTGTTATGAAGAACATTTAGTGTCATTCTTAATAATTTCCAATTGGTCATCTTTATGAGAAGTCAGAAGTGCATATTGTTCGAAACTAAAAGTTCAGACATGTGCCAGCCGCTGAGTCTCATTCCTCTATAGAAGCTACCAAATCTTATGGCTTAATGTACATTGTCGAGAATTATACACAAGCATCTATCATTCATTCTACAGAGGGAATGAATGAATTCAGTGCTTGTTTCTCACATATAATTTACAGTAGAGATTCTAGCAAAGTCAGTGCTTCCCTAATTTGAAGAAGAAAAACAAAGGCATCACCATTCATCATTTCTTGTTTCTTGTTCATGCTGAAACAGACTTATTCTGAAGTTCACTACTTTTCAACATATGAAGACGTGTAGACAATACTAAACGTCGTGTATTTACAGAGAAGAGAGAAGTCATATCTTACAAAACTTCCTTCCAAGGAAGCATCCCACCTTCCACCATACGCATACAAACACCCGACTGCTTGCAAGTACAATATACTGAGATATTAAAGAAGAAAGCACCATCTGCCTCTTCCATTGACCAGCATAACAATTTATAGTCTTCATACATCATCGCTCTTCACAAGAGTCCAGCTCCCTCTTCCATTGCCCAGCATAACGATTTACAGTCTTCATACATCATCGCTCTTCACAGGGGTCCAGCTCCTTTGGGACGCAGCTTCTCTCCTGGCACGTGAAATATAACCAAGAATATACCCCACGAATGCTCCAAGCACCAACACGCTCGCACCTTTAACAAACCACGAGAAAAAGGACTCAGGCGCCTCTATGTTAGGTTCAGCACCACTAGTACCACTGTTAAGAACCTCTCCAGATGCCAGAATTTCCACTGTGTCATGCACCTCGCCATCATGATTTCCGACATAAGAAAGCACAAGCTTCTCCCTAGTAGCCACCAACCTAGTGTACCCGAACTCACCCCCTCGGTACAATGACCTTTGAGGTTGTGGGTAAATAGGATCAGTCAGATGATCTGGTCTGGGCTGCCAGATGGGTTGCCAATCTTGGCCCGCCATTCCAATCACAATGTGAATTGGCAGTGCCTCCCAATTATCTTTGGCTGGATCTGTACTTCCACAGGTGAAGTTATTAATTGGACAAAACCTTTCATATCTATGAACGTGGCCCCACAACACAAGGGTTACTTTATTCTTCACGAGCAAAGGTTCTAAGTGCTCCATCATTTTCTCCCTAATGAATCTATCATTAGATTCATAGCTTGTCGTGTACATTGGTCTATGCCCTTGAACTATCACAAAAGGACTCTTCTTCCGATCCACCGATTCCAAATCAGCCTTTATGAAATCGTACTGCTTGCTTCCAGGAAGAAAATTGGTCTCAGTAGACATGTAAAGAAAGTGGACCACTCCCATATCAAATGAGTAGTAGAGGTTCCGGGTGGCCGGGGCCTTCATTCCAGTTGGTTCCGAGGAATTGCCAGGCATGTTGAACCTAAGGCTGTAAGGTACTCCACATTCACCTCCCCCGTCTGTTCCATATACCGTTCGGGCCCATTCGGGCTTCCAAGGTTGTGATGGCCAATCATACTCATGATTGCCAATACACACATGGTATGGAACTTGGGCAGCGACAGGCTCGATCTGAGTGAAGAAATGGTCCCACAACCAAGAGTAACCTCTTGCATAGCTGATATCTCCAATGTGAGACACGAAACTTGGCCTGTTCCCTAGAGCTTCAATGTCACGGAGGATCCACTTTATGGTCGTTATGCTCTCGTCTTGTGTGCGGTAGAATGTCGTGTATGGTGTTGCAGTTCCCATATCTCCAAATAAAAATGCTATCGTCTCATCTGAGTCTTTAGCCCTAGGCATAAAGCTGTAAGTTTCACTCCAACCACCAGAGTCGCTCCCAACCTGTTGTGAGAGTATGGATATTCCAATCACTGAGATGTACTAGTCCCAAACGAATTTCGAGCATGCTTATATCGGTTATGATACTTCTATAACTGAAAAGACTAATCACACACAACACCAAATTCTACTGAAAAAAACAGACAAGCCCCATTAACGTCATGACAGATTCTATGATTCTATCACATGTATTTCTTGTCTGAGAGATCGAACAATCATGCATTCACACCGGGAATTCTGCGTGAACCATACCGTTCATGGACAAGACCAAGTGAAAGCCCAATCCATGCATGGTTTCCACATGCAAAAATATGATGGAATTCACCGCGCCTTTTGAAGGGTGGTGAGGCAGCAGCAACTAGCAACTAAACCAGCATCAACATGTATCCAAACCACCAGGACAACAGCAAACTCACAACCATACCATTTTCTCTTAACCATCAAAAAGAAATGAAACTGCCGACCCAACATGAACCTCAATCTAAAAAGAACAATCAAAGCAATCAAACCTAGCAAAACTTCCATTTTATACATAATCAAAGAACAAAAACTGATCACAAACCTCATAAAGCACAATTCAAACGCGAGCTCACCTGATAATAATACCTCACCCCACCCTTCAAATTTCTCATGACCGCATCATGAATCCACCCAGGATCCCTCCACCCGACGCTGTCGTTCGCGGGCGCGTCGCACATGTCGTCCCTCTCGTACCTCCCCGCACGCGCCGTCGCCAACTCGCCCATCTTCCCCTCTCTCTTCCCGTACCTGACGTACCTCCGGCCGCCGTCCTCAGCCAAGAACATGACCCGCATCTCGTCCTCCCGATCCGTGTACGACAGGTGGACCTGCTCCGGGCCGCGGCCCGGCTCGAACCCGGCCTCCTCGGAGGAGCCGAGGAAGTGCTTCGTGCCCGGCAGGGGGTTGTGGTCGTGGTCGCGCCGGGTGCGGTCGACCTCGGACTCGGACCACCGGAAGATCCGGAAGGAGTAGTTGGAGCGGAGGTTGGGCAAGGGGAGGGAGACGGAGCCCGACCCGGAGGAGAGGTGGGCCGGGTCGGAGGAGAGGAAGACGTAGCCGATGAAGAGGTCGTGGGGGAGTCGGGAGGGAGTAGATGCCGAGCCAGTCGAGGCTGGAGGGGGAGTCGACGCCGGACCATCGGATCCGGATCGGGTCGCCGGATTTGGAGAGGATCTTGGGGGAGACGGACAGGGAGGGTGCGGATTGGGTTGATGGGTCGAGGAGGGAGAGGAGGGAGATGACGAGGAGAGGGATCATGGTGGCCATGGCGGCGGCGGCCGCGGCAGCGGTGGCGACGATGGTTGAGACCGGTGGTGGTTTCGTCGGGCGATTTGGCGGGGTTCGGGGGTTTCGTTTGGCGTGGAAGGGAAATGGTGGTGGGACTTCCGGGATTATATTTCGGATGGATCGATGAAAGACAAACGTCAAAATCAGGAATATGCTTCGGAGATACTCTCATTAATCATGCTTACGATACTTAGCATTCACTGTAAAAAAAAAAATATGACATTTACTTTCCATCTCATGTCATATAATTTATTTATACTTTCATGATAAATTTTAAGGTAAATTATATTTCAAAGTGGAGGGCTGCTGTTTCGACATATTGATTTTACGACTTGAGAGAGAGAAGTGAATGGATTATCCTGCAATGTGTTTTTTTTAGGGAATGAAGAATGTGAAAGCAATTCCTTGGTCTATGAGATGATTCATAGCTTCCCTTCCATATTAACGTAATGATGCTTTAGTAGCTCTTCTTCGAAAGGAGCAGTTAATTACTGGCCACGATGATTTGTTATTGATCGTGGCTTACATAATATATCATCCTCGCTTCATTCCCTAGTTTTTGTCCGCACTGCGCTATTTCCAGAGGGGATCCAATTGGGGGCATCTTTGAGCTTTTTCTTTTGTTGGTTTTTCAGTCTAGTTGATGAAATATTTTGTTTGAAGCAAACCCCATTCATTGAGTTCAAGGGCCCGGACATTTTCACTTTTGCTAACAGGTTGACATGAACCGTCTTTTTAAACTACATTCGTGTATCCCCATCATAAAGATGTGCTTGGATTCTTGGAATTAGCTTCGCGAGTGACTCTTGTTGTTTTGCTTCATCAGGTTCTTGGAATTTTCACCATTACGTCACCATATTGAGAAAGGCGCCTTCTTCTTATCTTCGAGAATGTTTGGATTACTTAAATCACCGGTGAATAAGGTTTCCAAGCAAAACTCTGTGGACCCTCCGTCTTCAGGAACAAATCCTTCTGATTCCGATACTGAATCTGACACAAAATCTACCATTAAACCTTCAAGGCGAGCAAACTCAGAGCCCGTGCTCATTGTGCCAAATCTCGGTGGCAATCCTTTCGATGATGATAAGGGACGAAGAGGAGCTTCCTCCTCTGTATCCCCTTATTCAGGTTCATCAACAGCACGGGATGAGTATAGGAACGACTTTCATGAATCGGGAGGGCTAGAGAATTAGAGCGTGCAAGAATTGGAGAACTAGGCCATGTATAGAGGTGGCAAAATGGGTCATAGACCCATATATAACCTATTTAAATCATAAATGGGTCATATATGAGTCACTTGTTATTTGAAAAAGTTAGTTAAATGGGTTTAACAACTAAAGATTTAAGATATGTGGGTCTTAAGTGGGTCTTAAGTAGGTCTTAAATGGGTTGAATTTAGAACCCATTTTCACCCAAAACCTCACAATCTCTCTCTCATTTTCACCCAAAACCTCACAATCTCTCTCTTCTCTTTTTAACTTTACAAAAACATTTTTTTTATAAAAACCGAAATTATAATTTTTTCTTTTTTCTTTCTTCTTCCTCCGGTCGGCGGCATGGCGATGGTCGACGACCGGCCAGGCGAGCCTCGAGCTCGCCAGATTTGGCGAGGCGAAGGCCTCGCCGACGTCCGGCGAGGCTCAAGCCTCGCCAATCTAGCGAGACTCGAGCTCATCGGTGTCGAACGAGCTCGAGGCTCGCCCGTGTGGCCGCCGGCCGTCGTCATCATGGCCGACCGCCGACCATCGTCGTGGCCGACCGCCAGCCAAAGAAGAAGAAGAATGAAAAAGAAAAAAGAAAAAAAAAGAAAATTATATTTAAAATATAAAAATAATTAAAAATTATATTTTTAAAAATACAAAATAATTAAAATTTTAATTTTTAAAAAATAAAATAATTAAAATTCGATTTTTTTTGAATAATTATTTTAAAAATTATAAAAATTATCCATTAAATTTGTGTTGTATAAAACTATTTTAGCAGTACCATTTTTTTTAAATATATATATAAAAGAAATAAGTTTTCTTAAGTTTAATTAAATGAGTCGGGTGTGGGTCGGGTATGGGTCGGAGTCGGATATGGATAAAAATTTAATTAAATGGATCGGGTATGGGTCTAGCCGTGTACAAGGCAGAGGAGACTACAAGTACTGTCAACAACTGCGTTAAGGTTGCTGAGGATATAAGAGAGGATGCCACGAGGACCCTTGACATGTTGCACAATCAGGGCGAGCAGATCAGGAGGACCCACGAAATGGTTGCCGATACAGATAAGGACTTGAGCAAGGTAATATTCACATATTGTGAACTTGGCACGCTAAGAATATGATCTAGAAAAATATGGCCACAGTTTTCTGCTGTCTGGTACTTTATCAGTTTCTTTATATAACATTCTGTTTTTCATCCAGATTTATCAGTTTCTTTATATAACATTCTGTTTTTCATCCAGATGACACCTCGATATTGTTTCTCGAGCGACTTCTATTTTGATTAATTATTGTTACCCATACATTGTTTTGGTGAATGCCAGGGGGAAAAGGTCTTAGGAAACCTTGGAGGAATGTTCTCTAAGACTTGGAAACCGAAGAAGACCCGAGAAATTTCAGGGCCAGTAGTTACAACAGGTTTCTTACCCAATTGCCTTGTCGTGGTTTCTTTATTTAAATGTGGCCAAAAGGAAGTGAATATTACGCACAGCTTTGCTGTTGAAACTTGAGTATTTGTACTTTCCGCGACGATTACATCAACTCATCCGCTATTTCCTCCTGGCATGACAGACAATTCATCTAAAAAAAGTGACAAAAAACAGAGGGAGAAGTTGGGGTTGGCTCCTGTGCCGAAAGGAAAAGGGACTACTCGTACTCCTCCGCCTGAACCAACAAATGCATTGCAGAAAGTCGAGGTTTGTGGTTCAACAAGTTTGTTTCCCTCAAATAGCAGTCTTTGAGCATCTGTTCACAAGGACTTCTCGGACGGCAGGTTGAGAAGGCAAAGAAAGATGATGCGTTATCGGATCTTAGCAATGTCTTAGGTGACCTGAAGAATATGGCTGTTGATATGGGAGGCGAACTTGACAGGTCTGAATATGTCCTAACTTATATTCATATTCTTTCCTACTTGACCTATTTAAATGTGCCTGAACTGATACACTTCTAGCTTTGAGATTGAAGTTTGATCAAACCTAGCAAAACTTCCATTTCATACATAATCAAAGAACAAAAATTGATCACAAACCTCATAAAGCACAATTCAAAACAACAGCTCACCTGATAATAATACCTCACCCCACCCTTCAAATTCCTCATGACCGCATCATGAATCCACCCAGGATCCCTCCACCCGACGCTGTCGTTCGCGGGCGCGTCGCACATGTCGTCCCTCTCGTACCTCCCCGCACGCGCCGTCGCCAACTAGCCCATCTTCCCCTCTCTCTTCCCGTACCTGACGTACCTCCGGCCGCCGTCCTCAGCCACGAACATGACCCGCATCTCGTCCTCCCGGTCCGTGTACGACAGGTGGACCTGCTCTGGGCCGCGGCCTGGCTCGAACCCGACCTCCTCGGAGGCGCCGAGGAAGTGCTTCGTCCCCGGCAGGGGGTTGTGGTCGTGGTCGAGTCGGGTGCTGTCGACCTCGGACTCGGACCACCGGAAGATCCGGAAGATGTAGTTGGAGCGGAGGTTAGGCAAGGGGAGGGAGACGGAGCCCGACCCGGAGGAGAGGTGGGCCGGGTCGGAGGAGAGGAAGACGTAGCCAATGAAGAGGTCGTGGGGGGAGTCGGGAGGGGAGTAGATGCCGAGCCAGTCGAGGCTGGAGGGGGAGTCGATGCCGGACCATCGAATCCGGATCGGGTCGCCGGATTTGGAGAGGATCTTGGGGGAGACGGACAGGGAGGGTGCGGATTGGGTTGATGGGTCGAGGAGAGAGAAGAGGGAGATGACGAGGAGAGGGATCATGGCGGCGGTGGCGGCGGTGGAGGCGGAGGTGGTTGAGACCGGTGGTGGTTTTATCGAGCAAACTGGCGGGGTTCGGAGGTTTCGTTTGGCGGGGAAGGGATATGGTGGTGGGACTTTCGGGATTTTATTTCGGATGGATCGATGAAAGGCAAATGTCAAAATCAGGAATATGCTTCGGACATACTCTAATTAATCATGCTTACGATACTTAGCATTCACCATAAGAAAATGTCAATCTTTATCACCTTTACTCTCCATCTCATGTCGAGTATGCTCGAATGGATGCAATAATGCTGGAGATTTTATATATATATATATATTAGGACTTGATTAGACATTTTGAAAATATTACAACTCAATTGAAATTTTCATAATAAGTTTAAGAACTTGATTGTTCTTTTTAAAAGTTGTTGGATTCAATTACACTTTTCATAATAAGTTTTATGGTAAATTATATTTCAAGTGGGGCTTGCTATTTTGACATCTTGATTTTGCAACTTGAGATTAGATCTTGAGAGCTTCGCTGCCGAGGTGTATCACACTCGCTCGTTCCTAGGCCATCTAAATTTTCAATTTCTTTTTTTTCCTCAAAAAATAAATAACTTGGAAAATATTTTCCTAAAAATGATTACTTATACCACTTAAAAGATTGAATGAGCAAAGAATATTTTCTTTATCTACATAAATATTTAGATATAAATTTTTGTTGATAATGAAAATATTTTCAATTAACCAATTATTTCAAATGATAAAAACGATTAATTTTAGAAAATATATTTCAGATTATTCATTTTCACGAAGCAAATTCATTTTGATCCAAATTTTCCCCATACATTTATGATGCTCTTCTAAAAGGTTGTAGAAATAAAGAGCTTAACGAACTCAACACCAACAAACTCAACACCACTAATTTGTGAGTCCAAGATTGGGAATAAATGTTGAAGCTAATCATTTGTGCATTCGAATTACTGCGATTTCACAACTTTCTCGTAATAAACAGGTGTCGCCGACACGGTTACTCTATATAGTATATTGCTATTACTTGGAAATCCAAATGACAAACTTGTATTGCATTGTCGTATATGGAATCAAAACTTTTTGCTTTAATCTCAGCCGACGAAGAGGTTGATTGGATAAAGAATCTGATTATAGATATTCTTTGACTCGGTTAAAGATTAATTATTTAAGCCTATTCTGTGATAATCAAGCAGCTGTCCAAGTCATCAAGAATGCTCTCTTTAATTCAAAAAGAAGACATGTGAGACTGAGACATGCGTTGTTGAATTATCTGAGAGAACAAATGGTTATACCATGATCGATGTGAGATTGAATGATGCCATAGCCGATACTCTCACGAAATATATGCCTAAAGATCGATTATTCAAAATAGTGGGGGAAATGGGGTTAAAGACTATATAGGCAAGTCTTAACTACCGTTTACTTACCTTTTAATTGTGTGTTTTGAATTATCGAATCTTTCTTCATTGGCTACAATGATAAACATAGTTTATATGTTTCATTGATGTTCACAGTTGCTAACTAATTTTTGGGTTTTTGAATCAAAGATTTCGGTCACCCGAATCTTCAAACTCTCTAAGTTCGTCTTGATGAAATCTTCGAGAAGACACCTTACTTGCTCAAATCCAACACACGAACATAATACTTCAAGATTGTTGAGGGTTATAAGTTTGAGAGAGAAGAAGCGGTTGCTTGAAGAATTACACCAAGAGATGAATAGTGTTACCTTCGTCGTAGAAGAACCTAGAGTTTATATGCAAGTTATTGGGCTTTGGCCCATATGAACCCAAATAATTGTGCTTTCACTTATTGGGCTTGTATGTGAACATATTATTTAGGACTATATTAACAATATAACCAATATATATATCTAGAAATAGGAAAAATTACCAATTTAGTTGATAGCCGTCTCAATTTTGTCAAAGGAATAACAAATTTTTATAAGAAATTTCAATGCAATTCATCCAGCGAATTCCCTCTACTTTCCATCAATTATCCAATTATGAAAACTACAATTTTTTTTTCTTCATTGAATAAGCCTTTCAAGAACACCCGTCAATGGGAATTGTCAATCAAAACCATGGATCCGATTCGTCCGTTCAAATTTCAAGATTAATCCAGCATCCCACCTCATTTCTTTATGTGGGTTTTCAGTAATATCATTGTTCGAGGCGTGACTAGCGATTATATGCAATCCTCAAGTGAAATGTGGGCTTTCATATGTGCAGGTTATCGTGTCGACCTTCGGCAGTTGCTCGACGTGATCGCTTTCCCCAGGAGTCGCAGGCACATGTCCACGTACTTATCACATCAACAGATAGGTCCGAGTAATCAGTCGAACCGTTGGCATCGCCTCCGCACGAAAATTATCCAAAAAGTAAGTTCAAAACAGGACATTCATCATGAACAATAAAAAGGGATTGTAAAGGGAAAAGAACCATTCATATCAAGGGGGGTTCTTCAAAAGTTTCGGCTTACAACAGACATCTAACTTCCATCCACGGTGTTAAGGGAACCCCAACAGCAGCAAAATGCCAAATATTAAATTTACAATGCTACAATTCTTGATCATTGCCCTTTCGTTGCACTTGCTCCAATCTGTCGATGCTTCTTAGCGTGTTTACATATGTGTAGCTAGAGAAGGAAACGAAAAGCTTGCGAAACCTACAATGTGAAGGAGAAGATTTTATCCACTTGAAGAAAAGAAATCCTTCACCAAGATTGCTTGAACTTGAGGGAAATTTGTAGGACACGGAGTGAAAGAGTAGAGGAGAATCTTCATAACAATGTTAGAGGTCTCTCTCTAATTAAAAGCTGATACAGGACAGGATGCGTACCAAACCCATTGACTCGAGTGTTGCGACATAGCAATAAAGCTCCTCCGAGGATTCTCATTCATTAAGCAATGCGCTGACCCAGTGGGGCTAAGCAAGGCAAACAACATGGATATCCAAAAATCAACTGGTCCACTATACTTGCGTAAGATGTTGGTACTTACCTGCAAAACATCAAAGATATTGAGATAACAAACAACACGGTACATCACATCCAAGATAAAAAAAATACCAAATTCAATTGGCAGATGGATTATGATCTCACAGAGCGATTATATCATATCAAAATAACAAAAGTGTCCATTATAAAGTGACAAGAACTATCACTGGAAGTAAGTCTATAGTCAAAGAGTCTAAGAAGCCGAATTCCAAAGTTGACCATTTTATGATGATAGGCTTTCAGACCATAGCTCACCATAGTGAGAAATAGAGCTGAGGCATAGCAAGGGAAAGAAAACATACAAGTTCCCAGGCCTCGATATCTCTTTGTGCCGTCTCTTGAAGGAATGTCCTGCTCACACCAGAATGCCATGAAAAGAAGAATAAGATTACTTATAAACAATTTAGGTATGCCATAGATAAAGATTGCAGCTGGAACAGATCAATCCCCTCATTAGCAGTGAACAAACTAATGTGAACTGGAAAGGTGAGTAATAAGCCACCGACCATGTTTGATTCATAAGGTGCATTGAGAAAAGCACCGAGAGAGAGAGAGAGAGAGAGAGAGAGAGAGAGAGATTATACTGCTAAATGTTAATTATATTAAAGTCCTCACATGCATAAAGGACATCACTGGAAAATTTATAAGATGCAGCAAGGGAAAGACAAAAGTTGAATCATTTCACTAACCGAACCCCAAAATGCACATCACGATGGTTGCAATGGCCCGAAACACCATAGTCATCAAAAGTGATAACCTGAGAAGCCCATTTGATGAGTATCATCCTATAAGCAAGATCACTCACTATGTTACCAGAGCAACTAGAATTCTCAATTTGACATAATGGATAAAGATGCTCAAATGCATACAATACAAATGAAGAAATTTCATGACTGCTTGCATAAATTATCAAAGGCGATTATGGAAACAGGGGCGAAGAGCATCTAACTTCCGAAAGATTAATTAAAGTGCCTGCTTTCAGTCAATATCTTACCACATTAATGCCACGAGCAAGGACTTCCTCTTCTATGATCTTGGATAATAAGTTATGATTCCATTTGTTGCCAAACCCATCCTAGACATTATAGATAAAATTAAAGACAACTCAAGCCAAAATTTCTAATAAAATTAAGATAGACAACTATAGACTTCACTGATCAGGTAGTACCTGCAAATCTGGATGGTCCATGACTTTAACTTGTTGGCAGGGCACCTTCATACAAGATTCCACATTAGACAGTTCAAAATGTGGACAAAATGTATGGACAAGTTCTGAAAATCACCTTGAAAGTCACACAAGCTTGGTAAAGCTCCTCTTTTCTTATATTTCCTTTGCCATCAGCATTACCTTAAAAGCAAATGAAGCTAAGCAAGAGAAGCACGTGCACAATAGATCACAGAGTACAGAAAACAACTTTTCTAAGAACATTCTTGACAGAAAGGCACCATGAGACAATGTGCTAAAAATTCCTTTTACTCCCAATTTATCACGTGATGGGATGACACAAAACAACATTACTAAAACAATTACCAAAAATTTTGGAAGCTCGCAGTGTGATGCATGAAATTCTATTCCATAACTTCTTTTTTGCTAAGATCATACTAGTATTGCTCTCAAAAGCATATGAGCTCCAACTACAGCTCATGGTTTAGACCATTTCGGAGTCTTTCCATTTTAATACTTAGACAACAGTGAAAGCATCTGCGCTGGTCCGCCACACCAGTATAATGCAAGAAATCAATTAAGAATCCTAATAAGAACAGTCCTAATGAGATAACACAAAGAAAATATCACATTACCAACCGACAAGCATAAAATATGAAGGTTATGTCCCCTTGAAGTGAGAAAACTTATTGTTGGTGAGAAAAACCTGCAATTGAATAATCCAGAAAATCTTCAATACACTGAAAAATCATTTCATTATTTAACAGATAAATTTATGAGCATTTTTGCCATGTGAACATGTTGGATTGTTGGACAACTATAGAGTAGTCTTGAGAAGGGAAGATATAGACCTTGGTAATAGTAATCTCATAAAACCCAAGAATACCTTCAACTATAAATGGTTATTATCAATATACACAAGTAAGTTTCGCAGCTCACAAAAGGCACTATAGAACGTCCTTTGAAACTAAGGAAGTTTGTCGCTCTAAATACATGATAGGCATTCATAGATTATTAGCACAAGTGATAGGTGACATTTCTTGCACAAGGGGAAAAAACTCAGCCTTGAGCTTGGAGCCTTAGACAATGGATGTATCCAGAACGAATAACAGAACAATATGCACTAAAAGTAGCTTTGCTTTTCAGCCAACAATTAGATACATTCAAAGAAAAACTTACATGGACTCGTCGTCAGGGTGGGCTATAACCAGCAATGCATTGCTCTTGTTAGCATTTTCGTCTGATTATTACCACACGAAACAATTACAAACAAAACGATAAATGACTCAACAAGACGACAAGTGATGAACTGGATCACCAACCACTGATGAGAAACGCAGGTTTTCTGGGGAAGTATGCTATCAGAGACGCAAACCATAGAAAAACTAGCGACGCGAGAGCCAAGAGCCACATGATGCCCGCTCGTGCCTGCGAAAATAACACACATACATCGTTAAAACTAGGGGTGTCAATGGTTCAGTTCGGTTCGGTTTTTCAAAAAAACCGAACCGTTAGAAAAATCCTCAAAAACCGAAACCAAAACCGAACCGAAATTTTGGTTCGGTTCGGTTGTTCGGTTTTTTGGTTTTCAACTTTTGGTTTTCGGTTTTCGGTTTTTTTTTTTTTTTTTCGCCAAAGTGTAGCTGCACAAACATCATGGATATATTCAGAGAAAACTCAATGTCTCTGGTTCTTTGTTTAACAGAGTAAACTAATATGATTGTCCTTGAAATCACTAAAGACTAGCATGACCAGAAAAACATATTCTTGATTCACGACCTACTCCGCAATATCTAGAACTTAAAGCTCAATTATGGCTCTTTCCACTAGGGGGAAAACAATCACAACATTAAAAGCTGCTATATAGATAATCTAGCATCTCAATCAGCCATTTTAGCTGAGATGAAAGAATCAAGGCAACATTTCGACGGCCGTAATAAATAAAACACGCAAAACCCAACTGAAGTTTCGCTCAGCTACTCAATTTACAGACACCATACACTACCCTGAAATCAATAACGGGAAAAACCAACCCTTTTCGCTTCCCACACTGGAATCGACCAAGCAAGAGATCATCGACACCGGATGAAACCACAAGCATAGCCAGCATACTCAAATCCCATAATTCCAAAATCAACTCCCCGCCCAGGGGACCAAAAAGCAACTTTTACAAAACGAAAGTAGAGCCCAGTTCATCCGATCAGTCCAGCTGAATGTCAAGCCGAACTCCACCCACAAAATTCATCAATCTGACGACCCCCTGACACACCCGATGCGCACGAATTGCACGCGAGAATCACCATCAACCAAGATTCGAGAGAAAAGCAGTCACCTTTACGAGAGAAAGAGAGAGAGGGGGGTCGCGCTGCGGTTTCCCGAGGTAGCAGAAGATGAGGAGGAGGAGGTTTTTGTCTGGTCTTAGCCAAACAGCGTGTAAAGTGACGAAGGAGAGACTTTGGCCGCCCCCCAGTCCAGAGCAGAGCGCGCGCCGTCGCAGAAGGAAGAGGGGCTCTGTCCCTCAATCGGTTGCCGTCGCCGTTGCAGTCGTCATCCCTGCCGCCGTCGCCGTCGCAGTCGCCGTCCCTGCCGCCGTCACCGTTGCACCTCCAAGCCGACCAAGAGGAGACACGAGACGAGAGGAGAGGGCCAGAGTCGGGACAGAATAAAACCTAGAGTCGGGATGGGAGAGAAGAGAATAAACCGAACCGATAGAAGAGATTTTATCAGTTCATGGTTCGGTTCGGTTCGGTTAATATCGGATAAAAACGGAACCGATAAAAGAGATTTCGATTTTTAATGAAAGCCGAATCGAACCGAAAAAAATGATTTTTTCGGTTCAGTTCGGTTCGATTTTCGGTTCGGTTCTTGACATCCCTAGTTAAAATAACCAGTTAAATCAGCTGAAAGAGTCAGTCATCACCAGTGATGAACCAACCGAAGAAAACGAAATGCTGGGAGCAGATAAAAATCCGATCTTCAGCCAAAGCAAACTAGTTCAGAATCAGGACGATTGACAGCGGATTAATACTGGCTCGACCCGCGCATCGGAGATGGCAAATGGGTGAGCGGGATCAGGTTCGGCGCGACTGCAGATTCGTCTCTGGCAAACGCGTTCGATCGGCCACATGAGAGCATGGGAAACGAACTGAACCGACCCATCTAAACTCACGGAACCATGACCCACTACAACCCGCGACCTAAGACGAACAAGGAAATCAAGCGTCAATCGAGACCGACCCATCGAAGAACGCTCGAGTTACCTGAGAATTCAAACGACTGGCTTCGACCGGATTCACGATCTCGGCCACCTCTCTCTGGAGCGAGCAGATGAGGAACCCGACCCGGGTCGGGTGTTCCGTGGGTTTTTGGGCCTATGGATTCAATGAGAGATGGGCTGGGCTTTTAATTTGATAAGTGATCCTCCTTAGATCTTCTTATTTCTTTGCATGGTTCATGAAAAGTTAGATTACTGAATCTAATGACGTTACAATGAATTTACGAGAAAAAATAAAAAAATTGACAACTCGTCAAGCGAAAAATTGGATGGGTAGGCTAAAAGTGAGTAACAAATTTTTTTATATGAATGGGTTATTAGTAGATGTGACAATTCATTTTTTTCGATTTGCTAAATGATAGAGGAGAAATTCAATTATTAATTTAATGTATGTATTTTCTAAACATGAAAACAAGAAGTAAAGATGATCAAAGGGCAGGCGGCTGTCCAGACGGTAAAGGCAAATGTTGCGGGCTTGAGAATGTCACTGCATCAGGAAGCTCGACCAGCCCAACTAGGACTTGGGTCTAGCCTGAAAATTTATGTGACTTAAATATCATTGGCGAAGCTGGGGCAATACATTAGACTCTTTTAGCTCCGGCACCCTCGATGATCACTTTGTAGAGGATATTTCCTCATATCATCGTGCTTGGATACAAAATGATGGTCCATAATATTTTAATGCAAGAGCATATCAAATTAATTTGACATAACTAAGATTGATCAGATTACTTTACTTAAAAATTGACCTGTATTTGGTGCAGTCTTCATTTTGTATTTATAATTGAAAAAAGGACGTTTTAGATTTTTTAAGGTATTTAATAACTGTTTCACGGCCGTCGTAAGAAAGTCATTCTACCCAAATGATAAGAAGTCAGTCTCGTATATGTCAGTAATTTGCTAAAGGACATCCTACAAAAGTTCATAGGTTGTGTTAAATGCCTACGCAAGGAAGTAATGCTCCCATAGGCATTTATAATTGCTATCATCCTTCCATAAATTACAAAGGAAAAAAAATATGTTTCATGAAGGGTGGTAATACAAGAAAAATTGTTCAAAAAGTAATAAATTTATTATATTTTGACCCATTTAGTCATAAGTCTTTTTAATTGTGCCAATTGAATTCTAAATTTTTTCATGTTTTTATCAATTGAGTCCCTCCGAATTCCGCAGTTATAGGTCTTTTCAATCGTGCCAATTGAATTCTAAATTTTTTCATGTTTTTATCAATTGAGTCCCTCCAAATTCCGTAGACAATTTATTGAACAGGTGGTGTATGCTTCCAAAACATATCTCAAATTCGAAATCAGTGCAGCTTTGAATACAAACTCAGTATTACAACCTTCAGATCTGAGTAAATCAGGGAGAGACAGTTTCGATTCTAAGCGATTCGTACCCAAGCGTTTTAATGCAGGTCGGCCTTAACCAAAGCAAAGCAAAACAGAGGAAAGATTACCCAATTAATGAAGCAAGGCGAAGATACGAGTATTGATGGAATCGATGAAGGAAGCTTCAATGTGCGCCCGCGATGAATATTTGCCCCCGCGGAGGGATCTCGAGCAGGAGCCGAGTCGCCTCGCGTTTCCGGCCGAGAAACAAAGTAGAGTCGAGCTCGGATGAACGGCGTTGGAGGATGGACAATTGCGTCGATAGGTGGCGGTGAACAGTGACGATCTCGGAACGGCCGTTGATATGGCTGGAGAAGAACCGGCAACTGTTTACTTAAACAAAGCAATTGAGGCGGTGGATGAATCACGGTTTCGAAATCTGCAAATGTGTCTACATTTTTGGAGGGAACAGTTATCACTTATGAGCAGGATCATGAGACAAATAACGATCAGGCAAAAGTAAGTAGTTAACACACCGTGTAGGAGGACCGATCGTTTAGAAATAGAAGCATGGTTTTATTAAATCGAGGGCACGAAATTTGCGGATATAGAAGGACATGGAGGCAATCAACGGAAACCAATTCCAGGAAATGCAACTGTCGAAAACCTCTAGAAAACGGTTATCACACAACCATTATAAATACCACCAGTGGTCAATTAGGAACCTCCCACAAATCAAACAAATTTATTATACTGCACTTTACTTTCCTTGTTCTAGCTTTCAGATTCACATTATTGATTTAATTCTAGCGTGCGTCTTTACCCTGAGTTGTGCCGTCGATTAAATTTTGGCTTAGTTTGTTTACATCTAGTTACTTCATCGAGTCTGTATCTTTCAAACTTCGTTGTTGATTAAATTCCAGCTCAATTTGTGTTTTTATGGTCCTAATCTGATATAAGTTGTTGGTTCCTTTTGCTTGTGATATATTCTGTTCGAAATAGATGCAGAACCCTAGTTTCTTTATACAAAAGGCCAAAAATGACTTTCAATGAAGGATAGATCGTTTCGGAAGAAATTCCAGTGAAATAAGTCCTCATCAATTCTAACTCAAGATGCTAAAATAATGGTGGGGGACCAAAGCATGCATCTATGCAATACTACTCTCCTGGAATTTGGCAAATCCTCATATAATTTTGCAACTCTAGATGCTAATTGACACGCACAAAACGAGGGTTGTATACATTAGATATGAAGCAACCAAACTTAGTCTAAATTTTAGACCCAACATGAAACTAAACTTCCTCAGTGATAATTCTAGTATTAATATTTGTGGCAATCAAGCAAGTCGATCAATTTTTTTTTTTTTAAAAAACAAGATATAGGATATCAATGCTATGAGATACATGTTTTGTATTATAAATTATCTAAAACTCTATGAATCAACCTAGATTTTTACGTCAAGGATTATACAATTGATTATTGTTCGACCCAAATGAACGATTATTTGATACACAGAGAATTAGGGGTCTCAATGGATTAGTTCTAATTATAATTTGAGTCAAACACAATTATTCCCGAATCGAAATTTCATTTATCATCCAAAATTGTCAAATGGTGAACTTTCATTATGTCCCTAACAAAGAAGATGCTTTGAGGGGGTCTAGATATATTGTTCAAGGACAAACGAAAAATCATGCCTGATTAAGCTCTATGTAGGTACTCATACATCGCATATTTGATTGGGTCTTTCAACATTGTGAGTTTTTTTTTTTTTTTTTTTTTGATATAACATTGTGAGGTTTACATAGTCATAATTGAATGCGTGATATGCACGTCTAAAGGTTAGTTGCCACTTACATATAGGTAAATTTGGGCCTTACCCTAACCTCGTCTTGGTACTAAGAGAGGAAATGAAATTAAAAAAAAGGGAAAGAAAAAGAAAGAAACACTTAAGAGACTTAAATGTTGCTATGGATGTGATGGAGAGAAGGTGGTGAAATTGTGATGGCATTCAGTTTTGGCTTTCCCCCCTTTTATATGCTCAACTTCATCATTCATTCTCTCAAATCAAACAAAAATATTTAAGTTCACATTCTTCTGGTCTCGCATATAAGCCATGGTACGATCGCATTCCTCACAAGCCAACACATCGAACGTGACTAGTGTTATTATCAGTAGCGGGATGGTTGAATCTTTACCGACTATAGGTAGCCCCATCCACAAAAGGGCAATAAATTAAAAACCCCTAAGCCTTAGTTCTTTTTATGTTCCCTTCATGTGTATCTCGCTTCGCATTTAAACTCCTTCCTGTCACATCCATCTCTCTCTCTCTCTCTCTCTCATCTCTCTAAAGTGCCCGTCTTCACATCAACCCCCAATTCGAAAGTTTTCTGAAGGCCTCTCTCGGCAGCAAAGTGCAGCCACCAATCATGAAGAGACCTTCATCTTCATCTTCTTCGTCCACCCCCTGCAACTCTGCAACTTCAACCAAGTTCTTGATCTTGACCCTGCTTCTCTGCCTCCACCCCGTAATGTCCACGTCGGCGGTGACTTCGGCGATGATCTCCGGCTCTTCCAGTTCACTTGGAAAATCTTGGAGGAGCCACGACAGCCACCACCACCACCTCCTCCATCATTCTTGCGATCCCTCGTCCAGCGAAAATCCGCCGCATTACACGTCTTCTCTGTGCTTCCATCTCGAACGAATCCGCCGCCGCCGCCAGCCCCCACCGCCGCCCCCTCCGGACGAGATCGACCCCAGATATGGCGTCGACAAGAGGCTCGTCCCCTCCGGGCCTAACCCCCTTCACAACTGAAAGTACACTCAAGAAAACTTTTCTTGCATTTTCCAGTCCTTTTTTTTGGTAGTTTGAACTTCTTTGATATTAGTATGGTAAGAGGAAATGCGCTCTTTGCAGCAACCGACCTTCTTTTTCCCCTTAGGTGTCAGCGGGGGAGGAATTAAGGAAGGCTCGACGGGGTACGTGCAAATTTATTGCTGACGAGGAAAGAAGATCGGAGAGGGGCACACATGCACGGCTATTGCTAAAAGTCTACAAACCGTCATTTTCAATCGTTCGAGGTTTTTTATGTATTTATTTTCTTCCCTCTATGCTCGTGTAGCATGTAGTAGCGCCATTTCCACGCTTGTCTTTGTCTTGGCTAATTCCATGAAAGCTAGAGAGAGAGAGAGAGAGTTTCGTGGAAGGAGAGGATGGAGCAGAAACAAGCATGGAAATGGTCGACGAAACCCTAGCAAATATAGAGCGTGTATTTACTGTGTTGCTGGTTCTTGTTTGGGTTAAAGGTTTGGCGTTGGCGTTGGTGGGTTCAAGAGATGCCCATGACTTCAATTAATTTCAAGGCTGCTAGGGCTAACCGCTAAGGACCTGTCATGTCACTTTTTAGTTGGATGTTGTGTTGTGGTCAAAGATTCAAAGGTGCATGCCAAAAGAAGAGAGAGATGTTAGGTTTTTTCATCTTCTCGCAATTACTGCACTCGATAAATGTACAGCTCTTGCTTTACAGTTGCTCTTTAAGCCGCGCGCAGTTTATCCCTGTTTTTCTCAATTTCTTTACCGATCAAGTGCCCCGTGGGTGACGGTATCCGGAGGCGCGTTTCGACTTGATTTACCTTCATGAGATCGCAATATCACCTACGGTGCGATCTGAATCACGGCTCCCAGACGTATTATTCACCTTTAGTAGGGGGGGGGGGGGGCCTCGTGTTGTTCAATATCCACAGGTCAATTCTCCAATATGACATCTCTTTCCGGTGAAGTTCTTCGGGTCCATAGGCATGGCGGGAGAGTGTCCTTTAGGCCTTGTTCGCTATACTAATTCGAGAAAGCGAAAACCCGTGAACGACCACGCTAAATAATGCGCTTGCGCGGGCTCCATTCTCTCTCGGAAATGAATGATATGTAGTGGGAAAGCAACAAATGGTAGTGTGCTGGTGAATAAACGAGCCATTTTGAAACATTGTATACATGAGCATATTTTTCTTTTTTTCATATTTCCACCGAGACTTAAGATATTATTTGAATTTCAAAAAATCATAGAGAAAATGTATGTGAATTTGCGTATTGATATAAAGGAAAAGTCAACAGGTGTATGTCGTAAAATTTAAATTAAGCAAAAAGTAAGGACTGAGTATATTCTTCATGTTAATTACCTGTCATGCTATCAAGATGAAAATCTATTTTTCTAGAGATAAATAATGAGGATGCAAGCTCCTTGTGGGGGGGGCTTTTTCTTTAACATCTCTTAAACATAACTGTAATCGAAGGTGTAATTTACTCTCCTCTGACAAAATCAGTAAACGCAACAAAAAGCATGTGGAACCCAATATTAATGACTCAAGTGTCTGCGGCAGGATAATTCAGAGTAAATTTAATATGCCAGCGAAAAAATTCGAATTGATGACCCCACAAGTAAGCAACTTTAAAAATTGAAAATTTTAAGAAATGTTGAGCTAACCGTACCGTGAAAACATTAAAAAGAAACGGTGGCTTACGTACAAACCGCTTAAAACGATTTCCTTGGAAAGATTAGAATTGGAAATGGGTTGGGTTTGCTTGTACGCAAGTAAATTACACCGAGCGGGATTTAAATTTCCGTGATTAACAAAAGAAAAAGAGCCTAATCAAATTTTGATAATTATAAAGATGAAATAGGGTGGCAAAATATCTCGTATTATTATATCGATATTGGATACTCATGTCATTTCATGTTCTGATCAAACTATTTCATTTCGATGGGAAACAATTTTTTTTTTTATCAAAAATTTATCAAAGATCATCAATTCGTGTCAATTTCTAGCTGACCACATTGTATTATGGTGTGTTAGAATTAGGTTCAAGTGTCTTAGTAAACTCATATCATATTCAAATCATGTTTTTCTTTTGTTATATTAGTAATTGGGATCTCACGTGTGAAAGGATTTATATTCATTTTACTTTTTACATCACATAGTATTTTGATTTTCTTTTTCAATTAATTATTAAAATCCAAATAAAGATAGGTAAATAAATTTTGAGCATGCGAGATTTTGTGAGTTCACAACTAGAGGTGGCAAAAATTGGTCTAAAACCCATATATTAACTTATATTTGGCAAATGAGTTGCCCTAAGTTATAAAAGAAGGCTTAAGCAAGTCATAAAAAGGTCGCCTAACAACTTAATGGGTCTTAAATGAGTTGATAACTAGCCCACTTGTAACTAATATGAAAAATATAAAAACAAACTCATTTATAACACATATTAGGTGAATTTGGACTTAAGAAATGTGAGGCCAATTTTTATATTTTTTACTTTTTGTTATTTCTCTTAGTTTTTTCTTCTAAGTCCAGCTGGTCGAACCTTGCCGACCGTGGGCCAAGTCCAGTGACCCTCATTGACAAGGGACAAGGGTCGTGGCTCTCATCGATTGCAAGCAAGAGTAGCAATTTTCACCCAACAACCAAGGAGGTTCGTTATGGTCGGCAATGGTTAGCCTGCTCTCTCTTATGACCGGCGAGGGTCGACCAACTACCTTCGCCAAACTTAGAAGAAAAAAAAGGAAAAGATAAAAGAAAATGGAAATTTAAAAAATTAATCTTTGTATAAAAAATTTAAAAACCATCCACTAGAATTGTGTTGCATGGAAATGTTTTAGCAATATAATTTAAAAAATATCATAAGAAACAAGTTTTCTTTAAATTAGGTTAAGTATTTTAATAATATGGGTTGGGTTGGATATGTATTACTAGATTTGTACTGTATGGAAATTGATTAAAACTAGAGATGAATAGTTCCAAGTTCTGTATAGATTTTACTTAGAACCTACCTATTAAAACTGGTTCTTCATTTTTTAGAACCTAGAACAACTATGCATACTCTGAAACTTGAAACCTACCCTAATACAGGTTATGGGGTTCTAGAGTCTACCCAGATTCCTTCTTAATTGTTAATTAAACAATTGTAGCATATTACCTTTAGTAACCACCACTTGCCATTACAATTTACTAACCATAATTTATATTTAGACACATAAAAATATAAAATATTAACAAAATAAGTCTTAGTCATAAAATGGAAGTTTAGACTAGTGGTTCTTGATTATACACTCATCATCAAATGCCAATACCGCAAGATCATATGAACACATAGACTAAAAAAACACAAAAACTTATTATATATTCTAGGTTCCAAGTTCAGGTTCTACCAACTTAAAACTTGAAACCTACCCGTCGAAATAGGTTCTTTAATTTTTGAAATCCAAACTTGCATACTTTAAAACCTCAAACCAAACAATCTCCCACCAATCCAATTCTCAGGTTTCAAGTTCTACCCTGAAACCTCGCTCACCGCTAGAGGTGTTAAATGGATAGAAAACCCATTTATGCTTAAATGGATCATTAATGGGTCAGCCCTTTTTTTCCCAAGACACCCACGTGGGATTTTAAAAATAAAGACCCATTTACCAACCCATCAAAATAAACCCAGTAAGCCACGAAGGCCACGCCCACGATTGATGATTCTACGACCCCCTCTTCGCTTTCGATTCGCCGCCACCTCCACCTCGTCGCCGCTTGCCGCCGCCCATCGTCGCGTCGCCTTGCCGCCGCCCATCGTCGCCTCGTCGCCGCTTGCCGCCACCCATCGTCGCCTTGTCGCCGCCCATATCTACTCTCTAGTGGCCGAGGTTTTCCGACAACTCAATCGTCGCAGTGTCACCACCAGCGGTAGGGTTCGGGTCGGCGAGGATGGAGGAGGGTCGCTCGTGCTAGTCTGCAGCGGGTGTTCCAAGAAGGAGGGAGGGAGTCGAGGGACTACTTCCAGCAGCAGCCGTATGGAATTTGTCCATTCAATCAATCGGGAATTTTAGCGCCACGATCAGTCTCGCGAATCAGCTGGACTAGGGCGTTCCTCTCGATTTCGCGAAGCACGTCAATCGACATCTTCATTCGACATCAAGTATAGAGGAAACCCAAAGCATAATTGGGTTTTTGCTGCTGAGTCATGCAGGTCCGCAATTGTAATGCTTCCTGGGTTTCTGTCTCTGCTCTGTGATGTGGGTTGTGAGGACTTCTTGAAGATGAGAAGTGGGATCAGTACCCTTTCTTGAGCTTCCAAGGGGATGAGTTTTGTTTTCTTTAATTTCGCTTGGTTTGAGGATTCTTGACTTTACTTACCCCTTTCTCCTCGTTGCTGTCTGTGTTGAGTTGCCCTTTTTAGTTGTGGCTTGAGGCTTATTATGTCAAAATAAGCGACGACATGTTTGATCGATCACTGGTTGCTTAGTGTCGTCAATTCGTTTGCGGAAGTGGTGAATTTGCTCAAGTCGATTCGACGGTGGAAGTGGTTTGTTCTGTGCTGGGTTGATGTGTGTTTTTTCTGCTGTGAATTTGGAAGGGTGCCTGAATTGCATTGTTAGAGCAGATTGTCTTTTCGTGTTAATGGTTCCATTGGTCTCATGGTGTTGCCAATGCCCATTTATAGTTTGTTATTGTCAATCCTGTTTTAAGTCAAATTGAAATCTTTTAGTCTTGAGACTACCATGCGTTCGTTTTGTTTGATGTATATTTTGCTTCTGCTGTGTGCGGATATTGTATCAGTGATGAGAGATTGGCAATGAATAGGAGCTGTTCAATTATGAGATCCTTCTGGGATTCCTTTCCGCTTGACGGAGTGTGGGTCAGTGGCAAATTTCAATACTTGTGACCTCTTAAAATCAGTCTAGGCATAAAGGTGGCACCTGTAGAGAATGTTGCATCAAAGTTATTTGTTCAATGCTCTCGGCAAAAGGGGCTCATGAAGATCTATAGACACTTGCTCAACTATCAAAGTACTGCACTAATATTCCTTAAATTCTTACATCCATTGAGACACATTCCATCTATAAAAAAAAAATTCTTTAGAAAAATCGGTCACTTGGCCAATTGGAAAAATGATACTAGATAGATTGGTTTCTCTTTTCACGTTGGAACCCTTGTGAGAATACTTACATAATTTGCTCGATATATATCCTCTAGAGCTCGTCGAGCGAGCTCGAGGCTCGCTTGTGGCGGATTGCCGTTCGTTGTCGTGCCAGCGGCCGGCCGCCAAAGAAGAAGAAGAAGAAAAAGAAAAAGAAAAAGAAAAGTTATATTTAAAAAATAAAAATAATTAAAAATTTATTTTAAAAAATAAAAAATAATTAAATTTCGATTTTTAAAAAATTATAAAAAATTGTCCATTAAATTTGTATTGTATAGAATTATTTTAGCAATACCATTTTTTTTTAAATATATATATATATATATATATATAATAAATTAAGTTTAGTTAAATGGGTCGGGTCGGGTATGGGTCAAAAATTTTGCATTGCAATAAACGGGTCATAAACGGGTTAAATGGGTCGATTTGGGTCGGACCATTTATGACCCGACCCAAACCCGACCCGGCCCACCCGTTTAACGGGTCTACTCACCGCTAATCAAAACAAGTTAAATGAGTCAATTTGGATTCAACCACTTTCGACCCGATCCAACTCATCCGTTTAATAGTTCTAATCACAACCAACTGTTCTAAAACTTGAGAAAATATGTAATAGATTAAGTAAATAAGGGTTTGGTAAGATACAAAGTCATGACATCATATACTTTAATACCATGTGAAATTTTATCGACAAATGAGTGGTTTAACATATAAATATTCTAACATGAGTACTGACCAGCTGTGGAATACTTATTATTATTAGGGCAAAAGCTACATAAAGAACTCTAGAATATGCCCATTGGCCTCAAGATTTTTTTTTTTTTTTGTAATATCAAATATCTCAATTGTACTCATAGGACAATGTACTCAAAACTTATATTTATGTGACACATTTAACTCAATTTTTTTTGTGCTACAAAAAAATCTCATACTCGTATCCATATGACACATTTACTACAACCTTATTTTTTAAGACACAAACAATCACAAATTTAGATCTGCACCACACATTTATCATCTGTCAACCCTTGCCGTTGCTACGGTCCTTACCATCCCGTTGGCACCATCCTTGTCGTCGCCAAACCAAGGAAGAAAACCAAGGAGGAAGTTTAAAAAAAAAAAAAAAAGTAAAAAGATAACAAGAAACCAAAACATACAATGAGTTTATATATTTTTACCTTGTCATCACCATTTACTTTCCATCGTCAATGTAGGCAAACACATAAGATTTTTAACGGCGTCTACCAACGGAATTTTAATGATGGGTAAATATGCCAAACGGACATAAAATTTGAGGTTTTTTGTGTCACTAAAAAAAAGAGTGAATATGTTTTATGAGTACAAGTTTAGGATTAATGGTTTAACAGCAAAAATGAGGTAATTGTGTGAATGTGGCATAGTTTAGGGTTTTGTGGTTTTTTCCATCATCATTATTATTATTGTTTTTGTTTTTGTTATTATTATTATTATTATTATTATTATTAATCTCAGGAAAAATAAATACAAATTTAAAGAGCAGGCAAGCCATACCACAAAGGCAAAGCCATAGCAATAAATGGATCTTGGTGTGTGCTCATTACTAAAGACGGATTTGGTGCAACGGTTGATTTTGGTTTAAAGAAATATCATATATGCTCCTTGAGAGGGTGACTCCTACTATTGTTTTGATGATTCCTCTTATTATCTAGAACTCATTTTGTGTTGAAGTTCTCTCGGATTTGTCTTCATTAGCAGTTAGATTGCAATATTTTTTGTTTGTATTTCCATGGAAATCAATTACTTTGACAAAAAAAAAAAGTCATAAAACTTGTCAAATTGATACAATTAAATTATTATATTAACTCTAATAACAAAAATGTTAACGTAACTTTTTAAAGTATTTTCTCTATTCTATGTGGTGATGCCTTAGCTAAAATATGAATTTAAAGTTAAAATGACTAGTTTTGACCAAAATATAATTTTAATAAGTATTTTATTTAAATTTAATGAAAAAATAAGCTAATTTTTAATTTACAAAAAAGGAAAGAAGAAGAAGGGAAAATAGCAAGGGCTATGCCGCCCCACTATAGCGAAAAAGGCCGGCAATGGTTGGGGATGGCGGCCAATGGTCGGCGATGGTTGCAGCCCTCCCCAAATTCAAGCTAAGGTCATTGGCCCTCACCCATATCTGGCCGAGGGCCACCATTGGTGCGACCTTGCTCATATCTATGGGAGGAATTTGGGAGAGCTTATAGGCTCTTGTTTGCGGTCAGCGAAAGTTGCTGGGCACTAGGGGCTTAATGATCATCACTTACTGCTAATCGGCCATCCACAACTATTGCCGACTTCAGGCGATGGTGGAGCAGTGATCACGATGGCTAAGGGCCCTTGCCAATTTGCCTTCCCCCCCCCCCTCTATTCTCCCCTTTTTTTTAAATTTATAATGTAACTTATTTTTTTCATTTAATTTAAATAAACTACTTATTAAAAATTAGATTTTGGCCAAAATAATGCATTTTGACCTTAAATTCATGTTTTAGCGGCGTGATCGTCACATAGGAGAAAGAAAATATTTTATAAAAAAAATTGCATTGGAATTTTATGTTAATTAAGTTGGATCGAGTTATCGAAAAGGTTGATTCTACCAATTTGATAAGTTTTATGATTTAGTTACAATTTTTATGAGTTTCGGATTTCAATTAAAAATTTTAAGATTTTTAATACACTTATCTCTCATTATTGTTGGGGAAAATTTCAAATAATAGCTTGAAGTGTCATTATTTTCTCAAATAAAAGTTTGAAGTTGACATTATTACAAATAAAGGCTTAAAGTAGCCAAATTGTCTTAAATAATGGTGCGAAGTGGAACTTATTTTAAATAAGGGCTTGAATAACCATATCAGTTTCAAAAATTGGTCTAACCTCTTAGATTAAAGGGCATTTCTTTTTGTCCTTTTTCCTTGTCCCCTTCCCTCCATGATCATGGCGGAGGTTGTTGGACTCGGGCGAGGGGAGCCCCCATCGGTGTCAGGAAGAGTTGTCATCGCCGAATCTAGCAAGCGTCGCCTGACACCAACAAGGGCGGCCCTCGCTTGAGAGGGGCAACCTCCATCGGCCGTCGGTGGAGATAGTTGGGGGAGGGAAGAGGAAAAAAGAAAAAAGGAAAAAGGAAAGAACAAATCAAAAATAAAAAAATTTAAAAAATATAGTTACAAATTTTATTGACTAAAATATCATTTCTCCAATGGTCGGAATGGTCACTAGCCGGCTAAAGACCCTTATTTAAGATACTTTAAATCTTATTTGAATTGATTTGATCACTTTAATTCTTATTTGGAATAAGATTCATTTCGAATTTTTATTTGAGAAAATAAGGGCATTTGAAATTTAGACGACAAATGAATAAAAATATAAAGAGCAGGCGAGCATTTCCGCGTCTAGACGCGCAGTAAAGCCAGTTTCTCAATTTTCCTTTTAACGCCCATCATTATTTTCTCCAATAATTTCACATAAAAATAAGAGAAATCGAAACCCAGCTCGTCGGTGATGATCCTCGGCCCCCGTCGCATTTAGATCTGCCAATCTCCACTGCGGACTGATATAATTTCACATCCCACTTCCGCGAAGACGAAGAAGCCGAAGAAGAAGAAGGCGAAGGAGGAGAAGAGGAAGAAGATCGATCTCCCTCTCGGCGTCGATCCCTCGCCTCCGCAGATCTGAGCGCGCCCCCGTCTCATGGCGCGCTTCCCGCTCGCGATCCTCGCGATCCTCGTCTCGCCGTTGCTGTTCTCCGCCGTCGCCCTCTCCAAAACCCTCAAGCGCGACGGTAAAAGCCCCGATCGCCGATGGTTGATTCCCGCGCGATCTCTCGCTTCAGATTTTCCGCTTTTGTCCTCCTCTGTTATCCTCTCGCCGGCGCTTGGATTTGGTCGGAGCTTCGTTCGTTCCTCTCTAGTTGAAGTTAGCTAAAATTGGGATGTTTTGGGGTAGAGCCGAGGGTCGTTCCTCCTGCTTCGTTGATTTTGCCTGTTGTGTTTTCAGTGCGGACTTCTCAAATACTGCGAATGCTTTTTTTAAATGTGCTGGTGGTGAACCTTGGTGAATTTAGGCAGTTCTTGATTTTTTTTTTTTTATTATTTAATTTTAACGCGGGGCTTCGATTGAAATGTGGTTGCAGTGAAGGCATTGAACGAGATTAAGGCGTCGCTCGGGTGGAGGGTGGTGTACTCGTGGGTTGGGGATGATCCGTGCGGTGACGGTGATCTTCCGCCTTGGTCTGGCGTGACGTGCTCCTCCCAGGGAGATTATAGGGTCGTGACTGAATTGTAAGCTTACGAGATTGTTCTCCATTTGGGATTTCTTGTGAATTGGCCGTTAGTGGGTTCTGTTGATGTCATTTTTGTGGTTCGAATTACATGCTTCGCCATTTGCGTGATCAGAGATAGATTGGTTTGATTCATGTCTATATGTTGGAATTGACTGGTTTTTTCATACAGGGGGGTCTATGCAGTCTCGATAGTAGGGCCTTTTCCAACAGCCGTTACTAATTTGCTGGATCTGACTAGGCTGTAAGTTCCTGTGTGTCATTGCTGCTTCTTTCTGTCATGAGTTTAGTTCACTAAACATGTAGCGTGTGAATTTGTACCATGATCCAAGATACTAAAGTGCTGAAATTATGATGACTTGGTTTCCTTTTAAAATTATTGCACCAGTGCATACATTTGTTGTTCCACAGTTCCACTTATAAATTACTATATCTTAAACGACATATGAGGAGACTAGAGTTTTTTCTGAAAAAAACAGAGTGTCAAGTCCTTGACTTTTCTGTGTCCTAATTGCACAGCACAATTAGGTTATTTATTATCATATTATCAACTGATATGTCTGTCTCCACTGGCAGGGATCTCCATAACAACAAATTGACTGGACCTATTCCTCCTCAGATTGGACGGTTGAAGCGTCTCAAAATTCTGTAAGATTGTTGGCTTATGGACGAATAATTCCTCATTTTTGCTTTGCTTCAATGCTGCATAAAATTTTTTAATGCTGTTTGGCTCAATATAGTAGAACATCATGTCCAGTGAGCATCAGTGGACTACCTGTTGAGGTTTTGAGGCCTTATGACTGCTATATGATAATTTTCACAGGGAACAGCCTTCCTTGGGATTTTTTTAATGCACCGGTCACTGTATATTGTATCCGTGCCTTTAAGTGATTTCACTGAATCTCTGTTATGTCGCCAGCAACTTGCGATGGAATAAGCTGCAAGATGTGATTCCTCCAGAGATTGGTGAACTGAAGAGTCTGACACATTTGTAAGTTATTTCTCCTCTGTGACTATGAGTAAAATGGTTCTGTTGTACCCTGCAAGGTGATAGTGGATTGTTTTAACAAGGGCACTTCACTTTGTGCTACTTCTTACCTTCCTATGTGCCTGACAAGCCAAAGTTTCTGCAGATATCTTAGCTTCAATAACTTTAAGGGGGAAATTCCTGCGGAGCTTGCTAATCTTCCTGAACTTCGATATCTCTATCTGCAAGAGAACCGTTTGGCGGGACGAATTCCGCCAGGATTATGCAACTTGCCAAATCTGCGTCACCTGTAAATTTTTCTTTTCATTAGAAAATCTTTTAATAGAGCACTAATTTTATTCTTACTTGTTATTAATCCCATTGCTAAATTTTGCTTCCATAGGGATGTTGGTAACAATCATTTGGTAGGTACTTTGAGGGAACTGACACGAAATGAAGGCTGCTTTCCAGCTTTGAGGAACTTGTAAGTACAATTGCTGGCAAGTTTGTAGTTATTAACTGTGGAAGCTTGGTATGATTTTGCTTTTAACAAACTCATTCCATGTGAAATTCTGAATATGACAGTTATCTGAATAACAACTATTTTACTGGAGGTATTCCAGCACAACTTGCTAATGTCACCAACTTGGAAATCTTGTAAGTATCATTTGGCGCCTCTCATCATTGTTGTTATTGTTTTTTTTTTTTTTTTTTGGTAAGTATTGTTGTTTTCTTTTTATATGCGTAAACATCTAAAACACCCCTCAGTCCATATCGTGCTGTTTTGGATCTACTTTTCTTACCATAAGTCTGTCATGGCATTGATTGCTCTGTCGGTTGCAGGTATTTGTCCTACAACAAAATGTCAGGAATTATACCAACCGAAATTGCTCGTATTCCCAAACTGACATTCTTGTAAGTTGCCTTTTCCATACTTATAACGCTTTGGATTGCCAGGAGGATTCATTTAAAAAAGGTTTATAATCATGACTAGTCAGTTTTGTATGTGGATATGCCTTATATTTAGAACACTAGTCATTTCTTTGGCAATATTAGTAGTAGTACTGTAAAGCAATGTCGTTTAGACACATTGAATGGTGTATACAATAGCTGTATGATGTAGGTAATGGAACTTTGTCAGTGAAGAGAAACTGTTTTAGTGTATCAGAGACATGAAAGAACAGAGAGTAAAAGAAAGACTATCAGTATTATGTAATATAAATGTCATTTACGCTCAATCCCATTATCATGTTGGATGTCTAATGGTTTGCTTTTTTATTAATATTTCCTGGAATGCTTTTGCTTAATGAATACTCGAAGTAAAGAGCCAATGAACCTTTCCTCTTCTTGAGGTTGACTTCTTGGTTGTCTTCTATATACACCATTTGACTTGTTTTTGGTTGCCATTTTATCATGAGCTAACTAAAACAATGACATTTTTTTTTCCTTTAATCTATTTGCAACTTTTTCATGTCGAGTTTCTTTGTTGATCTCAGATATTTGGATCACAATCAATTTTCTGGAAGAATTCCTGATGCTTTCTACAAACATCCATTCTTGAAAGAAATGTGAGTCCCTTTTTGCACGTGATCGGAATGTCTCATTTGCTTGATGTCCTCCAACTTTGCGACTCCTGGCACTAATTTTATGATTATCTGCATGTTGTGCAGGTACATCGAAGGGAACTCATTCCGACCAGGTGTAAAGCCAATCGGAGTTCACAGAGTCCTTGAACTTTCTGACTCAGAATTTCTGTTTTAGTTGAAGAGAACGACGGGCTTTTGATTACATAGGATCGTGTCAATAGATGGGGAAACTAGTGTGATTAGTTGATGCAAGCCAAATGGTAATGTTCGTTACGCAATATTTTTGTGCAATAGGGTTATTGATTTTGTTCATATAGCTCAAGCGACGCCAATCATCATCTTCAATTCTCATTACCTTTTGAGGTGGGGAACTTGCGATGTACTTTATCAGTCCAATCCAGTATCATCATTTGAAGTGATCGAGACATTGTACTTACAGCTACCAGTGAAAGAACTTGTCGATGTTACTACTCCCAAGTGGTTAACTAAGTTTGGGAGAAAATTACCAAAAAAAGTCTTGAATTGATTGCAACTGTGTTAATTCAGATTTAAATTTATTTTTTTGGCCAATTAAGTTTAAAATTTTATGCAATTGTACCAGGTTCAATCCATCTGTCCAAATTTGGTAGGTGACATAGCCATCAGTTAATGCCGGAGACAATTTTTTTAATATTATTTTATATTTTCAAGTTATTTTATTAAATTTTTATCTCATTTTCCTTGTTTTCTATCTTTTTTCCCCTCTTCGTCCTTCTCCCTTTAGTTTCAACGATCGGCCAGAGGCGAAGGCTAGCTAGTCATTGGATTGAGGCGGCCAGGCGAGCTTGCCTCGTTATTGCTCGACAAGGTTGAGTTTGCCTAGCCACTGGTAAAGCAAATCCTCACCAAATTTGATGGGGACTCACCATGCAAGACTTAGCAATGGCAAGGTGCCCTTCCCCAGATCTGGCAAGGGCTTGTCTTGTGATTGCGAGGTGAGCCTGTCGATTGGCTAGGCGAGCCCTTGCCAGATCCAATAAGGGCTCGCCTGGGACAGCGAGGTGAGCTCACTTGGTCGCCTCAGTCCAGTGATTGGCCGACCCTCCCTTCTAACTGATTGTCGGACCAAGGCTAGATTTGGCAGGGACTCGCCTTGCATGACAGCGAGGCGAATTCGCCCAATTGCTTTAGTTCTGCAAGCAGCCAATCCTTCCCTCTGGGTGGTCACGAGGAAAAAAAACAAAGAAGGAAAAAAAGATAAAAAAATAATTTAATAAAATAATTTGGAAATATAAAATATTACTTAAAAAATTGTTGCAAAGTCTTGAGCTCGCTAAATTTGACCAAATGGATTAAATTGATATAATTAGAAAATGATTGAGATTCAATTGATCAAAAAAATAAGTGTATGACTGAATTTGTACAATTACAATAGATTTAGGGATTTTTTTGATCAATTTCTCCTAAATTTGGTCTCAACTTCTCCACTTTTTATTATTATAATTGAGATTCCGGGAAATCAGCTTTGTTTAAACTTTAGTTTACTGCAGCAGATATACTGAAAGTGGGCGCATCTCGTGTGGCAAGAAAGCATCGTTGTTGTGGTCTCGTAGCGGCATTTTCTTGTCGGCTCTCGAGCACAAAGGTTAGACAAGGAATGAACCGGTCACACCATTTTTTGAGGGCGTGCATTGGGGAAAGTTTAAAAAATTGCAAACAAAGCGAGAAGTACCACTAATTGTCATCTCCAGATCCATAATGGGAGTTTTATTAGAAAAGCACTTACAGATAGAAATAGGTAAAAGATTCTATGCTCAAGAGCACCCATATATTCCTATATATTCGCGAATTAGTTTTATGGATTTTCACTTCAGTCAATGGAAAATCATTCACTTAAAAAAAAAAAATAAATTTATAACTTGAAAAGGAAAAAACGTTTTCCTTAAACTGTGAAATTTTCTTGAAATAATCGCACCATTAGTTTTCATCCTATATCACATCGCTTCGCTACCAGGATTCAGCCCTTGGATGTTGGTCTAAGGATAACTGTATAATAATTAATTTATTAGTAAAGAGAATCCAGCGCCCAAGCTTTCATAGCTCAGTTGGTTAGAGCACCCGTTTAGTAAGCGGGAGGTCTTGAGTTCGACTCTCAATGAAAGCACAATTTCCTTTGCCTTTTCTCTTTTTGTTTTTGGGAGAAAAACTGATGCCGGAAAACAGATATATGTTGACATAAATTTGCGAAAATGCATATAGATAGAACATATGGTAACAAATTCATAGTCCGTCCCTAATGCCGATCTCTTTTGGTTTCAAGTTCCCATAATTTGCATTTGAATTTGAGAAAAGGGATAAGATTGAAATATCTTGAAATAGCTTTTTTAGACAATTTAAGGTAAAAGGGACGATATATTTACTATAAACAATCGGTGAAAATTCTTATCTCTACATATGACGCTTCAATTTAAAATCACAATATGGCACATAGAGATTCGTCAATCTAATTACCTATTCAGCCAAGTTTCAACATATTGATTGTCATTCCCTAGGTTTTGATGATTGTTTGCTTTAAGGTTGAAGAAAGTACATAATAGTGTATGAGGTAATTTCAAATATTATTTATGATAGTAAATCCATGTATTTAACTTGAAGTTATTTAGAATGGACGACATAATTATAGCACTGAAAATAATCCCAATTTGAAGTATAGTTTATTTTATAGTGTAAATAAATAATTCCAAACAATTTGTGAATTAAATGAGAAAATAAGCAAAATAAAAATATATCTTCCTACTAAATAATTTTTTTTTAATAAATTAGAGAATATCTCTTTTCATTAAGTGAATAAATTGTACTTAGAAACTCACTTCATTTAGAACACGTATGTAGTCATATATCCTACTTGCTTCAGTATCATAAATTTACAATGAGATCGAAACATTATAAATATCAAAAGATTCTAGCTTATACAAAAAATAACTTTTCGCTAGTTTATACATTATGTTTTTGGACTTCACTTAATCAAGTATTAGCTTACTTCAGTCAAGAAAATCTATTCACATAAGAACCGAACAAAGTAAACTAATTTGTTAGTCCACTGAACTAAAATTGTTGACTCTTCCCCGGGGATAAGTTTTAACAAACATTCGAGCAATTTAATTCAGTAAACGGATATAATTTACAGAATAAATTAATTGACTTAATTATTTTTTAAAAGGAGTAAAACGAACCAATACAAAGATAGATGTTTTTATAAGACAATAACTAAACAAAAGAGAGAGAGAGAGAGAGAGAGAGAGAGAGAGAGAGAGAGAGATTGAATTTGCAATCTGGCTAATGGTATTCAAACTCTTTTTTCTTAATATTTTTCAACTTGTCTCTATTTTCAACTTCATTTTGTTTAGATTCATGCTGCCTTTTTGTTATTTCATAATTGAGTATTTTCTCTACGCAATAGAGAACCACCTCAAATAACAAAAAACCGAACTATATCCACTGTGATTGCGACCGGCACGAATATTTCAAAGAAAAAGATAATGAAAACGAGAGTTGATAATAATCTCTTCCGTGGAATAAGTAGAGTTTCGAGGCATATCTATCTGGATATGCATGAGCATATGCATGAAACAGAAGATATGACAACACGGGCTAATATCAAAACAACTTCCTGTAGGATAACAATTATCAGACATGTCGTTGCCGATCTTTTCAAGAGTATATATAAATACATGATGGGATGCTCTAAAGTTTCTTGTTTAGCAATCGACGATGGAGTCCAAGGTAGGGTTTGGTTGGTTTCTCTTCTCCTTCTCTCCTCGCTGCTCTCGTCGTCGTCGTCGTCTTCAGCAGATAATGTGAAGGTGGCGGTGAAAGGAGGGGCCTCCATTGCTGCGACAGACGACAGCTTTATATGCGCCACCTTGGACTGGTGGCCGTCCGACAAGTGCGACTACGGCCAATGTCCTTAGGGACTGGCCGGCATTCTCAATCTGGTACTCTTATTGTCCACGAAAATACCTTTAAATCTCTTTCGTTTTTGGGAATATGTAAAATCGGAAAATAAACATGTTTTGTTTTGTGGGTGTTTGTGAATGTGGTGTGACAGGATCTAGATAACAAGATCCTCTCCAATGCTATTAAAGGTAAATTTCATTCTCATTAGTTTATCTGCTCAAAGTTATTTAATATGTTTATCTGGTTTTAGTGTTGAAGCCATAGATTTGTTCCTAATTTAGCATACACGACTTTTATTATTGGTCGATCAGATACAGTTTCGTCTGTAGTTACTAACGTCCCATATTATTTCTGTTGAGTTAGTTTATACAATTGCTCATTGGATTATCCTTATATTAAACTAGTGAATAAAATAGCATGCTCGTTGGTGTGATGACAATAGAAAAAAGGAAATTAAAAGAAAGAAATTAACTTTTACAGATTTGATCTCCTTTGGGAAAAAAAAAAGGACTTAGATTTATATTATGATTGAAAAATCTAAATTCGATTTTAAAACAGAGATGGGATTAAGGAATGACCTGATTATTTCAACTATATGAAGTTCATAGTTTTTTCCGTGGTAATGGATGGTGACAGACCTTCATATCAACTCTCATGGACTTTCGTGCAATTACTCAAAGTTTGAGGTCTTTTTATTAAATACTTTCCTCAGAAACAAAAAAACATGGATTTATATCAAAAGAATTTCTTAATTTCTTTTCTTATTTTTACTTTGTACTTTTCAATAGTTAAAGTAAACTTCATAACTGGTTAAGAACGCATATACATTTATTTATATACAATAATTATTTGGTTCTTCCTATTTGTACTAAAAGAATATAGGAAGGGACACTATGTTAGCATTACATGGCTAATCACATTTAGCGCGCTAAACAATTGAGATGAAATATCGAATTGAAAAATTATGATGATGCGAAATTTCTTTATAGTTAAGTTGTGCACAATTATCTTTGAATTGGATAAGAAATGTCTGTAAAGAAGGAAGCAACCCCATGAGAATTTGAAGGGTTGATGTTGATTTCAAGCAAAGTATACGATCCTTTTTTTTCTCTATTTTCATACGAGGATAAGAATAATATGACATCAAGTAATGTGCAATAACTAAGCACACATCGTAAATCCTTTTCATGCATCGATATCAATATATAATCTGATTATTAAGTGTAAACTTTCATAAAAAGTATAAGTGCAGCCCCTCTAGATATATCAAGTAGCATGAAATATGGTAGTTGAAAAGTATATTGTTGTCAAGAGACTTAAATGGAATTTGGATACTGCTGAAGACTTTCTGAACTCTGTAAAGAAACTTGTATGGAATTCAATTCAGTCTTGGGTAGCAAGTTATCATCCCATAACTGTAGGCTGAGTATCTGGTCCAAGTCCAAACTAGAGAGAATTTCGTTGTTGTGCGTCTTGTGACTGTAAGGTTTCGTTGTCCTCGCGAATTGCAGCGTTTAACCCTCTGAGAATACGAGTCGGAGGCTCGTTGCAAGACCAGGTCGTGTACGAGCATACGCATTTGTACAACAAGAAATGCCCCGAGTTCAAGAAGGAGGACGGCGGCATGTTTGGATTCAGCGAGGGTTGCCTCCGCACGGAGAGATGGGACCAGCTCAATCACTTGTTCAACCAAACAGGGTATTGCTTCTGCCTCCTTAGACAAATACCAGTCCCGATAGGTGGCAAAAAATGAAATGTGAGTACTTGCTCTTGTTGTGACGTTGCAGTGCTCTGGTAACGTTTGGCTTGAATGCCCTCAATGGAAGGATGAGGTCCAAGCAATCCGACAACCTTTACATCGGGAAGTGGAAAAACGGCAACGCCCGCCATCTGATGCGGTACACGCACCACAAAGGTTACAAGATCGATTCCTATGAGCTAGGTGAGAGGCCATATATAAGCCATTGATGTCCATATTCCTGCAAATCTAGGTCCTTCAAAACTTGCATGGTTGAATCTTGTCATGACTTTAACATGCTCCTTCCTAGGAAATGAGCTGTGTGGGTCTGGGGTCTCTGGGAGACTGACGGCGGAACAGTACGCGGAGGACATTGTTAAGATGAAGAAATTCCTGACGAAATTGTACCCCGACCAGGCGTCGCGGCCCAAGGTTCTGGGTCCTGCTGGGTTCTATGACAGGAAATGGTTCGAGACCTTTCTCAAGGCCACTGGACCGGGTGTTGTTGATGGAGTGACCCACCACATGTACAATCTCGGCGCAGGTAACAACATAGCAAGTTCTTATATTGAACATGAACAGAACCGAGATTTCTTAGTATCTTTTGATTAAGTTAAATGGTGCAGGTGTCGACCCAACGCTAATCAACAAGGTTCAAGATCCATCTTACCTAGATCAGATTGATATGACATACAAAGACGTCTCGGATACGGTTCAGAAATTCGGGCCTTGGACCGCACCGTGGGTCGGAGAAGCTGGAGGAGCTTATAATAGTGGAGGCAAAGATGTATCAAATACCTTCGCCAATGGCTTCTGGTATTGACCTTACTTTTATAAGGGCTTCTGGCATGAAGTAATGCTCTGAATGTAGATTTTCATATTCATGCATTCAACTATACAAAGAAAAGGGAGGATGTGAACTTCAAGGATATATGAAATTTAGGTACTTGGACCAACTAGGGATGACATCTAGATTCAACCACAAGGTATTCTGCAGACAAGCCTTGATTGGAGGGAACTATGCTCTTCTCAACACCACAACATTCATTCCCAACCCGGACTTTTATGGGTCAGCCTCTTACTACTTTATTTTGTTGAGTTAGCAACCAAAACAGAAGATCTCCATGAGAGTTGTTCCACAAATTTATTCTTCTTTTCTTCTGTTTTTTGTCCCTCGACAGAGCACTTCTGTGGCATCGCCTCATGGGAAAGGAGGTTCTTTCGACCACTCACAGCGGCTCTCCATACTTGCGTGCATATGCTCATTGTTCAAGGAACACGGTATTGAATTATTCGTAAACATGTACTTTGTCCAAACAAAAAGTGTTTACCCCGGCTCTTTTGTGCACTTTAATTTTTTCATTGCAGATTAGATGGGTCAATTAATACTAGGAGCTTTACTCGATTCTTTAAATACTTTGATTCGATTTTATTTATTTCAAGGGGGTGCCACCACATGGTGTCCCATGAAACTACTGGGAAGACTAATGCAAACTGTAGAGAAACATTCTGTATTGTCACATTACTGCAGATGTATCTGCTTATAATTTCTGCATCATGAATTCTGCATCTGCAGCCTGGGGTGACCGTGGTCCTAATCAACATGTCGAACTCGACCTCCTTTGACGTTTCCATAGTCGATGATCCGAACTCAAGTCCTAGTCACCAGAAGAAGATAGCTTCAGGCAGTCATGCCCAAAGAGAGGAGTACCACTTGACGCCAAAAGATGGTAACATTCGAAGTGATGTGTTGCTTCTCAATGGGACCCCGCTGAAGCTCACCGATTCATCCGACATTCCCGAACTTAATCCAACCACTGTGAACCCATCACAACCGATCCACGTGGTGGCCGATTCGATTGTCTTTGCAAGGCTGCAAGGCTTCAAGGCTCCTGCATGTAACTAAGCTTAAGTTGTTAGGTTTAGGAGATCACACTTTTCTGTTTTGCCCTTCTTTTTTAGTTAGGAAATATCGTGGATCTTAGTATCTTGCAGCAAATCTGCAAGTTGAATTTGCTTAGACCTTTTCATGACGCGTATATACATGACTTTGGTTTGAATCTATAATGTAGTATTAATGTAGGACTTGAATGGCATTCGATTAGAAGTTACGGCAGGACCCTACAATTCCGTGATAGAAAATGGTAAATTTTGACCGGTGCCAGTTATTTTTCCTAATTTGGTGTCTGTAACTTTTACTATTCCATTGGCGAGTTTCTCAGCATGATATAAGTAAATCTTACTAACTCACATATCTCCCCATACTCGGAAGGGTTATACTCGGTTTAACTTAGTATAACCCCCAATGGAGGTCCCCTTTTTTCTGTACCTTTCCTGTTCTTGCAACTTTTAGGCTAGGGATCCAAGCCAGACTTGAAGAGAGTTTTAAATTAATTGCATTAACATATCACATCTCCTTTTAGGCAAGACTAAAAAGAGTTTCATTGTTTTTCTGCCATAAATTCCTGTAACAGACTGAAAAAGCTTACCTTTTTTTCAAAAACTAAAAGCTACGCAAAATCTTGGATGGCTTCAAGGCTTTAGGGTGCTTCATTTTGCAAAAGAAAGCACAAGAAAAAGGGCACAAAAGTTAGAGAAAGCATGCTGTTCCTTCAGCAGAAAGGAAGTCAAAAGGCAGCAGAGGCATGCAGAGAAAGAATACTTTGCTTGGCCTTATGTTGCCTGCCGAGAAGATCCAAGCCAGGCTTTGCATGCAAAGCATATTGAACTTTGCTTGCGACACTCCTGCGTATCACAGACATATCATCAAGTTAAATAAACCTTAAATTTGTCATGGGGTTGTCCTTCATATAACACCCACCATGAATTCCAAATTCTTGCTCAATCCGCATCGCTGACTCAATGGAGCAGTTGCTTAAGCAAACGAGGTATCCTCAATCTCTTCTTTGTCGTTCTCTCTCTCTCTTGATGATCATGTCGTGGCAAGTTTCATTTGAATGCCATGCTCCTAAATCAGCTTTACATATCGCAGACTATGATTTATCTTTGGATGTCAGACCTCAGAAAATCAAATTATGTTAGTCATAGGTCATGTATTAACCAGATTGTAGCTATTCTCTGCCAGGTTAAAATTCTCTGGTGTAGGACAAGAAAAGGCAGAAGGAACCAGCGACATTAAGGACAGAAAGATACCAGCCCAAAAGTCTCCGTCTCTCAAAGGAGGTAAGTCAAACTTGGTTTACTAATATGTCATTCGCTTAGCGCTGCCATTGGAACAAAGAAATTTTCCATTTAAGATTTGATTTAGCAAATACCTTGTTACTAAAAGCACGAGTTCTTTCATTAAAGAGGAGACATTTTACATGTTCGTAGCTATAATAATCTATACAATAAATCCGCTTCCATGTCACTGTCAAAGTCTAAACATGATGATTAGCCTTCATCAAAATCTTGCAGATAAGAGAAGCCAGAGCTGGTTGCAGAGACAATTCACCAAACAAATGAGCCGGAGTGATGAACCCGCCGGCGAAGACGAAGTGGCGGCTGCCGTGGCTGCTGCAGCCTTGGCAGTCGAGAGGATCCAAGATTCCGCCCCACCTGACCGAAGCCCAATGAGTCCGGGCCCTGAGAGCGCCTTAACCAGGGCCAAGTCCAAAAGGCAATCTGCATCGAGGCGACTAGAAACTGGTACGGCATCCGGGCCGATCTTGCGCACTAATTAAAGAAAAGTGCACTTACGAAAGAGACTGTGTGGTGTCACCTGATGGGAAAAAAGGGTCCTTTTATTGACAGGTGAAGAATCAATGAAGATACCCATAACCGGTCCCGCCCAACCCGTGCAAAAACGTCCTAGTTTTGCCGAGAAGCTCTTGGAAAGCACCGAGGACGCCCAAGAAGGAGCACCTACACCGCCAAAACCATCCCCTTCCATCAAGAAGGCCGCCTCATCAGCTGATAAACAGTTCAAGAAGGTCCCCAGTATGAAACCTGAGATCTTGCCGTCCCCGACGTCCAAACCGCTTCCCACCATCAAACCACCACCTCTACCGCCACCCCGGCTCAAAACTGGGCAAACTTCGGCAATTCCTGAAGGCGAACAGAAAGCGGATGTCTGGATCAGAGAGGAGACGTCTAGGATCAACGAAAGGTGGGCTCTTTATTAGTTTGATTCAGTATCATCTTCGTCTCTCTCGGAGAAAAAGAATCGCTCTTTGGCTCAAACATCACGGTCAAAATGTTCCCGCCAATTCCCTTAACATGGTTTCTTTTTCCCAGGTACGCCAATCTGAACTCAACCATAGACACGTGGGAGACCCAGAAGAAGAAAAAGGCCAAACGCAAATTGGTCGAGACAGAGGTTCGGATGAAGCTATCGGTTCGCAGTTTGGTATAAAATTAAGGTTTTTCTTACTCTTCCTATATTCTTTGTAATATGGATGCAGGGTGAATTGGAGAAGAAGAGAGCCAACGCATTGAAAACATTTCGGACCGAGATGGACAGGATTGAAAAATTCGTGGCCACAGCGAGACAACAAGCAGAGGAAAGGCAAAGAAATGAAGAGTTGAAGGCCCAAGAAAAAGCAAATAGAATCAGAACCACTGGGAAACTTCCGACTAAATGTCTCTGCTTCTAAAATCGCCAGCCCTGAACTGGCTCTCGTAAAATAATCGAAACTGCGGATGTAAAATATATTCCTTCCGATTGTTTTCTCTCGATGTGATCACGAGAATACATTTGTACAGTTTGAGTTTGCAAGATTTTACATGGCCGCTTCTTATTATTCGCTGTTAAGGTACCGGCGGATACGACAAATTTCATCAACCAAGACTAATCAGAAGGGAAAAAAAGAAACATAAAGAGCATGTAGAGAAAATACAGCAGCACGTCTAACTATTTCCCTAGACACAGTAGCACAGATAGTGAAAAGCCAGCAATAGTATAACCAAAATTGCCACATAGCCAGTGCAATATGCAGAGAAGATGCGATAAAACATCCATCAAAGTACTGTCCCTATCTATATCTCCACTGTGGCTGCCGAGAAAGTGAACGACCTTTTAGATACCCTTATTGCACCTCTTATGCATCAACATAGAATAGACTTAGATTGTACCACCAGCTGCTTAGTCCAAACAATGCCATTGACATAAATGACAACCTCTTCCCAAATACAATAGACACAATCCCAAGAAACATCTCAAAACTTCCCCTTTATAAAAAAGGCTAATCAAATAGGTGAAACAACAACCTGAATCAATTCGCATGACCACTGCAGAGAAGACAGCCAACTGCATCACGTCTTGAAGGGGCGGGATCCCAGTCTTCATGATTGAAAACGTAAATCCCACGACGTTATCTCCTTCACCCACCATCCCAAAACAGGGTATGCAAAGTAAAAAAACAAAAACGAGGGTATCGCAAAAGGAATAGTGAGCAGAAGATACAGGAGCAAGATGACTGCGCAACCCGGCAGCTAAAAACAGAATCATGAGAAACACGATAACCAATGGGAACTTATACAAAATGTCAATGAATATATTCAGAGATTTAGGGAAAGGGGAATGCTGCCCATCGGGACTGCGACCGACATTTTCCATCTGGGACAATTGCCTGGAATTTCGAGAACTTGGCTGCCTTCTGAGGCTACCATTGCTGGATCGAATTGCAAGAGGTAGATTGCACTTTGGAGAGCTAACTGATTGATGTTCAAGAGAATAACTGGAAGTAAACTTAGTCCGGTCCCCATTCGAGCTCTCAACCATCCAAAGATGGAAGAAGTTCTTGCGAGGGAACCTTGGGCTCCCCATATGAATCCACCTTAATGACAAGAAGCGGCACCATGGGCAGGAAATGAAAAACGGTATCTCAACTTTTTGTCCCGGAAAATTCAAAAGAGTTGGTTGAAGGCCGAGGACACAGTTCTTGCAGAGTGTATGGCCACACAATAGGACATACGGCACATTCTCAACAATATTGAATGACGCCCAGCATATGCGGCATTCCAAGCTTTTGTCCCTGCTTACATTTGAAGCAACCTCATCATCTGAGCCCTCCTGACATATTCGAGTTGGCTCACTGGATCTTTTTTTCAATCCGATGCTTGAAATGACATTTGATGCAAACTTCCACATTGCAACAGTCAAATAATTTGCTCGAGGAGGGAATTCCTAAAGTCTATTACCGCGAATCACATGCCACCTAACCTAAGAAACTCTCAAAGAAAAAATCTTGCGCGGAATTAAGCCTGTAAGTTTCTTTACTAGCTCCCTTCTCTGACTCACTGGTGAGGCAATGCTTTCTTTGTCCAAACCCGATCTGAATTAAACACAGGGAAAACAGTTAACCTTATGCATACTTCTCATGATATTTTACTTTCAATGACTACAGTTTCCATACGAAAATGCACTGGAAATAATGGGGAATTTTGGAGCGCGCTCCAAGTGATTCAGTCTTCTCACGCTCCAACCTTTTAGACAAACCTAAAAAGAGTATCATTGTTCTTCTGCCATAAGTTCCTGTAAGTGTAACATACCGCTGTGCAAAATCTTGGATGGCTTTAAGGCTTTAGGGTGCTTCGTTTTACAAAAGAGAGCACAAGAAAAAGGGCACAAAAGTTCAAGAAAGCATTCTCTTCCTTCAGCAGAAAGTAAGTCAAAATGCGGCAGTGGCATGCAGAGAGATGATACTTTGCTTGGCCTTAAGTTTGGCTGTCGAGGAGATCCAAACCAGGCTTTGCATGCAAAGCATATTGAACTTTGCTTGCAACACTCCTCCGTATCACAGACGTCATCTAGTTAAACAAACCTTAAATCTCTCTTGGGGTTGTCCTTCATGTAACACCCACCATGAATTCCATCTTGCTCAACTTGCATCACCGACTCAATGGAGCAGTTGCTTAACCAAACGAGGTAGCCTTAGTGTGTTCTTCTTCTTCTTCTTCTTCTTCTTCTTCTTCTCTATCTCTCTCTCTCAAATCTTAAATCAGCTATACATATTGCAGAATATGATTTATCTTTGGATGTCGGACCTCAGAAAATCAAATTATGTCAGTCATAGGTCATGTATTAGCCAAATTGTAGCTATTCTCTGCTAGGTTAAAATTCTCTGGTGTAGGACGAGAAGGCAGAAGGAACCAGCAACATCAACGACTGAAAGATACCAGCCCAAAAGAATCGATCTTTCAAAGGAGGTAATTCAAACTTAGTTTAAAAGTATGTCATTCACTTAGCGCTGCCATTGGAACGCAAAATTTTTCGATTTAAGGTTCGATTTAGCAAATACCTTGTTGCTAAAAGCACTAGTTCTTTCAATAAAGAGAGAGTCATTTTACCATGTTCATATCTATAATAATCTATTGAATAAATCCGCTTTCATGTCACCGTCGAAGTCTAAATATGGTGATTAGCCTTCATCGAGGTCTTGCGGATAACAAAAGCCAAAGCTGGTTGCAGAGACAATTTCAACAAACAAATGAGCCGGAGTGATAGACCTGGAGGTGAAGGCGAACTAGCTGCTGCCGTGGCTGCCGCAGCCTTGGCAGTCGACAGGATCGAAGAATCCGCCATACTCAACCGCAACCCAACGAGTGCGGGCCCAGAGAGCACCTTAACCAAGGCCAAGGCCAAGTCCAAAAGGCAAAGCGTATCGACGAAACTAGAAACTGGTACAACATCTGGGATGATCTTGCCAACTAATTAAAGGGAAGTGCACTCTTAAAAGATTCTCTGTGGTGTCCCCTGATGGGAAATAAGGGTTCTTACATTGACAGGTGAAGAATCAATAAAGAGCCTAGATAGAGAAATACCGATAACCGGTACCACCCAACCTGTGCAAAAACGTCCGACTTTGGCCGAGAAGCTCTTGGAAAGCACCGAGGACGCCAAAGAAGGAGCACCCACACCGCCAAAACCATCCCCTTCCATGAAGAGGGCCTCCTCATCAGCTGATAAACAGTTCAAGAAGGTCACCAGTATAAAACCCGAGATCTCGTCGTCCAAACCGCTTCCCACCATCAAACCCACAGCTCCACCGCCACCCAAAATCAAAACTAGGCAAAGTTCGGCAATTCCTGGAAGCGAATCGGAAGCGGATGCCTGGTTGAGACAGGAGCTGTCTAGGATAAAGAATAGGTCAGCTTTTTATTAGTTGATTCAGTATCATCTTCGTCTCTCTCGGAGAAAAGAATTGCCCACTGGCTGAAACATCTCGGTGAAAAAGTTCCAACCAATTTCTCTTAACACAGTCTCTTTTCCTAGTTACGACGACCTGAACTCAGTTGTAGCATCTTGGGAGACCCGGAAGAAGAAAAAGGCTAGACGCAAATGGGACGCAACAGAGGTTCGGTCGAAGCTAACAGTTTGCAGTTAGGTATAAAATTAAGGTTTCTTATATTCTTTGTAATGTGGCTGCAGAGTGAACTGGAGAGAAAAAGAATAAAAGCATCGAAAACATATCAAACCCGGATGCAATGGATTGAACTGATCGTGGCCGCAGCAAGAGCACAGGCACAGGAAAGGCAAAGAAGTGAAGAGTTGACGGCCCAAGATAAAGCAGATAGACTCGGAACCACTGGGAAACTTCCGACTACATGTTTCTGCTTCTAAAATCGTCAGCCCTGAACTGACTCTCCCAAAATACTCGAAACTGTGGATGTAAAATATATTCCTTCCTATCCACTTCTCTTGGTGTGATCATGAGAATACCCTTGTACGGTTTTGAGTTTTGCAAGATGTTACATGGCCGCTTCTTATCCTTCACTGTGAAGGTACCAGTGGATACGACAAATTTCATCACCCAAGACTAAATTGGGGGGGGGGAAAAGGAGGGGGGGGGGGGGGGAGCAAAAGGAGCGCGTAAAGAATATACAGCAGCACATTTTACTATTTCACTGGACACATTAGCCCATAATGAAGAGTCAGCAATAGTAGAACAAAAAATCGTGGCATAGCGAGGGCAATATGCGGAAAAGTTGCGATAAAACATCCATACAAGTACTGTCCCTCTCTATCCTTGAAAAAGAAAAAACCGTACTGTCCCTATCTATATCTCCACCATGGCCGCCAAGAAAGTGACCTTTTGGATACCCTTATTGCACCTCCTATTACTTAGATTGTACCACCAGCTGCTTTAGTGCAACCAATGCCAGTGAAATAAATGACAACCTCTTCCCAAATGCAATTAATACATTTCCAAGAAACATCTCAAACTTCCACTCTATAAAAAGCTAATCAAATAGGTGAAGCGACAACTTGAATCAACTGGCATGGCCACTGCAGATAAGACAGCCAACTACATCACATCTTGAAGGGGCAGGATCCCAGGCTTCATCATTGAAAACCAAAATCTCATGATGTTATCTCCTTCACCAGCCATCCCAAAACAGGGTATCCAAAGTACAATACCAAAAACGAGGGTATCACAAAAAGAATAGTGAGCAGAAGAGCAAGATGACAGCGCAACCGGGCAGCACAAAAAGCAGAATCAGTAGAAACACCATATTCAATGGGAACTTAGACATGATGTCAATGAATATATCCAGAGATTTAGGGAAAGGGGAATGCTGTCCATCGGAACTGCAACCAACATTTTCTATTTGGGACAATCACCTGGAATTTCGAGAACTTGGCTGCCTTATGAGGCTACCATTGCCAGATCGATTTCCAAGAGCTAGATTGTGCCTTGGAGAGCAAACTGATTGATGTTCAAGAGAGAAATTGGAAGTAAACTTGGCCCGGTCCCCATTCAAGCTCTCAACCATCCAAGGAAGGAAGAAGTTCTTGTGAGGGATTTTTAGGTTCCCCCTATGAATCCACCTTAATGACAACAAGTGGCACCAGGGACAGGAAATGAGAAAGGGTATCTTAATTTGTTGTCCCAGAAAATTCAAAAGAGCTGATCAAAGGCCGAAGACACAGTTCTTGCAGAGTGTATGGCCGCACAATAGAACATACGGCACATTCTCAACAATATTGAATGACTGCCCGCATATAGGGCATTCCAAACCTTCATCCCTGCTAACATTTAAAGCAACCTCATCATCTGAGCACTCCTGACATACTCGAGGTGGCTCGCTGGAGTTTTTTCTCAATCCAATGCTTGAAATGACATTTGACAAAAACTTCCACATCGCAACAATCAAATAATTTGCTTGAGGAAGAAGGTCTTAAAGGCCATAACTGCAAATTGCATGCCATCTAACCTAAGCAACTCTCAAAGGAAAAATCTTGAGCAGAATGTGAGTTTCTCTATCAGCTCCCTTCTCCGACTCACAGGTGAGGCAACAGCTTTGTTTGTCCAAACCCAACCTGAATTAAACACAAGGAAAACAGTTAACCTTATGCATGCTACTCATGATATTTTACTTTTGAGACAACAGTTTCCATACCAAAATGCAACCGAACTAATGGGGAATTTTGGAGTTCGCTCCAAGTGATTCAGTCTTCTTGCGCTCCAACCTTCTAGACAAACCTAAAAAGAGTTCCATTGTTCTTCTGCCATAAGTTCCAGTAACATACCGCTGTGCAAAATCTTGGATGGCTTTAAGGCTTTAGGGTGCTTCGTTTTGCAAAAGAGAGCACAAGAGAAAAAGGCACAAAAGTCAGAGAAAGTCTCTCTTCCTTCAGCAAAAAGTAAGTCAAAATGCGGCAGAGGCATGCAGAGAGAGAATACTTTGCTTGACCTTATGTTGGCTGCCGAGAAGATCCAAACCAGGCTTTTCATGCAAAGCATATGGAACTTTGCTTGCAAAACTCCTACGTATCACAGAAGTCATCAAGTCTCTTCTTCTCTCTCTCTCTCTCTCTCTCTCTCTCTCTCTCTCACAAGGAACCAGCAACATCAAGGACAGAAAGACACCAGCCCAGAAGACTCGATCTTTCAAAGGCAGAAGGAACCAGCAACATCAAGGACAGAAAAGACACCAGCCCAGAAGACTCGATCTTTCAAAGGAGGTAATTCAAACTTGGTTTACTAATATGTCATTCGCTTAGTGCTGCTTAGCACATACCTTGTTGCTAAAAGCACTAGTTCTTTCATTAAAGAGAAAAGTCATTTTATCATGTCCATATCTATAATAATCTATCTAATAAATCCGCTTTCATGTCACTGATGAAGTCTAAACATGGTGATTAGCCTTCAAAAGCCAAAGCTGGTTGCAGAGACAATTCACCAAACAAATGTGCTGGAGTGATGGACCTGGAGGCGAAGACGTGGCTGCCACAGCCTTTGCAGCCATCAAGATCGAAAATTCCGCCACACCCTACCGCAGCCTAATGAGTGCGGGCCCTGAGAGCACCTTAACTAAGGCCAAGTCGAAAAGGCATAACGTATTGACGCAACTAGAAACTGGTAGGGCATCTGGGATGATCTTGCCCACTAATAGAAGAAAAGTGCACCTATAAAAGATTCTATGTGGCGTCAACTGATGGGAACCTATGTTTCTTACATCGACTGGTGAAGAATCAATAAAGAGCCTAGACAGAAAAATACCGATAACCGGTCTCGCACAACCCGTGCAAAAACGTCCTAGTTTTGCTGAGAAGCTCTTGGAAAGCACCGAGGACGCCAAAGGAGGAGCACCCACACCGCCAAAACCATCCCCTTTCATCAAGAAGGCCTCCTTATCAGCTGATAAACAGTTCAAGAAGGTCACCACTATTACATCCGAGATGTCATCGCCCGAACCGCTTCCCACCACCAATGGAAGCGAATTGAATGCGGAGGACTGGATGAGACAGGAGTTGTTTTGGATCAAGGAAAGGTCAGCTTTTTATTAGTTAATTCAGTATCATCTTTGCCTCTCTTGGAGAAAATGAATTGCTCATTGGCTGAAACATCTCGGTCAAAAAGTTCCAACCAATTTCCCTTAACACAGTTTCTTTTTCCCAGTTACGACAACCTGATATCAGTTATAGCTACGTGGGAGAGCCGAAAGAAGCTAAAGGCCAAACGCAAAATGGACGAGACGAAGGTTCGGTTAAAGCTACCAGTTAGCAGTTAGTTATCAAATAAAGGTTTTTTTTTTTTTTTTTTTAACTCTTCCTATATTCTTTGTAATGTGGCCGCAGAGGGAACTGGACAGAAAAGAAGCCAAAGCATCGCAAATACATGGGTCCATCCAGAGGAAACTGAAGAAAAAAAGAGAAGCAGCATCGAAAACATATAGGACCCAGAAGGAGAGGATTGAACTGATCACGGCTGCAGCGAGAGCACAGGCAAAGGAAAGGCAAAGGAGTGAAGAGTTGAAAGCTAGAGACAAACCATATAGACCCACAACCACTTGGAAACTTCCGATTTCATGTTTCTGCGTTAGAAATCGTCGGCCCTGAACTGCCTCTCCCAAATTACTCAAGCTGCGGACGTAAAATATATTCTTTCCTATCCGTTTCTCTCAGTGTGATCACAAGAATACCTTTGTACAGTTTGAGTTTGCAATATGTTACATGACCGCTTCTTACCATTTGCTGTTAAGGTAACAGTGGATATGATAAATTTCATCACCCAAGACTAAATTTTGGTGTTTTTTGTTGTTGGGGGGTGGGGTGGGGGTGGGGGTTGTACAGCAACATTTTACTATTTCACTAAACACATTAGCCCATAATGAAGAGCCAGCAATAGTAGAACAAAAATTGCGGCATTGCCAGTGCAATATGCAGAAAAGTTGCAATAAAACATCCATACAAGTGCTGTCCCTAGCTATATCTCCATCATGGCCACCAAGAAAGTGAACGACCTTTTGGATACCCTTACTGCACCTCATGTACATCAACATATGATAGACTTAGATTGTACCACCAGCTGCTTAGTGCAATCAATGCCATTGAAATAAATGACAACCTCTTCCAAATGCAATAGATACATTTCCAAGAAACATCTCAAACTTCCACTCTATAAAAAGCTAATCAAATAGGTGAAGCGACAACCTGAATCAATTCGCATGGCCACTGCAGAGAAGACAGCCAACTACATCACGTCTTGAAGGGGCAGGATCCCAGGCTTTGTGATTGAAAACCTAAATCTCACGATGTTATCTCCTTCACTAGCCATCCCAAAATAGGGTATGCAAAGTACAATACCAAAAACGAGGGTATCGCAAAAAGAATAGTGAGCAGAAGATACAGGAGCAAGATGACAGCGCAACTGGGCAGCACGAAAAACAGAATCAGGAGAAACACGATAACCAATGGGAACTTAGACATAATGTCAATGAATATATCCAGAGATTTAGGGAAAGGGGAATGCTGCCCATCGGAACTGCGACCGACATTTTCCATCTGGGACAATTGCCCGGAATTTCGAGAACTTGGCTGCCTTCTGAGGCTACCGTTGCCAGATCGATTTCCAAGAGGTAGATTGCGCCTTGGAGAGCTAACTGATTGATGTTCAAGAGAGACACTGGAAGCAAACTTGGTCCGGTCCCCATTCAAGCTCTCAACCATCCAAAGAAGGAAGAAGTTCTTGCGAGGGAACTTTAGGTTCCCCCTATGAATCCACCTTAATGACAACAAGTGGCACCAGGGACAGGAAATGAGAAAGGGTATCTTAATTTGTTGTGCCGGAAAATTCAAAAGAGCTGATTGAAGGCCGAGGACACAATTCTTGCAGAGTGTATGGCCACACAATAGGACATACGGCACATTCTCAACAATATTGAATGACTCCCAGCATATAGGGCATTCCAAGCCTTCATCCCTGCTCACATTTGAAGCAACCTCATCATCTGAGCACTCCTGACATACTCGAGTTGGCTCACTAGAGCTTTTTTTCAATCCGATGCTTGAAATGACATTTGACGTAAACTTCCACATCGCAACAATCAAATAATTTGCTCGAGGAGGAATTTCCTAAAGGCTATAACCGCGAATTGCATGTCATCTAACCTAAGAAACTCTCAAAGGTAAAATCTCGAGCAGAATACAGCCTGTAAGTTTCTCTATCAGCTCCCCTCTCCGACTCACTGGTGAGGCAACAGCTTTGTCTGTCCAAACCCGACCTGAATTAAACGCAAGGAAAACAGTCAACCTCATGCATACTACTCATGATATTTTATTTTTGACGACTACAGTTTCCATACGAAAATGCAATGGAACTAACTGGGAATATTGGAGCACGCTCCAAGTGATCCAGTCTTCTCATGCTCAGACGAAATGGTAAACATTCACCAAAAAGCACAAGATGATGACAGCTTAACGGTCATTATTCTCTAGAACAACTGCAATGCCATCAAGAAAAGTCACACTGCTCCCCTGCTTATCCCAATTAATAAACTGCCATTGATTTCATTGGACTCAAAAAGAGGGGGTAAGCATGCATTTCCTATTGGCGGCGGCAATTTCTCAAAGCCACACTGATGTTCGCAAGCTACCCGCCAAATTATATGCAACCGCATTCTCAAGCCACCCTATCTCTCTAATTCTACCCTAGTTCTTATCCTCCCGACAGAAGAACTGCATCCAGTGATTAAATTTTGGAACTTGCAACCGACTATGAATAAACAGACCGATAAAGCCAGATGAGATCATGAAAATACATCGCCTACGTTACTAATTCGCCAAAAAAAAAAAAAAAAAAAAAAATCGCAAAAACACGCCCGCCATTATTGGGGGGGGCGGGGGCAGGGGCAAAAAACAACAACAACAACAACAACATGTCAATGATTCAGCAGCTCCTTTAATGCATCGAATAGTACAACGCGAGTCGCGATCGCGGACAACACGCGGCCACGTCCACCGAGTTCATCAGCACAAACCAACGCACGATCCTCACAGGAGCGAAGCCTATAAACTTGGGCGAACGATTTCGCGGAATCTCGAATTGAAAACGCGAGAATTACCTCGAATTGGAGTGAGACGAAGAGAGAGAGAGAGAGAGGAGATTGCGGCGATTGCAGGATTTGCAGAGGAAGGAGAAAGGGGAATCGGCGCGGAGATGGGGCAGAGGAGATCGAAGGACCGGGGGCCTCTCGTCTCTCTCGACCTCTCCGTCCCTCAAATCTACCCCCACACAAAATAATACCAAAACACCCCCAAAAAGAAAAGAAAAAAAAAATTTGGTCAACGATTCGGCAGGAGATACTACGAAACGACGTGGCATAAGCCCACACGCTGCACCGGTTCCTTCGGATAGCGGAATTTGCGTGATGATGCGCAGCGGTCCCTGAGGAAACGCGAAATTACAGTTGCGAGCCCTGAAGTTTGTCTCCGGTTTCGTTTTTTAAGTCCCGGAATTTCTTCTTTTTTTCTCATTCGCATCCCTTCTCGCACGTAATCGATCAAATGGGGGCTGAAATGGATGGTCCGCGGACAAAAATGGGACTAACCGAATCGTTCCCTCTATACCTATTTCCTTCACCAATCTTCATCCTCCTTCTTCTTCTTTTTTTTCTGTATTATATGCTGAATTACTTAATTCGGACGAGAGAAAACTCAAATGAAATTTTCGATGAAACTACCGCGAGCAATGAAAATAGTACGAGTAAGAGTGCGGAAAAATATAACCTAAGGGAAAAAGTATTGTGTGGTGCAAGTTTTAAGCAAAGACAAATTGAGAATTCAAGCTTAGAGAAGTCAAATCACAAAATTTTCCTTCCTTAAAGTAACTTGTATAATCTTTCGAACCTTTTTCCTTTCAATTAAGAAAGATTATGGAATTAGAGGGATGGGCCACCACCAATCCCCTCTTAGGTCCGTCCGCCCGGTAATTTTAAAAGACAGAAGCGTGTTCCTTTTGGGAGACTAATTTATAGCGAATAAGATCTAAGACAATCTTGCATCATCAGAATTATTCCGAATAAGATGTGAAGAATTTGAAAACAGTATCAATCAATAATTCTAATCATCTTCACTCAGGCCTTGCTCTAGCCTGTTGAGGTGTTGCTACTTTTTCAATAGCATTACTACTTTTTCAATAGCTTAAACAATTATTCTTTACCTACTTATGCATTCATAGTGAGCGCAAGAGTTTACGACTCAAATTGCGGAACATACCCATCACCCACACATCGAATTTGTCACAATCGAAACTTATTGCAGGGCTATATTTTTCATTAGAGATGGCACTCGAAAACGGAACCGAGGAAGAAAGAAATCATCCCTTCACCTCTCTTTCCTACTTCACATTCATCTTCCACGATTCCATTTTCCTTGCCTCCCAACAACTTTTCCAGCACAAATTTAATATAATCAATATCACGAAAAATCTCAAATTAGTAAATTTGTAATAAATTTACTCAAAATTAATTTTTTGATAATAAAAAACCAAAAATTGATAAATTTGTGATAAATTTACATTTTGTTAATTTCCGTCAAATTGAATTAATATCACAAAAAATCATAAATTTATCAACATGTGATAAATAAAAGGTAAAATCCCAAATTCGTATACTCATTAATTACCACAGGTTATCATAGTCAATAATTTAATGGTAAAATTTGATAAAAACTAATAAATAATAAATTCATCGCAAGTAAATCAATTTAGATAATTTGAGATAAATTTATCATAAAATTTGGATAGTTTCTTGGTATTAGGCCAGTTTAATGCTACCATATAATGGGCCCCGGGCGGTCAATAGCTCCTCACAAAGCAAGCAAGGCATTATCCGTGTGCAGCTTTTTTTCAGCTTTTTTGGGGGTCAACGTCAGGCAAGTTGCCGCTCCCAGACATTAATGCAACCACCGTCACGTCGCTCTCGCTAGTGGCCTCCCACTCCGTGTGGTGGCGGTGCGGCCACCACATAAATCCCCTTTTTTTTCCAATTTTTTTTTTTAAACTATTTTCCTTATCGCCCATCCTTGACCCGTTCAACAAATCGAGCCCCTCGCCTCGACGAAACCCCAAGAAAATCTTCCCAGATCCTCCGGCCCGGATGATCACTAATCGCATCATCGACGAATCGGCCTCGACAGCGCGACGGACGAACGAGAAATCAAGCAAGGAATCGAAATCTTTCGAACGATCAGAACACATCAATCAGTTTAACATACGATCCGGCCGATTACAATCACGATTCACAAGTCGACACAAGCACGAACGACATAAACAGAGAGAAAACAGAGAGAGGGAGAGAGGGAGAGAGACATAGCCCAAACACATGGCCGACTAACTGAGGGTTTTATCTCACGATCACACGCTACTTCTTGAGAAAGCCCTGAGCCATTTTTATGTAGTCCCCGTAACCCCCGCCGCTCCCGGAATGCTCCTGGCCGCCGCTGGAGCCGAGGAACCCCTGGGCCATCTTCATGTAATCCCCGTACCCCCCGCCGCTCCCGGACTGCTCCTCGCCCCCGGAGTGACCCGACGAGTGGTGGTGCGGCGCCTCGGCGGCAGGTGCTTCCCCGTGCGGGGCGTGGTGGCCGGCGGTGGCGGCAGGGGCTTCCGCATGCGAGGCGTGGTGGCCGGCGGCGGCGGATGAGGAGTTGGAGGAGCCGTACTGGTGGAGGTATCCCTCGGCCTTCTCCACGTACTTGCCGAAGCTCTTCTCCTCGAGCTTGCCGTAGTGGCAGGCGGCGTCGAGGATGTCGGAGGCGGCTCCGGCGACCCTGGCCCGGTCGATCTTGTCGGTCTCGTGGCTGAAGGTGTACCTGGCGGCCTCCGCCACGACCTTGGCGCTGGACATGAGCTCGCTGTTGTCGGGGTTGTGGTGGCCGTGGCCTTGGGACTGAGAGTGGGTGGCGTGGGTGGGATCCATCTGGCCGGGGGTGGGTCGCGGTTGAAGATCGAGGAGCGAGGATCGAAGAGGACGACTTTTTAAAGGAAGAGGGGAGAGGCGATGATTGGAAGGGGAAATGGTGATGGAAGAGATAGCTTGGATTTCGGGGGTTTTAAATAGAGGAGGCGAGGATAAACCAGTGAAAGTGGGCGGCTCTCGGGTGGGGAAAGCTTCGGGCTGAGCGGCCGCGACATGTACACGGACTCGCTTCTCTTGGGCCGCGAGCGTGACGAGGGGACTGGCGAGCGAAATTGATTAAGCCCACGCGCACTGTACGCGCATGGCGTTTGATTGCAAGCCCAAGATTTTGAGTACTCCTCTCCTCCTCGTCAGTTAACTTTTCTTAGGATGGGTTTGGTTCGGCTTTGAGAACGGACTTTGGCATGCTGAAGGTCAAAGCTTTTTGAGAAAATACAAATTACGTTTGGTAAAAGCCTTTGCAAAGTCACTTTAGGTTTGAGTAATGTTTGGTAAAAAAGCTTTTGCAATGGGCTTTAGATACATTTTTTGTATTTTTTATTAAAAAACTGAAAACCCTTTGTTGACTCTCAGGGAAGGGCTTCGGCCGCCGGTGAGCCAAGATCTAGTGCTGGCGGCGGTCAACTGAGGTCGCCTGACCTCTAGTGGTGGTCGCTTGGGTCGCACGACCCTCGTCAATCTTTCGCTGGGCACTCGTTGACCCCTAGCCCTTTCCCAACCAAACTAAAGAATCTAGCAAAGAAGAGGAACAACTACAAAAGGGGCAAAATCGAAAACCAAAAGAATTAGTGAGAGTAATTTTGGAAGGAAAAAATATTTTAATCATAGTTTCAACATTTCGCAAATGCTATTTCGGAATGTTGGGTGAGAGTAGTTTTGAACTTTTAGCATTTCCAAGGCTGGTATTTGGCCAAAAGCTACTTCAAGATACTTGTCAAATACCTCAACATTCCCCCAATGAGCTTAAGCCCCTTAGGAACCGTGACATTTGGAACATTCCTACATTTATTAACACGTAAGAATTTGGTTGCGATTAATATCATACGTGAGAAACTTTATGCGATCAATTAATATGATTGTTGTGTTTGAACAATGATAGAAATTTACTAAATGTTTTGATGGGTGCAAAATATTTTTCGTGTTTATTAATATTTAGAATGGACACTAGTTTTCAAATTTATGTATTGATTTTCTTGACTTTTTAGTGATTCAGCCGGGAAAAAAAAAAGAGGCTACTTTGGAAAGTTATTCTTCTAACTCTTTCTTCCATCAACAAGTCTCTCTTTGAACTCATATTTTTATCTTTCTCCTATTGGCAAATTGAGTCATTGAACTTAACTTTGTTGATGTCATGCCTATTTCATCTATGTTAACTTCTACTTCATTAAAGCAAAGTGTGACTTATACATTTATTTGGCCAAAAGAGACGAATACCTCCAAAATATCTCTTCTATTGGCTTATGAGATTGTGCCACATGCCCAAACTCTTTACTTAGGGGCCACATGAACTCTTTTAATTGGAACAACAAGCCTCTCCACTCTCAGACCTCATGATTTTACCCTTAATTAATTGAGCAACTCCATTAATTCACTCTTAAATACTTACCCTACAAAAGGGTAAATGCTCGACTTAAAAAAAAAAAAAAAAAAAAAAGAGAGAATTCTCAAGAGAAGGCCCCACTCTTTTACTTCACCAATCACTCTCCACTTCCCTTTTAACTTTCGCTTTTAATTCTAAGAGCAAAAGTAAAAGATCCCACATGTGTTTTTTTTTTTTTTTTTTTTTTTTTTGTCTTGAGTATACTTTCGTGTTTGAACGAGGTAAACTCATTAATTTCCTCTACTCTTCATAAATGGGTTTGTTGTTTTCAAGAAAAAAATTATTGATTTCAGTTTTGTTTTACTTAGAAGGAAAACTAAATTTTAGATTTTTGTACAAGCTATTTTCAAGATAAGTGAAAAGTTTAGACACTAAGCTAAGTTATTCTAATGAGTAATGAGTACTTGACTTGGTTGCTTAATGACTGTTAGTTTTATGAACTAAGTTTGATAATAGCATGTTGAGTTTCTCATGTGTGTGAATTTTGATGATGGTATGTTTAGCTATGTATAAATGCTTTTAATTTGACAGTTACCGTTTACCGATTATAGCAGGTCACCGAATATGGCAGTTATCGATTACCAAATCAAGAAAATTATCCATAATAAAAAAATATCTTCTCTTATGTTTTTTTATTCTATGGATATCCTAGTCCTTCATCTTTTTTAGCATCATTATTTAATAATTGCATATTCGTTATATTTAGAAAAAGCATGCATTGAATGTTGATATTGAAGATGTTTATTTGATGATGATTATGTAAAATGATTCATTGCATTAATATTGATGTGGAATATGTTCAATTAGTGATATATACCTTATTCTATGTATAAATTTATGTAAATTAGTGAAAATAACAAACTAGGAGAATGATTGTTGAAATAATTTGTTATCATAAAGAAAGTGTTTCTTGATTAAGAGAAGACGTGATTGATTCTTGATTGAAAGAAGACGCAACTTTTGATTATGAAGCGATGAGGGCATCCACTGTGCTACGAAGACCTCAGCTTCGGGGAAACCCGAGCCTCCTGTATCTTCACGCAAGCCGTCAAAGGGAATGATCACTCCTTTGAAGGTGGTCCTACCTCTGTCCAGCCCCGGACCGACTAACTTTAGGCCCTTCGAACAGCAAGTTAGAAGTGCCGAATCGGATGTCTCGTCTAGCTACAAAGATGAGGATTTGCTGGAGGTGGGTACGTCCTCGAGGGTTGCCTCCAGAAGAGCGGTGATGATGCAAGACAAGCTGCTAACTCTACTTCCCGATCCACCTCCTGCCACGACTCCTATGGTTTTGGCTTCCTCTCGCCGGAAACCTCCGAAGCTGAGGTAATCGTTTCTAGTCCTTCAACTTGTATATATTTCTATGTACATAGGTATTTGGAATATTAAGAGTCTAGTTGACCCTACTAGACAAGCCGAGATTCGTAGTTTGGTTTCCTCAAATAGACTCTGCTTCGTTGGCCTTCTGGAGACTAAAGTACCGGAAGCCATGTTCTCTTCAATCTCTTCGAGTCTGATAAGGGATTGGAGTTGGATTTCGAATTATAGTTGTGCTCCCAGAGGGAGGATTTGGATTGGCTGGAACCCGTTAGTTATTAACTTTGAAGTGTCTTCGGTAGATGCCCAGGTGATTCATGGGAACCTTAAGATGCTCTCTTCGGATATAGTTTGTTGTATATCGGTTGTCTATGGGCTGCACACTTTCACTTCCATGAGATCACTCTGGGAAGACCTTATCATGAAAAGTGCAGCTCTGCAGGATTCGCCTTGGCTAGTCGCGGGTGATTTCAACGCTATCAAAGACCCGTCTGATAGACTTGGGGGTTTAGATAGTTGGATACCATGCTTTGATGATTTTAGACAGTGCTTATCTATGACTGAGTTAGATGATTTGAGGTATTTTGGATGTTGGTTTACTTGGACTACCTCTTCTGGTACTTTGCGGAAGGCAAGGAAGATTGATAGAGTCCTAGTCAATTCCAATTGGTGCCAGGTCTTTTCCTTCTCGGAAGCTTCTTTCCTTACACCAGGTATCTCGGACTACTCCCCTATGATGGTCAAAGTTTTAAACCCGGTCCATCGAAGAAAGCCTTTCAAATTCTTTGACTTTTGGATTTGTCAACCAAGTTTGGGAGATGCTGAATGAGGGAGTGCCCATGTTCAGACTGGTGTGCAAGCTCAAGGCTCTCAAAGGTCGTCTCAAGACTCTTAATAATGAATCCTACTCCAACATATCCATAAGGACTTCTGAAGCGAGGGCTGCGCTCCGGAGTACTCAACTTGACCTTCAGCAAGACCCGAACTCTGTTGCCCTTACAGAATTGGAAAAGTCTCAGCGACGTACCTTCTTGGACTTGCGCTCTAAAGAAGAATCATTTTTCAGGCAGAAGTCCAGACGGTGCCGCCCAGGCCGCGATTCGGCGAGGGCGAGGTGGCGGCCGAGGTCCGGCAAGGTCGACCTCGCCAGCCGTCTCCTTTAGCCGATCGCCGAGGTCCGGCGACCAGCTGGAGGAGGGGAGGGAAAAAAGAAAAATAAAAAGAAAAGGAAAAAATTCAAAAATATTGAAATATTATTAAAATTTGTCCACATCAGCACTAATTAGGTCACGTCAGCCAGCCGATGTCCCGTCAGCAAAATCCGGCCAAAATTGGCCGGAAATGACTGAATCGGCACTAAGTAAAAATGTTTAAGACTAAATTGGCACCACAAAAAGGTTTAGGACTAGATTGGCACAAATACAAAAGGTTTAGGACTTTTTAAGCACTTTTCCCCTAATTTATTTGTAATACTTTGGTTTGCTTTTGAGAAAGTAAGAAAATGCCATAATGGGATCACAATCTTTAAGGGCAAACATGATGGTGATTTAGTTGTCATAAAGAAATTCTCTTATGATTATGATAAAATAGAAAATGACCCCTCAAATTCTTATTCAATCATCCACGTCAAAATATGATACTTCCAAAAAAAAGTATTATATTTTAGGGGATCTTAGTTTTTCATACAAGAATTATGTGATTATAACTTATAAGATTTATTTGTAATATTTTGGTCCGCTTTGCTAAAAAGGGATCACGGTCTATATGGGCAACTATAATGGTCATTTGCTTGCCACAAAGGGATTCCCCTGTGGTAATCATTTACATCAAAATATGATATTTCCTCACAAAATATTATATTTCAGGGGATTTGGATTTCTCATACGAAAGCTTTGAGATTATAGCTTACAAGATTTATTTTTACTACTTTGGTCTACTTTTAAAGAAATAGGAAAATGTCATAATGAGATCATTGTCTTTAAAGGAAAATATGATGGTGATGTGGTTGTTGTGAAGAGATTCCTCTATGGTCATGTTGAAATAGAAAATGACGCTCTCAAATTCTTATCCAATTATCCACACCAAAATGTGACAATTCCTCGAAATATTATATTTTAGGGGATTTGAATTTCTCATACAAGAGTTTTGTGGTTATAGATTACGAGATTTCTGCTTTCAAGGAAATAAGAAAATGCCATAATGGGATCACAGTTTTTAAAGACAAATATGATGGTGATTTGGTTGTCGTGAAGAGATTTCCCTGTAGTCATGTTAAAATAGAAGATAGCACTATCAAATTCTTAGCCAATCATTCACATCGAAATGTGTACTTCCTCACAAAGTATTATATTTTAGGATATTTGGGTTTCTCATATATGCGCTACGTGATTATAGCTTACAATATTTATTTGTAATACTTTGGTCTGCATTCGAGAAACGAGAAAATGTCATTATAGGATCACGATCTTTAAGGGTAAATATGATAGTGATTCAGTTGTCATGAAAAGATTCCTCCGAGATCATGCTGATATAGAAAATAACGCTCTCAAATTCTTATCTAGTCATCCACATCAAAATGTGATAGTTCCTCATAAACTATTATATTTTAAGGGATTTGGGAATGTGACTATAGTTTACGAAATTTATTTGTAATACTTTGGTCTGCTTTTGAGGAAATAGGAAGATGCCATAATGGGATCATGGTTTTTAAGGACAAATATGATGGTGATTTAGTTGTTATGAGGAGATTTCCCTATGGTCATGTTAAAATAGAAAATAACACTCTCAAATTTTTATCTAATCATTCACATCAAAATACGGCTCACGAAGTAATATTTTAGGGGATTCAGATTTCACCTACAAAAGTTATGTGACTATAACTTACAAGATTTATTTTTAATACGTTGGTCTATTTTCATGGAAATAGGAAAAAGGGCATAATGGGATTACGAGCATTAAGGACAAATATGATAGTGATTTAATTACCGTGAAGAAATTCCCCTATGGTCATTTTGAAATAGAAAATGACGCTTTGAAATTCTTATCCAATCATCCACGTTAAAATGTGGTATATCCTTACAAAGTAGGAATTTAGGCTTCTCATACAAGAGTTATATGACTATGGCTTATAATATTTATCTGTAATATTTTAGTTTGCTTTCGAAGAAATAAGAAAATGACATAGTGGAATATTTAGACATCTTAGTTTGTGACATGAGTATATTCAACAATTGATTACTAATAGAATTATTTTAGTAATTTATGTTCAGACAAAAGATAACTTGGCTGATCTACTCACTAAGGGATTCTCTTGCCAAGTGAATGGATTTTAGACCTATTGATAATAGTTAAGCATAGTGGAAACCTAACTTTATAATTTCTAACAAAATTATTAAAGTTAAATGTGTAATAACAAGCAATTAAAACTTGATGGTGATCAAGTATTGGGGCACAAGATTAGTACTCATGGAAAGTTAGGAGGATGAGTGTAAGAAAACACTCTTAATGAAGTTCTAGATTTTAGCAAGGTAATGCTGATGTAACAAACTTAGGAACTTTACTTATATGAACATAAGAATAGGTGCCGCTTCTAACAAAAGTCAGATAAACTTTTGCAAATGTTCACATATACAAGAGGAGCACGAGGCCATAAAAGTGCTTAGGCATAGGAAATTTATAATGAAATGTGTATAAATTTATACGTGTGATAATTTGATTAACAAGTAGAATTATGGTTCAAAGTTTTATCTACTACTAATTTCGTTAATGAAATTATTTACACTAATTAAAGGTTCAAATCTTAATAAATACCTTGTTATATGTATAAATTTATGTAAATTGGTATAGATAGCAAACTATCTCAACATGAACCCTGACTTAGGGACTTTCAATCTGTTTGCTTCTTCAATCTTTGGTCTGTTAATTTCTACTGATTCAACCCTTCCATGGTGTTCTTGGATGAGCCTTAACATTGTGACAAACTTGGTCTCCACACTACGTTTTTGTACAAGTTCTTTCACTATAAATCTACATATTAGAGAATAATCAACAGTTGTTAAAATATGGTAGCACTAGCTCTTTTGTTTAGTATCAAACTTATCAGGGGTGGAAAAAGTAGAATGAGGTATTAGAAAGGGCAGAGAGAGACGTGGATCAATGAAAAGAGAAGAAAGATTGTTATGCTATTGTTTAAGGTTTTTTTTTTTTTTTAATCATACATTTTTATCTGCCTAAAACCCATTCTAAAGGAGAAAAACTTTTGAAAGAGTGCTTTAGGACACATGAGAGGAGGGTAATATATTTCTTACAAAATGGTGTTGCAAATGATGTTAAAAATGCGCGATCTAGAAAAGAATAATCGAGTGATAAAATGCTCGTGATCTTTTCATATGAAGAAATGTAAGACATCGATTGACTCACTCTAGGCGCACTCATCTGATATCATGCTCTTTTTATATCATTAAATCCCGACGTGGGTAATATTTCTTTGATTGAAGTAGAGACGAGGGCTTAATCCGAGACTGGAGAAAGCCAACTTAAGGTATCGCTGGACTACACTGTAAAGAAAAAAGAATGTTTATTGTTGATGACAACGGAGTTGGAGATGAAGAGTGGAGACCATGTTTATTGTTGATGACAAAAGAATTGGAGATGAAGAGTGGAGACCATTACTGAGGTGCTCTTTAGGCTATCAAGAGCCTAAATGTCGTCGATTACTATTCTTCTTATCTATGTTCATCCAAATTCCCATTTGTACGTGTCTCAATCGTCCAATTTGATAATGGGCACCATGCTACGAACTTGGTTTATGTCAAGGGCCAAAAGTAAGCGCTGCATCAATTGTTCGTAATTGACACAATTTTACAAAAAAAAAAAAAAGTCTCTCAAACTATCAAATTGGGCCTAAAACAAGCTCTCACGTTGGCATTAAATGCCTTTTTCCCCCTATTTTCATCCTATCTCGATCTATTCTTCTTTCATAGTATATGATCGGGACCTAGGTGATGTATTATTTTGAATCTAAACTACAGAAGAAATTTCCAAATTTGCTCGTGTCTCTCTCCCTTCCCTTTCCTCAGGGACGGAGGTGAAATTCGGGATGAAAATCAAGGGTCTGGAGAGAAATTACGGGACTTTCGGAGGGCTTTTTTTCCTGTTATTTCCCCCCTAATATTCTTTTTCATTTTGCGAAATGGCCTCCCGAGAAAACAACAAACGAAAGCAATGGGAAAGACGACAAAATACAGAAGAGAAAAGGGGGGAGCGGAGCTCTGCAATTGCGAGATTGCAAGCTCATCATCATCACCGTCATCACCACCGCCCCTGTAGCAGAAACCGGTCGTACGAACGGATTCGCCGTTCCAATTCGCCCCCAAATCTTCCCGCAATCTGGTCGGTGAGCCTCGAGCTTCTCTCCCCGCTCGGCCGTGCGCTGTTGCTTCCGGTTCGATCACGTCGCGCTGATCGTCGATTTCCCTTTCCATCTCGGGTCGAAGGAGCCGCGGCTTGCGGTGGTCGAGGCTTTCGGAATTGGTCGCGGCTCTTGAGTTGTGCGAACACGGAGGTGGAACGAGGGTGGGGGGGAGGAATTGTCTTTTCGCTTTTGGGTTTTTTTGGGTTTTTTTGTGACTTTTGACGCTTCCGCCAGATCAAGCTCCGGAATTTTGTCGGAGTTCCGCGTTTCCAAACTCCGAGATGCCGCCAGCGATGTGTCTGTAGGATTCGTGCTGTTAGTGGTGCTTGATGGCGTTCTTGCGGGGGAAATGCATGAATTGGGTGTTTTGTTGATTTGGACGTGTTGATCAGTTCTGCAAATTGCGGCCTTTTGTTGAATTATGGAGTACGACTGTGAAAATAAGCGTCTGTTTGAATTGCACTTGGTAGATTGGGAGGTTAAAGTGGTGTGCAACCCGTGCCCTGCATAATTATTTTCTGCCTTTTGGTTTTTTGGTTGTTACGGGGGAAATATAGTTGACTGGGGATTTTTTTATTTTTTTATTGTGAAATAGTGTGGGCTATTGGGAGTTGAATTCAGGAGGTGCTTGCTCACGGGTGCTTGTCCGCTCTTTAATCCAGAAGAGCTGATCATTGGTGACTTGAGTTGAGAGTCTAGTCTCCGACGCAGAAAAATGTACCGTACTGTGGCCACTGCCGCAGCTGTTGGTGGATTACCAACTGATAGTGGGGAATATGTAGTGAGTTTGGATCAGGTTCCAAGGTGGAGTGATACAGAATATAGATCGTCCTTGGATTATGAAAATGGGGATCCTTCATTTTCTAACTCATATTTTGCTGATCCTCTGACGTCATATTCTGAAATTACTGGCAATGGGACGATGTCGAGGTTTCCGGTTCAACATGAAGTTAACTCAAAGGTATATCTGTGGAGGGGACACCCATGGAATCTCGAGGTGGATGCAGTCGTGAATTCTACGAACGAGGTGATTACTCTTTTGCTGTCTGCTAGTCAGAACCTTGGTTTGTTATTACGATGGCTAGCTTTTCATTTGTTGCTCTCTTGTTCACACTACTTCTTTTTTATGATACATATAACTGGATAAAGAAATTGCGCCTAAACTGGGAACCTAAACTTAGGATTGCATGTCAGAATGCAATATGCAGCAGTGTGATTCCTTTTGACTTCTTATTTATGGCACAACATCTCCTCTGATTGAGTTTGTGAAATTTTGCCGATGGATGCAATGAAACTTGCAATTTCTGATTGTGCAGTGCTAAAGTTTATGATTGATTCTGGTGTTGTTTCTCTGCTTTGATTTCTGTTGCATCACTTGAGCTCTCTGGTTCTGGTTTTGGGCCGTATTGGGTGAGTGTTATTGTTTGTATGAGTTTGAGTCTTGTGCTGGTGAGTTGGGCTGGCTTTGGGCTTGTGTAGGACTATTCTGCTTCTCGTGGTATTGAGCTAAGCTAATAAAAGTAACTCACTCACCTGTGGAAAAAAAAAAGTTCATGATTGATTCTTGTTCAGGGCTCTGTGTGTGAGGGAGTTGAGTTTCAAAGTTTGTCCCATTTGCTAACTATGCGAACGAACTGTTCTTCTGTTGTGTGGATTATCGATGCCAACTATCGTATCCTTTGATGCAAGTTCTTCATTGATAGACATGTTTGAGCATCACGTGAAAGCTTCATGGGTTAATAGTTTTTTCATCACATATGTCATATTTGTTTTCCTTTCAGTCACTACATGCTTATTATTGGTACTTGCAGGTCAATTGGCTTCATATTTAAACATGCATTTTAACGAAATATTGCATTGTATGGAACAAACTGAGTTCAGTGACTGGACCTTGTATTCATTTGAACAAGCAACAAGACTATTTTTTTCTTCTGAGAAAAAGGCATGACATGTTTACTCTTCTCATGATTGTTAGAGTATGGATGAAGCACACAGTAGTCCTGGTTTACATGCTGCTGCTGGGCCTGGTCTCGCTGAAGAATGTGCGACACTGGTGAGTGAAATTTTATTGGTTCCATAGTGCTGTGTTGACTGGAATCTGTGGTCTTACGGGCATTGTCAACTATATTTGATTGTCAAGCTGAGTTGATATGGACAGAACTTAGGGAAACATGAAATTTATGGGCATCAAGATCACCTTGCACCTTGATTAGCTAGAATATTTGCAAAGCAAGAACTTTGCCATTCTTTTCATGGAATGAAGGTTTTCTCTAGATGTATGAAGTTGCATGGTGGATTTGACTTTTTATTTGCATCCTTTGTGCATAGGGGGGATGTCGGACTGGAATGGCAAAAGTTACAAACGCATATGATCTTCCAGCAAGGTTGGTATATTTTTGTGTATTGAACAGGCTGGCCACAGCCATTTAAAGATATTTGTGAAATTCCTCACTCTAATCAAGCTTTAGCATTATGCGATCAAGTGGCTAACTAATGTAATTGTTTTCGATTGTAGGAGGGTGATTCATACTGTTGGTCCCAAATATGCTGTGAAATATCATACTGCTGCTGAGAATGCATTAAGTCATTGTTACCGCTCTTGCCTTGAACTTCTTATTGATAATGGGCTTCAAAGGTTGTGCCAGATTAGAAGCTGTATTATTTCCTCGACCTTAGTCCTCTTTTACTTGAAAAGTTGAAGTGTTTGTCTTACTTTTCTTCTCATATACTATACAGCATTGCCATGGGTTGCATATACACAGACTCAAAGAACTATCCGCGTGAGCCAGCAGCACATGTGGCTATAAGTGAGAATTTTCCAGTATTTTACAATTTTATATCCTGATCCTGTATAATTTTCTTTTCAATTGCATCGAATTTCTTTCCCCATTTTTTCAATTAGAATTTGGTCTCATTTAATGTTCTAAAAGTTATTTGGCATGATCAGTTTTTAAAATACATCTTTCAGAAAATGGATATCTACCTCAGATAAGATAAAAGAGTATCTGCTATTTTAACAAAAAGATTCTCTGTAGTTGAATGATCTCCTTGTATTAATTTGCTAATCTCCATCTGGCAATAGCTGGACATCATTCCAAATGAGTTTTTTGTAGGCTTTGCTAAATGTAAAGGTAGTGATAGGACATTGAAGAGCGAGTACAAGCTTATATATATGAGCCTGAATTCCATTGTATTAGCAAAGAGAAAAAAAGAAAAAAAAATGCTATCAAGAATTGAACTGAAGTGGTATTACTTTCTAGTTCTTTTTTTTCTTTTTGTCTTTCCTTTTATCCACGGGAATCTATTTGCCAATGCTGGCTCTTCATCTTCCCTCTTTGTCGGTTTTCTCTTTTTTCTTCTATCCATGCCCTATGCTTAATTTTCTGTGTCTGGCAAATCTGGTAAATAAGTTCCATTAAGTAAAAGTTGGCAGATTATGTTCTCGTTAGAAGTCAAAAGATAATCCTGCAATTCATCTTCACTGATTTCACTTCATATGCATAAAACTGAAGTAACATGTCAGCTAAAAGCATAAGCACGGCAGTTCTATAGTAAGGAAGAAAGCGCTTCTTGAGCTAATTTTGTGGGCTAGCATCCCTGGTGGCTCTGGGATCCGCAAATCTGACTCTGGCTTCCAGAATAAACCAGGCTATCATGACATATTCCTCAACATGCCTCTTAACTTCCTTAGGTTGTTGATTTAGCTTTTGCACTAGCGCACTCTTTCTCCTTGTGTTGGTGCTTATTCTGTATAAGGGTTATTATTCCCTCTTAAATTTGTGGTTCTGTGTTCTGTTTACTCCTATAGGGACTGTTCGTCGTTTTCTTGAGAAGCAAAAGGACAGAATCAAAGCAGTTGTATTTTGCACCACGACTGCAGTTGACACTGAGATCTATAAAAGGTGTGTAGATTGTTGTAATTTAGTTGAGATTAAATGCACAAGCAGTTATGAGGCCTTTACATGGATTTTAGGTTTCCTTGTCCTATCTCTGTTTTTTTTTTTGCCCCGTGCTTCTGTTTCTTGTGTAGTTCTCATTTTTACTACTAATGCAGACTGCTTCCACTTTACTTTCCCCGAGATAAACACGAGGAAGAGGTAGCCATTTCCAAGCTTCCTGCAGATGTTGGGGATGAAAATGGTGAGACGATTATTGACGAACGTAAAATCCGAATCAAGCCTTTGCCAAAGAAGGCTATACCCAAACCTCCACGAGCCTCTGAGGATCCTCCCATCAGTGATGTTGGCTTGGTTAGAAGGTTGGTTTACCTGATATGTGAAGGCAACGTTGTTTTTAGTAGGTTACGACTTGTCTACATCCAGCTTTCTTGGAATACATATTGTGTGATATGACTTTGTTTTCATCTTATGGCATCTGAAGAGGCAATTCTACTTATGGTCCTCAATAAAAAGCAGTTTTGAGAGTTAAGACCATCTGTCGTCTAAAGGAGGCTGTTCATTTGCTTCTCTGTGATTCTCTTTAACGGGAGCTTTTTATATATCTGTTTCTGCTTTTAAGGAGGATTCTCTAGGATTTTAACTTGCAACAAATTAAGTTGAAAAGCATTTCTCTAATGCTTTCTTACTCTTTCATATATAAGCCACTTTACTTGGTGTGCTTGCTTGTGGTTAAAGTACTTTTGATTGTAAAGTTTGTGCTTTTTTCCATTTGACTTTGTCCTCCATTTGTTTGTATCAACTGAATTTACTGAGTTTCTTGTGTCTTACAGGAATTCTTCATATTTGGACTCATACTTGGATCCTGCCTTCATGTCATTAATTAAAGATCCAGATCAACGGCGAAAGGAGCAATGGGAAAAAACTGCCCAAGCACAGAGTGGCTGGAATTGTGCTAGATTGCTTGGATTGGGTGATCTTGGAGGACCTCCTCTATCTGTTGCTGAAGAATACTCACTTCATGCTAGATACCTCTCTAAAGCCAATTCTGTTAATCTATCCGAAATCGCAGAGATGAAGATTGTGTATGCATCTATTCCTACTCCTTTTGTCTATGCTTAGTTTTCCTTCCCATAAACTATAAATTAGGTTAAACTTTATTAGAGGAAAGAAAGCTTAGACTAGTTTAGTTGGTGGGTTGTGCCTCAACATATCGGCCGTTGTGACAAGTCAGGCAGTTTTTCTTAGGTCGTGGCTCTGCCATCTTCAATTGTCTTTTTTATTCTCTCCACGGTTCCCCTGTTGAGATTAAAGGTGATCCATAATTCACACATATGAGAGAGAGAGAGAGAGAGAGAGAGAGAGACAGAGAGAGAGAGGAGAAGAAGATGACAATGATGAAGGAATTTTATCCCCTTGCATCCAAACTACATATCTCCTGATTAAGTATTGGATTTTCTGTTTTCAGTTACCGAGGTGGGGTTGACAGTGAGGGTCGCCCTGTGATGGTAGTTGTGGGAGCACATTTTCTGCTGCGCTGTCTTGATCTAGAAAGATTTGTCCTCTATGTTGTAAAGGTAACAGGCGCCAGTTTTTACAGTTTCACAACTGTTACTTGTTCTTTTGACATGACTGACACCTGGCCATTACATACGCGTTGTGTTATGAAAAAGCTGTTCAATCTGGTTGTTCAGAAATTTGGTTGCTCACGTGCTTCTTAGATCATTGGAAAAAGAAAACCAAAATGAACCTGTATAAACTTGCATAAAGCTGTTTCTGTGTTAGTTAATTATATATGCATTTAGCATGTAATATCTTGTGAGATTATTTTGATCACCACCTTTCTATTAAGGCTGACTGAAAGTATTCCTATCAGGGTGTCATATCCATTGTCTTATACTTCTGGCACTTGTATCTAGATTTTACAGAGCAAAGGGACACATATATATAATACAACATGCTGATTAATGTTACAATACTACGGTCTGTTCAGTGGTTTGCCCTGATTGATGCAAGGCTAGTCACCTTTATGTCGTCCCTGACACTAAAATGCTTTCGTTCATAATTTGGTGTTGAATAATTTATTTAAGCTTTGAATTAGAACTTACAGGATATGGAACTAACTCAAATTTTGTGATCATGGTTTTTCAGGAATTCGAGGCGGTGATAAAGAAACCTTACACTATTGTATACTTCCATTCTGCGGCATCTTTGCAGCTGTAAGTACCTTATTATGTGACAGATGTAAATCATGAAGTATTGTTTACTTGGAATGACTCGCAGAATATTATGAGCTTTGCAAGTGCTGAACTGTGATCAGCATGGTCCGGATGTGCGATTGGGTCAAGTCGTAGACACAAGTCAAAATTTGGCATTGCTGGAGCATCATTGTCATGATTATTCCAACTTTATTAACTGCTCAACTGACTCGATATCCATGTATGTGTGATGAGACTAAATAATCAGGAAAATTATTATGAAAACTAATATAGAATGGAAATTTCTTGAATTTATTTAGTCTAGATTATTAGAAGGGAATAATTTAAATCTAAAATATGTTTAGAATCAATGATCCAATTATTTAGTGATTCACTTAGTGGTAACTATATTGAATTCAGCACCGGTTATAATTAGACTCGGTAACTTTCAGTCAAGCTCGAGTAACTACCGAGAGACATTTTGAAATTCTGAAGCAGCATAGCTCGATGTTACTCCTAGAAAGAGATTATAAAAAGAGAAAAATGGAGCAACAAAACTCTATTGAAAGCCATAATCATGACACGATATGTTGGTGATGAATGCCAGTGAGGTATAAGGGCTTGGATAGGGTCTTTTAATTGCCATGTTTCTAACTTTTCTATATGATTTTGGCTTATGGATTGCCTATCAGTAGTTTAAAAGTGTCAAACCTACTTAGATAAAGTTGCAACACCTATTGAATAATTAGTCTTTGCGAAAGCTTCATCACGATTAAGTAAAGAGGCTCTACCAAAAAGAGGCTCTAATGAAAGCCTTGCAAAGAGTTTCCATCCTCTTTGAAGTCATCTATTGAGTTGTCTTTCTCCATTCACTGTTGGTGCAATCATCTTGCTAGTCATTATTGTGACTTTACACATAGTGGGAAATTGTCTGTGGGGGTGAATTTCGGTTAGTATATTAAATAGATAATATGGGATGAGATAAGTAATACATTATATTCATGCAAAGGAAGTAAATTGATTGCTTCGATGTGGAGTGAGCTGATACATATCTGAGAATCACATTTGTATGCAAATGGAACTGTAGGTTTTCAATTTGGTGTGTGACCTACTTTGTTTACTGCATATGCAATTTTTCGCAGTCAACCTGATCTGGGATGGATGAGGTGGATGCAACAGATACTCGGTCGTAAGCACCAGCGTAATTTGCATGTATGCGGTACTTTATTACGTGATTTTGCTGTGAATGTATGCATATATGTAGTAGTAAGTACATTAACCTTCACTGCCTTTTTGCAGGCAATCTATGTTCTTCACCCAACTTTTCACCTAAAGGCCACAATTTTTGCCTTGCAGTTGTTTGTAGACAATGCGGTATGTCTGAATTCTTCCTGTTTATATGTCAGCTATCTATCATTTGTGAAAGCATTGATAATTTAAATTTTAGGTGTGGAAGAAAGTGGTGTACGTTGATCGACTTCTGCAATTATTCAGATATGTTCCTCGTGAGCAGTTGACAATACCCGATTTTGTGTTCCAGTTAAGTTCTCGGTACCATCTTTTTACATATTTTGATACCCCTGCATATACATCAACTTACTCATGGCTTGCACCTAATTGCATATATTTACTGATGGCATGCGCATAACTCTTTTAATGTATTACTGGATTGGAACTGGAACTGTTACAATAACAACAAAAGTGTTGGTTCTTTTGGGAATCAAGGTTGCACTTATTTGACTAGCTGATTTTTTTTTAACCCAAAGCACTGCAGGAAGCTTTTAAATGGTCAGGGCATTCTGTGGCTATTAAATTTAGTAGCACTGGCCGTGATCTATGTGAAGGGATCTTCTTGGCCCATTTAATTACAAAGGTCAGAGAAATAAAAGCCTTTACTTGTTTATTTGTGCAGGCACGATTTAGAAGTGAACGGTGGCAAGGGTCTTATTGTGGATCCCAGGACCAAATACGTGTATCAACGACCATAGTAGTACCAACTACAGTTTGATTGGCGACAAGCAGCAGCGCAATTCTCTCTCTCTCTCTCTCTCTCTCTCTCTCTCTCTCTCTCTCTCTCTCTCTCTCTCTCTCTCTATGAAGCTGGCTTGCTGTGTCTTCGGCCTACATTTATGTACAAAATCATAAGCTTTTGTTTATTCTTTCTTCCCCTCTTTCTCTGTAAGTGTAAGTGTTTTAGATTGTCGATTTGTTTGACTGAAGATAGAATAAAGTTTATCTGTTTCTCGTTGTGTTCTTGGATGAATGAGCTATGGTATTTGAAAATAGTTTTGCTTTCTGGCTATCGGGGCACCTGACTGGATAGAATACTTTCTTCTGCCTGCCTTTGTAAAGTAGCGGTCACTTCCAACTGCAATACTCTCTCTCTCTCGTGTCAAAAAAATAGTTTAGAGTATATTTGTAACAGGTATACCAGTCTAAGGTTTTTTAGGGTATTAACCTTTATTCAATATGATCCTTAAATTATCTCTGAACTTAAGTTAATGAAATGATAATATTGAATATTTTCATGTAGTTTAGGATTAATTTGAATATTTACCAAAAGTTTAGGGACGCATTAAATAAATTAAAACTCCAGGGACAACATTAAGCTAAAGTTTAAAAGTTATATTGAATAAATTAAAATTTTAGGGAGTATATTGCACATTGAGCTGAAATTCGTGGATTATTTGTGTTATTATCTCTTCTTTTTTTTTTAAAAAAATTCGTGGATTATTTGTGTTATTATCTCTTATTTTTAAGATAAGGATACGACTCTTCTTCAACACTATATTTAAAATTGTCTAAAATCAACACAAAAAATTGGAAGAGAAAAGGCTTGTACATTAATTTCCTGTTTTGAGTGCACAGCGCTATTCAATTGCTGGCCAAAAAATTTGATTCGAGGTTGAAGAGCGAACTTACTCTTCGACGGTATGGCCTTAATTTTTAAAGCCACTGCCATAACCAAATGTAATAGCACCATTTTAACTTTTTTTTTAGTGTAGACGAAATCTTTTGTGATTATAACCGCAGGAAATCATATATATACGTTTTTTACTTTTCAGAAAAGACAGTTTTCTTTAATCACACTTTTAACTAGGGTGACTCTAAATTCATCCCTGAAATGGCTTCCTCCACCCCCAAAGAGGATGGAAAGGACGAAATTATCCGACTTGTGGATCTCATTCCTCGCCTTCTTTATCTCCACCAAGTCTTCGTGCTTCAACAGCCCACCTCTATTTTGTTTCTTTATTTCCTTCTCCTAACAATGGCCGGCAGGAGGCCCCCTCCTCTCTTTCTCTCTCTCCCGTTCTGGCTACACTAAAACAAAGTGTGTGATATTCAAAACTGTATCCATGAGCTAATGTTGAGCCCCTCACTTAAATTGCTAGTGACATTCATGAAGTAGCTTTGACAAAATCCAGTGAAAACCTACAGAGAGAAGATGATAAGAAAAATTTGGTCGAGAAAATAGGTAGTTCTTCAGGGCTTGTCACTCGAGGGGTGAGAGAGAGAAAGTGGTGTCTTGTTGCAAGGTGAGGAAGAGATACACAAAACATTTCGTGAAAGAGAGAAATTTTCGATCTCACACTCCACGTACCTTTGAGCATTGCACAATACCAAATCTGCCCTCCACCAATTCACCAACGATGAGACCACCCTTGACCTCCACCATTGTCCCGCATCACTCGTCGTCACAGCTATCCTCTCCGCCACGCTCAACCCCACCCCCTCTCAGTCCCAACATTAACATGCATCCTTCAAACCCTATGACCACCTCTCCAGACTTGCAATCCCTACCTCCTTTATCATTCAACAATTTTCCCCCAATATTTTCTGTTTTAAGAAAATGATGTCATTTTTCATTTGATGTTGCAATTGATTATTGGATCAATTTTAACACCATGAACAATTCAACCAGACAAATAATATAAATAAGCTATTATTCTAAGAACCAGAGTTAAACTCTCAGTATGGAGGTTAAAGAAAGACTCGCATTTGAAGAATGCCCAATCACAAAGCATCTCCAATTGCATTTTTACTCTTGGACCTTGGAACACCAAGCAAATAGCCCGAAGGATTTTGGTTGAATGACCTCGACCCGAGCAGTGCAGGCTTTGTGCTCGAAGGGCGAGGATTGATGGGTGAGAGCAACAGGGAGAGAGAGAAGGAGAAAATAGACAAGGTAGCGAGTGGAACTCATGATTTGGGTAATTTTGTCCTTCAAATTTTCTAGGGAGGAGCCATTTTAGGGGGGGATTTAGTGCGGCCCTTTTAACTATTCTAAAGTTTCTTGTGAATCTCTTCGTGTGGAATAAATTCAAGCATGAATTATATGCGATACTGTAAAAAGTCTCGGCACTGTTCCAAAGTTTCAGTTTTTTTTTCCCCTTTTTGCTTCTTTTTACATTTCCTCTGCACAAAAATCCAAAGAAAAACACATTCTAAATCTTGAAAAACCAGATGCGCATGCAGCATATGTTAATGAATTGCGAAGGACACAGATAGCTACGAGTGGAAATCTGTACATTTGTTAACCCTGTAACTAATATTCGTTTCATTCTTCGTTCACTTATACAAGGCTACAGAACCGCATGCTGTCATTTGGTTATTCTTCCAGAATTTTCTCCTATTGAAAATATATCCTATGCAAAATTTGCGATCCACTGAAGACCCATTTTTGCAGAATGGACCTACCACTCCAGAGCGAACTTCAAAAGGCATGTCTTATGTGGATGACTACCGTCCTTTCATGTTACACAGAAAACAACATAATACTTAATGTTGTGTGCAACTGTCCCGCGACTATAATAATAACTTGGGTTCAGGTAGGCTGGAGCCTTCGTATGCAGTCACTTGCTGGGGAGAGATTTCCTAGCAAAGCCTACTAAACTCCCAAAACAGCTTCCTTGTGGGAACTTCGTGATAAGGTCATCGATCCAAACACAAGACTACACATTTCAAGGCGTCATAAAACAACTGCAGGCACCTAGGACGAGCTTGCTAATGGAAGGAATACCAATTTTTTTAGGCCTACCTAGCAGACCCAATGTATCAATAGTCCTGGAGTACCTCCAACAGGAGATACTACCAAGATTAATGTGGATTATGCTTTCATCCCCACACAATGGTGCTTCAGCTCTTACTGCCAGATATCATCATGAGAATTTGTTGGATGCCGCAGCAGCAGCAGCAGGTTGAACTGCAGCCTCTTGCTGCAAGCGGAAGAAACTGATTTGCTGCTAACCATCCAATATGTTCGGCATAAAGGCCAGAGTACTGTCATGTTTGAGAGTGATCCGTGAGCACTCAATTCATGCTATTACTTCTGTAAACCCCATCTTGGCTGATTGCTGGTATTGTTAGCAACATTAGAAATCTTTCTAGAAGCCATCCTCATTGGTCAGTAACCTGGCCTCAGAGAACAACTACTAATCTCGAGGCATATAGACTAGCAAAATGGCTCATAGAATAGCTCTTTCTTCTATGGTGAAATTAGAAACTCCACCCTTTGAGGTCTTGATGTCTGCATTCATCTTCCTCTCAGAAAGAATTAGTTGCTTTGTTCTCCATTGAAGTTCTCTATTGAGAAGGAGAGAGATAGCCAAGAGAGGAAGGCAGGAGTGGATTTGCATGTCAGCACGAAATACAAAGGAAGTTGATGTTATAGACACTTAGGAATATGATTCTCCAACTAACATCGTTCCGGGGCCAAATTTTGAAGATTTCTTTCTCGTAGTTTACATATTTCCTCCATTTGCAAGTCAGATATATCTCCTGCTCCAAATTTATAAGTTCTGTTACCAAGTTCGATCAAGCTGTATCCAGGGACTTTCTTTAAACCTGCACTTTCCATTGTTGACCTTAATTTCCGCGATCGAACCCAATTCCCTTCTTCCGCATGTATATTAGATAACAATGTGTAGTACCCTGTATCGTCTGTATCAACATCTAAAAGATCCCTTTGAATAATTTGGAAAATGTCCATTCTCTGATGAATACGACAACCATTGATCAAGGCACCCCAGATGCTAGAATTAGCAGGGAAAGGCATGGAAGAGATTACTGAATATGCTTCGTCGAGATTCCCAGAACGACTGAGAAGATCAATTAAACAAGCAAAATGTTCCAACTTGGGAGCAACTCCATGGGAATTCATTAACCCAAAACAGAACTTCCCGTACTCCACAGATCCTGTGTGACTGCAAGCCGATAGGATATTCATAAAGGTGATATCATTTGGTTGTATCCCCATTTGCACCATTTGGTTGAAAAGTGAGATGGCTATATCAATCTGACCGTGGGTTCCATAACCGGCAATCATGGCACTCCACGAAACCACAGTTTTCTCGGGCATACTATGAAAAACTGCTTGGGCGGATTTGAGGTCTCCAGATTTGGCATACATATCTGTTAGAGCTGTATCAATGTAGAGATCTTTCCTTACACCATGGATGATGAGCTTATGGTGAACCCATTTACCCTTTTCTAGGTATCCTAATTGTGAACAAGCTTGAATTACACTAAGGAAGCTGACTTCATCCATTATGAAGCCATTCGAGTACATTTTATCAAAAAGATGGATGGCTTCTAGAGAATAACCATTCTGACAAAATCCACAAATCATTGTATTCCAAGTAACAATATCTTTTTGTTGGATCTCAAGAAACACTCTGTAAGCAGAATCCACATCACTGCATTTTGAGTACATATCAATAAGTGCATTTAGTACAAATCCCTTTTGAAAATGGGACTTCATCACAAAACCATGAATTTGACATCCAAGCTGTGAAAAACCCATGCTTCCGCAAGACCACAGTGATACTGTTAAGCTGAATGAGTCTGGTATTATTCCCTGTACTCGCATCTGTAAAAATGTCGATAAAGCCTCCTCTAAAAATCCTTTTCGTGCATAAACTGTTATGAGCATATTCCACGAGACAGCATCTCTCTCTTCAATTATCATGAAAGTCTTCTCGCTATCATGTACTCTTCCACAGTCAGCATAGAACTCTATCAATGCAGGCCCCAAAAAATCATATCCGGGATCTATAGCATTTCTAATGACAAAACAATGAACTGACTGCCCCTCTCTCAGCCACCCCAACCTTGCACAAGAGCATAAAATAGTCATCATGGTAACTGAATTAGCTTTACTCTGGGACTCCTGCATTTCTAGAAAAACATCGAGTGCTTCACGAAAGCACCCACTCTGATTATAGCTCGAAATCATCACAGTCCATGAGGCAGCAGACCGGTGAGTGGCGATATTGAAGAGAACCTCTGCGCTAGACAGATCACCGCATTTACTGTACATTACAACAAGACTGTTATTCAATGTTGCATCATCGCTTTCAATATTCCTTGTCACCACTTGTCCGTGGATCAACCTTGCCAAACATAAAGAACCTAATTGGGCACAAGCCTCGGCCACACCAATCATTGTGACCGAGTCGGGCTCAAAACCTTGTAAAAGCATCGAATGGAACACATCCAGCCCACCGCTCGGATCCCCATTATCAATGTAACTGGAGATCATCGAACTCCAAGACACCACATCTCTACCCGACATATCATCAAACACCTTCCTGGCATTCGGCAGCGAGCCCATTTCTCCGTACATACACAGCAATGAAGATTGAATCACATCGTCCCCATCCAGCCCACACTTAACGACGGTCCCGTGGACGGTTTCGCCCGAGCCGAGATTGCCCGAGCAAGAGCAGGCTCGTAACACTGATGGGTATATGAACCGAGTGATCTCCTTCCGTTGGCGAACCATTTCGCGGTACAGCGAGACGGCTCCCTCGAAAGAGCGACTCCACGCGCAGCACTTGATAAGCACCCCCCACATGAAGGAATCGGGCGCGTGAAAATGGTCGAAGACGAGTCTTGAGGATTCGAGAGAGCCCATTTCGGCATAGGACTGGATGAGCCTGGTGGAAGCGAGCGGGTCCCGGTGGAGGCCCGTGACGAGGAGGTGGGCGTGGAGCTGAGCCACCGTCCTCAAGCTCGCGCACGCCCTGAACAAGGGCATGTAAAGGGTCATCGATTCACGGATTCACGAGCATCAAGAATGGTGAATCTCCGCTCGAGAAGCTGCCAAAGCTTCGCGAGAGCTTGCCTTTTTGTTTCGGACGACCGTTCGCCGACAGGAATTCGAACCTGCTTCGCGGGAACTGGTTCGAGAAAGTGTTTTTTTTTTTTGGGTCGATTTATTCTGTAGAGTCGTCTAATAATGATGTTATGATCGTCACAAAAACCAGCATTTCCCCATAAAACTCACAATGTGGATGTCAGCTATAAGCCTATAATAGCTTCTTTGTATCTTTAACTTTATCCTTCCTTTTACCACCAGAAATTTTGCTACTATTAACCTTGCATGGCAAGAAAATATTTGGTAGTTTCAAACCAACGTGTTTTAGAGCCGACGTTGAGAGAGTGTGTCTTTGCTCTCTCTTTGGATACAGAGAGAGAGGGAGTGAAATTTGAGAAAGGGAAGGAGGAACTCATCTTGCGATGAGTTTTTCTACGAAGAGGGGAGAGAGAGAAATAAATTCATCATCTATTATTGCGTGTCTGTCCTTTCCACTATTAGCTAGAGAAGAGAGAAAAGAGAGCTTTTAGATCCAAGTTTTCAATTTCATGTCACAAGACGTGTCACACTTTGAGTAAAGCTGACTAAGCTCACGCATGTCACTTAAGCTGACATGATAGTTTGAAACCACCGAATATTTTCTTTCATATAACGCAGTTATTAGGATAACAGAGGATTTCAACTCAATAAATTTACATCACTTATTCGAATTTTATCAACTACATACAAACTGTTCTAAGTCGGAGTTACTTGCATAGGTTAGAAGCTTGAATTCTATTGATTTATGAGATTTGTATAACGCCTTTAGATTATCAAAGGAAAAAAAGAAATTTGGAACTATTAGGACAACTAAAATGAGCAAGTAGAAAAGAATATCTTCCCTCCGTCACTGGTTTCAATTGAGAGACACATATTTTCCCCTCTTTTTTTGCCAATCATTGGAGCGAAAGCATGTATTTTCTCCATATAGATTTATGCAGACATTGGAATCTTTCGGATCTGACTTTTGTCTTGTGTTTCCAAGTAAATGCTTTTGGATACCGCACATCGATATCCTTTGTTTTTTCACTTGACAGATCATTGCCAGCGCGGGGTGTGGTAAATCTTCAAGGACAAGATATAGGGATCTTTCAACTCATCAAACCAGAGCAATTAGTCTATCCATCTCTGTTCACTGCAATCGTCTTCTTAACACGAATTCTTTTTCAGTCATTGATCATCTGACGGCTCGACATACCATGTGTCTCGAGGTTTTAAAGTGTCCATCTGATACTGGTTGACTGTTCGGACTCTGGACCCCGACCCCAGCATCGCTCATTAGATGCTCCAAATCTTTAGTTAGCCTCCCATCTTTGACCCCTATGAACCAGTTGTAAGGAGAGTACTTTTCATCGTTACCATACACTTGCAACTCTGACAGCAGAAAAGTTATCTCCAGCATCCATCTCCACCATGCTACAACCAGGTGACTTCTTCAACCCCTTTTCTTCCATCAACTCCGTGAAGTAATTAACTCGACTCCATCTACCATCGGAAGCAGAAAGATTGGACATGAGCACATAATAACAAGCTTCCTTAGGATGCAACTCTAGCATTCTTTTTATGGCCACCTCTCCAAGATCATACCTTGAATAAAGTCCACAACCGTGGAGAAAGGCTCCAAACAAGCTAATGTCTGGTTGCATTGGCATTTTCTCTATAAATTCCAATGCATCCTCGAGCCTGCCAGCTCGAGATAGAAGATCGATCATGCAAGCATAATGCTTCATTGAAGGCACAAAATTGTAGTCCCGGCACATTGAGTTGAAGTATCTCCAACCTTCACCAACCAAGCCTGTGTGCCGGCACGCTGATAATATACTAGTAAAGATTACTTCAGTAGGCCTTATTTCTTCCTTCAACATGTCACTGAAAAGAGCGAGAGACCCACTACCATCCCCATGAATCCCATAACCACCTATCATTGCACTCCAAGTTACGGTGTTCTTAGAATCCATTGCATCAAAAACTCTACGGGCTGATTCCACATCCCCACATTTAGCATAGAAATTCAAAAGTGCAGTTCCAACATGGACGTTGGATGATGATAAGCCCTTTTTAATGGAGTATGCATGAAGCGAGGAACCGACAGCTAGGACGGCCAGGAAAGCAGAGGCAGAGAGGACAACCACCAATGTGACAGCATCAGGAGAGAGAGATTCTGATCTCATTTGTCGAAACAATTCCAAGGCCTTATCTGCAGACCCATTCTGCACAAACCCAGAAATCAATGAGTTCCAGGCAATTACATCTTTTTCAGAGACTGAATTAAAGATGCAACAAGCAATCTCCATCATTTGGCTCTTTGCATACATGTCAAGAAGCGCATTCTTCACAGTGCTCTCTTCTAACCCAAGTTTAATTCCTAGACCATGAACGGACATGCCCACATTCAAATTGCCCAACTGAGCACAAGCAGAAAGCACACTTGCGACAGTAACAGAATTTGGTGTGAGGCTCGCCCATTTCTCATTCGTAAATAACTTCAACGCCATGTAAGCATGGCCACTCTGAGTGTAACCAACAATCATTGCCGTCCATGAGACAAGATCAGTGGATGAAAGCTCGTCAAATACAGTTTCAGCATCTATAATTTCACCACACTTAGCATACATATCCAGAAGAGCTGTCACCAAGAATGAATTCAGCTCTATACCATTTTTGATCAGATAACCATGAAGCCACTTCCCCTGATGCAGAGCGCCCAGCTTGGAACATGCCGTGACCAAGCTCCCCACAGTGAATTGATTGCCTCCCACCAATGCTTCTCTCATCCGATTGAACAATGCCAGCGCTTCTTCTGCACAACCATTCTGCACGTACCCAACAATCATCGAAGTCCAGGAAACAACGCCCCCGTCGAGAATTTCATCAAATGCCTGGCGGGAGCACTTGATGTCACCGCATTTTGCATACATGTCCACAAGACCAGTGAACACAAAGCTATCTGGACTACCCGCCTTGACAACATGCCCGTGCACTTTCCTCCCTCCGTCTATATCCCGCAACTCGCTGCAGGCCTTCAACACGATGGAGAACACGACATTATCATTCTCCTTGACCGAACCCCTCATCCGACCATAGAGCCGAACAACCTCCGGATGGCAGCCGCTCAAGGAGTACCGTCTCAGCATGACCTTCCAAGAATACAAATCCGGGTCCGGAATTCGATCGAACACCAACCGTGCGAGCCCGACGCTCCCAAAGTCACCGTACAAACTAATCAGCTTGGTGTCGAAGGGAAGATGGCCCATCAGGCCGCGAACGATCAGCAAGCCGTGCGCTTTCTTGAGAGAACGAACGTCGTGGCAAGAACCCAGAAGCGAAAAGCAGGGACTGCAAGAGAGAGAGCGGACTGCGGATGCGATGCTGTTCTGATCAAATTGACAACGTCCGAGGGGTTGTTGCGAGTGCCGACAAATCCACCGATTGTAAAGATTGCCCCTTTGTAGGAGAGATGCGTGAATGGATCGCATTTGCGTCTTCTTCCTTCTCTCATTTCACTGCGCCCGCGCCGCGTCTTGCTTCCGCATCCGGCGCAATTGTGTTTCCCGCCATTGCTCTGCATCTTTCTCCTCTTCTTTTGTGGGCGGAGACGAAACGCCAGGAAGCTCGAGCCCGTAGCAGTGTCGTTGATTATGGGCCGTGGGTCTAATTTGGATGGGCCGAAGCCGACTTAAAGCCCGGCCCATTCGACTGCCGTCGTCCGGGGTAACCGTTCGAGGGAAATTTCAAAAAATCAGTCTCCACTGTTCGTCCCCGTATGAATTTGCTGTCTTAGTTTTTGAAAACCTACCGTTTAACATCCTCCCCATTCCCCACTCCATTTGAAGTTGCATCTAAGATTGGATGATGCAATCGTTATTTTACTGTCGATTTTAACCACTGAATCCATCCATTTATCTCGGCCCCTCTCCTCTCAGCACCCACGCCTGCCAATGCTTTGCGGTCATCTTCTCCCTCGCCCTGTTGGGTCTCCCGTCGAGAGATCTCTCGGAAGCTTGGTGGCTTCAAAATCCTTTGCGGGCATCGAGCTCGAGCCCTAGATTCATGGGCTCGAGCTCCATCGCGGACGGATGGCAGCGGGGTGATTGGGCCTAGCAGACGATGTTAATTGGAGAGAGAGAGAGAGAGTGTGTGTGTGTGTGTGTGTGTGTGTGTGTGTGAGAGAAAGAGAGATGGAGGGAGGAAGTTGCGGCCATGTTTGGACATGTGATTCACGATTGTGAGAAAAATGGAGGTTGGTGGTGATATTGGCCGGTGACAGGAGATCGGCAAGGCAATGGTGGTCCTATGTGTGAACGGGAATGATGGTGGCCGTGTGCAAGGTGATGGTCCCGAGTTCCACCGGTGAGTGAACATTAGGCAGTGCAATTAATCAGATATGAAAAAATTGACATAAGAGATTTGTGAACTTTTTAATTTGTTTAATGTGATCATTGAACTTTAATCTAATATACAATATCATCTTTAAACTTTTACTTTGTTATAATAATCTAGGGTTAATATCAAACATTTACTAAAAGTTACATTAGACAAATTAAAATTTTTGGGACAATATTGTACATTTGGCCAAAATTTAAATACCATTTACGTAATTATCCCATTAAATAGTAACACAATGCAATAACCAATGAATCGGTAACATAACAAATAGCAATCAACCCAGATAATAGCTTAGTTAAGTCCTAAACTAACCAGTGGAATTACTTACTAATTAGCCGAATTGATTGTCTTTGCCTTATTTGGCCTTCCTTTCCATTTTGATTTAATCAATGGAAACTGTTGAAGGTCAGTTTTTGTGTCCAAATTAAAAAAAAAAAAAAACAAATACCTCTTAGGATTTGCATCTCTTTTTCTCATAACAACAAGATAAATCATTAAATGAGTAGGTGTATATTAAGCATCCAGACCATCAATAATTACACGTTTCATCAACAAAAGTGGTGGGCCACGTCAAATTCCAACGGTAAATATTTATACATGTATTATGGATTAGGAGTATTTTAGTGCGCTCGTTAAATTAAAAATAAGGCAAGTTGATATTTTCCAGTGTATTATCTATTTTCCGTTATGTGTCACTAGCATATCGAGAAACAATTTTTTTTTTTAATTAAGCACAGTAAATAGATATCTCTTAGGGGGGAATAAAAACTGTCGGCTCACGAGCCCATTCAATCTCAGCCCTCCAAAGTCGTGCGGGACCCACATGGATCTTTCGTGAATGGGGTTCGCCGATGATCCAGCGCAGCCAATCATTTCTCGTGGGGACAAAGGTGGGACTTGATGGCCATGTGATTGGCGAAAAGACAGGAAAGACTTTTATGATTTGATTCTGACTCCTTTGTCTGACCGGACCCCCCCTTCTCCCTCTCTCTCACTCCCCCTCCTCTCATGTCGATAGAGATTGTCCACCGGAAATTTACGCTGACACTGACATCGTCGTATCTGGCAGGCGCTTTTGCCTCGTCCCCACTTCTCTTCCCTCACGCGCTCCCCCCTCGCGCGTGCCACCTCCCCGCATTCTTTTCTTCCTTCCTTCCGTTTACCGTCACTAAAATAGCTTATCTGTCCGCCAAACTCTTTGGAAGATTCGATCGCAGGATCAAATTTATCCACCTCAAAGAGGACACGAAGATAGTTGTTCGCTGTCTTTGGTAATTTCAGATTCTATATGAACCAATCGGTGACATTGAAAATAATCTAAAAAAATTATTACAAATAAGATGAGTAGTTTGGATTTAAATTTCTTCGCTCAAGTTTTTACTGGATTTCTCTTAATCTGTAGACCATACAAAACTTCCCTTCCCTGGCCCATAAATAATTAAACATAAAAATAAAAGACCCCTTCCCATGTGCATTGCTATGATAGGATGAAGCAATGAGAATGGACCCCTTAATATCGTATTGGCCTAACTTCACCTAATCTCTGATTAACTTATTATATTGGGCTCTTGACGTGTTTCCCCCACGAAAACTCTCCCAAATGTCAAATCCGTATGGTTGGAACTCCGAGTATCCAACAGAGTCAATGCATTGATTTATCATATTGATATGGTGTCGTTTATAAAATACATGCCGACTTCTCTAAGTAGATGAACTTTCTAGGCCGAGAATCTTGACCCGATTTTCACACCAACATCAATTTCTATCCACGCTCGGAAGAGAAGAAGACTCGTCTTGTCTCATTTTCTGGTACAGAAGGAAATAGTGAGGCTTGCCAAAGAGCTTAGCGACTATGAATTATGACGAAGCACCCATTGATGGAAGCTGATAGCAGTCGACATTGTTTAAATCTGTCGAGTCTGTATGGACTTGAACCCAAAACCTGCCATCACGAGCACTTGAAAGATTGTCCCGACTCCCTGCTTGGACAGACAAAGCGAAATTTAGGATCGCAACCCCGAAACACTCCCTTCCAAACCGAAAAGTAAGAAAACAAAAGGAACATTTCTTGTTCCCGAGAGAGTCAGCACTCAAAGTACCGGAAACTCTGCAGAGGACCTGATTAAAGTGCAAAGCAATATCCACAGACATCGTGTAGTTATTCGTGAATAACTAAAGAGGTAACCCACCACAGAGGGACAATCAAGGACCCAAATTATGGGTGAAGAAATGTACAACGTTAACCCCATCGTCTCCCTAACAATAACAACCATAATTCCACAACCAGCGCTTATCTTTTTATCCTTCATAAGCCCCGTTAAGACATCGAGCCTCGTACCAGATTATGCTGAGGGCACGTGTAATGGAGGATTGCCTGCTGGGCACCTTTGCCTCCGGGGCCGTCTTGGTGTATTCCCCCAAACTGTTGGGGTTCTATCTTCGAGTCCCAGTTCAACAGTATTTTTCTGGTGCATCATTGGACTGCATGTGGCGTCCGACGCTGCAGTAGGGGACCCACTTGCTAACCGCGGCCTCCCTCTTGAGGAAACATTTCTACTGGAGTTCCTCCTCGTTGATCCTGTGTGCCATGAATAACCCATCGCTCGCATAAGCCCTCCAAAAGTTTGAAGATCTTCCGTCACCTCATGCCTCGAAAGTGAAGCGAGGCCCGGAAGGATGTCCCTTTGGAAATCTCGCCGCTGCCTCCCTCGTCTAGCCTGGCCCCTTTGAGGCCGATTTGATGCTGGGGTGACTACTACATCTTCTGCACATGGAGTCTCAGGGATCAGTGGTTTAGGAAGGTATTCATCCTCCCCCATCTCTACCTGTCTCAGCGTCATGGACTCAAAGTAATCAATACTTTCTGATGTAGATTCTTCAACATTCTGTTCTTTACAATCTCTTGGAGCAGCTTCAGACCTGGTCCAAGAACTATGGTCTTCAAAAGAGGCAACTATACCAGCAAACCAGTCAAGGCAGTCTAGAGAAGCTTCTTCTGGTGAATTCTGAACAATGCTGTCCAAACAATTGCTGAAAGCAACAGATGAGATGGTAACTATTGCCTCTGCTGCCATTTTACCTAGATTTTCCAAAGATTGCTCGGTTTCTTGCTGAGTCAATGGTATAGATGTTTCCAGTGGCTTCCCAGGAATTTCTTCTCCCTGGAAACTATCCTCCTCGGTCTCAAGAACAGGTGGAGCTTCCAAGTCTATTTCCACAATAACCTTTCCAACGACACTTGGGACGGATGGCGTCGTGGAAGTTTCATCGTCAAGAACACAGGAGTTTAGATCAAATTGATGTTTCAAGTAAGCGTTTTTGGTACTAGATTCCTTCTCTAGGTCCAGAGTTTCCTCAGCAGCCACTTCGCTCCATTCAGAAATGGGATCACAGGGCAAGTTAATATCAAACATTCTTACTTCCCTCTTATGATCTATGACTTCACACTTGGACTCCTGACTGATGGATATAGATGGAGAGGCGAGAGGAGAGAACGCATTCTTCGAATTAGGAGGGCTTGCAAAGATAGGAAAGCCAAAAATCTTTCTATCAGGACCTTCGCCTATTTCCATCCTCTTGGACTCCACTTTACACAAAGGTGAGAAAGATTCCGAGCACTGAGCAAATGTTTGGCTCGGGCCGTTTCCAGCATCAACTTTGCTGCTCAGATAACTAGAACATGACTGAACAAAACTCATCTCTCTATGATTTGAGTCTATACCAGAATTTTTCTCCCTCTCATGAGCTGGCATAACTTTAAGCCAATGAGGCACCAGAAGAGTTTCATGCTGTGTACTCTCTCCATTTTTTATCGCCACACCCTGTGGTGATGTCGACTTGTGAAATGAACCACTTGAAAGCACCGAATTTCGCTTTATCTCTCTCTCAGAGTCCACAATCGCACAATTTGAAGTTATGTATTTCCTAGTATTTAATTGCTCAGAGGCTACATATCTACTGGCATGGCTATGACTGTCCTGGTTGATCACTGGTATGCAAACAGATGCTTTCTCAGATCTCGAAGAAAGTTCGTAAGGGAATCCATTTTGAGTAGGCAAATTCTGATAACCTGGACTCAGACTAACACTGCTATCAAGCCACCTGCTACCAAATGATCCATGGCTCTGAGCTGCAGGTTGAGAATCTTTCCTGGGAGTCCTATATGAATCTAAACTCGGAAGCCCTTCAACCATTGACTTCTGGCTCAAACTATTACTCAAATTGTCAGAAGAACCAGAGCGCCTGAAGTTTCTTGAATCAGAAGCAAAGACCAATTCTGAGTTCCTGGAACTTTCAGAAATTACTAGTCCACATTTTGTCCTCTCTCTGCTGTGTCCTATCATGGCTTGATCTGTCAAAAGATATGCTGGACTATTGCAACTTTTCTTGAATGAAGATTGCACTGGCTGGGATGACGAGCAAAACTTCTCCCACTGGAGGGTCTGAGAAACAGGTTGAAGATCAACCTTGTCCTGCCCTGTGCACAGAGAGAGAGAGAGAGAGAGATCAATTGAAGGTGTAAGGTCTAAATTCATCTATGTGGAAAGTCATGATATTGATCTATATCCAACTTAAGCAATTTAATCCAAGTTCGAGAACAACTCAACCAAACATTTACCTTGTTTAAGAACATGGAAGGACAGCCCTCCATTGTTCTTGATGTTGACATGTGCATTTGAACTTCCACTGCTACTTTGACAAATGGAGTTTGGAGCCTTTTGATCAAGAAAACCTAGAATCTTTGGCTTCGCTTTCATAAAAAACTCCTGGCTGCGCATTTCCCTTTCAGAGAAGAAATGGCCTGCATGAGCAAAAGATGCAGAAGCATCCATGTCTTCAATCTGTATAGGTTCATTCAGGTCAGCCACATTTTGACTGTTTATGTGTAAATCTGATCTGGCGGAATCTGTGTAGTTGCCAGCATATCCGCCATGAGATAAGCTTACAGAACTCCCAGCAACAATCCTAGAACCTTGACAAGGAATATCACTAGACAATGATCCATTTTCATTCTCGATCTGCTCAAATTCTTCATCGTCAATGTATTGATCAGCCGGAAGTTGCAAATCAAACATTTTTCTTCTGACCTTTGAAGGTCTACACTCCATCACCTCTTTCAATTTCGAAGCACTTCCATGTTGACGCACAAAAGAAGATCCTTGTGTGCTATTTCCTTCTGGAGAATTCAAAGGAATGCCTTTAGTATCTGAAATAGATGGCCCATAACATGAACTCGCACCAGGCAAGCTGGAAAAATGCCATTTCTGAGCATCTTCAGATGTTAATCGAAATGGCAAAGGGCTTGATTCTGTATCTGGAGCTATCCGACCTATATGCAGTCCCCTTTTTTTGATTTCATCCTTGAGACCCCTTTGGACTCTGCACAACCGATGAAGCTCGTATACCTGGATGATGCAAGAAATAGTGGAATTAAACATATACAAACAAAACCACTGCAATTTGCAGCACAAAAAATACCCAACATCAAACACAAAATGACAGTTAAAAAGATAGGATTACCACATTTCGAGCCACAAACATTCGATCAGGGCTAAGAACATTGAGCATGTTTTAAAAAAAATCATGAGTTTTCAAATCGAATAACAAATGAAACGAGGGTATACCTGATTCTTGAACACAGCCTCATGCTCAATTATTGTTTGCTTGACAACATCTTTATCAGACCCCGTGAATTCATCTGCAGCAGGTCTTGACCAAAAACCATTGTACAGCTGCTTGCTTGATAATGCCTTATCTTGATGATAGTGAGGCCAATTACAGATGTAGTAATCTTTGTTTAGATCTCTCATTGGATAGTACCCTCCTGGATGGCTCTTGTACTGCACTTCTGCGGTCACTCCTGGCAGTTGATTGAAAGTTATTTCAGAAATCATTTCAAAGACTTCCTAATGATGAAAATCATAACAACAATAATTATCTTCCTGTCATTATAAGTACCACCAAAAGGGCAAAGAATGTGGGAAAATACAAACTCCTAACTAATTGCTCTAGCTATGAAGAAAAGAAACTTAGGTTTTCTAACACCGCTGAATTGGGCTTTTAGTTCATAATTCAGAACTTCTTCTGCATGAAGACTTCAATCCCAAAGACAAATGAGAATGCAAGAAGGCATTAATGCACAAGAAAAATGGATATGCGAAAGAAGCAGCTACAAGTTACTTATGGAAAAAAATACAAAATAAACCCCACATTTTAACGCGCCTCGCCTTGCTAGTACTTCAGCTGTTCTATTATGTAATTACCGGGTCTACATAACCCATTCCTTAAAGAATTAATAGTTTTATAATGGATGCTCTGCACCTACTTCTCCTTTGATGGAAAGTATACATAAGTCATCAACACTGCAGAGAAGATAATATCTATCTAAAAAATTTGGACAACATGGAAAGACATTATTTATCACATCCAAGAGAGCAGACCTACATATACTCAAATTAGTCGTGCTGCGTGGCGAGTTAACTTTTACGAAGCACGGGTAGAATAAAGTCAAATCCACTTACCCTCGGACTGAAACCATGCTTCCGTGAACTTAACCATCACCTTTCACAATGAGATGCACATTCATAGACCATCAAATAACAAATTAAGCTCTTTATCCTCCATCCCTCCCCTCTCTCTCTCTCTCGCACCCCTCAGTCTTTACTTTTCTCTCGACGACTCACACAGATGGTAAGGAAAGTGAACCCGCAAACAGTCGCAACAGTCGCTCAGTGTTGTCCACTCGTGAACTCGACTTGCCATTAGAGGACCACAATCATTGTGATCAAACAAGCCGCAGATTTCTTAAGCTTCATCACGCTTAATTCACTAGACACGGGACGCAGCGGAGAATACAAAAATCAAGCGATTTCGACCGTCTCCACTACATCTCTAGTACAAGCCGCGGAGGCTCTGGACTCCACAAGAGGAGGCAATGGCCACCGACGTCGCTCCCAGATGTAACGACTCAACATCCTCAAAAATCACAGATATTACGCCGCACACGAGGGCGAATGATCCCAATCAGACTCAATCGACGTAACAATCAGACGAACGTCGCAGGAGACATATCAAAAAGGGGACAAAATCGCTAAAACATCATCGAGGGGGCGCTCACCTGAGATCGACATCCTCCAATCACCTCACCTCCGAGAAAACCTCTCCGGCGAGCTCGATCACCACCGGACATCGACCCCCCCCTACGCCGACCGGAATTCCGAGCTCCTCCAGCTCACGAGCAACGACATCGAAACATCAATCGCTACAGGGGGAAAAAAAGAAAAGAAAAAGCCGAGAAGGCGGAAAGGCCAAGGCCGTCACTACTGCTGCTGCTGCTGCTGCTACCGCAGCTCCATGGAGACGAGGTCTAGATCCTCATCGCGGCGTGCGGAGGGAGGAAGGCGATTGCGATCTCCTGGGCCACTCTCTTCTCTTCTCTCTCTGTCTCCTCTTCGAGGAGGAGAGAAAGTGCAGAGACCTTGTCCTTCTAGAGAGAGAAAGAGAGAGAGAGAGAGAGAGAGATCTTCACACAAATGAATGAAAGCTTCTACGAACAGTGACGTGAAATTTGTCAACATCCGGTCTCTTTTTATTCTCCCTGCTTTGCTTTTCTCTTCACTTCTCTCTCTCCGTTGCTCCAGTTCTCCTATTTTTTATTTTATTTTATTAATGTCGTTGCTGGATTCGTTCCTTCTTCTGTTTTTATTTTTTTATTTTTTTTTAATATTTATTTCCCCGATATAATATGTGGAGTGCAAATATTTCAGGTATTTCGGGAGGAAAATTAATGGAAATGGGGGTATTTTCTAGGCTCGAATTCTCACCTAACGGGCGACCGGGGCGATTGGTTTTCGGGCGGAGACTAATCTTTTCCAGAATATTATTTTTATAGGAGTCAAACTGGTGAAGGTGATTTCGGAGATCTTTAACGAGTCCGAGCCATCACAATTTGAATGTCGGACCGCGATGATCTAACTTCAAAGGTAAACAGTTCTAGTTCTGCAGAGATGATGATGGAATATACTAATTGATGTGTTCAGAAACAGTTTAGGAACGGGCACAACTTCTATTTTATGTGAACGAGTTATGAAGCCATCATAAATAATGAGTTTACTGTGGCCTTTAGGACTTTGCATTCGAGCAAAGTTCCTTGACTCGAGGTGTGACTCCCGGAATAGGCGTTGCCGCAACCACAACGGCATTCTCGTGGGATTGTTGGCCTCAGGAAAGGTGTTGATGGGATCGTGCAATCCCAAGCGAGGCGCCACCAAGTTCGCCTGGGCACGGCGAGATCCATCTTGCCCAGGGTCGGCTTGACCTTGGCAAGCATTAGCTAGAGGTCTCAAGACTCCGACGAGTGGTCAACTAGAGGTGGCGAGACCCAGCGAGGCGATGCCGGCGTCTCGCAACCCCGCCTCCGATGATCAGGCTACACCACCTCCCTCTCTCTCTCTCTCACTCCATGGCCGTCGCTTTCGACGAACAAGGGAGGAAGATCTAAGGGCACATTCGAAACGCATGTTTAGTCAATAGGGCTATAGTGGAAAAACAAGATAGTCAGTCAATTATCAAAACCGCTGAAAAAGGCCGGGGGGGATAGCGTGTTGGCGTGAGTTTGGAGCATTTTCAAGACAGCTTTCGAGTCGTGATTTCTTAAAACTAACTTTTACCAGACGCCCGAAACTTTTGATTGGCAGATCTTTAGATGCTCCTGAGCTGCCTTTGAAAATCATTCCCAATCGCCCACTTAAACGATATTCTAAACATCTTTACGAAAAGCCGGTATTATATTAAACAAATGGTTTTTTTTTTTTATAATTTGGGGGTAAAGCAGCAGTGGGGTCCGAGGAGGAGTGTTGGAAAGAGGACTTGAGGATTGGGGAGAGATGTGTGCCCTTTTGTCCGGAAGGGGTCTATTCGCGAGAATGGGATCCCAAAAGATGTCGAGTTCGCCTCCCATTGGCTGATCGCCATAGTAATAATAATAATAATTTATTTTTATTTTTATTATTAAATAATGCCCACCACGTGTCTGCTTTTATGCAGACAAAATGCTCTCTCCATTTTTATAAGATGGCGCCAGGTCACTTGGAATGTTTAACGCTTGATAATCACCCTCCAACTCCCATGAGGCCAAAAAAAAAAAAATCAAAAATTTAATTAGGATCTTATTCACGAGTGCTCCCCTAATATGCTTTATGAATAGTTAATGAAGAACTATTTCGCTTGCAAAATATTGACTGTACATATCGAGGAGACAATTGCTTTTCGATAAAAGTCATTTTAATTAACATAAAAAATTTTACTTTTGATATCTAGAATCGTGCTCCCCTTTTTTTATCCTTGAACTTCCGTAACTTGTTTTTAGTTGATTCGCTCTAACTTCAAATCAACTTAAATTAGAGCCGACACGTCTGTTGAAATCCATGCTGACTCATATGTTTTTTTTTTTTTTTATTAAGTATGCTTGACGTTGGGAGGGTGCATTCATTTGCTTAACCCATAAGGTTTTCCTAAAAGGCCAGATATTGTATTCGAAGCGCTAAAGAACTAAAAAAAAAGAAAAAATTTCAATTTATGCACCACCTTTTTTTAGTGATGTATACAACTCACACTTTGAAAATCAAGGAAGGGGAAAAGTCGCAAGCCTTGCGGCCCACAGATTATATATGGAAGTTCTCTTGGAAACGCTTTTAGAAAGTACGGACTTGTGTATTTCCAATAATACTCTTGATATCAATAAATAAATAAAAAGAATTGAGAGATTAATTGCAAAAGCTGTCCTTAACTTTGCTCTTAATATCAAATTACTCCTCAAAATTTCACAACCTACATTTTACATTTTCCCAACCTAAAAGGACCTCTCTGTCCTCATGGAAACTTGAAATTTACACCTAGAAGGGGAAATCCGATATTGAGGACGGGGTAACCTGCGAAAAATTAGGTTGGTAATTCTAAGTCTCAAAAGGCGCAGATGACATCCGACATGGAGAATAAAGTAGGAGATGGTACTTGTAATTTTCTCAAAAGAGCACAATCATTAGTCCTCTCTTGATATCTTGGCTCATGTGTGCCTTTTTCCTTGATCGATTTCTTTTTTATTTATTTTATTTTGTGGCCAGTTCCCAGCCATGCTTGGCGACCGGATGCACTTCGCATAAGATGCCACGTCATCGGAATGCAAAACCTTTAGGGTTTAGTTTAATAAATTCGAAAAAAGAAAAATCTCGAGAACATATACTAGTGCTGAATATGAAGTATCGAAAGTTTTTAAGTGCTAGACAAGGAGAGAAAAGTTGCATGATGATAGATAAAAAAAAGAATCGAATATTAGATACGGTCAATTTGTTACCAAGATGAATTCGTGGACATCATGGGTTAGTTGCTTCTGCAACATAAGCGGTGATATAATATTCCCCAGTTATCAGATGCACTTAATAACGACTTTAAAGTGATGAAAAATGTCAATTTTATAGCACTTGATGTGACTATGAAACCCGCATTCCGATGGGCGGGACTTGAATGAACACGGCATAGGATCCGGAGCAAACGTTACTAGGGATTCTACCATGTAAAAGACCACAGAAATCGAAGCCCGAGGTGTCCGGTCCCCGTCATTATCAGCCTCTTCGGAGGAAAAAATTGTGGGGACGGATGGCGTGGCAGCTTGCCGGCTCAGCAAATATCCAATAATTGCGCAAGAACTCGCGTGGAGGTTAGGAAAAAAATGGGGAAAAAAAAGAAGAAAGAAAAGTGGGTTCGTGGGAATTTTGAGGGCATGGTATCTATTCTGAGCATGGTATTTATTCTTATGAAATGGACAGTTTTCGTGCGTTTGGGTCTTTCATCACTAGGCTCCATCAATCATCAAAAGGAGGTACCGATGTCATGCGAGATCGGACCTTACGAAGAGATGGATTTTTGTAATTGGGTCCATCCATATTAAGAAAGTATAATAAGTGGGCCTGCACTATTTTTATGAACTTGCGTATCATGATTCTGATATGCCTTCGTATATGCTTCTTAGATCCATGTAGCCAACTTCTTGAGTTTAGGTTTTCCTTCAAATTACCATAACACACTTGTCTCGATACAAAACAAGTTAAAAGAAAAGGATGGAAATTTGAAGTTACTGAGCAATTATCCCATGAATTGTTTATTTTTAGGTGGAACATTGGATTGGCTTCGACATTTAATTGGACACGCGTGTGGTGCTTGCAAAAGAACTAGTATCCTCTAGAGAAAGAGCGTACATTCATCTTTGCAATTTGGAAGTGTGCCATACTTTGATCTACCCAAATGAACATCTCTTTAGACATAACAACTCAGACTTTTTTTTTTTTGGTCGAGAAATATATTTTATACATCATAGCAACGTAAATAGAGTCAGTTAATCAAATATTTATGAGATTAACAAATAAATTCGAAACCTCTCCCGCCCAAAAGAAAAAACAAAAATGACAATGAAAAAAGAGAAATTATAATTAACAGACATTGATTCTCAATGTTTATTCAATTTAACCCTTTCCTTCCTCCTCCTCCTCCATGAATTTCTTGGCCTTTCCGTACGCCTCCTCCAAAAACCCCCTAAACCTCACCAAATCCAACCTCACATTTTGCTCCTTCAAGTACACGTTCATCACCTTCGCCGACCAACCCCCGCCGCCCTTGGCCGCCGCCGGGTCCCTCAGCAGCACGTTGTCCCTCCCGTACTTCTCCACCAGGCTGCTCTCCTCCGGCGCGATCCCGTACTCCACGTAGCTCAGCCCCATGGCCCGCGCCGGCTCCTCGAAGCACGCGCGCGCCACCCAGTCCGCTCCGATCGGCACCACCTGCCCCAGCACCGCCCCCGGCCGGAGGAACAGCGCGTGCGTGAGCGCCGCCCCGTGCACCCCGACCAGCGCCTGGCTGGAGTTGATCAGCTCGTACGCCTCCCGCAGCGGCGTGCTCCGGTTCGCCTCGAAGACGGCCACCTCGAAGCCGATCGCCCTCGCCAGGTCCGCGACTTCCTTCTGGTTCAGGATCACGCGCCCGACGCCGCCTGTCCTGGCGGTGATCACGAGCCGCGGCCTCCGCGCCGGAGGCCGAGGAGCTGCCGCGGGCGCCCCGGGGCGTTTGCGCCGGTACGCCTCATCGAGGAATCGGCGGAAATGCAAGAAGCTTCTGGAATCAGGAGTCAATTTAGGGTTTATCGTCATGAATCCGTGAGAGATCAACCCGACCGAAGCGGAAGGGAAGCAATGCGAGCCGTTGGCGCGGTCGACGTATACGACGGGACTATCGCTGAGAGCTCGGAGCAAGTCCTCATACTTGTGCATCCACTGATCGCTGGCCCCGTCGATCACGAGGACGAAATCGCGGCCGGGGAAGACGGTGTTGGCGGTGACGTAGAGGGGGACGAGGCCGTCGCCGAACTGGTGGAAGAAGTTGCCGGCGTAGCCGCCGACGCTGATCACGAGGGCGGGGGCGTCGTGCTCGACGTCGCACCGGAGGCCCTCCGGGGGCCCGGCGGGGGCGAGGGTGAACTCTTTGATCTTGGACATGGTGGAGTTCTCCCATTTGCGCGGGTGGGGGCGGATCTTCTCCGGCGAGAGGCTGCCGGCGGTGGGGCGGAGGAGGAAGAAGGTGGCGGTGCGCGGGTGGAGGAGGGTGGGGCAGTTGACGGCGCAGGTGTCGTACGCGTGGTGAGACCGGTCGCAGGTGATTGCTGCCTCCGCTGCTGATACTTCTCTAGATGCAGGAGGGGATTGCGATCGGCTGTTGAGTGGGACCCGCGTAATCTCTCGCTGCAACATCCTTTTCGTACCTACAGGGAGCAGAAGAAAACTCAGACAAGGGTCCAACGGAACGTGGAATCCAAACATTTCATGATTAAAAAAATAATAATAATACTTTCCCAAAAATATTTTTCAAAAAAATATTCTTTCATTTTCAAATTAGAAAAATTATTTTCCTAATTTAAAGCGCGTATAATTTCCCTAGCCACAGATGATATTTCATTGACTGATCACTTTTTATAAATCAAACGCATGAAAGTTTCGAAAACTAATTCACGAAAAAAAATTTCACTCAGACAAATACATCATTTAGACAAAAAAAAAATTAAAATAAAACAATCACATTCTCAGTGATTGAGAGCCAAACATAAGAACGCAATCGGGTTCTACGTTTGCGTCTAGTTAATCGATTTGTTTTATTCGATAGTGCTGGCCGATGATTATGCAGAGGAAGATTAAGTTCACGATGCGGTCCGCAGACGGTCGATCGATCAAAACTTCGCTTCCCTCCATACGACTGATCATTGTGTTAGTTGAAAACGTCAACTGTCGTTATGAATATACAAATCAAAAACCAGACGGCAAGCAACGAGTACCGACCGTGTTTATCACGATCGAGTCTACTGGAAACGAACAAAAATTGGCAATCCTTTTCCTACGTTGTTCCAATCATGGCGGCTGTTGACCGCGTTCCCTTCGATTAAATCAATTTAAAACATGTCCAGCACATATTGATTCCACCAATTACTCAATGGTCAATACTTTGACTTGTAGCTGAGAATTTGAAGACGGTTCTACGAATATACCATGGACGTAATAATTAATGGTAGATAGCTCGCGCTTGAGGTTCACAACCCTTCTTGGGTTGGCATGGTAAGCTAGGTGCGGATGTCACGGGCCGGCTTGGAGATAGCAACGCTGTGGCACTTAGGTTCCAAATGACTCGTTTGCCTTTTGCTGGAACCGCATAAGCTCAATATTTCTCTTGTCAATCGATCACTCTCTCACTTGGTCCATTTCGGATCGTAGAGAGAAACTCTAAAGAGGAGTATTTTAGAGAGACTGCTCTCCCTTTTGTTCTTCTTGAGTTGAATTCATGGATATTGCAATATAGGGGGTGAGGGAACCCTATATTTACACGAACCCCTCTTATTATAAGTGCAGGACTCCTTCCAATCAAATGGTGGAGATCTAATCTCTTATTCTACCATCTACTTCATTAATTGCACGAATTCTCTGGAAAATAACGATGTGGCCACCTTCTCAACCTATCGTGCTTTCAAAACCTTTGATCCATGACACTAGGACCTTTCATATTGAGAAACGAAAGGTCATCTCAAGTTCGATCGTCACCGTCGTCAAGACCTTAAGACCATCCCTAGAATCACGGCCCCTATGACGTTAGAATAACTCTGCGTGATCGGGGCGAGAAGATTGCCACATACCATGTGGAATAGCCGGTTGTCAACAGACCTTAGAGACCTCAGTGAATTCAAAGGAAGATATGCGGTGACCCTGGACCACGCACATGAAACACATTGCCGTTAATTTTGTGGAGGACATCTACAGCCAGCTTCCGCGACATCAACAAGTAAACTCATTTATTTCTGGTCCATGCAATCTGCCAAAGCATCGAGCAATTTCGGCAACTGACTATGGCAAGACCCAATCAATGGTCCTGAAAAGCTAATGTGAGCATATACCACAAGCTGCTCTCTATGATGCAGATTGCAGCCGGAAAACGTAGGAAATAAAATTTCTGGGAGAAATTCGAAATCTCAGCTGCAGAACGTCGAGAAAAAATGTAGAGATTTTCTTCCCGTTTCGGGGTGACGTTCGCTCTAAATAAGCTTTCACCAATTCGAGCAATGCACACCATTGTGGAGGAGTGGAGTGAACTCAACAAGAAGCATACAAAGTCCCCCTAGGAAATTCTTTTTACTTGCCGTGCACTAATTACCGGCTACTGATTATCTAGAATCAGTACCCGTATCCGAGAAGTAACGTCCTCCAAAAGAAAACTAAAGCAGCCTATAGAGAGAGAGAGAGAGAGAGAGATCTGAAGAGGGCTGTAGCATTAACGCATACCTTGACCGTTCTTGGTGAGGGAGCGTGGAGGAGGAGTAACGCTCAGCCTGGATAAGGTCGAGACATTGATGCGAAGCACCAGGAGCGCTACGAGGAAAACCAGGCCTACCAGCACCACCCGAGCCCCTTGGCTCCTCTTCCTCATTGCACCCCACGCGATTATTTCGCTCCAAGGAAAGACCCCAAAGAAACAAGGCGTGATGATTCGCAACCACCTCTGCCTTAATGACAGAAGCCGCACCCGCACGCACGCACGCACGAGGGAGAGATCGGGGAAAACGCTCGCAACGTTTGGTTGTGAAAAAGCAGCTCTTTGGTTGTGGAGGCCTCACCGTGTGTCAACAACCCATCAAGTTTCTTGACGAAACTCTCAACAGAAATGCATGCTCGAGAGAGAGAGAGAGATGTAGGGGGGGTAGAGAGAGGCGAGGCTTATACGTTAAGGATCAGCTAGGGACAGTGCGCTTTTTAACGGCGAAGACTCGCACAGGTGTCAACGAAGGCCGAAAAAGAGAAGAAAACATTATAGGCATCTGTTCTAAGTAGGTAGATACAAGCGGCAGAAATAATGATTCAACACACATGTCGTTTCAGGAATCGGAAAAGGAAAAGAGAGAAACAAATCACCCGGATATCATATATCGACCTCCCTTAAAAGGACACTGCACCAGCGAATTATATAATCGAAGTCAAACGCAAGGAGTTGATCTTGGTGCGTGCCATGGTATCTTGCGGTGCTTGCTATAGAGCAGCTCCTCACGTCGGGGTGTCGCTCGTTGGTCGTAGGTGGAGAGACACCGACGGAACTTATGCTGAGATTCTTCGGACGGCACAAGAGAAAATTTGGGTTCGGTCAGGTTTATCAACGTGTTCTTGGTTTGATACCTTTGTTTATTGGTTTTTCTCTAGACTCATTTTATTATACCATCTCGATTGCATATCGTTCGTACATTTCCTCCATCGCGAATTAACTTTGCGATGCATTTTCCTCCTTTTGAGTTTCATTTATTATGTTGATAAGGATTTCCTCCAGGGTGATGTTTCAAGGAAATGAGGATAAGCTTTTTTTCGAGGAGTGGTTATATCGATGAATTGCAAAGGCTTAAGTAATTCCCATGATCCAACCAGTATGCTCAACTCGAAAGAATGTTGCCAGAGCACCTAATTATACCAATTTTTAACTATTCTTTTCCGTGATGCTATATACATCACCCAATCTATGGTTACTAGTATTTGTTGAGTGAAAACGATTGACCTATTTTATGCGATTCTTACATAAACTGAGAATACGATTGCAACTTAATAATATTTTCTAGTCCTTGTCAAAATTCTCCCCAATTCATCCGAACACGATTAGTCTGAATCCAGGCCTCGCTAATTTCGTGTCGTATTATGGTCCCGTCTTAAAATTGTTGCCCCCAAACAAGAACCCCTAGGCATGAGTGAGTGTGACAAACTTACCCGCAGTCTTCTCTCTCCTTTGCAGCAACAACAAGAAGCTACAACCTTGTTGGTCTTTTAGTCCTCTCCGGTTCAACTGTACGCAATGCCTTTAAACTTTTATTCACGGCTGTTAATCCTCCGTTATTTGTTTATATGATTTCTATTTGAATGGCTTCTACTACCTTTATGTGATTATTCAGAACATCTACAATAACTGTTACCGTACATATCGTTTCATTGAATTGCCACTAGAAAGGACTCTCGTCCAGTATGTTCAGATGTTTAGCAGATGCAAGAAAATTTCACCATTCTTCTTAACTGGTGATTTTGTGCATAATGTTCGCACATATCTTTTCTCATTGGTGGTTACTTTTTAGAATGATTGCCGATACGGCATCCTGAATCTTCTTTGAACACAGAATTTTCGAGAAGAAAAGGGTTGAATGGCTTTGCTGTCATTCTTTAAAATAAGAATGTCAGCGGAGAACCAATGTCCTCAGTTCCCTCATCCGAGGTGTCTTAACGTTGAGTTCGAGAGTAGACTCCCCCGATTAGTACCGAGGTTTCGTGTTTTCCAGAATCCCCTGCATCTGTTTTCAAAATCTAGTTGTAGACACAAATGGTACAGCGCACATCTGGTCAATGGCGATATCAGCTGTTCTAGAAAGGCTACAGTGGAGAAGTGCCATGCCCCTTCTTTTTGGCGGATGTTTTCATGGGAAGTCAAGAAGAAAGCGAAGCTAGGCATGGGCAAGTGAGAGAGCACAATGTCAAATGATGCATTTGGTTCGAACTTTTTCCTGGGAGAGCTTTCGGCCGGGAAATCTTAAGGTGTTTGATAAACTTGTCCAAAGAGCTTTCAGTTAAATGCTGATTTTGGGAAAGTCAAAAGGCCAATACTAAGGACCAACTTTGGGCTTTCGCATTTGACCAAATGTTGAAATTATTATTTTTTTTCAAAAGTACTATAATAATTTTTTAACTTTTTCGGTTTTTCCTCTCATTATTGCAAAACTACCCTTACTTTCACTAGAGTTGGCAAAAAATTTAATGCTTTTTAATAAAAAAGAAAAATGAAATCCAAAAGCCCTCTTATAAAAAAAGATTTGTAAAACGCTCTTTATGTCAAAATAGTTTTGCAAAGAATTTTTTATCAAACGCAATTTGCATTTCCTCAAAACCCTTTAGGCCAAAGAATATTTGCATTTCCCCAATGCCCATTTTCAAAATTGAATTAAATGCAGCCGAACTCTATTGAAAGATGGAAGCCCTCAATCTAATGGTTTCCAAAATTAAAGGTCTGCATGGTTGTTGAAGGAAACATACTTATGAGATAATTTGAAGGGAGTAGATTATATGACAATCGATTCTGGGTTCCTTAAGCCTTATTAGTAGATTCTGTTCCAATGGATTTATATTAATGCCTTATTGAACGTAGAATTTTGAAATAACAATGACATTAAGGAGCTCATGCGAAAAATTATAGGTGCCTGTTGGCAACAAAAAGATTGAAATTGCCGCAGCTTGATTAAAGACAGTAGGAGGAGAATAGGGCTCATCATCTCAACATTACATAATGCGCTCCCGTTTGCCGATATGAATGCTCGAGTAACACGTGGTCAGTATCAATTCTACTGAGTATTGAAAATCTGCAGCAGTAATTGTATTTGCTTTTGCTATCTGGAGAGGGAAGTGACTGGTTTCTACTAGATATACAGAATCGTCTTCAATTAAGGATCATTTCTTGGTTGTATCTCCTTCTTCCAATATCCAACATCTTCTCTTACAGAAATAGGTCAGCCCTGTGCTGATTCAATCAAAATAAACACTAAGGAGCGGAATATGTACTCTAGGGATCTACTCCCATGGATGGTAAAAGCAGGGGATGATGGTAATTGTGGATCAGCTTCTGTATGCAACACAATTTGATTACAGGTACACCAATCAATTCTTAGTGTTCTTGTTCACAGGTCTGAGTTTGTTTGAAGGAAGCGATCGCTCTCTAAGAATCCTCAGATGAAGTCGCTTATCGAACAAAAAAGAAGAAGAAGAAGAAGATGAAGTTGCTGTAGTATTTTGAGTTGGGTTTTAACGATTGTAGGGTGAATCCTTCAACAGCGACTGGAGGCATAACTATGTTTTAATCACGGCACTAGTTTTTATATTGAATGACGTTTCCAGATGTTAAGTTACTTTAATTGAATTTCCTTTATTATCAGAGTTTCCTTTATTATCAGAATTTTATTTCCTTTTTGGTATTATTGTCATATACAGTTTATATTCAATATAAATACAATGGGTGTAGGGTTTCTTTACGTAAATCTACAACCCCTCTTTGTTTCTTTCTTCTACATTCTCCTTCTCCTCTTCTCTATTTCTTCTCCCTTCTTCTTTCTCTCTTACTATTTGCTGCGGGTTCTCTAATCGGCTTTGTGACATGGTATCGAGCGGGTCTAACTACGATTACTTGATCCTATTCTTTGGTTTGAGAGTCCCCTAGGGTTGGTGCATGACCACTTAAAGCTGTAATTTTTATCTGTTTTCTCTTCAAGTCTTGATACATATGTGATCGAAGATATTAGATTCATCAAGTTCGATTTCGACCTTGGATTACAACACTTACGATCAATGCGGATTCAAGAATCGGAGTACTTTATTGATTATGGTTGACTAGTCTTGCTGGGTTTACGTCAAGCATATAATTATTTGAATCGAGATTTCGTGGTAGATATATTTACATTGAGATTATCGTCATGAGTGATACTACTATGACTCCTACTACGCTACTACTGCGCTCATCTTTGCTCCTACTACCGTTGCTCTGCGGCTACTCTATCTTTGCTCCTACTACCGTTGCTATCTGCGGCTACTACTGCTACTACTACCGTTGCTATCACTGCGGCTACTACTACCGTTGCTCTGCGGCTACTATCTGCTGCTCCTACTACCGTTGCTATTGCGGCTCTGCTGCCGCTTGCTATTCTTGCTCCTATCGCTTATCGTTTCGCATCGCTACTACTTCTGCTGCTATTACTCCGTTTGCTACTCCTACCGCGCTAAGACTATTACTACTACGATCTGCGATTGGGCTCTACTATATGAGCCTTAGTAATTGCTGATATGTTTACCAAAGCATTACTTCGTCCCGCTTTTTGTTCTTTGGTTGTTCCAAGCTGGGCATGGGTAACCTATATGCTCCAGCTTGAGGGGGAGTGTTAAGTTACTTTAATTGAGTTTCCTTTATTATCGAATTTTATTTCCTTTTTGGTATTATTGTCATATATAGTTTATATTCAATATAAATACAATGGGTGTAGGGTTTCTGTTACGACAGAAATCTACAGCCCCTCTTTGTTTCTTTCTTCTACATTCTCCTTCTCCTCTTCTCTATTTCTTCTCCCTTCTTCTTTCTCTCTTACTATTTGCTGCGGGTTCTCTAATCAGCTTTGTGACACCAGACAAGTGTTTTAACTTGTAGATTTACTGCTTGCACTTGTTGCAGGCACTCTATGAGAGAACCCCATGTCGAACCTCTGTCACCGAGGCAAAATTTAGGGGGTCCCCTTCTCTTTACGAAGTTGAAGCGTGACTTATCCCGTATCTCAATTTATGCTTCCAATGCACTGAAGAGACATGGTACTCACAACACTATCATTCTCTCATCTTTGGGAATGCGGGGCCTTGCAGGATAGGGCGAAGCTAATAGATTTGCTTACCTATGAAGACGTGGAATGGGCTGTCAAGAGGAGTACAGATGAAGGCAAAAGCATGCAGGCAGTAAGGAAGGATCAACAACTGGGAAGAAGCAGTCTATCCGGTCTACAAAATCAAGCCGAGTTTTGTAGCCAATCAGTACGGTGATTGGATGGTGCCTCTAACAAAAGTAAGTCCAGGTAGAATGCCTGTTGAGAAGGTTGGACTAGCAGAAAATGCCGGAATTCTCTAATGGAGACCTTTAGCGTTAGCACGTTTAACATTAAAGTGTCGAACTTCCACACTTTCAAATGAATTTACTGGGTGGGAAAACGCCCCACTTGATGAAACTAAGACGGGCTCGGCATCCTTTTGGGCTTCTCCTGATCCTGCCAGTTTGAGCCTTGCTGAATTGACGCAACTGTCATTTGCCGTGTTTCTCTCAATTAGGAAGTCAGACCTGGAGGCTAAAAACTCCTGTAGTTTTCCCAGCACGGCATGATCTGCAGTTGGCACAATAAAGGCTGTGCACACATGAATGTGTTCGTCTGCATTATCTAAATTTGCGAGTGACTGTCTTTGTCAAAGCTCATGAGCTGGAAAGATACAGAAAACAGCCAGTCCCTCCATGTGCTTACAGCTACGGCATCTATAGAGTTTTCCAAAAATAAACAGATAAAGGGACCTGTCACTGCGTTACTATTAAGCCAATTTGTCCGAAAAGATGATGACTTTTGTGGTACCGAAAGATTTCTACGTGTGCGTGATATCTCCAGCGGCCTTTTCTTTTTGTCTTGGATTGGACTTTGTGGCCTTGGATTTTCGCTTTTTCAGTGATCTCTTGGTCGCTTCCCTGTGAATATAAGATGAAATGGAGGAAGATCACTTATCATTATTGGCACGCTTATAGGGAAACATACTTCTACCACGGGAAACCTGCACCTCGCTCATCCGATCTGCAATGTATGACAAGTGATGTTGCCAAATTTGATATGGTAGCTAGGAAATTTCTAAACTCGTGTTTTGGATGAATTCGACGAGGACTTGGCTAGGTAATAATCTGGATGAATCGGTTTGAATGGATGCATACATCATTCATGATGGCCACAATGATTCGTCAAGTTTGATTTCGTTTTTCATAAGACTCGCAAGTACCTATTATTTAGGAAACTAATATCGATTGCACCCGTCTTCCCAATGCACAATGAGTACATACTAGCTTTTGCACTTTATTTGTTAGGAGGGGACCAGGGGTTATAATAGAAGAGAAAAGGTTTTCAAAAAAACACACACAATTATGTTTAGATGGAGGTAAGCAGACCGAGGAAAATGATTAGGAGGGATTGGTCCGGTCGATTTCATGTATATGTTAAACTTTTTTTGAATCTCTTCCGCTATGGAGGAGATGTGGAAGAATATTCGCATTAATGAATAAATTAATTTTTCCTTTTCGTCTATACCCTACTTCAGACTATCTCATCAATACATAAATGGATATTTATGTTCTGATGTACTCTTTAATTCTCTCTTTTTCATTGCTTAAATTCAAATAATACTATAATTCAATCCCTTCAAATCATCTTGAAAGTTTTCACCGAAATCTTAGAAAATCAAAAAGAACTATCGATGGGGACCAAAAAAGACCAGCAGGGAAGGCAATAATAAACCAATAAACTCGTCCCTCGTTTCTCTCTTCTGTAATCGAGAACCGGGAGCGCCGCTTTTTGACTGCTTGCACGCATCCATAAAAGCTGCCTGTTTTGTCCATTTCTCACTGTCTTTTCTCTCTCTCTGTCACTCTGTCACTCTTTCACTGCTCGTCGCTTGGATTCGAGAGGGAGAGCAGAGAGCGAGGGAGGGAGTGACCTTCAGGCGAAAGGCTCGATAACCCACCATTTCTCTTGACCTCTGAAGCGAGGGGGAGGGAGAGAGAGAGCGGAATGGAGAAGGCATTGACGAAAGTGAGCAGCTTGAAGCTCGGGAACTCTTGGATTTCGAAGAGAGCCAAGGCGGAGCTCTCCAACATCACCGAAGACATCACCGTGAGTTTCTCTTTCTTGTTGCCCTGAAAAGCTGCGGTTTTTTTTTTTTTGGGGGGGGGGAGTGATCTTTCCGGTAATGTGGCTTGAATGTGATGTCCGCGAATCCCTTCGCTCCTTCACGATTGACGCCTTTCTGCGAGTGGAATGAAAATTGCGACCGGGTGCGACGCCAGATCTGTGGATTTGAGTGGAAATGTGTGGGAATGTTTGTTTCCGGAGGGGACATTTTGAATGTTTATTTCCGGTCGGCAATGTGGCCGGATCTTTTAATGGGTAATTTTCGCCCGATGCATTCGAAACGCGAGGATTGCGAGGCGAGATTATAGGGAAAGATGGCAGCTTTTAGTTGCCCATTTGATGGGAGGGATCGAAATTTGAGGTGAAGGTAGTGAAAGTGGCTTCTTTGTTCTGAGTGCATGGGACAGCGGCTTTTCAGTCAACTCTTCGGGGTGACCGCTGCTCGCCGTTCTGTGGCGATGGTTGTGAGCTTTGATCTTGGAATAGCTCCTAACAGCCTTGTGGTCGTCTATTCTATACACTGCTTAGTGGAATAAGACTCGGTTTTTCGTCGTACAATAGCTTCCAGTTTGCAATTCAGCACTAGTTTGGCTTCTAGCGTGCAACCCGACACTAATTTGATAATTCTAAATCGCACGGTTTACTTTCAGGAGCACTGTAGGCTAAGTTTGCCATTGCCCATCGAAGAACATAACTGTTAAGGTTTAGTGTACTTCCTCTGGTTCATTAGATGATAATTGATAAAGATTGGAACCTTATCCACCTTATAAAATCAAGTTGATTCCGCATCCTTTCTCACTAGCCACATGCTAGTTGACTCTCAGGACACTTGACGACATTTCTACATTCAGCGACTACTCGTTTCTTGCCCTGTGTATAGCTTCTCTAACATAACTGAGTCTTATGATTTGCAAAGGAACCAAATGGTATTTGCACCTCGGAAAATATCTTTCAGGTTGACAATGACATGGTTAAGTACCTTAAACTAGAATGCTTAAGACATATGGCACCGTTGAAATTATGTGAAAACAGAGTTGGTCAAATGCTTGCGGGGAGTTAATTTACCGGTGTGTCTATTGATAAATTAGCTGAAAGAATCTCCTATTTTGGTACCCGTGGGCTGCGATCATGAACTGGTACAGTAACATAGCAAACCCAAGAGATCTGGGTAAGCGATGAGAACTTTGCTTAACAATCTGAATGTTGTTGGTTGAGCACTTTTTATATTTCAGGAGCTTGATGACATATTTGTGCTGGGCTTTCTTAACTCAATGTTACTCTAAAGGACTATCAGTTTTTTCTAACTGGTTTTAGGGAGCGCAAATTTTGGTTTAAAAGCTGATGTGTAGGAGAAGATATTATGTATGTTATGTGGATAGTGTTACCCAAGCATAATGTTTTATTTATTATCTTGCAAGCCTTCCAGATGGTTTGATGCTGCCAAAAAACTAAAACCTTTCTTTTTTTCCAGTAAGTAATAAGACATCCTTCTGGTAAAAAAAGTAACAATATTAAAACTCCCTGGATTTTGTCTTATCGCAGCATGTCTCCAATGCTGTTGAAGAGAAGGCAAAATGGATTTTCAACAAGCTGAAAGGTAAGGAACATTTACTCTTTAGACTTATAGAAACAATCCAGATTTTGTATTCCAAGTTGCCCCATTGGTAAATACTTATGTATTGCAATCAAAAAAACATAGTTACAAATGGAAATGTTTCCATAGCTCTGGTAACTATCTTTACTGTGCACTAATTACCATAGATTTTCCAGCATTTGAAGAGATAAGATGAATGGGTTTTTTTAAGAATTGCTGAAGAGACTTTTCTGCTGGATCTTCTTAGCTATCTTTCCTTTTCGCACTATTTGGCATCTGTAATTGTATCGTCGTTTATTCCATTAAGTTCTCATATTGCAAGAACTGTTAGATTGATATTTTGCATCTTGATTTACTTCCCACATAGGAATCAGCCGGTGCTCTGTCTCAGTTTCAGAAGCTACTCCTTTGCATTAATAAGTTCTTTTGCTTTTTGGGGGTCTATGAAATATGTCAGTATATGTGTTGTAACATGAAAAAAGATTAATATAAACCATTTAGGAAAGTCTTTTCAAATAATTAATCCGTTTCTTTATGTTGATCAATTGTTGTTTCCTCATTTCTAGGAAAGCCACAGAAAACCTTGCCAGAGCTTCTTCGAGAGTACAACTTACCGCCGGGGCTTTTCCCCCAGAACATAACTTGTTATGAATTTGATGAAGCAAAGGCCAAGCTGATTGTCTACTTGCCCTCTGCTTGTGAGGTTACCTTCAAGGACTCTTCTGGAATTAGGTATGCAAATCGTGTGAAAGCAATTCTGACAAGAGGGAAGCTCACTAATATAGAGGGAATGAAGACTAAAGTCCTCGTATGGGTGAAGGTGACGAGCGTGACAGTCGAGGGCTACAAGACCGACAAAGTATGGTTCATGGCTGGCGTGAAGAAGTCGAGGCCAAAGGATGCCTATGAAATGCCCCGTGACGCTGTCAGAGTGGAAGAATTTTGATCTCTGCTAAAGGAAAGCAGCATCTCCTAGTAATTTTAGACAGTGACGAATAGGTGTCTATATATTTGCATTGTTCGAAGACCAAACTTGCAGCCTCTGCCATTTGATTTTGTTTGTAGTTATTAGATGCCGGGAATGGATAATTCTCAATTTACTGCTTTATGCAATTTATGAACGTTAAATCTAAGCAATCTGGTAAGGCATTTGTAGTAACTTCTCGCGAGACCTGTGGAGAAGTACAATCCCTGATGGGAAGTTGTGCACTTAAGCATTATCATGCTCTGCTCTCTTCAGTTTGCGTAATGAAGAATGAACGAGTCATTATGAGTTTAGTGGGTAAAATGCATGAATACCAGCGAAAGAAAAACATATTCTCGTGACTTGGTAAATGCTCAAGGAGAAGGTTTGAAAACTATTCTCGCTCCTTGACATCGGTTTATCAGACTACTGCTTTGGATGGATGATGAAAACTTGAACTTTTTTAGACGACAACCTGGTGTTCTTCGTCCACTTTTTTGGTTGTACATCTGCGCCCTCTTTTTCTTTAGGCATGCTCGAATTGAAAGTGCATCCTCATGAAAATTTGTCATTTCCATTCTCACAAAGCCGTGCTCGTTTTGGTTCATGCCTTATTTGGTCCGTCAGAGGAAAATTTCATGAGCTCGGAAAAGTTACCTACCTACGAAGAGTTTCCTCAAAAATGAATAGTATACTGCAAAGGATTCTGCAAGCTTTGGGTTAATTCGATACCAAAGGAACGGCAGTTAAATAAGAAAATTTCACACGATCGGACTGTTATATGGACAAAAGGGTTAAATCTATGTCCATCATCCAAGTGCATCACAGTTGCCAGACAAATATCACCTTTGAGTTTTTAGTCTGTAATGCAAACCGAGACATTGCTAAATTCTACTCGTTCCAATGCCATGCATGCAACTATTTTAATCCTTAGGACATTTTTCCCCTATAATAACTGAATATGCCGTTCAATGACAATAGTGTCATCAGTTAACTACCGGATATTACCATTTATGAAGAATTTGCCATTCTTCCTCTCCAACTCGTTGAGATATAACATGAATCTACCAGGAACTACCAGAGAAAAATCGTCAATCGCCATCGAAGATATTTCACTTATTTACAGAAATGTAAGGTCTTTATCACCAGTTAATTGTCCAAACTTAAAGTCGATAAAAACTCTGTGTAAATAAAATAGAAGAAAAGAAAATCATTACGACTACCACATTAACAAACTTTGTTTCCCCTTGATTCAGCCTCAGAATCATGCAGCATTTTCGTCCGGAATAAAGAAATCAAACCTGACATCCACTGAACCAGACCTCTCCCCGTTGTCTTTGTACTCAATATTCGTTATTGCGCCAATTTCGTCCTCATCTAGATATTCTGGCTTCACCCTTCTCACAGGTACCGTGACAGAATATACAGTTCCAAGGTCCGCATCAGTAGATACGGTTAGCTGGACTTTATCCTGTGACTCGATTTCTACAAAGTCTGATAGAGCATCAACAATGTTGGTGACAATCTTCTGCTTTGCTTCATCGCTAACTGCACATCTATCAGAGAAGAGAATCATTTTGAGTCGCTGCTTGGCAATCCTTGCATTGGAGCTCTTTCTAGTCATCCGAGAAGGAAATATTATCTTCCAAGCTAAGTTTAAACGCTCAAAGAAGCTCATGTTAATGGCATTCAGAAGAAAACTCTCTGCTTCTCGGCTAAAAGAACTTGGAGACAGCTGATGATCTCCTGTAGAACCAGAAAGCCGTTTTGATGAACCACGTATGTTGCTACTCTCCAGCACTATGCAGGGCCACTTCGATGAATTCTCACGAATTTCAGATCCTCCATTCAAGGAACCAGAAAACTTTACCTAAGAAAATAACAAAAGATTGCGTTCAACATCTCAGTTTTTCCAAGACAATTGCAGGTCCTCAATCCCTCAGAAAACAAAACTGGAGCTGTATCTTCAACTTCATAAAAAATTCAACAAAAAAAGTACATGGTGATATCATGTTATCCGGTATAAAAGATATTTACACAATATAAAGATTAGACAGAACATCTAGTATTTCTTCTTTGAGGCTTCATTATAACATTATGTAGTGACATGGTTAAGTTTGTTCTGTAAGAAATAGGAGAATGTCATTCTCACGGAAAGATGGCCACTGTCAAAAAATTGAGGAAGCCCAATAATAAAAGATACAACTATGTATCAGAAAACATTGATCAACTATTTGACAAAAATTTGAACTTAAACTAAAAGAAGAGGAGATCCTCTGACCTTAATCACCTAAAATTGCATAACTGGATAATGCAATTAATTTTTCAAGAACCAATATACATATTATTACCCACAAAGTCTTAAGCATGCCGCTAATAACTCAAATAAAGGCATACAATAGATTAGCTCTTCTCCACACCCGGGGACTTATTAACATTACCAATCGGGAAAACGAATAGCATGCGGTACTAGTAAACGACTCGTTTATTTCCTTCTTTGGACAATCAATCGACAGAAAGACAGACACGCTTTCATGCCATTAACACCACTTCCAAACCATCCTGTCTGCACCGCCAATAGCCACACAAGGAGTATAATTATGATAAATGTTTTCCTCAGTGAATTAACACGCGCACATCATGTTTGTACTACCAGTCAACCTATCTAACTAACAGAAAGAGGGTAAAAAGGGGAGTTTGCTAGCTTGCTTACGAGCTGGCCTGAATTGTAATTTTCCTCTACTGAAGCCTTCGACACAAGTCAATCAAGGCCCAGAAAAGAGAAACTTAGGAAGCATCCAAAAAGTGAGACATGCAACTAGGAAATCAAAGACTACTCAATGCATTAAAAAGGATCAGTGCAAAAGAACACTCAGTCAACGAATGTGGTTAAGTGGCATCCAGAAACAAGGGCAAAACCAAGGTTCACCCGAAAGATTGGCATGGGGAGTCAGGAAGGATGATATAACCAAATTAAGTCCCCAAATTCTACAAACGAAAAGAAAACGTTCTGAGAGCAGATGAGAGTCTATTCTTGAAGACAGTTTAACGGTGAGAGGATGCAATCTGATTAACAAAGGAATGAAGTGACCCTACAGCCGACAAAAACCTCTTGTAATTAGGCTACCCAGCTATTATCAGGGAAAAGACACATTATGGTCTTAAACAAACTGCAAACCTGAAATGAAAAACAGACGAGTGCCCGCAATTCCCCACCTAAACCTAAACTGCTACGACCCTGATTCACAATCCTAAAAGCCCGAAACTCTGAATCAACACGAGACCCGGATACCGTCACAATACCAAAAAGTTCGGAAACATCAAGAACTACCAATTATACAGCTCGAATATCAAACCACACGCTCCGTTTAAAAACTGAGCACCCACAATGAGGAGGAAAAGAAAGACCGAACAAATCAACCGCAGCATTCCGCACAGCTACACCCAAAACCCTCGAAATGGCTGGCGGATTCTCAGTCAAAACCCCCAATTCACCAGTTGCAACATCGCTCACCCAATCGATTCTAGCATCTATTAAACATGCCGCAGCGCTGCGAACTAAATTCCATCGCGGAGACGAGAAATGCACGAAATTTCAGCTCGACATTTGGCGGAAATGAGCTGAAACGGGCGCCAGAGAAGGGCAAAGATGGTACCTTTGAGGTGGAGAAGGGCAGAGAGGTTCGAACGGGGTGGGCATGGTAAGAGGCGAGAGTAGCAGACACCTTCAGATCCCCAGCAATCGCCATTTTCTCTCGACTCGCTTCTCTCTCTCTCTCTCTTTCTTCCTTCCTTCCGCTTCTTCTTCTTCTTCTTCTTCTTCTTCGGTTTTCACTTCACTAGCTCACTTCCTAGCACGTCGGGGACGTAACAACGGGCTCACTTGAAAAGTGGTACTTCTTCAGGCCCAATTGAAGCCCATGGAGCTGGCTGGCTGGCCCGGCCCATGGGTTCCTTGCAACCTAGTTTTGCCTCACCTGCCACCAAGAGCATTAGTAGGGCATTTCCATGATTCGATTCGATTGATTTCGATTATTTTTCTCTTTTTGCCTCATGGGAAAGCTGCACTTTGTGATCGAAATGTCATGTGTGGCTAAGGGGATCCAAAGGTTTACACATATTGATATCATTATTTTTCACTTAAGAAGGTTATGAAGTTATGTTCGTCACTTCATGAGCGACAATCCTATTTAATAATTGGTATGTCTGGATAAGGTTAATTCACATACTCATGCAAAGATTATTGAGGTGGAAGTCTAGAGACTTCATGCCTCTTTCTTTTTATAAAACAATGATACATTTATCCCTGCTCTCTTTCTATCCTTTGACATGATTTAAATGTTTGATGAATTCATTGATGGTGAGTAGTGTGACAATGTAGAGCTCAATCTTTTAGTAGAAAGCCACGTACCTTTTCACCATCCTTTTGGCAAAGTTGCGTGCACGAGAGAGATGATAGACTAGAGGTAGCAAAGGTTAGAGATGAAGTCCAAAAACAAGCCGTTGTCATCCACAGGAGATTTTCAAGACATAATAATGGGACGAGAAGGTGGCCAAAATGACCCAGCATGTCTTAAATTTCTAGAGATTTAGGATTTCATGAGTACTCTAAAAATTTATAAGAGCAATATGGACGATTCATGTATAAAAAGGGGTTTCTCCCTCTTATTTACATAGTCTCACAAATTCAACACGATAAAAGAAATAGAGTATTTTCAGTAAAGTGAGTGATAAATTGAGAGAAAGATTAAATCAATTATATTTGGTTTGTACTTTCGGTTGCACGACATTCTTTACCTTAACGGCAAATTAAGGATTCCATGTATCGATCAGGTAAATCATGATGCTTGTGTTTGCGCTCTAACTTATAATTAGCTTACTCCGTAACGTATGATTATCACATTAATGAAAAAAAAAAAGTTTGATAAAAATCACTTTTCTGGTTCAGCAGGAAAAAAAAAAAAAAAAACGCCTTCCTTATTCGGCACGTACGACGCTGAAACAAGGGGGAACCTGGCCAGCATTCGGCATAGCCAAACACAAAACGGCAGAAGCAGAAGCAGAGAACCGAACAGGAACCAACCTCGGCACGAAGCAGAGCTACGACAGCGCTTCTGTCGGGGGTTCGCCTCCGAATCCGTGAATGGGGAGATGGAGAGCCGCCTCCCGTCTCCTCGTCCTCGCCCCCGTCGCTAATTCGTCCCCTAAGCCCCGCTTCTCCTCCTCCTCCGCCGCCGTCGCCGCCGTCTGTTCTCGTCCTCTTCGTCCCCCTCTCCCTCCAGCTCCGTCGCGGCTCGCGGTCTTCGCTGACTCGATCTTCGCCCGGCCTCTCTCTGCCGTCGCGGCGAGGGCCTACTTCGACGGCGACGAACCGGGCCGCTCCTGGCCGTCGCCGATCAGGGACGGGGACGAATCGGAGAACATTCCCATCAAGTCCTACTTTCTTTCCACAAGGTCTCTTCAAGCTCAGCCCTGTTCTTTTTCTTTTTTTTTTTTTTTTTTTATGTATAATATGGGTGTCGATTCGTGGCTAGATTGTTTTGGGTTTTTGTTTCCGTTGACGAGGCCACTGAGTTTAGTTCAGTGCTTGCTTTTCTGTGTGGTTGCTGGTGGTTTTCTCAGATTCGTGGTTTTGGCAGTATCGATTTGAAGAGCCTGCAAGCGGAGAACTTGGGCAATGTTCTCCCTCCCACCTCTCGCTCCTCCAATTATATCGCCCTTAAATTTTCTGCTCTCCCTTCGGACATTAGAGTAAGATGGGCTCATTTACCTTTTTTTTTGGTTGGACTTTATGCGGTATCTGGAGTTTTGTGGCATGTAGTTGGTGGTGATAATATTCAACTTGATATAAGGCAGTCCGTATATTATTGCTGGGTAGTCAGCGTCACACCGCAACTCTACAAGTATAGGAGAAATGACACTGGACGCGGTCTTATATACATGACCAACGTTTACCCATTAACAAAATAAATATCCGTCTTTATATCTCATCAAAATTCGACTCCCAATTCTGTTAGAAGGGTGGTGGACAGAAATGAGCTTCTTGACCTCTCATTTGTTCGAGTTTGCCCAAGAATTGGTTCCTGGTCCTGGTCAGAGACCACCGTGTTCATGCCAATTGATACAGCCCCGGAAAGCAGCTTTGGCTAAAGCTGGAGCAGTTTCTTGAAAACTCTGCCTCTAGCTGAAGAACCTGAAAGAAAATGAGATGAATGGTATGAGTTGAGATAGTTAGTTGTATGTTATGTCTGAAATAGTCCTTGTTGGGTTTGGATTGTTATTATGGAGATGTTTTTTTGGTGAAATTTAGAATTCTGATGCTATTACCAGCTTGCTGATTAACAAATATATAGATAGATACATATGTCGATAAGGCTGATGTTGGTCATGTGTTTGAGGCCACATCCTTCTGATAGGAGGATGGCCATGTCATTTCCCCAATACTTGTAGAGTTGGGGTGGGACGGTCAGCGTCTCAGCTTGTGATTATAATTCTCAGGCAAAGTCACTTCACTCTGTCGTGATGTCATGGGATTTGCATTAATTTGATTTTTTAGACTTAAGTACACGTGTTTAAGCTGGCAAAACATTTACTAAGCCTTAGCCAGGACTATGCACATCGTCTTAGTTTTAGTTTATTAATGCTTTCTTTGCTAAAGTACAGGACTTGATTTCGCTTCCACAAGCTCATAATGATGGCAGGGCTTACTGATGTCTTCTAATTCATGGATGGATGAGTGATTTTTGTTGCTCAGGACGCAGCAAAATAAGTCACAGCACTATGGGCTTTTATTGAATTACATATCAATATGAATTACGTATTAGATTGATATAAATGTTTAACTTAATTTTCTTTTCTTAGTTCATGATTGTGCTCATACAAGATGGCATTTTTAGGGTCTTGGAGCCAAAGAGAGAGTAAGTCACTGCCGCTACATGGTCGTATTTCAATATGGATCTGTCATACTGTTCAACATTGACGATCACGACATTGAAACTTATCTGCAAATTGTGAGAAGGAATGCCAGTGGATTGCTTCCACAGACATGGAAAGATGGTAAGTCTTTCTGTTAATAGATCATTTCTATTTCAGGATACTTTAAGCTGGTGAAATGAACTCTTTTCTACTTGTGCTCTGTGATGTGTTTTCTCTCAGCACGTGCATAACTATGTGCTTGCAAGAGCTACTTAAACTTCTAGAATGTCTTTATCGGTTCAGTTCCAGTGGTTAATTCAGTTTCCAACTTTTCATAGCCACTTGAAATTTGCGTGTAAATGAGAACAAGTGTCCTCTCTGACTGAATTATCTACTGACGTAGAGGAATATTTTGTGACCCTGACATCCAGTTTCCTAGGGCCTCACAGTCCTTCTAAATATAGGAGAGATGTTGTACACTTACATGGTCAAATGTTTTCGAATTGCCCAGTACCTTCATGCGTGTCATGTTGTTAAGCAGGTGTTTTTACCACCAGTTATCATGATCTAGGGGTAGATGCTAGAACTATGTTCATACATGCAATTGATCTCCTTTGATTTGTCCAATTTTATTTCCAGATTATGCTGTGAAAGAACAGCCGCTGTTAGACGAGGATATGGAGGGGGGCCCCGATTATATTGTTCTCAAAACCTTGGATACCGATGGTATCCGAATTATTGGAAGTGTTCTTGGTCAAAGTATTGCTTTGGATTATTTTGTTTCGCAGGTAAATCTTTTTCTGAGCTTTATGAGGACTCATCCCGGGAAGATTGTTCTGGTTGTCTGCCAAAGGCAGTTGCTGGCTTCTTTCGCTGCTGCATGGCTCATATATATCTTCTACATGCAAATCTTGCAAAATTATGGCATATAAATTTTGTAGATGCATTGCAGTTTCTCACCTGCATCTAATAGAACAGTGATGATCAAGTCATTTTTTACTTGTGGGATTCACTTGTTGCCCACACCTATTATAATTGGTTTTCTCAGTAAACTTCACTGAGGCAGTGAATATACAAGGCTAAACACATAAGTCTCTGGCTTAGATTGATGGCATGGTCGAGGAGTTTGCTTATATCAATCGGAAGATGGAGACCACAGGGACCTTTACAATGGATAGGAAGAAGCTCCTTCAACTTGTTGGGAAGGCTAATTCAAATCTAGCCGATGTAATTCTCAAAGTTGGTCTTTTTGAGAGGTAAAAATCTATATTAGCTCATTGTTTGTCAAATGCCATCAAAATGCTTGGATGTTCTTTCTGTTAAGTATGTGAGAATAGTTAGGTGATATGGGCAAACTAGTGTATTTAGAATTCTATAAAGCAGCTTGTCTAGGAGAATAGCTTCGCGGGTCACTCTACTTTGCGGTCGTCTTTCCAGTTTCTGTGGTCTGTGTACCTCTACAGGTTAGGAAATTTAAGATCTCTGTATCCTGCAATTAAGTTGATCATTAAGGACAACCCTTCGCCTTGATTTTTTAACCCATCAGAACTATAGGTTTGGCTAGCAATCTTCATTCTATTGTCATATGCAGATCAGAAATTGCTTGGAGGGAAGCAAAATATGCTCAGATATATGAGTACCTCAGGGAGGAGTATGAGGTCACTCAACGTTTTGGTAATTTGAATTTCAAGCTAAAGTTTGTGGAGGTATTATCTCTTCCTCAATGCTTTTATCCTTTCATCTTTTCTTAAGGATTCTCAATGTACGGCCCATAGGTTGGGTTTTTCCATACGTACTTCTAGTCATTTCTTTGTGAAACTTAATCCGAATTTGGTGATGAATTTCCTTATTGCAGCACAACATTCATTTTCTTCAAGAAGTCCTACAGAACAACAGGTCTAATTTGTTGGAGTGGTGCATCATCTTCCTATTAAGCATTGAGAATGTCATATCGCTTTATGAGATTCTTAAAGACTCAATTCAAGTCCCTATATGATCGGACAAGCAGTTGGGAGAAACTGGACGAATGTTGTTGTCAAACATCAATGATCAAAATATACTGCACAATCAACCATTCTTTATTCATTAGATAGCAGTCCAGCAACAGATAGAGAAATGTAGAGACTGCCATTTTCTTCCATTTTCTAGGTCATGGCCTAGTGTCACGGGTCGATAGTTTCCTTTGCAAATAAGGAAGATGATGTAATTTTTATGTCTTAATTCTTACTTCTCAGCCGTTACCTACTTTGTTATGCCTTGGCAAATCTGTTAATGCAATTGCTCGCTGTCAATTGCCATTGACATTATGCTGCTAGTTTGAAACTTCTCTCATGGGCAGCCAACAGCCTTGAACCGCATTTTATCATGGGAAGGAAAATAAATCTCTTGTAGTAACATGGGGGTCCAGTTCAAATGGTTGAACTAATTACTTATCAATAAGTCGGGCCGCATCTTTGAGGAGCTCTTTATTGATTGTTGAGCAATTTGTCACCCTTACATGGATCAAAGAGTCAACAATATTGTTAGTTGGCTTCGTTTGCTTCAACAAATTAAACTGGAATTTGAAGGGTAAAAAAATTCGTTTCTCATCAAGCTCTTCCGCTTTTCTTATTCCTGTCTTCATCGAAGGGAGAAAAGATGCAGTCTTGTCTGAAACATCCAGATAAAATCAAGCAAAAATGTTTGACTAATGTATGCATCCAAGTCCATTAAGTTGGTTGACGGATTGCAAAATCTCGTCCTACAAATCAACCCTTGGCCACGCCTACCCAGCAAACCGAATGGCCGTTCCAAGCCAGTCATCAGGTATGTTTCCTTTCAAATCCCCGCTCAGTGCCCTAATTGAGTGGGTCGTTGCCGCCTGAATCCATGAAGAAGAGAATCTAAAATTGTTGCTCTCTGGAAAGTCTGGTAAGTTAAAAGAGCAAACTTGAAAAAGTTAACCTGCACTATGTAAACATCAATGCCAAGCTTTGCAATAATTGCAGCTTCCGAAATCTTGGTTTCCATTCCCCCAGTCGTATCATGAGCAGCTGCTGTCATTTTAACTGTTCACAAAAATTGACACAAAGTAAATTGTATGTTGAAAGGTTAGTTATGACATGGTCCAAACCCAGATCAACTCACGTAGACCCAAACAAAGAGATAGCGACGGGCTTCATTCAAATATATAAAGCGGAAAACTCACATGAAGTCAGAATGAAATCAGGCATTAAAAGAGCATGAACATGTGTTTATGCCCTAATTGTCTCTTCAACTAACCATGATTGTCCTCAAGAGGTGGTTTCACAACAGACCAACTCCCATCTTCTCTCACAGCTGTTGCATGAAAAAATTTTGGTTAAGGGTTGCAGCTCTGAAAGTTTGATCTATTAATAATGTCGAATTTTAGTCCGCAACTCAAAAGTGAATGCTCACCAATCTCCTTTAGAAGCACGGCATCAGGTTCTGTGGGAGGACGGTCATATACCCCAGATACATCTGTCTTGACACTAATAGGATCACATGCTTAAGATTTCCAACTTAAAATGAGATATTAGGGGCTCAAAACTCATCCCTATGCCTGGTAGCAACAGCCACTCGGTGGATGGTTACCTCCAGTATCAGCCTAGAGTTGCTTGAAATTAGAAGCTTGTGCAGCGGCTAAATAGTTAGGCATTTAAATGATGCAAATGGTGTTACATCAGTGGACATGATAAAACTTACGTAGTTAAGTTTGCACATGTTTGGAGTGACTAATAAGATGCCAAATATAAGAGGGGGGGGGGACCATGTAAGGAGAAATGCAAGTCATTATCAAATACGCATGGTGGATACAAGGAAAACCACATAATCGGGCTTCAAATGCTCTGCCAGATGACGTATGATAACATCTCCACTCAAAATAGTGCAGCCCTGGTAAAACAGAGAACATGGTACCACATTACGAGTCATAGTTGGAAAGGTGTACAAGATTACAACTTAAAGATGAGATAAGCAACCTGTAACTCGTCAAGCACTGCATCTCCATGAAGGACCTGGAATGCATGCCGACCAACAAGTTTTTAGCTCATTTATATCCAAGCAATTACATACTAGTCATGTCTGCCATAGCCAGGCATAATAAAGTAAAGCTTGGTAGCAAAATGATGTTAACAATACAAATGTAGCTGTTACATCTCAGTCAAGCAAAAACCATAAATGCAACATAGATGCAGTCTTACCACTTTCTCTGCTTTGATAATTGCCCTAAATCAAGATAATGCGACTAAGTCATGCTAAACATGTTTTCATGATGAGAAGGTCTTTTGATTTGATTTCTTAAACAGTTGCTGAAGGTAATGTTGACTTATCAGAGCTATAGACTTTCCTTTTTTCTATTTTTAGATTTAATTTTTTTAAATTATAAAACAACTCAAGTGTTTCAAACTATAAAACCATTAACATTTAATGTTCCTCTTAGTCGTGAAACATTTTCAAATGCAGCTGTTCATTTTTGGTGGAAAAGTCATTAATAAAAGTCAAAACCTCCACTAAACAGACACTTTTCCTTTCTCATCAGTAAGAATAATGGAAGTGACTATCATGGATTGTTTTAAGAAAAGGAAAGGTCGTTCTTTTTCTTTAATGACTCTTCAAGTGATTCTGACATCCAAAAAAAAACTTTCTTGCATGAAGTGGACAATAAATAAAACGGAAGAAAGCATGTCTTTGCCATATTATGACATAATATTTTGCTTTTCACAATAAAAATCGTATAGAAGAATTCACCACAACAATCTGTCGCTCTGGAGGACAAGAATTTGTGAACTTACAGGGATGAAACCTGAATCAAGAGCCTTAGCTACTGTGGACAAATTGGCTGAGGGAATCTGAAAACATTAACAGCTGAGGATCAGAAAGGAAGTAAGAACACCTCATAAGGAATAAATAAAAACCAGAGAAAAGTTCACTCGTATGCTGAATAGGTTTCATGAAGCAGACAAGAGATCTCTCTGCATGTTGGTACAAAAAAAATATAGTATCTTAAGGTGCCTCTGACATTCTTTCCACGAGTCGACCATCCACATGAAAAGGGAGAAAGTCCAAGAGAAGGGAGGCCCTCTGCAGCAAATAAAACTCCCCATCAGCATTATCTTTATCATGAGATCAAGCCCAGAAACTGAGCTTCTTATCACTTCCAAGATCAATCTGTTAATTGATTAAGACGAGTTGCAATTTTATCATAGCAAAAAAGCAGATAGCAGAGTAATTTGTATGCAAAGTGTGGCATGTGTTTGATGGTTGGCAGAATACACAGTGGTCAGTGTAAAAGTAAAAGTAAAATTCATTAACAAATGAGCCTCATTAATTGAACATGTCAAAACAACTCAATGGACATGTGTTTAGTTCAGTTAAAAAGAATATCAGCCTCTCAAGTTTATGCTTGATTAACATAGAAATTCATGAATGGCTGCATAGTTTTGGTGGGCTCCTAGCTAAGTTTAGCACCCATTTTGGGCACTGTAATCTTAACTGAACACATTAACTGACAGGTATCTTCTCGGAAGTCATTTTTTGAGACATGACTTTTGCTCCAATTGGAAGAAAAGAAGCAACATGCACAGACAATAGAACAACCGTGCAGTAAAATTTGGACACTAAATGTGAATCACTACCTCTTGCTAGAGCTCTAACAACTTCAAGATTGAGTGTGGTCACCTGCAAGTTTGAAAAATAAAAGTAGTTATAAAAAGAAATACACAATACGGCCAGGAAAAAGGAAATGAAGTATCTAATTTCCACTAAAGACTTAATGGAGCAAAGACAGAAGATTGCATCTCCAACATGAACAGCACATTTGATGCCTGCCGGAAAATCAGAACCATCTTGAGCACTCAACAAATAATGAATAGTGACTTGTAACTCATTATATTTGATAACTCTAATAATGGTGGAAGTAACATTTAAGCTTTCATCCAGCGTCATCCAGCATTATTGTTTAGTTGGTGACAACGATGTAATGCTCCTCAAAAGTTCATAAAGCTTTTAGCATTGGATGACTGGAACAGCTTTGGTTAGCATGTTAGTCCAACCACCAACACTCACATCAGTCAAACTATTTTGAAAGACAAATGATAATGAAAAAAGAGATGGTGACCCTTTTCCTGTTGCTAGCACACTATCATGTCAAGGTGATAGACCATGTTTGGAAGCATAAGTTAGTTTTCTCGGTCAATAAGAAAGTAAAGTCTCCAAATAGGGAGGGACGACAAATGGGAAATCACGAGTATGTAAACAGGAGGACGAACAAAGGAGGTTCATCGATCTTTAGAATATTTAAGCTGTCCTTCTCCAGGAACTGAGCTATCATATGGTAAGCAAAGTCACTTCTAATTGTCCACCAATTCTTGTTCGCTCTTCTTGAGAACTGAGCCATCATATTTCTCACAGGATGACTTCCAACTACTCAGATAAGCACCCCAAGATTTCAACATGTGACAAAAAAAAAAAAAAAAAGATCACATCCAAGAACGGCCAAAAACCTTATGTTACATATCTTTCTTCTTTTCTTATTCTGTTTGTTTAGGGTTCCCAAGTAGAAGAAGTGATCTATTGAGGTCATACTTATCAATATGAATTACTTATATCAACGATCATTTAGATATGTATTAATGTTACAAAGCCATTTTCAGAAATTAAAGGCACCTGCAATAATTATAGCATCTAGACATGCGGAGACACTGTCAATGGATGAACACTCCAAAGGAAGAGAGAGAAATGAAGTGATCAAAGAAACCAAAGACTGAATCTCACTGAAATACGCGTAGCAACAAAACCAGCCTTCACTATAGGTCGTTCCAAGCCTCCTTTATGAACCCCAGATTGGCTAGCCTGAAAATGTCCGAAAGAACCTGAATTCCATGTCGACAATTCAATTACTCGCAAAACCACAATAACCAATAAAATAATATAAATGAACTTGATCTTTAAGGAGGGATTTAGTTTGCTCCTCCCCATATGTTGGAAACTAAAGGTCACAAATTTAGCGGCACTTGCCCTTCCTCATGGAAAAGATTGTAATCACTGTGCAATAGCTCAAGCCTTATAAAGTAACAGCAACAACTAGCCTGCTTACAAAATCCTTTCAGACCCAAAATTTAGCAATCCATAACTGACCTGCTCCATGGACGACAATGAAACTGCTAGACTCCGACAACTCTTGGTAATCATCCACCTTGACGGATATCTCCAACTTTCCATTTCTCTTGCTCCAATCCATCCCTGGGACCTTCGACGAAGAAGAACCCGAGATCATGACTTGCCTAAGCTGTGTTGCCACCATCTCAAGATGAGCCTCGTTGATCTTCTCTAAATCATTTTTGCACGTGATAGCCGCCCCTCCTGTGCCGTGGACATGGCATATCATCATATATTTCTTAAAGTCAAATAAGAATCAAACAAGACACCGCCATCTCAACTTTAAATCGGTATCCCCCGCAATTGCAACACCCTTGCTTATTAAAAGAAATCATCCACTGCTCTCCCCAGTATCAAGAAACTAACAGTAGTTTTTTTTTTCTTTTATTTTTTTAAAAATCTATAACTAACAGTAGTTCAAAGAAGCAGAACATTATCCTTTTGCACTTGTTACTGGTCTATGCACGTGTGGCTTCACGAAGAACAGAGGTGACCCAATGACTACCCAGCAAAAAGAAATGCAAATCTTGACACGAGAAAACTGATTGAGACCAATAGACGAACACGAGGTCAGCATGACCTGGAAGAGCGGGTCAGCTATCGCAAGAAGATTCACGCATTGGGTTTGGGAAGCGATCCATAACACACAAGAAAAACGGACAAAAAGAAAAGAAAGAGAACTGGAAAAGATGAGACGAGAGAAAAGGAGAGACCAAGTTTAACGATGCACCGGACCGGTTTGGCGAGGCTGGGGCGCTCCGATCGCTGCTGCTCCATCACCGTGCTCGTGGGTCTTCTTCGAGCTCGTTGCTTGCTTGCTCTCTTTATCAAAGACGCTCTCTTTGCTCTTGTCCGAGCCCTCCGCGTCCTTCCCTTCAATGAAGACGCTCCCTTTACTGAAGAAGAAAAGTTCCCAACTTTATTGGTTCTTTGCAGTTAAAAAAAATGGAAAACGAACGAGCTGACTGCTTTATCAAGATCCGGGTTCGCTTGAATTGAGTTGGTTGCAATGACTAAAAATGCAAGTTCCATCTTTGACACGAGTGTGACGCGATCGACGGCTGTAGCTATCTCGGATTCCCGCATGCTGTAAGATCATTAAATGAACGCCGAACCTCGGAGGAGATGCTGACCCTCGTGGACAATGTTCCGCACATGAAGAAGCTAGACAAGAGTTGAAGCCTCGAGCTTTCCTATTCCGGGAGATTCGATTCGATATGCTGAACTTCTTGTGGATAGAGAGAGAGAGAGAGAGATGGAAGATGAGAGATTTTGAAATTCTCCTACACGGGTTGTTTAACTTATATTTTACTTATTTTTCTAAAGGCTTTGGACCTCAAAGGAATTTTAGTCATCCATCCACGACAACTTTAATGTCGCATTTATTTCGATTACGAAATCGTGTTTGGTAACTTGTATGATTGGGTAGCTCCCAAATGTCAATGAGATAGTTTATCTCTCATCTAGTGTTTGATATGATTTTCCCAATAAGAGATATTTAGATTAGTTTATATGATTTAATCGTCTCGACCGAATAAATAAATTATATTAAAATATCTTACATCGATCGATGATATTGGGACTTATTTTTTTAATATACACGTGATATCCCTCTATGCATTAGTATACATTTAGATAGAAAATGACATTTTACTTGTTTTTTTAATCATTCAATTGTATTCGACTTTAAAATCACTTTTATTTTGATTAGGAAATCATGTTTGGTAACATGTATGATTGCGTAGATCCCAAATAAGATAGTTTATCTCTTGTCTAGTGTTTCGTATGGTTTCTCCCATAAGAGATGGTAAGATTAGTTTATATGATTTAATCATCTCACCTGAAAAAAAAAAAAATTCATGTTGAAACATCTTGCATCGGTTGACGATATTAGGATTCATTCTTTTAATACACGCACAGTACCTCTATTTATTAGTTTAATTTTTTTGTTAGACTTTATAATATGGCATTAGAACCAAGTTTCTACCTCTTTTGAAATACGAGTCTTTCTCCGTTAGTCAAATTTTATGTGTTATTTCTCATATGAATATCTCTTGTTACTTTACTGTAATAGATTTATATACTTTTTTTATGCATGTGCCTCATTCTATTTATCATTTTAAGTTTTGGATTTAACTTTTCTATTCCTATGTTGTATGAATTAAAAAAGAAAATTAAGAAAAATCTAAATTAAAGAGGCTCGAGTTAAGCAAGGGAGTGGCTTCTCTCGTCATCGACCTGCTGATCGATGCTATTAGGCTACCAGTCCCCTTGGCGATGGTGCCTTTAGATTTGTGGATCTTTGAAGTAGATCACGCACTGAGCACGATCTCGATGGAGGCCGTGGACTTTAGTCGACCACCACAAGACAATCACTTTCTAAAATGACGATAATCACGGGCACAAGGGTCTTTCATCATGATCATATGTTTCATATGTTTTCTCTCTCTTCATTTTAGGTCTGAACGCAGCGATTATCACAATGTGATTGCATGAACTTTCGTAGATACTCACATTAGAAAAAAATAATTATCAAGTCCTTGTTTGAAAAGCCCAAAAATATTGAATGAAATAGTATATATCGATGCACATTACTATTTTTGAGTTTGAAATCGTATCCATCTAAAACGAAATCCGATTAGATAATCCGAATTGCAACACGCAACTTTGAGAGCAATTTCCCGATTTTTTTTTCCTTTTTATTTTTTTTGGGCAACTCACGTCAACGAAAAAAAAAAAAGGTAAAATCGTGGAAAGATGTCGTGTCCAATACCGGCAGTAACGCCGTCATTTTATAACATCCCGTCGAAATCTTAGCTGTCCAAACCAAAGGTGCCCCCTTTTGTCAACGTGTTCCCCAAAATTCTCAAAAACAATTCATTTATGGAACATTGAAAAATCGATAAAACGAAAAGGCAAAAGGAAAAGGAGGAAAAAAAACAAGAAAACAAAAAAACACATGGTCTCTCCCTAGAGAGAGAGAGAGACTTGCAGTTGCAGGTGAAATGGTGGCGTGGACTTTCTTGTACTGATTTCCTCGGCAGTTCAGATCCTGAGACGCTCCCCAGAACAGAAAAGACAGCGACCCATTAACCCAGACGCAGACAAACTTCGATTTCCACCCTTGGAAGAGGAGGAAGATCACCAGAGAAACGTGGGTGGGAGGGAGAGGGAGACAGAGACTTTCTTGATTTTCTTGATTTTCTGGTCGCCGAGCATGGCCACGGACGAAAAACCGCCGCAGCCGCCGGCGTCGGCGTCGTCGGCGAAGCCTCCCGCGCGGCCCACCATCACTCTACCCCCGCGCGCCTCCATCGACTCCTTCTTCTCCAACGGCCCCGGGGCCGCCTCCGCCGGGGGGCTCGGCCTCGGCCTCGGCTTCAGCCCCGGCCCGATGACCCTCGTCTCCAGCTTCTTCTCCGACTCCGACGAGTACAAGTCCTTCTCCCAGCTCCTCGCCGGCGCCATGGCCTCTCCCGCAGCTCAACGCCCGCCCCCCTCCGCCGGGGAGGCCGCTCCCGCTCCCGCTCCCCCGGCCGCGGCCGGCGACGGGGAGTTCCGGTTCAAGCAGAACCGGCCCGAGGGTTTGGTAATTTCGCCGCCGCCTCCCCTGTCGCCGCTCTTCGCGGTGCCTCCCGGGCTGAGCCCCACCACGTTGCTCGACTCGCCGGGGTTTTTCTCGCCGGTAATTGCCACTAGCTCATATATACTGCTTTGAAAATGGTTCTTTCCAGTTTCAATCTGTCACTGTTATTGATGTCAAGAGAATTCAGATTTTGAGGGCATGAGTGCCATTCGGCAATTAGTTGAGTTGTTTGCTTCTGCTTAAATCAAGCTTTATCGAGGGATCATGTGTAGAGAAGAGTTTCGTATTGTGCTGAACTTGGAATGACATAATAAACTAAGCTGAGTAAGGAAAAACTGTTTCTGGAGTGAAGATTTGCGAAGAGAGATAATTAGTATCGAATGAAATGCTTCAGGATTCCTGTAGGACCTGTTGTAAAAGGAGGAAGTTTGCTGCTCAACTTGAGATTATAAGCTTGAGGTGCCAAATTTTTCCAGAGAGACTTCGGTTTGTTAGGTTGGGGCTTCATGAAGTGTCATAATTGTATTGTGATTGTTATTGAGTTCTGACTTGGCTTTTATCAAAAGGAGCGACTCAGAAGTTGGTCCATACTGTTCTTTTGTTGGTAATTGCTTAATGATTGCCAAGTTATCAACTTTAAGTATACTTTGCCAAATTCTCCTTTTTTAGCTCCATGAGATATTTTCATAACGCCGAGAAAATGATTTCTGATTATGATTAGATCCAACACAATGTTATCTGAAATGGCTTCTCTATCTATTCATTTTTGTTTTTCCTTTTTAACATCTATTTCTTTAATAGGAAATAGGAGTAGCAGAATCCTCCAAAGCACAAGCTGTACAATACTCTCCATGAATGAATTTGTCAGGGCTAGCGATGTTATTTACTGTGTAATTGTCTGTCTGTCTGTTTGTGCTGGGGAATCGTCACTTCCTACTCAAAACTCTTGTGAATTCTAAACTTCACTTTCTTGATCATTAACCATATAAAAAGCTCGAACCTGAAAATTCTCTAGTGAATGGTGGTGTTTTTATGGCCAAAAGAAATCTCCTCTTTTTTCCTGTTTACTTCTTTTTGTGACGTTATGTTTTTCTTTATGGAAACTAAAGTTTCCCTTGGATGGACGATTCCAAAAAACCTGAGCAAAGAAAGAAAGTAATTTGGCACGGAACTAACTATTACGTTGTTATGACTTTTTCTCCTGGTAGGGGATCTTATAATTGCAGATATCGTTATGTATTTGTGTTAATTTCCTCTGTTCTTATCTCTGGCGGTAAAACTCATGCCTTGATTGCTTATGTTGAATTGTATGTAAGTTGAACCCCAATTTCAATCATTTGAAGACCTCTAGACAATTTTGGATTTTGAGCTTGCTCTTTATTTGAAGATCTCTAGATTCGTGTTTCTAGCGGTAATATTTATTTGCAGTGTTTATGAGATGTGTAGGGGCCTTTTGGGATGTCACATCAACAAGCCCTGGCACAGGTTACTGCTCAGGCTGCACAAGCCCAGTCCTATTTGCAGATGCAATTTGAATATTCAAACTCAACATCTGCAGCGCCTGCGACATCTCTGGCACCTGCAACGTCTCTGGCACAGCCAATCTTCCAGCAGGTGCCATCTTTACCAGATGAGAAAGTTGCAGTGACTGAATCGTCTGAGTTATCTCAGTCCGATCTGAGAGCACAACCTCCCTTGCAAGTAGATAAACCAGCTGATGATGGGTACAATTGGAGAAAATATGGGCAGAAACAGGTTAAGGGTAGTGAATTCCCAAGGAGTTACTACAAATGCACACATCCTGACTGCCCTGTCAAGAAAAAGGTTGAGCGTTCTCTTGACGGCCATATAACAGAAATAATCTATAAGGGACAGCACAACCATCAACGTCCTCTAAATAAGCGCGCAAAAGATGCTGGAACTGCTGCTGGTGGTGATTCGCATGTTCAGGAGCATCCGCAATTTACATCACATGTTCAGAGTGGTGAACCTTCTAATTTAATGCTTAAAAAGGAGCAGGAATCTAGCCAATTAACTCCTGAGCATTTGTCCGGTACAAGTGACAGTGAAGAAGTTGGAAATTCTGAGTATGGAGCAGAGGAAGGATGTGAAGGTGAACCTGAACCCAAAAGACGGTATAATCTCAACAGGGTCATTGTCTTCTGATGCTTGTACAGTTTAAGTCCTTATCTATTCTAATACACAATGAATTTATTCTATGCAGCAACACAGAAATTAGGGTTGTAGAGTCTGCTGCTTCACTCAAGGCTGTAAGTGAACCCAAAATAATCGTGCAAACAACTAGTGAAGTTGATCTTCTGGACGATGGCTACAGATGGCGGAAATATGGGCAGAAGGTAGTCAAAGGGAATCCTTATCCAAGGTGATTATACGCTCCTTGTTAATGGTTAGAAGCTGGATGCTATAATCAGAAACCTAAGATTCTGATTCTGAGAATGTAAAGCAACAATCTGGCTTGGGTTTTTGTTGGTCGTCCTTCAATGATATGTTGATGAAGATGGTAGCTCAAACCTCGAAAGAAACCATCTAATCTGATTCAACTATCTAGCTTTGGCATAACAGAATTGCTCACTATGCTATTAATTGGAGCTGTCCATGATATATTTATGCTTTGTTGTGATAGTTTCAGGACCTCAATTTCCAATTGATATGGTCTAAAATTGTCTGCACGTATCAGCATTTTGAAAAGGTTTATTGTTTATGTGAAATACTGAATTTCAACAAGTAGATGATGCAAAGAGTGTATTCAGCATTCATGTATCTACTTAGTGAGCCTGAAGAAGGAAAATCTGCGTTTTCACTGGTAGAAGGCTTATGCAGTACATTGGCTTTTTGTTAATTCTATAAGAGCATTCATGCCTTCTCTTTTACATGTTTATGTTATATGCATATATCAATAATGATGATATGAACATATGCCACTGCACTACTATGCATATATTGAACTTTAATATTGATCTTTTGTCTTTGAGTAATGAAAATAACTTATGGATTGTTCTATTTTAATGCATATAACAGTTGTTTGTCATATGGTTTTGATTGAAGCCGTACAAAAGCACCATTACTATTTTGCTAATCGCGTCTTTAGATTGGTAATGTATTAAAAAATGACAATTACATTGAGGATAATATTACATTTATGTGATTTTTAGATATTTTGCATGCATATTACTTTTTATCTAACTTGCATACATAAGTTCTGTCTCCTGCCCAAATGCAAATCAGTGTCCATATTTCATTGAAAAGTTTGTCTCTTAATAATAGAACATAAGCACTTAAAGGACAAAATGTACTAGTACTCCCTCTTATGATAATCTTTTGGACTCGTACTCCACAAGATATTAACAATTCAAGATTCATCAACTGCAGATTTAATCAAGCTCATTAGATAGGCCAGAGAATTATTTAATAGGTAAAGCTCGCATGTATTGTTAGTACTGCATGTTTTAAATACCACGCCATTGCTGGTGTAAGTGTTAGCACAAAAACTCAGCTTTGATTTTGGCGTTACAGATTGCTGAATCATTTGCCTTTTAGCATCTATTATCCACATTTTTCCATAATCACCTTCTTTTATCATTTCTCGCTCACTGCCAGCACTTCAGAAGCGCAATTGCATCCACTGAAATACGAGAAAAAAAGAAACATTGAGAACAATATATCATCGCGACTGGCATAAATTTGTTCTCATTTTGAACCTCTTGTGAGCTAAAGTTCCATGAATATTGCAGGATTTTAATTGAATTAAGATTTCTGAGGTTTAAGTGAGTAGATAAGATACTGTGCTGTTTTAGATGAAAATCAGGGGGGCAATAAGCAACCAGATTTACTGTTTGTAATGTAGTATGTTGAAAAGACGGTGTTCTTCTGTATTTCAAGTCGATCAGCATTATTGTTGTGGATGCTATAATACTGTCTTTACTTTTTAAATGTGCAGGAGCTATTACAAGTGCACAACTCCTGGATGCAATGTTCGTAAACATGTAGAGAGGGCTTCAACTGACCCCAAAGCTGTCATTACGACGTATGAGGGTAAACACAATCATGATGTACCGGCTGCCAGAACCAGCAGCCACAGTATTGCCAACTCTAACATACCACAGGTTAGGCCACATCAAACACAAGACAATAGGCGCACCTCAAGTGGCAAGACAGATTTTGTGAATAGGCCGATAGCACGCCTACTTTTGAAAGAAGAGCAGACAACATAAACTTTACTGGTTTTGGGAATATGATGGAGCATGAACAGTAGACAACAAAGTGCATCAATGGGAAAAAAGAAAAAAAAGACGTAACATATGCTTTTTCAGCGATCAGGGCCAATTTGGTGTCTGCATTTTGTGGCCATAGTTTTGTTCAAGGCCAAGTGCTCTGTTTGATGATATAGACCAGAAAGAGGGACAAATGGAAAGGAGCCTGTATAGGAGCGAGCTTGCGATGTGTTGTTGTATGGGTTACTGCTGAGGCAGAGCATGTTTTATTTAAATTTCTTTTCCTATCCTGCATTCTTTTGTACATGAAGATACACTAGTGATGCTTTAAAGAATACATCATGTTGTACTTTATAATACTACTATTTGTGTGCTTGTTCTTCCCATCCCAATGGAAGTTCTTTGGACAGGTTGATGCATGCTTACTTTGAACAAGTGCTGTTGTCTTAGACTATTTTTATTCAAATGGGGAATGATATACTTTGTTATGCACTAGGAATGCGTGGATGCAACGACTTTTTGAAAGAGCTTTTTGTCAGCTGTGTTGTCCTTCAAGCACTAAGTACTACAATGTAGGAATTATTTTCAGGACACTGAAAATGAGTGAAGTTCGATAATTACCCCCGCCACCCATTATTGGAACGTGCAAAACATCTCACTTTACATTTCCAGAACAGAATATAGCTTTTGCTGCTCTAACTCCTACTTTTGTGGACTGCAACTTACATGGGAATAGGATTAATGAAACAATGCCTGCCATTCGATTTCAAATAGGTAAGCAAGGTATCGACTAGTAGAGACTCAGGATTGACATGCGTAGATTTTATATTCTGTCTTGCCAATTGGTTGATTGTGCGGAAGTATAGCATTCGTTATCAAGAATCTTCATTGATCATTGTCACCTTTAACCCCACTGTTCCAGCGAAAGTATATGAATTTTTTGAGGTTTTCTGATGGTGGGCATATCGATTTGATGACTGAAATCATTCAAATTTGTCACCTTTAACCCCACTGTTCCAGCGAAAGTATATGCATTTTTTGAGGTTTTCTGATGGTGGGCATATCGATTTGGCGACTGAAATCATTCAAATTTGCAGTATTAGGAGCCCTCTTAATTTCAAGAGTGATTTCCTGGAGAGTGCATTCGCTTTAATGTTTCAGTTTTACAGATGGATGGTCAACTATTATGGTCCAGAAAAATCACAGATTTCTTAGCTGGTAAAGTCGAAAACAAAGCACTAATTAGGATCTCTTGAAAATACAAAAAGAATCAATTAAATTTTATTCAAGAACACATCCCGGCACGATTGTTGGCAGGATATGAAACACTTGCGTTGAAACATTACATTCTCTGCCATTCTCATCCTTCCTCCTCTCCTCACGCAAAGAATAAGCACGTTTTTTCCTGAAATTATAGACCAGTTGACAGAACCGCTCTCAGTCCCCCTCGGTGCCGATGTAGCGTGTGCTCTCTGTCATTAAAAATATCAACCTTCATCACGGGTCACTATTGTTGGTATTTGGCCATGATTAACAAAATCAATCTTATCCAAACGCACGCAGCACAAAACTTGTTCAGGAAGTTCCTCTTGTTTCTGTGCCTGTCAACCAAATCCAAACTTGGTGGTGACTAAACGTGACAGTTGACAGATGAAAATCGTGTAGCAAGGTAATGAACTTATTAAACGGCCAAAAGCTGGTTTCATATATCTACAGCTGAAGAAAGATTAAAGGGCCTTATGTATCACTTATCTGGTATTTAGGATGAGCTAGCTAAGCAGGACATCAAGGTGAGAAGGCAAGGTTTATACCTGTATCGTTAGACCCAGATCAAGAATGCCGTTCTTCAAACGATCTCTAAAAGCTTCTAATCCTTTCCTAGATATGTAGCTAAACCGATGTATATCAAGGTCAATCTCAAAATAATTGGGTCCCTGCAAGATAAAGACATTGATTAGCCTATAAGTGACCGCCAACATGTGAAAAGTGAAAGCTTAACATCGTCTTACATCAGCTGAAAAGAGAGGCATGATAGCGAAAACATATTTTGAAGGTCAACTGGCAAGAAGTGTATAAAGCTGATCGTGTGATATTTATGTGACAGTAACTTCCTGTTACATAAATTTAAAATGGAGGGAGAAAGGAAAAGGAAACACTTAACTGGGTCCCACTATGTCTAAATAACTGTAATGAAGCTAATGAGAGTGGACGATGTTTTTCACTACTACATGAAAATACTTAAATTTAACTATGTTAACGTAAGTGCAGCGACAAATCTGCTATTTATTTGTGTCATATCAAGTGAAATGACATGCCAAAGAGCAGCATTTAACAGGTGTCGGCCGGTCAATATGATGTTTTAAATTGCAAAGCACTTCAAGCGCTTGCATAATTTTGCTGACATGAAGGACAAATCTACAAGTGAAAAATCAGATGCCATATGAATGATCAAACTCACTTTGTGTCACATTCTAAAGATTAACTAGAATAAATATGTTGTAAGGTGCTTTGGGGAACAATGTGACAAAGTCTAGACAACTCTCTTCCAGAATGTTTTGAATTAAAATCCCAAAAAATACGAGAAACAAAATCTCAATGAAGTATATATAAAGAATACAAAACCTACAGTTACCTTGAAGAAATTGTGTTGTGGACGCGAGAGAACAGGCTTTTCATTATAAGCGTGCAAAAGCTTCCTTTCTGCTGAACTAAGTTGAAGGTCCTCTGGGTTGACTGCCCCAACCATGATTTTCAGCCTCTCTCTAAAAGGAACTAAGCTCTCCTTTGCAAACCCTTTAACTTTTTCCATTTCGTCTGCGACCAATCTCTGCATTAGAAACCAATCTTTGCTGTTATGAATCATTAACCAAGAAGACAGTGCCATAAAGTTCAATAACATTTTCAGTTCCCTCTGCATCGTTCAAAATGCTAGAGGAATGGACAGGTCATGTTACATCCAAGTGATGGATGGGACAAAACATTCACAGTAACGAAGGAAAGAATAATGCATGAGGAGTTTCCATCAAACTCATAAAAGTTAAAAACTTAGTTGGGTTCTTTTAAGCAATCATATATACTCAAGTCTTTTAATAAATGGTGAACAAAGAAACGGAAAAATATGGCAGAATATTCAGATGAAGATGTCTGTAACAAGAAAAATTTCCAGCGGCTGCCTACCTTGATGCTATCTTGAAACTGAGGAGAAATTTCTGTATCGATATTATCAGATACTTTGAAATATAACACAAGACTCATTCCTTCCCCATCATTGTCACCAAACATGGTTGTGGGGTAGGTTGGAAGCTGCAGGAAAAAGAAGAAATTTCATCTCTACCGCTCAAAAGAATTTTAACTTTGAACAAAATGATAAAGTTAAGTCCCACCAGAAAATTGACCATCATATACAGTAAAATCCATGCATTGTGCAGGATATCATAATTAAAAATTGTGTTTAATCATCTCTACCTTTTGCTTCCTAGCCATCTTAAAGAGGACAACAGAAGAACTAGCAGGATGTTACTATAGATTACTGTTTAAAAAGTTAAAAGACTAAAGGTTGTTACTAGGAATTAGGAAGTGCTAAAGAGCACCAACCCTCACTCACCAACACCATCCCAATCAAACGAATCCTTCTCCTCTGTGCCGCGCTCTGTGTGTGTGTGTGTGTGTGAGTGTGAGAGAGAGAGAGAGAACCTGTATATTAACTATTAGAAGAGAGGGCACTTTGTCATGCCCTTTGACAGAGGGAAGATCGAGGTGTTGAGCAATATGATGTATCTTTCGCTGGCAAACATATAAATCAGCCCCAATGGGCACATAAGGGCTACAATCTGGAGCTGGAAATTTCCTTTTGTCCCTGCGATTTTTGCATGGATAGCGAGAATTAAGATAGCAAAATGAGAACAAAGTGTACCAAAAGCCAAGTTACGACAACAGACTTGTTTGCACGAATAATTTAGTACATGGCACAAAATCCAATTCAAGAAACATGCCTGAAATAATTTTCTCCACGGAGTTTAAAGACCGAAGGTGAAACTACAGACCAACTTCCTGCACTTGGCTTCTCTGCTTTTGAACATGGTAGTAGAAGTCCTGCTCTAGGCCTATATATGAACCTCTCCGATGTGCCTGCACACCAATTCATAACATTTGAAATCTAGTGCAGTCCATCAATGCATGAAAGCTGCTCTACTCATAAGCACTGAAACACTCAAATAAAACGGATATTAACAAAAACAACTAGCGATACTGAGAAATTCATTTAAGAAAGCTTGTCTGACTAAGCCAAGAAAACCAAGAGAAACATAAACAGTACAATATGATGAGAAAAGAAAATTGAAAAGCTTCAATTAGCTTATCATAACCAAAGATCTATGCTACTTTGCCTGTAACACTATGTTCCACAATGAGCCAGAAGATCTGACTGGGAAAGCGGATATTTAAATATCACATATTCACAATCATACGTTTGAAAATGTCTTTCATCTGATCAAATTTGTGAAATATTCACATGTTAAAAGTGATTCGACAAGAAAATGCACCTTCAGTTAAATCCCCCTTCAGTTACATTCTACGAAAATAAGATGATAAAGTGCTTTTTTGGAAAATATAATGGGATTGGTGCTTAGCGGCCAAATAAAAAATTGAAAGCCCAATGGCTTGGATAGTAAAAAAGGCATTAAAATAACTCCAGCACAACCTGTCAGCTTTTTAAACTTTCACCAACATATACTGAGACAAAAGAAAACGCAAATATCACATAAAGCAGTAGCATTTGTAGCCTGGAAAAGAAATGGGAGAAAGTATTGTGAACTTACAATATTCATTAAAGGTTTCTTCCCCATCAGAGGATTTCCTCTTGAGAGACAACAAGATAACTCTGGACTTCTTTCGTTGCAAAGACACAGGACTCATGGGCATTTGGTTCTTCCAATCAGAGTTCCCTGAAGGTTGCAACTTAGCTATGCAAGTTTTCCTGTTGTTTTCCTGCAATTTTTCTCTGGGCTCATGTACACCTCCATCTATTTTTACATTACTGTCATAAAAGCCCTCGCATTTACGCCCTGCATCTATGCAGTGTAATTCACTCTCGTACGGAAGAACTTGACCACTATGTATAGCCCCAGTGGCATTACCTACCGAAGGAAAACCATCTGTAGCCAAACAAGAGAAGAAACAAACAACATTGGTCATGAAGTTGACGGATTGAACTGTCCGATGGCCTCATCAAGTAAGGAACCATTACCTCCTTGTAAACTAATAAAATCATCATCTGAATCAGACTCTAGGATGCTGACCGAGTCAAACCAAGCTTCTTCCTGGTATATTCCTTCATATAATTGAGCTTGAGTGAGATGGTACGGTTCTCGCAATTGTCACATTTTCAAGAAGTAAAGAAATGATACCAAAGCCTAGCCAAAACTAATAAAGGATGCACTTTAGGATACGATATCTCAAATCTCTTCATTAAAATGACTTCAATGAGATATACAATTGAAAAGGTAGGGATCAAATGATCTCTATCGAGGATTTAAGATAATACGATATCAAGGAATGCTAACTCCACCTGAGAACACATTTAACATGAGAAGCAATAAGCGAGCTTTTCAAGTAGAGAGAGAGGGAGAGGATGGTACCGTTTTCATCAATTTGACTATGGTTCCATTGCAATTGAGTTAAGTGCAATGTCATGTTGGAGACGTCTGATCTCTTGCAAGCAGTTGCGGCACCTTTGTCGAAATCCAGATGAACTAACTCACTCATGGAAATATCTCCCACACTATTTCCAGCATCACTCATCCTTATAGGCGCATCGACAACAGAACTGCATATCTTTCGGTTCCATTTCCCAGGTCTTCTAAAGTATCTCCTACGTGTCCTAACTTGCTTATGTGTGGTTGAAACACAGCCACCCATTATGATTCCTGTGTTCTATAAACTTGCAGTACCGTGCATCGGGTGGGCTCGTATTTTCTACTATCTACCTCACAAAGTGGGCATATCTCTGAACTGAGAAAAGGAACCTTCCCTGTTTCGCAACAGCAGATTTACAAAGGAATTAATGTCCGCTGTTCTTAAAAACTTACCAAAGAGATTCTTTGAACTCGAAAAATATGTCTAAAATTTCTTTTTTCCTCCATCATGGTTTTAGCATTTAGAAAAAAGTCACAATGACGACTTTAATGCAGCTAATAACATCAAATAAAGAAACAAATATTTCTTCTAGCTGCACTTGATGTAAATCATCTTCAAGGCACTTATTACGAGGGATAAGTACTCACCTTCACGAAAGGCACATATGCAGAGTATTGTCTTCGTCCTCTCATGAAAGCAAAGCTTCCTAACTCAGTTTTGGAAGGAGGCATCCCATTGAGTGTCACTCATTGCACAAGCATACTCAACTCCTTCAAACGAAACCATACAAGATAAGAACACGCGTAGTGAAACTCAAGGTACACCCTGCTACAGAAATTTCTCTTCAACCAAAGGGAAACAGGGAAAGAAGACAATCCAGACAATCGCCAAAAGACCGAAACTAACAAAATTCCCCCCCAAGACAGCAACCGATAATCAAATCTTAGCCAGCAAGAAAATGAGAACAATCTGGACAGGATATAAGGACATAAAAGAAAGCCAGGAAGATAGAAATGACTCTCAATGGAGAAGGATGGGTCAGAGACAAATAGAAAAGGACAGCTGGAGAACTACCTAAGCAACAAATAAATGAGCAGTAGCAGGTCATTCTCATTCCCCTAGAAACCAGATAAATTATTTGGAACGTGCCAAGTGTAACACCTTCAAACATAGTTAAAGAAAGTGAGATAAACTACTTAAATATCCAAATGAAGACAATATGATCAAGCAGAGAGAGCACAGAGCTCGGTTAACTGGAAACTTCACCTCAATATCATCATACCATAGGCTCAGACACATGCAGAGAGAGCACATTATAATGGCTAAAGCCAAAAACTTAACCTCGGGAGAAAAGATTCCAGACTAAGAGCCTAAATTTTCCGCCAGTATTCCGCCAGTATTCACATATTGACCACCACAAAGTCCCCCTTCATATCATGGACACCCACCAAACAAGAAAAGGTCAAGAAAGAAAAAAATGAATTGGCAAGAACTATCACGAGTCAGCAAAGTTGACCTCCTTTTGCGGATACATGCATGTAACAAGGTAAAACTTCTGAAGATAGAAAAAGGGTTCTCATGGGGGAGCCAATCCAGATCATTTGCCCAAAGAAACAAGAAGAAAAAAAGTTCTGGCATCCAAAGAACGATGAAAACACCATGGGAGAAGGAATGGAATTACACAAAAGAAAAAGAGAAAAGAGGACGAGAACAGAGGGCCCAGAAAAAAACACAAACCTGAGGAGAGTTCTGACATGCAGGACAAGAGAGAAATTACACCCCAGATATTTTTCCCTCTCTGAAACGCAAAATTTCAGAGAGAGAAACAGAGGGAGAGAAGAGAGAGAGAGAAGGGGTGATGTGATCCTAATTTACAGTGTCCGTCTCTCTCATCCAAGGCTTTTGGGGACGGGGGTTGGGTGATCCTAGCAGAAAATCCGCGTCCCTCTTCCCCCACGTGCATTCATGTCCCGCCTGACGCCTGAGGAAGAACGAACCACCCTGGCCTTTGCCTCTGCCTCTCTCTCTCTCCCCTCTTTATACGATCTGCTACACCATCCATGCATGTACTTTTTGCTATTATTATATCACCATTATTACATCAACGCGCCAGTTCTCTCGCAGTGTAAACTCGAAGAATGGAACTGAGGGCCACCAAGCGTTCAACAGGGGAGCAAGTACATTGGCTGTGAACGGAACTCGCCTTTTTTTGGCCTGGTCGGCGGGGAAGGAAAACGCCGGACTTGACTTTTCCTTCGAGAGTTTTTCTTGGGGCATCAGGGAGGAGACTTTTCAAGCCTTTCCACATAAGAACACGGTCGCCATGCTCATTTTCCTCGTACACATTCGTAAATTCGGGACCATTCAAAGGTGCGCAGAGCATTGTAACGCGGCGTATCTGTAGAGGTTCCAAGTTAGGTAATAGATTTCTATGTTTTAAAGAGTTCGAGATTGATTGGCAGATTATAAGTTTCGGGTTTTTGAATGCCATGTAATATAAACTTCCAGTAGATCTAAATGTACTAAATCGATACGAGAATATTAGTACTTTTTGGTAGTTTATCCAGGGTTTTTTTGCGTAGGACGCCCATAACGATTGGACCGCCACTCACTTCCCACTACCCGAAGAAAACAAGGGGTAGAAAGTGACTTTTTAACTTACAAAATTATAACCTTGCTTTAAGGAATCCGGGGTTAATCATATTGTCAAGAACATTGGCTGCTATCGGTATCTTTCCAGTGAAAATTTATATTAAGATTTCTAGCAGAAGTTTAGAATTGAAATGACAAAATTGGAAAGTTTAGGACAAAATCAATATCAGTGATAGATTTAGAACTAACAGGATAATATTCCCCTCATGACTCGCAAATCTGACAACTTGCAAAAAACGTAGGATCCTTATAACTAATTAATTAATTCTCGATAGCTATCTTTTTCAAAATAAAATTTTTAACTTCCGTCGATTCTAACGTTGTTTTGTGTTGATGACCGTTAGGGATAATGATTTATCTTCAGGGAATGGCATTGGGACAATTTCAATTCTAGGACATCACTATCTATCGTGGCATTTTGTTGTATGCATTCGATTGATGAGTCAGCCGTCCACTAAAGTCAACTTAGGTAGCTTTCCAAATTAATTTGCTCTCCCTATTTCCTCTACTACATTTCTTTATGCTTGTTTTAACTTTAATATTCAAATCGAGGAACAACCTCAGAAATTAATAGTCGAAAAATACATCTTCAATGACATCCGACATAAACTATAGGATATACAAAGGCGATGGATACAAGCACGTATTTATGATATTGGGTGTGACCGGACCATACAATTTCAAAGCTGCACATTAAAAATTCAGGTGTAGTATTCAAGAGTAGTCTTTTAAGCTAAATATAACTTTCTCCTGCTTTCATTTCATTCTATAAATAGAGGAAGAGTCAAATTTTCCTTCCTCCTTAATCAAAAGAAGCTCCTTCCAATCAGGCTTCCAATTGGTAAGTTATAAATTTGGATTCATCCATATTTCTTGTTAGAAAATTTTAGCGGATGCGACTGCTGTCCATACTTGTAATTCACTAATGATTTCTCCCTAGACGAGAACGGAGAAAACTCGGTCAAACATGAAAAGGCAAAGTAATAATGATTTGTAGGCTTAGGTTAGTACCGTTTTCACTTGAGCTTGCAATCAGGCAAATTGGCATGAGTCTCCAATAAAAGAGCGAGAATCCAATGGAAGACCCACTTGATTCACCAATCGCAGTCTCGGGTCATTACTTGAGTTTTAACTCTTATCTAATCCGTGAACGTAAATGCAATTTGTTACAAGAAATTCACGGGAGACAAAACATAATCAAAAAAAAAAAAAAAAAACACGAGAAAGAACCAAAAAGGGTCTCCATCATGGCAGGGAAGCAAGGATTTCAATTTTTTGGGTGCCGTTTGTCTTTGTTGGGTTCCTAAACGTGTGATTGACAATGGCTCTTTACCAAGAGAATCGACCAAATTATATGTAACACGTCCCGCTTGATCCACCTAATGATGAACCCAATTTCTCTTTTAAAAGAATCATAATTCGAGACAGTTTGCCTTTGCTTGAGCTCTCATCTAACTCAAAGACCGTCTTTGTTGACCCCACTTTCGATTCCCCCACAGGTTTCTTGTTTCTTAAATCTCTACTGCCACCAAACTTCGATTCCATGAAGTAGAAATTTCAGCAAAGCAAAGATGTCGAATTTCAAATTTCTCTGACTAATTGTTCACACGTAAAGTGACGAGCTCCAATATATATAAATATAATATGGATCGATCGTGACCCATTGAAGGAATGTCAAATGTACACAGCTCGACTGATTAGGCATGCGAATCATGCTCTTCCAAAAGCTAATATTTGGGTAGTATTTCGCAAAGAAATTGAGAAGGAGGTGGGACTTTGAGGTCTTTTAATTAATGAACCTCGACAAGTATTTTGTATTGATCAAGATCAAGTGGCCTAACTTTTGTGGAAGTTGTTAATTGGGGCGGTGAGTCAATAGGGTTTTCGTCCCGACGCACCAAAATTTAATTCAAAGAATTATTCCCTTAAAGAAATTCCTTCATACTAGTAACACATCACTCGAGTAGGTGCACCGTGGTCTCGTACCCAACTCCTACTAACCAAATTGGGTACTAATCCAGTGAATTATATTATGTAGTCCACCCAACTACATATGACTTTGGTTTGGTATGTGTCCGAGTAAGAGTTTCTAATGGACAAATGATCGATGCAGAAGCGTTTTCCCCCAACATCAATTTGCGGCGAGATAAGGCGTCTTTCTAATGTGCAAAAGTAGCAATCAAAGGTCGTCCCTTTTCAGCTGCTGATTTTTCGGCTCACGGTGACGATTCTTTTGATGTTTAATGGGGCTTGATAGGTGCTAGTGGGGGCACGGGACTTATTGATTCTGATGTATCATAAACTAATTTATAAGTTTTTTGAAATTATTAGCTAGATGTTTCACATCACGTCCCTAACACTTTGTCTGAACTCTAGAAGAGCTTTTCTAACGTGTGATCCATAGGCATCCAGTGTCGGTATCTCATTGAACCTAAAGTAGCACCATATTAATGTTTTTTTTTTCCATTAGGAATAGCAATTCAACTCAGCATATCACTTCCGAACTGTAGTTCGGTCAATTCATGTTAGCATCTGAACTTCACGAATTAGTTTAACAGAGCCAAATTAATTTGTTACTTTATTAAGAACAAAATGCACCAATTCGCGTCGGTATGCGGCTTGAGTGTATCATGTTGAACCTCATTCTAGTTTTCTTTCTTTACTTTGCATAACTAATCCCGTGCCGTGTGTTATTATGTATAAGGGTTCAATGTTACCAATCCTATGTTCCAATGAGCTGGATAACCATAGAGAGGAGGCCAAGGCTAGGGTTTTGGACTATTAAGCATCGATAGTTAAATGAAAGTCAGCATCCTAGGGTCTAGTGCCAGAGACTCCTAAGCTGTCTTCCTTCGACCTTTTCTTTACCTCATTTTCGAAAGGGACCAATCTCCGATTTATAAGATTATTCTTAGGTATGCACGATCAATATGTCACCTCCATTCCTTTTTGTCAATGAGCTTTATCGGTCCAAACCCATTGAGAGACTTAACCTAACGTGGTTGGAACAAAATGATAATCCACATTATAAACTAGTGCAAGCGCTCAAAGCATATCTCCATCTAAAGCAATCTCAATCATGACAAGAATCTCCCTGCCCATATTCTAAGTCTTTATGTGAATATCAATACAGTACCAAATCCAATCACTTGATATTCTCATCATAATCTAATGGTCTTGAAAGGAGTAAGTGAAGAGTCGTCGAAGAACCGTCGATTTGTATAATGGTTAGTTCGTTCTAGATGGGTCATGGAGACCACAAAGAATAATTGGAACAAGCATTGTATTATATGTTGAATGTCGTGGCGTGGCCATTGATAAGTTTAGATTATGCCAAACCCTAATCATTGTGCTGTGGGAAACAGCTACAATGCCACTTCCCACAAGCTTCAACAACTTGTTCCCCTCCTCGCCTCAAAGGACACCACCTTCGACCTATCTCACCAACTCCACGAAAGGTGTCCATGCTCTGCCGCTTTGATCATAATCTTTATAGTTCTTTTCTCTATTGCTCGTGTATGACTCTTTTTTATTGGTGGGATTTGGCCTTTCTTTCGTTCACAATGGGCCAGAAACTTTTTGTCGCTTTCAAGTATGATACTCCCCTCGCCACCAATCAATCGTCGCGCGTCGGGGCACAGCAAGTTCTTTTTTAAAAAGAACGGTAGTGTTTTTACCTGCAACGATTAACTTGAGTTGACGAGAATGGTACGTGCCTAGGACATAGAAGCCTCTGAAGAACGAGGAGTCTTAAGTTTTTCAAGCATTCTAACAACTCTTTTTGAACGATCTCGCATCTTTGACTGATTTTTCATTTGAAATGATCTAAGGTCCTTTTTGTTTGATAAACCCTAATGAGTATCGGAGAAAAAATTGGTCAACCGTTGCTTGAAAAGTGGTTAACGGCGGAAGTCATCTTCCTTCCGAGCCAAAAATTAGGTACATTTAGACTTTCGTCACTGACAAATTACCAAAAGAAATGAGGATTTTTTCGTTCATACACAACCAGTGTGAATGAAATATGTCTATTTCAAATGATTACGCTTCCAATATTCCTCCAAGCTGCAAACGGCATTATCCAGATCAGCCTAACTCAAGAAAAATGTTTCAGTCGTGGAGCAAATCCTCCATTTATATTGGTTGTTCATCTATCACTGGATTTCACTCTTGACTTACCAAAAAGAAAGTTGAAAGTGGAGCAATATGCGAGTTACAATGCCTTACTTGAGGCCAGTGGAGGGAGAGAAATCGACGTTGAATTAGACTTTCGAAAAGGCATGAGGCAAATTCTAGTCAACTATTTCACATTTGATCCCTCCGACCGAAGAAAATGTCTGAACCCTTAACTCTTCTTAAGTGTCCTTCTATCTTAATTTCTCAAGAAGGCACCAACCGATTAGTGAGCTAAGTTTTTTATTTCTAGTTGCACTCGAGGATCGATATATCATTTTTGAATACGAAATCGTGACCGAAAGGAAACTCTTTTATGATAATAGGAGAGATCCAGCAATAATATTGACTTCCTCAACCATATTCGATTCTTTTCAGCTAATAATACCATCTTAGATCACTAAAGATCATGGATGTTTCATCGAAGCAATCAATTCTTCACCACGATTTTCCTTAAATTGTAGGACTTATTGATTACATAAATCATATTAAGAGAAAGCTTTTTTTTTTTGGGATGTGCGAGACAAAATGCATGGTTTGGATAGAAAGTCACATTCATTTAGAAAATATGGGGTCTCGACGAGGGGAAACCGTAGTTCTAGGTGTCAATCACGATTCTAGACTCGCACGATAAATATGAAATAGCGTTTTATTTGAATTCTCAAAATTTACCTATTTATATTTGAATTGCATTTTCAAATTAAAAAAACAGAGTGGGGTGGGGCAAATCTCGACAGAAAGGATGGATCTTGCGGCATTAACTTTGCGAAATTAATGCAGTGCCTGCCTCTTGAATCTCGAACTCCAGAGAGAGCAGGGTTGACTTTGACCGACGACCGGGCAATAGATGGTTTACGCAGCCCGACCGATGCCAATCATTAATTAATACGACGTCGAATTAGCATTAATGCGCGCGAAAATTCAGGTGGTTAACATCGGAAACGGCACATGGCGTTCGAGATTCCACTAATGCCTTTGGGATGTGCATAAAAAATGGAGTTCATCAATTCAATGCTTTTAAGTGTAACGGAAAGGCTTCATTGGTAAATTATAAATGTGGGTATCACCCTGTATCTATTGTAATTAATTTAGATGTGATTGTTAGCTTATTAAACCACCTATCAGAGGCATGTCTAGAGGATTAGGAAACAAGAGCGGGACTTCCCTGAATCACGATGATTTCCGCGCATCTGATCGGAGCCCACCCCTTCTGGCATTCCGGAATAGCCCCGAGATATGTGGGGCGTAACCTAGCTGGACCAATATATTTTTTGACTAGATCAAGTCGATTATATATGAGTAGTTGAGTACACGATGTTGTTCTTGAGACTCGGTAAATAGGGAAAAAGAAAATGGAGAACATTTATGCACGAGTTGTCATTCTAGCATCGAGTCTGTTCACAGCGTTGCGTCTCCTGGATCGAGGCTTTTGGGGGGGTTCGAAGGGGAAGCGCGATGTTCGAATTTTACGAGATAAGAGAGAGAAGATTTCATGCATGTTTTGATAGATGGATAGTAGCCTCCGAAACGAGTTACTACTAGGAGGGCTTGATTTTAAGGTCATTCCCAAGCCCACGCGGCCCAAGAGATGGGCAATTCATTTGGACTTGTTGGTGGATATGCTATCCAGGCGTCTAGGACAAAGCCCATTAGTGATATCTCGAGAAAGCATGAGGGTAGAGGTGACGAGTTTGATTCGCCTTCCTAGGCCTTTTAACCAAATGATTTCTTGCCATTTTTTTTTCTGATCCTAACGTGGATTAAATAAGCAGGCTTAATCCGACGCCACTAGTGAAGGTCGACTCGAAACATTATAGGTCTCCGAAAGAATCTAAAGAATAGAGAATTGGAGAAATGAATCCGATAAGAGCACGAGTGCACTTAATCTAGAAGGGTTATGCATTGACTTTGCTTCTCTACTTCAATAGAGAAAGAAACCAAGCCACATGTGATGAGGTTTGGCCACGAGGCGGCAATGCTCGACGATAAGAACAATGCTTAACGATGTTGCGAGGGTTGACTTGATTTTGTTTGCGATTTTTTTTCTTGCTTCTTCTTCTCTCTCAATTTAGATTTGGGGATCTTTTCTCTCGATTTAGTTCTTACTTTGAGAGTTTGAACTCTCTCGATCTAATTCTAGATTTGGGTGCTATCATCTTCCGATTTAAATTTGGGAATTTGATTAATAGGTTTTTGGAATTCAATATCACTCTACTCTGTTCATGTACCTTCACCTTCAATAATAATTGTAAAAGTTTTAGCATTTCATTGAATCGTGAAAATTTGTTCCTCCATATATTAAATATGTGTCTCCATACGATGATAATTTAGAGGAAGCCGAACCTAAACACGTACCACCAACTGGCAACGTCATAGTTATTGAAAAATGAATTTCCAACGTGTAATCATCACCTACAGAAATACAAGATTACTACCGATTATTTTGCTCAATATTTTTACTATTGCTCCGTTAATCCTCCTTATATTTTAGATTTGCTTTTGCTTTTTAGTATTTTTATTCTGTTTCAATTTAATTTTTCATGAATATTATGTAGTTTTTGAGCGAAGAATATGATTTTCTTTCGAGAAAAAAAAAGAGAGCTACGTCAATCATGTGAAACCGATTCACACCGGACGTGTTTTCGAAATAAGGCGTGTCGGTGCAATAATGACGCAATAATTAATCACATTCGCTCATAAGAATATCGATCGTCACATGATATCATTTTCCACGATAATAAAAAAAAAAAGGGCAGATCTTACGTTTATGACGTCACTGCGCGGGGTATCGTGTCGAAAGCGCCATGCCGATCACGCCAAGAAAACACCGCAAGTCCGCACTTCCCACTCTCGTCTTCCCAGAAGAACCCCCTGCCCCTCCCCTCACGCGATTCCCCCCAGATCCCTCCTCTTCTGTCCGATCGAATTCCCCCGTCTCGAAACACGTGAATTCCCCTCCTCCTCGTCAAGATCAAGAACGTTGGCTGATGATCGACAGCGCCATTCGCATTTCCCCCGTCTCAAGCTCGACAGCTCGAGGTACCCAGGTTTTGTTTTGTCGTCTTTCTCGCGTCCTCGGATCGGGGGTCGATCTTTCTCTGCTCGCCCGATCTGCATTGTCTCTCAAAATGCGAAATTTCGGGTGTTAGATCTGGTGGGTCGGTTCGGTTCGGTTCTTTAAAGACTGGTGCGTGGGCTGAGTGAGCTCCTGTGATGTTTGTCTGATCGTTCTTGAATTCTGCGGGGAAGTGGGGCGAGCGGGGGGGAGGAAGGGATGGAGTTGTCCGCTGGAAACTCTCCGAGAATTAAGTTGGCCCGGGCCAAGAGCGAGGGATCTGAAGGGACCCATTTGCAGAATCTTGATGTGGAGTCGTCCGTTCATGGGGGGTTCGGGCAGAGCCAGGGTGGCCAGTACCATTACATGAATGCGTTGGAGATCTTGAGGGAGACCGTGAGGATCCTCCGGTACAATATGTCGAGCTTCTTGCTGATCGCGGCGTTGCTCATCTGCCCTGTTTCTGCGATAACTCTGTCCAATGCGTTGGTTGATCAGTCGATGCTGAAGAGGTTGACCATTAGGCTCATGCTTGTGGCCAAGTCCAGTGGACTCCCACTGAGGCCTTTCGTCAAACACTCGTGCCAGAAGTTCTCCGAGATGACAATCTCTTCGGCCATGTGCTTCCCTTTGTTTGTGACATTGTCGTTGTTGTCGAAGGCTGCTGTTATATACTCAGTGGATTGTACTTATTCGAAGAAGAGGGTCGATTCATCAATGTTCTTTGTGATAGCCGCTAAAATCTGGAGGCGGATCGTCGTGACTTACTTGTGGACGTGCATGGTCATTGTGGGTTGCCTCACGTTGTTCGTTGTTCTTCTGGTTGCCATTTGCAGCGTGTTGTCCATCATCAGAGTTTCTGAAAATCTGATTGTTTATGCAGCATTTTTGGAAGGGTTGGTTTTCTCAGTCGCTTTTGCTAATGCCATAATTATTTGTAACATTGCTATAGTCATATGTGTACTGGAGGATGTTTCTGGCCCTCAGGCCTTGTTCCGGTCGAGCACTCTAATAAAGGGCCAGACTCATGTAGGGCTCCTGATATTCCTTGGGTCGACAATCGGGATGGCATTTGTACAGGGCTTGTTTGAGCATAGAGTCAAGGTACTGAGCTACGGAGATGGGTCCTCGAGAATATGGGAAGGGCCTCTCTTGGTGATAATGTACTCATTTTTGGTGCTTATTGATTCCATGATGAGTGCAGTATTTTATTTCAGTTGCAGATCACATAGCATGGAAGCATCAGGTATAGATCGGCAACCGATTTTGGAAAGTATGGCTATCTCTGCTGAATCAATGGGTATGTAAGTGCAAGCACAGGGTTTATGTACTTCTATCTGGAAGAGGAGAGATGCATTAGAAGTTAAGTCCATTGCCATTTGTTATTCTTTTAAGCTCACATATATCGAAAAAGTATCTGGGTTTTCCGGGTTGAGCCTTTTCCATCATTGGTTTGGTGCGGAGAACAAAACTAGTCGGCTCCCAACCATGTTGGTAGGTAATTCATTCTACTGATCTTAATATTGGTCTTCAGCACACAATGACTTCGAAAGGGAGTTGACAATGGCAGTCACATACTGTTGGAAATATTACTCTGAATATACAGAATAAGATAGACAGATCATATGGATTTGCTTTTGCACCTTGCGTTCTTTCAACATTTTTATTTTTTGGTTGTTACATATACGACTCTGCATACTCAGTGGCGCTGCGTATATGTAAGGCTTCAGGCTTCATTAGCTGCAACATTATGCATTAAGCTGGAACCGAGCTCCAATGCACAGGCATAGGTTTTTAACTTTCTAGTAGGAGAGTTGCTTAATTTTTGAGTGGAAAAAGTTTTTCAGCATCTGTTGAACATTCAATTATACCCAAGCAATGCCAAATAAAAATTTGTTGTTACCTCTGTCCTTCATTTGTTGCACGCTTAGTCTTGCGATGTTGCTTATCGAGAGAAACAACTGTGTTCAGAAAACTTTTTCTACTCCTTGCAACGCCAGATCAAGATTTCTTGATCTATTCCAAACACAGTTGTTTAGTCCCATAATGAACTCCTTGCAACGCAGTTGTTTCGAAGTCGCACGCTCAGTCCCAACTTCTATTCACGATGTATCCCAAGTTGCACGCTTAGTCCCATAATGAACTCCTTGCAACGCCAGATCAAGATTTATTGGGATACATCGTGATCTAGTAAGGATGGTATTCCTGACTCATATGTGAAGATATCGTAATTGCTTGGGAATCATGACTTTGCCAAAGTTGTGTCATCAATTTATATGTGGGATAGTGCTAAGTGATCTTGTCCTCGATGCTTGTTTGCAGACATTTTTGTTGCTACTTTCAGGTGGAAAGAGAACCGTTACCTTTGGCGATTATCTAACTTAAAGGTGGTTGTATACGATTCTTATCAGAACGAATTGATGCCTACTTCAAGAAAAAACCGTATACGGTGGAATTACGAACTTGTAGCTGATTACTCAGGGAAAAGCTTAACGATTCAAAAAGATTTGCCTAACTCAGTTATTGATGTTTTCCAATAAGTAGTTTTGCCATTTCTTCCAAGGCAATATTAAACAATAATATCATTAATTTCTTTGGCTTTAGATGGAAATTCTTGTATACTCCAGTGTCAAGCTCATTCAATAGTGAGTTTGCTCTCAGCGGCCATTATTGAGCATTGTAAGAGGGAAGACTCTAGAAAAAGATTCGGATGCACATGAGCCTATTTGGTCGTAATCATTGAACGATATAAGCTTCACATGGAGCCCGCATGATCGAGAGGTTCGGAACGACTGAACTCATTTGCATTGGGATCAGCTAATTATTTTTCCTAGTAAAGAGCTTTTAATGTCAACATCACTGGCAAGTCACTGATCGATCCTTAATATCTGATAAGGGGGTCATTATTTCGTGAGTAACAGCAGCCACATTTTACAAGTATCAGAATGTGGTATGATGATGATTTTAATGCAAGATCAACTTGTGGTAGTCATCGCTTTTTCTCTTTGGCTCGTGGTGGTCGCAAAGATGATGCTAGTAGCTGCCAAAGTTGTAGGGATCCATGTATTAATTCACCCATTTCAGTAAATAATGAATGCCACTTCTCGCTTCTGGTACCCTCTAGGATTAGGCAAATCCCCGCGAAGCACTTGCTCGAGAAAAGTAAGCAAAGTAACAGCCGACGGCACAGTTACTTGTGGAATCATCCGACAATGCCGAGGAATTGAAAAATCAGTTCATTGATGACCATTGTCTTGATGTCCAAGAAAATGGTACTGTATTGATAGTAACAAGTATCAATTCGAGCAAAGCATCAAGTCTAGAAAAAACTAGTATCAATCTAGGAACATACTTTTACAACAGGGCACTCATACTATAGGGAACAGCCCATCATGAGCAATGAACGTTCCTATTATGACAAAAAAATGAAGTACATCAAAAAATTAACTTGCCGACACAAAATAGACGTCAAACATGCGACGGCAAGTACTAATTTACAGCAAACAAGTACCAGGCACAGATCGACCAAAAAAACAAAAGTACCAGGCACAGCACTTTGGTATAAAAGAAGGTACCAGTCGGAGCACAGACCACTAGGCATACATGCGAGACATGCCACTTGCTTAATTTTTCGACAAATTGAGGATATGAAATGAATCCCACAGAACTCCCCAGAAGTCACCTTGATGCAGGTATAAGAACAAGGCATACATCGCCCTCACACTTCAGCAGACGAGATAAGGGGACTGGTCAGACCGTCAGAATGTATAGAATACTGAATTGGCATTAAAGCAGGGTCCTGGTAGGCAGTCACCAATTTATCCAAAAATTCCGACATTGATGGATCGTTCTGATCTTCCCTATCCTTCTTTATCAAAGTCTGCAAATGGATTAACCAAAGTGATATTACATGGGAGCAACAAAAAAAAAATTCACAAAGGATCATTTAGAAGGTAAGAAAGGGAAAAAAAAAAAGGACTTGATTATACCAACACTTGTAGCATGTTTTCTTGTTCTACTTATTAAAAAAAATTTGGCTTCTTTTGAAGGAGATATTTATTTGATTTTTTGAGAAACAAATAAGGCAAAGAAGCAATCCTGATCCGAGCCAGTTGCAAAACAAGAGAACCCTTTATTATCACGAAATCTGATAGCTCTATAAGAAGGTTATTTGGGAAAAAATAGTGAAAAACATGCCTAACCCAAATTATCTGTACATGATCAAAGTGAAGAATATTGCATTTGTTGAACTTAACATCCAACAAAGAAGCTATCTCTTCCCCGTACCAGAAACGTAAACGATAAACCCCAGCATCTCAATAGTGAATAATGTTAACCAAGAACACCATACCTCGGCAGAATAAGCAACAAAAATGGGCAAGAAGCGTTTCCGGCAGTACTCATTGAAAAGAAGAGTGAGGATTGGAAGGGGGAAAATGAGGGTTGACGCTAAAGAGAGCTTCTTCACCGTAAAAATTCCCACAGCAATACAATGCATCAGCACTAGGGAAAATATCATCGAATTGTGAACAATCGGCCAAAACTTTCCAGCAGTTTCATACTTTGGTGCATAGACATTTAAGAACTGCAAAATATTAGTGCACGTATCAGTGTTTTCCCAAATCTAAATATTGATTGCAAAATGTTGTGGAGTCTTCACATTGATAAATAATTAACATAAGAATTGGAGACATAGATATTTGAATCGAGCAACCCAGTGGGTGCAGAAATGCCTTAGATCATTATCAGGTTAATATGTCAAACACAAAGCAATTGGTACTTTAGACATGGTACCCCGGAAAAGAGGCATAAAGCTCCCCCTTTAATACTCCATATCAGCCTAGAACTAAACTGAAATTCCAGAGGTGTGAGGAAGCTACAAATCAATGATGAGAAAGTAAAAAGGAGATGACCACTAACCTGGTTCCGAAAGATAATATATGCTAGACATAGGTAAATTAGGAGGAACGGCAGGATAAGTGGAGCCAGGAAGAAGTAAGTAATTCCCAGTAGTCCGAAGAAGAGAATTCGTGGGATGTCCCTATGATAGGGAATTGATGGAACTTCAAATTCCTCATCTGTATCTCTTACAAAAGGTCTTTTCATTAGACTCCATATAAAAGGGATTATGCGAAAGAGTTCTGACGAGGTGCTGGTCCATCCGGATGTAACCACATAAGCAATGAAGAACGATGCCTGCCATAAAAAGGCATGTATAGATATCACATTGCAAGCTATGACAAGTCTAGATCAATATTTCAAATGGTCGCTACTTAGGCGCATAGGGCATCATTGGCTATCTGGATTGACAACGTAGTTTAGTTCTGCAATCAGGCGGCCCCAGAGGAATGACCTCCCAAAAGATAGAATATCAAATCTGACAAGCCCCACAGGGAAAAATGCATTTACAATAGCCTTAGGCTTGCCTTGAGTGAACATTGCTGTATTAGAATGTTCAGGAGGAAGTAGGAGAGTCAACAACCACTAAGTCAGCAATTATACTGATGACTAAAACCTTAGCTAACAACTTGATGAAGAAGCCTTGTCAACTGATGAGACCATGCATTCCCACCTGGCCTGTTTTATCAATGAAAGGACCAATATTTTTGAATTAGATGCAAGATTTTTGCACAAAAGTTGTTTTGCTCATTTAAAGGTCATTTTAGACTTGAGGAATGACGCACGTTCTACTTTAAAAGAGTTAGACATCAAAGTTATTTAGCATCTTCTCACAAATTTTTTGATCATATGCTTTTATGCAGGATAGGGCACACCTCCAAAATGCCAACTAGAAGTTAATCTTCAGAAAAACCTCCATTCCCTCTCACGCCTAAATTTCCAGAAGATATCTATAGTTAGCTTGATATCAGAACCTAGCATCAGATAAACGCCTTCATGATTTAAAATGATTTGATATCTATAGTTATCTTCTGACAAATTTTTTGATCATATGCTTGTATGCAGGACAGGGCACACCTCCAAAATGCCAACTAGAAGTTAAGTCTTCCAAAAAAAAAAAAACTCCATTCCCGCTCAAGCCTAAATTTCCAGAAGATATCTATAGTTAGCTTGATATCAGAAACTAGTATCAGATAAACGCCTTCATGATTTAAAATAAGATGGGCCTAGCTCAAGAGGCAATATGTTGAGCATTTATTACTTGATACAGTTAGCTAATAAGGTAGGTCAAAGTAAGCAGAAAAATCAGTCCAAACAGCTAAAAGCCTATAGAGGTGAAACTTATATCCGACCATCTGGCCATTTTTCACAAAGTAGGAAAGTGGGTAAAATTAAATACTTCAGGAAATTTATGACAAATCAGGAAAAGAAGAAAGAAATTAGTATGTTTCATCTGTCATTTTCACAAAGTTGCTGTGCACAACTATGTCCAATGCTCAGTATTATCACTTCAAATTCCAAACTCTATGCGCTCAAACATTATGTCCCGGAAAGAACAGGCTCACCTGTGCTGGAACTGAAACACCGAGCTTGGCTGGAATATTTTTTGGGTCAAGGACAATGGAGACCTGATATAGAACTGACCCTGAAAATACCGTTGCAAAAAATATGTTCCATATTGTGAACCACAGCACCTTGTTGCAAGCACTCCTCTCTATTGCACTATGAGAAATATATCCCTGGAGTGAAGAGAGAAACTCCATTATGGGAGGCACAATTTTCAGGAACAACTGGAGAATGAGACTGGGGAGATAGCCAGTAATCACTTGACTGACAAATGTTCTGCAAGGAAATTTATGAGGTGAGGCTTTGCATCATTGAGAAGTAACACGATAAAAACTGTAACAAACAACAACAGTGCTAAAAGATGTGTGTGTGTGTGTGTGTGAGAGAGAGAGAGAGAGAGAGAGAGAGAGAGAGAGAGAGAGGGGGGGGGGGGCAATAAACAACGTCACATGTGAGTGCAGATGTGCTGGATTAGTAATTTTGAGAATGATCACTTACATGGTTAGAATGCTTTTTAGGAAGGGGAACCACACTTCCAATTGATTCAGGTTAGTAAGACCTTGCACCACTACAACGGGGATGAGAAATAACATTGTGAGAAGTATACAGGCGACTATGACAACCAGCCTAGATATCCATCTCCGCATGAAGGATGAAGAAAAGAAAGGCCAGTAAACATCATCAGGTGGAGGAGCTTCCTCTGTTAGCCACTGAGTGGGATTGATTCCCTGCTGCAAGTGGAAAGCAGTTGCCGCGGCGTACCTTGAGTTGAAGGAAACAAAGGCAGCACGAACTTCCTATAAATTTTTAAGATGGAATCAAAAGCAATAAGATACACATGCTCAAGACGGAAACGAGGGCAGAAATATGCATCAACTTGAGCAGTATCGATTTAGCAAAATTTAAAAACTGGCAGCACTAAGCATCAAACCCATAGCTCAAGATGTTAATAGCCTAAAAGAAAGGTGCTACAACTTGAGCAACATTGATTCGACAAGAACTTTTTCCCTCATGCATGGCTGCATTTCAGATGTTACCTATGGTAGGATTAGATTCTTGAAAATTTTCCCATTAAAGAAAAAAATTTTCCTCATTTTTGGGTCCAGAGGGATAGGTTGAGCACAAGTTAAATCATTATAAGTTTGAAATGGAAACGTACATCAGAAGCCAATCTTCAGCTGACACTCCTCTCCTCTCTTATCTTTTTTTATACTAAAAGGACAGGCAACACTGCTGTTTTGCAGACATTGGACTTGCATGTGAGAATCATGATTGAAATTCTTTTGGAACTATGGTTTCACTTTGTAGTGGAAACAATAATATATTCATATGAGAAAATCAGTGACCATGGCAACGGCATTCCTTGTGCCGTGCCTTATAAAAAAATGAGACTGGCCAGGATGTCTATTCCCACAGGAGAATGCAAACAAGTTTTCACTTTGCTTATAGATGGATGGCAATCATAGTGAGAATGATGATGCAACTTTAGCTGTATAGAAGTTATCTTCCTAGACCTAGGCTGTCCCTCTTTACATGTAGTACTCAATTGTAGGCAGGATAAGTATCTTTCAAGGGAGGGTGTACACATGATAAGGAACTAAAATATGTTCAAAGAATCAAGAAATAATTTCACACGTACTTCTCCAGCCAAGGAAACTTCAGACTGCTCTAACCTCACATTCTCCTCCAAGTCTTCCAGCCTCTTCTCATACTGATCCACAAGGTCAACTTTGCGTCCGAACAAACCAAAGTGGCTGTTACGCTTATACTTCTGTTGTGTGGGATCAGCTTGCATGTGCATAAGCCTTCTATACAATTTCTTAGTATCATTCTAGAGAAAAATGAAATCATAAAGTGAGAGATGGCATTTGTGGGGAGAAAAATCAAATAGATGGATTAAAACAGAACATTTGGCCAAAAGAGAAAAGACCTAAAAGATTGCTTTAAAACATACCATTGTTATTCCAAAGACTCAACTTTCCTTTTATTTGTCTAGAGACTAATGGCACTGAGGGAAGACAAAACTAATCCAAATCTGTAGAGGCTCAGCTAATCCAGAAAATAATCAATCCGTTGAAGCCATTAAGTACATCTCACATAAGAAAATTTCAAAAGAACATTACCCATTAACCAATATTGGACATATAAAATCCAAGCCCAAACTTCTGTGGTACATGCACTTACGGCAGCCTCTATTCCCGTGCAAACATATGAAGGTCATAATCATCTATACCATAAAACAGATTTTCAATGGAATGAAAAAGGCACATGGGGCAGAAAGTTAAAGCACCTAACTCGTCAAGAAATTCCTCTTACTTATCACCAATGATCTATGATAAAGCTGGCAAATACGGATAAAAAAGGACATGGTTTCATGGGACTCATATATATATATTGTGAAAAGCAAGACAAACAAGATTACTCAATCCAGAATGGTAGAATTGAGCATATAGGTAGCTTGACCCCATCTAAAGAAAGCCAGCACAGTAACACTCCTTTGCCTAGATAAGCAATAAGTCAGATGGTTTCATCACAACCATTGGAGCCTGTAAGATTTCCAACTCTTTTGGAAAGGTGCTGCATGATTTATTTATTTTTTACTGAGAGCAGCATCCTTAGTCTGTCCATATATAACAATGGTTGCAAAAGGCCATCAGTTTAATACAATAGATATTAGTCAATCAACATCAGCAGCACTATGTTCATAATGCCTCTGGCTGCAAAACACAATCTCCAGATCTCTAGGAACCAATCGCAATTTCAGAGTGAATATGAGAGCCATTGCAAATTCTGGTCAACTTTTGATCATACAGACATATCAAGTGAAATAGTCCATCAAGCAACTGGGTGAGCATAGTGGCAGAGGAACGCATGAAGGTAAATTAGGTCCATGGCTCATGTTCAAGTCTGCACACTACCAAGTGCAAAAGATAATCATGCTTGGGTCACCCACATGAGTTTTAGCTTACATCTTACCAGATTTATGAGAATTGTAGAATTAATCAAAAAGACGTGGTTGACCTACTTAAGGTGGCGGGCTTCTTGTCACTGAAAAAAGAGGAAGGCATCCTCGGGTGTACAGCTAAGGAAAGATGATAAGAAAGATGAAGTAGCCCAAAGTACTTACAATTAGGTTTCGTAGCTTGTTGGTCCGTCGAACGACCATGTGACACAGATATGTAGATGGATGATATTCTCTAAAGAATCTCTCAACACTATCACTGACACTGCTTCCAGCGGACACGGGGATGCTCCGGACAAGGATGGTGAACTGATGTGGCTGGGGCTTGGAGGCATAAAAGTAAGCTATCCTTTTTGATGAAACATTTTTGTATTCCTGCAATTACATAGACTACTTTAATATCGCTGAACTTGTTCTCATAATATGCCCCATCCTTCCCTGAGAACTTTCATATGCTTCTAGGTCCGGACAGAAAGGTATATGAGAAATTAAATAATCCCCTTAATGACCAGATTGCTTCTCATGAGATGATCAAAAAACCAAGCAACAATACACAATTTTTTTGGCATTGCCTTCTGATATGATACAAAACTTTTTTATGTATTATCAGTTATCACAGAGTATAAGAAGAAATTTTTAAGGATATAAACTTGGAACTTACATAGTACAGTAGAAAGCAGACAAATATTGTGACAACATAAACGGCACAGAAGTGAACCCATAACCTGCCAAAGAAATATTAAAAAAAAAAAAAAAAGTTATGTACTTTCACCAACCTTGAAAGTTTAAAACAAGAAAGAGAATTCTTTTAAGGCGATCACAGCATGGACGTACAAAATAGTACATCTCTTAATAATTAAGATGCACTTGCTGGGCAGGCTTCATGTGTTAATCAAGACTCTCTCTCATACTACGATCAGCTCCTCAGCTAATAACTTGACCATTTCATTACCAAATAAACCTTAATTAAGCTCGCTATCAAAAGATTTTATGCAACTAAAGAAGGTGACAACCTAAAGATGGTGTTTGGTCAGTTAAGCTTACTTTCAGGTTTTATGCAGTAAATAAGTCAATGAAGTTTGCAAAAGAGGGTTTTAGCTTATATAAAATCCCACAAAACAAGGATATCCAATCACGATAACTTTCCAGTTGTCCCACACCCATGGGATATTTCACATATCATGTGAACCCAAAGAAAAACCTTGAAAATGCAAAAGCACAGTACAAGCAAGGAACTGCAAGCTCCCATACATTATGCTAGCAAGTTACACAAGAAATGATAGAAACAATCCAGCTTCAGTAGTAGCAATAAATTACTGTGGACACTAAAAAGGTGGAGCACATGGTGAGAATTCTCAATCCTCAAATGCAAATGGAAGCCACCTAAGAAAAAACAGGTGATCAGCTAAGGCAGATTTCAGATATATAGCCTCACAAAGGAGATGGCGTATGGAGTGATTGATGTTCATATTTCTTAAATTAATGAAAGATTCAAAGGCTTACCATTGAATTAACAGGGAAATAAAAAGTAAAAAAGATGCAGAGATAGAATCTTCTCAGCATCTGAAATGTATTTGGGAGTTAATTTTAAAAATTCAATTTAAAGATAGATGACAGGTAAAGCATGCTCATGAGATAGTGCCGGCAGCAAGAAATGACAAAGAGTTGTTTATCTTTCACATAAGAGGTGATACATCCTTGCAACAAAAGTTGATGACTCAGTGGTGCTAATGTCAAGCTAGAAACAGGGCTTGAAATTCTTGATATTACTGACAAATCAAGTTTTCTTATCCCAGAAGATTTAACAAAGCATTCAACTTTGGTAAAAGTTATATAAGGATACAAACATATATATCTACTTATTCTTCCCTGCCAATGGTCATAAAAATTAACAAAAAACAGATGAGAAAAAAAAAACCAAAGAACATACCTGTTTGATCCATTATTTACATTTGATATTGTAAATACATCCAGTGAGTTGTTTGAAAAATCAACAAAGTCAATATCCTCAAGCTGATCACCAGTGCAGTTCACTGGAAGAAGGATGAAGACTCCAATAACCCCCGCAAATGCAAATACTCTCAAGCTGTAAAATTCAGATCAAAAGCAAAACTGTATTAGGAAGAGCCAACGAGGTAAGTAAATACATGATCCGGAGAAGCTAGTGCACCAATTACCATAGCCACAACTCGTTATAATGGAGACACATAAGAATAGCAGGAAGAAAGGCTAACATATATCCAAAGTTCAGACCTAACTTCTCTCAGCCCAGTCATTTCTTTAGAAAAATTATAAAACAACTGCTTTTTCAATTGTTTCGTTATTTACTTGAGCTTATTGTTAATACTTGATGCTCTGTCATGATGGATTTTCTCCATACACATAATGTGAAAGAAGTTAACAAGCATTCCCCTCAATCACACAGAGAGGGATGTATTCCTTGAGATCAGTTATCCAATGAGCACTACAAATGAAAACTCAGAATCAGTCTGAATCCCTAATGACACATTAAACAACGGTTTAGAATCATTATATAAATCAGAAGAAGCATAATCAAACTTTCAATCGTCACAAATTAGCTTCTACTCTCATCCAGAATGCAATTTGGGAGATGCAAAACTGAAAGAGAGCCTTCACTACCCCTTTGCACCGACCCTAATAAGCTGTGCAAGGAAACATGAAAACATCATATCTTCTCAGGAATTTTGGGTAGATAGGTCTATTCAAGCATCCGATGTTGGAATACCGCCCACTATGTCACCTCACCTTCACTTAAGACAACAGGGCTGAGAGAGGGAGGGAATTCAAAGAGAACTGAGGGATTGACACCTGCTGGCTAGACAGCTTTACCTATAAGAATCAGGAAATATTTACGCAACGTAATATAGCTTGAATACAGCTACAACATGGCCTTGGATCCTTCCAACAAATGACAATTAGATGAGGCTAAACCAAAGAATAATTCAACCTTCAGATTCAAATATCCAATTCAGAGGAGTTGCTACTATCCAATGACTACTATATAATCATGAAGCAGCAAGGTCATAATATTAAGCCAAAATAATAGTGCTCTTGCTTACAGACGGGAAGCAATCAAAGAAGTAAAGTAAACCATAAAGATGGCATTCAGACATAAGGTTGTGGAGCCTGCATCAGGCATGGCTAAATCTTCATATAAAATGGCTGAGGAAAGTGAAAAAGTTGTTGTGAAGAAGGTTCTGTTTTCTAAATTAAGAAAAATGTAAGAATGACTTCTTAATCAAGAGAGACACAAATATTCCGATCCTCCACTTGGAATATTCAGTAAGCAGGTTCTGTTTGCTAGAACTATTCCACAAAAATCGTGTCATTCCCACAGGAGATATGTAACTCTCTTACTGAACTCTGGGAATCTTTCTACAACAGTTCCCACTATGAGTTTGAAAGTTTCCTCATATCAACTTTAAACCGAACAGAAATCAGATGCGTCACTTCCACCGGAGAAATGAGAGGGTAAGAACATCCTTAAAGCAGCGTCTATGAAGCATTCAGCAATCCTTATTACAAATAAATTCCGAAAATAGGCATCCTCATTCCAGCACTAGGAGAAACTCCCAAATCAAGTATGCGATACCCATCGAAAGAAACAAAAAGAAATCAGGTTGAACTTAGAACTGGCAACAAGAATGCTTGCATCCCAAGAGCTTGAATCACCTGAAAATAATAATCCGCATAAATACAACAGCATCCAAGCCTGATGTAGACAATAGCTCCTCTTCAGAAAGCTTCCACGCCTTCTTCACCCACCCAGGAGAAGGAATTAATCTCTCTAGGTTGAAATAGCTTCTTTTATTAGATTTCCCCTCGGCTACCTGTCGTGGTATATAAACTTCATAGTTACTCGGTTGCCTTCTCAGGACCGAGTATAATATGAAGAATAAAAAGCAAAGGCCCGTATTTATTCCAACGGAGGTCAAAAGAGCAGATACGAGCATTTCTTTCTTGATATGCCAACAACTTCAAAGAAAGAAGGGATAAACCGCTAATTCCTGCGAGTTAAAAAGTAAAAGCATTGAAAAGACGTGAAAAGGAAGCACGCGAAAGAAAGAGATGTGATTTTGTTTGTCAAGGTTTAAAGCTGCAAGAACCTAGTGCTAAGCACATGGAATCACTCGAACACCATCGTCAAAATTTTGGAAATTAGATTCCGATATATAGAATCTCTACACTACAAGCAAATCTAGATACACATAAGATCAAACCACAAACTTTGCTTCCATAAGAGGAGGGGGGAGAAACAATAAGCAGCAATCAAACAAGGCACAAAGGTGCGATCAGCCAGTGAAGCAATCATTTTTAAGACATCTAGCGGAATGAACTGAACAGTCCACAACTTATTCACATCCTTCGTGGTTCAAATTCGAAATCGCGGTATATCGCAGTGAAAAAAAATAAATAAATAAACATGAAGCTGCATCTGAAACAAAGCCCACAGCACTTTAAGTTCGAGAACGAACTTTGCCGCTTGAACTCCAGGCTAGGATCGCCGGAACATGCAGAGTTAAGGAAACGAAACCCACTTCGCGTCTTACTCCAAAACCGTCTGCCAATCTAACAACAAAACGACGAACTCCATACAGAACAGTCGCGTATTCACCAAACCAAACAGCGAGCAGGCAAACTAATGGGAAGCATCAAACCTGGCGCCTCCTTCCGACGAGAAGCTGAAAACGGGAAGTGGGCTGTACGAGGACCGTGTAGGATCTGTCGCTAGCGGCTGCCCAGAATTCGATGTGTCGAGAAGAGCAGTTAGCCCGATTGGGCTATGCGCCTTATTTAAATACGGAAGCGACCTGCACGGGAGAGACCGAGTGAAGTTTCGCTTCGCGGCTTGGCGAACACTTGTCTCTTCGTGGCCTAAAAAAGATAGAAGGGAAATGGACAAAGCACAAGTGCCCAATATCGTCGCGACGTGGCGAGTGCGAGGACATGTGCCGAGGCTTGATGAGTACTCCTGGACCGATCTCGACGTTGGCAAATGGCGATCCCCGATCGGTGGCGGGCATTTAGTTTAATGGAGAAGACGGGCGGTTGCGGAAGTCAACAGCTAGAAAAGAGGGTCGCGGCGGAGGCCAACGGCTAGTCAAGCTCGCCATCGTCCCACCATGGAAGAAGATTCGCATCGCACTTGCGGGCGAGGATCGTGCGTCGAACGAGTTGTTCGAGGATCAGGCTCGATCCGGCGACATTCCATGTTGATTCCGACAGCGACGGTCTGAGACGTTGGGCCTTTCTTCGTTTTGGAGAGCGTGTTGGGCTCGGTCGGGATTTGGGAAGGAGGGGTCTGTTATTGTCGATCGATGGATCCGATCGTTTGGGCCGGAGGTTCCACGGGGCCCAATCCAAACCCAGTAAGCCCGACGGGTTAACGGGTGGGCCTAGATATAACGATTTTGTTTTCGTTAAAAAAAATTTAGTATTTTTCTCGATCATGAGTGAGCTTGGGCAAGGATTTCTAGGCTTGGGTTTGCATCGATTTGATCTCCTAATTACCCCACGGCCGTCGCGCTAGCATGGTGATAGAGCCTTCGATCATGGCAATTTTCGAAAAGCCGACTTACTTAGCTTTAAGCTACAATTTGCAGCCAAAAGTTGTATTAGTTTGTACTTTTAAAAGACTTATCCAGTATCACATAATCGATGTACAGTTAGAGACATACTCCATGCGCCCACCATCCCACCTACTCTAATTTCACTCTAGGAATTTCTACTTTTGTTAATAGCTGACGCATTACTATTTGCTCTCACAGCAACTCCCTAACTCCCACCTAGTTTTAAAAACACGTCGCGTTAGTTTTAAATCAAGCAAGACGTATTTATCAGCATGATAGTCCCAAAAATTGACAATGTAAGATCGGAATAAAGACACATATAGTGATCAGGACAAGTAGTAAGTATGTAGCAATGAGAGGAAAAATTGTCATGCCACACCAATCCTTGTAATATCGTGTTCTTGGAAATTTCTTGTTGGGGAGAGCTCGGGTACAACAATTCACCACGGCCAAACGCAATCCAGGATCAATTTCTCCCCCGATACGAAATCAACTTAAAATCTCTTAACCCCCAGCAACAACCAGCAATGTATAGCCTCACAAAATGCAAATATAATGCTGAAATGATAAGCAGACAAAGCAAATAACGACACCAAGGATTTAACGTGGAAAACCCGATACGGGAAAAACCACGGACCGCCCAAAAACATCCACTAATCACCAAGAATAGCAGGATACACAAAGTATTCTTCTCTAGTCACACACTATAGGCTCAACATCAACATTACAACCATCTTTTTCTCACCACATAGGTAGATAAACAAGTTTGGAGCAAGAAAACCTTAACCGCAACTAGAGAATTCGGAGACGGTTCTCAACGAACAAAAACCATCAACTCGTAGCCCTCGGTCTCACGAACAACATATTGAAATTTGAGCCGATTCCGTCAATATTTGGCCTTTGAATCAAAGCCGCAAAGTTGCAGCCCTCTTCTTTTCTCCTCTTCTCCCTTGTTGCAGTTTCTTTATCTCGTTTTCTCTCTCCCTTTTTTGACGCACACTTCTCCACGCACGACAATCGCTTCTTTTTGTTTTTGGTTTGTTTTCTTTTTTTTTCTTTTTATTTAATGCTGGCTGGGCCCCACATGGAGGTGGACCCAGCCAACAAATCTCCCCCTCCACCTCATGTGGGAAGGTTTGTCATGCCCGCTTTCCTTCTATAAGAGTCAAGCTTCACCAGAGGCAACACCTTGGTCATCATGTCGGATTCATTGTTGTCGATATGAATTTTTTCAAGTAGGAAAAGCTTCTCTTCTAGCTTTTCTCGAATCCAATGATACTTCACATCAACATGCTTCGACCTTGAATGAAACACCGGATTCTTGCTAAGATGGATGGCACTCATGCTATCACAATATAGAACAAACTTCTCTTGCTTCAAGCCCAACTCTTGTAGGAATTTTTGCATCCACAAAAGTTCTTTACCTCCTTCGGTAATAGCAATATACTCCGCTTCAGTTGTAGACAAAGCGGTACATTTTTGCAATCTCGATTGCTATAAAACAGCTCCCCCTGCAAAGATTATTATAAAACCTTATGGTTTTATGTGATGGGCTTAAGGCCCGTCCGCCCATGTTGGGCCTAAAAGCCCGGCCCACAAGATTAGGGCCCATGGATGAAGGGGTACGTTCCTTTGTTGGAGAGAACGTATAAAAGGAGAAAGAGAGAGGGAGGAACACACCTTTTGGCATTTTGTGCATACGTTTCCTCTCCCTCTCTCCCTCCAAAAAGAAAACGCAAAAGGCGAATCCATCTTCCCTTCAAGGCTAATCAACGTCATCGGATCGAACAGGGCCAAATTCTCTTCCTCTTATCGGCATTGGTGTTTAATCTGTGGCTAACAAGGTACGCTCGAATCCGTGGTGTGCTTTAGGATCGGTGATACGTGATTTTCCCGGGCTTGTCTTCCGCATTCGTTTTAGGGTTTGATTTAGTGTCGAATCCGATTTTTGGGGATCCGATATTCCCTACATTGGTATCAGAGCCCTAGTTCATGTTTTCCCGACCCCTTTGATGTTTTATGATTGACTTTTCGAGAAAATATTCGGCCGACACGGATCGGGGCGAGAAATCCCGACACCCGAGCACTGTTCATCCATTTTTTCGAGTTTTCGTAAGTCGAAATCAATTTCTGAAAGCATAGGGTGAAAGAGCTCGTCGAGACGAGTTCGTCGACATGTCGACCGCCGCCGGGCGACGCCGCACGCGCCCACACGCGCGGCCAGAAGCCGCTGCGCGTGGGCACCACGCACTGGCGCCGGCTCGGCCAACGCGTGCGACACACGCGCCGGTCGGCGATCGGCGCGTGCGCGCGCTGCCGCCGCCGGCCGGCGAACCGGCACGCGCGCCGGTCGGCGAACCGACGCGTGCCGCGTCACCGTGACGTCACGGTAACGCCGGGATGACGTCATCGCCGACGACCGTTGGACGGCCGGTCACCGGCCGGCGACCCGACCGCCCGGTGACCCGACCCGACGGCGACCCGACCCGACCCGCATCGTAGCCTGGCGCATGCCGCGCACGTGCCGGATGACGTCGGCGTGACGTCATCCACGCACGCGCGGCACGTGCCGGATGACGTCTGCGTGACGTCATCCCACGCACGCGCGGCACTTGCCGGATGACGTCGCGTGACGTCATCCCACGATGCGCGGCGGCACGCCGGTCGGTTCGTCCGACCCGGTCCGACCGGCCCGGCCCGGTCGGTCCGACCGGCAAGCCCGACGACCGGTGACCGTCGTTGACCGTTGACCGTTGACCAAAAAAAAAAAAGGAGAAAGGAATTTGTTTCTTTTTCAATTATGTCTGTGTGGGTTATAGGTAATCCATTTTTAATTGTGCATTTGTTGCATGAATCATGGAAAATTATGTATTTTCCCTTATGTTCATTGTGGATTATAAGTGATCCATTTTTAGTTACGCATTTGTTGCGGGAACTATGATGCGTTATGCACGGATACCGCAATCCCGAGAACGGACGAAGGAAAAGCAAGACTTAAAAGGCGATGACAAGAGTTAGGCGATTATCGGTGGCATGACGGTGATTTAGTATCACACGTGATCCGGGTCAATCGGATGATACAGAAATCATCTCGTAATGGTTATCTTATGCCGGATTTTGAGAAGGTGCCGGCTTTGATGAACACTCTTCCACCCGAATGGCAAGCGGTGTTAGATCGGCTATGGGAGGTCAACGTGGTCCCGGGTTATAGGAGGCTAGTGGTAGCTTTTGTTAGAGAGTATTATAGGGTTGAGTTAACCAAAACTTCAACTCTTAGACTGAGCGCCACATGGCGTAGAGTAAATGCGCCTTGGAGGCGACATGAGAACTCTCCAAAAGTTTTTCCATGGTTGGAAAATGTGCCTTCAAATTTCTCAGATATTTTGATTGATAGATTAGAAGGGACATTCCCTATTTATTTCTTAGATTAGTTTGAGATATTTTTTTAAGTGTGAATATCTCTTTCTATGTTGATATTTCTTCTTTGAATATATTACTTAGTGTAATTGATTGTTGTATTATGTGAAAGCATTATTATTTTATTGGATGTTAGATATTATTTGCTTTCTGTTATTGTTGACTCTTTGTGGGTAGTTCATAGAAGTTTTTGTAACTTCATAGAATTTATTTTGCATAAGACAATTATATTAATAATAGTTTTAAGTTAGGATTTTTGGAGGATGATTGGAAACGTAGTGACCTTTTGATTCGAAACCTTACTTGAAATTATTCATTGATATGATGGGTCGTGCAAAGTGGATGCATAAATGATAGGCATTGATTATTCGTGCATATATGTCTCGATGTGTTCGGATCGATGGTTTCAAAGCAACTAAGAACGTAATTGCTGATATGGACGGCAACAATTGTGAAATATTGAATAAGAAGATTCAATATGTGCTGGAAAAGCAAGAAGCAATAGAAGCTCTTGACCATATTATGGAAGATCTTGAGGATGTTGTGCGCCACCTTGAGCTGGTAGAGGACCGCTTAACGGCATGTGAGCCGAAAATAGATATTTGCAATGCTGGTTCTAGCTCAGAAAGGGCTTTGAGCTCTAAGCGCAAGCATATTGATTCGTTCAATATGTGGGATTGCAAAGGATCAAGTCCTTGTTGCAAGAAATCAAGAGTTAACCAACACAAGAGAGGAAAACGTCCTCAAGTGAAGAAAATGTCAAGGGTGAGGTGTTACAATTGTGACAAGAAGGGTCACTATGCTCACAATTGTTGTGAGCCGAAAAAGGTAAACACCTCTTGTACATTTGAGAACTTTGCTTATGTGTCAAGTTCTGTATTATTGGCTTAATCCAATCCTTTGTGGACTGTAGATTCAAGAGCGACAGACCATGTAGCGAAGGATAGAGAATCCTTCGTGGAATTCCGACGAGTACCAACTGGAACTAAGTGGATCTATGTAGGAAATAACTCCAGAGATGAAGTTAAAGGAATTGGCACATGCCAATTGAACATGCGTGGTGGACGCACCCTGTTCCTACATGATATTCTATATGCTCCGGAGATTCGTCGAAATTTAAGTGTCTGTTTTTGATGTTGGTTAAGCTTGTTTTTAGTGTGAACTTCCGTAATAGCGGTGTAGATTTGTATTTGGATACAAACTACTATGGTTGTGGTCACTTTCTGGATGGTTTTATTGTACTAAATGTTGACTGTGGTGATGTCAATATTTGTTATTCCCTTGTTTCACGTCTTCTACTTAATATGATAATGATGTGATTATGTGGCATGCTAGACTTAGTCATATTGGCCAACAACATATGAATAGATTAGCCAAAGAGGGCTTGTTGGGCAACATTGAAAAATTCGATTTGCCCATATGTGAGCATTGCCTAGAAGGGAAAACGACAAGGAAACCGTTTGGAAAAGGTAAAAGAGCTGAATTTCCTTTGCATTTAATCCATTTCGATGTACGTGGTCCAATGAATGTGAGAGGAAGGCATGGGGCTGTTTATTTCATCACTTTTATAGATGATTATACTCGATTCGGATATGTCTATTTGATTTCTCATAAATCGAAGCATTGAGTTGTTTCAAAAGGTATATGAACTTGGAAGAAAATCAATTAGACAAGAAAATAAAAGCATTGAGATCCGATCGAGGTCAAGAATATTTATCTGATGAGTTCGAAAAATTATGTGGTGAAAAAGGAATAGAAAGACAGTTGTCTATTCCATATACTCCTCAACAAAATGGTGTTGTGGAGAGAAGAAACAGAACCCTACTAGAAATGGTTAGGTCCATGATGGCGCATGCTAACTTACCTATCACTTTTTGGAGTGATGCGTTGTTAATCGCTGCCTATATACTTAATCGGGTGCCTTCCAAGATCGTTACTTCCACTCCATATGAGTTATGGACAGGTAGAAAACCGGACTTAAGTTTTCTTAAGTCATGGGTTTTGTGCTGCCTATACTCATGAGTCCTCTCACAAGCTTGGGAAGTTGGGTCCCAGATGAAAGAAGAGTATTTTCATGAGATACTCAGAACACTCGAAAGGGTATGTGTTCATAGGTGAGCAGGAAAATGGGAGTATAACTGAATTTGAATCACGGGATGTCACATTCTTAAAGGATGAATTTCCTAAGAAGGGCGAAATAGGTAAGGATTACTACCTATTTGAAACCTTGGATCAAGATAATGATATTAGTGGAGTTCGTCCAAGTGGGAGTAAAATGAGAAGTGGTGAATTTAATTCAACTCACTCTTAATTACAACCATATGATGAGATGACATCGTCATTATCTAATTCGAGTGAGAGCTTGATGGGGAATGATGTGCAAAGTGTACAATCTCCCATACGGCGAACAAGTCGCCAAAGTATTCCCCGTCGACGTTTTGACATTGAAGGGGAAACTTTTATGATTGCTCCGCAAGATGAGGATGAGCCAAGAAATATAAATGAGGCTCTAAATTGCCCTAGTAAGAAAAAAAAATGGATTCATGCCATGGAAGAGGAAATGGAGTCAATGAAGTCAAATCATGTTTGGGAACTAGTTGATATTCCAAAAGGACGCAAAGCTATTGGGAACAAGTGGGTTCTCAAAATAAAGCGAAAGGCTGATGGCTCGATATAAAGGTATAAGGCTCGCCTTGTAGCGAAAGAGTATAATCAACAAGAATAAATTGATTATGAGGAAACATTTTCTCCTGTAGAAAGATTTGTCTCGATTCGCATTATTCTGGCAATAGTGGCTAGTATGGATCTTGAGTTACATCAAATGGATGTAAAGACTGCTTTCCTCAATGGAGAATTAGAGGAAGAAATATATATGAAACAACCTGTTGTTTTCATAGTGAAAGGCCAAGAAGAAAAGGTATGTCGACTTTTGAGGTCGATATATGGCCTTAAAGCGATCATCGAGACAATGGTATATACGTTTTCATAATGCCATAATGGCATATGACTTTACAATGATAGATGAGGATCATTGTGTATATATCAAAAGATCCAAGGATCAATTTGTGATCATACCATTATATGTTGATGATATACTAATTACCGGAAGCAATATGGAACTTGTTAATACTGTCAAGAGTTGGTTGTCTTCCAACTTTGAGATGAAGGATATGGGTGAGGCTGCATACATTCTTGGAGTTAAGATTTCAAAAGATCGTTCGAAGAGATCGTTGTCTCTTTCGCAAGAAACATATATAAATAAGGTTCTTGGACGATTTTGTATGCAAGATTGTAAACCCATAGACACTCCTATTGCAAAAGGTGAAGGATTGAGCCATAGACTGTGTCAAAGGACTCCACAAGAGAAGGAACAAATGAAACATGTTCCTTATGCTAGTGTTGTTGGAAGCTTGATGTACGCTATGATGTGTACAAGACCTGACATATGTTTTGCAGTTGGAATGGTGAGGAGACACCAATCCAATCCAGGTCAAGCACATTGGAAAGCCGTTAAGAGAATACTGAGGTATCTAAAGGGGACTGCTGATTATACGTTGAGTTATTAAGGAAAGGATCTGCAACTCAAAGGCTATTTTGATGCTGATTGAGGAGGAGATTTAGATGAAAGAAAATCTACCTCCGGGTTTGTTTTCTTACCGAATAATAATGGCGCCATATGTTGGAGCAAAGTAAGAAACAAACATGTATAGCCTTGTCCACGATGGAAGTTGAGTTCGTGGCATTATCAAAGCAAGTATAAGAAGGTATTTGGCTTAAGAGATTTTTTGGATCATTTAGGTGTTATTGGAAGTGCTGCAGATTCATTGTTGGTTAACTGTAATAGCCAAGCAGCAAAAGTGTACACCAAAGATCCAAAATATCATGGCAAGACCAAACCTATAGATACCAAGTATAATTTTGTCAAGGATATGATTGCACGAAAAGATGTGAACTTAGAGTACATACTACGCATAGAATGGTAGCAGATCCTATGACAAAGCCAATACCTAGAGATGTGTTTTTGTGGCCATATGAAATCTCTAGGATTGCGTAGAGGCGATGTACTTGAATATTGTAATTTCCCTAAGTGTTCACATTTGATGAATTTGTGTTTTTCATCATTAATGCCTATGAATCTTTGTTTGATCTTTATGCATCTTAATGCTCAGTGCATTACTTTAAGTTAAGAAAGTATGTCGGACAGATATAAGATTAGCCCACTCACACGGGTAATCGCTCTATTTCTTGTGTGATAAATAGAGATGAGATTGTTTTTTAAGCTTATTATCTAGGTGATAATCGAGAGCTCAAGCTTAAAATATGTATGTCGCCTTAACTGGGTGTTAAGATGAGGACATAATACTTACTATGTTCGAAAGTAAAATACCCCACATATTTTACTTTATCCGTCTATGATGCCGATGTGAGTTCGATGAATTTTGTGAATGAGTAGATACGGGAACTCAAGTTAGACATTGGGTATGTCTCGAACTATCATCTCGTACGGTATTGAAAGGTGTAGACATACGCTCCATGGGAAAGGAGTTAATACCGTAATACGTATTTCATACTACGTATGCATGAGACGACCAATAAGAGTGGCAAAAGTTTGATCTCAACTTTTATGCCGTGTAAGACTCTTGAGGAAAAGAGTTCCTCAATTTTAGTACCCTCATGACTCTTACTTATTCTCAAGATTTCTATTTAGTGTTTGCTATCTTAGGATGTTGCCAATGGTCATGAGTTTGATTCGATCTAATGGGACATTTCTAGAAAAGCAAGCTGAACGAAATTGAGAGTTTGAAGGAAAGAGGAAGATCGAATTTGAAGAATCACATTGTAGTTTTGTATTCACCGGTTAACCAATTATGACTGTCTTTGGGATAATCATAATTGTGAATACAATATATATATATCATTGTTTAAAAGAGATCAAGAGAGATATAAATGTGATCGATCGATCTAGGGAACTGCATACGAAATCTACTCAGAGTGTGATGCCCATTATGAGCTGTTATATATTCCTAACAGATGTATAGCAACGAGCTCTCAAAGTATCTGGTCGCACGGATTATTCACCGGTATGAATGTTGAAGAGAGGTAAAGAGAATCTGTTCAGCCCACCATGTGCGAGTGGGAGATGATGGTTTTATGTGATGGGCTTAAGGCCCGTCCGCCCATGTTGGGCCTAAAAGCCCGGCCCACAAGATTAGGGCCCATGGATGAAGGGGTACGTTCCTTTGTTGGAGAGAACGTATAAAAGGAGAAAGAGAGAGGGAGGAACACACCTTTTGGCATTTTGTGCATACGTTTCCTCTCCCTCTCTCCCTCCAAAAAGAAAACGCAAAGGCGAATCCATCTTCCCTTCAAGGCTAATCAACGTCATCGGATCGAACGGGGCCAAATTCTCTTCCTCTTATCGGCATTGGTGTTTAACTGTGGCTAACAAGGTACGCTCGAATCCGTGGTGTGCTTTAGGATCGGTGATACGTGATTTTCCCGGGCTTGTCTTCCGCATTCGTTTTAGGGTTCGATTTAGTGTCGAATCCGGTTTTTGGGATCCGATATTCCCTACACCCGATGTGGATTTTCGGGAATCAACATCACCAGCATAGTCCGCATCCGAGTAGCCACTCAACTCAGGTTTTGCATTTCCATAACACAAGCAAAGTGTAGAAGTGCCTCTAAGATATCTCAGAATCCATTTAACAACGATCCAATGCTCCTTACCTGGATTAGAGAGAAATCTACTCACAACACCAACTGCATGAGCAATATCGGGTCTTGTACAAACCATGGCGTACATCAAACCGCCCACGGCCGATGCATAAGGAATTTTCATCATCTCAACCTTCTCTTTCTCACTTGAAGGACACTCATTACTACTCAACTTGAAATGGCCTGCAAGTGGAGTACTCACCGGTTTACATGTGCTCATGTTGAATCTTTCAAGCACCTTTTCAATATACTTCTCTTGAGATAACCACAGTTTCTTATTCTTCCTGTCACGAGTAATTCTCATGCCTAAGATTTGCTTAGCCGGGCCTATGTCTTTCATTGCAAAAACTTTACTCAACTCATTTTTCAAGCTCTTGATTTTCTTGGCATCATGCCCAACAATCAACATATCATCCACATAAAGTAGGAGAATAAGAAAATCATTATCTCGAGAATCTTTTCATAAAAACACAAGAATCGAGTTTGTCTTACCGTATCCTTGTTCTTCCATGAATGACTCAAACTTCATATACCATTGCCTAGGCGCTTGCTTGAGACCATATAAGCTTTTCCTCAATCTACATACAAGGTGCTCCTTGCCTTCAACTTCAAAACCCTCCGGTTGCTCCATATATATATCTCTTCTTCTAGGTCTCCATGAAGAAAAGCCGTCTTTACATCGAGTTGTTCAATTTCTAAATTAAAACTGGCGGCCAACCCAAGAACAACTCGAATAGAAGACATCTTTACAACCGGTGAAAAAATCTCTTCAAAGTCTATGCCCTTCTTTTGACGAAAGCCCTTCACAACAAGTCTAGCCTTGTATCGTGGTCGCAAACTATTTTCTTCTGTCTTCAACTTGTACACCCACTTATTTGTGAGTGTTCTCTTACCCTTAGGCAACTTCACCAATTCAAATGTGTGATTCTCATGCAAGGATTTAAGCTCCTCTTGCATAGCTTCATGCCACTCATTCTTTCGTTCACATGATATAGCCTCTTCATAAGTTTCGGCTCTCCGCATCGTGAGTAACACATACTCATGTGGCAAATATTTTTTAGAAGGCCTACGCTCTCTTTCGATCTTCTAACTTGAGGTAGGATAGATTGCTCTTGCTCAGCTATTTCACCTATCTCGTTGAAGAATCAACATTATGTGAGGACTCACCATCTTCATGATTTCCATGCACTTCTCCCCCATTATTTCTATCAACATTAGAAGGATTTGGGCTGAAACTAACTGAACGTTGAGCTGTATTCTTCGGTCTCTCTGCCTTGGCAATGTCTTCAATAGTTTGATACTCACAAAACACCACATCTCGGCTTCTAATGACTTTCTTTGCAACTGGATCCCATAACCTGTATCCAAACTCTTCATGTCCATAACCTAAGAAGATACACTGTTTAGACTTGTCATCAAGCTTGGATCTTTCATCTCTTGGAACATGCACAAAAACACGACAACCGAACACTTTTAGATGGCTGTAGGAAACATCTTTGCCACTTCAAACTCTTTGTGGAACATCCCCCCTTAAGAGGAACCGATGGAGATAGATTTATCAAATCCACTGCTGTTCCCATCGCTTCACCCCAAAATGACTTAGGCAACTTTGCATGAGAAAGCATGCACCGAATCCGATCATTAATTGTCCGGTTCATTCTCTCTCGCCACTCCATTATGCTGTGGTGTTTTTGGAACAGTCTTCTCAAGCTTGATACCATAATCCCTGCAATAGTGTTCAAATGGGCCTCTATATTCACCACCGTTGTCAGCCCGAACACATTTAAGCTTCTTCCGGTTTCTCTCTCCACATTGACATGGAATTGCTTGAAAGCCACAAGTACCTGATCTTTAGATTTCAAAGTAATAGCCCACACTTTTCTAGAACAGTCATCAATAAATGTCACAAAGTATAATGCACCTCCAAGAGTTCTAGCATCCATGCAACAAACATCAGTGTGAACTAAATCAAGTACATTTGATTTCGTGTGTGGAGAGAAACTATGAAATGAGAATCTATGTTGCTTACCTGTAAGACAATGAGTGCATTCCTTTAGATTTTTCTCCTTTAAAGGTAAAAGGTTCTTTCTCGCAAGAGTTTCAAGTCCTTTCTTGCTAAGATGACCCAGCCTCATATGCCATAAATCAACCGAGGAATCCTCCACTGCATTTACCTCTTCTTTAATCAAGTCAGCTTGCATGGTGTAGAGAGAGCCTGTCTTCTTACCTTTTGCCACTACCATGGAACCTTTAGTCAACTTCCATTTGCCATCAAAGAAGGAATTGCAATAACCATCATCGTCTAAGGCACCTGTGGAGATCAAGTGAAGTTGGATATCCGGAACATGTTTCACATTTTTCAAAAGCAAATTACATCCAACATCAATTTTCAAATAAACATCTCTCATACCAATAACCCTAGAAACACCACTATTTCCCATCCTAATATAACCAAAATCGCCGCTGCGATAAGAAGCAAAGTAATCACGCCGTGAGGTGACATGAAAAGAAGCCGCAGAATCAACAACCCACGTAGAGTCTTGGCATGTAAGATTCACATATCCATCATCACATACGAACACAATATCGCCATCGGATGCAACCGCCGTTGTAGCTTGTTTCTCTTCTTTCTTTTGATCTCCATTTCTATCATGGAATCTATCTTTCTTTGGCAACCAACACTCTTTTGCATAATGTCCCATTTTGCCGCAATTATAACACTTGACACTCCTCCTCGGTCTTGATTTTGACCTTCCTCTTGACTTGCCTCGGGTATCATTTCTTTGAAACCTTCTTGATTGACTTCTCGCCCTGTTTTCTATAACAAGAGCATCCGATGTAGAAGCATAATTCAAGCCTTTTCTTCTTGTTTCTTCATTGAACAAACTTTCTTTAACCATGCTCATAGAAAGCACACCAAAAGGAGCCAAGTTGTTTAATGCCACAACCAAGGTGTCCCAACTATCATGAAGAGTACCAAGTAATAAGCATGCTTGCAATTTATCACCAAGATCAATCTCAAGATTTGTCAATTGATTTACAACATCTTGAAATTCACTCAAGTGTTCCGCCATATTACTCCCCTCCTTGTATCTTAAATTCACAAGTCGCTTGACGAGAAGAGCTTTATTTTGTGGAGTTTTTCTCTCATAGAGATCTTGTAATTTCTTCCACAAAGTGTCCGCCTTCGTTTCTTGAGCAACATGATGAAACACACTATCATCAATCCATTGTCGGATAAACCCAACCGTTTTCCGGTTCATTCTCTCCCATTCTTTGTCTTCCTTATCTCCTTTGGCTTCATCACCCTCAATAGGATCAAATAAGTCTTGGCAATATAACACATCTTCCATCCGAGGCTTCCAAATAGAATAATTCGAGGCATTTAACTTAAACATGGTGCTGCTGGTTTCTTCCATTTAACACTAGAATTTCAACCTGGCTCTGATACCACTTGTTGGGGAGAGCTCGGGTACAACAATTCACCACGGCCAAACGCAATCCAGGATCAATTTCTCCCCCGATACGAAATCAACTTAAAATCTCTTAACACCTAGCAACAACCAGCAATGTATAGCCTCACAAAATGCAAATATAATGCTGAAATGATAAGCAGACAAAGCAAATAACGACACCAGCGATTTAACGTAAAACCCGATACGGGAAAAACCACGGACCGCCCAAAAACATCCACTAATCACCAAGAATAGCAGGGGACACAAAGTATTCTTCTCAGTCACACACTAGAGGTTCAACATCAACATTACAACCATCTTTTTCTCACCACATGGTAGATAAACAAGTTTGAAAGCAGCAAAAAACCTTAACCGCAACTGTAGAGAATTCGGAGACGGTTCTCGACGAACAAAAACCATCAACTCGTAGCCTTCGGTCTCACGAACAACATACTGAAATTTGAGTCGATTCCGTCAATATTTGGCCTTTGAATCAAAGCCGCAAAGTTGCAGCCCTCTTCTTTTCTCCTCTTCTCCCTTGTTGCAGTTTCTTTTTCTCGTTTTCTTTCTCCCTTTTTTGACGCACACTTCTCCACGCACGACAACCGCTTCTTTTTGTTTTTGGTTTTTTTTTTCTTTTTTCTTTTTATTTAATGTTGGCTGGGCCCCACATGGAGGTGGACCCAGCCAACAAATCTCCCATACACGTGCATTTACTATGATTTCCCATATAATATCGAATCGATACGTGTTCGATGAAACTAAAAGATTGTGTGATATGGTTTATATATATACCAATTTCAGTTGAGCAATTCTCATAATCATCCTTAGAAGGAAGAGACATGCTTTGAAGAAGTATAAAAGGCTCACAAGCTATTTTTTTCTGAAAATTAAATTTATACAAAGCAATTTTTATTATCACTTTTTGTTCGAGGTTCACTCATTTTTGGCACTTCCAATTTTCAACAATTGAAACTTTTTGCGAAAATGTATATGTTCACGTACTTTTTCTCGATAAGAGCAAAATAGTATTTTTTACCTTACTCGAACTAAAACGAGCAAAACCCTCGGGAGCCAACGAATATATATATATATATATAGCACGTTAACAAAGTTGATAAGATAAAGTCACACGTGCTTAATAAATAATAGCAAAAAGTTATTAGAAAACTTCTTAAACTCGAAATTAACTGAGGCTTTTAGTGTTAAGTGGCCAAATGAGTGAGAGAGAGAGAGCTTATGTGCCATGGTCATAGACATCTTCTAATTGTCAAGTGAAATTTTTACGAAGCACATGATGAACTGACTCATTTTTTTCCGAAACTACTCTCGAAAAGTCTACTTTGTTTAACGAGTTTTGTTAATACTCGGGAATATAATATATTTTACATTAATATAATATATTTAAATACTCAAATAGGAATTCGTCACGTCATCTAATATGATTTTCATCGGGGAAGAAAAATCTCGACCACGGCCAGCACCAAAAGGACAAAATGATCAATTCCTGCGAAAAAGATATTTTTTCTCTCGACAAAATATCATATTCCAAATAAAACCAAGAAAGGGAAAGGCGATATTTTGAGATGCCGAGGGACAAGGAAAAGTTCTTCCCCTGCGCAACGAGTCCCACGTCCCTTCTCGCATTCACACGCAGCGTCAGCCCACCCGTCGCATTCTCGACCCCGGCGCTATCGGATTGAACCGAATAATCCCTTTCGATTCATCGATTTTTTTCGGCTCTCTTATTTCGTCAGTGGAAAAAACTCGTGCATGCATAGAAAATATCCATTTCCAAAATATCGAACGATTTTTCTAGCAAAAAGAAGTCTGATCTCAATTTATACATCGAATGACATCCAAGTATTCCGTTTTTCATAATTGATGGCGTATCTATCTCACAAAAAATCAATATCGAAAAAGCATTCTGACAAGAAAAAAAAATCAACCTATCCTCAATGGAAATATGGGAGCATACACTTTCGTTGATATTGAAAAATACAGTTTATCTAATTTATTCAAGTGATATAGGCGGTTATATCTATTAAGAAAATATATACTTTTTTTAAATCACGGAATTTTATCAACGCGCGAATGGAGAATTTCGTTGAACCGATTGCTCAAGTCATGTTTCGGGGAGCCACCACCAGTTGATTCGACTCAAATGGTACTTTCTCCGATCAATTATCCATCCGGCTCTGAATCATGGTCGAGCAAAAGTGCGAAATAGAATGATATTACTAAAGGCGCTTTTTCAGTGTAACTAAATGCGATTAATTCCGGTCATAATTAACTTCGGTTATATGCGACCCGGTGAGGCCAGCGCCGATATCCCGACACGTTCTCGGACAAAGGAGGAAGCGTTTCTCCTCTTTGCCTTCTCTGCTCCAAAATCAATGGCGACCGAAGAGGCGGTGGACGACGAGTGGCAGTACGTTCATTCCCCCGATTCTCCGCCGTCTCCCCGCTTCCCCCGGTCTTCTTCGAGCTCGACCCGACGGAACACCCACGACGGCGTCGGCGGCGGCGTCGGCAGAGACGACTTCCTCGGACTCCAACACCGTCCCTCCTCCTCCGTGTTCCCTTCCTTCCACCACGACGGCCTCGACCGTCTCCCGCCTCGACCGCCACCACATCATCCCACTTCACCTCCTTCTTCCTCGTCTCCGTCGTCGCCATCGTCGTCTTCCTCCTCGCCTACTCCTCCTCTTAATGGAACGGAGATTGAGCCGCCGCCGCCGCCGTCGCCGCCGCCGAGCCGTCCGCCGAGTGGAATCCTCTGGTCCGGCGTCTACGGGATTGCTTCGAGAGTCCGCCACTGCGCGCTCCTAGCGGGAGGTTTCTGGTCGTTCGGCTCTGCTGCGGCGGCGGCCGGAGTGGCGGCGATAATCCTGCTCTCGTTGGCGTACGCGAGAATGCGGAGCAGGAGGAAGCGGTGGTGGTGGAGCAGGGACAAAGTCCCCGTGGCGGAGGCGAGCGAGAACCCCCTCCTCCTCCTCATCAGAGACAAGGACCAGGTAACGGACGGGCACTCTCAATTTCTCGGTGTCTCCGCTAGTTCTCGATTCGCATGATAGAGCTGATGAGTCGGAGCTAAAAGAATTCACCAGGGTTCGCCCCTGTTTCTGGCTGTAATTGCTTTTCCCTTTTGGGTTTTTCAAGGCTTACACAGATTCATGTGCTTCTTCGGCATGTAAAATGAGATAAGGGAGGAGAACAAAACAAGGAAGAACTTGGTAGGTTTATGTCGTCCATGGTCTAGAAAATTGTTGGCGAGGGTGGGAAATGAAAGACGGTTTAGTTGCTTCTCAAGCACTAGAGCTTTCAATGTCGGAAGATTCAGACAACCTTATTACGCTCCTGAGAATTAGCAAAACGCTCCTGAGAATTAGGATCTACTGGATTTTGGAGCAAAACCAGTGTCTGAGGCAGCAAAACGATGTAGATCCATATAAACTTATGAGAAAATGCTACTTTTCCGAACAATCTATCAGTGCAGTCAAGTAGAAACTACTTGGATTAACAAGTTTTCCTGCACAATCGAAACGAAAAAGAACCGAACTTCTCTAGGAAACATGTAAGTATGAGCAGTTAGCGGCACAATTGGGTATTTTGTAATTCAGGCTGACCTGACTTATGGTTTGTCACTCGTGCAAAGCCGATGCATGTTTTATTAAAATTTGTTCTTCTGCAGAAAAACCAGAAATCCTTCACCGGTCGAATGATACAATTCGAACAACGGAATATGAGTAAAAGGGTACAGAACATCCCATATCGAGCATAAGTGAGAACTCTATCGGTCCATTTACTGATGTGGGGTGGGATCCCCGGATTCATAGTATCTACTCATATAGCTATCGCCCAAAACAAGACGTCACTAACTGTGTATCGCTTTGTTAAAGATTCGAGTCGATGTCAATGGGGAACATTTGGTCATACAAACGAAGCATTTTGGATGTTCAATATTGCAATTCGGCGTTCTGTTTGGCCTTCCTGGAACTCTTTCATTGTTTAGCATGGCTTCTCACATCTAGTCATACAGAAGCGTCTGTCTTCTTTATGACCACTAATCTCAGGATTAATCTTTTGGACTGCGCAGAAGATCAGTCAACTCCTGCTTCAAATTGCACAGATGAACGAACTCATGTTAGCTCGGCGGCGGGTTCAGGTGCTTCGAGTCGATCATTAATGCTTTTCATCTCTCATCAGTCATCTCTCTGGTGCACTCGTTCCTTAAAACTGCTCCAAGCGGCATACGAATGGACGTGAAAATGCGAGAATTTTTGGCTTCTGTTTATATATATATATGTATGGAGGGAATACACTTGAACTGCTTAATGAGTACTGATTCTGTAAAGACAAATGGTGACTGCACCAATCTATTATTCTATTAGTCTGATCTGTGGAAATTCCATCATTTTGCTGTGCTTTTTAGGACAACTATTTAAGGTGACCGCGAGGTGATATTTTAGCTTTCGGCATATTCAATCAAGTTTTGACTTCTCAATCCCTTCAAAGAAAAAAACTTACTTTATTGTGGTCTTCCGAGGGATTGTAGACGCACGAATTTAATTATTTTATCGTCGGATCAACCCTTTAGATTATATATGGCACGCTCAATGCACAGTGAGTGACAAGGACAGTTTTTTAACTTTGGCTTAACGTTGAATAGAGTATCTGAAATTTTTTAATTAGCACTTGCAGCTTTTTAAATCGAAATTAATGCCGTCTTCCCCTTAGTTAAGCTAACGAAGTTCCTAGCGTCGATTCATTATTAAGTGTTAGAGCAGGCATCCGACGTGTCTTCAATCGGACGGTCTAAATGCTTCTATGTTCTCCATCAAGCGGTGCAGAAGATCCAAATTTAATTATTTTTTCCCTTTTCTCCTCAGTGAAGTCAAGCTTCCCCCCGTCGTGCAGCCGTCTTTCTTGGCTCGGCTTTGATGAAGTGATTAGAAAGGAAATAAAGAGATTCAAATGATTGAGGGGGAAAAGAAGATAATTGGTTTGGAGCATTGAGTTACAGTGTTCCGTGGTTGCTTGCTCGAGAAAAGAAAACAAAAAGAAAGCACGGTGGCATAATAATTCTTTTATGTACTCATAAATAGATGGAAAAAAGAAGGGTATAAGTGAGAAAGATTAATAAATATGTTTGTTGATACACACATTTCTTCAAATTCTCGAAATTTCTGCTATATTTAGAGATTCGTAGGAATTTTTTTTTTTGAACAAAGATTCGTAAGAATTTAAAATGGACATAAAATTTGATCGCCCTTTGATTTAAAAATAGATATCCAATCTCCTAATTACCATCTACCTGAAATATAGAAAACATTAGGATCACAAGTACACATTTCTTGTACTTCCCTTAAGAGTATTTTAGAATTCTCATGAAAATCTTACGATCAAGATCTTTAACATTTGTCTAATCATCTAAGCCTTCTTTTGATCAGTTTGTTGGGTCTTAAAATCTCCTATTAATGACATAAATGTCATCGCGTGTTCTCTTTCTCTCTCGAACACTTTTTGTTAATTTTTCCCTTTTTTGGTATTTTTTTCCTCTCTTTTTTGGATTTTTTGAATTCTTTTTAAGAAATAAATAGGAAAATTTCATCCGAAAAAGGTAATGACTTTTTTCTTTTTTCTGAATTCTTGTTCGGGAGCGCCGTTGAACTTGTCTTCATGTCAAAATCCTAATTGGGTATTCGAGATTCTTTGATTATAGAAAAGCTGGGAATGTACATGCTATGTGATGTGAGGATTTGAAGATGTTTGAATCGAGAAGATCTTCGAATTTATAGCTTTATTTATTTCGTAAAAAATTAATAATTTTAAAAATATTTTTCAAAAATTATCTACTGAAGTGTCGTTCCTCACTTCACGATTATCTTGCAATTGAAGCTTTCTGATTCTAAAAGTAATGTCGGAAAGTTCATTCTAGTCTCAACTCAAGTGCTATTTAAGGTTTATGAATGTGAGATCTTTAATGAAGGTCACACAACATCAAAATCGAAGTTGTGAGACCTCCAATCTAAGGTATCCCAATCTCAAATCTAAGGTGCAACTATGGGCTGGCAATGGGCACACATTGTTAGCCTAAGTTGATCATAATGAGTCTCTGTGATCCTTAATCAATTATAAATTATTTTTCTCTATACTTTTGTCTTCCACATAAGATGTCGATTCTTTTTGCAGACAAACACGAGAGCAAATTTCATTCATAAGTTAAGAAAGTACTAAATTGTGTCATATTCAAGAAGTATTAAAAAAATTTAGGGTTGGGATTCATACCTATAAGTTTATTAATATATCGATATTATTAAAGTAGTTCAAGCAAAATGTATGACTTCGCCAATTTAGCTATGAAATGTCCATTCCCCTTAAAACTTGAAAAATGATTTTCCATCCAGGTCAGATGTACATGTATTTCAAATTGCTGTAATTTCTTTCGGTAAAAAAAAAAAATTGCAATAATTTCTTTTTGGCCAAAAGGAAATTGTAATAATCTTATTTTTTAATTTTTCTCGAAAGTTGATTTCATCTTACATTTTAGCAGATATAAAACTCACCGCTTTCCGAGCAGATACTTTAGCTCCTTTTCTTGAGAAATAATCCACCGGAGAGGAATTCCTTCTTCTGCTGCTTCTTCTCCTCCTTGTTCCTCCGCCATTGCTAGGGTTTGGATCGGTCATCTTCGGGACGAGGTTCTTGATTCGCGAAGACTCTGGTAAGCGCCTTTTACGTATGCAGCTTAGCAATTCGCAATGCTTTGTCTTCCTGAATGAACGAGAGCTCGAATCCGAGGAGGGAGTCTTTCCTTTTTTTTCCCTCGGCTAGGGTTTCGAATCGGTTTCCCCGATCTCTTCTTTTGCCCTCTCCTTCGATCGCTGGCGAGCGTAGAATCCGTTTGTCTAGATCGCGAATCGCAGGCTAGCTAGCGATTTCAGTAGCTCTGCTCCTGCCGCGTCGTCGGTCTTCCTCCTGCTGTGGTTCTGCTGCAATTCTGTAATTTTGATTCCGCACCTCACTTTTTCTGTGCACGGTTACGACTTAGCGGACCTTGTTTGGCGTGTGTTAGATGGTCGAGTTGATTGAGCGCGCTTGCCTTCGTTGTTGTTTTATGTGTTGGGCTCTTCGTGTAGCGAGTCAGATTCAGGTATACACTCTGCAAATCATCTGAGAAATCATAGGTATTGGGTCTTTTAACACGTTTAGTCCCTCGAGTAGAGAACGAATGGGCATCCGAAGGAGGTGGGGATGATTTTTTAAATTTTATTTAATTGGTTGATGTAGAATTTTATGCCTGTGGGATTGTTTTCAAGTTTTGGGCTGCAGTGGCAGTTGTTGAGTGAATAGAAGTGATGGATGGCAGATGATTTAGACGATTTTGAGTCATGAGTTGATTGTTTGGAAGATGAAGTGTCTTCAGATGATGTTATGCTGTGTTCTTTTTGTTTGTTCAGTATATGTTTATTCAAAAGGTTTAGAGAGGTTTTCCTTTTCTTGGTCAAAACAAGGTTTAGAGATGTTATGGATCATATCTTTTTGGGGAAGGTCCCAAAGTTATCGTTTTTGCTTGTGACTTTCATCCCAGGTCATTAGAAGCTAACATGGGATTTTTTGGTATTAGTGGCGAAAATTGCCATGAATGGCTGCATTACCACCACTACATGCTATGTTTTAGAAGGATTTTGTTGATGATAAGTGAGCATGATTGATATGGGCTTAGTATTGGTGACGCTGGCAAGTAATGCATTAGGTGGTGGCAGAATTTTCTGTTGCGGTGGTTCTGGTTTTACTGTTGATTGGCAGAGGTAAGTGATCTATATTAGTCATTAGAATACGTTTGATTGTTCCGAAAATTGATTTGGTGCTTTCAAGAGGCGATCCGAGGTGACGTTTTTATGGCAGCGAACACTTTCCCTTGAGCAGCTTTTCTCTGTTTCCGGATGATAAGAAATGCTATAGTTTTTCTTTGCACTTGCTTTATCAGGATAAGTATGGGAATCATAATACTGCTTATTATAGCGAAGCAACCCTTGGAGAGTTATTTTGATTTTTACAAGGTTATCGTATGTATGTTTATATCTTATGATGTGAGGGTTGAAGCAGAGACTGCAATGTGATGAATTTAGTCAAGAACTTGAATGATTGGCTGCTTTGCAAATTACATGAGTTCTTCTACTTTTCCCTCATCTACTCTGGCTTCAGTTATGTCTTGGTGGTCTAGCATTCATCCAATATCAAATTGTCATTTCTTGTTCTCCAGGGTTTTTGAGTTGTGAACAAAGATGTCGACGTCTTATCTCCCGGCAACAACTGATTCAGTTGCTCAGGCTTTAGAGGCCAAAACTCCATCAGAATCTATATCTATCCTGTACCGTATTCTTGAAAACCCTTCATCGTCCCCTGAAGCCCTCCGAGTCAAAGAGCAGGCCATCACTAATTTGTCAGATCTTTTGAGGCAGGAGAATCGGGCAGAGGATCTTCGCAGCCTTCTGACCCAATTAAGGCCTTATTTTTCCTTGATTCCAAAGGCAAAAACTGCAAAAATTGTTCGGTGCATAATCGATGCAGTGGCTAAGATTCCAGACACATCTGATCTTCAGATTTCTCTCTGCAAAGAGATGGTTCAGTGGACCCGTGCAGAGAAGCGAACCTTCTTGCGGCAAAGAGTTGAAGCGAGGCTTGCAGCACTTCTGATGGAAAGTAAGGAATATGTGGAAGCACTAAACCTACTTTCAGGTTTAATTAAGGAAGTGAGAAGACTCGATGACAAGCTTCTGCTGGTGGACATTAACTTGCTGGAGAGTAAGCTTCATTTCTCCTTGAGAAATCTTCCCAAAGCCAAGGCTGCTCTTACAGCAGCACGAACAGCTGCGAATGCCATTTACGTGCCTCCAGCTCAGCAGGGCACTATAGATTTGCAGAGTGGGATTCTTCATGCTGAAGAGAAGGATTATAAGACAGCATACAGTTATTTCTTCGAGGCATTTGAAGCATTTAATGCTCTCGAAGAACCAAGGGCCGTGTTTAGCCTCAAATACATGTTGTTATGCAAGATTATGGTAAATCAGGCGGATGATGTATCGGGAGTAATATCATCCAAGGCTGGCTTGCAGTACGTGGGGCCGGAGCTCGATGCCATGAAAGCTGTTGCTGATGCCCACTCGAAGCGATCCTTGAAGCTATTTGAAACTGCACTGAGGAATTTCAGAGCACAGCTGGAGGAAGACCCAATTGTTCACAGGCACCTCTCGTCCCTGTATGACACTTTGTTGGAACAGAATCTCTGCAGGCTGATTGAGCCTTTCTCTAGGGTTGAGATCTCCCATATCGCTGAGTTGATCGAATTGCCCGGGGATCATGTGGAGAAAAAACTGTCCCAAATGATTCTCGACAAGAAGTTTGCTGGGACTTTGGATCAGGGTGCTGGATGCCTCATCATTTTCGACGACCCCAAGACTGATGCTCTCTACCCAGCAACACTGGAAACCATATCCAACATCGGCAAGGTTGTGGATAGCCTGTATGTGAGGTCTGCTAAGATCATGGCTTGAGCTTCTCCGACTGGCTGAGGCAGTTGTTGGTGTTGCAGTGTGTCTGTCCTGGCGAAGGTCGTGTTGCGATCAAGCACACTTAATGGGACTGGGAGCTAATCGCCTTTTGCATGATGGATTCATCTCTTTCCTTTCTAATTGTTCCCTTTGCTTTGCTAGACTCAGCATCTTCTGTGTCCTTAAATTTAGTTGCATCTCCTCCGCAGTTGGATGAGACTAGCTTTGACCAATTGGGTCACAATCTCTTCATCTTAGGCATGATGTTTGAAGGACAAAGATCGGTTGGTTTATCTCAAAATTGCCTTCATTTTTATCAATTCATGTGACAGTAGTATTTACAGTGCTTGTTATTTCGCGAAGTGAAGTGATTACGCGATTGCATAGAGTCATATAAAGATCAGATTTTCTGGTGATGACAAACGAACAAAAGGAGCTTGAAATGCTACGTCGCCAGGGGGGAGAGCCAGGATGAACTTGTCAACGAGTTCACTCCACAGCGCCAAAAAGCGTTCGGCTCAGTTTCTCTGACTTGCCGCCTCGTTCTCAATTTCTCAAGGCACTGAGAATTACTCTTACTGAGTTGCTTGAGCAGTGCTGCGCAGATTCCGAATTTAGCCCGCTTGCCTGTATTTATTAGTTATGTCCGACATCCGTTCGTGACTGAGTTTGGGAAGAAAAGAGAAAAGAAAGAAGAAGAGGTTCTTGACAGATATGGTGAAAATTACATGAGATTCCGTGAAGCGATATTCGAATAGTTTGAAAGACTTCAAGTATTGCGAGTTAATTAGTAGTCAAATTGCGAATTTTACAAAATTTATAATAAGTCAAAGGTGTGAAAGTGAAGCTAGAAAAGAGACATGGAGAAATTGGCATTGAACATCACTATAAGTATAGTTCCAGATTGTTGAAGCCTAAAGAAAAAAAATTAAAAAATGAGCCCTTAAGGTGCAAATGTAAAATGAATAATGAGTAATGGATGTGTTCTTTTAATATTCTTGTGCTTTAAGATGGGATGTTATATTCTTTCCTATTCATGTCTTTTATTTGTGTGTACGTATATTATAGTTAAGCTAAAAACATCGATTATTTCGCTTTTTACTTTCTAAAATTATCCTTGTTATATATAATAATCGGTTCCTCTCAATATTTTTTAGGTGCCAATATAGTTTAAAGACAGTATTATTATTTTTTTGTCCCTATATATTTTACATATGATAGTCCTCATCTTATCCATAGAATGATATTATAGATTAATTTAGTAAATATAATTTAAAATATCATCTTAAAAGTAGTTGAACGTGCATACAATTTATATTATTTATATCTCGTTTCTTCCGTTAATCGTAAGTTTGGACCACCTTAATGTTGGAGCTTATGGAAAACAACCTTTTCAATTTTCCATCACTCTTCATCTTTCAACAATTCAATGATGGGTTCATCAAACACGCTTTTAACGCTTGTTTATTTTTACAAGAAAATATTTGAAAAGTTATATGACTTTGATATTCTCTTGAAATTCAATCCAAGTTTTTTTGTAGTTGCTTACGGATCAGAGGATCCACTTACAAAAAATAGAAAAGCTAAAAAAGAAAATCAAAGAATGATCCTTTATGATCTATGAGGTACTTTCGCAATATTTCGTCTATATCTCTCAATTACATTCGAAGATAACGGAGAGGATTATACGAGTCACAAAGTATAAATAAATCATGAGCAAATTTGGCAAAGAATTTTAAAGGAAAAGGGAAAACAAAATCTCTTTTTAGCTTATCCCGCAACATCTAAATTTTTTTTTTCAAAATCTATTGTTGAAAAAAATAAAATTTATTGTAATATTGAAAAATAATGACAAGTTACATAGATCGAATGGAGTGGTTTGTTTCGTTATATGATTTAATTTTTTGAGAAAAATTACCAAAAAAATTTTTAATTTTTTACTGACCAAAAAAAATTTAATTTTAATTTTACATTTTTTTAAAATTGAATTTTAATTATTTTTATTTTCGAATTTATTATTATTATTTTTTTCCTTCCTCCTTCTTTGTCTTCCTTCCTCCACCGCAACGTGTCTTGATGATGGCTGGTTGCCCAACAACTGCCCAAGAGGCAAATCGCTAGATCTGATGAGCTTGAGCTTTGCCGAATCTAGCCTTGGGTGAAGGAGAAGCAAAAATGACAGACCAAGGAAGAAGAAAAAAAAAAAAAAAGAAAAAACTCAAAATTTTCAATAAAGAAAAAAAGAAAACATAAAAATAAATAGGAAAATGTGTTTAGTGAAAGAATGTGATTTGGAAAAAAGTTAAGGAAAATGTTTTTTATTTTTCAGAAATCAAAAATATTTTATTCATTTTTGAAGGTATTTTTTTCAATAGTGGAAAATATTTTATTTGACTAGTTTATTTTCCGTAAAATGAAAGCCGAAAAATTCGGAAAATATTTTTTGGAAGTTATTTTTCGTGAAACAAATAAAGGTTCCAAAAAATGAATTATTCATATTCACAAAATTTTAGATATCCAAACTACAACAAAAGAGTTTGCTCAAGTATTAGTAAAACTTATAAAATAAAAAAAAAAAGCAAAAGTGACCGCTCCACTCTTATAAACTTGGAGTATACCAATATTAGGAGTGAGTATGATTTAGGTGGGCGGTTCCCACCCTAGAACCAGTAGTAGTCCAATGATCGATTTCAAAAAAATTGGAACTAGAAACTATTTGTTGATTCCACGGATCCACCTAAGATCTAAACCGCTTTGACAGTCTAGTTTCCAGATGGATCCAAAGAACCGGTCTCACCAAGAAAGAATTATACAACGAAAAGAATTAATTCTAGAATAATTAAAATTACACCTCATCAAAGACACTCTTAGCCAGAGGCAATGGACTGACAATATTAATATGTAGAAAGTGTATAAGCAAGAGAGTATACTCATCGAACTTATTATAAATAGGCAAAATAAGATAGTGATCCAACGTAAAGCCCATCGGTAGACTAGGGATTTAGGATTTGTCATTTTTAAATTAAAAATTAAAAATATATTGCTGATTTGAATGGGTGAGTAAGCCCGAAAACGGGACCGAATCGATTCCCTTAGGAAGCATCAATTTTTAACTAGTCCGGTTCGGCTCCGGGCATTCAGGCGGTTCCCGATTTCTTCGAACACGCCTGATCAATGCGGCAATTATCATGCATTTCTGCAGGCGCCAATTTTTCTATGACCTTTCTTTTTCTCGAATGGAAATAATTTAAAGGGAAATTATTTATTTTGTTCCATGTCTCTTTCTCTCTCTCTATCACACTGTGACTCGAAGGCCGTCCCCCTCTGCTTTCCTTGAGAGAAGAGAGACTTTCTCACTTTCGGCTCAAGGGGGAATTTCCTCTCGGTTTTCTCCTCAGAAATCGAAGAGGGGCTCCCGTCGTCCCAGCTCCACCGCCGCGCAGATCGAATTGCGACGGCGATCGATCCCCCGCCGCTCGCGGCCGTCGCCATCGGGAATCGGTCCTCGCCGCAAGCTCCGGAGAAGTCCCCAGCGGCCGGCCGATTCCGTCGAGGGCGGAGCGGGGTCCTCTGGCGAGCCCGGAGAGGCGGACGCGGGCATTGCGATCGGCCGACCTGCGATGCGCCGGTTTTGACGGTCGCGTATTGGCGTCTCCCTCGCTGGATCTGCCGGAAAAGGTAAACGGAGCCTTCCTCTCGTCTCGATCTCCTCCTCGCTCCCTGTTCTCGACTTTCACTGCCTCGCGCCCGGTGCCGTCGCTCCTCGGTTGACTTTCGTTCTTCGGTCGACGAGGATCGGGAAAGGCGGAGGAAATGCAGTCGTGAGATCGGTTTAATTTCGTTTCTGGCGAGGGTGGCGAGAGGCCTGAGTCGGATGATTATGTCCGCGTCATTTTGGTCAATTTGTTACGGAACGTTGCTTCTTCGGATGTTGAGTCATGCGTGTAGCTTTGGGTTCCGTTTCTGTTTGCCTAAATTGTCTGAGTAGTGAATTGGAGGGTTAGATCTGCGGTCACTATTGACCATCCTGTCATTTGAGTTTTTTTCTCTTGAATCTTCGCTGAATTGGTGTTACTACGTATCTTCCACGCTGTTATTGGTGGCTGATATCGAGCTGGATCTGTCGAGTGGTTCAGATTGTGAGCAAGTTTGTTCACTGTTTCCTTCTTACTCGTGATCATGTTCTAGTTGTTCAAGACTTCGGTATGATGTCATTTCAATTGAGACTAAGATCATAGCATCCCCTAATTTGAAAGGAAGGAAAATATCTTAGATTTGGATCATCTGATGAGCATCTCTTGAAGGTTATTAACTTTTGGGATTGTGATAATTCTACGTATCGGGGAATATCATACGACTGTTTACTGGCTTGGAGGAACTGTCATGTTTGTCATGTTCGTATGCCTACGTCAGTAGAGAAATTGCACAGTGGCTCTTGCAGCTCACTGGTGTTGATGCAATTGATGGAAATCTAGTGCGGGTTTATGCATTGGAGATTTCCAAAGGGAGCACTGCTGTATGCGGGTGCTGTGACTTGCCACTGCATGTATGTCTTGGGAGGACAGTCATCTCCCCTGGCCAAACAGAACAGGAGAAAGTAGAAAAAAAGAACTGTTGCATGGTCTCATATCGAAATTTCTTGTCTGCTACTTTTTCTTTGCTTGAATTAGGAATGATTGATTATGGTCTTTACAGTAATATGTTTCTGACATTCTTATGCACACAAGCTTTTTTCTTTTATTTTTTTATTTTTATTTTGGGTTGAATATGCACACAAACTTGGATACTAGAGATATATGGCAGCTTGTAATAGGCTCTTAAAATATCAAGTTGCTTCTCCTGTTAGCCCTCGAGCTTTGTTGTGCTCTTGCTTTGATATGTGCCTTAGTTCATCTGTACTGACTATTCCTGCGTCTCTCAAGGTAATGACTATTTCTGGAGCTCTGGACCTTTTGCGCTAGCTGTTTTGCTTACGTTCACATACTAAGTCCCATCAAAATGGGCCGTTTGAAGATGCTGCCGGGCATTAACGCAATTGAGGAAGAACCCGAGGATTATGAGTCTTCCTGCTCTAACAAGGCTACTTTAGGGTGTGTGATCAACACAGAAATAGCTGCAGTCTTGGCTGTCATGAGGAGAAATGTAAGATGGGGTGGTCGTTATATGTCGGGAGATGACCAACTGGAGCACTCTCTAATCCACTCTTTGAAGGCACTACGGAAACAGATTTTTTCTTGGCAGCACCAGTGGCATACTGTCAACCCTATTTTGTATCTCCAACCGTTTCTAGAAGTCATTCGATCAGATGAAACAGGTGCACCTATCACTGGTGTCGCTTTGTCATCTGTTTATAAGATCTTGACTTTAGATGTGATTGATCAGACCACGGCTAATGTAGAGGATGCAATGCACTTAATTGTGGACTCTGTGACTAGCTGCCGATTTGAGGTTACTGATCCTGCATCAGAAGAAGTAGTACTGATGAAAATACTTCAAGTTCTTCTGGCTTGTATGAAAAGCAAGGCATCAGTTATGCTGAGTAATCAACATGTGTGCACAATAGTTAACACTTGTTTCCGTATAGTACATCAAGCTGGTAGCAAGGGTGAGTTGCTTCAGCGGATAGCCCGTCATACGATGCATGAACTTGTTCGTTGCATTTTCTCGCACCTTCCAGATGTTGACAACACAGAGGGTGCATTGGTTAATGGAGGCAATAAGGTGAACCAAGAGGTACTTGTAGCATGTTTTCCCTGCTGGTTACTTTTTGTTCTGTTCTTGTTCAATCAGCCTTCTAAAATGGAATTCTAATTCATAGAAAAAAACTGTGTTTGTTTGGTATTTAATGGTTAGCATTTAATTGATTTTCTATGGAATATGGCTTCTAATCTATTCCATCCACTCATGTTACCACAAATCTTCTTTGAGTTCTTTATTCTGTTTTAACCATTCTTGTGGCCATGTCACTTACCATCTTCTAAGAAGGATAAATAAATGGCTAGAATTTTACTAAATGTGTTTTCTCCAAGAAGAAAACTCTGGACACGCTACTCAGATGGCAGTTTTTAGCAATGTGACAAGTTATCAGTTGTGCTTTGTATTAAATTTTGAAACACTAGAGAACATACTAGGACACTTAATAGATTTTTTTTTTTTTTTTTTTTTTCCAAAATCACTTGACTCAAATGCCTTTAGGCCTAGCAAGATTCTGATTTAAATGTGACATTTTGTTGTAACATAGTGTTTGCTGCAGGGAATTTTTCGTGTACATCTCGCCGTATTCGGGTAGTGATTTCCATTTATAAACACTAGACTAATTCAAATAATCTTTTGGAGTTTGACAAATGATTCCTTTTGTTCTCAATTTATAAAGGTACAGAGCCACACAAAATATCACCTTTATCTAACTCCTAATACAAAGAGTTACTATTTGAATGTTGGAAAGCACAATTAAGAGATTTTCACTTTCCATTTTGTATTATTATGTAGTATACTTGGTAGGCAAATCATCCAAATAGGATCACACTTTTTTTGTTAAGCAGATTGACATACCATACTTTTATTTGCTTGGCAGATTCGTGGACCAGACGGTGAATATGCATTTGGGACTCAACAATTAGATAATGGCAATGGTAGTTCAGAACATGATGGCCAACTATCCTCTGGAAGTTTTGCTTCCAATTCATCGGCAGCTCCAATCTCTGGTGGTATGATGGATGAAATTGGAGCTGGTGCAGGGAAGGATGCAGTTCCAATTGATCCGCTTATGATGACAGAGCCTTATGGTGTCCCTTCCCTGGTGGAGATATTTCACTTCTTGTGTTCTCTTTTAAATCTTTTTGAGCACACGGGAATGGGCCCTCGATCAAATATCATAGCATCTGATGAAGATGTGCCACTTTTTGCACTTGGTTTGATTAATTCAGCTATTGAGTTGGGTGGGCCATCAATACGCCGCCACCCGAGATTGTTGAGTTTGGTCCAGGACGAACTATTTAGAAATCTAATGCAGTTCGGCTTGTCCTTGAGTCCACTTATTCTTTCCATGGTTTTTAGCATTGTCCTAAATCTGTATCAGCATCTACGTACTGAACTCAAACTGCAGCTCGAGGCTTTCTTCTCCTGTGTGATTCTGAGGCTAGCACAAAGTAGATATGGCGCTTCTTACCAGCAGCAGGAGGTAGCCATGGAGGCTCTTGTTGATTTCTGCCGGCAGAAGACTTTCATGGTGGAAATGTATGCTAATCTGGATTGTGATATAACTTGCAGTAATGTCTTTGAAGACCTTGCTAATTTGCTGTCGAAGAGTGCATTTCCTGTGAATTGCCCTTTGTCTTCAATGCATATTCTTGCTTTGGATGGTCTCATTGCTGTCATCCAGGGAATGGCTGAAAGGATTGCGAACGGATCTCTCAGCTCAGAACAAGCTCCAGTTGCTCTAGACGAGTATACTCCATTTTGGCTGGTCAAATGTGAGGACTATGGAGATCCAAATCATTGGGTGCCATTTGTCCGCAGGAGGAAGTATATTAAGAGGAGGTTGATGATTGGAGCTGATCACTTTAATCGTGACCCAAAGAAGGGGTTAGAGTTCCTGCAAGGAACACATCTCTTACCTGACAAACTTGATCCACAAAGTGTAGCTTGCTTCTTTAGGTACACTGCTGGGTTGGATAAGAATCTTGTTGGGGATTTCCTTGGGAACCATGATGAGTTTTGTGTTCAGGTTCTTCATGAATTTGCTGGGACCTTTGATTTCCAAGACATGCATCTAGATACTGCGCTAAGGTTGTTTTTGGAAACTTTCCGACTGCCTGGAGAATCACAGAAGATTCAGAGAGTCCTTGAGGCATTTTCAGAGAGATATTATGAGCAGTCGCCACAAATTTTGGTTAACAAGGATGCTGCTCTTTTGTTGTCATACTCTCTCATAATGCTCAACACAGACCAACATAATGTACAGGTAAAGAAAAAAATGACGGAGGAGGATTTTATTCGGAATAATAGACATATCAATGGCGGCAGCGATCTACCTCGAGATTTTTTGTCAGAGCTTTACCACTCCATTTGCAAAAATGAAATTCGCACCACTCCGGAACAAGGTGCTGGTTATCCTGAAATGAACCCGAGCCGTTGGATTGACTTGATGCACAAATCAAAGAGAACTGCCCCATTCATTATATCTGATTCTAGAGCATATCTTGATCATGACATGTTTGCTATAATGTCTGGTCCAACCATTGCTGCAATCTCTGTGGTGTTCGATCATGCAGAACAGGAAGAGGTTTACCAGACATGCATTGATGGTTTCTTGGCTGTTGCCAAGATATCAGCATGCCATCATCTTGAAGATGTGCTGGATGATCTGGTTGTTTCTCTTTGCAAATTCACAACCCTTTTAAATCCTTCGTCCATTGAGGAACCTGTGTTAGCATTTGGTGATGATGCAAAAGCAAGGATGGCAACAATAACAGTTTTCACAATTGCAAATAGATATGGTGATTATATCCGCAATGGTTGGAGAAACATCCTGGATTGCATCTTAAGATTGCACAAACTCGGTCTTCTTCCAGCTCGTGTGGCGAGTGATGCGGCTGACGAGACAGAGGTTTCTGCTGAACCTGGACATGGTAAGCCGGTTGCAAATTCTTTGGCTGCAACTCATATGCCTTCCATGGGAACTCCAAGGAGATCTTCTGGATTAATGGGTAGGTTCAGTCAGCTTTTATCTCTAGATACAGAAGAGCCAAGATCACAGCCCACCGAGCAACAACTTGCTGCTCATCAGCGCACGCTTCAGACAATTCAAAAGTGCCACATAGACAGCATATTCACGGAGAGTAAGTTTCTGCAAGCTGAATCTCTGTTGCAGCTGGCACGGGCTCTTATTTGGGCTGCTGGGCGGCCCCAGAAAGGGAATAGCTCACCTGAGGATGAAGATACTGCTGTTTTCTGCCTGGAGCTGTTGATTGCAATCACTTTGAATAATCGAGACCGAATTGTGCTCCTATGGCAGGGTGTCTATGATCATATTGCTAACATTGTTCAGTCGACTGTCATGCCCTCTGCCTTGGTAGAGAAGGCTGTCTTTGGGCTTCTTCGGATTTGTCAGCGCCTACTTCCTTACAAGGAGAACCTGGCTGATGAACTTTTGAGGTCTATGCAACTTGTCTTGAAGCTTGATGCCCGGGTTGCGGATGCATATTGCGAGCAGATTACTCAAGAAGTTAGTCGCCTTGTGAAAGCTAATGCCACTCACATCAGGTCACAAATGGGATGGCGGACGATCACGTCCCTTCTTTCTATAACAGCTCGTCATCCAGAGGCTTCTGAAGCAGGATTTGAGGCACTATTGTTTATCATGTCAGATGGGGCTCACTTATTGCCAGCAAATTATGTTTTGTGTGTAGATGCATCCAGGCAGTTTGCCGAATCTCGTGTTGGACAGGCAGAACGGTCTGTTCGCGCACTGGATCTCATGTCAGGTTCTGTTGATTCACTAGCACGGTGGGCTCGTGAAGCTAGGGAAGCAATGGCAGAGGATGAAGTCGCCAAAATGTCTTTGGATATAGGGGAAATGTGGTTGAGGCTCGTACAGGGATTGAGAAAAGTCTGCTTGGACCAAAGGGAAGAGGTCAGAAATCATGCACTTCTGTCACTGCAAAGATGCTTAACAGGAGTAGATGGGATTCAACTTCCGCATAATCTATGGATACAGTGTTTCGACGTGGTCATCTTTACAATGCTTGATGATTTGCTGGAAATTGCTCTGGGACAATCCCAGAAAGACTATCGAAACATGGAAGGCTCACTTATCCTTGCAATGAAGCTTCTCTCGAAAGTATTTCTACAATTGCTTCATGACCTCTCGCAATTGACAACGTTCTGCAAATTGTGGTTGGGTGTGCTCAGCCGAATGGAAAAGTACATGAAGGTGAAAGTGCGTGGGAAGAAAAGTGAAAAGCTTCAGGAGCTAGTGCCTGAGCTCCTCAAGAACACTCTACTTGTGATGAAGACAAGGGGTGTCCTTGTGCAGCGGAGCGCCTTAGGAGGGGATAGCTTGTGGGAACTTACATGGCTACATGTGAATAACATTGCTGCGTCACTGCAATCTGAGGTATTCCCTGATCAAGAATTACAGCAAGCTGAAACTCAGGGAAATCAGGTATCTGAGGAGACCGTTTCTGCTCATTCAAATGAGTCTTTGGCCAACAATGGTAATTAGCATTTAGTGCACTGGAGAATATAATATGGTTTGGATGTGAAAGGCTGTGAGTCTAGGCTATGATTAATTTTGTGGAGCTGCCATACGTATAATGAATGGAAAAGATGAACCTGAGATTTTTGCGTTCTCATTGTTAGATCTGCAACAGTCTCGGTTAATTGACACTTACCCTGCTCTTCTTGGGTTTGTGTCTTTTCTACGCTATTGCTTCCGTTGCAACAATTTTCATGTTTATTTTCAAGATGCACTGCTCAGTTTCATGGGCCATAGTTCTGTTGGAGAAGGACTCTTGGGAGTGACACCCTTGTTCTATGTCCAAAAATATAAGCATACCCATCCAAACATGTGTTAGTCCGTTGATTTATTCAGAACCAGGGCTGCTGTTAGCTAAGGATGATATCGTCACTTTGTTAGTTCAGCTAGGTTTTTGAAGGCTCCAGAAATGCTTTTTCTGTTCTTTAGGATCTTTTGCAGAGCGAGTGTTATACATAATGGATCTGATTATTGGGGTTATAAGATGACGCCTGCTCATGCAGTCAACTTGTTTTGTACTGCAACTTGTAAAGAAATCTTAGTACTGCTTTGAATTTTTGGCCACACATCTTTTCTGTTGTTGTAAGTGCTTAATCTTTGCAGTTGTGAAAGTCTCAACCCTTTTAACTGTCGTTCTTATGAATGCAAACTCTGCTATTTCTAACGGATCAATTTCCCTTGGAGATTGTCGAGAACATAGTATGCGTTGATTTCTGGTAATTCTTGGCTGGAGGGTAAATCTTGTACTCAGGCTTGGTCAGGCCTTGGCTTAATCCCAAGATGAAGTCTTTGCCCTCTTTGCTTCTCCTTTGTCGCAGCATGTGGGGCGCTGATTTTGTATGCAGTTTCACCGATAATACTAAAGGGGGTTGAAAGATTGAACATTACAATCTGCACGATAATGATCTGCTGTCTTGGCTTATCGCTGCATGAATTGTGATCAGGCTCTGGTCCGTTTTAGGCTCCTATGGCCTTTGTCCTGTCTGATTCCATGACATGAAGGGAGACATGTACCAAGAGTCGATGATCATTCATCCACGAAATTTACTTTTTCCCATGAGCCAGGGAGCATTATGCTTCTATACGAATCTGAAACCCCTCCCCCGAAACGGTCTGAGACCAATATTTTAGGAAAAGTACTATTAAAATGCCGTTTCATCCTAACTCTGACTTTTAAATTTACGTGTACTTTTTGCTTAATCACTCATATTTGATGTACATTTTTTTATTGGTGAAAATGCATCTCGAATTTACATGGACGAATTTGAGAATCGCTATGCTTTAAGCAATTTCTTTTTGTTTATCGATGTGGTGGTACATCCACTGTTAAGAGAGGGTGAGTGAGAACAACTACCAAGTTCAAATAGTTACATATTGGATCTACCATCTAGGCTTTAGCTCAACTCATATTCGGCGTATAAGCAGATATCTCATTAGCTTAAAATTTCCACGTCTCGACAAACAATGGCGTGGGCATTCTCGTTATTATCATAACTAGCAAAAGCGCAAATCTCTTTATTGTGAAGAACTGGAATTATGAATTAACGAAATACATTATTGACATAATATAAAAATATTTTAAATTTGAATTTTTTTATGTGACGTTGTTTATAAGATAAAAAAAAAAAAAAACTCAATTTTACATTTGAGATATATGAGAGGTAAAAATTTAGTAAGAACTGAGGCATTCATCGTTTGGGGGAATGCTTATACAAGATGTAAATGAGGATAATTTTGAAAAAGGAATTATAATCCCTCTAAATGGTAAATTTTTGTTATCATTATCATTGTAATTATCCACCGAGAAATGGAGCAAGGCGCCGGTTGCTTGAAGAGCCAAAATAGTAAAAAAGGACGCCCGATCCATTCCTGCTCTCGCCACCGGGTCATCTTCAACTCGATTCCATATTCCTCCATCACTCCATCTTCTTCTTCTTTGATTGTTTTAACCTTGATTCGACGCCAACCGCGATCGCCCCTCGCCCCTCGCCCCTCGCGCCGCAAGCAGACGCTGTCGACATAGTCAGTACCCACCCGTCGGCTTCCCCTCATTTCCTGAACTCTTCCTCTTCGCATTAGGGTTCCGAGATCCGAATCCGATCGCGGCTGTAATTTCGTCCCGGGAAGGAGGGCGGTTGATCGGCCGGGATCGACGAGATGAGCGAAGTCTTCGAAGGGTACGAGCGTCAGTACTGCGAGCTCTCGGCCAACATCTCCAGGAGATGCAGCTCCGCCTCGCTCCTCGACGGAGGTATCGGATTCTCCCGAACTCATAGCACGATGAATTTCGATTGCTTTCTGATTGCGTTGGTCGCTCTTTTGCTCGAGGGAAATCGACTTTCTCTTTTCCTTTGGTCGCCAATTTGTGAGCGATCCATTTCTATCTTTGTGCCCTGATTCGGAGTCCGGTGGTTTGGCAACATTTACATCTTCTTCGTAAAGATGTGGTCGGATCGGCTCCCGCTGTGCGATTTGCACTTTTGTTTACTTCTTTCAGTGCCGGAGCTGTTAGAGAATTGAACAATTCATTTATGCCGTCGGTGAATTGTGAACTATTCGATACTTGCTGGTCATGAAAGGATTGATAACCGATCACTGAGTCGCTGAGGAATGTAGAACGTGGTACCCGTGGCATAGGTGTTAGGGCCTAAATTGGCACGAATGAAGTCCGCCTTTCCGTCTCTCTCAAAGGAACTGATTTGTATTCGGAGATGCCTTATAATACTAATATATAGCTCGTTGTTGGTCACTAGAAGCACTTGGTTTTTGCAATGAATCACTAACGAGTTAGGAACGTTTTAGGTCTGGCATACTGTAGTATAGTCACCGAGTTCATAAACAATCCGTTCCAAAAACAAAATATTTGCTTAATTTTTTTTTTCTGCTGGAAGTCTGACATATTCATGCCAAAAGACAAAAAGGATGCTTCTTGGTTTGTATATTGGCAGCGTTTAAACTTGTGTAAATGAACTGTGGGATAATTGAATTTGTGCTTTCTCAACTTGGGTATGACTGCCTTCCAAATTCCGGTCGAAAGTTTCGGAGATATATAATGTTAATCAACTGACTGCTCTCTGGAAACCTTAATGCGACTACAGAAAATCTGAGCGAAATTTACCTTATCTTGTTTCTTGCTCTGCCAAACATGGAGATGATGCTATGCCAGCTCAAAGTAATCTACTTGGTGATCTTGCTTGCAGAGGAAAGAAAGCAACAGATATCTGAATTAAAAGTTGCACTTGATGAAGCTGATGGGTTGGTAAGTTGTAAGAGATGTGATTTTCTCTTCCTGTGGCCTGTTCTCTTTGTCAGGATTTTCTGTGCTTCTGACTTTGTTTGGTTTGTATTTTACAGATACGGAAGATGGATCTGGATGCTAGAACTTTGCAGCCAAGTGTCAAGGCAATGCTTCTTGCTAAGTTGAGGGAATACAAGTCTGACTTGAATAATCTGAAAAGAGAAGTTAAAAGGATGTCTTCTCCTAATGCCAACCAGGCTTCGCGCGAAGAATTGTTGGAAGCTGGAATGGCAGATGCACGTATGGTATGCCTAGAATCCAGATGCGCATTTGGTACATGAATAGTCCTAGTCCTGTTCCTCATTTTAACATGGGAAAATTATTGGCATAGTTGCTCACTGGGTTCAATGATTATGTCATATGTTTCTGTATTGGGAGTATTCTTGGATGATATGGATCCTAGTAATACTACTAGCATTTTTTCCCCTCAAGTGGTAGTTCAGATTGTCTGACACCCTGCAACAGCACTGTGGTTGCTGCATATTGGTTTTTCTTATGGGTTTGTGCAGTTATATTGGCTAGCTGCAGAGCTTGCTGAATATCTACTTTTTAATGGGTGTTGAACTGCAGGCTTCAGCTAACCAAAGAGAAAGAATGGCTTTCTCGACGGAGAGATTGAATGATTCTAGCGAGAGGATAAAGGAGAGCAGAAGAACCATGCTAGAGACAGAGGAGCTGGGGGTCAACATACTCCAAGATCTACACCAGCAGCGTCAGACTCTCCTGCACTCTCATAACAAGGTGCCTATTGAAGTTTAGTTATATTTATCAAATCCTTGAACTTGCTTTCTTCAAGTAAATCTTTGTCATTGCAAATGAGTGTCGTGCGTCTCTTTGAGCTTGAAGTGAGTTCGTAGGAATAGCTGCTCTTTATGGACTAGGACCTTGCCATAGCCTCGGAGGCTTAGACCTATTAATGATTATGGTGCTCTCTTTACATTTTTCAATTTGCAGCTTCATGGGGTAGATGATGCCATAGACAAGAGCAAGAAGATTTTGACGACCATGTCGAGGAGGATCACCAGGAACAAGTGGATCGTTGGCTCAATAATCGGGGTTCTCGTCTTTGCTATTATCGTAGTTCTGTACTACAAGCTTTCTTGATGATAGCCATACCACCAAGAAACTTGTTGTACTTAATAAACTTATTGTACATACGGTAATGAAAACGATACTCATTGCGTCTCTACGATTCTTATGTCTGTTGCGACTTGCTTGCTTTCTCTTTGTATTTTCGGGAACTCGGTTGGAGTTCCCTGTGGCAAATGGGTCGGACTTATTATGATGCAATATTTTTATCGAATGCATGTCTCTATGCAGCTGGTAGTTTCGATTCTCGTTCTTCGTTTCGTCCACTTTGAATGCTTATATATTTATCCATGGTGAAACGCATGCTAAACAACGATGTTGGGCAGTTTTCAACCACTTGGACACTATCGTCTGCACGTTCCTCCTACTCACCAGCCTCGAATGTGTATAATGGTAAATACGACGACGACCACGGCGCAGGTCGGGAGTTTCTACAGCCCGATATGAATCACAATTCACAAGGCGTGAGATCGCTTTGGGCCGTGGGTTGGGCCAGATGCGGAAACCGGAAGCCCAATGCCCAAATCGGAAGCCCCTCTCCTCTGTCTTCACAGGCCCAACTTCCCCCTCCGGACCCGCCAAACTGAAAGGAAGAGAGAGAAAAAATATCCCTCGCTCGCACGCAAACACGCGGCACAGAGCGAGAGAGAGAGAGAGAGAGAGAGAGAGAGATTCATTTCAGAGATTCACCGTTACAAACTTCTCCGTCTCTACTTCTTCTTCGTCGGCTTCTTCCGTCTCTCCCACCACTCGCGGAGCTTTCGACGCCGAGAATTCCAACTTCCATTCCGTTCGTCTCGCCCCCCACCACCGTCGCCAGCGGAACTGACCGGGATTCTTCAAATCACGGCTTCGGTCATGGAGTCCCTTTCCCCTGTGTCCCCTCCCATCGTCCTCCCTCCGAGCAACTCGCTCCCGCTCCGGCGGCCGCGGCGGCTGGCCGCCTCCCCCGCAGCACACGGCGGCGGTGGCTGCCTCCGTCCCCGCCGCGCCCCGCGCTTCCCCCTCCCGCACCCTCCGGAGCCCTGCCGGAGGAGGTTCGCGGAGTTCTGGTGCGGATCGCGCGGGAGCGTGGGAGGAGAGGAAGACGACGGGAGCGACGAGGTGGAGAGGGCGATGCGGCTGGACGGGAACATTCCGGGGACTTCCGACGAGTTCGTGAAGAGAGTATCTTCTCGCGCCTACGACATGCGCAGGCACCTCCACCAGTCCTTCGAGACCAGCAGCTATGATGGTAATGTTCGTTTCGCCTCTACTTTCTTCTGATCACCACTTCATTTCGTTGCGTACTCGTGGCTGCTTTCTCTGAGAATGTTCGAGGAATTGTCTGATTGCTGTCAATTCGAGTTCCTTTGCTTCATCTTCATGAGGCCACTGACTTATTGATTTAAAAGTACTACACGTGTACGGAAGGATCGTTGCTATGTGCTACCACGACGTTGCTGAACTTCGCTACAATAAGGGGCGGTGCAGTTCTCGTGACGGGATCTGCATGCCTTGTGGTATTTGCTATGCTTTGCTTATTGATGGTCTCTGGAGAAGGTGTCGTGAGCGGTGATTCTTTTCGGAGTATTTGAACTGAAAAGCATCTTAGGTTGAGTAATTTTTATGCACGGGATAGTGCTTTGATCTGCTTCCATGTCCTGTATTTATCTGCGCACTTAATGAAACCGGTCTTATTTTTTAACCTTTTTGATCTAGTATTGGAGGCAAATCCATGGAGAGACACTTCAAAGCCTGTATATGTATTGACTCATGGTGAAAACCAACTGTGCACAATGAAAACACGAAGAGATCGCAGGTTTGAATAGTAACGTACACCATGTTTCATATGGCCTTTTGTTGCTTTATCTCCATTACTCATATTTTAAGCTTTCACAGTGAAGTTGAGAGAGAGCTTGGATTACTGTTCTCCAAAGCTGGAAAATGGAGTCCCAGTTCTGGAAGTCAGTCTAAGCAGTCAAGGAGTGGGACAAAGTTCCAGATGCTTGTTGAGGATGTCCGGGATGGAGTTCTTGTAAGGTTCTTTAATTTGTAATTTTTTTTTTTCTCTAGATTTTCTGCTAAGGACTTTATACTAATGTTGCAAAACAATCATCGGAAACTTAATATGTATCAAATGGAGCCTTGAGAGCATTGTCAGTGAATTTACCCATGCTATCTCCTCTCCTCTTATGTATCTCTAACACTTAGGCTCCATGCTGAGGAATTCTCTGAGTTAAAACACTTTGTTTTGTGATGCAGTCCAGCGAACTGTCCTAACTCCTGAGCTACTTCAGCTACCGACCTCTTATAAAAGTTATAGTTGGTCACTGATCTGGTTTTAGTTCTTTGATATTGTCGTCGTGGTTTTCTTAGATATTGGCCCTGAGTAATTGTTTTGACCAGAAATCACAAGAAGTAAACATTAATGAATTATTCATGGGGCTTGGTGAATCCATTGACTTGTGAGGATGTGGCCGGGCCTAAGATGATATCATCCTCTAGAAAATGTTAATTTTAGCTTCGGTCCCTGAATGCCATCAAGTTTTTGAGAGGATCAAGGAGGAGCAAGCAAAGCTGCAGAGGTGTAAAAAAGAACAGGTGCCTAGTTTAGAAAGGTTGATGCCCTGTTGCTTTGGCGGGGACTGGGTAGATAGGAAAGCCGTGTGGTGCATAGCTGTGCTAGCTAATGGTGATCTGGTTGTAATTGACTAGAAAAATCATATATGGTCCGGATGATGCCAAGACGAGATTTAGGGGAGGATGAGATTTGGATGCACACTTTTTCCACTTTTCCACTTTTTTGATGCAGGAGCAAATTCGGCTGGAGGAACTTTCCCTGCAAAGATTTTCAGTTAACATGATCAAGTCATCCTTTAGTTTGCATGAAGTATTTTATCTAAGCATCCAATGAAGATAGTAGTTAGATAGCTAGGTAGATGTTAGGTGTATTATTTGCTGATGCTACTGATATTTATTGCAACCCTGGGGATGAACTTCTGGGCAGAAGGTCCTAATGAGTCCGGCTCTAGTGTAAATGGTGCTGTCGGCAGCCTTTTCCGTGGTACATCAGGCACACTGCCAGAGCTGTTGCCAAACAATAACTTGGAAAAATAAAGCTCTTGGAGGCTTTGCACTATGGCCTATGTTTTTGCCTGGTTCTGTGGCTTATGCATATCTAATTGGAAGGAAGGTTTCCACTATGGCCTATGATCATGCCGGATTCTATACAGCGTATGCGTATCTAACTACATGGTGCTACAAGTAAAGATACAAACAAAGACTTAATATGTAGAGGTTTGGGTGCCGGTTTCTTATTTCTGTGAAAAAGGTTCTTGCCTGAATAGTAATTGTTTCCAGACCTGATCAGTGTCTTGTGATTGCTTGGACTGATAAACGAGTTTGTTTTTGCATTTTGTTTTTCTGGTTTTTTTTTTTTCATTTCATCTGCTATATGAAGAACATTCCATGTTCTTGCAGGTCTTTGAAGATGAGACTGAAGCTGCAAAATATTGCGACTTATTGCAGGGAGGAGGTCAAGGTTGTGAAGGCATTGCAGAGATAGAGGCCTCATCGGTAAGGGGATCAGAGCAAATATTGAAAACCTGCAGAATTTCTTGATCATTGGTTAATTACTCTACTGGCGCCACCCTATGCAGGTGTTTGATCTATGCCGTAAGATGAGGGCTCTTGCAGTTTTGTTTCGTAGGGGAAGAACACCACCTCTACCCCAAAGCCTTGAGCAAAACTTGAGGGCCAGGAAGCGGTCCCTCGAAGACTAAGACGGCTTGGCTTGATGCTACATATGCTCCAACATCATCTGAAAAGATCACAGATCATTGTCTATTGAAGGAAGTTGTCCAATGGTTTTAAAGCTAACTGTATCTACCAGTTTACTGCGACGCTCTTGTAGCGTATATTTGGTAAGTATAGGTTGTTCACCGTCTCCATTTTCAACGCTCCCACATGGGTGGCTTGACAAGTTGACAGGAATACGTCGGAGATATCGACGTCAATCGCTTTCAAGTATAGTACACTGTTCAATGCAAAGGCCAAAATAACGAACGCCTGATTGTCTTGAAAGTGTTAAAATTGTCTATGATTTAGTGTGAAAAATGAAAATCAGAGAACCGGGGGTTGATTCAGTGGGCAATTGATACATCATCCTACTTGAATGGTTAAAGAAGGCGATATATTTTGTGTTCGACGGAAAGGCCGTCACATCTACTTTATGGACTTTGATATTGGTAGAGGAGCAGAACTTGATAGATTGATCTCAAAGGCGCATGACAGTGCTCTTTTATTTATTTATTTTTGGTCGGAGCATGACAGTGTTCATTGGGAGAGAGAAAATCATATGTATATCTGACGTAATGCGTCCGAAGAACGAGCACACCCACCCCGCACTTCTTCAAGGTAAGAGCCCCTGCCGTTTTGACTTTCCAAGGTGGACCTGAACTCTCCGATGCACTCGCCTATTAATTATAATTAAGTGATCAACGTTATCATCAATTTGATGACATCGACTCCGGTCGATCATTACTCCTTTCCGTCGGGATCAAAATCGCTCGGGGGCAACGGAAAAAACGTGATCCCAAAAAACAGCTAAAATGGGGACCATCGTCGAAAGGAGCAGAGACGAATGGGGCAAGAAAGCGGCAAGCTCCGATAATTTCGTACGGATCTGATCGAGATCAGGATGTCATTTTCGCCCCAGAGATCAGCCTTCGCTCCTTTCCTTTCCTCCTTAAGCTATCTCCGAGACTACAGATCCAGCCATTAATAGGGGGCGGCTACACCTCTCTCTCTATCTCTCCATCTATCTATATATATAAAATAATATGGTATTTGATAAAGAAGGAAGATTCCGCATGACCAGTCGCGCACAGCACAGCACAGCACAGCAAAGCAAATGCAATGCAAATTACGCTCCCGTTGAAAAAGTAAAACGAACCATAATAACGGATACACACCATCCCAATTCCCCAGAAAACCTCTCTCTCGACACCTTTTCCCGTTCCATTTCCGACAAAAGAAAAAAAGAAGTCGACAATCCGAAACCGATCCGATCCGATCCGCTCCGATTCGATTCCCACCATGAGCAGCGGCGGTAGCAGCTCCGATGCCTCCGGCGGCGTTGGCGCCGGCGCCTCCTCCCCAACCCCTCCCCTGGCGAGGGCCGCCGACAAGGAGAAGCAGAAGGAGAAGGCCCGGGTCAGCCGGACGTCCCTCATCCTCTGGCACGCCCACCAGAACGACGTCGCCGCCGTCCGGAAGCTCCTCGAGGAGGATCGCTCCCTCGTCCACGCTAGGGATTACGACAACCGCACCCCGCTCCACGTCGCCTCCCTCCACGGCTGGATCGACGTCGCCAAGTGCTTGATCGAGTACGGCGCCGACGTCAACGCCCAGGATCGCTGGAAGAACACGGTGCGTCCCTCCCGTCCCCTACCCTCTCCTCAAACGCTCCGTCTTTGGTCGAAAGGATACGGACTGGATACCGTGAGAATTCTCGTTCTCCTTTGTGTGGAACGTGTACGACTAAATGTTAGGTCAGCGAGAGATTTTCTATACGTGTACGACTAAATGTTAGGTCAGCGAGAGATTTTCTAATGTCACGCGACTGAGAATTAGAACATGTTGGTAACATGCTGCTTTGCTTTATGAAAAAAAATAAATGGTAGGTTGATCTGTATAAGAGCACTGAGGTAGGTACAAACAAGGAGAAGCTTCTTCGCATTATAGGGGCATTCGAGAAACTGAACTGTTCTGAGAGTTTGGGTTCCAACGAGATTGTTCGTTGAATTTTCTGGTTGCCATCTTTGGGCTGCGATCGACAACTCCAGACTGCTTTTTCCCTGGAGAACCTTTCAGTCCATAACTAATTACAGGATGATTGCATGCGGTGATTATCCTGGGTCTTACGAGAATCGCGAAAGCAAACGGCTCCTATGATTCTAACCCTGTTTAGTTTCCCAATTTTGTTTGACTGACTAATGCCTCATGGACTTTCATAAAAGTGCTTGCTTTTATTTTGCACGTGTAATTGATAGATAATTGATGTCTGTAATTTGAGAAGCACGAAATGATTGTCGCTGGCTCTATGTTCGTCTGTGAGTATGGAGGAACCGATTAAGGTTCATAACAAATTGCAACTGACCAGTAGCTGACAATGCATTGCATGGTTGCGAACTGTAAAATTACTTATAAGGGCATCTCTCGATTTAGTATGCATAAGAGACCTTCCTTTCTGCAATCTCCTGCTCGTGTCGTGATCTAATCCAGATTTTGCCTTGACAGCCTCTGGCTGATGCACAAGGAGCAAAGAAGAATAATATGGCGGATTTGTTAATGTCTTATGGAGGCTCATCTTATGTAAGTATTCTATATGTCCTCCGCCATCCCCACACCTTTTTTTCCACCCTGTTTCTCTCTTTCTGTTTTAAAATCTCCAATGTACAATATAGTGATTCTTATATCTGGGCCTTGTTACTTCATTTACATTCTGGAAAATATGCAAAGTCATTTGGACAAGGCTACCAATGGCATAGGTCGCTCTTATTCTTGGAACAAAAATGGTGATGAAGGCCTTTCGTCTAAAATGGCACGATAGGATTGGCTTTCAAAAATTGTTTAGTTATATACTAGTGCTTAGGTAGGTAAAAGTTGATGTTCCATACTATAACGGAAACTCTTCTTTGAAATCTATATGGAGATTTAAAGGGTGATTGGAGTGTCTTTTCCTTTTCCATTGTTACTTCAATGTTTACAGTTTGAATGAGAATTTCATTCAATAATGAATATCTCAAATCTTTAAAGACATATAAATTGCAAAGTTTAAAGTCACCTCGAATAATTTTCATAGTGTTTGGACAGGAAAGCGAGGAATGTTTTCTGGAGAGCTTGAGCCTGGACCATGTGGGCACTCTGTTGTCAAATTTCAAATAATATATCATGCTGAAGGATACCGAGTCTTTATGTACTAGAACAGTGGCACTGTTAATTTAATGTTCCAAAATTCTTTGTGAAAGAGAATCAAGTAAACTTTTTAAATTACAGATCCCTAGAGGTTTAGTATATTGTGGTTGGTATTGGCATGTCCCTCTTCCTCCTCCTCCTTTTGTAGGCGTTTTCTCCTCATATTACCTTTTTTCCTTATCCTTAGTGGAAACTTGTAAGTTGAGGTCATATTAAATTGACAGTGAGTAAGTTGAGTAAAATGTTTTAGAAGATTATATTTTTGCAATCTTTGTCACTGAGAAAGAATGTTTTCTTATCGAGTATTCCATGAAAAGGATTAAAAAGGGAAAAAGGAGCTACCTCATCTAAGAATCCCAATCAGAGTTGTATCAGCAATCTTATTATAGTGGCTACATAGATTAATTAGAGCATTGTGGTTTCTTGGGGTTCCTCTTTAAAATGAAATCTGTTTTGAAGGAGTCACACTGTTTACGTGCTTCATTATTCATGCACAAATGCATGAATACAATGAGGAGTATTGCACATAGATCACATGAATGATAGAAAACCAAATTGAATGTCTTTGTGCTTGTTTCTATTTTCACATGTTTAGCTGAAGCATAATTCATATTACTGAGGTATTTTCTGGATGCCTAGAGATATTGATGATCGATGATCATGCAACATTTTCTTCGATATATGAAAAATGTTTAGGTGAACAATAATTGAACTATAGGAGATTTATGGTCACCATTCATTTTAATCTCATTTCATTTGAAGATTATCTTTCCACCCTATTAATGGAAAGGGACAATATAAATCCAATCAGTTACTACATTTTTGGGAAACCACCAACATATCTGACCTTTAAGTATCTTGTGTTTATTTTCATACAACTTTAGTTTCTGCTAAATTTTAACCTTCATTTACCGTCTGGAGTCTGGTTAATATGAATGCTTTTACTGGTCCCATACACAGTAAATACTTAGGCTCAGTATTGCTTCAATCATGGCATTCGGCCAATTTTAGCATCACATAAATTTGTAGTCAAGTGTTCAGTGATCGTTGTTTGTGATGTAGTGATTGCATTTGTCCAATTTTAATTGTAGTATGCATGATGCAGGGCCAAAACGGAAGTCATTTTGAACCAAAGCCCGTTCCGCCCCCATTGCCTAATAAATGTGACTGGGAAATTGACCCTTCTGAGCTCGATTTCTCTAACTCACACATCATAGGGAAGGTAAGATTTTAGATTGCTCATGGGCAAGAGAGTTTGCCCCCTCCAAAGAAACACTCTATGTTATGTGTGGTGACTTCATCTATATGAATTTTCTACTGGTCAGAAGCACTTGTCTTTATCACAAGTTAAAAGTGAATTTATTATTGTGGTCCTTCGTGTTGCATCATATGGTCTTTGAGTCTCTTATTGTGCCAGTCATCATAATACTGTTTTAGTTCTTTGTCTGCCCTTATGTTAAAAACCAAATAGGTCAAACAGAGGGTCTATTGACTTAGGAAAAAATCAAGGGATTTTACTTCATTCAGGCACGGTTAGAATCATCATTAGCCTTTATTATCATATCTTTTGAGGAGTACTAGAAGGTAATGCTATCTTTTAACAGCAAACAACTTCCATGGTCATTGGTGAGTATATCACATCCAGGTGCTCCTTACTTCTAATTGGTATTTTCTTAAATGTGAAAAGAATAAACTGCTATTATTACTCATGGAAGAAAGCATTAATTGGAAGTTTATCCCTGGGGTCGTGGAACTCTTACTGCACCGCTGCTCCTTGTTCATTATCTCTTTTTCATGTTTCTTTATGTTGCGTCTTACAGATTCCATTTGCAGTTTATTACTCGAAGGCAATGATTGTACAAAAGTTGTCATATGTGCTCTTCTTCTGCATGCTTTAGTGATCTCATTAATAGCTGCTCTACATCTAGGGGTCCTTTGGTGAGATATTGAGAGCAGGTTGGAGAGGAACACCAGTTGCTGTCAAACGCATTCTTCCATCTCTTTCAGATGACAGATTGGTAATGTAAGTACATGTTTCTCGTGTGATTTGCTATAGTGTGCAACAGAAGATATATCCAATCCATTTGTGTGAAGGTAACATGGGTCATGTGCTTATGTATCCAGACAAACATGAATTTACTATTTCGTTTAATAATAAACTTGCAGTACCATCTACGGATTGGCAAGGACACCTAGTTTTGCTAGGCTATGCTTTTGATGAGCTATCCTGAAGTTACTCTGTCAATTTGATTCTAACCATATGCTGATATTCAAATCACATCATCAATAATTTCAGAATTATTAAATATTAATACGTCTACAACTCTACATTCACTAAAAGGAAATAATCACCTGCTTCGATTTATAGCTTTATTTGAATTTCCAAGAAATGCTTTGGAGATAGCAAAAGCAATCTCATCTTTCGGTTTCTTTTATTCAGTCAGGATTTCAGGCATGAGGTTAATTTGCTAGTGAAGCTTCGCCACCCTAACATAGTTCAATTTCTTGGCGCTGTCACCGAGAGGAAGCCTCTTATGTTGATAACAGAGTATTTGCGAGGGGTACAGAATGGATATCATGCTTTATTGAAACTTGCTGTTCCTTCTCTCGGATGCTTGATTCATATTGCACTTTTGCTTGTACTCGGTTTGAGACATCACTTACTCATGTAGGGTGATCTTCATCAGTACCTAAAGGAGAAAGGTTCTCTCAACCCCTCAACAGCTATCAACTTTGCTTTGGACATTGCCAGGTGCTTATTACTTGAGATTTTCCATCTTATAGGTCGCTATACAAAAAAGTAAATGCTACTCTTTGTTCACATAATCTTTTTGCGTGTATAATCAAGATATGAGGTGTATGGAGGAGACTTCCTGGGAAAGAGATGCAAATGAAATCTTGCTGATTGTTATTCACCAAATTTCTTGTGTGTATAACTTTTTATGCTCATGTGACCTCCCTTCTCACATATTCCTGGGGAAAGGTAAATTGAATCAATCGGCTGCAATTTGTTAAGATAGTTCACATTTAATCAGAAAGTTTCTCATCCATCAGTTATGCAGAGTGTTTGTCTTGGCTCGTGTACTCTGTCACCGTGGGAGCCATTGTAATATACATAGTTTTTAATCTTAGAATCATGCTCTTTCTCTTCCCCTTCGTGTGTACCCTGCCCATGTTATTAGACCTTAACACCCATGGCTAAAAGAAATTAAGTTAGTGGTATATGTCTGGACAGCCCATTTTGGAACCTGTCCTATTGTTATTTGTATCAGTTTTTTCCTGTCATCTATAGTGTCAAATAGATTGTGAAAATGGTTCTGATGGAACACTTAAATATTTCCAACAGAACAGCTAATAATTGAGCATAATAATTTGTTAGCCACATGGCTGTAGTGCATAGATTTTTTCCCGAGATAAGGCACCCATGAAGATCCATTGTTGTCCGAATGCTTGTAGTGCACTTTTTCCGTGCTCTCCATTCCACCCATTTGATGCTTTTGTATGGAATGATTATCTGACTGAACTTGAGATGTATATTATTTTTTTTTTGTATATTTTATATATTAAATTTGTTATTGCCCCTACTGGCCTGAATGGGGGTGGGAGAGAGGTTGTGGTCTGAATGCTTGTGGTGCACTTTTTTTTTTTTTTTTTTTTTTTTTCCGCTCTCTATTCCACTCATTTGATGCTCTTGTATGGAATGGTTATCTGACTGAACTTGAGATGTATATTATTTTTCTCCTTGTATATTTTTTACCTTAATTTTGTTACTGCCCATAATAAAATTTCTATGCCCTGAATGGACGGAGGGAGGGACTCTGAGCACATGGTAGAGGGAAAGAGACTACAAACACTATTCATGTAGTATCGTCGGATGTGATATTGAATTTACTTATATCTCCAGAGCTCAAAAGTATTGGAGGCGTTGTGCCAGTCGAGTCGATTTTGACAATTGCCAGCTACATTATATGCTAATCAAATAACTTTACTTTTTTGGATCAGGGGTATGGCGTATCTGCATAATGAGCCAAACGTCATAATTCACCGAGACTTAAAACCAAGGTGAGCATCTTTGTGCCTAGTATATGGTTTTCTCTCTACTAATACAATCAATAAAGTTCCTCATCATTCTCATATGCTCTTGGGTGATTTTCTTCCTTTGGGACTTCTTATTTTTATTGACTACATTCTTCAATCTGCTGTCTGAATTGTTTCCAGGAATGTCCTTTTAGTCAACTCTAGTGCCGACCATTTGAAAGTTGGAGATTTTGGACTAAGTAAACTAATCAGGGTTCAAAATTCTCATGATGTCTATAAAATGACTGGCGAAACAGGAAGTTGTGAGTGTCTCAATGGAACTTCTCTGTATAAAACACGATGATTCATGCCTTTGTACATTTTTCTTCTTAACTATGTCTCTTTTTGTCATGGAACAAACCAAAGACCGCTACATGGCTCCTGAAGTTTTTAAGCATCGGAAGTATGATAAGAAGGTTGATGTTTTCTCATTTGCCATGATTCTATTTGAGGTAAGTGTCCATTTGTTCAGCTTGTATGTCAAGGATTGAAGTACTTCAAGTTGGTTATCTTGAAAATATTTTCAATGTTCAGATGCTGGAAGGAGATCCGCCGATGTCCAATTATGAGCCATACGAGGCTGCCAAATATGTGGCAGAAGGCAATCGACCTAGCTTCCGTGCAAAAGGATACATCCAAGATCTGCGAGAGTAAGTCAATTCTCGATTTATTAAAACCAACTTTTGGTGCTTTTCAAATATAGCCTGAACTTAAAGAAAATCTGAATGGTGAAAAGAGCAAGCTATGCACATTTTCTTTTTCATAGAAGGCCAACTATCAGATTGTTGTGAACATCATGTGCATGAAGTTTTCTCAATCGACAGCCTCGTGCAAAGTAGGATGATCTTTGAGTTGCTTGATTATTCTAATGAGAAAGAGCCTAAGACTATTAAAGTGTGCCACCCTTGAGCAGTTCTGTCAAGTCAATAGTGAGAAGTGCAGATTTTCTCTGCTATCACAATGTATCAAATTCATATTCTTTAATCATTAAATAGCCTTTGTAGTTCAAGAAGAGTCCCCAAAAACTGTAATATGGGTTCCTGTCTGTCAAATTAGGATAACTTCGTCTGTCTTCTGTATTTTTTGGTATTTTATCCCCCTAAAGCTTTAGTAAGTGAAATCTGTCCGTGCTTGACTAAGTTCTTGAGAGGAATGCTTGTTTGGATTGCTGTCATTCGCTTCGATCAACACTACTTTGGGATGGATAGGCTTGAATCTGCTTTCTTGCCAGTTTGGACGATACATCTTTCGGTTGCTCTTAAGCAGTACCTGTATCATTATATGGAAGAAAAATGGTGAAAACAGGTGTCCTTAAACAGTCTCGTGAACCTCTTTATCTTGAACAGAAGGATTCGTTGCTCTTGACTCTTATGCAGATAATCTTTGGAACTGTTTTCTTATACGAGTCCAAAACATATTGTTGGGGATGCATCTTTCTAAATGCTGGGTTGCTGATTTCTTACGTGGAATATTTGCAGCTTAACGGAACAGTGCTGGTCCCATGACATGAACAGAAGACCTTCCTTCTTGGAAATACTCAAGAGACTTGAGAAAATTAAAGAAAATTTGCATACGGATCATCACTGGAGCTTATTCAATGCTTAATGCTGAACCCACGGGGATGTTAAGTTGGATCTATCTACGCTGTAATTTACCATCAAAACTCTTGTGCCTACAATCGTGCTCAGTTCAGACGACTTCTGTGTAGAAGCAATTAAAGGTCGCGAGAATTATTCACTCATGCTTTGAGGCCAGATTCTGATTGTGAAGACTCTGCAGAGTGATGTATTTCCTGATTCTTGATTTCAACAGTCTTGTATTGATCAACCATAAGCAAGCCAAGGCATTGTCCAGGTTGACCCATTCGCGTCAAGCCTAAGTCATTCGACCACATTTCTTTTGTAACATAAGTTTTAGTTCGCTGTGGTCCCTGGTCCATTTGGAGAAATCGAAAAACATAGTGTTTCTTTCTTCCTCGACAGATTCGGAATGCTTATGCCAAATCTCTCATTTTGTTTCGGTACGATGTTGTCAATTGTAAAGAACCCATGACGTTAATTGTGCACCGAAACCATGCTTTTGTCGGCTGACTAGCGCAGGGCGCTATGTTTTTGCTGCTTCCCTCGTGGTCTTTCTTTTCCGAAGTATAATATGATAAAAATGGCCTTTGCCTTACGACTGGTTTGCGTACGTGAAGTATTTAAGGAAAGGAAGATGGCTCATGATAGGGCCGTGCAAAAGAACCAGACCAGCTGGTTTTAGACGGTATTTATGGGAATTGGTCCAGTTCTCAATTTTAGATGTGGAATTGTTCATCTAGACCACTCAGAACTGGATTTGGATTGGTATATATATAATTTTTATCATTTCACAAAACCCTAATTCCTTTCATCATTCTCTCGCCTCTGTCCTCGTCTCGCTCTGAGCGTCTTTTCCTTGCACAATCTCAACTCTCTCGCCTCATCTTGCTCTCAGTCGCTCTCACCTCTGACCCTCTCCCTCACAATCACAGACTCACAGCCTCGCCTCCACCCAATCCTTGCAATCACGGACTCACGGCCTCGCCTCCCTTTCTGAGTCCATGCCTCATCTCTCTCGCAGGATAGGCTATTCTCACAGCTCGCTCCTCTCGTTGCCCCCTCTCCTGTAAGTTCAAAATCCACATTGCCATTTGGCCCCCTTTCTAGTTTCTTCACTCAGTCTCATGCAATTTCCCCCTTTTTTGGTTTCTTGCCGCTCTCTTAGGTCCTTTCTTCTGTGTTATTGCTTCCAGCACTCCACTCGGTCGTTTTGAGTATTGCAATCAGGTAGTGTTCCTACGGTCCTTCAATGGAGGAAGAAAGATTACGCTTGGGAACTTGCAACCATTGGGTGAACCCGCCGGTTGTTTTAGTGCTGGATCAAGTCCCACTAATATTATCCTGGTAGTCTTGAAAAGAATTTAAAGTGGCTTGTGTCCTAACTCCTAATGTATAGTTTTCCTCAGTCAAAATCTTTTCATTTACAAGGGCAGTCACTTCACCTCACTGCTCCGCATTCTCTACCTCGAGGGGAGCAAAAGGCAAACCACCATGAGGATCCTGTTAACAACCATTTCGCCCAAAAACTACTTCTCACTTGCTCGATCCTTCCGGATGGGGTGCTTCTGATTCAGAAGTGGAATATTAGCTTACTCAATTTACCATTGCATGACACTCATACATCACAATTAGAATCTTCCTGCTTATAATTTGGTTCTTTCGAGCCACCCAATAAACCTAGTACCGCCCTCATTGACAGTGAGAACCAAATCATTACAGCTACCGAGTTGTCCAACTAACCAACTCCACATTAGTAAAATCTTGGATGCAAATCTAGACTAGAGACCTTAGTAATAACTAACTAGGAATGATAATAACCAGATGTTTTGGAAAATAATTTTTCTTTTCTCCTTTTTTTTTTTGGGCAGAATCCCAACTTAGGTCGACAAAGCAGACATCTCAGAAAGGTTTTATCACCATCGATGCGTTCTGCAAAAGTAAAGAAAAAAGAATTTCTAAGCTATTAAGAAAATATTCAAATGATTTTCTTTTTCTCGAAAAAGGTCTTCAAGTGCCATAGTTGCAAGCCAGCCACAGAGAGGCAAACAAAAAGCGAAAGACAACTGAGCCAGGCCATTTTTGTGTTAGTTGCTTGGTTGAGCTCCTGCATTTCCTCTTCTCTGCTTAAGACCAAACGGACATGTCAAACCCAACATTCCACATAACATATCTAGTTTGATAAATACATATACCATTACCTTTCACGAAGATAAAACATCTCATTATGAATGGAGTCAATAGTCTCATACAACTTCTTCAGTTCCAATTTCATCCCCTGGCATTCAGAAGACGACGACAAGCAAAATTAGATCATTTACCTAGAACAAGCCCACAGTCCAGATCGTTCATAATCTTTTCCTTTTCTATTCAGTCTCAGAATCTCCAAATATAAACTGAGGAAAATTTGATCCTCCCCAGTTTTACCTATCTTCAGCAATTCCACTCATACAATGCAGTTTAACTTAAAAATCAGGGCTCGCAATTTGTGACATGAATTAACATGACTATTTGGCAAACTTGAAAGTAACACGACTTAATACAAATTCGACATACATAAATATTAGCAAAGATATAGGATGTTCAATGACTCGACACGATTACGAAACCTAATTATGACACGTGAACACAAATTGTCCAACCCTCAAAAGCACATCACCATGCACTAACTGGTACTAACAAACTAAAAACTGTGAAAGTGCATCCATAACTAAAACAGCAAAAGAAAATTTACAACTCCCATCTTCTAGGTTGCCATCGGAAATAAGCAACTTAGACTAGCTTTCCAATGTGGACCCTCCTTCTTGAAAATGAACATCAAAACAGCCTCCACTCCAACTCAAGACCAGGGAATCTATCCCATGAACTTCAATTTTCCATCCAGAAGCAGTTGTAGAAAAGCCAAATTAGCATCTTTATGGATTTCTCAAGCTTTTTCATGAGGCAGGTAATTACCGGTCGCGGCCTCAGTTTTACCAATAGCAATTATTCTTACGGTTTATCCATATTTCCCCGACATTCGACATATTAAATTGGCTGACAATTCCAGCCCAGGCAGGAGCAGAGATGCCCAACACAATATATCCAAAAGCCAAAACATCCACAAATTCCAACGTAAAACCACAACTTCAAAAAAAGAAAGGTGTCAAATCACTCACATCGACTTGGTCTTTCTTGGCGACATTGGACCAATCCTTGGCAGCCACGCCGGTCCTCCAGTCGAAATCCACCGTCATCGTCGCTTGGGGGCTGTGATCAGGAGCCCAGAAGCAAGCGGTGTAATCCCCGGCTTCTCCGACCGTGAATGCGAACTGCCCCGACTCCACATTCTCCGATTGGTGATAGTTGTTCCCGTGCGGAGAATTCACCTAACAACAGATCAATCCGGAGATAAGAAGGGGAAAGACAAAAACCCTAAATCGCCAAAAAAACACAACTAAAAAAAAAAAAAATTCTCGACCCAATGCAATGGAGCGTTTACGAAGGAAGGGTTCAGTACAGGAAACGGTCCGAATCCCGATCGGGAAAATGTTAGGTGAAAAAAAAAGTTGGGGCAAAATGGAAAAGGGGAAAGGAGCTCACCCGGACGGAGAGCTTATGAGTTTCGGGCAAGGGGTTGCCGTCGTGAGGATTGACGATGGCGAACTTGCCGACGGACATGGAACCGGCCCTCATGTCCTCGCCGATGCACCTCGTGTGGCCCGACTGCAGGTCGAATCGGACGGAGCAGGACGGCCGGAACCCTAGCAGCATCGCGACGAGGACGACGTGGAGGCGGCGGCAGGCGTCGCGCGACGGGAACGCCATCGTGCTGCTCAGTGCTCGTGGAGCGAGCGACCGGAGAGGAGAGGAGAGGAGAGGAGTCGGCGGCGAACGAGAGAGAGAGAGAGAGAGACACGAGCGAAAGAGAGATCCGCCGTCGGTGGAAAAGGAGCGCGGTAATGACACACGGTGGATGACGTATCTTTCGCCCGGATATATACTATGGAACGACGAAAGCGTAAGTTTTTCATCCGACGTGGTTTGACAGCTAACTCCTGAAGTTCATCATAAATGATTATCATCCCACGATTAAGATTTATCGACTAGTTAGCCATTTCGTCAGATTAGCATCATTCAACATGCGATAATCCATGATTTGTGATGTAATATTGCACCAAAGAAGTGTTAGCTGATGTTTGCATTGTTGCAATCATATGACAACACTGAACATTACATGAACTGTTGGATTCCATTTGATATGGGTGACACTAGTATTTGAATTTCCGGAAGATGCCCAACATAATATAAAGCTTTATCATATTTTGCACCCCTAATGACTAGTGGTTTTTTTTTTTTTTTTGTGTTTGCATTCTACTTAGGATTTTTGAATTGGTGAAGTCGATTGGGGAATGTCAATCGAGAACTCTGGTTCAGGGAGTTAGGCGTTCCGATCTTGAAGTTAGACCTTGAATCAAAGGTGTGAATCCAATGGAGGTGGATTCCTCAATAGAGTACCCTTGCCATTTGGCCTCACGCAGCCCTCACCAAATTTTGGCAATTGGCGACTTCATCTAGACCAACCTCCAGCGAGAGGTTCTCTCGCTCGATCTAGCAAGGGGTGGCCTCATCCAGCCCTTTGGACCCTCACCAAAGGCTGGTGAGGGTTGGCCTCGCTTATGAGCGGCAAGCGGCAAGGGCATCCTGACCCTTGCCCTTGCCAGAGACCTCCATTGGCCATCATGGAGGTTGGCAATTGGCAGAGGAAAAAAAGAAAAAAAGAATAAAGAGAAAGGGAAAAAAAAATCCAAAAAACTTAAAAAATAATGTTCATGTCAGTTGATGCTGTATCGCGTAGGATCGTGTACACATCCATAATTTTCGATCTTAATTGGACTGAATTGATATCAAAATAAAAAAATTTAGAATTTAATTAGTTCAATTGAAAAATTTAGAATTAATTGATATTAATATAATAAGTTTATGACTTTTTTGATATTTTTTCCCGTGAGCATCTACCATGTTATATGACATACACCAAAACTTAGGGTTTATTTCTCTCCTTTTTGGCCAAGGTGGTAATGTATCCCTAGCATAAAAAAAAGCAATAAGGAAATGAAAAGTCTATGTCTTATGACAATTTATTCTTTCGGATAATTCTTTTTCTCTTAGGATCGAAAAATTGATGAATCTACGGAATACGAAGAATTACAGAAGAAGAGAAAGAGGTTTAAAAATTTTATAGATATAAACTACAAAAATCAACAACCAAAGAAATGTAAAATAGCAAAAGAACATGCGAACGAGGATGGAAGGGCCAAATGTAATGAGGGCTCGTACCAGAACATACTCGAGAACATTGTCATGTGTAGCCTACATAGTTTCACTTCACCAGGTAAGCTTCCATGCGATTTTCTCAGATAGCCTTATGACCTGAGTACAAACGAGAACACATCCAAAGGAAAGAGAGAGCATGAAACATTACAAGCACAAGTAAGCCACGGGAAACCAGGGCATAGACGGTGCAGCAAGGGTTCGACCACCAAACCTTACCATTAAACAGACGAGCGAAGTTGAAGGCGACAGCATGTCAATTTGACAACTCCAAGCTGGAACAGCACCGTGTTGTGCTCCTCATTTGGATCATTAAGATAATCATTCTAAAACTGGATGTTCATCAATCACCCAACACTTCAGCCTTCACCCCTGACCAATCCTCACCTTCCCTAGAGAGGGTACAAAGGAGGTTGACCCCCCATCTTGTACACATAGTAAACATCTCTCACATGCCTAATGTAATCAAGTCAACTTGTTCTCCAATGTTTACATTGCCTATGACAGGACACTATTCCAAATCTCAGCATATGCAGAGAACGGGAAATGGACTTCATGAAAACCTCGACAATGGGGATTGATGGAACATAGTGAGACTGATAATATGTGATTGCATGATTAAAACCTTAAACGCTAATACAAAGAAAAATTTGAAATGCATATGAAGAAATTAATAAAGACCATGACATGAAGATCTACCTTTTTACATGAGAAAACATAGAAGTCTTCCGCATTAACTAATTATCATGGGCTATATCCAATCTTCGAACAACATCTAACCTGAAGAGGGGAAACATGCAGAAAGTACGGTTCTTTCGTGATAGGCAACAAAACCCATCATTAAAGAGAGAGAGAGAGAGAGAGAGAGAGCCAACAAACCGTTATAAGGTATAGGCAGAAACATTAAACAGCTAACACACCGTTGTAAGGTATAGGCCCTTTCAAAAATCTAAATCTAAGAATCTACCGCATTGTAAGCTGCCGCTAACTCCAGACAAACTCACACAAATAGGACAAATCAGCAGCCAACAGATTCAGGGTCATCCAGCCAATAATTTACCATACAGTCTTGTGCTCAGTGACCATGAAGACTGTCCAGACATTTTATTCCACATTCAACATAATGCCGACCGAAATGTTTGAGCCAAAGAATCAATTTAATCCCATCTTTTGCACCGTTAAGGCACTGCAATTCTTGGACTCTTGTTTACTTAACACTTAACCTATATATTAGGTGATAATAACAACAGACCAATGAATTGAGATCATGATAGTGTACGACCAAGACATACGAGCTAGTAATCTAGAATCGACAACACAGACTGCGGATAATCTTGTGCAGTAGTCATAGAAGCAAGAACAAGCGAAAACAACACATTCCACGACATGGCAAGAATCACAATGCAAGGAGAGCAAACAACGAGCATTGAGCTCTTCAGAAACAAATTTCTAGCCATTAGTCCGAACTGTGTTTAAATCTCAAAGTCAATGTCAGAGTACACTTATTATGACAACACCGGCGAGACGAAATGTCGAGATTTTCATCTCTCCCATCTCGGAAACTATTCCTTTAAATTAATTCGATGGCACGAACAGAAGTTCAATTTGTATTCCTCACATGAAAATTGCCTCCATATCCTCGGAAATTTTCCGAAAATCAGCAGAATTAGCTGAAACAAACCACTATTTGGATCTCAGTAATCAAAAAGATTTGAAAAGCAAAAGAATTGCCTGACCGTCCCCAATCCTTCGAAACCGGATCACTCCTTCGCGACTTCCAAGGTCTCGATTCGCTCCTCGGAAGCCGGTGCCGCACTCGCGCTCTTCTCCGCATCCTTCGCGGCCGCCTCTCTCTCCAACTCCTGCACGGCCTCCTCCTCCGCCACCTTCTCGGCGCGCAGTATCGGCTCGTAGTAGTCGGAGTGAGCCTCCATGCACTTCTTCAGAGAGGCGGTGGCTTGGAAGCACTTGTCCACGATGTCCTCCTTGCTCTTCTCCGCCTCCTCGATGCACTTCTCCCAGTCGACGAACGCGTCCCTGCAGCCGCCGGCTTTCATGAACAGGCAAAACCCGCACTCCCCTTCCTCCTCCTCCTCCGCCGCCGCCGCCCCCTCCGCCTCCGGCATCCGTCTCGACCCGGTCCGAGGTGGACTTCTCGTCGGGATTGGGGCTGCTCTCTAGGGTTTTCGCCTCGATTGGGGAGGAGTCCGGGGGACGGATGGGTGGATTGGAGTTCGGGGATTCTGAGGCCGCGGCGGACATGGATGGGAGAGGGTTAGGGGGGAGATCGACGGCGAACGGCGGTTTCTTGATCGGCGGTGAAGCGGCGAGGAGGAAGAGATGGGGAGGAGGAAGGTTTGGAGTTTGAAGTCGTTGAAAAATTGGATTTTGCTTAAAACCTCCTTAAAACCCTTCTCTTCCTGGGCGGAAGTTTCCGAGCTTGCTTCAATTGCTCCTCGCACGCGTACGTCACGTGAGCTCCTTTCGTTTTATTTTTTTTCCGTCCGAATTTTCACGGTCCTTCATTTTCGTAACTATATAATTTGAGTTGACTCTATCGTTGCTATGACAAATTTGGGAGAAGCACACCAGAACTGTTAAAAATTATGAACAGCGCTTACTTTAGTATATAAAGCTTTTTTCACACCACTTGAGCGCCACTCCTTAAAAAATGATTAAATACTAATTCTTATTTGAATCGTTGGAAATCATACGAGGTCATATTTTATTAATTTTTCCAGTCCTATATAACTCACCGACATCTCCAGTCAGCATATAATTTACAAACGATATCGTTTAAAAGTTGTAAATAGTAATTATTCAAGTGTCATTTTTTTTTTCAAAGTGTTTGCGTCAATGTTAGTCGCGATAATAAGTAATCATTTTAGTACAAGGCACGTACTAGCATAAACAAGGCTAGTGTAGTTTTGTGCTTGCATCAGTTGCACAAACATGTGCTGGTGCAAATCACAAACTAGCAGCATCAATGAAGTTGCACCCTCCTTGGGTAGCTCGATTAGGAAAAACGCAACCAAGAACCTTGACATATTAACAGCAAAAGAATAAAGTTTTTATCACCTGAAGGAAGTTAGCAAAAGACCAGCAAGGATGTGGACCCAATTACACGACTATAATCATGCTTTTGGAGCTTTTTGCAAGATCCGCCACCACTTCCACTTGCTAATTCTGTAATTTAAAATTAAACTATCCCCAAATTCCCCCATTTTATAATGCGGGGGGAAATTCTTGAAAATTTTGGTTCAAAGTACTGTTCATAGTATCGTAACGTACTGTTCATGCACTATTTAGTATTGTAGTGTATTGTTCATATACTATTTAGTACCATCTAGCACTATAGTAGAAATGCAAAAAGTGGGATAAGAGTTTGTCGATAGTGAAAAAATCAGTTTCTTAGGATGCATTTGGTAATCATTTTATTCTCAGAAACAATTTCTACTCATAAATAATTTTTTTTTTTCCATTTTCAGAAATAATTTATGAGTTTTGGAAAGCGTTTGATAAACCGTCCAAAATTTTTATTATACGTTTGGTGAGATTCTTAATTTTTTTTTGTTTCTTTTAATTGTTTAATAGTTTTATTATATTTTTCTTAGTTCCTTTTCTCTTCTTCTTCCTCCTCCTTTGTGGCTGGTGGTGGCCCGCAATCAATTGTCCAACGAGCTCGCTAGAGCCTTGCTAGGTTAGGGCGAGATCCAATGAGCATGCCGAAGACTCGCCTGGCCATCGCGATGCTTGGCCTTGATAGATCTAAGTGAGGCCAAGCCTCACACCAATTGGCAAGGCCGAGCCTTGCCCAGCCATGGCAAGACTTGGGTTGACGAGCCTCGTCATGGCTCAACATCGCTAGGGGAGGTTGTTGGCCTTGTCTGGCCGATCGTCAGCCATCGCTAAGGCTAGTGACCAGCCAAAAAGAAGAAGAAGAAAAGAGAGGAGAAAAGAAAAAAAAAATTGACTTGATTCAAGGAATTATTTTTTAGAAGAAAAAGCAATTTTTTTCTACTTTTTTATTCTATTTCAAATCTATTCCGAAGAACAAAAAAATAGATTTTTGTTTTGGAAATAAAAAATTTACTAAACGAATTTCTATTATTTTTTTATTCCCGAAAACAAAAGAATAAAATCAGTTTTTCCTAGAAGTGTTACCAAATAGGTCCTAAGCATAAGACCCCTTAGATGCAAATAATTGGCCATTGTTGACCAAAAGGAGTTTGTATATTATAGTGTGTTTGTCCTTATCGATTGTTTTATGTCTATAAAAGGCAATGTATGTAAACATTAAGGGGTAGAACACACCATTCTCAGAAATAATATTGTGTTGTTTGTTATAAATTCTAAAACACTCTCCTCTCTTTCTTTCTGCTTGGTATGATTCTTTAGAATTAAGGATGTTCTGATTAATTCTAATAGTATGCTCTATACTTATTACAATATAAAACACGTGCATAAGAATTCTTCTACTATGCAAGACCAATTTCCATCCATGAAATCCATGCGTAAATCGCTAAAAATCTAAGTCGTTAGTTGATGATTGGTGGCAACATTGTTGTTCTAAATACTGATTTTAGATGGAAAACAATTTTGATTTCATGACTAGATCAAGTAATCTCTTTGCATGTAGGTTGTTTGTTGAAATGTCTCCATGAAGCTATGAAGCGTACCTGAGAGAGTTGCTTAGATTTATTGGTTGAAGTGTTCAAATCCCAATATAAACCTTAGATTCATTAATATTGCTTTTGTTTCGCGAGACTTGAATATGAAATCTAGAATAACACAGAGGAATAGATTTGAGGGAAGCAAGCTCAAACAAAAAAAATAAAATAAAAAAATAGAGGAATAGATTATAGGGAAGATGGCCAGACCTTGAACGAGGCCATGGAAGAGCGGGGAGAAGGAGAGTGAACGAGGAACAAAGCCGACACACGGAGAGAGCATTCTGAATTCCTTTGCTATTTTTTCCCTAAATTGACAAATGGGGGCTAAATCAGGACATAGAAGCAAATCAAGCACCGGAATCAGGTTCTTCTTCAAGATGCAACCTAGTACGAGAGGATAGTTATTGATGTCTTCGATTGTCAGCCCCAATTTGTGAAGATAATTAATTTGCTCCTTTATGATCTCCACCGGGACCGGAAGCTCTAGCCTTTCGAGGACAATCCCAATGCCGCGAAGGAACTCATAAACCCTAGCGCAATTCTCCATCCTCTCGCTCTTCATTTCTGCCAAGCTGGGATGATTGTACAGGGACGAGGAGAAGTTCCTATCCATTTGGCCCAGTCAAACCCTGTCGGTACTTATCGCGATCACATCATCTGACCTAGAGGATGAACTTCACTCCGAGATGAAGGTCTTGAGCCACGAGATTTGCAAGATTCACCGCAAAAGGGTGCTTCGATTCCATGACAACTTGAACGAGAGAGAGAGGGCAAAAGAGATCGACGGAAAAAGAGAGGGCCACAGAGAATGATAGAGAAAGAGGGAGTTGCAGCGTCTTTTTATGATTAGGGCCATCTCATCGTCCATGTAGACTTTCTTCTTCTTCTTCTTCTTTTTTTTTTTTTTTTAATATGGAAAAGCCACCTAAGCATTAACATTTAATTATAAAAATCACATAATATTTTTAACTAGAATTTATTGCCGGAGGCATTTAATTGATTTCAAATAAGTAATATGCTCTTTTCAATGATACAAATTTTTGTTAGATCGCAATCTATAGTAAATATTAAACCTTCCGTTGGAGCGCTTCATAATCGAATATAGGCAACTCATTCATACAATTCCACTCGAGAAAAAAAGGAAATCTTCACTATTATGTCGAAAGCGTCACCATTTCATCATTCGAGCGACGTAATTAATCACAGGGGTCGAATGCAAAAAGTAAGAGGCATGAGGTTTGCGATTCAGTGTAAAATGCGAGAATTGGGGGGAGGAAAGTGAAAAATGGGTCAAACATATAAGATGAGACCAAAAGCGAAAACGGGTTATCTCTGTCGCGAGCCCTCTCGGATTTTCACACTCCTCTCGTCTCTTGTAGAATCCATCGATCCATCGATCTAGAGAGAGAGAGAGAGAGAGAGAGAGAGAGGATGAACAGCCACCACAGTCAGAGCCAGCAGTCGAGCGAGAGCAGGCACGACGACGACGCCGCGCTCACCGATTTCCTCGCTTCCCTCATGGAGTACACCCCCACTGTAAAGCAGCCGAATTTCGCTTCTTTGCTCCTCCTCCTCCCTTCTCTTTTCTCAAAGATCGATACTTGTCGATGTCTGAGCAACGATCGACGCTTTTTCCTTGTTGGGTTTTCGATTCTCATGCGATTCCTTCTTCCCAGGTACCCGATGAGCTGGTGGAGCACTACTTGGGGAAGAGCGGGTTTCAGTGTCCTGATGTCCGACTGTAGGTACTTCAGTGCTCGCGCGTTGAATTCGATTTTCGCTATGCTTTGGTACGATTGGTCGTGTCCCGGTAGATGATATACGACCGCTGCGCCTGATATGAATCGTGGGTTCCGTCAGATGTCGTTGCTTTTCTTAGAATTTGAGAAGTCGGGTCGATGTGCTCCCCTAGAGAGCTGTGACGTTTGCGGGTCTTTGATTGTGGTAAAACTATTTGGCTGAAAGTTTTATTTCCTGTTAGTCGCGACGTATCAACCGCTAGGTTGGGGACGGTTGGTTCTGAAGCGGTTGATTCTGAGCTTCTTCGAGCCGGTAAAATCTTCCTAGTTAGGTATTGCAACTAAAATTCGTCATAGCAGCTAGCATTTGGCTCCTTTTTCTCTCATTTCTAATGACGTGCGTCAATTACATTCTAGAATTCTGCAGTGCATTCTGGGGTTGTGGCATAAAGGAAAGCAAGAAGCTGTATGTTAACTCTATGTGTTATTTGGGACTTGATGTAAAATAAACAGAAAGCTTTATGGGTTTTTATTATTCATTAGTACTGAATGATTTCGCTTTTTCAGTGATGTTTGTAAGGAGCAAAAGATTCATGGATGGAGATGTAATTGAAAGGCAATGACAGATTCTTGGATAGAGAAGATGATAAGAATTTTGACTGAAAGAATATACATAGTGGGTTAGCCTGGCAGGATTCCGAACGATGTTGGATATATTGATGAGAAAACATTGAATTTGGATTGTTGTAATTGGAGGAGGTGGACATTAGTAATTCTGTCAGAGTATCGAAAAGAAACACTTCCTATCGAGAGGACTCAGAACTGCATCATCATTATGTTGCTTCCATGTGCCCAATTGGCAATGATTGAACTACCAAAGTTCTAAAGAATTTGTTATAGGATATGTTAGAGATTTCAGATTGAGCACAGCATGATCGTGGTTTGTCATAGCATCCTGATGACCATGACAGTTGCACATTACATGATGCTTAAATAGCTTCTTTTTTTCCTTGTGGGGAGAGGTAATCAAATCAACCTAGCTCCTTCTCTGCCTTTTCTTCATAAGGTTCCTTGTACATTTTCTTTATGTTTTTTTTATACATCCCAGATTCTACTTTCCTTGCTTTAAACTAGGAATGAACTATGTGCGAAAAAGATGACACCTTTTTTAAAGTAGTTGAAATGTACATGTGATTAAGATTTGAGGGTCTTGTGGTGGACTATAATCTATTGGGACTAGACACCAATAGCCTCGACGTTTATTCGTTGGACCTAATTACCTGAATCATAATTGTCGGGTCATTAGTGTTCTAGACAAAAGAGTTCTTTTATATATGAATCTTTGGATGGCATTGCCTTCATATTTACATAGGGAGTTAACTGATTATTTAGGGCGTGGAGTATTGATTCTTATTCTCCCATGTACTTGCAGAACAAGGCTGGTAGCTGTTGCTACACAGAAGTTTGTTGCAGATATTGCTAGTGATGCTCTTCAGTATGTAACCGCAGTTATCTTCTTTCAAATTATTGAATTTCGCTGATGTGTTTACCTTAGTCATTAACACTGCTGAGGAAACACGTGTTGTGTTTGACCGAAATGTTTCTTTCAATTTTAGCACTTATATCGTACATTAAGAGGTGAGTTGACGAAATAAGGATTTCAATTTAAGGAACATGTTTTTTTATTTTATTTTCGTAGTGTGAAAAGAATAGAATGTCTAGGTATAAGTATCTTTAAAGAGGGGATACATATACGGACATCAAACTTTGACATTGTTTCCTGTATGATTGAACAATGCATGCTTCCTTTTGCAGTTTATCAGTGATGTCCTAGTCTGTCTGAGCTGACTTCCTGAAAGCATTTTATGTAAATAACAGGCATTGCAGGGCAAGACAGACCACGGTGGTTAAAGACAAAAGGGATAAGCAGCAGAAGGTGTTAATGTCGTACATCTGAAAGTAGCGTCTAATCTAATTCTCTCTCTTCACATTCTGACCTTTATTATTACAGGATAAGCGCCTAATCTTGACAATGGATGATCTCTCAAAAGCTCTACGTGAGGTTAGAATCCAGAACCTTTGGTCATTGAAGTAATAATTTGGCTTGGACATCTTGCAGTTGCCTGTGCTACCTTTCTTACTTTCATCTTTTTACATATTTGTCTCATGTGCAATAGATGATTGATGACCAAAGGCACTGTTCCTTTTTTTTTTTTTTTTGTTCTTCAGTATGGTGTCAATGTGAAGCACCAGGAGTACTTCGCAGACAGCCCTTCAGCTGGGTTGGATACTGCCTCTAGGGACGAATGAGGGATATTGATGCAAAAAGATATTCCTTGGATCTAGAGAAAAGGTTCTGCGTGAAACCTGTTTCAAGTCTGCCGTATGCAGAAATGACAATAGTTTCTTGTAGCTGTTTTCTGCTTATCCTTAATTGTCCCAAGAAATCATCGTGTTGTCATCATATTGCTGAATATTGCTGAACTTGTATGGAAATAGATGATGGTTTCCTAGTTAAGCTGCCGTTGCGGCTGATTTTTTTCCCTTCTGGATCGACATCGACTTTGGAGTGTTATGTAGCGGAGTTCTGGGAAATGGAATATCGTACGCAGGTACCGGTTGCTCTATTCTGAGACATTTATCTGCTCTGGCTTTGATTGATTTTAAAACTTATCGTGATGGATCAGCCTTAGCTCTCTCTGTCTCTCTCCCTCCAAATATCTCAGTGGAGGCTTTTGGTTTCAGAGATACCTTCAAGCTCCTACGTAATAGCAGACGATCTGATGCCTTGCAAGTACTGATTATGTAATTGAAGTGGGTAGTCATTCCAATGGGATGAATATCATATCCTTTTACACGTCATTTTCAAGTGTCAATGAGAATGCATGCAATTTCAGTAACCTAACTGGAAGAACGATTCGGTCCACCCATACTCCTTACCCACTGTGAAGACAATTCTAGTGAGAAGATGCAAGAGCAAAATCTCAGTGCAAATCTCATTTCCTTTTTTTAAGCTTGTGGTGTAAAGCTTTGACTGGACTTTCCGTCAACGATCTATGTCAGACGCATGTACGTAATCAAATATATGTCTATCTAATTATCCTTGAAATTGACGCAGCCAGTATTCTTTTCGTGTTGATTTATAAAATCATATTAACCAAATCTAAAATTGTAGTGCCAAACCAGTTGCTTCTTTTGTTCTGCGTAGATTGAAAGCGCTCCATCAATCGATAACCTCAAGCAAAATTTCCCACTCCGTGAGGCACTTCACATTTTCTCCGTGGCGAATGAAAGAAAAGCACAACCAAGTCGAGTTTCAGCAGCGTCCGAACAGTAACCTGTTTGAACAGTGTCTTGGCCCTACCTAAAATTTTAGGATCTTTAGAGTAGGGCAAAGATAGCAGTAGCACTGCCAAAGTTCACTCAATTTCTTCACAGCAAATTCTTCAGACAGTTTGACCCTAAACCCTCGCATATGCTAAACTAGGATCTTTAGGGTAGGGCAAAGATAGCAGTAGCACTGCCAAAGTTCACTCAATCTCTTCACAGCAAATTCTTCAGACAGTTTGACCCTAAACGCTCGCATATGCTAAACTACTTTGGGATAACACTACAAGAAAAAGTTCTCATCTTTTCAAATTTAAGAAAACTCTCTCCTATTAGTTCGAAAAGAATTCCGTAACATGATGGATGGCTTCTGGCATGCCTAGATTGGACCTTTGCATGTTTCAGATCTGAAAACAGAAAGGTCCACGACATATAATAGGCCAAGTATGAATATGAATGATGAACTAAAATCAATTTCACTGACAAGTTTCATGTGGATTAAATTGTAGAATGCATGTCCCGTTTCTGCTTGCTCCTTGATTAAGACAATCAAGCTAGCTGGAACAGCCTGAGCCCTGCATAGAAGGTAGAATTTGACACATGCCGAAAAGCCGCATGTTTTGATGGAAACTTTATTTGCAGATTGCCCATGTGGAGCACCATATTGATCTCATGGATTTGAACTCCGAATCACCTTAGTCATCTTTCTCAGAGTTGTCATCGTCATTACCCTCATCATAGAAACTGAAGGGATGCGGGACAGACTTAAATGCCCTGTACTTTCCCACATTGTTTAAATGTTCATTCTCCAACCTGATAAATTGCAATCCTCTTTAACGATGTCATAAAACAAAACCTTTTTGTTGCTATGATATCGAAGAATCCACATTAATCAGAAGAAACATTAATAAGCCTTCTTCTGATCAGCACGATCAGTGAAAGATGTTTCATTCTTGCTCATGCCACTACTTAACGGCTGAACGTTTTATCAATACAGTAATTCAATCAGCAAATAGACACTGAATTTCTTCTGTACCTGAAGAAGCTCCAGATTCCACGACGAAGGATTTCTAGACAAGATACAATTGTTGTAACTGCCATCTTATGCAGGGAACGCAATTTGAACTCCAGCACGAGCTGCATCCAGGCCAGTCTCAAGACTATGTTTAGGATCTACAATGACATCCAGAAGGAAAAAAAAATATCAACCCAAAGAAACGTAAAAGGAGAGAGCACAAACAAATTCTGGCATAACAAGTAGTCATGTACCATGGCTGCAAAATAAACACTTTTATGTGAAATGAGAAGTTTATCCCTCAAGTAAAAATTCCTGGAATGCCTTCGAAGAAGCCCCCAGTCTACTACAATATCCCAATATGTGTTCATTATTGTCGCGATAGCTGAGCTGATGAAAGCAAGAACCAACCATGCATGTCCCTTCTTGAGTTCACAAGCAGTTCTTACTAGAACTGCCACAATTGTCAGGAAGTATTTTAACCCATTGAATCCATGCACCGCATCTCCTTCCTCACATAATCGACGGAGGCACTGAGTGATAACAATAAATCTATTTCAAAAGTCAATGCTCAAGATTCATGTAAAAGTAATTATCATGAGACTCCAGCTACACTTTCCATTTATACCGGGCTACTACATTAGAAGTACTCTGACAGTGAAGACAAGCAAATGCTGTCAGGGAGCATTTATTCAGAGGATTAAATGCCATTCCTCACAAAACAAGTCGTTTCAGTGCAAATGTTTTCTAAGTTAAGCAGTTGTGTCCTTGGATTTTCATATCATCACTACTATATATATATTTTTTTTAAATTTTTATTTTCATGCTACCAAGTGAACTCAAGGCAGCAAAAGAATGCAAATCAGCAAGAGTCCTTCCAAAATGTACTTCAGATAAACCAATTGCAATGGCTAACTACAGTAACAGTCACTCCATATTGGAGTTACTTTTATTCAAATTTGTTGAACTTCCAAGTTTTTTATTGGCTCATTGAATTTTCTAAGATGATTAACAATCAGATCATTTTGTCAATCATCCACTTAACGGACGGGGAAAAGCGGCACTCGACATCTATTAAACAAGGCCAAAACATGTGTGCCGGGCGTGCGACCCATCAAGCTTATGTATTGAAAGTAAACTCAGTAATTTTACCAATCATAAGTTACGATTGTGCAAAAATCACAAACAAAATTTCGCAACGGCATCCTCTCGACTTATCCCTGTGCTGTTGTGAAAGTTACCAGAGAACACTTGTAGCAAAATGTCACCTGCAGGAAGCGCATCCAATATGGGATGATGGCAACAATGAAATAGAAAACATTATAGACACCATGTCTGTGGCACTTATTTTGTCTCTGAGAATACTCTCCCAACCCATAGTAGCAAATGTACAGCTCCAGACTCCTTATAGCCTGCACCTGAAAATTAGGATGATGGAAAGTATGTTGAGCATATGTCTCTACATGAAGTGGCCGATGAAAAAATTAAAAGCACTTTCTAACTTTACACCTGGCTGGTAAGGTGGTCTGCCAAGAAGAAATCTGGAAGAGTAACCTGCTAGGACAGAACACATTAAACTGTAGCTCTACATCCTAATGGATACTTTACGTCTCATTTCGTTTACCTTGTAGAGAGGAGCACAAATACAGTGAAAAAGACATTTGATGAAGAAAAAGCGACTCGAACTGTATAATATGTTAAAAGGGCAGAAAATTATTATAAGAACGACCTGCACTGAAAGAACAGCTTATCAGAAAAAATCATTCCATGAGCATAAGCAACATTGATAGTTGGAAGGATGAAATCCATATAGAACAGGGAGATGGGGAATATTTGCATTGTCATACCGTGACCAAGCTTAAAGGAACCAGTTCAGTGAATGTCTTGAAATTTCGAGTTTTTGAGCCCAAATCCAGGTACAAATTTACCAGGAAACTGCCAAGTGCAAGTACTGCAAGCCCAGTGCTTACAAGAAATACTTCGCGATATCCCAGTTCTGTGCCTTGCTTAAACCCAAATATAAATGGGTAGTTAATCCGATATCGTCTCCAGAAGTATATATTTGCCGCATATGTTAGCATATGGAGAATGACATATCCAAAAAAACTGCAAACATGGGGGAAAAAGATTTTCATTGATGGGATTCATGCATCCAATTAGATGGGTACCGGAGATGCATTTTTTAGGTATTTCATGGAAAAGTAATTTAAACTTCAACAAGGTCTATCCTACCTGTATAAAGGGAAAATGTTTTCCATGTATCTTGCACCTTCCTCCCTATCCATAAGATTTTTGGTTTCTATTCTCAGAACAACAGCAACCACAAGAGCAGCTGAGCAACCAGAAAAGAAACCTGGAAACCAGAAGAATCACAATGCAGTTTGTGGTTTTTTCAAACCCTAACAAGCAATGGAGACCTGAAATTGTGAATATATCCCGATATAATTACATTATTGAGACTAATATCCTTCACCTGAGAAAAATGTTACTTTATGCCTCTCTTTTTTTGGCCTCGGTCTCAATGACTTCATGCCTTCTCTGCGATTTGAATCAGCAAAATGCTCGACAAAAGTTGCTTCCACCCTCTCCAAGAGACTAGTGACCTATGTACAGATAGTCTTTTAGCGTGAGAGTAATGCTCTTTTCACAAGGCACAGGTAAGAGTGATATGGGTTTAATGAAACTTGGCAAAGCTTTTGTATTTTTTAATTTGGCTCTGGACCAGGTTCACTAATGTATTTACTCCTATCCTCCTTATTAGCACGAAGTATTAGGAATTGGGATAGGATCATGGTTGATATTACTCTAACCCCCTAAAATGGTTGTTCTCATCAAGTAGATGAAGTATAACCAGACAAAGCATAAGACCAAAGAAAATAGAGAATTCATACATCCATCAACCATGCTGAGCATAAATTCTTATCTGTACTGAGGATATATTCAAGGCTGAATTTTACATGGGTTCCCCTGAAGGATTACATAGTACGATATCCCAAAGACCACACACCAGCTTGTTGGTTAGAGAACAAACCTCATCAGAGCTGCCTAGGTAAGAGTTGTCCACCATTTCCATGTATGACCTGGCTGCTCTTTGTGAAGTGATCTATGATATAGGAAAAAACAAGAGAATCCTAAAATTATCACTAAACCATACTTGCTATCAAGTGACAGTTATATACATTATCACGTGATTATGTGACAAATAAGGAAGCTGAAAGGTGCGACAAAGAAACCTAGCAGTTTGGTGCTGATGTCTGACCTTTTCATATTTCTTCAAGATCTTTGAAAAGGCTGAGAGGTTCATAAAGCTGGTCTCATCATAGGAAAGCAATAAATATTCAATAGAGGGAAAGTAAATACCCCAGGAACAAAGAAGTTACAATATTTCACCTAAAAAGCTTTAAAAGGCGAAGCTTCTGATAGAATTCGATGAATACAAGCCTCAGTCTTTCTTCCACTTTCCTCAGCTCCTCTTTTTTGAATCTCAGTTCGACATCTTTGGAATCTCGGAAAACGCCTTTTAATGTGGAAATAGGAGTTTCAAGTGGTTTGTGAATCTTCACGTGCTCAAGTACTTCAAGGGGGTCCTGTCTGCATCCATTCACCTCTTGTCTGCACATGCCTACAGAACAGGTCATATGAGATGGAAGACCGATCCTCCTTTTTTTGTGTCTTTTTGGTATATCATCACATTGAGTACTGTGCTCCATGAGTAGAAAAGAAAATTATTTTGCATAGGTACATCACCCTAGGATAGATTCTTCTAAGCAAAGTACCCCAAAGACTTCAACCCCTATCTTTGTTAAGTGAGAGAAGTACCCTATTGAGCAGGAAGTGTTTATCTTACTGTGATATTTACTAGATTAAATAATGGTTTCTATAATCATACACTCACAATTTAAAGACACATATTAACTCAAACCCTCATGTATTTTATCATCACAAGAACTCCGCACTGCATGCAAAACCGAAGTCTTTAAATACTAAATGCAATGACTGAATATAAACCACGCCCCTACCTGAATTACCATCTTCATTTAGATCGTCACTAGGTGACAGCTCTGTGGTGGCAGTGTTGGTTGAATATGTCTTCAAACTGGAGCCATTAGCATCGGGGTTCTCCACCTTAATTCTCAAAGCGACCAGTGCTTCCATCTGTCTATCTAGTGAAGAAGCTTCATTCATAAGTTCCTCTACCTTATCTTTATAGAAGGTATTTACCTTGTTAAGCTCTTCATCAAGCTTCCTGAAGAACTTGGCCTCAATATCTCCGCCTTCCTTAGATTGCTTGAGAAAGTCAGTCCTGTAACATTGCATAGAACTTTCCCCCGGCGATGAATTAACAGTGATCACTTGGTCCTCAATATCTCTCTCGCTAGGTGGATTGCTAGCTGGTACAGTTAGTCCACCGAAGGATCTGTGCAATGACAATCTTCGCTGAAAGGTTCTCAAAGGCGTTGCTGGTTGATTCCTCTGCTTAAAGAGCACTATCTCCCTTAAGATCCTTTTCAGACCGCTGTAATCCATATAGGCCTCGACCCACTCGGGCACCTTTTGTCGCTTAAAATGTTTGCCAAACTTCATCTCTGCAGTCCTGGAATGAGCTCTTGTTGCGTTTTAAGTATGCATATACTCTGTAATTCCGAGACATGTACGATGAGTAACTAAGCAGAACCGAAGACTAAGGGAAAAGCATCCTGCCAATGACATCGACGATGACGCGAACCAGTAACTCGCAGAAAAGAGGAAGTCTTGAGCGCGAAAAGCCGGCCTTAGAAATATACAAGTGGGACAGATATATCACTCAATTAAACCTATCAGATGAAATGAAAAGGAAACACACCCACATCTACAAAAGAACCACGCCAGTTATAGAGGTCTCAGCTCAAACATCACGAAGAGAATGGATTTGTCCTCCGGCAACAGCATTAAAAAAAAAAAAAAAAGATTGTTTATCAAGCTGCGCGGCGAACTCAAATGAACGAGAGAAAAAGAGAGATTCCGCAGTCATCACTCATCATCTTAGGCTACGTAAACGGCCGAGGCGGTGACTGTGGACGGATCCGGATCAGCACTTTCGCAGTGCACAACCCTAAGTCCAGTATCAGTGCCTTTCGAAGGGAACAACAAACATGCAGAGCACAAAAAATAAGAAACCGACGTAGAGTGGGGAAGAGGAGGACTAGAGGGACAGAGATTGGCGCCGGAGGTGACGATTCGACGTCGGCTCCGACGATCGAAGCAAAAATCTCCATCTCCTCCGGCAGAAACCGACGCGGCACGAAGATGCGAACGGACGTAGCGTTACGGCGACTCGCCATCACGTCGTCCGCGAGCTCAATGAAACCTCGTCAATGGCGGGGCAGAGGTCGTACCTCGATCGGCAAGACGAGTGCAGGAAGCCGTATCCGAAGTCGCACTCGCACCCGAAATCTCTCTCGCTAGCGTCGGAAACGAAGCGACCGGAAGTGGCTCTTCGGCGCCTCCTGTAGAGCTCTGCTCCGCCGCTGCAGCAGGATGCGAGTTCGTTACGCTCCGGGATCCGGTGCGGCGCGGCCCCATCGTGCGTGTGATATTGGTCCAATCCGTTTCGAAACTTGAGGCGTGGGCCCCTGACGATCTGACAAGTGGCTCGTTTTGGTTTGGGGATCGAGACGGTCGGCGGGGAGCTGGGAGCAGCAGAGCGAGAATGCCGTTGCGGTGCAAAGTGTCAGCAGTTGTCCCGCGCGCGCGCGACGCGTGTCTCCGAGATCTGTTGTCGAATTTAATAAATCTTGCGACTTCACAAGAGGGTGGAGAAGGGACCTCGATTTTAATGTAATGGGCTTACCGTTCGAGATTTAAACATGGATTGCATACTATTTCTAGGATCGATTGTTCAATTTATTGATATAATGGCGCTCAACGAAAGGTGAAATTGATTCACATCCTACCTTTCCGGGAGGAATTTTATGGGACAGATTAAAAAAAAAAAGAAAAGATGATTAGAATCGTGCGCATGGTTCAAAAAATTGGAATAGGAAATTACAGTGCCTTGGAATCGGAAATGAACGGTTCTCCCTCGAATGAAGGAGAGAGTAGTGTAAGGGGCAACTTAGGAATAGGAAGAAGACAGGACGATTTATGGAAGGCATTCCTTAAAGTCAGGTTGGATGTCTCTTCATTTGTTGTTATTCGGGAAGAAGCATCACCCCTGTAAACTGTATCCATGTGAAACGCTGCGTGACTAATTGAGGATTGCCCCAGTACCGTGTACATCAAATGCCAGGGAAGGACCTCAAAATATTGCATGGAGTACATGTATGGCGATTCCTGTTATTTTACCCGTTCGAAATAATGAACTCGCTTATATTACGTTTCGTGTAGCGCCGACAAGATAAATCTACCCGATAAGATTTGGATCTACTTTGGATAATATTCTGCATAAATTTTAACACAGAACTTGATTGTTGTGAAGGCTTAATTCGTTACAATTTTTGGCATATTATTACCCTTACGAACGATTCCCAATGATTAGAACAATCATATAAAATATAATTTCAGACCCGCGCGACGAACTGCCATCCCGAAGTGATGTTGCCATTTGCATCACGCCAGTAAGATCCGCTCATTTATCGAGCATCGAAAGTGCGCAAGCGTCGATTTAGCGCGCTAATCATGTCGGCGGATCTCGTCGATCATTAAAGTTGCCAAACTTTCCATAACAGTAGTGCGCAACACGACAGCAGCAGAACCTGAGGACAACACAGCACGTCGGGCAGCTTTGACCACCAATCACACAGTCGTCCCCACTCCCCCCGAGGGCCCCGACCAGTCCCGCCTTCTTCTTCGCCAAAGCTTCATCGTACTCCAGCTCCGCATCGCTCTCTCTTCATCTTCTTCTTCATCGATCTCGCGACGTGAAGCGTCCGTCCGCTGTCGTCGGCGACGAGCTTTTCGGAATGGCCGGCGCTGCCGAATGGATCTGAGCTCTTTCCGGAGGCGCTCGTCGCCGTCGCCGTCCCCGGATCGCGGCTCGGCCCGCCGCGGGTTCCTCCCGGCGCCCGCGAGGAGGTTCGGGCTCGGCGCGATGAGGCTCAACCGCGTCTTGGCTTCGGCTCTGCTGGTCCTCCCTCTCCTCGCGACGATCTCGGTGTTGTATCCCCGCGACGGGGCGCGGCGACCTCCCGATCGCGCCGCCGGGTTCGCGGAAGCGAGGGTTCTGGACGGGAGGGCGCTGAGTGGCAATGCTACGCCGCTGGTCTCAGGTAGATTCGACGTCGTCTGGGCGTGGATGTTGTTCATTACGGCTGTGCTTGCGGTCGCTTTCGATCGACCTCTTTTACGTTCCCCTCGTGTTGTACTGATTTTGATCTGCTAAGGATAGCGAGTTTCGCATGATTTGAGGTTAATAGCTAGTGCTCGGGAGATGGAAAAATCAATAAGCTGTCCTCCATCATTCGGATTAGTTGCCGGTGCTTGGTCCTAATCAAGAGAGAATCTTCGACAATTGTATTGCTGCCTCTGTGATTATTACGAGATAAAGATAATTCATTTAAATGGTTCTACTGAGGCTTTAATTAGCTTGTCATGATTGCTCTTTTCCCCCCCTTCCATGCATACGTCGATGACCCGGAGCTGGTGTCTCATGCTGTGTTTCTCTAAGTTTCGTGATGATTAACATGATAGCGTGTTCGGTCCCAGGGTTTTGTAGTTGTCTCTTTGAGTCCACAAAAATGTTCAAGCGGCAGCATGACGGCAGAGAGTGAAACAAAATTATCCTCTGAGATGCTTTTGTCAACTAGATCTCAAACATTTACAATTCCAGTGTCTTTAGCTTCTTCTTTTTTTCCCCTTTTTGCTGGGCTACACCATGCTAAAGTTGCTTATGAACAATCACTCGTCCCTTAGCCTCTTATCTTGCTGCTACTGCTGCCGCCGCCACCGCCATTGTTGTTTTGTTGTCTTGGAAAATTTTAATCGCCTTGTCTTGTGCTTCCATTTGGTATGTTCAGATGACACTGACAGTTCCTCTCCGCCAGTGGACTTGCCTAAGAATGATTTGCTCGGCGGGCTTCTTGCTGCTGAGTTCGATAAGCAATCGTGCTTAAGCAGGTTCCAGTCAGCCATCTATCGGAAGATTTCACCCCATAAGCCTTCTTCATTTCTCGTTTCCAAGCTCAGAGAGTACGAAAAGCTTCATAAGCGCTGCGGTCCATACACTCAGTCCTATAATGAGACATTGGCAAACATCAATTCTGGCAAGGATATTGGATCTACGGATTGTAAATATATTGTCTGGATATCTTTCAGTGGCTTGGGAAACAGAATATTGACCCTGGCTTCAGCATTTCTTTATGCTCTCCTGACCAATCGTGTCCTGCTTGTTGACCGAGGAAAAGACATGGTGGATCTCTTCTGCGAACCATTTCCAGAGAAATCTTGGTTACTTCCTACTGATTTCCCCCTTGTTAATCAGTTCCAAAGCTTTGGCCAGAATTCTCCCAATTGTCATGGAAACATGCTGAAAAATAACATCATAAACACATCTACCGACACACTACCAGCCTATCTATATCTCCACTTGGCCCATGACTATGGAAACCATGACAAGCTTTTCTTCTGCGATGAAGAACAAACTGTACTCGCCAAGGTTCCTTGGTTGGTTTTGAAGACAGACAATTATTTTGTCCCCTCCCTGTTCTTGATGTCCTCCTTTGATGAAGAACTGAGCAAATTATTTCCTGATAAAGAGACTGTTTTTCACCACTTGGGTAGGTACCTCTTTCATCCCACTAATCGGGTGTGGGGACTGATTACTAGGTACTACCAGGCTTATTTAGCGAAGGCAGATGAGAAGATCGGGATCCAGGTAAGAGTTTTCGAAGAGGGAAATGGTCCATTCCCACACTTAATGGACCAAATATTAGCCTGCACACTGAAGGAGAAATTGCTGCCTGAAGTAGATGAGAAAGGATTTATCAGCTCTCCTCCAGAAAACCAGAAGCTAAAAGCCGTTCTTTTGACATCTCTAAGTTCTGGATACTCTGAAAAACTAAAAGACATGTATTGGGAGTACCCGACTGTCAATGGGGACTTGGTTGGGGTTTATCAACCGAGCCATGAAGAATACCAGCAGACAGAAAGGCAATTACACAACCAGAAAGCGTGGGCTGAAATGTATCTCCTTAGTATGTCTGACGTATTAGTCACCAGTTCGTGGTCGACATTTGGGTATGTGGCTCAGGGCCTTGGGGGTTTGAAGCCTTGGATCCTTTACAAGCCTGAAAACAGAACCGCTCCCAACCCACCTTGTCGTAGAGCCATGTCGATGGAACCATGCTTTCATGCTCCTCCTTTCTATGACTGCAAGGCTAAGACGGGAACCGACACAGGTGCATTGGTGCCTCATGTGAGACACTGCGAGGACATGAGCTGGGGGCTCAAGGTGGTCAGTGGTCACGATGAGTTATAGTTATATGATGAGCTACAGTTTTTAGATCTTATCTTTTCAAATTTCATTTTTTGAATGCAACTTTAGCTTAAGGTAGAAATTATGGTGGAGCTAATTTGATTTATTGCAGAGTACTTACAAGGGTTGTGCATAATTTTGACATATGCTGTTGTCGATGTAGAACGGCGGATTATTATTAGAGAATTTTGATGAGCAAGACGGTTTGGAAATGTCAGGCTTATGAGATGAAGCATGCTTTATCATTCAACGATGTTATTATTGCTATCATCGTCTGATTTCTATGCTTAGCTTTAACAAAATGAATGATGCAATGGAACGATGATTTATTCTAACCAATGAATGATGTAATGGAGTGAATAAATGGAATTAAATTGGAATCTCCAATTGCCCTTGTAATGACTGCCCAGGTAGATGCATAATCATTAGAAATTTGTGCAATGTAATGGTTGCTTCTGGAAATACCCATTCATTCTCTTTTAGGTGCATATTTAGCGGTTTGAATCCCTTAGTTGCTTGATTATTCTGCAAAATGTGAGAATAACCAAATGTAGAGCAATCCCCTTTAAAGGATGAACTAAAAGCGGAGAAAGTAGGAATAATACTGCTTCATGAGCTGCCTTCCTTAAGCAGCAAGCATACATTCTCTCTTATCCTCTCTTTAATCCAAGCACATGAAGAAAAGCATCGGACAAAAGATCATTCTTGAATTTTCAAACATTTACGCTGGAAAAGGGGATGAAGCAAAGGGGTGGGAAAGAGACTTCATTCCATGAATTCTGGGTTTTGTTAAATCAGAAAAGCTTGGGATAGTACTAGAAGTGAGATGCGAAGAGGTTGATGCCCATCAAGCCAGGTTTATGCTTTTAAAGAGGAGAAGCCGAGTAAATAACGAACACAATAAATCTTGGAAGAGAAGACAAGCATAATGTATTTCATGAAATGCACGTCCTTTTCCTCAACTCGTCGGCATTAGGTAACACGTAGGAACCTACTTCTTTCTCTTCCTCCTTTCAAACCGATTCTGTATCTCTCGTTGATGATGACATGGTTACTCTTATGTTGACCATACAAGATCTTCCTAGAAAATAGATGAGCAATTATATCCAGATAATAAGAAAACTTGAAACGCTAGAAGGAAAGGAACATCTATCTTCCGCTTCAGCACTTGATAACTTTTTTTGGGGCTGTATATTGAGTTTCATAGATTGCAAATGCGCGTTTGAACAGATAGGGCACGTTAGCAAGTATGCAGATTTTGCTTCGGATACCTAGAGCATCATTATGCCGATAGCTTAGCTAAAAAAAATTTGAAAATAAATGGAAGATATCACTAAACCATATGGAGAACTGTTATCCACAAACGAGTCACATGACTGAGAGAAGTAGCTAGAAAAGCAGGCCACCACCACCAGGCCATCCTCCTAAGCACCTCTCAGATCCTTCTGATATGAACGTGGGGACCCCATTGATGAGAGCTTATTGGTGGATAGAAGATAGCCAGAGAAGGAGCCGATCTGTGCTTTCAGTTCTCCCATCAAACATCCTTATGATAAGTGGCTCAAAGTCTCACCAGTCATCGCCCATAATTCCCCACTTCAGGAGTCAACATCCTCCGTGCTCAATTTGATTCATCTCTGCATCAACATCTCCAACCATGAAGAGCTTCAGCTCCCTTGGAACTCTCACCACCGCTCACAATTTTACCAACCCAACTGCCTCTCTTCCTCCATGTCCAACCCCTCACAAACTCAACCTACTCACTCTCCATAAGATCACGTTTGACTCCAGGCGCACCCCTTCTCTCGTCACTCGCTGTTCCACGAAGCCCAATGCGGACATCACCAATGGAACCGGTAAAAATCCAAGCTTTGAATCCGATCATGGCTCGAAATTCCTGGAAAAGTCAACACCCTCGTCAGATAATTACGCCTCCTCTTCGGATTCTTCTTCCACGACATTGCTTTCTTCAAGAGGTTTGGTGCTTGACTTGGGCCTGCAAACTCGTGGGACAGTGCAGAAGTTGGGTCTCCAGTTGTGAAGAGGTTCTTGAGCGATGAGGAAGAGAGGTGGTACATGTGGTACCATGGAAGCTCAGATCAGGATCCTAGCTCTGATGTGATTGGATTGGCAGTTTCCAGCAATGGGATTCATTGGGAGCGCGGAGGAGGAGCATCGGTAACATCAACCAATGTTGCAGGTGTGGTATTGAATTGCAGTAAAGATTGGTGGGCTTTCGACACAATGAGCATCAGGCCCAGTGAGGTAGTGATTATGTCCAGTAACATAGTCAGAGCCTCCGGTGCTGTTTACTGGCTCTACTACACCGGCTATTCTTCTGAAAATGTCAAGTATTTCGATGATTCTTTTGAACCCGATGTGAAAAACCCCGAAAAATTCTGCAGCAGAAAAGGAGAGGTCTTCAAGTCCTTGCCGGGCTCGGCCATGAGTCAGGATGGCAGGCACTGGGCAAGAATTGAAGGGGAGCATCACAGCGGAGCTCTGTTTGACGTCGGGTCAGAGAACGAGTGGGATTTCCTGTTCATATCTTCGCCACAGGTCGTTTTCCATACGAATGGAGATTTGAGAATGTATTACCATTCCTTCGATGCGGGGAAGGGCGAGTACTGCATCGGGATGGCGAGATCGAGGGACGGCATCAAGTGGCTGAAGCTGGGGAAGATACTGGGAGGAAGGAAAGGTTGCTTCGATGAGCGAGGGGCTGTGAATGCTCGTGTGTTGAAGAACAAGAAAGACGGTCAGTACTTGATGGTGTATGAAGGCGTGGGCCGACACGGAGAGAGGAGCATAGGCGCCGCGGTTTCTTCGGACGGGTTGAAGGATTGGAGGAGGCTTGGAGAAGAAGCAATCCTGGGAAGATCAGATGGAGGATGGGATGGTGAAGGAGTGGGGAGTCCATGCTTGGTTCAGTTGGATGGGGAGGCAAGTGAGTGGAGGCTGTATTACAGAGGTGTCGGCAGCGGAGGGAGGACCGGAATTGGATTGGCGATCTCTGATGGAAGTGGCTTGAGCGGTTTCCAAAGATGGACAGGTTTTCATATCTCAAGGCATTGAATTTTCTCTCCTTTTTGTCTTGTCCGCTGCGCTCAGCGGAAGGACCCATGGCTACCTGGCTGGAAGGGTGTCAATTGCTTTGACTTGTACTTCTACAGCCTACAGGTACTTGCTGTCAGCTGGGTCTTGACACTAATAACTGGAACAAATTTTTTTGGTATTCTGTCAGCTATTCTGTTGATAGATCTTGTTTTGGTTGGAATGAGAGTACCTGGGGGACATTGAGTTGTTCTTAATGACTTGGTGATGGAAATACGTTTAAAAAGTCCGCGACCAATTTAAGTTTTTTGTTTTTAATTTGTCTAAAATTGAAAAAAAAAAAAAAAGTGACTGAAACTTTTACTGTTTGAATTTCATAAATGAAAAAAAAAAAAAAACACATTTCTTGATTGGCTAAAAAAATCACATCAAAATGGAACAATGCTAGGGCTAAATAGACACGGATACGTAATTCTTGTAGTTGCCAGTCATTCAGATCGTGGTTTAATTTTCAAAGATTTGATACAGATTTTGCAAACAATGTGGGCTCCAGCGATTTTACAATTTGCTACCACTCTCGATCAAGAACTCCAATCTAATAAAGTAAATAATCACGGTACAATTCCTACCCTTCCTTGCCAACCAGGCTATTTTCTTAACTCCCTCTAAACCAGCCTCCTCCTAAAAGTCGTAGATGCGCCGTAACATGCTAATCGCCGTTTCAGAGATGAGTTAGCACAAAAGTAACATATTCCAGTTGAGACAGCACCCATTGCCAGTGACCTCCATTCCAGAAAAATCCAAGTGAAGGGACCATCCAACTCAGATCTATATTCAGTCTAGGGCCAAAAAGGCTGCAACTGCGTGCACATGGAAGTGCATCTTATCAGGGTTGATGCCCAAGAAGCAATGGTTGGGCAGAATGCATGGGTTTGAGCAATCTCGGTGCAATCTCGAGGATCATTCGTGGATTCATCCCTCAATGCCTGAAGAATATCTTAGTAATTTGACAAAACCCGATGCCGAAGTCCATCTGATTCACCGGACTCAGCATTTGGGCCCATTACCACCAAAGGGTTCGCACATAGACGGAATCCAACATTTTTGCTACATGATGCAGCAGGAGTATACTCCCAACATCAATAATATTTACCAAGTATAAGTTTGAGAAACATAAATCTCTGATTTCACGTGCAAGCCAGCCAGAGCACAAACAAGAACTATATTGCAATCAGTCTTCACCACCCAAAAGTTAAAAAAACTACTAGGTTCAAAACAGCTCATTTCTTGCAGGATCAGAAGCCAAACCCAAGTCAAGGAAGAGAAAATTCAGCCCAAAAGCATACTTTTAACCTAAATTCCACTAAATTCTCTTTTTTTCCTGCTTTGTCCAGTTAAGGTCAAGAACTCACCAAATGTCTGACTTTACCACACAGATCGGGAAGCATTATCATCACCAAGAAAGATTTTTCTGATGAGCTTGAAGCTCTTAGATCAAGCACAATTGGAAGAGTGGCATATACTTCACTTATAGCGTGATCACCACAACATTTCCAGAAAATCCATTAAACAACCTTTAACTCTATAATACCAATGGAAAAAAAAAAAAAAAGAGCCAGACCTGATCACACACATAATCAACTGAGAGCACGAAATGCACCCTGGAATTAACATGTAATCGAGCAGCAATAAGGACAGGTGCCCAGAAACAGAACTTTATAAATATCCTACAACCTACCGGGCATTACAGTCCACTAAAGAGTGAAACAAATTAAACCCAGCAAAATTATACTGCAAACAGGAAGTGAAAGTGGAGGAAAAATAATGGGGTGACTAAAAATCAACTATAATTGGAAGTATCAGAAGCAGCGGAGGAGATTAACAAGGAAATGGAAGTCTGAAGAGAGGCGAGCGATGTCACCAGCCGAGTTGTGTTCATGAGGTGAGCAAAGAGAGAGGCAATAGATCTAAGGGTTTTCTATTTTAAAAAATGGTAAATATGGAATTAAAAAAAATTCATTAATTCAGGGCTTTGCATGTTGGGAAAGCTGGAAGCGGAATGCTCCTTGCTGCTTGCCTTGAGCTAAACCCCTTTGGAAATGCACTGTTTTTCCCCAATGACCCTCCAAAATTTTTCACCAAACACAATTGCATTTGCCCAAGGATCTTTAGAGTCCCAAAGCCCATCTGCAAAGCCAAACCAAATGCACCCATTGGGCCAGCATATCCTCTAGAAAATGAATTATCCACTGCAAATGGGTGAATGAGAAGAGGCTGCCCAACTCAGCCATGTCCTGGCTAACAGAAATCCTCTTAATAACATTCCAACAACTCCAGAAACTTCATCAAACACTAAAAACCAATTAAGACACTGACAGAATCACTGGAACAACAGTTGCATAGTGTGTGGAAATAAATGGCTATGCTCAGACACTACACTACTCCATGAATAGCTTCGCATGCTAAAATTGGAGCCTCAAATTCTATGAACCGTGTGTACTACCACACTGTGGCCTAAACATCAAAATAAAATCATATCCCAGCAATTAGATAAAAGACCGCACAAGATAAACAGCATTATAAAGTTTCTAATTTTGGGCTTAGAAGAGGGGTGACAGAGATCAATATGTTAACATATGAGAAATGTCTTTTGAGCAAGACAAAAGTCGTAATGAGTTCTTGTCAGGAATTTGGAGAGAAGAGAAAGTTCAAACAAAGAGAAATCTCGATTTCTATTTAAAAGCCAAAAACAAGCAACAGCATTTTGATGACCACCTACACCATCTTCCCCAGCACAATCCCAAAATGGATTATTTTCATAATGTTCTTGCCTTGTTGGCTACAGCATTAATTCACCAGACTAAATTTCAAGGAGAAGAGCAAGCGATAATGACTTATGACTACCTGTTGCAGCTCAGGGAAAATTGACCATGCTGCAAAAAGCGGAGACATTTGGTGTGCTCAATCTTGGAAAGCGAGGAATCTCATTATCTTATTCTCACTTGAGATTAACCTTGCATCCAATGCAAAGTGATTGTAGACATAATGTACCGCTCAAATAGTTTATCAGAATGATGACATGCCTGCAATTGTTCTAAATTTTTCATAAGAAACCCAGAACACAAATTGCCAAGGACCAAGCCTCGCCCATGTCGGGAAAAAGCCCTTCCAAAGAGCTTTTATGCCTTCAAATTTTACGGTCTTCACCAGGCAATCGTAAGAGCTTAGGTACAATGCCTTACCGTCCTTGTTTGTCGCCTGATTCATCATTCTCGTCTTAACCACATCAGCAGGACAGCTCAGAGCTGTAGCCGATAGACCCGACATGATCGACGCCAAGGTGTGGGCATATATATTATCTTCAGCAATTCGATTCTGAATGACGAATCTCTTAGCCTGATCATAGCATGCCAATTCCCCCATGTTCACAAGAAACGCTCTCTGCGCATTTGGGAAAACCCCTCTCCAAAGCCCCGAGGCACCTTCTTCTCGTACAATCTTCCCGAAAGCATCCAAAGGCCCCGAGTACCGAGGTTGAAGTCCTCGGCTTACCATACGACCATCCCTTGCATCCTCACCTTGACAAGATCCGCGGGGCTCGCCACAACCTGAATAACTAACCATATACCGAAGAGCACAGTTAAATTGAAACCATTATGCATCGCGAAATGAAATCTTGCCCAAATGACAGTTCCATGAGTAGACCGCAACACAAATTCTGAACAGCTTATAAATAGATTATAATCATCTACCTGAATACAGATGCATCTAGTAAAAGCGCTGAACATGCAGACAATGCAGCATAAGAAATCATAGTCTAAAACAAGACATAAAATTTTTCGAGAACTGAAAGCATCAAACAGCTCTCAATTGATCAGGGTAAACATCGTTTTGGCTCACATCAGAGCTCATCTAAGCACGAGAAAGCCGACTCGTGTGACCTCATCACCAATAATTCAATTAACACGACAGACCGAACAATTCTACCTGAGCTACGAATCCAGAAACCCCGCCGGCGAGAGCCTTGCCGAGGAGAGGGAGGGACCGATCGCCCGCGTCGACCGCGTTCCTGAGGTTCTCGTAGCCGACGATCCTGATCGGGGTGTAGAAGAGGTGCCTGATGATCGCGGGAGACAGGCCCTGGTAGAGGCCGAGGACGCCCTGCCGGCGGACGATGTCGGCGGCGACGCGGACGGCGGTGGTGGCGGCGGGGCGAGCGGCGGAGGAGGAGGAGGAGGGGAGGGACTGGCCGTGGAGCTGGAGGCGCGTCTTGGTGAGGTCGATGGGGAACGTGGCCGATTCGGCGACCATGGCCGAGAGCGACGTGAGCAGGATCTTCGCGCTGGTCCGCTCGCTGCTTGCGGTGGCGGCCGCCATGTGTTTGCGGCGGTGCCTAGATGACTCCGCTTCGTGTGAAATGGAGGGGCGAAGAATAGGGAGTACAGTGAAGCTTTTGATATCTGATTAGTATTTACAAAGATTTTCTAAATCGATTTTTTTTTTCTGCAAATTCCACCAAAATTCAAATAGTTTTTAGGGTTTCATTTGTTCGAAGGCAAGCCGCTTTCCGACTTTTTCGGAATTTGGATGATAGAATACTAATCGATCTAGGAAAACGTTTTTCATAAATTGATCTAAGTCGATTTTTTTTTTTTTTTTTGGCAATTCCACCGAAATGGACTAGGTTTATTTGTTTGAATGCTAACCATTTTCCTGCTTTTTTTAGAATTTAAACGATAGAATATTAATCGATCTAGGTCATAAAGCAATAACAAGAAATTTATTAATAGATTGAGAAAAACATCTTATTCTAGTACGAAGAAAATCACTTATCCTATATTATCAAACAGGTAAAAACTAATAATTTTCCTTGAACATGATCATGAAGTTTCTAGTGAAAAACACCATTGGGCTCCCTTTTTTTGTGGAAATGTCACATTTTTTAAAGATGACAATATTTTTTAGTATTTTTGGCAAAACTTAGAAATGAATTGAGAAATATTTTTCTATTGTTTGGCGTGGAAAATCTAATTTAATTTTTCTAAATAGACATACACTACTTAAGTGTTAATAACTTACGTGTAAGCAATTGGAGAATTTGGTATGGGCACTACAATCTTGGTTTAGCCTCGATGGACCCTAACCTAAGCACTAGAGATCGAGGCATGAGCACTTGAGTCTTGAGAGTGGCCTCAATGGACTTGAGCGTGGGTATCGAGGTCCCTAGCTCGGCTTTTATAACCCATCCAATTGGTATTGGAGATCCAAGCTCAGGTATCAAGTTCCCATGCTTAGTCTTTGTGGACTTGGACCTGGGTGTCGAGTCATTGAGATCTTAGGGCCTCAATGGACTTGGGCATGGGTGCCAAGGACTCGGGCCTAGGCACTAGGGTCTTGGTCTCGGCCTCGATGAACTTGGCACGAGTGCTAAGGATTTGGGCATGGGCACCAAGGTCCCGAGCCTGGACACTAGTGACCCGATCTTGAAAGTTGAAAACCAATGTTGGGGTTATCATGCTCAAATGTAAAGATTCAAGTTCAAATACAAATACCTAGTCCTATATTGGAAAATGATTTCTAATTAAAAAAGCCAAAAAGAAGAAAAAGAAAAGGAAAAAATAGAAAATAAAAAAAATTAAAATTTATTAAAAAATTATTAAAATTTGTCCACGTCGCGACAACGGTCCTATTAAGATGCCAGCGTCACGTCGGCATTTTTCGATCAAAATTGGTTGGATGGACTGAATCAACGAAAGTGAAAAGTTTTAGGACTCAATTGCGAAAGTTAAAAAGTTTAGGGATGAATTTAATCTTGCAATACTGATAGATTTAGGACTTTTCGGACAATTTTTCCCGCTCAAATGTAGAGATTCAAGTTCAAATACAATACCTAGTCCTATATTGGAAAATGATTTTTAATTCTTTAAATATTACATTGCACCTAATGGATGAATTAAATCCCTGAAAATTAACAATAACAAATCTGATCGCGAGAAGATAAAAATAATAGCAAAAACAAATAAAATAAAGACGAGGAGCACAATCCCATGATAGCCGTTGGCGTTACAGAAACGACGGATAAGGAAAAGCATAAAGTACGGAACCAAATGCCGACCGTTACAACACACCAAACTTTCAAAAAGAGTTCCTCGCTCCTCCACCCCCTCAACCCCAAAACGAGAAGAACACAGAAATCTCTGTGCAGTAGAGTAGACCCCATCTCACCGAGCAGCGACGAGAGAAGAGCAACGACAGCAGCAGCAGATGGCCACCGCAGAGGAAGAGCTCCTGCAGGAGCTCAGGTCGAAAGCCACCGAGCTCTTCCTCCGCGAGCAGTGGGCCGAGTCGTCCGGCCTCTGCTCCCAGCTCATCGACCTCTGCCGCGCCCACCTCTCGGCCGCCGACCGAGCCTCCGACCCGGACAGGTTCTCCAAGCTCCAGCGGTCCCTCTGCCTGGCCCTCGCCAACCGGGCCGACGCGGGGTCGAAGCTGAGGTCCCTCGACGAGGCGCTGAGGGACTGCGACGAGGCGCTCGCCATCGAGAGCTCCCACTTCAGAGCCTTGGTCTGCAAAGGGAAGATCTTGCTGAGCCTCGGCAGGTACTCGGCTTCCCTAGAGTGCTTCAAGTCGGCGGCTTCGCTGGATCCTCAGGGGAACGGGAACGCCGAGAGTCTGAACGTGTGGTTGGATAAGTGCAAGAAGCTCGAGTACCAATCCCGGACCGGCAATTTCGATCTCTCCGACTGGGTCTCGACCGGGTTCCGAGGAGAAATTCCTGACCTCGCGGAGTACATCGGGCCGGTGGAGATCAAGAAATCGGAGATCAGCGGGAGGGGGCTGTTCGCCACGAAGAACATCGACGCCGGGACTGTGGTGCTGGTCACCAGAGCGATCGCAATAGAGAGAGGGATAGTGGTGGGCGACGGTTCGGGTTCAGGCGAGAACAAGCAATTGGTCATGTGGAAGAATTTCATAGAAAGAGTGGCTGGCTGCGTTTCGAGATGCCGCAGAACCCGTCACCTGATCAGTACTCTGTCTTCAGGGGAAGATGAGGAGGGTCTCGAGATTCCGGATCTGAGCATTTTCAGGGCAGAGGCAAGCGAGAGCCATGACTATCCAGATGAGAAGCTTGACATGAACAAGATTTTGGGCATTCTAGATGTGAACTCTCTCGTGGAGAATGCGATCTCAGCTAAGGTCATGGGTAGGAACAAGGACTACTATGGCGTCGGGCTGTGGCTCCTCGCTTCTTTCATCAACCACTCGTGTTGTCCCAACGCGAGGAGGGTCCACGTGGGGAACCACCTTATGGTCATCGCCTCTCGGGACATAAAAGCCGGGGCAGAGCTCGCGTTCGCCTACTTCGACGTGCTGCAGCCGCCCTCGAAGCGCCGCGAGATGGCGGCTGCGTGGGGGTTCGATTGCTCCTGCAAGCGGTGCGAGTTCGAGGAGAAGATGCAGTCGAAGCAAGAGCTGAGGGACACCGAGACGTGCCTCGAAGGCGGGATGGATGCGGGAGGGTCGTGTACAGATTGGAGGAAGGCATGAGGAGGTGGAACGTGCGGGGGAAAGAGAAGGGGTACCTGAGGGCCTCGTTCTGGGCCGCGTACGGCGGGACGTACGCGTCGGAGAAGTCGGCCAAGAGGTGGGGGAGGCGGATTCCGGCGGCGGAGGCGGTGGTGGACAGCGTCGCGGAAGCGGCGGGAAGCGACGAGAGGGTGTTGAAGGTGTTGGTGGAGCAACTGAGCAGAAGCGGTGGCGGACTTGGCGGTGGGGTGATGGTGGAGATGGAGAAGGCACTGAAATTGGGAAGAGGAATATATGGGAAGGTGATCAAGAAGCAAGCATTGAGGGCTCTACTTGAGCTTTGAACATTTTGGGAATTATCAATGCATAAGAGAACCCTCTTTTCATTTTCTCTCTTTTTGTTCTATCTTTTCTTTTTTTTTTTTTTTGTCATTTTTTTCCAACTGTCTTATGTTGGACAAAGAGATGTGATTTATTGATTCATGTCTTTTCGAGCAAAAGTGCCAATTGAGAATAAATATGTTTCATTCAAGCGAGCGTGCATGAATCTCAGTGCTTTAAGCATGGCTGGAGGTGGTGGGAAAATGAGCTTGGGCCAAGAAGCGGACATTTGTTTTGGGCCAAACCATGGGCCACACATGGCATAGCAGGCCCTCGATCTTTTCTTCCCCCAAATCCTTGCTCTCGAGAGAGAAACACATCTCCGTAGTGGGACATCTCCAATGGCTGAAATTCAAAGATGTCCTCAATTGAACCATACCTTTGAGATAAAAGTGATTGATTAAATAACAATTTGGCTCTCTCTTTCTCTTTTGGCTGCCGCAATCATATGACATTTTGTTTGATGTGATTGGATTGGCTGCTACTATTGTCAAGCGATAAGTCGGCACTGGTGATCGTAATAACATTTGTATTCTCATAGGGCCACATGGCGGTATATGGGTGAATAGAGGTCGAGGATCAGGAAGGGGTGATTGGAGGATTATAGTTCTAGAGTGGGAATTTCCTTTTTATAAGTAGTCAATAAATTAAAGGCATATGTATTGAATCCAATCATAATTTTTTACGACTATATGGTAGATATACTAAGAGTGCGTTTGGTAACGATTCTGTTATTGGGAACAATTTTTAATCAGAAACGATTTTTTCTGATTCTATTCTCCGGAATAATTTCTGAGCAAAAAAACGTGCTTGGTAATTGTCCAAAATTTTTATTCTCGGAATAGAAATGCGTTTAGTAAGATTCTTAAATTCTTTTGTTTCTTTTAATTTTTTTAAATACTTTTATTATATATATATATTTATTTTTTTTTTTTCATTTTCTCTTCTTCCTCTTCATTCTTTGTAGCCGGTCGTCGGTCACCGCTATGGCCGGCGACCGATTGGGCGAGGTTCGATGAGCTGGTCGAAGCCTCGCTAGGCCAAGACGAGCCTCGGTTTAGCCAAATCTAGGCGAGGTCGAGCCTCGCCGTGGCTCAGCGTCGCTAGGGGCTAGCAATATTTCAACAAGGTCGTCGGCCAAGGAAGAAGAAAAAGAGAAAAGAAAAGAAAAGAAAAGAGGAGAAAAGAAAAAAAAATAAAATTTGATTAGGAATTGTTTTTAATAATAAGAAATTATTTTTTTATATTTCTTGAATTTGTTCCAACTTTATTATTGAGAACAAAAAAATAAAATTTTGTCATCGGGAACAAAAAAAAAATAGATTTTTGTCCTTGGGAATAAAAAATTTATTAAACGGATTTCTGTTTTTTTTTTTTTTTCGTTATGGAGAATAAAAGAATAAAAAAAATTATTCCGGGAATATGACCTAAGTTATTGCCGCGAATCACGGGAATTTGTAGATCGTATGTTTTTGATTCGATCCAGCCCTGGATCATAGGTCTCCTTTAAGTTAGATAATATTCAGTTGTTTTAACACTTTTCCGTAGAATTGCTGTTGTGGTCAATGTGGGTCCCAGCAGTGAGACGGCGTGATAAGAACCACCAGTAGGAAAACGCAATCAGCAAGTTGTGGTCCTTATCTTATCCTCGCAGGTACACGGGCTCTGGACAAAGATAAAGTCCGACCAGAGCCACGTCAGCACACCGTTTCGCCGGAACGGCTTGCGTCCTTGTCCTGATCCGATGTTAGACGATGAAACTCTACCCTCGCGCGTGTACAGAGATCCCTCCTACTCTTCTCTCTTTCCCTCGAGCACTTTCTTTTCCTCTTTCCATGGCAAAGGTGGAGTTCGTAGAGGCGTACCGTCGATAGGAAAAGTTCTTGGACAAACTCATGATGTTGTGGAATGACAACATAATGGGTACGAAATCCGCGACCAAAGTGCAATAATCCACTATCTGCATTGATGATCTGATTGAATAAAAAAACTTATCGATTGTTTATTGATTAACGAGATAATCACTAATTTCAACTTTTCTCTATTCCGAATTTGTGAATTATTCAAATGGATTCCTTTGCGAGAGGGGTAGTGTATGAACTACCCTTTTAAGATTGTGCGTAATATCCCTTGCTTATTAGAACTAGTAAATATTGCATATTTAATTAGTACTCTTAACACATTGCCACTCCATTATTTCGATTAGTTTTCTCGATAGCTCGAAAACGAGGTCAAAAGTCAATTTAATTTAGATATCCGAGTTGTGAGATTAGACAATAGTGCTCATGAGGAGGTCATCAAGCTAATCTCTTTAGTCACCAGCTAGAAGAGATTATGTATGGAGTAATTGTGGTTAAAAAAAAAAAAAAAAAGAGTACAAAGTTCACTTCATTAGACTCAAAGCGTTCAGTCCCTCCATCAATCTCCGATGATTTTAACTTCGATTCTCTTCAGTGCTGATTCCAGGAAAAGATACGGCACATAGATACACTTCACGGAAGGGACAAAACTTCGGGAATGGCAGTGCCAATCAGGGAGAGCACGAGGCTTTTCGTCTAGCCTGTGCAAGCATGACAAAGGGCCACCAAGTGAGAAATCCGGGTCCGAGAAACCACTCATCAAAACCCATGCAAATCTCACAAGATGACAAAAAACGACCATCCATAAGAGGGGAGGCCATCTTCATGCAAACATTTCAAACAACTCGGTTTCTCTTTAGGCTCTCCATTTTCAATTCCCATAGCCTTGCTTTTCCTCTTTATAGCTAAGACATATTGCAGACACCAGGTGGTTTTAGCATCAGCACTTTGTTTTACTTGCTTTTCAACTCTTTTCCAGTTTCGAGTTTCGAGTTTCGAGAGGTCGCAATGAATTACGAACTCCCTCCTGGTTTTAGATTCCACCCTACAGATGAAGAACTGATCGTGTATTACCTCCAGAACCAAGCCATGTTCAGGCCATGCCCTGTGTCCATCATCTCCGAACTTGATATTTATAAATTCGATCCATGGCAATTGCCTGGTTAGTTTCCAAGATGACGAGCCGAAGTCTAATGTAGTTTTTGTAGCTTGTATGGAGAAAACATCAGTAGTTGTTATGAGAGTTCAGTACCGTTACTTGCTGTACTAAGTAAATATTTTCGATCTCATGGATTGTAGAAAAAGCCGAGCTTGGTGAGAAGGAACGGTACTTCTTCACCCCGCGTAACCGGAAGTATCCAAACGGGGCGCGTCCTAACCGAGCGGCAGTTTCGGGGTATTGGAAAGCCACGGGTTCTGACAAGGCGATCTATAGCGGGTCTAAGCACGTAGGGGTGAAGAAATCCCTTGTGTTTTACAAGGGCCGGCCACCTAAGGGCTTAAAAACGGATTGGATCATGCACGAGTATCGTTTGGCTGATTCAAGGACGAACGTGCAACATCGCTCTATGAAAGTAAGCCTTCTTTTATCTTTTGGATCAATGACTGGCCTATGATTAACTTGACTGTGTCTCTTACTCTTTCGTGTGTTGCGTTTCAGTTGGATTGGGTCCTATGCAGGATATACAAGAAGCAACACTCGAGTAAATCTTTGGATCGAAAAGTGGAAGACTTCCATGGCCAAAGTAACCGAACCATGACGAATGAGGCTAGTGACAAGCAAGTCATGAGATTACCTAACTTTTGCTCACTTACTCCTGATCTGTTGCAATTAGACTACTTTGGTCCCATCTCACAGTTTCTGATAGGCAGCTCATACCATCCAACCTTTGATGGCCAAAACATCATTGTTGATGGTGAAGCTTATGGAGCTGAGAAGAAACTTCAGTCACATGGAAGCAAAGTGTCTTGCCTTTATGCAGATCAAGAGAAATTATGACCAAATCAGAAAAATCTCTTAAGCCATGCAAGATATGTCTGCCAAACTCTGTATTCGGTGTATTGTGATCCCTCGCAGGCTGATAAACTAAAGGAGGATTGTGCTGATCGTCTTTTAAATTTGTGAAATTTGTGTGTTTAGACTTGAGAGCGTACATACTTGTGCAACTAATTTTGAAATGTAATGGTTCTTGAAGATTTTAGCCATACTGCAATAGCCTCTAAGTTTGACAAGTTGCTACATCCAGCGGTTACAATTGAAAGCAAAATATTACTTCGTTTTAGCAGATGTGGCACGGCACCTATTTTGGTCAATTGTATAATTCAAGAGACAACGAATACCGGTTTGACTGCTCAACATAGATTGTTTAATAAATGTGGGCTTATCATGAAAGAGCACCGCAGAATCGCTTCCATTGTTCAGCATATTAATTTTTTTCAGCTTATTCAGATCGGTGAGGATTATCAAGAGGAGAAGCTATCTGTGTAGTAGCGCATATGTTCACACTTGTAAATGAGGGTATCATTTACTCCGGCAAACTTGGAACATTTCTATCAATTGCTTTAGTGCATCTTACTTATTCCCTATCAATGTGCACCAAATTCATGACTCACTTTTACCGTTGGAAGTTGAGTGAAGTCAGGTTGGTGGTTCAAAAGATGTGATTGTTCTTGAACCTAAGCTTCTTGCAAAGAGCACGAAAAGATTGTTTTCAAACAGAAACTAATCCACCATCTTTTTATCTGTCAATCTATCAAGCGGAAACCTACTTCCTATGCACATTATAAGAACCGGTCCATGTGTAGAACTTCATTCTATGTCATTCCAGAATGGAAGCCCATGGTCTCTCGTTGGCACATTATGTCCCAGATATACATATGGGATGGTTGACCTCTACTTGTGTCATTGTGTCATGGATCATTATCCACAGATGGAACCAAAGGAATAAAAATGGCCCGAAGACGTGGCCACTGGTAGGGGCAGCGATCGAGCAGTTCATGAATTACGAGCGGATGCATGATTGGCTAGTTGAGTACTTGTCCAAGTTGAGGACCGTTGTGGTCCCTATGCCATTTACAACCTATACCTACATTGCAGATCCGGAAAATGTAGAACACGTCTTGAAGACCAACTTTGCAAATTATCCAAAGGTATAACATTGTTTCAGGTGTTTAATTTTCCTACTTATTTTTCAGAGAGATTCATTTTTAACACCAGCAACACCCAATAAAAATTCACTTAATTTTTTGAATGGTTTGAGCATATCAAGAAAATCTCTTTTTACATCACCTAAATAGCTAGTTCATGCATCAAGGAAGCACTTTTTGCTTTCAATTTGTCGAGATTTGCTTAGATTCTGGTGATGGCAGTGATAGATGGTTGTTCTCGTCTTTTCATGCTCAATTTTTCTTTCTTTTATTACTATTATCGGTAGTAAAGAGGTTAATCATCTGTCGCTGAAGGGGGAAGTTTATCATTCATACATGGAAGTTCTGCTCGGAGACGGGATATTTAACGTGGATGGTGAATCTTGGAGGAAGCAAAGGAAGACCGCGAGTTTCGAATTCGCTTCCAAGAATTTGAGGGATTTTAGCACTGTGGTCTTTAGAGAATATAGTCTGAAGCTTTCTTCTATCCTAAGTCAAGCTTCATTCTGCAACAAAGAGGTGGACATGCAGGTAAATAATGGTCTTAAAAGAAATTTCGTTTCTATTTAACAATGACAGATCTGTTCCTACAATAAAGCGGAGTCAGTAAGAAATAGTTTCGGTTCATGTTTCACCAAGATGCCCCCTATTTGCCGTATGAAGCCTGACAAAGCTTGAGAAGTTTTTCGTCTTTAGGAACTGTTGATGAGGATGACTTTGGACTCCATATGCAAAGTGGGATTCGGTGTTGAAATAGGAACTTTGGCTCCGGATTTACCAGATAACTGCTTCGCTCAATCTTTTGATGCAGCAAACATAATTGTGACCTTTCGATTCATTGACCCCCTCTGGAGGATCAAGAAATTTCTGAATGTGGGGTCTGAAGCTCTTCTTGACAAAGCCATCAAAGTGATAGATGATTTCACCTACTCTGTCATTAGAAAGCGGAAAGCCGAGGTAGAAGCAGCTCGCAAGTCCCGTGAAGATGCAAAGGTAAATAAACATAAACCGCCGGATTCTCATTGTTCAAGTACTCCTCTTTTATCCTCTCAATTGGAAATGCAAAATGATCTATGCAATGAAAACTACAGATGAAGCATGATATACTGTCAAGATTCATCGAGCTAGGTAACGATCTGGAGAGCAATTTAACCGACAAAAGCCTCAGAGACATCGTCCTGAACTTTGTGATCGCGGGGCGTGACACGACAGCAACCACCCTTTCATGGTCTATTTACATGATAATGACCCATCAAAATATTGCCAAAAAGATCTATTCAGAACTTGAAACTTTGGAGAGAGATCAAGCAAGGGAAGAGCAGGTCTCATTGCTTCCTTACAATGTGGACGACCCTAAATCATTCAATGGGAGAGTCTCGCAATTCGCAAAACTATTGACATTTGATGCCCTCGGAAAGTTGCACTACCTACATGCTGTGATCACAGAAACGCTGCGCCTGTATCCAGCAGTACCTCAGGCATGCATTATATTTCTCATTTTAAGTACGATATTGCTAGGTATATACTCAGAATGGAGAAATGACTGTTCTATTTTTCTCTCTCACGAAACAAAAACTTGACCACAGGATCCCAAGGGTGTGTTGAAGGACGACGTATTGCCTGATGGGACGAAAGTGAAAGCAGGAGGGATGGTGACGTATGTACCATACTCCATGGGAAGAATGGAGTACAATTGGGGTCCTGACGCCGCTTTGTTCAAGCCCGAGAGGTGGCTGAAGGAGGGTTTCTTTCAAAATGCTTCTCCGTTCAAGTTCACCGCATTTCAGGTAAACAGATGGCGACTGAGAAACAATATATAACAGCTGCTCATGATGAGCCTGGCCTATGTTAACTTCAAGCCTTCGAGGAACGATTCAGTATGGTCATCAGGCATAGCAACTATAGTGTGATGACGGGATCTGTCTTCCTATCAGGCCTAACAAGCTGCAATGGGTGATCTTTGCCTTAGTTGTCATTTCACCGAGACGACCCCATAATCAGCACTGCTTGTTTCGATCAGATAGGTGTCACCTGATGCTTTATGTTTCTTTGTCGATTTGCAGGCTGGGCCGAGGATATGCCTAGGGAAGGACTCAGCATATCTGCAGATGAAGATGGCACTGGCGATTCTGTGCCGGTTTTACGAGTTCAAGCTGGTGCCGAACCACCCGGTGGAGTACAGGATGATGACCATTCTATCGATGAAGCATGGCCTGAGGCTGACAATAGCAAGACGCCCTTGAACCATAACCACATTTCTCAGTTTTCACAGGCTTCTGTTGCATTAGCTTGGTTCCAAGAGCCTAAGATGCTGTCACAATCTACATATATTATGATAACTCCATGGACAATGTTTCGCAGGACAAGTGATTTGTCGGCACCGAAGAGGGGATAATATAGAGTCCTCAATCATTGCAATCCACCGTATGAATTAAGTGTTAGAAACTCGTTTGAGATCGAATTGATTCTCCGTCGTACTGGAAACTAAATACATGGACAATTAATCAGAAAAGATGAATGATAAATGCGTGTCACGGACGGATTGCCAAGTGATCGATCCGGAGAAACAAGAGCAGTAGGATCAGTGGGTGGAACTCAATCTCCACTATTGGATCATAAGAAAAGGATCGGTACCCACCAAGATGTATCCCTATCATTGGATTGGTCGAGATGAGTATTAAATCTCTCTATCATTAGATCATTAAGTGGGAGTGAATCTCTACAATTGGATCACTAGTTTCTAAATCAAAGCCAAAGTCTAACGTGGACAAAAAGAATTACCAATGAAGCCGAACGTGCTAATCATAAAAAGTAATCCTAACATAAATGAAGATGAGATTTTTTTAATCTTTTTCTTTTGATGAGTTTTTTGTATATTTATATTTTGTTATCTATTTCATCTAAAAAAATTAACTAGAATTCATTTTACCTCAAAAGTCACGTAACGAAACCTTTTAAACTATAATAACATAATTTAAATGAAATTCACTAAATGGAAATACGATCATCCAACATTTCAACAATGAAGGCACATTCTTTTTAAGAATTCTCTGAACACTTCCTCTTTATTATTCGAGTGAGTGATTAATCCTTGTGGCGATGGAGCCAAAAGGAGCCCCAAGTGCTGCGCGTGCGCGGTTCGCGTTTTTTAAGCGTTGGCTCGTGACGAGTGGCCGTGACGAAAACTTCGACGTCATCAACAAAATTCGCGCTGGAATCCAAAAGACAAATGCGCGTGGCGTGGCATTCAGGCAGACAGAGCATCTCGTTCTCGTGTTTTTTTACCGGTGTCTCGACATCGATTCTGTTCGTCTCCCATTTCAAACGCTTTCTCGCGTTCGAATTCTTGCAATCCTCCGCCTCCGGGTTTCTCGTCGGAGCTCTTTCGAATCAGGTAATCTCGCTCCTACTTAGTTTTGTTTGAGCAAGTAGCGACGAACGCGTTAGTACGAAAGAAAATTCGGCGGTTCGCGCGAGGTCCGAGGAGTTTCCAGGTGATTTTTGCTGTTCGTTACTGACCAACGAGTACGAACCGCATTTAGCTGAAGAGCTGATTACCACGTGAGCAGAATTAGCGTTGTTTTGGCTGAAAAAAAGCGGGCGAAAGAGTGTGTTTTTATAGCTTGAAGCAGGAGAAGGTGAAAAATTCATACCAGGACGCTCTAGGATCAAACGTGGAATGACCTAGCAGACCGACCCATGATGCGGCATGGTGATCTTTCTTCTGGGTCGGTTTTTTTATGGGGGAATGTTCACTGCTCGGATCGTGTTTTCAGATTTTAGTAAGAGAGGCTGGATTGGCAGAGATGCCTGGCGGTTTGAGTGCAGATATTGGTTTGCTAAGTTAACCGTGTGGATAGTTTTCGATGCCGTATAAAATCATATGCAGCATCCGCGACTCTAAATGTGTGTGTACCTGGGTGGTTGTTCTGTTGATTTCTTTTGATATTAGCTTGATGCTGCTGTGTTCACTCTTCTTTTTCTTTTCTTTCCGAACAAATTATCTTCTTCTTTCTCTTGGGTGAGTGGTGAGTCAGTAATTGAAGGAACGTGTTCCCTTCTGATACTGACGCATGAAAAGATAAAAATTGATTATCCTGTTATGTAGTGATGATGTTTGTGTTTTCCTGATTGTTTGGTATCATCGGCTTCATTGTTGCAGCTATTACTCGTTCAATAAGATGTCGGGCACAGCTGTTGAGGACTCACGGGACCAAGTGCATACTGATTGTGCAATTAAAAATGACGGTGATGGTGAAGGTGCTTCTAAAGATATATTACATTCAGATGTAGGTGACGAGAATGCTGTCCCTTCCCCAGAGGAGGAGGTATGACTAATTGCTGCTTGTGCATTCTGTATTCAATCGAGGATCATGCCCAGGATGCTTGTACAGGATAAAGACAGTATATTGGACTTTGTTTAGTTTAGCTGTAGCCGTCATGCAACTTTTCCAGAGACAAAAAACTTTGTGATGATATGTTAGGTGCAGTAAGAATATGATTCAGTCGTGGATGCCATTCCTTTTTCCCTCATCCTTTCATTTTCTTAAGTCATCTAACCAGAGAACAGTTGTTTCCTGAGCTAAGATGGTCGATAACATGTACTCTGTTTCGTATTCCATTATTTTTGGATCTGGGCCTTGGGTAAAGTTTTCGGGAACTCTTTTACCTAGAAAGTGTCTTCCATAGGAGGAAAAAATCAAGAAGAAGTATGGGGGCCTGTTGCCAAGGAAGCCTCCATTGATTTCCAAGGTATTTTTTGTTTGTCCCCCTTCCACTTCTTCAGTTCTCCAGAATGATATACTCCAGCAATATTAAGACTAGTGTCCACTGAAAAAATGTGCTCTCCAGGATCATGAACGTGCCTTTTTTGATTCTGCTGACTGGGCTTTGAATAAGGTACTTGTAACTTGTTCAGGCTTCTTCAAATATCACCTTTGGATAAATACTTATAGTTGGTTTTAATGTTTAATATCCTCATTGACCAATATTGCAGCAAGGAGCACAGAAGCCCAAAGGACCACTTGAAGCTCTCCGACCTAAGTTGCAGGTACTTGACTTTTATGCAAATGTTGCACTTTTTATGCTGAACATCTGCCAGAATTGCAAACTATTGGGTCTAAGCAAGCAGCCGTGCAGATCATGATTGGCGCATTTTGAAAATCTCTAACCTTGTTTAAAATATGATGAGGAACAAGCATTTCACAGTGTGTACCAGGACTGAGACCTCCAACCACGTCTTAGATATGAGAGAGAACAGGTCATATGAAGTTTGTTCAGTGAATGCTGTGGTTACTGAATTTTCCAGCAATGAAGATACAGCATGTGTCCCAAATAAGGAAAACTTTATGCGTGATCTTAGGTAGAAGTATCTACAGTGTTAAAAACTTATTTGAACCTTCAGAATGTGGCCTCAATTTTCCTGGTTAATAGTTGATATTCTGGCTCCCTTTACACGTCGATGCATGCAATGGCTGGTGCTAATTGTTTTTTGTATCTTCATGTTCTTCTCCTTTTTTTTTTTTTTTATTCAATTTCTGTGTTCTTGAAATCACCAAATCATGCTGAGAACATGTGCTGCTAGTGCTAACAGTAGGAAAGCATGAACATTCATTTATGGCAAAGATTTGGGTTGCAGAAAGGACAATCTTCACATGTATTGCTGGTGCATATACCCAATTCGAGTTCACCTGCCATGCTATAACAGGTTTACCATTAGTTTCTCGACTTCTTACTTCTCTTTATCCTTTTGCTATAATCAGCCCACCCCACATCACCAAGGAAGGTCAAGGCGTTCCAGCATATGCACCTGCAGATGATGGTCATGAAGGTAGAGCACATTGGCACTGTCAACTAATACTTCAGATACTATAGCATCCTCTACTCTAGAACAGGGTTCACCGCAAAAGAGAGCATGAAGTTTTCTGCTGATTTCCAAGCAATCATAAGGAGGCACATCTACATTTATTTTTTCCATGTATGAAGAACCCAGTGCAGAAAATTATTTATCTCCCAAAAAGTCCTAAATGTGTTTTCTGGTCAAGATGACCTTAGTAGGCTGATTGCTATGACGGAACCGGATTGTCAACTTGTCAGAATCCTTCTCCTTTAATTCAAAGCGGTAATCGTAACTTTGTAAGTCCCTTGTTCACGTGTTGCAGGGAACGGCTACCATAGCGAAGATCAAGAAGATGAGAGCCACAAAGCAGAGGATGGTAGCGAGAAAGATCTTTGTTCGGAGGAGAAAAGCTGTCAGGACGAGGAGCAGCTTGATGTTCTATGCTGAGTCATTTTGGTGGAACTAGTGTTTTCTTTCCCCTTCTGTAATTGACAAATTGTAAGTCAAAACAGGGGGCAGTTGAACTACATAAGCCCGCCCTCTGATGAGTGATGAACGGGTGAGACGCATTTCCAACGTTCGCTTGTAGTATTGCAGGCAACAAATGTGTCTGTAAGGCCTAAACTCAATATGGACAATATGTCAGCTTGTGATCGAAACAATCTTTTTATCAAATTCAAGTCGTTATTATGGACCAAATCACTATTTTGAATGCAATCATTAGGTTATTAGAGGTGAGCATGGTTCAATGTAGAACTTGGAACCAAGAATCAGACCAATGGAAACTTGTTCGATTTTAAGTTCCAAGGTAAATAAGGTAGGTTTCGGGTTCTAAAAATTAAAGAACTTGTATTGATGGGTAGGATCCAGGTTATAGGTTAGTGAAACCTAAAACTTGGAATAAGCATTAACCTATAACTTAGAAAAAGTTTTTGTGTTTTTCTTGATTCATATCTTCGCGCAATCCTACGATATTTCATGACGTTTGATAATAAGTGTATAATTCAGAATCACTAATTTGAGCCTATATAACCAAGACTTATTATATATCTAAATATAAGTTATAGTTTATGAATTATAACAATAAGTGATCATCAAAAAGTGATTTACCGCAATTTTTCAAGTGAAATCTGAATAGATTCTGACCTTGAAATCTGTTCCAATGGTAGTACAGAACCTAGATCTTGAAACCCCACGCCCTTATTTTAAATCAATGTCAACGTGAAGGCCGACACTCGCGGAATATGAAGTCCTGGTTTGATATTTACTGTGTTATTTATCATCTGATTTCGTTCAAACCATCTCCACGCCATTGCTCCAAATCCAAGCCATGGTAGAGAGAGGACACTTCAATGGGCGATTAGAACGGAGTTTTTCCTCAGACACGCGGCTATGGCGTGGTTTGGATTTACGTTTGACCTTTCAACCGCCCTTTGTTTTGAGCCACCCTCTTCAGATTTAACGTAACCACCCACTGCAAATCCTATCGCCATCATTATCACAGAGAGAGAGAGAGAGGTGGGTGTTTTCTGACAAGCTTCAGCAACAGCTTTCATGGCTTCTTAGCTGGAAGTCAATCCTGCCTTCCCGCAACATGACCATGAGGATGCTCCACTCCTCTTCGTGGCCCTCCGTCTTCAACTCCAGCTCCAGCTCCAAGTTCGACGATCCCACCTTCTCCACACAAAGGCCTGTCAGAACCTCTCTCCCCGATCACGTCGTCGCGCGCTCTCGTTCATGTTCGGCTGCCGAAAACTCTGGTTCCGAACTGAGACGAGCTCTCGTCGGTGAAGGGTTGCGGGGCGGCAGGCTCTGCTGCTGCGGAAGAAGGCATTTCATGGCGGCGACCACATCGCCGTTCATCCCAATTCGCCCTTCTAATGCTTCGGATTCTTCTTCTGATTATGCGGTACGCATGCTTGTCTCGCTCGCTCTCAAATTATAAAATTTTGTTGAGATGTTATCATTTCGGTTCATTCGTCGGGTTTCCACATATGCCCTTTTATAGGCTTTTTTGTTTCGTTTACATGAGGGTGGATTTCAAATCAAATTTTGGTAAATGCAGATAGTTTATTCGTCTCTCGTCGCTTAAGTTTCTTTAAATCAAGTTGGCGATAGTCTCACGTCAGGTCCATCAGAAGCCACGTTGTCGAAGGAAAGTCGGTGAATCAGATGGTAAACAGCGCCGTAATATTAAACCACGAATTCATGTTCCGTGAATGTTGCTCTTCAAGTGAAACTGATTCAACCACGTGATCAAATTTCAAGAATACGTCGTGGGAACTTGTTCTCTAATAGTTCCATTCAGAAGAGTGATTTGGTTCATGAATCATGATAATGTCTCGAATTTGATAAAAGTTCTGGACCGGAAGTTGCAGTTAAGATATTGTCCTTGTTAAGTACAGTCATTACTGAACTGGGAAGGCTGGATTTTGGGCATTGATTGCATTCTGTTTGGAATGCAAGCAATCTGCATTTTGTCAGTGTGATATCAAAGGGGGGTTCTCTTGCCTTCATGTTCTGACTTCTCATTCGCCCTTTGAATATGATCGATGTCCATGCTTTAGTTGGAGCTTATGACGTCTCCCCATGTAAGAATGTGTTAACCCACGAATAGTTGAGCCAAAGCTACACAGCTTGTTTATTGGATAAATAGGTCGCCTTCTCATGTGGTCGAGTATCACTTTATTTTAACCATTTTATATTTCCAAAGAGTTTACAGAGATTGTTAGATTTGGGCCTGTGAAGCTCTAACGTCATTTAATTTGCATTATCTGCACATAGGTGATGTTGGATAAATTTCACGCTCCTAGACCTCAGTGGTATGAGGAGTTCCAAGCTATGGTCCTTGATAAGGGTATGGAAGCTTATGAGGCTGAGGTTAGTCTCCCTTTTCAGATTACCTGAGTTGTCTTAATCTTTGTCTTGCTCTCGCTCCAAAAAAGATACTTGTCTCAAGTTCATACATAACCATCTGTGGTTGCATTCTGTTACTTGGCAAGATTGCTAGGTATAAGTCCCAGCTATTCAGCAAATTGAAGGGAAAAGTCAAGGAAATTTTGGAGATTGGTATAGGAACAGGTCCTAATCTCAAGTATTATGCCAATGACAACGACGTCCATGTTGTAGGTATAGACCCAAAGAGAACAATGGAAAAATATGCTCGAGCAGCAGCAGCAGCAGCTGGTCTACCATCTCCCAACTTTAAATTTCTCCAAGCAGTAAGAATGCATGAATATGGCAATACTAGTTGTGATATTTGTTTTCCTCTTTTTTATTGTTTTTGCTTTTTGAATTTGTGCATTTTTTAGGAATGTGGTCATCAGAATTGGTATACCCAGCGGAGATAATTGGGCTTGAGTGATGCATGGTCAACTGGATCATATAAACTTTAGCAAGAAATTCTTTGTGATAACTGTCCAAAAACAAAGAAGACAGTTTTGTCCAGGTCATTGAATAAGAATGGGCTGTTGGTGATTCTGTAGTGCTTCTTGTAACTTGTGTTTGGTGAATTTAACTCAAATATACAGAATGGAAGTAGAAGGTGAATTTTTCTTGTCTTCAAGATGTTACTGATAACAATGGCCTAATAATTTGTCAACTTGCAAAGAAGATTACAAAACCTTAAAGAACTTGGTTGGCAAGATACTACATCGGGTGAGGGGATGGATCAAGAGGGGGAAAATGGTCATGGCTAGCTTTATTGGCTTAGTCAATCTGATTACCAAGGATTATATCGCCGGATATGACCTCTGTCTGGCAACTACCAATGTCTATCATGACTTTTTCTTAGATCAGAATCTCTTTGGTTGATGTCATCCAGGTTGGTGAGGCTATACCACTAGAAGATGCATCTGTTGAAGCAGTTGTCGGAACACTCGTCTTGTGCTCCGTCAGTGATGTTGACCTGACGCTGAAAGGTAATTACTCTGTAAAGGCTATGATCTCCTTTTTTACTATCTGTCTACCTGCACTTGTAGTGCAAATCTGAGGTGTTGAGCTTCTCTTTCAACCTCCTCATTGGTATGTGAAGTCAAGCAAGGTGTCGTTATTCTGATAGCAGGTAGAAAAATTGGCATGTGAGTTATGTAACATTGTTTATTTGTGAGGACCATACTCCTTTGTTATAGCTACCGGATTGAGGCCATTTAGTCTTTTACAAAGCATGATCTTCATATTTATCTTTTTAGAAGTGAAGAGGGTGCTTAAGCCAGGTGGTTCTTACATCTTTGTGGAGCATGTAGCTGCAAAAGGTATGAGCCCAGGAAACTTCTAAACAGTTGTGGCATGAATTGTGAGAAGTTTGAGTTGACATCACATGCTTTAGTGTTGATATTTATTGTTCAAAACTTGATAATTCAGATGGAACAATCCTCAAGTTCCTCCAAAGTATCCTTGATCCCTTGCAGCAGGCAGTTGCTGATGGGTGTCACCTTACCAGAGAGACAGGGAAGAACATATCTGAGGCTGGATTCTCTAGCGTCGAGCTTGGCACGGCTTTTTTAGCTAATGCCCCCCTCATAAACTCTCATATATATGGAATTGCCAACAAGTAGCGCTGCTAAACAACAATCAGTTTATAGAGAAGTTTGTCAAATTATCATTTGGGTTTGCTAGTCTGATCCCCTTAGGATCATTTCAATCTGGGATCAGCAATATAGGGGATATCGGTATCTAGATTTGTGTATATGAAGAATGCTATGACTCCTTTGGCCTTAGGTAGTGCACTCTGTCCTTATGATCCCATAATATAGCGTTTGTATTTACATAATGTAGCGCATTCTTGTGCTTCTCTGACTTTGGGCTGATAGTAATGTGGATCTCGATCAGCACCGAGCTGGAAGAAGATAAGGAGTATGTTGAATGGACTTTGCTTCGTGAAAAACTACTGATCCGAGATGTTGATTGCAACTGGAGGATTGTCACTAGATATGGTGCAAAACTAACATGGTAGACGGGCTTACAGATACTGGCTGTTGAAACCAAACATGCTCTTATTGTTCCTGTCATATGACCAGAAGTAACTGAATCATGCTTAAGCCTGAGAAAAAGAGAATTTGCATTATGAGGTGGTTGCTGGGCTGCTGTTAAATTTATCCAGAGACACCTGGAATCGAGCACATCACAAGCATGGCTAATTGGCAACGGGCACGTTTAGACTCATTCTTTTCTCAGTGAAAAGTAAATTTTCATCATGTCGAAACATGCTCGTTAAGATATAAATAACAGACGCCAATGGGATGCCCCAACAGGAGTTGACAGCTCTAAGCGGGAGGGTATCCTCTGAATCAGGCCAACATCTCTGTAGGATTGCTGATTTGGTCCGACTTTGTTTGTTCATGGAAAACATCTAGAATTGAATCATTCATTCATTCTGTTACTTGTGGCTGGCGCTTTAATTTATTCCTTTGGGTTGAGATTAAAGCCGAAGAGTGCCGACCATAAGTGCCTGTGCAACCGTGCTTATTGTAAGCTTGATCCAGTTCCTGGAAGCATTTGAACGACAATTTATTAGTCAGATGTGCAACGAATGCCCTGTGAGCGGGAACTGTATCTTTCTCTCATGGTCATTTGATGAATAGTGTCCCTTCTCCCATCGGCTCTCTGTCCTTTTCAGTCTGTTGAACAAAATTTGATCTCGTCAGATGGTCGTCTATAACTTGTTTCCTCATTTATTCTTTTTGAGGCGAAAAATGTTAGGACCAACGGGGGAGTAACTAGAACAATAAGCAAATGTGTTCATATTTAAGTTGGTCATAAGGACATTAAAAGTGCTAAAGGTTTCACATAGTGTTCACTTTAATATAAAAAATTTTACCCGCTCACTTAAATGTCAAATTGGAGAAAACACAATCAGTTAAATATCTCCGGCGACAAATTCCAACCAAAAATATTATATGATCTTTTTAATTAAGTGTTAATACTTTTGTGGCTTTTTCATAAAAAAGAAAGTCCACGTGAACGATGAGGTGGCCTTCAAGCACAAAACGCAATAAAGCAATTTAATCTCTCTCCCTCTCTCTCTCTCTCTCTACTTCAAACCTTGTACAACATTTTTGAAGCAAAGTTGTCTGGTTTGAAGGGTAGCCCTGTTCTCGAGTAACTTAAGTTAGAAAGATCGAGGTTTGAAGCAGAACATTAAGTGCTGGTGATCAGCGCATCAGCACTGACGAAGAAGGATCGAGTGAACACGAGGCACTTCGAACACTTGGATAAAAAAAAAAGCAAGGGAAAAGAGTGGCACGACTGACGAGACTTTGAAGCAACGGACGACATCATTTCGACAGTAGCGACAACGTCCGGAGAGCGATGAAGAAGGATCACCAACAATCGAACATCAAAAATCCTTGAGAGAGGATTCCTTCGTGAGATCCGCACATATGTTTTGTTTTGGTTGCAATGAGCTCGAGGTGGACCGCGATGGAGATTTGACGGTGGCTTATGGCAATCGGAGATGGTGGACGGTGGATTGAAGGCGATCAAGAAGGAATCAAGATTAAACATGGTCTCTGGATCTTCCTTATTCGACAATTTTGAGGCTCTCCTTGGACATTTGTAATCCTCTTTTGCCGTCATTGCTTTTGAGAATTAGGGTTTCGAATTTGCCAAAAAAAATGATTGATTTTCCAAGTTAGGTTTTAATTTAGGGCAAAATATGTAAACGGCTCGTTTAGGAGTGTATAAATGCTAATTGGGCATGTGGGCGAGCCATGTCGATCAGAGAAATGAAAAAAAATACTATTACGTTGGATTTCCGTCGAATCAAATTGAAGCTGACACTTAAGCAAAAAACAGTAACACTAAAATGATCTAACAAAAAGTTTTAACACTGAACATCATACGAACTTGGGGAATTTACCAAAAAAATCTTAAACCTATTATAATTAAGTCTTTTCAAAACTAAATTTTTTTTTTTTTTTGAAATTTTTGTATTTGTGTCAATTTAGTCTGTCCAATCAATACTGACATAGATGTCAACTGTCTTGTGTGACGCCATTGGTGCTGATGAAAACAAATTTTAATAATATTTTATTATTTTTTTATCACTTACTTCATCCTCTAGCCTATCACCCTCGAGCAATTGGCGTTGGGGAGCCTAGCCATGGCTTGATAAGGCTTGACTTTGCCTTGGCCACCTATTGGGCTGACGAGGTTGGCAAGGCCTTGCCAGCCTAGTGAGCGACCTAGGCAAAACCAAAGGCTCACCAAGACTTGATTGGCGAGGTCGAGCCTCGCCTAACTATTGCCAGGCTTCCATGAGGCTGGTGAGGTCCCTCGTCCTTATTGATCATCGAGTGAGGACTAGTTAGATGAAGAAGGTAGTGATAAAATAATTAAATATTATTTAAAATTGTTCACGTCAAAATAACACATATAGGACGATCGACATTCATATGTTAACATCGACAAATCAAAATTAGCGAGACAAACTGAATTGACATAAATGTAAAATATTTATGACTCCATTAGCCAAAAAAATATTTATGATTGAAATGACATAATTATAATAACTTATTAATTTTTTGGTAATCTTACCTATAAAACTTTTATTATTTCTTATGTCCTAATGCCTTCAAAGTTGTCATGTAATCAGTGAGTTAGGTTCATCTCAAGTGCGACCGGGTGGGAAAAAGAGGCCTTTTAGTACAGCATTCATGCAGTTGAGAGAGCACATCAAACCACTGCACTGAAGAAGCAGATCCACTTCGATAAATATAAACATATCTGCATCCTTTATGGTACAGCATTAATGCGTTTTGATAAAGTCATCTAAAACGCGATTTGTCGTGTCATTTGTGACACCATCCGCTCCTTTTCTCCCACAAAGTCGAAAAGCAGCATTTCCTTTCCCCCCCACAAAAATAATAAAAAGGGCGCATTTAGAGTGGAGCATGAATCATAGAGTGGGCTAGACGACAGGACTTGCAGTTTTGAACAGAGCCCCTTGACAAAGAACCTACCGTGGTCTGAATGGAAAAATTTGTAGCATCTTTTCTATTGTAAAGCAAGTCTAAAACGACTTTTAATCTCAAATTTCTGTCCTGAAATCTCGATAATGATTCACAGCTAGCAGATTCATTGTTGACTCAAGCCCACCTTTACTCTCCGTAGGTTTTTTCAGTTTTGCCTCACTCTCAGAATGTATGTGCATTTTAGCCATTGAAGGAGAGAAGATGGATTGTTTCTGCCATGAGAAGATATTTTGGTTGATGGGGCACATAGGTCATTGTTTCGAAAGCAATTAACGGTTCAAATTATAGCAAGCAATCGGCATAAGATATGGTCAATTCAATTATGATATGAACACAAATGGGCTCTTTATCTTTGTCTTCAACTCACATCATGTGAATCAAAAGGGAATCTTGAAAATGAACATCATAAACATTTGTCAAAATCCTCTTTGATGGATAACAAGGTGGAAGTATCGGCAAAGTAAGAATCAGACACTGACTCTATTCGAGCTCTCGATCTAGATAATTGAGCAAGATCATCTCGGGTCGCCAAGCCTACGAATCTATAGTTCCAACCAAATTGTGCTCATGGAAGGAAATATTAGTTACCTTGTAACATGACGAGACTCGAGTATGGACAAAAACCAACCAGTTCTTGTATTTTTTTTTTTTAATCCTTTTGTGCGACTTCTGGAGATATTTAGCTCAAGCAACTATCAATTAATCACACGATATTTGGACTCCATTTGTTTTGCTAAAAAAGTGGTTTAAAAAATATTTTCTTAGAATCGATTACTTATATCACTTAAATGTTTCAATTACCGATAATAATCGATATCTAAATATTTTCGTAAACGATGAAAATATTTTTCGTACATTTATTTTAGTAAACGATACAATCAATTATTTAAAAAAAAAATTCGAATCATTCATTGTCCACTAAGCTAAACAAATGAATCCTAATATGATTAGCGCATAAATCTGGGGTCACAACAAGACAAGACCAACAAGTGGGGAAGAAAAGGCACAGGGAATATGCGGAAATAGTTGAAAGACGGGGGACCTCGATGCAAATGATGCAGACACTTCCCCACTTTTCTCTCCTGTCTGGAATCGTTAGGGCTTTTCGTCCTTTGAATGCAGTTTCGTGCTCATCTTCCTCAAATTATGAATCCCCAAGCACTGCATTCCCCCTAATGACACCCCTCTCTCTCTCTCTCTCTCTCTCTCTCTCTCTTACCCGTCTTCCTCGATGCCCAATCGCACTGGTGAGTGTTGGCTCCATCTGAACTTTTTTCTGGGCATTTATTTTTTTTTGGGTAATTTCTCGAAGTGTTTAGCTGAAATGGCGTTGATTTTCGCTTTGGTTAGTGGGGAATTTCGAAAATGCGTTCGGTTTCTTTGGGGGGTCGGTTCGCTTCGGTCTCCGGAGATAGTTTTTGGGTAGCCATTTACTGAATTCGGTATCAAGTTCTAAATTTTTTTCTTTTTCCCTTTCGGTAACTTCTTGATGAGGGTGACTCATGCAGAAATGCTGTCACAGGACTGCAGACTTCAGCTGTTTGGACACCTGGGGGGGCTTTCGATTCTTTCGTCATCTCGGGATTTGTCTTATGATAGATGATGGGATATGTTTTTTTGCCGTAAATTTCGGTTTTTTATTTTTTATTTTAAGACTCTTGCAGAAATTTGTCTTGTGGTGGAAGGGTTGTTCTTCCCTTGTGTTTTTCCCGGTCCGCTGGGAAATTCCGGGGAACTGCTCTGCTCGAGGTCGTGGCTGTGTAAACCCGAAAGTGCATGTTATTCAAGAATGTTGCTTCTTGTTGTTAATTATGACGATGATAATGTTACCTTGGAGCCATGATCTGCGTTCCTAGCAATGGCATTCTTGTAGAGATCCTCAGGAACTTATTTTCTTTTTTCGTCTGTAGCCTCCCTGTGACGTCGTTTTTGCCGTTTTCCTTTATGTACGAGAATTTTCCTTTGTGATTCCTTAGAGTTTCTTATTGAAATCTGGTTACTGTAGGCACAGCGGCACATTCCTCAGGATGGATTTGTGTTCTTCCTGGACAGTGACATCGAAGGAGACATAATTACCCTGACCAGGAGTGTAAGTTGTTAGTTTGCCAGTAAGAATTAGGTGTCCTTCTTGGCTGCAATGCTGCCTTGTACTTAAAGCACCAATGGCAGACATTTATGTAGTCGATGAACCTAATTCCTTAACAGAATCGTGAGCTGACATGGTAGAAGCTATCAGATTGATTTCAGTTGATCATTGTCCAGTTTTAAAAGTTTAAGATATTAGCTTCTGGAGTTACACAGAAAATAGCTAAAACGGGGTCGCTCTGTTGTGTGGCTGCAAGGCCACATGGATCACATGCAGCCAGTGGGGACTGGTCTGTGGGCCCACATGAGCCTTACTGGCGAACAAACACTAGCTTTTCGCCACCTCCATCGAGATTGGATATCCGGCTTCAATATGAGGGCCTACCTAATGGTTTGCGGGACAGTGATCTGCTTTATCGATCATCCACGTCTTCAAACAGTAAAGGAAGTAGGGGATGGGTGAGAGGCAACCGTCTCTACAATCATCAATACTCTGCTTCTGATGGTGCAGAGCTGTTTTTAAGTAGTCCATCTGACCAGTCTCAGGGTCCCCAATGGACACCTCCAGCCATACAAGAAATTAACATCGAGGATTATGGAACTCCAACCAGAAGAGGTGAGCATCAAATGTACATTTTATGAAGCATTCTCACTCTGATATCTTATCTGTTAGAATTTGGTTGCTTATTGCTATCCTCTACTGCAAGACCATCTTAAGTTATCTTGATTTTTTAGAGTAAGAAGTTAGAACTTTCTATGATTGTTCAGTTCTTTGATGTTCAAGCATTTTCACTGACATTCTGCGTTGAAGTGACATCACATCGCCTTTAAGATGATGATTTCTGACAAACTCTTTGGATTAAATTAATTTCAGATATTATCATATATCAATTGCAGTTCCGTTTGCTCTTCTTAATGGAAAAAGTAAAATTATTTGTTGGATACAAGAACTATTATTTTTTGATGTGATTTTTTTTTTTTTTTTGGCATTTGCATATGTATCTTTTTGTCTGAAGTCTTTGCATATGCATAAGCTTTTTGTTAGTTAGTTTTTGAGAAAGCGGGAAGTCGGGCTCATAGAATCTTTTGACTTCTGAAGACCTTAGAATATTGATTGTTCATGTGCTATTTTTCTATGAATGGCAGCCACTTACTGATTCATACTGGATGATCTCTCTCTGTCTCTCTCTCTCTGTAAAATAATACCAGTCCTGACCCAACATGTTGGTTTTTCTTGGGATGTGTCAAGTGTTAGTGGCTCAAGCAAAGATTCTTTTGCATTCTCAAGTGTGAATCATACTAGTATTGGCCTACAAAGTTGACACTACTCAAAAACGTTCGATCAATTTTCAGTTGGTGGGACCCCAATCTGATGTTGGCCAAATATGGCTTATGTATTTTCATGAGTTTTCTCTTTTTTCTTTTCTTCTGAATGAGTATGCTCTTTGAGGATCCGTTATTTTGGCATATATTTAGAAGTTGTATATTATGTCATTTTGCTATGGAAAAACATATCTTCAGTTTTGATTGGAGCTGTGTACCATTGCTCTAGAATGCATATATCTGGTTCCTAAACTATACCTTGAAATAACAGAGGGCAAGAATGTAGCTGTGTGAGATAAGCTGGGCTAACTATTGACATCTCTGTTGTATTGAACCTGAGATAGCTAGGGCATTCATTTCTGAGACAGCTGGGCTGTCGGCTTTTTTATGCCATCCAAATTACATGATAAATCATTTGATTACTAATTTTGTTACCAGAGGATTGGGGAAGTAAGAATTGAATATGATATCTAATAAATCTTGGTAGGAGCAGATCACCTCTTGGTCAGTCCTGTATTCTCGTTGAATGTCAAAACCTACAAATTTCAAGGGCTAAGTGCTTCCCAGCAATATGGACTGACCAGCTCCTAGCTACCCCTTGCATGAGACCGCATTATGTGTTTGAGAAGTGTAATTTCATATCTGAGAAGAATTAACAAGATATACAAGTGGTACATTTCCATCTCCTTGTTTGCTGTTAAACGTTTCCTGCATAGGCATCTGAATTTGGAACCTACTTTTACTTTTCTTTCTTCCTCTCGCAAGATTGTACTTGTTTATGGAGCATTCCTAGTAGCACTGAGATGGACCATGTTTCAAGGAAGAATTTCTAGATTAAACAGTTTTTGTGCCATCCCTATGATTCATAGTGCCAACATTTCTGAACTTTTGACAAGTTGTTTTTATCTTGCTAGATCAAGCTTCGCGTTCGTTATCCTTTGCATCTATGATGGAGGTACGGTGTTATCTCCCCATTGTAATCCCTTCTACATACCAATTGGCATCTCAGAGATTATTTCGATTTATGAACTTTGCAGGGAACCACTGTGAATCGAGATAGTTTAGGTTCTTGTTCATCCCACTCAGACAGTAGTGAGTCAGAACCTGCATTTAAGTCTTGCATGTGCACTCACCGCAACATCTCTAGCCGTCGTTTCTTCATATCCAAGCCAATTCACCCACTTTCCTTTCCCACCAATAGTCCTGCTAGAGAAGCTTCTGATCCTGCAGCTGCTGGAATCTTGGGGCTCGATGCTTCCTCCACTCCACAAAGAGATGTCCATCGTTGGAGTAGTGGTAGCAGCAGTGTTGACTTGACAGATGCATCGGAGCCATTGGAATCTGAAATATTTGGCCGATCCTTCCACTCCCACTCCCACTCGTCCGATGCTTTCAGATGCGGATTGTGCGAAAGATTCCTTTCACATAGATCCCCATGGAGTTCACGTCGGATTGTCAGAAGTGGAGATATGCCAGTCGCTGGGGTCCTTTCTTGTAGTCACGTTTTTCATGCAGAGTGTTTGGAGCAGACGACTCCTAAGACGCGGAAAAGTGACCCTCCTTGCCCTTTATGCGCGAGAGTGGATGAAGGGAATTCCCCAGAGTTGCGAGCTATTTCAAAAATGAAGAGTGGTTTTCCTAGGCTTAGAACATTTTCTGAGGGTGGGCCATCTAGACCTTCTTGGGGTTGTACACAGGTTGGGGATTGTGTCGAAGGAGCACTGCATGCACCTCCTCGAAATGCCATGATATTGCTGAACAGGAATCGTGTCAAGAAGAACCTCTCTCTTAAGGGCACCACGAGCAAGGAATATCCCGGTAAGTTGAGAAAAACTGGTTCCCATTCTTCGCAGTTTAGCAGTAGAATATTTGTGGATCAGAACCATCAGGCGGCAGTTGGGTGCTCTAATTCAAAGTCAGGCCCGAGCGTGCATATTGGATGACAGCTTGTGAAAGATTTAACTTCTAATTGCAATCATGTAGTTTTATCCCCCACGATTTGCCTTTTTGGCTGATGGGTCTATACCAGTAGGGTTTTGAGACTAGAGAAACCTAGTGTTGTTGTTGTATGCTTACGACATTTTTACTTGCTCAAATCAAGTATGGAGGGTTCGGCGATGTGTATATTCTTCGTACAGATTGATATTTGATGGGAGTGTTCGACAAGAACAGAGGGACGATAATTAAACCTGTTAGCTCGTGAGTCTCTGAATATGGGCCATTAGTGTTGTGGACATTCCATTGGGTTCTTCATCGTACTATATAGTTCTTGTGAGTTCGACAATCTCTGCATCCTCTCGAGTATCTTCAGATGCTCGATATATGGCAGCCGCATGTTGCCAAAATGGGCCGTGCGACATCAAAAGTCCAAACACCAGTGACCTAAATTTTCGGTCTGGTAAGTGTGATTGTGGATGGAATGTCACGCTGATCGCGGTGGCGTCTCGTGAAATGCTGCCTAGTGTTGAGGTTTCTAGTTACCGCAAATCTCGCAGATGGAGAGGAGCATATTGGCTGCATCCCGCGCTTCTCCCACGGAGGCGCGAAGCATCTCATCCGAGAAGTGTCGACTCGGCTGCCCTGCACCGCGTTATCTAATGACAACAAGCGTGCGGCCAGTGGAATACGTCGTGTAATTTGAACCTCCACAACTCTTGGGGCACGAGGGGTTTTCCCCACGCATGACAGTTTTCAGGACGTTTGAGTTGAGACTCGAGACCCTCGAGATGAGCGGTACGTATGTCACTCATCATACACGACAAAGACTTGTAAAAGATCTGATGGTACATTTATGTCAATTTGAGGGGGAGAGACAGACACACAAACAATGCAAAAGATCGAGGGACTGCAAAATCTTAGCTGGATTCGAACCCTTTGGTCCCCATCCGCTGTGTTGTCTTCTACAAATCCCTTGCGAGAAATGTAAGGCTATGCTCGACAATGTTGTCTTCTACAAATCCCTTGAGAAATGCAAGACTATGTTTGGTAACTAGAATAAAATTTATCATATTTGTGTTTGGTGTCTACTTAAGATAAGATAAAGTCGGAGATAAAAGCAATATAAGCCGTATAAAATTAACTCATTAGAGATGCGGAATAAATGTGAATATGATTTTTAATATTCATAATATAAAAGTTATTTTTTAATAACAAGCTTATTAAATTAATGAGATTAAATTAATATTTGAATATAATTAGAATTCTAATATTAAAAATTTTAAAATAACAACAAATTTATTTTTATTCATATTTTTAATTTGTATATTCAAATTTCTTTGTAATTTATAACAAAATTCAGCGTGTATATATTAATAATTATATTTGTTACATAATTTAGGTATATTAAATTTTTTATTAAAGAATCATGGAAAAGGAAAACAAATAAATAAATAAGGAAAAGAATAAAAAAGGAAAAAATAAAAAAAATATTAGCAAATAAAATGAAGCAGGCAAGAGTGTCGTGAGAAATTCTTACTATCTCCGTTTGTGCAATTTTTAATTCATTTCTACGAATATGTTGTTAATATCAAATTGTAGACATGATAAGGTGTGAAACTATTCGGCTTTATCACTGCAATTCACCAAATAAATAGTGAATAGAATATAGTAAAATCCTTAGATTCTATATCCGATCATATCTACCCTATCTAAACTAAATCTAAACAACCAAACATAACTTAAAGGCACGTACTCTACCGTGAGAGGCTTCTATCGCTGCACCGGTAGGAGTCGCATTGTTCTGTGGGCCAACCCGACTTTCTCCTCCATGTTCCGGGGCTTCAGGCGTCGTTAGTTGGAATGAGAGGAACCATCCCAGAGCTTCTCGGAGATATGTCATGCACCATTTACTGCTCGTTCACACGGTGAAACTGCAACAAATACTTCAAGATTCCTCTTCAGACATGTTGGCCCTCCCATGATGAGAATCTGGAAAAATTGCAGGTTGTCCAATTTTAGTTGTGGTGATAACCCGGAAAAAGAAAAGGCAGGGATGACAAACAATAAGAGAAGAAAGGAAACAAAAGTGGAGCTCTACTTTTCCGTGCTTCATACAAATCGCACATCTTCTTGTGGGGTTAACTAGACTTTCTTTTTTCCATTTTTGAACTGGGGTCTATATAATTATTGAAGAGTAGAAGGCACAACATCAAATGGCACAGGGCATGTTCTCGTGAAAAGCTGGAATCAGTCGCCCTAAGGTGAAAACTTTCGTATTTTCGATTGTGTACACGTCTTCGGGGAAAGACGAAGAGTAAACTGACGAACGTGACAACTTGTGAATGGACAAATTTTTCAAGGTGCTGTTGGATATATGCCCTAAAGCTACTATTTAATAATTACATATTAGGAATTTCAGTTGTACTATCATTATTATTATTTAATTAATGACAATGGCGTATTCATTCATTTATTCAATTATTTTATATTTATGAATGATTCCATAAAATTCAGTTGCAATTAGACCTATTCTTGAGACGTCAAGAATATATGTGACGGGTTCATAATTAGGCTGAATCTTTAAATCGTTCATGGTCAATGGATTATTGAGTGGATATTTATAATTTTGTTAAGACTGGTGTGTTCTTAACTTCACCATTAAGTATTGGATACTTAAGGGAATGATGAGTCATATGTCATTGGGTATTATGATGCCTGAGTTAGAACACATGTATTTATATTAAACAAGTTCACTGAACGTGACGCATATGGAACGATTAGCGACATAAAAGCTTTTAGCGTGGTCAATGTCTAATTGTTCACGCTTTGGTCTTGTGTAAATAATCCTTAGACCTGAGGCACGGTGTTAACTTGTGTGTCGAACAACTATGGTTCACAGGTGCACGTAATGCCGGGTCGTTGATCCATCTTTATACCTGATAATCATAGTTTGTTCATAGACAAAGTTACACGTGTGCGCAATATGGAATATGTCTCATTGTTAAATGCAAGGTATAATAATGATGTCCTATGCGATCTAATTATGACACCGCATTGAAATCCTCGGCCGGGGTTGTAATCGAGAATAAATTGTTTATATCTCAAATAAAATGCATGTCAATTAGATTTGTACATATGATCGAATTGGTGACCTAACAAATATTCCATGGTCTTTATTTGATCAGGACATAGTAAGACAGAGGGATTGAATTACACTGTAGCCAAAGTTGACAAGTTCATTATATTCTTAAAATAATCACACTATCTGGGTAGCCATGACATATTGCTAGATGTCAATCATGGCATGTAGGACCTAAAGATTAATAGGGACAATTCATTCTTTTGGGAGTACTAATGTGTTAGTACAAGTCTTACTACCAACTTAGTGATGAATCTAAGGATGTCACACACCATAAACAATTAGGATAATGTGAAACGAGAGAGAAATATTGTTGCAAATGTGTTTGCAATTACTACAATCGAATTGAGTCAATTTGAAATTAAATTAAATGAGATTTAATTTAATTTGTATTATAGTCACGAGCCTACTTGCATATGATGCACACACATACCTAAAGTAGATACATGTTAATGTACCCCAAATGTACATATAAAGATTATGTCCTTTTTATTTTTTATTTTTCTTTAAGGGGATTGATTAATTATTTATTTATTCAATTAATAAATTAATTAATCAATGTTTTTTTGTAATTGGGAAGCTTCATGCACGAAGCAACTTGATGAACGGTTTTGACAGTTCATGCATGATCGTGCATGTTCGAGAGTGATCAGCAACGGTTGATGATCCCACGATTAGAAACCGTTGTTGATTCGTGAAAATTTTTTAAAAAGAAATGCCGCAAATAAGTTGTGACGGATAGAGAAAAAGTGGGGATGTTTGTTTTGTGTCTAAGAGATGCGAAAAATAAAAGGAATTCTCTCTAGTTCGGGCCGTGACTAAAACATCAAGGATATGACGGATTGTCTTCACGAGATTGCTAGTACGATCATAGTGGTGATTATCCAAAAGTTCTCTATTCCGTTCGACGTTCATTGTTGGTGTGTCTGAACTAGAGGTCCGACGTCTGTGGGGCTCGAACTGTAGAACATCCAAACCAATTCGTTTAAAGCGCGCTTCGAGAGGTAATTCGTTTAACTCCCTTTTTATATTTAGATTTTTTTATTAAAATGCACAAACAACGCCTTCGGAGAATCATGTATAAAATATATCATATTTGTTTCTTCTGCGTTCTTTTTGTTAATTTTACCTATACATGATTCATGCACCCCAACAGGTGCGCCCTAATCATGCAAGCCTAGCACAATGTAACTCTTGATTTTGGCGAGTCGTGATGTACCTAATAACAGCTCTACGTACGACATGATCTACATTCTACCATGTATATATTGTTAGTCCTTCATAGTAAGCAGGCCCTTTTGCTAATGAACTACTTGATCTGGCCAAGGACTCATTGTACAATCACTGTTGCGGAAAGCAAGCGATCAAACAATAAAATAAACAAAAGAAGAAAATATATGGACACGAGATTTATGTAGTCTGCTCGCAGAGACCCACATTCAAGAAACAGCGACAAATTTAGTATAGATTAAACAATACAAGAGAGATTACACACTCAAATCACTCAAACATTCTCTCGGTATTTCCAAAACCCAATTACATCCAATAACACACGCAGTGTTTATCCCTACAATAATCCTCACGAAATAATCTCTCAATCTCATGAATGAAATAATAAATCCTGAACTTGCAAGATTTAATCGGCTTGTACATTAAATCTTCTTGGATGTAATTCACGAACAAAAACAAGAACAATGAAGAAAATCCCTCCCAAGCATTCGTGGACGAAATTGCCCTTCAAGACCACTTCTTCATGATCAACACGCCAACTTCTTGCCTGACACACATTAATCCCAATCAAGGTGCAGATCAAAGTCAACACCAAACTTTCCTATTTTGTTGTTATCTTGGACGAACTTGGACGAACAATATACAGATTGGACTTTTATCCGACTTATCAAATCGGCAACTTAAGGTCCAAATATTCACTTTGGAACTCCAACGCCAAATAGGAAAGTTTGTGCACGTCCACAAATATTCAACCTTCATATTTTTCCTTTAATTTATCTTGAATAGGATTTCGTTCACAAGCTCAAACTCGAGACATATTTTAATAATAACAATGCTCCAATGTACCAATGGATGGCACCATTGATATGAAGAAGCAAGTCGATCACTTCGATAAAACGTTAATGGAATCACCATCTCACGTCGGCTCGAGAGTGACGAGAAACAGTGCCGCATGTGCCGTATAGGAAGAAGCAAAAGCAACGACGCAAGATGCATTTCTTTGTGAATTGGAAAGGGATTGAACGAAATTGTCAACAGAGGGAGGGAGTATCATTGAACTAAAGTGGAGAAACAACTCAACTTGGGGTCGCTCCGGAGATATTGTGGATTTTGGAGTCACGGTCGACGTTAATGCCACCACCCCCGAAAAATGGGCTGATGTCACGCGATCTTTGACTAATTTCTGTCCCTGACCCTAGTTTAGATATGTTGTTGGACAGGATCGTGGACAATTTCGAGTATTATGTCCAGATGAGATTGAGACAGTAGATTCATCGAATACAATCCGAATTGAAGAGTCGGGTCATGTCTCAAGTGGACCGCTCAAAAGTTCTTGTACTAAGCAGCATTTACCCTCATCAGGGTCTAATGGACTCCCAACTAGCGAGAAACTGAACATTTTATTACAAAAGAAACGACCGGGAAATTGATGTTACCATGGCTGCCCATTGTTACAAAGTTTTCGGCTGCACGAAGATTTATTCACGACAAGCGAAGAAAAGCAGCAACCTGAACTCGAAAATTTTAAGTTTAAACACCGCATTTGGTTTCCGAACATTCCGCTCAGACATCTTCTAAAGTTAAAAGCAAAGTCCCATGCAACACGGTCCATGTAACTTCCAATAACGATCCCAACCCGCAACGGAAAGGACAACGCCACATATTTTTCCAACGTGAAACGGAGAAGCAACCGAGGAAGAATCAAATCGGAAGCACTTTCTCTCCTGTCGGCAGCAACTCCTTTTCCCTCCCCTCAACTTTAATCTGTTGCTTCCACATTCCTCAAATCTCACGACCCCATCAGCAACCGATTTCCCTAGATCAGACGGTCACGAGTGAATAATCTATACAATCCTCTTTGCTGGATAGGGTTGATCATTAGAATCTTGACGGCCTTTTAAGAGAGGTCACTTTAGCCCCACCAAATCGCACTTTGCACGACCCACTATTTAGAAAAAGGCTATGAGGCACCATGCACTCGACCCTAATTGGGAGTTGGTGTGCTTTTTTCGTGCATTTTGTTCGGAGTTTTGTGAAGTACTGAAAGGGGATTGAAAAGAAAAAGGACAGACGAGAAAAATATATAGGGATTAGCTAGGTAAGTTAGGTAATCTACCGAAAGGCAGTTGAAAGACATGAATATATCATCATATCTCAATGGAGAGATTCATTAAAGCTTTGGCTTTCCTACTACTTTTATGATAACAAGGGCTTCCCCATTGATCGCGGGACTTTGCTTGATGCATTATAATTCTCTCCAAGCTCATCCATGATTCATTATGAGCCAACGCTTCCCATTGCAAATTGATTTCAAGTTAAGCATTTTCAAATGTTTGGCAACAGATTTCAATCTATCATGGAAGGATTTAGAGTTATGCCCCCTGACGCTGTGTATTGTCCCAGCACCATGATGCTTAATCTTTACCCGACTGAGTCCTTATTCTAATGGATGCTCCGAAGCAATGATAAACGGCATGAAAATTTTGGTTCAAAATTGTTATGACAACACTATGTGGGAATGGTTGTAATCTAATGCGATAGCAAGCCAACCACTTCCTCTATTCACGAATCTTTTTTTCCAACGAGAATATTGCATAGCCTTTAGTTCAAGCATATCAAACTTATCTAAATTGTTGATCATTTGAGTCTTGTGATCGAATTTTCGTACTAATGATTTATATGGTATATCAATCGTGTAATAACTTTTTTTTTATCACATAAGATACCAGATGTCAATATATCCAACATGGATATCGACTAATCACAATATTCGTGGATTGAGAGGGTGTTTGTTTGTGGTGTTCAACTTTTAAGGAACGGACAAATGAAGAATTCTCTATTCAATTTCCCTTAAACAATAGGGGAATCGTTCAATTGTGTCCGTCCAAAGGCAAACGACAGCGTTCGAAATCGAAGCCCCACCAGATCTTCTCATTACATGAAAATAAATAAACAAATTTTTAATATTTCACGAGAGAGAGAGAGAGAGAGAGAGAGAGAGAGAGAGAGGTGCATGTGCATGTGCAAAAGAGCGCAATTGCAATCCAATGAGGACGGACATGATGTGTCTTTTGCGAAGAAAAAGGAGGGGTCGCGATATGACATGATCAAGCTATAATGACTAGGGCTTTTCAACGATGCTCCCACGAGTGGGGGAGTCTCATGAACAGAGGAGACTTTCATTTCCCTCCTTTTTCTAAAGATAATTACATAGAACATAATTATCATAAATGTCCTACGTCTAACTAACATAACTCGACGTGCGGCCTATCTCCTCCCCGTCGAATTCGATGCCTCATCATATGATTTTTGTTTTTTTTAGGCGGCATACATAATCAGGTCGGGAAATGATGATGCGGGCATCGTTTCATTTTATCTGTTTTTAACTGAGCATGTAACAGTCATGGTTTGCCTTTTTTTTTCTCCTCTATCTTCTCCCTTGGCGACCCGCGACTTCCAGTTGGATATGCAGGGGATATATCGACACCAAGCATTACACTTTCAGGGTTTCACTAGCTCCAGCTCTTGTTCCTAAATGCGATCCTTTCTAAATTAGTTTTTTAATATTACTAATTTTTAATATTATCCTCCTTCATTTACAAAACTTGACATCGAATGGACATTAGCTATATCTTCGACATTTTAGATCTGGTATATCATTCTATTAACTTTTACGACATTCTTTATAGATTTTAAGAGAATCCCTTTTATAATTTTGAAACAAATTTTGGGATCGGGCGGCTATCTAAAATTATGATATAAATCTAGATCATTATTCAAGAGAAACTATTTGTTATCTTTCTGTAGAAAGGAATTCCATTTTAGATAAGCTTTGAAATCCTCCCTGTAGATGTTCTCCAAGTTTGCTTAATTAATCAGGGTTAAACAACGAGATCCAAAGTGGGGAATTCTCTTTAATTAGACATAAAGTAGATGGTGGAGGTGGTGGCTGCCTTGCCTCCAAATTCTCCAATTGACTTTCCGCAGGTGGGTGGGGACATTTGGACATGACATTCCGCATAAAGTAGGAGACAGGAGATCTAGTAAAATTCAGCAAAACCCTTGGCTTATTGGGCAGATGAAGAATCCTGTACATCAGAAATCTGTTAAACAAAAACAAAACAGAACAAAAGAGGCCAACATGATTTTAAGCTTGTTTCTGCTTTTAACTTTTGGTTGCAATCAAATAATCTTATAAGTCACGCATTTCGATTTCATTAAATTTAATTTTTCTAAAAAATCTACAAAATATAAAAATTGACACGTAAAGTCGAATATAATTTTTTTCATAATTTTTTTTAAATTTTCTGGATTTTTCAGAGGAAAACAACTCGTCTTCTTCTTCTTCTTCTTTTTTTTTTTTTTTTTTTTTTTTTGTTTCGGGTGTAAAATAGGGACTTCGAGTTTTTTCACTGCGCCTCTTGACCCATAGCTGAGGAGAATCAAAACCCTAATTTGGGAGCAACAGTGAACCCTGAAGAGCTATGCGAAAGGGGAAGGGAGGGAAGGGAACAGAAAGGTGAGGGAAATCTAGCAGAATATCAGTGTCTCTGAACATGTGATCTGCTTTGGCTCCCATCGACATCAACCTTCTTGTCTTGTCATTAAAGGCAACACCGGAATCATTCGGGGAAAAAAATAAAAAATAAAAAAGAAGAAGGGATGGTTGAAGGGAAGTTGGTATTTCGGACATAAAGACCCGTCTCGATCGTGACCATTGAAATCTTTGAAATTCATGTAAGATCTATAGGATGGCCGAACGAGATTTATTATGACCATCGACCATAGGGTGAGTCGATTTTCACCATGAAATTAGGAATCAAACTAGAAGGGTCAATTTCTAAATTGTGAAATTGAGAACCTGCCTCAGTCCACTTCATCATAAAATTAGATCGAATAATCCAATCTGATTTTTAGAAAGATCCAAGAACCGATGGTGTTATATTTCTTATTACCTTTTCTTGTTCCCTACAAAATTATGGGTATTGTTGCATAATTTAAACTCTCATTCTTTAGTATTATGGATCTTTAATCAATGAAAATCTTGATAGATAATAGCTAAGGTTGTGATAAAATATGATCAAGTATCATTAACTTACTAACAAAAAAAAAAAGGATCGATGCAATTCAAGTGATTTAATTCCATACCTAGAATTGCGATTGAATTTGTATGTTCAAAATTTTGGGAACCGAAAACCAGACCAATTCCAATGCTCACCCTAAGATCTACCGTATTCAAGATGGACTGAGTGTAGGCCGGCAAAACTATCAATGACTAGTCAATGGTCCAAAACTGAATTTGTAAGTTGAAAAATTACAAATTCACTTTTCCAAAAGGTTCTTGGTCTTAAGAAATTTTAGGTAGTCTACAAGAAATGCACTTAGGCTTTTAGATGTTTTGACAACTTTGGAATTACCCACTCATGCCTTGTGAGATTATGGTGACGAGCTCACTTGGTAGCATGTTTATGCTTTGTTAGCTCCTTAAACAGAGCATTCTAATAATGGATGAGGTAAGTCCTTGCTCCGTCCATATCCTTTTTTCACATGTAAAAGAAAATCCAAGCACGTATCTGCCTATTTATTGAATGCCTCTAAAATGAAGGGTCAATACAACCAAAAATCCCAAAACAACATACTTGCGTGCTATATTCATCTCAAATTAATTTATGGGTCACAAGAAAATTTAAAACTAGCACAATAATACTGCTATGTCTATAGTGAAAAACTTGATGAAGCTCCTACCCTGGAAAGGCGTCATATAGATTATATACCTTTCTATGGTAATTAGCTCAGTAGTACCGCTATATCTATGATGGAAAACAGATCTGCTTCACCTTTTTTTCTTCCTCAGCCATCTATGTTAAGCGAGGCCAAATGAGAGAAATTTAGGTTTGGATGGAAATCAATTTGAAGCGCATCAAATTTAAAGAGGGTGCTCAACTTTTAGAATTACAAAATGAGGATTACATATACCAACTCCATTAAAAAAAAAAAAAAAAAAAAAAAAAACAGAAGATGAAGAAGAAGAAGAAGAAATAGTGCAAATATTGAGAAAAACATCCCGCATCGACCAAGTTCTTACCTCTCTAAAAGATAAGCTCGTGTTGTGGCCATAGAATTCAACAGAAAAAGAGGAAGAACCCACCAAATTTCTAAATTGCATGATTTTCAGTGGCCTCCTCGAAAGAATCTTGAAACGAAGCGTCTCAAAAGAAAATACAAAAGAAATTAAAGATGGATGTGCAAAGAGCCAAAAGGGTGTATGTAGAGTGCATGTGCGCGCAAAATGCAACTCTCTCTTGAAAGGACCCACCATAATTGGATTGATCTTCAACTAATTTAGCCTTTTTTTTAGGGAGATAAAACAAAATCAGCGCGCCTAATTTTTGATAAATACATCTCGCCTACTCTGCAATAATTATCTACTAATTACATATCCAATTTGACCCATGGACGAATATGCGAGCATAAGGTTCAAGTTACCATATGAATTTCACAAGTGTAAGTTATGGACGATTACAAAACCAACTCCGACTTCATGTATGTTTTTGCATTTCCTACTTTAACATTTCAAAAACTCGCACTTTGTGCCTCTAAAATCTAGAAAACCTCATGTCTCACGAGATTTTAGAGAGAATCGCGTTCATTGAGCCCAAACCATAGGTTTTAAAAATATGAGATGTGCGGTAACGAGAGGATGCGACAAAAAAAAATTGTAATGAAGGAAAAGGGTGAGGATGGTTTTTGGGATTAATTAGTACTCAAAAAGCTTACTTTCATGTGGCCTTGTCGCATCATCAATTCTATAATATATTCTCACCGTCGTAAATCATCTATTATCATATCAAAATACAAAAGGTACAAGCCTCTCATGAATTATAAAATAAGAAAGATAATTCCATGCAAACCAACAATCGAATCAAATGACAAAGTCCGATTCTCTGTCAGAGGGCCTTTGAATATTACGTTACGCCACTGGATTCTCAGTTCGGGGAGGGCTTATCAAGCCTTGATGATTGATTGACAGGCTAAAACGGCCGCAAATCCCGGCCGTGTTATCCCGCCTAATCAGTCCGAACGAGAATTGCAACATTTCGTTTTCCATGCAGGTCCTGTTTTGGTGAACAGAATCGACCCGATCACAGCTGTTTATGTAGGAGATGACAGCCGCTCCACCGATTTAGAGGACACGTATTGCTTCCGGAGTCCGGAGGGGGATAGCGAAAGACTGGGGAGAAACGCTGGACTCCAATTTGGATCCATGTCTGTCGTACTTGAAAGGGGACCGTCATTGATTAATGCCATCATGTGCTAATTATTGCTTCTTATGGCATTTAGCACCCGTGAGCTCCATCGATTAGAGTGCCCTATTAATCTGGAACGATTGATTAACTTTTCGTTATTGTAAAGGGGACACGATAAATAGTTTGAGATTACAGTTTCGTAAAGATATTTTTAGTTTGAATTATCTTCATGACATAGCTAGCAATCATCTCGCAGTATAAGGATTAAGGATTGATGAGTCATTAAGCTCGAGCTTTGAGCTGATAATTTAGGATTATGACATCAACCTACCTTCTTACTTTGTCCATTCAGATGATGATTCGCTCACTTAGCTAACGGCGAGATTAATGTCAAGGGGGTTAATGAAAATGCCAGAATGAAGCTACTCCTAGAAAGGAAATCAAGGCTAGCGTTGAACAAAGTGTCTCTACTCGAATAATCATGCACTCGTTTACCTTATGGTGATCTGAGTGTCTAGGGATCGATGAACATGCCCGAATGAAGCTACTCCTAAGAGGGGGAATCGAGGCTAGAGAGTTGTCTCCATTCTAGCAAAATGAACCCACGTTGATTCATCAAAACCCTAGAGCTGTAGAGCAGCAACAGAGAGAGAGAGAGAGAGAGAGAGAGAGAGAGAGAGAGAGAGAGATTCAATCATGTTTTAAACGAGAACGCACCCATTAAATGAATCGAACGAGGGTTGGGAGTAACCCCCACCTAACCCTCCTCCTTCAAGAACGCGTGTGGCTACGAGCTGGACTCCTCGCTCCTCCTAGAGTGCATGGTCCATCAGTGTTCTGTCTACCTAGAATCACGTAATGGAAAGAGAAAACTCGTATTAACAAGTAATTAATGTAAGCGGATCGTGTGATTAGCGCATGGCGATGTGACCCCCCTCTAGGGTCTTCTCCACTGCCGTTCGCGTGTTCTCTGTTGGCGTTTATGGTATGTTGCAGTATGGAACTGGCTTGATCGCGAACGATAATCTTGCTTAACGACATATCATTGAGAAGCTACTAAAGAGCATCCAAGAAAGTAGGGGGCGAAGAGAGAGAGAGAGAAGGAGGAGGTGCGGCAAATGGGCGTTGCATGCGAACAAAAACGATTGCATGTGGGCATGGCGTCTCGGACGCCCGCCACCTGTCCGTCGCCACTTAGATTTTGAGGGCTTTTCCTTTAATTCTTTTGGCCTTTTTTCCCCGATTGAAAACGCCCCGAAAACCACACGCTTTCTTCCTCCCGAAAACCAGACTTCGAGGCTCGCTTTACGCAAATCTCCTTCGGTCACTGTTCGGAAACCGCTGGTACGGTCCTGCAGCACCTGCAGTCTCTTGGTCCCTACCAAAACAGTTGGACAGCAAAGTAAAGTCTGTGTTAGTTGTGAAGCAACTAAACCATCCAGAAGCGGTGAAGCACAACCCCTCTTCCCGAAACTCCCTATAAATCCCCCGCTCAAGCTCCCTTCATTTCCTTACTCCATTCCCACTCTCTCCTCCCCTCTCTCGCTCTCTCTCTCTCTGTCTTGGTGTGTGTGAAGACTGAAGTTCTGCTCAGTCTTTTGCAGGTAATAATCACCCCAACCCCATTTGGGTCATTGCTCTAACTCCAAGAAGCCTCTTTCTTTTCGTCTATACTTATGCTAGGCTTTGAGAGTGCGGTGTGCTTAAAACTGGAGTCCTTTTTTTTACCCAAAAATGCTGCATTGCATAATGTGGTTGATTTGGTCTTTGGCATGTGCAGGGGAAGCAAAGAATGGCCGTGGTTGGGTTGCTGTTGGTGGGTTGCCTCGCAATGTGGGTGTGCTCCGTCGACGGGTATGGAGGAGGAGGGTGGATCAATGCTCATGCCACTTTCTACGGAGGCAGTGACGCTGCTGGGACGATGGGTAACCAGCCCTTCCCCACTTCGACGCCTCCCTCTCTTCTTCCTTCTCTGCTTCTTCATTTTAAAGCTCCTTTGCTCTGTTTTGTCTCGCTAGCACTGTACACAGCCACTCACTCTGCTAATAGTAACAATGATAAAGGTAACGACAACCCACGGGAACGTGTCGATGAAGTCCATTGTCTTCCACATTTTTCACTGCGGTCCTACTGTGCTGGTACATCTGACGCAGAAAAGAAAAGAAACAGGGGAAATTTCACCGACATTTGTTAAGCATTCTCACGCTCGGCCAAATTACATTTTCATGGATGAAAGATGGTGAAGTACAGTAATCATATACATCATAAGAAAAAGAAGAGGGAAAAGACATTTCTTTTTTTATTTTCCACGTTTCCCAGAATTTGTAGGTTAACAGGCATTTTTAAGGGAAGTCGCCAGCACAACAGAAGGGTCCTCTGCATTTTGCTCTGCTATAGGTGGAGCTCATCTCTAAACTCCGTCTCATCCTTAAATTTTTGGTCACATTAGGTGGAGCCTGCGGGTATGGGAACTTGTATAGCCAGGGCTACGGCACCAACACCGCGGCGCTGAGCACGGCCCTCTTCAACAACGGCCTGAGCTGCGGGTCGTGCTACGAGATCCGGTGCGTGAACGACCGCCAGTGGTGCCTCCCTGCGAGCATCGTGGTCACCGCCACCAACTTCTGCCCGCCCAACAACGCGCTCCCCAGCAACGCGGGCGGGTGGTGCAACCCCCCTCTCCAACACTTCGACCTCTCTGAGCCCGTCTTCGAGCACATTGCCCGGTACCGGGCTGGGATCGTACCCGTCGCATACCGGAGGTACGTGCATTGCAACGCTAGGCCCAGTTTTTTTGGTCACATGAAAAAAGTTGGGCGCGTGTTAGGAGCACATGAACATTTTGGTCCGACTAGTCAATTTACAATGTCCAGTGTGGGGGACTTTTTGTAGGGTGCCCTGCCGGAGGAGGGGAGGCATAAGGTTCACGATCAACGGCCACTCCTACTTCAACCTGGTCCTCATCACCAACGTCGGCGGGGCCGGCGACGTCCATGCCGTGTCCGTGAAAGGGTCCAGAACCGGCTGGATGTCCATGTCGAGGAACTGGGGCCAGAACTGGCAGAGCAACAACTACCTCAACGGCCAGAGCCTCTCCTTCAAGGTCACCACCAGCGACGGTCGCAGCGTCGTGTCCTACAACGCGGCGCCCGCCCACTGGTCCTTCGGGCAGACCTTCTCAGGAGCCCAGTTCCGCTAGAGAAACCAAAATATTCTACATTAACCGGCTAGGGAGTCGAATAAGATGGTAACGCAATGGACTACGGACTGCCCAGAAACCGGCCTATCGACGAAGATGTGTATATCGTGGTTAGTATAGAGAGTATCAACTAAACCCTTGATTGAGATTTGAGTATGTATATGTGTGCCATGTTTGTAATATGCTTGGGGCGGAGGTCATTGTAGCCTCCTAGTCCTAGCTCGGTACCGAGTCCATATGAGAAGGGGCTAATAATTTTACATAGGCTCTTCTCATGTTTAGGCATTATTTTGGTTCCGAGCGGTCCCCTGCATATTTTAGTAATTACAGAAGTGGGCAGTGGTGGAGTTCTACCACCCGCAACTATGTAGCTTTTCCTATTATTAGTAGTCTTTTTGCCGTGTCCCTCTCGGTGCTCGAGAAGGTCATGTTTCTCCCGCATTTGGCTGTTTATGTCCACGACTGTAATATGTTTGTATTGGAAACTTCAAGTCATTCTATTTTTTTGGTGCTCTATAATACGTGCTCCAAATATTTAAAGTCTCGAACTACACCTTTTGCCTAACGATTTGATTTTAGCTTACGTAGTCGGCACGATGTTGTATCTGTGTGGCATTGTCTTTGTTTTCAAACTCGACGGACCTTGAAAAAGTTGACCCACAAAAACACGACTTCGGCTTGTTGTTTTGTTTTTGGGTCGTCCCATCCGAAACGGACGGGCTCTTCAGTTTTCGTGAGTAAGAAAGCAACCCACTGAAGGAGAATTGTACATACAAGTTACGTTGTGCTCTGTTGATTGAATCGGATTTGAGAAACAGCGAGACATGTCGTGTCGATGTCCCTTCTTGCCCTTTTCCTTGGGATTGAATGTATCCAGAGATGTATTGATGTAGAGTTGATTGAAGCTCTCGACACGGTCCTAAAAACACGAGCAATTGCGGTAAAAGCGGAAGAAGAAACCCGTCGGTCGCCAAGGAAATCTTTCATTCTCGGTTCCGATGTCCTTTTCCCAGGAAAGTTTTCGAAGCCTGGCGGGCGCACATGCACACAGCTGGGAAGCAACAGCAATGGACTGTTGATCCCGACTAATGAATCTCGATAAGATAACGACAATGTACAACCAGAGCGCCAATCTTCTTCCCATTCTTTTCTTATTAATACATTTTGGTCCTCTGTTTTCCCCTCAATTCAGCACGGGAACACAATATGTGTATCATGCGGTGCGTCGATCTATGGCAGTCTTTCGGCCTGGACCAGACAGAGTATCACGGTGGAATTGAAGTCGATAGAGGAGGGCTATGAGAATTAAGACATTGAACACAGCTCTGAAGCTTGCGGGGAGTTTCTAAGACTTCGCTGTCATTCATTTTCATTTTTTCTTTAGTAGCGAATGAGCAGATCGAGTTTTTACTGATAGTTTGTGACCGAAGCTATACATCCCCCAAGAGGAGCTTTGATGTCACAATGCTTTTAAAGGGTATGGTTGGGTCACTTGAAAGCTCTAAAATCTGGAAATCAATTCAACTTTTTGTGACTGATTGTTTTGTTTCTCTCACGGTTATTTTTCCTCCTCTTGATTGCGGGGAAGCTAGAATATGTTAATCTGTCTTTATCTTGCGGTGCAGCTTCGGCCAACGCTTAGAAAGAGACAAACAAACATTGTTTCGATCTTTATGAGACATCTAGATCGCCTACGTTTCTTCAATTTGGACGGTGACTGAAGATTTAGGCTCCCAGCTGTTCTTATTCCTCGTTTTTTCCTTTTCTTTCTTGTGTTGAAATTTTGCAGGATCCAACCATCATCGTGTGCCATCGCATGGCCATCCAGTGACTGCCTCTATACAAAATAATGAGGCTAAACCTAAAGTGGAATCCGTCGGTTTGGCCCATTTGAGCTTTGGTTCTGGTCAGAGGTCTTGCATTGTGGTCACTGCTGAAGGGCCCACGAGAGGAAACGGGAGAAGTAGATCACCTTCTACGTTTCTTGATCTCCTACTTGTGCAAATCCCCGAAAGAGAAAGTTATTCACATGGTTCGTATCGTTTGTTCCTGTGCTCCTGTAACTTACTGGAACGAAGAATACGCCTAGAGAAGTGAAGCTGCGAAAAGAAGTTCGGCATTGTCGAATGACTTCCGCTCGACCTTTTCTTCTTTCTTTTGGGGGACTCATTTTTGCCATTCGACCTAGACATGAGAACGGATTGGAATTCTCTCCCATAAGTCATGTATGAGGCTCATTCGAAATGAGTATGATCCATGACAGATTATGGTTTCCCTTAAGAGGATGTACGTTCATGCGTCCATACATACTTTACAAATACATCATGCAATGAAATTGTCACATCCCCATCAAACCCAACATAAGCAAGGGACCACCTACTTAAGCAATGGCAACAATATCTGGAAAACACATCTTGCCAAACCTATATTTTCTTTGATACAATGAACGGCCGAGAAATCACAAAATACAAAGATCACACTTGAACCTACGTACTTTGACCCTAACAGAGATGTAGACAGCTACAGAAGAGGACGGGTAAGAAGCTCAGGATTTCTCTAGATAGATCCAAAAGTTCACCTGCCAATCTGCTAGTTACTTGCCACTCCACATGATACTACCAAATCTCCTTTAACGATACCCATAGCACTCGATACCTGCTTTGTAACTGGCACACAAATCAATTGATACCCAGGAAATGCTTTTGCCTTGCCAATGAAGATGTACTAAAGAAGAGTCAAGATGAGCTTAATAATGTGCCCGACCAGGCAAATTCCCTTGGGACAAAGTAACAGGGACTTACAGGTAGTATCGTGGTCCGTGGCAAATCTAGCGAGGCAAGAAACCATGCTGAGCAATTGCAATTTCAAAGGCTTGGATCCTCTCCCCACGAGCAAAACCATTGCGATCATATGTTGATATCTCATTAATGTCCAGGTCAACACAAACCTTGATAAGCTCTTCACCAACACGTCGAGCCGCTTCCTGAGTGGCATGAGGTAAGTTCCACTCTCAGTTGAAACTTCTATCATTGAATAGGAGGCTCTTCATTCCCAGGATTTATCTATTAGATATCCCAAAAAAACTAAATATAGGACTTACGATGGTTGTACACGGGGGATTATCCCTAAAGGACTTCTGAAGAGTGCTTCCATAAAATAAACACTTTTTGTTTTGGTCATCTACCAGCATGGCATATAACTGCTTATCTGAACAGAATACTGAAAGCCTTGGTCTTGTAGGGGTGCCAGTAAACTGGTTAAGAAGATAGCAATACATATAAGATGGCAACAAAAAACCATTTTTGAAGAAATAAACTGTTGAAAGCTTATCTACAATTCTAGACACAGGCAACGATTTATTCCTAGTATAATATATCTCACGAACTGAGAAAGATTGAGAACAGCGTTGCTGCTCAAAGTTTTGACTTTTAATATAAGATTTTGCCGTACTTGTTTCAGATAGGAGAAACTTGAAACAAACATACAAGAATTAGATGACAGTGTTCAATAACTTCTGAAAAAACCAAAATCAGTGATGAAGTTTCCAACAACAAAATGCCGAATTTTTTTTTTCTCACTTGAAGCGATAAATCAACATTTTTAGAAAGACGGCTAACTTTACATAATCAGAAACAGAATACAGCACATGCACCGTATAAACATTACCTTCCTTTGCTTTCTCCTGTTTCGGATCTTCGGACTTTCAATTCGGGTATTTCCCTTAGCTTGCATCACCAGTGGCTTCCGGAGGAACCCTACAAGATTTCCCATGCGCCCATTAGCACAAAGGCCCATGCCGAAGTAAACAAGATAAAAAAATGTCGCGTACCTGTGTCTATCCTTGGTGGGAGCATAAAAGGTTTCGAATTGGGTCCAAAGAAAACAGACTTTTCCAAGCGTATCACTGGAAATTTCAAAAGAGCCATGATCCAGCCTCGGTTCCGAATTCAACACCACCGGTTGAGTGAATTGATCATAGAAGCATCAGACCCTGCAAAAGAATCGTGGGCCAAAAGGGTAAACACGAGGAAAAGAGGCAGCAAAAGCAAAACTCAATCAGTCTCTGAGACAATTCGTCGAACGGGTCACGCGCGGTTGTCAACATCCGCCTCTGCTATAATAGAACCAAGCAGCTTTTGCTGCTGGGCTTGCGGTTGTACATTACGTAGGAGAAGCCGGTGTCATCTCACGTGGCTTCACATTCGTGAGAAGAGCAAAGACGGCACGACAACAACGATCGTCATGAAAACAGAGTAGCAAACGGTCGTTCGCGGAGTACAAAGTGATGGCGGTACCTAGAGAGAACGCCGGGGACACGCACCTCATCGGATCAAAGGGATCCCCCATCGTCAATGAATCAAAGAGAAAAACGATGGCGGCTCGTGCATTTTTCTGGGCCGATTCCCAGCAGACCCGAGTTCCAGGATTCAGAAATTGCAGGCTGCTTCTTGCTCCGGACGAGATCGTTCCTTCGTCACTCGGGCCTATTTCTTGGCAAGCTCGGCCCTTCCTCTGCTGTATTTTCGGATAATGGAATTTTATTGTTATGGACGAAAAAAATACTACTCACTGGCTAATTATCTAAAACGATATATGCGGTCATTTTTCAGAAAACAAATTTTTATTGGACATGCAAGATGAGAAGTTGATGTCCTTCGTTAAGCTCTAGTCAATAGGCATACTTATATCAACGCCCATTATCTTTTATTACTATTAATTTGGAAAGCTAGTAATTTCTTAAGAAAATCTATAATCTATTATGTAATAATGAATTTTGAGCATCTAATGAGGTTATATTGATTTGTTTTTTTTTTTATAAAAAAGATGATGCTATTTTAATAGGCGATTTTTAAAGATTTAACTCTACAATAAACTTTGCCTGACTCAACTTTTCGTTTGCCGTTTGCTTTTTGGCTTTTCTTGGAAAGAAGCCTTTTTCCTTGACTTTCTCATTTTGTCTTTCCTTCTTTCGATTCTCTTTAAAGCGAAAAATATATGAATAGGTTCTTGTTGAGAGAAGTAAATTGTCTTTCATTGCTCCACTCTTTAGAGTTGCAAATCTTCATACCATGAGAAATCATTAAAAATCAATTAAAATGATTATTCTTTTCACTGTAAATTTAGAAGAAAGAGCCGTTTAGGATGCGTAGGAGATATCCAATATAGAAAGAGGTGAGTCCGAATGAGCATATACTTTTTTTATTAAATAAAATGAGTCTCACGTGAGATTCACATAATCTAAATTAATGAGTGAATTATGCTCACATGTATTAGAGGCATGCAATATTTGCTTTAGACAAGTATATGCTTTTCATCTCACGGGTAATGTAATTCCCGATTATCATGATGGGCACAAGAGAGTGCGGTTAGTTTGATACTTGCATTGAAAGAGTAATATGCCATTGAGCAAAGTCATCGCATGTGGCTCAACTTCTGAGCATTGTTAGTAACACCTCAATTTTTTCCCCTCCCAAACACGTGTTTCAACACCCTGCAAGGCATTCACATCATACTCTCGACATCGAATTCGTCACACCAATCAAGTTAGACGATAGGTGAAATAAGGCGAATGAATTGTTGATGAGCTTTTAGTTTCAAGAGACGAGCGGCAATCGAGTCCGGATCGCTTGTGACTATAATGCTTTGTATCCTGAAGATTTGAATATTTCCACAACACCAAAGTGCAATGATCTACCTAGTTCATCAAACATAGGAACACAACAACGAACCAAAGGAAACCATAGCTTTCTGCCCTAAATTCAACTGAGTGGTATCCTTACCATGACCGATGTCAAGTTGTCAACTACCGAACGCAAATCAGCCCTCGTGGCCTTGTGTCGAACTCACTTAAATGACACGCAAATGTCATCAACATGAATGATTGCCCTTTGGTCTTTTCCTCGCTTGATCCGATTCACGAGCGAGGGCGACGTCTTGATAAGCGAGGATCTCGTACCCGCGACCTTTCCTTGAATTTTGTGCACAAAAAACCTAGTTAAAAGCCTCAAATCTCCATTATTCTCTCCAAAGCCCGATCGAAGGCTCTCAGCCGGCCTTACACATTACACATCACGCCCAAAGTGCTGCTAAATTCCCTAAACTCGAAGGTTAAAAGGACAAAGAAGAAAACAACGAAGAACTTCGCGTTTGGACAAGACTCATGCTCCGTCCGTCGAGTAGTGACGATGAAGACGATCGTGAAGATGATGATGATGATGATGATCGGTGTCGCTCGAACTGTCTCGTCTCACGACCGAGTAGCTGATCCAAATGTCCCTCCCTCCTCTCCTCCTCCGCCTCCTTCGTCGTCCTCCTCCCATCCCTTCCTCGCGGCGCCTCCTTCGTCCGCTGGCATCTGGTACCGGCAGACCGGGCAAGTCCCGTGAATCGCGAGCCACCGCTCGATGCAGCGGCCATGGAACCTGTGCCTGCACGGCATCTCTCTCCCCTCCTCGAACTCCTCCATGCATATCGCGCACTCCTCCTCCTCCTCCTCTTCCCCTCCCCCTCCCCCTCGCTCGCCCGTCCTCTTCTTGAGCACGTCCCGCATGGCTCGCACGGACTCTCTCGACACCGGCGGCCCGCCGCCGCCCTTCCCGTCCCGCAGCGCGCGGGCAGCGTCTCCCAGCTGGACGGGGGCGGCGACGAGGGGTCCACTACTACCATGTCCTGGGTCAGCGGGTTGACCAGGATGATCCTGCCGCGGGGTGGGTCGGGGCCGCGTTCTCGGTTCTGGTTTTCTTGGGAGGGTTGCGCGGTGGGAGACAGATGGGTGGGGAGCCCAGGAGGAGGTTCGGGCAGCGGCGGCGGCGGCGGCGGTTGTTCTGCGTCGGAAGAAGCCATTCCCTTTTCCTTTTCTTCGACAGCGTGCGCGAGAGGGAGCTGATGGATGGTGGGGCGGTAAAGAAGAGACGGAGATGAGCGGATAATTTAGTGGGTGCCGCCCACAGGGTCGAGCGTTGATTGGATCGAGGAGCAATCAGGAGTGGCACCCCGAAAGTGACGCGGTTAATTAGGAGTAGGACTTTTAAGGAAAGAGGGGAGGCGACTTTCGTCATTTTGTGAAGTTTTTCTGAGGGAATTCCGTGCGAGATTTTACCAAAATGACAAACGGGTCGTGCTCGTGTTTATCCATTACGACCAAACACCTACTCCTGCAACGTCTCCATCCATCAGCCTCTCCCTCCCCCTCCCCCACCCGCAAGTGAGCTCAGTATGATGCTATTTTGAATATAATCTCAAATTAGAACCCGATTAGTAGTGAATCACTGCGGCACCTGTTTTAAGCTTCACATGCGTAATATCGTTGAAAATTTCCAATCAATACTCATGTGACATATTTATCACAAATTAATTGTTGCGTCACAAAAAATCTCAAATTATAACCCCATGACATTTTTACCCCAAACTAAGTTTAGTCCCACAAAAATCCCAAACTAGTACCCTTACCCAGATCCACCCTTTATTAAAAGGCAGGAAAATTCGTCTAAAACGTCATAAATCTATTGTACTTTTGCTAATTCAGTCATAAACCGGCAAATCAATCCTATACATTTTCACTTTTGCCAATTGAGTTCATTCGACCAATTTTAATTGGAAATTACTAACATGGCTGACCATTGTTGACGTGGTGCTTTTTAATAATTTTTTTGAATTTTTAAATGTTTCTTATAACTTACCCCTCCTGGGTTTGGGGTTAGGGCCGGCAAGGGTTGCTGGCCAACCCTCACCAGCCACAGTCGAAGGCCGGTGGCCCTTGCTAGCCACAAGCGAGGGTTGGTTGACCTTCACCAGCCCTCAGCGAGGGTCGTGACGGCCTCAGCAAGGGTCACGACACCCTCATTGGTGAAACTAAGGGCTTGCGAGCCCTCGCCCATAATCGGCCCTCGTCAAATCTGACCAGGGGAGGGCGGGACCTCACTCGAGACTCTTGCCTAGTGCCGATGAGGGTCGATGAGCCCTCGTCTGGCCAAATTTGATGAGAGTGTCCCGGGCCTCACCTAGGGCTGGTGAGGATGGCAATGCCTTTGCCCAAGGTCATCGAGGGTTAACCGGCCCTCGATTGTGGCCGAAGAGGGTTGGCCGGTGAGACCAGTGGCCCTCACCGACCCTAACCCTAAATCCAAAAAAAAAAAAGTAAAAAAATGAATATATATATATATATATTAAAATATTATTAAAAATGCCACATCGGTGTTGACCAACTATATCAGCAATTTTCAACCAAAATTGGCCGAATGAAACTAATTGGCAAGAAGTAAAAATTTTAGAACTGAACTGAAAAAAGTACAGTAAGTTTAGAACTTTTTGGACAATTTTCGTTAAAAGACACGCGTGTTAACACTCATGGCAAATGATTGCAAAATTGATTTGTGATATCAAGGCATTCCATATGCTTAGAACCAAGGAAGACCGTGTTAGTTGCAATAGATATACTATCCCACAATGAAGTGAACCTTTTATTTAAGCCTTCAAGGGATTGCCTTTTAACTGTAACTACCCGGAAATTTAGTTTAGAATATAGAGACACTCAAGAATGCCAGGATAGTAATATTTCTAACTTAGCTGATCTGTATTTCTCGGAGGATCCTACCAGGCTGGAGAAGAAGAATGTTTGGAAAGACGTGGAGAATTTTCACAAGCACACATTATACTTCAAGGGACTATGCCCAACACATTACATCATCTTCACCTTTTATAGGCATTAAAAGGTTACAAAAAACAAAGACCATGCTCACAGGTCTTGAAAACACACAGGTTCTAGGTATCTCAGTCGGGAAATTATTCTAGATACAGTGAACAGTGATGATGAACAGTGATTTCTCTAACTTATTGCTACAATACTTTGCTACAACTTGTGCTACAGTAACTTTCGCTACAGACCTATCTACCATCTTGGGAGTTGTAGTCATAGTCCAAATCATCAGAGCTATGTCATGCAAGCTGCTCTTTCATGTAGCATTACTCAAGTTCTTCAAGTCCATCATTAGAAGTAGGAGGATTATAGGTGTCGTGAGTGGATTCTCTTTGTGCTATCTGGGCATTTCATATGCTTAGACTGCTTGAGGTGGATTATTCTTCATGTGTCCTGAAAGGTCTTGGAACATTGTCTTGATCTTTTCTTTCAAGCATAACTGGCTGGGGCCAATTTGCTATTTAAGCGTAATGGGAGACTATATTAGGGTCCAGTCTAAGAAATAAGGACAAAGGTCCTTGATCATAGGGGTCTTAAGAGAGAGACCCTCCCCATTGATTATAAGATGTTGAAGCATAAGTACAAATGCTAATAAAATTTTTCTAGTGTTCTATAACCATTTAGATTTACTTGTGAACCTCGTGATAAATTCAAAAAGGACATCATACCTGTCTTGATTGGTGAGAGCCCTAGTGTTTAGCCAAGAATAGAATTCTTTAAATTTTTTTGATAGGGGATATTACCAAGGGTAAAGAATTGTTTAGAAAAAGCATGAATCTAGAATGAGTTATTTGGTTGAATAACCTCGAGTTCAGAAGGACTTGATTCCATTTCTTGATCTGGCGGGTTAGTCATAAATATCAAAGAAGTAGCTGGTACAATGAGAAAGGATTCAAGAGTAGGGATTGAGAAGGAGGAGGAGGATGAAAGAGATATCAAATCTGGTTCTGAGCCCAAATCTAAATCGATCAGAAGAATTAAATCTAGAGGAGGCTGAATATGATCTTTCAAGATAGTAGGATCAAGTTATCTTTCCTCCTGATTGTTCAAATCTCTCGGGAACGATTCCAATGGATTGGCTCTCATCATTTGGTCTAGTTTCTCCTTTGTAGAAGCCGAGAATTCCTTGGGAATCTTTTCTTTCCCTTTTTCTTTCCTTAGCCTATCCATTTCTTTGAGGCGATTTCGCATCTCTACCATATCGATGTTATTTCTTCTAGAAGAAGTTTTTGCAATTGTAGCAAAGATTGAAGTATTTGGGGGTGGAAGAGAATACTCAATTCTCGACAAGGTAGGAAATGGATCATAAGGTTTGAATTTTCCTTCTTCAAGGAGTTGAATTTGCCTTTTGAGTTTCTTTATTTCAACCTTTAGGCTTTCGAGATAATTATATCTAAAATGCTATCCAAATTCCAAGTTGTGAAGCATTTTTTGGAAATCTGAAAGCATTTTTCTCAGTAGTTTCGTCATATCTCTTGAGATCTTTTTGTATTTCAATGATTTTAGAATCAATCATTTTGAAAGCATTGTTGTATGTCAAAAGAGCTTCTGATTGTCAATTAAAAACAACTTCCACAACAAGAGTTCTCTTTTGCCTTCCATGTTCATCTACATCAGTTGGAGTAGGAATTTTCGGAACATGATGATATCTTCCTTGTGAATTGATAAATTCTTCGGTGGTTGGGAAAGAAAGCCTAGAACTTTCTCGGACAAAAGGGAGAAAATCTGCCTCTGGGAACATGAAAATAGAGGGATTAACTTTCTTTTCCTAGCTGGGTGATGTCTCATTTGGAGGTGCAAGTGGGTATGAGTGTTTCTTTGCCCATTTAAGGATTGGCTTATAAAAAGGAAATACAGCTAGTTTTTTTATGACGGGGTGAAGGAGGCGGCGAAGATGGCAAAGTCAATGAAAATGATGCATGTGAAGGTGGTGGAGATGGAACATAAGAAACCATGAACTAAAATTTATTGCTTTCTCCAAAGGATATCAACAGAGAGATTTCCGTTTAAATACCTTTGGTATATACCATATTTTGCTTTTCAAGACCTTCTCTTGGGCCTTGTAGTTGGATCCACCTCATTAGGAGAATTTGTACAATAAGAACACTGACGGAAAAGATCCCAAAAACAATAACCATAACGGTCTTTGTAGTAATGGACGGGATTTCCATTACTATGGAAATATTTGACAAGCTTTTTTGGATATGACTCAAAGATTGAATCTGGAATGCAAGGCTCAATCATAAACAAGGTTTAGAAGATGGTAGGTTTTCTTCCTTTTCTTTGCTAAATTTGATGGCAAAGGTGCCATTATTTTTTCTCACAAATTCAAAATCTGAGGACTAAAGAGACTTATTATTTTGGCGCAGCTTCTCATAGTTGGTAATCAAAGTTTTCAAAAGAAGTTTGGCCAACTTTCTTTGGAAATTTGTCTAAAAACATTTATACAGTATGCCTAATCATTTTGCATGAAAATGAACAGGGCATCTTCATTTCCATTCTATAAATTAAGATCAAGGACGTGATTCTACACTCTATAGACCATTTGATAGTGGAGGGTTACTACAATGGAATCAGCAGTGTGGGGTGCTCCAATAAGCTGAATTTGAACCTTCAAGAATGAAAGCAGCTGAGGGTCTAAAAAGGCAACATTAAAGTTTGGATACAAGATTACAAAAATTGTCCCAGCATTCAGGATGGTTTGGACAGTGCCAATACAAGCATGCTGTTATTTTAGAAATCGAGTGTCCAATAGGTCCATTTGGGCTACAATTGACAAACCTTTTCGATCATAGAAAGTGAGTGTAAGACGGACAACTCCATAATGAATATGAAAATATCCATGTTTGGTCCATTGTTTAGGAAACTCTTAAGGAATCTAGAGAGTAACAAAGTACTCATTTTCAATGGCTGGAATAGGATGCTGATCAAATTTAGAGGATTGCACGTACTCTTTCACTTCTTTAGGAGTTTGGCGGATAAGATGTCAAATTAAACGGATGGGGGAAAATGATGAAGATGGTTTAGCAAAAACAGAATATGGGTTCATAAGAGGAAACTGAGTTTCAGAGATTTTTGTATCATCACTAAGAGAGACTTCATAAAGATAATCAATCTTAGAGGTATTTGACACATGAAAATCTGAAAGAGAAGAAGAAGATGAGGATGGAGTAAGGGTAACAAGAGCATTGAGAGTTTTTGGATTATTCATGATGATAAAGAAATCTTCTGAGCACTAGATTCACCATTTAAACGCATGGAACAGACTAAGTTACAAATGAAATCATGACTCTAATATCAATAGGAGAATCTGTGTTTAGAACCAAGGAAAACCAAGTTAATTGCAATAGATATGCTGTCCCACAATGATTTAATGGATGCATTTCCTCTTGTTCCCGAAAAAAGACACTTTGATTCAAGAACAAAAGAAAGAACTAATGCCCCCATTCAGGTATCTCAATTGAAGGAGTAAATGTGTCGTGGACGATCAATTGGAGATTTTTAATAATATTGACTTGTTTCTAAAGACAGGACTGGTGTCTTAGAAACCCATCACATCACAAATCTAAGTGCGTGAAAATGATTATCTGTGTTAACTATAATTTTTTTTAATATAGGATCGGCCTCGCGCTGGCCATGATCAATCCCAGTTTGGATCGGGATGGCGAAGAGTTCCAATCCACAACCCCCACGGATGACATAATAAGTACGTTTGTACAAAAATAAAGTGTACTTGTACTTCTAAATACGTTGGGGTACTGTGGAAGAAAGAACATGTAAATAATATTATTCATGACATTTCCATTTTGAAATACTTGTCAAATGGATAAAAAGATCAATTCAAAGACTCTCTTTGGAGTTCTTTACCAAAAAAAAAAAAAAACATTAATCTTGTCCTATAATTTGGACTCAAAATTCAAGCACCCTAAAGAGCTTGGGTGAATTGAGAATTCAATTTAATTTGGACTCACTATCAATCAGTTCTAACTTTGCATCTGCTGTTTTTATTTTTACCGAAACCACTTCAAAAAATACCATGCAACGTCTTATATTAAGCAACATTATTTTTGCCTTCACAAGCTATATACTTCTTGAGGCAAAATATATACACACCGTCAATACGAAATAATATGAATGATACGAAAGCCTCAAAAGATACTCTCAAAGAAAAAAGGATTAATTTCGACTATATTCCGCATAACATATCAATTACGTGGAAGCGTGCATGAAAAAGATTAAGTAAGTGGAAAAAAATCATTAAAAAAAAAGAAAGAAAATCGAAAGCGTCGAAACGTGCCGAAGAGATCTTCCATGAACGTTGGAACGAAAACCTTCCTCGAGCCTTTCGAATTTGAATTCATGCGGAGAGAAGTTACTAAATTCGCGGGAAGTAACTGCTCCTGTAAGAGAGTTCGATACACACTTCATATTTATCCAAACGACGATTCCGACACCTTCCATCTTCTTCTACTTCGCACTCTCTCTCTCTCTCTCTCTTTCTCTCTCTCGTGTCCAAAAAGTTTCGCTCTTTTCGCTTTGCCTGGATTCAGAAAGAGAGAGAGAGAAGCAAATGGAGCAACAGTCGCCGGACGTCGGCATCAAAATTTACACGCCCACGAAAACGCCGCCTCCGGAGGATGCCGATGTCACCCCCTGCCGGCGACAGCCCCCGAAAGGCCGCGGCGGCGACGAGGCTGCTCCCGCCACTGGCGGACGCAAGAGGAAGGCCGTGGCGAAGGGGGTGCAGAAAACGCTGTCGAAGACCTCGATGCTCGCCAACTTCCTCCCCACGGGGACCCTCCTGACATTCGAGATGCTCCTCCCGTCGGCATACGGGAGCGGCGAGTGCTCGGAGGTGAACACGTCAATGATCCACGCGCTCCTCGGCCTCTGCAGCCTCTCCTGCTTCTTCTTCCACTTCACGGACAGCTTCAAGACGCCCGACGGCAAGGTCTACTATGGGTTCGTCACACCGCGGGGCCTGTCGCTGTTCAAGACAGGCCTCGACGTGGAGGTTCCCCAGGACGAGCGGTACCGGGTGAGGTTCTCCGATCTGGTGCACGCGGTGATGTCGGTGATGGTGTTCGCGGCGATCGCACTGTCAGACTACCGGGTGACGAACTGCCTCTTCCCGGGGCACGTGAAGGAGATGGACCAGGTGATGGAGAGCTTCCCGGTGATGGTGGGAGTCGTGTGCAGCGGCCTCTTCTTGGTGTTCCCCAACACCAGATATGGCATAGGGTGCATGGCCACTTGATCATTCACTACGTAGTTTCTATTATATATGTGTGTCGTCTGTCTGAACCGTCGCCTGTAGTTAAAATTTGTTCATTGTTGCCGCGACAGTCACTGTTTCGAGTGCGTTTTGCTGCGCGGAACATAGCATTGGATGTTGTCTAGAATTCGACCCTGTTTCTTCAATTGGTTCATCTTTCCATCGTTCACTTATAAATGGTTGTTGAAGATGAGCGATGGCTCAAGCTGTACACTGACTTGAGAAGAACTAGAAGAGATTGGGAATTGGCTTTTCATTGAACGTATTAACACGAGGCGGGCTCCGTCGTTCACTTCTATCTCGTACTTAGGAAGAATTTCCGGCACACTTATACGGAGGAGACAACGGTGAAGAAATGCCGTGCTCACAAAGTCCAAATTGAAAAGGAAGAAGAAAATAAGAGACTGAACTTGAAGCAAGAAAGAAGATCACTTCACATAGAGCAAAAAGAATGCTATTAATTTGATACGTATCTAATGTCTGTCAACCTCTAGGTAAGCCGTGGTAGCCCGGTAAATCACCTATGACTAACCCTGTACAATCACCTCCCTCCATCTCCCTCCTCTCTCGCTCTCGCTTCTGCGGTGATCAACTCGTACCCACATGGACCACACAGAATACTAACTATACAATGTAGTCGGGGAAAAGAATAAACAAAATTGGAGGAGAATTAAGTGGAGGAAACACCTCTCCTATTTTCCACGCAGTGAGCCTTTCACTGAGATGTCATTCTCGCTCATTGTGCAGCTTCAGATACCGTAAAGAGTCTACCGATCTCCGCAACACATGGCACGTTTGGCCTCTTGAAGTTTCTGCCATAGGCAGAGCATCTCTCGGGGCCTTGGTAGTGGGCAACCACATAACCATCCTTGCAACCCTCGTTATAGACCCTCCCTTCGTTCTCGTAATGTACCTTCGTACCACTCTTCTTCATATCGGCAATCCAGATCCCCATCGCCACATCTTCCAACTTAAACATCTGTCGCAATAACATTGGGGCTCAATTGCAACTCGGAAGAGAGAAGCGCTAAAGCCATGAATAACAGTAAAAGGCAAGCTTCATCATTTATAGAAGGAAATAACTTATTTGTACCTTCAATTGGCCATCTTGATATTTCTTATGGACAGCAGATGCAATGTCATGGGCCACCACATACCCCGGCCCATGTGCCCAAGGAGGATAAGAATCTTCAGGCCATTCCTTTTTTCAACAAAAGAGGTACAGCCAAGAGGTTAAGTGAACCACGCTTCAATGTGAAACAATGAACCATAATGTGCAGGAACATACCTCGTGGCTGATATACCACTTGCTATCCGTACTTCGATGAGGTCGAGAATCAGAGTTGATGAGTCCATACAGCAGCCCGTTTTTTGCTTTTATCCTACTTAGAGAAGCCAGCACTTCATCCACGCGAACAAATGCATCATCATCAGTCTTCATTATATACTTGGCCACATGGACCTTTGTCTGCAAAAAAAGATTAAGTTATGAGGTTAATAAAGTCCACTAATCTTGGTAAGGAAAAGAGGAGACTTTACCCCAAAGATGCAAATGGCAAGGGTTTTCCATGTTATGAGATTGTAGTAGTCCACAAAGGGCATCAGCTGTACATCTCCATATGTTCTAGCCTCGTTCCAAAGTTCCTCATTCACTATCTGGTTCTTGTGCTGTAACACAATTCAAAGTTGATAAATAATTTGACAGCCACAATCTAACAGAATATTAATTCAGAATGTTTGAGATCTTGCATCCTGCTGAATGAAAAGATTAAATGTCGGCACACACAGTGAAAAACAGATGCGATGATTGGGGGGATATGTCATACATAAAAAATTGTTTGCAGTATGTGGCTTCACTATAATGGTAGGCTGGAAAAGATTTCAGCTCCTACATAAAAAATGAACACAGATGGGCACAAGACGAGAAGATCCAAGACATGGGAAAACTCACCAAACCAACAAAAAAGCGCACCGCTACTGCCCCGAGCGCACAGCTGAGTATTGCATCCATGTTCTCCTAACAGCCATGCGACGCTTAAAATTGTTTGCTGTTGAAAACACACCAATGAAGAGATCTAATTGCTTCTCTTGAGGAAGAGGAACCGATTTGAGTGACTCCAAATCAGTAGTATGGTCCGAATCCTCTGATGTGGGTAAACCACTGGCAACAACTGAAATCAGTTTAAGATCCCCAGAGATTTTAACTTCACTTACAAGCCAGGGCTCCAGAGTCTGAAAGCACAAGGGAAGGAAATGACCAAATGCCTCTGCAAAACAAGCTTCTAAAAACAACTACAGATGGAAGAATAACTCACTTCACGATAAGCAAATGATGTAATGTGCTTTCCATCAACAGTCATTTGGATCCCTTCTGATCCAACCCTAAGTGTGGCAACAGACAAATAACCTTGCTTAAAGGGAAAATACTTTCCAGATGTAGATTTCCTGCTTGGATTCAGTTTTGAAATGTTCGAACGTGCGCGATTATCATCATTACCCACCATCTTGTTGCACTGGTCCAACTCATCAACTGAAGTAGAAAATATGCCACAGTTAGCCACCATGAGGAATATCAACAGTATTAATCATCTCCAAAGCACATGCAAAAGCCAAATTTCACATGACTGCAATTAACACTGTGTTCCCAAATATTCATGAACATGACGGGTCCTCAAGGTCCAGGATAACTGCTACATATGTATTCAAAATATTAGAATTTCAGAGGCACAGCAGATGGTCTAAAAATTGCTGCCAAATAAATTAGAAAAGGACTTGAGCCAGCTTCTGCAATAAGTCAAAGGCTCCCTTTGGAAATCAAATACGAATGGTCAACAATGCATCGAAAGCAGAGTAACTATTGAAGAAGATAGAATACAGATTGAGATATTATATGTACCACCCACCTCATACAAAATTAGCACTCAATTGCTGAAAAACACAAAGTGATCAGTATCCTTTTTCCTTACCTTTCTTATTCTTTTCTGGAGATGGGGATGGACAGCGTTCCTCTTCACCCCAATCATGAGCAAGAGTCCAGGTATTTTGGACAATAACTGGATTTTCAGTGATCTTATCTCCATGAAGCCTTACATTATAGTGCAAAATAATGGGTGGATCGGGCTCTCCAGGAAGTGGTTCCCCAGTTAAGTCAATCCGAAAGTTGCCAAGAAGACCATCTGGGATGCCAATAATTGTTATGGAAGAGCCCTGGGTAAGGCCACAAGGAACTCGCAACCTGAAGCCCTCATTACTGAGCTCCGTAGCATTCATTCTGTTAAGGAAATGAGGACATTGTTTCTCATTTGTCCTCCTTCGTGAAGTGTCATTGCTAGAGGCAAGCCTTTCCTCTTCCACTGAGAACATGAGGCTACTCCATGCATTCTCAGCTTGTTTTATAGCCTCTAAACCATTAGGTAATTCTTGAGCTTTATCTATTAAATGCCTCAAATGATGCCATGACAAGAGAGATTGCTGCTCTTCAGTAGATATATTCCTTTCAGCAAAAAGACTCGAGACCATTGTTTCAGTGGAGATAACAACAGATTTGTTCACTGGACTTTGAATGATGGGTGGAGTGGTAGCACGCACCCACTCAAGAGGATTACTTGCATTTAAGGAGAATGCATTAGACAGATAGCCTTGCCCCATGGGATTGTTCAAGACCATAAATCTTAGGACAAGTAACATGAAAAGAGATGCAACCAAAACACCAGCGTACCATTTCTTCATCTTTCTTCAATGCAAGCAAAAATCTGTCAACAGACACAGGTCTGATTTATGCAGTCGCTAAGCAAATAGAAATCATAAAACAACAAGCCTTGCTCATTTGACCAATTCGAAGAGGAAGGAATATGCTGAATAAGCCTGGGTATCATCAAGAAGAAAAGGAAGAACAAAGCAAAGGTCTTTTCAGGAACTTACACGGATATGTCTCTGTTCTCAAGATGCAGCTGTTGCACATCTTTCCATTATAACAGGAACAATGACATTTTTGGGGATTGAATTCCAGAAGGTGCAAAACTGATGACAAGGGTCCATTTATCAATGATTTCTGCTAACGATTGGAATATATCAAACACATAGCATTAGTACGTTGTTGATATAACATAATGTTAGTTATAGCTATCATGCAGAGAACCAAGACAATGAAAAAAATCGTGAAATGACAAACAGTAGAAGAGAGAAACGACCTAATGCTACTTGAACGCAGCATATTATGCAACTTTCTACAGTAGCTTCCCTCTAAAAATGATCAAAGGAAATACATCACATGACCTCGAAGCAAACCACTATCAACAGATTGAAGGCCTTAGTCAAAATTTAGCTCTGCAAATGGCCATAGCATCCACGCCTTTGCATAATTTAAGAGTTTCTTTCTATAATGTAAGCTCTTAACTGACTATAGAACATATGCTCTGCTCCAGAAAACAAGCAAAATGGTGCAGCTTGCCATGCGTATTGTGTGTGGAAATCCTTTTCCCATTCAACATTGAAAACCGACGCTTCCTAATCCTAGCACTTCATTAGAAGTCCAAAATAGGAGGATTCGTAATTTGAAACTCTTTCAGTAGCTGCACCAGATACTGGACTAACGAAAATGAACAAGATGGCAAGTGATACTGTGGGGAAATTCACAAATAAAATATAGCAGAACTTACCAATCGGACCCCGGAAATGAAAACGGGAGCAAGAATAGACTTTGAGGAGATACTTAGATCAGATCAAGAAGCAACTAAAGTGGGGCACACTTAAGTTGGTGTAGCTAACCCCACACCCCTTTTGTTCCTAATTGAATGGCTGACCCTTGAAGTTTTGAAAAATGATGCATGCACCATCCGCCAAGGCTAAGCAAAGGATAAAACTTTCGCCCAAGAAAAAGGGAAAAAAGAAAACAAAGAAGAAGAAGAAGAAGCAAACGACCAAACATTCAATTACGAGCTCAATAGAATAACACAATCGTTTGCATTGACCGAGTCAACATCTTATTAAATGTTCAGTTCACTCAAAGCTCAATTTTCATCGCTTCGATACAGGGATTTTGCTGCGCAATGACAGGAATCGTAACAAGTTACGATCAGACGAAGGCAAAAAAATTAAAAAAAATTACACGAAACCGCTCGCTCGACAAATGCAACAAAAGGGGGATGGAAGCTAATCACCGGATCAAATCTTTAAATTTCCGAAATCCAACACGTCTTGCATTCCAGACGACCGCACTCCAGGACAAAGCGAGCCGAGACGTACATTTCACTCTTAACTAATCACACGCGAGCGAGAGGAAAATCCGAAATTCACTGGAGAATTACGGCAAGTAACTGGACAAACCGAAGCGAGAGCACGAGAACTTACCGAGCTCTTATCAGCAGCAGCGGCGGCGGCCAAAAAAGAAAACCGGGAATCCGCCGGAGATCGCACGAACGAGCGGCGACCCTCGATTCGGCACCGGCGCGGCGACCGGAATCACGGCGGCTCCGCAGCTCTACTGCGAGCGCACCGACGATAATGGAGAGAGAGAGAGCGAAGGAGAGGAGGAGTCAGGGATCTACGCCCGCTTTGTCGTACTGCGGACGCCAGGAAAAATTGAAAAGTCTACGCGCAAAGAGCAATGACGGTGGAGGCAGAAAGAGAGGAGAGAGCACTCAATCACTGTTCACCATCTTTGACAAAGCCACAAGCTTTCTCGCACTGTACCATATCGCTCTCTCTCTCTCTCTCTCTCTCTTCTTTCTATCTCCTCTGGTCGCCTTCTTTTCTTTTTCTCCGGCCCCTCTCTTTTTCGCTTTACCAATTCCTCGCTGTGTTCGACAGAAAGAGAGAGAAAACTCGTACGATAAGCGTAAATAATTTAAAAAATTATCATTCGTTCAAAGTATATATATATACATATATATGTATATAGAGCAACCTGCGGTGGGGGAGGGCCTTTCTGCAATTTCTTTAATCGGCTTGACTTTGACCCTGGTCCGCCACACGCCCCGCGCCACGTGGAAACTCGAAGGTGACATCTCGCCCCCCTGATCGGCCCAGGAATCGCTACTTCTGATCTCGACCGTCGGGTTTTTTGTGGATAGTTTTATGATAAGAAATCGTAGCGTCCTTTTGGATCCGAGGCAACGGAGCGTAATTAGATCTTAGGATATCTAGGGCACGGATAATAACATTTCTCTTCCTAAGAATTTCTATTTTTTTATTTTCCGAAATAAAAAAAGAACAAAAACCCGTTTAGTAATGTCGAGTTATTTTTTATTTAGGAATAGAAAGTTAGCGCGAGAAATAGATTTGGAGCGAAGCGAAAAAAAAAAAAAATTATTTTCGTCATCTTAACAATTTCTATAAATAAGTCAATTTTTTTCTTTTATTCTTCACTTTTTGCGGCCACCCGAGCCCACCGCCGCCGCCGGTCACCGGCCGCCGGCGATCCAGGAGCAAGAATAAAAAATAAATAAATACAAAAAAGAATCGTTGCGTTATCAAACGCATTTCTATTCTTTTTCTATTACAAAAGTATAAATTTTGTGTAATTTCCAAAGCGGGTTCTTTTTTACTCATAAATTATTTAGGAATAGAAATATAAAAAAACTATTTAAAAAAACTCTACCCCTAGGAAGAGAAACGTTCTACGCGTCCCCTACTTTCCGTACGAATCCAGTCCTGTTTACTACCTCCCTCCGCTTTCCATACTCGAAAATTCCAAATTGAGACATATTTTTTTTTTTTTGGAATTCTACTTCGCTCGAAAATTTAATTGCACCAACCATCAAATTTGAATTGCCAAATCCGTAATTGGGGAGCCTCTCTCTTTTAAACAAGGCGGGCCATGCCGGGTGCGAGTCGATTTCCATTTTTTTTTCCTTCGAATCTTTCTAGCGATTGGTGCTTAGGAGAGAGATAAGTAAAACAAGAGCACTTCCAAGCCACTACTGACGTGATATTAATTTCTTTGGGAATTTTTGTTAAAATATTTTCTGATATTCATCAAGCAAACGGATAAAGAATACTTTGACGTTGAACTCACCGATAGTTTTCAGGAGATCCAAAATGAATGTATAAAGAATAGAATATTCTATCCATTAAGTATTTGTGAAATGGTACATACCAAGAATAATCCTAAACCGGTACGTCTATGACGGTAAATACAACAAAAAATTTAAAACTAATACATATATGATAAATTTACCTCGTGTTAGTTTATTTTCAATTTTAGAGTCAAATTATTGAGTCAAATAACATAAGATGGTTGATGAGTATACCAATTTGGAGCTTTACCCTTTTGTTTGTCGTATATTTACTATTTTGTGATGTTTCATGGTATTAATTAAATTTAACAATAATTACCTGATAGAAAAATTATCACAAATATATTAGTTTTGAATTTTTTATAAGTAGATATAAATGTACTAATTTGAAATTTTTCGTAATATTCACATTTCATAAAATTCCTTATCTAATTGTTCTCGGCCGCGATGGGGGTGTTAAGTCAGGACACGGAGACAAAGGCCAGGAGGGCCGCCGGCCGCAGCCGGCGGGGGCATGACCCTGGAAAGGGCACAGCCTCTTTATTACCGCATAAGCTGTCAAAAAAAAACAGGAACCGAATCATTAATCCACCCGATTAACAGACAAAAAGCCAAAACCTTCGACGACCCCGAGGCAAGCAATGACGACAGCAACAATAATAATAATTGGAGGAGATGTTACGATGTGGTTCGCTGTCTATCGTTTAGCAGTTGGAGTGCCGTTCTCAGGAGTTAGGCCGCATGTCAACAGTGGCCAGCTGACACCGGAAAGCTTGCGGGCAAGGGCTTGAGTCCACCTCAAGGGAAAAAAAAAAAACTATTTCTTATTTATACGGCAAAATTTATATTAATCATTTATATTTCCTCCTTTCTTTCCACTCCTAGAATTCTTCCAACAAAACTTGAACTCCAATTTTAAAGGATAACGCCTTGCTGATAGTCGGCATACTATTTTGGATGATGCTCGTCAGCGCGGTTTATAGTGCATTGTTTTGCCATAGCGGCGCAAGATTGTCATGACAACCAAAGGATGCGTGGTTAGATCTTTGGGAAATTACTTATTACTCTCATTTTCGTCTAGTGTTTAAGAGATGTTACTATCTAAGTAGCATCGACACTAATATGCGATACACGACACGATACGACACGTCGACAAATAATTTCTTAAAAAATAAAAAATTTCGGCATATTAGGACACGTTGTATATTAAATATATATCTTTATCATTTTTATGATTATTTCAATCAAATTAATTTGATTCAAATTCACAAATAAAAAAATAATAATAAATGCCTAGAATAAATTTACACCAAAAAAAAAATTAATCTATCATATATTAATATCATTTATTACTTCAATTTGACAAATTTAACTCGATTCTAATGATCCATAAAACTTAGAGAGAAAAATAAGCAATTCGCATTCTGGATTTACGTGTCAGACGTGTCGGAAGAGAAGATAAAAAAACTTCAGAGGTGAATTGTATATCACGAAAAGTGAGAGTCGGAAAATAAAATAAGAGAATATTAGATTTTTTCTTCTTTTTTTTCCATTTTTTATTTTTTTTATTTTTTCACATATATATTTTAACTCATCATTTATTAAAAAAAATTAAAATTGGCATTATGTGTTGGAATCATGTGTCGGAAACTCGCATATTAGAATTCTAACTCGAGTTTCAAAGAATGTTAAAAAAGTTAATCGTATGTCAAATTTTTCAACAAGTGTTAACCGAGTGTGTAAAAGTATTAAATACGTATGAGGGTGTCCAACATCACATAAAGGCTATAGAGAGTATCGATGCTTCTTAGGTCACTATCGCCTATCATCTCATTGAAGACGCGCGTCATGAGTACATAAAATATATACACTCCTTAAAAAAATTGCCGGCTTGGAACACCTTGATCCATGCCCTCCCTCCTTTCTTTTACATTAACTTTGAAAAGCTGGCATCATCGCTGCTTATGTCAACCTCTTCCGTGTGCATACTCTCATCGCCATCGTCGACTGAGCAAACAGATGACGGCAATGACAGTCCGACCATGCCTTATAAGTTCCCATGACTTAATAAGCGATCGCCGTGCCCATATGGCACTTGATAAAACACCACTTCCTTACACCGGTCGTGTTTACTAAAAGAATCCTTTGATAATTATGTCTATCTTAATGATCACAGAGACGTAATCATTTATTCATTACTATGTAGGTTGATGATGGAATTTGCCAAAAGGGTTTGGAGATTAGCACATTTTCTTATAATACAAGGTTTAATAAGCTCATCCTAGCACTTCAACTGGTTTTCTCTTTTGGGCCCACCTACACCGACCGCATTAATGGTTAAAAAAAGGGTACTTGTAATTATTGATTTTAGACATGGGACACATTCATTGCGATTACTGTAATTGTTACGTTAAATCTGGACAAATCACGATAAGCGTAGGTGCCCCCGTACTTGTCCATGATCTTTAAGCAAACATGATGATTATCATGGTGAAGACAACATAATAGGTCATGCGTATGCGATAATTAAAGCGGCATAAGGTCCAAGTGTAATTCTTCCAATTAATTTAAGCTTTAACTTTTACATGAAATTCCAATTTAATTGCTCTAGCCAATAAATACTGGAAATTGCTCACGTGACGATGTGTCACTTAGAACGACCGGTGTGATTGGATTGCATTATTAGCCATTTCAATGAAAATCAACTAGAAGTTTAAATCTTGACTACAAAAAATCCAAATTGGTAAACTTGTGATAGATTTACCCCTAGTAGTTTTCGTTAAATTTTTACTATCAAATTATTGAGTTGGATGACACATGACAATTGACAAGTGTATTTGTTGGGGATATTACTCTACATTTGTCACGAGTATAGTGACGTTAATCCAATTTAACGGAATTTTACATAATGTAAATTTATCATAAATATACCAATTTAAGATTTTCGGCGGTAGTCCCAAGTATACAAATTTATGATTTTTTTTTTGTTTTAATCCTATAATATATTTATGATTAGTTGGGTAATTTTTCCTTTGGAGTCATGCTCTATTGGCTTGAGATCCGCCAGAAACTTAGGGCATGTTTGGTAACGTGCCAAATAGTACCTGAATCTGTTCTTTTGCTTCCCAAAACAAAAAAAGATTAGAAATCGTTTGGTAATTTTTTTTTTCTTGGATACAAATTTGTTCGCTAAAATAAATTTGGAATAAAATCAAAAAGTAAAGAAAAAAATTGCTTTTTTGTTCCAAGAAACAATTCCAAAATCAACCCTTTTTTTTTTGTTTTTATTTTTTTTTCTTGTCTTTGTTTTTCTCTTCTTCTTCCTCCAACTGGTCGCCAGCCATGAATGACGATGGTTTGTGATAACCTTGGTTGGCGACTGGTTAGGTGAGGTAAGCCTTGCCCAGATTTGGCAAGGCTGACCTTGCACCAACTAAGCAAGGTCGGACCTTGCCGATTTGCCTAGCTGGTCACCAATCAATGACTAGCTAAAGGAAGAAGAAGAGGGAAAGAAAAAAGAAGGAGAAAAATACAATAAGAGTATTAAAAAAGTTAAAGAAATTTTAAATCACAAAAAAATTTAAGATTCGTACCAAATGCTTTTCTATTTTGGGAATAAAAATTTTGAGTAGTTATTGAATACTTTTAAATGCTCAGAAATTCGTTGAGGAACAAAATAAAAAACAATCATTTCTAAATAGAAATTAATCTTCTTCTTTTTTTGACATAATAGAAATTAATCTTGAAAATAGAATACTTATCAAACATCTTCCCATAAGAGCCCAAAAAGGACCACGTGGAGGCTCCATGTAGAAGGAGAGAAACACGAAATATTTGATAAAGCGAGAGCTTTCTTAAACAACGAGGATCTTCTTGTAATTAACGAATATCAAAAAGGCCTTCCCCGCATGTTTTTTCCCCAATATGTCATTGCCCTCGATCCGCAGATTCCAGAGCAGATCTCGAAATTATTTATTTTAATCAACGTTAAATTACATTAGCCGTTTGTTTGACTCCGACCCTTATTTTATTTTATTTTTTGTCTTTCTTTTTCCGGGATTGAAAAGACTACCAACATTGAACATTTGAAGCATCTTGCTCCGTCTGTTTTGGGTTCCCGTCCCGTCGAGTTCGGAAAATATCATATTCAAATGCGTATGGCAAAGCGAAATTCAAATCGACTAGTCTTCTTCTTCTTCTTCTTCTTCTTCTTCTTCTTCTTCTTCTTTCTTTGGGCCTAAGAGAGATTACATCGAACCTTGACTTTATCGTTCACTAGCCTTTTTTCGCGATACTCAAAAGGGAATTTTAAAGACGGGTCCCGACTCATCCTAACCCGTCGGATTAATAATAGAAGTAAATCTCATCGTTGATAGTATAGAAGTTGGCAACTTCAAGGTGCTAAATAATGTAAAAGAACTACAAATGGATTATGCCCAGGAGATCCGTCCCCCCAGTAGACCATAAAGCTACACATTGAAAAAAGTCTTAGTTTATCGTCTCCCTATCGCTTAAGAACATTAATAATTCACCGTGTATGGTGCAAATTTCATCGCGCCTATATATAATCGATCAACATTTAAGTCTGACGGGATTCAATGAATTCAATTATTCAAGGATATTCTCGTGCATGCAACTGGAGCAAGCAATAATCTCTTTTTGTGCCTTCACAAGATCAACACCCACTATATCGACCTCGCATAAGCTCTAACACCATTCAAACCCGCCCCTACTCTGACCACACGATTTTAATTTACAATTCGAGGCAACTACGTACTTGAATTCATTGAACGTTTGCAAAAAAAAAAAAATTGAATTTTCCATGGTTTAATTAGATTGTGGACCATCCAATACCCAAGCAACGATGCCGACCTACCTAGAATGACATTGTCCCCTGAGATGCAAAGTCGTAGTCAACTTTTTTTTTTCATGTGGCTAATCAGGGCCGTCACATGGGAATCCCGACACGGGCACATTGAGACCTCGAACAAAAGTAAAAATCGAGCTGCGCTGATTGGTTCCCGAATATGTCATGTACTTTCTTCGGTGCTTATCTAGTCAGCTTGCTTCTTTTAATACGATTCTTTAATTCAAGTCGACATTGGCGTGGCAAGTCTACGCTTCTACGGTGTTAATATTTATTGAGAGATCGGATAATAAAACTAAGGATCCGATCCAAGTTGATTTCTTTCTACAAGAAGAACGATAATCCCACACTATTAAATGAAGGATAAAATCACGATATCGAAAGTTAGCCAAGGTAACTAAGATTTGGCTTATGGAAGTGTAATCTCATGCAAGTAGCAAATTGCAACAAATATCGGTGCTCGCCAATTGTGTACATATTATTCTAAGATGGGGGTCACTTGCACAGGCCAAAGGTTTTAATTTAATTAGTTCATAGGGTTTGCAAGGTATTCCATAAACTTTCAATCGGGAGAATTAGAAAAAAATAATAATAACAAAATTCTTAAAATTTTCAGTCATAAACATTTCAATGTGGTACCCACCGGTGGGCAACTGAGTTGGTTGGGTTTTGGGCACTTCACTACAGAGGTCCTAGGATCGAAACTTCGCAGTTGCTAACACATTTTAAGTGGGGGGCCATAGTGGTGGGTCCTGTGCTAGCTTCTCCCGAGGTATTGACACTTGGTCCAAAGTGCACCGTGCATTGTACGGGCCGTGGATTGCCGATTAGCGTAAGCAAAAGGCAAGCCCGACAGATCCTCGGTTACAAAAAAAAAAAAACATTTCAATGTGGTCAATTTAATCATAAATCTCTTAATTATTTGTCGATATAGTCCTTATGGCTGATTTGTGGCTGACAATCATTGAAGCGGATGCCGATTGTCTTGTGCAGCACAATCGACACTAAAATTTTTCTATATCTTTTTAATTATTCAGAATTTTGGGTGACTAGCGAAGGAAGAAAAGATAATATATATATATCACAACTTAAAAAAAAATTATAAAAATTTTCCTCATCAGTATCGATTGTGCTACGTAGGACATTTGACATTCACTTTAATAATTGCTAGCTAAAATTGATTGGAACGACTATATTGATAAATCGTTAAAATAATTAAGTCTGAATTTGTCAAATTAAAAGGTTTATGACTGAATTGGCATTCCGTACAATAGGTTTAAGACTTATTATTTTCTGTCCTACTTTCAATTAGCTGTATTCGAGTCTCTACACACATGTCCCTTGCTCGCCGGAGGGAAAAAAAAAAAAAACATAAAAATTGGGGAGCGACTTTGCGATGGCCAAATATCTTCGAGGGAATAATGTCTTGACCCCGTGTAATCCGTCGACGGCTTCTTTAGGTTAAAAGGAACTTTTGCAGATTCAATGGTTTTGTCGCATGGCTAAAAGAGCGAATGATTCAAAAACAAAAAGGGGGAAAAAAGGAAGCACTACAGAGAGTGGAAAAGAACCCGAAACCTCCTCAAAAGATGGCCAGAAAAGAGAATGAGAATCCGAACGAAAAAAGAAAAAGGGTAAAAAGAATGAGAGAGCTTTGCTCTCGTTGAGAGTCGAACTCAAGACCTCCCGCTTACTAAACGGGTGCTCTAACCAACTGAGCTACGAGAGCTTGATGTCCAAATTGCCCCATTATAAATGTTAATGTTACAATTTAAATACGTACTTTCGGGGAACAGTGATAATGGGCCCGACCTCTAAGGCCCCAAAAATCATCTGAAAGTCATCATCCATTATCAACGTCCTCACTCGAATTTGATATGTTGCTAAATTTCGACAGTAGTTGCTAAATTATGTCGTATTTGTACGCGAGCATTGAGAAAATCTCCAGGCGAAACTGAATTTTGGGCTCCGTCCATTCACCCTGTTCGTTCCGAGATCATTTGGATGGGATCTTGAAACCGAGAGGAACAAGTACAGGCAAAACGTTCATGACTTCCTGTTTCTCAAAGGAGCTGCGCAACCCTGAAATGACCGATGGTTTTTTCATATCTATACGACTCGGCCAGACGACTCTCGTCCCATCTGCTTTTGGGTCGACGTTTCTCCCTTTTTTTCTCTGTGGGTCCATGGAGTCGATCAGGGTTTGCCGAACGACTTCCTCATTTCATCCATTGGCTGTTTCTCTGTCAACCATTTCGTGCTTGACCCGCTTCTTTGACCTTTTCCCATGGTTTGAACTCGCATTATTTTCAAGTTTGGTGCTCTGCACGGTCAGTCTTGTGACCTGAGAGGGTCGCGAATGTCGTGAACTTAATTCTGCACCCTCTGCGTATACACGTTTTCATATCTATACGAGCCTAATTTCTTACAGGATTTAGAATGAGGCGCGATCTTTGACATTCGGTATCGCCAAGCTGGTGAAGCAAGCAACCGGAATCTGGCATGCTAAGAAGCGAGACGTGTTGAACATGGTCTTCAATGTGAGTAAATAATAAATAACGCGGTAGGCGAAACCTTTTGATTTTGAGCGAGACCACATTCGAGATAAAATCCGGTTGAATGACAAAGGGCCGTTATCTTCGAATGAGAAATTCAAATGTCAATCGTAGGGCTACACAACACGGCATCATCCAAGCTGATAAAGACCGCCCTTTGTATAAAGATGACTGGAATGCCATGGACCCTTCGAAGACGTTCCCTGGTTTTCATTCGCAGGCAAAATGGCGAAAACAATCGGTAGTTGCTATAATCAACTCCCTAACGATTGCCGGAAAATTCAAGCATATCGAATGGTGAATCTGGATGCCATCATTCCAAGTTAAACTGCATAACACTACTCCCTTGCAGACTCCATCTCTACTTTGGAGTAGTTTTCAATCGGTACAGTTGGTTTGTTCACTTGTCATTTTTCTCCTTGCACCAAAAAAGTTCGACTTGGAATCCAGAGAAACAACCAGAGTCACCGCACTCATGTAGAAGTAAAACCAGCCATTTTTCTAAGAATTCAAAATTTGAGATGGGAAGTTACTATAAGAATAAATGATTGTCTTGATGCGTTAAGATATTTTGATACGTATGCAAGCCTCCCTCAACTCAAGGCATATATATGATGATATCAATCTACCTTAAGGAGCACAATCCTGTGGCGGACCCCGGGTTAATATGTACAGGCAAGTTCCGGAAAGGAAAAAGGATGCAAGCCCAACATGTAGCCTCAGAGGTTCGATCAAAATTTTATTTCCAAAGCAAATACTGTTGTGTGACACAACATCAAAAGAATAAAAGATCAAGGCGACAATTGTAACATAGCTACATTAACCAAATAAATATACAGATTCGAATCCATGAAGACAGTGATACGTCTCTTCCATCTAGTTCTGCATAGAACTCAGGGAGATAAGACACCAAATATCGGCTACAAAATCGACGAGAAAACACTCGGGCACAACCTCAATATGTCACGTAAGTCCTGCAACAAATGAAACAAAAGAACCCTTAGACAGATGCGCCAAAGCAGAAATATCCTACTACCAGCTCCAAAACGATGTATAACAGCTGAGAATAGCAAATAATCGGCCAGAGAATGTTCTTACATATTTTGTTGAAAGCAACAATGTCACAGCTCTGGACATATTCGTTCACCGGTTCAACTGTAAGATGGTCCTCAATGAGAGTGTCAACCGAAACCAAATCGTCCACAATGGTCATCATAATTTGCATTTTCTTTATACCATAGCCCACAGGTGCAAGCTTGGCTGTGTGACATTGAATATTGATATCAGATAGACTTCTCATCTAGCAGAATCTTCAAGGTAGCAGCACCAAACATTCAGTATCAAGAGGAAAACACATTATTTCACATCCCTAAAATACCTGTGGATTTGAAAGTAACAAGACATACCAAAATTGTAAATAATGTTTCATGATCATGCAAGAACAACTCATGCTACCTTAATGGGCAAAAGGAAAGCTAAGACCCAGTGCAATTTATTAAAACCAAGGACAAACAAAGGGAACGAACGTACATGCTCCCCAAAGCAACCCTTCCATTTGGATGCTTCTTACTGCTTCCTCGAGCTTTTGCATGTCAGTCTCATCATCCCATGGCTTCACATCCAACAGCACAGACGACTTGCCAGCTGAAAATAAGTACTGAATATTAAGATCTCTTTTTATTGTCATTGACTCAATTTTCTAAAGCATGGGTAGCAAGTGAACAGTCCTCAGTACTTCCATCAAAAATCGATGATGAATAAGCCATGGACCCAATTGCGGGCATCATATGAATTAGGCTAGTTTTTGTAAATTAACGATATATTATATAGCTGGAGCAAGCTATGGACAGCCTCCTTCCAGACAATTGGATAGATTACTATAAATTCACATCAAAAACAGGTTTTTTTCCTTATACTAGAATGCCAAAGCAACTTGACCAATCAAGATACCAAAGGAAATAAATTATGAGTGAGGGAACTACGAACAAACACAGAGCTTTGAATCATTATCTCCTATGTGTATTAAAAAAACTCACATTCTTTCTTCTTTGCAGATGCCTTGACGGCAGCTGCACGTTCCTCAGCAGCCTTCTTCTCCTCTTCAGTCTCTTCACCAAACAAATCTACATCATCATCATCATCATCCTCTGCAGCTGCAGCCTGCAATAAGCAAGTTTATATTATGGTAAGGTTCTGTATTTAGATTTCACAATCACAGTTTAAAGAACATAACCCCATCGAACTTCTGTTTTAAAAGTAAATCTTTCAACAAAAGCACAAAAACAGTAATAAAGCATCTATCAACCCCCCCCCAAAAAAAAAAAAAAAGAAAAAGAAAACAGAAGCTTGCCTTTGTTTCATCAACAGGGGGAGTTGCCACTGCCTCCTCAGCGATTGGAGCAAAACCCTCAATAATAACACCACATCCTTCCGCAGAAACACCACTGACATGGGTAAAGTTTTAAACTTTAGAAAAAGGAAGCAAAAAGAAAAAAAAAAAAAAAAAAAAGCCAACTTACAACTAACAAGTAGATGCTCAATCTGCCTAGTGTGCTGAAGCCAAGATGAATTAAAAACTTAAAAGTGTCACGAGAACTTACGAAATCCTCAATAGAGCCTCAACGTGGTTATACCACCTAGATACATTGACGAATTCAGATGACAGGGGCCCCGGAAGTGCTTCATGCACAGTGATGTCGTCCTTTGAAGCTTGGTACCTAACATAGCAAAGACAGAGGAAAAACATCTTCACTTGAACTCATCTATTGTTTTCTCATTCGAAAAGTAGACAGGGAAGAGCAGATACTAACCCAGTTATGTAGCTACGTGTGAGGAGGTGTTCATCGAGCTTCTTCAGTCCTGCTGCCGAACCAAGGTCATATAGGGCAACTGCCATTGCTTTCCCAGAAATGGTTCTTTATAATCTGCAGACGCACAAGAGAAGATTATAAGCATTAACATTGAACATGAACAAGCTACTTCTTTAATTACCACTCGAATGCCCAAATCATAAATAAGCGAACTGAATGCTCGACACAGATTTCTCTCTCCCGATAATAATCATCAACATGCACATAAGTAAAACAAGATCCCCCTAGGAGAAACTCCAATTAACAATATCTAAGCAACCCAATACAAGAAACGCCGACAATTACGTCAACTAAGCATTCGCATGAATTAACTTTGCCCACCCATCTTTTCGAGAACACTAGCAATCTAGCATCATCAATCAAACAGAAGAACGACGCCCTTTTTACATCTAATCCATGCAGACAAAGCCCACAATCGGATCTTGTCTCTCCTAAATGTGCATCGGTCACCGTCATCGATTCATACACTCGATAAGTCAATGACCTTTATCGTCGAACAAGACCCGCATCACTGACTTCCGAATATAAAATGACCGCAGATTTGCAGGAAAAACAGGGAAAAAAAAAAAAAAAAGGGAACCGATCGGGACATTCACAGGAAAGACAGAAGAGGAGAAACATCAAGAAATTCCCCCTACATTGCAGAGAAATTATCACCTGAAAATACAGAGGAGGCTGCTGGGACTTGGTGTGCGGGTGTGGAGGTGGAAGTTATAAATTAGGGTTTATACGTAAAAGGAAGGAGCAAGAGCTCAGGCGTGAGGATACTATGGCGATTTCTCTCCGCCAGAGAACACCGGATCATAATTTCCTTTATTAGATTTACCATAAATAACACACACATTCGCCATTAGAGTTCACCATTAAATATCGAAAAATCTAATTGCAAAACTAACTCCAAACACAGGTATCAGTAATCTAAAAGTAAATGTGCAAACTCTTTTATCGCGATGGCGGTCATAATCGTTTTATTTATTATGATTCTAAAGGTACCTCTAATCACCACAAATTTGGCGCCAATTAAAGAAAACATGATCTGGCTTTCCTCATGAGACTCTGTTCTCCCCTCTCCCTGCCTTCGCAAATATTTCCGTATCCATTCTGATGCCTTCAACTCAGATAGATAGGAAGCGACCGCAACCGTGTAACGTCCGATTTTCAAGATTCGTCCTACTGACGAAAAGAAGAAGCCCCACTTCAAGAACGATCCCAAGAATCAATGTCTTGTTTGTGGATGTTAGAATAATTATATATTAACCATGCATTCATCTAATAACTTAAAATTTTAAAATAATTAACGATAATCGCATAAAATCTCACAATTAAGTCTATTGTCCATCATGCGATGGACTTCAATTTTCCTTGTTATGGATTAGAGGATTATGTTAGCGATTTCCAAAAAAAATGAGCAAGAATTGTTATATTAGGGGATATGTCAGTATTGTGAATTAGGGGATCGTGTTAGTGATTTTCCGTGAAAATTAACAAGAAAGACTATATGAGGGGACCATATCGGTATTATGGATTAGGAAATATAATCCGTGTTGTAGAGAAGGGGATCAGTGATTTTTGTGAAAATTGGCACGAAAGAATATATTAAGGGATCACGAGCAAAACCTCAGTTGTGACTTATTTTTGTGTTGCCTTGGCCAATCGATAACCATCCACGATCAGTTTGTCCAGTAAATTAATTGGCGCTAGCTCGACCAATTGCAACTCCTGCAACAAATCCTTTAATTCCTCCATCTTTGCACCATTAATCATCACATTTTTCCTTTAATTCCTCCATCTTTGCGCCGTTAATCATCACGTTTTGAGTCTCAATTCCTTCTCATCCATCCCATTCTATCTGGCCACAACAGAGAAGAAAGAGTTCTAGCCAAGAACACTGGGGCCATCAGTGGCATTTTTTTTTTTCTTTGGGTCTAATTCTGAGGTTTTATTTATATCATACGAGGGCTACCCACAACTCGGGCATCCCTACAAAGCAAAGCCCAAAGGGCAGGGGGGTGAAAAAGTCCAGTCATAAGGAAGACAACGATTCTTATGAGTCTTCGCAGCCTAATCAGCAACCGTGTTAGAACTTCTTGGGCCAAACTCAAGCCTCACAGACGAGAGGCCCCCAAGGATTTGAGAGCATTGATAAGCAGGCGCGCTTCCCATGAGTACTATTCTGCAGAGTTCAAAGCACTTATTAGATCAAAATGATTTGACTAGATGCAAACTCTCTCTAAACCCTTTCTCTGCACAAACTGAAGTCCTTCGAGCAACGGTAGGGCTTCGACCTGAGCTGGAGTTGAAGCTTTAATAGATTTGGTATACGTTAGTGGCGTGTTTTATCGGGCAGTATCTCCCTCCAAAGAGCACTTCAAGGTCACATGGCCTCATTAAGGAGCTGTTGTTCGAAGCAGATCCCCTGATTTATCAGGAAATTAGGGTGAAGGACTTAATCACTCACTACTATGCAAAATGACTCAATAGAGTATATGCACTGGAGCGTTTAGAGCTATGTATGTTGGACATGCAGATTTGAGGATTTTCGCTGTTGATTGACGGTTGTACACATTCAATCTGCATAGTTTCTCGCATTGACCCTCGGCAAAGCATCCCAATATGCTTAGACGGAACAGAGTACATGTTGGTAGTAGCTAGAAGCCCCGTGCTTATGTTCCTATTGTGCATTGAGGAGACGTTTTCTGCTCATGAAGTAAAAATAAGAGAAGGAATCATGGCTGAGTTTGTAAGAGTTTTCCTAACGTGGACTACATTAATTGATATTGTAATTTACCGTTTAACGGTTACCGTTTTACGGGGTTTGGTCTAAGGTGAGATAGAAGGTTTCTTAATTAGTCTAATATGGGCTAGTGTAGTGTGGGTGAGTTGGCGACTCGTAATGAGGGCTAAATTTAAACTCTATAAATAGTCTTCAAGTCTCTCCTCTAACCCAAATTTTTCACACGTATCCTCACCTAAGGGGCGTTTACCTAACGCTAAACGTGAGGGGGCCGTCTCATTGAGCCAGTGTTACGGAGGGCAATAGAGGAGAAGGACTTGCGCGTGGAACATCGTGTTTCCGCTTCAAGAACGATGGATCCTAAAACAGGTGCGTTAATCTTTCTACTTGATGTTCTTGTTCTGGTTATGGTGATCTAGGGATTGCAAAATTTGCCTCCTACATGTGGTATCGAGCCTCCATAACCCTAGAACTCGAACGCATTGAATTTTGCCCTAATTTGAGAATTTCGAAATTTTTTCGTTCAATAAAAATAAAATTAAACTATATATTCGAACCGGGCTCGTCGACGCGAGCAAATCCATGGGCGGCGCGTCGCCGGGGACGCCGCACGCGCCCCACGCGCCGCCGAGGCGTCGAGCACGCGCCCCACGCGCGCTCACGCGCCCACACGCGCCCACATGCGCGGGCGCGGCTCGCGCGTGCGACGCACGCGGGTGCTGACATCACGATGACGTCAGTGACCCAGACCCGGACCGACCTGATTGGCGACCGACCCGACCAGGACCCGAACCGACCCGTTGACCCGACCCAACCCGGTCAACCGTTGATCGGACCGGGAACCGGTCGGACCGCCACCGGTCGGACCGGTTTTGACCGGCCCTTTGACGCCGACGCGTGAGCTCCACGCGCCCCGCACTCAGGCGGCGCGTGCGGGGGCGTGGAGGCTCCGATTCGCGCGTGGCCGGCGGCGTTCAACTCGTATTGTTATCCTCTATCTTGTGGTGTGTTGATTATACTTGTTTGATGATTTTATGGATGTGAAAATGCATATCAAACCCTAAATACGTGACATTTTTAGTGTATTTTTTCGTATTTTTCTTGTATTTTTCTGTGATTTTGGAAATACAAGTGTTGTATTGTTGATATGCTATCACATACATATTATAAATGTGTTATTCATTAATAATATACAATAAATTTTAATTTTTATTAATGAATAAAGCAATGTAATTAGCATGATATGTGATTTTAGTGATTTATTGCCCCTATCACTAAAGTTAAAAATCACATATATATGGTGAATGTGAGATTTAAAGTTTATATCCCTGGTATAAGAGAGTTTCAAGGATTCAATTGAGTTGTGACCGCCAAAGTGGCACACTTGATTGGGTTTGAGAAATTTCGGTCTCGTATATTGATTGGGATGTCTCCTAATCTAATGCGTAATTATACTCCCAAAGGAGGTGATTGTGTATTAGTTCATGGAGGGATACATGATGGTGTGGTAGAGGAGTGACTGATCCTAGTGGTTCTTACGCCCAAAGGTGATGAATTCACAAAGATTGGAATATATTCTCATTACCGCTATCATGTGGGGAGTGTACTGTTGCATGTCATGTATTACGCCCAAAGGTGATTATGTGATTTTGCATGTAACTCTCGGATGTGTACTTGTACGTCAAGTTACACGATGCTCACATGATACTAAAAATATACATTGCTTGTTTTTCGTCACCTTTTACGTAAATGGTAATTCCGTCACTATTGAGGTTCTTTGCTGGTTCAAATTTTAAGAGATGGAAAGAAGATTTTCTATTTGCTATGGAGATGGCGAGATGTTCATATGGCTCTTACCGCCGATCGGCGGCAAATCGACGTCGAGAGTACGGAGGCTCGAAAGCAAATTTTACTGCTTGGGAAAATAGCAATAGAATTTGTTTCTTTGTCCATGAAGCGTTGCATCCGGGAACACTTGAAAAGTGGTTTGCGCAAACCGCACCGCTAGGCAAATGATGGAAGCTTTGATGGCTAGAAACCGTGTGTCGCCTAATGCTTTGAGATAGGGACACACCCGCAAACACTATTTACTATGAAGTATGATGGTTCGATGGAGTTAGAGATTATGTTTTGAGGATAGTAGATTTGCGAGACAAAGCTTCGGGCTCTCAATGTTGAAATCCCCACTGCTTGCATCGTGCATCAAGCTCTAAATACTCTTCCTCCTGATTTTGGGATTATCAAGACCAATTATAGTTCCCAAGATGAAACTTGGTCTATTAATGACATGATAGCAAGGCTTGTGGCAGAGGAAGAGAAATTGAAGAAAGATAAAGGGCACATTGCTCTTTATACTTCTAGTTCTGCTAGTGATAAGGGTAAGAAGGTGAAAAACTATACCCACAAGGGCAATTCTGAAGCTGCTGGTCCTTCCAACTACAAAGGAAATTCTGAGGGTGCAGGTCCTTCTAACAGTCTGGGTCCTAAGAAAGCATTCACCAAGAAGGATGGTGTTCTTTGCTACTTTTGTAGGGAAAGAGGACACGTGAAGAAACGTTGCAATAAGTTTAAGGCTTGGTTGTCCAAAAGAACTAAGAGTGAGCCTAAAGGTAATGATTCTTTGGCGTTTGTTTGTGAATCTAATCTATCTGAAGTTCCAACCAATTCGTGGTGGTTAAATAGTGGAGCAACTAATCATGTTCCGTTCACCATATAGGGGTTCATAAACCGAAGGACGCCAAATCAGGATGAATCAAAGCTCACTGTGGGAAACAACATTGAAGTTGATGTTGAGTTCGTGGGAGATGTCCTTTTGATTTTGGATTTCGGATTTAGGATGATGTTGAGAAACACCTTTTACGTACCTTCTTTTAGGCGGAATTTAGTTTCCGTGTCTTGTTTGGACATGTGTGCATACTCTTTTGAAATAAAGAGTAGTATTATTTCCATGTTTTATGATTCGAATAAGATTGGGTGTTGCAATTTATCCAATGGATTGTATCAATTGAGCTTATCTCCCAACGACATGTACGTTGCTTATTCAGCTGAAAAGGTTGTTTCCAAAAGGCCTTTACCTAAGGAACAGTCTTATGCATTATGGCATAAACGTCTTGGTCACATCTCCAAAGAAAGAGTAGAAAGGCTTATAAAGGCTGATATCTTGCCTACTCTTAAAAGTGATCTAGAGACTTGCGTGGACTGTTGTAGAGGTAAGATGACTAAGATAAAGAAGAAATCCGCCGTACGAAGTTCTGACTTACTGGAGGTTATTCACACAGATATTAGTGGACCATACACAGCTACTTTGTGTAGAAATCTTTATTTCATCACATTTATTGATGACTTTTCCCGATATGGAAATTTATACTTGATTTAAGAAGAGTCCGAGTCTCTTGACAAATTTAAGATTTTTCGGACTGAAGTGGAGAAACAATTGGGAAAAGTTATAAAGATTGTCGATCGATCGTGGTGGTGAGTATTTTGGTAGGCACGGTGATGCTGGACAACTTAAAGGGTCATTTGCTAAATACTTAGAGGATTCTGGGATAATATGTCAGTTTACTATGCCTGGAAGTCCTAAACAAAATGGTGTGGCTGAAAGGAGGAATCGCACTCTTATGGACATGATGAGAAGTATGATTAGTAGGACCAATTTACTTGATTTTTTATGGGGTGAGGCTTTGAAAACATCTCTTTACATTTTAAATCGTGTTCCTACTAAAGCGGTTCCATTGACTCCCTTTGAGTTATGGACTGGACGTAAGCCTAGCTTGAATCACCTTAAAGTTTGGGGATGTCTGCAGAGGTGAAGTTATATAATCCGACATTGAGTAAGTTGGATTCCAAAACTACTCGATGTTACTTCGTATCTTACCCGAGATCATTCAAAGGGGTATCGATTTTATAACCCTAATGGAGGTACAAGAATTGTGGAATCTCGATCGCAAAATTTCTGGAATTTGATGTAGCTGAAAATGGCGGTTGCTCACGAACTATTGAAGATGATAGTATGGTGGGGATTCTTTGGATCACCTGTCTCATCCCGTGCGGACAATTATGGAGTCTCTGCGCCACAACCGAGCCTGTTGTGGCCCAAGATGCTATTGTTGAGACAGTTCTGAAGAAATTCCACAAGCTCCTCGATTCGAATGAGGATGAAGTAGCTCCACTCGGAAGATCAACTAGGGAAAGACATTCAGCTATACCACCAGACTATTTAGTCTACCTTGGAGAGCATGATTATGATATTGGTTGTGTCGTTGATCCGGTAACTTATCGATGCCATCTCATGCCCTCAATCGATTTGTGGCTAGATGCGATGAAAGATGAGATGCAATCTATGAAACATAATGGTGTTTGGGAGCTTGTTGAATTGCCGAAGGTTGTAAACCTATTGGCTGCAAATGGGTATACAAGACTAAAAGGGATTCCAAAGGGAAGATTGAAAAGTTTAAAGCCGGATTGGTAGCTAAGGGTTTCACTCAAAGAGAAGGAATAGATTATGAAGCAACATTTTCTCCAGTTTCTTCTAAAGATTCCTTTAGAGTGATCTTGGCATTGGTAGCTCATTTTGATATGGAGTTACACCAGATGGATGTTAAGACTGCTTTTCTAAATGGAGACCTTAATGAAAAGGTTTATATGGTGCGGCTGAAGGTTTTGCAGACAGATGACTCGGGTAAGCTTGTTTGTAGATTGAAAAAGTCTATTTATGGCACGAAACAAGCTTCTAGACAAAGTGGTATTTAAAGTTTTATAGCATTGTCTCTTCATTCGGATTTATTGAGAACAAAGTAGATCGGTGTATATACATCAAGATCGGTGGGAGGAAATATATTTTTCTCATACTTTATGTGGATGATATCTTGCTTGCTAGTAGCGACATTGGTTTACTGCATAAGACAAAGCGGATGTTATCGAAAAATTTTGACATGAAAGACCTTGGTGAGGCGTCTTTTGTTCTTGGCGTTGAGATCCATAAGGATCGCTCTCGCCATTCGTTGGGTTTGTCTCGAGGGCGTATGTTGATCGCATTTTAGAAAGATTCAATATGCAAGCATTGCAAACCAGGAACTGCTCCGTTGTTAAGGGTGATAAATTGAGTCTTTCACAATGCCCTAATTCAGATTTTGAGAAAGCCCAAATGAAGAATGTACCTTATGCTAGTGTGCTTGGAAGTATAATGTATGCTCAAGTTTGCACTAGGCCAGATATTGCTTTTGCAACAGGGTTTCTAGGCAGATATCAATCAAATCCAAGACACGATCACTAGGTTGCTGCCAAGAAGGTTTTAAGGTACTTAAAGAGAACAAGAGATTATATGCGGATTTATAGACATGTTCCAGACTTGCAGCTAGCGGGGTATTCGGATGCAGATTTTGCTGGCTGTCAAGATGATAAGAAGTCAACAACTGGATACATATTTATGTTGGCAGGAGGTGCAGTATCATGGAAGAGCGAGAAACAGAAATCCATATCTTCTTCTACCATGCAAGTGGAGTTTGTAGCATGTTTTTCAGCTGCTACTCAAGCTATTTGGCTCCGGAACATTATTAGGGAGTTATCAGTTTATGATTTTGTGGATAGGCCCATACAGCTGCATTGTGACAATAATTCTGCAGTGTTGTTTATTAATAACAACAGAAGTCTCAAGGGGTCTAAACACATGGAGGTCAAGTTTTTGACCATAAAGGAATCAGTGCAGAATGGTGACGTTGCAGTAGATCATATTCCTACAGATGATATGGTTGCAGATCCACTAACTAAAGGCCTACGCCCGTGTGTATTTGAGTGACATGTCATTAGCATGGGCCTAGGAGCATCTTGGGATGTTGTTATTTAGTGGGAGCTGTGTTTTATTTTTCTTGAATAAAGTTTACATCTGTATTTGTTACAATTTAGTAACATTTTGATATATATATATATATGTCAACTTTTGCATTCAATAAAATATTTTTTGAATGGATTGTTATTATGTTGAATATATATATTGTTAAAAGTCTTAAGGTATTGCTTAAACCTTGAGTGAAGGCTAGGGGCATTCGGTTATTGGCCTTGTGCATATGCCTTGCTATATATAAAGAAAGGTTAACCATAAGGACAAGGCATATGTGGGTTCGTTGGAACCATAAAGACATTCTCTAGTGACACAAGTTTTTGTGACGCTTAAGGTAAGAGAATGGACATTCTCTAGTGGCACAAGTTTTTGTGACGCTTAAGGTAAGAGAATGGTGATTGACAAATGGGATCTCTCTATGTTATCCATTTGACACACTACCATATTGGATCCATATCAATAAAGTTGAAAGCACTCGTGACCGTGGAAGGCTCTGCGTGTGTATACATGCGATTCGCCATGATTCGGTGTTTGAGACTTTATGGGATAGGATTTACTATTAAGAATTATCTCTAGACCAAAGTGCGCATATACAGTACGATTTCAATTAATATAGTCCAAGTGGGAGAATGTAAGAGTTTTCCTAATGTGGACTACATTAATTGATATTGTAATTTACCATTTAACGGTTACCGTTTTACGGGGTTTGGTCTAAGGTGAGATAGAAGGTTTCTTAATTAGTCTAATATGGGGTTGGCTAGTGTGGGCGAGTTGAGCTGGCCCGTAATGAAAAATTTGGAAACTCTATAAATAGTCTTCAAGTCTCTCCTCTAACCCAAATTTTTCACACGTATCCTCACCTAAGGGGCGTTTACCTAACGCTAAACGTGAGGGGGCCGTCTCATTGAGCCAGTATTACGGATGGCAATAGAGGAGAAGGACTTGCGCGTGGAACATCGTGTTTCCACTTCCGCTTCAAGAACGATGGATCCTAAAACAGGTGCGTTAATCTTTCTACTTGATGTTCTTGGTCTGGTTATGGTGATCTAGGGATTGCAGAATTTGCATCTTACAGAGTTTACCATACTTGTTCTTGTTGTCCCTACAATTTGTAAGTTGGTAGACTTGCCGAGTTTATTGATCCCAAATGAAAATCTGTAGAGGATTATCTTGTTCAACTGATCTTATGATGTTTAGATCATTAAGTAGGACTTGCTGATGCTTTCTGAAATTTGCTGATCGCATAAAAAACCTTGTCCCTTTCCATGTCATGATACAAATGCCGCGTTTGGTTTGGACAATGCAGTAAGCCCATAAGATGATGACGATGAATGAAATAGTCAGTTCACTGTTCGAGATTGACGTGCATGAATCGGTAGGAACATCATAATAAAACATCAGTTTTCATCATCCTGTTTTGCAACACGACGGCAATGGTGGTAGGGATTGGCGGTGGAGGAGTTTTTTTTTTTTTTTTTTTTTTTTTTTGGGGGGTGGGGGGCAACTGGAAGTGGCCATTTGTGAGGTTTGTTTTCATGGTTGGGGATGATTGATTGGCTCAAAGTTCAATAAAATTATCATGAGGGAGACTACTCTTTCGAAAGAAATCAGTGGGTGACAGTTTATGTATTTTCACATCCATGACAGTGTTTCTTATCTTACTTGAGAGCATACTTCTCCGATAATAGTGCCCTGATGCAAGGGAAAGTTGCCACGTGACATCAGTTGGAATCAAAGTGATTTAACATCAGTTGTTGTATGTCATCAACAATCTCAATAATTCTTGGGCACCATGGATTGAAGCAGTCGCCATCTCACCTTAAATATTGCTTGTATTCGAAGGAGCTTATTCTTCTTGCCGACAATCCATGCCCGTTGTCTTTAACTCGCCATCTGAATTCCTGGCCCTAATCTTCCAATCGCTGCACAAATACCAATGTGATTTGCTCGTTGCGAAATATCTGGGGCATCCAGGATCCTCCCCATTGTCGTTTGTCTATGTCGCCACAAGGGGAGGAATCCTGAAATTCCGAGCATCCACTTCCTCTTCAAGATAACTTGTCCGTGTCTTTTATCAGCCGCGCTTTCCTCTACGGCTCCAAACATCATCTTCATTGTATCCTTGCCTGTCTGTCTTGTTGTATTCTTTGTCGTGAGAGAGAGCAAGAAAGAAGATTAATTCCATCAATGCTTCGGACAAATTTGGTCAATTCTGGTCTTCGGAAACCCAGCGTGGTCACTAGCTGAAAAGGAACTTCGCTGTGACCAAAGGATATGAATGGAAGTTTGATTATTAATCCGGACTCTCTTTAGACTCCCATCCTGTCAATGAGTGTCTGTCAAACTTTGAAATGGAAAACCTTGTGAAGAATTACCTTCAAAACATAGCGCCGACACTATCATAGAAAATGATCATTTTCATGCTAGTACTACTAAAGAAATGGGTTGGAACGGCGACTTGATTTATAAAGCTCTAATTTTCTACTTGATATGCATGTTAAGTAGAAAGTGACATCTAGATCCTAATGTCGAATTCTAGGTCCGTCGTCGCTTGAAGATACTGTATTCTCGTGATCTTGTTCTTCCAAGAATATCATTTTGTACCCAGGCAATGTTTTTTTCGTGTGTATTCTTCACTTATTCTTACATAAATTAGTACAACCAATGTGTTTGTCGCAGAAGTAACGGCAACTTTCGAAAACTATCCTAGGAAGGTGGGGAAAGAAGCTTATCACTGCCTTACATGGCATGAACTGACAAGACTTACATCGAAACTTTGCGATATGGGCTTAGCCAAATGGTTTACGACAATAACAATAGTTTTGAAAGACTTTCGAGGAGACAGGGGGAAAGAGAGAACACGTCCAAAGAACACAAAAACCAAACGCAACGCATGCTGTAATTTAAAGCAAAAGTGAACCAAAACGTAATGGAAACCGTTTAGGTGATGCCAAAAAAATAAAAGGGATATGTTGAATAGAAATCCTAAAACTTCTCACGAAAGTACAATTGATTGAGTTATAAAACTTATAAAAAGTGTAATCAATTTTTAAAACTTGTCAAACTGATTAGATCGGGTCATTCCATTAATTCTATCCAATTTAATTAACGGAAGATGCCGACATTATTTTTTTAAAATTATTTTTCTCTTACATGGTGATGACGTGGCTCAATCATAAAATATAAAATGTTTATTCATTTTGATCTAAATCCGATTTTTAATACTAATTTTATTTTAATTTAAAAAAAAAAAAAGCTAAATTCCAAAAAAAAAAAAAAAAAAAGAGTTAGATTGGTAGGACTACAAGCACTCACCTCCGCCCCACCATCTCGGGGGGGGGGGGGGGTGCGGCGGCGCAAGGGTGGGGGTGAGCCGACAATGGTCACCATAGCTCGACTAGGGGTTGGCGATTCTCGTCGACAGCAAGCGAGAGCCTACTAGCCCTCACCCATTCTAGGCAAGGGTGGCAGCCCTCCCACAACCCTAGCCTAGATTAGGCTAGGGTCCAGCAATCCCTAACCCTCGCCCAAGTCTGCATGAGGGCTGGCGACCCTCATTGGATTTGGGCAATGGTCGAGGAAGGGTTGCAACCCTCGTCAACCCCTCTCGATGATGGTGGGGTGGCTGTGGTGGTAACGTGGGCTTGCAGCCCTACTTGCTTGACTTCTCCTTTTTTTTTTTTTTTTGAATTTAGCTTATTTTTTGAAAATTTAATTAAAATAAAATCAGTATTAAAAATCTGATTTAAACAAAAACAGCATCCTTTAAGTCTTATATTTTATGATTTAGCCACGTCATCACCACATAAGAGAGATAATATATTTTTTTTAAAAGCCACATCAATATTTTTTAGTTAATCAAATTGGACAGAGTTAACGAAAAGACTTAATTTAACTAATTTAACAAATTTTAGGACTTGATTGTACTAATTACAAGTTTTAGAGCTTAATTGCATTTTTGTGACAAGTTTTAAGACTTCTATTGAATATATTCCAAATTTATTAAAAAAAAAAAAACACACACACACACACACAAACAAGCAAGATGATCTACAAGACCTAGAACAAAGCTTAGACGCCGGATGTGCCGCCCTTGAATGATCTTTGACAGCGAGCTTTCGGCCTGTTCTTGGACTCAGATTTGACCTCGAAGCGAGCCTGAACCATCCTTACATGTTCACAAGTCTTGAAAAACCAATCAAGGCCAGTGTGGGACGTGCCGCACGGGCCAACAATGCTGGACAGCGGCTGGACGCCGGTTGTCAAGCTTGCTCCGAATTCAAAGACGGGCATGAACGTACATAAAAGATGCTAGATTATCTTTATGATAAGTATGAACGCAAATATCGATTAAAACAATGCAAACTAATTCTCGTCTACACACAATATATGAACAAACTATCCGCATTGCAATAAATTAAAACAGCGCAAGCTATGAAATCAATCAAAACATATTTATAAAAGCAATAAATTTTAAACTGAATACCAAGCGCATCAATACAGATCGCACCGTGCTCAAGACGAGTTGTTACGTGTTTTTGGCGCGGTTGGAACGCGCTTGGGGAACAAAAACTTGGACAAAATCAAAGTAAAACATCAGCGGGCCTATGCAATTGACTTAATCCAAGAATTGGAGATAAAGTCAGTGATTTTTACTTTCAAAACACCACGAAAGTGGGCAGAAACTTCTTCAAAGGTCAGCTTCCACCTTTGGGTCGATCACTTTTCCTCCTCAGCCGAACTGGTCCTTGGTTTCTTTGTCCTCACGTTCAGCCACACAACTAAACACAATTTTGCTTACAGCAAATTTTCGGGATAATTACCAAGAAAAAATTATTTTATTATACATATAACTATATAATCTAAACTTTTCAACTTGATCAATTTAATTCAAAACATATTAACAATTTACTAATGTAGTCATTTCGATCAATTTTGATCGAAAATTACTAATGAAGACATAGCACATCTTACATAATACAGTCAAAACTAAGTTGGCAATTTTTTTATCTAATTTTTTTCTTTTTTTTTCCTTTTTCATTTTTATATTTTGAAAATATTTTTTTAAAAAAAATGCAAAAACTATTAGCGTTGATCATGCCATATATGACGATTGGTGTCAATATTAGCCAATCTTGCTAAAATTTGCTAAAATGATTGCATTGAAAAATCGTGAAAATGCTTAAGATAAATTAGCCAAATGAAAAACTTGAGAATTGAATTGACAAATGTATAATAGGTTTGAGACTCTCTTTTTTTTTTTTTAATAATAATTTTGCAGTAATGTTTCCACAACCGATTCTTCAAGCAGCTCCACAATAATTCCACGTTTGTTGCAATTTTGTCTTCTCTTCTTATCCCCTGCTCTGTCGTTTTCCCTTCCTTCTCGAGGTTTCAGCCGATTCTCTATAACAAGAAATTGTTGGTCAGATAATCCCCACCTTCCATTGACGTGGCTCCTATTCGAATCGTTCCGGGTATGTCGCGTGTTTATCTTCAAAAAGATATGCAAATACATCCTCTTCTTTCATGGCCAAAACTCCATATTAAGATTCAACCGAAGATAGGACCTCAAATTCAGCCATTTTATCCTCGAACTTTGGATTATGACCATTTCGACCACCTCCCGCAAACTCGGTGTCCTAACCAGTTCCCAACAATATGATCAACTCCCACAATCTTGGAGTTCTGTTATGTCCAATCCCACGTTCATGGAGTCGAAGCCAATCCCACAATCTTGGGGTTGCAACCGAAATTATATTCAAATGACTTGCAATCTTTGGCTGATGAAAGGGTAAAGGAAAGAGTAGCCGAAATTTCCATAGAGACCCGATTCGAGTAGCAATGGTCTTGAAAATTCAAATGAGTTTAAGACCCCCTCACCTTTGAATTCTGGTTCATCTCGTGTGTCGGGCCACCTATCGGGTTGATTTAGATGAAATTAGTAGGAGGACCCATGTTTCGTTGGGTGCAAGCACGTTGTTCCTAATTTTGAATGTCCAATATCTAAATGTAGTAAGAAATGCAAATGTGAGACTAAGGGGTTAAATTCCGTTGATATCAACAAGTTCAATCCCTATTTTCCTATGAAATAAATGAAAAAGTTCTTGAGTGAAAATTTAGGTGACGATAGGATGTTTATGCCATTTGTGATTTGGCAATTCTTTTGTTTCGCTTAAAGCTTGAATAAGAAGAGCGTTATATGAGAACATTTAGTAGGATTAGAAGAAGGTGACTTAAGTTCTTGTTATTCCATCTAGCCATTTTTCTCTCTTTTAATGAAATTATGTAGAATTTGAATTGATTATAGTAAGAAAGAGATATTTCCGCAGCTCATTTAGCTTCGGAATAGGTTTTTTCTCCCTTAAGTGATCAAAGTGAACTTGAAGCTTAAGTTAACAGATCGCTTGAACCTTTCTATCCTCCTCTCACGACAGAGCTTTCCTTCATCATTCTAGCATCATCTTCATTATATTCTTACTTGACGTCGCGTGTCTTTGTCATTGACGGCAAGAAACAGGATCAACCCCATTAATACTTTTCAACCAAATTAGCCATGGATTAATAGATAAGCAAAGTCTTAAAAAAGGCTGGAGTGAATCCATTCTTTTAAAAATGGCCTAGATTTGATTTTGTCTCATAATAAGAGCCCAAAATTAGGGTCGTTTTTTCAAAAGAGAGCCCATGTCACGTATGTTTTAGCTTTAGATAATTCAAGAACTACAAAGTGTCGAATGATTCTCAATTCATTGGAAAGATGGAATATTGAAAGGTGTTGTCTTTTCTATTGTAGAGTAAATAACTTCATGAAATGTGTTTTTCCTTTTCAAGATTTTCCCAATTTTTGAATATCGCATTATCCTCATGTCCCAAGATGACAATAGCTATTTGATTAGTAACGAGATGACCAACGCTAGCAATTTCCTCGAACTATGGGATTAGCCACAAAGACTAACATCTCCATTAGTTATCCATACGCAATTTAGTAGGATGATTGTGTAAATTACAACAAAGTATATGGAAAATTGTATTCCCTATACAAAGAAATATCAAATCTACAGCTAACAAAAATTGAATTCCAAGCCGTTTTATTCCGAATTAAATCCTAAAAAATACATTGTCGAGAAACAAATCATCATATATTTCCAAACAAGGTGAGTAAATAAATAAAAAGCTAGGTATGAACAATATCGGGTACATGAACAGTGAAGAAGCATAAAGATCCAACAACGATATCGAGTCAATTAAGATTCAATATAAAGCCGCGACTCTCCATACAGGCTCGCACAGCCGGTCCAACCCGTGACGAGGGAAATCTTGTCGATCTCGTCATGGCTGATCGTTATGGTGAGATCGCGATCGGGCGAAATTGATTCGAGCCTTCCAAAAGACTTCTTTCGCGACTTTGACCGGGACTTCTCGATCGTGCATCCTACTTGGCGACGCGGTAAGAGAGAAATTCCTCCTAGACATCGACGCGACACCCCCGCTGACCCCAAAAAAAAAAAAAACGAATCGAGAAGGAGGAGAGGAAAGAACGGAGCAGCGAGGGCTGCCGTGTCCGACCCATCTTGTGACCGTTGGGGGACCGAGACGAAGATCCTCGTACGTCGACACATCCCCATTGGGATCTTGTTGCATCGCGGGGAGCCTCGTACATCTTCTTCACTGTAGTAATGCTTTTTGAGTGCACGATTTGAAAATACCAGTAGCATGTGGTGGTGACCCGATCGTAGGAATCCGAAGAGTCGTCGAGCGATTTGATTTGAAATTCCCATCCTTTTTTTTTTTTTTTTTTTTAAAGGGTGGTGATGAGATCGAGGTGGTGCATTTAAACTCATAAAGATGGAAGACGAATTCGAATAGAAAAGGAAAATTGGAAAAGAAAAAAAAAGGAAAAAGTGTACTTTAGAAGCAAAACGAGAATATAGTGACAGACAGGTGTGAAGGGAAGTTGGGGGTGGGAAAAAACAGCATATTTACGATAGCGACCCCAACGAAGCGGTCAAGTGAAAAACGCAGAAACAAAAGAGCGGAAGCGCGCCGTGAGGTGACGGCGATCGCGAAAGGACGCAAATGCCCTCCCCCGCTCCCTTCCCCGCGGGGGGTGTCGAGATTCAACGGGAGCCGTTGGAGGGTGGAGTCGGACGGACGTCACCGAACACGTCAGCCCGCCTGTTTTGACGGTGTCTGCGTCTTCTCTAAATTTCCGCAGTAATTTGGGAGAATTAGAATTGCAATCTCTCTTCTTCGCTGTTCAATCTCTCTCTCTCTCTCTCTCGAAGGAAAGCGCGTCGTCCATCCCAACCCGCTCGGGCCAAAAAAAAAAAAAAAAATCTACTTTGCGCGGCCGAAGCAACCACCACCGTCCGCCCACCGATCTGCGCGGTAGGATTCCGATTCCCTCTCTCTCTCTCTCTTTCTCTTTCTCTCTCTATATCCCTCTTCATTTCGGTGTGTCTGTCTGTATTATCCGGATGCGAGATCGATCGCCTGCTCTTCCCCGGCGATCTCTGGTTCTGATCTGCCCTTTCCCCCTTTTGGCGCTTTTCTTAGTTAGGTTTTTGCCGTCGATTTGTGCGGTGGAATGAGGGTTTTTTTTTTTTTTTTTTTTTTTTTTTTTTTTTTGTTTTCCGTTTTTCGGTGTAGTTTGGTCTTTGGTGGAAGATGAGCGATCACGTGGTGCTTTCCGTGGACCGGCTCGTGCGGCTGGTGCCGGCGAGGGATGAGGCCGAGGCCTCGTCGTCGTCGTCGTCGAGGAGCGGGGGCGGCGAGGCGGCCGAGGTGGAGGGGAATGAGGAGGGGGAGGAGGAGGCGCCTCTGATTCAGATGGCCGAGTGTCGCATTTGCCAGGACGAGGACAGCGTGAGCAACTTGGAGTCTCCCTGTGCCTGCAGTGGCAGTCTCAAGGTACGATTTTCTTTTTCTTTTTTTTTTTTTTTTTTTTTGTTGAAGATGTATAGTTGGGGTGTACGTGTATTCTCGTCTCTGAGCGGGAAGCGTGTTTCGTGGTGCTTTTCTTTGCTCTCCACAATTCGCTTTGAAGTTTATGGGAATTTTCTGCGCTGTTTCCTATAGCTTTTGAAAAACTGAAACAAAAGGGTTGCCGCATTTTTTGACCCTCGAAGGGAGTAGGGTTGTGTCATTTTCCGCCTTGAGTTGAGAAGGGAAAATCGGAGATGATCAGCTGATGTGGAAAGTTGGGGCTGTGTTTGGGTTTGCAGAAGCTTTTCAATTTCCTTTTCTGTTTTCGTTTTCGCTTGAGGATGAAATTAGCCTACAAAATGGGGTTGGGAAAACTGTGAAATATTTTTCAATCAGGAAAAAAGACCACAATAAGTAGAGTTCTTTCGGAAAAACCTGCCAGTGGAGGAAGACTTCCTATGGGGTAAGAGAACGTAGGTCTAAAGAGAGAGCTAAAAGGCATCTTTCTAGTGCAATCCTGCGTAAAATCTCAAATTGTGTCAGTTAATTTTAAGAGCAAAAGTTATGAGCTGAAAACCACTTTGTGATGTTCTCATCCTATTCATGCTAATGAGAATAGGGAGGCTTGGAATGTTGAAAGAAAAACACGTTTTGCAAATTTCGCTGGATCACAAAGATATTTATTATTTTTATTATCAAAGGGTATGATTTCACTTACATAAAATGATTTGTGTCGTGTAATATGCGAGATTTCCTTTAGTAACAGTGTATGTGCTTTCCAGTATGCTCATAGGAAGTGTATCCAGCACTGGTGCAATGAGAAAGGCGACATAACATGTGAGATTTGTCATCAGGTACGATTCTGGGTCCATACTCTACTGCATGTTGTCATGCTATGAATTTTGTGAAATTTATGCTATTAATTCCACAGCTAATATCTCACTAAAGGACATCATAAATCAATTTGTGATGCATTCAACTGGAAGGTTTTATTTCTACAAATTGGGCAGTGTATGCTGTCATTTTGTTATTCAGAAAGATCGGAAAGAACAGATTCACATGCAGTCATATGATTTTCTGTGTTGAAAGTACTTTTTTTTACTATTTATGATGCCAATCTAGAGACAAGATAAATACCGTTCTGGTTTTGCCTTTGGTTTGTCAGAGTCATCGTAGACAGAATCTAACCCCTTTCTTGCATATGTTAAATAGCAATTTCAGCCCAATTATACTGCCCCGCCTCGCCCACCTGTAGACACCACAATCGATATTGGGTAAGTTAAGAGTTATTTTGTATTTTTCTTCGCAAACGCAATTGGAGCTAGATTCCTATTCTTTAAACTTGTGAAAATGCAACAAACGAATTTATTTCTCTAAAATTAAAAACTAAAATTATTCTGCGCAACGGAGGACTTTTTGAAGATAATACAGACCATTCTCTTAGAAATTTACTTCTGCAATTCTGCCAGTCCTCTTTTTATTTAACTAACTGTGGACTTTCTTTTCAGTGGAGGCTTGACAATATCTGGAACTCCACTGGACCTGCGAGATCCTCGTCTTCTAGCACTTGCAGAGGCAGAGCGTCACTTTTTGGAAGCTGATTATGATGAGTATGCTGCTTCAAATGCCAGTGGAGCTGCATTCTGCCGCTCAGCTGCTTTAATTGTAAGAACTCAAATTTCTGAATCCTGTAGTCTATATCTTTGCTTCCTCAGATTCTTATCCTGTACAACTGTATTACTGATATTTTGGGAAGAATGAGCCTTATTATTGTGCTTCCTCTAAACTCTCATAATTTTGCAACTGTGGTTCTTGGCAGTTAATGGCCCTTCTGCTACTGCGTCATGCATTGACCATTCCCGATGATGATGGTGGAGATGACGATACATCCACTTATTTCTCTGTAAGCTAATCTTAAACAGTCCTATAGCTTCTTGAATATCTTGTAGTTGTAGCCACAAAATAATATCTGGCTCAACCAATTTCATCCTTTTCAGGTCTTCTTATTCCGGGCTGCTGGGTTTCTTTTGCCCTGCTACATAATGGCTTGGGCTATAAGTATCTTGCAGCGCCGCAGGCAGAGACAGGCAAGTCTCTTCTTTATCCTCTTGTTTTACTGGTATTTTCTGCAGGATTCACGTCTCCTCAACCTATTAATATGTTGTCACCTGAGTGTCTAGTTAAACAGAAAAAATGATCCGGTAAATCCTTAAAATGATGGTTATTGTGGGGTAGACATGGCAGACTGTAGTAGAATTTGGCAATGTTCAAAGATGTAACTAGTTAGTGTTGAGCTAATATTTTTATGTTGCATTTTGATGAATTCTGTGGTGAAGCAGGAGGCTGCAGCATTGGCGGCAAGGCAAGTTGCTTTCGTACTCCAATCCGGGCAAAATGGGGGACTGCATTTCACGATAGCACCCGTAACCCCAGTAACAGCTCACGACGAACCTGTATGATCTGTAGCATGAACTGCGGTACCATTCGCTACCACCAATTCACTTGCGGTGAGGAATGTAAAAGAGCTCATCCGGCCAACCAATTACGTATGCATATGTTTTTTTCACTAATTTCTGGAAGTGATTATATACTGGGAAAAGCCATATTAGATACGATGCCCCTCTTGGTTTTGCCTTCTTGTAATTATACTTTCTCATTTTGCATTATTTGGCATCAGCCTTTAATGGCTCATGGAAAACTTCTCAGTTTGTGTATCAAATTCTGATTTTGCTATTACCAGTTATTCCTTTCTTTAGGAAGTTATGTTGGCAGATCTGATTGTGGCTCATTTCTATTTTTTAGTGGTTTCTTTGAAACCCGGGCCTATTTCTGGAATCACGAAATTCTTGGTTCTTGATGCCACTCTAAATCTGAAACTGGAAGGGAGAATTGGAGTTTTTAGGATTAAAATTCGTTCTACTTTTGCTCTTGACTAGCCCTTTATCTTAAAGAAGGGGCTTCTGAAACACGTTGGTTCGTAGCGAGCAAAGTCTCCCTTGGGGAAGCAAGCACTGAGCACTTAGTCAAATCAATTGGGGAAGTGCTCTGGGGCGGGAATTACGCATGGCTTCCAACAAAGAGGGAGAGAAGGATTGCCGTGAAGATTTTCATGTAGTGTCACCCGCTTTGCTTTTGCGGGTTATCGAGACCAATGCGTTTGAAGCAATAGAACGAACAAACTTGGACTTAGCGTAAGATGAAACAAACTTGAAATGTGCTTTATTAGCAAGTAAAGATGAATTATTAACGTGCGAACATGACTCGTCGTCCTTACTCACTAAGCAAACGCGCGCACCTAGTTTAAAATCCATCAGCATTCGGACTCCGAAAAGAGGGCCTTCAAAGATGGGGACGCGACAACCCACTGAGGTGGACTCTCTGCTTTATTTTCATTTCTTTTTTTTCAGAAGCTTTGCGACACTTCCTTCGATTTCCTCTTCCCGCAGAATCGGTCTTTTGCAGGTAGACTGTCCAGGGTGGACCGACTCAAATCAATAAGCTCTTGGAAAGTCCCCCTCTCCAAGACCGACCTCGAGAATCTGCAAATGCTACAGAATTCTCCTTTTCATTTTCTTTTTTTGCATTCCTACAGAGTCGATTAAAATAAATCGTATTACCAAATATAGAACCAGATGGGTACTCTCAAATTTTGATTGTAAGCGGCCTCTAGCGGAAGACGAGAGAATATTGGACACTGTAGCTTACTTTTGACTTGACAAGGTTTAGTAAGGACAACTTGTTCCGTAGATTAAGTACAGGGCGACAATTCGCAGGTCGTAGCAGGCTAGAGACGCATGAAGTCCACGTCAACTTCAATAACGGAAATTGATATTGTCTGTGATGAACCATAGAAAAGCAAGAAGTACACTCGAGGGGAGTGATCCTTATTTTAGTCGCGGAAGGAAATTTACAGACTGATACATAAGGAAAGCTCTTCGATTTTCACCTTTTCTTCTCTCAATAAATATCCAGAGAAATGTCTCGATCACTCCCTTTGGATTATATCTGTCGGCGACATCTGCTTCTAGTTAACCTAGCAGGAGCATGAGGAGGTGAAGTTTAAGTCTCGTCAGACTTCTATGAGATGATACCCTAGCACCATTCAAAAAGAATTCGAAGCCCTCAAGGGTGCAACAGCGGAACCTAGCTGCTGAATAGTTAGCTGGCCCCCGTCCGTCCTACCATCATATGCATCACGGAAAGATTGACAACTTTTTCCCAAATTAAGCTAGCGACATTGGGCATCGGTAGTTTATGGAACTCTTAGGGTTGATTGGCATTCACAACATCTGACTTCAGGGCATAAACAAAAGAGAATCACAAGATATGAGTCGAACAGAAGAAAATTCTTATTCCTCTGTTTGGAGAGATCACCACAGCCACCTAAACACTGACATGTTGAGATTTGCGATGGGATTTCGATACGTAAAATATCGAAATGGAGGGCAAAGGGAACCTTGTGAAAGAGGTGATAATATTGGAGAAGAACGTGTCACTTGGACTCTTTCTATGTCAATTGGTGAAGAAAAAGCAAAGAGAATCAGAACATAAGAGACCCATCTAAGAGGTGCTTGTGCTGCTTGGACCAGAACTATTCGCCTTTTACCCTTCACCTAGAATGAAATCCGGCAACCCACATTCGGGAAAAGTTGGCTACTCTTATGCTTTCGAATGTTCCCGGTTGCATGTGGGACAGCATATTATTCAAAATATTGCCAACAGTACAGAAATAATATAAAAAGATATTGCATCCATCATCAAAGTGTCAGCAGGAGTAGGAATTTTGGCTTGCAATATATCAAGCAGTCCAGAAACGAAAGCCTAAAGAACTTTTTGTTTCTTTTCACTGCTGGTTCCATCTCCCTTTTCCATCCCATTTGATTCTCTATAATATGTCTTGTTTGACACTGTAATATGACCCCACTTCATTAAAGATAGACATACCACACTACCCTTCCTTGATGATAATATATTTCAATCACCAGTTTACATCCACAATAACCTATGAAAACCAATCCAAGATACGATTCTATGTTAGCCGATATCGACCTCTGTTTTTTACAAACACATGCTCTTGATCTTAAGAAAAAACACCCACGATATAAGTCTGTGTCAGCCAATATCAACCCGAGTGTTCTTTAAGACATCCTTTTTTGAAAGGGCTTAAGAAACCCTTATATACAGATTTCAAGCAGATTTGAGTTCCCTCTTTATAAAAATCTACAGTGCGCCCACCTATGTGTCAAGATGAGTATTGTCTAAGAGGCATTTGGCCCTTGCCAAAAGATCAAATCGAGAAAATGACAGATAGGTTAGGAAATAATGAAGAAAGATGCTTGGCTTCTCAAGGGTAATGTTCCGAGAACTTTATTCATAGTTACTGGATTCCCCATGTATCAGCCTTAATATATGCTTATTTGCTTCGATTGCAGGCAGGCTGAAGATTTTTAAGTGATCTGAATTCGCTCTAGCTGTGAGGGGCCCCTCCGTACTTTATGCTATTAAGTGCATTATCAAATCCACTATTGATAAATCAAAAGCTTATATTTGCAAGAGTTGGAACAGAAAGAAGAGGGCGAAGGTCTTTAAATCACCTAAGCTCCCGGTACTACAGTAAACAAAGGAGTTCTTGTGCTGTCCTTTCTTGCCATTCCGCCAACCACAATCATGGGTTTCATCTTAACCAGAGCCCTTATACTGCTCGTATGCATCTTCTTCTTAGTATCGGACCTGGATAAAGTCCAGGGGGTAGTAAGTGTAAAGCTCGGTTTTGGAAGGGAACAAGAAGTTCAGGGAAAAGCACCCCAGAGTCGACGCAGTTTGAAGACTGTCAGCACAGTGGGCATGAACACAAAGAAATCTTCCAGTGTGACGAAGACATTTGATCCTAACGTGTCAAGCAAAAGAAAAGTCCGAGGAGGTTCGGATCCCATCCACAACAGGTCCTAAATCTATTCGAGTTTGTTCCGTTCGACTAAAAGAAATGGTCAAGCAAGCTAATTAGACAGATTAGAAGAAAAGAGTTTCCTCGGAGATGTGAAGGCTAGCATTTATAATTATCCTGCCTTCAACGGGAGGCTGTGTGAGGGTTGATTTGTTTCTCTTGAGTATTTTCTTTTTCAGCTGTTGTCATGAAGCAACTTGTACAGGCAAGCTAAGCTATTGTAGGATTTGGTATTGAGAGTGAAACCATGACATCGCAGTTCTGCAAGCATCATAGACCCAAGAGATGGTCCACTGCTTAGAAGATGGCGCAAATTATTCTTCTTCCTCCTCTTTCTTCTTCTCTAAGCGGGGATGGCGCGAGGTAGACAAAGGGATTATTGCAAACTCTGTTCCTCTAAATGTTTCGCACCTGGGAGAGAAACTAGTCTGTTCCTAGTAGTAAACATCATTATGGTTTTTCTGCGGGAAAAATGACGTCAACTTTCTGCTGAATTAGCAGTGCCTCTTAACAGGAGTCCCTTCGAGAGCCTAGCTAAGCTTTAATTCTAACTAGGGTTGTATGTCATCCAAGATGAGTACATCTAGGCAATTATACAACATAGAATTTGAACTTCCTCCTGTTATCTCGGTCAGAATCTTGAGTCCCTTCAAAATTAACTGTCACAGGCTCATGCGACAGGTAAACATGTTCTAAAATTTACAACTACTCAAGTTAACTCCTTTTCAACCGAAAAAAAAAAAAAGAAGAAGAAGAAAAAAGTTAACTCCTTCACCTCATAATCTCGGAAAATTTGGCTTCCTTCTTCGCTTTTTGTTCGATTATAAGAAGTAACCACTTTGCTGGACATTTATTGCATCACCCAAGCAAATACAGAATAAGATCGTAGAAACATGAGTTAGTGAAGGTTAAACTCACAAGATGAGGTCAATGAGAAAGGACCAAGGCATCTGCTAAAAATAACTCATGTAATCAATAAGTAAACCATCTCTCCACCAATAGAAGTCACATGTTACATGGTAGTATACTTTCCCCCCTTGCGTCATGCTTGTTATTTACAGTTATCTGCAATATGCCAAAAAAGAAACAGGAAATGCTGCAGCTAACATATTTTTCGCCGCAGATAGAGTATAAAATTGGATTTGCCTACTTTCTTTGGTCCATTTGCTGATACCACAAGATCATTGTCCAGCTGAAACCTGGCCTTTTGCACTTCACCACATTCATCTTATGGAAGATTGAAAAGGAGCAGACTGCCTAAGAGCTCATGGTACAAAACCTATTCACAAAATGTCTCGTAAACAGTATACTATTCACTTTGTAAACGGAGTAGCCTGGCTGCAAACAACTCTTGAGACATACGAGACAGCAAATTTTAAAAATTTTATATATTCAGAATAGAAAGGTTATTCACATCGTCTGCATCATCTTCTCGAGTCCCATCACTACAACAGGAAATGCTGCAGCTAACATATTTTTAGCCGCAGATATGGTATAAAATTGGATTTGCCTACTTTCTTTGGTCCATTTGCTGATTCCACAAGTCTTTGTCCAGCTGAAACCTGGCTTTTTGCGATTCACCACATTCATCTTATGGAAGATCGAAAAGGAGCAGAATGCCTAAGAGCTCGTGGTACAAAACCTATGCACAAAATGTCCCGTAAACAGTATACTTAAACGGTAAACTATTCACTTTGTAAACAGAGTAGCCTGGCTGCAAACGACTCTTGAGACATACAAGACAGCAAATTTTAAAAATTTTATATATTCAGACTAGAAAGGTTAATCACATCGTCTGCATCATCTTCTCGAGTCCCATCACTACAAAACTCACAAGATACCTTAGGAGGGGTTAAATGCAGGCAGTGTTCTACTCTATTTTCCATCCAGGCTAATCTCCTCTCAAAATTCAATACACCCATGTGCATACATCTAATCTCAACCTGAGCTACTCTAGCACAAGCACGAAGCAATATGTAATAATCAGCATGGGCAACGTAAGCTAATGCACCATGATCCCTCTTCCTAACATAATGAAGATAATCAAGTCTCTTGACCTTTACTCTTGGTGGAATGTAGAAGAACCTATTCTCTTCCATGTCTAATGTCAGCTGTCTAATGGCTCTGTCTTGGTAACTTTCAGAAGATGGGCGATTGCTAGGTTTCATGTTATCGTCTGCTAATGAACTTTGCGAAGAAGCATCATCATCTGTGCTGTCCAAAAGGCTTTCATTTGCATCCGAAGTTCCACTATTAAGCCGTTTGTTGCCTATAAATGAATTCTTTGAACATCCATTAACATTATCTCTAGGCCTCTTTTGATTGAAGGCACCATCAAAGTGAAGCCCCGGCCCTTCCGTTTGTTCGCCATCCTGACATCAATAAAAAATCCCCTTGAATAAGAATAAAGGTAAGAGAATCAAATACAAAGACGGGCTTCTATCATAAATCTGTAAAAATTAACTTCATGGGCCAAGTAAGAATTGACGATGCAATTATATCATAAGTTACCTTGTTCTCCTGATAAAAATTCCACAGCTGCTTCATAACTTCTCCTTCCTCGTAGACCTCACAAGACGGTTCTAGACCAGCAAAAACAACATCTTTGCAATACTGGAGGTAGGTGGGCAAGTCTTTGCAGTACTCTGTCCACACACAAAGATTTAACAAAATTGTACACTAATCATTCTTTCATCCACATTGAGCCTAAAAAACCTTTCAAAGCATGTTGGGAAAGAAAAAGACATTTTAAACAATCTTGTTAAATTATGAAAATGCAATTGGGTACCATATGAGTCATTGAAGTCATTGTATCTAGCATTGAGGTTTCGTAGAAGCTCCTTAGCATCAAACTCAGACTGATCGCCATCTGAGGCTTCTTTTTCCAATCTTGTATCTAAATCATCCCCAGCACCAGAAAAAAAACCAGAACCATTTTCAACATCTTCCCTCATTCTGGAACCCCCTGTGTTTTCAGATCCAACTTGATCACTTGATGTTGAAGACATATCTTGGTGATCAATCAAGCTCTTCTCCCATTCTCCGAAACCATGTATGTTATAAAGAATTCTTATTGCTACCATGAGTATAGACATGACGCAGACACGAGTTGGAAGCCTCAACTCATTTGCTGACAACCACAGATCAGGCGGCATTGACCATTCCTGTATTCGGCATGCATGTGGAAAAATCTTCTCCGCTGGTAGGCATAACTGATTGAGATAGCGTGAACAAATCGCGTAGAAGTTCACAGGCGGCAAATCCAAACCTATGGACAGAGCAATGGATGCTGCCATAGCTTCTAACTTCTGTGATGGAACTGTTTGAGAAGGCCTAAACATAAGATTGGAACTCAAAGGACAAGCAGCTGATGGTGGACCAATGTTCTTTTCGATGTCTTGGAAAGCAGCAAAATATGGAAGCTTCCCCTCAACTGACCACTTGATTATGTCAGTAGGGAGGATCGGTTCCCTCGCAACATGACAAGCCAGGAAAGAAATAGCTAAAGAACAAGATAATGGTATCTTGTTTCTCAAAGTCCTATACCATATCATCACTGCTCGCTTGCCATGCATATTGTGCGGTTCTGCACTGAACTTAGCACGAGGCCTAAAATCTTTTGGTTCTCCTGCGGCCAAATGTACAAAGATTATGATTCAAAATCAATTTAAGTAAATAGGGCAATTGAAACATGAGAAGCAAAAAGTGAGAGCACTATTGGTTGAGGATTTCTACCAATTTCACAATCAGTAGAATAGAAAACTTATACAAACATCTTCAGAGAGGCAGAACCATTGAAACATCTAGTTATGTAGCTAACTCGAATGCAAACATATCATCAGTAGACACCTCCCTCCCTCCCTCCCTCTTCGTTGTAATCAAAATGGGCACCTATGCTAGCAAATGGCCATTAACTGAACTGCAGACTAACCAAGAAGAGATAGTGGTCACCGAGCAGATAGACAATTATCTCCATATTTCATAGAGTAGGGAAGCCTACCTATGAGAGATTGAAATCCAACAAACATCTCCACTTGGCAGCCAAAACAAAAGCTATATGAATATGGAATAAAAATAAGCATAAAACAAAAAAGTTCTCTGGTGGAAAATTCATTTCAAATTCAAGCAAAATTACAGCAAGATATCCATGCTTGCATGACACTATTGATATGAAGAAATATCTTAAAGGACAACCCCAGTATGCATATAAAAAGAAGGCACTCGGACCACTTCCATACTGGATTTCATACTTTTATTCAGTGTGCTTCCAAGTTGATGCTGTGTCAATGGTAAATGGAATAAAACCAATCACTTCACTGCCTAATAGAGTGAGCATATTTAGCTCCACTACAGGTAAGCAAATGGACATTAAAGTTTCTCTGCACAACGGTTCCCCACAAATACTTTCATTCGGTCAAAATTCAATTTTTAGCCAGCCTATGTTTTGCCATTCCTCCTCGACCATTAAATTATGTGAATAGTATAAGTATACACGCTATAATTACAGAACCACGAAAGATTACAATGCAAAGTTAAAGCTATAAGTCATTGATCATAGCTTGGAAGACACGAATTCCTTAGGGCACGATTAAAATACAGAAACACCGAGATCAGCGCACCTAGTTCCTGCATCTCGGACTGGTAAAAGGTCTCATCCGCCCACTCATCCGAGAAAACCTGAGTGCTCGCCACGAACCTCAGCCAAATCGGCCCGGAAATCCCACAAATCAGCGGCGTCGCGCCGAACTCCCTCACGAGAGCCTCGCACTGGAGCTGCACCATCGTCTGGAGCCCCATCACGTACCTGATCCTCACCTCGTTGTAGTAATCCTCGTAGCCGAGCGCCCTCGGCCCGGCCGAGCCCGAACTCGCAAAGTCCCGCGGCTCCGTCGGCCCGAATTCATCGTAACCGACGTCTCCCTCCTCCCGGGGCGTCTGGAGACGGGGAGTCTGGGTTAGCTGGGACCACAGCTGGGGCTGGGAGTGGTGGGGCTCGGGCTTGACGGCGGGGAGGTGGCGCTGGCGGCGGTGGCTGGTCAGGTAGAGGGCGCCGCGGGCGTCCCCGCCCTTGTCGACGAAGTCCTCGTCGGCGACGCCGGTGTCGGCGACGTCGTCGGCCCGGTCGCCGCAGTGGACGCAGTAGAAGAAGCCGTCGCCGCCGTCGGCGGAGCCGACGCCGCCGCAGCCGTGGCACATGATGTCGAGCGTCTCGCCGTCTTCTTCCATGGGAGGAGGACTCCGGCTTGACCTCAACCGGCGGCGCGACGGAACGCGGGAGAAGGAGTCGAGCGAAAGAGTTTTTTTTTTAACCTACCGAAGCGAAGGCGGCGGGAACCGATGATTAAAAAAAAGGGACGAAGGAGAGACGTTATCGATTTTTCGTATAATATCACGGAAAATTTCAATCAGGTACAGCTATTATAAATTAATTTTAAATTAATTTTTTATTATAAAAAATTTGAAATTTGTCTACCTATAATAAATTTCTTTATTAATTTTTGTTAATTTTGCAGTGAAATTACTGAATTTGATTAAACGTAATTTTGTGATTTTTTATGATAATAATATATTTATCACAAGTTTGGAAATTTTTTACAGTTAAAAAATAAGTTTTTGATAAATTATTACAAGTATATTTGTGTGGGGTTTTTAGTAGTAAAAAAATTAATTTTAACTAAATTTATTATAAATATACTAATTTAATGTTTTTCGTGGTATTGGCTTTTGATTTTTGTAAGTTTTATTAAAATTTGATGAGTCCTTTTTTATATTATTTTTTATTTCCATTTTCAAAATTGGGTCCTTCAATAATGTGCTTTTATTTTTAGGTTAATATAAATGTAGATTCTAAACATGGCAGTTTTTGACCTTTTTAACATGGCATTGACTCGTCCTTTCGGGCTTGGATATTACAAGCCCGAAATCGAGCTCAGACCCTGAACAAGCCCGACCTTATTTGGTTTGGGCTAGGCTCAGCTCGAAATTTAAAATTTCTCAATACTAATTAATTAATATATTTCACTTGAAAAGTTTCATGTTATCAAGAATGACACAATCAGTTCAATAGTATAACAAAATAAATAATTCACTCGTGAGTTTTTCATTTCTTTTAGTTAGGATGAAAAGTATTAATGAGATATAATTAGAAATATAAGAAAATAAATAAACTGCCAATTTTGAGCTAAGCTGAGCTGGGCTTTTGAATTTTCATTTTAAGCCCTACCTGTATCTTTTTTTGAAGAGTTATGGGTCCCTCCTTTAAATTTTGACACCATTGCACAGTAACCCCGAAATTTTAAAAAGTTACCAATTGCCCTCCTGAACTTGAACTTTTGTCTGCAAAACTCACCTCTAGTAGTTGCGACTTATTATATTTTCTTATGTGGTTGTGCGATGCCTCCTCTCTATTTCTCTATTATTTGAGAGAGAGAGAGAGTATATACTTTGGTAGGAGCAAACAAGTCGTGACGGCAAAGCCTTGACGAAGATAGTGATGGGTCGGGGCCAAGACGGTAACGGCACGAGGTGACAATGGGCGCGTGTGGCAGTGGGCATGTGCGAAAGCTTGCCCTATTATTTCATTTTAGTTAGCACGTATTTTCAATTGATAAAATGCCCCTAATTTGTTCGAACCTATATATGTTTGATTCTTACAATATCGAACCATAGAAATATCATAGTTTTTTCTTCTCCTGAGCATGATTCGAGGGCATTAGTGGCTTAGTCTCAAACCAAAACCTCAAGAATTTCAGAAAGAAAAGCTTCGGTCTCCGAAAACCTCACTTCACTGACCTTCGATATGTCTCCACCTGTTAAGGATGTTGAAATAAATGGAGGAGAGCTTCCCAAAAGGAGGAGAGAAGCCTTCGATCCATTATCTTCGACGAAGAACATCCAAATTATTTTCAATTAAAGGTGCATTTGGCAATCGGCCAAATAGTAAAAATTTATATTATTTTGTTCTCAGCAATAGATTTAGAATATAAATCCATTTGGTAAAATTTTTATTTCTGGGAACAAATTTTTATTTTTTTGTTATCGGAAATAGATTTGGAACAGAATTGAGAAGTAAAAAAAGTTGATTTTTTATTTCCGGAAACAATTTCGGAATCAAGCCAACTTAGTTTTTTTTATTTCTCTTCTTTCTTCTTAGGGCGCGTTTGGTAACGATTCTGTTCTCAAGAACTGATTCTGACCAGAAATGATTATTTTTTATTACGTTCCTAACCGATTTTAAGTAAAAAACGCATTTGGTAAGAATCGTCCAAAATTTTTTATTCGAATAGAATTATGTTTGATACCGTGCTTTCATTGATTCTATTCCAAATCAATTTCTTTTAATTTTTAAATAATTTTTTTTTACTTTTTTCCTTTTTTCCTTTTTAGTCTTTTCTTTTTTCTTTTTTCTTTTCTTTTTTTCCCTTTTCTCCTATTCTTCTTCTTCTTCATGTGGCCGGCCCTCATCGGCCGAGCCTCGCCGGGCCAAGCCAGCCTCGCTGGGGCTGGGCGAGGCCGGCCCGCCACCGGCGGGCCGGGCGAGCCTCGCCGGTGGCCGGGCGAGCCTTGGCGGGCCGGGCGAGGCCCGCCTTGGCCACCGGCGAGACTCAGCCTCGCCCGATCTGGCAAGGCCGAGCCTCGGCGGGGCTGGGCGAGGCTCGCCTGGCCACCGGCGAGGCTCTCCCGCCCGCCGATGGCCAGGCCGGCCTCGCCGGTGGCTGGGCTTGCCTCCAACGAGCTCACCGGACCTGCGAATGGCGACCAGTGGAGGGCGGCGGCGGCGGGCAGTGGACGGCAGTCGCGAGATGACGGAAGGGAATAAGGAGACTTGATTCTTTTTTTGATTCTCGAACGGAGAATCACATTTTTTTTTTTATTCTCAATTCTTGTCCAAATCTGTTCCTGGGAACAAAAATTTTACCAAACGAAATTCTCGTCCCAAACTAATTCTGGGAACAAAAAATCAGAATCATACACTGTCTGGATGGTTACCAAACAATGCATTCTTCTTCTTCTTCTTCTTCTTCTTCTTCTTCAACCGTTGTTGTCGTCCCCAGGCGGGCCTCCCCCGGCCACCGGTGAGCCTCGCCTAGCCGAGCTAGGCTCGCCTAACCACCAGCAAGGTGCGGCCTCACCAAGGGCCGGCGACGCTCTGGCGAGGTCACCGGCCCTTGTTTGGCCGGTTGTCGGTCATCCCAAGGCCGACGACCAGCAAACTTGAAGAAGAAGAAGAGAAATAAAAGAAAAAAAGTAATAAAATTATTTAAAAAATTAAAAGAAAATTATTTGGATTAGAAATTTTCAGAACGGTACCAAACACAATTATATTCCGAGAATAAAAATTTTGAACAATTACCAAACAGCTTAGAATGCTAAAGAATTGTTCCTAGGAACATAATTAAAAAGAATAATTTCTGATCAAAAATTGTTCTCGAGAACAGAATGGTTATCAAACACTTCCTAAGTGGACTTTTGACAAATTTGAGATGGAAAAGGTCAGAATTGATCGAGATAAAGTAGCTTTGCCAACACTACATGGGTGAATAATGTTTAGATCGATTGGCAAATTTGTTTTCGGGAACAGAAAAGTTATCAAACGCGCCCCTAAGTGGACTTTTGACAAATTTGAGATGGAAAATGTCAGAATTGATTGAGATAAAGTAGCTTTGCCGACACTACATGGGTGAATAGTGTCTAAATTTGTTCTCAGGAACAGAATGGTTATCAAACGCGCCCCTAAGTGGACTTTTGACAAATTTGAGATGGAAAATGTCAAAATTGATCGAGATAAAGTAGCTTTGCCGACACTACATGGGTGAATAGTGTCTAGACCGATTGGCAAATTTGTTTCCAGGAACAGAATGGTTATCAAACACGTCCCTAAGTGGACTTTTGACAAATTTGAGATGGAAAAGGTCAGAATTGATCGCGATAAAGTAGCTTTGCCGGCACTACATGGGTGAATAGTGTCTAGATCGATTGACAAATTTGTTTCTGGGAACAGAATAGTTATTAAACGCGTCCCTAAGTGGACTTTTGACAAATTTGAGATGGAAAAGGTCAGAATTGATCGCGATAAAGTAGCTTTGCCGACACTACATGGGTGAATAGTGTCTAGATCGATTGGCAAATTTGTTTCTGGGAACAGAATAGTTATCAAACGCGTCCCTAAATGGACTTTTGACAAATTTGAGATGGAAAAGGTCAGAATTGATCGAGATAAAGTAGCTTTGCCGACACTACATGGGTGAATAGTGTCTACATCGATTGGCAAATGGTATGGACACGACTCAACTAGATCACACCCCAAGACAATGTGCCTTTCTCACACGGGGAAGAATCACGGCAAGATCTAAAGTGGATCCCAGCTATCGTATTTAAATGCGCGCACACGACTTCGAGTGCGGACCGGCAAGTTCGACCCAAATTTTGGTTTCCTCAAAACGCGTAAGCGCAGAAAAAGCAGACGGAGGGATCAGTTGACCCGCCTGTCGTCTACGCAACCGAGGCAACCGTCTTTTCTGCCCAAAATTTGAAGTGCCGACAACGTGTTTGTCTCTATGTCTCACTCGAAAGTCCGAATTCCAAAGAGGCTAAGAAACTCACAAAGGAAAGAGATAAAAAATGGAGTGACGACACCCTCAACGTAGAATACGTCCTACCAGGCCAAAGATTTTTAAGTGATCCGAATTCCCTCTAGCTGTTAGGGGCCCCTCCGTACTTTATGCTATTAAGTGCATTATCAAATCCGCTGCTAATGAATCAAAGGCTTATATTTATAAGAGTTGGAACGGAAAGAAAAGGCCGGGGATCTCCAAATCACCTAAGCTCCCGATATTGCAGTAAACAAAGGGAGTTCTTGTGCTGTATTTCTTGTCCTTCCGCAAACCACAATCATGGGCTTCATCTTAACCAGAGCCCTTATACTGCTCGTATGCATCTTCTTCTTATCATTGGACCCGGATAAAGACCATGGTCTAGTAAGTGTAGCGCTCGGTTTCGTGAGGGAGCAAGAAGTTCAGGGAAAAGCACCCCAGAGTCGGCGCAGTTTGAAGACTGTCAGCACAGTGGGCATGAACACAAAGGAATCTTCCAGTGTGACGAAGACATTTGATCCTAACAAGTCAAGCAAAAGAAAAGTCCCATTTGGACCGGATCCCATCCACAACAGGTTCTAAATATATTCTAGTTTGTTCCGTTCGACTAAAAGAAAAGGTCAAGCAAGCTAATTAGACAAATTGGAAGGAAAGAGTTTCCTCGGAGATGTGAAGGCTAGCATTTATAATTGTCCTGCCTTCAACGGGAGGCTGTGTGAGGGTTGATTTATTTCTCTTGAGTATTTTCTTTTGTCAGCTGTTGTCATGAAGCAGCTTGTACAGGCAAGCTAAGCTATTGTAAGCCGTGGATATAATATAAAATTGGATTTGCCTACATTCCTTGGTCGATTTGCTGATACCACAAGATCTTTGTCCAGCTGAAACCAGCCTTTTGCACTTCACAACATTCATCTTATGGAAGATTGAAAAGGAGCAGAATGCCTAAGAGCTCTCGGTACAAAACATACACACAAATGTCCCATAAACAGTATACTATTCACTTTATAAACAGAGTAGCCTGGCTGCAATCAACTCTCGAGACATATGAGACAGCAAAATTAAAAAAATCTTATCCATTCAGACTAGAAAGGTTAATCACATTGTACGCATCATCTTCTCGAGTCCAATCACTACGAAACTTGCAAGATACTTTAGAAGGTGTTAAATGCAGGCAGTGTTCTACTCTATTTTCCATCCAGGCTAATCTCCTCTCAAAATTCAATTCACCCATGTGCATACATCTAATCTCAACCTGAGCTACTCTAGCACAAGCACGAAGCAATATGTAATAATCAGCATGGGCAACGTAAGCTAATGCACCATGATCCCTCTTCCTAACATAATGAAGATAATCAAGTCTCTTGACCTTTACTCTTGGTGGAATGTAGAAGAACCTATTCTCTTCCATCTCTAATTTCAGCTGTCCGATGGCTCTGTCTTGGTAACTTTCTGAAGATGGGCGATTGCTAGGTTTCATGTTATCGTCTGCTAATGAACTCTGCAAAGAAGCATCATCATCTGTGCTGTCCAAAAGGCTTTCATTTGCATCCGAAGTTCCACTATTAAGCCTTTTGGTGCCTATAAATGAATTCTTTGAACATCCATTAACATTTTCTCTAGGCCTCTTTTGATTAAAAGCACCATCAAAGTGATGCCCCGGCCCTTCAGTTTGTTCACCATCCTGACATCAATCAAAAATCCCCTTAAATAAGAATAAAGGTAAGAGAATCAAATACCAAGACAGGCTTCTATCATAAATGTGTAAAAATTAACTTCACAGGCCAAGTATGAATTGATGATGCAATTATATCATATATTACCTTGTTCTCCCGATAAAAATTCCATAGCTGCTTCATAACTTCTCCTTCCTCATAGACCTCACAAGACGGTTCTAGACCAGCAAAAACAACATCTTTGCAATACTGGAGATAGGTGGGCAAGTCTTTGCAGTACTCTGTCCGCACAAAAAGATATAACACAAAAGTACACTAATTATTCATTCATCCACATAAAGCCCAAAAAACCTTTCAAAGCATGTTGTGATAGATAAAACATTTTAAACGATTCTGTTAAATTATTAAAATGCAATTGGATACCATATGAGTCATTAAAGTCATTGTATCTTGCATTGAGGTTTCGAAGGAGCTCCTTAGTGTCAAGGTCAGACTCATCACCATCTGAGGCTTCTGCTTCCAATCTTGTATCTAAATCATCCCCAGCACCAGAATAAAGACCAGAACCATTTTCAACATCTTCCCTCATTCTGGAACCCCCTTTGTTTTCGGATCCAACTTGATCACTTGATGTTGAAGACATATCTTGGTGATCAGTCAAGCTCTTCTCCCAATCTCCGAAACCATGTATGTTATAAAGAATTCTTATTGCTACCATGAGTATTGACATAACACAGACACGAGTTGGAAGCCTCAACTCATTTGCTGACAACCATAGATCAGGAGGCATTGACCATTCCTGTATTCGGCATGCATATGGAAAAAACTTCTCCACTGGTAGGCATAACTGATTGAGATAGCGGGAACAAATTGCGTAAAAGTTCACAGGCGGCAAATCCAAACCTATGGACAGAGCAATGGACGCTGCCTTAGCTTCTAAATTCTGTGATGGAACTGCTTGAGAAGGTCTAAACATAAGATTGGAACTCAAAGGACAAGCAGCTGATGGTGGACCAAAGTTCTTTTCGATGTCTTGGAAAGCAGCAAAATATGGAAGCTTCCCTTCAACTGACCACTTGATTATGTCAGTAGGGAGGATAGGTTCCCTCGCAACATGACAAGCCAAGAAAGAAATAGCTAAAGAACAAGATAATGGTATCTTTTTTCCTAAAGTCCTATACCATATCATCACTGCTCGCTTGCCATGCATATTGTGTGGTTCTGCACTGAACTTAGCACGAGGCCTAAAATCTTTGGGTTCTCCTGTGGCCAAATATACAAAGATTATGATTCAGAATCAACTTAAGAAAACAGGGTAATCGAAACATGAGAAGCAAAAAGTGAGAGCGCTAATGGTTCAGGATTTCAGGCAATTTCACAATCAGTATAAAAGAATATTTATACAAACATCTTCAGAGCTGCAGAACCATTTAAACATTCGGTTATGTAATTAATTCAAATGCAAACATATCATCTGTAGCCATCTCCCTCCCTCCCTCTTAGTTGCAATCAAAATGGGCACTAATGCTAGCAGATGGCCCTTAACTGAACTGCAGACTACCAAGTAGAGATAGTTGTCACCAAGCAAATAGACAATTATCTCCATATTTCATATCCTCTGACCAGCTTGAACTTTTTTAATCATCTAGAGAAGGGACGCCTATCTATGAGAGATTGAAATCCGACAAACATATCCACTTTGCAGCCAAAAGGAAAGCTATTTGAACGTGGAATAAAAAAAAGCATAAAACAAAAAAGGTCTCTGGTAGAAAATTTAATTCAAATTCAAGCAAATTAATTACGGCAAAATATCCATGCTAACATGACACTATTGATATGAAGAAATATCTTAAAGGACCATCCAAGTATGCATATGAAAGAAGTTGCTCGAACCACTTCCATACTGGATTTCATGCTTTTATCCAGTGCTTCCAAGTTGATGCTGTGTCGATGGTCAATGGAATAAAGCCAATCACTTCACTGCTTAATAGAGTGAACATATTTAGCTCCACTACACTCCACAAATACTTTCATTTGGCCAAATTTCAATTTTCAGCCAGCCTATGCTTTGCCATTCCCCTTTGACCATTAAATTTTGTGAATAGTAAAGTTTCTGAGATTCACACTCCATACAAACTATTCATGCTAAAATTACAGAGCCACGAAAGATTACTACTACACAATGTTAAAGCAACAACTCATTGATCATAGCTTGGAAGAAACAAATTCTTCAGGGCACGATCAAAATACAAAAGCAACAAGATCAGGGCACCTAGTTCCTGCATCTCAGACTCGTGAACGGTCTCATCCGCCCACTCGTCCGAGAAAACCCGAGTGCTCGCCACGAACCTCAGCCAAATCGGCCCGGAGATCCCACATATCAGCGGCGTCGCGCCGAACTCCCTCACGAGAGCCTCGCACTGGAGCTGCACCATCGTCTGGAGCCCCACCACGTACCTGATCCTCACCTCGTTGTAGTAATCCTCGTAGCCGAGCGCCCTCGGCCCCGCCGAGCCCGAATTCGCAAAGTCCTCGGGCCCCGTCGGCCCGAACTCATCGTAACCGTCGTCTCCCTCCCTTTCGGGCGTCTTGAGGAGGGGAGTTCGGGTTAGCTGGGACCACAGCTGGGACTGGGAGTGGCGGGCCCCGGGCTCGACGGCGGAGAGGTGGCGCTGGGTGTCAGGCCTGGTAGAGGGCCCCGCGGCCGTCCCCGCCCTTGCCGACGAAGTCCTCGTCGGCGACGCCGGTGTCGGCGACGTCGTCGGCCCGGTTGCCGCAGTGGACGCAGTAGAAGAAGCAGTCGAGACCGTCTTTTACGCCGACACGGCCGCAGGTGTTGCACATGATGTTGAGCGTCTCGCCGCCTTCTTCCATCGGAGGAGGGCTCCGGCTTGGCCACGCTCGGCGGCGCGACGGAACGCGGGAGGCGAAAACGGCGGGAACCGACGAGAAAAGAAGGGACGTAGGAGAGATTTAATTGATTTCTCTTCCTTTTTATAATATTACGTAAAATTCCAATTTGATACCCCTACCGAAAATTTACTCAAAATGAATCTTTTGAACATTAAAATTTTCAAATCAATACATTTATGACAAATTTATTCTTTGTTAATTTTTATTAAATTTTATTATCAAATTATTAAATTAAATGATCGTAATTTTTTATTTTTTTATAATAACGGAGATTATATTTATAAAAAATACATCAGTTTGTGATGAGTTTATCGCGAAATCAATTTGAGATTTTTTGTAGTAAAAAAATGACGCAGGTGTAAATTTCTTATGGATGTACTAATTTATGATTTTTTTTATTTTAACTCTTGATTTTTTAAAATTTTATAAAAATTTAATGAGTCTTTTTTATATTTTTTTTATTTCCGTTTTTAAAATTAGATCTTTCAATAATGTGCTTTTATTTTCACGTTTAATATAAATATAACTACTAACATGGCATTTCTTTCCTTTTTTAACAGGGCACTGAGTCGTCCTTTCGGGCTTGGATATTACAAGCCCGAAATCGAGCTCAGAGCCTGAACAAGCCCGACCTAAGAATTTTGGGACTTGTTTGGTTTGGGCCAGGCTTAGCACGAAATTTTAAATTTCTCAATATAAGATAAGATTTTCTTCGCTTAAAAAGTTTAATGTTTTCAAGAATAACCTGATAAATTTAATAGTATGACGAAATCAATAATTCACTCGTAATTTTTTTATTCCTTTTCATTTAGGATGAAAAGTATCGATGAGTTATAATTAGAAGTATAAGAAGTTAAATGAAAGCTACAGATTTTGGGCTGGACCGAGCCGGGCTTTCGAATTTTTCTTTTCAGTCCCCCCCCTTCGGGCGTATTTTTGAGAAGTTACAAATTCCTCCTCTAAATTTTGTCATCATCGCATAGTATCCCTGAACTTTTAAGAAGGTACCAATTGCCCTCCTGAACTTTTAACTTTTGTTTGTTTGCAAAACTCACCTCGAACAGTTGCAACTTCATTAGATTCTCCTTGTGCGGTTGTGCAATGCCTTGTCTGTACCTCTCTATTATTAGAGAGAGAGAGAGTACTTTGGTGGGAGAAGACAAGCCCTGACGGCAAGGCCATGATGAAGATAGCAATGGGTTTGGGCCAAGGCAGTGACGGCACGAGGTGGCAGTGGGCGAGTGTGGCAGTAGGCATGTGCAACGGTGAAGGTGGGGGGATTTTCCATGACAGGTTAATTGAAGCAGGGAAAAATTTAGGGAGAGGTGAGAGAAGAATTGAGGGTGAGTTCTTCATTCGGAAAAACTATTGGATGGTGCTACGGAATGCAATAATAAAATGCTAGTAAATTGGTATCATCTGGCGAGAAGTGGCTAATTCTTATCCTATTATGAAAATGATAAAACCCGTTTTCCAAATTTTATAAGAAAATTTCATCTTCACGAATCAAACAGATTTTTTACAAAATTATTTTCAATTGATGGAATGCCCCTCATCTATTTGAGCTTATATCTATCTTATTCTTACAAAATTGAACGGCAAAAATATTGTGATCTTTCTTCTCTTGAGCGCGACTTGAGGACATTAGTGGGTTAATCTCAAATCAAAACCTCTCCCAGCACTTTTAGATTTAATTTGCTCCAAAACTCTTGATATGTATTTGCTAAACTTTTTGAAGTGAATGGTAGCTACGTATATCGGATCAAAAAAAAAAAATCAGAACCTCGAGAATTTTCGGAAGGAAAAGCTCCAGTCTCCGAAAACTTCACTTCACAGACCTTTCAATCGGTCTCCATTTGCTACGGAAGTCGACATAAATGGAGCAGCTTCCAATGGGAGGAGAGAAGCCTCTGTGCCTCGCACGTGCATTGAATGGTCCAGTTCGGGATTTCCGCCCCATTATTTCAGACGAAGCAAACATCCAATCTATTCCCAATTAAGTGAACTTTCGACAAATTTAAGATGGAAAAAGTCAGAAAAGATCGGATGACATCGAGCGTCGACCTTCGCCGAAACTACACGAGTGAACGCTGTCTAGATCGATTGGCGAAAAACAGCGTCGATCGACGTGATCAATCACATCACGCCGAGACAATTCGCTTTTCTAGCATAGAGGAGGAGGAAGAATCACGGCACGATCTAAAGCTGATCCTTCTGATCCAATTTACATGCTCACGCGACTCGAGTGGGGACTGGAGAGTTCGACCCGAATTTCCCCAAGACGTGTAAACGCAGAAAAGGCAGAAAGAAGAGAAGGGGGTGGTCCGGGGTTGAAGTTGACCCGCCCATCGTCTACGCAACCTAGGCAGTCGTCTTTTCCGTCCAAAAATTCGAAGCGCCGACAATGGGTTTGTCTCTGTGTCTCATGGAGACGTCCGAATGCCAAAGAGGCTATAAGAAACTCACAAAGAAATTAAATAAAAAACAGAGCGAGGACACCGTCAACGTGGAATATGTCCCGCCGGTCTCTCTCGCGCTTTTTACCCATGTCACGCCATGAAGCTCATCAAGAAAGCCTTCCGAATAGTCCGGTCGTCTACTTCCCCCCCGCTCGTCACGGCGCAGTTTTGGCCGGCTGCGAGAGCGATGGCCTAGGGGCATCTAATCGGAGTCCGGCCAAAGGAGAAAGTTCAATGTATTGATGCGATGTTGCCTATTCAATTGAAAGTCACATAAAGGGAAAGGTCTTCAATCGGATTTGCAAGTGAATTTCATGAAAAATTCAAACGAGTGCACCCATATCACGTCTACTTCAAACTAATTATCATGTTATGAAAAATTTCAAATTAATACGCCCAGAGAAATTACCAAAAGATTCATGAACATATCAATTCAATTTAAAACCCATTTTTTTGATCAATTGAATCTTAAATCTTTTGAAATTATGTCAATTCAGTTCATCCAACCAATTTTGGCTGATCGGCGCTAACATAGCACGATTGATACTAACGTGACACAATGTTCTAATATGGATAATTTTTAACAATATTTTAATATTTTGTTTGAATTGTTATTTCTTATTTCTTATTTCTTTTCTTTTTTTTCTCCTTTTTTTTTTCTCTCTCTTTCTTCTTCCTCTGGTTGGTCGCCAGGCTAATACCATTGGCCAAGGTAAGGGTGAGCTCGCCCAACCACTAGCTAGGCAAGCCCTCGCTAGATCTCTTCTATCTTCCTTTTTATCCAGTATGATTCTTTAAAACTAAGTTATGGTTAATCCTGGTAGTATGCTATAAAATATTCTATGATATGAGTTAAAAAAATGAAAAAGAATTTGGTATCTAACAAGCGACCCTAGAGGCCGAAAGATCCATGTGTGTAATATAACATACCTGCCACAAATTCTATTTCGTTTTTCTTGGTTCATATCATAGGTCAATTTTATGGTGGGGGGGCAAGATCGGCCTCACCCTCCCTAGTGGCTAGGCTCACCCAGCGATGGCAAGGTCACCTCAATCCGACAACTGCCTAGAGGAAGAAGGAATAAGGGAAAAAAAGAAGAAGAGAAAATTAATTAAAAATATCAAAAAATTTAAAATTTTATTAAAAATTATCCACATCAGTGCCGATCAGCCAAATTTGACTAGATTGACTGAATTGACATAATCATTAAAAGTTTATGACTCAATCGACCAAAAAAAGTTTATAACTGAATTGACATAATTACAATAAGTTTCGGGACTTATTTATAATTCTCTCGATAGACTCATGCTTCATCTTGCCCCAAACTCGTCCTTCTCATTTCGTTCGTACATAATTCCTACTGTTAATCCAAGTAGTGTTTGACATCGGTTATCATCTAATTTCATAACACTGTTTCATTTTAAAGAGCTTATGCTAAGCCTGAATTGTGCGATTCTACAATGACAAACCGACACAAAAGGCTTGTACCTTCGCCAATGATGGTGCCCTGAGATGAGAAGATTGGAATCAAAAGAAATATTCAGGTTCTTCAGACCACAAATAGTAGATTTGAGATAACCAAGTAAAATAGAAAGTTGGTCATCCTCGATGACAATCAAATCGAAGTTCATTGTCCTTTTGAACTTGAACTTGATATCCATCAGAAGTACACGAAAGGAAAAGAGCTCAAGAGCCACTTGAGATCATGAAGATTTGTGCGATTGAAGAACCATTTGTGAAGGGTTGAATAAAGTTTTCAAAGAGGTTTCGATGCATAAAGAGAAAGGGGTCAATTTATCACGAGTCTTTTAGTTTGAGATTTTTCAAATACGAAAATTAATTGAGGATAAATATGACATGAGTGTTCTAGTTTGAGATTTTTTTGTGATACGAAAATCAATTCAAAATAAATATAGCACATATATATTAATTTAGAATTTGTGTAACCGATTCATTATAAGGAAGGTCATCTTTACACGTGAGATGAGTGAGATTTATTGTTGGATCAAGTAATTTCCATTTTGCGGTTGAAACATAAGCAAAATGTCATTTTTTTCCATCACTTTCATTTTATCATCATCAATTAGGACAATTACCCGCTGCCCAATCTCTCGATCTCAATGTGATGGCACATCACATCTGGGTAAGCACGCTCCATGATGTCTTTCTTCATCTTGATTCCAAGCCCACACTTGGCGGCCTTAAAATGACTCGCACCAACAAAAATATAGACATAAAAACCAAATTATTTCAAGGCTGAATCATTAAAACAAAAGAAAAATCTGAACAACCCCATTTGTTTCTATTAATACTCCAAATTAGACCATTAGGTCAAGGCCTCTCTCGCATCATCCATGACGTGTGTTCAATCATCAATCAAGGGACTAAAGAACCCATCACCCATTCGTGGACGCATGCCCTTCTTCCAAACAAATATGAATTGGCTACTAGAAATTAATTTAAGTACACGAGCAAGTACATATATTAATTTAAGAGTGGCTAGGTGGTGGAGACATAGGCTACCATGCCGAAAGGACGATAAGCCAAGCGATTTCAGTGGGATACGGACGGTAGTCCCATAAGCAATGTTAGCTAACTTTGCGTCGAACCCATCCTTCCAGCACGCGACTGAAATCGGATCGTACATCTAATATATTTTCCCATGTTGGACTGAATCCGTCCCTTTGATCCAGTCAAAGGCAGTTCATCCACGTCTTAATCAGATGACTCAAAGAGAATGTGACACGCCCTTAAGAGAATGCGTCAAGCACGCACGAACGAGAGTTCGAGGTCTCAAGTTGACGAAGGCACAAGGTCCCGATTGGTTTGTTGCTTGGCTAAATTCCATCTCGTAGTAACTTATTATAAGTTCCGTCAACACTAGGCAATAAACACAAGTAAAATCTACTCACTTTGGAGCCTAAAAATTTAAAAGGAAAATTTCAAATAAGAACCCGAAATACTTTCATTCTCTCAAATAATAATCTAAAGTGGACCTTATTTCAAATAAAAAAATAAAAAAAATATACTCTGAATTTTTTAAATTAAAATACCCCTTCTTCCGATAGTTGAAATAGTCACCAACCGGCTAAAAGTCCTTACTTGAGATGATTTGGCCACTTCACATACTTATTCGAGACAATTTAATCACTTCTAGTCCCTATTTAAATTAATATGTATTTCCAATCCTTATTTGAAAAAAATTAGGGCGCTCCTCACTCTTATTTAAAATTTTCCCGTAATCTAGCACGTAAAAAGATCTAAAACAGAGTACGCCGTCGCTAGTGGAGTTGAACCATCATTTCGCCTGCAAAACGACCTAAACCACCAACTGGGTTGACCCTCTTCCTTTCCATCAGGACCAGAAGAATCGGTGGTGCTCCCACTAATCTCAGTTCGGCCGGTGACGGCATCGCGCACTCCTCGCCCTCTCCTGCTCCTCCCGTCCGGACTAACGTACGGAGACGGAGCCCTCCACATCGCGGACGCCACGCGATCGAAACACATTAAAGAGGTCACAAGCAAAGTGCACATCGCCTTAACGCAGCGCGTGTTCGACCGACATTTTCCGGCGCTTCCCTCCCGTCCCCATCACTCCCGAAACGTGTCGCACCCGAACGGATCCTTCCAGCCCAAAAAATCTCATATTCTTCTCCTTTTAACCCGGACAGGAAACGTCAAAAGATAAAAAGGAAATGAGAAATTGGGGTTCATGGTAAATCTTCTCTTGGAAATGCAAAGCGACCCGAACGGGAAAGAAAGGGACGCAGGGAGCCACTCCCTCATTTATTTATTCTTTCTCCTGTGGACGGTTATGGGGAGCTGAATGTTCTCCTCCTTCTTCTTCCGCAGTCTCGCCCATTTGGTGGCCCTGAAATTCTCTCCATAAATTTCGCTGTCTGCAAGTGGAGAGTCCACTTCGTTCCCGGGGAATAAGCAGAATGAATTGTAATGGAGAAAGGGACGAGGGGCTTGAGAGTCACTCTTAACTTTGCTTGCGATCGAGAGAAAAAGAAAAGATGATGAGGAAAGGAACGAGCGCGGAGGTTGATTGAACTGATGGGTACCCGGGGACTGTCTTTCTTGAAAGCCCATCTGAATTTGGTTGGTACAGGATTGCTGAACCGGTTCCTGCAGGGAAACATGCCCGGGGTCGTGGCCTCTTTCTGGGTTTTGCTCTGCAACTTCCTGTTCTTCGTCTTTGGATCATTGGACAGATGCTTCTCCAGGTTTGCTATCGGTTAGTTTTTTTGGTGAATTCTCAAAGTAAGTAATGGTCTGAGATGATTTGTGTTAAAAATTTGGCCTTTTTTTCCTGTAGATTTCAAGCAGCTGAAAAATCTGAGAAGAATGATGAAAGTTCCTGTCTCGCTGGTTCACATGAAGATGATGGGATGGATTCGGAGGGCAGAGAGATTGAAAACAGAGGACACAAGGAAGACGTTATTGGAAGCGATGGAGGCGCAGAGGGCTCTATTTTTGTGGAAACCGCGTCGAGCAAGTATCAGTTCTGCACTGGAAGAGACATCAGTGGATTTGTGGAGCAACCAAAACTCATGAGCTTCACTGTCCAAGAGGTTTTCGAGGGTTCAAGCGATGATTACGCGATCCATGGTAAAGATCTCGTTGCCGGGCATTGTGTCGACAATGAGTTTGGTGAAGAGGAGACTGAAGCTCAAGAGCGAACAGAGGATTCTCTTGAGAAAGATGGCTCTGTTCAAAGCATTGCAATGGATAAAGTCCTTGATAACAGGGTAAGGGAACCATTGATGGATCATCAGCTTAGCGAAAAGGCAGAGGTTCTTGAATCAGAAGATGAGTTTTTGGATGATGATGCTTTTCTTGATGAAGAGGAAATGATTTTGGATGATCTCTCGTCTCAAGCTGATCCAGAGTTAGAATCGGTTCGCTCAGATGATGGAATTGTTTTTGGGACTGATTCGGCCAATACTTTCCATGCCCATGAACAACAGCACCTGGAAAATTGCACGGTCAATGCTGGCGATGAAAGAATTCCAAGTTCCGAAGAAGATGAAATGCTCAGTGAAACTACATTAGACCCCGAAGCAGCCTTCGTTGCAAATCAATCTAGTGATAGTGAATCGGAATCTGATGATGACCTTATAGAAGTCCAGTTGCAGAAACTGAATTTCTCCCACACAAATAAGTCGTCCTGCAAAAATTCAGTCGAGGACAATCACAACGGGGAATGTCTGGCGTCTGACGACATGGAACCGATGATGGCTAATTCAGAAAAAACCCAGGAACTTGGGCAGTTTCAAGAGAATTCATCAGCATTGGATTCTGATGATAATTGGGACTGGGAGCATGATGACATAATAGAGCAGCTGAAGATGGAGCTTAAAAATGTGAGGACCGGAGGACTTCCCACGATCTTAGAAGAATCCGAAACGGACTCTCCGATGATAGGGGGCGACAACGATCTCAAGCTGAAGCCGCTGAAGATCGATCAGAAGCTTGAGCACAAAGATCTGCTTCAGGAGATTCAGAAAGTGCACAAGAACTATGCCGAGAAAATGCGGAAACTGGACATCTTGAACTACCAGACTCTACACGCTATCGGTAAGTTACTCGCCAAAGTCTCGATCCTTTCGCTCTCGTTTTGCTACAATTCTCATTCACATAGCAAACAGAACGGCACGGAGCAAATATTAGCAGAAGTCACTTCGATTAACGGGTGAATAATTCAGAAGAATCTCGATCCTTTCCACTCTGATTTTAGTACAATTTGTCATTAAACACGGTAGGTATGGACAGAGCAGAAGTAAATTCGATCGACCAATGCATTATAGGATTGAATTTGATTCCTATGTTCGCAACAGTTCCTGATATTCTATTCTTGGGAATCTATCAGACAATAATGAGGAGCTAATAATGGAAGACTTCCGTCACTGGTGGGATCTGATTGACTTCTTTTGACTCTGAAATGATGGCCCCTCTTTTTTTTTTTTTCTCTTGTTTTTTTTGTTAATTTAAATTTGAAGCGTGAAAATGGCGATTCTCTTGGCATAAACAAATCTAATCTTGATAAAGTAGGAGCTGAGTAGACCAGACCAAAGGCGTGCAATTCCTGTGAGGGAAGATCTTTTAAAAGAAGCGTAATGGACGGTGGGTCTCCATCCCCGTCTCGAAAATCTTTATTCCATTTTTTTCAGTTCTTTCAAATCAACTGATGCTCGTGTAAAGCAGGCCCAATTTGCTGTCCACTCCTTCAACCACAAAAGCCTTCAATTAGTTAAACGTCCTTGTCACCCTTGTCTCAAAATCTCATCTTTTCTTCTTTCCCCTCCATTTATTTTTCATGTGAACAGCGCAGGTAACTGGTGCACCTAAAAAATTTACTTACGGTTTTCTAATGATGCACCTAACTCGAATAGTGACCTTAATCGCATTGACAGACATCTTGGTCCTAATTAGCGTTGCTTGGCCGCAATCTTGACAGAAGGCATGTACTAGTTTCTGGGTTTAGGTTGACTGTGTCATGATCATCTGCAGGGCTGCTCCAACTGAAGGATCCGCTCAACTCGAACACAAACCGTAAAGCTCTCCTCTCGCAGAGCTGGACAAATAGACTGAGGAGGCCCAAGATCGACTCCGTGGTGGAGTCCATGGTCGCATTACACGGCGACCTCGAAATGGTTTACGTAGGACACGCCTGCCTCTCGTGGGAGATTCTCCAGTGGCAGTACGGGAAGGCCCGGGAGATGAAAGAGGTCGATCACGGAGGGTTCCGCCGTTACAATCAAGTAGCCGGCGAGTTCCAACTGCTCCGAGTGCTTCTCCAGAGATTTATAGAGGACGAGTCATTTCAAGGGCCGAGGATCGATTATTACGTCAAGAACAGATGCGTCCTGCGTGGCCTCCTCCAGGTGCCGGCCATAAGAGGTAAATTAGAGGATGCATTGCAAACATAACTGAGCTATCGAACTCGACACGGGAATTCTGAGCTGAAATCCTTTTGTGGGCTTGGTTAGGTTTGTTGAACTGAGAAACGGACGACAAATTGGAGCAAAATCAAGTTTCAAAACTGACTAAAACCAATTAAATCGCATTCCATTTGGTTCAAAAGGGATCTCAGTTTGATTGCCTACATGTTATAAACCAAATCAAGTTAAAGCACGTTTGAATAGTACGTCGAGAAACGAAAATTGCATGTAAAACAACGGATTGCTAGACAAGTAACTGTTAAACTATTGCAATATGCAGACGACAGCTCCAGGGATAACAAGGGAAAAGCGGCCGATGAGGATGCCATCTCAATAGAGACACTGGTAGAGACCATCGAGGAATCTGTGCGAGTTTTTTGGGACTTTATCCGTGCCGATAGATACGAACTTGACGGAGGTTCAAAGCAAAGTCAGCTCGACCAACAAGACTCGGCAGATTCGGTACTTATGACGGCTCTCAGGACTCAACTCCAAAAGGTTTGTTGTATTCTGCCCCCCTGGGCATTTCATGTACTTAACGTTACGTTTCAAGATATCAACTCAGCTAAACCGATTCTCTTTTGCTTGCAGAAGGAAAGAAGGCTCAAGGACATAGTGAGGAGCGGAAACTGCATAGTGAAGAGGTTCCAGAAGCCTCGGGACCGGCTGGATCCCGCGATTCTGTTTGCTCAGGTCGAACTGAGATTGGTCTCGAGGGTTCTGAGCATGCGGAAGGTCGCGAGGGATCAGTTAGCGTGGTGCCACAATAAGTTGGACAGGATCAACATCATTAGTAGGAAGGTATACGTAGAGCCGTCTTTTTTGCTCTTCCCGTGTTGAGAGAGGAGGGGCCAGGTTTTCGCGGAGAGTTTTTGCTCGCAGACGGCGACATCTTACAGAAAACAGGATTAGGAACATAGGGTGAGACTGGATTGCTGTGCTGCTGGTAGCTATTTGGTTTCCCATCAGGATGTATTTTGCATGTTCCCTGGGGGGCGCACATGCATCTTTCTCACACACTCGTGTAATAGTTGTGATGTATGGAGATATAATAAGATGCCAAACCCTAATACAAAGCTGGAGGAGAAAGGGGAGTGCTGTTATGAGAGATTAATCCTTTTGTCCTCTGCATTTTTGCGCCGTGGATCGAGTCGTGTTCTCGTGCCGTGTCTAGAACTCGTCATCCGGGGCCGCCCCTCAAAAATGAAAAGATGGAACAAGAATGGAAGAATCAGTAGCAAAGCAACTCTCTTCACCTCCCAGCTCGCTCTCTGCGAAAAGGGATTCGGTCAAGAGGGAGTTTCTCAGGATGAGCTAGCTAATGTTATTTACTAGTAAAACAAATTTCGACTGACCCTCAGGGAATTACTTGAGTGGTCAAACGTTTGTTTCGAATGGGACGCATTCCGCGTTCATATCGTATTTTATTTCATTCAAAGTAATCCTAGGAGCTCGCGCGCCATTTCCTTGGATCCATAGAGATCAGTTGAGCCAAAGATTTAAACACTCCGCATTACAAACAATAAAAAATTCTGAATTGAGAATTTTATTGGTAAGTGAAGATGAATGTCCTTTACAATGCAAAAGGGCCCGCATTCCATGTGCATTCCAAGCGAGTCGAATATTTCATCGACCCGAGATTTACCTATTTCAATGATCGCTTGGCATAAACATGTGAACATCGTTACGCATGTCAAAAATTTAGTACAATAATTAATGCAATGGGCTATGAGTGAATGTTGAACATGGCATGCTTCGACATTCACTCAACGCCCATCATATTGCTAAAATGTCTTCGTCATCTTCGTCTACACATTAAGCCAAAATCCCGACCGTCTCAATTTCATTTTCCTCCAACTTTAGCCCGAATCCCATAAACCCAATTGTCCCTGTCCGTGAAGTACATATTGTCTAACATCCGATATAGAGAAGTCAAGACATGCATTGTCGGATGAGATGGAACCAATGATAGGGACCACCTCATTCAATGCGGATGTCCCCAAAGGACGACATGCCGACACATGGGTGATTGAAGACTATATGTGTGCTTGGAGAAAATTACTAAAAAAATCTTAAATCTATTGTAATTTTTTCAAATCGATCATAAACCTTATTTTTTGTCCATTCAATACTAAACATTTTATAATTGTCTTAATTCAGTTTATCTGGCCAATTTTGGTAGCCAGTCTTAACATGTACACGCCTACCGACACTAAAATGGCAATTTTTAAATAATTCTTTATTTTTTTGAATTTTTTATTATTTTTCTTTTTTTCCTTTTTTTCTACTTTTCTTCTTCTCTCCGTCCACAGTGACTGGCAAGGCTCCAGCGAGGACCATGAAGCCCTTGCCGGCCATTGTGGGGGGAGAGAAAAAGAAAAGTAGTAAGAAAAGGAAAAGAAAAAAAAGAAAATAAATCAAAAAATTAAAAAAAAAATGAATAAAATAAAATATTAGTAATAAATTGCTATGTCAACATCGGCCGGTTAACGTCCACATTAGCACCGGATAGTCAAAATTGGTTAGATGGACTGAATTAACATAATTGCAAAAGGTTTGGGATTAAATGAGTAAAAAAAGTTTATGACTGATTTGGAAAAATTGTAATAGGTTTAGGCACGACCAACAGACAATTTAAGCTTGATACTGGTTGGAGTTATACAAAGTGATTTCTTTATTCATAAATCAAATTTTCATTCAAATATAAAAAAACAATTGAGAGGATTGACCCAACTACAACCGCAAAAAGTAATAATTCAAGGTTTAATTATATTACCAATTGAATTTATGTGCTATTACATTAATTAGTCATTTTTAAGATTCATTTATTAATCTCATTCCTAATTTGTATTTGAATATATTTATTTCCAGTTAAACGACTTAAAAGCTACCGGGCCCGCGCACGAGCGATTTCTTGGATTCTCAAGAGTCCATGTGATGGGCCGGGCTCAGGCCCAGTGAGCTAAATCCATCAGGTGGGCAACACAGGCCCACGTCATCTACCGACGCGCTGCCGTCAGATGGAAAGACGAAGGGTATATTCTCGGCCGTCGGATCTAGGGCGTCTATCCATCGTCCCCGAGCGAGAGGCTCTCCCTTATATCTGCAAACCCTAGCGGCCACCGCGACCCCCTCTCTGCTGCTGCAACTGGAAGCCGAGCTCTCTGCAAAACCCTAGAGGTAATAAGGAGGAGGAGGAGGAGGAGGAGGAAAGCAGAAGAAAATGGTGCAGCGTCTCACGTATCGGAAGCGGCACAGCTACGCCACCAAGTCGAACCAGCACCGGGTCGTCAAAACCCCGGGTAAATCTCTCCTCCCGTTTCCTCTCCCTTCCGCTCGTTTCGTTTTGAGGTCGAATCGTCCTGCGCTGAGGGCTTGATTCGTTCGGGACCGCGAGTTTGAACCGAGATGCTTGCGATTTTGGGAATGTAGGTGGGAAGCTAGTGTATCAGACCACCAAGAAGAGAGCCAGTGGCCCCAAATGTCCCGTCACCGGCAAGAGGATCCAAGGGGTAACGCCGTCTCTCGCCTTCCCTCTCCTTCGTTTTCCGATTGATTGATCAGTGTTTAGCCGTTGAAATTGGCTGCGAACGGTGTGTCTGTAGAGAGATCTCGTGTTGTGGTGCGATTATGTGGATGATTGTTTCGGATGATTGCGGTGCGCTTGGTTCGTCGCTGTTGGATCGAATTGATTAGGGACATTGTTGTTGCTATTCGGGAGTGTTGTGCTGGTTTTGAGGCCGCAGCCTTTAGTGTGCATCTGGAAATTTGTTTCGAACTTGGATTTTACTCGGTTTGGTGCTGGGATTACTGAGACTGTGGGAGCTGCCTTTTGATTAGTAAGGTGCATAGACAATGAGGAGAATGCGCACAGCTCGATGAGGCTTTTGATTATACGTGCTTGACACGGTTCTGAAGTGTTGCCTTCTCTACGGGCTGGTATTGCCGGCGAGAGCTCTATGCTTTATGAATGATTGGCAATGTTTTACCAGATCCCGTCATTCACGGGTTGTACTTGATCTAGGTTCTTGTTCAATGAGCGCGCAGCTGATGCTTTTTCATTCCTTCAACTTGCATCCGTCGTAGTCTAATTTCTTGCTTGCTTTTCAGTCTCGTGTTTTCATAAACATGTCGATGATTTATTCAGATAGTTGTGATTTGTTGGGGTCCCTTGTGTCACATTCATGATAGGCCTCGATCATTTGTGCAGATTCCTCATTTGAGACCAGCTGAATACAAGAGGTCGAGATTATCCAGAAATCGTCGTACGTGAACCGTGCCTATGGTGGTGTATTGTCAGGAGGAGCTGTTCGTGAGAGGTCATTATTTTAACCCGATATCTGTGGATCTTTTTTTTTTCTTTTTTAAAATTATCTTCCATGCTGTGTTGAGGAATGCTCATCTGAGTTTAAATGGTGTTTTTCAGGATTATCCGGGCCTTTTTGGTGGAAGAGCAAAAGATTGTGAAGAAGGTGTTGAAGATTCAGAAGGCTAAGGAAAAGCTAGCCTCCAAGAGCTGAGATTTGTAAAACCACAGTGAGTCTGGCGCTTTGAGAGTAATTTTGGTTTTGAATTCTTGGTAGTATTATGAGTTGCTGGGTTAAAATTTGCTTCTTGGGCTTCTTGGAACATCATATGTAGCGCACCTTTCATCACTTTGTCGACATGTCAACTACTTAAATTTTGTCTTTCCAATTTGAATGTTTGCTGATGGCACTGAAAACATCATTTATGATATTCATGATGTAATATTAGATCCATGATTTGACATATTGGTTCTGCTCGAGCTTGGATGTCCTTGAGGGTATCTTCCAGGTCATTTGTGCAATCAGTTCATGATATATTATCAACTAGGAGAATGCATAGCCTTACACTAAAGTCCGTTAAAACTTAGGTTTTGTTCACAGTTACCCAGAATCTGGTTAGTCAATCCCAAATACCTCAATTTGTACTTGAGAAAACCTTCAATCATATTGATAAGTAAAACCACGTTGCATGACTTATTTTCCCATGAAGTAATAAAGTGTTCTACATCAGAAGAAGCTGTGGTATAGATTTCCTGGCTGAAAGAAAGATCTTTGGTGATTGAGTTTCGTGCTTCAACATAATGTCATTTGGTTGTGCGGATAAGTGAAGAGCAGCAATCATGAGATAGATTTCGCGTGAACAATTTGTGGAAAGACAATTTTTCTCAGGACAATGATCAACATGCTGAAACATATAAGAAAGAAGCAGGTTTGTGATGATTTTGCAAATCTTGCTGCTTGGGAATAGTTGCATCTGGAGAAGTTGAAAAGGTAGATCTCACAAAATAAGGTGCAATCGTAGGAGTGGTGTGTTTTATTAAACTAATTTACAATGTATAGCACAACGCCTCGCTAATTGCGATGGCCTTGATGCACTACCTGTGAGAAGCAATACAAATAATACTGAGAAGACTTGCATTCTAGACCTTTGGAGTTCGGAAGAACTTGGCCTTCATTTTGGCAACCAGCTTGTCATGTGGTGGGAGATTCTCGCTCATGAAAGGGCGTGCCTTCAATTCATCCACCCAAGAGAAGAACAATGCATTCCTCTCTCGGTCGCTGATCTTGCCAATGGCCTCCTCAAAGGCTTGGTAGTTGCAAGCACTTGTACCGACCACTATGCCCAAAAAGCTCAGGTTCTCACCATTGAAGAATGGAGATTTTGTAGGAAAGTCCCTCTGAATGCCCTCCTCGAACGCCCTCAGCAGCTCAACGAGGTCTTCTCGAGCCTTATCTTGATCCTTCCCCTTGGTCTGGAGGACGAGGTACGTTGCCAGCTTCACCTTTGACACCAAAACATCGAACCGTTAGAACTCAACCGAAGCGATTGCTTGCCCCTTCCTATTTCTCACGTAAATCATGGTTATTGTGTTTTCGAGTCATGTGATTAGAGAGTGAAGTTCCCAGCACTTTAGTTAGAATCATCGGAGTTCCTGTTTTCTGTAGGCAATTACCGAATTTAGCCTATAAAATGAGACTCCAGTTAATACCTTCTGATCGTAGAAATCCACCCATAAGCGGATTCGTGACCTAGTGTAAGGATCCTCAGGGAGGAGCTTGGGGGCATTGCTCCAGTACTCGTCGATGTATTCGAGGATGAGAAGCGACTCGCAGATCGGGCGGCCGTCATGCAGGAGCACTGGCACTTTCTGGTGGACGGGGCTGGAGCGGAGCAGCAAGTCGCTCTTGTTCGTCAGGTCTTCCTCCACGTACGCGAAAGGAATGCCCTTAAGTTTAAGGGCGAGCTCGACCCGCTTGCAGTAGGAACTACCAAACGTCCCTAGCAATACAACCTCGCTGTTCTCATCCATCTCTGTCTCTCTCGGTCTGTTCTGCTGAATGCCAATGCAGCAATTTATAGTCTTTTCGAACTCTACCTCTTGATGTACACACCAAGCACTCCAAATTCAATTCGGTCAAAAGCTCAAAAGTGGTGGTTGGAGAGGATTGAGTCTATTCAGTTAAAAAAAGGTAAATCTTGGGAAACTGAGCAGAGCAGAGATCTTGAGTAGCGTTTTTCAAGTTAGGAAGACTTATATTCGCTTGGCTTGGAGAGCACGGTGAGGACCAGAGACTTTGCTGGTTGGGGTCAAGTGATTTGACCGAAGGAGATTGCCTCGTAAAGAAAACTTGTCCGCACCGTGGCTCGTTAACTAATGGAGGACTTTGTCTAAATTGAGTACACAAACACAACACAAAATCTCCAAAATTTACTGTGATCTGTAAGGGACAGAAAAAAACCATGGATGCATTCCATATCGTTGTGTTCCGGTGCCCGCCGCAATCCGGCCGCAACCTAACCTTTCCCTCAACGATCGCATAGGTGATGTGGAGTGGCACGTACCCTTGAAGAAAGTACCATAAGTGAATGAATCTATTGAGGGAACGTGTAGTAACCAACAAGCAGAGAGATGGAGACAGACAGCTCGGAGGATAAAACTGAAGAACCATTTCATAAATATGACGTGTGAACAATGCAGAAGATGTGGCTTGAGCTACTGCAGCGAAAATACTATGGCAGTAATGTTCATCACTAAGTGCAGAACTAGTTAGCAACTTGATTTTTTCATCGTCAATTCAATAAATAAAAATAAAAAGTTGTTCACATTTCAATTCGAATTTCGGACTCCTGAACACTAAATGTCGTCAAGAATCCTCTCAGGTGCACCTACTGAAGAAATTACTCCAAGACGACGTGAAGCAACGCTCCATCAGAAGCGAGCTCGATGACGACGCCCGCCAATTCTCAACGTTCAAACTCTTCTGCACCACCACTGTCTCTCCTCCGTTCGCTCCGACCCTCTGCGCAGGCTCCGGCTGTAGGTTGACGAATGAGAAGGCGCAGTCTCCGAACACCGACGAAGGGAGGTCGAGCACGGCGGAAGCGAGGTCGAGCGCTCCTTCACCGGGTGCCGATGGCGATACTGACGAATGCGTTACGTCGGGAGAACGCATGAACTTGTCTTGCGGACATGGGCTGGGAATGTGGTGGTGGTGATCCGACGGAGGTGGGGCTGCTGATGGGGGGGAGAGGCAGAGGGAGTGCGAGAGGGCTTTTTGGGTGGTGGACTTGGGTTTCTTGAAAATCCTGCATATGGCCCATGAGTCCTGCAAAGCTCCAAACATAAATTTAATCAGCAAAAGCTGAGTTTATGGCCGCGTTCTGCTCTTCGGCCTACTAATGAAAACTGGCCCGAGTTTGCTAACTTCATCTACTACTATATATATATATATAGAGAGAGAGAGAGAGAGAGAGAGAGAGAGAGAGAGCTCGTGTTGGATTGGACCTCTTTTTTTTTCTTCGGCCGCTTTACTTCCTTCTTTTACACTTGGAAACAAGAAAAAAAGCTATTCCATAATTTTATTTTATTTTTTGTTTTTGTTCGTGAGAGTGAGTCCATTATTCATTCGTTGGGTTATGGATTTTTTCTCCTCCTCCTATAATCATTTTCCGACGTGCATGCAAAACTGTGCATATTTATCTATCAAACATGATACTGATACGCAGGAAAAATGTTCTCAGAAATAATGATGACGTCACTGTACTCCATTCTTGCATGTGCAGGAAAATAAATACATACAGGAAAATAGCTTCCATGAAAATTTCTCGGGAACGGAGAGAAGACAATGAACACAGCAAGAAAAGCTCATGGAGAAGGAGTGCTTACATGGGCGGGGAGGCTCTTCCTCGATGGGAGTGGAGTTGCAGCTAGATCAGAGAGAGAAGGCAGCCGAAACTCGTGCATCATCCAGTCGGTCTTCACCCCTTTCCCAGCTCTGCCTTTGTAGAACACCAGCGATTTCTTCAGCCCTATTATGTTATTGCTGCACTTGATGCTGGTGAAATCGACGTTGCTACTGTTGAGCTGCTGAGATGAGGAGTAGATGGGTCGATCGGTGCCCGTGGCTTTCCAAAAGCCACTTCTGGTCACTCTGTTGGGCCTCGCGCTGTTCCTGTATTTCCTGTCCCTCGGGCAGTGGAAGTACCACTCCTTTTCCCCGAGAGTCGTCGCCAACTCTATATGAAATCACATGAAAATTGCCAGAGAAAATCAGTTTTGCAATCTGGTCATAGGAAAGTCAAGCATGCATCGAGGGGTGAGATGCAAACAGTGGTTCCTCAACGAGTTCAGGAAAGAGTGAGCGAAAAATTTCTTACAAGTAGGAACACTTGAGATTATGCGCATTTGAACCAAACAAAAGCAAAACCCACGTCTTTTTTAACCTTGACCATCATGTCTTTAAGCAGTTCAGGAAAGAGTAAGCTAAAAATTTCTTCAAGTAGAAACTCGAGATTATGCGCATATGAACCAAACAAAAGCACCCTTTTAACCTCGACCATCCTCATGTCTTTTTATCGTATTTTCTCTCTCTCTCTCGGCACATTCATCCAAATGATCAAACTCATCTTACTTGGGAGATCCCATGGATCATATTTGTAGATATCAAGTTGCTTGATGATCTCAACACAAATGGCTTGCTTTTGAATCTTCCTCTTCAGGTAAAACCCCACAAGCTCCTCATCTGTCGGATGGAACCTAAACCCTGGCATTATCAACTCCTCCATTGTCTCTCCTTCATGTCTCTCCTCCATCTCCTCTCTCTCTCTCTCTCTCTCTCTCTCTCTCTCTCTCTCTGTGACTAACTTTTAAGAAGATATGAAAGCAGATGCAAGAACTCCAAGGTGCTCTTTTTCAGAAACCCTGGAAGTTACGTGCACAAAATGATGAACACTAACCGATAGGTCAAGTTTTAAGAAGCGAAGCTTCGCCTGTATGAAGTACAAAATCTTAATATGAAGTGAAATTTAGCCCCATTAATTTGTTTCACTGACCGAGGACCGAAGGATAAGCCGCCAATTATGGTGGGGTGTGCGACTTTGAGAAGCAAAATTGTTTTTGCGAGGAACGTGGTGGATCCTCCGATTCCGTGAAGCTCTCAAGTAAAGCAAGCGAACAGGGAACTACTACCGAGAAAACTACTGTCTTGTAAAAGAATCTGAATTTTCCTTTTCTTTTTTTTTCTTTTTGGTGGGTAATCGATACATGAAAGAATATTTAATCTTCTCATAGTTTGATTGAAGACCATCTCAAGTGGCTATTTTCGAGATGAACATTTCTCAGAAGGCCTGTCCATCGAAGGAAAATCTGTCTTTATAAACTCTTATGGCGTGTCAGCTTAACAAGATTTTAGGGCATAACGTTGTTAATTTTGTCACTTCGAAGGAAAACAAATAAGTGGTCATAGCATTACACACCCTACGGTGAGGTTTCGAGGATAATACATATTCAATTTTGGTCCACAATTGGGACGGAACCAAGTAGATTGGATCGCCAATTCTGGACCAAAAAAATAAATTTACTGGGAGCTGATATGATTCTACATCCAAATGAAAATGGGGTTAAGGAAATGAAGAGGAGCATTAATTGCTGCCTTCCACTTAATTAATTCATCAGGCAAGGGGGTGTCTGCTCTGGTCCAAATTGAGGAATCTCAAGAACTGCAACATCAATGTGTTATGGGGATATGGACACAGAAGCTTGTAAAAAAAGCATGGTGTTCGAGACCAGTGCTACTCGGTTGATTATTTTAGGGTTTTCGGGTCGTGGGAATCAGGAAATGCAGTTTCTATTCCATTCCTCCAAGCTTCTATTCCATGGACTTGTCAGGTTCGAAAATGCATTTTAAAATAAGTCGGAAGATACCATCAAATCGAGAGACCGTGCATGGTAGCTTGCTTGTGTTGGACTTTATTGCAAAGATTCGTTGACCTTAATGAATTGCATTAGTAATTGCAACTGAGGTCATCTTGGGTTTCCCAAAGAGAGCAAGACCAGTTTTTTAATTTATCATTTAGATTTGTCGTTTTTTCCTTTCTTTTTTAACGAGGAGCATAAAAAATACGTAACGTATGCAGAATAGTAGGTTCCAAACGTGCATATAGTCAAATGTCATTACATAGTGGTCAATAAAAAAGAGCCCACATTATAAAATTACCAAACAGGCCGAGGGAGGATGGATTGACATTTGAGTTATGTCCATATTCAATTGCCAATCTCAACTCTTTGGGAAATTAGAGGAAAGAATCCAAGACTGCATTCAGGCTTTAGCTACAGATGAAATTTCCGAATTTCCTATGGTTCCTTATTGCGCGAATCAATTTTGTAAATCGTTTTGAGCATTCCCAGCATTTCTGAATTCACGTTAGATGCTTTCACTTGAAGAGTTAGAACCGTTCTCTAACTTGGTTGCCTCCCCCAACATAGCCAAGAGATGGAGTTCAAAAAAAGAAGGTATTAAGGAAGTTTCAAGAAAGGCTAGTACGTTTTCCACATGTGCTCGGATTGCTAAGTTGAGTTGTGCCAGGTAAATCTAATAGATTTAGGTCCACATGTGATGCATTTGCCAGTCGCCAACCAGTATGAACAGACGAAAGATCTGCAGCGATTCGTTTCATATATAATAATAAAATCATAATAAGCCAACGATGTTTCCCAAATTTTTGCCACAGAATTAGACAAATGCTGTCCCTCGTAATCGGAAAAGGCAGCTTTAGTTTTACTCCTTTGATCCGAGCTTCTAATTCATCTTCTCAATATCCTCATTTATAACGAGTTTTAGACGTCTTGACTAAAAGGACTTGTTATTTGCATCAAAATAACGTCACATGTGAATATCACATGACATATTTTTGCCAAAAAGGGGTGGGAAGATAACATGTAAGAGACCATGCATTATATCTCGCTTGTGTTCAACTTGATTACAAAGAGTGTGTACTGTCCCAGCGAGAAATAGTAGTGATAGACATGGTTTCTGTCTTCGTTGCCAGCAAGTATCGCCAACAAGTGGAGCACATATAATCACCTCACGATCTCACTGGCTGTTACGGGACACAGAAATCAGCTCAAGTATACAACACCAGATATTATATCTACATAAAACACCCGAATGGCTTAAGCGCTTTCTTGCTGAGGAAACATTGAAACCCAAATTTTAGCTCTTTGCATAAACTACCGAATCCCTTTTTCATGGCTAACCAAATTTCGGGAGAAAAGCAGCCGACCTGCTCTGCATCAGTTGGCTATGATGTCACCTTGCTCCACATATTGACTTAGCTTTTCATGGAAAGAAGGAAAAGAATAGAAGTTGCCGATGGTGCACTTGGAGGAAACAAAGCGAAGAAATTATATGGCTTCATGGTCTTAAGAAGAAAACTCTATCAACTTGCCTGCAACAATTCCTTTATATCGTATCCTTGCAGCTATAGAAGAAGAACGAGCCAGGAAAACAGTTTTAGCATGTTGAAGAGGATAGAACGGGCTGGTTAAAACATCAGAGCCACAGCATGCCTGTATGTGCAGTACAAACATAAATGTATTACCTGAAGGAAGGTAAGAAGTAGAATGACTCCAGAATTCCAAAGAGAATGGATTGTGATGGGTGTGATGAGGTTGCGAGTCTGAGCATAGGAAAGTCCTAAAGCCGTCCCTGCAACACCATGAAGTACATAATTCAAGAAACCGAGATGAAGGAAACTGAGAAAAGTGATGCTGATCATATTTGAGCAGCCATGGTATCATTTCTTTTGACCATATCATAGAATATCAAATCACTACCTAGAACAAACAGTTGAGGAAACTCTCCAGGAGTGAGGTGTGCAAGCGCAAACACAGCAGCACTTATTAGGACAGCCACTGGAGTAGGAACCCTGTGGAAGAAGCAAGGGCAGCCCCAAAGTTAAAATTACTTCCACAATAAAGAGAATGAATATTTAGTTTTGATTAATTTTGCACCTTAAAAGACAAGCATAAGAAACGATCATGCATTAGCAAGAAATCATGCATCTTTATACAAAACCAGCCACAGGAGTAAGATGAGAGATTTAACAATATAAGGATGAATTGTCAACTGACAAACCAGAAGAAAACACAAAAATTAGACAATCAGAACTAAGAAGAGACATAACAGTTTCCACTTTGAGACATAAGCAAGCATTATTGAGCTTTTAATCACGCGAATGATGAGAAGTTTCAGACATGATAGGACCATTAAAAACAAAAAAGGCAAGCTTTATATTCTATAATCTAACAAACTACATGCAAACCCTAACAGAAACTAATACCATTTGGCCCAACAAACTTTCCAAGGTACTTCACCAGCCACGGTGAAACTTGTTAGGATCACAATGCGTGCGGCATTATTGTTAGCTAAATACAACATGTCTCTCCACTAGACTGGGAAAAGCCCACCTCAATCTTTTTAGGAATGTGTTAATGAGCATCTTTAGCTGCAAATATCATCCTCATCCTGCCTTTGCTGTTATAGACTTTTAAGTTCCCACAATAGCAGTAAGAAGATTTACAAATAATTTTCTGCATGACCCTCTACAATGATATACAAGGTGGTGTCTTTCAATTTATAGAAATTCTTTGCTTTTTCAAGAAAACAAAATTGAGATAGAACTGATGACAGGGCAGCACACAAAAAATCCAACAATCCAAATCCAACGTCTTAAGTAATTTGATTAATAATAAGTTGTATATTCCTCCTTCTCTGCAGCATTATGGTCTCACAACACATGATCTCTCATGAAACTCAAAGAGAGCTGAGAAATGAATCCAGAACATAGAACAAGTTATGGAATTGCGAAACCAAAATACAGCACTTTTGGAGAATAAAACAAGGTAATGAAGATTGAGAAGCCATACCATTTTGTTAGGGACACCATAAAAAATCCTCGGAATATAGTCTCTTCGAGGAATGGAGCAAGGATGCCCGTGATGCCCAACAGGCAAGCGGTGCTACACAATGGAATAAAATTAGCAAATTCCCAGAGCGCATTAAGGAATCTACCAGCTTATTCTGAAAGTACCTGACACCTGATGAACCAATCAACGGAAGCAAGCGAACCAGAGCATCTGTCTGAAATCAAGTAAACATGGTTCACCAACCCTCAAATTAGGAAGGAACATGACTGGAAGGAGAGACCAAGAACTTATGAAGAAGGTCCACAAACTTTTTTCATATTAATGAACCTTAATATAACAGGATTCTTTCGATTAAGTTATCTAATGTAGGAAATAAAGCTAACTTATCCACATTTCCAGCATGGTATACTTAAACTTGATCTGCGAGTATATTGTCCTCTGCATCTTGATATAAATTATTTACACACAAAAAAATATAAAAAGCTTTATTCAGATTCTAACCTCTCTTTGAGGAGTCTCTCCACTAAACAAGGACATAGCATACCCTGTTACTGCTATAGCAAGCAGGGCACCAATAAGACTGATTCCAGCCCACAAGAGCCAACCTCTCTGCAAATTGAAAGGCTCCTTCAAATCTGAAGCAGCAACATAAAATGCTAGTCAGTATTCACCTCCGAGGACACATATTAGAGACTCACAAAAGTAGTAAAGCTCCCAAAAAATATATCCACTGTACAGGTGGTCAGGCATTTCTGTTTGTAATCAGTGAATTTAAGCTTCTTAACATGATATAATAGCTTATGATGATGGATGCCAGTAGTGTATCTTGGAACAATACCATAGCGGAAAAGATCTTCAGGAACTGGTTGAAAGGTCCGAGTGATCCCATAAAGAACTCCAAGTACTGCTGCAGTTGTAATACTGCCGAATAACAATATTCAAAAGTAAACCTCCAAACCACATTTATAAACAACAATTATTATTTTTATTTTTTTTCATGTTTGTCTCACATCTCTTATGCAATGGAAGAGCATGGATCACTGAAAAGCCAGACTAAAAGAAAGTAATTTTCTCTCCGATTGTGGAAATACTATGGTTGATCATGCCAATTTATCAGTCAGCGGGCTCAATTATTTCCATGAATTCCTCTCCCCCTTTATCATACAGACAATCGCGAGCACAATCGCCAGGGCGCCACATACACGCAGAGATTGTGACTATTCATCACAACATTTGTCTTTTCCTTATCTCCTTTTATCATCTCAGTAACAGTTACCAGAAACAAAAGAATCGGAAAGAACAAATCAGTACCTTTGGTCAAGAAAGAGGATCTCTGCCTTCTCATCTAAGCTCAGCTCCTCGAGTCGAAGCCCAAGGTACGGTATCGCCGCCGTCTCCACCAATCCTGTCAAAACAAAACTGCCTGGGGAAAAAGATCAAATTCAATTTCCCTACCAGCTCCTGCAACATTTCATCAACCGTATCATAGAACAGAAAATTCTTTGCACCCTAGACCAAAGTCCGATTCACCGAATGAACCAGCGAAAAAACCGAATCTCGTCATCAATGATACCTCTACCAGAATCTGGCCTATATCCCAGCATACAAAGGAACTACTAAAGCCACAATATCATCAAAGATAAAAGATAAAAAGAACGGAGCCAAGCACCTTACTCCGCAGGCGAGCGAGGTGAGAGAAACAGTCTGCCATTGCCACGGCACGTCCCACCGCTTGAGTATCGGCCAGTCCGGACCACTTCCCTGCGCGCAAACCAAAAAACATGAGACCGGCTGCGGCGAATTCCGACGGGATCGGGAAGCTAACGCTCCACGATCGTATCACCTCTTCCCGAAAGCTGCCTCCGGGTTCGTCCCTGGCGTCCTGAGCGCGAACCGGAGAGAGCCTCCAGCGGTCCGAGAGCCCGCTCCGGCGACGGCGAGGAGAGAGAAAGAGGCGAGAGCCGGCGAGGAGCGAGCGGGCTCGGCTGAGCGGAGGAAGCTCCGGAGAGGTGGAGAAGAGACGGAGCGGAGATTGAGCCAGCGAGCTGAGTATAACCATGGAAGCCATTTCCAGGTGGAGCTTGAGAGGATAAGGCTTTGAGTCGCGAAAACAGCAGGTGGTTGCAGAAGGAGGAGGAGGAGGAGGAGGAGGAGGAGGAGAAGCAGGTGGGCTCGGTTTCGGGCCTCCTTGTATCATGGGCTGGCCCAAAATTTTGGAGTCCGATTGGATTGGATTTGGGCTCCGTTTGTGTTCACTGAAAATGATTAATTTTAAAAAAAAATTAAATATAATTGCTCGAGTCACTCATAATAATTTTAATTTTTCCATCGTGGACAAAAAAAATATATTTACGCGTTTTCATAGACAATGAAAATAATCTTTGCTCGTTTATTTTTGCGAACGATATAAGCGATCATTATTAAAATAATATTTTTCAAATCATTCATTCTCCGCAAAATAATACTGTAATTTCAATTTCTTTATTCTCAAATTTGGCATTATTAAATTAGTGGATCTATGTAATCAAGTCCCTGTACCAAAATTTTAATGGAGAGGGACAAAAGAGATAAAGGTGATTGAAGTAGTAGTCACAAACGATGTCGACACCAAAGGGCCCCCTTGTCAACGGCAGCTTCAACCACCGCATCTCCCTCCACGGCGGAGTGAAATTCTTTTGTCCATCAACTTTTCGTTTCTGTATTATCAGAAAATGTGCCAGGGTTTATTGAATTTGCTATGAGAAATGTAGATTGCAAAATAATTTAATTTACTGCGTTTTTTTCCCAACAATTGCGAAAGGGTATGCGTTATCTAGATTTTTATAGCTATGGTTAAGGTCATGTTAACATATTCCTCGAGGGTATTTGTCAAGCATTTTTTTTTTGTCAAAAAAAAAAAAATTTTAGGGGAAGGAGAGGTTACCTCATGCTAAGGCCTGGTGTTATAGTGGATTACAGGACTATTGGTGGCGGGATTCAAAACTGACATGATGCATAGAAAGTTCAAACTTTATCAGCCAAGCCAACTCAGGCTTGTCAAGGGTATTTAATGAAAGAAAGTCCACTTTTGTTCAATACATTGATTATAAATTATAATTGTGGCGAGAAAAATATTTAACGATCCCAATTCTGTTCAATCTGATTAAGTGCATTTTCCGGAAGGAGAAAATCTCTCTTGTCATTGTTATTTAGTTTTATTAGTAGACTTGATTGCGAATCTAGCTAGATGCAAACTTTCGCAGGGTAGAAAGAGCTCGAAGGTCTACTTTTTTTTTTTTTTTTTTTTCCTCGTGGATTAGGAAGGGTGCGTTTGGTATTTATTTGATTCTCAGGAATAATTTTTGCTCATAAATGATTTTTTTTTGTTCATTAAATGAGTTTCTGAACTTTCAAAAGGCATTTGGTAACTGCATAAAAATTTTATTTAAAAAATAGAAATATGTTTAATACGACTCTTAAATCTTTTTCTAACTTAGAATTTCTTATAATTTTTAAATAATTTATTACTCTTTTCTTTTCTTTTTTCCTTTTCTTCTTCCTTTAGTCAATCATGGGCCTCAATCGTGATCAGCGACCGACCAGATCTAGCGAGCCGAGCTCGCCCAGTCATCGACCATTGCCAAGGCCAATGACTGGCTAGAGGAAGAAGAAGAAGAAAGGAAAAGAAGTAAAGAAAAAAATAGAAAGAAAGGGAAAAAAATAATTATAGAATTGTTATTGGGAACAAAGAAGTAATTTATTTATTTATTTATTTATTTATTCCATTCCAAATCTATTATCTTTAACAAAAAACGCTATCAAATGAATTTTTATTCATTTTTTCTTTAAATGAATAAAAAAAAAAGGTTATTATTTTACGCGTTATCAAACAAGCCCGAAAGTGCCATCGGGGATAAAGTTACAAAAGCCCGACACGGCCCAATTGGGTGCAAACCAAGTTCGCTCGACCAAAAGAAAGTAACCTATTCTTTCACATTGATGGGCAGACCCCGACAAATTAGGCTGGTGCTCTCTCAAATGATCCTCTCAGTTAAATGGCCATTCACTGCCAACCGTGCTGCCAGCCTGCCATGGTGTCCATGATGGCTCCGGAAAGCGTTCGTCTTTTCTGTGGATTTCTAGGTTCTATAAGTGATACAGCAAGGCCAGGACCGAAAACAACGTGCTGCCATCGGGAAGGCGAGAGAACCAGCCGCGCCAACCCTCGCCCCATCTTCAAATCAAGCGCGCCTCTTCCGGCCAATTGGCTTTGACTTTTCTCTACTCATTTCTATAACTTTTTAGGCCGCTGAAATTTCACGTGGAAACACTTTCTAAGTACCCGTCGACCAGATTATTATAAAAACAAGGGAGGAAAGGGTCTGTCTGTCCTCCCAAAACGACAGCCTGCACTGCACTTCCCCGATGTATAGCAATTTAGAGACTATTTCTTCCTCTTAGAGAAAATAAATGTACAAAGAGGATTTTGAGGGTATTATAAGATAAAAAATGCAGTTTAATTGACTCGCTAAAGGTTATCTGGTACGTTGGCTTTCGCTTTCTCTATCCATTTCTATAAATGTACAATGATCTTAGTTTATTTTCAAGGCTTTGTTAAGAAGGCTAATTAAAGACAAATTTGTCATTTTTTAGGCTACTGATTTCTCTCACGTGGAAACACTTTCTAAGTACCCGTCAGCCAGATTATTATAAAAACAAGGGAGAAAAGGGTCTGCACAACCCTGCATTGCTCTGCGCACGCTCCCCCTCCCAGCCTTCAAACCCAAAACCTCTTCCCTCCCCAAAAGCCTACCGTCGCCGCCGCCGCCGCCGCCGGAGACCTGTCCTACCGTCGAAGCAAGACCCGACCATCCAACCCATTTCCCTTCCTATCTCCCCCCTTGAGTAAAGAAGGAACCTTGCGAGATCTCTGAATCTCAAAAGCTACTTTCTACTTGGACGCACCTCCGCAATGGCGGCGCTGACTCGCATCACCCACAACACCCACCTCCCGTTCCCCGCCGCCGCCGCCGCCGCCGGCGGCAGGAGGCCGCGCGCCACCAGGATCCGCATGTCCCTCCAGGAGAACGGCCCCTCCCTCGCCGTCGTCGGCGTCACCGGCGCCGTCGGCCAGGAGTTCCTCTCCGTCCTCTCCGACCGCGACTTCCCCTACCGCTCCATCAAGATGCTCGCCTCCAAGCGCTCCGCGGGCAAGCGCATGACCTTCGAGGACCGGGACTACGTCGTCGAGGAGCTCAAAGCTGACAGCTTTGAGGGCGTCGACATCGCTCTGTTCAGCGCTGGCGGGTCGATAAGCAAGGAGTTGGGGCCCATCGCCGTCGAGAAGGGGACGATCGTGGTGGACAACAGCTCGGCCTTCAGGATGGTCGAGGGCGTGCCTTTGGTCATACCCGAGGTGAATCCTGAAGCCATGGAGGGTGTTAGGCTCGGGACGGGAAAGGGGGCTCTCATTGCGAACCCCAATTGCTCGACCATCATTTGCTTGATGGCTGCCACACCGCTGCACCGGCGCGCCAAGGTGAGGCAAAAGTCTTGTTTTGAATTTGATTGTGATGTGTCCGTGTGTGTGTGTATTTGATGGGATGTGTCACCCGAAAAGTTTTGATCTTCTGCATTGTTTTCGAATTCTAGGTGTTCAGGAAGTTGTGGTTTGCATTGTGAGGGTACTGCATTTGGTGTCTCGATACACGTTTTCTTTCCGCGAGGCAGAGTAGATGTGTGCGAATGGCCTCGTGTCTTTGTAGACAGGAATGGAGGAGCTCTCAGTGAGGAACTCAGTGGGTATATGAAAGTTGAATTTGATGTGATGGAGTTGTTATAAGTCTTGTTAGCATCGATAATCTCAAATGGATGTTTAATAGTTAAGATGAAGCATTGATAAAATCTGCTCTCCGTGTGCTGATGTCCCCTTTACAATTGAAGGGAACATGGCATAAATACTATATTTCTGCTCATGCCTTGAGGTTTGTATAGCAGCATATCCCTAAATATCAGGTTTTGCCTAGAAGGGCAATCAGACTGACCCTGTTTGTGACCTGTTGCAGGTGGTTCGCATGGTTGTTAGCACGTATCAAGCAGCAAGTGGTGCTGGAGCTGCTGCAATGGAAGAGCTTGAGCTTCAGACTCGTGAGGTCATCTGTTTTTATTGGAACCGCTCTCATTGTAGAGCATCAAATTTACCCATGTCCTCTGGGAATTTACCCTCTTTTGTTCTGTCAGCAGGTTCTTGCAGGGAAGCCACCAACTTGTAATATCTTTAAGCTACAGGTTCATTTACAACATGTTTTCTATTATTGGAATTCATTTGTGCTCCATTTGGTTGCTGGGATCATTTAATTAAGAGCTGTTTCTCCATTTTGTAGTATGCCTTCAATTTGTTCTCTCACAATGCTCCTGTTCTCTCGAATGGGTACAACGAAGAGGAAATGAAACTAGTGAAGGAAACTAGAAAAATCTGGGTAAGTGCTTGACCCGATCCTTTTGTAGTTATTTCCTTTGATAGTATATATTTATGGTACTCTTCAATGTAGTCCGCATTTGAATATGCCGTCAAGAACGGCATTCACTTCATTCTAACATTTCTTCACACCAATTACCTCGTAGAATGACACAAATGTCAAAGTGACTGCTACTTGCATACGAGTTCCTGTCATGCGCGCTCACGCTGAGAGCGTTAATCTCCAGTTTGAGAATCCACTAGATGAGGTAAGTTTCCTATTCAGAGTAGTGCTGGGGCGTTTTGTTTAACCACTTAGTCCAATGTATCGTGTCCATGTTCAGCACAATGCAGCATATGTTTGGCTTTCCAAGGCTGGGCTTATTATATTGGTCATCTCTATGTTATGACTAAAGGTTCTTGTCACCTATTCTGTTGATGGAAGCTATTTAAGAAAATTAACCGTTGGACTGTTAACTTCTTATAAAGCTTCTTGTCCTTGACATGGAAGGTATGCACGCATTATTTAGATTATTTGAAGTGAAGTAGTGGAGGCAATATATCCTAATAAGTTAACATACATGTGCATTTGTCTTGTTCTTTTACTCTATGACAGGATCTTGCTTTTACATCTGATATCAAGGCCAGAGATTTGATTCAAGATGTCTGATTAAGCCAATTAAACAAAATTACCACTATCTTCACTCCATTTTTACCTCGTCATCTAGAAGTTAGGAAAATCTGGTCGTTACGAATATGCAGTTTGTGACCTGAGGAATTTCAACTTAAGGGGATCATATCAGTATTAAAAATAACTCATAAGTTAGCATTGTAATTTTCCTAGATTGCAGGGCTTCCAGAATCAGTTATGCATAGTCTTCAAAATATGTTACTTTTAGATTCTTCTTTCCAATTGAGTCATGGATCTCTTATGGCTCATTGATACTGATGGATGATCTGCATAGTAATGAACATTTCATAGTTTATAGGAAGTCTACTCATGAATGACTTGATTGTGTTCATTTTTGCTAAAGCTGTTTTGGCATTAAGTGCATCCTAATAGTAAGGTTTCCTTACATATGTATCTATGATACTTTCGAGTCGGGATTTTGCTACATCAGTTAAAATTCGCATATTAGCTGTACTTGAGAATGTTTTGGGTGAGTTCTGGTCACACGTGGCAGTAATTCAGCATTTTCTACTGTGACAGATACGCACTAAGTTGGGTTTATGTTATAAAGCAAATCTTGTGACAGCTTGGTAACTAATTCCGGTTTGTAAATTTTCAATTGTTTCCTTGAGTCTTACTGAAGCTGAACTATGCACATTCTCTTTGTCCTTTGGTCATAAACATATTAAGTAAGCATATATCGTGTGTTCATGGCTTCTCCCTGTTAAATGGGGAGCTAGATTTCAAGGTTGAATCGGGAGTTCTTATGACATTCCAACTCATTCTGGCAAACGAGGTTATGCAGAAATAGGACACTAACCTTTTCCATAGTTTTTGGGGAGTTTCTTGAGCTGACTTAGTCTTTCATGGTCTATTTTTTTACGCAGGAGACTGCGAAGGATATACTCAAGAATGCTCCTGGTGTTGTGGTTATCGATGATAGGGCAGCCAATCACTTCCCTACACCATTGGAGGTGTCAAATAAGGATGATGTCGCGGTTGGGAGGATACGTCGTGATGTTTCACAAGATGGGAATTATGGGTGAGTTGGTTTTGCGTCAATTACTCTTTTGTGCACTCATCTCATTTTTGTTGTTATAACGACTTTCTTGGAGTTGATTTGTCGACTGTGGAACTCTGTACAGGTTGGATATCTTTGTCTGCGGTGATCAAATACGCAAGGGAGCAGCACTCAATGCTGTTCAAATTGCTGAGATGCTCTTATAATTTGGAATTTCTTCATGATAGCGAGGCTCTAGATCTTAGGCTTTTCAGGTACTCAGGTGGAGATTTTTCCTTGTGATATGTCACCGTTGTAAGAGTGCTGTTCATTCTTAGTGTGGAGTAGAATAAGCTGGAGTAGGAGTTTGATTTTGCCCAGCACGAACAGATAGGCTCATTAGATCATATTTAAAAACTCCCTTTGGGATTTTTTGCTATGACTGGCTTGATTGTTTATTTGGAATTTGTTTACCTTGAGTTCTAAAAGCTGTATTTTGTCATTCACGTGTCGGCTGCATTCTCCTAACGAGCACCTCGTTTTTGATAATCAACAACCTTCTTGTTCCTTCTTTCGTCCTCTTTCAGCCCTATCTAGTTGTCATCTGGAGTATTCATACATTGACAAGCATACGTGGGTGTGTTTTACCCGGTTATTATGAATTTTTGTACTTTTCGGGCAATTTATTCTACCACATGGATTTCAAGGTAGAGTGCTAAATGCCTACCCTTATTAGCCATTAGTGACAATAATACAGTCACGCGAGACATGAAGAACTTACGAGTCCCCCCTTCCCGAGTGAAATCATTTTCCTTCATTTATTGATTTGGGGATAGGGTTGGCGATTTAGGACACAAGGTGAAATATGATCACATAAGATTCACAGTTTCGGACACAATGTCAAAGGTGCTCATATATGCTTCAAGCACAAGACAATTTACTGAGGTAAATGTGATTCCAGCAAAATTAGGAATAGTTTTTCCTTGAAGGTTGGAGATAATGTGATGCCAAGGCAAAATGGATTGAATTAGTGATGGATTTTCTACGAAGAAATGCCAAAAGTATCTAAAATTAGATTCATTAAAAACACGATCGCAGCTAAATCAAACGACCTCTTCCACTCAAAACAGCAGGATATTGGCACGATCTGCATCTTCATCACCTGTAATTTAATCTGTCAAGATGAATAGCTCGGTCGACAAAAGGACGTTCCAGATCTCAATTTCTTAAGAGAGGTTGCCAGTTTTGCAAGAAAGGTTCAAATGGAGGACATACAGGTTCTGGTGTGCGGAGAGAGTCCCACGTGCTACGTGCTCCTCCTATTCCTCAGAAATATAAATCGCTAGTTAAATACCTTCCCCTTAGACATCTCCAATGTCCACTCTTCTTTCAGCATGAGGGTTAAGAGAAGATTAAAGAAATAGATACAAATTGAGAGAGAGAGAGCGAGAGAGAGAGTCATAATGGTACCAATTGGGCAGCCAATTCTTTTTAACTTACCCCAGGTACAACTTAGGACAGCCAACCAAAGCAAAGGGATCTCAAGATTTCCACAATATTTCCATTATCCAAAAAAAAATAATACAGTAGTAGAACAGTGAGACAGAAGATACAGCTCACGGCAGTATATATACACCAACTATATCGGAAGAGTGGCACCAAAGGGGCAGAAAACATGGAACAACTCATTACAAAACAAAACGCTCAGATTAAGGAAAATTTAAATGTCCTTGTACTCCTTAGTTGGCCGCGCCTCAAAGCCGCCACCTTTTCTCTTCTCTAATGTGTATGGCATATAGGTGCCGAGAATTCTATCCCACATGACGAAAAATGGCTGAGAGAAGTTGTACTTGTTACCATATAGTTGGTGGTGGACATCATGATAAGCTGTGTTGTTCTTGAAGAAAAGATGGAAGAGATTCCCAGGAAGCCACAGACCACAGTGGTCGTCAACAGTTTTTATGGTTGCGAAAGAGAAGAAGAAAATGGATGCTCGAGGGCTCATCCCAGACAAGAGGAAAGACAACGCACCCCCGATTGTGTCTAGAAGAAGACCCTCCAAAGGATGGTTGTAGAGAGCGCCAAAGGCATAGGGCACAACGAGCCGGTGATGTTGAGAATGGATGTGCTTATATAGAAACTTGTTATGGTGCATATATCTATGCATGAAGTATTGCCAAGTATCCAATACCACCATTGCAGTGATAAATTGACTTGCTAATACAATCACGGAATTGTTCGAGCCTGCAGAAGCCCCAGCATCATCTCCAGTAACCTACACGTCTCAAAATGACAAGACAATCAGATACTATCGAAAATATGGACATGTTTTTGTAATGAAGTGAACATCTTATAAACCATAAACAGATCAAATAAACTGAGCACAGAACTGGGAGAACAAACTACACAACTTGTGTTAAAACTAAAATGTGCCCATTCCATCTAAGAATCAGAATTCAATTCACACGGGAAATTGAGAATAGCCAATTAAGTAATATCTCGACAGAAAGGGGATCTACTCCCTTTTCCATGCATCATGTTGGACTCCAATAACCAGAAGCGACCTATAAAATGGCATGAGCCCTGCCATTCAGGGCAATCACAAGTGCATGAGATTTGCACTATACTAGTCATGCATAAATGCATGATTAATCCGTCACCTGCAGCAACAAGCTGCACTTCACAGCTTTCTCGTTGATGGAAATCTGACAGCCAGTTATAAAAACAACTTTCTCTCTCAATCACATCAAAAGAAACAAAGTCTCAGACCATTGGTTACGTTCACACGTAGGCAGGTCAAGAGGAAGTGGAAAGGACAAGGCATTTCATCACGGATTTTTTTTATCGGTATCAAGCATGATCAAAACAGATTACCCCATAAACAAGTCATTTTCCATCATCTTAACTTCGTTGAGCTACCAGATTTTGCTCATAGGCGACAAAGCACAGACCAACCATTCACAACCCAATAACGAAAATGAAGAACACATGATTAACGGCTCGCAGAGGAAAGGACAATCCAAAAGTAAGTATCATCCACCAGATTTGGCCAAGACCAATACTTCCCAAGCCTAACGTGCCTCCGCAGATTTCTAATCTTAAAAAAAAAAAAAAAAACCAAAAGATTCACAAGGCGACAGGCAAACATATGCAAAACCTCTCAGGGTCTAGAGGCGGCACATGCCGACAGCACAATCAAGAACAGAACAAGCAGGCGACACGACCAGACTCGTCCATGAAAATTCTCTAATTAAAACACTTCAAGCTAATTAAAAAAAAAAAAAAAAGTCGCAATCAATCGATCAAATTAAACCAATCGCTGCGGGCGACCGACCAACTAATTCCCCAAAATGGCGAATTCCCTTGGCAAGAAACCACGCACCGTGAACAAGAGGATGGCGACGACAGCCTGAACCGCCTGTTGGAGGAGGACCCCTTTGACCACCGTCGCTTTGGACACCAAATTCTTGTCGTCCTCGTCCTTCTTCGAGTGCAGCCGGTAATTCTCGAACGATCCCAGGGAGATGTATATCCCGGAATACGCCCAATACACCACGATCGGAACGAACGTCCCCAGCATCTCGTCCGACATACCGAAGGCCATGTTCAAATTTTTTTTCTCTCCTTTTAAGGAAATAAAAAAATAAAAAAAAGGCCACCCCCACCCACCGAAATTATAAAATCACGAGGTGAACGCTGAAATCACAGAGATCGCATGAGACGAGAACCGCCCCGGGCCTTTCGAAACAACACGGACGGCTAACGTCGCCTCTTCCCCCTGCGTCCTCGAGCTTGATTGAAAACTCCTCCCTTCCCTCCCTAATAAACTCAAACGAAGAAGAGAGAGAGAGAGAGATTAGGTCAAAACAAAGGAAATTAGGGCTCGCGATGACGAAGATTCGTCGGGATGGGGGAGAGAGAGAGAGAGAGAGAGGGGCCGGGGCAGGGCGTTGTTGACAATAGAGACGGAAGAAAAATCAAACTACCCTCTTGTTGTTCCGGAACTCGGAGGAGGGCCGGGACCCGCTGGGGGCAGGTTTACTTTTCCGTTATTCGTCTCGCCACGTGGGCTTCTTCAGTCGGCTCGATCCATGAGGGCCGTACTCAATGGACGGCGGATCTTTCGCGACGGGAATGGGAAAGGGGCAGTTCGGGTTGACCTATTGTTGGCAACTGGTGGTGGGGCCCGCGCGGGGGGGCGATGCGCTCCCAGAAATATCGCCAGTCGCGTCGCGGTTTTGTGATGCCGGGGGTCTCGGGTCGTCGTCCGCTTGGTCGGGGTCAAAAACGACGACGGCCGCGCGCGTGGGGTGCGCCTGCGCGCCTGCGCGTGGGCGGAGCGAACCCTGGAGCTTCCCGACACGAGGGGGTAGCGAAAGGTGCTGTCGTCGGCCTAGTCGTCGGCCTAGTCGTCGAGCGCACGTGCAGGCGCTTTGGCGGAGCGCAGAGGATTTCCCCCTTTTTCTCTCTCTTCTGATGGCCAACCAATAATCTTATAGGTTAGAGAAGCACGTTCAGCCACGCATTGAACTCACGGTGTTTTCTTCATTTGCTTGAAAACCAGTGTTTTCAGTGATTGGTTATTCAATCTTCTCTCTCTCTCTCTCTATTAGAGAGATTCTTCTCTTCATCCCGTGATTAATCTGCCTTTTTTTTTTCCTTATTTTTCTTTTTTGTGGTAATTTCACTTATGAGCAATATTTCCACGTGTATGTGAAGATCCTAGAGATCCGAGACAACTAATCTCATAAGACCGAACAATCGAGTTATTCAGTATTTTCACCCCTCAAGCATCCGAGAATTCTCCGATAGAGAGTGAGAAAGCAGTGCTGATGTTTCCTGATTTTATACAGGATTTGATGATTGATTGAGCAAACTATGATTTTTCTGTATAATGAACCACTTTGCAATTGAGAACCTTCCGTTTGCCGGAGTTTCATAGGCGGTCGTTCCAGTTCATGCAACTGATAATTTTAGCATTACTGGCAAGAGTCGTTGACAGAAATCCAAAAGTGCTTGTATGATCCTCATGTTGCCTCCAGTTCTTGGGCTTCCGGAACCTTTTTGACAAAGTTGATTTGCGCTTGTTTGGTCCGCTTGCATGAAACTAAGAAGAAAATTAGAGATATGATCAGATAAGACAGCCTAACATTTTCTTGGGGCACGGGAAGGGGAAGCTAAAAGATGATTCGCTAAACCTTCGCTCTTTTCATTAGATGCAAGGACGGAGGATTTCCACTGCTCGTAATCCCGCTTCTCCATCTTCTTGCGCTTCTGGTAGCATGAAGACTGAACAAAAGGCGCACATATAGTTAGCAAACTCGTGTGAACTCAGCTTCCTATATGCACTTTGAATGTCGGCATGAATTTTGATCAGCTAAATTCCAGAGTTCTCATCACTTAGCAACAAGCATATCATCAAGCATTGAACGCTAATATCTGTAATGGAAGTTTTTCCTTCAGCCACTTTCTTGTTATGGAAGCAGGGATTGCTGTGAACACACCTACAGGGTACTTAGAGGTTTCACTTTTTCATTGCAACAGAGATTCGCTTTCGTTTGAAATCAAAACCGGAGGAGCACATGCGAACAAAAAGCAAGTATTAACAAATAACGGAGGTTCATCTCATGAAAAGTCGGTGACCTCGATGTAGGTCAGCAAATTTAGACTGGTATAGAGTTAGTTGGGGATGTTTCATGTCCCTATGATACATCAATGAGTCCTACGTACTAAAGCTTATGGACCATCATAAATCTACACATTGAAATGGCTAAAACGGTTTACAGAACTTTTCTCAATTTAACTTGACAGACATGACTCAATCGAAAGTGACTCTCCATCGCTTGAAGTCCATAGGCGAAAATATATTGACCGGAAAGCCACATGTACTAACAGATTTTAAGAACTGGTAGTGGCTTCGGTGAACCTCTCTCCTTACACATATTAGCTTTGCATGTGGAAAATGCTGGTGCAAAATCTTGCACAAGCGAATTAAAGAACTCTTAAGTGATATGACTTTTCGATGCAGCCTTGAGATTGAAATGATATAGAAGTCGGTCCTCCAACATGCAAACAAATGTGCAATCGTGTTTTTATGAGGTTTTTCTTTTGGCCTGAATCGGATAAGATTAAATACCAACACTACAAAAGATTGAGCATAAAGGAGCAATGGCTGAAACGGTCATAATCCATACACTCGTCTGAATTCCGAAACCATAAAGAAATCTTCCACGAAACAAAACGAAAAGGTATGCCTATATCATACCTCTGGTCCCTCGTCAGATAGATGCCCACCATCCTCCAGTTGCCTCTTTTCAGGTACTACGTCAAGCAGATCTAGATGCCAAATGATAGTTGATCAGGAAAGGCTCCCAAACTATGATACAGTCAAAAACTAATCAACAAGAACGTTATAGTTCTTCAGACCAGGTAAATATAGGCAGGACTGGATATGGGTACAAAAAAAAATGGAGTGTTTTAAGAATGTTGAGCCGTCATATTATTCACCTCGGTTCCCTTTGACCTCTCGTGGATCTTTCTTTTCCTTGGCGACACCAAAAGTGTCATGGCATAGATCCTTCATTGAATTGGCGACCTGAAAGAGCAGTTGAGCGTCACCATATGTAATAACAGCAAAACACAGGTGTCATCAGATTGTTCTGGAGGGCAAGGCATAGCAAGAATGAAGCTATCTTACAGAAGCGAACTCAGTTTCGGATGTCCCACAAAGTTCAATCAACTTGATCTTGTCTACCTTGAGCTGCAAAATTAATTTAATCTTTCACTGGAATGTTTAAGATGTAATAGCCCATTACACAACAAAAGGTAGTAGCTATTCGGAAGATCATAGTCAAAAATACCTTTTGTTTCTTCGCACATAAGTAGAATGCTACAGCAACAAATACAGGTCGAGTGAAATCGGCAGTTGCCCTTCTTGAAGCGGGCAATGATGTGAGGAACCTGTCCTTGTATCTGGTAAAGACGGACATCGTGATTACATCTCAAGTCAGAAAATATCATTTGAGGCCAAAGATATTGATAATCCTACTAAATCAAAGTCGGGGCTCGTTAAAACACGGCAACTCATGATTGCTGAGCACTGGAGAAATCACACGGCGAATCTTTCTACATCATCTATAATCAGTGTAATGCCGAGTGAAAAATGAACAAGGATGGCTTTTCTGCAGCAATACACTCGTTAACCTCTCACGGGCAATACAGCACGCATTTGGTAATGAAAAATCAACAAGTCTCTAGAGCCAATCAAGAGCAATGACAAGATGACCGAGCGTCGCAGCCTATATAGGACTGATACGATCGGAAAGGAAACCGAGCCTTACAGAGATAGGCCCTTCTTCACGAGCGGAATCAGCCTGACGCAACCGAACTGAATCGCGAGCTCTCTGATATCCAACGTATTCCTGCACCACCAATGCATCGGTGCCGATTAAAATCCTGAACAGATCACGCTAGCTAAAATCAGCTCCAAACGAGAACGAAGCGCTACTCACTTAAGGCCCAGTCCGTTCTGCATTGAAATGAACGATCTATTGTACGCTTTCTCCGACAATCCGCTCAGCTTCACCGCGGCCTGCCTATCGAACATAACCTGCAATCTGTAGAATTCCATAACATCCTATCAACACGACCGATCGCTTAGAAGCCGCAATCGAAGATCGACCCAAAAAAGGAGAGTCCGAGCAACCTGTTCGCGGCGATTTCCAAGCAGATCACGGCCTTGCAGCCCTCTCCCTACGAGAAACAAAAGAATCGAATCTCAGAAATCCGACCACGAACGAACGCGCACCCGAACTTCCGCAGTCGAGAAAAGAGAGGGGAGGATACCACGCCGATGATGGAGGAATCGAACTGGACGTCGCAGAGGCGGCGGAGCTCGGCCGCCTTGCGGAGGAGGTGCTTGGGCTCCGACAGGCCGAGCTTCCTGGCGATCTCGGAGAGGTCCATTCCGGCGACGGCGGTTCCTCCTCCCTTTCGAGACGAGAGCGAGAGCGAAGGGCTGCGGTCGAGGCGTCGCGATTGGAGAAGATGGAGGGTAGATTAATTCGCCTCTGAAAATGGCGGGAACGAAACCCGGTGATTTTTTTCGTTCGCGCTGCCGTTCGAGATTTCCCTCTTTCTTTATTCCTTTTTTTAAATTAATTTTCTTTTTTGTGTTTTTTTGTTTTTTCCTTTTTTCGTTTCGAACGGTTGGCGCGAAAAAGAGGTTTTTTCCCCGGGAACTAAACTGGAGTGGCGCCAGAGAAACGAATCTGTTACGGCCCCCAAAAAAAAAAGGGAATTGTTTGATTTGAAAATTTTTCCTTTTCTGGATTTTCCGTAAAGAGTGACCGTCCGCGGAAATTATTTTAATTAATGACTAATGTACAGGGAACGAATTTAAATGATTGATGTGTGGGAAGAGATAGAAAATTAGATGGACAATTGAAATGTCCAATTTCGCATGAAATTAAATTAAATGCAAAAGAATAAAATAAGTTTCCGCGACTGGTGAAAGATTGCGATCATATTTGATTAATGGAAAATCAAAATTTCTTTGTTGTGAAATTGTATAGCTACGGAAATAGGAAAATATACAACATGTTCAAGCTTGACAAATTATAAAAATTCGCCAACTTTGGGCTTTTTCTAATAAAAAAATCCCAAAACTCTCACGGCAATCAAATATAGGCCTGTGCTAATTTCTGAAATTTGAATAATATTTGAAACTTTTGACCAAAAAAAGTGGCACTTCCTTGCATTTTCCGTGGTTAAAACAAGTGTGCTTAATTCAGGAAATATTTCATGAAAAAACCAAATACTAAAAAATTGGTTTTTCCATTTTAAGTTAGAGAATTCATTTTCCTAACTTTAAATGTGCAAATTTTCTTCAACCAAATATGGTTTTTCTTTGGTTGATTGTTTTCAACAGACCAATGTGCGAAAGTTTAGAAAATTAATTTGCGAAAAATTCTCTCACTCAAATAGGCACGTATTGAATGTCCACTTGAAAGAGATACCAAAAGAGTATTGAATAAAGGCGAGGATAAAGCAATTAATCTGTTTGGTGTAGATGTAGTCGAGTTGTAGCTGTGTTTTGCTTTGATATGGTTTTGCCATGAGATGCCATAGCTAGTGAGGTTAACAGTAAATGTTCAAAAGTTATGATAGTTAAAAAAGCAAAAGAATGAAGCAATATTCTGTAAATTTCTACGAGTTATTGCAGCTTTAATGGTACTGCAACCGTGAGAAGTCCCTCAAACATTTACGAAAGCCGAGACTTCTTTTTCAAAGCTATGGTTTTTATAACAAAGCTATAATCGTCGCAGCAGTCTCGTCCTCTCATGTTTAAGACAGCGAAAGCTGCTATATTATAGCTATGGTGTCGACGTAGCCACAAAGGTCACCTAACTCAGACCTTGGCAAATCCCTAAAAGGCCCCATCTAGACCACAGCATGTAAAAATCAAGTTGGGTGTTGCCTGGCCTAGGCCCAAAAGAGATTCGGTTCCCAATAAGGGATTAGGGCATGCGCATTTTTTGAGCTGAGACGTTGGCCTATATGTAAACTTATAATATTCTAGAATGTCTACATAATTTTTTATAATCTCTCTCTATATGTATTTAACACGCTCCTCAAACCAAAGTTGGTTGCGAAGACGGTACTATGAGCTTGCAAGCAATATATATTGGGATGTGATTCATATCCCTTATCAATAGGAAGGCATAAGTGAGTTGTTCAAAAGTTACCCCAGTAGGGGTCACGGGGTAGCACCCTAAGCCGCCAAAGGATTTTTATAGTCTGGGCTCATATTTTACTTGTAAGTAAAGCTCGAGCACACAAATAGCTATTAGGAATATACAATATTTTATTTTATAATTGAGGGTTGTCACAAAAATATGCGATGCGCTAATTATAGTGAAATTTTATGCCAAATATAACCCTAGTTTAAGATGAATCGAAATAAATCTTCCGTCTCGATTTCTCTCTTGTTCTTACTCTATTTTTCATTGTGTCTTGAGCACCTAATTCTAGCTATATGAAAAAAAAAAATGCTAACCTGTATATTTTTTGGATAAATGGTGCCTTGACACCTTGGAAAGACGGTGCGGTCAAAATTAGCTTTTGAGTAGACATTAACACTGTCCGAGAAAATCAAATGAGGCTCACTTCCAATTAGGCAAAATAACAGCCAAAGTGCCAAAATTTAGCACAATGGAACATTTAAGTGCTATAAATTAGGAAAATGATATTTAAGTATTACTTTTTTTTTTAATTGGGATACATGAATATCAAATCCGGTGAACCTCACTGAAAATCTTACATGACAACTTTTTATTAATATTGTTTGCCTACGTGGCTCACCGGAAAGCTGACTAGAAAAAAAAAACGCTAAAACAATGTCGTTTTGGCATGAATTTGAATTTGAATATATATTAATTAAATTAAATTCGAAAACCAAAATATATATATATATATATATATATAAACGATTGCAAGACAGAGGGCTCAACCCTCGTCGTCGCCTTCCTATCGTTGTCGAGAAGGGCCCTAGTCGACGGCTTCCCTTGGCTTGGCTAGGTAAAGGCCGACAACCCTTGATAGATTTAAGGGAGGGAGCTAGTTGACCAAGGTCGCTGGCCCTTAGCCAACGCCCAATGACCTCGACCACCCTCCCCTCACCGTCGTTGGCTCTTCCTAGCAATGGCAAGGCCTAAGCCCTCAGCCGCCTACAATCTTTATCTTCTTCATTTATTCTTAAAAAAAAATTATTTTAGTTATTTTATAAATAAAAAATTTAGTTTTAAATTTAATTTAATTAATATTTATATTAAATATATAGCCATATTAGCAAAACAACGTCGTTTTTACACATGTTTAGCCATGTTAGCATGCAAAATGACGTTATTTTGCATTTGTTAGTTGGAAAAACGCTACGTATGTATTTCGATTATATTTTTTGTTATTGGCACTTAATTGATTTATTTTACTCTAATTTTGGCGTTTAAGTGTCATTTTTAAAATTTTTGATACTTAAGTGTTATAATGTGTAAAGTTTTGGTGCTCTAAGTGTCGGTTACTTATTTTAATCACCTATGAGTTGATGTGTAAGGTAGATACAATATGTGGTGACGTGAAAATATTAGGTACACTAGGGAGGCCAACTTACCAAATTATTAGTTCATTCATTGGGTAACACATGTTGCGTACGACCCACTGTACATTATTTTCCTCTCTCCTCACCCTCCCGTTACTTTTTTCCTCTCTTCTCTCTCTCGCGTGCTTTTTCCTCATATTCTCCGTTGCTTTTTTTCTTGGAGCATCCACAAACACATGCCCGGAGCTCCAACGGCCATGGCTTCCGCAAGCTTGAACTCAAGTGACACCGTGGCAGCAAGATACCAAAGCTCATGCAGCCATGGTTGTAAGCTCAAGATATGGCAACCGTGGTTGTGACCTCGCGCTCAAGTGGCCATTGCCATGAGCTTGAGGCCAAGGTCGAAACTCAAGTGACTAAGGCTACCCCAAGCTTCGGGTTTCAGGTTTAGCCATGGCAGATGCAAAAGGAAATAAAAAAAGGCCTAGAGAGATAAGATGATGGACCAAGAAGGCGAGGTAAAAGGAATAAAGAGGAGAGAGGAAAATTAATGTAAGGTGGGCTAGATGTGGCCCATGTTGTCCAATGAATGGATTGGTAATTTACTGAGTTGGCCTCTCCTGCGTACCTACTATTTTCTCATGCAGTGAGGCCCTTGCGAAGGATTTTAAATCGGAGAATAAGGGAAGAAATTGATTCGACGACGGCAAATGTATGTGGGTGAAAGGGTGTCTGCATCTAGTGCACCAGAAGAGAATTCTATCTGAAAACATGGCGATAAAGATATAATATACGGAATGTTTAATTTTGGTATGGCAATCCATGGCCTATTTATTGGTCTCAAACCATATCATTATTGGTCTGATTTATTATGAAGTGATCAATTTTCAAATTGGCTAAGTTCTAGATCTATAGATTTAGTTTTTGATTTTTTGAACCTAAAGCCTACCCTGTTTGTTCTGAAATTGACCTGAAAACCCACCATGTCTTTTTTGATTCAGTTTCAGGATTTATAGAGAACTCGTTTTTCTTTTATTGTTGATTTAATTTTTTTTTATAGCAAAATAACATGAATCAAATTAAAAGATAAACGAGGGTGAGCAAGTAAAGACGAGTCGGGAACGAGTGAGGGTGAGTCATGAGCTAGTGGAAAGGGAGGTGAGTCACGAGCAAGAAATAGAGAGCTGAGGTGATTGAATGAGGTTGGGGAGAACAGAGGAGGAAAAAAGAAAAAGAAAGAGACAAAAATATGCTGAGAAAAAAGCTAGGGTCTTTGACTTTATGGAACCAGTTCCAAAATCATTTTGATCCTCAAACAGTTCTTTACTCTAAAACTGTGAATCGGACCAGTTTTAATAGGAATCTGAAATTCAATCAATTTTTAGGGCGGTCTAGTCTAAATACACAAGACTACGATCTATTGTACCATAATTGAACTTTTGTTTCTGCTGGGCGTTTAAATCGCGTATATTCCAAAGTACGTAACCGCATTTGCAAAAGAGGAAAAAAAATGTACATCGCTAAATGCTCCCCCCTCAGATACGATTTTAGGACTTCACTCCAGTTGCCAAAAACAGCGAGGAAGGAAACCCAACCGGAACCGATAGAAGTACAAAATCCACAAAATAAAGGAAAAGGAAACCGAACCCGGTTCGGATCCCAAATCGCCTTTTCCCGCTCGGGAACACGCTCGGTCCGCCCGCGAGCCAGATCTATCAAGCTCGGGCCTTAGCCTCGTCGCCGACAAACCGGGGAATCGCACGATCGAGTCGGACGCCGTCGATTCCGCGTTCTTCAATCTGCATTCGCGCGAGTTCAGCTGGACAGGAGCTCCACACGCCGCGGCCAATCCCAAGGGGGCCCCACGCCCGTTGCCGAATTCCGATGCGGGACGCGGCGGCTCGGGGGGGAGCGTGATGCGGCGGGTCGGGGACAATGGCCGCGAACGGGGACGGCGACGAGCTCGCTCGCTAGCTGTTTAGCCGGAGGGAGGAGTTCGCGATTGCCGGAACCGCGAGGGAGGAAGAGATAGTCCGGCGTCGCGATACGGGAGGGCGTTTTGGCGAAAATGGGTCTGGATAAGCGCGGCGACGAGATGTTCGTCGTCGAGAGGAGGGGTTTGATCGGCGCGTTCCTGCGTTCGTTGAGGCGGGGCCGGGATCGGCTCCGGGCCGCTCGCCGGGGCGGAGGAGTTATAAGATGAGATTCTCGCGCTTGGCGTCTCTGCTGGCCGCTATTTTCCTGTTTTGCCTCGTGGCTTTCGGCCTCAACATGTTCCTGCACGGTGAGGCATTTGCGCCCGGAGTTTTTTCTGATCGCGAGGAGCCATCGCGTGACTCCGTTTCGTTTGCGGAATCCGTGTTGGGCGACGGATTGGTTTGGTTGTAGCTGGTTTAGCTTCAAAGCTTTGCCATTGCGCGAGCACCAAGCTAGGCAGACGGGCGATTGTGCTTATGGCATTTTAAGTGCATAGAACATATGGCATGCTCTTTCTTTCTTTCTTTTTTGTTAGTTTTTGATGTTGGGTTTTCCTTTTTCTCTTCGGGGCATGGAGGAGGAATGGATTTAGTTAGTATCAACAAGGGGTTCATGAATGTTGTGATTCATATATTCTCGTTTTCCAACTCTTGTCCTTTCCTTCGTATTCAGACCAAGATAACAATGTTTCTTCTCCATTCAGTGGGCTTTCCACTGGAGAGAATTTTCATGGTTGATGTGTTTTGAAAAGTAGTTTCACGAGGCGGCTTCTTTGTATTTTATAATGAAACTACTCTTGTAGTTACTATAGGTACTTTAAATTGTCTTCCTTAGTTGACGTTGTTCGCGTTTGCTATGCTTCTAGAGCTTGCAAGAGACCTCATCTTTATCGACTTCACTCTTCACTATTTCTGAATAAGATCCCCTCTACCCTATGGTCATAATCTGTCAGCATTTGATTAGGCTACGTATAACCATGCTGCTTAAAGAGGGGGTGGGTGCTAGGTGTTGCTTTCTTGTTTTCCTGTCCATATTACTTCCTTAACTTTAGTATGGCAATCAATGCAGGAAAGATGGAAGGCAGAACTTCATCTGCCTATAGAGTAAAAGTAGCAGACACAGTAAAAGAAGCAGATGCGGTGAAAGAAGCAGACAGAGTGAAAGAAGCAAACTCAGTACAAGAAGCAAACATAGGGTCTGATGTTGGGAAAAAACCAACGAGCAAGCATCGCAAGCGGCGTAAGTAATTTTCTTGCATAGCGTAATCCTCTATTTCAGGCCTTAGTCCGGCCTTTACATGATTGGGTAATGGACATGATGTGTCGACTTGCCTTAGCAGACATATTAAACTAAACTGTGCCCTTGCTTGTTCCAAGTAAAGCAGATGATACTCAAGCAAATACATTTTGATATCTACTGCTTCACTCTTAGCAGCTTTGGAATTTTTGCACCTTTATTGACATCATAAATTGTGTTTTAAAAACTTTTCAATCTTAAGTCTGATTTGATGCTTGTTAGCTGCCTTCATTTAAATATTGCACTGTATTCAAACCTGTGCAAAGACGAACATTGCTTATTCATTTTCCTGTCACATGCTTATTCTGTACTCTGTTTATCTACCTTCATCTTTTCTATGTTGATATTTCAGATCTTCCTTGTGAAGTAACTTTATCAGAGTCAGTCAACAATCTAGTTGAACCCAGCAGTTTCGTGAATTTCACGCAGTTTTCACTGGATTACATTGAAAAGGAGGAAAATAGTTTTTCCATCCCTAGATTTGGTGGACATCAGACCCTTGGTGAAAGAGAGAACTCCTTTCATGCAATAAGTCAAAAACTTCATTGTGGTTTTGTCAAGGGGCCAGCGAGCACTGGATTCGATTTGGATGAAAAGGACAGGATATATATGAATACATGTAAAGTTGTGGTGTCTTCTTGCATTTTCGGAAGTTCTGATTTTCTGAGGCGGCCAACAAGCAAGCGGGTATGCATACTTGATCGATTCTCTATTGCCACATACTAGAAAGCAAAACTTATTAACAACTTTAGTTACGACATTCTGTTGTAATTAGTGGTTCTCTAAGTTTGAAGTTGATTTCTAAATCTGCAAAATTTAAATGATCAGTGGTGTTCCTTCAAGTTTACCCTTAAGTAAATGTTAACATTGATTGAATGAGGCATAGGCAGTATTCCTCATCCAACATCTTCAATCTATGTAATGTCCTACCTGATGTGGAAGTTCTTGTGTTGCAGACAGTAATCTGACAATATTACTTGGGATCTTTTCCCACGAAACATTTGAATCCTAGTTGCTATCTCCCGCTCTGGCAAATTCATTTATATTTTGCATGCTGTTTGCCAGGAATTGTGAAATACATTCAGGTCTTGGGCCTGAGTTTTGCAAACTTTGGATCTCTAAATCTAAGGCAAATAGATACTTGTATGCTTAGACAATATTTTTTATTGGCATCACCAATATATCTTAATTATCTGAGATTTTTAAAGAAAGTATGTAGGCAAATGTATATGATGCTTGCTATCTTCCAAGTGATCTTATGTACTGCACACATATACTGCAGATAACTGAGTATTCCAAGAAAAATGTCTGCTTTGTTATGTTTGTGGATGAGGAGACACTATCAACTCTGTCATCAGAAGGGAATACTCCCGATGATAAAGGTCATATTGGGCTATGGAAGATGGTTGTTGTCAAGAACTTACCGTACAAAGACATGCGTCGAACTGGAAAAGTGCCCAAACTCCTATCTCATCGGCTCTTCCCTTCTTCCAGGTAATATAGTTTATTTATTCAAGCGTTCTCTGCCGGAGGCATCTATGGGTTCTTCTAAATCGCGACCTTGTAAATTGCATTTTCTTTTTTCTTTTTACTAGGTATTCAATATGGCTTGACAGCAAAATGCGTCTGAATACTGATCCAATGCTTATCATCGAGTACTTCTTGTGGCGAACAAAGTCAGAGTATGCCATTTCAAACCACTATGATCGTCACTGTGTCTGGGAGGAGGTTCTCCAAAACAAACGCCTAAACAAGTACAATCACACAGCCATTGATGAGCAGTTTCTGTTTTACCAATCTGATGGCCTCACCAAGTTTGATCCCACTGATCCAAATACTCCTCTTCCTAGTTGTGCGTGCAATTCAAATTTTCCCTTTTTGACATTTGCATCCACCATTTCCCTTGATTCTCACAATAATTTTGTCTCTAATTTACAGATGTGCCTGAAGGCTCCTTCATTGTGCGGGCCCATACACCAATGTCAAACTTATTTTCATGTCTTTGGTTCAATGAGGTCGATCGATTCACATCACGTGATCAACTAAGCTTTGCATACACTTACCTCAAATTGAGGAGATTAAATCCTGACAGACAATTCTATTTACATATGTTCAAGGTGATGCATATCTTCTCTTGTTCCTCTGCATTTTTCTGAGTTGCCATTTTGTACTTGGAAGTAGTATATGGCTAGCAATTCGAGATTATACTTTTTTTTTCGAGCATGTAATTCAATATGATTGATTCAGTGCATCCTCTTCCCTAATACCAGTCATTCAAGCTCAAAATCCCTTCTTTATCAGATGATTGGTTTCTTGTGATACGCCTGAAAAACTGCAATGCTTCTGTTCATTACTGTTGGAAAACATTGGAAGCTGAAATCGGGTTACTTCCATGATCTCCCACTGACTTTAGGAAATAAGAAGTCATGGTTCTATTGTTCATAAATGACACTTACATCCAGAATTGTAAATATGCAGCTTCTTGAGCCTACATAGGAGCTGTATAGCACTTCCTGGGGCTGGGAAACCTTTTGAGCCTGGCAATATGGTAGACTAAATTCATTTGACACCCATAGTGACTTCCTAAATCCGTCTTAATCATTCTAGGGCACCACTCAGATATCGTTGAGTTGATGTAACCAGTACACTGGTTCCGGCGACTGTTCTGGGTTCTGCTTCACAAAATTAGCTGCATATAGTGACAAAAAGCTATATGGCAATATGCAGTGTGTCCGTGTGTAGCGCTTCCTTTTCTAGTTGCATCAATAAGCATACAGTGTTTAGGGGTTGATGGTAGGTATAGGATGGTGAGGAATTTTGTGGAATGTAGTTGTCCTGTGCAATGGCATGATCAGCCCGAAGTTCCACCAGCAAATACTGACTATTGTATCAATTGAAACTTGTGCACATAATAAATTGGACTTCTTTAATCTTATTACTGAATATCTTTTCTCCAGGATTGTGAGCGCAGAGCGATAGTAAAGCTATTCCATCACAGGGAGCTTCCTCTTCCAGTATCACCTTGAGTTTCGCTGGTGTTTTTGGCTGGTAAGGTAGATCTGACTTATGCAAACCTGTCGTTGTCTTTCCACTTGCAGAGTATATGACTTTGTCAAGCTCCCGAAATTTCTTCGAAATGAAAATTTTCATGGAATTATGCATCCACCCTAGCACTCTGTTGGAAATGCAATAGAAAATTATGTTGTTGAATTTGCTTTAATAAACACTGGAGTCGGATCAATATTAGTATTCTTACTTATAAAAGAGCTGTTCTGGGTTTTAACATGGGTTTTAAAAGTTGATCTGTCTGGTTCATAATGGCAGGTTCCACCAAATGTTTCCTGGCTCATCGCTCTATTTTCAATATGTGGTTGGATGAAGATACACTCATCATTCTAGAGTGAATCATCAATTGGGAATTGATCTCAAAGTCAATATGTTGGTTCACCAAGGGATCTCCAATATCTTGTGTGGTGAGTGTATGATTTCACAGTATTGTTCACGGAGTTCCCGGATCTGCATCGACTTTGGCTTTTTTTAGCACTGGTCGATTTGCTTCCTAGTCAGTTGTGTAATTCAGAAATTATCTCTCTTCCACCAATCAGATGCTAAGCTTGGTTCATTTTTGATATTGCTGGCATTACTTTCAGACAATTAGTCTATGTGAACTCTCATAAAAAATAAGCAAGGACACGCAATGGAATGACAGAAATTGAAGGAGTAAAAAAGGGTAGAATGGGGTTACAAAAGCAAAGATTCCTAGCAAAGTTTACTCTATCTGTTCTTGCCTGCAGGTGGTGATGCTTGAACAGTTTCTGCAGGAATTGTCGGATCCTTGTAGTCAGATCTACATGAGGCGCTCTCGGTTGATCTTGAGACAGGAAGAAATAATTGGACCTCATTCGCTTGCTCAGTTCAAATGTATTGATTGCCGGATGTAAGCTGTTGAGAGTGAGCAAGGCTAGGTGACTTAAGAGTAAATCTCCCGTTCAATGAGGGTTTAGTTATGAATCGTCATGAGACTCAGTTCACTGATCAGATGAAATGTTTGCCCTTTGAAGTGAACAGGTGACTTTTTACCTTTTCTTCTATTTCCTGGAGGGGAAAAGCTCATTTTAATTCAGCTTCTTGTCTCTCACTTGGTAACTAGAAGACTAAACTGTCTCGATAATGTTCTTGGAAGCAACAGTGAAAAGGCCAATTTATGGCGATAAGGTTGCCTTTCTATTGTCAATTTTTGTCATTCTTTTTTGGTGTTAAGGCAGAGAGACAAGGTTTGTGCTTATATTCTGTGGTGAAGTGAACTTCAGCTGGCATATGTTTTGATCCCTGGTTCTCGATCTGCAGTTCTTTCAACTTCCCGGGCAAGAAGGATCTTCCTCTTGTTTAGCCACTTTTACCATATAACTAGAAGAATGTATATGTTTTTTTGGCCAAAATATGGCTAGAAGGAATTGCTATAGAAAGAAAAGATGTCATCATATCGAAAAAGAGGAAAATGTCGATGAAAAGTGGGAGAACTGCTCGATCCAGGTGAAAAATCATGGTCGAGGAGTCGAGAGAAGAGGCTCGATAAAGTATAATGCAGAGCGGCTATCAAATGGTCCGATTACAGGTTGTAAGCGGAATTCAAAAATTCACTTTCGTTTTTCCTCCCTGACAATAAATTTGCACCCGAGTCGTCGCCGAGGGCATGCTGGCAAAGCAGATGAGCATGCTTCTCAAAGACCCATGCAGAGTGCATGGATTTCTTTTCAGATTCTAGTCCTGAATGAAACTAGATTAGCCAACTTCCGACAGAAACAGAATGAATGGAACAGGATGTAATGAATAACATCCACAATACTAATAAAAAAGACAAGCGGAGATCCAAGGACATACTACAATGAAATTGTCAAAATTGTTCATACGAGAGAGATGAAGGTAATCACATGCGTTTTTCAAGAGGAATCGAACAGGCATCCCTTTCCAATTCAAATGTCTTAACCAAATGCAAGAGAAGGAATAAAGGCCGAATTCGCAATTCCGTTCGAGCCTTCGTTCCCATACTCAAAACGGCATCCCTCCAATGGCAAGAGGCCTAGTTCAGGAATTTGAAGAAATCGATCATTCTGCCAGTATACAAACTGGAGAGAGGAATTCGTACTAAACTTCAACAACCCCGCCTAAAATCTGGTAAATCAGCATGGAAACTCTGGGGACCACAAGATTTATGGTTGCAAAACTAACCTTCATAGGGCAGACTTTCCGATTCAATTTCTCCCAATCCAGCTTCCATGCTTTCCAGCCAAGTGAAAAATTTTCTTTTCAGAAGGAAAAAGGGGATATCGCAGTGCTCTTACAAGAATCCATGAAAATTTTTTGCGTGCCTACTTTTGATAATGAACCTTTGCTCTAAATAAATTTTAAGATACCGTTATCTCGTATGATGAAGGGTGAAAAAGCGAAAAGCATTAGCTACCCTGGAGATGCTCCCATAAAGTTCCAAACTCGCTACATATCATTCAATTCAATCGATAACCATATCTTATTTGACAATTCAGTTGCTACCGCATCACAACCATGCTCAAAAAAGACATCTGGATTTCAACGAATATAACTCAAGGATTCGCACTTGTAGCGGAGTTTGCTGTTAAACCCCATAGGAGTTAACCTAGTTTGCTTTTAATTGGAATTGAGGAATTGCAAATCCGGATTGATGTGTTCAGAGTTGGGTCCCAGAACAATGAATCAAATGAAACCATGGATGCTGCATTCACAGATTCTGCAAACTCACCCTATTTCTACTACATTTTGGGAGGTTCGTACTCCACCATTTTGACGTAGATGATGAACAGAACAGCCCCAGAGACACTTTCTTGACATCCAAACACGTTGCTGGCTGATCTGATATTACATGCCAAATGACGGAACGATGTCGTCACTACCATCAGCAACCATTTAGATGGAAACACAAAATTGTCAGACTTGTTGAAAAAGTGATGAAAGGAGCACTAGATATATGTTTCAACCAGCCCAAGAAAAGGCAAATTCAAATCCAACAACTCATTACTGTCAAGAATTCAAACGCCAAAATTACTCTCAAAGTGCCAAAAGCACTGTGGTATAACAATCTCAGCTCTTAGAGGCTAGCTTTTCCTTAGCCTTCTGAATCTTCAAAACCTTCTTGACGATCTTTTGCTCTTCCACCAGAAAGGCACGAATGATCCTACATGACAAATCATAATCAGATGTGCAACTCTTAGTATAGCATGAAAGATAAATAGGAAATGACAACCCCAAGACACGGTGAAAGATACAGACCTCTCACGGACAGCTCCTCCAGATAATACTCCACCGTATGCACGGTTCACAGTACGGCGGTTTCTTGATAATCTCGATCTCTTGTATTCAGCAGGTCTCAAATGAGGAATCTGCACATAAATCAGGATGTATCATGCTAGTGCACTTCACAAGTAAATGAAGACTACTGCACAAACATCAACATTATTTACCAACAAAAGACTTTGAAGCAAGCAAGAAGTCAAGACACTGACGGATGTGAGCACAGTGAAGAGAATTGCATATCTTGGATCATCATCTTTCACACTCCCTCAACTTTTACCACCCCCTTCAGCTGAGGGCAAAAACAAAACTAAAATTCCTCTGACAACTTAAGAGAAGCCTTCATGAGGCCAGCACAACGACAGCAGTACCAAGTGGTCAAAAAGTTAACAAACGACATCTAGATCACATTAGTAACATACATCACAGCTGGGATTGTCTCAGAAAACCTATTTACTGTTTTGCCACGAGCCACCCTATTTAACCCACATAGGAAACTGGCAATGGACCTACAAGAGAGATTAAAATTTAGGTACACCTAACAAGATCACTTCCAACTCGCAAGAGTTCGGTCAGGCATGCAAGCCATCCTTAACCAGCAATTCAATTAAAGTTGGACTTGGCCATTTACGTGAGAAAGTGAAAGCAACACTACCATAACAAACCGATGAATACTACAATCTGCAAGAAGACAAAATACTTGCGGCTACAAATTATTTCCAGCAATGTACTTTCCCTAAAGATACAATTTGTGTTCCACCAGACTTTTTACCCAAATTGTGTTGCACCAGAATTTTTATCTGGGGGATCAGAAAACACTTGTCACATTGGCGCTAAAATCTTTCTCGAATTGTTCTAGCTTAACTCATATAATTACTCAAGAAACTTGCAATCAATCTGGAAACAATCACCAGATGACACTCCCTAGTCCTCCCTACCTGGGACAAAGAACCCAGCATGAATACGATGCTCGAATAGCGACACGACAAGGAATCAGGGCGAAAAATGCTACAGCACTGCCCAACTGGCTCGTAGAGGAACATAAGAGTCGAAATACGCCACAGCAAGAGATGTCGAGTGTGCACAATCACCGCTTCATCCCGTTACATACGATCCTCTCACTATCAAACCACATTGGCAATCCAATGCAGCTCCGAAGAGGAAAATTTTCCCATTCGCTACATAAACCAGCGGCCTCGCGCAGCAACTGTAGTTGCCAAACCATGAACTTGATTCAACATTGACTGCAGGTGTTCCCAATTACCCGATCGCAACGCGCATAGAAAAGTACGAATCGCCACATCTCAAAATCACACAGCTCGCCGCTAATCTCAACAGAACCCGAATCAATCAATTCACGAAAAGAGAATGGAAGAAGAAAAGAGAAAGCGGTACCCCTTGAATCCTCTTGCCGGTGACGGGACATTTGGGGCCGCTGGCTCTCTTCTTCGTGGTCTGGTACACCAGCTTCCCACCTGCATCACCAAAACCACAAAGCCACGCACACTCAAACTCACACTCCGAATCAAATCGCAGCAAGACCAGAAGAAGAAGGAGGAGGAATGGAATGGAATGGAATGGAGGAAGGAATACCAGGGGTTTTGACGACCCGGTGCTGGTTGGACTTGGTGGCGTAGCTGTGCCGCTTCCGATACGTGAGACGCTGCACCATTTCTCCCCGCTTCTCTCTCTGCCTGCTCTCTCTCTAGGGTTTTCCCCCTCGTTCACCGACCACGGCTTCCACCTTTTAGCAGAGAGAGAGGAGGATAGCAACGCTAGGGTTTGGGTTCTGGGTTTGGATAGAAACGGAGAGGGAGCATTCCACCGTGAATAGATCCGATGGCTGAAAAACGAGCTCAAGATCGACGGGTCCGGCCCGTGTCATGAACTTTTGTACGGGCCCAAAGCCCACTGTCATTGCTCATCAGCCCGTACTGGACGGGCCTTCTCATACTTACGATTTTACCTGATCCGACCCGGTCCGGCCCGCCTCCGATATATGTATCATGCTTTTTCGGTTTTCGTTTTCTATGAGTTAGTTACGCGAGAGCAGAGCAAGGGGAGGAAGCCATGGAAGCTCGGTTGTCGAAGTTGGCTCGATCCAGCCTTCTCTCCTTCACCGCTCGAAGCGGCCTCGCTCTCCATCGCTGCAGGCGAGTTCGCGTCCCTTCCGTGCTCCTCCATTCAGGTCCCGCTCGACGTGCAGTCGCTCCATAATTTCCTCCGCTTCGATCGTCGGCGATTCCCCCGATCGAGACTCGATTCGATCTTTTTTTCTCTTCGCGATTCCCGGCGGCTCGTGTGGATGCAGGGAGGGATGCGAGGAGAGCGGCGTACGTCGCGCTGTTGCTCGACGCGGGCGGCACCCTGCTTCAGCTGGCGAGGCCGGTGGAGGACACTTACGCCTCCATCGGAGCCAAATACGGTCGGTCTCTCGACTCCTCCGCCACGCCGTTCTCGTCTTTGCGCCTCGTCGATTGTGTGCGTGAACTGGTCCGTGTGTGTGTTCGCGTGCTGAATTGCGGCTTTTGGGAATGTGGGCAGATCATTGTCAATTGCGAGTTTCGATTTTTAGGTAGGAATGCGTATGATGCGGTGATGAGCGGATGGTTATGCTCGCTTCGCAGGTTTTACCATGACTTCCGCGGATATCGAGCGAGGATTCAAGAGGGCCTTTTCTGCTCCCTGGCCTGAGAAGCTTCGTTACCAGGTACATATATGGTTCTCTTTTTCTGGTGAGGTATGTATTTGAATTTCTTTTCTCCCTTTTCCCAGGTTTTCAATATGCTCTTGCTCCAAGAGAATCCTTCTTCGTACTTAGGTCTATATGCATTTTTACTGATTTTGTTCTGTTTATCAGGGAGATGGGAGGCCGTTCTGGAAACTTGTCCTGTCGGAAGCTACCGGTTGGGCAGACCTCGACTATTTTGAAGAAGTTTACCACGTAAAGTTTGTAAAGACAAGAATGTCCAGCATGTTTTCTTCTAGCTTTCCCTTCTTTCTTAGCATCTCCAGAAGATACTCGAAAGACAAACGATGTCGTCCACCCACACCACATTGCATTCGACTTGAGCAAGAATGAGTTAACTTACTTTCAAAACTTGTTGAGTGCAAGAAAGATTTGACTTATGTCGAAAAGAAATACTAGAATATTTCTAGGTAGATTAAACAGCTTTTGACTTGTATGGGAATTACCTTTCGTATATCAAATTTTGGTCCCTGTGGGTGATATCTAAATGAACTCGCTTCATAGTACTATGCAGATGGTAATGCATGGCACCTTCCTGCTGGAGCTTATGAGACAATGAGTGATATAGCTAGTATAAACACCTAGAGGGGGGTGAATAGGTGTAAAAACAATTTATCGAGATACGAAAGCAATACTAGGCAAACAATAGAAAGGAAGTTCTCTAAAACAGATTATGATAAAAATAAACAGAGAGTAGGGAAGAGAAAATTGAACACAAGAGTTATAGTGGTTCGGCTTATTCCAAGCCTACGTCCACTCTTTTCGCACCGACAGCCCACAAATTTGGATTTCACTATGAACAAAAAAGATGTTACTGCAATGCTTTCCCTTGATTACAAAGTGTAGATATTTTACCACACTTCCTCAAGGTATCTCAAAATATAGACTCTCTTTTGCGTACAAGATTTAGCTCGATAAATGAATTGACTAAGAATAAGGAGCTTCAGACTTTGGAATTCTTCTATCGTACACACTCACTTCGAACAACTGGAACGTCTTCCTTATATACTCCTTTATACCATCATACCCGTTGGCACTTACCAAAGGAATTCTTCCAATCTTCCCATTGGACAGAATCAATTAGGAAGATCATTCGAGCCATTAAAGGAACATGTCGATAGCCCATCAATCCCGCTCGCCCATACAATCGGATCTCGGTTTCCATAAGTAGAACCTTCCAAGTATGCTTCGCCAATCATCGGATCTTCAATCAATCTTGATTCGAATAAAGGAATCCGTTATGTCATATCCAGCCAAGAGATCTTCGTCAGTCGACAAGATCAAATCTTTAACGAAATACACAGTCCTGGATAGACCTTCTTCGACAAACTACAGACCATCAATGAGAATAGACTTTGAGTCTTGAGTACGCGATCCAAAGGTCTTTAGACTTTAAATAGTAGAGTCTGCAAATCTTGACTAGGCGATGGAAATATTTTGTCAGCTTCAAAATATTCCAGAAAGATTTCTCCAACAATGAGTACTCTGAAAGATGCTAGAGGTCATATTCATCAAGTATTCTTCTTCATCTTCTGCTAAGATAAGAACCATTAGCCACGATTTCTTGCAGCCTTCTTCACTAATGTGGTTGGTGGAATTACAGTTAAGTTGCCTGTTGTGTCCAACTTTGACATCCGGTTGAGGAAGCTACTGAAGGACTTAAACATTGTGGATCTGTGAGCATTAGGCTTTTCTCTTCATCTTTTGATTTTGCAATAACTTATTAAACCAGGGTGGTTCTTAAGATTAGGTTATGCACTACTGTAAGCATTTATTTGGTTGATAATGTTTCAGGTTTGATGGTGTAATTGTATCCTCAGAAGTGGGATATGAGAAGCCAGATCCTGGAATATTCAAAGCTGCTCTAGGTATGTATCTAGTTGGAGAATTTCATTTGCAATCCTCGTGAAATTATGAAAGCAACAATTCATAATCTTGAGTAACGGTTAATTAATCTTGTGTTTCCCTTTTTATTCTCAACCTTTAAACAGCACACGCAAGTCTTGGCTGGAAATTTTCAGTCATCTACTTTGCATTATGACCTTTTATTGCCATCACATGACGTCTTAGTTCAGCGTAGTTATTGTCTAAAATGAGTTGAAGGAGTCAAAAGTCATTTTTTTTTTTGGTCGAAGGATTGAATATGTTATTGAACAGCAAGAAAGTTTCATTTTTTGTTTTGATTTCTTTTCCTTTGTGGCCTTATGAAGTGACAGTTCACGAATATCAGTGTAGCATGAATTGCATAGAGTTCCTGCTCGATTGGTAGTACTATGCCATCATGACAGTTTATAGGTATTTATGAAAACTTGCATGTACTAAAAACAGTAGAGTTTTAAAGATTGTAACTTTGTCATTGTCATTCAATCGACTTTTCTTACTCCTTGTTTCATGTGTGTGCTACAATTTCTGTATGAATCTCTAAGAAGTTAGGCTTTCATGAAACTCATACGCATTGTATACGCTGGAATTATTCTCTATTACCATGGAATAGAAGTTGTGCATCTGGATCCTTATAATGCCTGATGATCTTTCAGATCAACTTCAAGTGGAACCGAGTAGAGCAATACACATAGGGGATGATGAAAAGGCTGACAAATACGGTGCTGCTGTTGTGGGGATTGAGTGCTGGTGGGCCTTCTGTGACTTAGTACAGATTAAATCATGCATCGTTCTCGAATATTTTCCATCCCTTTGTTAGCAGCTTTATTTTGTGTACCGATGAAACTGATGCTTATCATTCTCATCAATTGTTTTCTTGATCAGGTTGTGGGGCAGAGATGTGAAGACATTCTCATATATATTAAACCGCATGCTCATTCACGTCTAAATGATATCAAGGAATTAATTGTTCTTCAACATCGTTCTAGTTGTACCAATCTTTTCTGTGCTTTTGGCTGCTGAAATGTTCCCATAACGAGGATGACCATCTTGTCATTGGAAAATTGAAATAATTAGGAGCACGAGTGATGGAAGCATCAGAAGCTTGATATTTTGGCGAATGGCTTCTTATGAATTATGTGGCTTTTTGTCGCTCCCAACTGCCAATGGTCCTTTAACAATTTACGCAACGGTGTCTTCTTTTGTCGTTGGTGATTATGAATAAAAAGTTCAGTGGCCTTTGGGTGTCTACTGTGTTAGACATGCATTCCGACAATTGAGTGTTTGAGAAACATGGCGATATGCAAATTAAGGTGCAGATATTTTTTGTTTTGATACAGTTCAAACATTCTATTAGCTTCTTAGGAATCTTTGATACTGTCAGATGGAGTGAAGCTAAGGTCGAGACTGCAACATGTGCCGTGAGCAAGGCCAAAAGACGAAGTTACCTTAACCGGATGTGATTAATTTCTTCTCAAATTACAACTTTTATTCAGCTAATCTTACGTCTATGATCATTTTCATTTCATGGTGACTATCTCGCAGAACTGGCCATTATCAGCCAACGGTTGCGACTGTGAAGACTTTCAGTGTTATCCTCAACTTCGGACTTAGATTGTTCCTCTTAATGACTAATCCATGTAGACTTGACCATGTCGCCAGCTCTATGAAGCGCAAAGCCTGGAGTTCTAGTATTTAGACTATACTCGGCATTGCCATGATCAAAGATTCGGTGGCCATTAGTACGAATGGCAGAACGTGGGAACGGTTTTGTATCAGCTTTTTAAATACATCTTAGCTAGACTATACGGACTTGCATTAGGGCAAGCGATGTGGATGCTGCCTAAGAACATTGGTAGCGTATTAGGGACGGGGTGCCCAAAATCAAGCTCTTTGGGAGCTAGAATCCGAAATTAATCCCAAGGCGTTTGCATTGAGAGGTGACAACCAGCGCACATCCGGCAACAAATTATCACACAAATGAGCACGCTACTGATACAACACGCTGGAACAGATTGATAGTCCGCCAAGATGCAGAACTCAAATATGGCAAAAAGAAGAAGAATATGCAGAACTCAAATCCCTTGAATTCTCGACGTTCTTGTCCTTCAGAACTTGGTTCAAATTATTGAATTGCAGTTCAAAGTAAAAAAGCAAAAGTACGCATCCATCAATAAGACTTAACCTCTCGGATGGGGCTGAAATCTGCCTTAGAGTTCACAGGAAGTAAAGTATTGCAATGAAAATGCATTCTTTTTTATTTCTACTCCTGGAGGGGAGAGAAAGGGGGAGGGGGCCTAAAGTAGTCTAACCAAATTGAGCAACTCAAATTTTGAAACTAAATGGAATGGAGGAAGGAATACCGGGGGTTTTGACGACCCTGTGCTGGTTGGACTTGGTGGCGTAGCTGTGTCGCTTCCTGTACGTGAGACATTGCACCATTTCTCCCGGCTTCTCTCTTTCTCTCTCTGCCTTCTCACCATTTCTCCCCACTTCTCTCTTTCTCTCTCTGCCTTCTCTCTCTAGGGTTTTCCCTCTCGTTCACCGACCTCGGCTTCCACCTTTTAGCTCGGAGAGAGAGAAGAGGATGGCAATTAGGGGTGAGCGATTCCCGGTTCCGGTTTGGTTCCGCCTGGAACTTGAAACCTACCCTCGGGTACAGGTTTCTCAATTTTTGGAACTTGAAACCTATCCGTCGAATCGAGAATGAACCTACCCCTGTCACGGGTTCCGGGTCGGTCAACTTCCAACTTCTAACAGGTTCTTTTTTGTTTGTTTGTTTGTTTGTTTTTTTTTTCATTTTCAGATTTGAATTATAACGAAGAAGGAAAGAGACAAACCAAAGAGAAGGGAACATTCAATGGTGAGCATTTACAAGAGAGCCACTTTTTTATCATCCTATATAACCAATCTTTAATAATTAGAAAAGAGAAGGGAACATTCAATGGTGTCATATGTCTCACATCATACAAGAGAGCCATCACCAAACTATTCTGAGAAATCACATCTCTAGATAAATTATTATGGTCCAGCCTCCTGTAAAGTTAAGGATAACATTATCCACATTTCATGTGTGAAAACAATACAATACCCAATACCCACATTTCACTGAAGTCAGCACAAGATCAGATGATACCTCCCGTCTCCATGTGACCGTTGTTTTCTAGTTCACGACATTCACAGCTTTAGCAGATGTTCCAAGTCACCAAGAGAAAAAGGGATAGAACCACTAAGCTTATTATTGGAAAGATCCCTGCGTAGAAGTACAAATAAGCAACCCATGGGCATTAAAGAAACTAAAGAACTCTAAACTTACAGGGTATCCAAATACCCAATTCGGGAAAGCTCAATTGGAATGGAACCCTTAAGATTGTTTGACGAAATATTCCTACACAGAGGAGCAATCAAAATGGCCGAAAAGGATTATGTCACCAAAGAATTCCCATGGACTCTTCTAGCAATGAAAGAAGCACTGTGATGTGACAAACCATGATCGAAAGGAGTTCTAGTAATGTTACTTACAGTTTTGCCATTATCTCTAGCCTCTGCAAAGAAGGGGGGATGGTCCCATTCAGTTTGTTCCCATGCAAATTGCTGCACGATGACATGAAGAGTTAACATATCAACTATCCATAAGAAGGAAATTAAAATTATGATAACCTGCTTACAGGCTGTTGAGATTTGTACAGGAGCTGATATTATCAGGAATGGCCCTTCGAGATTATTGTTGGCAACATTCCTGAGACAATGAAAGAGGGAATTAACCATAATATATGGAGACATCATATTAAAACTCTATTAGTAAGAAGAATTATAAACAATCTGCGTATATAAATTTAATAAGAATCTTAAGCTCCGGAAATTAGGAATCATGGAGGACGAACATACAGGTCATATAACTCAGTAAGCTTCCCAAGCTCAGGCGGAATACTCCCTGTGAGATGATTATCATTTAATTCCCTGTTACAGAATAATTTGCACATTATTAATCACTTCCGAGAGCGGTAATCAGCCAAAAGGAACATTCAACACTGAGCTAGGGGTGAGAAGATGTTCTGAGTGGCCTGAAACATGCTGAACGTATTCTAATTGATGTTTATTAAAGCTTATTAAGGATGCCAGAATTATCATGAGAATGAAATAGTTATAAAGATCCTCAATCAGTAAAAAAGTTGCAGAAATGGACTCCCCATGCAGATGAAATCACATGCATAGCTTCAAAACAATCCAATATATGAGAAACTAAGGGCTGTTTGTTTGTGTTTTTTTTTTGTTCCCCAGAACATAATTTCCGTTCTTTTGTTTTGAGGAACAAAAAAAGAACAGAAACGTGTTTGTTTACATTTTTGTTCCAAATTTATTTTTTTGTTCCGGGAACAAATTTGGAACAAAAATAAGAAACAAGTTCCCGGAAATACTTCCGAGAAATAATTTTTTTCTTCGTTTTTTCTTCTTCTTTTTTCTTTGGTCGGCGACCTCGCCGGCCCTTGGTGAGGCTCGGCCTCGCCTTGGTTGGGTGAGCTCGAGCTCGCCTAGATCCGACGAGGCCGACCTCGCCTAGCCACCGGCAAGGCTCGGCCTCGCCGGGCCACCGCCAGGTTGGCGCGCCCAGCCAAGGCAAGGCCGACCTCGCGCTGGCTGGCGAGGCCCTTGGCCCTCGTCGGCTGGTTGCCAGCCATGGTTGAGGCTGTCGACTGGCCAAAATAAAGAAAAAAGAAAAAAGGAAAAAGAAAAAGGAAAAAGGAAAAAAAAATAAAAAAAGGAAAAAAATAAAAATATTAAAAAATTAAAAAAAACAAAAAAATTATACAAGTTTACTAAACGTGTTTCTGTTTTTTTTATCTATTCCAAGAACATAAATTTTGTGTAATTACCAAAAGTGTTTTTCTATTAAAAAATTGTTCCCCGGAACAGAAATAGTTTTTCCCTGGAACAATTTTTTTAACAGAATCGTTACCAAACACACCCTAAGCATACAATAATGAAACTTTGACATTTTTCCAAGCTCCGAAGGGATTTGTCCGGTCAGTTTGTTGCCATGCAAGTACTAACAACATGTTTCATACCCAGGTCAAGCGTAACCCAGCACAAGAAAGATGCCAACGTGACCCCTAGAATTAAGTACAAGTGTAAAAAAATGAAAGCAAGTATCATGGATAACGTACAGTTTCTCCGTGTAGGTCAAATTTCCCAAAATAGGAGGGATGGGTCCAGTTAACATGTTATAGCTCAGAGCTCAGATCTCTAGACGATTAAAGAGAAACAAGATGTTAAACAACTGCTTGAAAAACAACTATTCTGACCTTAAGATAGGAGAATGAGTTTTTTTTCACTCACAAGAGTGCAAGGGCCTGCATGAGAATCTAAGAAAGGGTCGAAGGAATCGGTCCAATAAGTTGATTGTCCTTCAATACCCTAAAGATATTAGAAAGAACTCAGTGAAAAAAGAATTCAAGTTCATTCTCTTCAAAACTGCATCGACAAATGCTTGCCAAAAAGGCTTGCAGGAACTCCAGCTGCTTCAACTTTGATATCGAGAACGGGATGTCTCCATCTAACTCATTAAATGACAAATCCCTGAGTTTGAATGGGAAGGTTAACAGGAAAATAAATAAATGGCATGCACAAAATCAATAAGCGGTATCGTGGTTCCAAGGTATTCAGATTTACTAATAAAGCAGGACTCATTCAAGGTAAACTGAACTTACAGGTTTCTCATAGAAGAACAATCACCGATCTCATCTGGAATCTGTCCTGAGAGCAGGTTACTACTCAAATTGCTGCCGCAGCGTTACCGACATTGTTCTCCTCGATAAAGCTAATAGTGGAGTTTATAAACAGTGACGATGCCTATGAAATCTTGCCAATCTGGAGGCTTGCCCTGCAAAGGAAGAATCAGAAACAAATTGATACCATCTTTCACAAAAACTCAAATTTTACCCTAAAACAAAAAAAGAGACAGAATAGTAGAGGAAAAATTCACCAACCCCTCCATTTGTAAGTGCGATGGCCATGATAGCAACAAGCTCCATGACCCAGGACAGGGGATTCCACATGAATCCCAAGAACTTCAAGAATTTGCTCTCCTGAAACAAATCAACAAAGTGCAAATCTTTATTACCAACAAAGACGCACAGACACACACAGTGGTCAAATCAAAAGCCCTAACTTTGTCCGGCAAGGGCGAGCGGCATCGGCGACGGGCAGAGGCAGAGAATGGGAGAGACTCAGAGCTACATCAGCAGTGACTGGCATCGAGTGGCAAGGGTTAGGGCGAGTGGCGTCTGGGAGGGTGAGCGGCGTTAGTGAAAGTGTGAAATTGTGAATGAAGGGAAATGGTGAACACTGAAGCTGAACCGGCGTCGAGAGATTTGGGGCTCCTCTTGGACTTTAGAGCTCGGTTCGGTAACCGGTTCCGATTCCCAGAAAAAAGGAACCGGAACCGGAACCTAGTTCTACTTGGAACCGCGCTCACCCCTAGTGGCAACCCTAGGGTTTGGAGAGAAACGGAGAGGGAGTGTTCCACCGTGGATAGATCCGACGGCTGAAAAATGAGCTCAAGATCGACGGGTCGGGCCCGTGTCATGAGCTTTTGTACGGGCCCAAAGTCCATTGTCATCTCATACTTACAATTTAACCTTGCCTGCCCGGAACGGCCCGGCCCGCCTCCGATATATATATTATGTTTCTTTATTTTTGTTTTTTTGTCGGTTTTCTTTTTCTGTGAGTAATTTGAAGTAATTTGAGTTATAATTACGTTTTTCTGATCAATTGTTTATTTTGCTACCTCAATGAGGTCGAAGCTTACGATTGTTTTTTAATTGAGGCTTTCTTGAAAATAAATAACTAAATTTCTTTGTGATTTATGAGAAAAATTAACTATTGACATCTTCGCTCGATTTTTCTTCCACCATATCCCTCACTTGGGAAAATTCAAAACGAAACATTTCAATATTTAATTAGATTTAAGGTTTTTTTCTTGGTCAATTAAATCCTTCACATGTAGCTTTTTGATTTTTTATGTTTCACAAGGACCGTTAGCACTGTGATAGGGGTGAATTGGCGATCGATGGTGGCTGTGGTGATGCTGGTGAGAAAGAGGCCCGCTCGATGCTGGAGTGAAGACTACCCTCGTACAAGTCCCTTCGGCCGGAGAGGCGTGGAAGGTGCGTGCAAGCTTCGTGCAAGGTATGTGCAATGGGCCCACAAACGAAGGAGCTAATCTTCGAAACAGCTTCATTTTGTCAGTCCAACAGCTTGCAGAAAGAGATAATGAGAAAGCTCTCGCTATTATCCGCAAAAGGGGGAGATTTTTTTGCGGGGATATATCGGGTGATTCACCCTACTGCAATTGCTGTTTGTATAACACTCAGGAGTTGATCACTCTGCCAGAGATTCGACAGACCTCCAGGCTCTGGACGTTTTTAATGCCTAGGCCTTCCCATGAAGGCAAGAGCTGTTGATGGGTTCACTAAAGTGTTGACTCGAATACATGACTGTCTAACATTAAGTAATTTGAAGTAATTTGAGTTTTTTAAGTAATTTGAAGTAATTTTAGTTTTAGTTACATTCCATTAATCAATTGTTTATTTTGCTACCTCAGTGAGGTTGAGTCACGAATGAGAATATATACAGTTGCCACGAAAAATTATTTCTATCGAGGCTTTACAAGCATTTATACCCTTCGATTTTAATTTGACAAAGATGAGTAGGGTTATTTAACTTATGCTTCATATTTGTGTGAAATCTTTTTTCTTTTTCGATAGGAAACAAAGCTAATTTGTTTGTTACCCAGGTTTGCCGGATGGAGTTAGAATGGTTGTACTTGGTGCTCAATGCTTTGTGAAAGGTTTGACTCTTAATTCTGCAATAAATTTGCATCATTATGTTCCTCCTAATAATTTCTTTTACTTCATGCATCAGCACTTGAAGTAGCACCTGAAGGCTGGGGCCGAGTATAGCATGGTGCCATCAATCGGGTTTTCGGCTCTTGGCAGAATAAATAACAAGCCTAATAGTTTCAGCCTGTGGCTAGCAATACTCAGATGATTCATGAAGCAGACTGATCAATGTAGTCTAATACATTGGAGTGCAGTTCATATTTGCTGTGCATATGGTTTCTGTGAATGAATGTGAATATGTGTTTAGTGAATGTAAAAATGCAATGTGAATTTGTGTTTACGTTCTTGTGTTTACGTTCTGCAACCGAGATTACGATTTATTTTTTTAACTGAGGCTTCCTCGAGAATAAATAACTAAATTTCTTTGTGATTTATGAGAAAATTAACTATTGACATCTTCGCTCGATTTTTCTTCCACCATATCCCTCACTTGGAAAAATTCAAAATGAAACTTTTCAATATTTTATTAGATTTAAGGTTTTTTTCTCGGTCAATTAAATCCTTCACATGTAACTTTTTGACTTTTTAGGCTTCCTCGGGAATAAATAACTAATTTTTTTTGTGATTTATGGAAAAAATTAACTATTGACATCTTCGCTCGATTTTTCTTCCACCATATCTCTCACTTGGAAAAATTCAAAACGAAAATTTTCTATATTTAATTAGATTTAAGGTTTTTTTCTCAGTCAATTAAATCTTTCACGTGTAGCTTTTTGATTTTTTATGTTCCATGAGGACCGCCAGCATTATGATTGGGGTGAATTGGCGATCGATGGTGGCTGTGGTGATGCTGGTGAGAAGAAGGCCCACTCGATGTTGGAGTGAAGACTGCCCTCGTACAAGTCCCTTCGATCGGAGAGGCGTAGAAAGTTCGTGCAAGGTCTGTGCAATGGGTCACGGACGAAGGAGCTAATTTTCGAAACAGCTTCATTTTGTCAGTATAACAGCACGCAAAAAGAGATAATGAGAAAGCCCTCGCTATTATCCGTAAAATGGGGAGATTTTTTTGCCGGGATATATCGGGTGATTCACCCTATTGCAATCGCTGTCTATATAACACTTAGGATTTGATCACTCTGCTAGAGATTCGATAGACCTCTAGCCTCTGGACATTTTTAATGCCTAGATTATACGGCCTTCTTATAAAGGCAAGAGCTGTTGATATACTTGACTGGCGCATTAAGTAATTTGAAGTAGTTTGAGTTTTAGTTACGTTCCATTAATCAATGGTTTATTTTGCTACCTTAGTAAGGTTGAGTCACAAATGAGGATATATACAGTTGCCACGAAGAATTATTTCTATCCAAGCTTTATAGCATTTATACCATTCGATCTTAATTTGACAAAGATGGGTAGGGTTATTCAACTTATGCTTCATATTTGTGTGGAACTTTTTTTCTTTTTTGATAGGAAACAAAGCTAATTTGTTTGTTACCAGGTTTGCCGGATGGAGTTAGAATGGTTGTAGCTGGTGCTCAACGCTTTGTGAAAGGTTTGACTCTTAATTCTGCAATAAATTTGCATCATTATGTTTCTCCTGATAATTTCTTTTACTTTATGTGTCAGCACCTGAACGCTGGGCCGAGTATAGCATGGTGCTATTTTTTGGCTCTTGGCAGAATAAATAACAAGCTTAACAGTTTTAGCCTGTGGTTAGCAATACTCATGATTCATGAAGCAGACCGATCAATGTAGTCTAATACATTGGAGTGCAGTTCCTATTTGTTGTGCATATCGTTTCAGTGAATGAATGTGAATATGTGTTTAGTGGATGTAAAAATGTAATGTGAATTTGTGTTTACGTTCTGCAACCGAGATTATGATTTTTTTTTAATTGAGGCTTCCTCGAGAATAAATAACTAAATTTCTTTGTGATTTATGAGAAAATTAACTATTGACATCTTCGCTCAATTTTTCTTCCACCATATCCTTCACTTGGAAAAATTCAAAACGAAACTTTTCAATATTTAATTAGATTTAAGATTTTTTTTTCTCGGTCAATTAAATCCTCCACGTGTAGCTTTTTGACTTTTTAGGCTTTTTCGAGGATAAATAACTAAATTTCTTTGTGATTATTGGAAAAATTAACTATTGACATCTTCGCTCGATTTTTCTTCCACCATATCTCTCACTTGAAAAAATTCAAAAAGAAAATTTTCAATATTTAATTAGATTTAAGGTTTTTTTCTCGGTCAATTAAATCCTTTATGTGTAGTTTTTTGATTTTTTATGTTCCACGAGGACCGTCAGCACTATGATTGGGGTGAATTGGTGATCGATGGTGGCTGTGGTGATGCTGGTGAGAAGGAGGCTTACTCGATGTTGGAGTGAAGATTGCCAAGTCCCTTTAGTCGGAGAGGCATGGAAGGTTTGTGCAAGGTCCATGCAATGGGTCACGGATGAAGGAGCTAATCTTCGAAACAGTTTCATTTTATCAGTATAACAACACACAAAAAGAGATAATGAGAAAGCCCTCGCTATTATCCGCAAAAGGGGGGAGATTTTTTTGTCGGGATATATCGGGTGATTCACCCTATTGCAATCGCTGTCTGTATAACACTTAAGAGTTGATCACTCTGCTAGAGATTCGACAGACCTCTAGGCTCTGGACGTTTTTAGTGCCTAAATTATATGGCCTTCTCATAAAGGCAAGAGTTGTTGATATACTTGACTGGCTAGCATTAAGTAATTTGAAGTAACTTGAGTTTTAATTACGTTCCATTAATCAATTATTTATTTTGCTACCTCAGTAAGGTCGAGTCACGAATGAGGATATATACAGTTGCCACGAAGAATTATTTCTATCCAAGCTTTATAGCATTTATACCATTCGATCTTAATTTGACAAAGATGGGTAGAGTTATTCAACTTATGCTTCATATTTGTGTGGAACTTTTTTTCTTTTTCGATAGGAAACAAAACTAATTTGTTTGTTACCAGGTTTGCCGGATGGAGTTAGAATGATTGTACCTTGTGCTCAACGCTTTGTGAAAGGTTTGACTCTTAATTCTGCAATAAATTTGCAATGTTTCTCCTGATAATTTTTTTTACTTCATGTGTCAGCACCTGAACGCACGCTGGGGGCATGGTGCCATCAATCGGGTTTTCCGCTCTTGGCGGGATAAATAACAAGCCTAACAGTTTCAGCCTGTGGTTAGCAATACTCAGATGATTCATGAAGCAGATCGATCAACGTAGTCTAATACATTGGAGTGCAGTTCCTATTTGCTGTGTATATCGTTTCTGTGAATGAATGTGAATATGTGTTTAGTGGATGTAAAAATGCAATGTGAATTTGTGTTTACGTTTTGCAACCGAGATTATGATTTTTTTTTTAATTGAGGCTTCCTCGAGGGTAAATAACTAAATTTCTTTGTGATTTATGAGAAAATTAACTATTGACATCTTCGCTTGATTTTTCTTCCACCATATCCTTCACTTGGAAAAATTCAAAATGAAACTTTTCAATATTTAATTAGATTTAAGGTTTTTTTCTCGGTAAATTAAATCCTCCACATGTATCTTTTTGACTTTTTAGACTTTTTCGAGAATAAATAACTAAATTTCTTTGTGATTTACGGAAAAATTAACTATTGACATTTTCGCTCGATTTTTCTTCCACCATATCCATCACTTGGTAAAATTCAAAACGAAACTTTTCAATATTTAATTAAATTTAAGGTTTTTTTCTCGGTCAATTAAATTCTTAATATGTAGCTTTTTGATTTTTTATGTTTCACGAGGACCTATGATTGAGGTGAATTCGGCGACTATGATTGAGAAGAAGGCCCGCTCGATGTTGGAGTGAAGACTTCGTGTAAGGTCCGTGCAAGGTCTATGCAATGGGTCACGGACGAAGGAGCTAATCTTCGAAACATTTTTCTAATTTCTTCCCTAGCAGAATGTGAGAGTTTATCTTTTGATTTACCAGAAGTAGAGGAAGAACTTCATTTTGTTAGTCCAACAGCGTACAGAAAGAGATAATGAGAAAGCCCTCGCTATTATCCGCAAAAAAGGGAGATTTTTTTACGGGGATATATAAGGTGATTCACCCTATTGCATCGATGTCTGTATAACACTCAGGAGTTGATCACTCTGCTAGAGATTTGACAGACCTCTAGGCTCTGGACGTTTTTAATGCCTAAGTTATACGGCCTTTCTAGCAAGACTTGTTGATATACTTGATTGGTTAGCATTAAGTAATTTGAAGTAATTTGAGTTTTTTTTTTAAGTAATTTGAAGTAATTTGAGTTTTAGTTACGTTCCATTAATCAATTGTTTATTTTGCTACCTTAGTGAGGTTGAGTCACGAATGAGGATATATATAGTTGTCACAAAAAATTATTTCTACCAAGGTTTTACAGCATTTATACCATTCGATCTTAATTTGACAAAGATGGGTAGGGTTATTCAACTTATGCTTCATATTTGTGTGAAACATTTTTTCTTTTTCGATAGAAAACAAAGCTAATTTGTTTGTTACCAGGTTTGCCGGATAGAGTTAGAATGGTTGTACCTGTTGTTCAACGCTTTGTGAAAGGTTTGACTCTTAATTCTGCAATAAATTTGCATCATTATGTTCCTCCTGATAATTTCTTTTACTTTATGTGTGAGCACTTGAAGGTTGGGGCCGAGTATAGCATGGTGCCATCAATTGGGTTTTCAGCTTTTGGCAGGATAAATAACAAGCCTAATAGTTTCAGCCTGTGGTTAGCAATACTCAGATGATTCATGAAGTAGACCGATCAATGTAGTCTAATACATTGGAGTGCAGTTCCTATTTGCTGTGCATATTTTTTCTGTGAATGAATGTGAATATGTGTTTAGTGGATGTAAAAATGCAATGTGAATTTGTGTTTACGTTCTGCAACCGAGATTATGATTTTTTTTTAATTGAGGCTTCCTCATGAATAAATAACTAAATTTTTTTGTGATTTATGAGAAAATTAACTATTGACATCTTTGCTCGATTTTTCTTCGACCATATCCTTCACTTGGAAAAATTCAAAATGAAACTTTTCAATATTTAATTAGATTTAAGGTTTTTTTCTCGGTTAATTAAATCATTCACGTGTAGTTTTTTGACTTTTTAGGCTTTTTGAAGAATAAATAACTAAATTTCTTTGTGATTATTGGAAAAATTAACTATTGACATATTCGCTCGATTTTTCTTCCACCATATCTCTCACTTGGAAAAATTCAAAACGAAACTTTTCAATATTTAATTAGATTTAAGGTTTTTTTCTCGGTCAATTAAATTCTTCATATGTAGCTTTTTGATTTTTTATGTTCCACGAGGACCGTCAGCAGTATGATGATTGAGGTGAATTGGCGATCGATGGTGGCTGTGGTGATGCTGGTGAGAAGGAGGCCCACTCGATGTTGGTGATGCTGGTGAGAAGGAGGCCCGCTCGATGTTGGAGTGAAGACTTCGTGCAAGGTCTGTGCAATGGGTCACGGACGAAGGAGTTCGAAACATTTTTCTAATTTCTTCCCTAGCAGAATGTGAGAGATTACCTTTTGATTTACCAGAAGCAGAGGAAGAACTTTATTTTGTCAGTCCAACAACGTACAAAAAGAGATAATGAGAAAGCCCTCGCTATTATCCGCAAAAAGGGGGAGATTTTTTTGTGGGGATATATCGGGTGATTCACCCTATTGCTGTCTGTATAACACTCAGAGTTGATCACTCTGCTAGAGATTTGACAAACCTCTAGCCTCTGGACGTTTTTAATGCCTAAGTTATACGGCCTTCCCATGAAGGCAAGACTTGTTGATATACTTGATTGCTTAGCATTAAGTAATTTGAAGTAATTTGAGTTTTTTTAAGTAATTTGAAGTAATTTGAGTTTTAATTACGTTCCATTAATCAATTGTTTATTTTGCTACCTCAGTGAGGTTGAGTCACGAATGATGATATATATAGTTGTCACGAAAAATTATTTCTACCGAGGCTTTAAAACATTTATACCCTTTGATCTTAATTTGACAAAGATGGGTAGGGTTATTCAACTTATGCTTCATATTTGTGTGGAACCTTTTTTCTTTTTCGATAGAAAACAAAGCTAATTTGTTTATTACCAGGTTTGTCGGATGGAGTTAGAATGGTTGTACCTGTTGCTCAATGTTTTGTGAAAGGTTTGACTCTTAATGCTTTGTGAAAGATTTGACTCTTAATTCTGCAATAAATTTGCATCATTATGTTCCTCCTGATAATTTCTTTTACTTTATGTGTGAGCACCTGAAGGCTGGGGCCGAGTATAGCATGGTGCCATCAATTGGGTTTTCAGCTCTTGGCAAGATAAATAACAAGCCTAACAGTTTCAGCCTGTGGTTAGCAATACTCAGATGATTCATGAAGCAGACCGATCAATGTAGTCTAATACATTGGAGTGCAGTTCCTATTTGGAGTTCTACTGTGCATATTGTTTTTGTGAATGAATGTGAATATGTGTTTAGTGGATGTAAAAATGTAATGTGAATTTGTGTTTACCTTCTGCAACCGAGATTATGATTTTTTTTTTAATTGAGGCTTCCTCGTGAATAAATAATTAAATTTTTTGTGATTTATGAGAAAATTAACTATTGACATCTTCGCTCGATTTTTCTTCCACCATATCCCTCACTTGGAAAAATTCAAAATGAAACTTTTCAATATTTAATTAGATTTAATGTTTTTTTTCTCGCTCAATTAAATTCTTCACGTGTAGCTTTTTGATTTTTTAGGTTTTCTCGAGAATAAATAACTAAATTTCTTTTTATTTATGGGAAAAATGCTCAATTTTTCTTCCACCATATCCCTCACTTGGAAAATTCAAAACGAAACTTTTTCAATATTTAATTAGATTTAAGGTTTTTTTCTCGGTCAATTAAATCCTTCAAGTGTAGCTTTTTGATTTTTTATGTTCCACGAGGACCGTCAGCACTATGATTGGGGTGAATTGGAGATCGATGGTGGCTGTGGTGATGCTGGTGAGAAGGAGGCCCGCTCGATGCTGGAGTGAAGACTACCCCGTACAAGTCTCTTCGGCTGGAGAGGCGTGGAAGGTCCGTGCAAGGTTCGTGCAAGGTCCGTGTAATGGGCCACGGACAAAGGAGTTAATCTTCGAACTTGATAACCAGGCCCTCCCGGCTCAACCGAGGCATCCAGCTTCAAGTTAGGCATCCTAGCTCAACTACGGCATCCTAGCTCAACTACGGCATCTCGGCTCAACTGAGGTATCCTGGTGCTAGCTCACCAAGTCATCCAGGCTCAACCTAGGCATCCTAGTTCAACTATGAGAACTCTATGCACCACATAGAAGCATTGCATATTATAGGAAGAAGGCACGTTCTCCCTTCTCTCCTATACTGGCGCCAACAAATCCCTTATTTCAAAGCCCTATTTACAAACACTTCAAAGTCTTGAAGGGTGAGTTTCTAGCTTCTTTTTATGTTAGAATGATGATTTCTAGTTGATTAGTTGAGTGATTCTCAATTCGTTATGGCAGTTATGCAGCATATAGAAGTATTGCATATTACAGGGAAGAAGGCAAGTCCTCCCTCCTCTTCTATACTGGCGCCGGCAGATTCAAGTAGACACTTCAAGCTTGAAGGGTGAGTTTCTAGCTTCCTTTTCTATTAGAATAATGAGTTTCTGCTTCATTAGCTGAGTGATTCTCAATTCGTTATGACAATTATGCACCACATAGAAGTATTGCATATTACAGGAAAGAAGGCAAGTCCTCCCTCCTCTCCCTCGAAGATCCTTTATTTCAAAGCCCTATTTACAGATACTTCAAGCTTTTGAATGGTGAGTTCCTAGCTTCATTTTCTGTTAGAATGATGGGTTTCTAATTGATAGCCAAGTGATTCTCAATTCGTTATGGCAGTCATGTACACAAAGCATTCCATGTTATGTGCAAGGAAAGGAGTGGCCCTATCGAAATTTTACCATCGGACGAGACGAGTAGACATGGAAAGATTTTCAATAGGAGGGGAATTGTGGAAACACTTGCTGTAATGTTTGGACGGTTAGTTCCATTTTTTTTTTCAATATTCACGTTAATTTATTCTGTATCTTGCGTTTGTTAAGATGTTTAGTGTTCACTGCCACATTTTCTATCACCGTTACAGCCGAGACGCGACAAACATGATTTATCAAGTAATAACCTTAGAGGAGCATTGTGCCCGAGCTGGAGTGATGCTGACGCATAGGTAGGCTGATCAACTAAGCTGTATGCCTCGAGTGAGATTGGTTATCCCAGACGATCGCCAAGTAGTGAAAGGATTTGCCTGTAAGAAGTTGACTTTCTTCTTATTGTTACTTTTATCTATTATATATCTTTAAACAAACTAATATGTCGACTTGTGATATAATAGAAACTGCATACTTGATAGATAAATCCATCTATATTGGATTTGACTAGAAGAGAGAGGTCGGAGATTCACTTAATTTTCTTGATCTACTATATTGGTTTCGATTTAGGACAAAGCCACGAAAACGTAAGAGAAGTTAAAAAATTAAAACCACACTCCAATGCCATGAAACTGAAACTTCAAATCCTCCATTCTTTTATTCAGCCAAATTTTGTCCCAATCGATTTATGTTTGTTTACTAATTATTTATTTTTCCTAATTTATAAATTATGTAATGGCTCTTCTGCATTTTATCTAATTTGGGAAGTAGCAAGGCCATAGATATTTCTGGTTTTTGATTTAACTTTTTGAATGTCTTTTTCTCATTTTGTCAGTCCAACAGCTCTCAGAAAGAGATAATGAAAAAGCCATCGCTATTATCTGCAAAAAGGGATTTTTTTGTGGGGATATATCGGGTGATTCACCCTATTGCAATCGATGTCTGTATAATATCTGAGAGTTGATTAGAGATTCGACAAACCTCTAAGTTCTAGACGTTTTTAATGCCTAGGTTATACAGCCTTCCCATGAAAGCCTGTTGATGGGTTCACTTTGTGTTAGACTCAAATACTTGACTAGTTAACATTAAATAATTTGAAGTAATTTGAGTTTTAGTTACATTCCACAATTGTTTATTTTGCTATCACAGTGAGATTAAATCATGAATGAGATATATACAATTGCCACGGAGGATTATTTCTATCGAGGCTTTACAACATTTATACCCTTCGATCTTAATTTAATAAAGATGGGTAGGGTTATTTAATTTATATTTCATATTTATGTGGAACTTTTTTTTCGATAGGAAGTAAAGTTAATTTATTTATTATCCAGTTTGTCGGATGAAATTGGAATGATTATACCTTGTACTTACTTTTGTGACTCAATTTGCATCATTACGTTATTTTGGATAATTTCTTTTCCTTCATCCGTCAGCCCTTGAAGGCTGGGCCGAGTATAGCATGCCATCAATCAATCGGGTTTTCAGCTATTTGGCAGGATAAATAACAAGACTTCGTCCGTCAAGCAGACGTAGCAGAGTAAGGGAAGAAAGCCATGGAAGCTGGGTTGGTGAAGTTGGCTCGATCCAGCCTTCTCTCTTTCACCGCTGGAAGCAGCCTCGCTCTCCATCGCTCCAGGCGAGTTCGCGTCCCTTCCGTGCTCCTCCATTCAGGTCCCGCTCTCCTCTCCCTGCGCTCGACGTGCAGTCGCTCCATAATTTTCTCCGCTTCGATCGTCGGCGATTCCCCCGATTGAGACTCCATTCGATCTTTCTTTCTTTTTTTCTTTTTCCCTTCGCGATTTCCGGCGGCTCGTGTGGATGCAGGGAGGGATGCGAGGAGAGCGGCGTACGACGCGCTGTTGCTCGACGCGGGCGGCACCCTGCTTCAACTGGCGAAGCCGGTGGAGGAGACTTACGCCTCCATCGGAGCCAAATACGGTCGGTCTCTCGACTCCTCCGCCACGCCGTTCTCGTCGGCTCGCGGTTCCCGTCTTTGCGCCTCGTCGATTGTGTGCGTGAACTAGTCCGCGTGCTGAATTGCGGCTTTTGGGAATGTGGGCAGATCATGGTCAATTGCAAGTTTCGATTTTTAGGTAGGAATGCGTGTGATGCGGTGATGAGCGGATGGTTATGCTCGCTTCGCAGGTCTTGCCGCGAGTCCCGCCGATATCAAGCGAGGATTCAAGAGGGCCTTTTCTGCTCCCTGGCCCGAGAAGCTTCGTTACCAGGTACATATATGGTTCTCTTTTTCTGGTGAGGTACGCATTTGAATTTCTTTTCTCCCTTTTCCCAGGTTTTCGACATGCTCTTGCTCCAAGAGAATCCTTCTTCGTACTTAGGTGTATATGCATTTTTACTGATTTTGTTCTGTTTATCAGGGAGATGGGAGGCCGTTCTGGAGACTCCTCGTGTCGGAAGCTACCGGTTGTGCAGACCACGACTATTTTGAAGAAGTTTACCAGGTAAAGTTTTTAGAGACAAGAATGTCCAGCATGTTTTCTTCCATCTTTCCCTTCTTTTTTAGCATCTCCAATAGATGCTCGAAAGACAAACTATGTAGGCCACCCACACCACATTGCATTCGACTTGAGCAAGAAAGAGTTAACTTACTTTCAAAACTTGTTGAGTGCATGACTTACTTCTCAAAGAATACTAGAAATATTTCTAGGTAGATTAAATAGCTTTCGACTTGTATGGGAATTACCTTTCATATATCAAATTTTGGTCCTTGTGGGTGATATCTAAATGAACTTGCTTCGCAGTACTATGCAGACGGTAATGCATGGCACCTTCCTGCTGGAGCTTATGAGACAATGAGTACTCTGAAAGATGCTGGAGGTCATATTCATCAAGTATTCTTCTTCATCTTCTGCTAAGATAAGAACCATTAGCCAGGATTTCTTGCAGCCTTCTTCACTAACGTGGTTGGTGGAATTACAGTTAAGTTGGCTGTTGTGTCCAACTTTGACATCCGGTTGAGGAAGCTACTGAAGGACTTAAACATTGTGGATCTGTGAGCATTAGGCTTCTCTTCATCTTTTGATTTTGCAATAACTTATTAAACCAGGGTGGTTCTTAAGATTAGGTTATGCACTACTGTAAGCATTTATTTGGTTGATAATGTTTCAGGTTTGATGCTATTATTGTATCCTCAGAAGTGGGATATGAGAAGCCAGATCCTGGAATATTCAAAGCTGCTCTAGGTATGTATCTAGTTGGAGAATTTCATTTGCAATCCTAGTGAAATATGAAAGCAACAATTCATAATCTCGAGTAAAAGTTAATTAATCTTGTGTTTCCCTTTTAATTCTCGACCTTTAAACACCACACGCAAGTCTTAGCTGGGAATTTGCAGTCATCTACTTTGCATTATGACCTTTTCTTGCCATCACATGACGTCTTAGTTCAGCGTAGTTATTGTCTAATAAGAGTTGAAGTAACCGGATGTCATTTTTTTTTTGGGTCGAAGGATCGAGTATGTTATTGAACAGCAAGAAAGTTCCATTTTTTGTTTTGTTTTCTTTTCCTTTGTGGCCTTATGAAGTGACAGTTCGCGAATATCAGTGTAGCATGAATTGTATAGAGTTCCTGCTCGATTGGTAGTACTATGCCATCATGACAGTATTTTGTATGATGATTCTGCTTTTTAGTTTCTTGGCCTTTTGGTTTCAGACTAATGTTTGGCATGATATTCTTCCAAAAGGAAGAAGTCTAATTTGAAAACTGAAACATGTCGGGTTATCTTCTAGAGGATGTCAATGGTTACCATCTATTCTGTTGCAGATACCCTACCCCCACTCTTCCCACCCAGGGGGGGTGTTCAATTCTTCTTAGTTTCAGCAGGACTCTTATGAGCATTAAATCTATGCTACAAACCTTTTTTGTGTATGAATCTCCTGTTTTTTTGGCTGATCTAGAAGGCTGGGAAGGGGCTAGTGGCGGTGGCTACCCCTTTTAGGTGTATAGGTATTTATGAAATCTTGCATGTACTAAAAACAGTAGAGTTTTAAAGACTGTAACTTTGTCGTTGTCATTCAATCGACTTTTCTTACTCCTTGTTTCACGTGTGTGCTACAATTTCTGCATGAATCTCTTAGAAGTTAGGTCTTCATGAAACTCATATGCATTGTGTACGCTGGAATTATTCTCTATTACCATGGAATAGAAGTTGTGCATCTGGATCCTTATAATGCCTGATGATCGTTCAGATCAACTTCAAGTGGAACCTAGTAGAGCAGTACATATAGGGGATGATGAAAAGGCTGACAAATACGGTGCCGCTGTTGTGGGGATCGAGTGCTGGTTAGCCTTCTGTGACTTAATACAGATTAAATCATGCATCGTTCTCGAACATTTTCCATCCCTTTGTTAGCAGCTTTATTTTGTGTACAAATGAAACTGATGCTTATCGTTCTCATCAATTGTTTTCTTGATCAGGTTGTGGGGCAGAGATGTGAAGACATTCTCGGATATATTAAACCACATGCTCATCCACATCTAAATGATATCAAGGGATTAATTGTTCTTCAACATTATTCTAGTTGTACCAATCTTTTCTGTGCTTTTGGCTGTGAAATGTTCCCATAACGAAGATGGCCATCTTGTCATTGGAAAATTGAAATATTTAGGAGCACGAGTGATGGAAGCATCAGAAGTTTGATATTTTGGGGAATGGCTTCTTATGAATTATGTGGCTTTTTGTTGCTCCCAACTGCCAAAGGTTCTTTAACAATTTACGCAGCGGTGTCTTCTTTTGTCGTTGGTGATTATGAATAAAAAGTTCAAGGGCCTTTGGGTGTCTACCGTGTTAGATATGCATTCCGACAATGAGTGTTTGAGAAACATGGCGATATGCAAATTGGGATGCAGATGTTTTTTGTTTTGATATTCATACAGTTCAAACATTCTATTAGCTTCTTAGGAATCTTTGATAGTCAGATGGAGCGAAGCTAAGGTCGAGATGTGATTAATTTCTTCCCAAATTACAACTTTTATTCAGCCAATCTTACGTCTATGATCATTTTCATTTCATGGCGACTATCTCGCAGAACTGACTATTATCAGCCAACGGTCGCGACTGTGGAGACTTTCAGTGCTATCCTCAACTTCGGACTTAGATTGTTCCTCTTAATGACTAATCCATGTAGACTTGACCATGTTGCCAGCTCTATGAAGCGCAAAGCCTGAAGTTCTAGTATTTAGACTATACTCGGCATTGCAATGATAAAAGATTCGGTGGCCATTAGTACGAATGGCAGAACATGGGAACGGTTTTGTATCAGCTTTTTAAATATATCTTAGCTAGACTATACGGACTTGCATTAGGGCAAGCGATGTGGATGCTGCCTAAGAACATTGGTAGTGTATTAGGGACGGGGTGCCCAAAATCTAGCTCTTTGGGAGCTAGAATCCGAAATTAATCCCGAGGCGTTTGCATTGAGAGGTGACAACCAGCGCACATCCAGCAGCAAATTATCACACAAATTAGCACACTACCGAAACAACACGCTGGAACAGATTGATAGTCCGCCTAGAACAGAACTCAAATATGGCAAAAAGAAGAAGAGATGCAGAACTCAAATCCCTTGAATTCTCGACGTTCTTGTCCTTCAGACCTTGGTTCAAATTATTGAATTGCAGTTCAAAGTAAACGCATCCATCAATAAAACTTAACCTCTTGGATGGGGCTGAAATCTGCCTTAGAGGTCACAGGAAGTAAAGTATTGCAATGAAAATGCATTCTTTTTGATGTCTACTCCTGGAGGGGAGAGAAAGGGGGAGGGGGGCCTAAAGTAGTCTAACCAAATTGAGCAACTCAAATTTTGAAACTAAATGGAACCTCTTGAAGTTTCAAAATAATTTTTCCACTGAGCGAATAGAGTACAAACCATTTGCAAATTTCAGCATAACCAAAAGCGAAAATGTAATCTGCTCAAACCACTTCATCTAAGCCAAGTAGCGGTACAGCTTCCTATCCACATTATCTCTCTCCAAGAAATCACGCTCGATGAGAGACTCGATCCGCTTCTTTATCTCAGTGGGATTGGCCAAAAACCTCGACTGCAGCTGCTTCGTCACCTCTGTTATTATATTATTATGATCCAACACCCTCCTTGATTTCATGATTCTCACTATTGCAGCCTCAATTTGGGGCTTCCGGTCCTCCTCCACTCTTTGTCGGGTTTCCTGTTTTTCAGGTTCCGACTCTTTCTGTGCAACAACTGTTCCTATCTTGACCTTGTAAAACTTACTTGTAAACTTATCATTGACAAAGAATGCATCATCCTCACCTATATCTTTACTCATAGGCTCCTTTCTTAGGACATTCTTTCCCTTGACGCATGCCAAAGATTGCAGGCACCGCTTTAAGTCTGAAGCGGGGATCTCTGTAGCTTGTTCGATCTCTTTATAGCTCAATCGGTCAGAATTGTTGAATAGCATCAGTACACACATCTGGTATGTGGAAACGTTCAACTCATGCTTCTGCCCTTTCCCAAAAGTTGCTTTTATGTCTGCAGTTCCCATATTTGTTTGCCAAGACAATCTCCGACCAGTGTGCGTCCCAAGGTAATATGAGCGGAACTTCTCACAGAGAGCCGACATCTCAGCTGGCAAGTTACATGTCACACTAGGTTGTGTAGGCCACGAGCCTGTTGTTAGAACCTGAACGGTTAACGTCGGGCCCTCTCCTAGCTCAGGGTGGCTTGCATAGAAACCCTGCATTGTATCTTGTGAGGTTTTCATATCAGTGAACATGCCTTCTAGCTTTGAAGTGAATTGATATCCACATTCAGTCTTGAGCTTAACAATGAGACTCCGTTCTGCATCATCCGAAACAGTTTTTCCAGACAGAAGCCTTTTTGCCAAATGCTGTTTATAATACTTCTCAAACACATCCTTTTCTTGCAAGTAGCGGAACAACATCATCACCTTATCAAGAATAACCTCCACATCCTCCTCACTGACGCCCTTCAAGCCTTTGCGTAATTTATCATCAACAAACAACGAAATGAATTCGGGAGAACGAGCATTCAAGTTGATGAAGTATTCAAAGGATGAATTCAAAGCATTCTGAAACGTCTTATCGTTGTTAAATGCAGAACTTATGATCTTATCATACTTATCCTTTTCATCCAAAAGCCGCTGAACAAATTCAACAGGGTCTTTCAGCCTCTCAGGATCGGTAACTAACTGCTTGCCAATATCCCTTATATGAGAAGTCATCACGTCTCGAACAGTTGACAGACCATTGGGAACCCGACGAAACAAGTTGTACATCCTTCCCAAGTCTTCATACTTATCATCAAGAAGCATGTTCACCAAGCCAGAATTCTCCATGTGCACCAATGCCAGCATGTGATTTGCAATCATCTCCTTCTCCACGACGTTTGTGATCTTAGCTTCACTCTTGGCATCCAAGTAGTGCGTTACCCTCTCCATTTCTTCATTAAGACGCCTCTCAGCTTTCTTAAGATACTCACCACAATCGCAACATTCAATAAACTTCTGGGATTCGCCTTTGTAAAACTCGGCTGAAACCTCCAGAAATGGTTGTTCGAATTCTTCTTGATAAACTGAAGAACCTAAATCCATCAGCATTTTAATTATGTTCCTCATCAAACCCCGATTGATGACCTCGCCAGTCCGTTCTCTAAGTACTAGTTCTAGTAACGTATCCAGAAGCCTACTGCGGATCTTGCTGGAGTAGATAACATTATCCCTCCATAGAATCAACCCAAGCTCGTGTACTGGGGTTTTGCGGGTACTTTGGATGAACGTTCTATCCATGTACATGAGAATGTCCCGGATCATTTGCAGTGCTTTATTATGATCGTTCCATTTTCTGTTTAGTTCCTCCAGAAACAAACCTCCTTGCGCATCTTCGATGGATTTCGATATTTCCTTTAGGTGAGCAGTCATGGTTGTCACCAATCCGGAGTACAGTTTCTCACCAAACTTGTGCAGAACCATGTTGTAGGCGTTCCTATATAAGAAGGCACATCAAAATATTACAATCTCACAACTTTACGACCGTCACCCGCACACAATGCAACTCAATACCAACGCATGAAAGAGGAAGAGTGCGGATGCATCATCACCTTGATGCCGTTTCCAAAACAGCACCAAACCAGTTGGCATCAGACCATAAGGGGAGGTGGAACAAAAAGTTGGGCAGCAACCGTTAATCTCAATGCTTATCGCACTCAATAAAGGATAACCCTACAAAGTCTATATCTCCTTTCAAAATGCAACTTAGCAGATCGTAAACCGAAGAAGTACTCCCGCAATAGTACAGCTAACAAACAAACCAAAAACATAGCTGTGTTTAAAGGAGCATAATTTTTGGAGATGTCTAACTGGGAAAAGATCGCTATGAGGCGAAATACCGAACATAACGAGACCAGTGCATCGCGTGAAAAAATAGCGCCATCAGAGTCAATATCGCATCAACGAGTAAACGGACCAATCTTCCATAATAGGCGGCGAGGGGCTTTCAAAGAACACACGTCTGGCTCAACCTCGCTAACTAGGGAATTCCCACCTCCAAGAAAAGTAAACCAGTATACCCCAAACCGTCCAATCAACCCATACGCACACACATCCGATTAACAAGCCTCGAGCCGCCGCCGCAAACCGAACATCCGATGCAGGGACGGCACGCGGCAGGCAGATCATCCGCCCCGCCGCAATCGGCACGGAACACTGATCACAACGGAACCGATATGGACGGATAAATCGAAAGGCGTTCAAGATAAAGAAAGGGAGAGAGAGAGAAAGAGAGAACCTGTAGAGCTCCTCGAAGCTGAGGCCACTGGCATTATGATTGTAAATCTCGTGGATGGCGTGCTCCAGGATCTTCCACGTCTTGTCGGCGTACTTGGGATCCACCACCACCTTGTGCTTGAACGCCTCTATCTGGAAGTTCCTCTTCTTCTGCGGATTGCTCATCCTTCTTCTTCCCCCACCCAACCACCACAACCCCGACCACGAATCGGCGGGACCCACCCGGAGACGGGACGTCAAACAAAGGTCGCCGCGGCGCGAAATCGGCGAGATTGCTTCGACGACGGCGAGCCCTAGAATCGAGAGCAGTACCCCAAAATCGGAACGGCGGATCCTCGATTAGGGATTGCGAAATAAGGAAGAGATAGAGAGAGAAAGGGAGAAAGAAGGGATGGGGGGGGGGATTTGGGGGATTTCCTGGGAGTGATGAATTCGAATGAAAATGGAGGATTTTTTGGGGGTGTGGATTGAGAGACGGAGGAGAAGAATAAGGGAAGGAGCGAAGCAAAGGAAGCGAAGGGAAGGAAGCAAGGAAAGATATGAAAACGGAACCCTTTTTTTTTGTTATTTTATTATTTTTATTTGTATTTGTATTTTTCTTTTTTTTGGGTCTCTATAGTTGGTTTTGACATGTTTGGTCTCATCTGTGATAAAAAGTCTCGTTTCCCAACCATAATTTAACTCGGAATCGGATTTGGCCAATTTGATCGGAATGTTGAGCCCTTCGCGGACCACGTTAATGTCGACATGGATGGCCTGCGTTTGATTGAACCGAGAGAGCGATGGTTTTTGAATGAAAGTGGGAGAAGGACGAGAGGAATATAAGGTCGAGAACGAGAGCCAAATGAAGAAAATGAATGAATGTTTATCGAATCTTTTTGTTTATTTTTTAATCTTTTTGGAGATGGCGGTTTCAAGACCGTGAAAAGTAAGATGTAAATCGATTGTAAATCATATTGACATGATTGGTATATTTGATTTTTATTATATATATCGAGACGTTTTTTATCAATTATAATTGAATTTGAAATCGAGTTTAGTGAATTGGTTGAAACGTGACGTCTCGCGTCCGATTGAAGTGGGAGAGATGGCTCTTAGTTGGTTCATGAAGTTTGATTTATATCGAAAGGAAAGAGATTCTTTTTCTTCCCCTTTTGATGTCATGCACTTCCGGCCTTGACGCCATTAATGGCAAGTGCAAGTTTTAGTATGGCAGCATACGTGTAACGTCGTCGGTCTTTAAAAGTTTTACATATTTGTATTAATTACTTTCTTTTAATTATGAGGTCCAACTGCACGCTGACTCATGACTCTATAAAGATGCACAGTGTTGAGGCGTGTTTCGACGGTGGATCAGGATTTAGGGCAAAATGAAAGCATTCATTCGTCAACTAGGCCTTTCATGTTTGCCCAAAAAAAAAAAAAAAAACTAAGCCTTTCATGGAATTACGAGAACGGGCCTCTAAATAAGGGATGGCCTGAAGGAGTTCGGGTGTGGGTTGTTAACCAAATGGTTACCGAGAATGATTTTTTTAGATCTCAAGGCCATCGCAAGTCAGTTTGCTAGTTGATTGGCCTCTCAGTAGCAATTAAGGGTGCGCATGACAAAATTTCTGGAACAAAAATTGATTTTTGGCCAAAAATTGATTTTAGAAATTGAGAAGTTAAAAATTTTAGCTTCTGATTTCTTTTTCAAATCTATTTTCGGAATAGAAATCGTTGAAATAGAAAAATTAAATGCGTTACCAAACGGATTTGTTTCAAACTTGTTTCGGGAAATACGAAATAGAGAAATAGAGAAGTAGAAATTTTATCATGCGCACCCTAAGACTGAGTATGTCGGACAGCCCAAATTGGGAATGGCTAAACGGGCCGGTTCGGTCCGGTTTCCAAAGGGATGCATCGGTTCCCAGTTCCATTATGGTGATTGTTGTTCTGGTTCCTAATTCCGAGGGGGAACCGAACCAGACAAGACCGATGGACCGGACCGACTTTTATTTTAAAAATATATATTTTTTAATTGCTTAAAATAGCAATAAAAATTAAAATTAGTAACAATTCTTTTTCTTTTTTGAATTTTTTTGTTAAGTGATCGGTTCCATGGGATCGGACCGAACCTGTCGATTCGATCCAATTCCTGGTTCTAGGACAGTTTGATACGGTTACCAATCCCAAAAATTGGAAACTGAAATCGATCACCCCTAATAGCAATGGACAAATTAAGCTTAGCGAAAATGACCTAGTCAAATTTTCGGAAGAGTTGCGATAAATGCTTGCAATTGCAACTTCGCTCGTTCCTTCAACCAATGATCTGTTGATGTTTATCTTCAAGGAGCCTCTCTTCGATGGATTTCGCACGGCTGATAAGTCACCTCGCTCTCTGGCCAAAGTTTGTTACTTTGGGTGCATCTTCTAGAGTATTTGATTTTGAGCAAGGGTGGTTTCAATTATCAACAGCGGTTCTAAGTTCCAACGGCGAAATGCAAAATCATTCCTTGCTTTCCATAGATTCAAAGGATTCCTGTGATTGCTTTCAGAGAAGGTGAATTTGAGTCGGATTTTTTAAATTGCATCACCCATTTCCTCTATTCTGATTATTTTCTAGGCCAGATTTGAATTTGTAGTTTAGGGTTTGACCAAACTTTCCTTATCCAACGACACCAAAGGAATGAATGCTCTATTGACTTATGAAATTTTTGGCACTGGCGGCAGATTATTACAAGTGTGACTTTTCATCAAACAAATTATCTCTCATAGGCAGGACATTTTGACAAACACTCCACTTGAAAATCTTGATATTTAGGAAGGTATTTACTTTCCAGATATGCGACCATAGAGCCTTAGGAGCGTAGTAGGAAGACAAAGCAAGATGAATACTCTGTCGTTGCTCTGTTTGTCAAATTCGATTATATACACTCTTCAGAGTGTAATCACCTAATTTGTTATTAGTCCAGACCAAGCAACCTTTTTATGAGTTCTTACCTTGGTAAATTGTAAGTATTTCTTGTATAATCTACTCATTGAAGAAGTTGTACAACGCTGACTCCTTCCATTCCTTTTTTTCCTTATAAGGTTCATCATAATTCATTGGGTCACCTACAACTCCTTTTTTAGCCATCTATCTTCATGAATATGAATACTTTCTCCATTACCAACTGACCACCTTGCTTCCTGAGCCATGGCCTCCCTATCTACAATTAAGCCTTACCATCTCTGAGATGGACGGGAACCCTTATCTACATGCCGGAAATTCCCATTGGAAAAGTAGATCTCTTTAAAAACCCAGCTCCAAATGATAAAGGGTGTTTTTGCTAGTCTCCATGCATGTTTACAACTTTGCTTTACTAAAAGAGATTGAGTCCTAAAGTGTAATCTGCCACTGTCTTTTCTCATTTTTAGCACTTCCCACTTTCTCTAGTGCGTTCTACTTTAAATTCATTGTTTTTCCACCCAAAGGACGCTGGTTGCTTTTCTACAGTTCTACAAGTGAAAATGGGGATTTTATATATCAACACTGCAAATTGGGGCAAGGAAGTGTTGCGCCATTGTTTTATTCTTATTTGGAACGAGTCGGAGTTTAAATCTAAGTGCTCAATTTCAATGTGCCATAGTATAATAATTTATTTTGATCAATTTCATCTCCATTCATTATGAATTATCTCAATTTCTTCTATACTGTTTAAGTTGTCTTGTTCATGTTAAGCAAATAAAGCTAGGTTGGGTAGTTAGGATAGATAATTTATATTTAATCTCATGTTTGGTTGTTGTTAAAGACAAGATATAACTCGATATAAGATAGCTATAGCTCATATAAAGATATTTCATATGAGAAATGGGATAAAAGTGGATAGGGTTTTTTTTATGTCCATATTATAAGCTTTTTTTTTTTTATGAAAAACCTTACCTGCTCCTCCTCCGTAACTCTAATTCACATTAATACTTTACGACTTCTTCATAACTCTTTGATTCTCATCGAAATATCACAGAAGTAGCAAAAGGGTCAAATCTCATTCTCCTTTTGTAATTCACATGGAAGCCTCATCAAAACAGCAAGGGATCCTCCATGACTCTCTAGCTTGAGTTGAAGTTTCGCAAAAGGAATGAAGAAGTCAAAACACTGTATTTTTCAAAATTGTGAAGGTAAATGATCATGCTATTTCTCTCTTACTAGATATGTTATTCTTTTGCCAATCTATCTCTCATCGATATCATTGTTACCTGTTTACATTTCTTGTCATAGTCGAATTTGTGGCTCTGAAATGCTATAATAATCTCTTTTGCTGTTTAAGCTTTAGATCGTACAATAATCATAGATTGATTGTCAAAGTTTGTTTTTGTTTTCTTTGGTGGTGAATTGCGAGAGATTCTTACCATTTCCTTTTGTGCTATTTTCACCAAAATGACAATTCCTAGCAAGTAATAGACATGATAGGAATATTTGGCTGTCATTGCAATTCACCAAAAAATCAATAGGATAAAGCAAAATCCCAATTTTATATCTTATCCTATCTAGTTTTGTTTTCGTCACCAATCTTTCAACTACTTTCAATTCGACACAAATCGACAAGGCGACATGTGGATGATGGAATTTGATCCCATCTTTTTTTTTTATTGCTCTCTAATATGTAATATGGCATTTCGTACAATGATCACACCATGTAACAATAACGTGTGAAATAAATTGATTAACAAGAAATGAAAATTTCAAAATTCAAACACGGAAGCTTCTTCGAATGCATATTACGTGGTCCATGCAACCCATTGCTACACTACACAAGCCATCTAATCTAAGGGGAGCAAAACGGACCGATCAAATTGGGAACTACCTAGATCGGATCTTAAAAAGTGGAATTGATGTCCAGACGATTCGATTATTGGTTCTAAGGAGGAAGTGGACCGATTATTTATTTATTTATTTATTAAATGTAAACCTCATAATCTAAAATCCTTCACACATGCCTCCTCTTGCTCTCCTATTTTGAGTCTTTTCGAATTCGCCCACGATGCTCATGCCTCCTCTTTAGATGAACTCACATTGGGGCATGTTTGACCAAATTATACGTTTAATTAGAGTAAGTTTATTGATTAGAATGTATTTTAGATATAAGTGATATACGCAAAATACTCGTTAATGAGGGAAATCCATTTGGGTAATATGGGATTTTGTTTTATACCTTTTCAAAGTTTTCATAGTGAGATGAGAATATGGTGGTTATGTTTTGGACAGGCTTGTTTATTTCAGGCGTGAAATTTCATTGCAAAATAAAGTGCTTAAAATGATTGGTTCCATTGGATCACTTGGGAATTGGATCAGACTAGTCGGTCTAGTTAGATTTGGTTCTAGGGACCTATGATTTGGTCATCAGTTCAGGAAATTGGGAATCAATCCCTTCAATTCGGTTCCCAATTCTTGGATGGGATCTGACCGGTCCAAGAACCGATCACCTCTAATTTAATTGATATACAAATATATTCTTTCTTACTTTCATACGAGCTTGAAAAGATGATTTCAAGGTCAAAATTTTCACTTCAATTCTATGACGATCTACATGTGTTATTAAAGTAATACTTGTTTTTTTTTTCCTTATACGGTGGATAATAATACAATATCCTATAGAATCATCAAGAGAGCTCCTATATGATCACGTCTCTCACATTGATAATTAGTATTTCGGTCAATTTCGTCCCGCAGCTATTTATAATTTTGTATTTCACTTCCTACGGGCCCACTCGTTGCGATTTATTTACTGATTTCTATCTTTCTTTTTGGGCCGAAAACATGGCCTCGTTGCATCAACAACTAGACGCACAGTTTAAAGAGGCATTGCCTTTACACCGGCCCAAAAAAAAAAACCTTTCATTAAAAAGTGAAATCGAGTTTTAAATTTTAAATTTGATGTAATTTTCAAACGCTTATAAAAACAAGAAAACGTGATTTAATCCCGAACCCACGTCGTAAGTGTGAAATTTAAAACGGTTCACTTAAATAATTTTTCAGTGCAACGGAAAAAAAAATCTTTAGTGTTATACGATGAAAATGTGTGATTGTACCTTAGAGATTTGATTATACCAATAAAAAAAAAAATTAAGAAATTTGTTTGATTATCAAGAATGCGGATATACTCATTTCCTCTATTTAGAGGAGTCGTCGGTATTTAAATCAACTCATGGAGGCATCCTCCTCTTCGGTCTCAATTCCAATCATGAAAGCCCAGACGGATATTCTAGATATATATATAAAAATTGAGCGTCATACGAGCAACAATCAGAGTGGCGCAGCGGAAGCGTGGTGGGCCCATAACCCACAGGTCCCAGGATCGAAACCTGGCTCTGATATTGAACTTCAGAAGTGGCTTCCCCACACTCCTTTTCTTTTTTCTCCTTAAAAATTCCATTTTACTTTTTGGTTTTTCTATCCCCAAACTGCCGACTTTGCCCTCGCCTTCCCTCTCCGAATTTACGGAGGTGACCCCTCTTCTCGACGTTCCCATTCTGCCGTCTCGCCAGAAACGGAGTCAGCTTCGATATCAAGCGGAGCGCGCGCCATAGATAAACCGCGAAGCTTCCGAAACTTGCGATTCCGCCCTCTCTCTCTCTCTCTCGATCCTTCAGTCGCTCGGCGATTTTGCTGTGGTTCAGGCCTCTGCGCTTTCCTGGCGGCGCGACTGTCGGTGGTCCGAAATGCCGGAGGAGTCGTGCTCGGAGCGGCCGTTGTTCGGGGGCGCAATCACCAGCAGATTTCCCAACAGATTCGAGGTCTTTCGTTTCCTCCAATCTCGTCTCCGCTTCCAATTTTTTTTTTTTTTTTTTTTGAATGCGGAGTGAAACGGCCTTTGCTGGAATATGTAGGACGTGAGCAACATCAGGCAAGTCCCTGACCACCAGGTTCGGATTTATTCTAAGCGTCTTACGTCTGGGTTTAGGTTCGATGTCGATAAGGTTACCGAGTGATTTTGTGCCTGTGGAAATGTGTTTTTTTATTTTTTATTTTTGAAGGAGGTGTTTGTGGACCCTTCGAGGGATGAGAGCTTGATTTTCGAGCTCTTGGATTTCAAGCATGAAGTGGGAGATAGCGGAAGTGCGGTGTGGTTTCTACAAGACCTTGCCACCGAACAAGACGCGGAACAAGGCATGGTATTAGGCTTCCTGTGCTTGATTTTTGTATTTTGGCCCTCTTTTGCACTCGGTTGATTATATATCAGGCTGCAAGTTATGTCTTTTTGTCTGTCTCTCTTTTTCCCGCTGCCGCTCAATCGCAGTTCTTGGTCACAGTCATATACTGATTCACGTCATAATCATTTGTCGGACGTTAGAGAGAGTGCACAATACCTTTGGTTTATATAGATCTTAGCATGAAGTTTCTTGGTACGATTCAATTCAACATTTTGTTTGTTCGGGTTTGATTGTGTTGTAGTTCTACAATGTGTGTGTGTGTGTGTGTGTGGTGTCAATGTGCTCTATGCCTGAAAAATTCAATTTCAAATTTCTTTTCATGGTTGTTTTGCTTGTCTATATTAGTTCAGACCAGTCAGTCGGTATCTTCCGTCCTTGTCGTGCTAGTGCATTTAGTAGTCATAATGCATACATCCAATGAGAATGTTCTGGCATCTCCTTTACTTGCACTTTTTCCACCTCAATGTTCATCAGGTGATCGAACAGTCGGGAGTGGTTGAGGCCCCTGGGTTGACTTACAGAAACATACCTGCTGTTGTTACCACCGCAGTTGGACAGATGGTATAGTTTTAGAACTCTATGTTGTTTCTTATAACCCACTTTCTTTGTAGTCACAAGGGCCTGATATGTATTGACTATCACAAGTTCCCATTGCAACATCTCCTCTCTTCTGCATGGTTTTTGATTACAGGAAATTTGTTGTGGAACTATTTTCTGCATGAATTGTCAAGCTTCGGAATCACAAATATTTAATTGTTTGCTGTAGTATTCGTTTGCTTTTCTTTCAATCATTTATGTTTTCTACATTTGTCTTTCTTAGGTGGCTTTTCCTTTTGTCTAAGAATTGTTTCACCTTGCTTTTGTCCTCTAATTTGTGGAAACCCATACAGGCTATCTCCAAGGGACGGCAGGGAAGGGAAGCACAAAATATAGTGAAGGTAAGTCTCTTATTTCCCTTATCCTTGTTAGACGTTGTTTAGGTCTCTCAGGGGGGGTCACATTGATGTGATGATTTTTGTACAGGTCTATTTGGCCAATTTGCGCCTGAAGGAAGTTGGGACAGATGTACTAATTGCTGCATATGAGCCTATATTAATAAAGTAAGTATTAAAAGAGACTACTATCGGTATGATCATTTTCCTGATATCTTTTGTTGAGACGGTGTAGTTAAAAGCACTAAGATCTAATAAGTTATGTGCGATAGGAAACTTGCCATTCACTGCTTCTAAATTAAGCATCCTTCACCGTGTAGCTAAAAGCATTAAGATCTAATAGATCACGTGCGATAGGAAACTTGCCATTCGCTTCTTCTAAATTAAGCATCCTTTACCATGGATAGTCTGGGCATCTCAATTAGTTTTTTGATGCTACAGTTTAAGAGAAAACTGGAGGATTATATTTAGTGGACCAAGTGAATAAGCATAGACAGTGTCCCATCAGCTTATTATTTTACTTGCTTCTTGTTGCTTGATATGAAGATTTTAAGACTCTTGGCTAGAAAGGCCGAAATGAAAGAAACTGGGTTAGAACTGAGGGCTGTAGAGATCTTGCTTGAGGAGTGATTTCAACCTAGGATTTGGTGGATCTATAACTTGAGGGTGATCAGGTTCTTTTGATTGTTCTTTAATGGGCGTGATTTGTTGAACCGACTGCTTGTGAGATGTCCCTCCGAGTTTGTTTGCTGGCTCTTTTTGTAGCTGGAAATATATTGCCCATCCTGATGGGAAGGCATTGTGACCTTGACTTTCTGTTTACCTCCTCAGATCTTGGATGTTCAGATAAATCCCTAAAAATGGTTCTGAGTGGTGGTTTTCTACTCCATGTATATTTCAAATTTCTGTTTGAGTATGTCTGGTAAATAGTAAAAGTGAGACAGGCATATTCTCACTTTGCGATTTACTATTTAATTGTTCCCTAGATCTCCTTTTCCTTATTTCTCCAATCTGAACTTGACTTATTACTTAACACAAGTCTGTAGTTGCATAGTCTAGGAAATATTGGACTTAGATGGATATGTTGCTCCTCCTCTGGTGAATTTCTTCCACCCCAGCATTGGCATGACAGACCTTTTGGCTTTTTTTCTGGAAGTTGGCATAAGGGAGCTCGATTGCCCTTGAGAAGTTTTTGGTGAGAGTAGCTGTCAGAATGGATTAAAACATAAAATTGCTTTGGCTCAGTTTTCATTGGAAAACTTTTGTTGATGTACTAACTTTAGCAGTAAGATACCTAAATCTGGCTGAAGCCTTTCATTAATGGGTCATTTTGTACTTGTGCTAGTTGATTGTGTATTTACCTTTCCCCTTATTTCTTGCCGTGGGTTTGTTGTTTGGAAAGTCTGACCTGTCATTCCGCCCACATTTTGGGGCCAAGTGCCTAATGCATCTGCACATGCATAAAAAAATAATACTAAATTTATTTTCTTAAAGTTGCGCTGGTTCACACAAAAACTCAATTTGCTTGCAGCCCTTTGAGTGAAAGTGCAAGAACAGTTGGTGCTGGATTAACTGCCCCTGCATCTCAATCTGGATACATGCCCATGGATGAGGTCTTTAAACTTGCTGTCTCTAGCTTCAAAGTCAATGATTGGAGCCTGTTTGGTTCTTCTGCTTGAAATCAGCTTGAAATCATATCTATGCATGGTTTGTACTAAATCGGCATTTCTGGATATAAGGTACATAAATTGCAGGTCCCAGTACTTCATCGGAGTCTCCTGACTTAATAGCTAGTTTTTGTCGGGAATATGTGTCCATCAACTTATGGCTAGAATCTCTCAAATGTGTCTACGAGTAGGGTTTGCAAAAAGCATTGGTCGATGATTTTCCTGCCGAGGCTAGTTGGTCTTGTTGGTTTTTCTTTCATCTGGTTGATATTCATTGGGAGGCACGCAATTCTAGTCAATGTATGTCGGGGACAACTCAATCTTGCATGCTAAACATGTGACTATATCTTCGAGTTGCACTCTGGTGGCGGCAACCGATTCATTTATTATGTGAATTGTTGAGCTTATGACGGTGAACATGTCTCGAGAACCCTATTTTGATAGAATAACCGAGAAGGTCAATTCTTATCGCATCTGAAGTGGTTGAACCCTGAAGAATATAGGGATCCGTGCTTTCGGCTCCGAACTAAAAACATGGATCTTTGCCTAACCTCAGAATACGATATGGAAGTGGTGCATCTCCTTGTTATCAGCGAACTATATGTCAACTGAGTTGGTAATAGTTCTGCAGAAAGCGGAAGGACGATGTCTGAAGCATAGCCGAGGATGTTCTTGGTTCCTACTCTCTAGAGACCTAACAGTTCATATTAATTATCATTATGTCTGACCGATCCATTCTTCAAGTAAATGCATGAGGTCATTTTATCCGTTTTGAGTGTCATGACTTGTTAAACCTGCTATGCCCATTTTGTTTGTTTGATTAATAGTGTTTGAGTCTTCTATGGGCCCAAGTAGGGGTGTAAATGGTTCGGTTCGGTTCGGTTCGGTTCGGTTTGGGTTTTTTTGAAAATCGAATCGAACTGAATCGATAAGGAAATTTATTGAACCGATCCAAAATCCGATCTGAATCGAAATTGAACCGAACTGAACTGAATTCGTTTCGGTTCGATTTTTACTTTTGTGTTTGTTTTTTTTTCCTACATACACCCCTTTCTATAATTTTTTTTATATTTTTTAAATCAATTTTGTAATTATTTTTTATTTCTTTTCTTTCTTTTTCTTCTTCTTTTTCTTCATTAGCTGGTCGTTGGCCATGGTGGTGGCCAACTGCCACTGAGTAGTCGAAGGTGAGTTTGGCCTCGTCAGCCTGTGGCGAGGGTCAAGCTCGCCTTTATCCGGTTGCCGGCTGCCACCGTGGCCGGCGACTGACCAATAAAGAAGAAGAAGAAAAAGAAAAAAAGAAAATCAACAAAATGATTTTAAAAAAAATAAAATAAAAAAAGGAAAAAAAATAGATTTTATTGGTTTGGTTTGGTTAACCGAATCAATAAAAACCGAACCGGTTAAATTTTTTTTGGTTTTTAATGAGAACTGAACCGAATAAGAATCGAATTGAAAAAAATCGAATTTTTCGGTTCGGCTCGGTTCGATTCGATTTTCGGTTCGGTCTCTGACACTCCTAGGCCCAAGCCTCGAATAATTTGGTTGGCCGTTGTTGCGCATGTCAAACTGCCCATGTTCAATTCCTCATCATCCTTTTGTTCGCCAAGTTATCGAAGAAAAAGCACATCCATTCTGAGAATTGATTCTGTCTATTGAGACGATCTCTCTTCTTTTATCACTATCACTGGGGTAGCAAGAGGATCAAATCGGCTTAACTTTCTTGCGCAGAACGTTGGCTCAACTAATTTTAGGGCCAGTGGGGGAAACTACTTAAGTAGGAGTAGATGACAATGTAGATAACTAGGCTTGTCACGGAAACTACTTCCGCGAAACACTATTAGATTGATGGAGGAGCAAGATTTGAGTAGACACAGTCAATAGTAGAATGGATACTACAATAAGGATATCGATTTTGATTAACGTTGAGACGTAGTATATTCTTTGAGAGAGTTTTCCACGTATTTTTGGGATAGTTCCCTATAGAGAAAACTGGTGTTGATGTAACTAATAACCTAATTTGACAAAGGGATCAATTTCTTCATAAAGGAAGGAATCGATTATGGGTTAAAATGAGTAAATTGATTATGGGTTGGTTGGTATTGAAACCCGGGTAAGTCACAGGTCATTGTCACCTCTCTATCCATTTCCATTATTGAAGCAACCGGGTCTTTTCATATTGAATCCCAATCTACTCTCTCTCTCTCTCTCTCTCTCTCTCTCTCTTTCTCTCTCTCTTCATAGTATGATGTTGCTTGAGTAGGTGATGTATTCTAATTTCACGCATTGTCTATTGTAGTTCGAATCCAAGAGGATCTGGAAGATCCTAGGCTGTGACAACGAGCTATTCTTGACCCCATGGAGATGGTGGGGTCATGAAGATGCTGTGTGCATATTATATAATCATAGATAATGCACACAGATTATACAAATATGTGCATATTTATAAGATCTTTGTCCACTTACATTATTGAGGAGGACAGCCGCTCTGGTACGCCATTCACATCTTTACAGTGCGTTTCATTGTCAATCTCATCGTTTCGTGAGTTGAACTTCGATATCATTGTCGTTGTTTTGCTATCGTTAATAACTTAATGGTTGTAGTGTCGGGGCTGTCATGATCTAGCTGCTCTCTTGGCCCATGACTTCGAGAGCAGAGGTGATAACGAGGAGTGCCCAGACAGTTTGAAGATTCAGATTCACGCGTTCTCCAAGATTTAAGGAAATGCAGTGGAAAGAAGCCATGGCTGTTTGGAGTGACTGGCTGTTTTCAAGGCCCGTAGTACCAATCATCTCGCCACGTGGAATCGTTTTAGGCTAGCTAATCGATGGTAGGCCATACGTACGTGTGTACGTGTCGACGTCTTTTTAGGATGAGCTGATCTTCCTGTTGTTGGACACGAGATGCTTCTTCATGTTACGTCTGGGAGCCGTCGCGCAACAGTTTTTGGCATCATGCTAAGTTCACTTCTCTAATTCAATGGAAAGAGCATTGATCCTTATAAGAAAATCGATTAAATTGTTCAATTGATTCTAAACTTATTATACATATGTTATTTCAGTCATAAACATTTTAAATTTATCGATTTAACCCTAAACATTTGCTTGAAATTTCAATATAGTCTTTTCGATCAATTTTTGACGAAAATCGCTAATGTGGCGATGTGCTACATAAAACGGTTAGTGATGATTGAATTAAATCTCCAACCAAACCGACCTGCATAACCCCGCCAACTACTTTGCAAGCATGCCACCGCGTCGAGCCACCCATTTGGTCGATTGTTGCACTGTTCACCCAATAGCCGTCGTCTCTTTTTCTCTTTTCCTCTCTCTTGTCATCTCCATCTCCATGCCAACTCCCCCAGTGAACTTTCTCTCTCTCCTCATTTGTCCCTTCACCACGCGCAATCCTCCATACTCCCCTTGTCATCATCGACCCCTTGCCCGAGTACTCCAGAGTCGGGGAGGGGAAGAGGGGTAGAGAGAGAGCGAGGAATTGGCCTTAGCAAACCCAAGGACATTCGTCCTTCATCGAGGTGAGGCGACAATATTCGGGCACAAATTTGAGCACGATACCACCCTTCCCACCTAGAGGGGCTAGTAGCATCGCTTGATGTTCACCAGCATTTCTTTCTAGGATTTTATTATCAGGCGTAGGTTTCGGGATAGACAGAGATCTTATGCAATTAGGGGAAAATGGGGCAAATGACCAAAATCGCGATATGTCTAGAGGAATGTCCCTAAGATATCTCTTTTTGGTTATTCTATCTCTTCTTTTTAACGGAACGATTGGTAGAGGGACGCCCGCGATTCATATTGCCTCCAAAATCAATCTCCTCTGACATCTTCATTTACATTGTTTCATCTAAATAATTAAATTGCCTTGGCCAGCAAACCTCTAAATGCCTTTTCTCATACGTGTACTACTAACTCCTAAGATGATTACATCTTTATAAATTTTGTACTTCCTATCGTGGGCTGTCGTTACATGATTGTTTTGCATCAGACCCCACTCAAAGGGGTGCAGTTGCTGTCGTCCTCTCTCTTTCTTTCGGTCTCTCCTTCTCGAGCTTTCAATTTCATGCACGAACACGTCCATGTGTGTGTCCACATATGACCAAACCTGGATAACATGTGACTGGTGAGGGGGTACCACAGTAACAACGAGGAAAGGTTAATGTCAATTACAGCCTTTAGAAATGGCGATACCTGATGATGACACGCCCTTCTCTCTCTCTCTCTCTCTCTCTCTCTCTCTCTCTCTCTACTTTGGAGAAATATATATATGTGCATGGCAACCTGTCATTCCTTTTTACCATCTTCTGGGTCTGATCTGGCCATGGAGTATAAGCGTTGATCTTCTTGCCATTTGGGACATTTGGGAAGGTGGGAGTTTGGCTCTCTCTCTCTCATTATCGAGGTGGAGATAATTCATCTGAAGTAGATGAAAACATGGAAATTCGCAACTTGGCAAACTGAACCTTCTCGCCATTCCTAGTTGGAATTGTCTCCGATTGATTGTTGGAAGTTTCAAATATTAGTCACACGTAGACTTACCTGAAAAATACAAGTAATTAGTGTCCATTTTCGCAATTTACCAATTAGAGTTATGGTTCAATGAAGGTTGCTTTCGATTAGGGATTGAAAATACCGGCTTTATTCGCCAGTCCTAGTACACTCAGCATTGTTCTTCCTAGAGACCCAATAATGAGAGACTTTGGACCCTAGGTCACAAGAAGAAATTCGATCGGACAACTTGTGAAATGATGAGGTCAAAGACACACGTATTGCGATAACTCGGGTTACAAAGCACAATGCCCAAACATATCGAGAGCAATATCCGGGTATGTTGGATATGTGCACTTAATACAGCTCAACTGTGGTTTCTAATGGGACTCATCTAATCAATGACTTGTGCTTTAGGTGCACATGCACCCAATGTATATGTAAGGAAACAGATCATCCAAACATAGTGATTCAATTGGATTGAAACCGTAATAATTCAATTTATATAGGCCGCCGCATTTATTTCCTGATACATATTGAAGTTGGATAGAGTTTCATAGTTCACATATCTATATAAGCGAGGTTTTGAGTTTTGACAACTGCTTCAATTATCGATAAATCATAAGAGTGTATCCGAATCGAAGAAGGTAGCTTCCCTTGAAGTTCGTGTTTAATTTATTGACCTTACTTAGTCTAAGCATTGGATGCCACATAACTAGAGACATCGTGTTTGAATATCAGGTGCCCTCGAGCTCTCAATCTAGTAATCTCCATGCTTTAGATGAAGAAGCAGAACGCCAGCCTTCGAGGCGGAAATCATTTAAGGTATGCTTAGGCAATTACTCGCATTTTGATTCTTAGTTTAAACTCTCGTTGGTTAGGGACAATTCCACACTTAATATTAGCAGATGGAGAATTCGAATCCCTTTCTAATCTAAACCTTGGATGTAGCGAAGGTCGCAAAGTTTCAACTAGCTAATTTGTTTGAACGCAGAAGATCGAAAATCTTAGGGTTCTAGAAATTTTCTCAAAGCGTGATGACTTACCTTACACGCATGAGCGACACTAAGCTCTTGATTCTTGAATCGGTCACTTAGCTTCCCCACATACAACACATAGTTCAGGAATCCAACCGTACCACAGGACCACAAGGACGGCCTGCAAACCCCAAATTGATGCAAACCCCCCATTTGGATTGCAAGAAAATGGTTAGAAGAATAGTAAATGAAATTGGAAAGTGACAGTATAGCTTGGCCTAAAAAATGGTCGTTCTTTACCTTATTTATACAGCCCTAGTAACCACCAAAATTACGACAAATTGTTTGTATGATTAGCATAAATGGATGGTGAGCTATCTTTGTTAATCAAAAGCATACATTAAACTTATATAATATGGATATTCATATATGTGTAAATCCTTAGGTGTCAAAGCACACGATATCTAAGCAAGTGGGATGGACTTGCTTAGATGGACGGTTCCAGGTTTCAAGTGGAACCTCAAATCCGTAGAACATGTGCCTTAATGTTTGGAACATTAAATCTATTATGCATACCTAAGAACTTGGAACCTATCCTGTTACATGTTTCAAAATTTACTCAAGTTCTAACCGTACTCTTAATTGAATGATTGTAATGAATCAACACTTCTATTGACCACTATTTGCTACAATCTACCGACCACAACTCATATTTAAACATATCACGATTATTAAATATTAACAAAGTAAAAATCTTAATCATGAATATTGTTAGAAATGGAAGTGCAGACTAGTGCCTTTAGATTACATAGTCATCATTGGATGTTACGGAATGTCGTAAGATTGCGCGAAGATAAAAAACAAGAAAATGAAAGTTTATTCTTGTTTCTACTTTCTAGGTTCTAGGTTTTTATTTGAAACCCGACACCTACCCGTTGAAACAGGTTTTTCAATTTTTGGAACTCGAAACCTACCCAACATGTCCTAGAACTTGATGCTTACCCCTATTAGAAAGCAAGAGCAGTGAGAGCCAATAGCAAAAGGTAGGTGTCAATTCTTTTGTGGCTTTTCCATTATTGATTCCGGCTAGGTGTAGTGGCCAAAAGGTGTGGACGAAGCTCTCTCTTTTCCCATATTACTCTCCATTCTAATTGGGTTTTCTGATACAAGTTGTATGGGTAGATTCGAGTAAGGGGTATTGCTGTTCGGCATGCGGTATTTACGTCATTTGTGCTTTTATTTAACTCGAGAGATGTGAAAGTTTAGGGATCCATTTTCGCAATTGCCATGTGTTTGAATTGTGGTAATGGACACGCATGCAATAATCAATAATTACGTGAGGTTGATCTCGCATATGATACAAATCCAATTTTAAATTCACGGAAAAAGTGGAAGGGAAGTGGAAGAACTATATAGTTCATTAGAGACAACGTACATTACAAGGATTTGATTAACAAGCCAACACTGAAAAAAGTACACATTATGGTTGGCCATACTTTTATACTTTTCTAGTGAAGTGCCTCATGCATGATCAGTATTCCGATCATCGATACTTTCGTTTTATGCGTAAACTAACAAATGCTTCAAAGGCACTCGACAAATTATCTCGCGCAAGGGACAGCAGCCTGCGTGAGCTCATTGGCTTCCGTAGAGCCCCTGCATCGTATCTTGGGAGATTTTCATATCAGCAAGCATGCGTTCCAGCTTCGAACTGAATTGACATCCGCATTCAGTCTTGAGCTTAGCCATGAGACTCCTCTCTGCGTAATCAGAAACAGTTTTTCCGGACAGAAGTTTCCGCCAAATGCTGTTCATAGTACTTCTCGAACACATCCTTTTCTTGCAAGGAGCGGAACAACATTATCACCTTGTCAAGAATGACCTCCACATCCTCCTCGCCAACGCCCTCCAAGCCATTGCGTAGTTTATCATCAGCAAATAACGAGATGAGTTCAGGAGAACGAGCATTCAAGTTGATGAAGTACTCGAAGGATGAATTCAAAGCATTCTGGAACGTCTGATTGTTGTCAAATGCAGAACTTATGATCTTATCATACTTATCCTTTTCATCCAGTAGCCAGTGAACAAATTTAACAGGGTCTGCCAACCTCTCAGGATCAGTAACAGACTGCTCGCCAATCGCCCTTATATGAGAAGTCATCACATCTCGAACAGTCGAGAGGCCGTTGGGGACCCGACGAAACAAGTTGTACATCCTTCCCAAGTCTTCATACTTATCGTCACGAAGCATGCTCACCAAGCCCGAATTCTCCATGCGCACCAATACCATCATGCGATCTGCAATCATCTCCTTCTCCACGACGTTTATGATCTTGGCTTCGCTTGTGGCGTCCAAGTAGTGCGTTACTCTCTCCATTTCTTCATTAAGACGCCTCTCGGCTTCCTTCAGATACTTGCCACAATCGCAACACTCGATGAACTTCTGGGATTCGCCTCTGTAAAACTCGGCTGAGACCTCCAGAAATGGCCGTTCGAATTCTTCCTGATAAACTGAAGAACCTAAATCCATCAGCATTTTAGTTACGTTCCTCATAAACCCTCGATTGACGACCTCACCAGTTCGTTCTCTAAGCACTAGTTCTAGCAATTTATCTTGAAGCCTGGTGCGGATCTTGCTGGAGTAGATGACATTATCCCTCCAAAGATTCAACCCAAGCTCATGAACTGGGGTTTTGCGGGTGCTTTGGACGAAAGTCCTATCCATGTACATGAGAATGTTCCCGATCGTTTGCAGTGCTTTATTATGATCGTTCCATTTCCTGTTTAGTTCCTCCAGAAACGAACCTCCTCGGGCATCTTCGATAGATTTCGATATTTCCTTTAGGTGAGCAGTCATGGTTGTCACTAATCCAGAGTACAGCTTCTCACCGAACTTGTGCAGAACCATGTTGTAGGCGCTCCTATATATGAAGGCACATCAAAACATTATGATCCCACGACCCTACAACCGTCGCCCACAGACAATGCAACTCAATGCCGACGCATAAAAGAGGACGAGTGCAGGTGCATTATGGCCTCGATGCTTTTTATGAAACGACACAAAAACCAATTGGTGGCATTGGACCCATAAAAAAGGGAGTTTCGTAATCCAATCAGATGGCCGCAGCCTCAACCGGAAACATCATTGCTAATCGTACTCAATAAAGGATAACACGACTAGATCTATACCTCCAGACAAAGAGCAACTCAGTATAAAAAGAAGTACTTCCCCAACAGAGCAGCTGAGACAAACGAAGGGCATAGCTCTGTTCTAAGACGCATAATTGTTAAAGATTTCTAACCAAGGAAAGAAGCACCATGAAGAACAACCAAAGGTGATATACACGGGGTGAAATACCTAACATAAAAGAGTCAAATTATCTTAGGATGGAAAGCTTTATCTGTTTCGTGAAAAATGAATGATTTAAAATATATTTTTGTCAAAAGCGATCTCTTGAATCGCTCGAAATAATAAGCAATAAAAAATATTTGACAACAGTTTGTATTTAAATATTTTCATGGACAATAAAAATATTATTCATTCATTTATTTTCGTACGCGATTCATTCGTTTTTGTAACATAAACGATCATTTTTAAGAAAATATTTTCTAAATCATTCACTCTTTGCAAAATAAATGGAGCAAAGTCAATATCCACTGCGATATAGAACGTGAAAGAATTGAGAAAACACGTCCAAACTAGGAAATCCTTAGACAAAAAAATTAAAAAGGAAATCAAAATCTGCACTTCAAAGGAAAATAAACGAGGCTAGCCTTAGGTCCTTCAATCAACATCCGATACCGAGACAGCATACGACACGAAACGCAGTTATAAGAGAACCAAGATGGACAGATCAGTCAAAAGCCAGATAAACTTCAAGAGAGAGAGAGAGAACCTGTAGAGCTCCTCGAAGCAGAGTCCACTTGCATTGTGATTGTAAATCTCGTGAATGGCGAGTTCCAATTTCTCCCACGTCTGGTCGGCGTACTTCGGATCCACAGCCACCTGCTGCAACGCGATCACCTGCGGATTGCTCGTGCTACCCGCCGAGGAACACCGACAATCGTGTCCCGAAACGGGAAGTTTCTGCGCGCTGATCACGTCAAAAGCTAGCAGAAAGACCAGACCCAATCTTGAGATTGGACGACGAGCCATCCAACTGAGAGAAGTTGCGACTGAGCAGAGATGATTCGATTGGTGATTCGGACAGAAGAGAGAGTGAGAGAAGGAGAAAAAGGGGGGGGGGGGGGGGGGGGGGGGCCACGCAGAGAAGATTTGATAGTGACGATTTCGAACGAATAAAGGATTGTCGGCGTCTTGACTCGCTTTCTTTCAATCAAAGAAACTTGCAAATGGAACTGGTTTTATGATCCAAAGAACTCGTCTTTACCGTTCCAATAGCGCTAGTAGATACGAAACAAAAGCCATCGTTTTGATCCCAAAAAATAAAGAAAACAAAAGTCAACGACATAAAAATCGTTCAAGCACGCCAAGGCTGAAGAGATCCAGGAAAAAACCTTTTCGGCCTTCAGGGGTCGTTCGGGTAGTGACGAGGGCTCGTTTCGATGGCCCGGCTGCTGGCATTGCCAGGTGAATTGCACGCGTTTACTAATCGGGCTGTTTTTTTTAATGGGAATTGGTGGTTGGTTAAGGGAAATGAAAAAGAATGAAGGAAAGCTGGCTTGGATATGAAATGGTGACATGGACAAGTTCACATATTTAAGGTAAAAAGAAAAAAAAAATGTTTTTTACGCCATACTAAGAGAGCGACATGAAAGTTGACTTATTTTCGGTTATAATAGGTGAAGTAGTAGTTGTCCCTTGGATGAGTCATGAAAGTTGACTTATTTTTTGTTATAATAGGTGAAGTAATTGTCCCTTGGACGAGTCATGAAAGTTGACTTATTTTCGGTTATAATAGGTGAAGTAGTTGTCCCTTGGATGAGTGACACGGTCATCTCAGGTTTGGGTATGGGTATGGGTATGGGTCGAAGATGGGTCGACCCATAGTGAACTCATTTAACTCATTTTAACCCATGTTCTTGTAGTGTAAATCTAATGACTCATACCCGACCCGACCCGCATTGCTAAAACCTACTTATTGTTAAAATATTTTTATGCAATATAAATTTTTTAACAATTTTTATGCAATACAAATTTAATGGAAAATTTTATAATTCTTTTTAAAATATTTTTTAAAAAAATTGAATTTTTAATTTTTAAAATATATTTTTTAATTTTTTAAATGAATTTTTAATTATTCTTATTTAAAAAATATATTTTTATAATTTTTATTTTTTAAAATATCATTTTTAATTTTTTTTTTTTCTTTTTTTTTCCTTCTTCTTCGGTTGGCCGTTGGCCACGACAACGGTTGGCGACTAGCCACAAGCGAGATTGAGCTCACCGGCATCGGCGGGGCTCGATCTCGCCAATCCCGCTAGGCCAAGGCCCCACCCGACCCCGGCGAGCTCGAGCCTCGCCGCCGTTGGCGAGGCCGAGCCACGTCCGGATTTGGCGAGGCTCGAGCTCGCCGGCGTCGGCGAGGCTCGATCTCACCAATGGGCGAGGCCGGGGCCCGCGACGCTCGAGCTCGAGCCTTGCGGTCGTCGGCGAGGCCGAGCCTCGCCGGATTTGGCGAGACTCGAGCTCACCAAGCATCGAGCGGGCTCGATCTTGCCGATCCGGGCGAGGCCGAGGCCCCGTCGGACGTCGGTGAGCTCGAGCCTCGCTAGATTCGGCAAGTCTCGAGCCTCGCAATCGTCAACCGAGCCTTGCCGGTGTCGGGTGGGGGCTTGGCCTCGCCAAATTTGGCGAGATCGAGCCCCGCCCGACGCCGGCGAGCTCAAGCCTCGCCGGTCGTCGACGACCTTCGAGGGAGCGATGGAGGCGAGCCGTGGCGGCGGGCGGCGGAGGCGAGCCGTGGCGGGGAGTGGCGGAGGTGGCTCGGAGGCGAGCGGCGGAGGACTAAGGTCGAAGGGTCGTGTCGCCGAGGATTTTCATGTTTTTTAAGGTTTTAAAAATGGGTCGAAAATGGTATGACTCATTTTCGACCTATATAAAACTAAACTTAAAATGGATCGAATGTGGTCGTACCATTACAACTTCATAACTCACATTCGACCCATTTGTGAAAAATGGGTTCATGATCCATTTTGCCACCTCTAAGCTTTAGTTCCTCAGGCCTTGGCGACCCAATCTTCGAGGAAATTGGGGTAGACGCGATCTGCACTGTTCGATAATGGCCCGCAACTCCCGCCGGGCCTGAACAGAACCCGCAAGAAGGCCTCCCAGCGAACTGCAGAGGAAGCTCTCGGTTTCCAACACACCTGCTGATCAATTCTAGTTTCCAAGTACTTCAACGACTCCGGCAATTCCAGCGTGACTTGCAGAGGAAGCTCGACAGATACTTGCTGTTGCACCTTCCATCGTACATCAACTGAAGTTTTCTTTTTTGGATGCCTTTTATGAAGAATCTGGTTCTGGGCAAGGGCTTGTCTCAACAATATCGCCAGATACGGCGCCGAGGGCGGAAAACGAAATTGTTTCTTGCTTTCCGTAAATTCCAAAGGATCTCCCACAAGTACTTCCAAGGAGGGTAAGTTGAAGCTGGGTTTTTACAATTGCAACAACCATTAGTCTATTCTGGTGATTTCTCTATATCGAGCGACACTTCCTTTGGCCAGCGACACTGAAGGAATTTGTCCTCTGTTGTTTCCAGGAATTTTTGGCAAAGGGGGCCAATTGATTCAGGTATGACTTTCTGTTTAAACAGATTTGCTCTCGTAGGTAGGGCATTTTGGCACATAGTCCACGTAAAAACTGTGATCTTCGGGTAGGTATCCAGTTTCCATATTCATGTCCATGAAATCCTAGAAGTCTGGTAAGAAGATGAACCTTGGTCGACATTCTCGGTTGCGTTTGGCAATGTGAGGGGATAAAATTCGGAATAGGATATGATTTATCCTATCCTACGTTTGGTGCTTGCTTAGGATATGATAAAGTCAAATATAAGGGAGATATAGGCCGGATAAAATTATCCCATAGGGGAGGTGGGATAAAGGTGGATAAAATTTTAATGTCCATAATAAAGAAAGTTATTTTTCGAATAACAAATTTCTTAAATTAACAAAATTAAAATTATATTTCAATATAAATGATATTTGAATTCTAATTTAATAAATTAAATATTAAAATTTATTTTTTAATTTAATCTTATTTTAATTTATATATTCAACTTTAATTCTATCTTATAATAAACATTCAATCTATAAATTATATATTTATATTTATTATATATATTTTAGATATTTTGTATTTTAGGTATGTTAGTAGTTTACTATTTGATAAAATTTTATTAAAGAATGATGAAAGGGGAAAAAAGAAATAATAAAGAAAATAATTTAAAAAAGAGAAAAAATAAAATAAAAAATAAAAATAAATTAAGGAATAGTGTCACAGAGATTTTCACCATCTCCATTTATAAACTTTTAGGTTTATTTACAATGATATACCGTTTATATTAAAATATTATATATGATATGATGTAAATATATTTGACTATAATATTACGATTCACCAAACAAAGTGGATAAGATATAGAAAAATCTAAAAATTTCATATCCTATCATATCCAATCCTATCTTGGTTAGAAATCTGGACGACCAAACGTAGCCTCACTGTTCTGTATCTCGGATTCGATTAAACCCTCTCTTCACTGAGTAATGTCCTGATTTATTACCACCGCCTGCGGTGACCCAGTTGAATAAGAGCTCCCATGATCCTTTGCGAGAGGAGAGGAGTTCGAATCCCGTTGGCCGCACGGGATCTTAAGTGCGACGTCGGGGCATGGTGGGTCCTCCGCAAGATCGATTAAACCCTCTCTTCATTGAGTCATCAAAAAAAAAAAATGTCCTGATTTATTGTTAGTCCAGACCAAGCTATCCTTTTGGGAGTTCATACTTAAGTAATGCAACTATTTCATCTAGAGTTCACTCATCGAATAAACTCCGTAGATTTTGCTCTTTACAAGTACTATACTGCTTATTAATCAAGTCAGCCACTGTCTGAGGTTTATCACAATGGCCCTCCTATAACTTCTTTTTCTTTTTTGACGATCTATCTTCACGAATGAGGATATTCTCCCCCTTACCACCTGCTGACTAATAGCTTCTGTACCCAAGATTAATCTTTGCCATCCCCAAAAAGGGCAGGAGCCCTTTCCTGCTTGCCAAATATTAGCATGGGGAAAATAAATTCCCTTTAACGCCTGAGTGCATATAGTTAAAAAGGTCTTTACTAATCTCAATACATGTTTAGGCAACATTCTCTTCTTAAAAGAAATTAAGTCCTTTAAACCTAACCCCCCACTATCTTTTCTTGTTTTCCACACTTTCCATCTTATTGAGTGCATATCTAATTTGAATTTACCATTTCTCCGTTTCTTTTTCATAACTTTGTTGATACCTAAATTTTAGCAACCCTGTTTATCATATAGAAAAATTAGAGATCAATCCAACCCCTAAACAAAAAAATTGTTAAATTACATATGCAAATTTGGGGCATTGTTATTTAGTAATAATAAGCCCACATAAACTGCATTATAATTGGGCTGAGTTAAGCAAGTATGCTTTAAACTTAATTGGTTAATCTGCACTAAGCTCAAGAGAATGCAAAATTCGGCCAAGCCCATAGCAGCCAAAAATTTCACATAAGGGATGCACATGAGGAAAGTTAAAGTAGAAAAAATTACGCTCTTTAATTGAAGAACAATAAAACATATTGAGCTCAAAATTTCAGTTATTGGATCGGAAATGAAAGAGATATTTTATTTTCCTATCTTGAATATATCACACAATTGTTTTGTTTCAATTTAGAAAAGAGATATCTCAAGAAAAGTTTTAATCTTTACCTATATAAAGCACATTGTTCTTTTGAGGTTAAGAAAGCTGTTCACGAGAGGGCTTCACAATACACAACAGAAAAGAAAAAGGACCCAGGAGAGCACAAAAAATAAAATAAAACATATACGCACGAGCTCTTTCTCTCTCCTACGGCCCCCTAAAAAGATTCCCGTGTATCGTTGGATCACGCTCAAATTTTGTGGAGAGTTTGGTAATACGTTGTTCTTGGATTTGTCTAGCCAAGATGGTGAAATGATATTTGATAGTATGTCTATGAAGGAAAAAATAGACTGGTTGGATTGCTAGAGATTCCAACGCGCGGTCATTCGAATGGTGAATATGCATTTGTTCTAAGTCGAAATGTGTGGAAATTTTGACTAGACCTCTTTGACACCTGATTTTTCAACTTAACCAAAAGAATCAAGCATCAACGGTCCAGAAATCCCCTTGTGATGTCCACAGCCTCCTAAATGATTTAAAATTTGCATGTTTAATTAGTTAAATCCAGAACTCCAAAGTTGCGATTGGTATGGGTTTGAAAAAGTTCATGCTAAATGTTTATTTAGTAATACATTAGGTTTCTCTTAGTAGTTCATCTTTGGGAAGGTCACAGCAAATCTTATAATTCGAAATTGGGATTTTGAGTATTAACATTGCGTATTGAGTAACGCTCACGCAACTGTTTTAATTATTAATCTATTTCTTCTATTGAGTGCAATATGATGAAACACCCAGGTATTCTCCTGTCTTTTCTATATTTCAAACTCTTAATTTATAAGCCATATTTCGTTTGAGAAATTGTGAACAACCACTGCTGAAAAAATTCCATATTTGTCAAGATTGATGGCTTGGCCTTTAGCAAGACTATATTGATTCAAAACGACAACTAGCTTCTGACACTCTTTAATCTTCCTATCAAGAAAGAAGATAAAGTCATCTGTAAATTGATGATTAGACAAAGTTGAGCAATGTCTATTCAACTTAATATTTGTAATGCTTCCATCTTTCACTGCTTTGTTCAAGAAATGAAGCAAAATAATCGACCGTACTTCTTGAAGGTTGGGAAATAGAGGCAAAAATTCACCATTAAGTTCACACTAAGGAGACAAAGGTGACAATACATAATTAATGAAAACCATTCCGTATGGAAACCCATTTTTAACATACAAGCCCTCAAAAAATCACATGACACCCTATCATCTGCCTTATGTATATCCAATTTCTATACTGCTTGAAACTTTTACCTTCTTTTTGTAACCCTCAACTGATGCAACAACTCTTGAACAAGCAAGATGTTATTTTGAATCAATCTACTACTCACAAAGGCACCGTGCTCCAAAGCGATCAACTCAAGAAGTCAAGGTTTAAGGCGATTAACCATTACCTTAGAAATAATCTTGTTATCAAAGTTGCATAAACTTATTGGTCTGAATTGGATCAAGCTTTTTGGGATTGACACTTTTGGGATAAGGGATATATGAGATCTATTTAAATTGGGATTAAAGATAACTGAATCAAAGAAGCTTTTTACCATGATTGAATACTTCTTTCTGAATTTCATCCCAGCAATGATGATAAAATTGATCATTGATGATGATAAAATTGATCATTGAGTCCATTTGGTCTTGGAGTCTTCATTATTCCCAATTGAAACACCGCCTCCTTTACTTCCTTCACATACACTTCAATTATTAAAATGATTTACATCATCCAAAACCCAGTTAGGGTATTGATCTAGAACTTGTTGAAATTTTCCCGATTGAATCATACATGGACTGAAAATAATCCATATTGTTTACTTCATTAATAGTATTCGAGTCTTCGATGGGCCCAATCCTTGAAAAAGGTTGCTTAATTATTTAAGGAGAGTGCATCTGTGTTAAGAATGAAATATATTTATTGAAACGGTCTATCATTATTAATATTATTAGCGCTGCCGCTGCTACTGCTACTAAGTATTATTCTTGCGTGGGACGTTGGTTCAATGAATTTAAGGCTAGTGAGGGTAACAACTAAATAGGCTTGTCGTGGGAGCTAGTCGGGCAAAACGCTATTAGATGGATGGAGGAGGACGATTTGAGAAGACATAGTCAACAGTAGAATGGATGCTCTAATGAGGAGATTAATAATGATTAACGTTGGAACACAGTACATTCTTGGAGAGAGTTTGCACACATTTTTTGACATAGTTTCCTATAGAGGAGACTCTTGTTAATGTACTTTGACAACCTAATTAGTCAAAGGGGTCAATTTCTTCGTTAGGGAAGGAGGTTGTTGGCATAGAAAGCTGGGTAATTCACCGGTTACTGTCACCTCTCTACCCATTTCCATTATTGAAGCAACTGGGTCATCCTATATTGAAACCCGATCTCTCTCTCTCTCTCTCTCTCTCTCTCCTCCCCCCCAAAGTACGGTGTTGATCTCAATGTTACGTGTTGTTTATTATGGTTCGAATCGAAGAGGATTTGGAAGATCCTACGCTGAATGACGACGACCTATTCTTGACCCTATTTGAATGGTGGGGTCATCAAGATGCTGAGTGCATATTATATAATCATAGATAATGCACATAGGTTATAAAAATATTAACGTATTTATAAGATTTTGTCCACTTACATTATTGATGAGGATAGCCGTTTTGGTACGCCATTCACATCATAATCATGATCCCCTTATCTTGATAATAAAGTCCTATGATGGAGACACCAATTTCCTATTTGAATATCCAATCCCATTCCCATCTGAGGTAATTGACCTGCGGTTTCTTCACTTTCCCAATATTTCATGGCCACCCAACCTAATTCTTCATCTTCCAATAGACGAAATTCTCGGGATTTCTTCCTACATCATGTCAACGTGGATCGTTTTGTCCTAAAGGATCGATTTATCTTTACATGATGACAATGGAGTGTTTCGTTGTCAATGCCATCATTCTCGAATTGAACTTTGATATTATTGTCGTAGTTTTGGTATGGGTTCAATGTAGTTGGATCGGGGCTGTCATGGTCTGGCAATTTCTCTTGGCAATCCATGGAGCTTTTACATGACAAAAACCTGTAATGGACCATAGGTAATGGCGAAGAGTGCCAAAACGTGTCGTGAGAGGTACTGTTCCCAGGTCATGTGACCTATGTACCATCACAACTTGATGGGCCGTTGAATTTGCGCCACCTATTCATTAAGACCGAAAAAGAAATATCTCTCTCTCCTCTCCTCTGGCTTTCGGTCTCACACCAACCTGCAGAACTCCGACGAACACCATTGGACGTGCGAAGCCAACTCAAGCCACTCGAGGAAATAATCCAAAAACTCATAAACTTTAATATAAATCTTAAACCTTTAATTGTGTCAAATTTAATAATAAACCTTTTGACGATAACCTTTTAATTGTGCTAATTTAGTCCAAGATATTTCAACGATTTGTCGATTTTAGTTCTAAACATTTTGATAATATATCAATTTAGTCATTTCAATTACTTTTAGCTAAAATCACCGACATGAATATCAATCATCCTATGTGGTATGGCAAGCGCCAACGTCTACTTTTTTTTTTTTTTTTAAATTTAATGATTTTTTAAATAATTTTTTGAATTCTTTCTTTTCCTTTCTTCCTCCGCCGGTTGTTGCCCATCGCCAAGGTCCGATGACCAGCGGAGAAAAAAGAGGAAAAGAAAGAAAAGAAAAGAAGTTCAAAAATATTTAAATGCCAAAGATTATCCCAATCAGCCTCGATTATGCCATGTGATTTCCAGCAAAAATAAATTGGCAAATCGTCAATAGGTTTAATATTACATCAGCAAATCGTCAATAGATTGAGAACTAAAGTAGTACAATTGAAAAATTTAGAACTAAACTGAAGAATCTTTAATGTGTTTAAGACTGAATAGATAAAATTGAAAGGTTTATGAATGAATTAACTATTGTACAATAAGTTTAAGATTTCTTGTACCATTTTTCCCAAGCCCCCCATTGTCGTCATTCATCGCACCGCCCATCCTCTAGTTGTCGAAGCCTCTCTCTCTTCCCCTCACTTGGAGTCTCCATCTCCACTCGAAATCCCCTGACCGGCACCCTCTCTCCGCTCACTCATCTCGTCACCATGCCTGACCAATCCAAGCTGCTCCCCCGTCGCTGTCGACGCCTCGCGACGAGTGTGCCACAGGCGACATAGAGTGACTGGCCCTGGCAACTCCAAGGACATGATGCGTCCTTCATCAAATTGAGGTGATGGCATCCCGATATGGTTTGCGAGTACGATACCCCCACCTCCACTTTGAGCGGCTAGTAGCCCCGCGAGATGTTCACCAGCTTTACATGCGTTTGCAAGATAGAGATCTTCTCTGATTAATGATAAATGGGGTGTGCAGCTGTCCTCAAATGACCGAAATGTCCGTAAATTCAAAGAAATGTCCCCTAGATATCATCAAATCTTTTCTTACGTTACTATCATCTGCTTCTTCATTCATATTGTACCATCAGATTTGATTAGCCACCGGCCCCCAGACTTCTAAATGCCTATCTCATATACGTAATATGAACTACAAAGACGGTTGTTTACATCTCATGATTCTTGTACTACCGATCGTGAGCTGTCGTTTCATAATTGTCTCGCATTAAGTACGTCGAACCCGTCAAGGTGGGGGCAGAGTCACCTTCGTGCTCTCTCTTTCAGTCCCTCCCCTTCTCGAGCTTTCGATTCCATGCACACCTCATATTTGATTGGATGATCTCGAGAAGGCGTGACGAGCGGACCTTCAATTACATGTGATTGAACCCCTCGCGGCGGTGCGGTACCACGGTAAACAACGAGGAAAGGTCAAGGTCAATTACAAAAGAGGAAGAGAGAAGTAAGGGGAGACCGCACCAACTGTCGCTGCAGAGACATTTTTCGTAAAATGAATATGAATGCATTATTTTTGGTGCAGTTTGCAGGAGAGAGGGTACGAAAAACCGATAGCCACTAGACTTAGAAATAGCGAGACCCGATAGCACGCCCTTTTGTTTACCTCTCTCTCTCTCTATACTCTGAAAAAGCGTATGGGGTGCATGCCAACCTGTCATTCGTTTCTATCATCTTCTTGTTCTGATCAGGCTGTTAAGTATAAGCAGTGATATCCATCTTATTTGGAGGTGAGAGTTTGGCGTGCTCTCTCTCTCTCTCTCATCATTCGGGTGGAGATAATTCATTTGCAAGCTAATTTTTTTCTCCATTCCCCCTTGAAATATCTGTGGTTGGTATGAATATTACTCATATGTAAATTTAAATAATAAATTATCTGTTTTCATATTCATAATTTACTACATAAAAATATGGTTGGATGGAAGTTGCGATCAATGGCGGATTGAAGAAAGCATGATCCCTTTGTGATTTAAGCTAACCTTCAATGAAATTGCGGGAGGACTCTTTGAAGGTTGTCCCATTGTATAACATGAGAAAATTTGAAGTCCAACTGAGATATTTTCATTAGATCTAATGTTTAGTTGGAACGAATCTGACCGTACCTCTCAATACTGTTATCCAATTATGGCCTAAACAAATAATCTGGATATATGGAGCGGGTTGTTTCGTCCAAAAAAAAATGAGAAAATTTTATGGAACTCCAAATTGTAAGTTTAGAGAAGGACATGGGGTCAGGGAGGGAGGAAGCAATGGGAAGCACCATGCCCCGATCGTTTAATTTTCTATCTCAAAAAGAAAAATGGGCTAGTCGGGCGAAGAATTTTTAGGCTCGGAACACAACTCCCCTCTCCCCCATTGTAAGATCTACAATAATCACGACCACACTGTCCCATCAATCTAGTTTTTATTTCTCTTTCCAATTCCAAATATTTTCATCAAAATTAACCTGATCCTACGAAATCCTACTACTCATATGATTAGAACCATTGACTCCTCACATCATGTCCGGTGTCATTTCCCGACTAATGTCTAAATGTCTAGAGGTAGCATGTGAGAAATCATATCTTATCTCATTGAAATCTTTTTATTTCATCCGACCAAATAATTTGGATAACAAACTCAATTCTCACATACGGACTTTATTCACCAATCCCAGTATTCTCAGCATTGTTCTTTCCAGAGACCCAACAATGAGAAACTTTGGACCCTAGGTCACAAGAAGAAATTCGATCGGAGAACTTGAGGAACGATGAGGGCAAAGACACGCACACGTTGTAACAACTCGGTGTACAGAGCACCGAGGCCAAATACATTGAGAGTAATATTTGGGTATGTTAGATGTATGAGCACTTAATACAACTCCACCATTGTTTCTAATGGGGCTCAACTGATCAAAGGCTTGTGGTTGCTAGGTGCACATGCACCTGATGCACACACGAGAAAATATATTTTCTAAATTAAGGATAATCAATTTCAGGTGGATTGATTCCCGTCCTAGAACCGGGAACCATCCATGGAGGGCCGGCTCCACACATTGAGAATTGTAAACCATCCACTGATTCCAAGATCTAGTTGGGAACTGCATCATTGGTTTGGTCCGATTCTCTGATGGGTCCAAAAAACCAACGTCCACCACATACGAAAACTCGGCGACTCTCCATCTTCATCATCTACGGACGCCGACTACTGACGCAATGAAAGGAAAGCTTGAAAAATTTCCATTTCATTTGCCAAAAACAAGCTTCTCTCTTCTTTACGTGCGCGAGCTAGTTCACCATCATTACCTTATCATCGTAGTATTCACGTTCCTCATGCTTGCTCGCTTCCTTCGGTTCGCTCTCTCTGCGAGAAGTTAAGCGGCTGGAAAGCATCCAAGCCCCTCTCTCCTATAAGATATCGCTCTCAAAGTCACATCTTACCTCAAGATATCAGAATAATTCATACTCCATTCATCACTTTTATGGCTGTTATCTTCTCAAACCGATCAAGAGGGAGACATCAAGCATGCGTTGTGACTAATTAGGGTTTGTGAATAATGGGCAAACTAATTAGCATTTTCAGGCTTGTAAGGATTAAAAACATAAAATTGGTCTGACCCAGATGGTTCGAATGGGTGGTTCCACACGAAAAACCGGAAATCAGGTCAATATTCACCGGTTCCAATTTTATGGAACTGGAAATCGGCCGATTCGGTTCGGTTTAAGCAATTCACAATTTGGACGGTTCCTTTTACTCATCCCTAACCAAATATATTGGTCCACTTGGACTAAAATCATGTCAATCCATTTTATATAGGCTACATTTATTTCCTAAGACAAATCAATGCAACCAGTTACAATATTCCAATAATATCAACCCTAAACCAGTAAATGTAGTGCGGAAAAATTATAGTCAAAGTAGAAAAACAACACTCACAAATTTTATATGGAAAACTCAATGCAAGAAAAATTATAGGACCACAAAATGTTTCACTAATCACAAAAAATAGTAGGATATATCATTCATTACACAACTAAATGCTTAACATCAACAATATCTCATCACCACAAAATAGGATTAACGAAGGGACAAGAAAACTCCGATCGATGTCAGAGAAGTTAAAGAGACAATTTGGAAAATGATTTCAAATAACAATGTAGAACATATAAAATTTCAGTCAATTTCAATAAAGTTTCGCCGTCGAATCCGGACTACCTCTTCTCCTATGAATTGTTGCTCTCTGCCTCTTTCTTTCTTTTCTTTTCTTTTTCTTTTGTGTAAACGCTCCTTCTTCTCTCTTCACTGTCAAGAATGTCCAGCCCTCCTTTTCTTTTCCTTTTGACTTTTCTTCTCTTTTTTTTTTCTTTTTTTTTTCAAAATGTGCTGGGCCCAAGAGGCGGACCTCGCGCATTAAATCCCCTTCCACCTCGTGACAGAAGCTCCATCATGTTCCTTTATCTCTACAGAAATCAAGTTGCACCGTGGACAAGGTTTTAGTCATTATATTGATTCCATTGTCCTCCCACAAGGAAAAGGAGTTTCTTCTCTAATCTCTTTTCAATCAAATGACATTTCACATCAATCTACTTCAACTTGAATTCAACACTGAGTTTTTAATAATGTAGATAGCACTCATATCACAATATAAAACAAAGTTCTCTTACTTTAAAGCCAACTCTTGTGGGAATTTCTTCATCTAATACCTTCTCAATAATAGAAATGTACTCTATTTCAGTTGTAGATAAAGTAACATATTTTTGCAATCTTGATTGCCACTAAACTACTCTCCCTGCAAGAGTCATTACATAACCCAATGTGGATTTTCAAGAGTCAATATCACCGACATAACCTGCATCTGAGCAGCAATTCAACTCAAGCTTCCCATTTCCATGGCACAAGCAAACTTTAGAATTGTCTCTAAGATACCTCAAAATCCATTTTATAGTGACTCGATACTCTTTACTTGGACTTGAAAGAAACCTGTTCACAACACCAACTGCATAAGTAATATCCAATCTTGTATAAACCATGGCATACATCAAACTATCCATAGTTAATGCATAAGGGATTTTTATCATCTCTTCCTTTTCTTTCTCACTTGTGGTACACTCTTTATTACTCAACTTCAAGTGGCTAGCAAGTGTAGTGCATATTGGTTTGCATTTGCTCATATGGAATCTCTCTGGCACTTTTTCATTGTACTTCTCTGAAGATTGTCAAAGTTTCATGCTCTTTTTATAATGAGTGATTCTCAAGCCAAGGATTTTCTAAGCGGGCCCTAAATATTTCATTACAAAAGCTTTACTCAACTCATTTTCAAGTTTTTAATTTTCCCAATATCATGACTAACTGTCAACATGTCATTCACACAGAGTATGAGGATGAAATTGTTATCTCAAAATATTCTCAAAAGATACAAGAATCAAAATTTTTCTCACCATATCCATGATCTTCCATGGATGATTTAAACTTTGTGTACCATTACCTTGATACTTGCTTGAGACTACACACAAGATGCTCCTTACCTTCAGGTTTAAAACCCTATGACTACTCTATACATATTTCTTCTTCGAAGTCTTCATAAAGTAAAGTTTTCTTTCCATCAAGCTGCTTACTTTATGAATCCAAGCTACTTGTCAAACCTAAAACAATTCAAATAGAAAGCAATTTTACCACTAGTGAAAAATCTCTTCAAAATTAATTCCTTTTTTTTTATTACAAAAGCCTTTCACAATAAGCCTATCCTTGCATTGAGGTTGCAGGTTATTTTCTTCCATCTTTAAGCTATACACCCACTTGTTATTTAGTGTCGTTTTACCCTTAAGCAGGTTCACTAATTCAAATGTGTGGTTCTTATGCAAGGATTTGTGCTCCTCTTGCATGGCTTCATACCACTTGACTAACTAAATAGGTTGCATGTTGTTTTGCCAAAATTGAATTGATGACAAAATACTTTTCGATATATCCAAAAAGATGTTCCACCGGAATTAAATCAACAATGAAATACCTTTCAATTATATCTGGATTAATGAGTGAATTGACAAAGGTTGTAAAGGGTCCTTTGTTGATTTTGGATAGAAAAGTGAATGACTAGAAATTTAAAAGTACTAAGACTGGAGACAATTTTGTCCAGCAATGTAAATTGTGGAAAATTAAATTATAGAAAAGTAATAAAAAAGATAAGGAGGTTGAGTTTTGTGATGAAATGGGGGCTTTACAAAGAGTATAAAGTGGCTATTTAAAGCCTACAATCGATGGTCACAAACAATTATTAAATCCAAAAAGATAACTTTTTGATCATATCTTCAAAACAAATAACTTCCTAACCATATCTATATTTACAAGAAGTCATAACAACACTTATCTACAAGAAGTATAGTTATGATACTTTCGGTCTATCTATCTATTCAACAAATAAATAGAAGTTTTATCTATCAATATGTATTTTCTCTAAATTACACATTGATCGGTTACTTATCCCTAAATAACTAATGTTTATTTTCGATGACTTTCTTGGCGAGTTGTCGATACTCTTCAAATTGTGTACTATTCTTTTCATTGATGATTTTTGTTGTTCACCAAATTTTGCCACTATTGACCAAGTCTACCATTTGTCAATTATAATCAAAAGTTGGTCATTTTTTTTGTGTCAATCATCGTGCCCTCTCATTGTAAGCATGTATATTATTTTTATTGAATTGCCTCTTGATGGTGATGAGGATTTGGTGCAACTTCTCTCGACTGCCCTTCAGTGAGACATTGAGAAAGGTATTGTCCCCTTGTGTTGGCTTCTTTTGGCGTTCGGTTAATGCTGATTTAGAGTTTGCAGAAATTTGGTCACCAATTTTTGGCACTAGATTGATGTTGCTCATAGCATTAGCAAACTTCTGTTGTTTTGGTTCTTTTCATTGTTGTCTCCTTATGCGTCCCACTTGTGGGAATTAAACTGAAGATGCAATGCCTTTTGATTATGTAGATGGATGGATGAGTGAATCGACAAAGGTTACAAAAGGTCATTTTCTGATTTTAGATAGGAAAGTAAATGACGAGAAATTTGAAAGCACAAAAATTAGAGATAATCGTGTCCAATCATGTAAATTGCAGAAAATAAATTATAGGGAAGTAAAGATAAAGAAAGATAAAGAGCATTGAGTTCTGTGATTAATCGAGGGTAAAACAAAGAGTACGATGTAGTTATTTAAAACCCATAATCGACAATTACAAATGGTTGTCGAATTTGAATAGATATTATTTAACCCTATTCTCAAAACAAATAACTTCTTAATCCTATCTGCATTTACAAGAAGTTACAAAAATACTTATCCACAAGAATTACAAATCTAAAAGCATTGCTATTTGGCAATTACACTTCGATGTCGATGACTTCATCCCCAGATAACCAACATTCAATGTCGATAACTTTCTTGGTGAATTGTCCATGCTAGTTATAGACACTGTTTGATTTATGTACTATTCTCTTCACAGAGGACTTTTGTTGTTCACCAAATTCTGCTATATTTGACTAAGTCTATCATTTGTAGATTATAACCAAAATTTAATCATTTTCTAGTGTCGACATATGCCATTTTTAAAAGAATTGAATGATTCATTGATCATTTGATTTTTTTTAAATAAGATAATCAAGAGTCATCATGCCCCATTAACGAGTTGTCGATGCTCTTTAAATTGTCGTTGTTCTTCAAACTGCCAACTATTCTTTTCATTGATGACTTTTATTGTTCACCAAACTTTACTACTCTCGACTAAGTTCGTCATTTTTTTTTATTTTAACCAAAAGTTCGAAATTCTAGGGTTCTAGAAATTTTATGGTTCTTATCAGGTATCTTCAAAAGCGTAATGGTTTACTGTATAAAGTGTAAGGTTCATATCTACCCTATAAATTTTTGTCATTTTTTTTTTTTATTTTAACCAAAAGTTCGAAATTCTAGGGTTCTAGAGATTTTCCGGTTCTTATTAGGTATCTTCAAAAGCGTAATGGTTTACTGTATAAAGTGTAAGGTTCATAACTATCCTATAAATTAACTGTTGAAAAAAGTTACTGATTTTCCATATGATATATATATTAGCCCAGGATACTTGAATCGGCCTCCTGGCTTCCAGACGTACAACACGGCTTAGGAATCCAACCGTACCAAAGGACCACAAGGACGGCCTCCAAACCCTAAATTGATGCAAGCCCCCCATTTGGATCGCAAGAAAATGGTTAGAAGAATAGTAAATAAATTTTAAAAAGTGACCCTATTGCTTGGCCTCAAAATGGTTTTTATTTAATTTATCTTATATATAGAGCCCTAATAACCACCAACATTCCGACAAAATTGTTTGTATGATTAGCCCAAATGGATGGTGAGCTATCTTTATCAATCAAAAGCATACAATAAAAATAATATATATTGATATTCATATATGTGTAAATCCTTAGGTCTCAAAGCACGTGATATCTCAGCGAGCAAGAACGGTGAGATATAAGAGCAAAAGGTGGCTGTCAATTCCTTGGTGGCTTTTTTGGGTCCATTATTGATTCCGGGAGATTGTGGCCAAAAGGTGTGGACGGAGGCTCTCTCTTTTCCCATTTTGCTCTGCATTTGAAGTAGGGTTTCTGATGAAAGTTGTGTGTGGGGGTAGTTTCGACTTGGAAAATTGATGTTGGGCATGTGATGTTCATGTTATTTGTACTTTTGTTTAATTCGGGATGTGAAAGTTTAGAGAGCTATGATGTATAAATTTTCATGTTTGACTTGTGATAATAGACATGCATGTAGTTATCAATAATTGTAATATATCCATTGGGGTGTGATCAATACTCTCCATCAACAGGAAGGTACGGAATGTTTTATTGCGCCACCTATAGATAATTTCTTTCTCTTGTAATTAAGTGTGGTAACATCAAGGTTGGAAGTGCTAATTATAATGGAATCATCTGCTGGATATAACGTTAGTTAAAGGTGAACCAGAATGAACTCTATGTCTCAATTTTTGTTTTTCGCCTTACTCTATTTTGTTGTGTTTGTACACCTAATTCTAACATTATCGATCTCATATATGCATACAAACCCATTTTCAAATTCACGAAAAAAGTGGATGGTAATTGGGAAATTATACAGACAACATTTATTCCAAGGATATGGTTAACAAGCCGTACTAAATAAAGTACATATTATGATTTTTCAAACTTTAACTTCTCTTGTGAAGTGTGTGGTGCATATAATATCTCGAGAGCAATCATCGACATGTTGGTAATTGGTCATGTAGTGCCACATTAATTATGATGTGATTTATAAACGATTATCATAATACATTGCACAAATAGTTTTGTTTTGAAAGACTTCGCGCGTTGACAAGTCCAGCTGCCCTTGGATGATCTTTTAATGATGCATGGTCCAGAATTGCCGAAGTCTCTGTCACCAAACATTGGCTACACTCTAGCAAACTCTTATCGTCCCTTGCTAGCCCGAAATAATACAATGGAAAAAGGAAAATCCCTATTATACTTCTTTGTCCCCATTGGTTCGAGTAGGCAACTACCCACAAATAAGGAGATTGAGATGTGATACTAATGTGAACTAGGAAAAATCCCCTTTAAACTATCTTTTTCAGGAAGGATCTCTCAGGTCCAAAGGTATGGCAGATAGAGACGCCCACATATTAGAGAGACGAGACCCCTAGTCTCTATAACGTAGCCCAATTATTGTCTCGATTTTTCGTTCGATATACTAAATGGCGACAAACCATTCCGCCAGCACAATTCGGATGTCGATACATTCATATAATTTTTTATTTTAGGGAAACGAATTCGTTCCAATAGTAGATTAAAATTTCCATGGATGTTGATCGGTGCCGACTAGCTCGATCTTTATTTCATTTCATTTCATTTTGCGAGCAAAAAGAGTCCTTTCAGAATTCCAACCTGGGCTGTCACCATCTTTGCAAATACGGAAAGAGCGATCCCAATCGAGGACCATGGCTCACACATAGTGGCAACATATCCACAAGCACAATTATTGCCCGTCCTCCAAAGGCGATTGTAGCGGAACGTGATCGTGTCGCTGGCTTTGGTGACATCCCACATTTGAGACAACCACCCCTATAATTATTTGCCTTCCCTCTCGCAATTATTTGTGCGGGGAGAAAAGGAGTTATATACGCATTTTCAGCAGTTCGGACAAGCTACAACAAATTTCGATCGATAGATTGTGTCGTGCAAGTTCGGACGAAAGAAGCAGCATGACGCACTTTGTGCTAATGCGCAGGGAAATGACGTGACTAAGTGTCACTTGAGATCAGCTTAAGTACACATGTGAGGGTTTCCCTAATGATATAAGGTGGTTATCAACCAGCTCCCGACGGGCCGACTAAGTGTCATTTGCGCTATAATGATTACGGATGTTCCCAAATTGTTTTCATCATCGGTGCGTGCGCTTTTTATTTATAAGTGTCGGTTGTTGGAAGTACTTATCGAAACTGTTCCTAAGCTACACGAAGTTGCTCCCACATGTTTATCGTTAATCTTCGTCAATTCATGACAAAGTTGGTAAATTAGAACTTCCGTCGAGCTTAGCTTTGAAGGGTTTGATTGACGAAACGGTTTGAAAACGTGGGAGATCCTTGTATCTTGCCACGGATCGTGTCCTGGACGTTGGAGATCCTTCAAACTGTAACTATGTTGTCCGAATAAATATCAGTCAAAGATAGTTTAATCGAAATGTGACTGTGTCTTGCTTTTGATGGATGAACTGCATAGAAAAGTGGCATCGCTGGCCGATTGATGGGTCTTGATTGAAAAAGGGAGTGTCATCATGATCTGCACTCGGTGCATGATGCATAGAGAACCCTCGCGACCTTATACGAATTTGTCAAGGTTAAGGTTTTTTCTTCTTCCTGCTCAGCTGAAAAATTCCACATCTGAAGACCAATTTTTTTTTTTTTAATTTTTATATAGCATGGGGAATTCTTTTGCATTTAAAGTAAAATATCTCGACCGACAAAAAAAAAAGGGGTAAAATATCTCCACGGTGTCTTTCTTGTGCTTTTTAACTTTGCCTCCTAATCAAATGATTTGGCTGATCAGCTGAGTGGTGGATCTCAGCGGATTAAATAGGAGATATTCCTCTAGCAACATAAAAAGTGAAATAATAATAATAATAATAATAATAATAATAATAATAACGCTGAGATATTCCATTTTCATATTCTCCTGAACTAACTACTTTTACAAAACAAGCTGGGATATTTTATCACAATCTATATTTGGGTGTAGATGGTGGATCTTTTACAATTAAGAGGTAACCAAACATTATCTGAAATAAATTTGCCCATAAATAAAACTCACGTAATGCCCTATGAAGCCCTAACTCTTTCCTCTATCACCCTCTTCTTCCTCAGCTATTCGCCTGACCAGACATCTCTTGGCTCGTTGTCGCCGCTCCTAGCGACCATCCTGAAGCAAATTCTCTATGAGGTCCCGACCTCAGGGAGGTAGGAGAGAGAGACAGATTAATGTGGTAGTCTAAATCACGATGGCTGGCGCAAGACGTGAAGAGCAATCGGAACGGTGGCGCGCTGGCATATGGAGGCGGAACATAAAGGAAGAAGGAGCTACAGGGAGAGAATTAATAAAAAAGAGAAAAAAAGAAAAAGAAAATGAGAAACTACCACATCTCAATCATCAAAAATCAATGTATATTCTAGTCCATTCAAAAATTCTCGTTATTCTTTTCAAATACAATAAATACATATGATGCAACGACCAAGGGAGAATACAAATCAAATTTTGTGATACACATATGTACAAAGGGTCAAAATCATAGATGAAACTCTCAACTTAGATCTATTCTCGACTCATCAATAAACAAGATATCTGATAAGCTAAGCACATTAAAATTGGAAAATTCGTGGAAAACCCTAATTAAATCAGGTTGTCACAAGCGCAAAGTAAGATAGTTGTATGTAAGCTCTAAGAGTATTGAAATAAGAAGAACAAAAAATTTTCTATGGCTTATGTATTATGCAAAAGAGAAACAGAATCCCCATAAACCACTACAATCACAATACCGACGAGGGATGTGCCTCGATTCCAGTCCACTAGGGGAATTGAAACAAACCAATCAAATCTAGGTGTTTCTCGCGAAATAGGTTCGGTTTCAAATTTTTAGAACTAAAAATAACTGGAAATCATATCGACTAGATCGAATTGGCAAAATGGGCCCAAATATATATTTTTATTTTTATAGCCAAAATCATTAAAAAAAATTAAAGACAAAGTATCTATAGCAAATATTATAAAAAGAAAAAATAATATCACTAGTTCACAATCGGTCTAATTTCAGGGTGAACAAGGCCTTTTTTCCATTTGAAAGATCAATATTCAATCATATTTTATCTGACTTTTGATTTCAAACTAAGAATCCACCCATTCTCAAATCGATCATCCTTAATGTTTATCTCTTTAGGACATAACTCATGAGAAAGGCAAAAAGGAAGAACAAAAAGCAATATGTCTTCTCGGAATCAGATGGGAACCCACTTCATCATCCTTTTTTCTCTTTTCTTATTACAATTCCCTTTTTTATCTGGATGATCATCTTCTCTTCTTTTTATTTAATTTATTTACCAAAAAAATCATTTGGGAAATTTCCATTTTCTTTCTTTTTTGACTTGTGGGGAGGGGGGCGGAGAAAAAGGCGGGGAGGGGATGGGACCCACGCGCTCTGGGTCTCCACTGTCTTTATAGCTTGAATGATAAGGAGCACCGCACGTGGATTCTGAACCGAGGGGCTCTGTCCTCAACCCCCACACACGTTATCAAAGCAACAGCAGCATTAACCCCCCCAAAAAAAGAAACGATAATAATAAAAATAACAACTTTAGAACATAAATAAATAAATCAACCTACCCAGGAAACCGGGAATTATTTTTATTTTTATTTTATTTTGGTGGGGGTCGGAAGGAAAGCGGAATTCCCCCAACGGATCTTCCCCCCAGTGAAAGAGAATTTTCTGCTTTTTTTTTTTTTTAAAGAAGAAATAATCATTTTTCCCCTTCATGATTCTCGTTCTTGTGTTTTGGTTGAATACCCTTAATGATTCTTCCTCATTATGTATTTGTTGCTTCAAGCTTTTGCCCTCCCTTCTCTCTCTCTCTCTCTCTCTCTCGCTCTCGCTCGCTCGCTCGCGCCCCTTCCTTATCCTCTCTCTGTAGACAGAGAAAACAACTCATTTTTGCCAGCTCCCATCTGAAAGGAACCTTGTATATCCCTCTGAAAGAGAGAGAAAGAGAGAGAAGAGAGAGAGACCCACTAGGGCAACAAAGTTCACTGAATAGCTGGGTCATCTACAGATACCCACGAACACACCCACACAGACAGAGAGAGAGAGAGAGAGAAGTGGGGGAGAGAAAAAGGGGAGAGGGGGAGAAAACAGTCCAACATAGTGTGTGTAGTATAGTCCACCACCACCGCCATCACCACCATATTATATTATTATGATCCAGACATGGATGATGATCATGGCTTCCGCAGACCTAATTTCCCCCTCCAATTGCTCGAGAGAAGCAACGACCACCACCGCCAGCCGCCCCCTCCCCCTCCTTCCTCGGCTCCCTCCTACGCCTCCCTCGCCATCTCTGGCGGCGGCGGCGAGCCCAGCACCAGCCGCCCCAATTCCAACCATCTCCAGGCCCCCGACCTCCCCAAGAAGCCCCTTCCCAAGCGAAACTCCACCAAGGACCGGCACACCAAGGTCGATGGCCGGGGCCGCCGCATCCGCATGCCTGCCCAGTGCGCCGCACGGGTCTTCCAGCTCACCCGTGAGCTCGGCCACAAAACCGACGGCGAGACCATAGAGTGGCTCCTCCAGCAGGCCGAGCCCGCCGTGATCGCCGCCACCGGCACCGGCACCATCCCCGCCAACTTCACCTCCCTCAACATCTCCCTCCGCAGCAGCGGCTCCAGCATGTCTGCCCCTTCCCACTTCCGCAGCGGCTACTTCAGCCCCGCCTCCACCAGCTTCGCCGCCGCATCCCCGCACCTGAGGAGCATGATGTTGCACGGCGTCAGTCAGTGGGAGCGGAGCATCGCCGCCGCCGTCGACGAGCCTGTGACCGCCTCCCAGCACAGAATTCTGTTCCCTGGAGTTGGCCTGTCGTCGGATAATTCGTTTAACGCGAACAGCAGCGCCATGTCAGAAGCGAAGCAAGAGCTGCGCGACACCGATGCCCCGGCAGTGGCAGAGGAAGAGGGAGAGGAGGCGAGCTTAGGGAGGAAGCGGAGGCCAGAACAGCCGGAATTCAGTAATCAGAGCATGATGATGGGGAACTATCTGTTGCAGCCGCCAGGCGCCGTGGCGGGATCATCGAGCTCTGCGGGGAGCCCGACGACGTTTTGGATGATGCCGAATTCAAGTAGTCAAGTGATAAGTGGCGATCCCTTGTGGACGCTCCCTTCTGGAGCCGGCAACAGCAACGCTTCCATGTACAGAGGCTCCATGTCCAGTGGCCTTCATCTCATGAACTTTCCCATCCCAATGACCCTCTTGTCTAGCCAACAATTGGGCCAGGGAATCAGTGGCAGCGGTGGAGTGACGGTGGCCGACAGCCACTTGGGCATGCTGGCGGCGCTGAACACCTTTCGGCCAGGCGGCGGAGGTTCGGAATCGCAGGCCAGCGGTTCACAGCCGCATCATCATGGCGGTGATCAAGATGGCCGCGACACAGCCAGCCATCATTCTCATCACCATCACCATCAACATTGACGTCATAATTAAAAAATGTATGACCTTTTGATCTTCTCTGGCCTTTTTCTTCGCCCTACTTTTCTTATATATATGTATGAGCATTTTTTTTCCTTTGGGGCAAGGCAGACGTCGGGATATTTGTTTCTGATTAGGGACTGTCGAGATTGATGTTCGATTTTTTGGTGTGAGACCGACTGTGAAATTTAGGGTTTTTAATGCTTAAGTGTTAATATGAGTATCGATTGGTTTTCTTTTTGATTTTCTGATGAAGTTTCTTGTTCAAGGTACGTATGTCTTTGATCTCCAAGTCTGAATGATCGAAACTGCTATGAATTTTTTTGTTATCTGTTCCATTTTGAAGTTTGAACTATCGCCAATAGCCAAGACATATCTTTGAATTGAAGAAGAAGACTCGTATCATGCAATGTTAGTGCATTATCAATGTCCTCTAACTTGCACTTTGATCAGCTTAGATGTAACAAACACCTAATGATAACTCTCTCTCTCTCTCTCTCCCTCTCCTCTCCCTCTCCTCTCTCTCTCGCTCTCTCTCTCTGAACCACATTAAATTCTTCCGTGTGGAGATCATCATGTCCATGGCATTAATGCGCTTTTCACATATCAATGCTCCACATTTTGTTGGCATTTTTTATCTTATATATGTCGTCTTCCTCAATCCGAAACTGGTGAAAGGAAAAAGGAAAAGGTTGTTCTTCCCCATGAAACATGCTATATAGCTGGGGATGATGAAGTATCAGATATTGACAGAGATTGGTCGAGATCTGATCTTTCAGGTGATCCTCATATGTTAAATTTAATAGACCCACCAACGCACTTCAATTTCATCAGTCCTCCTTTCCTTGCATAAGCTGTCGGCTCTCTTGCAGAACTGAATGAGAAAACTGGTGAGTTTTCAGGACCCCACACAAGAAAAAGAAAAATTGCTTATTTCTATTTTCTATTTTATCAACTATTATATCAAAACCCACCGAAGCCATTTGTTGGTTTGCCATATATTAATCTCCATCCACCATCCCTAATTAGTGTCCTCCAGCCTGTGTTACCGCATTCATGACAGATCAGAAACCATGACATATATACCATTTGAAACAACGTTTGAGATGAACATATGTCGATTTTATATTCCCGGCACAGCCGAGTTCAAATTCACCCTTTTCCTTGTTGAAACAAAGCTGCTACGCAACTAACAAATTCAGCTGAGTTCTTGTCGAGCGTTAAGAGCAACGTTTGCGTTTTCATTCATGACATCTCTCATGCAGATTCTTGTAAGTTTTCGGAGACCAGTATAAAAGGCACTCAGTTTCTGTGACTTCGGTTGCAAATGAGATGTTAAATTCATTTTGAAGAAAAAGGACATCACGTGCATCTGCCCCAAGTTCACCGACCGGGTTGATCAGACTGCGCATCAGGAACTGTTAATGCACTTCTGAAGCGCTAGAAGTTATGTCTTTCGTCTCATCGTCATCGTCGTATCTCAGTCGTGTTCCATGCAACGTCTGGAGTTGTCATCGTCTACACGTGCTTAGGGTCCTTCTGATGCTACAGATTGTTGGGTGAGTTTTCATCGCTCAGTTTCTTGATGATTTTATGCTGCGACTCTTCCTCGAGACCTAGCTATCATCAGAGACTGTCTGCACTGAGCATGTGTATGTGTGGACTAAAAGCCATGTTCACGTGATCCCAAGTTGTATGAGCAGAAAGGGCGTCTGTAGCTGTGCCTAGATTGAACTGGTTGATATGGTGTTTCGGTTTATTGTCGTCGAGCAATGACCAATCATCAGGAGCTGAAAGTCATTCGCGATTGCTTGAAGTGGACTTCGTGCACTCAGTCATTGACTTCGCTTTGTTCATGGAACTATATTCCTTTACTAGAGGGTACTTAGTAGAAATTAATTCTATATGTTTGAAAAATAGCGTTGCACAGTTTCAGATCTTAGAAAATAAGGGGAAAATATTAAAAGTAAACATATGTCTTCAAACGTAGATATATACAGCAAGAAAATATGAAAAAACATAAACTAGACTCCCAAGGTGCGTGTTTGGTGTATCGCTACAAATTTTAGAGTCATTCTTACCAATATTTTAAGAGGTTGTTGATACAACTTTTTTTTCAACGTTGTCCCTGTGAAATCCTTTCCACTAACTGAGGATTCTTCTTAGCATAGCAGGGTTGCAATACAGCTATACAAACTATCATACCAAGCGAACGAGAGGGTGGATAGAGTGTATCAATAATTCACATGTTACGATTGATTTCTATAGATCAAATCAAGAAAAAGTACGTGGGAATATCCTAAAATTATTGTAACACCGAGTACACATATTGGTCCTACAACTTTTCATGTGTAGCATTAGATTTTTTTCATATTTAAAATGGGTAACGTTGGCAATCTGATCTTAAAATGCACGAAATGATATCTTAGAGGCTAAAATTTGATAGAGTGTACAGAACAAATTATGTGAATTTGGAAGATAAGATAATGTTGTTTCCATCCTTCACTGCTCAAGTCTTCGTTGCAAAGTCCAAAGATCGGAAGATCAAGCGGAGCCTTCATCGTTTAGAGCGTATTATTTGCTTTAAATGACAAACAATCGGATTACTCGATTGAGGTGATCTTGTTGCACTCTTGCCCGCCGTTAGAGATTTATTTCCAATTAGGAATTAGGATTTGTGCATGAAATGATTTGCACTGAAATATCTTCGATTTAGGACAACTCGAAGACCAAAATATACCATGTTCGGCCAACAATTCTCCCAACGAGATAAATAGTCTGAAAATACTTCATTAAGCTACTTTAAAAAGTTTTGGAACTCAAATCATTAGAGAGAAATTTGCTTCAGACCTTTTTTTGTCAAAAAATATTCTTAACTTTCACTCAGGTCTCAAATCTGCATGTGCATCCAAAAATTGCTACTTGATTCCTCAAGATCATCAACATCATGAAGCAACTATTGTTTTATGTAAAGGTGAGGGTGTTGATGAGAACATGTGTTTTAATAAAGAACCTTTAGCAACTCTAATATTAATATTTTTTTTTACAAATCAGTGACGATATTTGGATGCATGAACAAATTTGGGTCTAGAGTAAAAGTTTAAAAGAAAAATTAGGGACAAAATTGGGATTGGATATAAAATTAAGGGTTTTTCAGAAAATGAGGCCAATGATTGATGAAAAAGTTATTATACTCTGCCGAATATTCTACTTAAGACTTTGATGCACTTTACCCATTTCACATGCGAAGGGGGAGACAATTATCAGTTTAGTAAATTAAGATTCGCTTATGCTTCAGCTGAGAACATAGACATAAAGAGAATCAGGAAATTTTGGCACAATACGTTCGTTTATGAGAGAGGAAGTGGGTATACATAGCGAAATGAGCAACTTTAGGAATATCAATTGAGACCATTTTATGAATCGACTTTCAAAATTATGTGATAATTAGCTGCAAGTGAGCGTTTAAACAAGTGAGATCATATGCCCGATAATTCAATAAGAGTACATAGATTATAAATCGGTCCTGGAAGTTTATTATTCTAGCAGAAAATGGAAAGAAACCCTTAAGTCCTTTTGAATCAGAATAGCTCATTTGCCTGATGAGGACTACCTCTTATGCATCAAAAGGGAAAGCACTAGAGGATGGCCGCGAGCTGAGTTCATTTCTTGGAGGAGGAAAAAGGACAAGCAACCGTGTCGAAGTCTCCTCTTTTGAATTCAAAAACTTAGAGCTGAGAATATGTGCAGAACAGTGAAACTCTTCAATCATTCATTTTTGAAGATATGTCAAATGGAATGGGGGGGGATCCGGGTCCCGTGATGGGAACTTTATCACTGTTATAATATGTCCTTGTGATCAGAACATGCAAAGGAGGAAAAAGAAGAGTTGAATTTTTTTAAGAAGAATATTAAGCTGATATCGTGTAACAGTACTGGTAGATCGCCACGGGTAACCCTCGTGGACCCTGAAAATTACGTTCTTATCTCGTTATATTCACCACCAACCATCAATACTCTTTTCTTTCTAGGGTAAGTCAAGCATTGAAAAACATGGGAGCAAACCCCGCTACAAGCCCAGCAACCTTGATGCCACGGAGCAAACCGTAAACAACGCTATTTACAGCTCGGCAAAAATTGGCTACACCAGCAACCAAACGATGGATTAAGAAACGTCTCAAGAAGAATGCTCCAAGCAGTAGATAATTAAGGAGACCATTAGAGGAGGCAGTAGGGACTACTTTGTCAGCGAAGAAGTATTTGGCGATAAGGCGAGCAACTTGTACAGCAACAAGTTCTTCTGACCTAACAAAGGGCCAAGTCTAAACAGATTCAGATAAAACAGCAGCCAGTTTTGCATTTAGAGAGAGAGAGAGAGAGAAAGAGAGAGCTGACTCGTAAACAACCCTCTCAGGATAAGCTTCAAGAAGAATGCCATGTGGATGCCAATTACCGAACGACAAGTAGGTAGCCTTAACATCACCAACTACATGCTGGATAAATGGTTTGTGAATGCTCCTGACCTTCCATAACTTTCTCTGAGCAAAGGTAGATGTACAAGATGCTTGAACGGCCCAAATACTACCTTTGCTTATGAATGACTGGGCAAACAAGCAATCCAAGGGAACCAGACATAGATTAATCGTCTCCAGAGGCATTTGAGAATACAAGCAACATTCCAAAGATGCAATCTTCGAAGACCAAGTCCTCCTTCCAGTTCAGGAAGAAATATTTTGTCCCATTGAAGCTCGACCCGGGGCGTTCAAGAAACCTTTCCAGAGAAATGACAGGCATTTTTGCTTTACCGCTATAAAATCACTTTCTTAGGGAGAAGACGGATATGGGACCAGTAACTGAAAAGGCCTTAGGTGACAGATTTGATCGACTTTAATCTCCGATAATAGGGAAGCTTATTCACAGTCCAGCCATTAAACTTTGAAGTAATCCTTTTGATAAGTGGTTCACGCTCTGTCTGTTAGTCTACCTGAAATAAGTGGTACTACAAGGATGTCAAATTGGCAATTGACCCCTTGCGAAACCACTACTGTTCGCCAACTCAGCCACTTGATCAACAGAAGAGCCAGCAATGAAGATTTCTGTTTCAAGTGGATTCACTTGAAGACCAGAAATAAATCTGAAAAACTGTAAATCGGAAGAACCTCGTTTAAAGAGGCAGGATCACCTTTAGAAAATCAACAAAGCATCAACAAAGCATCAGCAAAGCACGACTGAGCTAGACTGATGATGGTGAAGCAAAGAGGGTGGTACTGAATTCTCACTTTTGTTGCAGCAGAATTTAGCAATCTTGAGAGCAGACTTCCATGACTAAAACCTATATATTGTTTTTGACCCACAGTGATTATATGCCCTACTTATTTTATTACGAAGAAGGTTTTCCTTTCTCACTACCTTTTAATCGGACGATTGACCCCCTTCGGATTTGTTTTTTGTCCCAAAAGTTCATGATCTGAAATATGTGAGTTGGCTTTGCCGAAAAACACATGTAGAAAGCGAGAGATCCCTAACCTTTTTCGTATTGAATTGACGTAGTACTTCGGTAGCTTATTTACATTTATAGCACCGTGAAAGGACGACAGAATGAGTGTCAGCCTGGCTGGCTAATTAAAGCACGTACAATAATTGATTTGATTCCGTCAGGACTAACTACAAGGGCGTCGATCTGATTAAGTATTTAGGGCAGGTTTTTTTTTTTTTTTTTTTCAATGAAAGTATTCTGTAAAAATTAATTTTCCCCAACTTTCATCCATTTAATTTATCAAAAATAACCAATCAATCAAAAACACTTTCCGATTAATAAAACTATTCATGCATAATATTTGAAAAGTGGACTCGTAAATCTAAAAAAGGTGAAAACACTTTCTAAAAATTGCTCCTCTCAATTTTTAAATATTTTTTTCTTTTTTTTCTCTTATTTGTTCCTTCTTCCTCTGCAGTCACCATGCCTCCACATCATCTAGCCATGGGCGCAACGAGGCTCGACCTTGCCAAATCCCAGCAAGGCTTAGGCTCGCCTGCCTGCACTTGTTGTTGGTCGTTGAGGCTTTGGCAAAGGAAGAACTTAAAAGGAAAAAATAAGGAAAAATTAAAAAATATTTGAAAATTCGAATTTTTTATGGCTTGAGAAAAATCCATAAGATTAAAATCATTTTCCAAATAAGATATAAACACTAGAAAACATTTTCAGTCATATATTACCAAATAAAGAAAAATTAATCATTTTCTTGAAAAAGGATTTCCCATAAAGCATTTTCCTTTATCGTGAAGTTTTCCTCAAAACAAACGCACCCTGAGAGTGTGTTTGTTTTGCAAAAAATAAATGATTTGATAAAAAAATTTCTAATAATGACCATTTTTATTACAGACAAAAATGAACAAACGAAAAATATATATTATCCATGAAAATATGAAGATATAGATTTATTTCTATAATAGAAACATTTCTTATTAACTAATTATTTCAACCGATACAAGCGGTCATTTTTAAGAAAATATTTTCCAAATCATTCATAATCAATAAAATAAATGGAACCTTATTTCATTGCATCGATTCCTCGAGGCCATCACAATTGGATAATCTCTTAGAGGGGAGAGAACTTAAAAGTGACCTCAAAAAAAGTTGTCTTCACCAAGACTTGAAGCCATGATCCGTGCAATTCATCGTGATTGCTACATGCATCGAAGCAAGTATAAATCTGATTTTAGTTAAGGAAATGAAAAGGGAATAAACTATTTTCAACATTCCACCTCAAACGACATTGATAGGCTTCTTGACCTTTTGCTTAGCATATGTTGTCTTTTGAGCAAGCACGAAAGGAGAATGCATCATGAAACTTGTAATTAGGGGTGAGCAATTCTGGGGTTGCGTACAAGTTTCTTCCGAATATGAAATCTGCAGTTCCGGGGTTGCGTACAAGTTTCACCTGAATCTGAAATCTACTCGTTGGAATATATTCTTTATTTTTTGAAACCTAAAACCTATTCAGCAAACTGTGGAACCTACAACTTATCCTATCATTGGTTCCATGATTAGTTTCAGGTTTTACCTAGGTTCCACCTATATTATTAATTAAACTATTGCAATGAATTATAATGTTGAATTATCATCACTAGATGCTTCATTCCACTTGCTATAACTTATATTTAGACACACAAAGAATACAGTCATCAAATGGAATTTTAGACTAGTAATTCCAAATTATATACTCATAATTTGACGCCATGGAATATCGTAAGATCACGCAAAAACATAGACCAAGAAAAATACAAAATCTTATTTCAAGTTTTAAGTTCAGGTTTCAGGTACAAGATTCCCTAATTTTTTGAATCGGTAACATATCCTACATACCTTAGACACTAGAATGGGACAAGTTCCCCCCAGTTTGGTTATTCGGTTCAGGTTATGCTCACCTCTACTTGTAATAAGAACTTTTCACCTTGCCAAAAATTCTTGTCTAAGTTTACCCAATCTTTCCTATTAAAGTTTCAGTACTCATGTCATGAAGCAAAAAAAAAAGAAGAAGAAAAATCATAAGTTTAGATTGATGGAAATTAACTGAAATACGCATTGAGCATGTCAATGCATGAAATAAATAAGCAAACGAATAAATAAAAGTCTATTTAGATCAACAAAAATCAACCTTAACATACATCAAACCCTTCAGTGCATGAAACAAATAAACAAACAAATAAATAAAACTCTATTTTTAAGATGAACCTTTTTTGTCTATCATACAACTCCACATCCAAAACTAAATATTCCTACTCTCAATTGGTTTAAGTTAAAAACGTCAATATGGCCAAAAAAGGACTATTGTGTTACCACAGACAAAAAGACATTCTAGTGTGCACCAGCTAAAACACATGCCGTTTGCCTAAACTAGGAAACATGTAAATCAAGAGAATTGATGAAATCTTATGAATTATAGCTTACCTTAATCAGAAGAAAACTAAAATGAGTAATTACCAGTAAAAGATCTCTAGAGCTCTAAAGACGGCAAAGACCCAAAAAGGAAAAATAACTAAATCTCGAAAACCAATCACCCGTACTTCGAATTATTACCATATAATTTCAGAGTAAATGCATTACTTTCCAAACGTGTGGAGGTGTGCAGTCAAACTGACCGATTCCGACGAGGCCAAGCGGGTCGGGACAGAGGGCCGCGAGCTGACGTGGCGCGCATCGATTGGCGAGGACGTGCGGGTACGCGGTAGGCCGTCGAGCAGCGGATTAAATTTCAAAAATTCGGTGCCCCTTCTCGCTTCGTGTACAAAGATTCCCCGGAAAATCAGCCTCGTTCGCTCTGCAGCACTTCCCGCCTCTCTTTCCAAGTGCTCCTCTGTTTTTTCTTCTTCTCCCCTCTGCCTTTCTCGCTTTTCGAAGTCGCTTTTTCGCCTTTTCCAGCTTTCACTGTTCACTCGAAAACTCGACCCCTTTTTTCCTCACCGTGTGGAGAAAGGAGGAACCCCCCGGAGCTCGCGGCGGTAGCGGAGATGGGTTCTGGGAATTTCCTCCAGGTCGTGGCCAAGAACTTCGACGTCCTCGCGCTGTACGTGTCTTGCTGTTTCCTTGTGTTTCGAGCTTGTTGGTTGTGCCGTGTGCTTTGCTTTCGAGGAAGTAAAAGTTGGGTTCTCTTTGTGCTTGATTCGCAGGCCTGTCGTCACTCTCGTTTACCCTCTGTAAGTTTGGGTTTGAGCTACATTACTTCCGGTTCGAGGGTCTTTTGATTTCTTTTCGGATTTATGGAGTCTGGTTTCATCTGTCTCTCTGCTTCTGTCTCTGTCTCTGGCTCTCTTTTCTTTTCTTTGTTTTTGGGTTTTTACTCAGGTACGCTTCGATAAAGGCGATAGAGACCAGGTCTCGCTCGGATGATCAGCAGTGGCTCACTTACTGGGTTCTCTATTCCTTGATTACCCTCTTCGAGCTTACTTTTGCCAAGCTCCTCGAATGGTAATCCGATCTTGTTCTTTCTTTTAACCTTTTCACGAAGATAAACACATGTCGGTGGCGCAGTCAAAACTTTGGTTGTCGTCATATAATGTTAAAATAGAGGAGCGATTTTTTTTAGGTGTTGTATAATTTCTATGTACACGAGTGCATCCGTACATTTTCATGAAAAATTAGATGCAGTAATCTCCATTCAAACTCTCTTGATGGGGGGAAAAAGGCAGTGAACTGAAGAAGTCCAAAAGGTCATCCCCGTTTTGGCTCAGTGATTTCTCAAAAGATCTGGGCTTTAACGTTTAATCTTATTTTATTTTTTTGGTCTGTCCTATTCTATGCTCTACACTGTTGCTCTCTTGCTTTTGCGATATCTGGGATTTGAACACCGGAACCTCTTGCGAGTGCGCCCCCGCTCGGCCCAGTGTTTGGGCTTTAATTGATCTAGCACACTTTTGACTTGGGCTTTTTGGAAGGAGTCTGATGAACTTGCAATGGAAGGAAGGAGTGGCTGCTATATAGCAAACATAGCAGAAATAACTTCTAGAATAATGCAATCGAGCTTGCAGCATATTCATTTATGTATGGAAGCAATATCCTTTCAAACTAGAATGGTGCTGCTGCCAGATTCAACTCAGACTTGTTCATTATTCATCCATGCTCTGATTAATGATGATGATATGGGAATGATACGTGATAATCTGCTTATTAGGAAAAAAGAATCGAATATATAGTTGCGTTGCCTAACAAATTTTCATCTTGTCCCTTGCTAAAGTGTCACCGAGCCGCCCTTGCACCAGAATATGCATCTGCTCGCTTGCATCTTTCTGATTGGTGTAGTTTTCTTCTCCATTTCAGGTTTCCTATATGGCCTTATGCAAAGCTGATATTTGTCTGCTGGTTGGTCTTGCCACACTTCAACGGCGCGGCTTATGTGTATAAGCACTACATCAGACGCTTTTATATGAATCCTCATTCTACTACAATGTGGTATATTCCACGGAAGGGCCTTTTTCATAAGCAAGACGATGTGCTCACGGCTGCTGAGAGGTACATGGAAGAACACGGGACCGAAGCATTCGAAAGGCTCATTTCCAAGGTACGCAGGCTCTTACATGATGCAATTTTAGTTTTGGGACTCACAAGACGTGATCCGCTCATCTGATATGTCAAGCGAACGTCGTGTGAATTGCTAAGGCCTCATGGTCCTGTCTCTACATTTTACAATTGATTCGATTGTCATCGACAAACAATCCGTTCTCATTGGGGAACTAAAGAACTTGGGGTTCATGTTTCTACTAAAAAACATCATCGGGGATTTGATTTGAATATAATATCTCTTATCCATGCTAGGCTTCTTTCTGGAATATAAGGATGAGCACTTGCATTAGCATTTAGGATTTACTCTTTTAATCATTCGGAACCGAAAAGATACACTTCAAAATGGGATCTCATGGGGGTGGATGACACTTTGTATAGGGAATTTATCTAAGTATGCTTTACTTGTCTCTACTTGTCTATCATGAATGTTTATGATGTGGTAATTTGTATTTCCAAAGTAGTCCAACCAAGCAGTTTGTCGATTCTCCACGGTTCACTTTCCCTACATTCGAATTCGAAGTAATACCCAGGTTCAACTTTGTCCTCACGGTGGTTCATGCTCCGAAAGTATTTGCCTTGATACATTTAATCATGTATGATTTGCAGGCTGATCGAGAAACTCGAGCTAAGAGAAAGAACAACTACATAATATATGACGATGACTACAGATATTGAAGAAGAACGTGGCTTTTTGCCTGCCGAAGCTGTGAGGAACCCGGATATCGACAGAGTAGGCAATTACAATCCCCCACACCACCACCACCACCCCCCCCCCCCCCCGTCCATCTTTTTCCTTAATTGGTGTTGCGGTAACTCCTCACAGCTGAGCGCCAGACATGATGCCGGGATTGTAAAGAGTTGCCTATGTACTAGAGGAGTTTGATGCTTACTTTCCTAATGATGTGCTTGTGAATACTAGTTTCCGTAATCTTCTGGATGGGGTAATGAATCTTTCGAGCTTGTTTGACACTGCAATTCTTCTTTTAGTTGGCAACTTGATGCTTAAAGCTTACGGAGAAAGTTTATAATTTGAATCATTCTCAGATCAATTTATTACTTTGTCATATTATAGCAACGACTACTGAATAAATAATTCTACTACTTTGGAGTAACGATGATTGGAAGCTTATAGTTTTAGTACTGTCATCTTCACTCATAATACAGTACTATTATATAGACAATTTAAATTAAATAAGTCAATATAAATCAGGTTGCTAATGAGGCAAATGACCTATTTAACCAAATAAGTCAAATGGATCGATTTCAAGTTGCACAAGTTGGAACCCGAATACTGTTGATTTATTAATCTTATCATACAAGATGACCCAATCATGACAAGGGTGCGATTGACTTAAATCCAACCCCATTAATCTATCATCATATTTGAGTCGTGATATCATGTCGTGCGGATAATTGCCACCCACTAGCTACAATGTGTTGTAACTCGTGCACCCCGCATGCTTCAAAACCGCAACTCATGCTTAACCAGGGGCAGCTCCCTAGAAGTTGCCGTGCAAATACCTTACGAAAACACCCGTCCGCACGGTGAAACTACTACGATATTGCGATGCCAAACGACCTCATAGCATAAGAAATAAACCACGTTTTGTGCAACTCATAAATATCACTAGGGACCTAAATCAAAACCAAACAAAATGTAGCTAGGTATATGGCATGAATTATGAACAAAATGAAACGAGCGACTAAAGTATTGACATTGGGCCTCTATCCTTTTCGTGTAATGTCTAAAAATTGTGTTGGTCCACGGGCTTCGTCTATGACAAATGGGCCCTAAACAAATGGCCTTCGATGAAGTCCAAAAGGAAGGACGAAAAAATTTAATCTTGGGATGAATGAAACATAACAATTGACTATTGACGTCGGGATGATTCAGACACGGAAGGAAAGGCCAAATCTCAGCTTCACAAACTGATTCGAATGAGTATGCAAAAAAGCATCTTGGAAGCACTTTATCTTCGCGGTTGTTCCCCTAAATTGCACCACGGGATGGATAATTGCAAATTCTTCTTTCACGAGAAAGCCGACTTTAGGTAGGTGAAATGTCGAGCTCGTGAAATGCCTGACTGATATCGTGAACCGGGTAAAACACGAGTCAAACCTCAGATGAGTAAACAGATGGTGAAATTCTCTAATGTTTTACAGTGTTGGAGACTTGGAATCAATATTGTGCACCTAAACCATACGCACGAATTCGCTACTCAAATCTCTAAGACACTCATGAGGTTAATTACTTTTCTTATTATTAAGCGTAGATATAGATGTTGTGTATGTTAGATTTTGCGAAGGGTTATTGACGGAAAGGAGAGTAGAACAAGCAAAACCTTGCTTGAGTCGAACATGGCTCGATAATCTTTCTCCATCGACGACCCAAATGCGGTGATAAACAATAGAGAAACTTAGAGTGAATTTCCAAAAATTTTTTCCAGCAGTTGCCAATCGCCGGTATTTGCGTAATACTTGTAGTAACTTCTATTCCCTTCCTTTCTGCTTATTTTACTTTAGCTCCCAAACGAAGATATACGGCAACTTCGTCATCGTCTTCCCATATAGACAGGCTGTGTTTTACAAAGTCGATTGCATATGGACGAAGTCAATAACCATCCTACACGTACTAACTTGGGTCCGTCCGTCACGAGAGCTTCGGATATGATGCAGACATCGAGCCAATCGCGGTTTCTTTGAGTCATCTCTTCTGTATTATTGGCATAATATATACAAAATCAGTTGACGTGTATTGAATTGAATTCACCACAAATTTCCGCCAATCATTGCATGTCACTGTCGATCTCCCTTTGATCGTATGGTGTGTTTGGATAATAATCAAATGTTCGAGATGTAATGCTCGGATATTATTGTGGGTTGATTCTTGGGCCAGATTTATTGATCAAAGCCCTACTTGCTTGAACGATTATCTGGAACGGTCGGTGATCTTGCTCGATGACGATGCGCACCGGCTGAGGGACGTTTACCCCAGAATAACGTTTGCTTCTTTTCATGCACAGGCTAGGACAACATGTTAAGGGAAAGACTGGAGTACAAGAAGGGCGTGGGGTGTTGCCCTAAAAGAGAGAGAGAGAGAGAGGGTGTTGAGTAAAGAGAGACGTGAATGTGAACTCTTTCTTGGACGGCGAAATTCAAACACTCATCTATTTCTTTTCTGTTCCTACTTGGTGCACGAACCGGACTTACTTTCGGGTCATGATATTGGTGTTATGAATTTTTTTCCGGTACCTAAGATTTCGAAGCAAATTATTGACATGAACAGAGCCTTGTTCGTCTTTTATATGGTTCTACCGATCAGAGACATGATTGGTGGGAGCTTCGGAAACATGGCCCTCTTCGAGAATTACTACACACCATTCGTCCAGATTGATTCGTCTTCTATCTTGATATGATTGAAGCCCATATCTGTTACCTTCTTTTGTTTTAATAGTTGGTCTCAACAATATTTTCCGTCTTAAATGTATTCGCTCTCAATGATTGGACTCGTCGACTCCTTTGATTTTAAACGTCCTCCTCCTTTGTCTCTTCTTTGGCTTTAGTCCTTTTCTACCATTTGTTCACACTAGAATCATAAAGGTTCGCTGGTAATGCAACAAGCAAATTTTTCAGCTTAATCTTTATTTCTTGACTAAGCAAAATTATATTGATGTAAAATAAATAACCATATGTATGCGACTCTGTGAAATCGCTATTTACTGTTTTAAATATTTAAAACCAACAGATCAAGTCATGACGTTATTCCTTTCACGTATGTGCATCCACTCCACCAGTCAAATTTCACATGCCGCGGTTAAAATTTCATATGCCGCTTTTGATCCTACTTATAGGGGATGTTGAAAATATTTTCTCACATTGTCTGGCAACAGGTTTAATGTGCTCTTTATATTCATTTAGTTTTACTTCACCTTTAAGTTTAGGTTATTCAATTGGACTTCCCAACTATAATAATGAACTTAACTTGCAATATCCTTTGACGTTATCCACTCGATTGATAAGAAATCACTTATTCTTATAGTCATCAAAAAAATTCCATATTAATATGCAATTGAATATTTTATGACTCATCAATGCCTCTCCATATAAGGAAAATAACTCAAGAAAACAATAATTCAAGAATCACAAGATTAATAGAAGAAAAAAATTACTCTATAAACACGTTATAACTTTTTTTTGCCACAGTGAAAAGCGCGGCATTCTATGTGAAATCCATTTTTTAATTAAAAATTATAAAGAAAAGTCCGCGCAACACAAGGACAAGCAAGCTAGCTTGGGTTTGATAAGCAATCTCGATGTTGCCCACCTGTTCCCCAGTGAATTGCGCACCGAATTTACAAATCAAACAAAGTCTTATTGATTGGTGGGGTTCCGCAATCGATGACCAAGTTGCACCTAGAAAAACCAAATAGACTATTCAATTCAAGGTGCAACTTGGTTTTTCTAGATGCGAAATTATTCAATTCAAAAGCCAAGAAATTTGAAAAATTCAAAAGAAAGCAATTGCGGATGAGGCACGCCCGCCCTTTCGCTTTCAATCCCCATTAATTTCGGTCAATTTCTTTCTTTTAAAAAAAAACAAAGCTTTTAATATATAATAAGAAATGGAGCCGTTGAATTCGATAGGGACGCGTCCGAACCCAGGTCAATCGAGCCGGCTTCGAAGAAAAAGCATATGGCCATGGCCACGGCCCCGGCCACGGCGGAGGTATACTATTTTGAAGTGAACTCAACCTCGCATCCTTTTTGCCCTTTTCTACGTCTTTAATTTGCCGAGCTTTCCGACCGAAAAAAAAAAAGAAGCTTGCCAAGCTTTTGTCCTTGCCAAGGCATCTTTTCTCATGCCTACACCAAACATCGGCGGCAGTTCATGTTGTCTTTTCTTACAAGGCAAAAGAAAAGTCTTGCACGGCACAGATACGATGAAAGAAAAGTCGGTTCTTGACTGTCGATTTCTCAATTTTCCAAAAGAGAGAATCACCTAATATTTTCTACTGAGAAGGTTACGAAAACGATAATGGAAAATGACTATTTCTTGCGCGTGATGAGATGGAAACCTAAGCATGAAAAGACTATTTTGATTAAGGTTTCAATTCGTCGTATTGCCTAATCGAACTAGTTTCAAGAGCCGAGTTGAATGTATCTGATATTACCCAGAAGTCAATAACTTCTTTTTAGGGGAAATCACGAGCAAAGAGGGTTCTCAAAAACAGTGCCTTCCCCTCCTTTAATTGATTTCAAGAGAAATTCTCTCTTTTGGCCATGCCTATCCAGGTCGATTACACAAAAAATAATAATAATAATAATAAACATAAAAAGGAGGAGCTTTATCGGAAGGACCAATTCGTTGCATTGCGGCATCTTCAATGTCGAAAAAAAAAATTGCCTTATCATCATCGAAAAAGAGAGAGATGGAGATGCCATATTTGCTTATTTATCCGTCCCACATTGCACGTAGGAAAGGCTATTGCTTATCCAACATTTGTGGCCAAGCTTTCGTATAGAATTTATTCTATAACAGGTGCCGGCTTTCTTTTCTTGCTTGACATTCTCATTTAGCATCACACTTCTTAGATGGCTGCTTCCGACCACCCATGTCGATAACCGACGACTTTAACCGTGTCAGAAGAATGAAAAGAAAAATCCTCAAAAGAATTATAAAAGTATTGACTTGACTAATGTTTATAGCGCACGTCACTTTTTTATTTTTCCCTAGAAATTTAATGAACTTCTTAGAAACTACAACTATCAATTCTGGTTAGTCAATCGTTGAATTCCTTAAATTTGTTATTTTAAGGACCCTCCCAGAAACTACAACTCTCCATCTTAGAAACTTACCCTGTTTTGTTTATAGGGTTAATCAATCTTTAAATTCCTCATAAAAAGGTCTGGAAACTTAATGACCATCCTAGAAACCTACAACTATCCGTAAAATAATTTTTAATTCCGCAATGTTACCCAATTAATTTATAAAAGGAAAAAGGTACAAGGTCATGTTAGAACCACAATCATCAAGTTCTAGAACTCTAATACCAATAAGATGATATTGAGGTCCGGTGAAAATTAATGATCAACTCGATCTTCAAAAAAGTCAGTAAAATCAATGCTCTCTCGATGAAAGATCCACTAAAATTCATGGGAAATAACGGTCCCTAATCTACAGCCTATAAATATGGAAGTGACTTCCGTCGAATTGAGGTTTTTTTGAAATTCCCGAGACATACCCTTATCTGTACGCTCAATATCTCACATGGATAATTCATATGTAGCGTCCATCTTATTTGACCGTTTAAATATATCAATTAAAAGTCAAGTAAGCAAATTTCATCAACTCAAATTAATTAAATGATAATATTGAACATATAACAATTTTCAAGATATTGTGAAAATAACAATTATGATAAGTCATAGATTCTTGAAGAAATAAGTTAAACGATAATTTATAATTATTTATTATTTAATTTTTTATAATTTATAATAGACTATCATTTTCGCAGCGCATTAAATATTAAGTCAAAAAGTATAAGCACGGTTCATGTCCGTTTTTCTCCGGAGAAGCTTGTGGGAAACGCCGGGTGCATTTTGGGGAATTCACAGCTGGATGCGAATCCGGGGACGTACCGTCAAAACATATGGCCGACAGCTCATAGGATGGGGTGATGAGGAAGCTCATTATCACGTGGGTCCACCACGTGGCCCCATCCTCGGCGTGTCCATCACGTTCTGATTCGACCGGGGGCACGGCAGCTGGGTCCCACCTGTGGACCCCCCTCCCCCCGCCAAAAGGCAGCACGCCCGTACATGACCATCATTATTCTTCGCTCTCCAAGCAGCTTACTGTTCCGCTTTTATTTTTTGTCAAAGGGGTCGGTTTCTGTTTATTTAATTGTCCAGCGGAAGTCTCCGACTTTAAGAAAGGTTATAAAAAAAAAAAAAAAAAGAAGAAGTTAGGAAATGCGTCCACCGCAAAATTTAAATTAAGTTGCGGGTAAATTGTATCTGAAATGAGATCTGGTTTTCGTCTGACTTCGATTGGTTAGTTTTTGGATGGCCGAAATCTCTTTCGCTGTTTAACATATGATAGAATCGTGTCCATACGAAAATTCAGACCATGAAATGATATTCAATATTCTATTAGATTCCATTGTGTTGTTTAGGATATTAACATTATGGCCTAGTTGTGTTTATCCTAATGTTATTCGAACTCGAAAGTCAATTAGAATCTCCTTCATAATTTGTGTTTCTAAAAGTCAAAAGTCCGAATTGGTTCTTATTGGATTGAATCGAACTTGAGCCAAAAAAAGAAGAAGAATTGAACTGATTCTCAATAATGTCACTTCAAAATTAATTGAGCTCGAGTTTATTTTTTTATCTAATGTGCCGTGAAATAACGCTAGAGTTACCGGATTTTACAATTTAACATCAATTGCAATAAGAGGAAAACCAGAGAAATCAACAAAGATGAAAAGGATATTAAGAATTTATGTGATATGATTCAAGTGGTGATATTTATCGTCACAAGAAAAATCAGTAGCAAAAAAAAACCCACTATAAATCTAGAGAATTATAATTACAATTGCTCAAGGGTTTCATAAGTTATACTAGAGCCAAAATTAATTTACAAGTATCGTCTTACAATCTCTTAAGGAGAACTCACTCACTTAAGGAGAACTCACTCAAGAAACTCTAGACAAAATCTTCGCACTATTTTTATTTGTTCTTGGGAGGAACTTGTGAAAACGGGTTAGGAATGAGTTTTGACTCTCGAGTTTTCATGGGTTGGTTCTCCCGAGCGGTCAGTAGATGGGCGAAATTCAGAGCCCATTTTGACTAATCATAGAAAATTGCACTAGAACCATATATAATCCCGAACAATTGAAACGCAAGAGACCTCCACTAGTCGACAAATCCGGGCTGTGATTTTTTTGCTTGCCCAGCCGATAGTAAAAATCTATGGGAGCACAACATCCACGCGACCGTAGACTCGTCCACCATCCAGTAGGATCGTCTCACCATCTTAGAAACTCGAGATGAACTCATCTGTAAACATATTTGTGTATTATATTTAGAAAATTCTTATTATAATATTTATTTGATTAGCAATAGAGAATAAGGTGAAGTAGATCGGAACTGTTCGGTTTGGGTACAAGTTTTTTCTGGGCCAGCGTGGGTACCAATACAATCTCCACTTCCATGCTTTCCGACAACCAAGGCAAAATATCCGACAGACGAAAAGAAATAGGAATGCTTTCGCACACCGCACTTCCCGCAAATTTAAATCATTTCCCATGGAAATGTCTGTTGTCCAACATAGACATTTAAGAAGATTTCCCACTTGTCACGGGGGTTAAATTGTAAGAAATTGAACAACGAAGGTGATTCTGCTAATTGCTGTTTTGCACTTCAAACAAATTTCAATGATCTTTTTTGTCCATTCACAGTTCATGTCTTCTAAAGTCTAAGAGTTTCCCGACAGCTTCTCCTACCACTAAGCTTTAATCCACTGCAGAGTGCACAAAACGAAAGAAAAACAAATTTCTTTTTGCCTTCACTTTGCAGCAACCCCCTCCCCACTAATTTTTTTTTTCTTTTTTCACTTCCACCCCCCACGGAGCAGTCTTGACTTTGCAAATTCGCCCTCCTACATGAAGAGCTCGGACTGCAACAAGGTGTAGTAATTCGCGGCCTCGTCTTCCAGCTCCCACAGGCCGTCGCAAGACAAGAGCTCGACGCCGAACACCCCCGCTTCCGGCCCTTCGCCGTCCTCCCTGCTGGGCAGGCCGAGCTCGTCGTCGGAGGCCACGAGCAGGTGTCTCAACACCTTCTCCTTGTCCTCGTCGCCGTCGCTCTCTTCCTCCGGAGAGGAGGAGGAGGAGGAGGAAGGCGACGCGAGGAGCTCCGGCTCGGAGGAGGGGGGGAGGCCGGGCTCGGAGTCGGAGGCGAGCTCGTCCTGGAGGGCGGAGATGAGGGAGGAGAGTTCCTGGCTGGAGATCTGGCCGTCGTCTAATTGGTCGTCGAGGAAGGAGAGGACTTGGGGTTGCGGCGGCGGCTTGAGGCGCTTCGTTTGGTCTTCCCCCTGTCCGTTGACATGGGTCTCTTCCGTTTCTTCTCTTTGGCGCTTCAACGGCCCATCCGCCATTGTTGTGCTTCTAGGTTTTTCTGAGCTAGAGAGAGAGAGAGAAGGAAGAAGGGATGATGAGTGCACGAGGGCTGAGGATGAGGAGAGAGAGTGGGGGCTCGAGAGGGTTATATAGAGGAGAAAACCAAAGTGCTTTTGGGGGGGGGGGGGGTTGCGGTCAAAATGGGGTTCGAAGAAAAAATAAACGAAAAGAAAAAATTATTAAATATATGTTTATTTAATTATAATAAAAGTTAGAAATTGTTCTAGTGCAGGGTTCATGTCGGAAAGAGAGAGAGAGAGAGAGAGATGCTTGGGAAAGAGAAAGCAAGGAGGGTCAGAATCGGGATTTCACCACCGCGCACATGTGGGGGACGGTCCGCCCATTTTGTTTCGACCGTTGGATTCGCCTTTCGTTGGAGATCGCGCTGTGATCGAGCGGCTCGTGGCCAGAGGTCGAGCGCATCCGGTGAAATGCGAATGACAAAATTCGTTTCCGGGGGAGATGTATAAGCACCGTGGTCTTTACATTATATGGACCAACCCCATTTAAACCGTTGATCACGTAAACTCCTCATGATTGTCGGCCCAGGTCAACTACAAATCAAGCAATTCTGGCTCGAGTAAATCCTCCATCGGCAGAGTGCTATCGAAATTCACGAGATTTGAATCGAGGGTGTTGAGACAGCCATGGGTCATTTTAAATTAAACCCTAACGCTATTCTCCGACAAATGGAGCCTAAGTCATCTGCAACCCATTATGCAATTTCGTCGGTCGCATCCAGATAATCTATCTGACAGCACGCTCCGGCCTTTGTCCTCCCTGCTCCAACTAATACTCGCGGAGTTCAATAAATTAACTCCTCGACCGATGATTAAACATGATGCGCGACGGACGGCCACGATCGTCCCGATGACGGTGGCGACAGAGAGAGAGAGAGAAAAGTAGAGGAAAAAGGTGGAGGGGGAGGCGTGAGGAAGAATCAAAGATCTAAGTAGATGGAGGCAAGGGAGGAGGGATCTGGCGTTGGAGATATTATTGTCTTGTTTTTTAATGGCAATGGCATCAGCTGCCGCGCACGACCGTACAGGTACAAGCCACTGCTCTCTCTCCATTATGGGCGTGTCCGAATCGAACGAGAGACCCTTTTACTTATTTTAATTCGAATTTTGAAATTTCCTCGTTCCTGTGTGTGAAATTGCTAGCAAGTTGTAGCCGAACTGCTCCTCCCTTGACAGAAAAACGAATGATAATAATTATAATAATAACTGACTCGATGCGGTCCAACCTCATTCATCCATCTCCGCCTTCTTGTCGTACGAGCATTTCGGACGTGGCATTTTCATGGGTCCAGCATAATTAGGGGAATTATGCTGTCCTTATTTCGTGTTGACCCCCCCCCCTCGCATCTGTACAAGAATCTATCTTTCCTCTATGCTTTATTCATGCCCCCTTTCCCTTTACAACGACGAGGAAGCGAATTATAGGCTCGCGCTATACCGACGTTTTGCATCGTTATAATACACCCTAATTTATTGAGCTTATGAATATAACCCCGAAGATTATTAATTTGATTAAGATGGCGGATTGAAGATGTGAAAGTCGTTATTTGTTGAAAAAGCGGAGATCGCATATTATCATGAAAGTACAGGGCCATATGTGTTTATCACAATAATATTATTTTGTGACATTGCCTTTTGTTATTGTCCGTTCTTTTTTAAACAAGCATCATTTTTTTTCTCTTGTACTCACTAGTGTGCTTGACCTAAATTTCATGGAGCATTTTTGGAACGAGTTTGAACGTCGTTCGTACTCTTTGCTGATTAACACATGCCGAGTCTTAGACCCCCTCTCCCTCTCTCGTTGATTTTGTTCATGATCTTCTCTTTCTATTTTTATTTTTTCTTCTCTCTCGATCTATGTTTGAGAGCTCTATTCTCCCAATCTAGTTTTAGATATGAGAGTTTGAAATATCACGATCCGGTTCTAAGTTTAGGGGTTATTCTCTCCTGATTTAGATCTAAGACTATGTTTAGTCGTCCAGATTTCTAATCAAGACAAGACTGATTGAATATAATAGAATATGATATCCAGAGGATTTTGTTATTATCATATTCTGTTATATCGTATCAACTGTTTAGTTATTATAATAATACGTCATATATATTCATATCATATTATATATATTATTTGATATAAATGCCTATATGAATCACAAATTTTACAAATGAATATAGTAAAAATCTCTCGTAATACTCTTGCCTACTTTATTTTTATTTTCTTTTTTATTTTTTTCCTTTTTTAATTAATTTCTTTTTTATTTCTTTCTTCCCCTTCCATGATTCTCTAATAATTTTTTATTAAATAGAAAATTATACTAATATACCTAAAATACTAAAACACCTCAAATATGTATAAAACATGTTTATATGTTGAATTTATATTAAAAGATAGACTTAAATTCGAATATGTAAATAAAGATAAGATTAAATTAAAAAACTAATTTTATTTATTATTATTTTGAATTTCTTATATTAGAATTCAAAATGTTGTTTGTATTGAAATATAATTTTAATTTATTAATTTAAGAAATTTATTGCTTGAGAAAAAAAAATTTCTAATATGGATATTATAAATCCTATCCACCTTATCCCACCTCTCCCATAAGATAATTTTATCTGGTCTATATCCTCTTTATACCCAATTTTATTTTATCTTGAGCAAGCACCAAATGCAAGATATGATAACTTTTATCATATCTTAAATTTTATCCTGACTGCCAAACGCAATATAAAAGTTCAATAAATATGCTTTTAAGGATTCCATATCCCTATCTTATGTTCTTGTACAGATCAATTGCCTCTAGCTTTAATGTCAATTGCAAAAACTTTGGAGTTTCACTAAAACGCAAATATTTGCTTTTCCAAACGTTAGATATGTGTTTGTTCAACATGTTTTGATTGTTTCAAGTGATCGGCCAATGATTATTTTGTTTGATAAATCCATTTTTGTGGAATGAGAGCATGCTCCTACCGTGCTATGTTAATCCACAATGTTTTATGAATTTGGCCCCGTTTTGTAGTATTCTGGGCTTTACTATGCTTCAATAAAAAGCTTATGTACTTCTCATGTATCATTTTTTGTAAAAAATACAATTTTTTTCAATACCAAAATAAAATATGCCAAGTCTAAATTATAATTAGAAAGAGTATGCAACTTCAACCCAAGAATTCCCTTCAAGATAAATTTGAGCTAAAGAACTGCGTGCGACAATAAATTGATAGATATTAACTTTAGAGAGAGATTGTAAATAAATTCTCTAGACATCGTAGCTTTATTAACATTCATTTAAAATAGAATTCCAGTCATTAAATTTGCTAAAATACTAAAACATTAGAGGATTTTGTTCAAAAAACGACGAATTTGTAAATTTCTCCGATTTGAATACATAAGAGGAGGAAACAACAATTAAGGAAATGTGTATAAAAGCGAGATCATTGATCCACATTAAAAGTATGTTTTTTTCCTCCTTCATCAATATTACCATTAATACTATACCAACTAAGGTTTTTTTGGATTATTCAAATTTTAGGGTGTATCCAAAGCCATTCGAGAATGGAAGTACCAGGAATCGAATTATATTGTATTTGTGAATACTTTACCTTTATATTTTTAATAAGAAAAAGACATGAGCTAGAATTTAAATAGGCGACATAAATGTGGAATGGTACAATATGATGGTACAATTAATTGAATCTCCTTTTAATTCGCACACATGTTAGTTCTTCAAATTTTCAAATCGTTATTGGTTGTCAAGTTTACGTGCATAGTAACATGTGCCGAGACATTCTTTATCTGACTTTTAATTAGTAAAAAACCCGTGCATGCTATAATTATTTTTGTGCGTGAGAACATTTATATTACTGACCCTCAAACACCATTTGAGTGTGCACAAATGAGGCCTCATATGATCATGATTCCGAATAATACGGGGTCAATCAAATATATCTTCTTTTGACATGCTGCACTTTATATTAGCACTTCACCTCTATCTATCGAACTTGTTCCCATTTTATATTGGGTACCCAAAACTTTTGTGTCTTTGATGCGATAATAATTAGTTAATGCAGAGATAACATGTAATAGATTTTCCTTTGTTCCCTTAATATTTTAGTGATTAAGGACATGTTTATAGTGCAATTCCGAGTCAAGTCATGAAAAGATTCCTCCTTTCAAAACAAAAAACTTGATAACATGTCAAGGCTCAAGGAGACCTAGACCGAAATAGCAGCAGCAAATGTGGTGCCGACAATTGGAGTTGTGCTTTTGTAGTTGGAAAGCAGCACGACGCTTTTCATGTTGACATGGAATTTTGACATTGGATGATTTTTTTTTTCATATAATTAATCAAATTAGGCCTAAGATTTTTTCAATATATATATAATATTCTCCAGCATTGTATGTAGACTTTAATATAGAATTGCACAAGCCTCCAACCTTGGATTCTATGTAAAAGAAAAAGTTTCATCAAAAGCTAATTTAATTCATGGGTGTGATCATTCAAAAGCACCAATTGAATAGACCGACGAGAAAAAGTTAAGTGCACATAGGGTAAAGCACACGAGGCGACCCTCGATTGGCAAACCAGGCCAACATGACCAACCGGTCGATTATAGCGAAATTCAGGCATGAATTTCGAGAAACTTCATGACCTAAAGTACTCATATAAATTTCTTTCACCGCATAATTATTTATAAGAAAAATTGCCAAGTTGTCGTGACATAAAAAAAAATATCTAAGTGTCCTAGGAAAATCAAAAGCCTCTCGACAAGAATAGTCAATTTCTTAGACGGAGTAAATTGATTCCTATGGAAGAATAAATTGTGTTGTTACCGAAATGTCCATGGATTATCCTTTCTATCTTGCCAAACTTATGAAGAATAATTTTAAAAAAATCCATAAATTAAATAAAAAATGAGGTTTTTTTTTTTTTTTTTTCCATAAAACAAGGAGGTCCTCGAGAGCAACGAGGAACTAAAGAAGTCAGCCCACGAGCTCCAGCTAAGAAGACAAAATTGAAAACTCGATGCCGCTTTGAATTGCTAAAAAGAAAAAGGTTTTAATTATATATTTTTTCTATTATATCCGTAAGCTGACACGACTTGCCTGGCTTTTGGGCTTCTAGGCTTTTAAATTAAATTATGAAGTTTTATAATCAAGAGACTAGAGATCTTCTAAATTAGCGTCTTGATTAGTGTTTCCTATTGTCTTGTCTGTGTGGTTTTGAAGAAACCGATGGATGCATCTGCTGACCGAGACCATGAACATAATTTAGCTTTAAATCATTTTAATTAAATTAAATAATTAATGTGGGTTTGGGATCTATTTCACGTGTACTCTTGGAAAATCAATGCCCTAAAAATTCAAATAAACTTTTTACAACCGCAAGTTACGGGAAGGAAAAAGAAAAAAAAAGACGCCGTGCACACGCGAAGATGTGATTTTTTTTTTTTTGAATTCTTAATAAAGAATATTTTGGTTTTCATAAATTATGAATTTTTACATAATCGAGGGAGAAGTACGACCCCCGCCCCCCTCTAGATACTTGGGACATCAAAATGCGTGCGATTGAAAAATTCAATTATTTACAAATTTCTATGCTCAACAAATGTAGGATTTTCTCCTTTTAAATCAATTTTCCAGTTTGCAATTGCATTGTACAAATCGTGCCGTGTAAATTTCTCTTATAACGTAACAACGAAACCGCCCAAACACATTAAAAACATTTGGGATAACGATTATATTTTGTAATGACAGACACATGTCCCTACAAATCAATTAAAAGCAAGAGAATTTAAAATCCAAATACCATTCGCACTAACATACATATCTCGTAGATAATATGATTGGCCTTAGATCATATCAATAGGGTAACTAGCACGCAAAATAAAATTTCCTCCTATGGACCTCTTTGAGAAGGAATCTCAATCAACATCTCCCTTTTTTGCTTTCCTAACACATCAAATTTGGGGTCCAGACCACATTATTGATAAGTACCATCTTCCTTGTGTTTGTGTATATATATAGATAATTGCTATTGACCTAGCTTTTGAGGGAAAAGAACCATTCGGTTTGTTAAATTATGGCCATAACAATAATTGATAAAAAAGAAACAAAGAAACACATAGAACATTTTTCACTGGTTCAATAATTGCCAAGAGCACAAGGTCATGTGCATCATGATTCAAAAGCAAAGACCATTATCTTCAATCATTTGCCAGCAATGTAATCACCTCAACCTTAATTTACACACGCAAGATAAGATGGAGACATTTCCAACGACAAATCAATCATGAATTTGTCCTAAGTAATGAATAATTTTTTAGAGTGAAAGAGAGGAAATAGGGGAATGGTCCGATGATAAACCAATCAAACCTTAATTCGAGAGTTGGGCTAATTAGTCAAATCGAAGATTTAAGACAGCCATGGTCTATTCTTTAGGACACACTACATAAAAATAGTCGTTTATATTATAGAAAAATAGAAAACATGCTACATGGGAAAGTCTATTCCATCTATTCATTGCAAGTTGGTCCTGCTTTGCAACGGAAGAAACCAAAGAAAGGTCTGTTTTGAATAATGGAAAAGGAAACTGAGAAAAGTGAAATGTGGGGTCGGGAACTGTCGATTTCTCTAGTGGTTGGCTTGGCAGGATCATATCATAATTATTTCACATTGACATTTCAGAAATAAAATAAAAAAACGAAAATATATAAAAGACTTCCTTGATTCCCGTGAATTAAATATTGAATGAATAAACGAAAAAAAAAGTAGAGAAAAGAGCATCCAAAGTGACAATGGACATTATACAAAACGACAACACGCACTGCATCTGCCGAAGTTGCAGGTATTGGATGGATTTTGCCGGATCCTTGATTCGTGCCGACTCTCCAATATTATTTCTTTTTTGCTCCTCTTTTTTGTCTTTTTTTTTTTTTTTTGGGAAGATCTTTTTTCTTTTTTGATTTGTTGTGTGGATTCCTGCCTTTTGTTTGACCGCAAAGCTCGAACCTTTGGTGAGAGGTAAGACTTCCCCAACCCAGGTGAGATCAAGATGTACATAATTTGATTTTTATCGTGAATAGTTAATTTTAAATATATCGTGATTGGTTCACAAAATAAGTGCATCATAAGATGAGATAAAATATTATCATGTTTAGAATTTAACTAGTGTATTTAACATTCGAATATGTCATACTAAGTCTATCTGTTGATTTTAATGTGCTCGATATTACGGTTGTTTGTAATCAGTACCCTTTGACGTGACATGCCATCATCAATGAAAGAACTTAGTTGTTGATTGGTCTTTAGATAAACACAAAAATATCTCTCTCTAGACGCTTCTAAGTGGTTGCCCATCGACTTCGCATTGAAGTCATTTTTGAAGCAAATTCATGTGGGAGTTGCTTGATCCTCAAACCAATCTCGAAATACAATGGTCCTCGGTTTATCCAAGTGGGAGTTGCTTGATCCTCTCAAGTCCTTTTCAGTGAACATGCCATCTATATCGAAATAAAAGCATTTGAATGTAAGATCTCACATCGATCTTGATACAAAGTTCTGAGCGCTTTATAAATTATGTAGAACTCTAATTTTGATTGATTATTCTATATACCTTGGAGTGAAAAACAAAAACAAGAGAGAATGGAAGAAATAACACGTCTCTCTTGAAATCCCCCCCAAAAAATTTACCTTTTTAGTAATTCACAGAGTCGTGATTTTTTGGTGAAGATTACTCTTCCAGAAATCACAAAAAACTAGGAAAATTCAGTCCAATATAAGCACAAGCAAACTAATAATCCACAAACAGAAGTATCAATAATTCTTTTTTTCTTTTTGTTTTTAGTTGACGGAATAATGAGTGCCGTGAGTGAAAAAGAGCATTAGCTACTTTCATGGAAGAAAGGAAGCTGGGAAAAACAAAGGAACAAAAGAAAGAAGTTGAATACTACCGGGCCACGAAAGAGTTGCATTGCCAATTTTCAAACTTATAAAAAAAAAAAGAGAGAGAGTTAAGAATGACGTTTAATTCTTCCATACTGTTTATACATCACAAAGCTTGATTCCATCGGTTTTCTTTGTCATTTAGTTCATGTGTGGCTTGTACGTATCTTAATCCCCCTCAAATCGCTTCTAGAATGAAAACTCCTGCTCTTTTTTTTCTTAAAAAAAAATCCAAAAATTTATTATATAATAGACATAGAAGCAATTAATTACATATTAAATATCTTGCGGTCCACTCGAATTAAGTAAGATTCACAACAATTTTCAACGTATATGTTTGTCAAATTCTGCTTATAATGTCTCGGATATCGCACGACAGTCCAAGAGAGTTTTCTCCGGCATTATTTCTTATAAAGGCTTGTTTGGCAATCAATCAACTCTTGACAATTCATATTCTTTTGTTCCTCGAAACAAAAAGAGAATAGAAACTCATTTGATAACGTCAGCTAATTTTTCTACTCCTGAAAATAGATTTATTCTTGAAAATATATTTGGGATAAAATAAAGAAGTAGAAAAAAGTTCTTTATTCCTACAAACAATTCTAAAAGCAAGCAATTTTCCTTTTTTTCTTTTTTTTTCTTCTTTTTCCTCCTTTAGCCGGTCGTCAGAATCTCATCGTGGTTGGGCTAGGTTGAGCCTCACTAGTGGCTAGGTGAGGCTCTCTCAAGGCCGGCAAGGTCGCCGGCTAGAGGAGGAAGAAGAGGAAAAGGAAGAAAAGAAAAATCTCATAAAATTATTCAAAACTAAAAGACTTTCTATGTCACAAAAATATTGGAGTTCGTACCAGACGTATTCGTATTTTTTCTCTATTCCGAAAATGAAAATTTTATACGTTTTGCAAATACATTCGAATGCTCAAAGATTCATCTAGCGAACATAATAAAAAAAATATTTCTAAATAGAAATTATTTTCGAAAACAAAATTATTATCAAACAGGCCATAAGTGATAGCCTCATTATCACCACCTCATATATTACATTTATATTGCAGAAGAAAGATAGGGCCCCCTCCTAGGGTATAACATTTGAAATAAAACCCAGAAAAAAGTAAAAATAAAGGCAGAATATTTTTTTTTCTAGGGCATCGAATCCGAATAACTTTATATGAATTAGTCATGTGCATGCGTGGCCTGAAGAGGAGCATGTGCTCATACCTAATTCTAATGACCAATCCGCGATGCATGTGGAGGGTGGCCATAACTCCTCCTCCTCCTCCTCCTCCACCTCTTCTTTTTTTTTTTGGGCCATTAGTGGGTAAAAATATGAAGTGGCATGCACGTGGCCAGTGACGACTCGATGCACGATGGATTTGGATCCACGCAACACGGATCTTCTCCAGCATATAATTACATGATCTTTTCTGGCATTTCAAAAAGCAACCGGCTCCATTTTGCTACGCTAAGAGCGAATAATTCGAATAATGTTTTGGATATAAATAATTATTGATTTTATTGATTAATTATTTCGAGCGACATTATTTCTTTAGCAATCGACTCAATTTAGTTGGTTGAATGATGAGAGGAGGGGCAATCATGGCGGCTCCTCAACCACAAGGCACGTGGTCCATTTGGGACATCATGGTTTTTGGTTTTTTGCACGGGGGGGAAGGGGCGTTAAGGGTTGGGCTCGATCATGTTTGCTTGCGGGGGTGGTTTGATGGTATCGCCATTCCGAGGTGTCGTTTTTTGTCGTTGTATCGTGTGTTCGGGGCTCGACCAATGGGAGGATTTAAAGCTTTCGTGACGCTTTGATTAAGATATGGTTGAGATCTTGGTGCTTTTGATCTGATTTTTTTTTTTTTTTTTACGAGAATCTGGACGTGGAAAGCCAGCTCGGAAGATGAGAGCCTAAAACCCTACTCTGATGTGTGAAAAAGCCAGAAGTGAGGGTGGCTCTGCCCGGGGAAGCTGGATTGTTGATGAAATGGAATGGAATGAGAAGTGCGTTGAAATCAAGTATGGGGTCTAGCTGTGGAATATCGACTTTTATCTCGGCCCTAATGTGATATTTCTAAAAAAATGTTTTAAAGAAGTTATTTTCAAGGAAAATAACAATATTTTTCAATATTTAGTAGAGATCTAAGAATGAATAGGAAAATATATTCAGTGATTTGATAAGGATTATTTCGTTTGGTTTGAAATTGTTAACATGGATACCAATTACACTAACGTGGACAATTTTCATAATTAAAAAAACAAATTTTTTATTTTCTTTCTTTTTCTTCTTCCTTCGCCAATCATAGGGCCTCGGCAATGGCTAGCAACAAAACACAAGCAAGGGTTGACGTTGTGCGACCGGTGGAGGAAGAAGGAAAAAGGAAAGGAAATCAAATCAAATCAAATAAAAAATATTACAATATTTTAAAGAATTGGCCTTGATGGACCCAAGCATGGGTATTGAGAACTTGAGCACTCTTGATATTATCGGGCTTGACATCTCGAGCACAAGTGTCAGAGTCCTAGATTCAACCTCAATAGACTCAAGTGCGGCAGCAAGGGTGTCGAGTGTGACCTAGATGGAACTAGGCTAGGCTGCTAGAGTCCTAGGTTCAACCTCGATGAATCCAAGCCCAAGCACTGAGGACTCAACCCTATTACCAAGGGCCAGAGAATGAGTGTTGAGTTTCCTGGTATAAGAAATACTTTATATTGGTGACTGTGAGAAAATCTGACTGAAAAGTTTAAGATAGGTGAAGGAAGACCATCTATATATAAAAATCATGTAAACCTTATTATCGAGCGACGTGAAAAATTTTCTACATCTTTTTTTCACATGCTAGACTAGGAATAACACGTAGAACTTGAATAATAGGATGGACACACACATAAAAGGGGCAAAATGCGAAGGTTTTGTGAGATCTAAAGACCTAAACTTTTGGGTTAGATTTTTTTAAATGTTATCAGAGTTAGGTTCTCTCCGTTTTGGGTGTGCGTCTACCCTTGTTAGTCAAATTCCACATCCTGCTCTTAAACCCACTTGCACGTACCTCGTGTCACTTGATGACAAGATTTATATACTTTTTATATATACGTGGTTTCTCTTCATTCAAAAATATAAATTTTCGGGTTGGGCTTTTTATCGGTGGCATGCCTAATGATTCCACAAAAAAACCTTGCTCGTTTGAAGCCACGATGAACAATAGTTAACGAAAACCATACGTCCAAGGACAGAGATGGCATCATAACCCACCAAATGGAGAGCTCATGCTGATGATAAACCTACAAACGCATATAAATGTTAAACGTACAATTGGAAAATACGAGAGAGAAAGGTGGGGTTTTTTTTTTTTGGGGGGGGGGGGGGGGGGGGAACAAGATAGCAAAAGAAATGTATCATAGCCTAATGGCAGCGAGACATATTATTTGTTAACAAAACATTAACATAGTATATACTCACCATATATATACACACCAAGCATTAAGCGGCTAAAGGAGGGACAACGGCCCCGCAAACCCACCCCTTCCACATCGGTTTGATTATAGGATCTTTTTGCGAATCGGAATCTCGAAAGTTACAAAGTAGAAAGGGCGAGAAAAAGGAAGGATGCTCCACGCATTAAAATGGCGTTTTGATTGATTAGTGGGATGCGTAGGATCACCACACTATGCTCCAAAAGGGGCGGCTCGCAGATCTCGCGATTGTCCTCATTTCATGATCTCCGAAGTGACCAGCCAACTAAACTTAGGAAAAAGACGCACCTTGCTTTATCTTGGGCCTCGATTAGGGGCCGAGAAAAAGGATAGTTATCCCCCATTAGCGAAGCACCGAAGGTGCAAGATATGGCTGTACAAAATACCCATAATTCCTAATCAAACATCGGAAGCTTAATGCGCCACCTTCTCCAGGCACTTTGCTCCGACCAAAGGCCGAAGAGAAATGGAGGAGAAAAATCAAAAGAGGGTATCATGAGAGTCGTGATGGGATTGGATTCGATGCGAAGGAATCGACAGGTGGAACCGAAGATTTTTTGTGCGCTTTTGATTCGACAGCTTTGTCTGAGTCGGGTGTCGTTCGTGTATTTTAGTTAGTACTCCAAACATGCTTTGCTTTTGCCAGGTTTAAATGATAGTGGAGACCACGCACTCGTTTGTATTGCCGTCGCTTTCCGAATTCTGGTGGTGGTGGTGGTGGTGGTTACTCTGTTTCCATCCCTTCTGTGGAACGACATGCCCCGAAATGTCTCGTGGATCCATTTGAGGCATACGAGGTGGGGGCAAATCGATCATGCCGTCCGAAAGATCTGCTCGGTCCTACTGTCACTATGAAAAATTCAGCATATCAAGAGGAATAGAAACAACTTTTCCCCAAGGTCCTTATGGAATATGGAGAAGCATCACGAGACAATGAACTGCATTAATTCGATGCCGGCTTCTTAAACGAAATTCTGTCCAGACAAATTTCAATTTAGCATTGTATTTCAATCGGAACTAAAAGTTCATACCCGCGTCAGGCGTAAAACTAGCATCCTTGCACAGGCACCCGACAGTGTGAAGATTGTACTACGCAATATATTTGGTTTCCCTGGATCAACACAGTAGGAGTCCGTGGATGAAGAGTAGGAACATGTGCAGTTACATCACCGATTCGATAAGAGCGAGCAGCTCGAATAAATAGAGAAAGCAAAGATTGACAAGTCTAATCACCTGACGTGATACCATGAAATTCAACTAATACTGCAGCTTCGACCCAAGTACTTTGAATCAAGCAAAGGAAATAGTCAGGTTTGAGAACGTCACACCGAGGAACAAAAGAATAAATATTCAAAGGGCGCACGTACCAGAAACCAAAGATGACTGCCAATCAAATGCCCAGTCGACAGGAAATGCACACCGCAGCACAAAGAGACTTCGGCAACAAGAAAAAGGAACGAGCAAGCACTCTCCTACCTCCGTTCACACTGCCTAAAACATCGACACCGTTTCAAGACTTTAGACCTATTCTAGTCACGTGAGGAAACCACCTGAAACAAGTTCACATATGAATCCTTTCAAACCTAATCAACACCGATGCATCAAATGGTGCAAACTCTCTTTTATTATTACAATGACGATAACAGTGACTAAGCCTATTTCCACAGGCGTAGGCAAGAAACCCAAGTAAGGGCCAAGCAAAAACTGCACAGCCCTAATTGAAGAGAATCTAAAAACTCTCATGCCATCTAAGAACTTTAGCTGACCTGGTTACTCGATCATTATATCAAAGCCAAAATTTCACCCATGTGATGCTCTACATGACTTTCAAAGAAGTCATACTCTTATGCATAGCCCAACAATCAAAATTGCGAAAGCTTTCTAAAGCTTTGCTAGCCTCAATTCATAGGGGCAGGTTTGTCTGTCCTCTGATAGATGAGAGAAATATCCACAAAACTAAAAGCATAACCAAAAGAAAGATCGTATGACAAGAAAAACAAAAATCACCAAAAGATGATCTATATCTATAGCCAGACAGGCCAAAATTTACACGAATACTTGACGTAACCCAAGAAGAAGACCAACCAAAGCCATTGGGTAGACAACAGAAAATCAACACGCTATTTGGAACCACCAACTTCAGGTCAATCTAAATGTTGCGAATCCTTTGGCCAAAGTCTAGCATCAATGCATTGACGCAATCATAAGCCAACTGCCCAAAGAGAGATTATCAAACTGCTGATATCAGTTTACAGCACTAGCAATGGCAAGTTAAGCCCAGTATGAGACAGAGAATGAAAGCCATTTGGCATACGACCCACCTACTCTTGCCTTGATCCATATCAAGCACCAAAAAGTAACTACAAATAAACCATAAAATAAACTCAAGGAAGACAGCCATATAGCTTTCCATAGGCATCAGCCCAACAATTTTTAAGCTTGTGTGTAATTGAACTGTTGCAATTTTATTCCTTTCTATTCCCCCTGCCACAATCAAGCGCGGGTCACAATTTTGTGTCTCCACTCATCAATTGCAAAGGATACTTACTCCTCAGCCACCTCAAGTTAGCCCCTCACCTTGTCTATCCCTAGTAAAAACCAACAGTATGAGTTACAAACATAGAGCACACAACCAATCTGCTCTGTTGTAAAGATGCACACAACCAATCTTCTCAAGTTCATATCAATGCACAAGTGAGCTCTGTCACGCATACATACAAAGCCAGAGATTTGCAAGATACATTCAAGAGATTTGCCAACAAACTCATAACAGCGCACACCTCTGAAGGAATAATATTAGGCATGACCAACAGGGTTTATGGAGAAAACTTAAGGCGTTAAGAATCTCGACCTCTAGCTTCTGACTTTTATTTTAGGATTTGTGTTTGGAGGGTGTTTTGCCTTTCCCATGTCACCTTTACTGTGTTTTTGATTCTATATAGTGCCGAATACTTGAAACCTCTCAAAATATATGAACATTGACCAATACAATCAGTTAGATATTTTTCATAATCTACATATGCACTTTTTTCTTTCAATTTCAAAATTTAGGGAAGGAAAGCAAAAGGCACTTAGAGAAAGACAGGACAAACTAAACTCAAATAATAAAATTTAAAAATCACAGTTTTTGTTAATATTGAATCCTAAAATATTTCAAAAACAATTGAATTTCAACATTTAAGGTCAATCTAGAATTTGTTAACCTTTTGATTTTAAATACTTCTTTTGGTTCACGCCAAAAACATTTATACCCTAACCAAACAACCCTAGCACTACCAGAAACAAACAACCGTGCTTAATCGGAAAATTCTACCTACTGCTGAGAATGCCAAAGTATAACATTGATCATCCAATCTTTTCCAATCTCAAAGGAGAACGGTAGGCACTGTCAATTACATGCTCTTCCTGTTTACATATGTATATAAGAGAGGGCACTGTCATCCATGTCACGATATTATTAATGTCCATCACAAGAACTTTGCTGTGCACTCTACTTAAGGGAGCAGCCCCATTTATGTTTATAAATGAGAGTCTAGTCACCATTTGTGTGCAACATAAAAAATTGTGAGTTTTGGCAGGGAAACCTATCCGACATGGTGAGCCTCTACTGCTGCCAGGATGATGAACATCAATAACATCAGAGGTAATTGTCATGCATACTGCTAAATGGATGCAACAGCCAAAAGTAACTGCTAGTACTGTCAATGCCTAACATCGGATTCCATATAATATCTCACCCACAAGTCATTTCTCACACAACTAGACACCTTTCCAGTGGAGATCCATTTACAAATCAATTATCAAATATTGGAAGAGCATGTAGAGAGATTTCCAAAATCAAATCATCAGGATCCATATAATATTTCACCCACAAGTCATTTCTCCCACTCTAGGTGACATCTTTCTTGTTGGACTATTATCATTAAACCAACAGCCCCATTATCACCTCCACTAGTAGTTGACCGCAAATACACAATATCTCTTATTATTGATACTTTTCAACCAAATTGCAGACATGCCTGGCATAAAGAAATTTCATTAACTGTTGGCCTGGAAACTTGTCCAGTTCAAAAGCATCTTCATCCACGGAGTTTTGAATATCTCTGCGGTCGTTCTTTTCGTCTCACTCATATCAACCCGGACATCTTGTCCTAATACGTGAATGTTGCCCAACTCAGCAAAGGAAGTTTGCTTTCATGTTAAAATCCTCCACAACTGGATTTCTCAGGAACAATGATAAATTATAATAAATGACATGTTAAAGCTTATTAAACATTTTCTGCAATTATCTGATTTTGTGAGCTATTATGGCAAAGAAATGCCCATTATGACCAATACGCATGCACAAAACACAAAACTAGAAATAGGACAATTAAGTTGTTCCAGATTAAATTCTCAATTAACTTCGCATAGACAACTAATTATATACAAGATCGTCAGGATTGGGATGAAAATCATAAAATCCTACAATTTCAATTATTAAAGTCCAAAATGTGAAAATTTCATTTTGCTTTATTCAATTGCATATGCATTAACGTGAAAAAGAGAGAATAAACCTGAAAGTAGTCCAACTTAATAGAAGGTCATTACTGAACTTTTGCAGTCTCTACATTCAACTTAAACATAAATAATATCCTGTCATATTGTTCAAAGTTCAAACAAAGCAGTACTTTAAGTGGGCCAATCAAGTTTCACATGGTTATTCGACAAACACCCTGTAACATCACAAGAAAACATGCAAACATCCGCTGATTAATAACCATCATTTATGGGCACATCCACTGTGATCCTTACCCAAAAAAGAATCAACATTCCATGCTGATCACCGCTGTCACTAACTAAGCTAATTTTGGTTGAACGAAGAAGAAAAAAGGGCCCAATTTTAAGTGATTTATTTACTGAGTGGTCACACTATCACGACCCTACAATCTGAGTCGCTGTCCTGAAAGCTATCGCATCCTATAGAAGATGTGAAGACCCTGTACAAAGATGTTCTCATAGTGTACAGATCATTATATCAATGAAATAAAGGACAAAATGTTGGAAAAAAATTCGTTTTTATCAGTCAAATGAATATTACTGCCCACAGAACTCCAGAAACGCTTGCCCCACATCAATATTAAAGCTACATCTGATTAAATTCGAGGTTGTCAAGCACAAAGATCCCCCTCTCAACGCAACATATCATACCGCTGTACTCATCTAATTGACTTGAATGATACCCGCTACAGCAGAATTCCACAAAGATATACAGTATAGAAATGAAGAGAAGCAACAAACCAAGATCTGGGAAAAGCTCTACTGATCTGCGCAACAAATGACATGCAAGTGCACCATTAAGAATACCGAATAAACCCACTTTTTAGTGCCTTTTTTTTTAATTAAAGCCAATTCCGAGGACGGCAAAGAATTTGACACATATGTCTGGTCTGTATCCTGAGAAGATAAAACTCAGAACCTTTTGCAGCTAAAAGATTGCCGACAATTAGATGTTCCAATCTTTACAAGAAAGGAGGAAAATACCGACTCAATGGTGGAAATGAAACTTAATGTATTGAAGATGAAAGTGAAACCATGACCTCCTCTTTTGGGAAAAAAATTTCTATAATTCTTGAAGAAGGAAATCTGAAATTATTCCCCGTTCTTCCCTAGTCCCAATGGGGAAGAGAAATGAAAAGAAAGAGGGGAAAAATACCCGTTAGCAAGAATCCTGTGTTGAAGGAGAAGCCAATCTTGTACAATCCTTGGGAGGGAGGAACTGCTAAAGTACACAAGATGCTAAAATACCCAACTGTTTAGCATCCCATCACGGCACAATTATACACAAAGTTACTCGAACTCTTTCTGGCGAGCAAGTTCCAACGTGGAGGCCCTTCACTTGGAACCCATGAATTGATCTCTATGAAAACTTCACCTGGCGTCCTAGGTCCACCAATGACGATAAGACTATCTCCACAAGCCCTGAAGGCAATACCCCAACCATTCATTGAGTCTGCACGTTCAGGCAATCTCCCAACTGTAAACCACACCCTGCGTTCCTTATCATACTTTCTCACCTCCATGTCAGCATAATCAGCTGCATACAGCTCATTGTTGACCACTGCAACTAGAGGAGGTGCTTCCGCCGCTGCAGGCACCTCAGCCTCCCTCGCAGCACCTCCCCTCACAGGCGACATATTAGGAATTACAGTCCAAGTTTGTGTCCTTAGATCATACTCCTCCCCACATGTGAGAACTCTTGGCTGACCCGTTTCGCTTCTACCAATACCACCGATGACATAAAACTTGTCATCCATAAACACTCCTGAGCACATCTTTCTGGGCGTGTGCATGCTATTAAGAGGCGTCCACCTCTGAGTCTCGGAATTGTACATCTCTGCAGAGTTGAAAATGTTCCCCTGCGAATCACAACCGCCGGCTAATATTGCTTTCTCCCCAAGGCTCGCAGACCCAAATAAGCATCTCGGAGCATTCATCCTCATTCCAGAAGTCCATGAATGTGTTAGAAGGCTATATTTGTATATCACATGCGAATTTGTCATATCCTTAGTGAACACAAGAAGCTCTGTACCCACTGCTAAGGATTCCTTATCAGGAAATATGACATATTCGTTGGAGATCATTCTGGGTAAATGCATCCACCGACTGCGAACAGGATCAAAAGCTTCCCATTCGAGTAAATGGCAAGAAAAATAAATCCAGTGCTCAATCACACGATTCTGCTTACGCAATCTATAAAGCTCACCGCTCTTGATCAAATTCCGAAAGCTCGAATTCAACAAGGCTAAGGAACCATAATCAGATCTCGAGCAGCGGATGAGACAGCTGATCGAGTTGTCCCTCCCAATGGCACCTATGAGGGATTCCAAATGCGAATTATCCCCAGCATGACGTTGATCACTGGATTGTTTTCCCGAATCCCGAGCGAGCTGATCTATTTCTTGCGACTCGGAAAGCCTCAATGACTTCCTGCGTGGGTGATCTTCGTTGTTGTCGATATCCCGAGAATGCTTGCTACTCCCGAGGTCGATTTCAAGCCGGAAACTCATGCAACCTGGCCAACTGCTTTCTGACTGGCAAGAGTTTGCAAGCACCCTCGGGATCAGACAGGACCGACCTTCCAACATGTCTCTGTTATTCTACTGGGGAGAACCCGAAAATCACTAAAACACTCGCCCTCCGATTTATCAGCCCCGCCGTTCTTTCTTCGTTTCTTTCTCTTTTTTTAGCCCTTACACCCAGAAAAATGAAGACGCCCTAATCAAAATTGCGACTTGCGAGCACCGAATGTCCCAGCAAAGTCTGTTTACACACAGAAAGCACCTGTGTTAGGGGGCCAAAGAAAGAAGAAATTGAAGTCGATACAATTCAATCCGACTAAACTAGTCCTATCGATTTCGCATGGAAAAATTTGAAAAAAGACAGAATCCTCTTCTCCATCGCGATCCTTCGTTAATAAATGCTATGCACCAAGACGCGATTCGATTCAGTAAAAGAGAAACCAGAGAAACAAATCGGACCGGACAGCAAACGAAACGGAATCGCTCGATTCGTTTCAAAAAAATCGAAAGAACCTGCACACGCCAATCCACGCCGGCTCGAAAATTCGATTGAAAAAAGAAAGAAATTAGCTGGAGCAGCCCGCCCGGTATGCCGAAGTCGAAACTGCAGATCTATTTCGCTTTGCGCACCACAAAAGGGACGCGCGCAGAGATTGAGAAAGACGAAGAAGAAGCCGAAACCCAAAAAAAAAAAAAAAAAAAAAAGAGGAAGAAGCTAAAAGAACTCACGAGAGCAAGAATTAGAAAGCTAGACTAGATCCGCCACTAATCTCTACGAGAAGGAACACAATGCTTCCTCCCTAAACCCCCCACAAAAAGAAGAAAAAGAAGAAGATGATGAAGAAGAAACGAAACTTCAGAGGCGCATCGGAGGAAGAACACAAACCAAAAAGAGAGAGAGAGAGAGAGAGAGAGAGAGAAGGAAGAGGAGGATTTGGACGAAAGCGAGAGAGAAAAGCGCGGCGAGGGAGAGATAACAGCAAAACGGGAATGGAAGGGAGAACTTACAGGGGATTGGATAAGGAGCGGCGGAGGAAGGTGAAAAGGGTAGCGGAAACTTTATTGGGCGGTAATTATAATTATTAAGTTTTCAAGCTCCTCCAAACAATCATCAATCTCCCTCCCCTCCCTCCCCTCCCTCTCTCTCTCTAGCTCTCTCTCTCCTCTTTCTCTCTCTAGGCAGCTTCTGTTCTTCGCGTTCTCCGACTTCTTCTCCCCTCTCTGCAAATCAGAGCCAAACTTTGGCTTCGCCTCTGGCTGGAGCGAACCGAAGGAGGACCCCCCCCCCTTCCCCCTCTCTCCCTCCCCCTCTCTCTTCTCTCTCTCTCTCTCTCTCTCTCTTCTCTCGCCCGGCTCGCTTTAATATTTTAATCGCGGTCCTAACAATGTATAACCACGACAAAGCCCTCGCAAATCGCCGGATCTTTTTTCCTCTTTTCCTCTTCTTTTTTTTCCCCCTCCCTTCCCCACGCCACTTTTCCTTGATATAATAACTAGAAGAAATTGAAATAAAATAAAAAAAACCCGCAATCCGCCAAAATTCACCTCGATTAAATCCCTTCGGAATAATATCTATAACAAGAAGGAAAAAAAAAAAAAAAAAGAAGAAGAAGGAGGAGGAGGAGAAAAAAATCTATTCCCCCCGCCGCCCCCGAAATTCATCCATCATCGTGGACGTCATGTTTAGTTTACCTTAAGCATCGTTAAAACAGCAGAGCCTCTCGATCGATCCGATGATGGACGATGCGCTTCTCCGCCCTCTCGAATCGGAAGATAGCGGCCGTCGCCGTCGCCGTCGCCGTCGCCGTTGAGTGTGCTCAGCAAGCTGGTGGCGGGAGGCGAGAGCAGAGAGTTTGTGTGCGCGCGTGTTTGAGGGGAAGGGGAGGAGGGGTCTCTGAGGCCAATCGAATTCGGATTTAATAAACGATGCATCTCGGCTCGCCTTTTTCCATTTCGGCCGAATTATTCTCCCCCTTTTTTTCAAATTGGATTTTATTTTATTCTGTTATGCTCTGCCTTTTGGTTCTCCTCGGTGATCGTTGACGTGGAGGGGGAAGAGGAGGATGTGGCGGGGGGGGGGGGGGGGGGGGGGTGGGGGTGGTGGTGGCGGCGGCGGCGGCGCGGCGACCTCGACGGCGTCGGCGGGAGCGGCACTTTTTTCCTCTCGTTGTCTCGTTCGGTTTTCCCTCCGTTTTCGCTTCCTGCGGGCGCCGTTTTAGCTGGCCACCGGTGGTAGCCGGTGGTGCGGACACGTGTTGACCGGGTAAAACGAAACTGTCCCTGTCGCGAGGGAAGACCCCCGCCCCCGGCTGGGCCGTTCCCAGGGCGCCTTTCGCGCCGTTGGATCGTCGACCGGTCCAACGGATCGTGCGGTCGATGTCCGCCCTCTCTCTCTCTCTCTCTCTCTGCTTTCTTCGCTTTTTCGCTTTTACGGTCAGCGGTCAACGGGCGGAGGGGGTTAACAGGTTCGTATCGGCTTCTTAGGGGAAATGATTGTGTGCGACGCGGCGTAGGTGGAGGGTTTAGTTTGTAGCTGTTGCCGCCCTTTCGGGCCTTTCGGTACTCGCTTGCGTTGCTGTAATGATGCCCGTGTTGACCGGTCAAAATCATATTTCCGTAATTGTTGAACAGGAATCCCATGATCGTTTTTGATTTCCCAATCGCCGACTTTGAGTTTTCTTTGATTTTCTTTGCCTAACCCTCCTAGAAAAAGAACAAATGCCAATTTTTTTAAAGAAATGCTCGTGGAAAAATATATAATGATTCGTATCGATTTTCTTTCTGATTTGATAAATTTCTAAATATTTCTCATCAATTAAAATGCAAAATGTTAGAATTGTAGAAAATTTTGAAAAACAATCTTAACCAAACATCGGTCATTATGAAAGTTCATCGGAGCAAAGTTTTCGGATACTCAAACTCAAATCTCAATTAGGTATTGTTCTAAATCAAAACGATGACATCTGAAACTTTCATAGCAAATGAAAATTGACAATCAATTATGTCAAAATATTTGCATTGTTTTAAAAGCACTGTACATTCCCAATTATGTTAGAAGGAATCGATTTCGAGACATGACCCGATGGAAACAAGGTGCTAGACAATCCATGCGGATCAAGCACATCTTCATGATCTTCAACACATATTGAGCCCATCATCTCGAACATAAGAATCTTACACATACGTAAGACACAATCATTCTCCCTAGAAAAATTCGTAGGATGAGAAAATCTCGAGAGACGTGCTTGGAGTAGGTGGATAGAGAAAGAGAGAGATCATAATGACAACAACTTCATTAGTTATCTATTGGTGAAGAGATTCTACGCAATAATGTAATCTCCCCCTCCCTCCACAATTAGGCTTTGATCTGGCTTACATGGGGATGGCGCGACGTGTATGTACGTGGTATACTTATCTTAGTCGGAGATGGGGTCGGCCACGATACTTTTCAGCCTATCATCATGGAAAAAACTAATCATATCACACCACCACCCTATTACCATTTCGTCTCTCTCCATCGCCAGCCGTGGGACCCGCCATCTCTCTCCTTCCGGTTTTTCCGTCGAAGCATATCAGTTGTATAAGCTCTTCCGCTTCTGCGTGTGTATGCGTTCGTGTGCTTGTTTGCTTATTTCAATTTGAAGATGTCAATGAAGAGAAAAATAGGTCCGTAACTTGTCTGCTTATTTCAATTTGAAGATGTCGATGAAGAGAAAAATAGGTCCGTAAGCCACGATATGCCGCCATAATTAGGGGAACTGAATCAATCTATGACTAAGAACAGTGCCGCAAAGCGTGTCAACTCAGCTGTGAGTATTTAACCCACCCTCACTCACTTCAGGCGCGTGAGGCTACTATACCTGCCTACTTGGTAGTAGCCAGAATTGAAGTTCTGACGTGATATCTATCTTTACTACCGTGAGGCCCTCTAATTCCCTGTCTATCTTTGTTTTCCTGATAGAGAGGAAATAAGAGGACAGCATGGGGGGTCTCTCACCCTAGGGCGGTCTCCCGCCTGTTTCCTCCGTGAGCCTTTTAAGGACCTGCTCAGGTCCTAATACGCGTTCGTGTACTTGTCTGCTTATTTCGATTTGAAGAGAAAAATAGGCATGTAAGCCACGATTTGATCTACTGCCATCGCCTTGTTATTTCACGCTTGAAATTTTGTGATATCAATGCTAATCAATCTAAAAACAAATGTGTGGTTTAATATTTAAGTATTTCAATGTTCCATCTTGCGCATAATCTGAACTTTGGTCCGACACTAGAACATGAAAAAATGTGATGGGAGTTGTAAATAGGGCTTGAAAAAAATTGAATTTAAGACCAACTATTCTAAAGATTTGAAATATTAAATAAATGTGTGATTTGATATATAATTGTGCAACCATAACAGCAGCCGCCATAAATATACCATAAGCTAATGAACTCGAACTAGGTAAGGTCCAAGATCGGGTACGAGCATGAGCTACTTTGAAGATTGGTCCAGGAATCATATCCTCGCCCATCTCTTCTTTGCATGAACTAACAAAGAACTTACGACTTCCATAGGTAGACTCCCAAAGGCCCGGATTTTCAAGCTCTCCTCAAAAGTGAAAAATCATTGCAAAAGCATAAAGTCACGTGCAATCCATGCTCAATCTTTTTGCACTGTTTACATAAAATTTGCCGCGTTTTCTCGTGTGATTTGACACGAAACGACATAACATATATTTGGAACGTCAAACAACTTTATCTCATGCGCGTTGTATTTGAAAATCACATTCGGACCAAGGGACGACCCTGAAAATAAGAAAACAAGATAAACAATCCGTTAAAATATTTACCCAATAATTTAATCAGCCAGAAGATCTTCACGAGTGTGGTCAAATTATTTAAATGCCAATTTACAATCACAAGCCGCGGGCACGCCCGTACGGACGGTCCCCGTGGCGGTTACGGTTCGTGATACGATTACGTGTGCGGATTTCGGTCGTAACCTCTGAATGTTTTTTCGACGCGAAGGAGGCTTTTCGGTCTGGTCCTAAAAGACGGGGGGGGGGGGCCCCACCCGCCCTCCCGTGCTTCAGATGGGAAGAAAATCAAAACGCCGTCCGCGAGCGAAATCCCGAGAATGCCCTCCGCAATCGGCCCCCGCCGTAATCGCCGTCCCATTTTCCCCGGTGGAAAAAGACCCGCGCGCCGCGTTCCGTTTCGTGGGGGGTGGTGGCGTGTGGGGGACCCACCCACCCCCCGCCCCCCGCCCGTCGCTACTGACCGCGTCAACACGTGCCAAGCCCCACGTCCCCCCCCCCCCCCTCGATCATCTCAAGAAAGAAAAAGGCATTATATTATATTATATTTTATTATATGGTCTATTCACATCATGGAAACTATAATTTTTTCAACGGGGAGGTGAACCGATTAGATTTTGGGGACACGTCGAAATCCGATGGCTGAAAACGACCCCCTATCCTCTCAGTCGCCAGTCACCGTGCATCCAATGATAAGGGACCATTTCTTATTTTTATATTCCTCTTCGCTTGTGCTGGTTTTATCGTCATTATTATTTAAGCCTACACTTGACATATTACTATGGCCAAAAAGACTTTCGTAGCGCCACATCGCAGCACTCGTATAATATAAGCAGTATGAAATGGCCGACTATTATTCGGTGACGTTGGAGAATTCTAAATTAAAAGAATGAAATACAATTTAAAGATTAGTCGTCATCCATCCCTCTTTAAGTTAAGTATATTGCTGTGCTCACGGGCCTAATAGATGCCGCTACACATTTGCTCACGGGCCTAATAGATGCTGCTACACATTTTCTTTAAAAAGAGTGAATGGAGACCTATTACTTTCAAGATAGTTGTTCAATTATCGACACTTGGAATACAGTAAATTGGAAAAGACATATGGCTAATCTATGGTTTGAAAACGCAAATAAAACCCAATAATTACGGTCTGGTAATTTCCCTTAATGGTTTTTATGGAGTCCTTGATTAATTGGCAAGCATCGAAGTTTACGTGCGCATCAAACTCGTTTACTGATGAACGGGCGGATGCGGCCCAGATTTAGGCGGTGGTCCCCACCGGCTTTTGCTCTCCTATTACGTCTTTCCCGATTCGAACCAACGGCCCACGATCCGCCACACCATCCCAGTTTGACCCCTCGACCCCATCACCCCGAGAAAAGGGCAAAAAAATAAAAAAAATAAAAAAATTGGAAATACCCACTATTTATCTTCTCCTCCCCTAACCCAAAAAAAAAAAAACAAAAAAAAGTCTTCTCCTCCTCTCTTTTTATTGGAGAATAAAAACGTGTCACCAACCCAAGGACCCGTTCATTTCCTTAATTCATCAAGACAAGACAACATGAGAAAAAAAACCCGTCCCTTCGTTCTCTAAAACGGCTGAGCGACATTATTTTATCAATTTGTCCGTCGAGTAATATAATAAAATGAGTCGATTTTGATCGCATTATCAGCGCCGTCGTATGATTTAGTAAATTGATTTCGATGAGCGGACGGCCATAAATATTTAAACCCATCGGTAGATCCATCCATCCATCGTTATCATTTAAATATACAGTAACCTTGCGATCTAATGACGCCCCGATTAAATTAGTAGGCCTCAATCGATGGGGATGCGCATCGCACGTGCTGCCTAGAGGCATGTGTGCGTGTGTGCAGCGAAATGAAGACACCCGTCTCGGAATCCGAGTCACGTGTCCGTGCACGTGGGGAGCTATTCATGGCACGGCGCATGGTTCCTTGTAAAAAGAAAAAGAAAAAAGAGAATTAAAAAAGAGAGAGACATTAATAAATACTTAAAAGGAAAAGAAGAAGGGAAAATAAAAGGAGAGCGCACTTCGTTTTTCGTCCAAAGGGAGGCGGTATTAATTAAAAAGGAGATTAGGCAGCCGCCTAAGCTGCATGAGCGAGAAAAGAGGGGGGATTAATTTAGTCGGAGGGATTGATGAGCGCGTGCCACGTGGAGGGATGTCCGCCCGTGCCGGCTTTTTCCTGCCAATCGAGATTGAGGTGATAATCTAGATTAATTAGCGGTGACATGATTCATGTGCTTATGTTCTTAACTTTAGCTTTTGGCAGTATTTATTGAAAGGGGGAGGAAGATCGAAAAGGTGGTGGAGAGCCAGAGGGCATGGGATTTTGGGAAGACCCAGTTTATGTCGGTAAAAGACCTTGTGCTCCATTGGGAAAAAAGTTGATCGAATGAGCTGGCCTTTTCTTTGTCGATGGGTATTTTTTTTTTGTATTTTATTCGTCTACTTTGTGAATCCTCTTGTTCTTGGTCAAATTAAAATAAAAAAATTTAAGTTTTATTTTTAGTTTTGAGTCGATGCCCGGTTAAATTTTCGAGATGAATGTTTTTCTCATTTAGAAAGTTACGCCTAGTTGCGCGCAGGTTCCGATGTCCTTTTTGAACGAATTGAGAAAGAATCGTCGGAATTTTTCGTCGATACTTTTCTATTTTAATAAATCCCTCTTTTACCTCTCCTTTTTGCAAGACAATGATTCCGAAGATTGATTCGCACCTGTCTTGTAAGTGCTGGCCAAATTTTGATATATCCATCTTGGGTGAGTCTCGGAATGAGATGATTTTATCTTTAATCCTGTGATTTGTAACCTAATTCTACTTAGATGTGGCCAAATGACACTTGGCATATGCATGGAAATTGCTTGTGAAAGAGATTGATCGGACAAGATTCCCTCTTGCCTTTTTTTCCCCGCTCCCTGTAAGCCAATTAGAAGGAAACTTCCATATGAAGTATAAGAAATTAGCAAAATATTATTTTATTATTTTGTTTGGTCGGTAAAATATTCTTCTATTCAAAATAATGAAAAATATCTATATTATAAAGCAAGTTTTTGAAATCTCTTTCTAAAACTATTTGAAAAAGTTTCAACAGAGCTCATCCTCGCAATGAAATCGATTGTAGCAATGGAAGGCGAACAAATGACATATAAGATAATCATTTACAAAGTTCCAAATACAGTCTGTATTATTATTATTATTTATTATTATTATTATTATTATTATTATTATTATACAAACCGACATTATTTGGTATAGGAATTACATGTCGAAACTTTTTGAAAATTTTATGTATATTAAAAACCGCTTCATCACTCTTGCAGATGTAACTCATATGGAAATTTAGCATTTTAAAAATTATAATGATAATCATGAAATTCTATAATAAAAAATAAACATCACTTGGAAATAGTCTATTTTATTTGGAAAATAATTGAATACTGCGAGCTCATTTGTCTCATACATGTATATTCATTTTACCATTTCACACATATCCTACTTCCATTTTCACCAAAAAAAAAAAAAATTGAACTCATCACGGGCCATTTTTATTCTCTTCGATTGTTCGATCATTTCTTCTAAATAATTATCAGCTTTGAGTAACACTAAATCATATCACTATGCTTTGTATCATCAAATCAAACCAAAGCTACCCTAATTGTCTATGATGTATTGTCTCGTTCTCATAAAGTTGATATTCATACTTACAATCCTGAGATATTTCCTCTACAACTTTTCTATTTTCCCTGGCAAAACCTTAAAAAAAAAAGTTATTCCAAGAAGCCATTTAATTAAAATTCGCCAATAAACACGAGAAAAGATTCTGGCGTGCGACAAACACCACAATCATATTTATCCTCCACCGGTCCCACTTCAGAACTAGAGGCGATACCTCCCCCAATGATGTTCAGACACGTGTCGACCGCACGCGATCAAGGCCCTGCGATGCCGCGAGGAATTATTTTTGGACGGCGCCACCTGGCAGCGCCCATTACACAAGTGGCAAAATCACAGCTGGTGCGGACGCCTCCATGATCCACATAAAAAATATTAATTGCAAAAAAAAATAAAAATAAATAAAAACAGAGAATAATTCGGAATTCAACCGCAACTAAAAAGAGCAGCCACAAGCTTCCAAAATCCCATTTAAGCCGAGACACGTCATCCCTCATTGACTTGTAATTTTTCTATTGCAACGCAAGGCCTTTAGCGTGGGTAGTACAACGCTTGCATGTACGTATCTCAATAATTAACAATTTACAAAAGCAATTGGGGGCGATTTGCTTCGGATCCGATCCGAATCCGATCGTTGTTTTTCGCCGTATTTTATTTGTTATTTATACGGCAAAGATGAACTTCCAATTTCTACCGATTCCTCGGATGAAAGACGAATAAAATTGGGGGAAATTGCCTCTTTTTTGCGGCTCTAATTAATCTCGTCTAGGTGGACAGCTTGCGAGAAAGCATTGCACGCAAAGGTTTCTCTCTCTCTAAACCGGACACAATAATTGAGAGAAAGAAGAAAGGGGACATTACGCACATTAAAAGAGCGTATGCTTAAGACAACAGGAATTGCATTGTGTCTCTATCGTACAATTAAAGTTCGATTCTTTTGTTTTTCTCTTTTTCCCTTTTCCTTTTCCTTTTTTTCCCCTTTCTCTTTTCTTTAGGGTTTTTAGCGGTGCTGTTTTGTATCTTGCTTTGGATTTGCTAATAAGGGAAGGGGGGGGGGGTGTGAAATTGGGAGAGGACTTCCTCACCCATGTGACATGTATGGTCGTTCAATTACATGTATGTTTGCTTTTCTTTTTTTGCACTTTGGAAAATATAGGGTTAGAGGTCCCCATTCCCCAATGACAAAGTGGGTTCAAATCAAATGAGAATAAAAGCTTGTTCTAATGCTCTTTTGCTTTATTAGTTTCCACATCAATCACATACTTAGGATCAAAGCATAAGCATATAGTGGAAAAAGCTAGTTGAAGACCAATTAAAGTCATCCCCACGAATTCAGGAGAAATTATCCCATCAGTCATATGCTTATTGCGCGAATGTCACATCAGTCGTAAACTTTTCGATTTTTATCAATTTAATTTTATCGTTCTGCACGAAATTCCAATGCGCTAATGTGGCAATGTATTACGTAAAACGACCAGTGGTGACTGAACTGCTATGATACAAAGTGGAGTAGCGGTGAAATCTAGAGTAGCTTTGTGAAATCAAGGCCGACTACACTCCCGCTTTCTTGAAAAAGCACAAGACGTAAATCCATCGGTTTCGAGGTTCTTATCATCCATTATAGACCACAGAGCTAACTTAACTTCAGCTCCAGTAACAGGGGCCAATAAACAGCTCACGTCTTCTTCGGGAAGATGGAAAATTGACGCACGTTCTTCAGGTGTTCAATGGAACTGCCATGGCAAACGGGGTATTATGCTACCCAACATGTGTTGATGAGAAGATATTGCTTTAGTTCTAGCAGCATCAAACTTTTCTAACCTTCCACCTTTAGATAGGTCATATGGTGGGTCTATTTTTCCTGGCGAAAAAATGTCCAAAAAATCAAAATATTTTATACGATGGCTAATTCAATTTTAAAATTTTTCATTGTACCAATTTAGTTCTAAATATTTTGATGATTTGTCCATTTTCTCATTTCAATCAATTTTGATTGGAAATCGATGACAACTATTTTATGTGACATGAACGACGTTGACTTGGGCAAATTTGGCAATTTTTTATTTTCTAAATTTTTATTATTTATTTATATTTTAGTAATGAACGAGACATTTCAACCTCGATTGTTATGAAGATATCGAGTCCATTGCTGGTGAAGAAAATCGATGTATATGATATTATTTTATATTTAATTTTTCCTTTTTTTTTTTTATAATGATAAGGGTATGCGGCCATTGGTCGAGGCTCAAAGAGGGCTTGCAAAGCCCTCGTCCGTGGCTAGAGGGGGTTGCCAAGGCTGCTAGCCCTTAATGGTAAAAAGAAAAGAAAAGTAAAACCAAAGAAAATAAAGGAAAGAAAATAAATAAGTAAAATTCAAATAGTTTTAAAAAGTTAAGATTATATATATATATATATATATATATATATATATCAAAGTGCATACCGTGTTATGTAGGACGATCGACATCAATGTCAATAATTTTTGACAAAATTTGGCTAAGATGACTACATTAGCAAATTATTAAAATGTTTATAACTAATTTGATATAATTAACAAGTTTTGGAATTAATTAACCATCGTAAATCACTAACGAAGATGTCAATTATCCTATGTTATATGATCGGTACCGACATAAACAATATTTATAGTTTTTGAAATTATTATTTATTATTTATTATTTTGTTGTTATTATTATTTTGTTTATCATCATGGCTGACGAACCCTAGACAAAGGGCCTGCAAGCCCTTGCCATCGTTAGCAAGGATCGTGGCCCTCACCTAGGCCCTAGTCACCCATAATGGAAAAAAAAAACCATAAAAAGTTCAAAATAATTGTAAAATTTTTCATGTCATCACCAATTGTTTTACATGGCACAATCGGTGTCCACATGAATCTATGGCCAAAATTGATTGAGAATGCTAAATTTACAAATTGTTAATATAACTATCTATTGATCTATCTAAATTGGTCAAATTAAAACATTTAAAATCGAATATCATTGATATAATAGATTTAAGATTTCTTTTGTAATTTTCTCAAACATCATCTTACTATTCATCGTGATTTTAAGGTCAAGGCTATATTGAAGTATGGAAAAACATAATGATTCTTACGAAAGAAGTGTTGAAATAGTCCTTTATGATACTTTTATTTTTGAATTGCATTCGTTTGTATAAATTTCTTAAAGGTGCGAATAATAACCATTCGGTTCAAGAAATCAATTTTTATAATTTGATTTTTTTTTTAAAATTTTCATTAAGTGGACGAGTTTTTGAGCAAAAATACGTGTTTAATAATGACATAAAATTTCTATTTCCAGAGTCGAAATTTGTTTGATAACAATATGAAACTTCTCCCTTTCGAGCATCGATGGGAGACGAATGGTGGACGATAGGCGGCTAGTAGCGAGAACAAGCGATGAGAAAAGTTTTTATTTCTTATTTTTATTCAAAATATAGAAAAGTAAAAAAGTCTTACTCCTCGTTTATGTTCTAAATCTATTTATGAGTTAAAAATTTATTTTAAAAAAAAATAAAATGAAATTACATTACTAAATAAATTTCTATTCAAAGCTGTTACCAAAAATAGAAAAATTAAAATTTTAGAAAAAAAAAAATAGTTACCATATGTGTTCTTATTAACCAAAGTGTTTCAAGGTATAAACAAGAACCTTCTAATTTGTCTGTAGCTTCTTATCTTTCATCCACATGCATTAGACATAAACACAAGAATAAGCATCTATCACATCGATACGCCCAACTCTCATGCTTGATGATTTTTGACACATGATTTCGACATATCCAAGTGAATGCATGTGTCCATGGCATGTGAATAAAAATACATTTCCTTTAACTAAGAGGAGGGTATATATTCCATCTTTATTTAATGTTATTTAAAACCAAAAAGAGAATTACATAAACTCGTTCGAGGGCTATATGATTGATAGAATCGGTCGGCACCAAAAATATAAAGTTATGTTGGAAGTCGGAACAGATGCCTTTTTTTTAGGGATCTCTATGCATTTCAATTTCATTATGTTCTTGACGAATTATTGTAGAACATATTCAATTATTTTCCTCTGAAAGGAATGGCCAGTCGCAACGGCCACCTTTTGAACCAGAGCATTAAAGTCAATTTAGCAAAAAATAGCCAATTCGATAGGTCAGTAGAAGAGACGTATTCCTTGTTCCCACCCTCCGTTTCAACAAGAACATATCTCCGAGACACTTTTAGGCATACGTCAACTTCAAAAGTCTCTCTCCCTTTCTCCCTCTCCGTCTCCGTCTCCGTCTCCCTCCCTCTCTCGCTCTCACGCGTACAAAGATAACCTTGGTATGCACAACACCTTGCTATTCTTGTTTTTCTAGGTAATATGCTCAAGATCCGAGATAAACCTTAATTCCAGAATTTTAATTATAATTAGCATTGAAAATACGGTTTTGAATCTTCTTGTTACGCCGTGCATACCATGACATCTTCATTGCTCTTGCTTGAGGTATATATTATCCTTCCCTTTTAATCCAAAGAAAAGAAGAAGAAAAATTGTTCGGGCTTGCATATATTCGTCGTCGGCCTAAGGAACACGAACATCTAAGTCTGGTTAGAGGGACAAGAAAAGCACATGCATAACATCCGTGATTTTCGCCCAACCCAAAAGGATGGCTTTTGATTGAATGGAAACCCTAATGCCCATTTAATCAACCAGGTTCATGATGGCGACGCCCCCTCCATTAGGGCACCCCAATGGTCTTCACAGAGTCATTTTGCCCTCAGTTTTTTTCTTCACCACCTTTCACTTCCGAAAAAGAAAAGCCTAAAGACCAGCTGCCGTTGTTTTTCCCCCTTCCCTGTTCACGACACGACCTCGCTGAATGAAGTCGGCTCGCACAACGACCTATCAAGAACCCCTCCCCATTAAACAAAACTTAGGGTTCCGTTCGCAAAACGGGGGGAGAGCCCCCCTTCTTGAGGCCTCGCAGCTCCTGATCGTGGCCTGTTTCACCTATGCAAATAATAAGTGGGGGAAAGGGCATCTCTCCTTTTAGGGTTTTGCGTCCGAGAGTTTCGATCCGCTGGGTCCATCGATTGATGATGGATTCCCTTGCTTGTTCCTCCTTCTTTCTTGTGCTCGGAGAATCTTTGCAACCGGGGGTTCGTCTTCTTTTGTTTTTATTCTCATTCGCAAATTCTCTCGGCAATTTTCTTTGCGAGGATGCTTGGGAATAGGTGGAGCGATCCATGAGCATGGAAGATCGCAGCTCTCGTCATGGACAGGAAAAGTTGGAGAGCGAATAAGTAGCCAGATCTAGACCTATAAGACCTTGGGAATAAATCGCGTCACCTTATTGCATCTCGACCTTTATTTCCCATTCCGAACGTAATTAATTGCCAATACACAGATTGGGAGCGATGCTTTCTATCAAAGACATTGTCAGGATGTAAACGTAGATTAAAATAATTGCTTCGTCCTTTGATAAATTACTCATCTATACCTACATAGGCCTATTGCGATTAGACGATGTTTGAGACTTTTTAAGTGGCAAGAGAAAGGTACTCAGTAGATGGGGATGTCAAATACAGAAGTCAAAAGCATGACTTGTTCGATTCTCCTCATTAGTCATGTAAGAAAATGGAGAGATCCAAAATAAATCCCCCTAGAAAACGGGATCGATAGACCCGATCACAAGCTTGATCCGTTGGGCGTGCCAAGCCTATGCTAGTCTTGAAATGCAAATGGGCGAGTCTATACAGGGATTTCCTTTCTCACGTCAATTATCAATCCCAACCCAATCAAACGCGTTACATCTCACGCTTTCAAATTTAGACGGTTTAACGTAGGTTGAATACTTTCGGCCAATTCAGGGGTTGTTTCTTCTTCACATCTTCGTTAATTCTCCTCGAACACACAACTAAAGCGCAATTGCCACGTACCTGCCGCAATTAGAAAAAGCTCATTTCCTAGAACCATCAAATGGTTGCTGTCGCGTATTCTGCACCGATGCATGTCTTCGACTGATGTATACACGTGCTCCACTTTTCCTCCTTTGATCAAAACGTTTCCTTAGTGGAATCCGGATGAGCTTGCGTGCGTGCTTTCTCCGGTAGTTGGAAGTGTCACGTACATTGCTATTATCCTACTGAAGTCTTTGCGGGTTTCAACCCTCCCCACCTTTGTCATCTTATGAAACTTTCGTGCGCAATTGAATGGGCGTCGACCTCACACATGCATCTTGCCTCTCGTCACGATGTTATCAGTGGGGGCACCTTATGCGGTTCCGCTGTCACACGATGTGGGCTATCAAATTAAGTGATGCCTGATCTGAAGTGTCGAATTTAAGTGGCCGCCCAAGCCTAGACAGAGAGAGAGAGAGAGAGAGAGAGAGAGAGATTTTAGGACCTACTTGTAGGGCTTGGAAAGCATGAGACAGCTCTTGTTTGATCAATAAAGGGGAACTCTGTGCATCCGCATGTTGAAAGACCATGATTTGTCGCCAGAATTTGTGGGTTTCGAGTGGTTTTTGTCCCATGCAGAAAGCTCCCTCGTTTATCAGATGAGACTAGTCTGGGTCGCGTGGGTTGTCAAGAAATCACACGCGATGTTACCCGAGACCGATGGGCGGAGGAATAGATGATTTTGTAACGGACTGAGCGCTCGATTTTCTTAGACCAATTTTTTTTTTTTTTTTTTTAAACAGAGTAGCAAATTTGACTTGATAAGAGAGGATGGGATTCTTGTGACATCAAGAAAGGAATCCCCAATTGGACATCCCCTTTCTTGAAGTAGAAATCAGGTTCGGCCTAGCCTCAAGATGATCGCCAAAACCAAATCACGGATGTCCCGCGTTTTGTTGCTAGAGAAGTTTTGAAAAAGCAAACAGAAATGTGCCATATTATCGTAGGGCAAAATTATCCCCTTTAATTCACCTCCTTAGTTTGATAGATAAAAAGGAAATTTCGATTAGTCTTAAATCGGGAAAAGTATAAAAAAAAGACATAAATCTATTGCATTGATATCAATCCAGTCATAAATCTTTCGATTGGATCAATTTAGTCATATTAATATCAGTTTAGTCAATTCAACCAATTTAGGCTGGAAATCACTGACTTGTATATTAGCCGCCTTACGTAGTACGGCCAGCCCTAATGTGGACATTTTAAAATAATTTTAAAATAATTTTTCGATTTTTTATTATATATTTTAATTTTTCCTTTTTTTTTTTTTTTTCCTATATTATTAAAAAGCACTTTAAAAATATCAATGTTAGCACCGGCCGTGTCATATAGGACAGTCGGCATACACGTCAGCGATATCCAACCTAAATTGACTGGATGGATGAAATTTGTACAAATATGAAAAGATTTAGAATTAGATTGGTTTAAATGAAAGATTTATGACTAAATTAATATAAATGTGATAAGTTTATAAATTTTTTGGTATCTTCCCATCTTAAACCTATTGTCCTGATGCCAAATCAGTTATAGACTTGTCAATCTTGACAATATAATTATAAACCTTTATACGAAATTCAAATGTAGTAATTTCGGCTAATTTTCATTAAGAAGTGCTAACATGGCAGTGTGCTGTGTGGAATGGTTGGCGATGAATAAATCACTTTTTGTTGATATTCTGCGCGACAGAAGGGGAAGGGGGGAGGTGGTTTAATTTTGGGTCTCCTACATTATCATGTGCCTGTTGACATTAACGTTTTACCGTGCCCGTCCCTTCTAGAGATTTGGTCGGCTGAATAGTGATTATGATAATATCTCGTGTCACTAAAACTAATTGCCAGTACGAGACAAAAGGTGAAAACATTGACCATCATTAAGTTTTGCTCTTTTCCCTCTAACTCAAACCTAACCTGTGCGGCTTTTGCCTCCGTTGTCTCGCCGGCCCCACGTGAAAAGCCAGCCATGGGGAGGTGTCGGTCCTTCGAACAGGATGAAAACCTAATCGGTTCCTTCTTTTTCCCTTCTTCTTCTTCGGATTTATTGAGGACCGTTTAAAAATTCGATTTTTACTTTTGATTTAGCGCATATTTTTTTCCCTATGGATCACCAACTTAAATTAGAGGTAAAAATCTTTTTGGAGAATGGAATGATGTTAAGTAATATTAACCCTTTCGAAAGAAAGATAATGACATGATAGGGATTGGTAATTTGTCAAGAATAGAGCAGTTGCTTATTTTTTTGTTTTTCGTTTTCTTTTGCGCGAAGCAAATGAACCATTCAATCACTAGAATCGATTGCAACATCAGTTTACGCACGGAATAGAAGAACAAGAGGAAATAAAAAAAGACACGAGCATCCATGTTGTTAAGTCGTTTTCAATCATGTGAGACTGGTTGCTGTCAATGGCTATTAGGGTTTTGAGTTTTGGACTAATCATTTATGTTCGAGAGAGAGAGAAAGAGAGAGAACTATTTGGGAGTCCACTTTAGCATACTAAATGAATAGGCGCTGCCGTGGCAATCTAATGACCACACTAGGAACGGTCCTGAAATGATGTCCTCGGAAGATATTAGGGATTTAAGAAGGGGTCGAAAGCCTGTAAGACCGGCTTTGCTTTTTCTTTTCCATTTAACTTCCATCATGCAGAGTCATAATGTCTTGATATATTTTGATTTCCCACGCTTTCAGTTCTTCATCAGAACCACGCCTAAAAGTGGAACCCTGTATCTCTCTAGGGCTTACGTGAAATCTCATTCTCCAATGTTCGGTCGTGTTTTTACAAATGATATGGAAACCATTTTCAGATGCTTTGGGACAGGAAATTTTGAAGCGTAGAAAAATCTCGACTATAATCCTGGGTTTCGGGTCCGGGGTCCGAGCCTAGGTCTTGGAGGACCTGATCTTGGCTGCCGAGAATCAAGCATGTTTGTCAGGTCCTAAGTACGATTGTTAGGGACCCGAGCACGGGTACAAGGGTTTTGGGCCATGGTGTCGGGGTTTTAGGATTGGGTCTCAAGGGACTCGAATACTAGCATTGTGGTCCAAATCCCGAACTTTGGGAAACCAAGAGCAAGTGCCAGCAACTCAAGCATTCGAGCCTAATCGCTAGAGTCCCAAGCACGGGTGTCGGGGACCCTAACCCTCCTGATGCGGTCCAAAGCCCTAGTGCTATGGTCTCTAGCCTAGCCTCGAGGGGACCTAGGCCTCAGCGCTAGGTTCCACTCGTATTCATAGAAATGATTTTTAACTTTTAAAAGAGATCATCTTTTTCCTGAATTTATACATAGATTCATCAACTCATTGTTTTAATGTTTTGAGACAATAAATCCTCGACGAAACTAATGGACCGCAAGTCTTTGCCGGTTTTGTGTATGTGATATCGTGGAACCATTTACTACTTCACATTGTCCATGGGATGCAAAATTCACCAAACCAACAACTCTCTAGTCTATCCTCGATCGATTTATACTAATTTTGGTACATAGCTATGTGGATTTTAATTTACTAGTAGTTGATACTCCACTGTATTGGACCGGCCATTGCTCCCGTCATCATTTATTTCTCATTTAAAAGTCTTATGGGCATTTTCGATGCATTTGTTTTCTCATCTAGAGACAAATTGATCATACAAATTAACTTCTTGCGGACCTATGGGTGCTTGAATCCAAGGGTACTTTGGATCTATAGGTTGGGCTTATGGGCCAAGAATCTAGTCTGTTTCAACCTACGTGGGCTCGTCCCCCACCATCATGGAAAAAAAGAAAACACAAACCTCGCTGCAAAATGAGTCGTATGCAAGAAAAATACTTTGTACGGCGGTCACACGACTAACATCGCGCGACCGACCAATTATATACGTTGTGTACAATTCTTAGATCTTCATATCAGTTACGCCATGTAACCGTTACATGAAATGCCTCCTCTAGATGTGGATGCAAGTTTTAAACAAGCGGAGTTGACTTTGGCCCAAAAGAGATTAAAAATAAAGCAAACTCGGCATCTTTAAATTTGTAATTCAAATAATGAAGCTTTCCTTGGCTGAATCTAGAAACATTTTCACATAGGAAATGGATAATAAAGCTCTATTTCATAAAAAAATCGTTGAAGCTAACAAGAACAACTTAAATTCGTGTGGGGGTAAAGGATACAAATAGTCTTTCAAATTTGGTTCAATGTGCAAGTCATTTGTCGATTTTTAATTCATTCAATGTAATCCCTAACTTATTAGTAATATTCAACTTAATCCTTAAATTTATTATATGAATATTAATTCAATTAAATTGTCTATCATATGTGGCACGATTGGCATTAATGTGGACAATTTTTTCATTTTTATAAATATATTTTTTATTTTGTTTCAATTTTTTCCTTTTTTTATTTTTTATTTTTTAAATCTACTACCCTTCGTTGGTCATTGAGGCCTTCATGATTGTCTCAAAGGTTGTCGATTACAGACGAGGGCCAAATCTAGCTAGGATGACACTCGCCAAACTCTTGCAAGTCTCTGGTGAGCTTGGCAAGCATCCCCTTGCCTATGAGGGCGATCTTCTCTGGCCATCATTGAGGCCCGCAACTAGTGAAGGGAAGTAGGGAAAAAAGAGAAAAGAAAAAGAAAAATGATTAGTACTATGAAAAATCCTAACTTAGTACATTTATGACAAATACACAAAAAAATAATTTTTTGACTATTAAAAACCCAAACTGTTATATCTGTAACAAATTAACCTTCCATTAATTTCCGTTAAATTTTATCATTGACACTTGGCAATTGATTGGTGTACCAGTTTGGAGTTTTACCCTTTGTATGTCACTAATGTTTTGCGTTTATGGTTTTTCGTGATATTAATATAATTTAATGGAAACCAAAGGATGATAAATTTATCATAAATATATCAATTTGGGGTTTTGGTGGTAAAAAAAATAGTTTGGGGTTTTTCATGGTATTAACCAAAACGAAAAGAAATATAAAATAAAATTAAAAATTAAAAATTGTTTACATTAGTACCGATCATGCAATTTATAGGACAGCTAGGACTAACTATATCGCAACATCAATTATTTCGTCCAAATTGAAATGAAAGAAGACAAGAAGCTAAGGGAAGACAAGAAGAATTATAAAGGGGAAGAGAAACTTTTGGGAGAATTTTTGTATATTCTATTGCATCCTTTAGTGATGTACAAAGCTGTGCAAATATAGCATAAGATGTATATAAAAGAATGGAAAATATATTCAATGAATCAAATCTAATATTTAATTGATCCAGTCCAATCCTTGATTGATTTAATGAATCAATCTCAATCTGAATGGATTTCGTCTAGCTCGAGCATTATCTTCCAACACTCCCCCTTAAGTTAGTAGCTTGTAGATGTTTAAGACACCTAACTTGCTCAATAAATATGTGTGTTGTCTCTGACAAAGAGTTTTGATGAAAATATCTACCGATTGTTTTGTGGTCCCAATTCCTCTTGTTTTGATCACTCTTTCTTGAATTTTTTCTTGAGTGAAATGGTAGTTCACTTCTAAATGTTTTGTTCTTTTATGCACTATGGGATTTACTGTAAGTTTGGGAGCAACATCATTGTTGCAAAATAATTTTGTTGGTCCCTTGACTTACATCCCAAGGTCTTGAAGTAAGCCTCGTATTCAGACTATCTCGCAAGTGGTCTTTGCCATGGCTTGGTATTCGACTTCGGCTAAGGATAATGAGACAGTTGCCTTTTTATTTTTTATTTTTTTATTTTTGTGTGTCTTCGATGAAAGTAGAGACTCCCCCAACTTAATGTAGAAACCAGTGATGGATCTTTGACTCATGAGAAAATTTGCATAGTCTGCATCACAATAGGCCGTTATTTCCATGTTACATTTCCTATAGAGAAGTATCCCAAGTCCTAGGCATTTTTTCAAATACTTTATGATCTTTAGAGCAGCATTCATATGAGATTTTTTGAACTATGCATAAACTGGCTCAACTTCTATAGTGCACAACATATATCAAGCTTGGTCATAGTCAAGTATAAGAGTTTCCCAATGAGCTTCTAATAACTTGACGGATCTCTAAGTATAGGATCTTTATTTTGAGATGATCCCGTATCATGTTTTGCCGTAGTTAATTTGATGTTCTGCTCAATTGGAATAACAGCTGGTTTGCACCCTTATAGCCTCGCTTTTGATATGACTTCTAATACAAATTTCCGTTGGCTGAGAGAGATTCTTTGGTCGGATTGAGCAATCTCAATCCTAAGAAAAATATTTCAGTGATTTCAAGTCCTTTATATGGATTGTGGAATTCAAATACTCTTTAAGGCTCTCTATGGCAATTTTGTCGTTCCCCATAATGAGATCAAGTAAATAGACGTTATATCTCGTGTCCATGTGAATAGGGCATAATCATATCTGGAATGCTTGAACCCTACTATTGTGAGAGCATGGGCAAACTTGGCGCACCACTGTCTGAAAGCTTGTTTGAGACCATACAGGGATTTGTGGAGACGACATAATCTATTCTCCCCGTCTCCATAAAGCCTGAGGAATATCAATATAAATTTCTTCATCCAGATCGCCGTGAAGAAAAGCATTATGTATGTCCATTTGGTGTAGTGGCCAATCACGGAGAGTGACGACTAATAAGAAGGAACGAACTATCACATTTTTGGCTAGTGGAGAAGAATTTTCATGGTAGTCGAAACCTTCCCATTGTGTAAAATCTATAGCCACCAATCGAGCCTTGTATGGTTCAATTGATCTGTCTACTCAATAATTAATTTTATACATCTATTTGTAGTCAAGGTTTCTGATTTGGAGGTGGTGTCATAAGCTCCCATGTTTGATTTTCAATTAAGGCTTGCAATTCAGCTTCCATAGCTTTTGGCCATCGTAGATTGGTAGATGCTTTATCATAGCTAGATGGTTCTCATGCTTCCAATATACAACTAATACAACATCAATGTTTTGGAGAGAGTTGATCAAAAGAAACATAGGATGAGATTGGATAATGAATACCTGGTACATTGAGTGTTGCACAAACGTAATCCTTAGTCTATGTTGGTGGATGGGTGATTCAATCGGAGCCTCATGGAGGATCCTGTTGCGGTGGAGGTGATGAAGATTCCTTCGTAGTGGGACCCGGCGAAGGACTAGAAGCTTCTTCAATGGGCATAATGTTGTTGGATGATGGTTCCGCGGTTGTTGCAGGAGTGATAACCTCATCTAAAGTTGGAGTTGATGTTGGAGCAAAATTTGAAATCTCCGGAGGTGTAGCAAGTATATACTTAAGATCTGGAGATAATACTTACTCAAATAATAAATAATGTGAATTAGTCATGGTGTTCGAATCTTCCTTTGATGACCCCTCTTCATGGAATGGAAACATTTCTTCATGAAAAACAACATTTTTTCTCACGAGAAATTCACCTAAAGAAATTTCAAGGAGACGATACCCTTTTTGCAAATTTGGGTAGCCCATGAATATATAATGTCAGGCGCGAGGACCCATTTTGTCTTGAGGGCCCATTGTGATGGCATAGTATAAATAACCAAAGATCTTTCAGTGTTCTAGCTCTAGTTTCTTCCCATAAAGTAGTTCAAGCAGAGTTTGTCTATCAAGAACTTGAGTAGGCATGCGATTGATCAGGTAAGTTGCCGTGATCACACATCTCCCCAAAATTTTTCTAGAATAGACACTTGGAATTTTAGTGCACGCGCTACTTCCCAAAGATGGCAATATTTATGCTCTACCACCCTATTCTGTTGTGGGGTATAGGTGAAGGAGCTCTCATGTAATATAAAAATAAAATAAAAATAAGGAAACACAATCACTGTTAAAAAATTCTTTCCTATGATCAATTAGAATTTGCTTAATAGACTTTCCAAATTGATTTTTTGATAGGACAAGAAATAGTTTTAAATGAGAGATAGCTTGACTCTTGGACTGCATTAGAAAAACCCATATGGCACGAGAATCGTCCACAATTAATAGAAAGAAATGGGAGCCATCACAGTCTGTATGATAGGGTCCCCATATATCAACATGAATCAATGAAAAAACATTGTTGCTATGAGTTTTGCTAGAAATAAAAGGTGATTGTGATTGCTTTGAAAGAGCACAAATGTGACATTGAATGTATGGAAAAGAAGCACCATGACCCATACTTGAATGTAAAAGAAATTTTTTATCATTGGCAGTCATGTTACATAATGATTTTTTATTAAAAGGAATGCAAGACAAATCAAGACTATTTGAAAAGCTAGTCCAAAACAATAATCCTTCGGAGAATTTACCAAAACCCATTAATGTACCAGTCAAAGGGGCCTGAAAGAAACAAATATTAGAATCAAATAAGACTTGGTAGGAATTTTCTTTGCAAACTTTGGACACAGAAATGCGGTTAAAATGAAATTCTAGGACATAGATGACATTTTTTAGAGTGATCTGAGAACTAAGATTGACCGTTCTTGTCATTGTGACAGATTTGACATTTCCATTTGGAAGTTGTACGAAAATAGGATAGTTTGTCCCTTTGTGTATAACATAAAAGAACCTTTTGTCATAGACAACATAATCACTTGCTTTCAAGTCAACTATCTATGCATTTCTTGAAATAAGGTTTATCAGACGATGGGATATACTAGAAAAACTCCCTCCTCTATTGGAAGTGTCCAATTTCTACAATGCCTATATAAGTTGTTGATATTGTCTATGTGTAATAGGCTGATCACTTGTATTAGCATTCAGACTAGTCGAGCCAGTGACTTGATAGGTTGCTGAAAAATTCTTCTTCTTCTTCTTCTTCTTCTTCTTCTTCTTCTTTCTTCTTCTTCTTCTTCTTCTTTTTCCCTTTTTCTCTAGGTTTACCATGTAATTTCCAGCAATTACTTTTCCTTTTGGAATTTTGCCCATAATTCCTGGATGACATGGCAAAAATTTGGCCATTAGATGCTTTAGTCATTCTTTCATGTCCACCGTCCAATTCAGTTGATGGGTTAATAGATCGTGGGTCGTCTAATTGCAAGGCATAGGCACTGATCGATCGTCAACTATTCGTTCGCAAGGAGTAATTTGGGCTGTCCATTCCACTCTTCTTATAAAGTCATTCTCCATTTCTTGTGAAACTTAGCACCGCTGCTCCTCTTTCTTCTTCTTGTTGCTAAAACCTTGTTGCGAGCTATGAGTCGTGAGCAAGATGCTATCGTTTCCTTTGGCATATTCTAGCGAGGGAGTTTGACTCTCTTCCTAGACCGTAAGCTGGTAGATGCAACCAAGTGGTGATATAAGGTCCATGGCTAGAAACTACAATTGAAATGTGAGGTATGAATCGTTTAAAATCAAGAGAAATCTCATTGCTTTTCTTTGTCCTTTATTGCCTTGTATTGCTGTAAAGTGGCTTCGAGCCCTTTGAGTTTCTCTTCTACCACCTCCAGTTCATTCTAAAATGCAAATAGCTTATTGAAGCATGCCGCAACGGACATTCTTCCTTGCTTCAACTTTGTAAGTGTATGGGTGAGAGAGAATATCTTTGCTCTGTCTAATTTCCCGTATATCTCTTTTATATTCTCCCACATAGTTTTTGAATTCTTTGTCAAGGGTAATCCGGCTGTGACTTCCACGTAGTTGCGATCTAGGTTCTCATCAACTGGTTATATTTTCTCCACTATCGCGCCATTCTTGGATCTGTTGGAATTGGGATGGTTCCATCGAGAAACCCATCTTTATCCTTTGTAACTAGAGCTTGCTGGAACTATTGTGCCAGGTCAAGTAACTCTCAAGTTCGGAAAGTTGATGAGCAATAAGTTGCAGCTCTAGTCCATCAACGTTGGAGACGGATAGTGGATCGCCGGGCTCCGAGTGACCATTAGTGGCCATGATGGAGTATGGTAGAAATCCCGGTTGGAAAAATCGGGTAGGCATTTGTTCTCATACCCGAATTACTTGACCCGATTCCTAGCCTAGCGTTGAAAAAAGTAGACTCGGTTTCTTGCCTCACATTGGAAAATCTCGAGTAGGGATTTGGTCCCATACTTGGGTTGTTTGACCCAATCGCTTGCCCTGCATTGATTGCATCCGACTTGATGGTTATGCTTGCCCCGTTTATGGTTGGTGGGCTGCCATTAGGTTGGGCATTGCTTTGGTGGCCCTAATTTCCTAGCAATAATGCATTTGGTCTCGGTCAAAAGTATCACGAATTAAATGGTACCCATCAATAAGGATGGCCTGCGAAGGGCTGGCTTGCGATGGGCTAGCTTGGGATGGGTTGCCCCAAATTTGACTGAGCCTGGAATGGGCTGCCAATGCACTTGTTAGGCCTGAATAAGTTGCTTTTGAGATCTAGGAATAACAACATATGGGTCCAAGATTGGATCCTGAACTTTTGAGGTTTGAGGCGTGATTTCTTCTAGGGAATGCTCTTTTGAGGCTGATGGGGGTATAGAAAAAAATTTTCTTCACTTGCTTCTTCTCTTTTTCGAAAACCGATTCCTAGGAAAGAGGATTAACTTTGTTTTGCAAGTTAAGGTCCCTTCAGTAGGCAATCGTTCGATGTATGCAGAAGCTAAATCAAGAGCATGAGCTTTGATACCAAAGAAGACAAGAACCTAAGGGAAGACAAGAAGAATAGTAAAGGTTTATGATTGAATTGACATTCGTTTCTTTTGGGATAAGTGCAATAAAAGTCCTAAAACTTGTCAAGAAAATGCAATTGAATCTTAAAACTTATAAAAAAATGTAATCAAATCCTAAAACTTATTAAATTGGTTCAATCGATATCTAAATTTAACACCGTCAAACTTTTTAACGGAAAATGTTGACGTGGCGCACACGTCACAATTTAAATGAAATTTTATTTTCCATATGGCTTTTTTAAAATTATTTTTTATTCAAATTTTTTAAGATTAGATTTAAAAAATAGAAAGAAAAGCTAAAATTTATTTAAAAAACAAAGCAATTCAAAAAAAAAAAGGGCCGGCCCCGGGCGTAGGGCCGGCCACCCTCGCCAAGCTCGGGTGAGGGTGCCCAAAGCTAGGCACATCGGCTCACGTAGGGGATCGGACCATTGCCCACCCCTGGCGAGCCACGCCGGCCCTTAGTGACGGCCGGCGAGGCTTCACCTAGGGTAGGCGATGATTGTTGGCTCTTAGTAAGGACCGGCGTGCCCAAATCTGGGCACCCTTGCCCTCGCCAAGCGAGGTTCGCCGGCCCCTCCATCGATGGGCGATGGCGGCAAAAGTGCCTGCCATTTCTTTTTGAATTGTTTTGCTTTTTAAATAAATTTTAGCTTTTCTTTTCTAGTTTTTAAATCTAATTTTAAATTTTATTAATAAAAATAATTTTAAAAAAGCCACATGAAAAATAAAAATTCATTTAAAATGCCACGTCATCATTTTCCATTTTCCGTTAAAAAGTTTGATGGTATTAATTTTAGGACTCGATTGAATCAATTTGACAAATTTTTGGATTTGATTGCACTTTTTATAAGTTTTAAAACTCGATTGTATTTTCCTAATAAGTTTTAAGACTTTTATTGCACTTATCCCTTTTCTTTTTTGTAATGTTTCCCGTTCTTCCGTTAGTTCACATTAACAATATCTGATACGACTTCCAATCTGTAAAGTTTGAACAGTGAAAGATGAAGTTACTCAACTATGAATTCCAATGATAAGGCCGCTCATGAAATGAAGAAGAGAAAGATGGCATGAATATATGGAAAGATCTCCCGCAATGGGACTCCACGATCACATGCGTAGAGACTGACCCATCAATCCATCCGTATTGATGAACCGAGGTTCCATGAATGAAGCACCGATTCATGTGTTCTCCAACGTTAGTCCACAACAAACATGCATGACATCTACTACTTCTTGTCGTCTTGCGATGTTCGTTCAACCCAAAACGTTTTCTTTGTCCATTGAATCTGAATCTCTTGCTCAATGTAATAATAAAAGCTATGCTACAAGCCAGCGGGAGGCCAGGCCCTTAAAAGTCGCTTCCTAGATGAGTCCGAGGATGTTGTACCAGCAAAAAGTCCTCGTGAGATGACAGCTCCTGGTCTCGTCCATGAGGATTTGCCTATAACTTCGACATGGACATTTACTGGGCGATGCTCTTGTCTTGGTGAGTTTTGCCCTCACCACATCAAGCCAAAATTCCATCAAACTGTAACCAACGATGCCCCTCTCTCCCTCCCTCCTTCCTTGACGATGCGTCAAACTTCATGTTTAGCCGACAAGTGCGAGCCTTTAGACCTTTTGAGACTCGATGTTGACGTTGAGATCTCGACCTTCATGGAGGGATGAAAGGTAATTAGAGAGAGAGAGATGCTCAAACGACGTTCCCATTTGATAAACGTGGTATTTTGATTGTCAATAGACATGCCCAATCGACAGACGTAGGACCTCGGCGCTTGAAGAGCTCGTACCTGTGTCTTCCTCATCCGAACCCGCGAATACTGATGCTTCAAACTGGATCCCCCACACTCGGACTTGAATTTGCACAGCCGAGACCTAGGTCCCTACAGCCCTCACCCAGGTCATCGATGCCCGGACTTGGGTTTTGGCGCCTAGACATAGGCTAGGTTGCACACGACACGTCGACACGTCGTTTCTCAAAAGTAGAGATCGATACATTCCGACACGTTATATATTAAATAAATGTTTTAATATATAAATGCATAAATAAGTAAATAATAATAATAAAAAGAGCCTAGAATTAATCTATACTAAAAAAATTAATCATACATTTGTTAATATCATTCATTGTTTTAATTTGACAAGTTCAACTGCATTTCATTGTAATAATCCATAAAACTTGGAGGAAAAAACAAGTAATCCACATTCTACTAATAAATTTAAAATTTAACAATAAGAAAAAAAAACAATCAACATTCCATCATCAAATATAACAAAAATTCATTCATCTACATTATCCACTTCTTTTGAAAAAAAAAAAAATAAACTCCATCTCCGGCTCATCAAGTGAAAAATTTGCAACTTTAAGCACCCCAACATCTTCAAACGAGTATTGGAAATTTGTTTTAGCTTTTTTTATTATTATTATTTTTATTTTTTTCATATATTTATATTTAGACCCCAGAAGTTTTGGAAATTTGTAAAAATAACCCCATGCGTGTTGAAATCACGTGTCGGAGCGTGTCGAAGGCAGTTGACCGTGTGTCGGATTTTCCGACACGCGTTGACCGCATGTTGGACATGTGTCGGAGTGTCGGACACGACACGAAGGGTCCTGGAGAGTGTCTGTGCAACCTAGGAAATAGGCATCGGTGGTTTGGACTTGACAACCCCGACAGCATGACTGTGGACCTCGACATGCGGATGCGGTCCTTGGTAGCGAAACCGAGTCCTCAAAGCTTTACTTGAGTGTTTCTCTCAAAAATCCGTTTCATAGTTTTTTTGGTACAAATATAAGATAATGGATTCTATCTCATTTGCCAAAAAAAAAAAAAAAGAAGCCAAACACAGAAAATTTAAACCACCTTCCTTGAGAAGAACTTAATTTGAAAATATGTTCAAGAGAAGTGAATGTACCATCAAACAAACGGAGCTTCAATATCATCTCATGAATTTAGGGCCATTTTCCTTGGGACGGACGCCGATGAAGGTCGGACCACTTGGGCATGGTGGTCGGGCCCAACCTCCATGACCGAAACCAAAGAACCCATCCTAACTACCAACAAGCAGAAGAAAAAAAAAACCATAAAATAGTTGGATAGCAGGGATAAAACTCAAAGCACCTAATCAAAGGCCATAAAAGAAAATTCGAAATTCCTCGGACAACGAACATCTGAACGCAAAGAGCACGTGACGGATTGCAATGAAAACTCGAACATGGTCTGTGTCTCTCTGTCCCTCTCTCTCTCTCTCTCTCTCTCTCTCTCTCTCGTGTCGCGTTCCCACCGTCGGCTTCGGCTAGGATCCGAATTCGGGGGGGTCGGGGTGGGGCGAGTTTGACTTCGGGAGCCTAAAAGGGCCGCTGTTTCAGTTCCGGAATGCGTTTTCCAGGGGGACCCTCGATGGGACACCCCCACATGGCTCGCACACTGGCTAACATGTGTCTGCGATCTCGGCCCGGCATACGACCTCGTGGTCTCATGTTGTTTCTTTTATTGCTCCTGCGTGGGTTTGTTTCATGGAATATGCCAGAAAATCCAAACACGGTTGATCGGCATCGTGGCAGATATTAATGCCCCCGGACCGAACCATCACATGAGCGAGAGAGGAGGCGAAACACGGCGTCCGGTCTGGTTAGGAACTCGTCGTTTTATGTTTCGTCCTTCTCCTCTTCTTCTGGAGTGATGACTTGGGAGAGTCGACAGCGAGCGAGTCGAAGTTGGGACGATCTGCGATGGGCAGAGAATTAGATTCTGTGATATCCGGTGAAACTCGCTCCGTCGCCCGAGACACTCCAGACGACGATCCTTCAAGTTGCAGAGCCCTTTTTTCAAGATTATCCTGGTCTTTAGTTATGTCTTGGATTAGTGTTCGATCCCGACGAAATAGCCACGGACTCCGTACATTGACATTGCGTTATAGGTCGCGAATCCACTGATACAACACGAAGCTCGCTTTGCATGAGAGGAGGGAAGCGTGCTTGTCGGAGATATGATAGGCACGGACTTATCCGTTCATGAGGAGGCAAAGCAGTTCTCCATGGAGTGCGGCGCATTTTTCCAATGTCCCATTTTCGATTGACGAAAAAAATGGCATCTCACACGTTCATCACGAAGAACAGAAAGCGAGGAAGAATTAAAATGATGATATCCAGACTCATCTTAGTAAATCAAGTAATTAAAATTTACAAAGGATGTATTGACGGATTTGGACTTAACCCTCTCTCTTGTTGATCCCTGTCTCATTTCCTCTGCATCTCCCCTAAATTTAAATCGATCCGCTAGAGTAGCCATATCTAGACTTCGGACTTTCATAATGTTCCTCAAGTTAATTTAGTCTGGGGGCCCCGGAGGAGAGGAAGGTTGGGGGGGGGGGGGGTCCTTCCTCTCTGGGACAGGTGAGAGTAAATGCAATCAAATGGCAACACAAGAGCGTCACAGCGGCGGCTTTGTCGGGACAGGGGCGAGTCTGCGTCGCTATGGGCCATGCGAAGTTCTGGGGTCGGCCATGGATTATGGTCTTTCGAGAGGCTGTGGCTTTTGGCGTGGCTTGCAGCTTGAAGACGAGACAGTGGCGACGGAGGATCTTCCGTCACGTGACTCGTTCTTGGATTGATCTTCATGTGGACAGAGACCCCTATATGAGGGTTTTGGAGTTTACCGGGAAATCAAGAACCGATGACCTTGCGGCCAATTTGTTTGAAAAAAACAAATGACGAAACCCTACTTCACAAGAACACATCTATTCAACGAAGTCTGTGGTCTTGTTCGAGAAACACGGGCAGGCAGACAAAGTTCTCGTTATCCTGTCGATCCCCTTTGTTACAACTTTGACTTGCATTACGGTGATGTCTTGATTTCTCTTTCTTGAATTCTTTTGGCCTTTGGTTGTCTTTTCGATCGGAAATGGCGCGGAGTAGCTTTGTAGTGGAAATTATAGAATGCCACGCTACTTCCCACCAGAAGCACAAGAGGATGACTGAGGGGTTACATAAGTCATTTCAACTTCATGTGCGAGATCTCTCGAGATTAGAACCGATCGCGGAGCAATTCTAGTTTAGTATGGTAAGCTAATCAGCATCGATTGAATCTGGATCCCAACATTGACTAGTCAAAGTTCCTAGGATTCTAGCGTCACATGAATTACGTTTTGATTCCGGAATCTTGCTACGCAACTTCAAACCCTGAGATGTCTCCTGGACTCTAAACAAAGACTCCTCGTGAAACTTCTGAAATCAACACGACAGGAGCCAGCCTGTACCAAGTAATCCTGGCATCTTCGGGATCAATCGGTCACGTGATCTCTAAAGCATTGGTTCTGATTCTGAAAATTTCGCAATCCCTAGAACACTTCCGAGTAGCGGTGTTTGTTGAAGTATAAAAACAATTGAAGGGATCGCAAATTAAATCATGTGAAGGAACCAGTGATTGCTGACTTCAACGGCTAAAGTTGAGGCCGTCCACCCAATCGAAGGGATCGTCGTCGATTAGCTTTTATACATAGCATATTGTCTTCTGACATACTAAGATAATCTCGCATGTGCTTAAATGTCTATCACGTTCGCCATGCATGTGATGGCTAATAGGTAGAAAATCCGAAGCACGAAGTCGAGACTGAAGAACTATCAGCAAATGGTGGACCAGGAATTATATATTTTTCTAGTATCATTTTAGTTATTTTCCTCAAGGTTTATATATCTGATTGTGACCAAGACCGACAAACGGAACAGAAGAGAGAGAAAAACTGTATAAGGAATTTACAAGGTTTCACTGAAGTAAGCTATGCCAACTAAGGAAGTAAGAGCAAATATTTTGTTGTGTAATAACGGCAACGGATTTTACAATTTGATACGTGACGCAATAAAAAGAAATTATCATGGAAAGTCATGTAAAATAATAAGGATATAAGAAATTTACATGATTTGGTTAGGAAAATTACAGCATGCATCGCCTAAGTGCCTAAGTGTATTTGAGCCCTAGATTACATCCAAACTAAAGTCATAAGTGTTAATCTCACAATTTCTCATAAAGAGCTCCCTTAAAGAAATTAAAGAGAGAGATCTCTGACATTTCTGTTGTTTGTTCCAATAGGCAACTTATGGAAATAGGTCAAAAACAAACCTTATTCGATGTTTTCGAGGTCGATGCAATACTAGGGCACTCACCTAGCTTGGACTGGGTGCTCGGAACTTGTAGGTAGCCGAAAGGCTTATTTGGACCTCTGGCCTAGCATAGCCTGCCAAGGTTGATCCACGGGCGATTGGTCACCGAGCTCCTCATACAATGGGCACCTCAAAACACGTATTTGACCTATCTCGATCTCCAAGCTCGATTTAAACTCCAAATTTAGCAACTTTGAGATGTAAATTCAATACATTTTTTTTTAATGTTAAAGTAGTAGAAGCCTGACATCTTCAACCACAAACATCACTAAAAGGGATTGTAATTTTGAAACCGTTAACATATCTAATTGGATATATCTTGACTAAAGAACTTAAGCTACTTAGATTTGGCCAACTTGAAGATATTAATTGTTACATATAACACCAAATCCTCCAATGTAGGACTTCTTTTACCTATGATCCTCACATGCATACGTTAACAAATCTCCTCTCTAAGTGTGAACCACCTGTAGCCTGCTTCACCTTAATTTAGGCGTCTTTCCACACCAACACAATTTCAACTCGAGCACTCCACCCTGCTTCAGCCAAGTTTGGCAAATGTTGGTGAGGACAACATCGAACCTATAAATTTCACCTCATCAATAGTGCTTTTACATCATGATCGATGATGGTTACTATAGGAAGAAGATAAATCCCACCTAAATGCAATGTCAAACATTAAGTACACATCGGGTTATGATATTGACATGTTGAGTTCTCCATGATCAACCTAGGAATAGAAATCATCACCAAACATGGTAAAGACTGACAACCATTATAGGTGGACAAAAAATAAAATAAAAGTTAAAAGAGTTTGGTCATGCCATACTGTTAATTTCCGCCAGATTCATTTCGATCTTGCCATAAAAGTCCGATATTCTCTTGCTCGATTTCTTCAAAGCTATGGCTAAATTCACTATTTAAAAGACAACGCATGTGTGCTTTTGCCAACTAGACAATTTCTAGATTGATTCGCGCCATGACATTCTCGGCTAACTACCTGAATTTTTCGGAAAAAAAATGATTGTCTGCCATTATTTAAGACAAGGAAGTCCACCCCTAATTTAGTCTTAGGACGCATTCTATCATATGTACGAGAGCTCATTGCTACATTTAAACACCGAACCACACTTTCATTTATCTTCAAATTCAACCTTTTGTGAACAATTAGCTATCAATGAGGAATAATTTTACCTCATAGTTTATGAGCGACATGACGTAGAATATCTCGACAAAATGGAAGATTACAAGACAGCGTAAATCGTACTATCCGATTTTTCAAAGTTTCGCGAGCCTCATGCTATTTTTTTTTTTTTTTTTTGGCGTATGGCTAACGTGTGCATGCGATCACGAGGCTGGAGAAACTCGAGGAAATCGCCTGGGGATTGCTTATGGCCATGGCATACGGGTTAAACCCTAGATATAGGGCGTTGACCGCATTCTTGAATACAGTAACCCTAGCACGAGTTCAAATCGAAACGTCGCGACGTGCGTACACGAACAGTAACATCGACCACCTTCTCGGTGGAGCTCGCCGCGACCTTATAGGATCGGATTTCGGATTCGGCGGACAGTCGTTTTTACTCGATTTCCCATGCTTGTGAGTTACGATAACTCGATGACCTATCTCGCCGCACGTAGAGAGGTTTGGATTTCCGATATCTCGTGCGTCGAACATGTGATTGAATAGTGGCAGACAGGAAAAATAGGAATTTATGGATATGGAACAGCACCACCGATCCCTCATGGGATTTGGTCCAAGATATAGAAGAGCGAAAACTGATAACAAGGGAGAAAATAAAAGATATATAGAAATTCTAATATGTAATCTCTTGCTCTGATATCATGTTCACAAGTTTTTTTTTTTTTGGTAAAATATTATCATGTTCACAAGTTTTTTCTGACCATATAATCTTTTAACGAACACATGGAAGAGGTGAAGACACCTAACACGAGTATTGACTAATTTCGAATTGTGCTTAGTAGCAAGTTCGACTGTTTGGCTTGATTTTTGGCTTTCAGATTTTGTCTTTTTTATTTTTATTTTTATTTTTAATTTTACGATTAGTTTCTATGTTTTAAGTGTGACGTTTTTTTACACTAAAACACAAAAATATTTTAATATATATAATTATTAAAACCCCATAATTTTGTGTTCGTTTTTCTAAATTAAACTAATATTTCGTAGGCCTGCAAGATATATGTGGCTAATTGATGAAAGACCAACCGAATAAGCCCTAAATTTCTTGAAAGAAGTGGTTACACTCTCGATTTACTAGAGAAAAACGATGGAATTTCATAATTTATACTCCTATTTCAAGATGGACCAACATATGATTACAAGGGTCAGGTTAGAGCCATTGATCATTAGTAGAATCGGGAACCATTAAGATTGTTTCGTTGGTTTGAGTTGAGATACTTTAATCTTATTTCGCATCCAGAGAGAGGTCGTTTCGATCCAAATTTCTAACAATTCCGAAATCTGGGGCAACAACTGAGGATCCGCCTCGAATCGCTTGGTTCCAAATCCGGCCGGTCCCCATCTTGGCAATCCGATAGCGCCGGTCAAGTAGGGTTCTCGTTCGACCCCTAAACCGGACCGCTCAACCACGAACACCCCCCTCATGGGAGCGAAGGCATATTTAACCTAACCCTCCTCGATCTAGTTTCTGACCATCGGCATCTTTTAATGTCGCCTGCAACGGTTAAATTACTCGATCAAGCGTACGTCAGCGGACTGACCAAAACCCTACCAAGAATCTCGCCGGGAAAATTTGCTGGTCCATCCCCGTCACGTGCAGACACGCCACGCCCGACATTTGCGATGATGATGCATCACTCTACTAGAGATTTCGAGCAGAGGGACAATCTTCTAGGATGCTGATCTATCTTCAGTCTTCTGATTATTATCTCTCGAAACCATTAAAAAGCTCTCCGCCGTTTTGTTTCTTTATCGGGTCTGATTGCATATAGAAAAAGACTCGGAACGATGGATAGGTCAAACGAGATCCAGATTCTGTTTTGTACTCGATTACTCAATTGGAAAAATTTTCAGAAAATCTTCTGATGTAATTGAGGTCGCTGATCGTGATCGCATGTCAAGTCGGACGTAGAAATTTCGACCCTCGTCTCTTTTTAATCGATGGCGCTAAATATGGAAATTTCTTATCCTATTCTCCGTGACTATAGGGATACAAATTTTCTCTAATACGGCCTACGATATTTTTATATATTATAAAGTCATTTATGCAAATTTAACAATCCAGCCAAGAAAAACAGGTCTTGAGCAGAGTTCACGAGACGACACGTGCCATGTCAGGTCCCGGGATGTGCATGAGGGGTCAAATGGCATCGCTCGCGGTCCTCTTGCATAGCTGCATGGACGAATCTCTCGCTTACAATTATTATGTGAACGCAAGCCCTGACAGTCTTTGTTTTAAAGAATAAACTAGAGTCTACAGCATACAAATATACATTTTCCTGACCTTCTCTGACAGTTTACAATTCATGAGGAAGGTGATTGCAGGTCTTGAGCTTAATTTGGCACTCCAGTCAGAAATCTCAGTTTGTTGATTCCCCACGCTCCACGCATATCCCATTTATGAGCTCCCTGCTGCATAGCCTTGAGTGTAAATGTACGAATTATTCCAACACATCTTATTGAAGTCACAAGTGTATCAGTGCATCTCCAGTCATTCTTTAACGATTTAAATTCGAAAAGATAGTTTACCACTTAAGCTTTAATGTAATGGTATTTTCAATAAATACCAAGAATGCTTTCCAGTACTTATTTCTTAATGGGTTGTGTTTTCCTTCAACCTAGTTGGTGGATATTTTCTTTAAAAGAGTTTTACTTTCCTCCATTCTATGCGGAAGGGTATTTCCTTCGGTCAGCCTTTTGATTGGTGAATTACCCATATAGAAATCAGGCACATTTAAATATATTAGGTTTGTATATACGTGATATACAAAACTTGTAACACAATAATCAAAGATGTAGTTAAAAGGAGATTTCTCTAATTATAGCATTATTTTCATGAAAGTGTTCCTTCTTTCCTATTTTCCCTTTGGAATTAGAGAGAGAGAGAGGCTACACTACACATATGGACGGGTTGGGGTTCTATTAAGAGGGCCAAATGACAGGAAGTGTCATTAGATAACATGGGCATGCATGGCGGGGCTGACACAAATAGGGCCACTACGTCGTCTGATGCAGAGGCACATTTCCTATTTCCACTTGAGCTCTTAACCCAATTTGCAGGCACTTAGAGAGGGACATCTCTCTCTCCCCCTTAAGCTCTCTCTCTCTCTCTCTCTCTTCCCTATTTAAAGACACAACCGTAGCCCACTGCTTTCTCCCATGCACTTTGTCTTCTTCAACCCCAACACCCCCCTCCCCCTTCTTCTCTCTCTCTCTCTCTTTCTCTCTCTCACATTCATTATTATTTCACTTCTTGATGTTTTCATGGCTCCCTTATCTCTCTGTCCATAGCTTGTCTGAAGAATTATTTCCCTCACCTTTATAAGTACTCGCCATCCCCAATCTCCTTCCCTCCATAACCCCTCTTCCCAGAACTAAAGCCCCATTTCTCCCCGACTCCTCTCTGACACACACCAAAAAAAAAAACTTATTATCTCTCTCTCCATCTGTCTTTTCTCTCCCTCTCTCTTATTATTCAATCTGAATCTTGTTCCTGAGAGATCACCACAGCCTTCCTCTTAGCTTCGCTCCTCGTCATTTATTTCTCACCTCTCTCTGACTCTCTCTCTCTCTCTCTCACTGCTCAACAATGTCTAGCAGAAGATCCCGCTCGAGGCAGTCTGAAGGAGGTTCAAGAATCAGCGATGACCAGATCGCTGACCTCGTGTCCAAGTTACAGCGTCTCATTCCTGAAATCCGCAACAGGCGCTCCGACAAGGTAAAAAATAAAACACACACACAAAACAACAGAAAAAATTTATTAACAGCTCTGTGTTTCCTCTCTCTCTCTCTCTCTCTCTCTCTCTCTCTTTCTCTCTTTCCCCACTTGTGACTCCTAAAGTTTTGTGTGGTCTTCATTTCGTGGTTTCGAGTACAAGATAAAGTCATTCAAAAAAATATAGAACCCACACATAGCCCTCTCATTTATTTTCTTGTTGGGTTGCTTAATGCTGTCTCCGCAACTTGAGTGGTGTGGGACTCATTGTTGTTCCCCCTCTCATTAACTTCGTTTTGTACTTACAGAGAATATCTGTAGGTATAGCTCTCATTATTCACTCCATCTCTAACATAAACACTCCAGATATTATCTATCGTTCATTCCCTAGCTCATAGGTCCATGATAAATATTTACACGTCAATAATAGCTTCCTCCACAACCACTATGAGGGAACATACTAAAACATCAAGTTGTAAACATCATCGCAGGAGAAGCTAATATCGCTAGATAGCTTTATTTTGATGTACCTTGTGGAATGTATATGCAGGTATCGGCTTCCAAGGTGTTGCAGGAAACTTGCAACTACATCAGAAGCCTGCACAGAGAAGTAGATGATCTCAGTGAGCGACTGTCCGAGCTCTTGGCGGACTCCGATAACGAGCAAGCGGCGATTATTAGGAGCCTGCTCATGTAACAATAGTAGCTAAATAAGCAATTGATACACTTCCCCTATCATAATTTTCCTCTCCTAATTCCCTACTTTCTTGTACCGTTCTTATATTATTCTTGATGATCTTCTAGTTCTAGCTAGCGCTAGGGTTTGGTCAATATGTAGGCCTCGGAGAATGAGAGCTAACATGAGCTAATGTCCATGTCTCTCTTCCCAAAAAAAGACCTTGTTTGTAGTAATTTAACTTCCATATATGTTATTAATAAGAAGGGTATTTCTTTTGTAGTTTTAACGCGTTCTTAACATTTCGTGTCCTAGCAATTTACGTTTTGTCTGCATTTTTCCAGAAGACGCAATATTTTATATTATCTTCCTTCCTGTTGTCCTTTTCCCACTCTTGATTGCGACACTTGCTAGCAAATAATATTCTAATTTTCGAACAGTTAAGTTTGAAATGTTTGGGTAGTGGAGGCTAGATAATGCCATGGGGTTCTTCGGTTGTTGAATCGGGTTCACAGGGTTTCCCCGTTATTTCAGGAAATAGTGTGGACCCAATTCGGGTCAACCTTGAAGCTCACAAAACCTTAACGCGGATAGTACTGTATGAAGGCGATGATCTTGACTCCACAGACACGGATTCAATATTTAGGTTCAAGATACATTCCTATGCCTAGGTATATCTCATGAAATTACATAATCTCAGCGACTTCATATTAGCTGGCACACTTATTTACATCTAAACGACCAAGTAATTGTATAAGCCAAAAAGAAAGAAATGCAAAAAAATAATATCGAGCGTAACTTAGAAATGTTAAACCCATCAATTCCTCAAGTGCATAATTGTTAATGTAGTAGGACAAATTTTACGGATGCATGCATGCATAGGTGTAAATTTTATCTGCACTAAACAGGATTCAAACCGCATAACTTCGGAAATAACTTGCGTTCTTTACGTAGGCCAGCGAATATTGAGGTGTTACATCCAAATTATATGTCGTTAATCATCTTATGAATTACGGAATGATGAACACAGTGCCTTAAATAAACAAGATAGTAGGCGGTGTTCTGTTCTGGTCTCTGTCAATCAGCAATGGGGGCCTAATAGTTACTGTTTACAGTCAAAATTCAAATCCGTCGAAACCGAATCCTGTCATGCGGTGGGTGATGACCGGGCTTGACATTTCCTGGGACATGTCCGCAGCGAGTGTGCAATCTTGTTGTGACATATCACCCTCCTCCTCTTTTTTTTTTTTACCCTTTTCCCTTGGATTCTTCTGCAAGACTTTGTGGGTTCAGTCTCAACCAGCTGGTCAAACAGTCTCTCGTTATAACCCGAATGATTTTAAGACCGATTATTAGAGCTTGATCTTCTTCGAGAGCATTAATAATTGTGCTATCGTCATCGGCCACGATTTGTTTGGACCAGAGATTGATTTTTAAGTGGGAGAGAAACGATGAATAGGATGAGATCCCTAGTATTTGAACTCCTAATTGAGATTGGGGGCCAAGTCAAATCAAATATAGGAGTTAACTTACGTAGATCGGGGTGAATAGTAAAAGCCATTTCGATAGATTGACATCGACTTATGGAGAGAAAAGTCAATGGAAATCATGCGGTCAAGTCGATCGGTTACATAAATATGAATAATTCATATATTATTATGTACATATATGTAATTGTTAATCAAGTCTTAGATGGAAAATTAATGTTTTTTCCATGTTAACCAATTATCATGATGGTTGTATTAATTCGAAATCCTATTTTTTCCTATTTAACTGCTTTATCGTGATTTATACCTATTATTTGGCATGTAACACAATGAAAATGGGCTTACTCCCTTAAAAAAAATTCAAATTTTAAGTTCAATTCCAATTTTGCTCTGACGTTTTTTTGTCTAATAAAAAAAAAAACTACCTTTAAGTTCAGCTCAAATCTGCGTCGAATTTTTTTGTCTAAAAAAAGCCTTAATTTTGGGTTCAATCCCAAATCTATCCTTAAAATGTAACTCTAGTCACAAATATGCCGCCATTAGCTCTTTGTCCAAAAAATCCCTGTTAGTCGTTCTTAATTTTCTACATTTTGGAGATAATTTTCCATGCTATTTTATTGATACAGATTTGTTACCAACGTGGAAAATATCACATCAAAAAACTAATGACAATTTTTGGACGGAAGGTTAACGAAAGCAAATTCGAAACTAAACTAAAAGTTTGTGATTTTTTTTAGATAAAGAACGTTCGGGCAGATTTGAGACTGAACCATATAGTTGAGTTTCTTTATTAGAAAAGAAAAAGTTCGAGGTAAAATTAGGATTGGACCTAAAATTTATGATTTTTTTTTTTTTCAGGCAATAAAAAGTTGGGGACGAAATCGGGAATGGTTATGAAGTTTGGGGTTTTTTATTAGGGGATTAGGCCCAATGGAAAGCAATTGTTTGGTTCTGCATAGGTTTAATTCCACGCTTCATGGGCCTTGGCAGTTGGCAGTTGGCATCATTCCGGATCGGAAGGAAGGCCACCGGAGCCGAGCCCGGAGCATCAAATCCGGATTCGCCGTCGTATTGTTGATCCATCGCCATCGAGCGGGCCAACCCGAAACTTCGATCCGGGAGAGTGGACAACTCACTGACCCGACGGTGTCCCACGTCCGGTCCATGACCACGACCGGCCGTTACTTTCGAAAAAATCAAGAAACCGTTTCACACGAAAAAACCAAACCACCTCAACACGAGAGAGAGAGAGAGAGAGAGAGAGAGAGAGAGAGAGTTTCGTGTTTCTCCATTTCTTCACCTTCTTCGATTCAAATCCGAGGTCTCTACTCGCGATCCGCAGCAGCTTCGGAGGTACGCGAGTCGGGGAATCTTCCCTTCCCATCTCCTCTTTTTTCCGATCCTTGAATCGTCGGGATCTTCGCGGGTATCCCCTTGTGTGAAAACCACGCCTTTTTTGCAGAGCCTTTGTTGATACGCACGTGCGAGGGAACGGTGCGCGAGCTTGCGGTTTGGACTTGGGAGTGATTTGTCGAGATGATTGACACCGTGGAGTGCTCTGCTCAGGACTAGCTGGGTCGGAGCCGGGGAGAGAGGGAACCGCGATTTTTTTGGGGGATTTCTGGGTGAAGAAGATGAGCTCCGAAGGATATTCGGTTCAAGTAACTGGCCTGTCTCCCAGAGCCACCGAGCGGGACCTCAGCGATTTCTTCGGTTTCTCCGGCGCGATCCTCCATGTCGAGATCGTCAGGTTCGTTTCTCGCCCCCTGATTCCTTGCTCGTCCGGGATCGTGGCATCTTGTTTTGACGTCGACTGTCGTGTTTGGTAACTGTTCCGTGAGCATTTTCGCACAAGGTGTTTGTTTTTTGTTGGGTTCTCGGAAGGGTTGAGCTTGAGGCTGGGGTCTTCCTTTCCAGCTCACGGTTTGTTTATGCCTCGATTGATGAATTTTGATCTCGGCTATCTTGCACCTCGACTGAGATGGCAGTGGGATCGGATCACCGTCCTCTGGATTTTTCTGATGATAAACGTTGATTACTAATGATTTGATTAGGTGGAGTTTACTTTTGCTGATGGTGGTCCAGTATTGTTGTTTTTGAGAATTGGTGGACCGCCGTCAACTATTCTAAAAATAGATAAAAGTGTTGTATAATATATAATTATTTTAACGCTCCTACTCACGCTTAGTTTATTCTTCTTTGTTCCAAGTGTGGAAATTTAATTGGAGAGACAATGGGCTTGGAAAGATTTGAACTTAGGACCTCCAGTTCTGATACCATACATACCGTGTGAGAATTTGTGGGACTATCGCTAACTATTCTAAAAGTTTAAACTGTGTTAGATGAAAACGTAGTTTAGTATTTAATTATTATGACATTGTTAAAGATTGTTCTTTTTGGTAGGTCTTCTCATCGATTGTGCTATTAGTGCATTCACTTTTTGCCCCTGCGACATGATATAATGCATTCCCTTGTGTTTCTTTTTTTCCTGATATTTGCATTATGTCTATGTCCATTGATAGGTCTGGAGATTGTGCGTGTACGGGCTATGTGACATTCAAAGACGCTTATTCTCAGGAAACTGCCATCTTGCTCAGCGTAAGTTATTATCCATCCAACACGTAAGAGTTCTGAAATTGGATAAGTAATGCAGGAGTAGAGGTCTTCTGATGTAATGTTCTTTAATCATTGCTGACTGAAATTATGTATCTTTCTGCTTGGAGAAGAACATTGTGGTGAAGTGACTAACCTACACGCAATACATGCACGTCGCTTGGCGTTTCTTCTAAAAGATGTTATACCGCGACTATTTACATGATGTGGCATGAGAACAGCTGAGAGGTTCTGTATTTCTTGCTGCTTAGCTGAGGGGAATAGCTGCTTCTACTTAACTGATGTTGCATCAGTTACAAACAAATTCTAGCGTTTCCAAATCTCTTCCTTTTCCCTTGTTGCATGCTTTTTTGATAATTTCAGCTGTTACTGGTCAGGGGCTTAGGATATGTCTAGTTCGCTTGCTGCTGTGTCAGTTCCTCCCATTTGTGTTTTGAGCCTGGCATTTATCATTCCATGTGATTACAAACAATAAAAGAGAAAGGTTAGGCTAAGGAAAGTATATATTATTTTTTAAGCAACTTCAAGTAAAATTCTGCACTCAATACCAAGCTGCTCCGTATCTACTGTTAGGGGCCATCGACATGTTGCTATTCTCAAATTTGTGGACCAAAGCAGGGGACTTCTTCTAAGGTCAAATAACAGATTGTAAAACCAATGTTCACTATCACGACAACCTTAGAACTTGCTTTCTTTTGGCCTATGCTATGGAATTGTTGTCTCTTTTTCCTTTTGCTCATCTCCAGCTAAGTTGTTCCATCAGCACATCTTCCTCTCTGCCTGTGATTCCTTTCTCCTAACGTCACTTTGTCCTTCATATTACACCTCTAATTTTCACTCGCCCGAGTTGAGACCATCACTATCTCCTCTCGTACAGATCTCTCTCTCTCTCTCCATATGACAGCCAAAATATTACTTCATCCTCTTAATTTATAACTGTCAACATGTATTAAAGAATACAGCGAGATTTTGTTAGAATTTTCATGTAGTCTTCTCTTTTTTCAGGGTGCGACCATTGTGGATCAGCATGTCTGCATAACACGCTGGGGATATTATGAAGATGAATTTGATTTCTGGAACAGGTCTTCCTCAAGTCATGAAGGCGAAAGCAACTCAACTGTAAGCGTTTCTCTGCACCAGAGTTGTGATATTATCTGCTGCCATTTTAAAGAGTTTTTGCTAAGGAGTTCCCTTCTTTCCTGCCCTATGCAGAGCCCAAATGGAAGCCGATACGTGCCCAGTCCTGGTGAAGTAGTGACTGTGGCTCAGGATGTAGTGATAACTATGCTATCCAAGGGATATACGCTTGGAAAGGATGCCTTAACCAAGGCAAAAACTTATGACGAGTCTCATCAAGTTTCGGCGACCGCAATGGCAAAGGTTGCTGAGCTGACTGAGAGAGTCGGCCTCGCCGATAAGATCTGCGCTGGGGTCGAAGCTGTTAAATCAGTGGATGAGAGGTACCACGTTACAGAGTACACGAGATCTGCTGTATTGGCCACGGGAAGAACAGCTGCGGCAGCTGCAAACACTGTGGTAAACAGTAGCTACTTCTCCAGAGGTGCATTTTGGGTGTCGGATGCATTGAATCGTGCAGCTAAAGTAGCCGCAGATTTGGGTAGTCACGGGGCGAGGCAATGAGTTCGCATGGCTTGTTACATCGGCAGCTATTTGGAGCGTTATGACGGGGCTTCTGCGATGATTGTTACTTTAACTTCAAAGGGGATGTTCAGTGTATTTTACTAGCGCAGGAAGTGACTTGAGAGAGACTATGTTGTGAATTCTCCTTCGCTTTACCTGTGTTCGCTCATTCTCTTTGTGAAATTATCAGAAGACGAGGATTGTACATAGTTTGAATGACCGGACTAGATGATGTATTGATCTGTTTTAGGGTAACTCTCTTTCCATAACGAAAACATGACTAACTTATCTTCTTCCACCACTTCTTCAAACTCTGTATTTTGACAGGACTAATTCACCCTTGAAGTTTCACAATACCCTTCAAAATTCTTGAAAAATATTACAAAAATAACATCTGACCAAATTAGGTAACGATCAGAGAAGTCCAAACTTGCATTTTTTGGTTTCCACTATAAATTAATTATGATTTATGGATTAGTAATTCTTTTTATTATGTTCTTCAAGTATGATCTATCACTGTTAGTGTCATAGATAATATGTATTTTTCTTAAATGAAGTTGCATTTTTTTTTAGCTTCATATTTTATATTGTAAATTATCCATGATGACCTATAAAACAAAATAATATATATGTCCCAATATTTTTAACCAATCATCCATTTATTATAGTTAAGCGGATGTGTTTTTTGATTGCAATTTATTCACTTAATTGAATAAGTTACGAATAAGTTCATAATATATATATATATATAGTTTTATATTTCTCTTATTTATTTATTTATTTTATTTAATGAGTTATGTCATTTTAATAGTTCTTTGTTTTTTGCTTTTACTTAATTGTCCTATTAAGAATGTAATTATCAACTGCAACTTATTTACATAATCAAATAATTTATATTTTCAACCTAAAAAAAAAATTCAGCAACAAATTATGTTCTTTTTAAGTTGACTGATTTTTCATTTTAATCTAATAAATGCATATTGTTCATTTGTTCAACAATTAATTTTATTAAGATTTTTAAAAGTATATCAAAATAAATTTTTTCATGTCATGAACTAAGGTATATAAGGGAAAAGAAGAAGAAGTGAGCTATAATTCAAGCTACAAATAATCTACTCATAAGTTAAATTTCTTATCATATTTTATGCTACATTTTACTTTAATTATAAATTTGATAGAATTCTTAATTTTATTTTAATAGATTATTTTCTAAAAGGCTACATTATCTAAGAATATTTTTGATGAGATTTTCTATTTATAAGTTTTTTTTCCGTTTTAGACTAGATAGGAAGTGAGTGTTTATAAGTTTTTTCCATTTTAGATTCATTAATTCATTTTAAATATTTTTTCATTTTTTTTTCCTTCTTCCTCCTCTTTCGATAGGGATACCCACAAGCCCCTCTTCCCCTCCTCCTTCCTCAGTGCCGAGTGCTAGAGGAGATGAGAGTTAAATGAAGGGCATGGTTTAATGAGTGAAAGTGCAGATTTGAATTATTCACATATTCAAAGCTTGTTTCACTACTATCAGTGGTTGTCTCCTATTGACCTTGATATCAAGATCCTCTCTCTCCCCTCTCTAGCCTCAACTTCGCTTGGGCCCGTCAACAATGGCCCTGGACTTGTTGCCAACAAATTTAAAAAATTAGTTTGTTTTTCCCCCTTCATGTCTGTGCTTATTTTATGATGATCATTGTACATTCGGTCCTATCTGATGCACACCAAGCAATGAATAGGATCAGGTGTCTGTCTTAACCGGTTCTATGATTTATCACTTTTCGTATAAAAGATGAGGCATGAGATTCCAGATACCGATGTCGATCTAACTCATCCAATCCTACTTACGTGGGCAACCAATTGCAACTCCAATGTCAAACATAGGAAGTGCATCCGATTCGAATCATCTCTCCTAAAGTATGATGAAATACATAATCAAATGTTCTAGCGAAAGCTCGTCTAACACTGGAGTTTATGGAATCCCAAGGGGAAAGTAGTGCGTTTTGCAGAACTACTAAATGTTATAATTATGTCTATAACAGTTCACTCTCTTCCCGTTTGATTATATTTGTGGATGGATGGTATTGTTAAATGATAGCTTTGTCAAATGACTGATGCCCATTACGGTAACCCGATAGTGTCCTTTATCTTATTGATTAAATGGAGAGGTCGTCTCTGAGAATTTCCTTTTTGAGAATTTGGCATGTTCTGACATTAGCTCTCTTTTTCATGCATAATTTTTTTTTTTTCCAGAGCATTGACATTTTGTTTAATTTTGTTTTTACGATTGCAGTCATTGCTGTGTGACCCAAACCCGAACTCTCCTGCAAACTCAGAAGCTGCGAGATTGTTTAGTGAGAACAAACGTGAATACAATAGGAGAGTTCGTGAGGTAGTCGAGCAAAGCTGGACTGCTGATTAAAGTGTGCCTTGGTGGATGCTCAAACGTTTGAGAGAAAAGTCCTCTTTCCTGTTTAAATTTCATTGAGAAACTTGAGAACCATTGCAGTGTGAGCTTCTTATTAAGTGAATATTTGACTGGCTTGAAAGTGGTGTGAAGGTGTAATGTCTCCTCTACACTCTCTTTTTCCCTGCGCTGATCAGCAGTGTCTTCGAGTGCATGTAGCTTGGACCGGGGCAAAATTGACCGCTGTTTTTGGTCGGGATGCTTCAGAACCCACAAGAAGCTAAGATGATTTGTTAATCGAAACAATCTAGCTCAGGATGTACTACTGTTTGCTCGATAAGTTGAAACGTCCAAGGATTGAGATATTCAGTCCTCGGACCAATCGCTCATTGTTGGCTGCTGTAATGTTAGGAGGACCAAGGTTCTGAAATTTATGCTCGTCTACCTGCTTATTTGCAATGTAGACATGTCAAAATGGGTCTTAAACTTATTTATGACCCAAAAATTTTTAAATGGGTCATATGGGTCACTTCAAAATTGAAAAGCACACCCTTAATGGGTCTTAAAACTCAAAGGTTAAAATAAATGTGTCTGTTCAGCTTAAAACCCGCTTCCAACTCACTTGGATTTTGAAAATTATGTAGATTCACTTGCTGTCCGCAACGCTAGATATGGAACTTAGCATGTGGAATTTAATCAAGTAATATTCATTTTTAATTGAAAAAGCAGTTCTAGGGAATGGCTATTGTGGATCTATGTGCAAAGAGCTCCTTGTGAACTTAGGATGTAGAATTTAATCAAGTGATATTTCATTTTTAATTGAAATAGCCGTTCTAGGGAATGGCTACAGCGAATTTATGTGCAAAGAGCTTGTTGTGAACTTGACATGTGGAATCAAATCACTAATATATCGGTTTTAATTGAAATAGCAATTCTAGGGAATGCCTATTGTGGATTTATGTGCAAAGAGCTTCTCGTGAACTTAGCATGTAGAATTTAGTCAAATAATATTTCATTTTTAATTAAAATAGCAGTTCTAGGGAATGGCTATTGTGGATTTATGTGCAAAGAGCGTCTTGTTGTGTGTGGAATTACTATTTGGGCTCTGTTTCGCCTAAAATTTTGAATTGGAACTTAAACCTGGCAGACAAAAGTTATTTTAGTGAAGGATGCCTTTCTTTCTTTTTTTTGGGTCAAAAGATATTTCTATTCATTATTAAAATGATACATAAAAAGATTTACCGGAAATCTCAAAAGTCACTATACCAAAACAAGCCCGTAGACCTCAAAATAAATTGAAAATAAAAAATCAAGTTATATCATTAGAGTATAATTGGCAGAGATGAGCACACAAAAGTTAATTTCTTTATTCAAGAACAAACTTGTGACTGCATCAAGCGAAAGGATGGACGGCAGACCACCGAATCACACATCTTCGTCAGTGATAAGTTTATACCGGATCTTCGTCTGCAACTATAGTTTTGCCTTCTAGCGGCATACATCTAGATTTAGTGTTCCCAGCACCATCACCATACGGAGATAACATAAATATATAGTAGATGCAAAATGCCAAAACTTTTAACATAAAAACATTGAACGATTGCAAATTTAACATTGGAGCTACTGTGAACATAATTGAAATTGGAGGTGTAGTATTTATATCTAAAATTAGATTAGAGAGAAAAGCTTCCAGATCTAAAATCGAGAGAGAAAAGCTCCTGGATCTAAAATTAGATCGGGAGTTTTCTCTGATGCCGGGCAACCTCTTAGGTTGGTGCTTGAGTTGTGGGATCACCCTTTCCCGAGCCTCACTCAGAACTCGGATTGCTTTTGTTGGAGGGAGAGTTCATCACGCCGGTTCACTGTTGCTACGGCTTGGGAGACCTTTAGGCGGAAGAGGACTCGGGTCCAATGGCATACATTCGTCTGGAACAATGCAATGGCATCGCGGTATTAACTAAACTTGTGGCTTATGGCCAAGCGCAGGATTCCCACACGGCGCTTTTATTGTCTCATGGCAGGATAGATAGTGGTGCTTGTGCCTTCTGCAATGAGGTGCCTGATTCTATTGACCTCTTGTTTTTTGGTTGTTGTGTTACGGCCGGGGTTGCTTTTTTTTTGGCGGCCATATGCAATCTACCTTGACGTAACATGTCATGGGAGGAGAATCTCCGCTGGGCCACCACCTTGCAGATGGGAAATGATTTTTATAAGTGCATGGCTTGTTTCTCCTTTAGAGCGTTTTGTCATATTATTTGGAAAACAAGAACAACATCATTTTCAGAGAATAGCCTCTTGCTATTCCAGCTATGAAGAACCATCTTTTCAAAGTGGTCAGAGATAAGACGATCACTTTTAGGAATGTCGAAGATAACTTCAGGAATAGAAGATTGCAGAGGAGCTAGGGTATTGACCCGATCATCTTCTTTGGGGATCCTTAGTTGCTTCCTTTTCAACTAGTGCATGTTTGTCTGGCCTTGTGAGCAACGGCTTGCTATTTTTGGCGGTTGTTCTCTTCCCTAGCTAAGGGTTTTTGTGTTTCTTGGGGCCGGTTGTTCATGCCGTGCTTTTCGTGTCCCTTTGTGTTTGCTGTTTTGGTTGCCACTTGTGGCTTTTACATCCTGGCATCCTTCCACTCATAATGTTCTATCGTCTTGAGTGTAAATTTTGATGCTGTGATCTTTTGTACACTTGGTCAATGCTCTATATATTTATTACCTCTCACCAAAAAAGAAAAAGAAACAAAAGGAAATAAAAGGCTGCCACATTTAAGAAGTGAAATTTTCAGTAATTTCATAGAGAAGAAACATACCTCCCAACCCTAAACATCGCCAAACGATCGCTCTTGTCTCACATCATTAGTTGAACCGAGACATGTGGAGGCTGAATCAATGTCACATGCAAGAGCCATACCAAACATACGAAGAGATGGAATTTGTCGAAGTGTGCCTAATTTAAAGCAATGCCATACAATGCAAAGAATACCAAAAAGTGGGGATTTAGAAGATATTGAAAAATTTGATGCATGAATACAGTTTGAACAGCTATGGTAGAATTGAATTCACAAAGCATGCAACAACACAAAATTTCCTCAAAACAGGCGGGAATGTCCTTAGTTCGCCACAGTAGCAGAAACTAAAAGAACAAATTCAGTTCTACTCCGAACTTCATTTCTTCAGGTTTAATTTTGGAGCTTTCGAGTGGATAAGGTCTCGACATGACGCGAGTTAGGGACCTCTTTCAGAAAGCTCGAGACCGAACTCGAGTCAGTCATTTCTTGCACCATTGAAGCAAACGAAACACAGCACATAAAACAAAGACAACCCTCTGGTGATCAGTGTCAGATGTCCCCCGAAGTTCCCCCAAACACTTCAGTAGGACTGTAGTTGAGACAATCCTTTATTCCGCATGAAGGACCATGCGCCCCAATGAAGTGATCAGGGGAACTCCAGGGAACAGCTGACTCTTTTTTGCTCTTCTTTTCCTTCTTCCTTGTGTTTTGCCTGGATGCTGAGGGTTCACTATGTAAGGACTGCTATTTATAAGGATAACTTAGTACTGGTAATTCCTTAGAAAAAGAAGGCTGGGTTTGGTGGAGGAACCTGGAAAAGAGGAGAAATTTATCAATCCTAGCTTAGCCGAAATGAACCTGGTCAGATTTGCTGGGTAGATTGATAAGTGGGGAGAGGAATCACATCAAGCTGAGTGTCCACAAGTTCTGTTGCTATCGCTCTTTCTGGATGTGAAAGTTTTGCGTTCAGATTTCTGGCATTTAATATGCTGGGATTGCTTTCAGTGCTTCTGAATAAAGGATAATTAGCCCTGGTAATGTGGTGGAAAATATGAGTGACTCGAATCCACATGTTAGGTGAATGACCTCAGAAACAAGTTTGAGAGGGTAACTGCATGCTTTACATCAAAAGCATTGCCAGAGTTATGAGTAATCTGATAACTTCACTTGTTTCAGATGGTGTGTTTCAGGTGGTATGGTGATTAACCGTGTGCAATGTCATGTTTTAAGTGAGACGCCAATTACTTTAAAAGTCAATTATGACCCAAGTTATGTTTTGATTTAGAAATTTTAGTCTGCCAAGAATTCCTGTGGTGCAAGGAATAGCATGCTTTTTGAGATAAGATTTGAACTTTTGTGTGGCAAAGGCAAATCTCATGAAAAACCTAAAAATGTAAGTGCAGATTCTCTCTACGCAAGAAATGATTTGCTTTTTGGGACCTGGACCATCTGATGTGATCAGATCCATGCGATTAACAGAAATGAATCCGGTCGTCTTCATGCGTCAGATGAGCAGCAAGAATATTATCTGACGGCATGCTGCCACAAGCTTTTTTTCTCCATGCCAGCCTTGTCTTGCTTGCCCCATCCACTCCAGTCTTCTCTTTACCCTTACACTTGAGGGCCTCTTTCATGCTTCATTTGGTATTGGAACTAAAAGGGAAGTTAACGCGGAAATACAGAAAATAACCACTATAAAAGGAAACAGAAAGAGCTAGGACAAAAACCAGTAGAATTACGAATCCATTGATAAAAATTCTATGACATCTCGTCGTAAATGATGTCTCAAGGACCGTAGAATTACAAATTATAGATACTCGTTACATCAGTCAAGGATGTCTCGAACACTTTAAAGGATTTCCAACTTTGAATTAATAGAGGTTTTCACTTAAACAACTCACACACATCTGAACATCCAGATCGTACGTTTATGTAGTATGTCCAGTTGACAGAACCATATTCTTTGGTGCTAGGTGAAATGGAACTTCAATCACAAACACTTTTGTAATCATCTAATGAAAACTGGATTCTGAAGGCCAAGAAAGTGCATGCTCGGTGGCAGAGAAGCAGGCCGAAAAACGGGCAAAATTCATGCTGAGCCACAGATTAATCACTAGATTGTCAGAAGACGAGGAAAAAGCGACTTGAAACTGATAAAGAAGTAAAAAGGAAAAGAATCGCATGCCACAATAATTCACGTCGATGCATTCCAGGGACTTTCATGTTGCTCAGAGGCACGTCTAGGTACATGGCAAGAGCCTTATCCTGACACACAATGCTCCTTTCTCAAGTGGAGCAGTTCCTATATATAGAGCACTGCATTGTTTCTTTTGCTCATCAACTCAAGGCAGATGACTCACTAGAAGAGGAGAGGAACAATATGAATCGGGTGTCCCCTAGAGTTCCCCCGAACACTTCAATGGGACTTTCTATGAAAGCACTTCCCAATGAAGTGTTTGGGGGAACTCCTGGTGTCGCTTGATATGGCTGGAACTGAACAAATAGCGGAAAACTCTTTTGAGGCAGTGTGTCACTGTACCCTTATATCCCTGCTATATCAGACTTCATCCTTTGATATTCGGTGGCTTTCCCCTTTCAAAGTTTCTCTCATTCTGTTAGCCGTACAGCTAGTGAGGTATGTCACACAGGCTGCTCTCCTAAGTTTTTTCATTGGATTCTGCAGGGAAAAAACTTCAGGATCTTCCATTAAAGTATCGCGGAGACAATAACGGGGAGCCCGACAACATCCAAAATATTTGAGTAAATGATATGGTTCCTTATTCCTTGGGATTCCAGTTGCTGGAGGAGACTCTTTCTGTGTAGAACGTGCTGAACTGACTCTTGAACTGTTTCAATTGTGTTTTGTGTTTTCATTCACTAACGGACTGAGAAAGTCAAAAGAGAGCTCAACTTTCATTTCATAGCTAATTTCTCTTTTGCCTTGTTTGCCTCCCCAGTGATGGTAGTGGCAGTGCAGCAGGAGGTGCATGATCTTGTCCGAAATTGTGAACATGGAAAGCTGACGATGATAATTTCGAATATTAAAAGCTGATGAACTGATGTTCGCTGGTCTAATAATGCTACTTTAGGAGGTCTTCGCAGTCTGCTTTCAACAGAAGAACAACATAAGAATAATTAGAAAGAACTGACCCACTAGGCGACCCGGACTTCTCTCGTTTGCGTCTTGTTCTTTTAACCTTTCTGGTCGTGGACAATCGTTTTATAATTTTCGGAATGTACATTGACCGGTGAAAAAAGCTCAAATCTTTAGCGACCCCTCTTTTTTCGAGCCATTCTCCAACTGATAAGGCAAGACTCTCCAACTGAAGTAGCGAAAAATCCACGGGTGCAGATCTGAAGCACATCAAGACGTGGTTGACATTCTTCTGTTCGTTTTAATGGGCACTTGTTTGCCTGTGCAAGGGCATGTAAGTGTGCCGTGCACAGAGAGAGAGAGAGAGAGAGAGAGAGAGAGAATCACAAGCATCAATTACTGAAACCAGCCACCAAGCACAGCGAAAGAGAAATGAAGCTCGTGGAGTGACAGGAGATACACCAATGATAAGCACATATTTAACCGACGGTGCAAAAATTTCGTCAAACATTCTACGCTCGTATAGCACACCTATCAAAACCACATTACGTAAGTGGAAGAAACCTTTATACAAACACAAGGCCTTCGTCCTCCTCATCGAACATGCGCCGAATGCCTCTGAGACCGCAACGGTGACACGCTCGGTGTCAAATTAACTGGAGATCGCTGCTGCTTCAGAGGCGACTTCGGCGGTGTGGCCAGAAAAGTGTGATGGTCGGATGGGGAATGCTTGGCTCCACTTTTGGGAGCCTCAAGCTCTTCAAGGCTCGCCAAAACCTCAGACATCTTAGGCCTAGCTTTGGCCTCGCCGTTCAGGCATCGTAAAGCGAGTGATGCAGCTGTATAGGCTCCTTTCTGGGGATACTGGCCCTCCAATTTGGTGTCCATTACCCGAAACAGTTTTCTTTTGTCGCCTAAGTAGGGTCTTGCCCAATCCACCAGATTTTGCTCCACCCCGACTTTCGATTTATCGACTGCACGCCTGCCAGACAACAGTTCTAGCAACACGACCCGGAAGCTGTAGACATCACTCTTAGCAGTCAATCGTCCTGCAAGCATTAGAACTTTTAGCATCAAAAAAATTTGGAATTTCAAGATAAGGTTAATTAAGTTTCTTGACATGGAAGAAAGAAAATGGTGAATTTTTATTTATTTAATCATTTTCTTTATTTTTTAGAGGGTAGTATAACTTCTGACAATCCACTTAATTTATAGAATAAGAAAAGTTGTGGAAAATTAGTTTTTGGCTGTGGAATAATCACTTTCCAAACTTTTAAAGTGCTGCTTTTGTGTAATTGTGACTGTTATTTTGGCAAGTCAAATATGTATCTCTCTCGTACCTTATATTATCGTATTATGAATACAATGGCAGCAAATGTGATTTCATAATTATTGTAATGGCACGTTGTTTCTAAAGCAAAACACTCTTATCATGCATAACTCTATCGGGATTAGGTGAAAATATCTTCTTTTTTGTACAATTCAATATGAAAAATAAAGATTATGTAAAAATTACTCTTGTGAATTGTCAAGAAAATTAAGTCCGTCCAAAACACATACAAAAATAAAATAAAATTAAGCAGGCTATATAACATGAACTCGGGAAAAGCTCTCTGTTCATCGATGTCTTCAAAGAAATCCCATGTTGGAAGTCAATCGCTTTCTATGTGTTGGGCGCGTCCGGATTTTTTTAATTAACTTAAACCATGCAACTACCACATTTTAATTATTTTTAACTCTTAAACAATCTGATTATTTTATGATATACAAATGTCGACAAAGAAGTTGATGTATACTTTTATTTTCTTTAATTAGAGAATGTTGTTGTTTTGGACGTCAGCAGAAAGTAAACAAATGACTTTTCTCACTTTGATTATAATCGAAGGTCTGTGTACACGTGTTCGGCCCAGATCTCTTTTTTTTTTTTTTAATTATTACGTAGACTTGACTCTAAACCAATTCCCCCACGTCGGTGGAGGCGCCGCGCCATCCCTTGGATGAGAAGGCACGATCCGGAGAGCGGTCTACCGACGCGACGGTCCCGATCCGATCGCGTCCCGGGTTCACGCGGTTCGTCCGAACCGACGGCCCTGATCCCCGAGCAGCCCGGTCAACTGCTCATTGATCTGCACTCCCCATCTGCCCCCGCACAGTAGTAAAACATTCCCCCGCACCAAAGATATCCGCCAGCGAACGGCGTCCTCCACCGTCACGCGCGCCCAAATTTGACCGGCCTTCTTCCCTTCTGCGCGTTGCTCTTTGCCGACTGCAGATCTCGCGCTCGCGCTCGCTCCGCTCCGCTCCGCTCGTTCGAACCGGATCTGCCGCATCGGATCGGCGCGCGACGTGCTAAATGCTGCGGTGAAGGAGGATCGGGCCGGTGAATTTTCGCGATCGGAACGGAGTCATGGCGGGGAAGGCGGACTCGGCGTCGTCCATCAGGGTGCCGTACCGGAACCTCCGGGACGACCAGGAAGTGGAGATGGTGTCCGTGGACGACGACGACGCGCACCACCGGATCGAGCTCGATTCTCCCCCCAGCGCCGCCGCCGCCGCCGCTTCCGCGGCGCCGTCCGCTAGGGCTCCGAACGGCGCCGGCGGCGAGTTCAGGCCGTTGCACTGTAGCCTCGTGACTCTGATCCTCAGCTGCACGGTCGCCGCCGGTGTCCAGTTCGGCTGGGCTTTGCAGCTCTCTCTGCTGACCCCGTATATTCAGGTGCGTGTTTGCGCCGACACTGTCTCCGTGGTTCGTTTTAGCGCGTTCTGGTTTGCGGTCGTTGGTTCTCGGGTTTGTTAATGCGCGTTTAAAGCTGTTGATTAATGTACTTCTGGTATTGCATGAGATCGTTGTGGAGTCGATACTGTATTCGAATGTGATATTTCGTGACGGAGTTCTGCCGGGCAAAATGCCGATTTAGATGTGTGCCCTGGGGGAATTGGATGATAGACTGTTGAGTCGATAGTGTATTTAATAGGTTCGGGGCCTCTTGTTTAGTGTAAAAGATAGACCTATATAGAAAGACTTTGATTTAGAGAGTGCATTTTCGATCTCAATATTGTTGTGCATTAGTATTACTCTTTGGGACTTAGATGTTTAGTAGGGTTATCATCACTTGTCAGTAATTAACTTAAGGAGACTCTCAGGACGGTCCTACTATAATGGCTCGTGGGTGAGTGTAATATTGTCACGATTATGCATGTTGCGATCATGAATTAGATGGGAATGAGAACTATTGCGGTGTCGTTCTAGTAGTTTATAATAGAGCTGTATTCTAGAACTCATAGTTGGGCAGAGCTTCTCTGGTCTGTACTTTTGGCTGATTCTTGCTCTTAGTTTTACTTGAGAATCGAGATGAAGTTCCTTCTCATAGTGTTTAGTTAACTCAATATTACTATTTGTGAACTTAATAGAAGTCATTTCGAAACCAGCGTAAAGAACAAAACATCAACATTGTCACGTGGTGATTATTAGCCTGAACACTAATGATAACAGGAACACTGCCCTACTGAATTTTCTGCTTTGTCGTCCTTGACTTTGTCATTGTTTATGGTGATGAGACTACTGTTACCTTTTCTCTCCGGAGCAGAATAGCAGGAGAAAAGTGAGGTTGTGTGCAGTTATCCTACCTTTTGTTTTGGAAGGATAGTACTACCGAGATAATGCATTGTGAGTTTGAAATATGTTCGTTGAGTTGGTTGCAATTAATTTGTATCTTGGTAGCTTGACATTTTCTTCAAAAGCCTACAGTTATTGGAATGTTCCATACATTTATTGATTGCTTTGTGAAGAATTTTTAGACTGCTAATGATGCGTGGCTTTACAATTTGATGCAGACACTTGGCATACAGCACGCTTTCTCTTCATTCATATGGCTTTGTGGCCCCATTACAGGTCTTGTGGTATGTGATGTCATTTCTGCCTTGCTAAACCAATCTTCCTAAATCTTTCTTAAACAAATCTACATTCATGGAATAGTGCCAGGTTTGATTGTCTTCCAGCAACTTATTTGTTGCTGGAACTCCACAGTTTAACACCGATGTTAATTATGACAACATCCACTGCACTTGCAAGTTTACCATCCTGCTTCCTCTAAAACAAATGGATGAGCAAGTAAACAAATCACATCATATGTGCAACTCCAGGAGTTAATTTTAATTCACTATTCAGGTTCAACCTTTTGTGGGGATATGGAGTGATAAGTGCAAATCAAAATATGGGAGAAGACGGCCATTTATTCTTGCTGGATCTCTGATGATCTGCATTGCTGTGAGCATCAATAATTCTGATTGTCTTTATTGGGGGTGCAGATTTTGTTGTTCTATACATTTCCTAAATTATGCCTTGTAATTTAGGTGATATTAATCGGATTTTCTGCAGACGTTGGATATTTATTGGGTGATACAAAGGAGCACTGCAGGTTCTCTTTCCTTCCTTTTATTTTGGAGAAGTCAGTTGGATAATGGAAATAAACAACCTTTTTTGGATACGCAGGACATTTAAAGGTACTAGAGCAAGGGCAGCTTTTGTCTTTATCATAGGCTTTTGGTTGCTGGACCTAGCGAACAACACGGTTCAGGTGAAGTTGTGGACAATTGATCTTACCATTCAGTCTTGGCGCATAGAAAATTGCATTTTTCACATTTCCTCAAAAAGAATCTGAACATTTTTGTATTTTAGGGACCAGCTCGCGCTCTTCTGGCTGATCTATCAGGTTGTCACTATGTTTTTTAAGTTTTAGCAACAGAAATTCATTTTTTATCCTTGCCACTCATTCGTTTCAATTTGCATCATTTTCAACCGATGTGCATCTTTTTTCAATGATCATGAATGCATGCTAATGCTGATTATATATCTTCACATGTGGCCGCAGGACCTGACCAGAGAAATTCAGCCAATGCTGTTTTTTGCTCTTGGATGGCTGTTGGAAATATTCTTGGTTTTTCCTCTGGTGCTAGTGGGAATTGGCATAGGTTAATATTTCTGACTTGGCTTTGAGACAATATGCTTCTGAGATCATTGCAGATGTGCGAAATGTTTCCTTGTTTATTGAGATTATGTTCCTTTCATAAACGTGGTCTCTTTGTCATTTTATCCTCTGACATAGTGTATTGAGGGAAAAGTATATTCGGTGTTGCCTTATCAAATATTTTTTCCTCTTGCATTTGGGTTCTGCTTTTGTGTTTTTATTTGTTGTTTTCGTTTTGCTGATATCTTACTTTCGATGCAGATGGTTTCCTTTCCTGACCAGTAGAGCTTGTTGTGAATCTTGTGGGAATCTCAAAGCTGCATTTCTTGTTGCTGTGGTAATGTTCTAAATTGAATGCATTACTTCTTTAACCTGTCTGCTGCGCTTACGCTTGTGGAAATATATGCCTTGTTTCATGATTAACTGTCTGGGATTTGTGACTGCATTTTCTTTATTGAGCTTCCTTTTAATCAAACTATACCTTGTGAAATACTGCTTTAAGGGTATCAATTTTGGAAAGCGGATGGGAAACATAGTGCCGTAGTTTTATTATATCCCTTTTTCATCAGTTCGTTCTTGCATATTATACGTTTACTAAAATTGTCATGAAGAGTTTTCCCTTTGGCTGAGTCTCTCACTAATATCAGACACTGTCCCTGCCAAATATCTGCTGAATCCAATTCGTTCATGAACAATCAACACATCCAATAACATTTGTTGCTTGATGCTGATGGCTGACTTTTTGTTTTTTTGACTTATGAGAGATGAAGGTTGTGAGTATATTCTTCACCAAAAAAAAAAAAAAAAAAGGTTGTGAGTATATGAGAGGATAATAATTTAATTTTAGTGATAAGGTTTTGCATGCACTGTACTAGAAGCTATGAAAACAGACAGTATTGTTCTCAGCGCATGGTAATTTGTCTTCTTCCCATGAAGCAATACATATGATTGGTATAGATTTTGGTTCAGTGAAGGAACAGTATATCTATCACCCACCTTAAGTAAGCATGAGGAAAACCAACCTTCTACAGGTTTGTTAGGAATCACACAAACAATTTTTGCAAGGGTTAGAAATGATCTGCTTCATCTGCTTGGTTATATGGATGGAAAGTTGATTTAAGCATAAGGAATATCTTGCCGGAGAGATTCGCTTAATTCTTGTCCATGAGATGAAACCAATAAGTGATGAAAAGACAATGCTGTCGATAATTTTAGTAGTTTGGGTTATGTATTAGAATTGGCTTATGCATTAAATGGCAGTGTTTAGTTAGATCTTTTTAGTAGGGGAAAAGTTGAATTTATTGAGAGGCCAGGACCCTGACGCTTTATGTAAGTACCAAATTGGACACCCAATTTATATTTAGTTCAGCTTAGTGCGTGCCGGTAGAATTTTGGCAGTTCTTCATCTGGTCAGATTTAAGCAAGTTTTTTGACCCAAAAAAAAAAAAAAGAACTTTAAGTTTATGCAACTGTAGAAGTCATGTTTGGTCATGTGCAGGTCTTCCTTACATTGTGTACCTTGGTGACTCTGTACTTTGCTGAGGAGGTTCCTCTTTCTATGAATGAGCATCAACGTTTATCGGATGTGGCTCCTTTGTTGGATGATCCCAAGCAAAATGGTCTGGAACTGTCCAAGATGAAATCAGACATCCCAGGTGTTCACAATGCCCAAGCTATCAATGGGGAGAGATTTCGTGAAAGAGAGCTTGCTGATAATCATTCGAGCCCAGAAACTAATGGTGGACAAACTGAAAATTTTGATGATGGCCCTGGGGCTGTATTAGTGAAGTTGTTGACCAGTTTAAGGCATTTACCCCCTGCAATGCATTCAGTGCTTCTTGTTATGGCTCTAACCTGGGTATGATCCACAACTTCAATAATCCTGCACTTTCATAAGTAAAAACTCAGTGCTCTCATGTCTTGGTCAATTTTAGCAGCAATTACTTAAACCCGGTTCCTATATACGGCACTTGCCTCTGTGATAGGGTTTTCTTTTTCCTTATTCATAGTCTGGATTTACTTTTGCTGACATATGCATTGATGGTGAAATGCAGTTGTCATGGTTTCCTTTCTTCCTTTTTGACACTGATTGGATGGGGAGAGAAGTGTATCATGGTGATCCAAAGGGGGATGATTCTGCAGTAAAACTTTACAATCAAGGTGTCAGAGAAGGTGCTTTTGGTTTGCTATTGAATTCAGTAAGACTCAAAATTGATTTTCATCATTCATTTGTAGCCTGAACTTGTCCGGATTTACCATATTTCTGCTTTTTTTTCCCCTCGACAGTACCAGTCTACTACTTGTTGTAATGGAAAACGTATGTGATGGAATATTAGCTCTCATTCTTTTTCTCTTAACTTCCCTTGTTTCTTTCTATAGGTGGTTCTTGGCATCAGTTCCTTCCTTATCGAACCAATGTGCAAGCGATTTGGGCCACGGCTCGTGTGGGCTTTGAGTAATTTTATCGTGTTTGCCTGCATGGCAGGCACTGCTATCATCAGTTCCATATCCATCTCAGAAAATTCTAAAGGAGCTGAAGCTGTCACTGGAGGGATTAAAGCAGTTGAAGTGGCGTCTCTTGTTGTATTTGCTATCCTTGGTTTTCCCCTTGCTGTAAGAAGCATTCCTTGACTTAATTGTTCTCATATGAGAGAATTCATGCACTAATCTCATGATGTTGGTTTTGTAGATTACATACAGTGTTCCCTTTTCCGTCACAGCAGAGTTGACTGCTGATTCTGGTGGTGGCCAAGGTATGTGATCTTGGATTGCCTTTACTCTTTAAAATTTATTAATTATTTTTCTCAAACTCAACATTCTTCTCTATGCAATTCTCCAGGTCTAGCTATAGGAGTTCTTAATCTGGCAATTGTTATTCCACAGGTAGTTCTACTTTCTTAGCTCTCTTAAATTGGAATTCAAGGCCTTACATATTTTCCCCTACCGTAGAGACCAGCTTAGTTTGCATTTGAAAGGATAAGTGTAGTGTCATTTTTTAATTGTTAGGATGCATATGATTACTGCTAGCTGGAGTTTCTTGATTTTGGAAGATCATTTGGTCACGATCTTCATATCAGTGAATGCACTAGCTATCTCTCTCTCTCACTCTCTCTCTGTGTGCTATGAACAAAATAGTGGACGATGACCATTGCATTGACTAATGCTAGAGATATTAAAACTGGTTTACAAATTCAGTTTAGAAAACTATATGATAGACTCAGTAGCATTCGGACAACAAGTGGATCTTATTCAGTATCCAATAGGAGCATGCAACGTTATTATTTAGTAAACAATTTTCCAAATTTGTCTTTGTATTTATAGCATCCCTCCTGATAAAATTGATGCTGATTTTTTGTGCATCCCGTTTTTCCTTTTCAGATGATAGTATCGATAGGAGCAGGTCCATGGGATGCTCTGTTTGGTGGGGGGAACATACCCGCCTTTGTTTTGGCTTCCATTGCTGCTCTTTCAGCTGGCGTAATTGCCGTTCGTAAACTGCCGAACCTTTCGAGTAGTGGGTTCAAATCAACCGGTTTTCATTTTGGGTGAGCGCAGAAGTGGCCTCGACTTGGTCCGAGACCACCCCTTCGAATGTTGATCTCCTTATAGCTCAACAGAATGCGTCGCGGCTCGCTCAATAGAGGCAAAGGGCTCGTTGACAGCGCAACAGCACCGTGATTTTTCCCAGGGTTACACATTTCATATTCAAATTAATTCATTTTTCCCCCACCCGGTGTGGGCATTTGTAATCTACGTAGATTGTAAATCAGCATATAATACGATGAGAGGCTTATACGAGCAGATATCATGACAATTTTGGACTTGCTCCCAGCGTGGCACTGATATTTAGAATAATCTGTCCGGTCTCCTCTGGGCTCCCTTTTTTCTGCCCCCTCTCTTCTGACCTGTCTTCTCGTCGTGCTGCTCTTTTTTGTACACACCGAAAATCGTGTTTCAAGGGCCTGACTTTTACTTAGGAGGCTTCGCACTCTTGGTTTTGGACTAGGAAGTTTTTGTTTAAGACCAGTTTTTCGCTTTAGCTTTTCTTTTATATACCGACTCGTGGAATTATAGTCGACGTGCACCAGACATGGCAAAAAGCAAAATTTACATAAACGACTCCATCCACTATTGCCTTGAGAGAGCGCCTTATGTTTCTCTTTTCCATAAAATGAAGAAAAGGAGGGAGCCAGAAACTAGAAAAACAATTCATGGTAGGGACCCCCACTTGAGAACGTGGGAGGAATGCGCAACCAAAACCTCTCTGCTTCCCCAACTTTCTCGTGAGCACAAGTTTTCACTCATTTGAATCTTGGACAAAACACCATATCTGTAAAAGTGTGCAGTCATCTCACGATAGCTCCATATCTTGCCACCCTTGTTACGACCCAGCCACCCTCCCTTTGGTACATCATCCATCACTTCGTTCCTTGTTCATCTGTGCTAGAACATGCGGCGACACGTGGCATGTGCTATTGCCAACCCCAAGCCGAGGTACTAAAGATTGAACTTTCAATCTAACAAGCACAATGAACACTTGCTGTCCTACCTAGCATCAAGTGAAAAACGCCTATTGTCCTGTGCGATATTTAAGATATATTCATGGAATAAAATGATTACATTTCCCCTGCAAAATGTTGGATCTCGATATCGCATGCACGTGGGAATCGCTTTCCCACCTGTGTGGGCACGATGAATTCTCTCCGTATAAATTAGACCCTCGAAAGGTTTTGTTTTTTTCACCTAGAAGGGAGACGCGAGAACTATGACTCGATTGTTTAAAGAATTCGTTGCAAGATGATACAAATGAAAGAAGGTAGGGGCGGTGAACATGGAAACCTACAAAGTCAGGTTTTCAGCGGATATTAGAGAACACAAAGTTTCGAAATCTAAAGGCAACGTGAACCACCGAAAGTACTTAGTAAAATTCTTCTGTAGAGGTGGCATCATACCCGCCTGTTCATAACCTATCTTTCGTTGCAAATCATACGATAAATAGAAGCATTCGATACCGCTAAATCTAGATTAGACTCGTGTACCTAGTGACGTCCAAGCGTTTAAACTAGTGACTGGCTCAGTCTATACTTTTGACAGATACCCCATCTTCGCAGTCCCTCCCCCACACCAACTCATCATCTATAATAAGCCATTAGTGTCATTGAAATCCGCTGCAACTCCGGGCAGAGCAAAAGAAAAGGAGAGAAAAGAAAGAACGACTCTGAACCCATCATACGACCCTTTTGACCGTGTTTCAGCTTCGCTCAGAGGCTTTAGCTCCTTTTTCTCTGTTACACGTTGTTGTTATTGTCTTCGTCAGAAGAAAGGAGGGAGGTAAAAAAAAGCCAAGACAATGAGAATTAAGAGTGGCATGGAGGGATCAGAGGGAGGGAATGAACTGGCATGCCCCAGGAGGTTGTGGTGTCTCTCCTCATTGGGAGAAATGATAATAAAAATAAAAGGAAAAATGGAAAGGGAAAGTTGTGCAGGGCCTGCATATTTGGCCAAGCCAGTTGGTGAGCGAGGCCGTCCCATGGAGTGCCTGTATCTTTATCAAAAGGTATCAAAAGAGGAGAGATGGAAGTGATCAGGGTCAGCATTTTTTCAAAGAGAATGAACAGGTCGTGATGTCTTTTCAACCTCTCTTAGTTCCCTCCTCGCTGCTGCGATGTACTATTTTCTTCTGTGGCTGGGTTGCGGTATGTTGTATCGTTTGGATGGTCTCGAATGGACCTTTGTATTGTTTTGAATGATGAGTAGGTGTTTTCTTTTTACAAAGAAACGAACACGGTCCTCATCGTAGGATTTTGGCTAGCTTTTATTGATCGGCTATTTCGAGTATATTGATTCTTTAAATGCAACACAGTCCATTCGTGATTCGCGAGTGTAGACCAAACTCCGAAATGAATCAAGGCCTTGGCTGGAGTTTTGAGTTAGAGGCAACTCCATTTTATAAAAATAGACCTCCAAGTAAATTCGTCTGGACTTGGTAGGTAATTTAATTACTTGACTCTTAAGTTTTCAAGGGGAATGAATTTATAAGAGTGAACAAAACACATTAAAAGATGAATTCGACTGATTGCATATCTTGAAGTTTGGACGAATATAAAAATGATTATATAGTTCGCACGGCTCCATGCCCATGATGAGTAGATACATGAGTGCATATAAGAATGTATTGAGCCAGTACCTAGAAGAAATGATAGCAAAAAATATCAAATAAATAGCTATATGGCAATGATGTAATGGACCATGCATATCAATCAACAGCGAGAATAATTTTAATATCAAAATTTGGAAAAGGATTTTGGCACAAGAGGTGGGATCCAAGCGCTGTTATCATGGCGGGAAAATTAGATGGTCGTGCAACAAAATCTTGTTTTGGCCAGTAGGGGTTTATAGGGTCATAGCCCAATCTCAAGCCGCTATTGGATCATTCTGATAATTTTCTAAGGATGAATCAACACCCTTTTAGACAACAAAATTATTGCCAAAGTTCGTATTAATCTCCTAGGGTCTACAACGATCTCTCATGATGATCTTATTTCAAAATTCTCTTATCTAAATCATTCATTAAGTGTATACTTTGAGAAAGTAGCAACTTTGACAGGTTGCTGGCTAAAATAGATTTATTATCAACCTCATTTGAGAAAGTTTCTTTCATCTTAACCACTTCGATTAGTTTCGTGTTTTGTACAATCATTCGCATTTTTTTACCCTTTATAAATGCTTATTATGTGATCAAGAATGAGTTGATATGCATGTGAGTTTTGTAATTTAACCCTTTGCTCTCTTTCTTTCTTAAGGTTATTCATTCCTTAAGCACTTGACCCTCGATTTAAGCAAAGAATGGAGAGGGTACATCATCCCATTTAGATTGCTCTGCACTGTATTCCCGCACAGAAAGGTTAATATCTGGAACAGTTATTGCGTTTGAAAAACAAGTACATTGAAGCAATGATAACAAGATCTAGTCATCCATCACAATGGGAGATTGGAGAGAAAAAGGAAAACCAAGTGATGACAATATGAATGGAGCATAGGATTCCCCAAAGCTTTCTCTTTTATGAGAGCGTGGCTTTTTGCAGAAAAGATGGGGGAAAATAAGAGAGAGAGAGAGATATCTAAAACCTTTGTCAAGAAAAGTTGCCCTAATATCTAAAAGAGAACCCACAAAGGAATTAGGAATCCCAGGCAAAGAGAGACTCCAACACCCACACATCAAGTTAAAAAATTGATATGGTGTTATCTTTTGTCACATAAGCTCCAAAGCTGATTTCTTTCCACACGTGGGGCCTTTTCTCCCTTGCTCTTTTTAGGGTTTCTTTCTACTTGCTTCTTTCTATTTTTTTTACATGGGATCAAAGGAATAAATTTTTCCAAGCCCTCAAAGCATAAATGCGTTGTGAGGAAAGAGGATAGCCATCGTCACCCCACATACACAAAAGCAAAAGGCAAAGGGAGAAAGCCGGGAGAGCAAAACTTGTCTGTGGTGTACGTGCGCTTCAAATCATGTATCTCCATCTCATTCACACTGTTTTTTTAATAAGTAGAATTTCTTGTGATCGTGACCGTGGGGGAGCTCGAAAGTTAAAGTCACCCGCGGATAAAACTCTTCCCCATTTCATCCAAAATAGGATCTAAAGTAGCTCTCATAGACTATTAGACTTAGAAATTACCCATCAATTTAGACTCAACTGCCGCACTAGTGACTATTATATACCAAAGTATAGTGACAAAAATATCTGCATTTACGGCAATGTGAGAATATCACAATAAATAGAAAATGACCTCTTTTAGTGACATTTGATGTTGAATGGGATATAGTTTTTCCATAGGCACGACAAGAATTTGGCAATCAACGTCACCTAATGACATTTTGTGTAAAATGTGGTCTGAATTGGAGAGAATTAACTTAATTCAATTAAGCTTACAAGCCTGCTAATCCATTCATCTTGTCAAATCCTGTTGGCTGCTGTCAAAATAGGAGCTACTAATTCAAACAGTCCCAAGTCCAATATATGAAATTTAAAATTTAATCAATATGGAGCCAAAAACCAACCCTTGTATGCGCCCAACTTTCAACTCCTATTGCAAACCAGATGTGCCAAAATTGCAATACGAACTAGGTTAAAGGAAAAAAAAACAAATGTAGCAACCCTAAAGGAGCGTATGGATGCATGAATCTTTTTTTATGTTGCACATCAAACTTTGCTTTTTGTAGGGTAAATCGTGCTCTCTTTTTCAGCCTTCTTTTTCGACCTTCTTGCCCACCTTTTGTGCTAGTGTCCCTGATTTTAGTGAAAAAGGATATGATTAGGGAGCGTGAAACCAGCCCCATTTCGGGACCCTTTTGTTGATAAGAAAGGTTTGGACCCGTTTCGCGTTCCTAATCTAATTGCCACGTGAAAGGGAATGCACTCACAACAAGACAAATTGATTATGTGCTTAGCACATAATCTAAACAGGGTTTTCGCATTGTTATTCCTGACGAAAAAGGGCTATCTCGCTTGATAAAGTTGGGGAGACCGGCCGGTAATTGACTAGGGCAAAGTATACTTTGAGTTTTCCTTTTTCTTTTTGATTTTTAATAAATAAAATGAAGAGCACGCTTTGGTTTTTTTTTTTTTCCATTGTGGCCCAATGCATAATCTGAAATTTGAACGCATCGTGTTTAATGATAAGGACTAAGGAGAGGTCACTCGGACTATAATTTCTCAAATGAAAAATAATATTTTAAAATAAGGTTATAATTGATAAAAGGCCCCATGAACCACATTGCTATGCTTTTCAAAGCTGAATTAATGGGTGGCGCATGTTTTCTTTTGCATTTTCTTTCCGTTACACTATTGTTTTCCCTCTCTTCATGTCTCTTATCCTTCTACGCGTTTCTCTTATGTCTTTAGCGTAAGGAAAGCATAGCTTCAAGGTCAAACATCGGGAGAGAATCATCTCCGTGAACGATTTCAATCTGTTGGTTGTATAAATAACAAACTTATTGATACAGAAATTAGAAGATCTGGTGATTTAAAGGAGGATTATTATTAGATCGACCATCGATAATAACTTATGTCTAAATATTTTCATGGACAATGAAAATAATTATCTTTATATTCATTTTTGTACGTGATACAAGAGACCGATTTTATGAAAATATTTTCCAAATCATTTGTTTTCCGCGAAACAAATAAAGCCTAAAAGTCAACTAAAAGTAAATAGAAGAACTTATAATCTCAAATTTTAAAGAACTTACATGAAGGATAAAAATGTTATGGGTGAGGTTACCTTTTCCAACTCATGTAGGCGTGTTTAGTGAGCAGATACACCACATGATATTACTCATATCAAGATAGATGTTTATAATTTTTTAGGAGCGGTCTAAATAAATCTTTTGTATATATAATTATAATTTAGAATAAATTTCTTTGACATGTTGTGAGTGTTGTATAATTATTTTAATACCTATCTCGAATTAGACTTAACACGACTAAGAAATGTGTCTTATCTAGGTTGAATAAAAGTGACACATAGAAGGGAATTTTAATGGTTTTGAACTTTTGATAAATAAATAGGAAGAGGAGAAAATCAACGATAATTTGGAGCAATACGTGCACGCCAAAGAGTTTTTGTTCTTCTAATCGTAAGTGGTCTTTTTTTATACATATTTCTAAACAAGGCGAATATGAGGTTTAAAAAAAAAAAAAAGAGAGAGAGAAGGTAAAAAGCTAGCCCCGCCCAAGTTTGTGTTCAATCTAGAAAAGGGAACGATTTTTTTTTCTACTCCCTCTGTAAGATACATGAGAAATAACATGAAAGAAAAAAGCAGTCCATGAAGGGGAGACACGTGGTGGCGTGCAAGTGGGTGGGAGGACGCTCTCCTTTGCCCTTGGGGGGCATGATGAGTTCATGAAAAGAATACTAAAAAGCCCCACACTCCATCTTTATCATCCATCAATCTCTTTCGAAACTTGGGCCTCCCCCTCCAATCAATACTTTCGTCTCTTTTTATTTTATTTTTTGGTGACATTATTACATGCTCTAAGAACTGATAACATATATATATATATATATATATATGCATTTTTATCTTTGCAATATCTTCCTACATCATGCTCTAGCAACAACTAAAGTTGTGTCAGAAAATGTCCAATATTTATATGTAAATATTACGAAAGTATAAATAAATTGGCGAGATTATCATATTTTGGGACATTATGTCCTTGACCATATTGATGGTGTTGCCAATATTGCAAGTGGCTTAGCAGTTGTGATATGTGCACCAGTCATATTTCCCTAAAGGGACCCTCATCTCTCTTTCAATGTTCCATATTTCAAATTCTGAATTTGCCTCCTCTTGGGCAAAGTTGATTGAGGTTGCTTTTATTCGTTATTACATATATATTTAATATGTATACAAGGGCCGACTTTAGGACATGATGCATTTAAATTGATGCGCGTAAGTGAACCCGTGTTTTGATATAGTCCATTTCAAAAGGTATGGATTTACTTCCAGGGGGAAAGTTTTTTTTTTTTGGAAAAAAAAAAAAAAAAAAAAAGAGCATGAATTCACTTGAGTGGAGATTGAGATTTTCATTGCCCAACGTTATGATATTATATTAAGAAGTGATTAAGATATTTCACAAGTAATCTGTAGTTGAATATCATGGTTAATCAAGAGATTTTATATGTTAAGATTTATATTTAACATCATTCATATTATGAGAAGCAAAAACTGACTGTGATCATAGGCAATAAATGCTATATATATATCTATGGCTTGGAGAGTCCATGGTTTCCCCTACTCCTTCATTCTGTCACGAGCAAAGAGATGTTGAAAACTAAGCAGGACAGCATTGAAAGCCCTATCTCAAGGGAATCATGGATTGTTTTGTTCGGGTGATTGAAACGTTTCAAAAGTCATATATAAAACATATGTGTTAACATCATTTTTCTTCTATTTGTTTATGCCCCTATGGAGGCATTAAATTCAATGGGAGAATCATGACCTCGGCAACAATTGTCAAAGACCCAATGGAGATAACGCGGTTTTGGAGAGACCACCACGTCGTCTTATCTATGTCAAAAAAATATATTAAAACCTATTTGTTACCCAAGATCACTTGCAATGTTCATCTGTCACTCTCAATCAACAGCCTAACTTTGACAAACTCTAAGTCACAATGGATGACAAAGGTTAGGGGATCTCCGATTTTCCTTTTGAAAATTGGAGTTCGTGGGGTCGCTTTTTTTCCTGTTCTTCTATTGTTTTTTTTTTTTGGGTCCTTGTGGGTTTTTGTTCTTTATTTTTTGAAAAAAAGAATCAAAGTTAAGCTAAAAATTACAACTTTATGGAGAAAGGGGGATCCCACAAGGTTGGTCTTTTTCAGGGTCGTCTTGTTCTTTGATGGCTGCTTGTGGGACAAAGCATCACCGACCCCCGAACATCCCTCGCCTAATGTCTAGAGTTCCAATCCTCAACTTGCTTTTCTCTTTTCATTTAATATAAATGAGTCCTTTTCTTGGTTAGTCTCATTCCCTCCCGAGAAGTTCTGCCATATGCTCATTCACATTTGTCAATCTTTCACAAACCTAGCCCCTAAAACCTACTAGTCCAACTCGTGATTACCGCTCCCTTTTTATCTCATGGGAGGAGATGAGTGTTTTGATGATTAGCGATTTTATTTATATGAAATCATAGAGTTTCATAAAAGCGATGATCCAAAACACGATTTAACTTGGTGAAAACAACGATGATTCGAAACACAATTCATGTCGATTGTTAATTATGTTTACTTTCTAATTCATGAATAATCAAGTTTTCTAATCGGCTAATCATTGACTAAATGCAAAAGCATACTTTTTTTTTTTGTTGCCGCTCTCTATCTGTCATTATTTTTCTGCATTATTTTTGTCGTTATTTTTCCTGTCTATTTCGCATCATAGGCGGGAAATTCCCCATCAAGAAAGAGACCATGAAGACGGCCACTTTGTCGAGCCTCTTGTGGAGGTGGAGGGAGGGCTCCATCATTTCCGGATTCAAAAGGCAATGGTTAGAGAAGACTGGTAGTTGCCGTCCGGCATCCACGTGGCGTCCAGCTAGTGAGTCCAGGTGGCATGGCCAAATTAGTGTGCCATAATTCATTCGGTACGAAAAGAGTTTTTAAAAAGACAAGACAAGACGATGGGCTAATATATGGTGTACAGCTAAAACCCTGCAAAAACCCTGCAAACTACGTATGAAACTCCTTCATATTTAATGAGAACGTCCGAGACCGACAAAATATACGGATTTTTCATGGATTTAATACGATTATTCGAACGTACTATGGTCGGCTGTTTCAAATCCAAAGATAAAGATGTTTACTAATAGGTCGGACTATTAACGTTATGTCGAGTTAGGTTTATGTCATCTCATGGAGAGGATTCTGGCCTCTTGTTTCCTTCCCTCTTTTTCTTTAATCATCTTTCAAAGATTCGACTTTTCTCTTCTTTGTTTGTCATCGTGTAGGGCAGACTTGAAGTCTAATTTTTAGGGACAATAAGTCAATGACTCCACATTGAAGAGAATGAAGCCCTAATGCAAGATGTGCGGTTTTTGCTCCTGCATAATGAAGACGGTATTACATTCGAGGCCTATTTATGTGCACTTATTAGCTATTTCTAACGTTGAGTCATGACTTCCTCTCTCAAAATTAGAAACCGAAAAAAATGATTTGAAATTTAGAAAATGATGAGGAAAATATATGCGGTTCTACATAATGTCCACATTTGAATACTTTGAAAGGTCTCTAGTTCCTCAAAATCAAAACTTAAAGTAGAAATCGCTCCAAAAATACCCAAATTCCCAAAAACTCGAATTGGATCCTATTTCTCACAGACATGAAGCACATTGATTAGGATTTCTGGCCATTAGCCATTAATGCTGACCAGCTACTGCTAATAGCTAACCACTTGGACAACTTTGGAACTGATTTGTATTGCATAATTATTTGACATTTAAGACGCGTATGATAACCATTCTATTTTTATTTCAAAACTATTTTTCTATTCTAGATTTGTTTCTGAAATAGGATTTCACAAATTTATTTCATTTTTTTATTTCTGAAATAGATTTCTACTCCAAAAATAGATTTGGAACATAAATCAGAATTTTTTTTTACTTTTTTTTATTTCTAGAACGGAATTGAGAAATAAAAACTCTTTTTATTATTTGTTTTCGCTATTAGTCGGTTACTCATCCGTCGTCATCGGTTGCCGTTCGTTGTCCGTTGTCGCCACTCCCCTACCACCAGTTGCTTCCACCGCCGGCCGTCACAACCGGTTGCCAGCAACCGCTGCAAGTAGCCGGTCGCCGGTTGTTGGCCGCCACTGGCAAGGAGAAATTTTGTATCGTTATCAAACAAATTTCTATTCTGGAGATAGAAATTTTGTGTCTTTATTAAACGGGTTTTTTCTTTAGAAACTCATCTAAAAATAAAAATAGAAAAAATATATTTCTCTTGTAGAAATCAATTTCTAATTAGAATAGTTATCATTTGCGCCCTTGATAAGGTTAGGTGCAATTTATTTTTCTGTTCTATTTTTGAATTGTTAAGTTATTTTAACTTTCCACTTTTTGGCTCTGCGACAAAGCTTCCGCGCGCCACCTGCAAACTTTTTTTAATGTTCATTCTTCCCCTGTTCTCATATAGCAATTCTGCCTCATACTTTCTCCATAGTAACGTTATAAACAGTCGCCTAAGCGGCCACGAGTTGAACGTTTTCTCCATGAAGGAAATAACTTGAAGAGTTTTAATCGAATCAATGCTGTGAAAGCTTAAACTAATAACCAGCGTGGTTGAATTTTTAGTGCTGTAATACTCACGATTTTGACCTAGACTGCAGTGCAAATGTTGTACATTTAGGATGTGGATAAGGAGCCCAGTGAGAAAGATTCGGGGAGGTTACGATTTAACATTAAATTGCGCCTTAATTATGGTCATGACTTCGTGTTCAAGATTGAGTAGTAGTGATATCCTTGGGATCACTTAAAGCTCCTCTTAGTATTAATATAGTTTTGGGGCGATGCCAAACTGTCATAATCTGATGAGATCATTCTCATTTTTTGAGGGTTAGGCATCTAACAACATTTAAATTTAAAAGACAAAATATTATATAAGAATGGAATTAAGCACGCTAAGTTTAGTTATTATCAAAACCACTTAAAGGTTGTTGGTGATCAAAACCGTCAAACATCATTAAATTATTGTGATCTGATTAAATACGGTTCGATTATTTAAATTTACTTACGGTTTGTGGAGGTAGTTATTGTCATCTATCTCATAAGAGCGATAAGAAAGAGAAAATGCATGACCAAGCTCAAGAGGATGAGAAGTAGAGATTTTAGGCAAATCAAATTGTAGTATATCCTTAATGCATGCCAAACAAGAGCAAGGTAATGACCAAGCTGGCCTCTGTCGGTCTTTTATTGACAATTTGTGAAATAGTCTAGACAAATGTGAAACAGTTTCTATTTGATATTAGTTCGTTCAGATTAATCAAAGAGAAATTCTATGTTTATTAAGACTGATTTTCAAAGTCCGTTTAAAAACTAATTTGGTGGTTATTATTAGCTATTGTACGTGATCCACTTATTTAATCGACACTTATGGTATGCCGTATCTATCAATTTAAGGATTTTTTAAACCAATTTTAGTATGCTTGACGAAGCTCTCAATGTGAGAAGGTTTGTGACATCAAAACTCCGATAGAAGTTGATGTACGAATGGATTTTCAAAATACAAAAAGGAGAATGTCAATGCAGAACCCCATATGGCAGGGGCCCCTAACATATTTTCATCAAATAAAGATGAGGAAAAATATTTGTTGACCTGCCTTCTCCATATAAATGTTTATTTTTTGTGTGTATGTATTCTTACAAAATATAAAAAGTACTATGGTACGGGCTTTAATTTTGTGTGCCTAAACACCATTTGAAAACCAACCCAATACATTTCTTTCAAAGAATCTCCTTCCTGAGTGCAATAAGACAACGCCGAAGTACTTGAATTTCTTCTTCTTCTTCTCTCTCTCTCTGCTGTGACAACTTATAGACGCGATGGATGACAAATTATACAAACAAGGTGGACAAGGTAGACATTGGTTAGTGGATCAAAGAGGACTGTTGGTTGCTGCAACAAAAGGGTCCACACACCCATGACCCATCTGCTTCTGCTGCTGCTGCACACAGAGAGAGAGAGAGAGAGAGAGAGAGAGAGAGAGAGAAGAGGCATTGGACCATCGTTTTCGCAGGAGTAAGGAAGCTGCTCTCGGTTGTCGTGATCTTCAGAAATTTTTAACACAAAACCAGAGCAAGGGCGATTCAATAAATGGTTTGATGCAGAAGCTCACGAACTCTGCTCGGCAACGACGTCATGTCCCCCTTTATAACCAGGAAATTTTCAAATCGCTCCTTCATTGATATGACCCTTCCCCACTTCTCAACCTCCCTCACTGTTGTCTTCTTTATACTCCTGGAGTGATCCCAATCAATATTCAAATGTGGGTCTCGATATCTTTTCTGTAAGCTGTAGATAGCTCTCGAACAACAGAAATACTTCTTGTTTGATCTAATTCAAGATATTCGATCCGATACGTCGAGCCAAAACGTCAGTGGATACTGTACTATAAGAAAGAAGAATTACTCGCTGGATAGTCTATTTCTAATTTATCTTTTTTTTCCTCTTCTTGCATGTGGGTGTGTGGTCGTGGTCTTTTTACGCCACCGTCTATGAGGATGGCGACGTCCATTAATTATCTTATCTCGTGGATTTCAGCGTTTCATTCAAATCCCCTCCACGCCCGCGCACTAACGCAAGAAACCGTTGATCCAAATTAATATTTTTCTAACTCGCCTCCTCCTAAGACAGAGCAAGAGAAAAGAGAGAGAGAGAGAGAGAGAGAGAGAGAGAGATTCAAATGGTTCTTGTTTCTAGAGAGAGAGTGTGAAAATCAATCCTTTGACAGATCATCATCATTCAGGTTCAGCCCCATTTGCATTCTCCTTTTATTTTCCCCAGTCTACACTCATCTACTCTCTCTCTCTCTCTCTCTCTTTTCTTTTATTCATTTTATAAGAGAATCTGACCATCACAGCACAAGCTTTGATGCTTTTGAATAAGAAACCACTTTATTTCCTGCGGATTCTCGCTCTTTGTATTCCTACACCCATACATACTCATCGCCCCACTACATCGAGAACTTTGATTCCTACCCTTTTCCCCGTTCTCATTCTTGAGAGTGTCTTTGAAGTCTCTGTCGTTCCTCGGATCCCGATAAATTTGAAAAACCATCAGAGAGACTAAACAGCAGCATTTGCCATTTCGATCCAATCACAGTTTCCGCATTACAAACACAGCCCCTTCCATTTACGGTCTGAAGCTAAAGCAGAGCATTCTCTTTTACCAAAATCTTTGCATCCCACTTTTTCTCTGAGAGAGAGAGAGAGAGAGAGAGAGAGAGCATGTTGTCTGATCAAAGGTGAATCGAAAAGTTGCCAACTTTAGAATCCGAGGCGTCTGGGGTTGTGTGGGTTACAGAGTTTTATAGTTCATGAGAAGGCGAGCTCTGTCTTAGTCCTGTTTGAACCGAACAGTGACCGATAAAGTTGGTTGGAACGGAAAAGGGTGCATTTTTTTAATACAGTGGTCACCTGTTATGAGCCATGACACTGTGAGATTGAGTTTGGTCTCTATAAAGAGAGGAGCGTCCAAGAAAACATAGAATAAGGGACGGAGCGGGCAGAGGAATAGCGATGCAGGATATGAAGAAGACGACTGACACTGAAGATTCGAAGAAGAAAGAGAGGCATATTGTGACTTGGTCTCAAGAGGTAAATTTCTCTTCTTATTTCCTTAGCTCGTGCTTTATTCTATTCTTCTGTTTTCTTCTTTTTCTTCCTTTTTTTTCATCTTGTCCCCGCTCCTTGATTGGATTGAATAAGTTTTGAATTGATTTGATTTGAGAGATGACGACTTTCTAAGGTGGGAAATTTCGTGGGCTGCAGGAGGATGATATACTCCGGGAGCAAATCGGTATACATGGAACTGAGAAGTAAGAGTTTCGCTTCCTTTTCTTTTCTTTTTTTTAATGCTTTCTTGTATTGAGTATTTTGCATCACTTGACGATTGGGATTTTGGTCCTGGTGCAGCTGGTCGATTATCGCATCAAAGTTCAAGGATAAAACGACGAGACAATGCAGAAGGAGGTCGGATTCGATGCATAATGTTCTGTTCTTAATCTTACTCCTCCTCTAATTAATCTTTTGTTTGAGTATACTAAGATCTCATTCATGGTATTGCAGATGGTACACATATTTGAATTCTGACTTCAAGAAAGGGGGTTGGTCACCCGAGGAAGATGTGCTATTATGTGAGGTAGGAAACCAAATATATTTGGATGTGAACGGTGTCTAGTGTTTGGAGTCTCTGAAACTACCGGTCTTCAATGCATATGACCAAGATCATTAGGCAATAAATGAGTAGGTGACACAAGCAATGAGTGGCTTTCGCGTGAATGCTCACTTGTGCTTGGTAATAGCATGGCCAGCAGGAAATTTTCCTATTTTTCAGTAGAGTGATCGATAAATTACAGAACATTTCTATTTCTCTTAAAAGTTCATAGAAAAACAACCAGAACTATGGAGTGTGAACCCTCCCAGTTGATGCGGTTTTGCTCTTATTCAGGCTCAGAAGATTTTCGGTAACAGATGGACAGAAATAGCAAAGGTGGTTTCAGGCAGGTATACTATTTGTGTTCTTCACTTCTTTGCAGAAGAAGATGCATTCTCCCACTCTGCGTCAATTTGATTGCTCCTAATTATGCAGGACTGACAATGCCGTAAAAAATCGGTTCACAACCTTGTGTAAGAAAAGAGCAAGGTACGAGGCCTTAGCGAAAGAGAATAACACTACATTCATCACCCCAAACGGCAAACGGATCATCTCGCATAATCCATCAAGTGTAGATCGAACGGCGGAATCTGCAGCACTGGCAAAGAGGATGAGGTATTGCCAGATACGATGTTTATCCTGGACTCATAAACTTTTTATGTTAATTCTTTCTTCTGTTCTTTTATTATGAAGAAACCTCATCTATGCCGTAAAATGCTTCTGGGTCTATCTCAGGAGGGCTCACATTCAGAATATAGCGGGAGATTGCAACTTGAAAGACAGATTACATATACAATGTGGAATCCATATAGTCAGCAACAAAGAGCTCCCTTTTCCACATTGGCGCAAAACTTTCGCATTAGCAGTTCGCCCCCCCAGCAATCCGAAAGCAACCAAAAAGAAGCCACCGATGATGGTAACCATCACCCAACAAATTTCTGACAGTCTAAGTATGTTGCATGAACGGACATAACAAGTGATTTTAGTACACGATACTTTGAAAAGGGCATCAATACAGTCAAACGAGATAAAAAAGACATAACATGCAAAACTCAATACATGATTCTCAGAAAAGACCATCATCTTTAATTCAGTCAAACGAGACTGTTTTTACGAAAACTTCGGTCATAAGTTGTGCCTTGCAATTGTTTGTTAAACTTACAAATGCTAAGGTCACGGTCACATTCCTCTCTGATCTTTGAGCAGCTCATGGCACCAAAGTCCAAGGTACATTTCTTAAAAAGGATGATCCAAAAGTTACTGCTCTGATTCAACAAGCCGAGCTGCTCAGTTCCCTTGCGCTGAAAGTCAATGCAGATAACATGGAACAGAGTCTTGAAAATGCTTGGAAGGTGAGTACATTACGTTCGCTTTGATGTTTTTAACGAGATCACTGATGGCAATTAGTTAAATGGCTTGAGTAAGCCTGATGGATGAAGTTCAGCGATTCAGTAGATCGAACTCTTCCCCAAAAGAACATTTTTTTCAATTGAATGACCCACCTTCTGATATTTTTAAGGTTAGATCAGTTGCCATAAAAGTGATGCTGGTAAATGCAGGAAGGCTGCTTGATCATACTTGGTTACTGAAATTCCCCCATGTAGTTACTGTCCTTCTTCTGCGTTTATCATTGATTTTTTGGAGTTATGGACCTCAGGTTCTCCAGGAATTTTTGAGCCACAAGAAGGATGATGATATTCTCCAAGATTGCATCACCGACACTGATCTCCAGTTTGAAGATTTCAAAGTTATGGTGGAAGACCTCAGGAGCAGTAATGAGGGAAGCCAAACATCTTGGAGGTAATCAAGTAGATATGGATTATCGAAAGTTTAGAACTGTGGAACACTTGACTTTTCTATCTCTCTGCTCCAAACACTGCCTGATAGTACTTATATTGCAGGCCACCCGATCTGTGTGAGGAGTCTCCAGCCAGCTCAGAGTATAGCACAGCTTCTACTATTTCGACTCATCCTGTCTATGATAAAGTGGAAGAACCTCAAGCCGAAGAAGTTGCATTGCACAAAGTTATTGAAACTGAACTACAAACTAACCATTCTGATGAACAAGGTGTAGTCCATAACTGCTGTAAAGGGATTCTTTCCAGCTCAGTCACTCATGGAGGTTGTTTGCTCCGCAAAAACCTGGATCTTTTTGTGTGTGTGTTTTATTATTTTGTATTAGATTTAACTGACAAGACTATTGATCTTTCCGTATCAGGTACTTTCCAATCTTGTGACGAGCATGTAACCGCCGCTGGAGTTGTTTCTGTCTCATCAAATACAGAATGCAGTTCTCCTGTTCATGTAACTCCACTGTTCAGATCCTTAGCAGCAGGAATTCCCACACCAAAATTTTCAGAAAGTGTAAGTTCCTTTTCAACGTTTTTTTGCCGATTTAAATCCGCGATCAAATTTCAGCATCTTAGGAAGTTCCCTGAATGCACTGCAACTTTGATAATCATGAAAGGAGGTGGACTGACACTTTGACCGGCTGAAAGGGAAATCTCAGTTCTGGAATAATTCCATGAATTTCGATAGCTTCAATTTCGCAGGATCTCAGATCCATGCGTTCATTCAAGCCTATTGACACTCACGTATAAAGAATATGTGCAGTAAAGGAAATTTTATCCATATTCTTCTAGTGCATCTGGATCAAAATGAGTGTAAGTCGAAAATGTGGTACTAAAATCAAAGGGCTAGAACAGCACGTCATTTTTTGGCATGTTAGAGAAGATAAGAAATGAACAGAGCACGAGGGAATTTTGTATCTCATTAAGAAAGGAGATTTTCTGACCTTATCACTTTGAATGGGAGTTATATTTCGATTGAGAGAGAGAGAGAGCCCAAGGGGATTGTGTATCTCATTATGAAAGGAGATTTTCTGACCTTTATCACTTTGAATGGGAGTTATATTTCGAATGTGAGAGAGAGAGAGAGAGAGAGAGAGAGAGAGAGAGAGCGGAGGGGGTCATCCATCCTGAGAATAGACTCATGTCTGCTTAGAAACACTATAACCCAAGTTAATGCTTGCAGAACTGAGATATCACAGTTCCTACAACGATTTTTAAGATCACATTGTTGAAAGTGCCTCTTTGTTCCATAGGGTACTGGACTTTGAGTTTCCTTGGATAGAATATCTACATAATATAATATTAGAGGACCAATTTTTTTTTAATATTTCATAAGCGAATGTGATATATGCAGAAAAAGCAGAAAGAAGCACTGTTTTATATGTAATGAACTGGACTAGATTACCATGAGGACAAAACTGCTCTTAATTTCTACATAAATTTAAATAGATATTGAATAGTTGATGCCTTATAATATTTGCAAAATAGCACGAGCACTTTTTTTCAGCCTGGAGAAGGATATTCTCCACCAATTGGACCAACCCTTGGTCTTAGTTGATGCCTGCTGTCCAAATGTCAAGGAGCGTTCATAAGGAGCTCAGAAAGGTTGAATAGATCCCAAATTGTTCCTAGACCATGCTCTAAGTACGAATCCACAATTATGAAAACTAAAATAGAAACAGATAGGAAATGTTTTACTAAATCCATTCCCTGTACTATCTCTATATCTGCAAAAGATGGAGGGTCAAGCCTAAGCTTTAGCATGTGGCATGACTCACTCTCCCTCTCCTTTCCCCAGACAAAAAGTAAATGATAGAAAAGATAGGAAAAAGAAAAGACTAGAATGTGTTTATTGCTTGCCATGTATCATGCTTTCTACAGGTGAACTTTAGAGTTGATATGGTCCTGTTACATTCCAACTTCAATTTTCCATAATGAATTTGTTTGCATAGCCTATTCTCTACCATGGTGTGAGACTAAATGGTTATTTGGGTTTCCTTTTTCAGGAGAGACACTTCCTTCTGAAAACATTTGGCATGGACTCTCTTTCTACATCTCCTCCAACTAATTCAGCTTATCAGCCGCCCTGCAAAAGAGCTCTCCTCCAGAGTCTGTGACCAACCATGTTAATCCAACTTCAGTAACCAGAGCTCCAAACACACCCCAGACACCTTTTTGTTTTCCTTGGCTGATCCCGCCTATAGTAAGTTTTCTAGTCCTGTTCAAGACCCAATTTTTTTCCCAATGCAGCCACTCAGGCCTAAAGTTTTACAAAAAAAGGCATATTGAGTCTGCATTTTGAAGGGTCCCCTGATTGGGTTCCAGAATGTTATGGCACATTCTGCAATCCTGACAGTTTGAGAGCTTGTCAGAAGTCACTACCAGTGACCAAGTGTGCTTTTAGAAGTGTGTGGTTCCCTTAGTGATTTCTCGTTTCCCTCCGCCAAAGGTTGTTTCAAGGTGAAACAACTTCTATTCAGTTTCTTCTGTTGATTTTTGGTTTGTACAGACCTGCTACATAAATCCTTATAGCCAGAGTGTAATTATGCAGCGGCAAATCGCCCATAGCCTACCTACAATAGATGATCATAATTTGAAAATAGAGAACCAAGAAAAAGGAAAAAAAAAAAAAAAAAAAAGAAAGAAAGAAGGAACCACCAGTCCACAGGGACTCCTGTCTGATTTTTTTTTTTTTTTTTTTTGGCCCAACATTCCTGGTGTGCATATCATATAGGACAATCTTTTTGCCCTTTGTATTTGGTTCTGATGTAATGATACTTACCAAGATTGGAGTGGAAATATGATACGGTCTTTCGTGTGCTAATCTTCTTCTTTTCGTATTCACCACATGGAATGCCATGCATGATCCAGATTAGGTCAATGCCGTCCTCCAGAAGAAGGTAAGGATCAGCGAAATGGAGAAACTTGAGAATGAACTAGTCAGCTTTTTTGAAGAAGCTCGATAAGGAAGGATAAAAGGAAAATTGCCGAAGAACTGCAAAAAACCACAAACATGTTCATCTCAATCACACGAACAAATCAGGCAATTGATTAAAAAAAAATTAGCATACCCGTCAAGAGAGAAACTCTGTCTCACTGCTTCGCCTCTGGCATTTCCTGCCATCTGCTTTCACCTCGGAGCAGACAGATTTCTGGGGAAGAAGGGCTTTTAAGGATTCGGGTGCGTCTGAATTTGGCTTGGAACTTTGAATTGTGATGGAGGGATCGGCATAGTGGTGTTCCAGCATAATCATGTCCCATTTAACTTGGTATAAAGGTTAAAAAGGGAGAGGAGGGACCTCACTCCAAAATGATGAAGCGCATTCATTGGTCATAATGAACTATAAAATGAAAAAGGGTGATATGGTTTGACCATCTCTATGAAATCATGTGCCCGATTTGTTTCTCTGGAAACAAAAAGGTGAAATCCTTTGCCCAGACTCGATCTAAGTTATTTGTTGGGCCAATTCCATGCCCCACGATTTGGGTTCGCTTGTCATACCCTTTTCTTCGTCCTCCGGAGAATAATGATTCATTCAGCGTCATGGATAACATAAATCTCTTCTTTACAAGGAAAATTTCTAAGTTCTTTATTTTCCGCCTTAATATAAATTAACCATTTCTTTATATGAGGGCGGATGCTGCGTCAGTCTATTACAAGTGAGGAGGATAACGGGAAATCTCTATACTCCCGTAAGGTCCAGATTTAATCAGGTCACGCGATTCCCTAGTGATGTCACAAGTTAACAAGGCGATATTCACAAAATTACTAGTGCGGATCCATGGATCGACCTCACAATGAAATCTTTTGGTGATCGACAGTGGCGAAGGGGCTCAGCTGAGAAATCTTCAACGCGCATTGAGAAAAGCCTTTGAATTTATTCCATAATTTTGAACAGAGCCTGCTTATCAAAGTATTAATCCATCGTCCAACCTAGCAACAGACAAAATCTGTAACCATTGTGATAGGGCAACAGACAGAGAATGTTCCGATAAGTGAACGATGTCTTAGTGAGCACCGAGCAAAAGGAAAGCCAACTCTGAAGACAAAACTCTCTCCTCCTTGTAAGAGTATCTATTGAATTACATTGATCAATATGCTACCTGTTGCCTAAATTTGAAACTACCGGACCTTCAGGACACAATTATACAAACCAAAAAGTAAGTTGTAAATAGGGAGGCGCAGGAAGTGCTAATTATAAAGGCCAGGGGTTGTCAGAGAACCTTATTCACGCGGCCTTCCTCTTCTTCTGCATCCTCTGCAATTTCCTCCATTTGAGGAAGATCTGGTATGACAATCCAGAGAAGACCATGACAACACAACCCCATTGCTTGGTTGACAAGGGGTTGCCGCTTAATACTGAGGACACAACTATGCTCACGAACTTGCGAGTAGTGGTGATGGTGGTGTTAGCGAGAGAGCCAAATCGGCTAATGGTTAGGAAAATAAAATTCTGACCCACTGCACCACAGAGGCAATAGAGGAAAATGTCCCACGTTGCCTCAGGATGCTGTCTGCAGAACTGGACGGCCTCGTAGCCAATACCTTGTGGCCAGCCAAACATGTATATTAGGTTGTATATGGTACCCCAAAGGTTCATTCCTAACATTATGTCCCAAGCAGTGGTCTTTGGGTACCTGTCGGAGAAAATTCAGGCATGTGAATGAGAGATGGGGAACAACTATTATCAAGTGACAAGGAATTTGCAAGGAGCCCCTAAAATCATACAAAATGAAGAAATTGAAGTCCGGAAAGAAAAGGAAGATACCTCGCCGTAATCGAATCCTGAGTCGCGTTTGTAAATCCATCAAACATAAGATTGAGGAAACACAGAAAATATCCTAGAGGGGCATTGGGATGTGCCAACTTGCTGATAGTTTTCGAGCTGGTCTGTATAAATCAAATTACATAAAAGAAACAGAATTCTCATCTTCAATCTCTGACTTCCATATGATTATAACTTGACAGTTTATGATCAACAGAAAAGGGTGGTCTCGTATGTGTACCTTTAATAAAGCAAAGGTAGAAACTCCACCAGCCACAAGGAAAGAGCATATGTACTCAGGTATAGTATATCTTATGCCATAAACTAGAGTACCCATCAGCATCACTGGATAGATGAAAAGTAAAACAGATCGGTCATAAACCAAAGATTGAGGCACATAAATATACAACATAAAGGAGCAGCGATGGTACAGGATGCAAAATTAACAAAAACTTTTGGAGAAAAAGACTCTAGGTTTTCTCCCACTAAGAAATGGACAAAATGCAAAAACTTCGGTTTAGCAATCTTATGTGAACTATTCGTGGCAGGTCTATGCTGAAAGCCACCATGCAAATAGCTTTATACAAATTCTCATCAGATAGATTTATTGCAATCTTAAACAACTTTGTCACTTTCCAACCTGTTTGATTCTTCACAGAACCCAATCCCCTTCTTGCACAAATTGTCACCATTACCCTCTTAAAACTTTCTAGTAGAACCTTCATTTTAAATTTATTCAGTGCTTTCCCGAAAGAATCAAGCATAAAGAAAGCTGAGTCCATCTAAAAACAACTGTCATATCAGGTTGGCAAAAGTTAATCCTACCTGGAATCATCTTTGATGATTTTGCCAGGACCTGAAAACAAGAAACAAAAGAAGAACAAGAGCAACATGATCAGGTCCTATAAGTAATTTGAACTATACATGACAACACTAGCTGTAACTAGAACAAGATTACAAAGAAGATGAACCGCCATTTTGCATGAAGGCGAATAAACAGGGAGTGTGAGGGAATGTAAGCCATGCCTGGGCAGGGTAACTGATGTACTTCAGTGCTTCAATTCCCATAGCAGGACCAATAGTGTTTGTAATTCCAGGGCTCCAAAAAGTCCACAATGGAGCCCCTCCAGAACCACTTCTAGACCAAATTTTTATCACTGCGAAAGGGCACGGAACAATCGAAACCATAAATCTCCACAATATACTACTAGGTGTAAAACCCAGGCACATATAGTAAGGATTTGTCGTAGAAAAGGGAGTAGGGAAACTCACTTATGTATGACCAGATCAAACAGACCACATTTTGAGCCAAGTTCAGAAAGGAAAGGTGCTCAAATCTCTTCCCATCAGGACCAAAACGTTTGGTGGACCTAAACCAAACGAGGAAAACAGAAAGACAATCAGCAACAAGATTGCTTACTCGATCAAATCAACGCTTCCGTAACTAAACGAAATTCCAATCTATTCAGCAATGCAGGGATCATAAGCTGCAATAGCAATGTAAATCAGTAAGAACTCCTTGCCAGTAAACCTTAACAACACGACAACAGACGCTCATATCGACAACCAAAAAGATCGATCAACCAACAAATAGCACCGTTTTCGCGCTCAATAAAGTATGCATTTTCCATCAATCAGAGATCGTAGATCCTGCACGAGACGCGCGAACGGCCTCCTAGATATAAACGGCGAAGCGAGAGATCCCGTCACAAAATTTGAAGTGAGGAATTGCTTTGGCAAAAGAGGAAAGAGGCACTCACAGAGTCTCTTGCAGAACTCCTTGATAAATATAGGCGGACCAGATTCCGCCGACGCATAATGCCAGGACCAACGCACGGCGGAGACCGGCGCCTTGAGCTTCCATGGAGTGGTCCGAGAATGCCGCCGGAGAGCACCAGATCCGGCGAGGCGCCCGGCCTTCCTCCGCCGTATGCCCGAGAAGTAGAGAGAGAGAGAGAAGGTGTGTACGGATGTCGAGTGCAGGCGTAAAAAATGGAAGCTTCAGCTGCGAATTTGGAGGCGTCTTCGGGAAAGGAGGGAGGGAGGCTATAAGAGGAGGGGGCGCGAAATGACGCGAAGTTGTCCACGTGGAGGATCGTGATTGGGAGAGATGACCCGACGTAGAGTTTCTATTGGACGAATGACGCGGAGGGAATTGTGAGGTCAGGGCGGGAACGGAATGACGCAGCTGCTATAGACTATAGAGGAAAGTCTACGGCCCAATTTTGTGGGAGCGAGCGGGGAGCCACCATTACATTAGCCCATTTGGTAATAATTGCGGACCGTCCAATTTTGTAAGAAGATGAGAGATATTAGAGAGATGTGGTTCTTTAGAAATCGCAGGCCCATCTTCTCATATCGAGATCTTGCGGCGACTTTTTTGGCATCAGTGGAGCGCCTAAGCTAAGTCTTTTTCAAGAGATTGATCACGTTTAGAGAGAGATATTACTTAAGTATTTGAATAGATATAAATGAGAGGGAGAGCTCTCTTGTTAATACAGTAAGCTCTCGGATCACAATCATTGATTACCTTTTAATTTAACGGAAGAGATCGCATTTTTCCATTTAACAATCATGGCATTTATGCCGAAAATATTCTAGAATTTGGGATAATTACCGTGTCACTTGTTTTTGATAATGTTCCGAAAACCCTAGATGACTCGACTCGGTCTTCTTGATCGCACACGACCCCTCCATCGCGGAAAGCCTCGAGACCGTGACATTTGCATGTGTTTCATTGCCTTAGTAAGCCGTGATCTTACCTCTCTTCATTGATCTTTGGATGTCTCGGGAAATGATGGAAACGTCTAGGTAATCCCAAACCACCCAATCCTTTTTTGTGATGGACGTCGAAGCTTCTTGGGAGTTGGCGTTACCTCACACGGCAGCGGCCAAGTTGGAAAGACTCCGAACAATCACCCGAGCAATATATTGGACAGAAGTAGCTCTTCTCGATCAAGCTGGCACGATTGCTTGAAGAGTTTCTAGAACCCCAAAAGGATTTGCTACAGGATTATGAATTTTTCGTATTGCTGAATAAACAGGACATAACTTTTGATCGGATAGAATTACAAGATTCACTTACCATTTTCTATGGCTTATTCGAAGTTGGAAAAATTGTCCAAAAAGTCTTAAATCTATTACATTTTTTCTAATTCGGTCATCTAGCCAATTGTGGCCAAAATTTACTAACGTTGACAAGTTTTTTAAATTTTTAAATATTTTTTCGAATTTTAAAATTATTTTATTATGTTTTAAAATTTTTTTTTCTTTTTTCTCTCTTTTTTTTTTTATTTCTTTCCCTTTTTTTTTCTCCTTTGGCTTGTCGCCAGCCTCGGGCCGAGCTCGCCCTAGCCGGAGGGCCGTGAGGGTTATCCTCGCGGGCCTCAAGACCCTCACGGCCCTCGGCGAGGTGGCCCCTGCTGGGATTTGGCGAGGGGTGACCTAGCCGACTGCAAGCAAGGCTCACCCTCACTAGATCCAGCAAGGGCAAGCCTGCCCAAGGCCGGCGAGGGCATGCCCAAACTGAGGACGGCGAGGTCACCCCTCTCCAGATCCTAGTGAGGCCGACCTCGCCTGAGGCCTGGGAGGCCGACCCTCATCGGTCGTGGCCTTTGGCCGATCACCAAAGACTAGGCAACCGACCGGAGGAAGAAAAGGGCAAAAAAAAAAGGAGAAAACAAATTATAAAAAATAATAAATTTTGTCCACGTCAGTGCTGGCAGTGTCACGTAGGATGGTTAGCGTCCACGTCAGCAAATTTAAGCCAAAATTGGTCGGATTAACTCAATTGGTAAAATATTGAAAATTTTATGACTTAATTGGCAAAATTGAAAGATTTATAATTGAATTGGCAAAAGTACAATAGGTTTATGACTTTTTGGATAATTTTCCCATTCGAAATTATAATGTGGATGGAAAAGTGAAATTCTTTTGAAGTCGTGTGCAACCTTAATTCTCTGTTCGTTTCGTGGAAAATGTTGCATTTCTAGAAAATATTTTCCAGAAAACAAATTTTAAGAAAATGACAATATTTTCGGTGTTGTCATTTTTCGGTGTTCATTTGAAACTTGAAAATGAACTAAATCTTTTTTTTCGCCATTCAGTGTGGAAAGTACAATTTGATTTTCCTTTGTACAATCCTTTTAATATATTTTTTTGTTTTTATTATATTTTTTTATTTTTTAAATCTAATTTTTAATTTTTTTAATTTTTAGTTTTTCTTTATACTTTTTTCTTTTACTTTTTATTTTTATTTTTTCTTACTGACTACTGGCCAAAAACGAGCTTAAGGATTGCTAGATTTTAGCGAGCCTTGAGCTCATTGGCCTCAAAAAGGCTCCCGATTTGGTGAGCAATGAGCTCAAGATCGCTTGTGATCGGCGATTGGCCTAGAAAGAAGGAAAAAAAAAAAAAAAATTGATAAAAAATCATTTAAAAAATGAAGAAAATGAGATTATATCATATAAGAGAGAATAAATGAAGAAAATGTTTAGGGAAAAGTTGAAAACATTTTTTTCCTATTTTAGAAGACTGCTTTTCTCTTACCGCTTCATTTTCCATTAAAAAAATGCCGGAAAATCCACAAAATGTTTTCCTAAAAATTATTTTCCACAAAATAAATGGAACTTGAGCAAGTCATTATTTTCCTTCATGGTGATGGTGTTGATCATTTTTCATTTTTTTAAAATTTTTTCTATATTTTCTTCTTCTTTTTTTCCTTTTGCCCGTGGTCGGTATCTCAACCATAATCAATGACTAACCACTAGCAAGGGCTCAACCCTCATAGCACGTGCAAGGGTTGCCTTTACCAGATTAGGTGAGGGCGATCCTCACCAATCCTCGCCTATGGCCAATCGCCCGCCATAGCTTATTACCAGCCATAGGCAAAAGGAAAAGAAAAGGAAAAATTTAGGAAAATGCAAAAATTATCCACGTCAACGTTAGCCACAATTGAAATATTTATGACTACTTTGATAAACTTTCAAAAAGTTTAAGACTAAATTGACAAATTTTCAAAAATTTTATGACTAAATTGAAATAATTAGAAGGTTCAATACTAAATGAACAAATCATCAAAAGGTTTAAGATTAAATTGATACAATTAAAATAATTTTAACACTAAATTGACAAATCGTCAAAATATTGATGATCAAATTGGAACAATTAAAAATTTTAGGATTAAATTAGCCAATCATATAATAGATTTATGATTTTTGGACAATTTTTCCATCGTTCTTCTAATAAATTCCCACCAAATTTTCCAACCAAAAAGCTTCATAAAAATAGGAGGCGCAGACGCTACTTGGTCAACCTTTAGTTTCACCACGTCTCTTCATCTGGAGAAAACGGGAGACGGGAAACGAGAGAAGCGTCATGGAATGGAGTGACCATCAAACCACCACGGAAATATCCTCGAAGACTTTTTTTTAATAAAAAATTTATATTTATTGATAAAAAAGATACATGAAAAGTAAATAAACTCCATGGCAAAACAAATCAAAACTGAGCAAAGTCCAGAATACTCCCCCCAAAAAAAAAAAAGGAAAAAAAACCAACTCAGAAAATAAGGACGATGAAATATGAATAGAGCACTAGCAAGGGTCAAACATTCATAATTTCTATAAGAACGAATCTATCAAGCAAAATAATCGATTGCCAATCAATGGATCTTGTATTTTCTCAAGTGATAAGCACATGTTGAAAATTTCTTCTCTAATAACTATGATGTTGTCACTCGGGGTGCACGTTTAAGTTCAGCTTTCTTTACCCCTTACCATAGGAAAATTGAATAAACATAGATCTAACATTTTAAAGAGCAAATCTTACAAAGCTCCTATAATTTTCATTGAAGCTGCAGGCAGGTGGACAGAAAAGATGGGTATCAAATTTTCAAAAACATATTTATTCAATTCCTAAATTTAAATTGAGAGAGAATAATTCACGGATCTAAAATTAAATCAGAAAAATTTAAACTCTCTAATTTAAAATTAAATCAGGAAGAGAGAGCTCTCATATCTAAACTGAAAGGGAAGAAAAATCAATAAACGATGGATAGAATCCAAACGAAATCAATGAGAGAAGGTGGGGAAGTGAGAACAGCTCAAACCATACCCACCATCGACCGGAGGTTGAACAAGACGATGGAGAGAGAAATGACATGTCAGAAAAAGACATTTCAACACCCTCGTAGACTGACTCACCAATTTCTCTACAACCTCGTCCTTTCTCCTTTCGCTCCGAATTCGCATGTCCATTCCATGTCTGCCGTTCGGGGAGCCACGACAGCAGGATTGCAAGAGAAAAAGCGTGGACCCAGAAAGAAAAACGCAAAAGATAAAGCTAGAAATCAGATATCATATATCAGATGAATCCTGGGGAACGCGGCAATCAAGCTCAACTACATGCAACCGCAGCATCACATGGTGATCGGACACGACCCCTTCAAATGTCTAGTGTTAGTCTTTCATCGGGAATGATGAATTCTAGGCCACTCGTAACTCGAGAGTGGATTATACGGAGAGACATCACCACCTTCCCCACCCGGAGGACCACCTTCGTGAAACCAGAGCCACTCGTTTTTTTCGTATCCCCGTCTCATCATTTAATCACTCGAAAGGTCAATCATCAACAGATCTTCGCTCTAATTCCCTCGGTAGCTCATACTCCCGGTCTTGATCGATGTAGAGTCCGTAACATCGTCACATCAGATAGTTTTCCCGAGAACGGAGATGCTTCATGGTTAAAAGGACAAGGTCACGTTGTCGGGTGAAATTTGTAACGCTTTTCCGAATGATTTATCAAAAAACCCCTAGTGTCAAAGTAACAGGACCAAGCCCTTGAGAAGCCGAGCCCACCCGGCGGTACCAAAATTTAGATTATATATTACCTTCACCTTGTCTAATCGACAATCATAACAGCACATCCACTCACTATAAAAACTAGCATGTATTGGTCTCTCATATCAATTTGATCACCATTAATATAAGACTACTATAAAATACTACGTATCGTCGTAGTAACAAATGTTTTCACTGATAAGCATTTGGCCATGCGCAAAGCCATTAATTGCGACATGGCAACTCACTAGGGGGAATTACCTATATAACATGAAGTACTCACTCGGAAGGTTTTGATTAACCTTACTACTCTTATCTGGGTACCAAACTCGCATATTGGTTCCTGAGGGGAACTTTGGCTAATTTGGCGAGTTCTAGGTTATACATCGACACCTCAATCTCGCCCATAGACCCTCGACGCAATTTCTCTCCCCTCTCTCTCTCCATTGCATGATCGAGCCTCGAGGGAGACGAGCTATATAGTTCACACCATAGAATTAGTCCCGGATAAGCCCTTAATCTACGGACACAGATGATTGAGTATTGAAGAGGAGAGAGGGAAGGGGCGAGAGGCGCACGTAGGAGATGCAAAGGTGGCGATGCCAATGTGAACGAAAGAGATGGTTCCGGCCATCTTGCTGGCAACGTCGGCGGCAGACGGTGGCAGCGAGGGAGTCAATCGAGTAGTTACACAGAGAAAGAGGAAGAGGTCCAAAAACCACAAGTCATGCCATGCGAGTTCAACCTTAATATATTAAATGCAGCATGGAATACCCCGCTAGACCCGAAAAAGAGAGATAAGTACATCCCCGGAAGGGCGCATGCGATCGGAATTCTTCGCGGGGGTCCCCACAAAGTAAGACCGGGTCAACCTCTGATGGGACCAAGTCAACGATTATGGTGAATTTCCTTAGCTTTTGCAATGATTCCGAATCTTAGGAGGAAGAAGCTCTGGCGTTGGGGCCTTTAGATTATATGGCGAATTCACGGACATTAAAGTCCTCGGTCGCTCTGGACTTTAACGTGTTCTAGGTCCTCACTCCTTTCACACTTGCTCGACGTCTGTCTTTATAACTAAAATTTCGTCACCCCTCCTGCGTCCGAACCCCTTCCATTACCGTCATCGATGGCTTCAGCTCTCGTCGTTATCGCGTCATTCATTTCCGGGGTCCCTTCTGATCCGCCACCGCCGGTGCGTCGACGGCACGCATCAATGGGGGCCATCTTTCCCGAGGCTGGGGTGATGTACCGTCGCTATACGCGCAGGAGAGAGAACCCGCGTGGGGACGGGTTCCGAATTCGGGTTGGTCGTCGTCGAAAGCTCGACTTGGGAGGCGATTGCGGAAGAAGTCTTGACAGCGAAAGATCTTTTGCGTCGTCGGGGGGTTCGTCGGTTTTACGGCTTACGTTTCGGCTTTACCCGAAAAGAGATTTTTCCTTGGGGGACAAGAACGCGGAACTGTCCTATTCATTTCTTCCCAACATGGCAGAATCTGGAACTGGTGCTATTCATAAAATAAAAAAATAAAAAAAATTCTTCCCGGACTTAAAAACTAATCAAAGACATGTTATCGGCCATCCGTTTATGCAAAGAATTAGGTTCTCCAAATTGAGCCATTTGCTTTTTCTCTGGTCAAAAAGGGCAATTAGTGCCCAGTAATCTAACTAAACAAATCGGTTTAATAAGAACCACTAATTCAATATCTAGACAGAATAAGGAATCAAAAACAATGCCAAAATGCTCTATCAAATGATAATTTTTTTTTTTAATGTGGTCACGAATTTCGATTTCGGACTACCGACATTTCGGTTGACTGCAAACGACAGACTTGCTAACTTTTGACTTTTCAAAGTTTGTAATCACAATTAGATTCAAACATCACGTAATGAATGCAGTACTTTCGTGGTGATGATATTTAAAGATGGTTGCTAGTACCCATCGCCCCTCCTCCTCCTCTCATATTTACCGTTAAAAATCGAAGAGAAGATTGGGCATGAAACGATCAAATTATAAAACCAGAAGGAAAGCGAATCTCTCTCACACACACACTATTCTAGAAAGAGACAAGAACAATAGAGATACATTGGCTTGGGACCAGGGAATGATGATGGGAATTGGTCTGTCCCTCTGGTGTTGCACGCTGGAAGGCGGGACCCGCACGTGCCAAAGCTTCCACCCCCCGCCCACCCACTGTCTTTTTTTTTGGTCAAAATAAGGAGAGAGGAGAAAAAGAAAAGAGAGAGAGAGAGAGAGTATAAAGGGTAAAAAAAGAAAATTTGGTGTGCAGTGAGACACGTGTCGGGCTGGCGGCGCATCGTGTTGGGCGAGGGGTGACACCATGTGGTGCGTCTTTCGGATTCGGATCCGGGTTCCCCGGCGGGCCTCCATGTGCTTTCCGATCGAGGGCCTGCCCTCGTTGACTCGGCCCTGCTTACCCGAGCGCGACGTCTCCCTTCCAATACCCGAATTGCCCCTCCACCTTCTGGCATTCGTGGCGGCAGAGAATAATCAACTTTTCTTTATATCATCTCATCACGTGCGCATCTAAAAATGTCGACCATATAATTCCAAAAAAGAAAAGAAAGATGTCCGATAATTTTTTTATTTGCCGAAGTTGTTTTCTTCTGGACAATTTTTTTTTTCACATAGATAAAGAATTATTCTTCCCTACATAGTCTTTTGAGTGTACGAGGATGATTAATTTCTACTATAAACTCGAGAACCAAGTCATTAATTCTTACTAGATAGAAACTCTATCAACGAGACAAACCTAGATAGGTCTCCAGTCTATGGAAAGAAGAGATGCACTCGAGGAATGGCTTAGATCAAGCTCCATCAATCTTTTGGCAGAATAAAATTATCCTAGGAGATTCTATTAAATATAAGAAGTCAATCGGGAGACAATATATTTTCGACGGCCGGGAGATAACCCAATAAAATTAAGCAGACTTAAAGGGCAATGTCGATTGAAGTAGAGAGATATAAGCTGGTTTTGACGAAATTATGTACATTTCATTAAGAAAAAAAAAATTATATAAGACTAGATGCATCGTTTCATCGATTGATTGATGATGCAGTACATGACTAATAATACATCACATGTGACAACCGCCCATATATAAAAATCCACTATGTAGCCAACAAAAAGTTGGGACAAATTCTTGAATTTTCAAATCATAAAAAGGAAAAGAAAAGGCTTGGGGCGTGAATGGTGCGGCATCAACACGAATCCCCTCTCTCTCCCCTGAACGCGTGATCAGCGAGCAAATCGGGTCAGGGACATTCCGGTCAATCCGCATCCCACTCCGCGGCCAGGCCCCAGCGAGGGGCATTTCCGTAACCCCGCCCCCCCGGCGGGCCGTCGACAGCCGTGGCGGCCACGTCAACGGCGGCGACCAAAGTCCTCCCATGCGCCGCTCCCGTTCACACCGGGCCCGGCGCCCTCTCTCTCTCTCTCTCTCTCTCTCTCTCTCTATCTCTGCACGATCTTTCCACTTTCGCTTCTCATCTTCTCCACCTCCATATCATCGCACGTTCGCATTCCCATTTCCTGGTTCCCTCATTTCCTGCGACTTTCCTCTCGCGGTCTGTCGAGTCTTCTTCCCCACCTTTTCTTTCTCGAGCTAAAGAAGCACTGCTCCATACGGAAAGTCCTCTTCCATCCCGTCCAGCCTTCCTTCCCCTCCTACCCTCCTGCTCATCATTAGCATCCTCGCCCCGTTCAATCATTTCCCCTTAAAAATTCCCTTCCCCTTTACTAATAGAGGGGAGCAGGGCAACGGGTTTTTGCTGAATTCTTGAAAAGTGGGGAGGGGGTCTTTGGGAAGCGTTCTTATGGGCAATTGCTTGCGCTCTTCTGCTAAAGTGGAAGCTGCCCAGAGCTCCCGTTCCACTTTGGGTAATGGAAATAGTATCCTAGATCATGCGTACCTACTACTACTGCTGCCGCCGCTGCTGTTATTATAGAATGCCCTCTCTGTTTCTTATTTATCTTGTCTTTTTCAGGGTATGGATAAATTCCTTCTTCGAAAATTTTTCGTGAGCTAAGGCTTTTGGGGAGTTTTCGAGGAGTCGGGTCTTTGTGCTGATTCGTTTTTTTTTTTTTTTTTTTTTTTTTTTTTTTTTTTTTTTTTTTTTTTTTTTTTTTTTTGATGCAACAGCTTTGGTGTGATCGCTGTGTTGGGGCATTGTGGTTGAGAGTCGTGGCTTATTCGTTCTTGAGCTGGTTTTGGGATTAGCTTGTTGGTCTTGATTTGGTCTTGAATTCAGTTTGTATGGGTTCCTGTGAAGTAATTATTTTGTTCTTTGACGGCGATCATGGAGTTCAAAAGAGTGTTTCTTGCACGCAAGTATCGCAGAGAGTTAGCTTCTATGACTGCGGATATCTTACTTGAGTGTTCAGACGTTCGAGATGAGAGCTTAGGATCCAATGCGATGGCTATTCCCACATTGAACCGGGAAACATGACTGTGTGAGACTGAATTTGCTAGGAGAGACTATCTTTTTTTGGTTGTTGGGCTTTGTAAGTGGGCTTCTCTTTCTCTCTTTCTGATCTCATGCGTGTTAACAGAAAAAGGGAAGATCGTCAGTTCTGTTAGAGTTTTGTGATTTTTGTGGTCAACTAGACATTCTTGCTGTCCTGATGAAATTTGGGCAGAAAACGAATGAGTTCTTTGAGATTGAATTTGAGCAATAATTATGTTCTGTCCTGATGAAATTTGGGCAGAAAACGAATGAGTTCTTTGAGATTGAATTTGAGCAATAATTATGTTTTCTTTTTCTCCCTGAATCAGGAGTCTCGAAAAACTCCAGCAAAACCAGCCGTTATTCATCTCGCTCGAGCCTGACCACGCTATCCTGCAGTGACAGGAGCAATGCTTCGGCTGCAAGTCTTCCGACGCCAAGGTCGGAAGGAGAGATCTTGTCCTCTCCAAATTTGAAAGCATTCACATTCAGTGAGCTGCGGAATGCCACCAGGAACTTCCGTCCGGATAGCCTTCTTGGTGAAGGGGGATTTGGGTATGTCTTCAAAGGATGGATCGATGAACTCACTTTTGCCGCTGCAAAACCTGGATTAGGAATGGTTGTGGCGGTCAAGAAACTTAAGCCCGAGGGTTTTCAAGGCCACAAGGAGTGGTTGGTATGTTTCGTCTGCTACCGTCTGCTTCTTTTTCCTCGTTTACAGCTCGTATTGTTGATCTATCATCACCTGGCCTGTCTACTAATAGCAATCAATTTCAGACAGAAGTTGATTACCTTGGTCAACTCCATCATCCAAATCTGGTCAAATTAATTGGATACTGTGTGGAAGGTGAAAATCGACTGTTGGTCTATGAATTTATGCCCAAGGGGAGCTTGGAGAACCATCTTTTCAGGAGTAAGTTGACAATGCACCAATAATAGTTTCTGAGTTTTGGCATATCTCAAGTGCTGTATATCTTACATCTTTGGAAGTTAAAATTAAAAAGTAGGAAATGCTCTTTGACGTTTGGACTGCTCCGTTGCAGTTTATCTGGAAAACGCTGGATTATTTGTGACTAAAACAAAATATTCTGGAAATTTTCGCAGATTAAGTGCACATCTTCTTTCTAATTTTTTTTTATGGGCGCATGTCCTCTTTCTGTGGCAGCCAAATTTTGTCTTTTGAACCAGATCCAATCAAACATATGTAGAACTCATGGTGGGAAAAACTCCATCTGTTTTCAAGTCATCATGTCCTACCTCTTCTCCTCCTGCATAAGCACACTACAATAACGTCTGCACATATTAATCTCTCCAATGTTGCCTTGGAAAAGGTGATTAACATTTATCTGCTGTATGTGTTGCAGGAGGGCCACAGCCTCTTTCTTGGGCGACAAGAATCAAAGTGGCTGTAGGTGCTGCCCGTGGGCTCTCTTTTCTACACGATGCCAAATCACCCGTAATATACCGTGATTTCAAGGCATCAAATATCCTTCTTGATGCGGTATGCTGGGACAAAGAGTTGCATTTGTAGTATTCCTTCTAACCTCCTTGAGTTACTGACGTTTTCTGTGCATTCGGGATGCAGGAATACAATGCAAAACTGTCCGATTTTGGATTGGCTAAGGCTGGGCCAACTGGTGACAAGACTCACGTGTCTACCCAAGTCATGGGTACTCATGGGTATGCAGCACCTGAATATGTTGCTACTGGTACGTGATTGCTGGTGTTGGTGCTTGACTTGCAATTTACATATCTATTAAGGCTCAATAGCTCACTTAGTTTTTCTTGCCTACCGGCTCCCTGCTGATTTTGAACTGCTAAAATCTTAAGAACAGTCTTGGAAATACTTCTCAAATGATGGTTGTAGAACCATTTCAACCTTACCGTCATTGGTAGCAGTTTTACTGGCATAAACAACGATTATCTTAGTGAAGCCTTGGATATTTTTAGAACCTTGGCATCCAGTATCGATCATTATCAAGCATACAGATATTTATCGAATGTAGTCTGGCCATTTAATTAACCTTATTTTGAAATTCCAAATCTTTTTTATGCTAAAAGTTCTAATGCTGGCAGGACGATTGACTGCTAAGAGTGATGTCTACAGCTTCGGGGTCGTGTTGCTAGAACTGTTGTCTGGCAGGCGTGCAGTCGATAAATCGAAAGTCGGGGTGGAGCAAAATCTGGTGGATTGGGCAAGACCCTATTTAGGCGACAAAAGAAAACTGTTTCGGGTAATGGACACCAAATTGGAGGGCCAGTATCCCCAGAAAGGAGCCTATACAGCTGCATCACTCGCTTTACGATGCCTGAACGGCGAGGCCAAAGCTAGGCCTAAGATGTCTGAGGTTTTGGCGAGCCTTGAAGAGCTTGAGGCTCCCAAAATTGGAGCCAAGCATTCCCCATCCGACCATCACACTTTTCTGGCCACGCCGCCGAAGTCGCCTCTGAAGCAGCGGCGATCTCCAGTTAATTTGACACCGAGCGTGTCACCGTTGCGGTCTCAGAGGCATTCGGTGCATGTTTGATGAGGAGGACGAAGGCCTTGTGTTTGTATAAAGGTTTCTTCCACTTACATAATGTGGTTTTGATAGGTGTGCTATACGAGCGTAGAATGTTTGACGAAATTTTTGCACCGTCAGTTAAATATGTGCTTATCATTGGTGTATCTCCTGTCACTCCATGAGCTTCATTTCTCTTTCGCTGTGCTTGGTGGCTGGTTTCAGTAATTGATGCTTGTGATTTCTCTCTCTCTCTCTCTCTCTCTCTCTCTCTGTGCACGGCACACTTACATGCACTTGCACAGGCAAACAAGTGCCCATTAAAACGAACAGAAGAACGTCAACCACGTCTTGATGTGCACCCGTGGATTTTTCGCTACTTCAGTTGGAGAGTCTTGCCTTATCAGTTGGAGAATGGCTCGAAAAAAGAGGGGTCGCTAAAGATTTGAGCTTTTTTCACCGGTCAATGTACATTCCGAAAATTATAAAACCAGAAAGGTTAAAAGAACAAGACGCAAACGAGAGAAGTCCGGGTCGCCTAGTGGGTCAGTTCTTTCTAATTATTCTTATGTTGTTCTTCTGTTGAAAGCAGACTGCGAAGACCTCCCAAAGTAGCATTATTAGACCAGCGAACATCAGTTCATCAGCTTTTAATATTCACAGTAGTCATCATCAGCTTTCCATGGTCACAATTTCGGACAAGATCATGCACCTCCTGCTGCACTGCCACTACCATCACTGGGGAGGCAAACAAGGCAAAAGAGAAATTAGCGATGAAATGAAAGTCGAGCTCTCTTTTGACTTTCCCAGTCCGTTAGTGAATGAAAACACAAAACATAATTGAAACAGTTCATTGTCAGTTCTGCATGTTCTACACAGAAAGAGTCTGCTCCAGCAACTGGAATCCCAAGGAATAAGGAACCACATCATTTACTCAAATATTTTGGATGTTGTCGGGCTCCCCGTTATTGTCTCTGCGATACTTTAATGGAAGTTCCTGAAGTTTTTTCCCTGCAGAATCCAATGAAAAAACTTAGGAGAGCAGCCTGTGTGACATAGCTCACTAGCTGTACGGCTAACAGAATGAGAGAAACTTTGAAAGGGGAAAGCCACCGAATATCAAAGGATGAAGTCTGATATAGCAGGGGTATAAGGGTACAGTGACGCTGCCTCAAAAGAGTTCTCTTCTACTTGTTCAGTTCCGGCCATAGCATCAAGCGACACCAGGAGTTCCCCAAACACTTCATTGGGAAGTGCTTTCATAGAAAGTCCCATTGAAGTGTTCGGGGGAACTCTAGGGGACACCCGATTCATATTGTTCCTCTCCTCTTCTAGTGAGTCATCTGCCTTGAGTTGATGAGCAAAAGAAACAATGCAGTGCTCTATATATAGGAACTGCTCCACTTGAGGGAGGAGCATTGTGTGTCAGGATAAGGCTCTTGCCATGTACCTAGACGTGCCTCTGAGCAACATGAAAGTCCCCGGAATGCATCGACATGAATTATTGTGGTATGTGATTCTTTTCCTTTTTACTTCTTTATCAGTTTCAAGTCGCCTTTTCCTTGTCTTCTGACAATCTAGTGATTAATCTGTGGCTCAGCATGAATTTTGCCCGTTTTTCGGCCTGCTTCATCTGCCACCGAGCATGCACTTTCTTGGCCTTCAGAATCCAGTTTTCATTAGATGATTACAAAAGTGTTTGTGATTGAAGTCCCATTTCGCCTAGCACCAAAGAATATGGTTCTGTCAACTGGACATACTACATAAATGTATGATCTGGATGTTCAGATGTGTGTGAGTTGTTTAAGTGAAAACCTCTATTAATTCAAAGTTGGAAATCCTTTAAAGTGTTCGAGACATCCTTGACTGATGTAACGAGTATCTATAATTTGTAATTCTACGGTCCTTGAGACATCATTTACGACGAGATGTCATAGAATTTTTATCGATGGATTTGTAATTCTACTGGTTTTTGTCCTAGCTCTTTCTGTTTCCTTTTATAGTGGTTATTTTCTGTATTTTCGAGTTAACTTCCCCTTTTAGTTCCAATACCTAATGAAGCATGAAAGAGGCCCTCAAGTGTAAGGGTAAAGAGAAGACTGGAGTGGATGGGGCAAGCAAGACAAGGCTGGCATGGAGAAAAAAAGCTTGTGGCAGCATGCCGTCAGATAATAATCTTGCTGCTCATCTGACGCATGAAGACGACCGGATTCATTTCTGTTAATCGCATGGATCTGATCACATCAGATGGTCCAGGTCCCAAAAAGCAAATCATTTCTTGCGTAGAGAGAATCTGCACTTACATTTTTAGGTTTTTCATGAGATTTGCCTTTGCCACGCAAAAGTTCAAATCTTATCTCAAAAAGCATGCTATTCCTTGCACCACAGGAATTCTTGGCAGACTAAAATTTCTAAATCAAAACATAACTTGGGTCATAATTGACTTTTAGAGTAATTGGCGTCTCCCTTAAAACATGACATTGCACACGGTTAATCACCACACCATCTGAAACAAGTGAAGTTATCAGATTACTCATAACTCTGGCATTGCTTTTGATGTAAAGCATGCAGTTACCCTCTCAAACTTGTTTCTGAGGTCATTCACCTAACATGTGGATTCGAGTCACTCATATTTTCCACCACATTACCAGGGCTAATTATCCTTTATTCAGAAGCACCGAAAGCAATCTCAGCATGTTAAATGCCAGAAATCTGAACGCAAAACTTTCACATCCAGAAAGAGCGATAGCAACAGAACTTGTGGACATTCAGCTTGATGTGATTCCTCTCCCCACTTATCAATCTACCCAGCAAATCTGACCAGGTTCATTTCGGCCAACCTAGGATTGATAAATTTCTCCTCTTTTCCAGGTTCCTCCACCAAACCCAGCCTTCTTTTTCTAAGGAATTACCAGTACTAAGTTATCCTTATAAATAGCAGTCCTTACATAGTGAACCCTCAGCATCCAGGCAAAACACAAGGAAGAAGGAAAAGAAGAGCAAAAAAGAGTCAGCTGTTCCCTGGAGTTCCCCTGATCACTTCATTGGGGCGCATGGTCCTTCATGCGGAATAAAGGATTGTCTCAACTACAGTCCTACTGAAGTGTTTGGGGGAACTTCGGGGGACATCTGACACTGATCACCAGAGGGATGTCTTTGTTTTATGTGCTGTGTTTCGTTTGCTTCAATGGTGCAAGAAATGACTGACTCGAGTTCGGTCTCGAGCTTTCTGAAAGAGGTCCCTAACTCGCGTCATGTCGAGACCTTATCCACTCGAAAGCTCTAAAATTAAACCTGAAGAAATGAAGTTCGGAGTAGAACTGAATTTGTTCTTTTAGTTTCTGCTCCTGTGGCGAACTAAGGACATTCCCGCCTGTTTTGAGGAAATTTTGTGTTGTTGCATGCTTTGTGAATTCAATTCTACCATAGCTGTTCAAACTGTATTCATGCATCAAATTTCAATATCTTCTAAATCCCCACTTTTTGGTATTCTTTGCATTGTATGGCATTGCTTTAAATTAGGCACGCTTCGACAAATTCCATCTCTTGGTATGTTTGGTATAGCTCTTGCATGTGACATTGATTCGGCCTCCACATGTCTCGGTTCAACTAATGATGTGAGACAAGAGCGATCGTTTGGCGATGTTTAGGGTTGGGAGGTATGTTTCTTCCCTATGAAATTATTGAAAATTCCACTACTTAAACGTGGCAGCCTTTTATTTCCTTTTGTTTCTTTTGTTGCGTTCCCGATGGAGCTTTTCTCTCTCGATTTTAGATTTGGAAGCTTTTCTCTCCAATCTAATTTTAGATATAACTACTCCACCTCCAATTTCAATTATGTTCACAGTAGCTCCAATGTTAAATTTGCAATCGTTCAATGTCTGTGTTAAAAGTTTTGGCATTTCGCATTTACTATATATTTATGTTATCTCCGTATGGTGATGGTGCTGGGGACACTAAATCTAGATGTACGCCACTAGAAGACAAAACTGTAGTTGCAGACGGAGATCCAGTATAAGCTTATCACTGACGAAGATGTGTGATTCGATCGTTTGTCGTCCATCCTTTTGCTTGATGCAATCACAGATTTGTTCTTAAAGGAAGAAATTAACTTTTGTTTGCTCATCTCTGCCAACTATACTTTAATGATATAACTTGATTTTTTATTTTCAATTTATTTTGAGGTCTACAAGCTTGTTTTGGTATAGTGACTTTTGAGATTTCCGGTAAATCTTTTTATGTATCATTTTAATAATGAATAGAAATATCTTTTGACCCCCCCCTCCCCTAAAAAAAAAAAAAAGGCATCCTTCACTAAAATAACTTTTGTCTGCCAGGTTTAAGTTCCAATTCAAATTTTTAGGCGAAACAGAGCCCAAATAGTAATTCCACACACAAGAAGACGCTCTTTGCACATAAATCCACCATAGCCATTCCCTAGAACTGCTATTTTAATTAAAAATGAAATATAATTTGACTAAATTCTACATGCTAAGTTCACAAGAAACTCTTTGTACATAAATCCACAATAGGCATTCCCTAGAATTGCTATTTCAATTAAAACCGATATATTACTTGATTTGATTCCACATGTCAAGTTCAGAACAAGCTCTTTGCACATAAATTCACTGTAGCCATTCCCTAGAACTGCTATTTCAATTAAAAATGAATTATCACTTGATTAAATTCTACATCCTAAGTTCACAAGGAGCTCTTTGCACATAGATCCACAATAGACATTCCCTAGAACCGCTTTTTTAATTAAAAATGAATATTACTTGATTAAATTCCACATGCTAAGTTCCATATCTAGCGTTGCGGACGGCGAGTGAACCTACAAAATTTTCAAAATCCAAGTGAATTGGAAACGGGTTTTAAGCTGAACCAAACATATTTATTTTAACCTTTTGAGTTTTAAGACCCATTAAGGGTGTGCTTTTCAATTTTGAAGTGACCCATATGACCCATTTAAAAAAATTTGGGTCATAAATAAGTTTAAGACCCATTTTGACATGTCGGGACAAGTACCAAAAAAGTCTTAAATCTATTACATTGGTACCAATTCAGTCCTAAACTTTTCAATTGGACCAATTCAGTCATAAACCTTTCAATATTGGTACCAATTTAGTCCATCCGGTCAATTTTGGCCGGCTGACGCTGACCTGGACGTCGGCCGGACACTGACGTGGCAATTTTTATGATTTTTTAGAATTTTTTATTAATTTTTCTTCTTTTTTCTTTTCTTTTTCCTTTTTTTTCCGCCTCCTTCACCACGAAGCCCTTCGCTTCCCACTGGCGAGGTAGCTTCGCCCAAATCTGGGCGAGGCCGAGTGGCTCTCGCCAGTCTCGAGCGAGGGTCGCGACCCTCGCTCGACCTCGCCTAGGGCTGCGAGTGAGGTGACTTAGCCCAGATCTAGGTGAGGCTAGCCTCGCCCTGGCCTTGCCGCAGGCGAAGGCGACCTCGCCTACGGCCAACGAGGCCAAAACGCGGCCCTAGGCAAGCCAAGGCCGGCCAAGGCGAAGGCGGCGTCGCCCAAATTTGGGCTAAGCCGCCTCGCTCGCCACCCCGGAGGGCCGCGACCCTCGTCGACGGCTGGCGAGGGTCGCTCGGTCTCGCCTAAGGCCGCGGGCGAGGCTGGCCTTGCCCAGATTCGGGCAAAGCCGCCTCATTGACAACCCTGGGAGAGGCGGGCGAGGGCCTCGCCGGGCGGCGAGGGCCTCGCCGGCAGCAGGCGAGGGCTTCATGGCCACAACCAGGAAGAAGGCAGAAAAAAGAAAAAAGAGAAAAGAATAATAAAAGAAATTGAAAAAAAATTTAAAAAAAATCATAAAAATTGCCACGTCGTCCGACCACCGTCCACGTCAGCATCGGCCAACCAAAATTGGCCGAATGGATTGAATTGGTACCAATATTAAAATGTTTATGACTTTTTTGGTACTTTTCCCTTGACATGTCTACATTGCAAATAAGAAGGTAGACGAGCATAAATTTCAGAACTTTGGTCCTCCAAACATTACAGCAGCTAACAATGAGCGATTGGTTGAAAGACTGAATATCTCAATCCTTGGACGTTTCAACTTATCGAGCAAACAGTAGTACATCCTGAGCTAGATTGTTTCGATTAACAAATCATCTTAGCTTCTTGTGGGTTCTGAAGCATCCCGACCAAAAACAGCGGTCAATTTTGCCCCGGTCTAAGCTACATGCACTCGAAGACACTCTGCTGATCAGCGCAGGGAAAAAGAGAGTGTAGAGGAGACATTACACCTTCACACCGCTTTCAAGCCAGTCAAATATTCACTTAATAAGAAGCTCACACTGCAATGGTTCTCAAGTTTCTCAATGTAATTTAAACAGGAAAGAGGACTTTTCTCTCAAACGTTTGAGCATCCAACAAGGCACACTTTAATCAGCAGTCCAGCTTTGCTCGACTACCTCACGAACTCTCCTATTGTATTCACGTTTGTTCTCACTAAACAATCTCGCAGCTTCTGAGTTTGCAGGAGAGTTCGGGTTTGGGTCACACAGCAATGACTGCAATCGTAAAAACAAAATTAAACAAAATGTCAATGCTCTGGAAAAAAAAATTATGCATGAAAAAGAGAGAGAAGCTAATGTCAGAACATGCCAAATTCACAAAAAGAAAATTCTCAGAGACGACCTCTCCATTTAATCAATAAGATAAAGGACACTATTGGGTTACCGTAATGGGCATCATTTATTTGACAAAGCTATCATTTAACAATACCATCCATCCACAAATATAATCAAACGGGAAGAGAGTGAACTGTTATAGACATAATGATAACATTTAGTAGTTCTGCAAAACGCACTACTTTCCCCTTGAGATTCCATAAACTCCAGTGACAAGCTTTCGCTAGAACATTTGATTATGTATTTCGTCATACTTTAGAAGAGATGATTCGAATCGGATGCACTTCCTATGTTTGACATTGGAGTTGCAATTGGTTGCCCATGTAAGTAAGATTGGATGAGTTAGATCGACATCAGTATCTGGAATCTTATGCCTCATCTTTTATAAGAAAAGTGATAAATCATAGAACCGGTTAAGACCTGATTTTTTTAATTTGTTGACAACAAGTCCAGGGCCATTGTTGACGGGCCCAAGCGAAGTTGAGGCTAGAGAGAGGGAGAGAGAGGATCTTGTTATCAAGGTCAATAGGAGACAACCACTGATAGTAGTGAAACAAGCTTTGAATATGTGAATAATTCAAATCTGCACTTTCACTCATTGAACCATGCCCTTCATTTAGACTCTCATCTCCTCTAGCACTCGGCAGTCGCACAAGTGCTTGATCAATTTGTGTTGAATCAAAAAAGGTATGGAAGTTTGACGACACTCCATGCCCTAAGAAGGTCCAATATGACCTGTGAGCCCTCTGACTAATGAAGCAGACTTGAGGAGGATGGCACATATAAAGAAAGTCAACTGTTGGAGTTAGAGAGCAGCAACATACTGGTGACAATAATGTGGCATTAGGTACATGGGAATAAATTGCATCAGTAAGCGTTATGAAGAAGGCAAAATGATATACCTCAAACAATCCATTTTTCCTAGTATAGATATTTGCTACCAAGCAAGTTCTCAAAATAATAATAATATTAATGAATAAAGTACCTGGATAGAGGTCAAAATAGCAGCTACATCGTAAATAGGGCTCCACTGATTTTGTAGAATGTCCAAACAAATGCTCCCATCTGCATAAACTGTAAAAGGCGGACAAGTTACAAGATTGTTAATGTTATCCTTTTTCTTTCATTTTTTTTTTTTTTTTTTTTTTTTGGTGGTGGGGGGGGGGGGGGGGGGCGAGACTAGATTCTGTATAAGTAAAAGAACAGGCCTGAATGTGTGTGAGAGAGAAGACAGAGAAACAGAAAGATCAATAGGCACACAATTGTTCTTAACTTGATGCTAAATTGCAGATATGAGTATCGGCATAGGTCATTAGTATTTGAGGCCTGACCCACGGATAAACTTATAAAGAGGAAATAACAAGGAAAAGTATCTGAGAACACAATACAACTGAAAAAGTTTGCCATTAACTACTCCATAAGCATGCTCGAGACTAATAATAACCGTTTAAAGCCTACATCTGAACTAGCATTAAGTTTGTGATATGAGTAGAACTTACTGTTTGGATGGAACATTCTTGAAACAAATCGCACAGTTGGTGGCTTATTAGGATATTCTTCTGAAAACTGAAGTGTCAATTTGAACGTTCCTGCACATCCAGAAAGATATAAGGCAGACATGAGGAGCAGGGAGAAGACTAAAAATTGTGCATTTGACTGCACAGGAAACAAAACTTAGCTTTTTAGTCAGTTCCAGAAAGCATTGGTTGAAATCAAGGCGATTAAATCTGAAAGATCATTGCAACAGGAAAAGAAAAAATTACACACGGAATGACTGCAGAAAACAGTTAAAGAAACGCCTCTAACTTCATCTCAATCACATATTCCTTTTCCTACTCTAGCTTTACGCTGTTGCTTAGTACTGATTTCTACCACTCATAAGATCTTCTTTCATCTTCTGAAATCTGAAAGCTAATTGGAATTAGACAAAAGAAAATGATACAGAAAGTTCACATCTCACATGGAGAAGTTGTAGATGTGATCTGGACTTCACATACTACATACAAGAAAGATCCAAAAAAAAAATTGCAGATCGAGTACAAAGAAGAAATCCATTGAGCTAGTTATGACTACGCCAATTAAGCATCTAATCTACGAGGATAAGAATTCCTTTTTCAAACATTAGGCTTGACATCCCAACTTACTATTCCATTTTCAACTCAAAAAACTGTTTCAATGTGGCCTGGACCTGTTGGCACTGTATCACTAAAAGGAAGGCACGGGTTTAATGGTAGTCGTGTGCTTCACTCTTTACTACTAAGTGAAAAAAAATTAAACCAAGTCAGTTAACTTTAGTATAGAAACCCAAGTATCCCCCTCTCACTCCATTTGCATCTCCTCCCAAGAACAGACAAAGATGAAGTAGACGAAGATCAGTTAAATGCGTCTCTCCCACCTTGCTCCCCACCCCCCAAGATAAATAAAATAATTGAAAAAAAAAAAAAACACACACACACCAAAAAATCAAAGGCAGATAGACATGAAGAATTGTTGCTGGAAACTCATCTCTAAGACAAGAGGAAGTTTAGAATTAAGTGGTTGCATATAGGCATTCTCCTTCCTTCCTTCAGCACTACACTCTCACTCATCAAAGTCAAACTTTTTGCAAGAAATAAGTCCTTATTAGTGCACACCTTAGCATACTTTTCAATCACCCTCCAACATTCTTACCGGCACCAAAGATGGATGAATATCGCTATCATCCACATACTTAAGTTCGATTTGTCTTAAACAGTGATCCTCTTCATCTTTTGCATTCACAAACATCAACCTCAGCATATAACAGAAGCATAGGCTCAACAAGTAAGCAAGCAATAGTGGACCTTTTATGTGTATGGCAGTCATAATGGTTAAATTTAATAGAAATTAGTCAACATTGATAAAGCATCTGTGTACTAGGGACCGGATGCACCAAGCAGAATTTTTGAAATGCGTCCGGACAGTGGACCTAATATGTTGCTTAAACTAAACCCACCCAAAAGCATGGGTAGGCCAGTCAAGATTGGCAGATAGATCCCATCTACATTAAGTCATTACAGCAAATTCAATAAATGTCATAAACAATATGAAGAGATCTTATGGGATCACCAATTCCTAGAAGCAAATTCAGACAGGTCCAATGAATAATCTGCAGCACCCCAAAGGAACTCATCTACGTGATCCATAAAAGGCATTATTGCAAAACAAATTAGAGATGGCAAAGGGGTCCTCGATTCTATTCATTCTTAATCACATGATTTAAAGAAATTCTCATAAAAATTAGCATAAGTTTATAAGTAAATAAATAGTGGGAGTGTGTTGATAATCAGTAGGGAACATGGTTGTCGAAAGTCCAACCCAGATAGCAGGATCTCCCAGTTCTATGATTTCTCTTTTTGGCCAACCAGGTGTATTCCTGGACTTTGGAGCTCCTCTACGAGGGGCTTAGCGGTCCCCTAGTGGGCTTACCTGGGGAAATCCCATAATCCATAACCCTTCCCCCTATCTGAAGGAGGGGAGTTTTGAACTCCCTACCTCCATATTCCCATATGAGAATGGTGGCCACTAGGGCAAGCCGCCGGTGGTTCAGTTCTATGATTTTAAAATTAAAGGAAAGAATGTTATCCAAATATTAGAAATAGTGCAATCCTACCAATCCAACTTTGAGGAGTCCTCATCTAGGAGTGTTTGAATCTCGATATTTTAGGTTATCAAAATGATGACTATTCTTTAATTCTGGTTTCGAAATGGTGTGAGCCTTCAAAGTCACACTTTATGGAGTTTTGAGCTCACGAGATATCATAATAAGTAAACTTCTAATAACTATTCGATATTATTATACTGTCACAATACTCAATTCAACCTTGCAATTTGATCCTTCAGACACCCTCATCATACTAGTCCAATTCCACTTATAACAGCCTTGGGAACAATTCCTATCCAAAATAAAACTTCAAAATTCCCTGGCGCAACTATGAATAGGACAGTTTTTATAACCCTTCCACGATAAGCACGAAAGCATATCGTGAATGAAAAAAAACTGATACGGGGTTGAGAGAAATTCAAATGAGGACATAAGTCAACACCATGCAATCCCAGCAGAACAAAAACGAAGTCACTGAGCTTTACCTCCATCCCAAGGAGTGTCATCAGGGCTGCAAAAGAAAAAGTTCAAGTCATGCTAGATCAGACCTTCCCCAACCAGATTAAAAGGGCAATTATGGTTCAAACAACAAGAAGAAACTAAAAAACAAACTCATGTGCTATTATGCGTTTAGCATCACGCACCCAAATATAACAGCGTTCCACAACATTATGTTGTTTTCATGAGGGGCACCACTGACGCCCGCTGGAGGATCCTGTTGCAACCTCTTAAAATCCCTCATTAGTCTTTTCCTCGAAGGAGTTGACATCCTCACCACCTGTTAATAGACCAAAAGCCATGATGAATGTACTGCTCGCCAAGCAATGGTCAGATTCAATGATACACATGACCATTGTAGCTAGATGATTTCAGCTACTGCGGCAGGTGAGAACAGCCAAGACAAATTATTTTTGCTCTTATCATGCTTGATGCAAGCTTATCGAGAGCCCCAGCCAAAAGACATCAAAACAAAAGTTACCCTCAGCAACTGAGACCACTCTACAACCACTTGAGTATCTTCGCTAACTCTGTGTAAACAGCTAGAATATGAAGGACAAAGCACTTCCACTCCCCCGGATTTAAAATCAGCTATCAATTGACAAGAGACTAGCAACATCAACGCAAGCCCGACCATCAATCCTTAAGAAATCGTCAGCAACATAGCGGCAAGATCGTTCTAAATGAAGATCGGTGAGCTAACAAAAGGCAAAATGCTCGCTTTCGGTCAGTCTAAAGCTCGTAGAACGGATTATTACCGCAAAAACTCTACTCATAAGCAATCACGTACACACGCACTCAGATCCATCACAAGCCACGACGCGCGCAAGCCTATCACCAAAACCGGTCCAACCACAAACGACCAAACCCCAAAACCACGCGATCTAAAGCATCGAGTGACCGCAGAAGGCAAAACCAACGGCGACAAGCCGTAATCGTGGCGCAGGTGGCGCAGGCTTACTTGCTAGCAGACGCGGCGAGTATCTGGAATCTTCGAAGGGGCTCCTCAGGATCGAAATGATCGGCGAAACTGATCCCTCTGCCCTTCGAGCCGGAGGCGGCGGTGGAGGAAGAAGACGCGGTGTCAGAGGAAGGAATCCATGGCGGCGGCGGCGGCGGCGGCGGCGATCGATAGATCGATCGACCAGGGGATCGAGGAGGAGGAGGAGGAGGAGGAGGAGGAGAGGAGAGGAGAGAGAGAGAGAGAGAGACTTTCCGTTCGCAGGCGGTGGGGGGACTATTATAATATCCGAGAGGAGGCGAAATGAATAGCTCTGCTTTCGTTTCACGCGGGTCCCAACTCGCCCTCCGCTTCCTTTTTTGTTTTTTCCGAAATAGGTAACCCATCCAACGTTCCGCCGGAATATTATACATTAAAGCTGTGATTACGGAATCATTTCTTTTAAAGAGCAAAGTATCACCCCAAAAAAAAAAAAAATCTCGAAATATGCTTACTGTAGTATATATTCTTCAAATTCTTTTTTTTGTATCAGCCAAAATCCTACCCACTGTGCCACGAGTATCTCAAAAAAAAAAATTGTGAAGTAAAAAAATTTAAATTTATATACATGTGACGTGTATATCCACTTTTTCAATTCCATTCATTATATATTTATCATATTGGTATAAATTCGGGGTTTTTTAGGATAAAAAAATTTGGGATATTTGTATCTCGATGAATAAGTTTATTTTGAAATAATTGTGTCACAATGAGCATAGTTTATGATTTTTTTATGATGTGAACATTTCTTTATTCGGTGAATCGAATATGGACATCAGAGTTTTGAGTCCAGATTCGATGGATCTCAACCCAAGTGTCAAGGATTAGGGCATGGGCACTTAGGTCTCCTCGGTCTCAATGGACTCGAGACTCGAGCGCACGCACTAGGGTCCTGCCTCTCGACCTCGATAGACGTTGGCTTGAGCACTAGGGACATGAGCTTGGATGTCGAGGACTTGGCAAGGCCTTTGTGGACTTGGGCCCAAGTGTTGAAGATTTGAGTTTGAGTAGTGAAATATTGCGCTTAGCCTTCATGGACCTCAACGCTCCTACGGGAGCCTAGGCTCGGCGCCGAGCTTGGGCCCAATGGACTTGGGCACAAGGCCAACCTCATTGGACGCGGACTTAGGCGCCAAAAACCCCAGAACCAATGCAGAGGATTCCATAACTAAGCGTAAAATTTTCGGTCAAAGCATTAATACCTAATCATATTTTAAAAAATATTTTCCTAAATTTTAGAGTAAATCATTTTCAAGAATTTAAATATAGATTTCCGTTGACTCAATGAAATAATTGTTTGTATCTCTTGAAATAATTACTCAATGTAAATTTTTTTCGTTATTTTATTGGGCAAAAAGAATGCTCATTTTCATTTTTTTTTTTTTGAAAGAGATATAAATGATTTTTTTGTAAAATTATTCTTCATATTATTTATTTTCCTTGAAACATGGCAGTCTTGTGCGGTGCGATATTGTATCGCGGAAAAGCCCAACGCGCGTGGGGCCGGCCAGCCCACCACAACTATGCTGTGCGGGACCCTTGTCGCCGGATTTTGTTGTACTGGGCCAACCGTGTCAGGCCCACAGAGAAGACCGTGGTCAAAATGTAATTTAGCGTCGATTCAAAAACGTGTGGTAGGTGATCGATGACCGAATCGTAGCGGGCCATGTATGGGCCCTGCACCGATCCTCCACTAATTGAATTTGATTTTTTCGGCGATAAAGGCCTAATCATGGGAGACATTTACATCGCTTATGCACTTTTTATTATCCATTACTATGATCGTAATTACCTGATTAATATCATTGCCTAGCAAGATGCAAACGTGGGAAAATCATAACATCTCAAGCCTTTTGAACCTCATTGGAGTTCAAATCAAAATAACAAATGAATTTAATTCTAGGAAACGAAAATAAATAAAAATAAATCGACTTTAAAAAGCTACTACTTAAAGGAAAAATTCAAAAATAAAAAAAAAGTTTCGTATTCTTTTATCAAATCGAAGGAAAATTTTCTTCGTTAAAAATGAATAGTTGTATTTGAAAGGAAGCAAGAATGACTAAAGAAGATAGTTTAGGGAAAAATATTTGTATTTTCTTCAATGATCCCCAATGCACAAGGTGCTATAAATATAGTACAAGATGTACACAACAAATGGAAAGAATATATCCTACAAATCAATCCCAATCTCGAGCTAATCCCTAATTCCCCTTGTCTTGATTATTCCTTTCCGAATCTTTTCTAAAATGATATGACAATCCACTTACACATGCTTAGTTCTTAATGCACTATGGGATTTGCTGCAAACTTGAGGGTCGCTTCATTGTCACAAAATAGCTTTGTTGGTTCTTTCAATTATACTCCAGGGTCTTGAAGTAAGCCTCATATCCATATAATCTCGCAGGTTGTTTTCGCGATAGCTCGATATTCTACTTCGGCTGAAGATAGTGACATGGTCGGCTACTTCTTGGTCTTCCACAAAATAAGAGGTTGTCCTAGTTTAATGCAGAAACTAGTGATAGATCTTAAATTCACGGGACAAGTTGTGTAGTCTACATCACTATATGACGTCATTTTCATGTTGCATATCCTAGATAGGAGTATCCCGAGTCCTAGGCACTTATTCAAATATTTCACTACCTTCAAGGTAGCATTCATACGGGATTGTTTTGGATTGTGTATAATTTGACTGAGTGTCTACACCGTATAGAATATATCAAATAGTTAAATATATGAGCTTTCCAATGAGCTTCTAATAACTCGAATGATCCTTAAGTATGGTGCCATCATTCTAAGATATTCATGTATCATAATATGTCATTGTTAATTTGGTGTTTTGCTCAACTGGAATAACTGCCAGTCTGCATCTTGATATACCTACCTCTGATATAATTTCCAGTATAAACTTTCGGTGATTGAGAGAATTTCCTTGGTCGGATCGGGCAATTTCAATCCCAAGGAAGTATTTAGGTGCTTCCAAGTCTTTTATATGAAAGGTGGAATGCAAATAATCATTAAGGCTCTTTATAGCACTTTTATCATTTCCCATGATGAGAATATTGTTGATATATATTATCAAATAGATAGATGACATATCTTTTGTGACATTTGCGATTTTTGACCTTATGATAAATGGCTATGAGTCTGGTATGCCACTGGTAAGGATTGGTCATGGATTAATCAAGAGATTGACTGTAGACCAATCTAATGACCACACAAGTGGATCCGAGTCGCTCGGTCAATGAATGACTGCCCAATAATAAGGGTTGATTAAGGGATGGTCACATATCATCACGGATTGATAGACGATCATGAATCGATCCCGAACGGTCGAGTTCCAATTGCAAGTGATTCCGCCTGGTCATGTATTGATAGTAGACAACTATGAGTTGACTCGATATGATTGTGCGTCGATTATGGATTGACCAATCTCGAACAATCATATGACAATTGGGAGTCAACGTAGACCAAGCTAGGGCCAGTCTAGGAATTGGTCTGCTCCACCAGAGTTGGTCCAAAGGTGGAATTATGGAGAATTGCAATCCATGTCCAAACGAGTTGATTGCACTTTCTCCAATATCAGGCCAAGCGTTCGTTGGAGGGAATAGGGACGGCTCTGTCGAGAAAGCCGTCTTTGTCTCTCGTCATAAGGGCTTGCTGAAAATCCTGTGACCACCTAGAATAGTTCTAACCTAGAATAGTTTTTCGACCGGTCAGTTATAGACTAATGAGTTGCAATTTTGGTTTGTTGGTAGTCGACATGTATAGGGGGTCACCGAGCTTTGGATGATCGGTGATGGCCGCAATTAGAAACAGCAAAAACTAGGGGAAAAACCCATGTAGGGATTTGCTCCCATACTCGAATTACTTGATTTGGTTCCATGACCCGCATTGAAAAATCTAGAGTAGGGATTTGTTCACATACCTAGTTCGCTCGACTTGGTTATTTGCCCCGCGTCAATTGGATCTAACCTGATGGCTGGGCTTGTGCCTTTTATAGTTGGTGGGCTCCCATTGCGTGGGGCGTTTCTTTGGTAGCCTTGGTCTCTTGGCAATAATGAATTTGGGCTCAGCCCATGATACCATGGATAAGGTACCCACTAGTAAAGATGGCCCGCGATGGGCTGGCTCGCAATGGGCTAGCCTGGAATGGGGCACGCGTTGGGCTTGAATGTGTTGCTGTTGAGTCACCGTAAACACCATCGATGGATCTAGAATCGGATCCTAAATTTTTGAAGTTTGTGGCGTGACTTGTTCTATATATTGGTCGTCAAAGGTGGAAGGCAAGTTCTGGGTTGTGGTGGTAAGGAAAACCTTTCTTCACTTGCTTCTTTTTCTTTTTCAAACACTAATTCCTACGTTGGAGGATTAACTTTGTTTTGCCTCCTTGGCAAGCAATCGTAGGCAGAAGCTAAATCAGGAGCTCAGAAACTCTAATACCATGCAAGAAAGCAAGAAGAACAAAGAAGACAAAGAAAAAATCATGACTAAAGAATATAGCTTAGGGAAAAATTTTGTATTTTCTTCAACGATCCCCAATGGACAAGGCTCTGTAAATACGATACAAGATGTACACAATAAATGGAAAGAATGTACCCTACAAATCAATCCGAATCTCAATATAATCCCTAATTGATTTAGTGCACAATCACAATCAAAATAGATTCTCGAGCATATCTTCCAATAGTATTCCACCCAAGTAACTTAATACTAGTCACACTTGTAAAGGTGCACGAGTTTTTCATGCATGCAAAAATTAACATATGGGAGCTTTTGCAAAATCACCGCATTACAAGATATTTGAGTTATTAATCAATTGAAATAAATTATCTGTGTAGTATCGATAATTGGTGTATAAATATGAAAACAGAAAAATCACAATATTGTCCATAAGATGAGAGATTCAAATTTTAAAACGGAAATACTCAAGAAATTTATAAAAAAAAAAAAAAAAAACCGCAAGTAACACATTTATCGGTCAATAGGATATTCATAAACTAACCAATTGAGTATATCTGATTAAAGAAGAAGAAGGAAATATCATGAGATTTTTAAAAATAGATTCGATATTGGTTTCAGGTGGCCTTGCGCTTGCCGAACCCTAACTCGAGCCATGAAGGCCCGAAGCATTTTTTTAGTGTGAATTTCGATAACGGTATTTAGTTTGGTAAAAATATTTAAGGCCGACTAGGCGAACCTTGCTAGTCACTAGTCTTAACATGTGGAAATATTTTGCATGACTGCATAAATAAGGTATTTAAAATTTTTTGAGAAAATTCCAATCAATGGCCTAAAGTGTATTAATTTATTAAATAAGGGCCTGAAGTGGTCATATCAATCTAAAAAATGACTTGAAGTAGTTATATTTGTTTCAAATAAGGGCATAGCCTCATCGGCTCATTAGCGGAAGAAAAATTACGGCCGACCAAGGTACTTTCATCAAAACACATTTTAATTTAGATCAAATTAGATTTTTTTTTGGGTTTAAAAAATAGATTAAAATTTAAAAAAAAAATTAAACTTCAAACAGAGGCTCCTCTCAGCTATGGTCGCCGCCCCATCGCCAGTGGGGCGATAGAATTAGGTTGGCAGGGTTGCCGATGCCTAGACAAGGGCCGGCAACCCTTGCTAACCAGAGGTGAGGGGCTAGCAAGCCCTTACCGAAGGTGGGAGAAGGCAGCGATCCTATCCTAAATCCGAACAAGGTTCGCCCGCCCTCGCCTAAGTGTCGACGATCTTGTTGGCCATCACTACCACCCAATGATGGGGCGGTGGCCACAGGTGGGAGGGAGCCCTCCCTCCCATCTCTGTTCTTTTTATTAATTATTTTTTAGTTTGTTTTTATGGGGAAAAAAGAAAAATTGCCTTTATCAAATAGTGAGTTCATGTCCTTTTTTGAGATTGATATAGTCATTAGTCACTTCATATTCTTATTTGAAATAAATTAAGCCTAATGGTACTTCAACCCTTATTTGAAATAATGTCAATTTTAGAATTTTATTTGAAAAAATAATAGTACTTTAGGCTTATTATTTGGAATTTTCTCACATTTTTTCTGTACGATAAATAATTTTTTTCACTTTGATTTAGATAGGGTTTGTTTCAAGCGAGTAACGGTAGAAAAAAATGACTCGAGCTCGAATCTCCGCGCGCGGAAGAATAGAGAAGGCGGCGAATCCCCTCCTCAAGAGACGGCGTCGTCTCGTCCGTGGGCAGGGAAGCTCCGACCAGAACACGACGTCGTTCTCCTCATCCGGTCAGAACCAGCTCGGGGGGAGTTCAATTTTTCGTGCTTCTCCCCAACGCCATATAAGAAAAAAAAAAAAAAGTCCACCTCACCCAACCCTCCTCCTTCACCCGCCCCCCCCCCCCTTCACCCCACAACAACCACCGGAGTCGGTTTCGCTCCGTCGTCGAATCTGCACCGAGGAGGAGACCGCCCATGGCGATGCAAACTGGGATAGGGCTTTCCAAGATCCTGGTCCTCGCCGGAGCTGGTTCAGCTCTCCATCTCTCTCTCTCTCTCTCTCTCTCTCTCTCTTTCTGCTCGCTAATCGCTGATCGCTACTTGCGATCAGTGCGACTTTCTCTCTCCTCCCGATCTGACGCTGAATGGTTCCACTTTTCGCAGGATACACTGGCACGATACTGTTTCAGAACGGGAAGTTGTCCGAGTTGTTGGGCGAGCTCCAGGTACGGACGCGGATGAGACCCCGCTGCTTTTGCTTTCTCGGTCGAAGTTCAGCTCTCGGTTGTGTTAGCTTTGAATGTTTTGCTAGAGAGACGGAAACGGTCGATTCTTGTTTGTGTCGATCTCGTTGAGTGCGATTCGGTCGGTCGATCGCGGCCTCGTGTTGATTTTAAGCGGAGGGAGGTTCGGTATGGGGTTACGGGAGCTGAGAGAGAGAGAGAGAGAGAGAGGGAGGGAGGGAGGGAGGGAGAGGGATTAGTCGAGAGCGTGCCTAAAATTTGAGATTCATGTAATAGGTTTTCTGTTTGAGCTTTGTTTGTGCTGGCTGGATTGCTCTTGGAAATGTTGGGATTGGAAATCGACACGAACCAGAATTGCTACTTTTGCTTTCTCAGTTAAAGTTCAGCTCGGATTGTTTAGCTTTCAATGTTTACTGGAGATATAGAAGCGGCTGATTCCTGTTTGTGTCGATTTTGTTGATTGCGATTCGGTCAGTCGATCATGGCCTCGTGTTGATTTTAGGAGTGGGGAGGGTCGAGATGGGGTTACGGGAGCTGGGGAGAGAGAGAGAGAGAGAGATAGAGAGAGAGAGAGGAATTAATCTAGAGCGTGCCTAAAATTTGAGGTTCATGTAATTGGTTCTAAGTTTGAGCTTTGTCTGTGCTGGATTGCTCTCAGAAATGTTGGGCTCGGCAGTTAATGTCTTCTTTCGTTCTATAACTTCATCAATGTTCGGTAAAAATATTGATCTAGCACATAGAGGGTAAGTAATGGAAGTACTTTTCCTATTTGTTTCTTTATCTCAAAGTGGAAGACATTAGCCATTTTTTATTCGAGTAACTGTAAACTGTTATTTTGGTTGGTGAATGTGCTTTATTTTCAGATGAGTACTTTGCTAGTATGAGTGATAATTGTTGTCATTCTTGTGATCCGCTCTGTTGGGATTTCGTGGCATCTTCTTCCTGTGCCATAAGCAGGGCTTGGTGAAAGGATTAGAAAAATCTGGTAGCCAATCTGGTAGCCAATCAGATGGAGATAAAGACTATTCTGATGCTGTTGCCGCACAGGTAATAGACCATGAATGCAAACATCCTACTTATGCATAGCTTTCTAGGTGGGGTTAACAATTGGGTATTTGACCTTCTCCTTAGGTGCGTCGATTGGCAATGGAGGTCCGACAGCTAGCCTCTGCACGTCAAATAACTGTCCTGAATGGAAATTCTAGCCAAATGGGTACTCCCCACCCCGTTCTCTCTCTCTCTCTCTCTCTCTCTCTCTCTCTCTCTCTCTCTCTCGCATGCGCTCCGCATGCACTCCTTTACAACATATGTGCTCCCCCTTCACCACATAGCCCTATAGATTCTGAAGCCCATAGCCAGGCATTGCCTTTCAAGTCAAACTAGTCAGAGAATGCGCTGTATCTATCTTTATCATGCATCCAAAAATTTCTTTGTGGTATGCGATGTATCTGTCTAACATTCGAGTTCTTGAAGTTTCTTTATCTTATCATATCACATGCATTCACTTTATGCTGCTAATGAAGCATCTCTGATACACTTTTCCTTTCATTGTTCCCCAGGCAACTTAACTAATATGGTTGTTCCAGCAGCTACACTGGGGGCACTGGGATATGGCTACATGTGGTGGAAGGTATGTAAAAATATCTAAACTGCTTCAGCTTTCCATGTTTCATTTGGACATAAAACTGAAAAATTAGTGTTTGGTAAAGTTGAAGTGTTGAACCCTGAAACGAAAATAAACAATTGTTTAGTAACAGATGAAATTTGAATAATAGATTCCACTAGTTGCTTACCATGGAATCATCATTGAAAGGTTGTTAACGTTAACCCAATAGTTGGTAAGATTTTAATTCCTTGAATATTTTATTGCTTAACCCATTAAGTAAGCCTGTTCTTACTTTCTGAATTAAGTGATATATTACTTATTAACGTTAACCCAATAGTTGGTAAGATTTTAATTCCTTGAATATTTTATTGCTTAACCCATTAAGTAAGCCTGTTCTTACTTTCTGAATTAAGTGATATATTACTTAAAACAGTCAATTAAGTCGTGTGTAGTTAGAGGTTATCAGCCGCATCCAATGACATTAAGTGGTGAAAAATTTAATTTTCGGCACTTAATCTGTTTATCAGATAAACCCTAAGTATACTTCCAAGCTAAGCTTAAATTCATTTGCTGTCCTTGCGCCGACCCCCCATATCCAACCCAGGGATAGATTCTAAGAATGGCTGACTTGCTTATTGTAATTAATAACTCTTGAGTGAAGGTAGTTTTATCCCTGAATTATAAACTGTTCATTGGTCATATTCCATATCTTCTGATTTCATCAGTCACTTTTATAACGTTCATTACGTGATATTATCTGTTGATTTGAGAGGTTTACATCCTTTCTCTTCAAACTCACTTTTCTAACGCCCATTGTCATCTAATGGAGTAATCTGCTTTTTCCTCCAATTGCAGGGTCTTTCATTCTCAGATCTCATGTATGTAACCAAGCGCGGTATGGCCAATTGTGTGGCAAACTTGACCCAACATCTAGAGCATGTCTCCGAGGCTCTCAACGTGAGTTCGCATTTTAGTTTATGTGGATCTTAGGAAATAATTTATGCAGTATGTTGCTTTGACTTGAAATTTTAAATTGTTAGTTGGCATTAAGAGCTTTATAATTGTCATTTCCTCTGTGTTTTCTCCCAACTGACTTCTTCATCTTCTTCTGATGCTTATTAATGGCTAATTTTTTCTACCAAAAAAAAATGGGGGCTAATTGTCACCATTCTTTTGTGGCAGTCGGTAAAGAGACATCTAACTCAGCGAATTGAGAACTTGGACGGCAAAATGGATGACCAGAGGGAGCTATCAAAAGAAATAAAGAATGAGGTATCTGCTCTCTTCGTCAATCTATTAGAACAGTTGAATTGTTGGATTTGTAGATATCTGGAACACAAGAGATCATCTTTACTTGGTACCATATTATTCTGGCAAAGTAGTTTATTAAGGTTTCGGGTGGTCATACTTGACAACTTTTAAGTGCCATTTAAGCCTTGCTATTTTTTTAGTCACTGTTGAGTCTCTCTAAACTTCTTATTGTGCTAGGGTCAGGTACATTTCATGGCATGGATCAGCTTTACAATTCTGATTAAATTTTGAGTTTTAATTATAGTCTTATTCTATTGTAGTAGTTTCTTAATCAGCTATATTTTGCTCTCTGACTCAGGTTTCTTCTGTAAAAACCAATCTTGATGGTCTGGGTGATGACCTGGATTTTTTGCAGAGAATGGTTTCCAGTTTGGTGAGTTTTAGTTTACTGAGATTCTCATTGATTTTCCAGAGTGATGAATCATGAAACAGTTTCAGGATCTTGAAATGCGATTTCTTTAGAGCCAGATTAAACATTTTTAAAGTGAAATTACACTGATTGCTGCTAACCTACTTTTTGCCCCTTTTCAATAACTTTTTTTCGAAGGGAGAATCAAATTCTTCTGATTGATCCCTAAGCAACTCACATCTGTATGTACATGGTAATCTCAATTTGGCAAGTTCCTCATTGCTTTTATTTTTGTGCTTGTAGGATGTACGAATGGGATCACTGGAGTACAAGCAGGTTAAAATAACCTTTCTTATTATGAAATTCTGTGATCACATACGCACATGCACATGGACACATGCATCATTTTGCTTTCTGTTCATGCATGTGTAATGTATCCATTATCAGTATGCGTCATTATAGCTATTGGACTTGGGAGATTCTGTTTTGGGGTTATCTAGAACTAGGTTGGACTATCCAACACGATTAAAAAAAAAGAGTAATTGTAATTTGTGTATTTTGTATGTCTTTTGTATTGAAATTGATGTCATATTTAATAAAGTTCTTGTTGGTTTGGTGCTGCTTAATGGGGGAAAGGCTTTGTTTGTCAATATTTTTGGGTATAGCTACTAATCTCTCCATACAAAATTTGGTATGAATGATATATATTTATATTCGATATGCAATAAATTACAGGCTTAAATACTTTTAAGCTTAACTAGATATGTTGGCACTCGATTGGTATTAGCGTTGTGATTCTTCTGGTGTGAAATGTCTGAATTTAGTCAGCTACCCTCAATCCTGCCTCTTTACCCCCATGGAAGTTCAAGTATGTATTTGTGTGGTGACAGGATTGGGCGAATGAGGGTGTGAGGTATCTCTGTGGTGTGGCCAGCGGGCAGAAGGTGGAAATGCCAAAAATGCTGCAGGTTGGAATAATCTCCTCCTCCTCCTACCTTCTCTCTGCGATTGCTTAATGTATTTTTTTGACAGAGGTTTTTGATATTTCATATATCAGCATATAGAATCTTGACTCGCTTTCCCCCACCTTGTCCCTTTTTGACTTCAACTTCTACCAAGTGAAGAAAAGGCTCTTCATTTGTTAGAACCTTCTTACAGAAAGGATTTTTAAGGAGTGTATCCATTGACCGACAGTTCTTTAACATATTTCTTCCAGGAGCAAATTAAGATTTCAGGCACATCTCGAGGATTACTCTCATATTCGGATACTCCAAGTCTTAAGGTTCCTTTCTGATAATCTTGACTTGCTTCTTCCCCCCGCTTTCCCTATTGACTTTGACTTTTTGACCTCTACCAAGTGAAGAAAAGGGTTCTTCAGTTCTATTAAGTTTTCTGACATTGTGCCTTGCTGTATTTTGATGCACAATTTGCAGATTATATATTGTCAATATTTGGTGTTGAAAGTATTAATGGATGAAGTGATGAATGCTAATTGCAGATGTTGCATGGACCTTCATTCTTTCAAGGCTAATTAACCATCATTCTGAGTCTGTAGTAGGAATGAAAAGGTCTATCTGCAAATAGTGTTGTATTTATGGGGAGAGCCTTTTTTTGAATTAAACACTGTCTGTTAAGAGTCTTAAGACCTGTTTTGATTGTTTGGAGTTTTTGCCTCCAAAGAAGTCTCTTCTCTTTGGGCAGATAATATTCTATGTCGTTTATGCATCTGCAAAAGTTGTTGAATTAGGTATTATGGCGTATGATATAGATAGTCTGCTTCTTGCTCTCAGGGTCTGAAGGACATTGCTGATGCATTGACCTTGAGTATTGATAGATCAGCTTCAGATGCTGTTGTGCAAGATGGAGTTGACAGATTAAATGGAAAACCAAAGCCATTGCCAAGGTATGATATGGAACTCTTTTTGATGTTCTGCTGCTCCATCACACATATAATGCTTCCCTTGTGTGAGTGCATGCCTAGAGTACTTGTTTTGCTTGATCTTTTCTCTTTTTTCTATTTACATGCACGGTTTCATTCCAACTTCTGCCTATATTTTGTATGCAAATCATTTGCAGCATCTATTACTCTCATAGACACGGATTGCATGTTATTACTGTGGTATTGCGGTGCGGAGGTGCATAAAGAGCATAGACAATTTCAGATATATTCTTGTGTTTGGGTATAATCATGGTCCCTAGTTGATATGTGTTTCGTGGTCTTTGCATAGTTAAGGTTATCAGGTTTACATTGAAAGTTGGTGAAGAGTGCCAAGTAGGATGGTTAGATGATTTGACTTTGGCTCGCTTATGCAGCTCCATTCAGCATATTTTCTCTCAAGTTGCCCTTTTTCTGCACTAATTTTCCTTATATCATATGCGTAAAGTTCACTTTGAGATTAATTGGCATTGAGAACAATCTGAAAATGCTTCGTATCACTCATATGTTGGTGTGTGGACATGGTGAATGTCATGCAATGAAGTGCAAGATCCTTTTCTTTCTTCTGTCTTTTTAACCACTTATTTTTCTTCTGGGGATTATGAAGTAGTTGCATCATAAAGCTGCCATAATTGGGAAAAAGAAAGTTCTGGAATAGTTACATGTCCACTGTCCTTTCTGAAGAGATCATGACTGGGAAATAGTTAATTTGTAAACTTTGTAGTTTTACCATGGTCACTTGCAGAAACACTAAGGAAAAATTGTTGTTTATACTTGTTTTGCAACGCCAGTGCTATCTGGCTATGTTTGAAAAGGTCAAGCATGACTTTGTCATGCTATTTATTATGCTGCAGCAGACTTGATTTGGTTTTATGCACAGTCCAAACTTGGTTGAATAGTTGCATTGAAACTATGCTGACAGGGATTTGTTTATTGCCAGATGATACTGGTTGAGTTTGTCCTCTTTGTGCTTCTTTACTACTATATGATACCGTTTCTGTTTTTCCGGCTCATTTGCCATGTGCCTTTTAGAACTGATGATGCTGCGATATGGATGTAATGCATTTACTTGTCTTAGCTAATAGATTTCTTTGTCTTAGTATATCCAGGGCTAGTTCAACCACATGTTGATCGTAGAGTAATGTGAAGTTTCCCTCGCACTGTGGTACTAAACCATGGATGTACATGTGCTTGTTACACCACCTTTCGATTCCTCAAGGTTGGACTTTCGTAGCATCAGTCCTCATTGCAGATGTAATGGTAGATTTGGTATGTAAATGGAATTCACTTCCAAAGTTTGAGAGATTGAGAGTTATTATGGCGATGCAGATTGGTGCTGTCAAAGTAATAATTCGGTGAATCTCATCCCGAATGTTTGCTGCTCTTTTGTATTATTTTTCAAGTTATGGTGTGAAAACCTCTGATGCAGTTGGTTTCCGCCCCTTCATATAGGGGTTCTGGGAGACAGTAATGAAATAATTCAAGCACATTCAATCTCTCTCTCTCTCTCTCTCTCTCTCTCTCTCATATTCACATTATATTTCTGTCTAGTAGACACATGCGCAATGTATGCGAAGACATTGTAAAGGTCGTATCTGCAAAATTAGATTCATCCTCCATATTAAATTTGATTTTGGATTTGCGCACGCGATGCATCCAGCTGGAAATTCTTTGTAACTTACATTGGAGATTAAGTGGCCTTCCAAGTAAGGGAAATAACCTGTTAAAATGTAGATATTCGAGAAGGGCACGTATGATTGTTGTACATTGGAGCTAATTTTGGTTGCGGGATTGCATCAACTGAAGTATACATTGGGGCTCATTTTGGTCGTGGGATTGCATTAACTGCGTCTACTTCAGCCGTCTGTCTTGTTGGTTTGAGTTCATTGATGGTGACTCTGTGACCATCTTGGAATTGCACCTCCTGCTTGATGTGCATCCTCTAACCAAAGTCTCTTGCAGATTCTATTCCTTTGGGTGTCTAATGATAAACCACTGGCTTTGCGGACTGTTCTATAAGTTACATTACCGAACACTGTTGCAGATCATCCATATGCCCATGACTTTGCTCTCTCTATACCTTTCGTAAGAAAAACTGATTGACGACTAAATGAATTTTCATTTTTTATTATCGGAACCAAATGCTACTTCGGCACCAGCTCAGCTGCACGTGCACAGAGAGAGAGAGAGAGAGAGAGAGAGAGAGAGAGTAATGCTTCAAGTCAATCGATACAGCAAGCGCACAGCGGTTAGCGTGTGGTTGCAATGAGAGATGTTAATTTACTGCCAATTCCATGGCTCTGTTCTATTGCCCACAAGCATCGTACTTGATTCCAGACCAGGCAAACTCTCACTCTCTTCAATAGGTGTAAACATGAAAAGGGAACCTCCAATCTCATTGCCAAAGCCGCCTATGATATTGTCCCCACCCCCCGCCTGCATGAAACCCTTCGTAGGGTCCTCCTTTTCTTCGTCAAGGGAATGTGGATTCTTCTCAACTAGCTCTCTGAATACCGACGACTTGAGCAGCAGTCCTAGTGCAGTTGGGGAAGTCGAGTTGGTGGGGACACAAACTGCATCCGTGCTCGCCTCTTGTTTCATCGGAGCAGTGAGATCATCAAACACGAAAGAGTTGGAGCGAAAGAAGATGGACGGCTTGGATTCTTCTTCCCCTTGGATGTGGTTCGAGGAGGTTGATGCAGGTTCAGAGTGCAAGGTTAATTGAGGCTTCTGGGGAGCATGAGAATTATTTGGTCCTCGTTTCAACCATCTTATGTAGGAGCTCAAAGCAAAGTTGGTCACTGCATTGATCCCTCGGTATTCGATTGCTGCAATATCGTATGCACGAGCAGCCTCCTCTTGTGTACCTGCAGAAGCGCAGAAGAATAGCAAAAGCAGTCAGATTAAAATGCCCTCCACGTAAATATAGACCGCAAAAAAAAAAAAAAAAAAAAAAACATGAGAGGGTCAAAGAATATGAAGGAAATTTTTTTATTGCGACACTCAACCGTAAGTTCCCAGATAGAGATATTTATTTCCGAGCACCCTGCCTATCCTTGCTTCCCATCTCCCATTGTGATGCCCATTGTGATGGTGCCTGCAATTTCATCATCCAAGAACATATACCATGATTACTTAAACTTCCTCGAACTAAAGTAGCAGTTGATTTATCGAATTCATTGCAAACTTAAGAGAGCACCGTGAGGCAAATCAAAGTGCTCTTGATTACCTTGCAACTCCTCTGTACTTTGATACACCTCTTGAGAAACCGCTCCTTCGTCTGTACATTCAGAGATCGATTCGCGTTATAGGTAACTAAGTACATGAAAGGAACTGGGTTGACTTATTCCGCTGAAGGGCTAATTACCTTCTTAGCGAAGCCAAATATTCCTCTCTAGTCATGTTTTTCATAACCTCGATTTCCGTCTCATAATCTGAAATCTGCAATTGTGGAGGCGACAAGAGTTGCAACCAAATGATCATTTTCCTTTTCCCAATTGAAACTTCCAAATTAGGAAGGGAAAAGGATGCATGCAAGTTAAGCTGATCCTTTTAAAGTTTTATCTTACAGGGAAATTAGTGAAGGTTGAGCTTCCCCAGTACTTGAGTGCTGCCAAATCATAAGCTCTCGCAGCAGATTCTTCTTCATCGTAGGCGCCTGCATAGCCCACATTTCCAGATATGTCAGATACTCCATGAACAAAGACCCAACTGAAAGAAAGTAATGGACCAGTAAACATTCAAGTGGATGGACCAAGCACTCGCCAAGATAAACTTGTTTTCCCTTCTTCCTCTGTGTTGGATTCCAACACCCTTTGTCCCACAAATGAGCCTCATATCTCCCCGTCCATCTATGTCTGCTTAAGAAACAATGTACTTTTAGCTTCATGTCTCAACTAACCCTTACAAGAATTAAAAATAGAGAGCTACCAACTTCTGCGATAGAAAACAATGGCAATGTGGCCCTAATGTGATTTGAATGTGAATCTGACATTTTCCGTGCATCGTAAGGACTCAGCTTTAGTTCTTAAGGCAAAGTAACATGAGCTCTAGGGAACAAAAGGAAGAATCAAGCATACATGGATCAAAGTGCATAAGTTCGTATAATTTTATCGTCAAGCAGACTTCCAAAGCCATCATGGACAATTATCACACGTTTGATCACATACAGCGTTAGAAGTATACAACAAGACAGGCGCGGGAGTGTACTTTTCTCAAGAACTCATCATGCTTCAAAAGACAGATATTAATCTGCACACACGAATAATTAGCTCGACCTGCTTACGCCCCGGTACTTGGAGCTCCTCTTGACGGTATTAGTTGCGGCGGCAACAACTCCATCGACCTCGTGATGCTTCTTCTGATCATCTCCTGCCACCGGAACTCCCGCAGCAGCAGAACTGCCACCATTGACGTGAACTCTCCTCCTCCTCTTGACGCGCCTGTCGACTGTGCTCGCGGGGTTGCACTCCACCATGCACAATGGTCGTCTCACTCCCGTGCTCAACTCGGACTTCACCACGATAATACGCTCCGCCGACATCATATCTTCCTTCTCGGCACTCTCAGTCTCGGATCAGTGTTGAGTCCCGTCTCGCTTGTTTCGTTGCTGCTGTTGCTTCTTGCAATGAATGACCGAACATACATGGAGGGTGTATATATATATGATTCCGGTGATTTTGTTGTTTCTCCTTATTTTTTGTACATACTATGATTGGTCGGGTGGAGACAAATGGGGGCGTCGATGAAACCTGCGGCAACTGGGGACAAAACGTGCACGGTTGGAGACGAGGGCTTTGACGTGCCTCCACGGGCACTAGCAGCCACTGCTGCTGCCAGCCAGTGTTCGAACTCCACAACTGCCCGTTGAATCCGATGCCATAATCTTATCTTGTAGCCAAATTTATGATAGGTGGATTACCAATATAGAAAGTAGGCGCTTTCCTTTTCATTGATAATGCACGTCCGCGACTTTTCGATATTTATAACCCATCAATTATAATCTTCTCTAATAAGAGGTCGAGGGAAATATGAGCCTCGTGCTGTCTCTCTCCCCTCTGTTGTCTAAGAGAGGTTAATAGGAGCTCAAAAGTTCCAATGGCAATCTAATGGAAAAATTGTCCAATCGGTCTAAAACCTATTGTACGAATACGAAATCAATCTTGAACTTTTTAGTTTAGTGTTGAATAAATTCAATGTAATCCCTCCAACCAAGTTTCGTTGAAAATGGAGGATGTGGCCGTTCTAGACCATCATGTCATCAATTTCAATTGAAAAAAATTGTCCAGAGGAATTACATTGGAATTTTGCACAAAAATTTATGACTAAATTCTAAATTAGTAAAATCGAAAAGTTTTGAACTAATTTGATATCTCTACAATGGATTTAGGACTCATTGTGTACTTTTTTCGCAAATAGCAATGTGCGTCATATGTAAATCAATGAAGTCTCTTTCTATTCATCCTTCTTTTTATTTTTTTCTTTTTTTCGTGCCTTATCCTTCTGTGTAAGTACTATAACAGCCATCACATATTCTCCCAAAGGGTCATCTCCAGGGAAGAAGGAAGCATGCACAAGAATATCTTGCTCGGTTTCTCAGTCAAATGGCTTACCCTATCCTGTTTTATCACATGGTGCACTAATCATTGGTTCATCTAAAATCCCTTGGGAGCATAAGAGAATAGTAAAGAGTTATATACCCCTCCAAAGGGACGCTGTTCGATTTCTCTGTTTTCTTTGTTTTTTGCATAGATTTCCTTTGATCAATCAAGACTGGCAGGCAAACAAGCGAGGAGAAGAGAACAGAAAAGTGATGTTGGCGTTTCCTAGGATCAGAAACTCCAAAAGGAGCCTGTGAGGTTTTTGTTTCTAGGGATGGTGACCGACGGACTGTGCTGTCGCGAAGAGAAGAAAGAGGACAACATTTCCGGGCACTTTCTCGTTTCCTAGAATTCTTAGTCGATGGAGAGCCCGGATTACTGTTTAGTTTGGGGTTGTTGAGAGTTCTTTTAAGATAACGATAAAAGTGGAGTTTCTCTCGTTGCGAGCTCTTGAGATAAATGGGAATTCCAAAGGAGAAAACCCACCCTTTTTCCTTTTGACAAACTTGAGTGCCGGAAGGATTATCATATATAACATGAAATTTCTCCACCTATTCCTTGTAGTCCACCCGCTTGATCACACTCCTGTCCAGCCTAAAATTCTAGGTATTTGTAGGCCTAATTGATCTGAGAATAATTACATAAATAGTCCATGAAATTTAGTCAAATTTGTTCAATATAATTCCTAAACTTTTAATTTATTAAATATGATCCCTAATTTTTTTGTACATGTTCAAACTAGTTCTTGAACTAAATGAAAATATTCAATATGATCCTTAAACTTAAATTAATGAAAGAATAACATTAAACATTTTTATAGAATCCAAAGCCAAATTTGAACATGCATCACAAGTTTAGAAACCACATTGAACATTAAACTAAAGTTTAAAGACAACATTTTCACGGACTACATTGCACATTGGGCTAAAACTCAAGAATCATTTGTCTCATTTTTCCGATTGATCCACATACAAAGATGTCATCTGTGTTAGTCAAGTCAGACCTGGTGAACATCTCATTACACAAATACATTAGCATTGCTCTTTCGTGACGTAGCATAGTTAGTCGACGGTTTGGAGATAAATGAGGCAGGAAGACAGTTCAAAGCCCTTTTTGGCCCCGTTGCTTTGCCATCCACTCAAAAAAGCTGGAACCAAAACGATTCTATTCTCAATCCTTGGCGAATTGCATTTTCCTGCGATGCATCCCTTGTACGCTAAAAAAAACTTAATTACTCTATGCGGGTTCACATTCTTCGTTAGGCTCTTCAGCGGAGGCTGAAAAGCTGCACTTGCTTAATAACCTCAAGGAGTTGTAGTACATCACACGTTCATCCTTGAGAAGCTACTTTCGCTGAATTTGGCAGGACGGGCCAAGCAGCTTTACCTTAGTAAATAAGAGAGAGAATTCAAATGACAAGCAAGTTTAAGCTGCACTTAAATCATGATCATCGACCAAGCTTAAGACCGAAAAGACCATTTTCAATTAGCCATAATCCATATCTGTTGAACTCACAGCAGATGTTCAGATTGATTCTGCAAACAGATAAATAACAGAAAAGTTCCAACGCCCGGCAATCATCCCAGAAAGGACAAACAGTTAACAGGATGGTCCCACAGAAAATGATTTATTTCATTCAGGATAGCGCAACCAAAATTATCAGGCTACACTTTTGCAAATTCTTTGAGCGCCTTGAATATCTGCTCCTCGCTCAAACCTTCCAAACGTATGCCCTTCTCCACGCCAAAGTCTAAATTAAACAAGAAATCACATACGTTAATGGTTCACAGGAACACTCAACTTAGGCAAGAAGAGAAAGGAATACAAACGGAAGATTATGGCAAAACTTCCTTTGGATAGTACTCGGGCACCTATAGCTGGTACATCACCGGGGTCAATTAGAAAGCTAAAATTATAATCATAAGATGTGCTGATTAGGAGTGATAATTAACATACTAAGCTAAAAATTTTATCATAAAAGCAAAATTGTCATCGTTGCTTTTCTCAAAAAAGCATATTTCATAGTTCCATAATGGATTAACAGGCTGTCTGACTAAATTTAATTTTTTCCAATTTCCTTTTGGTTGTGTCTATGGCATACCTCCTCTACACTGAGATTGAAACCATGTTCTCTTAATGCACGGTTCATCATACTTCAAATGACAATTAAAAAGAGGGACTTCGACACACTGTGAGAGTATTTCTTTGCTTTGCGTGCCCAAACTTGTTTCGCAACATCAATAAACCAACAAGCTGCACACTTAAATACAAGCACACATTGGAAACTACAAGCTTGACATAGAATGGCATGAAATTTGGGCAATACATGGGATTCGCAGAAATTCTTTAGCAGGCAAACCACCATTATTGATTAGAGGATAACAGTGGCAGATTGAAGTTCGTCCTCATGTCATGATTAGAGATAACCATCTCTTTCAGCCTCTTCTCTACATGTTTTGATTATGCATACAAATAATCCAACAGAAAAGCGAAAAAATTTAAGATGGGGTATCACGTCATTGTTTAAAAGTCCCATCCAATGCATGGCAAAAAGTTTATAGAGAAGGAGAAAGAGGGAAGATGAGACATGAAAGCTCACACAACTTTGGTAAATGCAGTTTCATATTTGCACATATAGCAAGTAAAGGTGAGACTAAGGATGAAGAGAAAACCCAACTGCTGAAAAGCTTCTGCAGGATGAAATGACTAAAATTGATAGATTTCTACCTCATACATGGAAAAACTTGGGACCTATCTTTCCAAGAAACTGCTAAAGGTCAGTAGTAACTTCTTTCAGCTACTTCAAAAGTTGTAACCGACAAATCCATGAATCCACCTTGTTAAGTTGCTCCACGTTATCAATCGCCAATAGACAATTAACAAAAAGTAAGGTACTTATTAGGCCAATCATTAACATATTTCTAGCTTCTTTTGAAATTCCGCACAATTCTCAAGTCATAATCTGTAGCATTAATGACCTTCAAGTTCCATGACATTTCACTACAAACATAAATAACCAACAAGTAGAACTTACTCGGCACCAGACAGATGCCCTAAGTTCCCTCAGATCTCCAACCGAATCAGCTTGCATTCGGAAAAGAGAAACATAATAAGCGCACCAAGTACCAACAGCAAAATGGTGAGCAATTATAATCTCCTTTCTTGTGTAACATTTAGATTTCAACAAGAGGCGCCCCAAGGCAGTGCAATCCGTAAAATCACTCAGAAGAGGAAACACATTTACAAATGTAATGGCAAGCCGGCAGCAACTCCATCGCACAAAATGCCCCAATCTATGACCCGCGAACATACCACATTGACCCCTCCTTCCTAATAACAACTTAGTCGGTTTTCTCCTCTCCAACAATGCCCCAATCCATCTCTAACCACGAAACCCTGACCACGGACCCACCAATTCAGCGTGCACACGCTCTAAAATACAAGTACACCAGTCGTTAATCTAGCAAGCCCGAACTATTTATCCACAAAAATTGGGAAAGAGTGTACAATGCACACCCACCGATCCTTATCTTACCCAATGACGAGTCGAATCACTCGTGCGGCAACACTCACGAAATACGAAATCTTGAGGACACGATCACGTTAAAACCGAATGGAAGCGAACGATGGCAGGCGGGGCGAGGAGCATTACCGTATCGGACCCACAATTGGGGCTCGGTCCCACGGCATTCGCGGATCAGGATGGGGAGCTTGGGGTTCAGCGTCTTCAGCTCCTTGTAATTATTCTCCACGAACGACCTGAAATCAAAACCGATCGAATCGCGAAACATGAACGATCGACGACACCTCTCGCGAAAATACGGAGCGAGGAAAGCGCAAACCTCGCGGAGGAGCTCGCGGGGGAGGACTGGCAGAAGAGGAACCTCAGCTCCCTCAAGTTCTTCGACAGTTGCCCTCTCCACGCCATTTCCCTCTCTCCCTCTCTCGGTTGTTGAAGAAGATCGATCGATTCGCTGCCGGAGGAGACGAACCTCGCGCTTTTGCTTCTTCTCTTCGATGTTTCTGCGTGCTGTTAATAGGCCTTCAAGAAGCCGCAGTCGTCTCCCGAATGAGGGGAAACGCTGGGCAATTAATTTTTACTTAGGCTCCGAAAAGCAAATAATTTAATTTTTTAAAATTTAATCACTTATATCATTTACAAAAAAATATTAATTTTCATTGTTTTAGGCATACATTATTATTGATAATAGAAAAAGTATTGCTCATTGACTGATTGTTTTAAGCAAACGTTTTTAAAATAATTGGATTTCCATGAAACAAACGCACTCATAAAATATGATACATTCTTAATTTCGCTTATAAAGCAAATGCCACTAAAACCCTAAACTATACCCATGTAATAAAAATACTCTAAACTCTCATATATATCATCTATTTCAGTTTTATTTAGAGTAAATTTGTTGCGTTGATATAAATTCAGGAAAAAAAAAAAATTACGCATAATTGTGTTACAATTGGCAAATTTAGGATTCTTAGTGATGCTAGAAAACATTCGAAAAGTATTTATGTGCCGGTGGATATAGTTTCTGATTTTTTATAGTATTAACTCTATTTATAATGACATTAAATGCAGATTAATAAACAATTTCGTTTAGAATATATGACAAAAAAAAAGATTTAGTATAATAAGTAAGGGCGTGATAGATGAGCAGTAGCTATTTACTACTGTGACATAGTACGACAAACGGGATAACTTTGTAAAACATCCGAAACCCGAGTTCCACCATTGATTTTGGTCTTTATTCACTAATGTACATGAGTCTATCAGGCAACTATAAGTCTTCGTAATTGCAGAATGGTCTTCTACTCCTTAGAAAACTCAACGAAAAACACACGTCTCCATAGACAGCCAACGGCACTCGGATCGCAAGCCTTTTTCATCCATTATTCGTGGGCAACTGCCACTTCTGTCCATCAGCGACTGGTCCGCGCGGATAAAGAGGAAAAGTCCAGTGACTGAAAAGAAGAGATCCTGGAGATCCGAAGCAGTAGGGCGAGAATCGAGCATTCTTTGCTATTTGCCATTCTGTATCTCGAGATATTACTTCAATGAGGTAAAAATCCATGCACTCTCAAGTTCATCTACAATGCCAAGTCCTATCCCACCATGGGGTATTACAAAGAATGCTTTTCTCCTCATATCCTGCTATACAACTCAGTGATCCCAAGCCATACATCCAAAATGCACTCAGTTTCACATTCAATTTAACACATCGATACACCGTCCGAAGCACCGATGGAACAAGGAGACACATATCGGGCTACATGTTGAAAGTGAACGCGCCCTGCAACTGCCTGATGGCTCAACGCAGAATCTTGAATTTTCTCACTCAGTTATAAGGGGTGTGAAAGAATAACCATCTGTAGCATATGGATTCTATATAATCTCCGTGGAAATACTGGAAGTGGAATTTATCTTCAGTGAGTGCTCTGGAATGTATGTAAGACCTGCGAATTTCGATAGAAGCAGATAGATTGGATCTTTAAGTCTCAGCCATCTGAATCCAAGGGCAAGACAGAGGACAGCTACATAATATAGTACCAGTATGCTCGATCTTCACATCAACACTTACCAAGAAGTTCCCAACAGTAATAGTAGATGCTAAGCAAATGTTAAGCAGGCAACAAGAGGCACCTGATAAATGCATGACACCACTGCAAAGACTTATACCTACCCATACAGTGCTATTTGTTTTCCACGCAAGATTCCTGAAGTCTGGTTATTAAGCAACATGCCCTATCCAGACATGCTAACAATTGTACAGCCAAACACAAAGTAAAGGTGCCATAATGGCCAAGTTATGCTTTCTTTTGGACAACCCATGCATCAAAAGGCAAGAAGAGAGTGAGCTAATGAAGTTACCTTTCTCCTTCACATCAATCTGCAGAGTATCTAATGTAATTATACCATCAGTCAAAGGAAGTAATTCAAGCTTGATGGTTGCCGTTGTTTGAGAAGGTACACACCTGAGATTAAAGTGAGGACTCTTTCAATCACCACTGCGACTGATAATGGGAAGAAATAAAGTAGAAGCGTATTAAAGGATTACCCCAATGGAACTCTACTATGCAGCCACAAATGTGTACAACCGAAACCAGAAGTTGAAATAGCATCTGATACCGGGGAAGCCTGCTCATTCAAAGAGACTAATTTGGTTTCACCGTGAACATCGCTCTTATTTTCTAATGAAGGAGCCACTGCACTTGACTTCTGCATTGTAGAGCCATGTGTGTGACTGCTGTATTTTCCAGCAACTTCAGAAAGCCCTAAATATGGGCTGATAGGTGATGAGGGTGAGGAATTCAAAGAGAGTACAGAAGGAGGTGAAGTAAATGAAGCTGGTGCAAGAATTGTCATAGTTAGATCTTCTGATGTCAAGTTTGAGGCCTGGAGTGTTAGAACCTGGAATTGGAATAACTCAGGTAAGTGTCAACAAACTGTTGATTCAATAAAGAGTTCCTCAGACTAAGTCACACCTGCACAGGAAGCTGCGAAACCACGCCATTTGGTCCAGGACATTCTCTCGATATTTCAGAAGCAACAGAGATCATGATATCCCTCGAGACACGGGGTCGCCAACTTGTCGGCTGCTTGAAAAATAATCTTGATTCTGCATCGAGCACATAAAATATGCAAAAGAAAAGGAAGTTCAAATAAACGAAGCTGTTAAAATTTCAATGAGAGTTTGAGAAGCAAAATCAATCAGAATGCATGATAAGTACCAGTGTAGTTGCAGTGACATGATACCATTACTGCATAGTTATCAGATGCCGATGGACTGCTCTTCCCTTCTATAATTTTAGAGGAAACACGCAGAATGGATGCAGTTCCGCCCATAAGCTGAGATGACTGAGTACCTTTTCGATCCTGAGCACTAAACTTCTTCCACGCGGAAATTGCTGGTTTAAGAATAAAAGAGTGCTCTTCACCTCTCCTGCAATGAAAATCATTGACTCTGCATAAGGGGATCGGACTACAGATCTATAAAAAAGTAGTAATTTGAATGAAATTCATCAGCGCTTACCCAAATCTGCATGTCAAAAACCTTACATCATCATTTAACCCAAAAAAAAAAAAAAAATTTGCAGTATCTAAATTTTATTTAACCTGCTGACATTTCATTTTCCAAAAAAAGAGGTCTTAAATATTCTCACTTGCAAGACCAGATTAGTATGGTGAAACTTGAAAGAGTCTGAAAGCCAATATTTTATTAAACTGGACAGAGCTGAAACGATCAAGGGTCCACATGCTAGTTCAAACCCCCCTGAGAGTTTGAACAACAAGCCATATTTCATATTGTTTTCTTTGTATTGCGTCAAGAGAAATGACACTAGATGCAATCTCACTGTAAGTTTGGTGCCATGGTGGTTCAAAGGGAAGAGCAAGCCCTACATTGCAGCCGACCATACAGGGAAAAATAATTTGCAATGGCAGTAAGGTGATCCTTTGATAGAAAATATAGCAGCTCTATCTATGGAGCACTAGCCTCGGCTGAATCTACGGCAGCAGATCACGGGTTCTTACCTCAATCTGAGCCCATTTCTTCTCTGAACTGAAACTACCTATGTGAACAAGTAAAAAAAGTTTTGACCCAGTTTGACCTGTTAAAAATGTTCCGTGGCCCCAAGGTACCCCAGATGACAACCTTGTTGCCAGCATAGGCATCTCTTTGGCTATCTACTAATGATCCGCACAACTTATCAGTCAAAATTATTTGACTGAATGCACATTACTTCAATGAAAAATGTGAGACAAGCTTGAAAAGCCACAAAGCATTTCTGCCTGCTATCACTTAGGGCCTGTTTCTTTTCATTCCCGGGAACAATTGATTCCATTCTTTTGTTCCAGAGAATAGATTTGGAACAAAATCAAGAAGTAGAAAAAAATAACTCCTTGTCCCGATAACAATTCCTAGAATCTAATTTTTTCTTCTCTTCTCTCTTCTTCTTCTTCCTTTTGGCCGGTGACCTCACCGGAATGTCGCCGGCCCCCGAGGACACCGAGCCACGACGAGGCTTGTCGGCCCAAGCCTAGCCGTGGCTAGGCAAGGTCAACCTCGCCTAGATTTGGCGAGGGACTTGGAGGTGGCCTGGCAAGGCTGAGCCTTGCCGGTGGCAAGGCCAAGGCAAGGCCGAACTCACACCACCTAGGCAAGGTCGAGGCTCGCCGGTGGCTTGGCGAGGCTCGCTTGGCCACCGACGAGGCTCGGCCTTGCTCAGATCAAGTGAGGCCAAGGCTCGTTGTAGCCAAGCAAGCTCGCCGAATCTCGCCCAGTTGTGGCCGGTGACCGGCAACAAAGGACAAGGAAGGAGAAGAGAAAAGAGAAAATAAGAAAATATAATAAAAGTAATAAAAAAAAACAAAAAAATTTAAGAATCCTACCAAACTATTTCTATCCCGCGAGTAGAAATTTTGTGGAGTTACCAAACGTGTTCTTTTGTTCAAAAATTAGTCCTAAGAACAGAATCAGAAAAAACTATTTCTGATAAAAAATTGTTCCGTAGAATAAAATCGTTACCAAAGGCGCCCTTAGTGAGTAGGCAAAATCTTTCTTTCCAGCATGCATTGTTCTTCTAGAGCACACACAGGAGCGTTATTGAGAATAATAGGTTTAGGAATCCTACGAGACAAGTTCTCTTCTAAATAGCAGATTCACTTATTATTTGCGCCAATTGCAAAAAGGATATGACCATCACAGAAATGCTATAACCACAAGAAATTAATGAGACGAAAAGATAGGTGTCGTGAGGAAAACCTGAGAGCTAGATTTGGCAAACTATGCTCATCTCCAGCTTCAATAGATGCAATGGGTAAGGATTGTGGGGGTCCACCTTTCACAGCCTCCTCAAGCACAATTGTTATAGCATCTATATACACCACAACGTCTGGTACATGTGCTGGAGTAACATTCTGCAGTTGTAGTCACAACTTTAGTGAGTCCAGCATTAGCATAGAATCCTCCAACTCATATGATTTCAAAAAACATATCACAAAATATTAAGTTGTCTGTAAGAAATAAAATACTGGTTATAACATGATTCAGTTAGAGGCAGAGGTTACACCTTTATCTGCACACAAAGGAGGTCATCAGTGTTGCAGTCAGCACCAAAAGAGTGAATCTCAATGGGTTGAATAATTTCAAGTTTCCTCCTCCACCTTCTTCCTGGTATATATACACCCTCTAGCCCACAACAAACAGAAAATCTCTCTGGTTCCAGTGAGACACCTCTAAATGATAAAAGTTCCTCTTTACCAGTCTTTTGGTTCTTCACGGATTTTTGGTATGAGAAACGATCCCAATCTTCAAGTTCAAATTTTGGCTTAGAGCTAGGTGTTGTGACAGGTGATTGTGGTGGTACAGCAGTTTGGGGAAGTGCAGACATAGAGTAGCTTCTAAAATTGCCAAAAGAGAAGAGCTGAGAGCCAGAGGTGCCTGCAAGGTTGGGCCTTTGAGGTGCACTGCCAATTCCAGGATTGGTGGTCAAAGGTGTGGGTGATAATGAACGAACTGGTGGAGAAAGAGTATTGTCCAAGGGAAGCAACCAAGTCAATAGCTCCCCACAAGGTTCTTGATTTGCTTGAAGGACATCACCCCTGCTATGGGAAGACACATTGTTGGTCTGATGCTTCTCAAATTGAAGAATCTCGAGGACAGGATCTTCCAACAAATTAACGCCAACATTCACCTGGAGAAGAACCTGCATCCTTCCAAAGAAGAAACAGGATGAAAATGACCAATTGAACTAGCTAGTTTCAGTAGTTAACTATCCAGCATGTCATACACGATGCTGATAATAAATCACAGGTACAGATTCCAGAAGTTCTGGCGTAAGTTGGAGGTCAGCGCACACCATGACAATGATAACACCAAAAGAAAAGCCTTCCTGTGTATGTTTCAGGAAAAGTTAGTAATTACCACGGGATCATTGTGTAGGGTAATGAAGGGTCAAAACTTTTTACTAGAGAGGGGGAGAAGCAGATTGCATATGTGCTAACCATTCTGGTGCTACTATAATTCATGTTAGCATAAAATGGAAGTAAGGAATTATAGTGGAGAGGCATGTCACCCACGGAAGGTGTAGTTCACGATCTCAAAGGCCCTAAAAAATCAAGTCTGACAACCAATCCTTGAACCAAAGCACATCTTATCATGCTTGGACTTGAATGAAGCTTGGTTTGACAGGACGACCATCAAGGTAGAGACATAATTCCCATTCTATCAATGTGTGAAAAAATATCTAACTTCTCCAATTATCTAAGAAGCAACACGAAAAGAAAAACATATTAGGAGTCTAGGATACTTGTAGAACATACCACTACATCCCCATTAGCAAGAGAATGACATTGAACAGTATTCCTTGCCACTCCACCAGAGACATTGGCATCAAAATTCCCTTTATCTATTATAGCATTGAGCCGTGACATATCTTTTGCAACACTTCTCTCATTTGCGGTAGAACTCTGATCATCCTTGACAGAAGCATGAGAAGAAGTCTTATGAGCTCCTCTCTTTGACCAAAGCATCTCATTTGACTCAGCTATCCTAACAAAAAAATGAGAACTTTTGAATTTCTGCAGTAATGTTTCTGTCTTGCGTTTTTGGTCTTCCATTCTAAGCAGAGATTCACCAGCAGAAAAGTTATTTTGAGTATCAGAATTCCCATTTAATGGGTTTACACCATTCTGCCCCGTATCTTGACCATCTGCATGCACTTCTGCATCATCCGACACTGCACTTGCGCCATCCCCAAGAAGTCCGTTCACCTTTTTGTCACCCTGTCCAATACCATTTTTACTCATAAGGGCAGCAACTTTGAAGGGAGTAATAATTTCCACGTCCTGCTCATTCGCCGACAAACATGCCAACACATGAATCTGTTCACCTGGATGAAGTTGATTTCAACGCAGTGAGTACAACATCCATATATATGTGCTGAAAAAACATCACTACAGATTCAGATACCTGGAAAAACAAAAGAACGGTCCAAAGAGCGCAATGAGTGTATATCTGGAGCATCATTCCAATTCTCAGGGAGTTTTTCTGCATGAGGAGATTAAGAATCGATGCAAAAGGAATCAATACATCCGGGCAGGTTTGATGTGTCAATCATGGCAAAGGATAAAACCTTCAATTAACAAGAACTTCAAGCAACATAGGAGGTCAGCGAGATGATGTTCCTCGCCCTAGTTATCCTAAATAACTTTGATATGGTTAAATGTTTGCCATCTCATTCTCAGACTCTTAGTCAATGACATAATTGTCAGACATTCCATCTTATGTTATCAGAATATGCCTCATTCAATTAGCAGATATGCAGGAGAATGGGAAAGGAGGAGTACGAATGAGAGATTCGGAACCAAAAATTGCAATCTCAATTCCACTTAATAATGATGCGGAATCAGATTGGACACTTCCGAATTTTCTTAAATGGCACTCATATCTTAGAATATTAAGCCTATAACTTTACAAAATTCAGTTTAACAGGATGATAAGTTTAAGCTCAGACAAAATTGTACTAAATCTCAATAGAGTTCTCTACAAAGATGTAAAAGTCTCAATCACATGCAAGAAAAAGGCTAAATTTTGAACTATTTATTTTTCCAAGTTATATTACTACTATATATAAGGTCCGGAATTCACCAAACAAGTGGCAATAATACGGAAATGCAGTAACTAGGTAGGCATTAATTTTGGAACTTCAGACAGATTGAAGTTCATTTCACTTTGCCACACACGTCAACTAATGGGAATGAAAGTACCCTCCAAAGTCCATATCCAAATAATTAAATGAGTCTAAAGGCAAAGGGTTATATTAAGAAAGAAAGACAAATTTCTCATCTCGTTTATATTGATGAGTACATGCGCAATGGATATAGGACTAAGTCCCATGAGACAGGTTTCTCATCTCATTTATCTCATCAAATGTTATTTCTCCCACTCTTGTTTAATGCCCTTTTCATGAGGCAAATGAAAGTCCAAAATTTTTAAAAAGTTCATGAAATCTTCAGCAGCATTAGACTAAACAAGAAGCAAAACTCTTCATGATAATACATGCTGGAATATCATTGAAAGCGAAGGATGTCACTTCTTGAATATGTAAGCTCATACATGGCAATAGGAAATTTATATGTTTGTTCAAGTTAGTGTCATGTAAAACAATATACTTAAAAAGAACCAGTGTGATGGTTAGTACTTACTGGACGGGATGGCTACCCATCCATCTTCTTCGGAAACATCCAAATGTTTCCCCATGAGAGAAGCATCACCGCTTGTATCTGAACCGACAATGCTCACATCCTCATATTTAGCAGCCTCCCCGCCAGAATCCTCAGCACTATCGGTTGGGGGAAGATCTTCAGCAATCAGACCCTCTAAAGTCGCCACAGATGTTGACATTTTATGCGTGTCAATATTGCTTCCATTGACACTCAGCTGTTCGGCAGCAACAGTTGGCGACTGCCGCAACAGAAAGTTCATTGCTTGGACAGCAAAACGCTGCTACAATATAGGGGCTTGAAGGTTATGATGAAGCTTGGCAGATGTAAGTATCCTGGCACCTCAAGAAATGAAGAAGACAGAGAATCCATCAGGTTTATCGACCAAAAGCAAAAGGCACATACTTCAAAGAGGTGTCGCCACATCCAGTTACCATCAATTGGCATCTAAACTTAGGTAGTTGATGCTTTTTGGTTTAGGTTGATCGGTTACGTACCCAATGCCCATTTCAATTCAATATAGATTATCTACTTATCTGCCCAAAATTTTGCCGGAGTATACGTCCTCCACGGATTACATCAGACAGATTGAATTTCAAACATTACTTAGTTCAAATGAACTCATATCGAGTGCCCATCAATGGCTACCCAGCATCCGCTCCGCTCCATTGGGTACAAAAAAAGGCAAAAACAAAAGCCCGATCTCCAACTCCCTTAAGCATCTTCATCCCCAACTCTCTTAGTTTGACTAAGAAGGTCAACAAACACGCCTATACGCATCGGATTTTTAGCAAACAAAGCATCTACAATGCGCTAACTAAGACCTCGAAGCAGAACAAAAAATCAAGAGCAGGAAAAAATCCATCCGCGGAGCAAACAACGCGAAAGGAGGCGTAGCAGCACGGATCAGAAGCGCGAGACGGATTCGAGCGGATCCAAACCAAATGCAATCGAACCCGAGGAGGCGTACCCGAAATCGGAGGGCCGGCGAGGATCGGCCACCAACCTCTCGCGGCGCGGAAGACCGGAACGCGAGCCGGCGCAGAGGGCCGCGATCCGAGCTCGGCGGCGGCGAAATGCGTGCCGGCCGGTCGAGAGAGCGCGGAAACGAGCGAGCGAGCGAGCTTGACGGAGCTTCGCCCGGTCGGAGAATCACGTCGAGTTCGCCCCTGCGACTGAATTTGTTGCGGAGGGGATCTGAACGCGAAAGCGAAAGCCGACGTGCTTCGGCTGTTTTCGACCGATGCCGATGCTGGCGCAGGGCCCAATGGGCCCGGCCCGGAAACGCCATATGGGCCGGCCCGGATATCTTCCTCTTGAAATTACGGCCCCACATGTCCTGAAATTAGCAATGAATCTCGTTCTCGTATCATCATGTCATAGCGCCGGGGCAACAGATTTCGCTCTTTTTATCTTCACCGAGGTCTTATCGCAAGAGAAAGAGACGCGTACGTCCTCCTATATATGCATCCGCCGCTGCTGCTCATATCGACGGCTGTCATTCTAGCTAATTTGGTCACATCCCCGTTCGCCATCACGACGACCGCTTACCTAAAGTTCGAATAAAGTCGACCTTGTTTCCGAACTTGCTTGATCGCTGCACATCTCTCCCACACCTACCACCGTAAAAGGGCCAGTTCCCACCCAATGACCTGCGTGTCCGCAGGCACCGTCTTTGAATTTTCGGAGCAAGGTTGCGGATGGTCCTCCCGAAGACCCAAATGCCCATCTCTCCCAACTTATTCAAATCTTAAAGCGACGTCTCCTGCTTTTCCTTCGTACTGCAAAAAGCATCGCGAGAAAGAAAGGATCGTCCTGCACGAGTTCCTAAAAGGCGTCCCATAAAGTCAAGGAGCCTCTCTCTCTCTCTCTCTCTCTCTCTCCCCCAGCTTTTCAATCTTCGCCTTTTTTTTCCTCGAGGAACTGAAAGTCGCTCGTCTTTCTTTTCTTGTTTGAATCGGATGGGCACTCGATGCGCTCCAAAGAAAAACTGTTCCTTTAAAACCCGGCGCTAGGATTCCATTCCATGTCGCTGTCGCAGTTCCGTCGTTTGCGACCGACAATTGAACGGGCGTATGCGGGCCGAGATCCAAGTTGGGCGCGGGAGGAGATGCGGCGGGTGGGTCTTCAGACCGGGCCTTGGCCGATCGAGTCGGGATTGGCTTGCAAGAAGGAAAGAGAGAGGGAAAGAGAGCCTGACTTTTTTGCCAAATGACTTTTTTATTAGCGGCTGCCCTCGCTTTCGAATGATTAGTGTGATGAATAAATAATAAAAATATGGTGATTTTTCGACGCAATGCTTTTCTTATGCCGTGCTTGATGAGTATTTGGAAAACCCAAATATTTCTCTTTCTAAACTTGGATTCGAACGAGCAAGTTTGCGCATTCACACGAGACGAGCCCAGCTTGTGAGCACGGGCCAATAAGAGTGCGTTTGCGACGTCGCCAAATAGTGAAAAATTATATTATTTTGTTCTCGAGAATAAATTTGGAACATAAATTTGTTTGATAAATTTTTTGTTCCGATGAATTAATTTATTCTCGGAAATAGATATGGAGTAGAATTGAGAAGTAAAAAAAAAAAAGTTAATTATTTATTTTCATGAACAAGTCTAGAATTAAACTAACCTATTTTTTATCTTTTATCTTCTTTTCTTCATATCTCTTCTTCTTCCACTGTTGCCATTGCCCACCGCCCATTGTCCACCCATCGCTAGTGACTAGTTGAACAAGGTCGACAACCTCACCGGTGGCCGGGCGGACCTCACCCGAGCCTCCCTTGACCACCGGCGAGCCTCATCTAGTTGCCGGCGAGGCTCGGCCGACAAGGTGTGGCCTCGCCAAGAGCTAGCAACACTCCAAAGGTTGAAGAAGAAGGAGGAAAAAAAAAAGAATAAAAGAAACAAAATGATAAAATTATTAAAAAAATTAAAAGAAAATTGGTTTGGAGTATAAATTTTGAGGATGATGTCAAACATAATTCTGTTCCTGAAATATAAATTTTTAACAGTTACAGAAAATCTTAAAATACTTAGAAATTGTTTCCTGAAGCAGAATAAAAAATAATAATTTCCGATCATAAATTGTTTTCGAGAATATAATGGTTATCAAATGCGTCCTAAATTTCTGAAAAGTACTGTATGTATGTGGAATAAGAGATCATCGCACTCTCAACAGCCTATCGATTTTTTGGTACACCTCAATACAAAGTAGGAATTAACCATATGCTCAAAAAAATTTAATTTCCGCTGTTAATAGAAAAGGAATGCTTAATATTGTACAAGATACTCATCAATCATGCCCTTTTCAAAAACTCCCTTCGTGGACAAAACCATAGGAAAAAGGGGGTAAATTAACTTTGTAAAACCATCTAAATACTTTATATCTAGAAATACCAGGAGAAGAATTTGAGGATTATTATTTTTATTTTTTAATATGGCTTAGGGTTTCCTATTTTATTTATAAAAAAAATGACGAGCGCCTCACTTAATGAAAGCACTACACTGAGCGTAATTTAAAAGTCGAGACAATTAAAGCAAAAGGAAATTCTGATACTTTATGGAAAAACGAACAAAAGTTCGAGTACCTGCGCTTTCATTGTCGATCCTTCATAGGAAACATGCACGATGCTATGAATTTCCGAATCAGATGGATATATGTACTCAAACAAATGAAAGAATTTCCCAAGATAAGGAACTCGACTTTGGTCCCTTGAGATCAATCTATCGTTGCGTGCCGTTGCAATCAAGGTTCATTTGTAGTCTGATTTCTATATAAATGTAAGTAGTGACCCGTGATTTTCACATCACAAACACTTCACGTGATAATAAATGTAGCATAAATTTGCAACAAGGTGCAATGAGAGGAAATAAGAGAAATTATCACATGGACTTGGATATGGAACAAATGCATCCCCAAAAAAAAAAGAGGAAATTCTTTAGGATGTTTTTAGAGAGGTTTTATTGGGAATAGATTTCTAACTCCTCGATGGCCATTGGATGGCAAAAAAAAAAGTAAATTTTTGTCCATTGACTAAAAAAACTTGTAAATTTTGTGTATTTTAATACTTATATTAGAGTTGGACTTGAGTAAGTCCTTCAATTACTTCGTCTGAATTTCGAGACGTAAAATTTTAGGGATATTTCATTATAGACAGGGAAGATAGAGATACATCTAGGAACTTGGGGGCCATTGGGGGGGAAGGCAAACTTCTCGTCCCTCGTTTAGAAGAGGCTATGCCAACTGGGCAAATAAAATAACCTCCCGTGTTTGAGGTAAGGTGGTGGAAGTCGCAAAACTTCATGCTAGGTCGACCCATTGCATGGTGTTTTATAATTAACTTGTCGGCTCAAAAGCCCCGCTATAAGACACCGTGCGGCGATCTTATTCTACTTTCTCGTTGAGTGGCGTCGCAATCAAGGTCCATTTTTAGTCTAATTTCTATATAAATGTAAATAGTGACTTGTGATTTCTATATCACGGACACTCTACATAGTAATCAATATAGCATAAATTCGCAATGAGGTACAGTGAGAGACTTTGATGTGGAAAAGATTATAGATGGATTTAGAAAATAAGAGAAATTATCGCGTGGACTTGGACACCGAACAAATGCATCCCAAAAAAGAGGAAAAAAATTTCAGGGATGTTTTTAAAGTAGTTTACAGAGAATAGATTTCTAACTCCTCATGGCCGTCGGAGAGCAAAAAAGGGTACATTTTTTGTCCATCGACTATAAAACTCGTAAATTATGCGTATTTTAGTACTTATATTAGAATTACGAAAAAAATATGAGAACCACTCCCCATTGGTCATATCCCTTGATTTTTTATTTTATTATTTTATTATTTGGTCTGAGATCATATTCATTAATTAAAGAGCATAGGTTGTGGCCAACAAAGGAGAAAATAAAAAGGGCCATAGGTAGGGTTGAGGGTGATGAGTCATCGCCTTCAATTTTCTTTCCTCCCCCCGTCGAAATTACGATCTGGCCCCTCGAGAGCGATTGATTGGACGGGTTGCTTTTGTCATCTCCCTCTCCCCTCCTCGTTGTCATCTACACCTCCCCTACTCCCTCCGCCAATTTACCGCTTTGCCCCTACTTCGTCTTCTTTCATTAATGGAGGGAAAAGACTACGCACAGAATCCATGAAGTCACGTCCTTAATCTAGAGTTTTAGCTCGACTAATCATCGGGTTTATCCTTCATTTTCGCTAGAAAGGTGTCGATCCGTAATGATTATTTTATTGTCGAATGATTTGTGGATTTTGCTAAGGAAAGTAAATGGAGGGCTGTGATTGAGATCGTTCCAGTGCTCCCCGTCGCTTCCATGGAGCACTACATGGTCTCAGGTGCTCAAAAGACATTGATTTGTAGTCAATAGGCCCAAATTTAACATCTTAGAACTAGGATGAGCTTTACCAAACATGACATTCAAACGAGATGATTGAGACTCGATACAGAAACTTTTCCCGACAAAACTCGTGCTCATAAAAGTTGTGAAATCTTCAGTTGAAGTACGAAGCATAATATTTTTTAGACGGGCTTCTATTTCGATCTTGGATAAGCCGAAGGGTGCGATTATTTTAATGGGTCAAAGCAGGCCCACAATAAGATAACCCTCGAGCACGATATAACACTCGAGAACTCGATATACTAAATATTAACCCAATTAATTATAATCAGATTTTATTTCGATATAACTGTCGTCGAATTTAGGTAATCTTTGTCGATCGATCGAGTTCGGTTTGTCTGGTTCGGTTGGAAAAAAAATAGAATAAAATGGACAGAGCATGAATTGGCCTGTCTCCATTCTGGTCACTTTGATTTTCTAACCTTTTAAAACAACACAAATCAAAGTTAACTTTTTCTCATCTAATCAATTCGTTCACCTTTGGTCTATTTACAAACCTGCCAACCGAGGGCTTGGCAGAGCAGGGACTGAACCGTAAAATCACCGGGCCTGTCGATTTTGCCCGAGGAGAAAAGAAAGCCCAATGTCCCTTCAGCAAGCTAATCATATAAGACTCGGCAACCCTCTACTTGCCAAAAGAAGAATTTCTCTCTCCTCTCTCCTGTTGCCCTCACCCCCTCCCTCCTCGAAGAGTTCAGCTTTCGATCCAGGAAGGAAGGCGCAGATCAAGAACGCGCGTAGGGAGGAAAAGGGTCTCTTGCTTTCAAGCCCTTTCCTCCTCCTCCTCCTTCAACCGGAAAGAAAGGAGAACGAAGTCGCCCTGCTACTTCCCCACACAATTCTTGCTTCTCTTGTGGGCGAAGTAGTCGACTCTTCTCGACGCGCAAACAACTTCCTTTTATAGTAATCCCCACTACGGGCCTCATACGTTCTCACGAGGTTGTTCCCATAAAAGCAAAGATCTTTCGCTTTTGTAGCCACAATCATGGCCACTTAAGGCTCCTCTCTAATAAGTCATAATTCACAGGCGCGGCACAAGGCACGAAAAGATAAAAAAACGATGGCCGGTGAGGAGCCCTATTCTGCCGACACGAACTCGGACACTTTCGCTGAGGAAGAAACGCTGATTCCGAGTTCTTCCGAGGCTCTTGAGCCCGTCTGGGTTCCTACTTCCTCGACCGCTCATCATGGTAATTTGCTTGTCCCTTTGAATTTGCAAGTTCTCTTCTGGTTGCTTTTTGGGTTGCCTTTCTTTTCAGTTTTTTCGTTGTTTCATTTCCGTAGGTATCTTAAGCACATTTTCTTTCTTAAGTTTGCAATCTGTCAGACGCTACTCGGTTGGTGGGAGTTGTGGAAAATTGGGTCTTGTTCTATTGGGAGAAAAAGAGAAGTTCATAGCTTTTCCGCTTCAGTCCTCTTCTTGGTCTCTTTTTTCCCTCTTGAAAAGCAGAGCGATCCCTCGCTGTGTCGTATATTTTACTTTACATAAGAAAAGGTGCCAGCTTTCTGCTTAAACGTTACATTGACAGTCCAAAGATGCATTTTTTACTCTAATGGTGCTTCATCATCTTTAACTTTAATGTGCCACTCAGTCTAGTGAGTCAGGGTTCTTTCGTTCATCCACTCACTCTGTTTTCTTGTCTCAAATTGGTGTGGATTTCTGCATAGTAGCCGATTATTTTAGATGTAATGCTCTGCTTCTTGTACCGACATATCAGGTTCAAAATCAGTGGTCAATTTTGAGGACGTTTGTGGAGGAGGAGACACCAATACTGCGCCGAGGCCATACCTCCGACAGATTGATCTGAAGGAAGAAGCCGTCGAAGAGGACTACTGCGACGGGAACTTTCAGCCTCCTGGGAAGAAGCGGCGGCTAGCAGCCGACCAAGTCCATTTCCTCGAGAGGCACTTTGAGGTCGAGAACAAGCTCGAGCCCGAGAGGAAGATCCAGCTCGCCAAGGAGCTTGGCCTGCAGCCAAGGCAGGTCGCGATCTGGTTCCAAAATCGGCGAGCCCGGTACAAGACCAAGCAGCTGGAGAAGGAGTATGATTCGCTCAAAGCTCGCTTCGAGAGCCTCAAGGCCGATCACGACAAGCTTATCAAAGAAAAGGAGAATTTGAAAGGGGAGGTAATGAAATGATCCCGATTGCGACTAGTCTAATTTATGCACAATTGAACATAGCAAGGTCACGTGGGAATTAAAGCTTGCAAGAAGGTATGTCGGATGATAACATCTGATAATATGGTTAGGGTGACGGATCGTGAATCAGTTTTGCCTTTTGAGAGGAGCGAGAACAACATAGAGGATTGCAACATTGAGGGTCTAGATTTGGTACAACATTAATTGCGCCGAACTTTTAACATGTGAGATATGAGTCAATGGAAGTGATCCGGCATATTTCATTGCGATATTTGTTCTCTTTCGATTCGGATTTGTTGGCTTTGTGTTCGTTTTTTGGCTGTAATTTTATGATCGATTAATCTATGTTTTGCTTGTTGATCAGGTCCTCTCTCTTAGAGACAAGCTGAGGAGCAGAGCCAAAAGAAGCGAGGAGGGATCGCTCGAAGCAGATGATTCCTCGCATGGAGCGACTCCGAAACCAACCACACCCTCAACTCTCGATGACGTTTCGAACGTGGATGCCACGATCTTAAAGCAGGAGGACGCGAGTTCGGCCAAGAGCGATGTGTTCGATTCGGACTCGCTGCTGGAGCCTGCGAATTCTTCCCACGTGTTCGAACCAGACTGCTCGGACTTCTCGCAGGACGAGGATGACAGTTTCGGCAAGAGCCTCTTGCCCCTGGATTTCCTCCACCCCAGATTTGATGATGGATACGCCTTCCACCAGAACCCACCTGCAATTTCTTGCAATTTTGCTTTCCCAGCTGAAGAAAATCCCTTCTGGTCCTGGTCTTACTGAGTAAAAACGAAATGTTACAAGGATAAACGCCATGGCAGCTTAAGAGTAGAGGCTCTGCTACGATGCATTTTAGCTATAAGTAGAACAAGAAGTAGATTCTGGTGGTTTCTTGAATTGGCATCTTTTGTGGGTCGATGCAAAAGCCGAGGCACGACACACGCATCCCAATCTCGGGCTGCTAAATCTGCGGCCACGGTTTCACCCAAAACCAATTCTGAATCTGAAGGTGTCTATCTAGATGTCAAGCCTCGTCATTGAATAATCCCCTTTCCAAAGAGATGCATCGATTGTACAAACATGTTCAGTTCAGAAGTTCCGTCTCTTGGATATATTTGAATTCATTAGACGAAATCTGATAATCTTACGATTCGGGAGCTCGCTAAAAACCAAAACTGGGCACTTTTAGCGGACGAGCTGCCTGACATGTACGTCAAGTAGCTACTCATTACAAAAACGTTCACTTCAACTTCATCACGGTCGCAACCCGTCCGTCGAAAGAAATATCTCCCGTTGATTTTAAGCAAGTGAGCCGGCGGTAAACGAGTTCCGAGTGGTCACATACCGTGTGCTCTCTCCCCAGAAACCCATTGACGAGCCAGAGGAACCATAGACCCAAACTCTCGGTAGGCGACATCGGGACGATTGCCGAAACGAAGCTGGTGAAAGCGACCCGGGATTAAAAAAAATCCCCAGGAAAGTGTGCACACCATTTTTGCTCTTTTCCCCCTCAATTTCTTAAACACTTCTGTCGCGATCCCGGGGCCCACCGTGGGAGCCGCGAAAGTGACGGGAAAGGGGACTCGAAAGTCAAGTAAATGCGGGGGGAGGAATGGGGCGATGCAAATCACCCCCGCAACTTTTCTTCCATCGGCGATGCATTTTTCAAGCACCTCCATTTATGCCCCGACGTTGACAGCTTCGGTTCATTTGGGCATTAATCAATGTGGGTGTTGATTAACCGGCCCCCCACCCCGGATTACTTTATTCCATTACCATATAATGGTCGTACGTGAAAGCATCGGTGGGAAATCGGGATTGCGTCCGCGACGGAATAAAATTTTTTTCTCGCTCATGTAAGCCAGTCGCTGGACGGACGCTGAGTCGTGGCTGCAGCCCGGGAATAACGCTCCGTCTCTCGGTCACTCCTCCATTAAAAAAAAAAAAAAATTTCCGAGTAAGCGGAGGTGGTGACGTAATGTGCGCATTATTAGGTCGCCGTCACCGGATGTGCAGTTTGCATCGCCGCTCGAGATTTGTTATATTCGAGGAACCGGGGGGAGAAAAGGCCCACCTGTCCCGTTGGATCTCGCGGAGACAGGATCCGCGGAGCGTCATTTTGGTTGATTCGGCTTTGCACGTCCGGGGATTAAGAATATGCCGTCTTCGGGTGCTGTTTCGCTTTTGATATGACGAGGAAAATCCGCGTCATTAGCGATTGGCGACGGTGATTCGACCTCAATTAGATCGTGAGAAACCCGGATCGAGAGCGGATGAAGCGAAGTTTTGCAATTCCCTAACTCAGAGAGCGGAAATAAAGATGCCCGCGAAGTTTAATTTCATGGATTATCGGTTGACCGTAAACAAAAATTACTCCTGGTACTAAGTGGCCAAGGAGGGCAGCGAATAATAATCGTGGGGCCTAATCGATCTGCTATTGCACCTCTTTGCGATACTCATCGAATTTTGACTTATATGCACGTAAAACTATGGACGAAAGGTCACGTGCGCACAGTAAACTCTGTAAGCAAACGGTGTCGTAAATTGGGGGGGGGGGGGGGGGGCGACATAAATCGAGTGAATGTCACCGCCTCAAAATCAATTATCATATCTGAACCACTTGTGTCCCGGTCGGAATGTCATCCGGTTTGTGACGTTAGTCACATGTTCCAAAGCATCCGTTTTCTTGCATATGAAAGGGAGCGTTCCGTGTCCAAGGAGGAAAAGTAACAAAGAAAAACCGGTACTTATTTCTTGTGGGAGACTTACGAATAAGTTTGTTTGGCAGAAAGAGAAGAAAGCGGATCACTGTGCAGAGTTTGGCTGTTGTGGCCAGGGCGATAATTTCGGGGAAAATTACGGGAAAAAATTTAAAGTTACTATATTTGCCTCGATTGAGGTTTAGACATTTTAATTGTGACATCTATAGCCATTTTATCAATTTTGACTGGAAATTACTATCGTAAATGTCAATTATCCTATGTCGCGCGATTAATGCTGACGTGGACAATTTTTATAAAGCAAATCGAAATTTGTTTTTAACTTTTTTTTTTTCCTTTTTCTTTTTTTTTTCATTTTTCTTGTTCCTCCATATGTGGCCGCTCTCTAGATAGGCGAGGTTGAGCCTTGCCAGATCCAGATGAGCTCGGGCCTTGTTAGCCCTCGCCTATCACAGGTCGTTGGCCATCATTGAGGCTCGCAACTGATGGAGAAAAATGGAAAATAAAAAGAAAAGGAAAAAAAAACTCAATATTTTTTAAGTTGTAAAATTTGTCAATGCTAGTACTAGTTGCATCACATTAGATGTCTAGTGTTACGTCAACAATTTTCAATAAAAAATTATCAGAATATTTTAGAGCTTAATTAATATAATTAAAATATTTATAAATGAATTGGTACAAATACAACATTCTTGCGACTTTTTCGATAATTTAATCAATTATTTTTATTGCCATACGTAATCGTGTCAACTCATCTTGATTTAATACCGCTATTTTAGTTGCGTTGGATCGATCAGTTGATTTTCGCGTCGCGCTCGTATCGTATCGTGTAGGTCGACGCAATCGACACAAACCGGATCTTTCATAACACGATCTTGTGATCGACACGCGCCGAACCCGGTTGCGGCGTCCAAGAAGAACCAAGACGATGGGATAAGGGCGCATGGGGGCGGGGACAAGGCATGGCGATGTTCATCCGCAGCCTACGTGTCGTCTAAGTCTGGGCTGGGTCACCCCAAATCCGCCACGCCACCCCCGGTCGTCCTGCACCACACGATCGAAAGCTCGGACGGGTCGGGCCCACCGCGAGAGAGAGAGAGGAGTCGCCCCATGCAAAGTGGCAACCGATGCGTGGTGGAGACGGAGGCCGAGAGAATCCAGCGGGGCCCGCACCCGCGGGGGGACGCGTCCCCATCCGGGCAGTCCCCCTCCCCGGTTCGCGTCCGGTTCGAAGGGATTAGAAGAAAATGGAAGGGAAGGCCCAATGGGCCTCGCAGCGCACCGTCCACTGACAGCACGACCCGAGCCTCAGCCTCAGCCTCAGACGACGTCTCTGGTCTGACATTCTGAATTTCTGACAGGGTCAGGCTCTGCCAGTCCTCCGTCCCTTGCCCTGCCCACTGCTCGAAACTTGATGACGATGTCGATGTCGATGTTGATGGCCCACCCAACTCCGGTCACCCGCGCAGTGCACGCTCGCTTTCGTGGGGCCCCCCGTCCACGTGCCCCCGACACCGTCCCTGTCAGCTCGCCTGCACCTTTGATTCAGTTAAGCTCACCGGGCCTTTTCATTCGTACGGTGCTCCCTCCCGCTTTTCTCGTCGTTCCACTGCGCAACTCGAACGGACGGCGAATGAACCGTTACGTGATCCGTGACCACTCCATCGCTTCGGTTCGAGCCCGTCAGGCAAAACGTCAAAGATTGCGATTTGGGTCCTCAGGGTGGAAATCTGTTTCGCCTTTGTTTTGAAGAGAGAGAGAGAGAGAGAGCTCAGTTTGGCTGGACTTTCCTCTACGATTTTCTGGATGTCCGCTGCATTGGTTTGGGACTTTATCCGAGCGCATGGGGGTGGGGTTTGTGTGGTGACCTTAAGTTTAGGGTGCAAATTGGCACTGCCCTCCGCTTTCCCGTGGCACCTTCGGAGGATCCATCTCTTGGAATTGACGAAAGGTCTGTGAACGTGGTACGTGTATGGAAATGCATTTGTAATGTTAGAATAGCAACTGGGCACGACCACATTTATAGCGGATCTCCTCATGCCATCGGTCTAGTCTAGCCTGTTGAACATTTTGGATCCTCCGCTCTTGAGGTGAAATCTCTAAATTCTATCCCGACTTTTAAGCCGCTCGTATCGAATAATGATCCACTGATGCAAGGATGAATGACCTACTTGGTGAATGCGGAATGTGTATTTTGAAGGAAACATAGAACAATGATTGATAAATTCTTCCCTGTTCTAAAGAGTCTACGTATGACCTATTAAATCCATTGGCTTCAAAGCTATACTTATGTATGTCGACAATGGATTTTCGTCAATTAGAGAGCGAAGTGCTTTTGGTTATTTTTGGTTCAGAGAAAAATCTGATCAGTGTCTGCCCTCCTTAGTCTTTTAGAGTCGTGATCAGTACCCTTGTGGACCTTTCAAAAAAGAATCTTTCTCTCGTTCCGACCCCACTTTCCTCCATTGTAAAGTCAGATTTTCAATTCCCTCCCTTTCAATATTTATTGCTAGTTTCAATGTCTACCTCATGGCTTGACTCTAAGCTGAGCCCGATATTCATGTCTCTCTTTCAATATACATCCGTTACCAGTTTGACCCTAGCTTAATGTTGAACAGTTTTCTTTATCCTACACTCGAATCCTGTTTGTTGTAAGATAGAGGGAGATAATCATATTTATCAAATGAAAAAATAAATGAATTTAGTGCCTGTCTTAAAAGGGTCAAAAGTGTTCCTTCAACATGAAAAAAAAATCAAGAAATCGAAAGATCTTTTGGTCACTTCAACCACTACAAAAATCGGACGAATTTTATTTGATGCAAACCATAGTCAAATAGGAAGCCATTATAAGTAATAGCAAAAATCACGAAAAATTTTAAACTATGCCTTACCTTAACTTTTTTTTTTTTGTATAACAACAAATCCTAAAATTTATCTATTTTGACAAAAATACTTCTAACTTTTTTTTGTCACAAAAAAATCCAAACTTATACATGTGTGATATATACCCTATATTTCAGTTTCATTTAAAATATAATTATATAAGTTTGGGATTTTTTATGACACAAATTTTTTTGATGTATTTGTGTCACAATAAGCAAATTTAGAACTTTCTGTGATAAAAAAAAAACTTTACGTTAGAGTGAGTATAACTTAAGCCTTTTTATGATATTAACCTTGGAAGTAAAGAAGAAATATAAAGTCTCTGATTAAAGCCAAAAAGTCAAAACTATCCCAACATTGTTGAAAGTACTCTATGGATACTTTTGGTTAAGTATTTATGAAGCCTTTTGGGCCCCGAACCCCTTTGGCGAATGTAAATGCGATCTGGCAAAATTTTTGGATTGCTTCGGGGATCAAAGCTCTCTAAAGGCTTTTATGACAAAATAGGTTAGTAAATAATATGGAATGCCGCATTTCCGTGATGCAAATAAACTTTTCATTTATTCTAATTTATCCTCGCTCAACTTCACAGTTCCACAAATATCTTTGAAAGTACTAAATTTATCTTAGCCACCAACAAGAACTGGCGAGCGGTTAGCATGCTATCAGCAAGGATGGTGGTGAGCTAATTTAGCTCTTCAGTTGTTGGCAAATAGTTTAAGGTTTTTTATTTAAAAAAAATCAAACATGTCTTACAAAGTATAGCTTTTGCTAAATGGTATTTATATTAGAATTGTTTTTTTCCTTATTTTTAAAATGAAATTTATCAAAAACTACCTGTATTTCATACATCTCTTTTAGTCCATTCCCAAACACATTATCTTAAAATCGAATCAAATGCACTCTGCAATAATGGAAAAAAAAAAAAAAAAGTTCAACGGGAGCCAAAAAGTCAAAACTGTCCTTGCACTTAGAAGGGAAAGAAAGAAAGAAGTACTTTGCAGATTTACTTTTATTTTTAATATTTATGTTTTCTTCAAAACGTTCGGTTAATCAATTATCCGTTTACCTGGTCAAGCTGTCTCGTTTTTCCGGTGCCAGTCCGTTCTCTCCGCCGCACAAGACGAGCGCCAGCCTCCCTCCGCCGGCGACCTCCTCCCATCCCCGTCGCCCTTTCCCCGGCGATTCGTCGGCCCGAAGCCGACGCCGGAGACGCGATGAACCGCAAGAGGGACAAGCCCTACTTCTCTCGCCCCGCCGCCTCCTCCTTCCCCATCTCCAAGCGCCGCCGCCCCTTCCCCCGCCCCGATCCCTCCGCCTCCGACGACCCGCCGCCCGCCCCCAAGCCGTCGCCTCCCCCGGCGCTGGTCGTGATGGGCCTGCCCCCGGGCAGCTCGGTCCTCGACCTCAAGACCCGGTTCGAGATGTACGGCCCGATATCCCGCGTCCGCATCGACCGCGACGACGTCTGCTACGTCACCTACCGGTCCAAGGACTCCGCCGACGCCGCCATGGCCGCTTCTCGCGACCCTTCTTTCGGAGACTTTGTCGATTCCGAGAAGGTAGCCTCTTTCCCTTTCTTTTCCCTTTGCCGCTTCCGGTTTGGCCTAGTTCTCTACTCGGGGGTGTGATGAAGTGCGGGTTGATCATGTTTGGGGCGCAATTCGGCGCTTCATCTGATTTTGGCTTGGTTGGTTTGAATTTTGGTGCGAGACGTTGAGCGTGAATTTTGACATTCGAATGTGCAATTGTTAAAAATCCAAACTTTACCTCCTAGTGCTTTGCGTTACTTGGCGCTCCTGTGATTCAAGATGAGGAATTGGATGCAGGTACAAGTGTTATGGGCGACCGATCCGCTCGCCAAATGGAGGGAAGGAGTTGGAGCCGGTGTCGGAGCGAAGGAGGAGAAGAATGGTTCTACGTCGAAGCTCTTGCGAGCCGAGGTGCCTCTGAGCAGACACGGACGGGGTAATAAGCTCGCTTCGACTATAGTGAATTCTCAAAAGGGCGGTAGCAGCGAATCGTCACTCGAGGCGCCTTTCCAAGGCAGAGGAATCGTAGCTTACGACGACGACATCCTCTAGATACGCGAGTGAGTTAGTCCAGAGTTGAGCAGGGAGTGCAGGTATCGAGGATTAGGAGATGTTAGACAAGCTGTTGGTTTCTTTCTGTGATGCTTCATAGTTTCTTAGAAATGCATAATACCCTCTTCTTTGCTTTACTTGTATGAGCATCACTAGCAGGATAATTTATCTAGCTTCTGTCTGTATGGTTGAATTGAATTGCTTTTTTCTGATGTAAATTAGTTGTGTTTGGTGCCATATTGAATGGAATGGAATGTTTAATTCTGTCGAAGTTGCATCAGTCGAGGTGTACCAACATTTTACTTTTGCTGCCATGATGCCAATTCTTTTCAGTTGAAAATGTGCTCCTGAAAGAGGGTTAAGGGCCAAGGAGGGTCACCCAGAAGTTAGTTTCACCGAGTAATCTAATATATCCATGCGAGCTCTGAGCAGCATGTCTGGACATGGCATTTGCCGCAATAAACAAAAAGGTCGAAGATGTTTCGCAACATTGTGTGTTTCTGTGGAGCACGCTTGCAGGATTGTTGCCTTATTGTGATGAATGATGGATTCATGTCTTCCGTTTTGAACCCTTTTTGATATGTGACCCTCCATCCATTTGGTGCTTCGAAAGGAAAATTGCAGGTCCCCTCCCAGGAGGGATTCTCAGACATACTTGTTGCATCACAATTCAGCATGAACGAACTTTTCTTCGGGGAGTACATTTTCAAGGTCCTAGTGATCACGCCGAGTTCTGAACTCCTGACTGCTTGAACTTGTGCATTTTCTCAATCCTGTTCCTATCTACTTTCCTAATGGTATATCTGTGTTAATGCAAACCATTTCATCCGCGGTTTACCTCTATCCTCCCATTTTATGGCTTAACCATCTGTGCTTCCGAGAAAATTGTGATGACATAGGGTGTTTCGAGGGTGGTTGAAGCTGCTCCTGAGCCATTGTAGTCGCCTTTACATCTACCAGCACAAATCTATGGCTCCGCATCCCAGTACAGTTGAACACTGGCAAAAGAAGTTGCGTTCATGTGTTTCCCTTTTCGTTGATGCATACGGATGATATTCATGAACACATCCCCGGCAAAATACAGTGGCGAGAGGAGGAAGAAGAGAACAAACTGGATGAGTTAGCAGGGGCTGAAGTTTATTTTTTTCATGGATGGGGAGAAGATGAGCTTGATCCTTTACCGACAGTGCTCGTAATACGAAAAGAGCTCGAACTGGATGTCAAAAATTCGAACTGAAAGGCGTTCTATTTCCTTAGTTCATAAGATGATAGACTCGTGAACTTATCGTCTTAGTATATTCTCCATCCATGTTCAAATTGGTAAGAGCGTATAGCTGTTCATCGTACCGAACTCGCAAAAAGAACATGTAAGAGAGGTTCAGTGAGAGTATAAACCTAAGAAAAAGAATCATCTGCTTCAAGAAAATTAAACGATGGAAGCATTTCTAGTCGGGGCTGGGCCTGTAAATCCAAGTGAGGAGTGAGGACTTCTTAATGCTCATGAATGGGCCAACACTCAGCAGAGCCTCTCCGTCGCAATTGAAGCTCTGATCAATCGAGCCAACCATCGAAGAAGAAGAAGAAGAAGAAGAAGAAGAAGAAGATGATGGAAGAGGCAACGAAAGCATCGTTACCGTCGTCGTCATCAGCAGGAGGAGGAGGACAAGGAGGAGAAGAAGAGGAAGTGTGGAGTTGGGGGGCAGGCACGGACGGTCAGCTCGGGACGGGCAGGCTGGCCGACGAGCACCTCCCTCGCCTCCTCTCTCTTCCTCTCCCCTCCTCCATCTCCCTCCTCGCCTGCGGCGGCGCCCACGTCATCGCCTTGTCCTCCGGTAACTCCACTCCACTCCACTCCACTCCACTCGCCCCGCCTCCCTCTTCGACGTCGTCTCGCTTTTCTGGACTTTCCCCTTCTGAGGCATTCATTCGCCTTCTGGGATTTTACAGGTGGGAGAGTGTTCAGCTGGGGAAGGGGCAGCTCCGGGCAGCTCGGGCACGGTGAGGCCGCGAGCAACTGCCTGACACCGAAGGCCGTGACGTCCCTGGAGGGTTACTTCATCGCCGGCGTTTCTGCTGGTTGGAGCCACTCTGGCTTCGTCTCAGGTTTCTTCCTTTTTCTCAATGACGGCTTTTGGCGTTTCTAGGTGATTAACTTTTGTTCTTTTTTCTTCATGGACTAATTGGCATAATTGAAGAACACCAATTCACTTATGAGCTCGTTCAGTCTCATTAATAATTCATCGAACGTGGCGGGGATTCTGTGTTTTCCACGATTCGATTGTCTATGTACCCTGTACAGGTTCAAGTTTGATTTTTCTGGAATTTCATCTTTCGCTCTGTTTCCCTGCGTAGATTCCGGATGCCTATTCACTTGTGGAGATGGCTTGTTCGGTCAGCTTGGTCACGGAAACCTCGAGTCGTGTTCCTCTCCCGTCGAGGTCTCATATTTTTCGTCCAAGCACGTCGATCAGATAGCCTGCGGCATGCGCCATTCGCTTGTCCTGTTGAAAGGTACAAAGAGTTGATATCCGTTTGAATGGACGATGCTCCATTTTCTGGGAAGAGGCAGCTACTCTACAAAGGCTTATTCTTCTGAGTAATCAAGTACTTGAGTTGAAATTGGCTGTTGAAATATCTTGGCTAGCCGGCCATGATTGTTTCGATTCGCTTTCTTTTATTTTTCTTATGAATGAAACGCGATCCATGCAGGCGATCCCAATAACCGAGTTTATGGATTTGGGTCGTGCAAACGTGGTCAGCTTGGTCCTACCAGTAATAGAACACGATCAACCAGTCTACCTCAGGCTATCCAAGGACTGGAGAACATTGAGATCGCAAGTGTAGTTGCTAGTGGAGATCATAGCGCAGCATTATCCTGTGAGTACTTTGCACTGCATCTTGCTCGATTTGTTTGATCACATATTCTCTTCATCATTTATGTATGTAATTATGTGTGGATAGGGGGATGATTAGTACCTTTTTTTTTCTCTTCCCGTGTTTGATTTATCTTACAAGCTGGTGGACGAGTATACACTTGGGGAAGAGGGTTCCCTGGCTTTTCTGATGCTCATTCTCCTATAGAGTTGCCTTCTTCGTTGCAGATCAAGCAGATTGCACTTGGATGGAATCACGCATTGGTGTTAACGGGTACATCACGTCACCTTTGCATCAAACTCGAGCCTATTTATTCATGACATTTCTCAGCAGCGCATCATTGACAACCTTATGTTCATATTTATCAAACAGATGGCGGTGAAGCTTTAATTCTTGGAGGCAATCGCCATGGTGTTCTGGGCAATCTAGAGAACCTGGGCTTGGCCAATCACCCACCCGGTAGTGCTCTTTGAGACGAGTTACATGAGAAATGTGCAAATCTTTGACTGATATGATCACACCATATTTAATGAACTGGACTTTACTTCATGAATTACTAATCATAAGGTGCAAAAAGAAAAATTGTCCAAGTTGACACTCCTAGCCTTTGTCAAATTTTTTGGTAATAATGATCTTGAAGACTAACATTGCCTTTTGCTTTGGCAGATGTATCAGCATTGGTTCTAGAGAGAGTTCCTGGTCTTGATGGGAAAAAGGTCGTGCAGATTGCTGCAGGAGCTGAACACTCAGCTCTAGTGACAGGCAAGATATCAGTTAGTTTTTCCTCCTAAAGAAAGAGACTTTTGCATTTTCCAAATTCTAATACCTTGCTTTCGTACCGATTGAAATGCAGAGGATATGGAAGTAATGACATGGGGATGGGGTGAGCATGGCCAGCTTGGCTTGGGAAGTACTTGCGATTGGATTGAACCTCAACAAGTGAGTCTAGGCCACACACTTCCAGATCATTGGGCAAAATGTAGTATTTATTGTGGAAGTGGCTTTACCTCTGTGATAAGGCGTCGCACTTCGAATGGTCCTCATCAAGATGATTAGTCAATTTCTTGGCTGTCGACTATTAAGGCATCCGTTACATCGATCTGCCAAATTATAGAAATCATACTACAGATGTACAGGATGAGGAGGGAAATCTCCACAACGACAATGCAATTCTGACTGATAAGACAAGGGAAACAGATTCGGTTGTAGCATTTTTCCTCCTTACACAATTTGCGCAGGCTTGACCATGTACAGATAGTTGTAGTTGCAGATGTTAGCATCAGTCTTGTTTATTTCAGTCTTTGACTTTTTGACACTTACTCATTAATCATCAACCAACTTCGGTTCAAGACCGTAACATCGAAACAAGGTAAAAGATGGAGAGTTCTTTTCCCAGAGAAACAAATAGAAATTCCTTCATTAGAATAAGATGGCAATCAATGTGGTTAAAATATATACATATAAAAAACCTGGCATAGCTTTACAATTGTGTAAGAGAAAAGGGCAGAAGGATCTATGTAATCATCCTCCATCGGTTATTAGACAATGAATCTTCTCGTGTAAATGTTTGCGTCAGCTCTCTCTTTCGGATGGCTATGTGATAATGAGCAAGTTATTCTCATATCCGTTGTTATGAACAATTGGCCGCAATGGATCGATCCTCCATATTCCATCGACTATGAACTTTATCTGCATCAGGAAGACCAAGGGTTTTGGGAAGCTTGTCCAGAGACAGCAACTGCTTATAATTTTAGACCGTCTTATACTAAAATATAGAAGACCTACCTCATATCTTCCAGGATACAACTTGAGGCACACGGAGAAAACTCCGGTGCTTGACTTCTCCATCTTTCTCTGCAATGAAGCACATTACTGTACTGAGAAAGCTACTCGTATGTTTGAACCACAGAACATAAATCTAAAAGCACGAAGTCTGAAGAACTTCTCAACTCATATATAGCGGATCCTGACCCCCTTTCCTTTAACCAGTGCACATGACGGGATAATATGCACATTGGTGAGGATTAGTCGAGGTGATATGTTTAGATCCAGTGTTAAGACGAAAATGAAGCTTTCACAAAGACAAAAAGAAGAAACGTTATTAAGTTAAATTTGTTGAGCTGCCAAAAGCTTGAGAATCACCAATGCTTCAAACAAAAGGTTGACTGCGTGATTTTTGGGGGCAAGATGGACCAGACATGCATTGACCGCACAGATAATAACATCCTACAAAAATGCTCTGCGCTCCTACTCAGCATGGATGAAACAACAATTTAATAAACTTGAGAATTATGAGTAACAAAGATCGATTCATGTGCCTCATTCACTCGATATCATCCAATCTGGGTGCGAAAGATATGAAGCCATGAGGCATTTTCATGGCCAGGGTACCAAACTTCCACAAGCAAAACCGAAATGCAAAACTCATATATATGCCACAACTAGAGCTCCACGGGCATTATACCATGTTATTGCAGGTAGATTCTACTTTGACTGCCTATCACATCTGCAACCACTTGAATACCAGTCCATACTAGCTTTGAACAATACATAGAAATGTCGCATTTAAAGTGAAGCGATACTTGCAAAGTAACAAACTTCCCTCGTTTCGCAATCTGCTCTGTAAAGTCTCTTTTTTGACAATTTACATGCATAGTTTGACAGTTCTAATAAAGCACCCAGGCTGTCCAATTAAGCATAATAAATTCCGAGGTGGCCCAGATTGATTGTCTTGATCTATGAATTAATCAGAAATATCATGATGTAATAAATGGCCAAGTGTCCTTCCTGATACTTTTAAATGTTTATGAGGCAATTCTACCAGGAAACTTAAGTGTCTGGTGGTTTTGTCAATCGAGTCATTATCCTAACAAAATGTTCCACTTCTCTGGAAATACCTCAGTAAAATATTCTTAAACATGACATAAAATTTGCATTTAAGTTCAATAACTTTCATTCATATCTTCATAAAGAATTTTCAATTTTGATAACTCCACTAGCTAAACTGCTCAAAGCAAATATATGGTGCAAGCAAAAAGTTTACAACAGAATTTCACAACTACTCCAAAGTTTACCATGAACTACATAAATCCCAACGATGAGAACTAACCTGGGTGGCCCAACCATCAAATGACCCAGCTAAAAGCACCTCTGCAGCTGAATTTGGCCAAACTATGCAAGCCGTCCGAAGAAGTCGTAGAGCTCTACAAGCATTATCAATCCTCCTCTGTTTCTCTTCTGCAATCTTGCGAGCATCACTGAGTAACAGGAATCGAAAAGGTTATTGTCTAGGATCATGAAAAAGGAAAAGTCTGTCAGCTGAAGAGAAATTTAACTCACATTATCGCCAGAGACATCTTTCCTTCAAGAACAGCTAACTTTGCACGCATAGAACGCAATTTGTCTTTGGCGTTCATGATCTCATTTTCTTGAAACTCCCAAGCATCAGAAAGTTTCTGCAGGTCATCGGTGACGCTCTCCAGATTCTGCGAAAGAAAAACAATGCATGACGAAAATGAAATGGAGATCTGGAAAGATAGATCATCTTGCTCCAGAGATGTGTCCTCACAATAAGAAGACCCCATTAATTTCACTCGAGCAACGAAACATAAGTCATTGAAGTGAGAATTTGGTCCATTCACTTGGAGAAATGAGGTTGGCTCTCACTGACTGCACTGAAGCCTTCATAAGTACCTTAGCAAAATGACTGATACTAATGCATTTTATTTCATAACAAAAGAGTCTGCGATTTGAACAGAAGAAAAGCTGACATTGACTGCCCTGAACATGATGAAAATCTCACATGCCATATCACAAGGATGGCAACTTCTCACAAATCGATTTCTTTCAAGTCGTTGCCTCCATCATTTTTCCCATTGCACAGAGAGAGAGAGATTCTCTTTTTCCCATTGCAAGAAAGCAACCATACGATAAGACCAAGTAGTGTGAACTGAACCCCTTGTGCATGTCAACTACATGCACCTTTCCACTACAGATCAAGTGAAACTATCTACAATCTTAGAATCATACGAAGACAAAGAAACGTGCTCCTATTGCCATCTAGATGAAGCTCAGTAGCTCACATAAGAATGTTAAAGCCATAGAATACACCTAGCTTGAGACCATTTCAGCTAAGTATCCATTGATGTACCCATTGCAGTACCATGCTACAACAAGCTAGATCAGTTCAACACGTGCATGTGGATGACAGATGAAACATGCATTTCATGAAAGATAGCTGGGTGTGTAAGCCTGTTATGTGATTATTAATCTCCACCACAACTGCAGTATTCCAGAAGCACTATTTATGAAGTTGTGAGAACTTATGCGCGGATGAGCACAGAAAAGCTTATGTACAAAAAGAGCACCTTATTGTAATTACTCACCTCCTGCTCATCCGTGGTAGAATTAGATCTCAAGGAACTAAGCACAGATGAAAGCTCCAACTCTAAGTGCTGAAGTCGATCCTTTATGAAATTGTGATTACCTTCTCCAGCAGAAAAGTTAGACTCTTTCTGTCTATCCATAGGACCACCATCTATCTCTCTCAATTTAAGAATATCACTTTTTCTGAGCTCCTTGTCTTTATCGACTCTATTTGCTGTGACATCTATTTCAGCAGCTGCAGATTGCACCAAAGAGAAAGTAACATTAATTTACAACAAAAGGCAAGAACCTGACCCAAATTCTAGCACACCTTCAAAATCTGGATTTACACATCCGACCCTCTGAGAACTCCACGTTCTCCATGTATCTGGCTGAAGCAAGTTTCTTGAAATATGAACATTTGAGGGAGACCAGTGTTGATGGAAATTTCTCCTTGTCTCATTGATGATATCCTTGGAGTTTAATGAGGTGGATTCGCTGTGACTTTCACAGCTAGCAACTGTCTTTTACAAGATAACATGCATAAACAAGAAATTTTAGAACCTTATGGATACATAAAAGCATGCCTTTAGAAATGAAGAGCCTCCTATTGAAATTTTAGAGCAGTTGAAAGTTATGACATTATAAAATCTCGAAGACATTCTTGCAGGCAATTTTACTAGCATATTTAATTGTGCATTGATGCATCATAAGAAAACATGGAAGAAGGAAATTATGTCATACCCAAAACAATTTCTTACTAGATAAAAATGTCAATTTAATGAATCTACAACCAAAATTGACATACTTCATCAGCTTGAGTTCTACCACGCCAATCATCTCTAACATCACTTCCCTTCCCTCTCAATCCAACACCAAATGTCATATCTCTCTCTTTCTCCAACCGACTCAATATGCCTTCTATTCCAGAATTATCCTCAGATAAAGATCCCCTGCAGTAAGAGATAGTGCTGATCATATTAATTGTTTGTCCAGCTTTCCAAGCTCGCAGAAAATTATTAAAATGTTGAAACGTACATTTGAGACGGTTGAGAAGATCAAAACCTATATTCTGTACGAAAAGAAAAACAGTAGAAGTGGATAAAAAGATTGAAAGACGCAACTAGCTCAAAGAACAAAAATCCACCAGCTAATCTAATGAAATTAGCAGACCATTTGGATCCAACAAAATATATAACCATTCATGATACCGCATCTTTTTCTAATGCTATAAGTACAAAAAGGGGCAAATAAAGTAATGCTGTACAATTTGGAAATTTCAAAGATTCACCTACAGGCATAATAGATGCTAACAACCCCTAAACAGAATCTCTTCTACAGTAAATCTGTGTTTTCAGTCCTAAATAAACATGAACCAAATTCTGTTGGATAAACCGTGGCAGTATAACTTGAACATTATTAACAGCTTCTTTGGATCGTTTGAGGAGTAGAGAATGACCCTCAGGCTAGTTTGATTGGCTTGGGCAAAATAGCCCCATAACTTCAGGAGAAGGGGTGCCTCCTCACAAAGGGGGTCGCAGTGACCAGGCCCGGGCGACTATTTACCAAAAACACAGGTCTTCACAAAGTCGTAAGACCATGTATGGGGGCTGACGCCTGCTCAGGCTGTTTCCCTCTCGACAATGAAGCTTATCCCCCATCATCCCATCGTCTCATTGGCCGACCTTGACCACGCAGCTGTTTGAAGAAAGCTCAAAGGACAATGGTTTCTGTCACTCAACAAAGTTCTAACTACCCCCCTTCTGTCGCTTTTGGGCATTCCAAGGCCAACGCTCCAAATTGTGGGGTTTGGCGAGGGTTAAACATATGCAACCTTAACCCCGCTTTTGCAGAGATGCTATCTCCATGATCTGAACCTATGACCTCTAGGTCACCATAGAGAAACATAACTATGATTCCATGTCACTAATGAGTTATCTAGAATTATATCCATGCTCCGGTTATTCATGTGAGGTGTTTCTCTGCTTTGAAAAAAAAAAAAAAAAAATCACTCGAAGACACCTCATTTCCCATATCACTTATAGTTAAAACCTATCCATTATTCTTTTGGGGGACAAAAAGTTCATGAAGTTCAAAAATACATTGTCACAGTTGTGATGCTGACAAAGGCTAAACACACACTTGCTCATGTTAATAATACAACATGATATCGGCTGATTGACAAAAGCAAATGTCAATGCCTCTTTGAATTTTCAAAACTAGGAACTTGGAAAGTGATACATGACTATAGATTGCAACTTAGACAAGATGCAGGCGGGAGAGGAACAGTAGGTTTTCTACTAACAAAGGAGACTGAAATGAAAACACTTCAGGATAATGGAAGAACAAGATCGACACAACTGCAGACTTGCATATTAAAATTCTAATCTGAAGCCTCTCGTTGGCCACGTAAAATTGATATAAACACTTTCCCCAGCTTAATGTCCCTTTTTTATTGTGTGCTCTAGCTATAGAAATAGCACGCAATGCCAATCTACAATCCTCTCAAACTTTGCAAGGGCTACAGAGCACGCGAGATATATAAGAGAAAAAAGAATTGTTAGCTATAGAAATCACGAAAGAATCTCACACTGATCCACACGACGAAGAAACTGAACCAGAGATATCAAAAGAAAATGGAGAAACCCCCGTGCTGCCGTTGCCCTCCAAAGCTAAGCTCTCTTGATTTATAATAAGCCTTTCTTGAAGTACCCCGTAGTCGAAATCGTCCAATTTCGCAGACCGGAAATCCCGAAAGTCGCAGTCATCCCGAAACCCACTTTCGTCCTCGCCATCCAAATCCCAGCCCAACGAAAGCCACCCACCTTCCCTCAGAATAGCTTCGACCAAATCCATCCTCCCCGCATCAATTAGCTGTTTCTTGGTAGGGAACAAGTCGGGGTTCCCAGAATCCCTCATGAACTCAAAAATCTCAGCCTCCAAATCCCAATCCCCTTCCCCTTCCCCTTCCTCGCAACCCCTCGCAAACCCAGAAACCGCACCAACGGCACGACGTTTCCTCCTCCCGAAATCAGGTATCCCCGGCAGCGAACCGCTCTTCGAAGGCGAGGCGAGGTTCAAAGTCAAGACCGCCGGCCGAGCTCTCCTCCCACTCCTCGTGTAGAAAACGAAGAGGACGGGCGGCGGATAAGCGGGAGCGCCGGCGTCTAGGAAGAAGCGGCGCAGGACGAGGAGGTGGGGGGAAGCCGGATTGAAGGAGAGCATGGTTCAGGCATTTCGTCGAACAGTTGGTGCGCAAGCTGGGACAAAATGGGAGAGCAGAAACAGTACTGGCCACAAGAAAAAGCGCGCGCGAGAAGCAAAGCGAGGAGATGGGAAGGAGGAGGAGCACGGGGAGCGTACTAGAAAACAAAGACGAGAGCGAGTGGGGCAAGCAACGAACCAATGCTGCGGAAAAGCGTGACAATTAATTAAGGCACCGTGGGACGTGCGTGCGGGGGAGAAGTCACAGGAGGAAGTATAATTGATTAACTAATTGACTTAAATTACTTAAAAGAGATCGAAGCCTTTTTGTTCTCTGTCTGGAATGGAAGCGGATAAGATAAACCCCTGAAATGGAGACACTTGCTAAATATAATATATCATAAACTAATCCGATTTTCAAAACAGCAATTACCATGGTAGGAGAGAAATTAGCATATTAATTGCTAAACTTTTACAATTGTGGCACGATAAGTCCCTTCGAAGTGTTCGTTAAGAAAATCCACCATAACAAAAATAAATAATTGACTTACAATGTCATGATCACTCATTGACATTTACATTAAGAGTGATCGATTCCATATTTTAGGATTGATGAGTTTATCTACCTTATCAGGTTTGATATCCAATTTTCGGAACCCAAAACCGATCTTGTTAGCGTTGGAATTGAGTCCGCCAATCCGATCAAAGTCTAGGGTTAACTCAGGAACTGGCTTAATTTTTTTGTTTTTTTGGTGTATTCCTTGAAATAATAAATTTTATCTATTAGTTTTATGGTCAAAAGCTTAAAACCTAGATGATAGTTTAAAGGTATATCGTTATTTGTTGTAATTGCATGACCAATATATTGGTTATATTATCTAAAAAGAGGGGACAAAATGACTCTCTTTGAAAGTGCATATCCATCAATATAGAATGTTCAAAACCACGATACTAAGCAACTAAAATCGCCACAAAACAAACATAATTCTAAGCAACGGGAGAGACATAGAGAGTGAGAGACTAAGCAACTGGTGAGCAAAGAACAAACCCAAACCTTCTGTTGATTTGGGTACAACTGGTGAGTAACGAATGACAGAGATGGAGAGAGTAAGACAAAGTCGTGAAATGAGCAATAGAGCAACAAGCGAAAGAGAAAGAAAGAGTGCAAGAGATTCGTCAGGTGAAAATAGAGAAAGAGGAAGAGGTTGCAGCAAGAGGTCTAAAAGATAGAAATTAGGGTTATTCTTGATCCAGCATAGGGTTTTGAACCTGGAATCAAAATTGGTTAAAGATGGTTTCAAAAATTTAGAAAGAGAAATTAGCCGATCCAATTCGGTTTTCAGGTTGAACCACACCAAATACTTAGTTCTAACGTACATACCTTATAAACTTTTCACATCATTAAAGGAAAGTAAACCAATTGTCTAATGGCAATGTCAAAAGCCTTGTGCGATTCATCAGCTGATGTTCCTTTTACCTTTTTGGTTGGACATCGGGCGATATTTAATCTGACTAAATTTAGTCATTTCTTTGATTCAAACTATCTTGATTCTTCCAATTGACATGATTACTCTCTTCCTCTCCCCCATGTTTCTTCTAATCGATGGACATGGCTATCTCAATGTCTGCAATCACAACAGCGAAAAGTGGTCTCGATGCTAATAAGAGAATATAAGCAAAGTGCCCAGAATCAAATTTAAATGTTATCCAGGAGTTCGGCCATCGACTCTTTTTTGGCCCCCATATTCCCTTTTTATCAACCGAGAAACCGTCGGCAGCACGGACTGGACTGGGACACGTCACGTATCCAAGGCTTGTAAGTGCAAATCCATCGGACGGGACGCGCTGGGCCGTGGAAATGGGAGCGAAGGAGCGTGGTCGGATGCGTGGGGACGAGATTCCCGCTGGGTCTTTTTGACGCTAGCGACGAGATGGCGACACCGCCTGAGCACCTGGAGAACCGTGGCGCAGGCCTCCCTTTCGATTCGACCGGCTCCGGATCTCGGAGCTCATTATCAGCCCCCGGTCGCCTGATGACTCGGGCAAAACGACACCCGTGCAGTCACGTGGCCGACGGTCTCCCACCACCCCCGTCCCGGTGTCGGCCGTCGCTACTAAATCGTGACGGAATGCGTGGCGATGGGATCTCTGTAAACAGAGGAAACGGAACGAAATAATGGGAATTGAGCGATTATTGTAAGTTCGGACGGGCAAGGAGAATCGCCGTGCTTATGTTCACAGATTAATATGGCATCACTTTGTAGAATTTATTATTAAGAAAGCACATACCATTATTTCATGGACAAAGACGATTGCGATATTTCTTAATTTGAAACGATGTTCTTTGATAATTGACGTTAGACTTGATCAATGGATGGACCTAAGCAAGATTTTAAAGTCTAACAAGTAAGCAGGTTGGACTAAGTAAAATTTAGTTGCTTTACGACGAAACGACTCGAACTTCAATCAGTGAGTTGCCAAGATTGCTCTTTGGATGCACCATGTGTCCAAAGTGCACAAAGCGAGGGTCAAATCCTATAGTGGTTTTGATGGAAAAACCATGAAAATTTGTATCCTAACAGTCGCCGTCGATAAGTTTTCCCAATTCCGTGCCGCCAAGCATTAAATATTTTTAGATTTACGACTTCTTTTAACTCCAACTACATCCACTTAGATCATGTCACCTGCACATAAAAATACTTCTTCATATGCTCAAGAACCAATATGTATTGGTTCATGATTTTCAACATGTACTCTACTTTTAATTTATGCTCGAGATATTGTCAAGTCGAGAAATGAATTGATTTTTGCGCTAAAAACGAAAGATTCAATCCGCAGAAGATTAGTTTCTTCATATGCATTATATGCGAGCTCGTATTCAAGGTGGATTCGGATGATTTATAAAAAGGGAACGTGGATATGAATTCCAAAGTAATGATAGCTCTTCCATAAAAAGTGTAATATTTGGCTAGTGGCTCCAAAAGAAGAAAAAAAAGAAGTTGAAAAGTCAATAAAGCAAAAGGAGAGGGGAGGGCGCTCGGCTAAATTGATGCTGAGAGCTCCCTCAACCAAAAAGAAAGAAAAGAAGAAGAAGTAGAAGAAGAAAAGATGGGGAATAAAGGAAAGGGGGTTTGGTATGTGCATGATGCCGCGGATGTCTTGCCAAGTTGACTCGATTCCGTAACGTAATGCCCAATAAGAGATTAAGCCTCTCCTTCGTCCAATCGAAGTATTTTTCGGGTTTAGGGTTCAAATTCGAAATTTTAAGGAAATTGAGCGGCGAAGTCTAATTTTTGAGTCGTTAAGCCGCTTGTTTTTTTGTAGAAATGATCATTTAGGGTGTTGTGAAGCCGTGAGATTTCACGGATTGTAATTTGAGCTTACGATTTGCCCAAAACAAAATTTCGAAGTTTCCCACGCGCAGTAAATAGTGTGCGCCAAGTAGCTTCGGGCCCATATTTTGTCGACTTTGGCTCAATTTTGGGACGGTCAACTTAGGATTCTTGTAGTGTGTGTGAAGGGTTTTCTATTGACTATAAATATGTTTGGAACGGGATTTAGAGGAGAAAGTTATTGCGTAATCAAATTGTGTGTCGAAACTTTGCGTTGCGAACGGCTTGAGTAATCGCTTTGGGTATGCGATTTGTTAGTGCATAGGAGTCGTTTCGTAATTTAGTCATTTCGTAGTTGAGGTAGATTTTTATTTGATTTTAACATTATTCCTCGGTTATTTAATAGGGCCGTGAGTTTGACGATACGGGTATCGTTTGTCGTTTGGTTGCAAGCGACGAGGTGAGTGGTACTATATCTTTTTTGAATTTGTAAAACTCATGTTCTGAAAATGCTACGAGTTATATATATTATGAGTTGTGAAAGGGTATTGTTATTGCATAAAAGCCGAATTGAGCAATTACTACTATTTGGTTGATTACAAATGTTTAGAAAGCATGTTATACAAAGTATTGTGGAGTAATATATATGAAGTTACTTTGCGACTGGTTTATGGAAATGTTTATGATGATTTGAGTAATGGATAGGAAATAGATAGTGGGCTATGTTGCAAATGTTATATACTTGGTTTATGATGTTGATTTCTGAATTGATTTTGCTGGTGTTGGAGGATGATTGTTTATGCTCAATATGACCGTGAACTCAGTTAGGGGTTTTTGGGTATGCATATTAGGTTTAAGATATTCTTCTAGGCCGAACCAGTGGTTTTGTAAGTGAAGATTTTGTCAAGTGGGGAATCCTGGTCGTCTTGTCACTAAGCGTTGTATCATGATCATGGTAGAGTATTGAGCAATAGATTAGTCAATGGATGGACGATTGATGTATGATATTTTGTTGAGATTATTCAATGGACTTAACCATTGAACTTGAATTTTAATGGTGGTTTAAATGAGTTTTTCAAATTGGTATAAAGCCTCAATGATAAGAAATAACTCTTATATGATTTGATATGTATTTTATATATTAAGTTTGAGTTATGAAATTTTGGTATTGCTTTGTATACATGCATAGTGGTTGCTCGATTTGCTTATAAGATATGTACTACTCACATGAGCTGTTGTTACTCATTCCACCTGTCCTTTAATCTTTTCAGGTTCTTTGGTTAGTGGCGAATAGAGCGAGAGCACCGTCGGTGGAAACTTTTGGGAGTGCTATTTTTGGGTATGGCTTAAGAAAGTAGTATACTCAGTTATTAGTAGTTGTTGGGTTGGCTGAATTGTAGTTGTAAATATTCTTTTTGTGGATTTATAGAAGCTCTAATATTGTGATCAACCTGTTGGTTTATTTGATATATTTATGTATGTATGTTGATATCAACTTGTTCGTTATATTTGAGGCTGCGTCCATGTGGAAGAACGGCCGTATCATCCCCATTATTTTTGTGGTTTTGGGTGTTACAAAAAGCAAGAGATTTGAGTTTGAGATGAGATATGTGTGCTTTGATTTTTCAAAAAGGACATCTATATATATTTATATATAGACACGGTGTATAAGCTTTTGACTTTTCGAGTTTATGGATGATGATAGTGATATGATATTCGTGCATGTAACTTTGAGCTTGATTCCAAAAGGTTGAACGTACTTTAGATAATGTTATGATCAAAAGATGGAGCAAAACATAAAAGATCTAATCATCATTGTGTCGCCCCATCTAAAAATCCTCTGTCTCAATTATTATTCTTCCTATGCCAAAAAAAAAAAAAAAAAAAAAAACACGTGAAGTATATTCTTCTCCATCCCCCTTATCAAACAACCAAAAAAAAAAAAAAATTACTTTTATGTGTTTCACGCTCTCGTCAGTTCGGATATATGCTTTGTTAGACGTGCGATCCAAAAGATTATGGGCCGACATGCCTATCTGGGGTACAATGCTTGAAAAAGCCCCGTCCATCTGGGCCGCAGAGGCGTGGGCGAAGATTGGTTTTGCTGCTCTGTCGGTCCAAAACCAATACCGACCCACGTTTTCATGTTTGCCTCTCTGCTTCCCAACACGACATTCCACTTTCCCTTCGTGATCACGCGTCTCGCACTCGACCAGCAAGGATCGGTTCAATGAATTTTCACCACCGAGAACGTATAGATAACACCGATCAATATACCAATACAGAGTACGAGGTTAATACTAGGGATATAAATACCCATTTATAAAACAACAACTCTCAAGAGGTTACGGCAAAGCTATAACGAAACTGATTCGCCGATTTGCAAAGTGTCGTGTTGGCCCATAGCTCGCATTAAAGACATGTGGTCACATTCAAGAGTTCCATAAAGTTTCGAATGAATCGAGGATTGACCAAAAGAAAAAACTCGAAGAGTCCACAAACTCTTGTTCGATATCGTAGCACTAATTAATACCATAGTGATAACATCACACATTAGACAAAAATTTCAAGTTCTAACGGTGTTGTTATCTAACTTATCGATTAATTTTATTAGTCGGCTCTTGCATCATTCGGCATCATTGACATCAGTAATTATGCCATCACAGAGAGGCTCCCGTAAGTTACTCCAGTGCAGATTTTTCTCCTCTCTGGTTGAAGGTCCAAAAGCTGGAAACTTCCAATTTCCATGGCGATAAGCATATTAGGGTTTGACACACCACAAGTAGCCATCCATCATCTATCTATGGAGTTTCTTCAAGTGGTCTGAGCTTGGTCCCTTCTTGCCATGAAATTAGGTACCGTTTCATTGATCTCGTGAATGTGCCAACGTTCGATAGGATTAAGCAACGACACTAGTGTAAAGTGTTCACTGCTACGTTATGGCCAAAAAGAGCATTCGCTAGCTGGCTGGCTCCGGTTCTGATGATTGATCTCCCCCGCTGAAAAGGAAAGGACGGTCAACCACTTCGGCTATAATTGTGGACAAATCCAGAATCCGGTGATGCCAAACCAAGGAATTGATCGAATATCGACCCCCCATTAAATAAACAAAAACATCCCGCACCATATCGACAGATACCGATCTCCAACCCGCCCAAGAATCCTCGCTCTCATATGACTGGAAGCAGAAGATTAGTGGAAAAGGTGTTAGGTATTGAAGTGTGAAGGTATGAGTCTAATCGATTTAATAAGAATCATGTAACAAAGAAGCTATATATTTTAAGTGCTCATGAAAAGTCATGTCGGGTAGGATTAGAGAGATATTTTCCTCGACTATCATCTCGGTCTACGTCAATCCAAAAAGCCAAAAAGAAATGATGTCATATAAAAGTAAGGATAAGCTAAGCACTTATTTGAATAATTGGTCATGCAAATCGATTGTATACTTCACGACAAGGACTCGACTCTCTGGGACATAAAAGTAAGGGTAAGCTAAGCACATATTTGAATAATTGGTCATGCAAATCGATTGTATACTTCACAACAAGGACTTGACTCTCTGGGACATATTTGTTTACTTAAAGTAAGGGTAAGCTAAGCACGCATTTGAATAATTGGTCATGCAAATCGATTGTATACTTCACGACAAGGACTCGACTCTCTGGGACATATTTGTTTACTTAAACAAGCATTTTGACCTAAATTACCGTCTAAACTCATTTTATTACATCAAATCAATTGCGAAAGAATCCTAAGAATCCTCGCGAGGTCCTGCCAAGTGGAGTCCTTGTGCAGTTCTTGCGCTACCACTGATTTTGGTCGTGAAAACATGATATGTGGAAATGGGTCTATATCGAAACTTGTTGGTTTTTAAACCCAAATAAGAACATATATTTTAGTGGAAGCGACTTCACTTGAAGCCACGCGTGGAGATGGAAGTGTCACGTCGCAGACAAAACATATGCCTCCGATAAATTCACGTGGGACAGAAACCATCGTGTTATCTTCAGCCACTTAATCATCCTCTCCCTACCTCCTATCATTACCCGTCGGCCGAACAAATCATGCACCAGCTCCCCTCTCTCTCTCTCTCTCTCTCTCTCTCTCTCTCTCTCTCTGTGATTATATATTCTCGGGTGGTGAGACTTCATTGGGAGGGGTGCCAACCGGGAAGATGATCCCAACTCACTAAAATCTCCGAAATTTCAGAGAAAAATTGTGCTTGGATTAGGTTAGAGAGACTATAGAAGGAAAAGAACGAGAGAGATGGGGTCCGAGGATACCAACACTAGCACCAAGAAGCCTCCAACTGCTTCTCTCACCTTGCTTCTTTCCACCAAATGCTTCCCTATCAAGCCTTCCTCGCCAGTGCTGCCGGCATCGAATTCTCCAGAAAACAAGGGCTCCGACGAAGTGAACGGGCATGGATCAGCTTCGCCGCGCTTCAGTGCAAAGGCAACTACCGCCGCTGCCATCCGAAAGAAGCCTGGCGGATGGAAAGCCATGCCTTACATCTTAGGTCTGTGTGTGTGTGTTGGTTTAGTGACAATATTTGGATGATTAAAATAAACTCTATGAGAATCAACCACCTACCCTATTTATTGTCTATATCATATTTATCTTCGAAACCTACTCGTGTAAATCTTTTCTAAGCTGACAGAGAACCTAATAAAGATCCATGCTCTTTTACGAGTTTCATCATGTGAAAGTTCCGTTCTTCTTGAAATTTCATCGGCTGGATGAGAGTGGTGGCATCTCGTCTTCTCTGTATTAGCTAACAAAAAGTAAAATTGAGGTGACGAAATTTTCTCCTTCTCAATTACAGGAAATGAAACATTCGAGAGGCTGGCAACGTTTGGACTGCTCGCGAACTTCATGGTCTACCTGGTCAAGATGTATCGCATGGACCAGGTGGCGGCCTCCAACGTCATCAACATCTGGATGGGCGTCACCAACTTCGCTCCATTGGTCGGCGCTTTCATCTCCGACGCCTACGCCGGCCGGTTCCGCACCATCGCCTTCGCATCCTTCGCCTCTTTTCTGGTATTCGACGACACTGACAGACCTAATAATTTCCGAGGTTTCCCCTATTGAATTCTTCATATTACGATTTTACTAAAGATGAGAAAAGCTAAAACCGCTCCTACATGTGGTCTGTTTTACCTTGATGGTCCATGACATGCAAATTGACCCACATGGGCTCGTCCCATGTATTGAAGTACATAAAGTGGAAAAAACCAATAGGTAGCGGTACCACTCCACGAGAAGTCGGTCCATGTGTGTGACAGTATATACTTTTGGGAGCTTCTGTTTTCTATTTTTCCCATTGTCTTGATTCGTCTCTGCAGGGGTCTGCTCGCTCATCTTGGAGTATTGGACTCGGATGCTTTTCGCACGATATGATTGTATAGTGGAAAATTAGGTAGATGAGAGTTTCCACTTTGGCCATGCAATTACTTCCCTATGGACCTAATTCGTCTAAGCTAATAATAACACCGGACGAGACAACATTAGCTACTGGCTACTTGATAACTACTAAGTAGGTGGTAGTCCTGTCAATCCATGGGTGGAACCATGCATTAAGCTGTCGATAATCCCTTTTTTAGTTTTTTTTTTTTTACGTAATTATTCATCAAGTTACGTAACTGAAAGCGATTTATACAAATATTTTTTATGAAGTATAGTGAAAAATAACCATTAATAGTATGTATATACGAATGATGTGGAATGTACTGAAATTTGATTTGACGAAATGTCAATGCTTCCATAAAATGCGCCCTTCACATTATCTTAAAACTTCCATGTATATAGTTTTAGCTCTTCCCAAAAAGAAAATCTTCCTTCCCATATTACTTCCATGAATTTATTTCTCTAAGAATCTTAGTGAAAGCTGATTAATTCTGATAATATAACTCTAATAAAAGGAAATATGAACATCTGTAATCAATAATACATGGTTAAAATGAGCTCTCCACACTACATGTCCCCACCATCTAAGACGCTCAAAATCCCCAGGGCATGCTGACGATGACCCTGACGGCTTGGCTGCGGCAGCTCCACCCTCCGCCGTGCACCGCCCCGCCACAGTCAATGATGAACGCCTCCCACCCGCCGTGCGTCAGCCCTTCAGGAGGCCAGCTGGGGGTCCTCTTCCTGGGCCTCGGCCTACTGTCCATTGGCACTGGCGGGATCAGGCCGTGCAGCATCCCCTTTGGAGTCGACCAGTTCGATCCTGCCACTGAGGAAGGAGCGAGAGGGATCAACAGCTTCTACAACTGGTACCGTATTAACGTTCATCAATCCGCGCAGTTTGTTTATTAATTTTCTCACCGCTTAAGGTTTTGGATTAATCCCACTTAACAGGTACTACGCGTCGTTCACGGTCGTGTTGCTGATAACTCAGACGCTAGTCGTCTACATCCAGGACTCGGTGAGCTGGGTCATAGGTTTCGGGATACCCACGATCCTCATGCTCTGCTCCATCGTGCTCTTCTTCTTCGGGACGAGGATCTACGTGCACGTGAAACCCGAGGGCAGCGTGTTCACCGGGATCGTCCAGGTGTTTGTGGTGGCTTTCAAGAAGCGGCGGCTGAGGGTCCCGGATGCCAATGGTGGCGGGTCGGAGGTGGCGAAGGTGGCATACTACGACCCGCCGGTGAAGGACGCGGCGTTGCTGTCGAAGCTTCCGCTCACGGATGAGTTCAGGTATATGCGTCGTTCGCTTTTTGTCCATCGCATGACGTTCCACGTCTTTTTCTCAATTGAAGACTCTTTCGATTTCCTAAACTTTTAACGATAATCTATTGTTCGGATGCTTAAGCAAAATAGTAACGTACATATTATACGTGCTGATATCATTGAAAAGATGATACACGTGAAGATGGACAGACATTACTAGCAATCTATTATTGCTGAAGTTTTGATGAACAGTTATGTTTAACTTGGCATAGTCGTGATGCTTCAAATTAGTCCATGATCAACAAAAAATCCTGATCAAAAATAGCTTTAACAGTCACCAATTTAACTTGGTAAATTTCTCTTGCTGTGGCCAGGTGCTTGAACAAAGCGGCTATGATCCTCGAAAACGACGTGACCGCCGAAGGCGGGGCGGTGAGCCACTGGACCTTGTGCAGCGTCCAACAAGTAGAGGAGGTCAAGTGCCTCCTGAGGGTTGGGCCGATTTGGGCGGCCGGCATCATCTCCTTCACGGCCATGACCCAACAGGGCACGTTCACCATCTCTCAGGCCTTGACGATGGACCGCCACCTCGGCCCGAGGTTCCAGATCCCGTCCGGCTCGCTCACCGTGATATCATTCCTCACGATCGGGCTGTGGCTCCCCTTCTACGACCGCCTCCTCGTGCCTGCCCTGAGGAAGGTCACCGGGCACGAGGGCGGGATCACGCTCCTCCAGAGGATCGGGATCGGGATCGTCTTCTCGGTCCTGTCGATGGTGGTTGCCGGCCTGGTTGAGCGGGACCGGAGGGCCCATGCCAACTCACACCCTGGCCAGCCGCTAATCTCAGTCTTCTGGCTGGCGCCGCAGCTTATCCTCATGGGCTTCTGCGAGGCCTTCAACATAATTGGGCAAATCGAGTTCTTCAACCGGCAATTTCCGGACAACATGAGGAGCATCGCAAACTCCTTGTTCTTCTGCTCCTTCGCCGGCTCAAGCTACCTCAGCAGTGTGGTGGTCGCGGTGGTGCACCGGGTGACCGGGGGAGACGGCCGGCCCAACTGGCTCGTTAACGATCTCAATGCCGGGAGATTGGACTATTACTACTATCTTCTAGCGGCAATGGGGATCGTGAATTTTGGGTACTTCTTGGTCGTCGCTCATCGATATCGGTACAAAAGCCCTCTGCAGCACAATAAACCCCATTTTGATGTTGAGCTAAGCAGAGCAACCGATGTATAGAATGAGAGCGACAACGTAGATTTAGTAGATGGAGACGCCGAATGAATAAAATGTCGCAGAGCTATTATCAGCTTAATTTGCCTTAGTAGACCTACTTCATTATGGTCATGAAAGAGTATGTATTACATTACATGTGCCCTAGTGAATCTACGTATTATGTTGTCCATCGTCAACATGTGACTATTGCTCCATTTTCCGATGAATTAATTCCTTTGGAGGAACGCAATATCTTATAAGACCGGTTCAAAAAGTATGTATACTAAGTTACTAATTGATGTAGCAGGCTGTTATTAATTATTATATAGTCCCAATTTGTTCAACTAATTACTTGCAATCTGCCACATTAATTAGTAGACGGGCTCGGTAAATCCGTCCTACTATGCCTTGCATTGCTTGTTTCTTTCTTCTGTTTTTTTTTTTTTCCCAATGCGATCAGATTGCTTTGTTCTAATGCAATATTTCCAATGAACGTACTCCTTGGCTTGCGGTGGCAGTGACCAAGCGAGAGCGACTGTCTAGCCTGATAATCCTGGATATTTACCATTAAGTCAGGAAAAAGAGACGAATGAATTTTTAGCACGTACATACACGTTATGATGGAGACAAATTTACAGATAAATATCAAGATAGGATATTTGTAGGACTGGACTGGAGTGGAAGGGTTGTTAAGCATCGCCATCTCCTGCTAATAATCAAATGTATTTTTTAAATTATCACTTGTAAGAAAAGTACCATACCACTTATCTATTACTTCTCATATTATATGCCCTAGTCAGATTCACAATAATTTTAGGCATTGAACAGACTGCGGAACGTCCGTAATGTTATTCACCACGCAGGTGCATTAGAAGGTTGCCGTTTCGATTTCGGTTCAAGAAATTCAATCGTTCTTTTTCTTGCCGTTCGCCATATTTTCATTTGCATGTATCGGACAGCATTCAAACGTCATACTGGGTCATCCTGAACATTCCATAAAAGAAAAAATCCCCCGTCATGTAGTATTGATATTAGGATTAATATCAAGAAAAATTATAAAATGGTATACCTATGATAAATTATCCCCAAACTAATCCTAAATGATACATTGGTGACAATTTTATTTTCTGTTAATTTCTGTTAAATTAACGTAACAACTGATGGATATACCAATTTGGGTTTTACCTTATGTTCATTACAGATATACCATTTTGTAATTTTTGTAGTACTAATCCAATTTAACATAAACTAATTGAGAGTAATTTTTTTCACAAATGTACTGATTAAGGATTTTTTATTTATTGTGAGTATATCAATTTGAAGTTTTTAATTGTTAAAAAATTAATTTTTGGTAAATTTATAATGTGTATCAATTTAAAAATTTTCGTGACACTAACTCTTAGTATTATTTTATATATGCTGTCATTTTAGATTTTATCTTCGACACGATGATGATGGGATATTGTCAGCTTTCGTGGTCAGTCATCAACTTTTATTTATCTAACTTACTGACGTTTTATATTGATCAGCTCTTTTATGAAATTACCAACTTTTTACAAGCGTGTCTCATCGACTTTTCTCCTATAGGTTTCCAATTACTTTAAAGCTATCCACTTTCATTTTAGTAACTTACTGACCTAACTACTTAACTTTTGTATTAAGTTTATAGCTTCCATTCGCATTGCGGACCAACTTTGAAAACGCATCACTCAACTTTCCAAGTGAAATACCAGAGGTCGGGCACTCAGCAAAATTTTTCCGTCTCTTTTTTTCTTTTTTTTTCGGTTGTTTCCAAGATGCCGTGTCCGATTTTCATTTCGGGAAAGCGATGCCTTGCAGGAGTTGGCATATGTATAGATATGAGCACTAGTGGAGATGATGTGATGAGGTCAGGCACGCACTTATTGGGAGTTCTTTTTGACCTAACCAGGCAGCTAGTTCCACACGTATCAGAAAGTCGTTCGCACGGAATGGTGGATCGAGGAGAACAATATGGATGGCGATAATGTCTTCTTCTTCTGTTAATGTTTCGATGATTGTCTGAGATTTTTGTATTCTAATCCATTACGTTCGCATTATCATCCAACAATTTTGTGGCATAGATGCAATTGACGTGATTCTATCATAACGTCGCCCCACACAAACAATCGTACATGATAATGACGCTCTTGTTAAGTTGATTTGGAGAATTATAAGTTGTAGGGCAATGGACTTGCACTTCCATTTTAACAATACGGTCAAGTTAGAAAGCGAAGCCTTGTTAACATTAAGAATGAGTGGACTAAGAATGTATTCACATGTCGATTACAAAGTGTCAAGTTGGTTATGATGATCGAACAACTAGTTATATTTCAGTCCACAGAACGCTTCAGCCTCCTATAATGGATGTGATGGACCTCATCTCTTTTTCTCATGATCCTTATTTGGTTCGATTCAGAACACATGTAGCCGAAATAGGGTATTGTCTTGTGCACATTATGGCGCTTTCAAAAAGAATGTCAATTTCTCCACCCGCCAAAGAAACAAACTTGACGGTGAAACGAATAGGACAGTCCTTCGCGTGGTGGTTGTATCATTTGGACTATGATTACCTCATGCGTGGTCTAGCTCATCATAAATGAGCCTCTGTCCAGTCATCGATTGCTAAAGTCGTCTCTAAGCGGGTAAGATACGTTACATTGTATGAATTGTGAAAGATTCTTGTTAGAATCTGACCACGCGCATGCAGTTCTTCTGAGTTCCAAACAAAGCCCACTTCAGCTAGAGAGAACTAGTCGGTCGTATTGCGACACTAATGGTCAGTGATGCAGTCAGTTGAGTGAGTTGACTTGGTCCCCCATGCCTACTGAAGAATGAGCACTTGCTGAGATCATGTGTTCCTAATAGGAAGTCGATGTTTTGCACATTATTCAAAATAACTTAAGATTAATACTATGTGACAAATTTACTTCAAACTAAACTCCAACTGGTGTATATGTGACAAATTTACCCTCCATAAATTTTTGTTAAATTTTACCCTCTGTTTATCACATGTATACTGATTTGTGATTTTTTGTAGTATTAATCTAATCTCGATGCAAACTAATGGATTTTGGTGGTCCAAAAATTAATTAGGAATAAATTTATCACAGATGTATCAGTTTGAACTTAAGCAATAACTAATAAGGAGGGAAAAACAACTGTTTCAACCCCTCTTTTAGTTGTTAAGCTCGGTCCATCTTAACTTCATATAGTCATTTCCCACATGATACCTGTTGACACCTAAATTTTGACTATCTTATTTACATGGTTCGTCATATAAAGCATTTCATAACATTTACATTTAGGTAATAATAGTATTTAATTTATCTTTAAAAGTTGTTCTAAAAAATGAAAATGAAATAAAAAATGGATAAGGAATAATCTAAAATATTTTGTTGTGGAGGGAGATTTTGAAAGATTTTAGAGTTGGATAATGGAGCTTTATCTTTAATGGTTGAGTGAATTATCTTGGAAAATCTCCATAAAAAATTTTTAGATTACCTTTGGCGATTGAGTCAATATATGCAAATCTTCGTTGGCAGAACAAATTGATTTTGTTTTTTTTGCTCTATAAAGTGGGGACTTTTTCTGGGTTTTGGAAGAGGATTTTTAAAAAAAGAGAAAAGAATTTTGGTGCTTTAAGGAACCATCCACGGAGTCCTTGAGAGAAAAAGAGGAGTGAAAACAGGGAAGAAGGAGAAATGTGAAAAAAAAAAAAAAAAACAAAAAGGGGTAAAGGTGATTGAACAGTTACTGTTCATCACCCCCTTCCTTCTGCCGTTTCCGCTTGTACCTCCCTCATGCCGGATCTGATTCTGATTCGCCCTCCTTGCAATCACCAGCACCGCCTCACACCGGTGACTGCGACTCCACCGCACGCAGCCGCTCCTCCCCGCGACCCGAGATCCGCTCGCGTTCGCGAGATCCACCCCGAGCACCACCTCGCCGTCGCCGCCCAACAACCCCGGCGCCGTCCGGTCCTCGCCGGAGTCCGAACCCGCGCCGACCGACGACCTTGCCCCCTCGGCGCCGATCACCATCGCTGCCCCCTTCTCAAGCTTCCATAGGTGGTTTAGTTTAGTTTTTCTTTTATTTTTATTTCTCTTATTTTATATTATTTTACTTTACTTTTAGTTAGTTTTATTATTATTGTTTAAGTTTGAATATTGTAAGGTGACTTTTAGGTTCGATTACATATAGGCATTATCGGCGGGGTTTCCCTAAGATTATTGTAATTATTAATTTGACCCTTAAGATGTCGGGTCATTTTTTTAATTGTATTAATCCTTGGGGTTTGTTGATATTTTAAATTGTTGAATCAATATAATTATTAATTTGATCCGTAAGATTTCGGATCAGATTTTTAGTTATTTTGAACTCTTGTCGTGATAATTAGGGTTAGGCTAATCGTTAATTTGACCTGTGAGACAAAGGTTATTTTTTCGGTTATTTTAATCCTTTATTTTGTTGATAGTTTAGATTTAATATTTATTTAATAATTACTTATCTTTTAGAAAAAATAAAAAAAAAAATCAAAATGTTGCATCAAAGCATGGAGGTTTAACAAGTTAGACGTGTAGGTTTAATAAATTAGATTTTTTTAGGATTATATTTTTAGGATTGCATTTTTAGAGATAAGTTAGTTTTGGACTTAAATAAATTTTTTAGAATAGGATTTTATTTCGAATTTAGAAAAAATATAAAAACAAAAAAAAAGTGCATTCATTTAGATTGTTAGTTTTTTTTTATTTGAATTGCATGTTTAATTACGTGTTAGTTTTAATTTCGAATTTCATAAAGAAAAACACAAAAAATCATTGTGCATATAGGTTAGAAATACATATTTCATTTTAAATTTAGATCATCTTTTTAGATAAATTGCATTTTAGATTAAGATAACGTCTTAGTTTAAATTAGGATTTAATATGAATTAATCCTTAGTTTAAATTAGATAGAATCTTAATCTAGCTAGATCATTTTTGCATTTTTTCTTAAATTTCGAATTTCATGAAAAAATAAAAAATTAAATTCGTCTCTGCATAAGTTAGACTCAATTTTTTAGAATAGGTTGCATTTTTAATAATAGAGACATCAAATGCACATCATTTAGTTGTTATTAGGTTCATTGAATTAGAAATGGCCCGTCATTAGAATTAGGACATTTTAGTTAATTCAGATTGCATATTTAATTATTACATGTTCATTAAGAAAACATATTTTGCCATGCCATATTATTTCATATTAGATTAGAAGTATTGCATTGCATATGGACTATATTCTCGTTAAAAAGTGAAAGCAAAAATTGAGTGGTTGCGTGTTAATTAGAAATCATATTTAGGGTTGCTAAGGTGAATTCTGATCTAACATTGCATATGCTTTCGTTGCTTTGAGATAAGTCTTGCATTATTTCATTCGCTTTCTTGGGTATTAAATTGATGGTTTGTGCACTTGCATGATCGCCTCACACGTTAGGAAAGTGAATTAAAATCAAATCAAGCCGCCTGCAAAACATTTTTGAAATTTAAAAAAGAAATGGTACCGAAAGGGCACTAGGATAGTCAAAGTGTAACCAAGTCCCCGTACCCAAAATCTCTGTTCGTAGGAGTAGAATAATTCTCCCATTATTTTACTTAGGTGTCTAATCGACCTACCCTAAACCGATTAGTGGCGACTCCTAGATAATAATCTTTTGCATGTTAAAACCTTAAGTCGCGATTTGGTATGGGCTTGGGAGAGCCCGAGCTAAGCTTAAAAGACTTAGTAGTCCATTAATCTATGTTTAGGTGGTAAACCTGAAAATTAGGTCGCGACAATACCGAAAGGATGAAAGCATAAAGCATGAAACTTTTAGGGGTCAAGTGTCACTTGTTAATGTTTTTAAGCGGGACTCCAACGTATTATGTCCTCTTGTTAATAGGTAGACTTGTCAAAATGGCCATAGATCCATCTTTTAAAACCTATATATGATGGGTCGAGTTATTGTATGAGTTAATTATATTCAGTAAATGGATCATACATATGTTTAAATATAATATGATTGTTAAATGAGTATAGAACTTTTTTAAACTCAACTCATCTCTATACCTCTTTTTTCATTTTCTCTTGCCGATACTTAATTCTGCGTTTACTCATCTCAGTTTGGATAGGTTTTCCTATATTAGGTAAAACATAAAAATATTTTTTACAATATGGATCGATTTGAGTATATGTCGGGTATTAGTCGTCGGATATGGGTTACTACATTTGTATCGCATGAAAATTTTGGTCGGACCATTTTCGACCTGACTTGACCTATCCGTTTAACGAGTCTATTAATAGACTAAGTTGGACGATATAGTCCTTTTAATGTGAGTGGAAGAATCATGCTTTTTGGATTACCACAATCATTTCCGTGCTCCATCCCCGCTTACCAGTGAATAGAGCAATAGCTCAAAGATAACGTGGGAAATACATCACGCACTCCACCAAATAACTTAAACCACTGGATAGATTCTAATTAAAGAATTTCTACAAATCATCGACTCTTCCAAATTCAATGGGTTTTACAACATGAAGTCACCAGGAGACGCCATAGATCAAGAGAAAATTGCAATGTCAAATGAAGAGAATCAAGATGCATGTTAAGATATGAATTCATAAAAGGCACTGTCGTTCAGATAAAATCTCTCTAACTATCGAGTTCTAGGAAACCGAAACTCCTGCAACAAAATTGGTACCATCGGGGAAAGCGGGCCACTTGCTCATATCACAATAAAAAAATCCTCCCAAGGAACAAAAAGAGGACAAAAAGGAAAAAGAAAATCAAAGGGGAACTCCAATTTTGCTTTCCATTGGCGATCAACATCACCGACCCCCCACTTTCCACCAGCCGTTTCCATCGACCGGCCGATCCACCTTGGCCATGCCCTCTTCATGATGAGTGGCGTCGTGATGGGTCGTCCGTTGGGCAGCATGTCTCGTACCATGATCAGGCCACGTCCTCAATCCCCCGCCGCCTCCTCCACTACTTCAAAAGCCGCTCACCACCTTTGAAATTGCAGGGGGAAATCTTTTCTCTGATCACGAAGGATTCGCTTGCGTACGATGCGCGGAGGACATGGTCCACCGCGACATTGAAAGCTCTTATGAAAACAAGCCGTCGCAATTGGGCCAATTTGTATGTGTCGAAAATGTGGGGCAGTTCTATCCGCCGGACACAAACATAAGTAGGCTTATGGAGAATCTCATCCCAAAGGATGATGGTTTTGTGTCTTTCAGAGTTTGAGCTGTTTGACCGAGTCCGCATATCCTTTCAATGGGGAAATTTTTTTGACAAGTTATAAAACTCATCACATTTTTATCAATTCGGTTATAAATTTTTCAATTTTAGCTAGTAAATGCATCCGGTTAATTTAAGTAAAAAATCGCTGATGTAAACCCCTGCAACATCACGTAAAATGGTCAGCTAGCGTAGATAATTTTTTAAGAATTTTTTGAATTATTTTTTATTCTTTTCCTTTCTTTTTCTTTATTTCTTTTCCCTTTTTTTATACTAGTTTTGGCAAGGGTTGTAGCCCTCGCCTCCTCCGTAGATGGTGAGGGCCTCATAGCCCTTGGCTAGGGTTGGTTGGCCCTCGCCTATGACCGGTGAGGGTTGACCAACGACCTCGTCAGGCTTGGAAAAAAAAAAGGAAAAAAAGAAATATGAAATAATAATAAATTCATAAATTTTAAAATATATATGAATTATCCACATCAATACCGATCGTCGATCGCCTTGTCTGCGTAGGACGGCCGGTGTTCACATTAACGATTTCTTACTAAAATTGGTTTAAACTCATTTGGCAAATCGTGAAAAGATTTAGAACTTAATTAACAAAATTGAAAGATTTAAGATTCAAATGGTAAAATTGTAATATGTTTAGTATTTTTTTCAACAATTTTTTCCTTTTCAATGTTAGTGAATGCTTTTGGATTCCCATTCTATCAAGCAACCGCATAAGTATATTACTTCAAAAAAAAAAAAGATTTTTTCTAGCCACATGGTAAGTGCGGCGTATCCATTTCTCGAACACATCACTGTTCATAGTCCATGCGAGAAAAAGTGTACGCTTTATTTATTTTTCCTTACGAAAATGACGATGAGAGAGAGATCGACGGTAAAAAGAAAAAAAAGGAAGGCTGTCACGCTTATCCGTTCCATCCTTGCCCTTTGGATGGAGTACGAAAGCAAGAGCGTCTTTGCATGGATGAATTCACTTTTGGTACGATTTTCGCAGGACATTCTTCTGCGAGTTGATGGTCGCAAAATCGCATGTCTTAAAAGGCCGAGCCCAAGCCCCAATCCAACAATTTGGAGCACAGGTAACCCATACAAATTCAAGCTGGATCCGTTTACAGTTAGCAATAGAATCGATGTTCATGGCCGAGAAGATAGAAGGAAGCCGAAGCCATTGTTGAATAGGCCCATCAAGCTACCGTACACTGCAATCCCAGAGCCTGTCTTTTACCGCATCGTATCGCGACAAAAGCCTTCGGGCCCCGACACAGGATCCAAAAATGAGTAGATTGGAATTAGGACTATAGGGGCCTAGGCCACTTTCGCTTCTTGGTCTTTCCTTGTTCTTTTGCTCCCTATACCGTGTGATCTGCTCTCTTCTCTCCGCTAATGTGGGTGTTTGGTTTGATTTTCTAACCACGCATAGGCCAGAGCAAATAAATTCAATTGGGCGAACAGTACGTGAAGCGTCTGTCCCTAGGTGTGCTTGCCGCTAAAAAGTCGTCGTTGTCGTAAAACTTGTTAGGCATTGCTATGTTGGGGCAAATCCAGCCATGCTCGTGTGCATCTAATATCGTCTTGTTGAGTGATAGAGACGCACCACATATGGATCGTCCAAAGACCATCTAGCTCTTGGTACCACAGTTCATGGGCATGTCAAAATCAATAAAACTAAAAACAAGGAAAAATGGAAATTACCCAACCTGAGCATTACAGACTGAACCGTGCGGTAAGGTGTCACAAGCGTATTGAAAAGAAATGACAGAAGAGAGTCAATTTCTAAAGACTGAGAACAAAAGGGCTTCCAAATAATAATCTATTATTAGTATTGTACAGAATTTAATCCATGCATCTCATAGACGCCAGGAGAAGAGCCAAGATTCATCATCCTGTTACGCCTTAAAACAATACCAACGCCATCAGCAACCTTCAAAACCCTACTATGCACAGCATCTGCTCGTCATGATATATGTACAGTCAACTGAACTTACTGTATCAATCAGTGTTAATGAAGTCTCACTGCCATAGCTGGAAAACATAACTAGCTTTGAGCTCCTCCTAATACCCTTGTCAAGTCGGATTTCTGCTCTGCAGAGAGAGTCAGTGGGAACGTGATGTCAAACTGGATTTTCAAATTCCCCTTCTTGCTAGGATCCTTCGAAACGGGCATTCCCTCATTCGCAATCGAAACCTCAAAACCGGGTCTGATTATTTCTGTTACCGGGATGATGAGATTCCTCCCATCCAAGGTCATTAAATTAAGAGTCTTCCCGGTAAGAGCTTCCAGTAACGTCACTTTCTGGCTGACCACCAAATCACTGCCCTCCCTCTTGAAAACATCATGCGGCTTCTCCTCTATGACAAATATTAGATCTGCCGGTATGGTACCGGGTTCATGGTTGCCTTTCTCAGGAAAAGTAATCTTCGTTCCCTTTTTCCACCCAGGTTTGATATCTATCTTCAAGGTTTCTTCAACTGATTTTGGATTTCTGCGGGAAAATGTGTCAGATATCAGGAAAAAAAGAGAGCATATCCCTGAATTTCCACACACAGCAGAGATGCAGAGGGCAATCCTAAGACAAAGTTCTGCAAATTGTCTGATTTCTGCTCAAAGAAAATAATTCAGGGAAGAGAACCTTAAGTTACTTCCCAAGGTTCATAAATTCTAAAAGTACATAGGTCATGCCCTAATCAAGCCATATATGAAACTAAACTAAAACTGATCCACGTAAAGTCAGAGCATATCAATTGAGGTCCCACATGTTCATTTAGACACCGAAACTAAAAGTATCTAAAATACTTAACTGTCCCTACTTCAGCATATGTTTCGACTTAGTATAATCAGAAAGTAAAAGCAGACTTATGTATGTGTTGAGTTGACAAACTGAACTGCACCATCTCATGGATTGCTTTTCAAAGGTCAGGTAGGTCTACACGGTGGGATTTATTAACCTACGCATGGACAGAAATAGAATGGAACTGGACAATGCAAATATCAACCAAAAATGATGTGTTCTGGTCCACATATACTGTACATGTAAAAAGGAGAAACTAAAATTAGCAGGAACCATAGTTGAAAGTGTGCAATCAAGGGGACCAAATAAAAATGAAACCCTGTTACTCTAGTTTCCCTCACTGCCGAGTCTTGTAGTTGGAATATTGGTCTATGTGTCTAGAAGACCAGTTCAGCTCGATTCAACTAAAAATAGAAAGGCAGAAAGAAAATTTTCACCAACCACAGGGCAAAGATTCCTTCCATTTGACAAAAAGAAAAAATTTAAGCAGCAGTGACAGATAAAAGCAATCTGTACGCAACAAATGGCTAAATATCGTGAAACTATCAGGCAGCTCATTTGACTGGACATCCACAACTCTGATTGACACAACCACACTGGAGACTCGACATTAATTGGACAGTAAATGAACTGGGGGGGCAACAGTTCAAAAGAATATGCTATGGAGTTTAGCAATGGCTGCAAATTTCAATTTGACTTTGAAATTGACATTCTACGGAGAATTATTAGCTCCACATAAAATACTTGACTGTAATATAATTCACAGGACTCGCTCAGTCGCTCTCTTCATCAGATGTGTTCAGTCCCACTAAAAGTCATTGTCCTGACATCAGAGAGCTAGAAACTCTGAAGGATAAGCAACCCGACAACAAATCAATCAAGGGAAAGACGCGGTGACTTTGTTCAATATCTGCGAGCGACTGATTGCATAACTTCAAAGGAGCAGACTGGATTAGAAACTTTTCAAAGTTTACCACACTGTCCATTCACCCACATCATTCAAAAAATTCACACAGAAAAGTAGTCTTATTTTCTTTTAAGACAAACCCCTGGCTTGGGCAGTTAGATCCAATTAGGCAATTGCCAAAGTCAATGCGGATTATCGTAAATCAGAAAAACGTCTCGACTCTTTCTCTCAATTCATCAGTAGGAACGGCAAACAAGAATTGCATATTGAAATTGAAACATCTGCCAAGCTAGCAGATGGGAAATTTTGACGTCATGAGAAGCAATGCAAATAAAGACGAAGAATAATCACAGCCGCTATGCAAAGTGAAAAGATGGCAAGCAATTAGCAAGAACTTACCCAAATTCATCATGAACAACCCGCGAAATCCTCATCTTCCTCCTTCCACCCTTGTAAAGCTCCTCCAAACTGCAGACCAGCTTGCTCTCCACAGGCGGGGGCTTCTTCTTCTCCGGCAGATCCCGCCTCGCCTCTCTGTTCCCGTTCCTCTCCACACTCTCCCCGAAAACCCTAGCCTTGCTCCCCCCGCCGCGCCCTCCCCCTCCCCGGGCGATCCGACGAAGAAATCGTCGAATATGTCGTCGGCGTCGCGCGGATCGAACCGGAACGACGAGTTGGAGCGCGCCCTCCCGGAGGCCGGGGTGGCGGGCTGGAAGTCGGCCGACTTGAGCGCCTCCTCCCCGTAGAGGTCGTAGATCTGCCGCTTCTGCGGATCGCTGAGCACGTCGTACGCCTCCGAGACGAGCTTGAACTTGGCCTCGGCCTCCTTGTGGTTGATCGGGTTCTTGTCGGGGTGCCACTTCATGGCCAGCCGCTTGTACGCCTTCCGGAGATCCTCGTCGGTCGCGCCCCGGTTCACTTTGAGCACGTTGTAGTAATCGACGCCCATGATCTGAGGCAGGCACCGCCCTGAAGTGGAAACGATTTCGGGATTGTCGGCAGATTATCGAAACACGGCCCGGCGCGAGATTCAAATCCGGGCCGGCGAGCGGCGACGGAGACGGCGGCGGCGGCAACCGTGGAATCGGGAACTCATGCGGTGTGCCGCGACGGCGGGTTTGGGGGCGAGGTCGTTGGGCTGAGTCAGTGAACGAGTGGGGGAGGTGGGGAGGGAGTGAGGGAAGGACAAACGGCGAGTCGGCCGGGAGTCAACTCGGGCTTGGAAGCGGAGCGCAAAAACGCGGTTAAGACGCAGCAAATCTTTGCGTTTGATACGCGCCTCAGGATACATTTTCCATGTTGGAGATGATGTTTCCGTAACAGCCACTCCATGGAGAAGCCTCGCGTCGCTGTTATTTTCCTTTCTTATTTCGTTTCACTCTCTCTTTTCTTTTCTTTTCTTTTTTTAAGATATTACAAATTTGATTCTTTTCGGATTTCCTCTGGGCTGTATCATAATTAAATCCCTACTAATTTAATCGAATATTTATCATCGATCTTCTGTTGAATTATTCGGATCCTTCCAACAATACTCCAATGGTAATATTCTTTCGATTTCATTTTCTTTTCAATATCATTGATATTTCTATTTTTTATTGTGGTCAAGAAAGGTAGCAGTTAAATATATTGTCATTTTGCTGGAGTATTGCCATATCCATTCTTTTGGATCCTTTTCGTGATATTTACATGAGAATGTATGTGTGTATATAATATATGTATTTTATATGATAACGATAAGGCATACTAATTACCTTAAATCATTGTTGAAAAGGAAATTACTCCATCTTTTAAATGATTCTTTGCTTGTTACTTGACCCACCTGTGCGAAAATGTGAAAACACGGAATGAATTTATAGAGATTTTCATGTGCTCCTAAAATATCACATCATCTGCATATCTTATTAATCGTGAAACATCTAATATCTTAAATTTCATTGTTCATCTTCGAAAAATGAAAATATCATAACTAAGTGAATTGTTTATATGTCAATTCAATCCAATAGAAAATTTTCAATTATATAAAGATCGGTTGATCAATTAAGAAATGCACGGGGCATAATCCATCAATCACAGAAACCCCCTTTTTTTCCTGTTATATCGAACATGCAGAAATAACAAACGCACATGAAACTGAAAGCCAAAAAATAAAATGAAAAAAATTAAATAACACAAAGCGAAGCGGTGTTAGTTGTACGGTGACAGGCTGTTAAAACTGAAAGCGCGCAATTTCAGGAATTAAAAAAAGAAAAAATAATAAAATTAGAGAACGTGCAGTCGAGTAGCATGAGCTGGACTCGATCATTAAACTAAGGAAATGATTTTATCAAATTAAATTAAATTAAATTAAGTTCAGATCCAAGAATCTGTTCCCGGGCCCACAATCTCCGGCTTCCTTTAGTCGCATCGTTGTAGGTTACGATGTCGTTTTGCTCACGTTCCACGGCCGACTCCACCGTCGTTTAGGGGTTTTTTTTTGTTTTTATTTTTTTATTTTGGGTTTGATTATGAATTTTCTTGGAGAGTGCTCGAGGGGAATGTCAAGTAAATTAAGCTAATTATAAATATCGTCAGTCGCTTTCGTATCCATGATGTGGGCCATCGCTTTCTTTTTTAAAATAAATTAGTTCGAATATATAATTGGGCTCGTGAATATCGCGGACGGTTAGTAAAAAATAAAAAAATGTTTATTATTTTATCTTTTATTTTTTGTAGAAAACAAGCCGGGGAATTTCGTTGATTTCAGTGCTGGACGCGGAAGTTTCCGTGCGAATTTTCGGACGGAGTGCGTCGCATTCATTCTCAAGCCGCCGATGCTTTTTGGAAACGCGAGATTTATCGTATGATTGAGCCGGAAAATGAGCAGTAAATTCCATCTTAGGCTTTGCATTAAATATGTCTAGCATTTCGTCCGTTTAATGATTGCATTGATTATGCCTAGTTTTTGCATGGCCGTAGTTCGTACGCATGGAATTAAATAACCATGTATTACTACCATTAGATATGCAATTGTATTGGTATAACTATATAAAACAAAGCGAGTCTCATATTTCTAAGCGGCTTCAGTTGTTTTGTTTCTGCCCCACAAATATTCTGGATTGGTTATGTTATAAATATTGTGTTCAAGAACGAATGCATAAGTTAATAATTTCATTTTAATTTTTTGATGCTAAATAGTGATAGGTTTATATCCTAAAACAACCCTAGTAAAAGATTTCGAATTAGAAAATAATTTTGAACTTTTTACTTTTATCAGCGATTTATTTCCATTGTTTGATTAGTCATGAATTTATGACAAAATGATTTTACTTAATCTTTCGAAAATTGTTAATTTTCTATTTATATAGCAAAAGACGAATAATTCGATCCGTTGTATTTAACAAACTCATTAAAACATTAAAAGCCTATTGAATAGATCAAATGTTTTATATTTTGGAATAATAAATACCGAAGAATGCATTAGACCAATCAATGGCGGGTCATCTAGTGGAACCATGGTCAAGAAGCAATGTGAAGGCATACTTGGAGAGTTATACAATATATTGAATATCAAATAACATCATATTCCAAAACGGAATTTCCTATATCATATATTTAAGATATGGTTAAAGGTATTAAAAAAAAAACATTGTTTTCGTCATCTCCCATCCAGTTGGTAACCTCACTTATCATTGATAATCGATTTATCTATTAATTATTACTTATTGGATCTGTTTATTGTGCACGTGCATATATATAGAATAATGTTATTAGCTTTTCAATAAACTTTTTAATGTAATTGAAAGTAAGATGGATATACAAGCCCATTCTCCATGAATTATCTCCATCATGTTCTTTGACTTATACTTTGTGGAGACGAAGCTCATGGAGCAGGCGCGCACGCCCATATAGAGAGAGAGAGAGAATGATGTTATTTACTTTTCAATAAATTTTTTGATGTGATTACAAGGCGCTCGTAATATGTAATTGCGGAAGATGTGTTTTGCATGATATTAATCCCACCGAAAATACGACCGAAAAAGGTTCGTGACACGACATCATCCTTATATAAGCGTATGTCTCAAGCCATGCGATGCTACCGTTTGAATGTACTCAATTATACTTAACTTTAATGTGATCTAATACATCACTCTACTTCGATATGAACTTTTGTGATCGTGCCACGTGGCGTGATACACGTGCGCAACAATCATAACGTAATAACTATTGAGTCATGATATCCTGACATGTGTACATTAAATGCAAGGTGATCCACAGGCCTAAAGGTCATTAATACGGATCCCTTTGAGGCTGTTTTGGGTCAAAGCCTTAACTAGTTCATGAGATCTACAGGCGTTTCGTAGGCCTCGAGTCGCCGTGTCTCTGCGGTCATGCCCTGAATTTAGTATAAAAAAAGAAAAGAACACGCTCTTGCGAAATTCATTAAAGAGAAAAGCACGGTCGAACAAAGATGGTTTCGACAAACTATAGAAGTCCTGTTGCTCGGTCACTTCGATATATTTAATAAGGATATTTTTGTAAATAAGGGAAGCTTTTTCCAGTGGCTAATTAACATGGAGATTATTAACAGAAAAGCATGGCTATTTAGCAAAGTAAAGCATCACAGATATGCGTGCACTATTTTCGTGCATGTTTTATGATTCATCATCGGTCATCCTTGTCAATCAGACTTAAAATTAATTTAATCATCCGTAATTCTCCTCGGGAGCAAAAGAGGCATTTGGCTTGCAAACTTTGGAAAAACGACCCTCGGATGAAATCGAATCTCGTGACGTGGCTTGATCTGTCGGATCTGCTAGGATGGTTTCGAGCTGAATAGGCAGGCACACGAGGAAGTGAAATTGTTTGATGTAATCTTGCGCAGTTCGCGAAGCCTCCATTCCATCGAATGAGTCCAAGTATCATGAGAAGGAATTAGAGCCTACGTTAAGATGATATATTAAAGAAAAGTCCATTAACAATGTTTTGAACTTGACCATTGAAAAAAAAAAGACAACGCGATTCTTAAATGACGAGGCCCAATTTGCAAGCTTATGGATAACGACATTAGCGGTTCTCCCGTGCCACTTCAAATTCCATCTGGGTCGTTGCTAAGTAGGAAACGTGAGACCTAGATGAAATAACGAATACATCAAGGGCAAATGCCCTTTTGTTGAATAGCATCGATTGACATCTTGCAATCACTCTCAAGGACCGCTTCGTGAATGCTGGGGGATTGAGTAGATTTGCATGCGAGAAGAAGAGTTGTAGCTCCCACTTCTTTTGGCGAGTTCCATCTTTCTTGTCTTGTCCACGATTAGACCACTGAGCCTCTATTCAATTGTGTAATTAATACCTATGGCCCTTTTGTCATGCTTCCACATGCCATTTACATTAAATTTCAACTTTTGCTTTGATAGAGGAATCCAAGAGTTTGTCCTCATCCCAGTAGAATCTAGTTCCTTGCTTGATTCAAGTCTATTCCTAAACATATTTGAATATTCCATGAAATCTTGTATGGCCAGCTCAACCGCTTGAAAAAGGTACCGGAATAGTTTAATCATGTTACCTCGCATTCCTATAACACCACATTCTAGTATTAAAATCGTTGCATAAAGGGTGAGAGCTTGCGATCCAATCATATTCTATGTGCTATTTTTCCTAGATCGAGAAAGTGGTTCATCATATCTTTCGCCTGAAGTTCCAAGTTGACGAAATAATACCACATGAGCTTCGTCTCCACAAAGTTTAAGTCAAAGAACGTGATGGAGATAATTCATAGAGAATGGGCTTGTATATCCATCTTGCTTCCAGTTTCCAAATTTAGCTATAGAACAAAATGTGAAAAGGGTTTTGCTAGCGTAATAGTACCCGGGATACTGTAACAATAATAATTTATTATAAGTCACAAATTCTTGAAAAAGTAAGTCTAATAATAATTTATAATTATTTGTGATTTAATTTTTTATGATTCATAATAGATTGTTATTTTCATAGTACATTAAAAACTATTATGCAATCATTTCTCAGTGTGAAATAGTTCAAGCTTTGTGTTATTTTCCACGTTCTTTTTTTGATAAAACATACCATTTCTATTTAAGCTTACCAAAATTAGCCTTCAACTTTGTTAAGCACGTATTGTTATTTAATAGCACCTTTAAAAGGAAATCCAATAATCTATGAGTAGCTACTCTCGTATCTTGGTTGATTCAAAAGTTTCTCTTATCTTTTTCTTTTTTGTATTTATATTGTACAGAAAATTTACTTTTTTCTTCAAAATAGTAAAAAACAATATTCGGGACCCTATTTCGTTTGTTCCTTCCAATTTTAAAACCATAAAGACTGAAAAAAAAGGTTAAAAAAAGAAAAAAAGGAAAGGAAAAGATCAAGGCTACACTTTTATTATTCTTTAATAAGAAGAAAGTTATTAATATTACCCGTGAACCATGCTTCAAAAAATAATAATAATAATTCCAGTGAATGAATATAAAATTGAATGCGAAAAAATCCGCAACTAGCTAGATTTTGGCTTTCATCAAAATCAGTTATTAGACAAAAGAAAAAACGAACAACTTTCTAACGCCTCAGATTTAACGAAATATTACATGTTCAATAAATCAATGAACTCATGATCGCAAAAAAGGGAAAAAAAAATTTCCGTTTGAAACAATTTTTTAATTAGAATAAGGACGAAAGTTTACCATTGGATACAGTAAGCAATTACCAGGTTAAGCATATCAGATTTAGCTAAGCTGAGTTAGCAAGACCGTTGGATTCTCATGTCACGGGAGCATGATGTGTTAATCGAGGTTTTCAATTGTCGCTAACTTGTATTTCTTGAAGAGGCCTCGTTGAGTTATAAGCGTAAACGTGGTTCCAATGCTAGATCTTATTGATGGGCTTAATTAGTTTATTTTATCTTTATCTCGCTCATCTCTTCTAGTTCTATGTATATGTGTGTGCAGAGCTCAAAGGAATCGAACTCCGGACTTGGTACTCTCCGGTCCCACCCTTGATCCCTTTACCAGACAGGCCGCATGCCTATTGGGATTGTTGGGCTTATTGAATCATGGCTCAGAGAGGAGCCACATGTTCAGGCCAGCCCACCCACCCTCAGCGCTAGCATCGGACTTGGTCACGCTCAATTGGCGACATGAAAAATCATATGCATAATCACAAGATATGTGGAAAATATTTTAAATATCTCTTAAAATATAGAAAATTTCTTTAACATGAACTTTGCCGATAACAAATCCATTTGAAACTAATAGGAAGGGACTTGATTCTCGATGGAATCGTAACAAGTACTAGTGCACTCAAATCGAAAGGGTAGATATCGCTAGATAAAACACCAAAGTACAAAGAATTTGTACACAATTTACCATTTTATAAAGCAGACACTTCTTGAAAGAAAAAAGAAGAAGAAGAAGAAGAAAGCAAACCCGTTTGATTTGGTTAGTGAAAGTTGGATGGTTTGTGCTAGCATAAAGCGCATTAGTTCACGCAAATAAAAGATTTAAAATGAAAATAAGCTAATTTTTTTTGTATGATTACTATTTTCCCTTGTATTATGTCCACCATTAGTCGCCGTAATATGAAATTTCAAATGATTTCGGTCATATTGCACAAAAGATTTGTTGGGAATAGACCTAATATTGAAGAGTCGTGACATCATATGATGACTGAGATTTGGCACCAAAACTTTTTCGACGTAGCAAACGTTCAAATATTACACTCTGCTAGTCGACAAAAGCTATTGAAATAACAAATCAAGAAGTAAAAAGTCCGAATAATAATAGTTCAGAATCCCCAATAGCTGAATGTGAAGATAATATATCAAGCAGAAAATCACGGGTTGATCAATTGAAGATTTTTGCTATTTTTGTTATTCAATTTTCATGTAAATTATATTATTATATTTTATTTTTAACTTTCGGTATAATCGTAAGAGGTGATATTTCTATCTATATTGCACAATTCGGACAACCTCTGTCGGGAGCGCGGGACCATGGCTTTCGCAATCTCGCCTCAGGCCCCTCCGAGCTCTCTCGCCGTCCCGACCAAACCCGATCGCGCCGACGACCCTCATCACCATCACCTCCGTCTTCTTCAGCTGGTGAACGACTGCTCTGACATATCCCATCTCAAGCAAATCCACGCTCGAGCTCTGCGCACCGCGGCGGCAACGGCCCACGACCCGCAGGCCCACTTCCTCCACAGCAGAATCCTCTACGTCTCGTCCTCCCTGAGCATCGACTACGCCCACCGGGTGTTCCGGCAAGTCGAGAACCCGAACGCGTTCATGTGGAACGCTCTCGTGCGGGCCTGCGCGCAGAGCGGCGACCGCAAGGAGGAGGCCGTCTCGCTGCTGCGCGGGATGTTGGAGGACGGGAGTGTTTCTCCGGATCAGTACACGTTCCCGTTCGCTCTCAAGGCGTGCGCGTATCTGTTCGCTCTGTCGGAAGGGAAACAGGTGCACGCCCAGGTTTTAAAACGTGGTTTGGGGCCGGATGTTTATGTCAACAACAGTTTGGTCCATTTTTATGCATCCTGCGGGGTGTTGGAGGATGCGAAGAAGGTGTTCGAGAAAATGCCTGAGAGGACTGCGGTTTCGTGGAATGCCGTGATCGATGCCTTGGTTCGGTTTGGTGAGTTCAGTGCTGCGATGGGACTGTTCCATGAGATGCAGAAGTTGTTTGAGCCGGATGGGTACACCATGCAGAGCATTTTGAGTGCTTGTGCTGGTCTGGGTTCTTTGTCTTTAGGGATGTGGGCTCATGCTTATATATTGAGGAAGTGTGATAAGGATGTGGTTGATGATATTCTTGTCAAATCTTCATTGGTGGACATGTATTGCAGGTGCGGCTCATTGGGGATGGCTGAGCAGATATTTAAGAGGATGGAGAAGCACAACGTGAATTCTTGGAATTCCATGATTTTAGGATTTGCTATGCATGGGCAGGCCGAAACAACGTTGGATTACTTTGCCCAGATGGTTATGGAAGAAGGATTAATGCCGAATTCTGTAACGTTTGTTGGTGTTCTGAGTGCTTGTAATCACAAAGGAATGGTTGATGAAGGCCGTAGCTACTTTGATAAGATGATAAATGAGTATAGTATTGAACCACAATTAGAGCACTATGGATGCTTGGTTGATCTTCTAGCTCGTGCTGGGCTTATTGATGAGGCACTAGATCTTGTGTCTAATATGCCATTTAAGCCGGACCCCGTAATATGGAGGAGTATTCTGGATGCGTGTTGTAAGACAAATGCAAGAGTTGAGCTGAGCGAAGAAGTGGCTAAGCAGATCCTCGCATCCGGAGGGGATTCTTGTAGTGGTGTTTATGTGCTTTTATCTAAGGTTTATGCATCGGCTAGCAGGTGGGACAATGTTGCATTGATTAGAAAATTAATGACTGATAGAGGTGTAACAAAAGAGCCAGGGTGCAGTTTAGTGGAAATATGTGGTGTGTCCCATGAGTTTTTTGCTGGGGACATAACGCATCCTCAAACTGAAGATATATACCAAGCTTTGAAGGAAATAGAAGAGAAATTAGAGTCAGCCGGCTATGTACCCGATGTCTCACAAGCATCTATGATCGATGATGAGCATAGTGAGGAGAAGGAGCAGTCTCTCAGATTGCATAGCGAGAGACTTGCCATTGCATTTGGATTATTAAACAGGAAACAGGGCACTCCTATTCGCGTGTTTAAAAATCTTCGAGTGTGCAATGACTGTCACAAGGTCACCAAATTAATCTCCAAGATTTATAATGTGGAGATTATTGTGAGAGACCGTACTCGATTTCATCACTTCAAGGATGGCCGCTGTTCTTGCATGGACTATTGGTGATGGTCGACGCTTCTGTAGCATTTTAAAATGTTTCATTGAATGTTTCTCCATTGAAAAGTGTAATTGCTGGGAACATTCTCAAACAAGAAAATTTGCACATATAAATCGGGCAACCTGTTCCTCTCAACTGATAATCTGTTGCTGGACCTCCAATATTGCAATGAAAGTGGGTCCATTGGTTGCAATTCATCTCGAGTCCAATTTGATAGGAACTGTAAATAAGTTTTTACATGGCAGGAGTCCCATCTCCATTACGACCACCTGATCTTAATCTGCATCCCGGCCTCTATGCAGATGCAGCATCAGTCAAGTCTTTTGATGGGTTGTGCGTGTTATATTTCACTACTTAATTCTCCAGTTCAGGTATGTGAATTTTGTTATAGCAAGTATTTTTATACTAGATTCTTGGTTTTTGCATTCTCCTTGATATCGTGAACTACTGAGAATACATACTTTCTAGCAAAAGGTGCAGATATTTTTTCTCTGCTACTTCAGTGTCCATGACTATTTCTATTTGAAATTGTGAATCAAGTCATGTAGTGATTCGTATGTAACTATTAACTAAAACTGGATTATCTCAAGTCGCCCAGGAGTCATAGGGACATACATATCGCTGTTCTTGTAATGCGGAGCCCTATGTCTCTGTAGTGCCTTCGAGCTCCATGCACAAAAATCTAGTTAAGGCCCTTTCTCCAGTTCAGAATCTCCCTTAAATTTCTTAATAAGCGGCTAAATTAGAAAAATTAGCAACATAAAGGAGAAAACCTTATGGTGCTTCTGAAGCTTTGAATTTGTAAACTTTTTGCTTTGATATTACATATTTGCAATCCAAGATACCTGCTTGCTTTGTAAGGGTATTTTCATTAAGATGAAATGTACAAGTCAATCATTCTGCTTGGCTGGTATAGGAGAATATACAGAAGAACCATAATGTCCTCACGTACAAACAAAGAGGGAGAGAGTGGAAGAAACAATGACCATGAGCTGTATGATTATACATCTCCCGCTTGCGGGGACGATTAATCAGAAAACTCATTGTAAATGCTGAAGAGCCAAGAATAAATTAAACACACCTAAACGGAGCTCCCCAAGAACAGAAAACTTGAAAAACACTGGCGAAGCACGAAACGCAGGAATCTCAGGTGATTCCTAGGTGCTGTATATCAGCCTAGGGCTGGGATCAGAATATGCAATGCTTAACTGGGTTTGTGCCTGACAAAACAGAGATGCCCACCTCGATGCAATGCTATAGGATTCCTTGATCTGTGAAGTCTGAGGCCAGTGAAAACACACCAAAGAGAAAGGAATGTGGTGAGGTAATCTTGGTATTAGCTTCAGAAGGAAAAGCTACAGAGCATTGAGCACAGTGAGGACATGACGAGACACCATAAACAGAGCAGAGAAGAGCTAGAAATTCAAAAGTTGGTCCAAATTAGTTGCAGTCTATGTGCAAGTGTATCGCTGTGAAGTCAACGGTTACCTAAAACTTAGAATTAGTGCACAAGCCATGGCCTCATCAGTTACTGCATTCACTTGATAATGAGATTAGTGCACTATAAATTGAAACGCATCAGCTGTTTCAATTAACTACCCGCACCAACTCTCCACCAAAAACTTGGCCTATCATTTCTAATTTTGTTTGGGGACTTTCTGCATCTGATGGAAGATTGACTTTGAGAAATGTGTGCAACTTGCTAGAATTCATTAGCTCAAACGTAATAGGGAACTGAAAACGATCCTTTTTGGCAAAAAAGATGTTGCAGAAGAGAGCACTCTTAGTCTTTACCCGATGAGAACGACGGGACGACGACGACATTCATGATAATGTTAGGAGGAAGGCGTAGGCGAAGAGGGAAGAGCTTCCCATTCAATGGATTGTGAGAACACACGGTGAGGTTGTCGATGCCAGTCTCTTCCGATAGTTTGCGACTCAGCTCCTCCACGGTATTCCCCTTGAAATTATTGAGGCAGTAGCCTTCCATGTCCTCTCCCACTACTTCGCCGTTCTCATCAGCTATGTGGTAGTATACAATCCTGCCCTCAGTCACACGGGTTGGGGATGGCAACGCGGCTGGTGGAGGCGGCTGAGCCACTAATGAATCGCTTGACTGTGAAAGAGAAAGGAAAAGTAAAAAACCATTACATGGGCGCTGCTTAGTCGGCGAAAAGTGATATCATGTTTAGTTTCATGATCTGGAAAACAAAACGGCTGGGGAGAGTTATGAATACACCTCTTGCCTGGAAAGGTTCCCAGAAGTCTCTGAAACTGAAGAAGAGAAGCTGTTCTCTGACACCATCGATATATCCATATTGCGGTCGATAGGCTGTGCTCGACTCGGCTGATCGCCAGCGCTTGGAGAATCAACCTCGATCTCCACTATGTTGACTTCCCAGAGTATCCAATCCTGCGCTGAGGTCCTCTGGGGGATATCGTGCGTCACCGAATCCCTCATCGGCGGCAAGCCCTTATTAGCCTTCAGGAAATTCCCGTACCGCGTCCGGAGCTTGACCCGGTTCCCCTCTCGGATCGGCTCCCACTCGACCGACGAGTCGAGCCGCCCGGTCTGCATCTGCAGGACCTTGCAGCCGGAGATGCCGAGCATGAAGGGCTTGTTGGATGCGGTGAGGTAGCGTCCGTAGCAGCTCTTGAGCCTGATAAAAAGGCAGTCGTTCCCGTAGCCGTAAGTGTTCACAAACTCGACGGTCCACTTGGCGTTGTTTGACGATCCCTTCCGGTCCTGTGAGACGGACTCCTCATCCTCGTTGGCGTGGAGGTACTTGTGGTGGTGGCTCCGGAGGCGGACCGCCTTGGCCTGGCGGAAGAAGTCCATTCCGGAGCGTTGCTTGTTGGAGCTGTGGTGTGATGAAAACTGTGTAAGGAAGAGAAGCAGAACTAGTGAGCGAACGTGGACGGGGTCCTCTCCACTTCAAGACGACGAGAGCAAGGTTTTTTTAGTATTTCATTGGATTTGCACAGTCCATGTCTAAAGTCAGTATATCACGAGGAGCGGCTAATAAGATTAAAAGATCATTAACTAAACTTGATTAAGGACACTCGGCCTGTCGATATACACGAAGTTGCGTTCGGCGCATGCCAACGTACGCTCTCGATCCCGAAGTCTAGAGTCGCCGGAGAGATGGCACGCGGGGGCAAAAACAAGCTAACGTCATTACCTTATCTCCTCGTTTTGACTTCGATAATAATAATATTAATGAGACGCAATTATCTACGAATATAGAATATTATACGAGCGTGCGAGGTGCAATTGCATAAATATTACGCTAGAGCTAGGTTTTCTTTTGATTCGTTTATTTCTCATATCTACTTATTGAAATCTTTCGTCACAAGATACTTGTCCTTTTGTTTGACATAAATCTTGTTAACAATACATGTTTTCCCACATCGACACACTAGATCCCTAAGCATGCTTTGTGTGCGTGCGCAGATAGAGAGCGTGTAATTATAGTAGGACAAAGCAAATGATTACTCAATGAGTGATTTTATGTCCGTAGAAATAGATGTAGACAATTAAGAGTGATAGACAATTAAGAGTGATGTAAACGATATTTTCCGAATAGTATAAATGCAATTTTTTAGCAGGTAATCAGTAAATGATTGTTCGATAAACACCTCGTAAGTGCTAATGATATCTACATGTTACGTGGCTCAACTTTGATTACTATAAAGAATTCCTATATCATGCAAAGTGAGTAACGTGAATTGATTGAATTTTCCATCGCAACAACAATTGGAAGGACTAATTTAGCAGTCACATTGCCATGTGCTATGCAATTTGTAAGTTTAAATGAATTTCGTGATTTATTATTATTTATTTTGTGTGTTGACGACGAGGCTCACCTGATCGTGCTCGTAGGACAAGTTCGATAGGCCGGACCTTCTGGGCGACCCGCCGTTCTCCGCTAAAACGCTCAGCGCGTCCTCCGCCACCGACGACAGGCTCGACATGGACGCCAGGTACTTCTCCAGCCCCCCTTCCTCCGACGCCGCCTCCGTCTCCATCTCCACCGCCTCCACGTCCCACAGTATCCACTTTTTCGTGCTCCCCGTGTACGGCTCGTCGTGCGTCACGCTGTTCCTCCACGGCGGCGTCCCGCCGTTGGCCCTCAGGTACTTCCCGCACCACGACTTCAGCTGCACCTGAAACCCGTACCTGATCGGCTCCCACTCCGTGTTCCATTGGTCGAGCTCGCCGACGCCCACCGGCGGCGCGACCGCCACCTTGTTCCCTGTCATCCCCATCAGGAACGGGTCCTCGGTGGCGGCCAGGTACCCGCCGTCGCAGCTCCTGAGGCGGACGACGTGGCTTCTCCCCTCCACCCGTTCGACCACCCACGTCGAGGCCCGTGAGCGCTCGGCGCCGCTGCTCTGCCGGACGGGCTCGCCGATGCTGGCGCTGGGGACGAGGTACTTGCCGAGGTGGCTCCGGAGCTTGACCTTCGTCGTTTTAGTGAAGAAATCCATGAAGAACGATCGATGCTTGCTCTGGGTTATTTTCCTGATGTGGGGGGGCGAAAACAGAGCACGCGTCTTATATATGTGGGACTGCTTGCTTGCTTGTTGTTATTTCTTAGTTTTTTCTATTCGTGGAAACTACGGTGGAAAAATCGGATCTTGTCCTGTCGTTCTCGTTGGTATTTAAAATAATTTGAGGAATGATAGACGGAGGTGAGAGGAGAAGAAGATGGGAAGGAAGACTTTTGGGGGAGGGTCTCTGAGGGTGAAGCTTCTTCTGGGGTTGAATGGTTTGCGAGGGGAGGGACTGACGAACGCGTTTCTTTGAATTCTCTCAGAGAGAGAGAGAGAGAGTTTGACTGAGTATTTATTTCTGTAATTTTGCGGATGGACTGAGGAGGAAGAAGAAGGAGGTGGAGAAGAGGTACGACTCGTAATGCCACGGAAATTCTGCGCATGGTGGGCGCGAACTCCGGACTTTTTCTGAGTTGGCGTGTATCAAGGTTTCCCTCTTCTGGAACTCCACCTCTAGAATTCTCCCTTTTTCCTTCTTCTGCAGTCGTGCGTTGGGGGGAAGCAATTTCGGGGATACTCTGTTTCGTGGTTAATGGGATGAACGGAGTCAATTTAAAAAATTATTTAGGTATATTCAGACCAAAATGCAGGAGGTCATCGGGAGTAATGGACAGAGATTCGTTGAATAATGGGTCGTTAATTATAGTCCATTAACCGTTCGAGAAGCCGTATTTCAAGCGAGATTCGATAGGGCATCGCCATTTTTTAACATGTGAGTGGCATCTTCCGCATGATAATTTCTCGCGATCCTTGGTGTGTGGTATAAACCACGGTCTGCAAGAATGACGGGACATGGAGAGTTGAACGGGACTCGTGGCCTCCACGGCCGCTTGTAACAAGACACAAGAGTCCTGGTTTCGTTGATCATGATGTCGTAATAAAGACAACTTATGTGGAGAGGTTGATCATGATGTCGTATCAAAGACAACTTAAGTGCAGAGTGTGATTTTCCGTTTGTTTTTAGTACGGCATATGTAGTTCCACCTTGAGTGTCCTGTTGAAATTCTCCATCGGAAGCACATTGTGATCATTCAAGGTGCTTGAGACCATGCCGAATGATGTTTACCGGATGAACTGAGATTCTCAAGCGACGCCTTCTATGGTTCGACCCCAACATGGTGTTAGGGAGACACGGGGCAATAATTTTCTAAGAATTAACTTAATTCAGGATCAATATCTCTTCCGATAGTAAACGGACTAGCAATACAACATTGCAATATGTAAATATAATGTCAAAATGATAAGAAGACAAATGCAACAATGGCACCAAGATTTTACATGGAAAATCCAATGAGAGAAAACCACGAAGGGTTAAAAAACTTTGACTAATTCAAAAAATAGTAAGATATATAAAATATTCTTCTCTACTAACACATTAGATGCTTTATAATAATAATATAGTCGCATTTAATCACTGTAAATATGGATTATTATAGATAGAGTAAGAAAATTCTAACCGCGATCGAAGAATTCGGGAAAGATTCTCAATAATCAAAATCGATCGAGAGTTGTAGTATTTGGTCTTACGAACAGCTTACTCGAGCCAATTCCAACAAGACTTGGCCTTGGAATTGGAACCAGAAGTCGCAGCCCCTTTTCTCCATGTTAATCTCTCTCTCTCTCTCTCTCTCTCTCTCTCTCTCACCCTTTCCTCTCCCCTCTTGGGCGCACCTCTCGCACAGAGCAGTTCTCTCTCGTGCCATTCTTTTTTTGACTTTTTGACCTCCTCCTGTTTCATTAAGGGGAGCTGGGCCCCACATAAGGCGGACCCACCCAACGCATGGTGAGGTTTAATCTTTGACCATTGAATAAATGGTTTGATATCACCGACCAAAAAAAAAAAAAAAAAACAGGTTTGATATCACAAACAACATGAAAAATTAATTTTTTGATCACCAAAAATTATAAATTAATATTTTTATGACAAATTTATCAAAAATAATTTTTTTATCGTAAAAACCCCAAAGATACATATGTAATAAATTTACCATTCATTATTTTCATTAAAATGGATTAATACTATAAAAAAACCCAAGATCGGTACATTTATAATAAAAAGAGGGCAAAATACCAAAGTGATAAATCTGTTAACTGTCACATGTCATTCAACTTGGCAATTTGAAAATAAAATTTAACGGAAACTAATGGAGGGTAAATTTATCATGAGTATACCAGTTTTGGATTTTCTATGGTAAAAAATCTACTTTGGGTAAAATTGTCGAAAATGTACCAATTTATGGTTTTTCATGATATTAACCCTAGATAAAATGACGAGAGACTTGTCTCCTCCATCCTTTTACCTGATGAATTGGTTGCCTCTTTTACAAGGTTCGGTTAATCAAGTTGCACTCTTGATTAGCCGGCTTCATAGAAAAAACAACATTTTCTTCGATAAAAGCATCGAAAGTGCGTTTCTTTTATGGGAAATAAATTATTTGAAAAATATTTTCTTAAAAATAATTGCTTGCATCGCTTGACATAAATAGTCAATGAAAAATGATTTTGTTATCGACAACAATTTATATTTAATTATTTTTGCATACGATGAAAACATTTTTCATCTGTTTATTTTTGTAAGCAATACAAACAATCATTTAAAAAAAATATTCTCTAAATCATTTATTTTCTGCTAAATAAACGAGGCTAAACATATAGTAAATATTGATTTGACCAAAAAAAAAAGTAAATATGGCTATGTCTTGATTAAAAAAGTGGGAAAACAACTTACCAATAGTAATAAATTCGAATTCATGGTAAAAATTATTTTCGCTTTGTTGAACAAATTGAGAGTCGGTCTACCGAAATAAAGAAAGAAAAAAATAAAAACCCCTTAAAGAGGAAAGGATTTTGAAAAAAAAAAAAAAACTTTCATTTACTACGGACTTTTTTTTGGGGGGCGGGCAAGAACAACTTGCATTACCACAGACGGGTGGTGCTTACGATAGAATGGTGATCAACCTTATTTGATAAACCTTATTCATTCTTTCCACAATTAAATTACCAAGAACTAGTAGTTTTTACTGCAGACAACTTACTTTTTTGAAAAGTAAGTTGGCATCAGGATCGAGTTCGCATTTACCATCGAAGCTGCTTTTATAAAACTTCCCAACAAATTGTATTTAAGAACTAACTTGTGTAAAGCTTAAACAACTGGCGTCTACAAAGAACAACTTGCATTTATCGATAACAATTTATGTTTATGATAAGTAGTAGTAACCTTATTTGATAAAACCTCATCTAATCAAGGTAAATCTCATTATACGTATATCGAGAATAAGTAGCTTTTACAAAGATAAACAACATATATTCGTGAAAAACAACTAATATTTACCTCGATGAATGTTGTATACAATAAAATAGATGATGGTACCGATAATAACTGCACTATACTACGCAAAATATTTCATTTTCCTTTTGGAAAATGAAGATTTACTAAAAATGACATTTCACTTTTGACTAATGTGATTTACAAAGTACAAGGCTTTTGATTTGCTACCTAAAGTTAATGACCTCATGTTGCGGTGAGGCCACCTCACCACACAAGGCCCCACCCCAAGCACTACAAAAAGAAATAGACAAAGGTTATCAAACTTTCTCATCACGAATCATTCGTTACGTTTGCTCCGTCACCCTTACATATGTAAAGAAAAATTCTTTTTTTTTTTATTTGGTCGGCTTTGGTACCAAAGGCCACGAAAGACCAAAGGCGTCCAGTGATAGCATTTGTAGCTTTGAAAACCAAAGGAGCCATGCCAGAGACGATTTTGAACTTCCAGCCATGTAAGAGGAGAAATGCTGAAGAAAAGTCTTCATATTGCACGAAAGAGAAGAAAAACCTATTACCGAAGGTGAAAAAAAACAGAAAGAGAAATTGTAAGATAGTCCGAGTTTTATTGGGCCAGTGGAGAGAGAGAGAGAGAGAGAGAGAGTTGTTGATTGGGCCGTTCGCCTTGCCAAGGGCTTTGGTGAAAGCTGGGCTGAGTTCCAATAGTTGATTACCAATGATTCAGGGTGGGCCGGGTTAAGTCCGGACAATTTTGTGCGGGGGAATTCGAACAATGTACACATGTTCTCGAGCTAAAGAGCTCTAGCCAGACACGTTGTTGCCCGTCAGGTTGAGTCATATATTTGCAATTAGTAGGGTTGTGCAATGAGATCGCTTTTACTTGGGAATCGGATTGGATCGCTTTGAAAACCAGTTCACAATTCCGAATTAGAATTGTTGGGAACCAATTTGGCTCTCGATTCTAAGCGAAGAACCACCTAAAAGCTGAACCGGTTCCATAAAGCTTAAAAATTATAATTTTTTTTCTTAGCATATTTTTCTCTATCTTTCTCTATTATCTCCAAAACTCCCCTACCTCATTTAGGCAATTCACGACTCTCTCTCTCGGAAGTCACCATTCTCCTCATTGTCGCTCATTTAAGCCTCGCAAGCCTTGCTTGTTCTTGAGGGTTTTGGACTTTTATTGTTTATATCTGGACATGACTAGCTATTTATCTTATGGATTGTTGCTTTTGGCGGATAAGAGATTTTTGGTTTCCATCCTTTTATTTTAAATTGTTTTATTGCTCGTATTATTTTGTTGTAAAAAATGAAACCCAAAAAAGAAAAAAATAGGTTCTCGAGTAGATTTTTGGCTTGTAGTTCCTTGGCCACATAATAGCTTATGCGGCACCTGGTGAGTTGAGAACATTAGGTCAACCTTTCTTGTATAATTGTTTTCAAGAATAGTATGGCAAATAGTATTCTTATGCCAGATTGTACCACGCCTAACTTAACTCAGTCATCCAATCTCTCGAGTGAGACACATAGAACACTTTAGGTACAACAACTAATTTTGACTTGTCATGACCTCATTAGGAAAATGACATCAACTCCTAACTAATTTAAGCATCGAAGACCAACTCTATCTTCAAAACTCTGTAAAGATATAACCGTTCTATCATAAAATTTCTAGCATAACGCATCGACGCAACTATCATCCCCTCTGCATCACTCGCTCTTGATTGCAATGACACCAAACTCCACTCATAAGGTTACAAGAATACGAGAGAATCGTGGTTCATAACACTAGGTTCTAGAATGAATTCTAAGGTAATTAAGATGAGTTCCAAATTCCCATAATCAGTAATAAAAGAGTAGGTTTTTGGTTTCAAGTTTGGAGCCCACCTACCATGAAACTGATTATTCTTAGCAATTAGTTAAAGGTTTTTGAGTGTTAAATGAAAACGAATGAGCTACAACTGTATTTTTGTAGAAAGTTGAAAAGGAAGCCCCTTAACAGACAGACCCTTTGGATTTAGCAAAAAGATAAAGAAGATGTTTTAAAGATGTCATCTTCGCCTAGGACGTAATTTTCCTTTCGTACCTTGAGAAATGGGCTTCTACGTTAGTTGAATGACGAGATGCGTACAAAAAGATGGTCTGGAGATTCGTTTCTCGAGGAGATTTGTAAATTGATATGTCAAATTTTTGTTTAATCTATAAATATGTTCAGCTGACTAATTATATATAGGCGCAACACGTTACTTTTGACAAGAACTATGTCTTCAACATAACACGAAGATCAAAAACTCTTAAATCTACATTTATCATTGATCTTATGTACCGAACCATTGAAAACTCACAGCACATGCCTCGCTCCAGACACGTCCTATCCGATTCCAGAGATCGGACCCATATTTCCATCTTTCAATTGGGATCAAACGACAGTGGACTCTAATCAAAGCGTTTGCTATCGGGTCAATTTTTGGCCGAGCATAATTAAGTTCGAAAGTACCTGCGGCCATTTGGACATTAGTTTAGACCGGAAAAGGACAAGGTATCCATCGAATGACGCATGCATAGTTTCAGCCACAAGTCACGGAGGATGGACGGGTGGGGGGGACACACTGTCAATTCGCGGTTGACCGAGGAAGGAGCCGTGGCCCCCCTCTCGAGCAGCGCGCAGGCCCCATCCGGCACCGCGACGGCCGCTCTCCCTGTCCCTCCTCCTCCTCCTCCTCCTCCTCTTCCCCCTCTTTCCTCGTATTTTCGACTGTTTCCGAAGCTCTTTTCTGGTCTCGAGTCCATCTCAAGGCCCGACCACCGTCCTGTTTTTCCAGATGGCCGACGGTGCTAAGCAGCCGTGATTGGAACGATGTACTTTTTGTAACCCGTGGAAAACTCTTGTACCGGCTGGAGAGGTAAGTGAATTTGACCGTCTCTCTCCTTACGGTGGCTGGAAAAAAGAACGAGAAGAGAAATGAAATTTCCGGGATTCCCCCAAATGGGGTTTGGCTTTGGCAAATCGCCCCCTGAAGTGTACTCCGTCTCGATTTGCCGCCGGCACCGGCGGTCGCGTTTGTCTCGAATGGTGGTCGAGTGCAAGTTGCGTGGTCCGGCCAATATTTTGGATACGGATGAGCAGGGTAGAGACGTTTTGTGCCGACACAATTGTGTCCAATGTTAGGGACCGCATCGAGATGAAGCGAAAATGATATCGCACGAGGGGTTGTTTTAGAAATTTCCCAGGAAGGAAGAAAAGTCTTTCCCCATCGAGTATCATCACCTAATAACTTGGGGAGCGGGCTCTTTAACATTAAGCAATGATTACAGCTTACTTGAGATTAGAAAGAGATTCCAAAAATAAAAATGAAAAATCATCACTAGATTTTACCAATAAATCATCTATATGGTGGATTGATCTTCATTTCATGAAATCATCATTTTCTTCTTTTAGAAAGCAATTAGGGTAATCCAGTAAAATAAGTCCAAATAAATAGAAGTTTCACCGCTTCCCGCCTTCCAATTGAAAAGAAGAAGAGCTTGCTAGCAACCCATAACATTTCTTCTGCTAAAATGAAATCCGAATGGCGAGTTAGGAAGAAAGCCTAATCAATGCCCGCATTGCGTGACACAATAGCTGCTACCGCCACATTATTGTCATGACCGGCTGCAATACTATTGCCACAACAGTAGACCTCTTTTCCCTGAGCAAGAAGTAGGGGAAGACTGACTTGTCATCTTATGTTAGACTTGATGAGATCCAATCCATTTATGCGGCTTATTAGGTATATGCCCAATTTATTTATATACATATATAATTGGCAATATATTTGTGATATCAATTAGACATGTAGAATTCATATCCTAAACCTTGATGGAAAGTTGAGATTTAACAGCTTTAGCGTCGGTCCCATCACTCTCTCTATATAAGATATCTTTACAATGGAGAATGTATGCATTCCATTATCACACTTTCGCTATTTCAACAAAATTAAAGAGAGACAAAAATACAGATTCATCACGACTATTATAGAGGAGAGTGGGGAGAATTTAAATCCACGGGAGGACATCTTCTCTCTCGTTTGATAATTTATAACTTCCTTTGATTTGGGTACATTGTATTTATTAATTTAACATCATGTTCATGTGATTAAAAGATCTTATAATTCTAACATCTTAGACCAATTCTTGTCCTTGCTCAGCGACGTCGCCACCGTGAACCAGCATCACCGAAGTGAAGTTACAGGGCTAATTGCCTCTGCTCGTGGATGAAGCAATGGCAGAGAGGAATTCGAGGCTTCAACCTTGCATCGTGAGGAAAGAGAACCACCTAGCAAAAAAGAAGACAAAATCTGAAAGGAAGACCGTAGAGTAGCTAAGTCAATGCGAGTCAAATAGTTGCTAAAAAGAGAGCCCTGCGCACAAGCACGAAAATCGAGATGCAAAATTCCCCCAAAACCAAAGAAGTAAAATTGACGCGAGGGGGGATGCGCCGCGACCGCGAGGCAGAGCCGACGTATAAAAGGATTTCACGAACGATGGCCTTGAGATCATCCGTCAAAATTTTCAAATAAAGTAAATTCGTCATCTTCTAAAAATCAAATTTTTTCTTATGAGTGCGTGGTATGTGTAAATTACAAGATCGACTTTCAAATTCTTATTTAAAAAAAATAATGACATTTCAAGTCTTCATTTAAAATTTTTGTTATAATCAATAGTAATTTACAAAAAAAAAAAAAAAAAAAGCTCCCTTAAGGGGACGTAAACTAAAATTAAACCATAGCGCCACGGACAGAAGGAAAAAGAAAGAGAGACCATGTGTGAAATTTTTCTATCGTCCCGGCCGAACTCGAGAGTCGAGACCACTGCGAGTCTGCGAGGCGTAGGTCTCCTCCTCCTCGTCCGAGTCCAATGTCCGCCATTTTTCTCGAGCTCTTTTGTCCTCACTTCGCCTCTTTTCACGTGACTCTCTCTCTCTCTCTCTCTCTCTCTCTCTCTCTCACATCTTCTTGAGACTTTGCGCAGACTCCAAGAACCTACACACTCTCTCTCTAGAAAGAGATGCAGATCTTCTCTCCACCATTTTGACCCTCCCTTTTAGCAACAACACCCAGTCACCCACCTCTCGCTCTTCACCCGCACACTCTCTCCGCCGCCCACCATGCCTCCCCACCTCCAGCTCCTCCGCCTCGCCGTCGCCGCCGCCGCCGCCGTGCTGACCCTCGCCCCCGCCGCCGCCGCCGCCCACGCCTGCTCCGCCCCGCCCGGCGGCCCCTGCCCGCCCTTCCCCCCCTCCTCCGCCCCTCCCTACCCCTTCTCCGCCTCCCCCGGCTGCGGCCACCCTCCTTCCAGATCCGCTGCGCCTCCCCCTTCTCTCTCCTCTCCATCAACGGCCTCTCCTTCTCCCTCCGCCGCTACGACCCCAACTCCTCCTCCCTCACCCTCTCCCCTCGCCCCGCGCCCCCGCCCTCGTCCCTCGACGGCTGCTCCTCGTCGCCGCCGCCGTCCGGGTCCTCCGCCATCCCGAACCGCACCATCTCGCTCTCCGGATCCCCGTTCCGAGTCTCCGACTCTTCCTGCTCGCGTCTCTCCGTGCTTCGCCCCTGCTCGCCGCCGAACCTCCCCAATTGCAGCCGCTGCCCGTGGGAGTGTAAGCTCATCAAGAGCCCCGTCCATCTGCTCAGCGACTGCGGGCCCAACGCGCGCCGTTTCAGCTCCGAGCAGGGTTGTCAAGCTGACGTTCTTGGCTATCTCGATAATGTCTTGAATTATGGGATCGTGGTCGAGTTCGACTTGGCTCAGGACTCCTACTTCGCGAGCTGCGGGGCTTGTCGGGCCGATGGCGGTGTCTGCGGCTTCGAGTCCAACGACCCGGGAAAGCAGTTCATCTGCCTCGGCGCGCCGCCCGGATCTCGCCGCGGTGGATCCGGGGCGGCGACCCGAACCACGTTGCTGCGATGGGGCTCATCTTCGCCTTGACGTGCCTGCTGCTTCTCTTCTCGGTGATCGTCGCGATCTTCCGGTCCAGGCGGTTCGGGGCCTCCTCTTCCTCGGAGGAAGATCCGACCGTCGTCTTCCTCCGCCGCCACCGCTCGGCGAGCCTCCTCCCGCCGGTGTTCACTTACGAGGAGCTCGAGGAATCCACGGACCGGTTCGACCCGAGACGGAAGATTGGCGACGGCGGGTTCGGGTCGGTCTACCTGGGGAGGCTACGAGACGGGCGGACCGTCGCCGTCAAGCACCTGCACAAGCACCACAATGCGGCGGCGGCGGCGCGCGCGTTCTCCACCAAGTTGTTCTGCAACGAGATCTTGATACTGTCGTCCATCGACCACCCGAATCTGGTCAAGCTCCACGGGTACTGCTCCGACCCGAGAGGGCTCCTCTTGGTCTACGACTATGTCCCCAACGGGACTCTCGCCGACCACCTCCACGGTTCCAAGAGCTCGCGAAGGAAAGGCTCGCTGACGTGGCCGGTGAGGCTTGACATGGCGTTGCAGATCGCCACGGCCATCGAGTACCTGCACTTCTCGGTGACTCCGCCGATCGTGCACAGAGACGTAACGTCGTCGAACATTTTCGTCGAGAAGGACATGAGGATCAAAGTCGGTGACTTTGGGCTCTCGAGGCTGCTGGTGTTCGACAGGATGGGGAACCCATCATCGACGACCGGCTCGGAGTACATATGGACCGGTCCCCAGGGGACGCCGGGTTACTTGGATCCGGACTACTACCGGTCGTTCCGGCTGACGGACAAGAGCGACGTGTATAGCTTCGGGGTGGTGCTGCTGGAGCTGGTGTCGGGGATGAAGGCGGTGGATCAGGAGAGGGCCAAGGCGGAGGTGGGGCTGGCCGACCTGGTGGTGTCGCGGATACAGACGGGGATGCTCCACCAGGTGGTGGACCCCGCGATGGCGGTTGGCGGCGGCGGCGGAGGGGGAGGCGGCGATGGAGGAGGGTGTCTCCGCCGTGGCCGAGCTGGCATTCCGGTGCGTCGCCGCGGACAAGGACGACCGGCCCGACGCGCGGGAGGTGGTGGCGGAGCTCAAGCGTATCCGGGGGCGCGTGCGCGGCGGGGCGGCGCGGGGTGGGCCCGCTTTGAATGTCGCAGCGGCGGTGGTCCCTGCGAACGTGGCGAGGGAGTGAACTGGGGGGTATTTTCGTAATATTTTGGAGAATTATTTGGAGGCAACGAATTTAAGAAATGCGGTAAGCATGTGGGGGGAGAAGTTTGACTGGCGATTGCGTGATGTTGATGAGGTTGTCGTCAGAAGAGAGGGAGTGAGTGTTCATTTCCGGAGGCAGGTTCATCGTGGTGTTGATGGATCTTTTTGTCTTCCTTCGTAACACGCCTCTGTCCTGTTGTGTTCTGTACTTTTGGCTTTTTGCACCAAGATTTTTTGAACCCTCCTGAGATTTTGATTGGCTCTGTGTTTTGCCGCCCAAAAGACAAGGAGATGAGAGAGAGAGAGAGAGCCATGCTTGTCATTAATACTTAATGAATGCAGATATGATCATGGTCATCAATGTAAATATTGATTTCGGCCGTGTTGGTTTACTCTGTTTTTGCTCATTAGAATTGTTGATGCATTTATAACATCGTTTTCCTGCTCGTCCTTATCAAGGATTCATGAGTAGTTTCCCCTTTTCTTGCAAGAAAGTCAAAAGGCAAAAAGCTAAAGAGATGCTTTCCAATGAGACTGTTGTTGTCCAGTAAACTTTTGGGTTTACACCAACTGCATTCATCTTATTACAGGGAAAAAGAGAAGGACAATGCCGGTAACGTTGCAAGCTACTTGAAATATGCACTTTCCAGGGCTCGGAGCTTCTCGCTCATGGCTGTGGCTTCCGGTTTGCCCATCAGCTTGTAGCCTCTTTCCTGAAATGAGATCCAATAAATGCTGAAAAGTTATGAGGTGCATGAGATGGTCTCGACGAGAGTGTTCTTATTGAGGTCGAGTGCAGTACCTGCAGCTGCCACAAGAAAGGAGCACCCTCCCTTTTCTTAATGCGCTCCTCAATTGCTTCAGTCGCTGCAGCGTTCAGATTCCAGAATTAGAAAAAAAAAACCCACATGATGTTTGGACTGCAAATAAGCAAAGTGAATTATATACCTTTTGTAGCTTGTCCAGTACTTAGTAGCATATTGAACCAGACTTCATTAAAAACATCGAGCTGCTCATCTGATGCCCCAATCATCTAGCATAACGAAAGTGAATTAGTTGATCCTTAGTGCAGTAGTCTACAGAGACCTCAGCCGCACAAGCTGACGGTACATAAGAGTACCTTGCAGTTATTGGCATCAAAATCTGGACCCAGCACTTTCAATGCTTGTTCGTACTTACCTCTCCCATAATCATACATAGCTTCTGCAAGCTGAAAGCAGTGGAAATAAGGGATATTAAAATTCGAAAAAGCAATCTTTTTGACGGTACAAGAAAAATGAAAGGACACTTATGCGGAACCAATAACAGAATAAACGATGCTTTGAAGTAGGTCTGGTTGATGACTGGAAATAGCCGATCAAATCAAGTGTTCAAACTCATGCATACCTCTAGATTAGAAAAGTTGCTGGTGATAAAAAAAATAAAAAGAAAAGTGTAACTCTATAGAATGCATGATCAAGTGACATAAAGTTTGAAAGTATTTTTAAGAGCCCTAGAAGAGAGTAGAAGTCTAATTCTCCTAAAAAGTAAAGTTGCCATGCATAGAAGAGTAGAGTAGTATTCAACAAACCAGGATCCCCCTATGCATAAATGATTGCTTCTTCTTGCTCATCTTAGAAAGTCTACATCAACAAATAAATTATAATAAGCAAATGGCCGCTGTGAAATAAAAGTGTGGTTGCACGAAGGAAAATCCTCGTCACCTGGATTTCAGGCCATTGAATAGTTCTTCTGCTTTAGAAAGTTCTCCCGAGTATGCCAAGGCCCATAAAATCAACAAATCAAGATGCCATTCGATGTACCAAGTCTTCTGAACAATTTAACAAAATTTCTTACATAACCAAACTATGAAGATTGTGAATTACGATGTGGAAAAGAATGTTCAAGTGATTTCATAAGTTGTTCAGACATAATATTTCCCACTTATGTAACACCGTATTTATCTATAAAGAAGCAGTCCTGCGAACCCCTTTTTTTGGTTTTGGGGGTTGGGGTTTTGGTCATAAAAGGAGAAGAAAATTCAGCATAGATAAAAAAAAGACCAATTAAAGGCACATATATGGTTGCTCATGTGTCAGTTTACTTTACTTCCATGAGGATTGTCTCTGTCAAACACTTGGACAATTACACTCATTCACAAAAGCCAGCAACAATCAGAAAATGCCCCATGGAACAACATAATTTCAAGCTACTAATACAAGCATCTGCTAACTGATGCAAACCACCATCCAGCCATCTGATGTCAATACTGGTCTAGGCATACGGTATTGGCAATGCACATGTAGGCCATTCATTTGCTTCCCAATCCTTGTCACATGAAGGATCAAAGCAGATCATAGTGCAAATTTGAAGGAAAAAACCCGATGTACTCACAGCAGACTTGTACAAGGCAAATGAGAAGTTTTCAATTCACCATTAATAAAACAATTCAATTCACCATTAATAAAACAATATTTTCTGTAATAACAACCAATTCTTCAACAGTTCTAGATGTTGAAATAATTCAGCCAAATCCAATAGGAGGCAAAAGGAAAGAAATGGGAATGAAAGAAAAGACCATATGTTTGATCCCCCCTAAAAAATTCTCAAATAGAGGAAAAGGAAGAGAAAGCAGAAGAGGGAGTGAGAGCAGCAAGTATTCTCTTTCTGCACTCAAAGATGCTAAGGGTTAGCAATCTTGGAGGGTGTTGCTCACATTGCTTCTTTTCCATGGCAAAACAAGCAAAATATGGTTTTCACATCATTGCTGTATAATTCTGATATGTATACACATCTTTCTTTATAGATGAGGTACTGATAGGATAAATTAGTCTTATCCACTTAATTATGCAATTGGTATTGCGCTTTATTATAGTAATTCAGTCTAATCGGGCACTAAATTCTTGGACAACAAGGGTACGATATAACTCACTTGATCTGTCAAACGGCTGACTAAAACTTTTAGGCGTTCCTCATAGACATTTATGTGACCACGCACGTGAAGCCGCAACAGCAGACCTAAAGCATTTAAGTACACCTGGATCCACAGTATACCCGGTCAATTCAAGTCAAGATAATCAATGCACCAACTCAATTAAGAGAATAGATATTGACCTCAGCAGGCACAGCATCAGGTCTTTCCAGTTCCTTCCATATACAATTATCATATACATCAAGGACTTTTCTGATAGGAGAATGACCTTCCAAGTAGCAGAGTGCTACATGCCACCAATTGTGAGTTAACCTGAAAATGGAAAGTAACATTATAAACAAGAATATTGGAATTCATCATAATTCTCATTGATCGATTCTCATACATGAATGATGAACAAGAGCTCCATGATGGTGAACATGCTTCCATGAAATCTACTGCTTCTTTAAAATGACACTCATACTGGAAAACATGGCACAACTGCACAAGGACATAGACAATATCAGTTCGAAATAATACATCAAGAAAAAAAGTAGTTGCCATATTTGAGCCTACAAACTACTTGCTGTATAAGGAGGCAATTGTTCAAAAAACCATTAGCTGAAAATAAACTCAAGGATTTATCACAGATTCTAATTGATAAGCAGAGAAGGAGTATGTTATCATACTCACGGTATGCTGTGCCCAACAATCTTCATTGTTTATCTCAAAACCCTTTTTTGCCGCTTTCTCAGCTTCAGCCATTCGACCAAGCTCCAGTAAAGGAAAAGCAAGCATCCCATATACGTAATTTTCCTGTTGATTCTCTGGTAGAACCTGTTGAGTTACAGAAATTATCAAATCCACAACAAAGGATGTGATTATAGGCAAAATGAAAAGAATATGATCAATCAAATGCTTTGCTTGTTCAAGAAAAATAACAGCTACAGTTCTGGCACAGAAAAATAACGATGTTAACACGTTTCTATTAATCTTGGAATGACTGACAAAAAAAAAAAAAAAAAAACTTTGACAGAGGATGGCACTCTATTTATTTCTATTTCTTCATATATGTCTACTGCTTTGACTATTTGTGTCCTTGCTGGACTAGTATTAGCTAGTATTGCGCCAACCAAAGTTCATTTTCTTTTACTAATGCAACTTCAACTTAAAGCCAAAGAAGAAGAAAGATAGAGAACCAGCAACCTGTTCAACAAGATTCAGGGAAAGATCTGCTCGACCCATGTAGAAGCATAATATTTGAGCCCTCTTCAAAGATACCAAATCTCTAGGGAAATCTTTTAAGAGCTGCAGAAAATGAAAGAGAAGATGTTACATCTGGACTTTGGAGCCATGCTAAATACCTAAATGTATGAAAACTGGAGCTTGTTTTAAGTATCAAGACCACTTGCAGCAAGGAATAAACTCACATGATATATCTTGTTTAGGCAATTATTTCATCAACATCTTTGGTGCGTGTGTCACACACACACACACACACACACACAAAATATATTTCTTCTTTATATGGCTTGGCTCATTAGATCTTCAATGGATCAAATTTCTCCATAAGCACTGCTCATATAAACAAGTTGCAAAGCAAAGGTGAGAAAACATCTAAGGAGGTTTTTCTTCTCCTTCAATGAACATTCCATACATGACCCTTTTGGCTAATTATAGGACTCAACTCTAACATAATTACCCTTATATACCTGGCTCTGTTAGGTACTTGAATATTCCCCGACTATTCGGGTCCATTTACGGTTAATGCTTCTTGTCAACATAGTAGTTGAATAATCCCAACATATTACATGAGGCAGAGATTGTATAACTGTTCAATTTTCTGCAATTTTTTCCATTCCTCTGTGTAAATAACCCAATATTAGTTCACAATCACTAACATCTTCACCATCTAGAGTAAGGATCAACACCATGCATTGATAGGTTGAGAGGTCCCACATTGACTAACATGAGATCTTTTGACCAACATAATTATCTGGCATACCATGCTATTATGAGTTACAAAAGGACATGAATCCCATTTCGACAAGACAAAACAAACTTCATAATGCAATTGTCTGAATGGCAAACTAAATCGTTAGAATGAAGGCATTTCCTCACTAGCAAGACAAGCAATTAAAAGACCAACAAAGACAAATCTGCAATTACAACAAACCACTATCGATTGACATACATCCATACTAAAGAAAATGAGACATATTTTTCCCACTAAAAAGAAAAGAAAGAACTCAAAAAGACCTTTTGATGCAGCTCGAAAGCAGCCTCGTCGTCTCTGTTATCTGAAATCAAACTGCTGACGGCATTAAAAACTGCTTTTTCATATGGCGTAGCTTGTTCCTGCCCAAAGGCAAATTTATTAACAAATTAAAAGTCTAAACTTTCCGCTAACCCCCGTCGGAATTCAAGAAAACAAGAGAGAAAAGACGAGAAGAAGAAGAAGAAGAGGAAGAAGAAGAGAACCTCACCAAACGAGACTTAGCAGCTTGAAAACACGAAGGCGAACGAGAAGGATCGGCAGAACAGAGATAATGAGCAGCCAAAATGTTAGCTAAAACGCAATCCCCATCATGGTCCACCGCCTCAAGAATCACCGATCTCTTCCTACCGTAGCTCAACACCTTCGCGGACCCCCCAAAAAAAAACCTCGCATCAGAATTACGTCAAACACACGGCGCGCGTCAAGAAAGAGAGAACCTGGGGACGCGAACCTGCCGGTAATAGGCGTTGATGGCGGAGACGCAGTCGTCCGATGAGGTGTTGACTCCGTATCCCCACGCGTCGAATTTCACGCCTTCTCCTCCCATTCGTCGCCTCGACTCCTCCTCCTCCTGCCCGATTCGTATCGGCGAATGGCCTCGTCGCCGGCAGGGGCGTGGGAACTGCGAAGTGAGCTCGTGGAGAAGGAAGAGGGAGAGGGAATCCTGGGACGAAGGGAATCGGTCCAAGCGTGTCGGATTCTTCTTCGACAAAAGCTGCTCGCCTTATCTCTCTGGAATCGGACAGAGCCGTTTTCGGAATCATTGGAGTTGAGTAGGATCATCGCACCATGTGCTGGAAACGTACGTGTCAAGCCTCGACGGGATTTCGTCCATTGCTACAGGGCCATTCGTCGGTTTCAGCTTGGTTCTCCATCCCGAAAGCATCGCTTCCATGTGCTTTTGGATATTAGCATTTTAGATTGATGATTGTTCATTAATTATGGTAATAAGCTAGTTTACTTATCTGGGCTAGGTAATTAGATAGTTTGGTCTATTCTTTTTAGGAATGATGACTATGCAACGGTTGCGATTTGTGAATTTTTAATATATTTAATATGATTCTTAAATTTTTTATACATATTTATAAAAATGCATTTTTTATGTAGAGTGGCATAAAATTAGTATATTCGATGGGTTTGACTAAACATGAAGTTCATGTTTCTTTGATCAAGGGATCCTTTTATATACCTTTGTGAGAAATGCTAGCTGCTTTTTTGGCCATTGCATAGCATTCAATTAGAGGTTGCACGTCCTCCTGGCAATATTCCAAGCTATAAAATGTAGGATTTACTCATTAAGTGTCTTAATGCGTACGCGTGATAAAATTTCTACTTCTCTATTTCTCTATTTTCTCTGTTAAAACGGGTTTGGAGCAATCCGTTTTGTAACGCGATTTGATTTTTCTATTTCGGAACAAATTTCTATTAGGAAATTGATTTGAAGAAGAAATCGAAGTTAAAATTTTTAACTTCTCAATTTCGGCCATAAATCAATTTTTGTTCCAGAAATTTTGTCATGCACACCCTTAGAGGCATTGATTGAACAACTAACTAGGGTAAGTCAAACTTTTTTCTTGCTATGCATCATTGTGAGATACTACTTAGAAAAATTGAGAAATTCCAAATTTAGTACTAATAATGAGTACCTATGACCGTAAAATATATTTCACACAATGCATGACTTATTAAATTATATTTTCAAACGCTTCGAGAGCTTGTTGTTTATTGAGGTTCTTGAGTCATGATCATTAGCATTGGAACTAAAACTTACATGCTTTGAGAGTAATAAATTGAGGGGAGCTAATGGCAGATTTATTATTATTATTATTATTATAATTACAGGAGAAGACCTTGAAGATGGAGGAGGAGGAGAAAGGAGGAGATAGAGAAGATGCCTTGTGTAATTACTAGATACTACTAAGAAAAATTGAGATATTCCAAATTTAGTACTAATAATGAGTACCCATGACCCTAAAATATGTTTCATGATGCATGACTTATTAAATTATATTTTACATGTTTCGAGAGCTTGTCATTAAATGAGGTTCACAAGTCATGATCACTAGCGTTGGAATTATAATTTACATGCTTCAAAAGCAATGAATCGAGGGGAGCTCACTGGCAGATTTTTTTTTTTTTATTACAGGAGAAGACCTTGACAAAGAAGGAGGAGAAAGGAGGAGATGGAGAAGATACCTTGTATAATTACGAGATACTATTTAGAAAAATTGAGATATTCTGAATTTAGTACTCATAATCGTAAAATATATTTCGTGATGCATGACTTATTAAATTATATTTCAAACACTTTGAGAGCCTGTCATTAAATGAGGTTCACTAGTCATGATCATTAGCATTGGAAATATAGTTTACACGCTTCGAGAGCAATGAATCGAGGGGAGCTCACGGACAGATTTTTTTTAATTACAGGAGAAGACCTTGACGAAGGAGGAGGAGGAGGAGGAGAAAGGAGGAGATGGAGAAGATGCCTTGCGTCTTTGCCTGCACACGACACGTGGCTTGCACGGTGTTTATGTTAATCCTCCTTCTTCTTAGGACTAAAGTCGGGGGATTATCTCGAACTGGTACAGTGGTTTTGGTTAGCAAGCCAGGGTATTTTGGTAATTGCAAAGGAAACAGTGGGAGACACGTGCGGGCGCTCGTGGGCTATCCTAGTGGGATTGGCCCACCGCCCGGTCCATCGGCCTTTCTTGAGGGCGTATTTGGGATTTCGCGTCTCCCCTGCTCCTGCCCACTTCCCGGCTGCCGTGCAATCTGTGGGGGTGCTCGTCCTTGGGTTTCGGCCCAATTCGCATATATGAGATCCGGACAATCTCTCCCAAAGTCAGAAATCACGGTTGGATTAGAAGTGCTTTCGGTTGATTCTAATGTTATATAATTTTGACTATGATGCCTACCTGTTGGGCTGGGTCCGTCTCTTGTCGGATCCGGCTCATCATCTTGAAAAAAAAAAAAAAAAAAAAAAGAAGGAAAAAAAGGGATGAATGCCCTTGCTTTTTTTTTTTTTTTTTTTTTTTTTTTTTTTGTGGTCGAAAAATGATATTGATTTGAGAGAGAAAATAGCAATTTTCTGTAGCACTAAAAGAGAGGCGAAGAGAGGTTTCTTTGATAAATAGAAGAGGATGTCCAAATTTAACGGTGAAATTATGTGAAAATTAAATGGAATTTCAGTATGTTGTTCATGAGTCCAACAATTGCAAGTTAATCGGTTTTATTCGTAGAAACCCTTTTCTAAATCGTCTCTCAATTTCTCTAGCAGCATGTTAGATATGCCTTAAGTTTGAGCAAGAGAAGGAAAGTTTCATAATTTAAGTAGATTTCCTAATTGAATGGTTTTCCTAGTTGGAGAAGGTTTCCTTACTTGAATTAGGAAACGCTAGCTCAATATGTATTGCGATTTCTGAATTTTTAATCTATTCAATGTGATTCTTGAATTTTTGATACATATTTATAAAAGTGTATTTTTATGTAGAGTGACATATTACTAGTAAACTCAACGGATTTGCAATGGAACCTTTGATACACCTTCATAACAAATGCTGGCTGCATTTTGTGCCATTGCATCGCATTCAATTATAAATTGCACGTCCTCAAGCAATATTTTGAGTATGATCAAGCTATAAAATATAGGATTTACTCATTTAGTGTCTTAGAGGCATTGATTGAGCAACTAGGGAATCTCAAACCGTTTTCCTGCTATGTGTAATTACGAAATACTACTTAGAAAATTGAAATATTCCAAATTTAATATTAATAAAGAGTACCTATGATATTGAAATATATTTCACGATGATGACTTATTAAATTTTTAGAGTAAATTGAGCGCTCCATCTAAACTTGATATCAAAATCAGGACTCTAGTTGGAATCGTCCCACCTTTTTTAAATTCACACGCTTGGAGTTCACAGGTCATGATCATTGGCATTGGAAATAACAAGCACTAGGAGGGAAAGAAAGCTGTCGCGGACATCAGAAGAAAAAAAAATTGAGTAAGACAATGGTATTGTTAATGACAGTGACCCGTGCACCACAAATGGTTTTTCGCAGGCAACTTGCAACCCACCAGTTCATGAAATTGTCGGGTGCAGAATCATGGCAAATGTATTTCTCAAAAAATAAATAATTTTTTAAAAATAATCATTTGTATTACTTATAAAAATAAAAGAACCAAAATTTCTTTTATTGTTTATAAAAATAATTGTTGTTGATAACATAACATTTATTTTTATGAAAATATTTTCTAAGTAATTTATTTTTCAAGAAACAAATTGAGCTTTAGAAAAATATTCTATACTGAGAAGGGATCAAAGAACCGCCCAAAAGAATTGAGAAGAAATTGAATGACTAGGCTATGATAAAATAAGTTAGGATAGAAACAGCGAGAACTTTTAGAACCTACTTTTTATTTGACAAAACATTTGATATCACGTGCGGCACTGTCATTAATGTAAAAAAAAATTACTCGAAAACTTTAAAAAATAAAAATAAAAACAAAAAATAAGAGACGTGGGTGGGTGACCATAAAAAGCCACCCCTCTCGTAGCAACCGTGGTATCATAAAATTGGGGAAAATTTTCAAAAAAAAGATCTTAAGGGTTTGCATGACAACACTTCTATTCCTCAAACTTTTTGTTCTTTTGTTTCTCGAAATAAAAAAATAACAGAAACCCGTCTGGTAACGCTAAGTTGTTTTTCTATTCCGCGGAATAGAAAGTTAGCCCAGAAATAGATTTGGAGGCGAAACGAGAAATAAAAAAAAAAATTGCTTCTGTTCCAAGGAACAATTTCTAAAAATAAGTCAATTTTTTTTCTTTTATTCTTCTTTCTTGCCGCGGCCACCTTCAACCGCCGGAGCCACCGCCGGCCGCGCTTCTCGCCGGCCCCCGTGGGTTGCCGGTCATTGCCGTCGGTCGTTGGTCACGTGGCCACCCGCCGCCGGTAGCCGCTGGCCGTTGCCGCCCGCCGCCGTCATCGCGACTGCCGCCGTCGCCGCCCCCCATCGACCGCCAACGACCGCCGGCCGCCTAAGGCTAACGGGTGGCCGCGGGAGGGGGCGGCTGATGAGCTGTGCGGCGGCGGTTGGCGGTGACGGTTGGCTGTCGTGCATCGGCGGCGGGTGGCAGCGGTTGGCGATCGGCGGTCGGCAATCCGTGAGCAAAAATAAAAAAACGAATAAATACAAAAAAGAAACCGTTGCGTTACCAAACATATTTCTATTCTTTTTCTATTCCAAAAGTAGAAATTTTGTGCGATTACCAAACGGGTTCTTTTACTCGTAAATTGTTCCCCGGAATAGAAATAGAAAAGAACTATTTCTGAAAAAAAAAAAAAAAAACTCTTCCCCAACCAAGAAGCGTTACCATGCGCACTCTAAGTATTCTCATTTTCTCAAATAAGAATTTGAAGTGGACATTGTTTTAAATAAAAGTATGAAGTGCTATCATTTTCTCAAATAAGAGCCTAAAATGAATCTTGTTTTAAATAAGAGTTCGAAATGGTGGTCAATAACATTTTTGTCATTTTCCCTTTTTTCTTTCCTTTTTTTTTTTTGCTCTTCTTCCTTCTTTGCGAATGACCAGCCTGCAAAGGGTTGGGCGAGGGTTGCCCTCACCCATTTTGCCGAGGGACGGCCTTGCCTTGGGGAGGCCGACCCTTATAGTCGTCAGTGAGGTCGGCCCTCGCCAACCCTAAGCGAGATCGACCCTTGCCAAATCTAGGGAGGATGGCCTCGCCCACGGTTAGCAAGGGTCGCCGAGCCCTTACTAGTCGTGAGCGAGGGCTTGCAGGCCCTCGCTGGCCCCTACCAGTGACGAGCGAGGTCAATGAGCCCTCGCTAGTCGCGAACGAGGCCACCCTTGCTAGATTTGGTGAGGGTTGGCTTACAAGCCCTTGCCTATGGCTGGCAAGGGCTTAACAGCTCTTGCCCACTACCGGTGATGGTCGTCAAGCCCTCGCTAGCCCTAGGCGAGGCCGACCCTCGCCAGATTTGGGAGGGTGGCCTCGCCCGCGACCGCCAAGGGCTTGGAGGCCCTCGTTATTGTCGGCGAGTGTTTGTAGGCCTTTGCTAACCCTTACTAGTGGCGGCCCTCACCATCCTTTTCTAACGGCTGCTAACTTAGGAAAAAGAAAAAAAAGAAGAAGATTTGGACGAAAATACTTTTGATCGATCAAAAAATTTAGGCAGTTGGTAACCGAAGAGGGAAGCCCCTAATTTGAAACAACAATGACAACTTCAGACTCTTGTTTGAAACAAAATCCACTTCAGGTCGTTTTTTTGATAAAATGGGGGCACTTGGGGCCTTTTTTTTTGGAATTTTTCCTAAAATTAGGGACAATTTCAAAAAAAGACCCAAAGTGGATATTGTTTTAAATAAAGACTTGAAGTGGTCATGATTGTTTCAAATAAGAGCTTGCCTGAAGTGGTAATGATTGTTTCAAATAAAAGCTTGAAGTGACTATGGTTAATTTTTCGACCGATTAAGGGCATTTTAGTCAAAATCTTCTTTTCTTTTTTATTTTTCTTTTCTAGCGTCGGCCAGCAGCCACTGGCAAAGGTTGGTAAGGGTTCAACAACCCTCATCGGTTGCAAATGAAGCCACCCTCGTCTGGAGCCAGTGAGGGCTCGACAACCCTTATTGGCAACGGGTGAAGGCTGTTGAACTCTTGCAGCCGCAAGCGAGGGCTTGCAAGCCCTCACCAGCCCTTTCGGCCTCCCTTAGGGTGAGGGTCGCCTTGCCCACGTGAGGCTGTCCCTCACCGGATAAGGCAATGGTGACCTTTGCCTAGCCCTCTACAAGAAGAAGGAAGAAAAATCAGAAAAAATAAAGAAAAAAAGGGGCAAATGACAAAAATGCCCTTGATAACCGGAAAGTCAAACCCCTTATTTGAAACAAGCATTGAAATTCTAAATAAAGTGCATTAGTTTCAAAATAATTTTAAATTTACTTCTCAAGTAATCAAGTTCAAAGCTCAAAAAACTCAGTTCGAAATTTTCTTATATTTCTATTATGTAGTGAATTTTTTTTTCCCGCTAATTCCCATGTGATCACAAGTTAATCGAACTCTTTTTCTCCCAACAAAATGAAACTCCTTTTCTATTTTAGCCTGTCTAGTCGTTAACCCAGAACATTAGCGGATGTCTTTAGCTAAACCGGTTATTAGAGTTTCCAAATGAAGCATCTGAACATGTATGACTGAGAAACTACTGTCATTGCTAGACAAATAATGATGCTGTTAGCTCATCTTCATAAAAAAAGAAATCATCAAGTGCCTTGGCTTCCAAAACTCTGGGTTGTTTGGCGAAACATTTTTTTTAATGAAATGTGTTTAATTGATATTAATCTAAATTTATAAAATAATCCTACTGCATTGAATGTGCTTATTTGATCTGATAAGTTCCACATGTCAATGCGAAAATTAATGAATGAAATTTAAGAAAAGATGAGATCATGCTGAAATTTTGGTTTGTTATTATTTTGCACTCAAAAGAAGGTAAGATATGAATAGGAGAGATTCATTTTGCCATAGTGTCGGAATCTGCAACCCCGCTTAGTTAGAACCATCAATTTCAACTTCATCGGCAATCAGCATTCTCTTGCAACGCTTAGACTATGCATGTCAAGATTTTATAATTCGAAGAGAGAAGTCCAAAGGGTTGGGCTGGGTCCGCCTCTCGTCGGGTCTGGCTCATCATCTTCAATAAATAAATAAATAAAGGAGAGAGAGAGAGAGAAGAAAACAAAGAAGAAGATAGGGCTGAATGCTCTAGATTTGAAAGAGAAAGTAGCAATTCGCTGTAGCACAGAAAAAGAGGCAAAGAGAGGTTTCTTCGAAAGTTAAAAGAGGCGGTTTTGATTCCTCGGTAAAACACTGTCAAAATTAACTGAAATTTCAGTACGTGGTTTGTGAGTCTAACATCTACAAATTGATTGGTTTTGTTTGTTAAAACCCTTTTCCAAATCGTCTCTCAATCTCTCTAGCAGAGATTAGAGCTTTCTTGCTTCCTTGAGTTAATCCACCTTTGTAATTATGATATATTGTTGTTTTGCTTATGTGAAGAGCCTCTAGCTGTGTGATTAGAAATGAAGTATTATGTATCCTATTATTCTTGGAGATTAATGGAAAATTTTTGATTGGCCCGTGATTTTTCCCGCATTAAAAGTTTTCGGTTTTGCCTTGCTTTATTTTTAAGTAATATATTTACTATTCCAAGCTTGGTATTTTGGAATGTTGTGACCAATTCCTGCTTGGTTAATTGGATAATAGTTGGGTAAATTTTGGAGAATATATTGATCTACGACAAGAATAAGCAGTAAATTGTTAACCTTTCTCCCCAATGCGAATCATTCGGTACTGTAAACATTAAAACAGACCCTAATCATAAACCAATCCAATTGGCGTATTGAATTGCGTGATCGTGACACATTTAGTACACAAAGCCATTTGGCAAATATAGGAATGCATCGTGTGGTCTACTTTTCCCTTTCTCACTTTGGTCCAAATATCTATTAACTCTCATGAATGAGGAATGATTTCGCTTAAGTTATGCAATTTAAGCCTCCATTATAGTCCCAGCATCATCATTACACATTCAACGGCGCGAGGAGCAATACAATTGTCGCGGAAAAGCTCTTTTATATGATTCCAAGTGCTCCACTCAAGTCTCGACGCTTAGAAATCCTGTCTCGCCTTTTATTCTGGTGGAAGATTAGGTAGATTCGGTTTTTTTTATTGAGAGCTCAAGGAATCTGTTCGGATGCTTTTGATGGCAAATTCTACTCGGCCCTAAACTTTTTTTTTATGCACATTATCACCTCTGAATTGTTAATTAATTACATTAGATTCCTAAATTTTGGTTTAATGTTCAAAGTCATTCTTAAATTTTTGATTGGTTGGATTAGGTCCTTCAACTATTCAATGTGAACCACGCATCAAATCACAAAACCATATCATTCCACAATATGGTAGTTTCATCTTCTTCTTCTAACCTTCGGCTGAGATCATGTTCAAGTAAATACTAACCGGGGCATCTAATCGTCCACGTGCTCGCAGAGTGTCTTGCTTTTCTCGAATTACGAATTTGCTTAGAATAGAGTAGTTAATTACGACGGGCGTTATTGACATGATCCTATGCATTGTTTCGGCATTACCGAGGTTTATGGAATTCAACAATGCACGTTTGCGGATGCAATGCATGCGAACCTTATTTGCACCCATGAGAGCATGGCCTGCTATTCCGAATTTCATGAAGAAGGTACTTTTCTATAATCATGATAGTATGTGTCATCAAGAACCACAGCATGATCACATGGAACGGTATGAATCTTACTCAGATTTGATTACTCATCACGCAATCAAATAAGAAAAGCTACAAGTTTTATGCAGTAGTCATAATGGTTAACCTCTAAGGTTAGCGCAATTTGTTAGTATGTCATGGGTTTTCTAGCTCAGAAATTGAAGATCACATGTTCGAATTACACAAAATACATGCAAGCAATTCTGGATCAAAGTCATGTATATGTATATATGTTAGAGGTCTTGATTTAATCAGTTCATAGATTTCTTTAAGTCTATGTCCTCGTGCTTCTTCAGTTATCAAAAGATTAGCCCAATGATCTATCCATGCTTTTGAAATCCTAACATTTCCCTGTTTAAAATATAGTTAAAGACCAACGCATTGAGGACGGCCTGCCGGAGCTCCCGGGACAATCGTACAATATGGTGAGTAGTTATATGAAGCTCTTCGCAATTGGTGGATCTCATACACACTCGGGAACACGGCCGATTGGTAAAGGGTACACTGGATTGCCATGGCAGGGGAAATTATCTTGTCCTAAATCGTTGCTCTTGAGATTATGACCTGAAACTACACGAACAAAAACCATCATTTACATAGGCTCGCTACTTTGTTTGGTATAAATTTTAAGGAGAACAGCAATTCCAATCCTCAAGAATGTGATTTAAGTAATTAATTGTTTGAATCAGATCAGATGTGTCTTCCATTTGAAAACGTGTCTCTTAATCAAAATAGATGTGGCATGCAAATTGATGACTTATAATCACACGCGATTAAGGTAATTTGCAAGTGTCTGTGTGAATTAGTAAAATGTAAGGTTCGGGCGCATCATGATGCTAAAGAAAAGATTAGAAAAAAGGTAGGAAGAAGGGTCCAGACTACAAAGCATCCATGGGGAATACAAAAAGAGAACCAACCTACCGAAAGTAACCCAAAAAACCCAAAGAATCCATGCAAGAAAAGAGAGAGTAGATCACATGCTCCCCCCCCCCCTTGGCCTTCCCAAACAAAAAAGCTAAGAACGATATGCAAAGTTGCAAACCCGTGCGAACCGGTCCTTGGATCTAGCAAAGTTCAGATGAAATGAAAAAGGCAAAATCCCATAGAATTCCACAGCAACAGATGAGGAAACTGGGTTTGAACGATCGGTCCCATGGCTTTTAGTTACTCCCTCGTTTCGCCAAACGTCTTTCATGATCTTGGGCTAATGGATAATGACGTAATAAAGAAAAATCAATCTCAAACTCATTAATGCAAATCATACAGGATTTATAAAACGGGATCACTCGATCGCTTGCTTAAGCCCCTTCCAATCCCCCCTTAAATAGAAGCAGCACTCGCAACTCCTCTCCTCTCACTCCACAAAAGAGAACATGAAGATCGTCTCCTTCTTCGCCGTCTCCACCTTTCTCTTCCTCTTCCCCTCGACCTCCGCCCAGACCTGCCGGACCACCTGCGGCAACCAGCCCCTCCGCTACCCCTTCGGGAGCGGCCCAGGGTGCGGCGACCCCCGCTTCCAGGGCCACGTCAAGTGCGACGAGGCGCTGCAGAAGCTCACCCTAACCACCCACACAGGGTGCTATCCCGTCACCTCCATCGACTACGCCGCGCAGGTCATCTACATCTCCGACCCGACCATGTCCACGTGCGCGTGCTCCCAGGACAGCCGCGGCTTCGGCCTCGACTGGGATGCCCCCTTCTCCATCCATGAGAACACCATCTTCGCCCTCCTAGACTGCTCCACCTCCACCTCCCCCATATACAGCTCCACCACCCCGGGGAATTCCTCCTCCTCCCCTCTCTGCGACGCCAAGGGCACTTCCATATGCAGCTTCCTCTACTCGTGCCACGCCATAAGCATAATGAACCAGCAAGTCTCCACGTGCTGCGTGTACGCGCCGGTAGACCTCGGGCCGGCCTACGAGATGGACCTCGGCAAGCTCAAGTGCGGCTCGTACTCGGGGTTCTACAGCTTCGACGGGAAGGAGGTGGACCCGGACCAGTGGAAGTACGGGATCGCGCTCAAGTATAGGTTCAACGTGTATAATGAGTACCCGAGCTCGTGCGCCGAGTGCGAGAGGAGCGGCGGGGCTTGCGGCTACGCCAGGCCTTACTACACGTTCGTGTGCAGTTGCCCTGGCAGCGGGCTGAACACTACATCCGACTGCTCCTTCGGGGCGTCCTGGAGTGAAGCTCCAGGGCACGTTCTTGCTCTCCGTACAGGTTAGCGCAGCGCAAAACAAACCTCATCGGAGCTCGTTTTAGTAAAACGAAGGCCAGTCTACTAAACTGATTTACCACGGGACATGGCATAGAGCAGATTTACATGAGGTGATGAGATTATATTGAACACCTAAACTGAGCGCGACATAATCTTCTATAAATCAATTTAAGTATAGCGAAAATTTTCTCCTAGGAGAAATAGAAGAATTAAACTCACACAAAATTTATAAATTGCATATCGGTTAAAATGATTTCCTAAAAAGGAGAGGAATCTCATTCATTTGCTAGATCATTATAGACGATGAACGATGGTAGGAGTTTAATCTGGTTTACAAAATTTGCATACTAGATGATGTGACGTAAGAAATTACAAATAGTCAATTAAACAAATGAGTCATATTCAACGATCTAGAACAGTCTGCCGCTTCATTTAATATATGATTTTGGAAAATAGACTTAGAAAACATAGTATTTCTCTGTTGTCAATTAGTTCCTAGAATATTCGCGGCACATTGACTACACAATGTTTCTACGGCATATCTTCTCTTTCTTCAATTCGGCGGTTGTTTAAACCGTTCTTGATATTTACTAACTTTTGCTTCAGGAACATGGGCTTTGGTTCTCTCAGTGGTCTCCATTTTGTCGTTGGTCATGATCAGAGCGCCCTAAAACCATCGAAGGAGTTCATAATAAAGCGGCCGGTCTCGGCCATGCTTTTCCGTGGAGAAGCTCACGATTCTTCGATAGCAAGGAAATCATGTTTGCTTTCCCGATTCAATCATGTAAAGGAAACCAAGTCATCGCTCACTGATAAATGAATTATGGAAAGACTAGCAATAGCCTCTATATTCTCTCTTTTCTGTCTTCCTCGTTCCTACAATAATCTCGGTATGACCAGGGGGCTGGAAATGGTTTTCTCTACTTCCTAACGTGATTCGCAAACTGGAGTCACCTCGGTTGTCAATTTCTGCCCTTGAAACGAAAGGATAACATAAAGCTTTTCTATCTCATCTCTTTCAAGTCTCACATCGCGACTACAAAATCATTTAGAAGGGAACCCCCGAGGTAGGGTCAGGAACTGGCATGGTTGGTCTGATCCGATCCAGTTCACAAGAGATCCAATTCGCTTCCCCTTTCCTGAGAACTTGGGACCGGCCCCATGGTGCCCGAGCCGGTTCTAGCAACGACCGGTTTCTGGGGCAAGACCAGGCCGGAATCCAGGACTTAAAGGAGCAACACAGGCCGTCGTTTCGAAAAAGCTGAGTTTATTCTAGTTGAAGCTGATCGGATTCTAAAGTTAGACAGTATCAAACCATTCTCCTTGGGCCACGTAGAGAGCAATATCATATCGCATCGAATGTGATTCCTGCATCGGGGAGGCATTACGCTTCGTGGCCGCTGAAAACGGAATCACTTTCGTTCCAGGGGTTGGCCTTGGCGGACGCAGGACACACAAAGGGAGGGGCCATTTTGCCCCATACTAGCTTAGCTCTTTCACCGTTAACACTTGATTAAGTGTCGTACAGAATATTGTATGGAAGCAGGGGCTCTTGCGCCAACTCAATTTTCTAGAACTTATGAAACAGTTGGAAGATTATTAAGCTATATATTAAATTATTTTGACCTTAAATAACATTCTAATCCCCACAAAATTCCCGCCCCCCCCCCATAACAAAAAGAAAAAGATGCAAGACAATATTACATATTACCAAGTGATAAAGATCATGGGCTAATTGTCCAGAAAATCCGAAACTTATTGAACAATGGTCAAGTCATTTCTAAACTTTTCAATTATATTAATTTAATCTTAAACCTTTTAACGATTTATCAATTTAATCATTTCAATCAATTTTAGTTGAAAATCATTGACGTAGATGCCAGCATGGAAGATAGCCAACGTTAATGTGAATAAATTTTTGAAGTTTTATTTTTTTTTTCTTTTCTTTCTTTTCTTTTTTCCAACTCTGGGCCGGCAAGGGCGTTGTGGCCTAATAAGGGAGTGGACCCATTGCTGGTGAGCCTAGAATTGGAAAAAGAAAGGAAAAAAGAAAGAAGAAAAATAAAAGAAAAAAGAAAAAACAATAACAAATTTAGGAAAACTTTAAACAAAACTTGCAAAAATTATTCATGCAACAATTACCAACTATTATGACAAATAAACGATTTCCGGCTATGACAAAAAAGTTATTTCTAACCAAAATTGGACAGAATGACTAAATTCGCAAATCATTAAAAGATTTAAAACTAAATTAGCACAATTTAAAGGTTTTTAATTGAATTGACAAATGTATAATATGTTTAAAATTTTTTGGACAATTTTCCAAAAATAAACAGTCCTAGAACCATGGAAGTACAGTTGCTTATAGAAAAAGGAGGACTACAAAACATTAATTTCCTAATGATTTTTCAAGTGTGATAACACAAAATGGATTTACTATAATAATAATTTCGACCAAATTTTGCCTCCACCGAGAATTGTTTCTTAATCCGTCGCGGGGGTTCCCATCGGGTGACCCCATCCACCTAGCCTTTTCCAAAACATTATTCTCACTGGAGCACAGAGACAAAGCACTCGAAGAAGGACCAGATTCTAAAGCAAAAAAGTAAAAAGCTCCCTACCGACTGGTACTTGCCTCGCCCTGCCCCAGCAAAGTTTCGATCCTAGCTTCCCTCATCGTCTAGGGCTCTTCGAAAGCACGCAAGCCTCTCCTCAGATGAGTTCCGTAAGCTGGGTTTGGGTAGCGCTTTAAGCATAGAAATCTCTCTATTTCAGGAGGTAATGACAGACCTGCTAAGCCCCCCCTTTTCTTTTTCCAGTCGGAAGATGGAAATATCGGTGGCATTTAGTGCAAGCCCGTTTAGCTAAAACAAGATATGCTCAAGCATTCCCTTTAAAAGAGACCCACGCTGTGTCTTAAGTGAAAAACAATTGTTGGTGGTTTGTTTGTAAAATGAACTAAAAGGCGTCTTGTCTCATATTGAAAAGTGCGTGCGTTGATTAGTTTTCCTGAAAGATTGCATTCGGTTCTAAAAAGATTGATATGTATGTATAAATATCATAGTTTTACATCTCAATTATTATTCACTTTTCAATTTTTCTTTCTAAAAATAGTATGGCCATCTTTTTTAATTGTTTCCTTTTGAAAGGTCCTAAAAAAATAGCAAAATCATTATTTAGTTTTCTCATTGAGATTTTGTTTGTATTCTAGAAGATTTTTTCAGTAACTATTAGCATCATTGTGAAGCAAATAATTCCTAAAAGAGAGTATTATCACGCCCCAAATCTAATTCCATGATTCTTCTTGAACTTGATTGGAATTTCTCCAACAGCAACAATAGCGAGGAGTTTAGATCACCAAACAGCTTTCCGATGTGCAAACATCACTGGCTCGATCACCATGGTCCCTCCGGTCGACATTCTAGTTGTACCCTACCTGCCTATTGGATCATCGCAGGGCCCCAATCGCTTGGGACCCCAACATCATGGACAATGCCGATGGTTGCGACGATGCTTAGACCCCACGCGAGAGGGGAAGGAAAGTTTTCATCGCTCTTTGCCAGATGAAACAGTTACCGATATCGCCACCCAAATGGCAAAAGGAGATACAGTATAGTTACGCTCAGTTCATGAACGCAATCGATCACCAATATCATTGTCACTGCATGGCAATCGGGTCATGTTAGTCTAATGCACGAGTCATCAGATTCAATGAGATTTGCGTGAGGCTCCCGCGAATTCGACCGCTCCTATTGGGAACCGACATGAACTCGGTGCTCACATAAAGTAGACATGCCGGATCCATGCTCTTTGGCAAAATGGCCTCTCGTCGTACCAAGTTCCAATGCTCCGGTGAAGCAAATGCTTTTGAAAGTCTTGGCGGGTCGTCGAAGCCGGGTCTGATCCCCGACATATCGTTTCATCCATCGAGATCGGTCAGATATTCAAAACTGACACCGGTTCGGCACGAAGGTCGAAATGGCCCGACCTCAAATCAAATGCCTCAAATCGCAATCGATTTGGCACGTCGAAATTCGGACAAACATTCTCTTCAAACCAACCAACCGATGATGGGAGCTCTGAAGTCGAAGAAAAGGAAAAATAAGGGGGGACATGTCTCAAGGCAAGAGGCACACAAAATGATATGAAAAGCTCTCCCCTTCTTTATTTTTTTCGATCACGACAGAAACTACACAAAAAGAAAAAGAATAGTTAAAACCAATAACGCAACTCCCAAACATAAAACGTAATATTCCCTTTTTACGTAAATCATGCACAGAGGAGCAGATCAGAGACATCGCAGAGCGCTCGAAACAGGACAAGCCTCCCGGCGATTCGTACGAAGACGCTAGATTTGCTCGTCACCCTCTTGTTCCTTTTCTTCATCCTCGGTTACATCATTTTGCTTTGTCCTCGACCTTTGGAAATCCCCGCATGTCATTCTTGTCTTAACATACGGACTGTCCTCCTTAGGCCCTGTGTCCTTATTATATATGTAGATACATCAGCATTCGCACGTTCAACCGAGCCCCGAGCAGGAGATCAGCAAAAGAACCTTGAGACAGCAATCCCATCGATCATCAATCATGGCGGTGCCCACGTTCCCGACGGTCGACCAGTGTGCATCGATTGGGCGCGAGAAGCACACTGTGGTGGCCGACCTGGACGGGACCCTGCTCCGCGGCCGGAGCTCCTTCCCCTACTTTGCCCTCGTTGCCTTCGAGGTTGGCGGGGCCCTGAGGCTCCTCCTCCTGCTCCTGGCCTCCCCGCTCGCAGCCCTCCTCTACTATTTCTTGTCCGAGTCCGCGGGGATCCAGGTCCTCATCTTCGCCGTGCTGGCCGGGATGCGGGTGGCCGACGTCGAGTCCGTGGCCCGTGCAGTTCTGCCCAAGTTCTACACCGGTGACCTCCACCCGGAGTCGTGGCGGGTGTTCTCCGCCTGCGGGAGGCGGTGCGTCCTGACCGCGAACCCAAGGATCATGGTTGAGCCGTTCCTCAAGGACTTCTTGGGGGCCGACATGGTCTTGGGGACCGAGCTTAGGACCTACAAGGGGAGGACCACTGGGTTCGTGAGCCAGCCAGGAGTGCTCGTGGGAGACAAGAAGGTGGCCGCGCTTCGCAAGGCGTTCCGGGAAGAGCAACCGGAGATTGGCCTGGGTGATCGGCAAACCGATGCCCCCTTCATGGCCTTGTGCAAGGTCAGTATGATACGGTTAGGGAAAGCCGTTGTTTTTTGGCAAGACATGCTTTAGCAGTGATCATCATTTTCACCTACCTGAACCTTATATGATATCATAGTCTCCAGGAGTAGTAATAAACACATTCCTAAGATTTTTCCCAAGATCATTTCAGAGGCAAAATTGCAATGAGACAGAAATTAGAATAAAGGTTTAGATGGCGGAATCGGCGCGATGTATTATCCGTGCCAGCTGCTTCATTAGCCTAATCGAAGAAACCTTGCGCGGCAAGTCTCGAATTCTGATGGAACCGAAAATATTGCAGGAAGGATTCATCGTGCCACCGAAGCCGGAGGTGAAGGCCGTGGCTAACGACAAGCTTCCGAAGCCAATCATATTCCATGATGGGCGGCTCGTCCAGAAGCCAACCCCTCTTGTGGCCCTCCTGACCATCCTCTGGATCCCCATCGGCTTCCCCCTCGCCTGCCTGAGGATGGCCGCTGGGGCACTCCTCCCGATGCCCCTCGTCTACTACGTGTTCTGGGCGCTCGGCGTCCGCGTCACTGTCAAGGGCACGCCCCCACCGCCGGCCAAGAAGTCAATCGGCCAGTCAGGCGTGCTCTTCATCTGCTCCCACAGGACGCTCCTCGACCCGATCTTCCTCTCCACGACGCTGGGCCGCCCAATCCCTGCGGTCACCTACTCCGTGTCCAGGCTCTCCGAGGTCATCTCGCCCATCAAGACCGTCAGGCTCAGCCGGGACCGGGCCACCGACGCGGCCATGATCAAGAAGCTCCTGGAGGAAGGCGACCTGGCAATATGCCCCGAGGGGACCACCTGCCGCGAGCCGTTCCTTCTCAGGTTCTCAGCTCTCTTCGCTGAACTGACCGACCAGCTGGTGCCGGTGGCGATGGTGAACCGGATGAGCATGTTCCACGGGACGACTGCTCGCGGATGGAAAGGGATGGACCCGTTCTACTTCTTCATGAACCCGAGCCCGGCCTACGAGGTGACATTCCTGAACAAGCTGCCGGTTGAGCTGACCTGCACGGCTGGGAAGACCAGCCACGAGGTGGCCAATTATATACAGAGGATGATCGCCGGGACGCTCTCGTACGAATGCACCAGCTTCACCCGGAAGGACAAGTACCGCGCGCTCGCTGGCAATGACGGGACGGTCGCCCAGAAGCCGAAGCTTCCGGCGAGCAAAGTCATGGGGTGCTGACTTACTTTCCCCGCCATGAGAGGTCTCATTTCGGATATGGAAGAGCAAGCAAAGGAAACCGATGCACGCTATAGCTTTACTACGTAGTCCTTACGCCTTTAAGGTGGCGCGCGCCAGGTCATGAAACGTTATTTTCTTGTTCGACTGCAGTGTTTTATGTTTTACGCAGAAAAGCTTGAAATAAATGATAGGGAGAAATCTCCCCGACATTCTTAGAATTGAGGCGATTGCGGATATTGCTACCTTATCATTAGTTACAAGACTATATATTGCTATATTTTGCTTTCAATATGTAAGATGGGATGCTTATTCTTGGTTCTGGATAATAAGTTTATAAGATGTATTAAGACCTTTAAGTTTTTTATACCTTTTCTCTTCCAATTGTTTTTGGAATAATGACGCAAATACTCCCTCAACTTTTGCGCGAATATGTAATGTGATCTTTGAACTTTTAATTTTTCCATTGTGATTTCTCAACTTTACCCTGTTGCGTGATGTGGTCCCTAAATTTTTAATTTGTTTAATGTAATTCCCAAACCTTTGGTAATTATATGAAAGTATCCAATGTTGTCATTCTATTTATTCAAATTAAGGAATAATATAGAACATTTTCATATTATTTAATGACTAAATTGAACATGTATGAAGAGTACAATGACCACATCGAACAGTTTTAAAGTTCAGAATTACATTACTTATTGGGCTAAAATTTAGAGACGGCGTTGAACAAATTAAAAGTTCAAACACCACATTGTACATTGAGTCAAAATTCAAAGATCTTTTGTGTTATTTTCTCATTGTTTGTCATAGTTTGAGCTTTGATTTAATGTGCAATGCGTCCCTAAACTTTTAATTTGTTCAATATAGTCCATAAAGCTTTGGTACATGTTCAATATAGTGTTTAAACTATATGAATATGTTCAATGTAGCCACTCTATTAATTCAAGATCAATGTTAACATTTAACGTTTTCATATAGTGTGGTGACTAAATTCAATATATATAAAAAGTCCATGAACCACATTGAACAGTTTAAGATTTCAGGGATTATATTATACATTGAATTAAAATTCACGGACCACATTAAACAAAGTAAAAGTTCAAGGGCCACATTACACATTGAATAAAAATCAAGGTTCATTTATGTAATTTTCTGATTGTTTTTCGCATGATTTTGTTCATCTATCGTCTATCGACGAAACTGTACCGCTATAAGCGATCGGCCACGTGGAAAAATCTAATCAAAATGCATGAAAAGTGCCTGAAATATTTTCCCCCTAACCTTCTCTCTCTCTCTCTCTCTCTCTCGTCTTCCCCGCGATTCTTCGCCTCTGCGTTTCGAGCTCAATCCAGGATCATCCATGGCGATCGGGAAAGCACGTCTCCCTCGCCGAGCCATCTGAGAACCGACGCCGCCGAGCATTGCAAGGGAGGATCTCAGGGAAGCGACCATGTCCTCTCTCTCCGGGACGTCGTTCTCGTCGAGCAGGGGCGACTCGGCGGATTTCGACACCGACTTGACCCTGAGCGACAGGCTCAAGGCCTTCAAGTCCTCGCGCTTCGATCCGCATGCCTACTTCACCTCCAAGTGCCAGACCATGAACGAGAAGGTAACCGCGCTCGCTCCCCCTCCCTCCTCCGTGCATGGAACGTTGCGAACGCACGCCGGTCGCGCTCGCGCTTTTCGGCGTGCGCGGATTGATTGATCGGTGATGAAACTTTTTGGAGATCGATGCGGCGGCGATTTTCGTCGGTCGGTGAATTTTGAGCGCCCCGTGCATTGTTGTTTTTTTTTTTTGTAGGAAATCAGGCATCTGTGCGCTTACCTGGTGGATTTGAAGAAGGCGTCGGCAGAGGAAATGCGTAAGAGTGTTTATGCTAATTATGCAGATTTCATACGGTTAGTGAAGTTCTGTTTGAATCGTATGTTCTAAGTTCCATGAAGGAAAACGCCATAACTTAGATGCCGAGAGTCGCTTTCTCGCTTTCTGGAGACTCGAATGCGTCGTGCTTTTCGCTTCACCGATCGCCTGCTTATTTTATTCAGCTTTCCTCTGATATCCTGTACACTGATAGCAACCGAAATTCTAGGTTTCCTCAGTCATCCAGAGTGCATTATTGCAATACTTTCTTTATTGCTGAATAGACAATCCATGCATCAAAAATTGGAATATGGTGTTATAAATGAATGGAACAGATATATGGATTCGGCATGACATGTACCGGAGTAAGACATTCGACATTTCATTTGCTTGTTTGATTTTCTATATGCAGCACATCCCAGGAGATATCAGACCTTGAGGGGCAGCTCCTGTCCATGAGGAATCTGCTATCCTCTCAAGCAGCTCTAGTCCAGGAATTGGTCGAGGGGGTCCGTGTTGATTCTTTAGACACTGGTTCTGAAGATTCGACTGCAGAGGATATGCACAATTTGGAAGACACGCGACCTTCCAACATGGAGAACTGGTTGATAGATTTTGTGGATACCCTCGAAATTCTATTAGCTGAGAGGAGGGTGGAGGAAGCGTTGGCTGCTGTGAATGAAGGAGAAAGAATCAAAGAAGAAGCTATTAGTAGGAGGACATTAAGTCCCACAGCGCTATTGTCGCTGGAGACTGCCATAACAGAACAGAGACAAAAACTAGCTGATCAACTAGCAGAAACGACTTGCCAGCCTTCAACACAAGGAGTTGAACTTCGTTCAACAATTCTGGCTGTCAAAAAACTTGGGGATGGTCCTCGTGCCCATACATTGCTATTGAACTCTCACCGACAGAAAATGCAGTGCAAAATGCAAAGTCTTCGCTCAGCTAATGCTCCATATGGAGGAGCTTACACTGCTGCCCTTTCTCAGCTTGTCTTTTCAACAATTGCGCAAGCAGCTAGTGACGCCTTGGTTGTTTTTGGGGAGGAACCTGCATTGACATCTGAGCTTGTGACTTGGGCTGTCAAGGAAACTGAATCCTTGGCTCTTCTCCTAAAAAGGAATGTTCTTGCCTCATCGGCAGCCGCAGGTGGTTTAAGAGCTGCTGCTGAGTGTGTTAAGATATGCCTGGGTCATTGTTCTGTTTTAGAGGCTCGTGGGCTGGCCCTTTCTCCCGTTTTACTCAGACTCTTTAAGCCTTGTGTCGAACAAGCTTTGAATGCCAACTTGAGAAGAATAGAGCAGAGCAGTGCTGCGTTAGCTGCTGCAGATGATTGGTCACTTGCTTATTCTCCACTTGGCGGAAGGCCAATGCGCGTTTCTTCCTCCACGTTCCTCGGTAGTGCAGCCGCAGTGCATCCCAAGCTCTCAAGCAGTGCAAACAAATTTAATACAATGGTTCAGGTAAACTTCTACTCTCATTCAAGTCTAGAGGCTGCTTTCTTTGAAGGCTAATTGCAGATATGTTTATCTCATCTTGTCATCTCACCCTGCTACACATTTCTAGTTTTCTTTGAAAAGCTAAGCGATCTTGTGCTATCCTTTTCTTCAGCAGTAGATTTTTATCATGGCCTCTCCTTGTAGCATCCCTCAGGAGTTCTACTTCAATTACAAAGTGATGTATCAACTCAATGTGTCATAAATCATCATTGAAGTAATGATTTTCATCTCGATTACTTATTAAAAATGCGTCTGATGGTCTTGCCTCTACCATACAGGAATTTCTTGAGGATGTCAGTCCACTTGAAAGCTTACAGTTAGAAGGCCCCACGTTGGAAGGTCTGCTACAAGTATTCAACTCGTATGTCAATTTGTTGATAAATGCATTGCCAGGGTCAGCAGAACATGAAGAAAACCTTGAATATTCTGCCAGTAGAATTGTGAAAATGGCGGAGAATGAAAGCCAACAGACAGCTTTGTTGGCCAATGCATCATTATTGGCGGATGAGTTGCTCCCACGTGCTGCCATGAAGCTATTGTCCTTTCATAGTACCAGCAAACTTGAGGACCATGCAAGAAGAGTTCCAGACAAGCAAAATCGTTATCCAGAACAAAGAGATTGGAAGAGGCGTTTGCAACGTTCAGTTGATAGATTGCGTGATAGCTTCTGCCGCCAACATGCCCTTGATTTAATTTTTTCAGAAGAGGGCGACATCCGTCTCAATGCACATATGTACATCATGATGGATGACCTTATGGAAGAACCTGAATGGTTTCCTTCTCCAATATATCAGGTAAAGCAGTGCAGTCTGTGTCCTTCAGATAGTCATGTAATTGAAGCAGCAATGCAGTACAGTTTGTTTCTTATCAATATTGTGAAACTGAGGTTTGATGCCCCAGGATGAGTTTGCACCAAACATAATAAGAAAATAACAGACATATCTTGTTTATTGTCTAATGATATCCACTTGGACATGATTTTCAATGGTTGAGTTTATTCAATGAACATTACTCCACGCCAGACCATCAATATTTCTTTGACACTGAAATACGGTGAACTAGATTTGTATATCAGAAATTGAGGCTCTGTTACCCAAAAAACCTAATAAATTTTAGGCCACCTGTTTGGTTCTGATTTTGCTATTTGATGGCACTATGCGACTATTGAAATCTGCTTCATGTAAATGCTTAATGAAACAATTGTCTTCTGCTTTTGTTTATATTTTAAGGTCATGTTTGCATTGAAGCCTTAAAGCAGAAATAACTTCACCAAGGAAGATCAGTATATTTGAGTTCTCATCCTGCATACATGGATATCATTACCAACTTCCTTATTGCTATAGTTCTCATAATGGTATCTAAGCATCAAGACCATTTGATTCGTTGTGTAGTCCATCTGTAATTGATGTATGAGGGGCCCATGTTTGATTTTGATCAAAAGTTTCATTTGCCATGTTGACATCTGTCTTTTGGTTTATCCCAATGTGTTCAGGAGCTTTTTGCAAAACTGACTCGAGTGGCTAGCTTCGCAACCGACATGTTTGTGGGTCGAGAAAGATTTGCTACTATATTGTTGATGAGACTCACGGAGACAGTCATTTTGTGGCTCTCTGATGATCAGAGCTTTTGGGAAGAGATAGAAGCGGGTCCCAAGACATTGGGTCCTTATGGCCTTCGACAGGTTTGAATAAGAACTATGGTTTCTCGCGCCTTAACAATTTGTCCGGTTATTCAAAAGTAACCATGCTCTAGTCATGCAGCTTTATTTGGATATGGAGTTCGTGATTCTGTTTTCATCACAAGGCCGTTATTTATCTCGGAATCTGCATCAAGTTATCAAGAACATAATTGAGAGAGCTATTGACATAGTGGCTTCTACTGGATTAGATCCGTATAGGTAACGCTCTTGACTGCAATTAGCGAAGACTATCTGACGATCAGAGCATCTTCGCAATCTATTCCGGATCATGGGAATGGTTTCCCGACATTTTCTCTGAACTTCTTTATGAATTATGCTCTTCATCGCTATCCCCTTAGTTACAGTGATGATTTTCAGTGTGCTGCCGGAGGATGAGTGGTTTGCTGACGTCGCTCAGATAGCGATAAAGATGCTGACTGGCAAAGCGAATTTTGCGAATGTGGATCAAGACGTTACTAGCCCCAGCGCCTCTGTGTCAGCGAAATCAATTTCGTCGATTGTATCTCATGGAAGTACCTAACTTCTGCAATCTATCAAGGTATTGCACTTTCTCGTTTTGGGTCATCTAACTAATCAAGTGGCCTTGATCACCCATTACATATCAGAGTCTCATGCAAGGAGCGGACACGCGTGCTCCTAGAGAGAGAGAGAGAGAGAGAGAGAGAGAGAGAGAGAGAGATCGCTAACAAGATCGAATCTCTTCCTCGTAGGGTGGTAACTCTCAAGTTTGATTGAAGTGGAGAACGAGGTGCGGAGAAGATACGAAGAAGATCAAAGCCTGAAGTTTTGTGCATTAGCAATGATATGGCCTCATCAGCATTTTGGATCTTTTGGCTATTTCATCTTTTTCCCCAATCATCGTGAATTTTCTTTTTATATTTCATGTCTGGTCATTTCGTAAGGTTTTTTCGAGACTACTGAATCGAACAAATAAGATCCAGCTTAGAAAGTAGGGAAGAATGTACAGAGCTGTAATGTTTCGTAGATAAAACCGAGGAAGGAGACGAACAAGGGGGACGAGACGAGGGGAAAAAGAGAGTATAAGAAATGTAGAAGGCCTCGCCTACTAAGACAGTGACGCGTCTCCCAGCTTTGACATTTGCGGCCCCGGCAAGTTTTCATGAATTTGCGGCCCCGTAAAATGGTGGTCGATCTGGAAACGATATTAGAGTGCACTAGAAGTTGGAAAGAGGAATGACATATATATATAAAGACAATGGGGAAGATTGGGTATCATTGATGGCCTATGACCTCAATCGGTCTTGGCGTTTTCTCTTATGTTTTCCCAGGTTACGTTCGCAGTGCAAAGAAGAAAGCGATGAAAAAGGTCAGAGAGTATTTGGATGGTAAAAATCTGTCCCCCTTAGTCGTCGGCTCTTGGCGTCACTACCACAAAACCTTGCTTTTTAAGCAAGTAGTAGCTAACATATGGGCGAGAGAAGTCCTCGTTGTGAGTTCCTGATGATTGAGGAAGTATTGCCGGACCTTACCTTCATTCTACCCATGTACTGGAAAGCCTATCGGTTACAATGGCCTGGAGGTTCAGAAGTAGCGTGTGTGAACTCGAAATTTCTCAACTCGGACCATGGTGTAGATGCGAACACGACGCAAGCACCTCACTTGGGACACGGCAGTGGGGGAGAAGATTCACAAACAGCAAACAGGCTACTCGAGAAAATCAGCTATTTTTATTAGTTGGAAACCTATGCTGAGTGACAGGACTGCTGAGACACTCGCGACATATAAATCAATTTATAGGTTAAAGGGGATCTTGAATTTGACTTAACCCCAGTTGTTGATAATTCTTGTTCTTGTAGTCAATTCCGTTTAGTCTGACACAGCATAAGACCTGCTCTGGCAACTCTTCGGCCTTGTTCCCCTGTTTCAGGAAACACCACCAACGGATTTTCAGGAACCCAGAAAGAAATGGAATGTATATTATGAAGGAACAACACCGTAGCGAATTTACTGCAGAGAAATGGACTTGCCTGAATTGTGAGGCCGACATCCAAGATGCAGAGCTTTAATCTGTCTAGGAATGCTTCAAAACCTTTCCTAGAGATATAACTGAACCTATGCATATCCAGATCGATCTCCAAGTAATTTTCTCCCTGTACAATTTCGTTTTGCAGGCAACATAAGAAAGCATCCCCATAGGAAACATGAGACATCTCATTTCTGTAGAAACAGGGACACTAGAGTCGCTGTAGAGAGCTTGCCATGAGGTTGCATACACGTGGAACTCTCTGGCTTAATTCCTAAGAGCGATCTTTCAAGAAAGACAGCAAGATGAAAAGTAGCGTGGACACGGCACAGAGAAACCAAGCATGTCAAAAAGAAGATGGGTAGTTTGAGTCTTCCAAAGTATGCACTTCATTAAGAGGAAAGAGGAAGAAAGAAAACTGCAGCTAATAAGAAGATACACGTATACCAATACAAAGTTCAGATAACCTTGACTGCCTTAGATACATGGTGTTATCTGTGACGCTTAATAGTGCTATCTAACCTTGACCAATGCTCTGACCTAATAAGAGGATATAACTAAGGGGAACGGACATAAAACTTAAGGACAGTTGCTATCCACAATCAGACAAGGGTGTATGAAGAAATATACCAACAGTTCCATCTAAATATCAGAATCAGCATAGCTTGCTGCGAAAGGACTTACAGAGTAAAACGCATGCTGTGGGCGTGAAAGGACCGGTTTTTCATTGTAAGCCTGCATAAGCTTTCTCTCAGCTGCACTCAGGTGCAGATCTTCCACATTTGCAACACGGCCCAATATCTTCAATCTTTCTCGGAAAGAGACGAAAGTATCCACAGGAAAACTTCTGACCTTTTCGACCTCATCATCTAGTAACTTCTACTATGAGGAAAATGGAGACAAGAGAAAAAGAAAATGGTTAAAATCGATTAGGCCTTCTAAAAAAGCGAAAGTCAATTGAAGCATCTGGATGATTTTATCTGAACTTGAAATTAGAATAAATGTCTATAATGACTAAAAGACTTTCAGGTTAATATACCTCTAATTATGCAATCAATTTTGTTCTACCTAAGGTACTCGATACGAGGTAGAAAAAAAAATATTTTCTTTGCATTCATCACTGAAAAAAATGCCTGAGCCACACTTCAGAGGAAATAATAGTTAGAAACAGATTATATCGGCAAGACCTACAGAGAACAAAGAGCAGGCATGTGTCTTACCTTAATACCTTCTTGAAAATGTGGTGGAAGCTCCTTTGCATAGCTATCCGAAAGCTTAAAGTATAACACAAAACTCATTCCTTCCCCGTCAGTTTCACTCTGAAAAATTGTGGCTGGGTATAAGGGTATCTGTTTGGGGGGGGAAAAAAGCTCCGTTAATTCTTTGACAAGAAAGAGATGGCTATGCTATTACTGCAGGACAACAATGCAAATATATGCTCAAAAGGCTCCATTAGTTCTTGCAAACAAAAGACATGGCAATCTTATGAATGCAGAACCCAAGATATATTTTCTTAGAGCAATTAGTTCGATTGGTGAAGATGGCCGTGCTATGAAGCGTTTTCTAAAGCTTTAACAGCTCATTCATCTAACCACTAAAAGGGCCAATATGAGTGAACCACACGCATATGAAGGGTAGAGGTAATCAAGGGGGTATAGGGAAAAAGTAGCGGGAGTGAGAGCAGTCCCAAGGAAAGTGAAAGAATACCTGAACGTTAACAACAAGGATGGGTGGGAGTTTCCCAAAAGAGCTGGTAGCAGGGAGTTCTACACATTGAGCTATATGATCTATTTTGCGTTGAGTTAAGAATACATCAACCCCAAATGGATAATAGGCAGCATGATTTGAAGCAAAATCTTTCTTCTTGTCCCTGCCACACAGGTCATCAATATAGATACAGTTAAATAACCAAGATCAACCATTGATCTACGAAATTTCTTCAGCAATAACTGCATTTGCCTCAACATGATGATTGCTCGACAGGTTGCTGCACTATGAATAGTATGGCATAAAATAATTAACAAAAGTGTCCTCAGGATGGTATCTAATATCTTCCACTTCTAACTCTTACCTTAAATAATTCTCTCCTCGAACTTTAAAGGAACTTGGCTCTATATGTGACCAACTATCAAACATTTTCTTATCAATTGGGCAAAATGGGACCTGGGAACCTGCTAGGGGCCTCTGAAGAAGCATCTTTGATGAAACTGAAAACAAAAGAGAAATTGTTATAAGTCGAATAAATTAATTTTTCCTAACTTACGTAATACCAGAGATTACAATAACCACATTCGGTGAAAATAATCAGTGCCAAAAGAGACAAGCAAAACCCATACTCATTATATGGACCAATAGGAAATTGCAGTTGAAGTAGATTTTTTTATTAAATTATATCTGAAAAGCAGGAAACTTCAAATGGGAATAATCTCCATAAAGACGCTAAAGATAATTCTCAGAACACTTGCTTATTTTTTGCTATGTCAAAAGAAGAACAAGGTATCTGTACTCACAAAGAGTGCCATTACTATGTGCATCCTTCCATTTGAAGGAAAGTTTAGAAGCAGATTTTTTTCTTGCGCTTGGTGGACTGGAGCTTAGTGATCTTCTCTTTTCAACAGATGGGACGGTTGAAGCTAGACAAGGAAGACAATTGTTGGGTATAATCCCACAGTTATCCAGGAGTCCTTCCTCCTTTCCAGAATTTTCATCCCCAGATGAGATATCATCAAGAAAAACAGGTTTCTTAGCTTCACTTGGATGTTCACACGGTTTATGATGGCTATCAGTGTCATCCGAATTCAGCACATGATGCACAGAGTTCTTAGCAACCTCGCTAATAGAGCTGTGGGCCGAATTTCCAATTGACATATCGCCTGGTTTATGCACATGATCTAGAGAAGACACATGTTGTAAGCTGGTATTACTTTCTCCGTGCATGGAATCCCGTAGTGATGCAGTGCTTTGTCTAGATACTCCTTCAAAGCCACTTAGAGATAGTACATCTGCAAAGCACAACGATAGAGCATCAGTCATTGGATGAAATAACAATGTTGAATGTTGCACAACTAAAACATGTCCATGCATCATACCATCTGCAACACTCTTGTAGTCTTCATCACAGTCTGACTCAAAAATTGGCAGTGAGTCATACCATGCTTCATCAGTGCTTCCTGCAGATACCATACAGGTAACATGATAATGATATAAAGGAGAAGACCCAGGAATAATCAAATCCAAAGCCCAAAAAAGGAGGGAAAAAATAACAAATGAATCCTTAAATCTAGGATGGAAATTGCATCCCCCAAACAAAGGCGGTGAAATCAAACCAGCATACAAATACTAGACATGCAATCAAAGAGCAGAGAATGTTACTATGAAACATGGCAAGACATGAGATAAGGGACCAATAAAAATATTAGCGAATAAATCCAAAGGAATAACATGAAGAAAGTTCCAGTCCACCTCGTGCCCCAGCGTAGAAGAATGACAATGTAGACAAAGAAGAAGATGAAGAAAAGAAAATGCTCAAATAATAACTTAGTCACATAAGACTGCTTCATCACAATCGTGACAAAATTCCAATGTATGAGAGTACTTAATTAATTATGGCAGGGTTGATGTTTGGAAAGTAGATTAGATGACCCAATAATGGTCCTTCCAGAAAAGTTTTGATACTAGGGAAGAAAGTTGTTTTCAGTTCATAAAAAAAGGACTTAAAGGGAAATAAATCCCAGAGTGCTTTGATAGTAGGGAAGATAGTGATATTCGCTTCTTAAGGAAAGGACTTGAAGGGAAATAATTCCCCAAAGTGCTTTAATACCATCGAAGAAAGTTATATTCGCTTCACACGAAAAGGACTTGAAGGGAAATAAGTCAATCCAAAGCATTTTAAATTGTTCCCTTTTTCAACATCTTTAGCCTTAAAATGCAAGAAATTTCGATGTCATTGTTTCATGACAAATTTTATTGTACATAGCTTAGACACAGTGAACGACATAATATTCAACAGAATCATTGATGATGCATTTGCAGATTCGCTAGAAAATGAAAACTAAAATGAGTTATTGCATGGAGATGGAAAAGACAGAGATAATCAAGAGAAAACACAACATTCGAAGTACTGTTGAAATGTAAATGTGGAGAAAAACACTCATCTAGCTGCAGATCCATGGAACTTCCAATCTCCTTATAATGATTTTTGGACCCACCTCCATTCCCACCTTGTTTATATAAGTAGATTGGGATATGCGTAATGGCCAGCAAGTTCTGCTAATTCCAGTTTTCAACATAGACCTAAATAGAGCAACCCAAAGGATTGATGGGAACATCATCTGTATTTGCTCTTGTTCCCCATCGCTAAGATCTCGCATAGGGGAATTCAAGAATCATTCCTTATTATCTGTCCCCTTTGACATCCCACTTTCTTTTGGTCAGAACTCACATCCCACTTGGCATACAAAATATGAATTACAATTTAGTTTTAGACTGAGACTTCTGCCGCTAGCCACGTCTTTCCTTCTGAGTGGAAAACAACTAATTCATACCAGTTACCACCCCATGCTGTGTATTCGCCATGACCATTTATTAATTTAAGGTTACGCTTATAACAACCAAAAATCGCCAAAACACTTCCGAGTTATGAGCCAGTAGTTGTACTTAATTATGCCAACAATAGCAAGAGTGCAGTGGATGGCACTAAAGCATTTCAAGTTTTAAAGAATCCACTCTAGACATTGCTTCCATAATAGCAAGCTCTTTCAATAAATCAGAAGCTAATGCGCTGTTTGTGGTATTACAACAAACAATAGCAAGTCCAAGTTCAGGCAAAATAGAAGATTCGCCAGGCAGTTTTCACAGAGAGCTCAAATCATTCAAATTCAATAGACAAAAATTTGCAGAAGATGATTGAACTGATCAGTTCTCAGCTAACTGTCACGGGCAGAGACTTCAAAACCAATTTTTGTATCATCCTTTTCATTCATTCATTAGCAAGTAAAGATTCTACCAGTGGCTCACTGATATTCTCTTAAGAAAATCCAGATCCAATTTTACACCATTAGGGGAAAATAGTTTTCTAGAATTAATTAATCCATGGCTCGGTGTCCTATGCTACCTACTTAGCTCATAAATCCATTTTCTTTTTCCATAAAACACAATGTCCGATTGCCCAGAAGTCCTCACCAGTTTTCTATCGTACATGAGAAGACGATTCTTTAAAGTCCCAATTATCGAGGGACAATCCACTCGTGCTTGAACAAATTAATCTGATAGCTAATCACCGATTGATTACTAGACTTGCATGCGGATCTAGACAGGAAAATAAAAACCATCGAATCACTGTCGACATTCCTACACGGGCTACCTTCTCCGAGCAAATAGATTTCACTCGTGATGATAGGAGCCAATAACGCACTAACTGGTGCCCACTGCCCGAATCGCAACTCCCAAAGGCCACTCGCTCACCTTTCGCCACCGCATACACAATCCACGGCAAGACGTCGACCGCGTCCTAGCAGTTCCACAACCAGAGCTCGATCAATCCAGACCTCTCCCCTCTAATCGAGACCACAAACCCGACCCAAAATCACTCCCGCTCCAACAAGCCGACCGAAACAAACGGAATCCGGCAACAAAGCGGAGAGCCGATCGCGGCAATCCAGATTCCCTCGGAGCAATGCCGAACTCTGAAAAGCTCGCACGGCCCCGATTGAACTCGCACCAAAACTCAAGACGCCCCGAAAAACGAAGGAGAAACGGGGAGGGCGGAAGAGTGTATACCTTGGAAGCTGGGATTGTTGAACGAGCGATCGCGAGGCCTGGACCGATCGATCCTGTCAAGCGATCCGTCGGACAAGCGGGACGCGACTCGCCGCTTGACCTTCCCCCTCCTCCCGTGGGCCGCCTTCCTCCTCGACGACCGCAATCGCCCCCCCACGCACTCCTGCGGCGTCGACACGCACGCTCCCATGTCGTCCCCTCTCCCCGCTCCCCCTCCCCCTCTCTCTCTCTCCCTCTCTCCCTCTCTCTCTGCGCGATCACCTCTGCGCGATCGCCATTGACCTCTAGAGAGAGAAAAAGAATGGCTGGAAGAGCAGCTGCTCGCGAATGATGTTTTCTAGAGAGAGAGAGAGAGAGAGAGAGTGTTGTTGTTGTTGAGTTGTGTTGGGGGAACCTGAACTACCGTTGGATGGTGTGGGAGGAGTTTATTCCGGAGGGGGGCGGAAGGAGGAACGCGAACGCCAAGCCGGAAGTCAATGTTTTGACGAAAGGGACTGGCGCTCTCTCGCGGCAGTTGCCTAACCGTGGCCGCGGCTTAGCCTCGCTCCCACACGTGGCGGCGCCCGATTAGCCCCGCCTGCGATCCGATCCGATTAATTGTCGACGCGCATATGACCCCCCCCCAAAAAAAAAAAAAAAGAAAGAAAGTTCGTGGACATGCGGGATGAGGTGGTAAACGAAGGTTAAAGTTGGAAGTAATGAAAATTGCTTGGCGGGGTTACGCTTTGGAATTTTCCTTTTCTTGAAAAATCCTTGAAATGACATTTTCTGGCCACGTGTTTGTTCATATCCAACCCGGCAAATTAAGGTATGATTTAGGGGGGGGAAAGGGGATATGCAATTCCTTAAGAAGTAAGAAAATCTGTTTTCTAGTTCTATAAGGAGTAGGAAAATATGATTCCTAGTTCTATAAGGAGTAGGTTAATAAATTGACGATAGCTCATGGCAGGGCATGTAATTGAAAAGAAAAAGGACGCCCTGTCTCTTGATCATGACAAAGCCCACTAGGCAACATGGGATTTGGTCAGCGCTGTTCATGCTAATCATCTCTATTATTCTCGATTGGAAATAAAATTCGGGAGTTTTTAAAATTTGAGTTTTTCCTTTTCTTTTTTTCTCGAGTTTTATTAGCGAAAAGGAAATTTCAACCTAATGTAATTGGCCACCTTCCGCACTCCATCCTCGTTCTCAACAACTCATTCTTTTTCCCCTCACTTTCTTCCTCAGTTGGAACTTGGATAACGCTATCCACATCTACAAGAGTGTCAACAATTGTGGGTTCGTATCACGTTTTAGAAAAAATTACTGTTACTTTTCGAATTCTTTATTCGGTTCAAATTTAACCAGCTATGTTCCGGATTTATCTTCTGGTATTTTATTCGAATTTATCAAATCCAAAGGAAGTCGCCAAACTCTTAAGAGATTAATTTAGAGATCGCAGGGAGCGAGAGGGGATGGAGTGGGAATGCGAACTTTAGTCAATTACAACGAGGTCGGCCAAACCTACATGCGGTTAGTCAATTCGGCTTATGTGACCTACGAATTCAAAGGTCGAAAAATGATCAAATAAACAATACAGATGAAAAAAGAAATCGAAGATCCAACTAATGGCGAAAGATCCTCCATTGTTGGTCGGTTTTGGATATTTGAGGTATTGTCTTTTGTCCCATCGAGCGTTGGATGGACGCTATGATGGTGAGTTGTTGCTAGATCCCCTCGAGGCAGGACCACGAAGGAATAGTTAATGTGATTTCATTTAACTCAATAAGACAATGTCATTGTAGTTGCGTTGGAATATTGAGTGCACGATAAATAAACTTAATGGTCATTTTGTCATGGAATATGGCATTTTTAGTACTCTTATTACTCACTTTTTTCGAGCGTACACGTGGCAGCTCACTAGACCATTTGAAAACCGAGGCTCCAACTACCGGCCGTCTCCCTCCGAGGCACGACCCTTTGGCATTAAGTAAACTAATGCTTAAACGCGATGCCATCATAAGAGCCTCGTTTTGGTGCATTGAGGTCCACAAGTTTGGCAATAAAAAGAATCACAAGTGACCGAGCCGAAACACGACTAATATCCAAAGGGTTCCACCGTCCAAACCATATCATGAAAGAGTTTATTCTTGCCGGTGAAAAAGGATGGGAGCAAATTATGCAGATTCTTTATCCAAATTCTCGTTCTTCTAGCATCGAATTGCTCGGGAGTAAGCCTTTAACGCGAGCATCTACACTTACTTTCGTGCTTTCAGATTTCAGGGCGAAGGTTTATGAAAGTGGGTTGTAAAGAATTTCCAATCAGCTTCATCGGATCAAATTCCTATGTTACCATGTGTTGCACGTGAATTCGAAATTGAGGGACCCATTTCCGGGCAATCTCGCGTGGTAAAAAAGGCTTTTGCATCGAATCTCTTGCGATTGCCGGTCGTCCTTCGCAGATGGTGAACGAGAAGTGATTGCACACGCAACAGTCCGTGTGGACAAGTTGTGCGACCTTGACACGGTTGGTGGTGGGGGTGGCTTTTGTCTTGATTTTGCGTGTGGAGCACTGTCAAAGGTTTGCCACGACCTAATTACGGGTGGGCCCCGGTCTTGTGTTGAGGGTTGAAAATCGCCTTCCCTCGTGTGGAGGATATTTTAATTGCTTGGATGCGATCCCCGCATTGGATTCGGTGAATTTCAGTGGTTGACGAATGAGTTCCACTTCATTGGGTCGCTGGCTCGGGACTGTACTGAGATTGTCTCTGATTCGAGCTTGAATTGATGCACGAAATGGTTCGAATTGTGAATGTAGGAATTCACGGTTGAGATGGGCACTGAAAGCATAGACAATACATCTGAAAATGTCGAGTAACTAGGACAAGTATGCACGAGTGCCTGACCCTAGTAATGACGGGCCACCCACCATGTCTCATCGATCGTTTAATGATGGAGGTGGCCACTCGGCCCACCGCAGGCCTACTTCAGGCGAGAGCTAAGGACGCATCTTTTCATCCGTATGTCAAGACTAATTACAGCTCTAGCTCACAACCATCTGCGAGTGCCATTCAACGAGGCAAGGAAATCAGCTGATCTTAAGTGGAAAAAAAAATAATTAGGACTCGTACACTTCTTTAGTAGCATCAGGCAGAAACACGAAAGAGTGCCTTCCTATTCGCATGTTTGGTTTGATTTTTGAGCCAATCACAGAGCGCATTTCGATTTGCTGTCTAAACCCAACAAGTCATCTTAATTTAAAGAATTGTTAGAATGATTTGACTATCGATCCTAAAAGCGATCTCGTTGGAAAATTTAACAGAAAAACCAAGAAACAAAAAGTAAAAAAATCGCGCCAAATGTCGACAGATATTATAAGAAAAACTCAAAAAGAGGAGGTCGTCCTCGTGGGAAGGAAAAAGACGGCCCAGTGCCAAAGGCCAGCTGTTCCATGTCACATCATCTATGTTGGTCCTTTTCAAATAAAGAAAAAGAGTACAGTACAGAGCACAGGTTTCCCAACCACTCCACCAGCATTTGGTTCTTTGTCTCTGTTTTTATCGGTCCCTCCGGATAATTTTCAATGCCTGAACCTGAAGCAGGCGTTGCTTCTGCCCATTAGGCGGATCGCATTCTGTCGAATCGCCATGAGAACCGGTTTGATCAAAGCGAAGTGGCTCCCTCGTCGCGCCCAATTTCCCACAAATTAAGTTTCTAAAATATCATCAGAAACTTCATCCATTAATCTAACAATATATCAAGATACGAGACCAACGCTTGAATTTCATCGTAAGAAAGAAAGCGCACGTATTTCATTTGATTTATTAACCTCATGCTTCACGTTAATGTTGCACTAAAGTGTGTATTAGAAAGTCCTTTTCCCCCATAGACCAATGCTAGGTCGCCAGCTTAACCCAGCTACTGTGCTTTTTCGGCAACCGGCGAATAGTTCGACGGCATCAACAGAGTCAATTTTCAAAATACCCATTACAGATGTAAAAAGGGGGGGGGGTGGTTTCGAATTGCAAAGTACAACTGATAGTCATTTGATAAACGCGGGAAGCTTTAATGAAATCTAATAGAAAATAGTCATTCTTTGCCATGAAAAAGTAGAGTTCGATTTGCAAGGAGCTTCCCGTTACTCCGGGGGGCAGGAAATCGCCTTCTCAATCAAGATGGCTTTTATTTAACTCCAATCGATGCACTTTTTTCTTTTTCTTTTTGCGAAATCCAATGGATGCACGTCGAGACTTCGTCAAACAAATCATTTATTTAGTCCTTTAGCTCGAGAAAGTAAAAGCAAGTGTCAGTTGGTATTTATTGTCCTGGCTTAAATTAATTAATTCACCCATTAAATGACTTGACATCGCATCTATCAAGGAATTATAGACCGTCCAACGTCCGAACCATCCTTTTCTCGCCTAATGTGACCCTCCTATCGCCTTATGAAGGGAAAATTAAAAAATAAGAGTCTTAAACCTATTTCATAAATACTAATTCAATCATAAATTTTTTAATTTAATTAATTTAACTATGCATATTTTCATATTTTGCCTTAAGTCTATCTAACAAATATTAGTGTTGATTATCCTATGTAGCACGACTAATACTAAATAAATTATTCTTTTTATTTTTCAATTTTTTCTCCCTTTTTCTTATTTTCCTTTTCTTTTCCATCATGGGCCACTGAGGGTCATCTGAACTTGCCGACCTCTAGGCAAGGCCCCAAAGCCCTTGCCGCAACCCTCGCTCAGCTTTGCCTTGACATGGGCGAGACATAGGTGGATCCATGGTATTACAATCCTCACCAGCCACAATGAAAAATGAAAAAAAAAAAAAAAAGAAACGAAAGAAAAGAGAAGAAATGCAAAAGGAAAAGAAAAAATTAATAAAAAAATTCGGAAAAATAATACATGCCTTTAATGAAGCAGTTTCCTATTATTTGCACTTAACGAAACTGTTTATTCTAATTGACGTGTACTGACTTAAGGGTAAATCAATCACCCATAAAAGGAAAAGATCCAGAAGATTCAGAAGTTTTCCCACTTTTTTCTTACCTATGCCTTCATGGCGTTGAAATCCTCCAAAGATCCCGGTGAACTCAACTGATGATTTCAAAGCTAAATAGCTGCTATCTGCCTTTTGCCTACAGTAACTCCGTAACTGGTCTATCTTTGAAGTACGGGAAAATTTCACTTTTTCTTTTTGACAATACATGACAAAATGTCTCCCACTTTATTAGGATCTGAGAATCGCGCCGTGCCTTGTGCGCTTTTCTTGTGAAAAATGGACATCCACGCATATTCTGACCCTACTTTGGAGACCGCACCATTACCCGTTCCCCCAATAGGAAGTTCCAGTGAAGGGAAAGGCTACAATGCTCGCAAGCTGAACTTCGAAACTTGGAGCAAAGTAAAGAAAAACTTGCACACGGGCTTCCCTTTTTCCATCGGTCGCGGTTCCACAAATGCATTCCAAACGCGTCAAAGCTTCGCTCCTGAAATTCGGTACACTTCCATTACTTAGCAGACCGTCGATTGCATCTGAGTAGTAGAAAACGAAAAACGAGGGTAACCTTCCGAGGCTTCTGCTTGGGTTGTCGAGCACTCTGACTCCAAGAGATGCGAAAACGTTCTATCGGTGTCCTGCATTAAAGTGAGCAAAGAGCCTTAATGGTGGGGGGTCTTGAGATTCACATGGCCCAAGTTTTCTTGAGCTGTCATACAACAACGTAATTAAATAAGCCTATTTTTTAGCCCAATAGGCTAAATGGATCCTTGGGCACCATTCCACATTTCATTCTGTCATATTTCACAAAATCCGTACATGTTCAGTTCCCTAATTCAGCATTATAATAGCCGCACCCCTTAGCATCTTACTGGCTAGCGTGTCAAATGTGAGAATGCCATACCTTCTCATCATGGGTAGACATATTTCGACCATGATCCGCTGATCGAGGTCCTGAGCAGGCTGACTTTGTAGGAGAACAAGCAAACTGTCGGTAACATATCCACATGACGGTTAGAAATTCATTTTTGAAAGGAAAACGATAGACTTCTCAACTCCCGAGCTATTTGCAGTATATTACTTGCCTCAGAGGTGCGGGAGTTCAAGGGATTATCCTCCTGCAAGAGGTTCCAATATGAGTTATGCTTTTGACAACATGAGGATTCTGCATTCGGAGAAAACGTGAATATGGCAGCTGCCCATGGTCTGAGGAATGACACACTCAACATAAATGCACACATACATGCGGACCCACTTGCATGCATGCGCGCACAGAGCATTTAATTTACGTTTGTTCACAGTAATTCAGACAAAATAATTGAAAACACAAGGTTCATCTCCTCAAAATGCAACAGATTTTGAATGATAAATGTCACTGCTAACTGTTTGAAAGTTTTCCCATGGAGAAAACACACAAGCTTGATCACACCATGTGACTGGATCCTTTTAAGCAGGAGACTAATGCCACCAAAAAGAATGTCTAAAACAAACGGTTTTTTAAAGGGAATAATTGAGTTTATCTCAGAAGACCATGAGAATTTGTAGCACTTGGCTACCTACTATCTAGCTGCAGGTTTACCCAATCTTGTACGTTTCCCATACTCTTGTTATACTTCTCCATCTAAATGTTATCACTAGCTGAGTAAGCGAGGAGCCAATGTAGAAAGGGGCACAGTGAACCTGAATTTGCTGCAGCACCTTCTTGACAACCCTCAATTGCAGATCTTGAATCAGTCATTTGAACATCTTCCTCAGTCCTGATATATAAAGATTAAATGTACAGCATAAGGAAAATCTCTATTAGGAAAAAAAGTTCATGAAGCATCTTTGATTGGATGCATTTGGTGATGGGAGAACCAGAACGTCAGAACTACATTACAGGCCAAATCAGCAAAGAGAAGAAGCACCTGATTAAATATGCTCTATGGACTGTTCTTGTATACAAAAAGTAGTCAGAATAAATATAAAGAGTAGTCAGTCTCCTCAGTCAATAGTTCTCAATCGTGTCATGGCTGATTGTATAATTTTAATCCTGCATCTATCAAGCCACAAAAATCTATACCGCTTGCTTATTTATTCTTGGTGAGTTGGTGCCTTTAGCAATATGGTCTCCAGATATTTCATCATTTGACATGTAGATGTTCCTCTTACAAAAAAAGACTTCTACCAGCTAAGAAAGATGCTACTATTAATTGCCATCCTGCATCCTTAAGCAATTAAAATTCAAACGGTGGAGAGAGGTTTTTTATCGTAATAGCAATTTGATCTGGGAAAATACATTGCTGCCCTTGAAAACGAATGAAACTCCAACGGACATGTCAAGAGTCCATAGAACTTACCCAGTGTTTTCATTTGGCGTAACCATACCAAAATTTTCTTTGCGTTCCACAATTGATGAAAATTTGTTCTTGTCCTGGTAAATAGCCATTTCCATTCACAAAAAGGATGATACGAAAACACTATAAATGTCATTGAAATTTCGCATGAATAGGAATACAGTAATGTTCAGTAGCTAATCTATCAGAAGATTCTAAAGACATGACAATGTGGTATAGAGAGTAACACCAGAACTTCGACAAATAATTAAACAAAGTTACTTGACTGATCAAGCATATCAACTACTTTCCAAACATTCTCCTTAGTTTAAAAACCATTGAGCCAAAATAAACATTCCATTCATATTTTCTTGGTAAGTTCCATTAATTACACATTAAGAAGAGAGGATTTGTGCAATTTATGAGCTTCAGCTGCAAGATAAACAGTCGTAATGGTAGACAGTGACCACACGAACATAGCTGTATACGTCAGTTCAATTTATAATAATAGGCATATGAGATATAGTTGAGAACTCATGAGCAGCATTTTTCAGAAAATGGACACAAATAAGAAGCCAGTTTCCGGTATCTGACCTCCTCATTCATAATTTGAATAGTGTCCTGAATCTTCTGCAGCACAATTGCCAAACTTCCCACTTCCAAGAGCAGTCCCTTTGATTTAGCATGTCAAGGAGGTCAGTACTAACAGGTAAAAATAAGAAACAACAATGAGCAGCTAAAGAAAATACCTTTTTCTCAGTAACCAAGTTTTGGATGACAACATCCTTCTCAAACAGGGCCTTTTGAAGGTAAGGAGGTCAAATGAAAACAACCGTAACAAATACCTTCAGATAAAAGAACAAATTAACTTACAGATATCTTAAGATAAATGAACAATTAAATTCTATGAATGAAACAGACGGATGGTGGATATCTCTTCCATCTGAGTTTGGTGACTGTTGCTAACTTTTGCAGCTTCCAATTGTTCTTCAAGCTGGGCAATGATTCCATCTTTCCTCTTCATCTCCTCCTCATCATTTTTAACCTTGTTTTCCAGATAATTAATCTTTTCTGTAAATCATGAAATAGATTTCTTACAACAAACGGCTGAAACATGCTTTGGGATCATAGTTTCGATAACAAGTAGATAGTGTTGCCTTAATTACATAAGGTCAATATTACTTTAACTTGTACAGAGATAATAATTAAACCTTAAGAACCCGCTGATGTACTTATTACAACCCTAAATATCTCTTACACTATCTCTGATTGTCTATAAGGCTTTTGAAGCCAGCTTCATTTAATAACCAGCATAGAAATATTCAACTTGTTTGGTGAATCAAGGTGCAGAAACTACCTATAAACAACTTCTCAAACGCACAGACCTCATTGACTTTGCTCTTCAAGCCAGATACTGTATGTAGCAAACAAAATTAGGATGGAAGAAAATGATGCTCGTGGAATAATAAGTTTTACAGCACTTAATAAATTTCCTTAAATCAGTTAAGATTCAGAAATACACGTGCCTAATTCCTCTTTGTGACTGATAAGGTCCTTCACGCTATCCATGACTTGCTTGATGGAAAGTGCCTCCTTTTCTATTGAATCAAATAACATAATGTGAGAATTTAACTTCTCTGATAGCAGAGAAAGCTTTCTGTCCCTGGTTTCTATGGAACGGCTCATTTCACAAGTTGACTCCTGCATATTGATGAATTTAACAAACTTCAGTATAAGTCAATCTTTGGCATATTGGTCCAAGAGATTGGGAAGTAAAATTATGAAAATTGTCGAAGTCATTTATGTAAATCACAAAAATCACCCAGAATTTCCATTCTGGCCATGGCAACATTTAGTTAATCAGCCTAGACAATGCACCCTCAACATAGCAAGCCCAAATCAAAGTTCACCGACACTGATTCGCATTCAGATGAAATCCACTTGTTCCAGACGTTTCAATCAGCGGAATAACAGTCTTATAACAAGACCAGCTCGACTAACATAATTATAGCATTTCACACCGACCATGTGCTATGTCTCAACCACAAACTTCATATTCCCTAGAGTTACAAAGAGCAATCAAAGTGAAAGTCTGGGTGGTCTCTATGTCATCTTCATCAATCGAAGTACAACCAAAACAATATATCTTGCTAACGTTGCCCCTAAGGCCATCAACATGACCGCCGACGAGAGACTAAAAACCATTCAGGAAAATGCCATTTACAATTCCTGGTGATAGTTTCATGTGCAAATCAATCGCACATTACCACATATCGAGCAGCTCTGCTTATCAAGCTCAGTAGCATTCACACGGAAACTTATGATCAGCGCCAGAGTCGCAATCTTTTGCAAGGAAGGAAGTTTCGACGAGAAAAGAAAACGCCACAAAAGCGTAGCCAACTGAAGCGAACCCGGTAAGCATTTATGAAATCATCTCTGGACTGAAGCAACTTCTGTATAGTCGCCTTGAGCTCTTTTTGCCTGCTCTCGAGCAAAGCGTTGTCGTCCCGGAGACGATTCATCTGCAGAAATCACTTATAAGCCGATGACGCTCGTTTTTCCGGGAGAAAATCGACCGCAAAAATGTTTCTCGGAAGAGAAATCGCTCCACCTTCCGTTCGATCTTCTGACGCGTCTCGGCGGACGAGGCCAGCTCGGCTTGCAATTCCTGCAGCTCTCGACCGCGCTCCTCGTCATTTTGCTTCTGCTTCTGCATCGGAGCATCATCGAAACGAAAAATTTCAGAGCGAAGGCCGGCGAATCCATGCGAAGGCTAGACTCAACAGTCGTCGGACCTGCATCAGCGTGTGAAGCTGCTCGTTGGCCGATCGCTCCCGCTCCTGCAGACGTCCGAAGCCGATTCGAATCACAGAGAGAGAGAGAGAGAGAGAGAGAGATTTATCGGAAGAAATTGCGGAATGTTTTACCCTGAGATCGCGAGCTTCGGTGACTAGGGCTCGCAGCTGGAGCTTGAACTTGGACAGTTTGAGCACCTCCATTTTTCCCTCCAAAAACTGCCGACCGGCGCGACGGACGCTAGAAGAAGAAGCAAAGCCGGACCTCGAGTCCCAAAAACGACCTCGTTCTCGGAGGGCCTTTTCTATGCTTTCGCGGTTTTGATACAAGGCAAAGGTTTCATTTGAATAACATGGCAACGTGAATTAATATCAATTACCAGCGAGAATATGACCCGGGGTAACACAAATCGTTTGCGATTTAGGTAGATTACATCAATTTGATCTATACACTGTCTAGCCGTAATGAAGTAATGTCTATTATTGAGGAAAGGGGATTATATAATTTTTCTCCTAAGCAAAAACCACGTCAATAATCTTTTAATGGCATCAATTTCGCGTCAGCAAAATCCATAGCGATTCAATGAGATAAGGGATGCTTATTAAAAAGTAGAACAACTCTTTTAAACAAGCAAAAAGAAAATTTGTAAAGCCCCCAAAGATGCTATCATGTGTGTGGAAACGCCATTTCAGGAGTTGGGGTATTAAGCATTGTAGTGATTCTTGATAGGGCCATCTAATCTCGATAACTCAATTTGGGTTGACTTCAATTTCATGATAGCGCCTCCCCACTCCATTGAGTAGGATAATCGTCATTTTTGCTCTCAACGGTCAAGATTCAAGAAAATGATACGGGCTTCTCTATCTTTCTTTTTTCTTGTTTAGGGATTTGACATGAGCTTTCGAAGTTGAGAAATTTGTAACTTGCCCATTTATTAGCTACTTTTCTTTTTCACTTGGAACTTCTCTTCCTAATTTAAAAAATCAACAGTAAATTTTACTGAAACGTTTTAAGTACAAATAAAAGTTAAATTGCGAGTTCTACGAAATTTACAAAAGTTACAACGGTAGCTTGGTTTTAGTAGGTACATTGATCTCTTTGTACTAGGTACGAGACTTTTCAGCATATAGCCCTGTTTGGTTAAGCATTTGGAATGCTCATTTGGGCTCTAAAGTCCCTTGGCCAAATGCAAAGGTGTTTGGTTCGTTTTTTTGCGCGACTTTGGCGAGATGCGTGCATCTCCAAGTGGCTCTAAGGGCCTTTAGCCCAATGCATTTCGGAATGCAACTTTCGGTATTGTTCATCTCTCCTAGGTGGAGAAGCCGATCGGCCGCTTTGAATAAAAATAAATATGTTTATATAAAAATATATATTTTATATTTTTATATATAAATATAAACATATCTATTTTTTTATATTTTATGTTTAATAAATATATATTTATATAAAATATATATTTTTATATATTTTTATATATAAATATAAACATATCTATTTTTTATATTTTATGTTTACTAAATATATATTTATATAAAATATATATTTTTATATATTTTATATAGATATAAACATATCTATTTTTATATAAATATATTTTAAATAAATATATATTTATAAATATAAAAAATAGATATGTTTATATTTATAAATATATATTTATTTAAAATATATATTTATATATATTTTTTATATATTTTATATAGATATAAACATATCTATTTTTTTATATAAATATATTTTATGCTATATAAATAAATATATATTTATAAATATAAACATATCTATTTTTTTCTCCGATTGTTTTTATATAAATATATATTTATATAAACATATCTATTTTTATATATATTTTATGTTTAATAAATATATTTTATGTTTATACTTTTATATTTTTTTATATAAAAATATGTTTATATAAAAAATATAAACATATTTTTTATTCAGCGGTTCGGCCGCCGGATTAATGGTCCGGTGACCGGACTCGAGAATAAAATATATACATATTTTGCTTTTTTAATTTAATAAAAGTTAATTACAAATGCAAATTTTACCAAACGGTATTTTGGCCAAAGTTGTTTCTCAATGCAAATTTTACCAAACGACATTTGCATTTCGGAAAACCCCTTCACCCAAAGGTATTTGTATTTTCGCAAATGCATTCCCCAAAAGCCGAACCAAACGGGCCCTATGAAGTTGCAATTTTGGGACAGATCCATTTTACTGTTAAGTAATCATTAGTGTTTCAAGCACCTTCTCCTAATTTTTTTTTCCACAATCGATTCCAATGAAAATAGTGATGATTCTCGAGACAATATTTTCTTGTTCCACTTCGATCTTTAGCGTTTCAACTTTTTCTTTTTATAATTTAGATACATGAGTGCATAGACTCAGCTTGTTGAAGGTCATGTAAAACCTTGCAAGTCATATCTTCGTGATGACTCGACGATGTTTTGAGTTTGGTTTCTATGCGTTGAGTCAAGTCTACATTTCCGGTCCTTTCAAAATGGCAATGACATCAACTTCAGATTAAGAAATCCATAAAGAACTACTTTTCTTGTATCTTGATCACAAACGGTTGAAACGATCACATAAAAATTGATTTGGAATTTCACGATTTTTTAAGACGAATTTTCAGATGTTTGATCACTCGATCAACTCGTAAAATTATTAGGTCGGAACTTTTAACTTCTACATTTCAGTAGCCGTCACTCAACTGACGTACAGAAAACTTCGTAGGAATGAAGTTTTCGATTATTATTTTTTTTTATCCCGAAGTTTTCAATTGTTTTCGCCGGTTGGTCATGGTGGGGCGTTGCGGAGTGAATGTCACAGCCATCGAACTTAATCATACGCGACATCGAATTGTCCTGGTGGAGAAATTGCGACGTCGCGATGTGTCAGCCCTTGTTTTTTCCATCGGACAAGGTCAGCCATCGAGCTTAATCATACGTGACATCGAATTATCCTGGTGGAGACATTGCGACGTCGCGATGTGTCAGCCCTTGTTTTTTCCACCGGACAAGGTTAACAGCTCATCTCTCAACAAAAAGCATAAAAAGAGAAGATTCCAGATCTGGGACGGGGGGCGAAGCCCGACCGAGCGTCTGAAATCTTCGCGTGATTGGGTTTCTTTGGAGGGTCCGCGTGGATGAGACTGGAGCGCGGGGTGCTGATTGATTCCTCCCGTTGCCTGCGCCCGCCACGCGAGTTTTTTACTCAAAACTCTTTCGTCGTGTGATGAGGCGAAAAAATCAATAATTTGATACGCAGTCCTTAGCTATTTCAATTTTATCACGAGTGAACTTTATACTTTCTTTATATATATGACATTTTTCAATAAAATTTGGACTATCCATATAATCACTGAAACAAGAGTTTATGTCGACCCGACTCGTGAAGATTAAAATTTATACTAAGTTTGTTATGAGCGATGGAATAAATCGCACTCGCATGACTCACGCACTGCTCTAATTATCATTTGTGGGATCCATCCCGATTTACCTACTTTGATTTGTAAATTATTAACCGATGGAGAGATTTTTTAGATTATTGAGGGAAGTTATTAAAATTAGGAAACATATTAAGATAGTTTTGGGGCGCTTTATGATTTTTCGTGGAAAGCTACAAAAGCCGAGATATTCACCTTCTTTGATTTATAAATAATTATGAAAATGAGGGTTGTTTACTGGCTATTTATACGGACTTTTAGGAAAAATATAATAACCAAGCACAATTATGAAGGGTTAGTGCCGCGAGGCTACCTTTGATAGAATATGATAACAAAATAGGCAAAAGTACATCTCAAGTGTCAAAACTTGACACAAGTGAATACTTAAATGCCATTTTTTTTTTAAATGGAACATTTAAGTGTTATCTCCAGTGGACCCCACCGATCCTACGTGGCAATTTTTTTGCACGGATTTGAATTTTAATATAAAAATTAATTTAATTAGATTATAAAAAATTTAAATTAAAAAATAAATAAATAAAAAGAGGAAGGGAGAAGATGAATAGTTGCATGTAGCTAAGGGCTCAACCCTCGCCACCTCCAATCTCCATCTCTTTTTTTTAATAAATAAATTTGGTTTTTAATTTAATTTAATTAATTTCATATCAATTATTTATCCATGTCACCAACAAAATGACGTTGTTTTTGCACTTGTCTAGTCACGTCAGTGTGCAAAAAAACGTCGTTTTGCACTTATCTCTCGGAAAATCGCCATGTCAGCATTTTGGTCGAATTTTCTCACCGTTAGCACTTAAGTAATTAATTTTGCTTCGATTTTGGCACTTAGTGTCACTAACCTAACTTTTAGCACTTAAGTGTCCCTCCGTGCCAAGTTTTGGCACTCCAGGTATCCGGCACTTCAAAATATCATATTTGATGTTTGCCCAAAATGTTGGATAAGAAATATGAGCTAGCAAATAGGATAGACTTAGATTGGATAAAAAAAGTTAGAAATAAATAAAATATCATATAACAATTTCCTTCCAGCGATGGAATGATGGAGTCCGGCTTCACCGGCCACCGCACAAGAACCACCACCAATCGTGGTCATCGTGCAATCATCATCGTCTCTGACCAATGCCAATTATCATCACCATCCAATTGATTGTCCTCCGACGATTCTCGAATTGAACTGGCTATCGCTAATGAATGACTGAAATAGATTGATTGAACTTGAAAAGTCAATTCTATCTTATCCCAATCCAAATTTGGACAAACGCAACCTAACTCATGACAATTCAACATATACTGATAAGGCATTAGGTAATTACAAAAATGGTACTTAATGAAATTAAGCTTGTTTAATGATCATAACTAACAATGACATAAAAGATTATGTTGAGTGAAAAAATCATTTAATGGGATAATTAAGGCATGAGTTGCTTAATTCATTAAATAAAAAGATAATTGATGAAAATTAGAATTTTTCCGAATACATTGCTAAAACATACCAATAATGATCACAATATAAAACAACTTTTAAGATTCAGTGCTTAAATTTCGAGTGCTTAATTTTCCATTTTATCTACGAATTCTTAAGTGTTAGCAATTCCATTGTTCGAACTCTATATTCAAATTACCATCCAAATCATTCCTGATGATTATATATAAATTATAACTTATAAAATTAAATTACTATATACTGATTTGACCGATTTGACCGAATTTTCGATTCTTCTTCTATGGACAAGCGATTGATCTATAGAAGGCTCATGAGCTTCGAAGGGTTGATTCGCATCAAGGAAGTGTGGAGAAGTGGGAGAATTAGAGCAGAGAGTGAGAGAGAGAAATCAGAATTCATAATGATTAGAACTCAATATAATAAATGAGAATGCAAATGAAAATGGTCCAAGAACATAGGTTTGGTACCTTTCAGGTCTAAAAACCACAACTATTAAGCCACCTTTGGTACTTTTTGCATTCCAAGAACATAGGTTTGGTACCTTTCAAGTCTAAAAACCACAACTATTAAGCCACCTTTGGTACTTTTTGCATTCTCAATCTAGTTCGGTTTTTAGGTTTAGTCTAATTTTTCAATCTAGCCCAGTTTTTCAGTTCGATTAGATGTCACACCCAAAATCGAGAACCATACCAAAATTGACTAATTAGGGTTGTTTCAATCTGTCATAAGAGTCTATCTTGAATTGATGCTCGCTCCTTTTTGACATGATTACACGAAGTGGATAATATGCTTAAGCTTAATCGGAACTTCATCTTGATTAACATACAAGATAGGATTATTACAACATTCGAAATTATATCCAGGAGACATTAATTTGTGCTTTCAGAATATGAAAAATAAAATAAAATAAAATAAAGGAAAAAAAGAAAGAATCCAATTGCTCAACGACAATTTGTACTTGCTCCAACCAAAAAATATAGCGAGATCCACCTCGACTCGTGCCCAAACTTGATCAAACTCATTGTCGACCACATATGATAGGACAAATGCCTTATGCAAATTAAGGGAAGGCAAGTTAACTGGTAATTACCATTTCAAGCAATTCTCCGCGTGCCACTTTAAAAGTGATGTTATAATGATGACAGAGAAATCCCCTCGGTTACACATTTTACACGTGAAGATAATGCAAGGATTCCAAGACTATGCTGATGTTTGAGGTCGTAACGCCACCACATGCACATGCTGCACGAGCTTCGTCTTCTCCGTTGAATTACACACGAGGGATTTTTTCCAAGAGGACGCAAATGGCTTCTCCACGCAAATGGACTGAATCCCGAAAGTCTATGACTTCAATTGGAGATTACCAAATACGAAATTGGTAAGGAACACAAAGTTGCAAATTCCCATTATTTGACTAGACAATGGAGGTCCACCTTCATCTTTTTTCTTGTACGCGGTTTTCCAGGTCAGCCGTAAATTTCTAACATAGGCAAGATTCTAGTAATCTGTGCTAAAAAAAAAAAATACAAAATTTTCCCTTACTAATAAATCTCAATAAAACGTTTGTAAGGGTCAACAATGTATCGGTAAAAGATAAACCAATAATCCTTTTATAAGTAACTTATTGATAACCTACAACACCTTTATGAAACTTATTATCGATTTTTATAGTTCGCAAATGATCAAATTTATTACAATACAAAATTTACTCAGTCTCATGTGAAATTACCTACCTAAATGGGAATTAATTATGAGCGCTTGTTGGATTAGGTTATCAATTGGTTTTTGGTCACCAAACGTCAATTTATATCATTACCGACGTTGAATTCTTTTCAGTTACCTTTTTTTTTGTTGAATTATCAACTTTTATTTTCCTTGTTTAGCAATCTCTTAAATTTACTAACTTTCTATAGAGATTGCCAATCTAAATTAGCATAACTTACCAACTATTTTACTCTTAGGCTATGACATATTATCGGTTTACCAACTCTTTTTCAAGTTACGTAGCAACGTTTCTTTGGTTCTTCAAATTTGTCAACTTTTTATAATCATCTACAAACATTTTATTTATCTTTATTAGTAAGGTCTTGAATTTACTACATCCTTAATTACAATGACTTATAGTTTCTATATGATGAAGTTACTAATTGGTTTTAGTTATCGCCTCTCATTTTAGTCACTTATCAGATTTATTTTTCTTTTAATAACCATTTTTTTTATTTTTTTACAAAATTTTGTTAACGCCGTTTAACTCCAACTTAAATTTACCTAACTCATTAATGAAACTAACAACATTAATTGTGTTATCAACTAGTTGGCTACTAATTGTCATTTAAAATAACTTACCCACATGCATTTGATTTTATTTTTTCTAATTTCCAGCTTTTCTTTTTAGGAGGGTGAGATAATTGTGCGATTGAAAATTTGATTGCTAACATCTTTTTGACACTTACCAGCTCTTTCATAAATCTATCAACACGGCAAAAACTCAATTTTTCAGAAGGGCATGGTGGAACTTCAGTCAAAAACTAATGGAATACCATCTAAATCTAATACTAAAGGTTTTACGTGGTCACACTCAAATCTTCAAATCAAGGTAGTGAAAAACGGTTATGATTCAGACCGAATATTCACAGTAGATATAAAACTTGATGATAACGTCTAGAGGGGGTCGATAGCACCGGTCGCCCTTCCTTGCCCTTTTAATTATCAAAACGGGGAAAAAAGGAGAAAGGAATAAGCTAGTAGATGCCTTACGATGCTTGAACTTTGCTAGCAAAAGTGAACATGCTCACGTAAGAACGAAGTGCCGAAACTTTTATGCTTTTTTTAGATGATTCCTTAGCTTCCAATTAGCGCACGAAATGTATGCAAAACAACTCGCAAGAAGTTGCGGAGTAGATAAAATTTAGAAGTCTCTAGCATATTGTTTACACAAGAAAATTCCTTAAACATCTTGAAAAAAGAAGAAGCAAATTTACCCTTAATAGATCATGTAATCAACCGAAATATCAATGACATTGATCAGCCATGACTTCTGTTGGGCCTCGGCGGAGAACAAGACAAGACGGAAGTCGAATTGGAGCTGCCGCGCGGGCACGGCACGAAGAATTCGATGCGGACGGATCGATTCCATATTTGAAATCGTGCACGAGCCCAATGTGAAGTTACCCTGTGTAGCAAAGAGCAAGGATGGTCTTTCGCACTGACTCGTACTTTGCCTGACCGAAACTGGACTTCCAATTGGCGACGGAACAGACAAAAGTCAGGAGCCACTCATCGTGCTGCATCTAGCACCGTGGGGATCGTGGGTGGGGCCCAGTTCGTACGGATCGCGGTCGATACGATCCGTTCGATCACGCGTTCTGAGGAAATTGACGGCTGGGATGGCGAGCCGTGGCCTGCGCGAGCGTTTCTGCGCAGTCGTGGGCTCTGGGGAGCGGCTGTCCTTTTCCATCTTTACTTTTTCTGACTGCGATGGAGACTGGGGAGGGACCGGATTTGGCAATGCCAGGCTTGCCAGCTACGGGTGCTTTCTGGTCGATGGTTAGAGAATAAGAAGTTGGGGACAGAGATGGAAATGGAAATTGACATTTGCGAAGATGGAACCGGGTCCCTGGGGCCCGGCGGTTATCCAAGTTACAGCTCGATCCGGACAGTGGGGTCGTTCCGCGATGCCGATGGGCGTGACTACGACTTACAGCGGATGTTAGATCATGTGAATTCTATTTATGATTTATTAAAAATGCCTCATCCAATGGTGTACGTATGTTTAAAGTGCGGCCCAAGCTTTTTCTCAAAATAGGAAAAAAAAAAATCTCGCATGTAATTGTGTGTATTGAACCGGATCCATCTTCATCATTGATTACTTTGACTAGAAATAACCGTTTAGATAAACCCATCCAAATTTGGGTAGGTAAGTTCTTCATCTTGAGCAATAATTTTACAAATGTGGATAGCGTATGTAAACTTGTTATGATAAGCAAATAATTCCAATGGTAGATGAGTTTAATATAAGAAATTTATTGGGATCTATTTAAGTTGGAATCTAAATGAAAGCTTCGAGTATTCTTTAAATGTTATTGCTCGAGGTTATATGCACTGGCGACTCATTAGCCATTTGATCAAACTGCGACCTATTTGAAAATTAGGGAGATTTGAAAATATGCGATCCTTTAGCTTTTTTTTTTTGGCCAGTTGTAAGAATTCCCAAGGTCAATAGCCAGTTACAAACACAAAAATTAGAAAAACGAAGATTCGCGATCATCACGCGAAGAGATATGATGCATTTCACATGCCAATGGTGTCGGACTCTGGCGTTGACTTGGGAGTTACTACTGCCGCCGAGCATTTGGATTGAGAAAAAAAAAAGGTAATAGAAAAGAAGAAAAAAAGAAGAAGCTGCTAATCCTAATCCAGCTCAAGCTAAAAGCAATCATCGAGGGGCCTCGAGATCTCAAGTCAATCCGCAAAGACAAATCCCTTTCTATCGATCTCTAATACAAAATCCAGTGGACCGTTTCGCGATTATTGATTTTGAAGAAGTAAGAATCGCGTAATCATGACAGAACAATCATGGACCATCAAGACTATAAAATGAAGCTCTCTTCGTCCAGCTCGTCTTCCTTTTTGTACGCTGGGTACATGTACTTGCTGCAGCTCGCGAGAGGGTACGAAGGGGCCCCCCCTCCCCCAATGCTCACGGGACTCAACAATGATGGGATCTTGAAACGCTGTTTGTTGACTGCGTCACACCCGTCACCGTACAACGATCAGATGGTCCAGAAGTGAAGTGATTGGTAATCCCTCGCGTCATGAGAGATTTCCATTGGTCGAGAAATTTTCAACTCGAGTATTTGATTATTTGCCTATCAGCCCCATCGACGATCTTAATGTTCCAGCTGCGCGCCTATGCATTAGAGTTAAAAAAAAAAACCATCATCCTTATTTCGTGATTGATGCGGCGTAAAAATACATGAAACCTTAACTTGAAACAAGTCCAATAGATTTCAAGATATGAATATCTTGAAACAATAGAATAAAAATTCATATAACATATCTAAAATCATACGATAGTGACACCATATATCATTTCAATCAAAATGTGTCCCAATATATGTACTTGTCAACATGATATTAAGTTTCAATGTTGTAAAATCTTAAATTTACCATAATTGGGAAGAAGTTATATAGTTTTAAAGTAATAATCTAGCACCTCGAGATCCCTAATTTTATGTTTATAAGTAAGACCTGTTGCATTCAAAATGGTGAATGTGAATATTACAAATACATATTTGTTCCTTTCCTCCACAGCAACAAATCCGCGCATGACAAATTAAGTCGCCGTCACCGTCGCCGTCACCGTCTCCGCGTCGCGTTGGAGCGATGGACTCTCCGAGAAAACCTCACCGTGGGGAAGTGACTTGCGCGCGGCTCCCGAGGCTCCTGTCCCTTCAACAGTACCAGTACTAATACCGTCCCCCAAAGCGGCCAGCCAAACCCCAACACGCAGAGTGCAAAATCTCGCGCACGAGCCCCAAAAAGCGAGGACGCCCCAATGCACTCCGCCGCGCACCGATCCCCGGAGATCGCCCCGTTCTCATTCCCGCTCTCGCTCCACTGACCGGCCCCTCCCCCCTTTGCTGCGTCGTGGCTTTCGCTCGGTCGCGTCCTCCATTGTCGTTCGGTACTGCGTACGTGTCCGCGGCCAGTGTCGTCGCGAGATATTCTGCACCGCGAGCAGCGAAAAGATCGGTCGCAGATTCGTTCATGGTGGTCGAGCTCGCTCGGGCTTGAGGTTTAAGCGAAAGGTGCAAAAGGTGCTCCCTTCCGTGTGGCGCGATGGATCCGCCCGCGGCGATGATGAACGGCGGGGGCGCGTTCCCCGGCGGCGACCCGGCGCCGTACGACCTGGCGGACATGTGGCGGCCGGCGGCCGGCGGAGGGCTGGGGCTCGGGAGGCATCCGGGGCCGCGGGGCATCGGCCAGTTCCTGAACGGCAGCGGCCCGAATCTCGAGGCCTCCGGCGGTGATCCGGCTGCGAGTGCGGCGGAGGCCAGATGCGGCGGCGGTTCTAGAAAGCGGCGGGATGCGGAGGACGAGTCAGCGGCTGGGAGCCTCTCCACCAGCAATGGCGTGGTATTCACTCAATCTGGAGAGTTGGTTTCTATCGATCTGTGCCGGCGTTGACCATTTACACAGCTGGTTTTGATTTGTTCAATTTCATTGACTTTCTTTTCCTCTGAGGTCGTAATCATTATGTGCCGATTTGCATCGTGAAAGATAAGGGACTGTTGAGGGCGATATAATTTCTTAGATTTGAATCCGGCTTTTAATCATTAAATAAATACGTTCCCGTAGCAACTGCGATGTAGATATGCAAATCATCAGGGGAAAGCAGAGAGCGAGACCGAGAGAAAAGCTGATTGATTTTGTGTCAACTAGAGAAACGACTTACAATTTCCGCTCAAAAGTGTACCTACCTCTGATTGGCGAATCTAAAAGTAAGTCGAAATCAGTTTCTTGATGTGAGTACTCACTGTTCTTCTGCTCTATGAACGAAGCCGAACGGCGCCGATGGCGAGAAACGGCTTAAAACTTCCGGATGCAAAGACAGGAGTGGAGATACCAAAGCAGAAGGAGAGCCCAGCTCGGCCAAACCCACGGAAGAAAGTAAGCCGCAGCCAGAGCATCCCAAGCAAGACTACATCCACGTGCGAGCCCGAAGAGGCCAGGCCACGGATAGCCATAGCTTAGCCGAAAGAGTAACGTCTTTTCCCCTGAAATAACCCCTTTTGTGTATTCGTAAAATTGGAGATTATGTGATTGAAGTGACGAAAATTTATTTCATTTTGCTGATGCGGTTATGTAGAGATGCATGTTATATTGGTAAATATGCAGTAGACAGCAATCGACTAGAAATTTTACTGACTGAAGCAAGTGATGGTGGACAGGCCAGAAGAGAAAAGATAAGTGAGAGAATGAAAATTCTTCAGGATATAGTGCCTGGATGTAACAAGGTATGGATTTTGCGATCCTTCTATATAAATAATTGCCAATCTTGTCTGGCCTGACTTACTGAAGCCTAAACTCGATGCCTGTTTTCTATGGATGCTTTCTTGGGTGAACAACTGTTAGGTAATTGGCAAAGCCCTGGTTCTTGATGAGATTATCAATTACATCCAATCGCTACAAAATCAGGTCGAGGTATGCATTCTTCGCTTTATTACCGTGGCCTGTTATATGGCAGATCGATTTCCTTCGAATATGGACTTGAGTGCTGCAAAAATTACTGATTTGCAGTTCCTGTCAATGAAACTTGAGGCGGTTAATTCAAGAATGAACCCACCAATCGAAGTATTTTCTTCTAAAGAAGTAAGTCCAAGTCATTTTGCTCTTCCGAAGCACTTTTTCAATACACTTCAGATTGCTTCTAGTTGTAGCTCCACTGAGAAACTTTCTGTAGGGAAATCTGCGAAGTCAAGCCATATTAATCTGTTAAAGAAAATATATTCTTGTCGTAGTTTGCCGAACTGCACTTGTTGCTATATTCATAAATAACCCGCTTAGCAAGATCTGGAGCTGCCCATCCTTAGCGTTTTCATTAAATCAAATGGACTTAATTTTCTTTTCGATCTCTCGGAAAGAACTCTAATGGATCTCATGGTACTTGGGTCTATTTTCTCATACGTATGGATGCTGCTCAACTTTCATTTTACATTTGTTTGGTGTTGACACATGCTTCATCTGTTAATGAACTGCTGAATAATCTTTAGTCACTACTGAAATGGAAAGACTTACTTCATTCCTCCTTGATGATCTTTCAAATTGGGAAATTTTACTAAATAGTACACATCAGTTCATTAACAATTAGTGCTCAGTTTAGGAGAAGGGAATATACTTGAAACAAGTCAATTTAATTAGATATTGGCTTTCTGCTGTTTTACAATTCTCATATGATCTTACGTGCCTTCAGTTTGGTCAACAGCCGTATGCTACTGGTGGCATGCCTTTTGGTTCACAAGCTCCCAGAGAATATAGCCGTGGTTCCTCGCCAGACTGGTTACATATGCAGGTTGGTGGTGGCTTCGACAGGGCAATTTGATGTGCGATATACACGTCTACTAGGAATAAGAGTATAAGAAGCAAAGCTTCAACTCAATTCTTCGTTAGGTTGAAAAATATATCTCCCGTGTCAATGGATAGAAAAAGACAGTGGATCTCCATTTTCAAAATCACCCCTTTAGCTGTTAGTGCTGTCTAGTAAGACTGATGAAGTTAGTATTCTAGCATTGGCATTGATATTCTAAATTAATTCTTTTTATCCAGCTTTTTAAGACTTCCTATGCTTCGGCCGCACTAATATGCAAATGGGCTGCCTGTAATGAATATCTTTTAACGATATCGACGTTCCTACTGCTTTACATCTTGTTAAAAGCCCACTTATAGCAATTTTGCCAAGAAGTGTATGAAGCTTACGACCAAAAGAAAATAAAAGAAGAAGCTTTCTTAGGAGATTGAATCCCTCAAGAGCCTGCATGCTGTTAAATCCCAACACAAATTTCAGGGCGGTGAGCGAAGTGAGTTTTTTATACTCTTGGCAATGAGCTGCACTGTTCGTCAAGTTTGCAGCATCGGCTACAGCCTGGATTCCCAATTTTGTCAAACTTATCTTTTTTTTTGGTTTATGTGGCGCTGGGTAGCAACTTCCTTGCCACTGCTTGGGAAGTTTACATGGCGATCCTTTAAACTTGAGCATCTGTAATGCTTAAAATTCTGGCCAGGATTGTGCGGATGTGTCTGTCTGGCCGAAATCCGGTGCTAAAATGTGGTATGTCATGTCATTCCCGATTCTATCGTAAATAATTAAACGGCGCTTCCCAAATGAAATCAGCTCATAGAAGAGAACCCAGAACGGCAAGTCCATGGTTTATGCGCCTCATGGAAAGCTGCAAACCAAGCACCCTCCGAAATGGACTTGGATATAGAGAGCTCTGACCATTTGCTAATGCGGCAATCTTCAGGGTCTATGCGAGAACAAATCTCACTTACTTATTTTAGGAGCACCGCGACCCCTATTTCCAACGCCTCTTGCCGTGCTCCAAGAAATACTAATGAGGTGAATAGTTCGCGAAGGTGCAATCGAAACCACCTCTCTTTCGCAAGTATAAACTACGTTGGTTTTCCCTACTCCAGTCCAAGTGTGCTCCTCGGGTCTAGACTCAGAATGCGACCCTGCCAGTGAGGATCCTAAAACAAAGAAGTACCACGGGCAGGTGCAAAAGAGAGGCAACTGAAGTACACTATAGATTAGATCTGGGGCTCTTACGACGTACAGTCTCTTGTCCGACATACATCCAGCGATAGTTGCATCGCTATACCACCGTGAGGTAGTCCATAAATCTGACTTTTATGAACGAGACTTTTCGACTTAGAGCTTTCAGGCCACCGTGGGCCGGATGGGACGGGGAGTTGGGGGTTAGGGGACCAAGGTCCGGCGTTGATCCCGGGGGAATAAGGAAATTAAAGCTTTTGGACGGGTAATTCAAGACTGGCTCATGCAAGCTCGTTTGCATAAAATTGTATGGTCTTAAAAATGCTACTGCGATTGACGCCCGGGGTGAGGGGAAGGTTTAAGGCCGGGGTTTAGGAGGTTCTACCAGGTACCGTAGTTGATGGAGGGCATTGGTATCTATAATCGAGCAGTGGACGAGCTCTGAGTTAAGGTTCATTTGGGAAAGACTTTCCCAAAAGTCCTTTGGGCTAACTTATAGGTGCTTGGCAAATTTTTTTGAAACCCCATTTCACAAAGGTCCTAAGTTGCCTTGGGGTTTTCTTGGCATGCCTTTAGTTAGGATTAGTAAAAAAAAACTTTATATCCAAACTATCCTCACTAACTTTTTGTTTTTCTAGTTTTGTCCTCAATGATTATCGACTTTCTTATTCTGTTTTGCCCTCAAAGACTGTTCATCTTCTTCTTGTCTAAGATTGATCGGCGTGGTTACAATGATTGCAAGGGGTCAATGTGCGCATGGCAACACAGGCGACCATCATTGTGGGGTCATGTGAGCTTTGCGCGAGGCTGCACAATTTGGGTCACGATGACCTCCGCGAGGGTTGCGCAACCCTTGATGGGGGTCACTCGACCCTAGGTGACCCTCGTTGGTGGTCTCTGGATGCCACATGAGGTTTTACAACCTCAGATGGCAGCCGCCCTCTTTGTCGGCGATCGCCTACCTGTGGCCGGCCAACTCTTTTTTTTTTCCCTCATTTTTTAACAACAAAAGTCCTTTGCAAATATAATTTTTCTAAACACTATTTTGCTGAAAAGTATTTTATAATAAGATTTTAGAATACAATTTATCAAACACAATTTACATTTTAAAAAATTTATTTAACTCAAGTCCTTTACATTTTCCCCCGAAAAGTTCAGCCAAACACAGCCTTAATATGAGATTTCGGGCTCTTTCGACTTGTCTGAGGTCCGGCTGGATCTGTGGGCCCATCTTGCGAGGTCCACCATTAACGGCCACTTGGCGGCGCCATTTCAGACCGGGGCTTGGTCACCTTTGGGCTAAATCACTGACGTGGGCTCGAACCCAGCTCCGCTGGCCTTCCTAAGAACGTCAGGAGGAGGAGGAAGTCCGTGGAGACCACGTCCTCTTTTACAGCATTAATTCCAGAAGTGAAGAAGAGAAGAAAAGAATAAGAAGAGAAGAGTCTCCTTTGACGCCTTTTCGGTTTAGGGCCGTTGCGCGAACTCCCCTGGCCCTCAACGCCCCACCACCAACCGCCGCACGACCCCCGCACGTTCCCCCCTTCCCTCACGCGCGTCCGCTGGCACCCCAACGACGTTTCGCGTCGCACGCGCGCCGACGCGCGTGAACAGCGACCTCCCAGCTCTTCTCGAGAATGAAAACGAGGTAAACCAATTGACAATTAAACGCGCTTTTGGGATTGGATTGAGAAAGGGGGAAACGGAATCGGAAAATAAAAACGGGGCGAAGCAAAATATTAAATTCGGCCGAATAGAATTACTTCTGAGGGTTCTAAGGGCGGCGAGATCGAGGAAGAGAGAGTGACGGAAAAAAAAAAGCGAAAAAAAGGAGAATAAAAATCAAGTCAAATCAGAATCGGGGGAAGGGAGAGCTCAGCTTTGGATTTGGAGGGTTAAATTTTTTTATTTTTTATATTTTTTTTGAGTGGGATTGAGGGTATATGCTCGGTGCATTTCCTCTGTTTCATCGTTCGCGAGTTGGTGTTCGGGGGAGAGGAGCGCGCTTTTTCTGATTCGCCGGCCGCTGGGATTTCGCCGGCGCTTCGTGGATCGGGCGATCCGCCGAGGAGGCGGCAGGAGGGGGGGAGAAGATGAACGGATGGGAGAGGGTGAAGTCGTCGAAATCCAGATTCGGCCGCCACTCGCACATCAGCAGCGACGACCGCCCGTCGCGGACGGTACGGCTCGGCCACGTCCAGCCCCAGGCGCCGACGTACCGCACCATCTACTGCAACGATCGCGACGCCAATCTGACGGTGAAATTCAAGGTCAGTCGCGTTTCGTTTCCCGATCCGTTCGTGTTATGTCGCGGGAGATTTGGGAGGCGAGAGCGTCGCGCGAGGAAATTCGTTTGGTGGGGGGAGGTCGGCAGGAGAGGCTCGGAAATGGAGCCCGAGTGTACTGAGTTTGACGCTTTCGATTTTGTTTAATTTTGTTTTCGTTTCCTTTTCTCCTGTGCAAATATTGCGGGAGCGTGGAGGAGGCTGTGATGTGGATTTTGCCATGTTGTGATGCGATGATAGGCTTTTCTGAGGTTTTAGTGATGAGTGATTTGGTTCCTCTCGAGGCGGTGATGAGTCTTTGCTGCACTTAATACTGTAGGGTATGATTTCGTAAGGGTTGGTGCTGTTGTATGTTGTACCGGTTCATGGTGTAGATAAAGCCATTGGTGTAGCTGTTGATCTGGAAGGTGATTCTGCTGGACTCGCGTTAAAGAAATTATTGTGGGAAGCAACTAGTTGTTGATATAACTCCGGCAGTTTGAACCACGTGAATTGTAATCTTTCCGCTGTCGAAAAAAAAATTAGATCTTCTGTATTTTGATTTGTGATGAGTATCATCTGAGACATTGTTTTTTTTTTTTTTTTGGGGTCGGTAGCCTAATCAGCGAGTTTTTTTCTTTTTTGATAAAAGAGTAGACGAGTAATGTGCATAATGTTTACTAGGTCCTGCCGGAGACCTTGTTGCCTGACTGCAAATTATGTGCATGTTTGGTCATTTGGCAGTATCAGAACCCTCTATACCATGCTTACTTGAACAAACATGTAATTTTAGGAAATTATAAACTCTTAAGATGGCCTTGATGGTTCCCATCCTTGTTGTAGCTGTTGGAATTCTCATCAGTCACCTAAACTGTATTTTTATTAGCCTTTCATACCTAAACGATTACCTTGCTTAACTACATTTTTGTTGGATTATTATGATCTGAGAAATGCCACACAGTTTGATGACCCACTTGTGATCAGTTGCCTTTTAAATCCAATTCGTCTCCCGTCTTTTTCTTTTATCCTTCCGTTTCCCCCTTTTAGAATATATTTAAAAGCTCAAAAATCTTACAAACTCATATGAACCGATGATTTCCTTTAGTTCCTTGAGTAAACTCGTATTTCGAAAATATTTCAGTTGATGATGCTTCTTTCACTTTAGATTAGCTCAATCACCTGTCTCTTCCCATGGAAGTTCAATTTTCTTGATGATTTCACTGTGGAAGAAGCTGTACTTCGATGAACAAGTTGTCACTTTATTTTTACTATATAGAAGACTTGAAACCTGCTCTAGCTTTTTTACTTTTGACTATCAAAGTCTCCGGACCTTATTAGTTTCTTTGAGATGGATTAGAGCCTTTCTCAAGATAATTGTTCTGCTAATTGATACATTGAAAGGGTTCTACGAGGAGAATTCATCAAGAGGCTACGGTCATAACTTGCTCTCTTGCTGTGTTTATTGTTATCTTAGATCCAACTGGTGACACTAACATTTTAGCTTGGACTCTCCAACTTGACCAGAAGCTTTATGTTATATCCAACTTATTGAAGATGGAATTTTCATAAGTTTGATACTTGAATGAGATTATCTGAAGTTGTCATTTCATTCTATTAGTTATGGAGCTTTTAAGGGTTCTTGCTCTCTTATTTTGTCTTTAACTGCCATTTTTTCCATTGTTAAGGGAAACTCAATATCGACAACCAAGTACAACTTCTTCACATTTATACCTAAAGGGTTGTTTGAACAGGTAAATCAGTGTGAAATATCTTGTGCCATAGAGTTTATGGTTTCTTATACCCATTGCTCATTAAGTAAACTTGTTTTATGTTGGTGCATTACTGGCCATGTGCCATTTTAATTGCCTAGATGCCTGACATCATGTATGTCATCAATTTGACAGTTCAGGCGGGTTGCTAACCTGTACTTTCTCATGATATCAATTTTGTCGGCAACACCTTTCAGGTATGTTAAAGTATCCTTAGACCATACTGGCCAGGATGATTGCAGGAGTGAGCATTGAGACTAGCTTACCCTTCTTGCTTACCATCATTTTAGAGCTTTTCATCTGTTTTTCAATCATGTCTAAAGTTGTCATTTGGCAATTTCTTGGTAATAACTATAATGGTTTTACCATATCCAATTACGTACTCCATTTATTACACATTCATAGCCGTTTCTAAGATTCTGTATGTTGTGAAGCCTGGTAGTTATTATCTTATCGTACAGTGGTCTATGCCAATTCATGCCAAAAAGTGAACATTCAGGAGCAGAAAATGAAAAACTTGGCTGGTGATAGATAGAATGGAGTCGACATGCCTTTCCATCCTTCCGAGCAACACATTTGAGAGATTTTACTTCAAATTTGAATTAATATTATGTCGTAAAAAATCTTGGAAGTTTAATTACTTTTGGATTCTCTTTCAATTCTGGTTTCATGCATTTGGTAGAAACTTTGAGCTAGAACCAATGTTGTAACTTCAAATATCCTACTGTGCTTCAGCATACAGGTTTCCAATTGCTCAGTATGTGATTGGAATGTTTCTGTATTTTTTTCATGATTTTATGTGCTTGTAACTTGCGGAAAGTTCTGGAAAGAATGCCTGCTCTGTTATAATTACCTTGTTACTTATTTCCATGTCGGACCCTTTATAGACATGTGTAATTGTGTCGCCTTCTTGGGCTTTTCAATCGTGGCTTTACCATATAGATTGATGTATGAAGTTAGGGACCTTTGTTTTGTTTGTATTAATCCTTGCTTTTTTATTGTGCTTCAAAGATGAGATTTTGCTGTAACAAACTTCTTTTGATCTGTCAGTCCTGTGAGCCCTGTAACGAACATGGTCCCCCTCAGTTTGGTTCTTCTTGTGTCTCTGTGTAAGGAGGCATATGAGGACTGGGTAAGTATAATTCATCTTAATTTGCTTGCTATTGAGATTTCTTTTTTCTCCCTTTCTTTTTATTCAGTATTTTTTTTTTCTCGTGATGCCATTTGGTGTTTCTAAAGGGTTGGTTTGTTTCCTAAGTACTGGGTCATGTAATCGTGTCACAGGAGAAGCTAGAATATGCTTAACCTGTTTTTTTCCTTCTATTTTTGCATAACAGAAACGTTTTCAAAATGACATGGCGATAAATAACACTCTTGTGGACGTGTTACAAGATCAACGGTGGGAGCCCATCCCCTGGAAGAAGTTACAAGTTGGAGATATTGTGAAAGTGAGTAGTATTAATGTTTTTGGACTGACTTTTTCTGTATGATTTATCATGTGATTGTGTTTCATCTGGTGAAAGACATTGTATTTTATTGAAGTAGATCATTTGTGTGTGGAAGGGTGTCATCTTCAGGGTGTTATCTTTATGTTGGATTTGGCAATATCATGCATCACAGTTTTTACATTTTATGTCAGTTCTCCAATTTTATATTGGGTGATTATTGCTAATTGAGCTTCCATAACCATGCCATGTTCACTATTTATTCTGCAAATCCTAAATATATCTCTCTCTTCGATGTCCATGCTTGTCTTCTGCGTTTGAGATTTTACTATGCTTGTCTTCTGCCTTTGATAGATTTTGGTGCTTGGAAGAAGCCAATTTTTTTTTCCCTCTAATTCTGGACTATTTCATGCTCAATAATATTTAGTATCATAGTTCTTGTTCTTTAATTTTAAAGATAGTCTAGCATGCTTGAAGATGCAGAAAAAATTAAGTTATCTTGCATATCTTGTTACATTTTACTGGTCCATATGGTTTCATCATATTCTGGAAATGGTGATTAAGCATCATGTGGCTCCAATTGAGGATAAGGTGAGAGAAATTCGTTTGAAATGATTTGGTCGTGTGGAACAAAGGTTTTAGATGTCCAATGAGGAGAGGTAATCTGGGTATGAAGACTCGGGTTAGAAGGGGGAAGGGAAGTCTTAAAAGACATGGAAAGAGACGACAAAGAAAGATGGACCACATAGAGGTTACATAAGAAGACATGATGCAAATAGCTGGCTTCACTTAGAGGGATGTGGCTTTTCTTGTTGTCGTTGTAGACATTCCTGTATTTGGGAAAGTGTAGCTTTTGTAGCATTGGACCTTTGAAACTGAGAGGGACCTGTTATGAGGAGCTCTATTTTAGAAGTATAGCTTTTCATAGATGTGCGATAATGCTGCATTATGTTGGCTGTACTCTTCATAATCTTGCATTTGGCTGTTTCCCCACGTATGAACAAAAGTCATTAATTTGGCAATGGCGACTCATATTCTGATTTTCTTTAACTCTGGTGAGATTGTTTCTTGCACCCGTTGCAGGTTAAACAGGATGGCTTCTTTCCTGCAGATTTGCTTTTTCTTGCTAGTACAAATGCTGATGGAGTCTGCTACACTGAGGTTTAAGAACAATCATTCTTGAATCTTGACATGCTGGTTGCATTTCATTGCTGTTATTTATCTTACACTGAGGTTTAAGAACAACCATTCTCGAATCTTGATATGCTGGTTGCGTTTCATTGCTGTTATTTATCTGTCATGTTTGACTTTGCTTTTTCAAATTTTCAGACTGCAAATTTGGATGGTGAAACAAATTTAAAGATCCGGAAGGCTTTGGAGAGGACTTGGGATTATGTTACCCCAGAAAAAGCATTGGAATTCAAAGGTGAAATTATCTTTTGATTCCTCTATTGTCATCTCATCTTTCTATGGTCTCCATGCTCATTCTTTTTTTTTATACTTTTTTTCCTTGAAAGGGGGAGGGGGGCGCAGTATTAATATTCCGCATGATTTCATTTAATTTTATTTCTGACAAAATGGACATATTTGGTTTATATACTATGGGAGGGGAAGTGTTCAAAGATACTCATAATTATTTGTATAGGTTTATACTCGGTCTATGGTGTACGGTGGGATATCTATAATTACCATATTGAATAATGTGAATAGTTAGAGAGACCAACCCCAACTTTCAATCTGAAAATCCCTCTCTTGGTTTCATTTTGACATTCGTTTATATTCATTGTGACTAACTTTCAAGCAACATATTTGTTGTTTTGTGCTATTATTACGCCATTGAACTTTCAAGGATAAAACCATGTTATTTGTTAAAAATACTTGGGAATCCAAGATTACTAGACGAACATACAACTTAAGTCAGTTGTTCACCGAGCATTGCCCAATGTGGACTGGTTGCAGATGTCATTTTTCCGTATAACTTATTGCATACCGCACTTTAAGAGCTCTTATTCAGGCTAATAAAAAAGGCTTTACTATTTTCATGGGACTTAAACTTTTCGAGTGTTGGCTCTATTCTCCCTCTCTCTCACACATTGCAAATTTCACTTCTCCTCTCTCAAAGTTTTCCATACCTCCTGCTTTATTAGGATGGGGAGGGGATATATATATATATATATATATATATATCACCTTTGATTTTGTTGGTAAAAGGTACTTTTATCTCTTATCTGATGAATACTAACATCACATGAGCAGAAGAGAGGACAAAAGTCCTATGTACGCATGAAAGAAAGAACCTGGATGCAAATCAAGGCAATTAGTAGAGAATCTGAAAATAATAAGGAACTAAGTCGCTGTTTTACAAGAGATTCACTGTTTGGATATCCGAGAGCCTAAAGTTTGAGCTCTTAAAGTGCCGCTGGTTTCTTATACCCTCCAGCCACTTGGTGTAGATTCCATGTATTTGTCTGAATTAACAAGCTCATCTGTTTCCTGTGCAAGACCGTGTGCTCACAGATCAAGTGGATGAATTCTCTTTTGTTGATTCATAATGTTAATTTGTCTCGTTTACCGTCTTCAATATTTTTAATATAGCTGTGGGAAGATGAGATTACTTCCTTCTTTTTGCCGAACAGTTTCTGGTGGTCATAGCTTGTTCATCGCCTTCAATTTTGTGATATAGTAGTGGGAAGATGAGATTACTTCATTCTTTTTGCCGAACAATTATTGGTAGACATATTTTCTCGCCTTACACATCCTCGTTTTGGAAATTTGCAGAAAGAATAATCTTAAATAAGCATATCTTTCCTTTCCTTTCTTTTGCTTGCCTTTTACAACTTCATGTTTTTCTGATTGATATCTCTGTAAGATGAGCTAGGATCACTGATGGCCGTTGAGGATCTTCCTGATGGTGGTGTATATTTGTGAATGAAACATGAAGATGTGAATGACCTCTCTGACCCATCCTTTGATGTGGCGTACATGGACATGTCTTATTCATTGTTATTTGCATGATTGGCTGATTTTTTAAATAAATCTTACACGAAAGCCATTTTATCTGATCTTTATTGTTCCCAGAATCCCTCTTGAAGCCAACAAAAGAGGCATTGATACAAATTTCAGTTATTTCTGCCTTTTCAACCCAAGCAAGTTCCCAAACATGTTGGTGTCCTTGTTGATGGGTTGGCATGCCTAGAATTTCCTTTCGAAGTAATCTATATATTTTTGTCACTTATGAAGCATGAGATCCGGAACTTTTACCTGCGGATGTGCTTGTAGCTCCAATGCTGGAATGCTGATGGATCCAAATTATGGGCTTTATGACTAGATTTGGAATATTTGTTGTAAAGCAGTCTTTTGCTTGCTCTATAGTAGATTAGTCCTCAAGCATGTGCCCTCCAGTTGGTTTTTTGTGAGGCCTAAGCAGCTATTGTCTTCTCTGCTTATGTGAACTAAAAGTAACATGTGCTCTGTGTACGTGCTTGCACCACGAACGTAAACAATGGCTTTCTAGCATGCACTTAAACAATCATCTTGCTCTACCTTTTCTGCCTTACAGATGTCACAGACTTACCTTCAGACAGGAAAAAAAGAAAAACTAATGAAACTTTTTTGCCAATTGCAGGTGAAGTGCAGTGTGAGCAACCAAACAATTCGTTGTACACGTTCACTGGCAATCTTATACATCAAAAGCAAACTTTACCTCTCACCCCAAACCAAATTCTGTTGCGGGTATGGTTGCTTTTCTGTTGTTTACTGTCCTTTATTTAGTCTAGAGGTCTTTATTTTAATTCATTGGGTTGCTATAATGTTTTTGATGCACAAACCTCTTACTCAAGTTCTCTGCATTTCTCGTAAATATTTGCTTTAGAAATACATTAGATCATTCAAGAAATATGGTTTTAAGCTATTCTTCTGCTTCTACATATGTGGATGTGGACTTTTCATTCACTGAATTGTGGGACCGTGGCATACATATTTTCAGGGATGCAGTCTTAGGAACACTGAATACATTGTTGGTGCGGTCATTTTTACTGGTCATGAGACTAAGGTATGCTCCCAGAAATCTCTTCAGACCCCTGTTTGGTCCTTTGTTACTTGCCTTAGCAGCAAATATCTCTGGTAGGATGAAACAGATTTAATTCTGCTGATGTGAAAATGGTACATTTGTGATACAAATATGCCCTGATTTGTGGCAGGCATTCTCCATCTATGTTGAGAACACTGATTTTATAAGTTCCGTCTTTTGTTGGCACAAATAATTGCAGGTTATGATGAATGCCATGAATGTTCCTTCCAAGAGGAGTACATTAGAGAGAAAACTGGACAAACTTATACTCACCCTTCTTGCTACTCTCTTTGTCATGTGTTTCATTGGAGCCATTGGCAGGTGCGGCAATTTCCTGCCTTGGATTTCTTGATTATGTTACCATCATTACATGAAATTACTTGAACCAAAAAAAAAAAAGAGAAAGAATCTGCATTTCTACTATTGTTATATTTTCTTGTCATTACCTTCACATGATCTCATACATGGAGTTATGCAGTGCTACTTTTATAAATCGCAAGTATTATTACTTGAGTCTGGGGAAGGGAGTGGAAGCTCAGTTTAATCCTGACAACAGACTAGTGGTACTTTATAATAGCTCTCTCTCTCTCTCTCTCTCTCTCTCTCACATGCGCACACATGCAGGCGCACGAGCGCACGTACATGCACCTTCATTTTTTTTGCACTATAATTTTGTTTTTTTTTCTTTTCAGGTATTTGCGGCGACAATGCTCACCCTTGTTACCCTTTTCTCAACTATTATTCCAATATCTCTGTATGTATCCATTGAGGTTAGTCTTCCAGGCTTGTGGTATATTCAGATGCACATGTTGTCTTTCTCCACAACAGGATTTATTTATCTAAATATAATTCTCTTCCTACACATTCATTTGGTGTTTGTCCTTCTTTTGTGCAAATTTCAGATGATCAAAATTTTTCAGTCCACGCAATATATCAACAAGGATTTGCACATGTATTATGCCGAGACCAATACCCCCGCACTAGCTAGGACTTCCAATTTAAATGAAGAACTCGGACAGGTAGATGGGTGTTATGGTTATTGTTGGCAATGAGGTCATTCTCATAATTTTGCTGTACAACAGTAACTATAGCAGTGTACATAAATGACCTTGTTATACTTTATAGTAAAGATAAAGCTGTTAGAGAGGTTCTTTGTCACTTGCTATTATCGTTTCACCTTTGCCATGTCAAGAAATTGCTTTTCCAACTATTAATTATGAAAATTGCTGCTTGGTACAGGTGGAATATATATTTTCAGATAAAACTGGAACTTTAACTAGAAATATGATGGAGTTTTTCAAGTGTTCAATTGGTGGAGAGGTTTATGGAACAGGCATAACTGAAATAGAGATGGGTGGGGCCCAACGGACTGGCAAGAGAGTGGAGGTATAATGGGACATTTCACAGGAAAATTAACGATGCATCTGTATCAATCGATAACTTTATGTGGCATCATCATGCAGATGCACAAGTCAGCCAATGCAGTCCACGAGAAGGGTTTTAATTTTGACGATGCAAGGCTCATGCGTGGAGCTTGGAGAAATGAGCCAAATCCTGATATGTGCAAGGTTGGTGTTACATTATAAGCAAATAGTCTATCAGCTTCTCTCATTAGGTGAAGGTTTAACTATCAAAGTATGTTTTCATTTGAGATACACTTGGATTGATATTGTTGTTGATGTTTAGGAGCTAGTTTTTGCTCCTCCATGCTATTGAAGGTACGGTAGAATAATGCTTATAGTTTGGCTCGCGCATGTGTATGTTTGTGCGTGCACATAGTTGGATGGGTGGTTTGCAGACATCTTCTTAAATGTTTGAGTCATCTATAGTGTCTTTTTAGATGCACCATGTCCAAAGTTATGCAAAAAAAGGCTTGGATATCTTCCTTTATGAGCATTATGAGAAAGAGCTATGATGTGTGATCCTACTTTATTCAAAGATCTTGATTGATATGTTAATGTTTGAAAGATCAATCGAACAATCTGTATATAAGTTGCAAATAAACCAAGAGAAGACGTTGTTAGGTCAGGTTGCTTAATCTCTTGAAATGTCATGCATTTGGGAATGTGCTTTTAGATGTAACCAGATATTCGAGAGATCCTCTCCTAGATCTAATTTTCGTTTGTCTCCTGTTATTGATCCACGTTGTATGTAACCACCAAGTGTCTCTACGGTAGTAATTACAATGCATGTCTAAACCTTGAGAATTATTGCCAGTGATCCCATTTTCTCTTATTAGAAGCGTCAAATTAGATCCTCTCCTAAATTTAAGATATGTATTATGATGAAGTTCTGCCCACCTTTTAGTATATGCTATATATGGTTCTATTGATTGAGTAAACAAGGATATTCGTGATATCGGATCTGTGGTCCTCCTCTTCTAAAGAATGCTTATATGTTCTTAATCTGCAGGAGTTTTTCAGGTGCCTCGCTATATGTCATACTGTATTACCTGAAGGAGATGAGTCTCCAGAAAAGACAACATATCAAGCTGCATCACCTGATGAAGCTGCATTGGTGATTGCTGCAAAGAACTTTGGCTTCTTCTTCTACAGGTTTGCCCTTACTATGTCTGCACATGATGAATTTCTTCTTTAATTTTATAGCTTTCTTTGGCGACTTATGAGGAAGTTCATCTTCCATATAACTGACAATATGCGGTTGATATAGCACAATTGCTTCATTATCATGTTTGGCAATATTCTTACCTAATGAATTGTTGTTTGACCAATTATAGTGTTTGTAATGTCGATTCAAATCATAAAGCATGCCACAGTAATGGTTCTCATGTTTGTCTTAGTCATCTGTTATCTTACTCAGCCAAAAGATTGTTCCATTTGCAGGCGTACACCTACTATGATATATGTCCGAGAATCTCATGTGGAAAAGATGGGTAAAATTGACGATGTTGCCTATGAGATTCTCAATGTCCTTGAGTTTAACAGGTGGTCAACTTTTCCTTTTATACTTAATGCATATATTTTCACATTCGGTGAAGCTAACATTTTTGGTGTCTTTGTTGAATATCTAGCACGAGGAAGCGTCAGTCTGTTGTGTGCCGTTATCCAAATGGCAGGCTCGTTTTGTACTGCAAAGTAATAAAATTTGACCCTTTTGTTTTTCCTCCCTTGTATGAATGAGATTGCCAAATGCTGCTCAGAATCAAATTTGACTTTCCAAGTAACGTATTTTTTGCAGGGAGCTGATTCTGTGATCTATGAGAGGTTAGCTCCAGGACAAGATGACTTGAAAAGAATAACCAGGGAAAACTTGGAACAATATGGATCTGCTGGATTGCGTACCCTTTGCTTGGCCTATAGAGATTTGAGTCCCGAGATATATGAAGGGTGGAATGAGAAGTTTATACAGGCTAAATCATCACTAAGAGACCGTGAGAAGAAATTGGATGAGGTACATGGCATCCTAACAAGTCAATGTTACACTAACAGAATAAGCATAGAGTAAATATGCTTTTGTTCTCTCTTTCCCCTTCAGGGTTCTTCTGACCTATATGGAACGTAAAATTTTAGCCTTCTGAATCTCAGTGTGCATCTATATGTTTGAGAACAACTGTCTGCATGAGAACCAGCCTTTGTGGAGTCTTGCTACCTATGTTCAAGACCTCTCAACATCCCTCTCTCCCACTCTCAATATCTGGTTTTTTCATTAAAAAAGTACAAGATAATTTAAATTTTGTCTCAGGATTCCTAAAATATGTAAATTTCAATTTGAATTTGCAAGTATGAATACTAGGTTTCTCTTTCGCATACTGCAAATTTGAAGGACAAAATGGAAATTAAATCTTCATTTTATGGAATATGAAAAGTCATAGTTGTCTTTTCAGTGAGAAGATTCGTGTATCTGACTCTATGAAGTTGTCATCACTGCTGTTCTGTCAGTGAAGATGAATATCACTGATTAAAGGGGTCAATTACATGGCTTGTCATGGTTTTTCTTGTATTGCTTCAATTAGTAGTATTGAAATTGTGATTCATGTGTAGGTTGCAGAAATAATAGAAAAGGAGCTTATATTGATTGGATGCACTGCAATTGAAGACAAACTTCAGGAAGGAGTACCCAATTGTATAGAGACTCTTTCTAAAGCTGGGATTAAGATATGGGTGCTAACAGGGGACAAGATGGAAACGGCTATCAACATCGCTTATGGTGCGCGACCTATTACAGAACTGCTTGTTATATTTAATTATGCTGTTGTGACTGAAAAATCAAACCTTTTTTGCTGCAGCATGCAAGTTGATTCATAATGATATGAAACAGTTTATCATTAGTTCGGAGACAGATGTGATTAGAGAAGTTGAAGAAAGGGTGAGAGGAATTACTTGCTTCAGCCATCTGTGCTGTGAAATTTACTAGATTCATTCATGTAACTATGTATTTGCTGTCCAGGGTGACCCAGTTGAGCTTGCACGTGTGATGAAGGAAGAAGTCAGAAGAGAGCTGAGTAAAAGTCTTGAGGAAGCACAACACTGTTTTCGCACTGTATCTGGTCCAAAACTTGCTCTTGTGATTGATGGGAAGTGCTTAATGTATGCATTGGACCCAAATTTGCGCACAATGCTGCTGAATTTGAGCTTGAACTGTACTTCAGTTGTTTGCTGCCGTGTCTCTCCGTTACAGAAAGCGCAGGTAGCCTCTGATGACTGTTAATATTGCATGTTACAAGAGTTCGAAGTACATGCTAATTCATTATGTATCACATAATTAGAGAAATATCAGCTCCCCCGTATTGGAAATTGGTGTTGGTTGACATTTTTAATTGTCTTGTCACTAGTTTAATTTCTTTCGAATATGATTGGTGCTTCTGATAACATTCATGCCATGATCTGTGAAAGTGATCCTGCAACTGGGTCACAAAAACTATTATATGCCATACACTCGTATTTCGTTTTGAATTTTTAAATTGGCGCCATTTTTCATCAAGCGAGAGTAGGAAGACCTTTCTCTCCATTATTTGATTTACTGATCAAAGGAGTGTAGGAAGAACATTTAAAATGGAACAAGAAGCAAACTAAGCCTTATACCACTTAGTTTGAGTCAGCTATGGGAATCCTTAAAGACTCTCACTTGTAACTATTTCAAGTCTTTGTAAGCTGTGAATATTGCATGTCTTTATTTATCATCTCCTTCCACGTCTTTTAGGCTAGATATTGAGCACTTAGAGCTTACAGAAGATTTGATACAGAATAGAGCACATTAGCGTAATAAGATGTTGTATAACTGACCTTACTTATGGCTATATGGTGAAGGTTTAAATTTGTTCTAATGTCATGAGTTTCCTCCCTTCATTTCAATGCCAACATATATTTACTGGGATGTACGGAAGGGGGGTTCATGAAGCTTATGGAGTTTCAACTCTCAGTTATTATTTAATGTGTCTGTAATTTCTTTGATAAAGTTATGCATAGTTACTTCCCAGCTGACATTTTCTGGAGCTTGGTCTACATCGAGTGTTAAGTATTGGGGGATCACATGGTTTTAATATTCAGTTTGAAGTAATTTCTTGAGTTTCTGTTACTCTTTATAGGTGACAAGTCTGGTGAAGAAGGGAGCTCGCAAGATAACGCTTAGCATTGGTGATGGTGCCAATGATGTTAGCATGATTCAAGCGGCTCATGTTGGTGTTGGCATTAGTGGGCTGGAAGGAATGCAAGCTGTGATGGCTAGTGATTTTGCAATTGCACAGTTCCGGTTTCTTTCAGATTTACTTCTTGTGCATGGACGGTGGTCATATCTCAGAATATGCAAGGTCGATCATATGTCGTGGGACTTATTATTTTGTCACATAAGATAGGTGGCCTGATAATCAGCTTTCTGTCTCTGCAGGTTGTTACTTACTTTTTCTACAAGAACCTTACCTTCACCTTGACTCAATTTTGGTTCACTTTTCAAGCTGGATTTTCTGGTCAAAGATTCTATGATGATTGGTTCCAGTCATTGTATAATGTCATGTTTACTTCTCTTCCGGTGATCATTTTTGGGCTTTTTGAGAAGGTAAGTTTTACTCATTAAGTATATTACTTCTAATTTCCTTGAAGGATAAAAGCAATTTTACTATTCTTTTTTGACTCAATGAATGCATGAGATCTTGGATTTGGGATAATAAAATCTGTTATATGTACTGTCTAGTTGAAAATTATACATCTTCTAGGATCTTTAAGAAAGAGGGAGAGAGAATCAATAAATTTTACATGTTTACTAAATACCTATATAAAAGAGTACATAGATGGCTCTATTCATAGATTAGGAGAGACACTAATAAATTTCTAATTTCCTTATCTGCGACCGCCCACTAACTATTGACTAATATTCTTAAACATACTTCAATATGCCCACCCCCTCAAACCGGTGCATCCAGCTTGCATATGACAGGTACAATTTCTCCCAAAGTTTGTGACCAAAGCACTATGTAAGCTGGATCATATGCTAGATAATGGATGTAGATACATTGGTTTTAAGACGAGGACAATTACACTAAAAATTAAATGTAATCCACATGAACAGATTTGATGGAAATGCCGTGAAGAAACACAAAGTTGACACCTCTTTCTCAACAACCGGGTTGAAACATATGAAAAACTGACTTCTGAATTGCACATACTAAACTGCATCACCCCCATGTTGCTTGACTCTTGCTGTGCGACGAAGGTTTGCTTGACTCTGGCACTCATAGCTGCCTCAAAACTTGACCGCAACTTCGCTTGTCAACAATGTTCGGCAGTCAAAGATGAGTCTGATGGATGAGATCCATGTCAGGGAATGTGGGAATTTCAGGGAAGTGGAATTGGGAGATTTTCTGAAGAAAATGACCTATAGACTTGCAGTTGACAGGGAAACATGGTAGGAGTAAACAAGTTGATGCACATGAAGGACAGGAAAATAGTAGAGACCATAGTTGGACTTGATGGAGAATGAGACTTCGCTCGATGAACAAGAACTGGAAATGATGGACATTGACATGAAGAAACAAAGCAGCAACTCGGGCAACACTCGTTGGAACCCTAGATCGGAGAACAAAGGGACTTGACTGGTAGTGTTCTCCGACCATGGAGAAATGGACAAGGACACAGTTGGCTGAGCAAGAGCAAAGTGGATAGATCCAGAGTGGAGAGAGCTTGCATTTGACGGATTAGGTCAACCGATGAACTGGTGAAGGTGAGCAACGAAGATGGCTCACGATTGACGATGGATGATGAAAGAAGAGGGAGATGGACGGACAGCAGTGAATAGCGAGACTCCCCTTGATGATAAGCAACGACGACAATGACAACATTGGCAGAGGTCGTGGCTGGGGAGAAGCTCGACTCGTGACTGTATGGAGTCAATTGCTTGAGTCCCCCAGGAGAAGAACAGAGTGAGAGCTTTAATTGACAACGTAGATCGATGCTTCAAAAAGGACTATCACCATAGACAAAATGATGGGGACGAACACAAAGAGATCGTTCAGATGGAGTTGACTCAACAGTGACAGCTAGGGTTTTTTTACCGAAGGCAAGAGGAAAGATGAAGCTGGGGTTTTGATCTGTGAGAGAGGGAGAGAGAGAATCAACAAATACTACATCCTTACTCAATAGCTGAATAAAATAGTACATAGTGGCTCCATATGTAAAGCATGAGAGACACTAACAAAGCTCTGATTTCCTTGTGACCATCTGCTAACTGCTGACTAATATTCATAAATATACTTCAACATGAATCATAATAGGAGCAAATACTTGACAGTATTATTGCATGTTTTTCCAGGATGTTAGTGCATCACTTTCCAAGAAGTATCCACAACTGTATAAGGAGGGAATACGAAATTCATACTTCAAGTGGAGAGTTGTGGCAGCCTGGGCTTTTTCTGCGTTCTACCAGTCTCTCATCTTTTATCACTTTGTGACAGCTTCTAGCTCTACTGGTCTAAATTCATCAGGAAAAATGTTCGGCCTCTGGGATGTCAGCACAATGGCATTTACCTGTGTTGTTGTAACTGTCAACTTACGCCTTCTTTTGATGTGTAATTCAATTACAAGATGGCATCATATCGGTATCAGTGGAAGCATCCTTGCTTGGTTTGTTTTTGTTTTCATATATTCACTCATAAGGGTGAGTCTCTTCCCTTTCTGGGGGTTCTTTCCTTCCCTTTACCTCAGCTAGTCCTTTAGCAATTATTCTGATATTCATCTTATTACATGTATGTGCAGGAAAATCTCTCTTATGTCATCTATGTAATAATGAGTACAGTCTACTTCTACCTAACATTTCTTCTGGTTCCAATTGTTGCGCTGCTTGGTGACTTCTTATGGCAAGGGTAAGGTTTCAGACTTTTATCTGGCCAAAAAAAAAAAAAAAAAAAAAAAAAAAAAGAACTCAGTCTTTTTTTAATTCTAAGGCATATATCTCGCTTGCAATAGGGAGAAACACTGTAACATAGTTTTTAAGTAAATTTGCTTATGAATACTGATTGCAACTCTGCAACTTGGCTTTTCCAAAAGTAACGAAGGACGTTTGTCATGGACTATATAGTGGAGGACCTCCTTTTTCTATCAAATGCCCTCCTCATCTTCATTGTCGATTTCATGGCTCCTTTTTTCCCTATTTGGTACATGGGTTGTCACGTCTGTACTTTTCCAGTTTTCATAATTTTATTGGTGTTTCTCAGATGGTCCATCATTTGTGAATTGCATCTGCCCTGCTTCTCTCTCTCTCTCTCTCTCTCTCTCTCTCTCTCTCTCTAACCTCTCTTCCTCCTCTCTGGGCTGAACTTTTGCCTATTTCTGGAATGCGCTTTCAGGATAAATCCATGTATTAACCTTAATTGGTGTAAGTTTTTATTGGCTTGTGGAAACTTGACAGCTTCCTCTTGTCAAGTGATTGTTTTGTGGATTCTCGATATTCTATTTTGCAGATTCTGTTTATTAGCAATGAGTGTTTTCTTCAAGTAATTGCAATGGATACTTCTCTGATTAGTTTCTTTTTCCCCACTAATTTCATGCACCTGGTTACAGGATTCAAAGGTGGTTCTTCCCATATGATTATCAGATAATACAGGAAATTCACAGGCACGAGCCCGATGATTACACTGGGGCAATGGGCTTGGAAATCAGGAACCAGCTCACAACGGATCAAGAGAGGAGCTTTGCTATTTCTCTACTTCCGCGCGAGACATCTAAGTACACTGGGTTTGCTTTCGACTCACCCGGGTACGAGTCATTTTTCGCTTCACAACATGGTGTCTATGCCCCGCAAAAGGCTTGGGATGTCATAAGAAGAGCCAGCATGAGGACAAAGCCGAAGACATCGACCAAGAAATGAGTTTTAAGTACTACACTTAGATTTTGGTAGCGAGCCATATAGATTCAAAGTTGTAAAGTTAGAGCTGTACCATAGTCGTAGCCTTTTTCTTTTATCTTTTACATATGGACATTATGGTTGCTCTCCATGCTTCGAACCGGATACACTTTTAGAGGAGCTACACTAGCTGGTGCTTTACCTACTTACTTGCTCGGCTGTACATGTATATGCCTATTACTACTGCGAAATGAAATTTTTAGAATGTTTTGAGTTTCTCTATTATTATAAGAATTGCAAATTTACGATCTTGGGATTCTCTCTTCCAAAGTTGCCCATCTCGACAAAGGGTCGTACACATCCCTGAAAAGAAGGAAAGGGAGGGATGCAATGATACCAGACTTTCAGACTCATTCCGGATGACGAGAGTATCCGTCGTTTCAGAGCGGTAGGAATGCTACTCAAGTTAATTCAATTATGGGCTAGTTCTAGCCAAACTGCGAAGTCTTGTCGTGCTTTTCTGGAAACTGTCTTGTTATGTCCTCGCTTTGGTTGTTTCTTGTCAAAGCTTTTCTTCATTTCTTTCATTGCCGCTGCTTCATTGGCGGCAATAAGGAGTTCATTTGTCTGTTCTATTTCATTAATTCATCTGATCGCTTTTTGTCTTGATGAGTGGGAAATCTGTTAGGTTATTTTGGGTGCTACTCTGGGAGCCATGGCTAGCTGCATCCCTAAGTTTTTTAAGGATGACAAACCAACTGAGCCTCTGTCAAAAAAGGTAGGGTGGTTATTAGAAATTGCTAAAAGCGTGATTGTTTTGTTGGAAGTGCCTCATTAGTTCAAGGAAAAAACATTTTCTCGGATTTTCTAGACAAATTCAGCTTCTAAGTTCTTGTCCTATGATCCTTATCCAACACAGAACGAATTATGGACTGGATACTTGGTACTTGTACAAGTACCAGTGGCTCCGTGCTTAATCCTTTGGTCTTATGCAGGAGAAAGGCCGAGGATATATGTCGGAGCAGTATCCTACTCTATTCTGTAAGCAAAAGCCATTTGCAAGAAAACGTGTACCATCACCTCACATAAACAATTCCTTTCTACTCTTGGAATGAACCCTGGACCGAATATTGCCGATAGAGGCATGTTGTGAAGTGACAAAAGAGTTTCTAAAGTAGAAGTTTAGAGTAGCTTTTTGTCACTCTATTGTGAGGATAAAGAAAGATATATTTCACAAGGAGCTGAGGAACTTGGCCAGTTTCTGAGACACTGACTGCTGGGATTCCTCCAACCATTCTTCATTACCATCATAATCATCATCGTTCTCGAAAACCAGATAAATCCCGCGCTTTTTCAGTGAGAGACCAGGAAAGTAGGGCGGGTCTCGCAGCACTATATCTATCCTGTCTCCTTCGTTTATCATCCGAACCATTGGCTTGAATTCTGGAAATCTAATCAAGTAAAGCTGGTCCTCACTGGTGTCTGGGACCCCCATCAGGTTTAATACCGTGGTGTGTATTGGATCTTCAAGCCTGAGAAGCCTTCCTTTAATGTCCACAAGTGCTGGTAGTGGAATGTTTCCCGGGTTTACACTGTCCAGAGAGACAACAACAGCGAAAATTATTCCTCTAATCTCGCGGTTCTTTGGAGCAGTAAAATGAGAAACTTCCTGAGAAAACCATGGTGGAATCTCACTCCCAGGAACACTCAAGTTGTACAAATGCTTTAAAGCAACCTGCATATTTAATGAAAAACACCTTTAAGGTCAAACTTTCCGCATTCATTATTGAAGATACTAGACAAAGGGAGAAAAACTGAGAACTGATCTTAAAATATCTTTTTGCTTCAGTAAAATAGTTCTCTCAAAGTGAGAGCTATCAGTTATCTTTTTACCTTTTCAATTCTTCTCTTCACTGCTGGGAAGCATGCCTTGCAACCACCCAAGAATAAACGTCTTAGAGACTTCAATTCCTGGAGACCGGGGATGTCAACTAAATTGCTGCAACTGGTAAAATTCAGCTCCTTTAAACCCTTTACATTTGTCAAGTCATATATACGCTCCAATGCAGTACAGTTTGCCATATTCAACTCAAGCAAGCTCGAGGGAAGTGGAGGCAGATATGTGAGCTTGTTACAATAAGACAAATTGAGTTTTTTCAGAAGCACAAGGCCCCCCAGACTGGATGGCAAGCTAGACAAATTGTTACGACCCAAATTCAAATCTTCCAAGGACGACAACCTTTCAAAATTATCAGAGATACTTCCTGAAAATCCCCAAGCATGAGCATCCATGTCTTTCAAGGAACAGAGATTTGCAAAGGACTCTGGAAGAATGATATGCTTTAGAGGCTGTCCTCTATTCGGCTCTTTTCTCATTTTCAATGATGTCAGGCTTGTGAGCATCCCAAATTCTTGGGACAATTCTGTGACACAAGTTCCTGGCATTACCAAGTAAACCAGACTTCTCAACTTCACAAGTGAAGCAGGTAGTTGCTTGAGTTGTGTGCATTGACTTAGTCTTAAGGTGCGAAGCCTTTCAAGCATTCCTATGGACTCTGGCAGTGATGTTATCATGGTGTTATCCAAGAACAGATCAGTGAGGCTCAACATATTTCCCATGGACTCTGGTAATGTTTTTATTGAATGACACGATCTCATCTCAAGTTTTTCGAGCATGTTCAAAGCCCCAACCTGACTAGGAACTTCTTCAATTGCTGTCCCGTCTAAATTAAACCAAACCAAAGATGATAAGCCACCAATTGTGTCAGGCAATTGGCTTAGATGTTTACAAAGATTGAGGGATAGGCATTTTAACCGGGATAAGTGACCCACAGAAGCGGGTAGCTGTCTCAGCGAACTGCAACCAAGGAAAAGATGTGTCAATGATCCGAGATTCCCAATAGTATCAGGAAGTGTCGTAAGCGATTTGCAGAACACAAGACTTAGTTTCTCAAGCTCTGTCCAAGACTCTATTGAACTTGGAAGTCCTTTGATTGCTGAACCATCAAGAGCAATGTTCTTTAGAGATCTCAGTTCTCCTATGCAATCAGGAAGTTGTTCCAGTGCAGTGCATCTCTTTAAACTGAAATTCTCTAATTTTGCGAGACGAAAGATTGACTGAGGAAGTTGCTTTATTGCCGTGTAATCAATGAAAAGCTCCTTCAAAGATCTCATCCCGCTAAGGTCTGTCGGCAGTTCCTTGAGCTTTGAACAACCAGAGAGGACAAGTGTTTCAAGACATTTCAATCCAGAGACATCACTTGGGAATTCCAAAAGATTGGAGCTGTCACTGAGGTTCAAATATTTCAACTTGATCAGGTCACCGACTGACTTATGAATCTTCAGAAGTCCTTTGCAACGCACAAGAATCAGTTTCTCCAAGATATCAAACCCAGATAAATCGGGGATATCAGTAAGGTCATAGCAATCACGGAGATCCATGACCAACAATTTCTTAGCCAACTGTCAACAAGAGTATTTTAGAAGCAAAATAATTATGGTAGAAAATATTGAGGGAAACAGACTTCTGACAGAAATAAAGGGCAAAAATGGAAAGTAGAGGAGCATATGCATAATTTGCTTATGTACAAGTGCAAGAAAAAGAGTCCAGGAGCAAGCGGTAGAAGCAATTGGTATCTTTATGGATGGAAAGGCCAAGCTGACAGATGGAATTCTAGGAGCATAATTCAGTTCTTTTGCCAGCGAGTAAGCTTAATGGATTTCTTAAAGCTGTTCAGAGAAGGAAGACAGGATAAGAAGCGCACCCATGTCAAAGGGTTTGTCACCTTCTGCACCTATTCTACAAAGAGTAATAGACCAGGAAAAGGTCTGAGTTCAGCCCAAACAATATAACACCTTCATCGATTATCCAGAAATCTTGTATAGAAGGTACTTTGGCATCATTATCACGAGGCCAGATGTTGACTCCAGTGCTACATACTCTCGTCACATCAAAATAGTTGACTGCTACTAAGGTCTAGGCAGCACTGCGAAAAGAATGTAGAATCATCTACACGTCATGAGATTTTCATATAGCATACCTGTTTCTTAGAATGTCTCCGCTCCAGCATACTAGTGATTTTGCTTTCTGGGAGGTCAAGGACTGCAAGATCCTGGGGGCAACTGTCGAAAGGAAATGTCTTCAGAGGGCAACCTTTCCACTGAAGCCACTTCAGTTCTGCTGGTATATGCTTGAAACCTCCATCCAGTGCCACATAATTAATTTGAAGCAGCCTAAGGTCGACCATCTGTGTAAAACAAGTAGTTTGCAGAGTCATCACCTTATCATTGTCTTGCTTCCGGGGAAAACATTTCTTGCACATTTCCCTGAAGTATGCAAATGCTGACTGAAAAGAGCGGTGCATCATGAAGTAATGTCTTAGTCGAGCTGTTGTGCTTATCTCCTCCCTTTTTCCCATGTCCAATGCAATTCCCTGAATATTTCTTGTTCCCTGTGACCATTAGACGCAAAAAAGTTTCAGACACGAAATCAAATCAAGTTCACAAAAAGGGAAGGCCGAAATGCATATATATATATATATATATATATATGTGAATAAGGAGCGATGCAAGTATTTGATAGATACAAAAGCTTAAAAAGCTTAGTAGCGTGTTTGTTGGACAAGTAAGCAACATATGTATGGGAAGAAACAACTATTGAACTGAGGCTGCATCGGTTATCAATCTACTTTAAGAAGATTTTTGGATCAACCACAATAGAAGTTTGTGACAGATAAATGCTCCTAAGGTTTAGGCAATTCATTTGTACGAGTCAAGATAGCAAAACAGTCTTCCTACCTTCTTGTTCTTCAGAACTGTGAGGATTTCATCGCGGTCCCATAATCTGCTGCGCATACTAGGGTGTTCATAGTTTTCTTGCTGAACAATCTCTCTTCCCATGTCCCTTATTTGGTCATGCATCCACAAGACGCCATCCTCAATGATTTTAAGGAGCGATTTTGCTATTAAAACCTTGATTGTTATCTCAGGATTTAGACCACAACCCCTCAATACATATATAGCATCTTCTCTAGTCATCTTCATCTGAACGAAGAAGCATGCGATATCGAGGAAAATGCACTTCTCTTGGTCATCGAGCGCATTAAAGCTTATACCAAGAACATCTTGCAAATGGCCAGGTCGAATCCGTCCCAGCTTCTGCAATGCATCTTGCCATTCCTCTGGCCTCCTCTTGTCATACAAGAAGGATCCAAATACTTCCAGAGCCAGCGGGAGTCTACCCGTGAGAGCCACAATTTTCTCTGCCACGCCCTTTAAACTTTTAGTCGGTTGGTCCCTTCCGAAGGCATGGAAACTGAACAGCTGAAGTGCTTCTGGGGAAGTCAACTCCTTCACCTCATAAAACACATTCACTATGCTCTCCGTGAGGACCTTTTGGTCTCGTGTGGTCACGATGATTCGAGTTCCTTCGTAGAACCAGTCTCGACTACCGGCCAGCGCCTTAATTTGCCTTACATCGTCCACATCATCGAGCACAATGAAAACGGGTTCTTCGAACACTAGACTTCTTATCAGATTGATGCCGGCTCCAACATTCTCGATTCGCTGTCCCGACTCTTTACTTGAGGTAAGATCACTGATCAGTTTGGCTTGGAGAGATTCTAAGCCACCTTCCATCCGGGAAGCCTCTCTTATCTTTGGAACAAAGCTGCGGCGTCGGAAGTGAACCACGAACTTGTTGTAAAGAGCCTTGGCAAGGGTTGTCTTGCCGATTCCTCCCATTCCATGGAATCCCAAGATCAGGACACCCTTCGAATTAACGTCCACAATCCCCTTCAGCTCTTCGAAGCGACGTTCGAGTCCAACGGGATACTTGGCCACTCCCAAGGGCGTGTTCTTCAACTTAGTCAATATTCTCTTCACTAGAGATTGGATTAGCTCCGCTTCGTCCCTGTCATGAACGTGGTCACCATGTAAAGTGGAGTTGAGGATTAACTTAGACAATGGAAATTGGCGAATTCCCGGATGCTTGAATACAGCTCGCTTATTTAAACATTCACTCAGGTCTGCACTTTAAGAAATGATCTTCCAAAACGATTTTTTGAATTCCCATTCATTGATTTAGAAATTGAATACATAGCAGCCAACTTCTGCATCAAGGATGTGGATGATCTTCTGTCAAGGTCATGTTTTCCATTTTCCAAACCTCAGAATATAAAACATGTTCATCTACATGCTGGGAAAGAGATGTCTTCTTCTATATGAGTCTTGAGTGATTAATCTTATGCAGTTCCAACTAATTATTAGGTTACAAACTGTAGACATCATTTAAATATGCAAAATTAATTGAATATAAAGTTGAATCGAGGCACTTCTAGTTTGTGTTTCGTTCCGGAAATATTATGGAATTCTTTTTTCCAATTCTTTTTACCGTTAATGGCTTGGAGCTTATGCATGGGCTCATTCTTTTTATCGTTAATGGAGTATTACACTGACAAAACAGAAATAACTGCGAATTATCATTATCGTTATTCATCATTGTGTTAACTTATTTAGTAATGCTAGTTACACAAAAGTTGTTATGCAAAATTGGTGTATACTGAGCAATGTGTGTATCATAAGCATGCACTTGAATGAAAGTGCTGTATTTGAAATCAAATGAAAATAGACCTAACACCACTCACAACCCCAAATTGGTATATTCGTGCCACGATTACTCCAAATTAATTTTTGTGTCACCAAAAATCCCTATGCCATGTTTACGCTAAAAAAATCTCAGATTAACCACAATTTATGGTAAATGTGGTATGATCATACATGTTTTGGGTAGTTTGGAGTAAATGTAACATGGGTATACTTATTTGGCCACGACCCTTATCCAATGGTTGGCAAGCTCTAGCGACCCTTGCCCAATGCTTGCCGGCCATTGATGAAAAAAAAAAAAGAAAAAAGAAAAGGGGCAAACGAAAAAGAAAAGAAAAAATTAATAAAAAAATAAAAAAATAAAAAAAATTAAAAGAGCTATTAAAAATTATTTTTAAAATGTCAACATAAATGTCGGCCATTATACATCGCCAGCCATGCCACATAGGACAATGTAGGACGGCCAATTTTTACTCAGCAATTTCCAACCTAAATTGGCTATATAGATTAAATTGGTATCAATATAAAAATGTTTAAGATTAAATTGATTTAATTAAAAGATTTAGATATTAATACAATAGATTTATGACTTTTTTTTATACTTTCTCCTTATTTCATCACCTTTCTTCTTACAACGATTTGATCGTGCTCTAAACATCATAATGGGGAACAACAACAACAATAATCATTTCCGATCATCCTAACTCAATCCGGATTTCACCATGCAATTATCGTAGGACTCGTTTAGCGAATTCCGTGACAACAACGTATACGTGCCAACTCTACCTCACAACAAGCCAAATTTGATGATGACGAGATGCAACGACTCAATGGTTGGGAGGAATTGTAGGGGCAAACGCTTTAACCTAGTCTCTATCAAGACCCCTCCCCGGAAAAAACCCCCAAGCAATTGCAGAGTTAGCTAGATGGAGAAGAACGTTCAGTATGTAAAGGAAATTCCAGTGGATCATACAAGACAACAGGCGTAGCTTGACAGCGAAAGATGTAGAAATGGCTGTCTACGGATATGATTGATTATTGTAAGAAATGAGTGCCGCCAAAAGTAGCCGACATGAACAAGAGGACAACAAGACACTATCATCCGCATTGTTGAGGGACACAGTGTCGAAGTTATTGAATTTATTAGACATTGTCTTTGGTATAATTTGTGTGTAATCATTATTAGGAAATTTGTAAATGTGATTTTTTTTCAGATTATTTGAAAATGTACCTGTACTTTACTTTATCTATGTTTAATTGGGTGAGTGTTTTTCATTAATTCCCCTCGATTAATTTTTAATTAAAAAAAAGGTGCTCGGCACAAGAAGATCTCGTGCCTGGGCTTGACACAATAGTGTGCCGAGCCTAGCATGATCAACGCGGCCAATTAGGGTGCGAATGGTAATATTTTTGTTTCGGGGAATAATTTCTTTTGAAAAATAATTCTTTTTTATTTCTATTTCCTGGAATAATTTCTGAGTAAAATAACGTATTTGGTAACTCTATAAAAATTCTATTCTCGGAGTAGAAAAAAAATAGGAATGCGTTTGGCATGGTCCACAAATTTTTGTATTTTTTCGTTTTTTTCTTCTTACTCACCAATCGTCAAACGCCAATTTAGGCCACCATTGCCGCGGGCACCATAGGCAGCTCACGGCGGCCAATGACGGTTAGGTGGTGGGCAGCAGGCGCTGGTGTCGGCAATAGTGAGCGGTCGGCGGTCAGGCACCAATGGGCGGCCGTCGGCAGCTAGCAGTGGCTGTGGGTGGCGACAGATCCAAGGGTGACTACCACAGCAAGGAAGAAGAAAAAAAGAAAAAAAATGACTTATTTTTACAAATTGTTCCTGGGAATAAAAAGTTTTTTTTTTTACTTCTTATTTCTATTTCAAATCTATTCCATGGCCACTATTCTATTATGAGGAATAGAGAAATTAGTTGATATTACCAAACAGATTTTTTTTTTTAATTCCGAAGAATAAAAGAAAAAAAGAATAGGGGAACAGAAATGTTCCCAGCCCCTTAATCACCCCCGACTTTAATATTCTTCTTTTAAAAGAAAGTTCAGCATTGTTCTCCACTAAAATGAATACCACGATTACAACTAAACCTAAATCTCGCAGAAATGATGTGTTTCAACATATTTAGGCGTGTAGTATTAGATCATATGCATCGGAATGTAAAAACTTATATTACATTACCGTATTAGAAACTATTTATACAATAAGGCACTTGTTTGGTAACCATCCAAAAACGGTCGATTCTGATTTTTTGTTTAGAATCGGTTTGGGAACGAGAATCGCGTTTAGTAAAATTTTTATTCCGGGAACGAGTTTTGGACAAGAATTGAGAATAAAAAAAAAAATGTGATTCTTCTTCCGAGAATCAAAAAAAGAATCAAAGTCTTCTTCTTCCCTTCCGCCATCCCGCGACCGCCGTCCACCACCACCCGTCGCCGTCCGCCGTTCGCTGGTTCGGCGAGCTCGCCGGAGGCAAGCCCAGCCACTGGCGAGGCTCGGCCTCACCGGTGGCCAGGCAAGCTTCGCCCGGCCTCGCCGGTGGCGGGCGGGCCTCGCCCGCGCCCGTGGCGAGGCCCGCCTAGCCCTAGCGAGGTTGGGCAAGCCTCGCGACGCCCGGCTCCGTCGGTGGCTAGGCGAGCCTCGCCCGGCCTGGCGAGGCTCGCCCGGCCACCGGTGAGGCTCGCCCGGCCCCCGCCGGTGGCCGGGCGAGGCCTCGCCCGGCCCCGGCGAGGTCGGCTGGCTACCGGCGAGGCTCGGCTGGTCGGGCGAGACCGAGCCTCGCGGGCCGGGCGAACCTCGCCCGGTTGCCGGTGAGGCTCGGCCGACGAGGGCCGGCCTCATCGCCGAGGGTCGGCGACGGTCCGGTGAGGTCGCTGGCCCTTGTCTGGCCGGTCGCCGGCCACAAGAAGAAGAAGAAGAATAGGAGAACAAGGAAAAAAAGAAAAGAAAAAAGGAAAAAAAGAAAAGAAAAAAAAGTAAAAAAAAAAATTTAAAAATTAAAAGAAATTGATTTGAAATAGAATCAATGAACACGGTACCAAATGCAATTCTATTCTAGAATCATAAATTTTGAACAGTTACCAAATGCGTTCTTTTACTCAGAATCAGTTCCTGAGAACAGAATAAAAAATAATCATTTTTTGTCAGAATCTGTTCCCAGAAACATAATCGTTACCAAACGCGCCCTAAGGTCATCTTGTCACTGTTTGGTACGAAATGTTTATATATTCGATCACTCTCGCAACTTAAGCCAGAGAAAGAAGAAAGCACCGGGCACCATTAAAAATCGCATGGCGGAATGCAGAGTGAAATTTTTAGCAGCGGGAACCGCGGCGTCCAGCGCGAGAAAAGCGAAGAAGTCCATGGAAGTGTTGGAGTCAACACCTAATAGAAGACGCAAAGAACCATGATCAAGAGAAGTTACTTCTTGCATGAAAGGCACGCCTTTCCCTCTCTCTATTTCCTCTAGAAGCTGCAAGTTCCTAGAGAAGAAAGTCAAAAGAAGAAAGGGAAGCAAGGTCAACTTGCTAACTTGTACTTGGACGTGAAGAAAAAGTTGCCGCTGTTCTCAGTTCACACTGAAGTCGGCAATCTTCAAAAGGCGGTGACAACCTCAGCTTATAAATAAGGCAGCACGTGAAGCATTTGAAGACAGGCCAAAGTGCCTCAAAGGCAGAAATGCCTCAAGGCCGAAAGGTCTCAGAGAGGCTCAACAGCCTCAAGCCACCGCAGGCAGAGCAGACTCAGGGAGAGAGCCTCAAGCCAGAGAGAGGACGTCACGCGACACGCAGGTGGAGAACCTCAAGCCAGAAAGGAAGCCACCAGGTGCAAAGGTGAGCTTTCGGGAAGCCACATGCATGTGAGCTTCAGGGAAAGCCTCCGGTAGTGAGAGCTTCAGAACAGGAAGTCACTAGGTGCAACGGTGAACTTCTAAGAGAGAGGCACTATAGCCTCAGTAGCTCTGTGCGAGCAAGCTATCCTTCCATGATCGAGAAGGGAAAATATAATAGCTGAGTGTATGCTTGTATTAGTTAGTTTGAGTGTGAGTATTTTGAGTATGTGGTGTGAGAGAAGTTGTATTGTAATAGTTGTGTAAGAGACATTATTTGAGAGTTATACTTGTACCACAGTTTAGTATAACAAGTGTCTCGAATTGTTTATTACAATTCTCTCATGTTACCACCACAAAGCTTCTACATACCCTCTAAGTGGTATTAGAGTGAAAGCTGCGCACTCTACAATGGATATCAGAGCAAAGGGTTGCATACCCAACAGTCGGTATCAGAGCAAAGGGTCGCATACCCTACAGGAAGTAGCAGGAAGCTCGAAGGATGAAGAACTCGAGGCGAAGACTAGAGAGACAAAGGAGTACTTTCGATAAATACTTTAATAGATCGCGTGTTCCTCAGCACAAAATGCGCCGGTGTTGCTCCTAATTGTCCGTATCGGAGTTCTTTAAACCACCATGTGCGACGCACTACTACAAAGCAAGATACCCTTTGCCAGCTTGCTTATTACGCAGTTTCTTTTCTTTATTCCTTCATCGTACGCCCCCTTTTCCGAATTCTCACGTCATTTCGATGTCTCTCTTCGAATACACACAAGAGACTGCCCGGAGTCGCCCTCTGCAGAGCGCCCGGAAGGGACGGAGGCTTTGGAATTCATTACGGATATTTAAAATTTTTCAAATAGATCGAGTAGGTCTGACTTCCCCGAATACGGTTTTGATGAAATGATTAGAAATGAACAGCAACTGCAGCACAGATTCCGAATTCAGATCAGGAGCAACCGATCAAAGATGGAAGAAGAAGGGTTTAAGATCAATCGACTGCTAATTCTAAACCGTATTCATCATGAACTTTCGGAGTAAGTACGAAGGAGACAATCGCGCGGTTATGATTACTCACCTGCCCTTCGAATCCCAGCCGGAGATTCCACCAGCCTTTTCCAAGGCCGTCCTCCACGGGCGGACCACCTCCGCTCCGTACCTCCTCTCGTGCTTCTGAAACCCCCCCTTGAACGGGCCCGCCTGCCTCCGCACGTCCGAGGGGTCCACGTTGTAGAACACCGGGAGCAACAGCTTCCGGCGCTCGACGATGTACGCGAGCTCCTCCAGGCACCACCTCGACTCGGCGTAGTTCTCGGAGATGACGGCCACGGCGGCCGCCGAGTCGTCGATCGCCTCCAGGAGGCCCGACGATATCTCCTCCCCTCCCTCGAAGCCTTCCTCGTCACGGAAGGCGCGGACGCCGCTGAGCACGAGCTCGTGGTAGAGGCGATCGGTGACGCCGTGGCGAGTGTCGGCGCCGCGGAAGCTGAGGAAGACGTCGTAGCGGTAGCGAGAGGAGGCCAGGGCATCGTCCTCTTCGGGATCTTCCAGCACCATCGTCGTTGTCTTCGCTTTCGCGAGGTCTCTTCGCGGAGGAGGTGATTGCAGATTCTAGTGGCCAGCTTTAATAACAGTATAAATTTCGATGACTATACAACTCGTACGGAATTTCTGTTCCCTTTGGCGCGTGTACAAGCGTATTTGTACCAACCTGGCCCGTCTTAACTCTTTTATTGAAAAATCTTCAAGTCCACTTCAATCAAAAGAAATTTTTTAAAATTTATAGGGAAGCACAATTAAATCATAAAATTTATCAAAAAAGTATAACCAAATCATAAAATTTATGAAATTGATATAAGAAAGCTCTCTCATTAATTCCATCATCTAACAGAAAATGTTGATGTGATTTTCTTTTAATATTTTATCTATCTTAAGTGGCATGACCTAGTTAAAACATGATTTTCTTTCAATATTTTTTATTATCACTTGTATTTAAATTAAATTTTAAAAATAAAGAGAGAGTTGAGAAACTTGCACCCCTGCTATCATCGCCCAACCATTGCTTGGATAGGCAGGCGATGGTGGGGGCATGACTGGCAACCCTCACTCCTTTTTTTTGTTTATTTATAATTTATCTTATTTTTAATTTAACTTATATAAAATTTATATTAAAAATCAGATTTAGATCAAAATCTTTTTTTTTTTAATTATAAAAAAAGTTACACAATAAGTTAGATGAAATTGACGGAAATAATTCATTGCGCAAATTTGACAAGTCCTATGACTTTTTGCACTTTTTGGAAGTTTCAAGTTCAATTGCATTTTTATGATAGTTTATAATATGATTTCTAATACATTTATCCCTAAGAAATACGTACTTAAGGGATGCTTGAACATGTTTGTCTTCTTCATTCAATATCTAAATTTCAATATTTCCACACGTCCGCATCATCTAGACGCAATTTAAAAAATTATATTTGTTAACACCAAAAATGGCCTAGTGGGCCATGGGTGAATAATAAGGCCCAATAAGCTCGAGATTTGTGAAGCAAGCCCATAAGAGTCTAGGAGAGATCGCCATCACGAGTACTGGCAATTCGATACCGATTATCACTTAAGAACAGGAGGATAAGAATGAAGGTAGTTACTGAAGGACTCGATACCAACGAATTCACGGATAAAATAATGCAATTATTGGCACGGCATTAAAGATTTCGGAAAATTTGAAATTGTAGTGATGACCGCAAGAGGACTATTATTTGCAATTCATGATTATAAATAGACGAGTATACACCATTGTAAAGTGATCACACAATTGAAAAGAAACTTGTATATACTCAGTTTCGGATATCTTTCTTTACTTCTTTTTGTTTTGCATTTACTTTCAATCCCTTTAGATTTATCCTTTATTTATCATAGTCACATTAGAATTGGTAAATTCCTTTCCAAAACGACACAGGACCTAATATAAACACAAAAAAGGTGAAAACTTATCTTTCGATGAAAGATATTTTGTTTGAGAACCTTCTCGGTGAAACAATATGTGTGTCTTTTGCATTTATTCGATCCGGTTATAATTGTTAGATGGCCTATGATTCCTCCAATCTCGTGATTTCAAATGAAGGATTCATCAAAATAAGTTTTTGAAGTTTGTATGAGAAATTTGGATTTAAATATTTTCTCACGAGAAATATTATTGGTCGAGACCGATCTACTTGATCGATCTATAACGGAATTCATTTAGGATTTTATGAATACGAGTTTTCCCTAAATACTTTCGAGGTTTTCTACACTAGATTGTTTAATGCTAAGTTCAACAAAGGTGGGTTTCATGTCTTTCTTTTTCGACTAATGGGTAACTCTATCTACCGAATTCCTGATAATCATTTATTTGATGGGACCTAACTTTAGTGACGCGTGAAGCGCACAAAATCAACGGTGGACGCAAGCTCGATTCGGTGAAGAGATTCTCCAAAGGGATATATGTATTACAAGCTTAAAAACTTGTCGCAAGACTATAATCAAATCCTAAAACTTTAAAAAAGTGTAATTAAATCTTAAAATTTATTAGTTAGTGTAATTGAGTCTTTTCATTAACACCATCAAATTATCTAATGCAAAATGATGAGTTGACATTTTAAAATTAATTTCTTTCCTACGCAAGATTTTTTTATTACTTTTTCCTTTAAATTTTATTTAAACGATACTCAAAACAGAAAAAATCTAAATAAAAAATGGAAAAAAAGTAGGTTAGGGACACTCTGGTGGGTTCTATCGTGGTTGTTGCCCATTGCTAGAGGGGTTGGCAAGGTGTCACTTGGGCCTAACAACAATCATTGGTGAGGCCTCGCCCAAGGTAAGCGATGGTCGCCGACCCTAGAGAAGGGCCAACGTCACCTAGATTTGGGTGCCCTCAACCTAGTCTAGGTGAGCCTCGCTTAGAACCAGTGATGGGTGACGATCACGATAGCACCCAACTGTGAGTCCTTACCCTTTTTTTCTTTTTCTTTTTTTCCCTTATTTATATATATTTAAAATTATCTAAATAAGATAAAAATAAATTAATTTAAAAATACCACGTCAGTATTTTCCATTAGACAAATTAATTATGTTAACGGAAGAATTTGATTGTATCAATTCAATAAGTTTTAGTACTTAATTATACTTTTTAAAAATTTTTAGATTCCATCGTAATTTAGGATTTGCATTGCACATGTCCCTTTCTCCAAACTATCAAGGAAAACAATAAAGCATCGCTTTTCTCTTTTGCTTGCTTTCTTCTCCTGTTCCGTTCTTGTCTACTTTGCTTCTCTTGTTATCCTATCTTTGTTCTCCTAGGTGGAGCTCAAGACCTAGATATTCTATTCTCACAATATTCTTGCCTTCCAATTACATCGAAAACACGCTCTAATAATGTCACGCCCCGATCCTCCGAGCGCATGTCCATCCCTCTCTGCGATCGATTAAATAGCGACGTCCTAGGATGCATCACCGACCCGTTCATTTTTAATGCACATGCGGGATCGAATAATAATCTCCAGACAACAATAAGATGTGATAGAAAAGTAGGGCCACAATTTTCTCAAAAATCAAAAATCAAACCACACTTATATATAAATATACATAACAAACCATGTCACATATACAATACAAGCCCACATATAGATATGAGGTTTGCAAAACAGAGGGGTTTCATAAAACTACAGATCCTCCTCCTCCTCCTCCTCATTGGAGCCTTCAGCTGAGTACTCTGGAGTCTCAGGTTCTGACAGATCCGAGTCTACCACCAAACCACCTGGAGGGTCGGTCGTGCCTTTCCCAAAAGCAACCTCCAGTACGTACACGGGGATCTTAGACTCCAGAATGGGACCTTCTCTTTGCCCATTCCGCTCTTGACGATACCATGATATGAATTCATGAGGTACCTTATGGGGTAAGGTCTCATCAACCCAGACCACGGATTTTACCAACTCATAAACCCATCCTCTAGGGTCTCCAAGCAGCGGAATGAAATACTTCTGCTCGGTCACCTTCTTTGGCTGTCCAAAACGCTAGGGAGGAGCTACCATCTATGGTCCTGAAAATGTTATCCCACAACGAGGTGCGACGACGTCTCAGCGAGTTCACCCCCTAAGACCCGACTAGGAAGAAAACACGTTCCAAGGGCTGCCTAAGCACAAGCACGAGCCAGAGAACTTACCTTTGCCTTAGTTTCTTCCTGCAAGTCAGTACAATTCACAAATTCATTGCATCACATCAACATATTAAATTGTCACAACAGATCGAACCATCGATCAATCGACCCAGTCGATTCCATGTCAATAAGACCATCTCATGGTGATTCCAATCAATACTATCTATCAAGTTCGATCCCATCAAGAATTACTCACTCTAAGCTGAAGATAGATAGTATAGCTCACACTAAGCTGATAATTAGTATAGCTCACACTAAGCTGATAAGGTTAAGGTGTACTGCTCGCGCTAAGCTGATATATCGAGGCCCTCAGGCTGGTATACTATACCGATATAATATACCGGTATACTGCTCTCCCTAAGCTGACATATCCAACCTACAGGCTGATATAGTATACCCCTGATGCTCACTCTAAGCTGATAAAGTGTACTGCTCGCGCTAAGCTGACATATCAAAGTCCTCAGGCTAATATAATACACTGTTCTCACTAACTGAGAATTTCACCATTTTTCTTTTATCATACTCGATAAAAATAATCGTGTGTGGGTACACGGTCGGCCTTAACCAAAATACAATATTTTCCCTTTTGAAAATCCCACGAATTCCAAAGGTCCAAAAACACATTTTTGGCGCTGTAAACCGACGCCCGGTATTTTTCAATTAATTACATAAATTAATAAATTTTTGGGATAAATTCCCAAAATGACAAATCACACTCAATCAGCACAAATTAGCACTCAATTAAATAATCCAATCACACTATTGCAATTAACACGAAATTCCGGTCACTAGCTATCTCGGTCTAATTTCCGAAAAATAAGTAATTAATGAAATAATTACGGAAAATAATTAATAAATACCAATAATGCACACTTAGACCAGAAAAGCCTAATTAAATACCAAAACGGGCCCGAAAAAATTCCAAGACTCGTTGGATAAATACTACGACTTATCTACTTGCTAATTGTACTATTCTAACCACCTAATATGCAATATCGATTAACTAAATTGCTAATCCATTCTAACTAACCTCATAATCCCTAATTAACTTAAACTAATCAACCCTTAAGCACGATTAACTTCCTAAACATGGATTAGTAAGTACACTCACTTGATTAGTGATCCAACGGGACCACGACGACGGGGACGCGGAGAGGATCGATAAACTCCAAAGCGGGACCACCAAGCGAGGTCTAGAAGGGCACCAAAATGAGCCAAACAATGGCTGCGGACCTAGGGACTTCGGTTTCTAATCTTGGTCGAGAAAGGTTGAACCGGTGGTTGGTTCGGCGAGACAAGAGTGGCGGAGGCAGCAGCGGCTAGGCGGGTGGAGATGGTGGCTGTTTGGTAGCGAAACGAACTTCGGTGACCTCCACACGAGCTTAGGCAGCCTGCTGGACGACGAACAGGTGAAAACGACATAGCTTGGACGGAGACCGGTGGAGCTCGGACACGACTTCGACTGGCAGCGATGGCAACGCAACGGCTCCAAGCGGCTTGGCGAACGTCGACAGCAAGGGAAGGGCTGAGCTGCTCGGTTTTCTGGGTTAAGGAGGCTTCAAGCAAGTTGGAATGGAGGGGAGGTGTGTTGACGGGCAGAAGGAGGAGAAGGGGGAGACAACCTTGGCTTGTGGGGCCACTTGGTCTTCAACCTCATCTCTTAGTTCCTTGGCTTGGTCCCACCAAGTGTGGCTGGCATCCACAGCCAATTTCCAGCTAATAGCTTGCTTAGGAAGCTTGGGAGGTGGTCCAAAAGTTGTGTCCAAAGGGGGGCTACGATTTTTGGTGGCATTTGGCTCAAATCCACCTCAATTCCACTTCCAATCTCTCTTGAACCGATGCAATTCGGCATCTATAAATTCCACTAAGACATCATCGATTAAATTGGCAATTTTTCTCGCCAATAGATCCAACTTGCATCCCAATTTTGCGATAAAAAATGTTCCTCTGAATTTTCCGGTCGAAAACGGCCCTATATCAACTTTTCGCCAAAAATCTCGGTTTGCAGAAAAAACCTTCGAAGGATGAGTCGATGTTCCTAAAATGACTTGGGACATGACAGAACTTTCAATTTCTGAAATCGAATTCAAATTCGCGGTTAATTTCAATTTGTCGCGATTTTAATGTAACCTAAGCTACCAGGTAGCTTTCAGAAATTTTTAGTGCAAATGACTCGTGGTCGATTTTCTTCGAGTCACAATGAACCTCTTCGACACATTGGCGACTCTCGGTAGTCTTGAAAATCTCGAGGTTTCAAATACGAACACAGGTTACCAAAACGATAGAAAAATAAGTTTAGTGCCGGTCGACGAGAATTTTGCAAATTGGTGGAATCACCCACGTTTAGCCACACATCTTTATCAAACCGACCTATTTTTTTTTTTTTTTTATCTCTAATCGACTTTTAACCGTGTCGTAGTGATTTCTGCAGATGAGCACGGTTGACTAGTCGATTCCTAGTCGAATTCTAATGTCTATTGCATTAAAATCCCTTAATGACTTCCCCATATAGTCTAGTCATCTCAGGAGTGATCAATTATGAGAATAGCACTATAGGCACATCGATGAAAGGTTTGATTTATTTAATTGAAAAAAAAATTGAAAATTCGGGATGTCACAACTCTTCCCATTTTATAAAAATTTTATCCTCGAAATTTAAACCGTTACAATACTTTAAACAAAAATGTGGGGGGTACAATTGTCTCATCGACTCTTCACTCTCTTAGGTTGCTTCTTCAGTGCCGTGGTGTTGCCAGATCACTTTAACCAACGAGATGGTCTTGGTGCACAAAACTTGCTCTTTTCGATCCACAATCCGAACTGGGCTTTCAACGTATGACACTCGGTCATCCACATCCAATTCCTTGAAATTAAGCACGTGGGTCGGGTCAGGCTCATACTTTCTCAATATCGACACATGAAAGACGTCGTGCACTTGCGCCAGTCTCGGCGGCAATGCAAGATGATATGCTAGGATCCCGATTCTCTCTAGAATCTCAAATGGACCTACGTACCTCGGACTCAGCTTCCCCTTCTTGCCAAAGCTCGAAATACCCCTTAGTGGTGACACTTTAAAAAAAAACGTGATCACCAACTTGGAATTCCAATAGTCTCCGGCGCTTATCTGCGTAACTTTTCTAGTGGCTCTGAGGAGTCTTTAGTCTACCTTTGATAACTGCAACTACATCCACTGATTGCTGAACCAACTCTGAGCCTGTGATCTTTCTTTCCCCGACTTCATCCCAACACGCTGGCGTTCTGCATGCTTTGCCATGCAACACTTCGATGGGAGCCATCTGAATGCTCTGCTGATAACTGTTGTTGTAGGCAAACTCGACCAGATGAAGTTGTTCTTCCTAACTTCCCTTAAAGTCCAACACGCCAGCTCGCAGCATGTCTTCGAGGGTTTGGATCGTCCTCTCAGACTGGCCATCCGTCTGAGGATGATATGCCGAACTATACTAAAACGCTCTGCAAGCTTTTCCAGAAGGCAGCTATGAATCTTAGGTCTTGATTATGATGTGATCGTCACCGGCACTCCATGCAGACAAACTATATGGCGCACATACAACTCTGCGTGCCTATCCAAATCGAAGTCCTTTCGTACTGCAACGAAGTGAGCCGACTTTGTCAATCTGTCGATCACTACTCGAATAGAATCATTACCTCTCTAACTCATCGGTAAGCCTGTCACAAAATCCATCATGATGTGCTCCCATTTCCACTCTGGGATCTCGAGAGGTTGCAAAAGTCCTCCCGGCTTACAATGTTGCGCCTTCACTTGCTGACACGTTAGACACTTGGTGACATGCTTGGTGATGTCCGCTTTCATACTAGACCATCAATAATGTTGACGTAGATTCTGATACATCTTCGTACTACCAGGATGAATGCTGTAACTGCTACGATAAAATTCTAATAAGATCTCCTCTCTAAGCTCTACATTGTCAGGTACACACAATCGTCCTCGGAACCTCAGTATTCCATCCTCAGACATCTGAAAATCAGCTTTCCTCTTATCAGTATCCTCTTGTAGAATCTTATGTACATCAGGGCTCTGTCGGTTGAAGTAATTTGATCATGATCTGAACATCCGGTTCAATTCTGAGGGTGGCTATAAGATTCGACAGGTGGTCTACCTCAAATTTGAACACCGAATCTCGAGCTCTCTCGATTAAATTCCACTCCTTAACCAACATATATGCGACTTAAGACTTCTGACTCAAAGCATCGGCAACCCTATTCGCCTTCCCGAGATGATATAGAATGTCTCAATTGTAGTCCTTCAGAAATTACATCCATCGACGCTGTCTCATATTCAAAAGAATATTAGACCAGCTCTAAAGATGGACAAGTGATTATTCTGAAATGTCACAAAAGTTGACTTCGATGTGGAGCCATCAGTGGATGTTCATTTTCATGAACTTTAAAAAGTGGTAAACATTGACTCGACTTGAAGTCATACACGGGCTTTAATAGAAAGGAACATGTGAACTCTCTCTTTTTTGCAATTGAAAACTAAAGCGATAGATTAGATTCCTCACAATTATTAAATATTCTACATGTGTACATTCGTCTTTCACGCGACATGTACATTTCAAGTGCACAGCATATCCTATAAGATGGGAAGACACTCACATACTAAAACGAGCATTTCAGATGTTCCTATACATTAATCTTTATCACTTATTCGAAATACATTTTTCATGTTGATATTTTTTGTAATTTAAAACATAACTCAAAATAGTAGTTCTACATGATACGTTAGAAACACATTATACCGCCTACATTATCTTTATTGTGACTACAAAATCATGTCTTATCCTAATTACACGATTAAAAGAAGCTACCCCTATAGTTAGCACAAATGATGTTCCGTGTTCCCATATTTTGCTCCTCGTGCCTAAGCCGATCCACATTGCAAATAACCTAGGTCTAGCCTATAGCCTTTGGATATTAGCAATAATTACTCGACATTTAGGGCAAATCCCAACTGGATCGACATTTCCACAATGAATGCAGACGCATGTGGAGGACCATGGCATCTCTCTTTGAAATGCCTCCATCTTGGGGGCCTTGCTTATATGGTCGGCCAACATGTGAACTTTGTGGCTTGATTTGTCTCACACTCAAATTATCACGCCCTTACCCAATATATATACCTTTTAATGATTCCAATTAAGATCTCTCCGACAACTTAAATCTCTGTACCTCTTCTACCGTATCTGTGTGATATCGTGATGAATGGTACATTACCATTGTTATTTCAAAGTTAGTAATTTTGTTAAGATCAAAACATAAAATAGACACCATTTATGTCTTTAAAAACACGAAATGTAGATTGAGAAATGACCTTAATATGGATGATGACACGTGACCTAAAAGACTTGATTTGATTCGAGATCGGCGTTGCAAAAAATTGGACAGACTTGTCCACGATCTCCATGATGGTGCTGCTCTTGCTTCCACGTTGACAAAGGCTTCTCGTCTAGATGGGGTTTGCTTATCAATTTACAAACTCCAACCGCAAGAATGGATGTGCCCTTTCTCTCTGATGACAACCATCATGTGTGGACCTTAAATGCGCTGCATATACATCATACATATGCATACATGCATCCACATAAGGTGCATGCATGTAACGACAATTGGTCACGTTAAAAGAGAAATCTTTCCCGCCCTTCTTTATAAATGATTTGGGTTTGATTAGAGAACCCTTAAACCCTTCACTCTAAAACATGAATTCATCTTCTCCTTCAGTGCTCATGGTGAGATATTGTTCCCAAGTGTTCACCATAGTAACTCTATTACTTATTTTAGATAAGTGCTTTTGTAGCAATTCAACATCCATTCGTAGAGAGCAAGAAAGAGAGGCTCTGCTCCAGCTTCGACGAGGCCTCTTAGATCGATCTGGCTTGCTTTCTTAATGGAAAGGCAAAAATTTCTGCAGATGGAAAGGAGTGATTTGTGATGGAGTATATGGCTATGTCATCAAGCTCCAATTATTACCCCAACCAGGAAAAGACGAAGCTAGTATTCTTTTTCTCATGCAATTAAAGCTCTATATGGCTGGTGAGTTGAACTCTTGTTTGCTCCACTTGAGATACTTGAACCACTTGGACTTAAGTAGGATCAATTCCAATCATGGAAGAATGCTAGAATTCATCAGTTCGATGAAACGATTGAGGTACATTAATCTGTCGTTTGCTAACTTCGATGGAATTGTTCCTCGACAATTGGGAAATCTCACCAAGTTAGAAGTCCTCGATCTTCATGATTACACCAGAGATTTGGTTATGGATGATATCTTGTGGGTTTCTTATCTTCAGTTAGTAAAGTACCTCGACATGAGTGGTTCAATGATTGTGAACGAGAGAGTCCTCATGTAGGTTGTCACGCCCCGAACATCGGGCGTGCGCACACCCCTTGGCAGTCGATTAAAATGCGACGTTCCCATGACGCATCGCCGACCCATTCATTTTATCTTTCAATTAAGCACATGCAGAAGCGAATTAAATATCACCCAACCAACAATCAAACACTGGGATAGTAGAAAGACACGCAACCCTTCTTCACAAACTGCACTTTATAAAAATATCAGGTTAAACCTACGGGTTCATATACACAAGTCGGTTTTAAAAAGAAACCCCTAGGCAACCTACACTTCACTAGTGACAAGGCTAGCCAAAAGGTGTCGCATCTCGCGTCCACCAATCCGCACTTGGCAGATTTCCACGCTACAGTCCTGAAAAAGGGGTAACTATGACGGGGTGAGATAAATATTAGTGAGTCAAAACCCTAAACCCTGATTAGAGCAAGAATTCACTCAGAGGCAGCCTAAACAGGTGTTACACACAAATTTACCTCGTCTCAGCACTACCCTGCATGTTAGCTCACCACATATATCATATCAATACCACAAGCGAATTTAATAACTGGAACACCTCAATGGCACTTGAGTTCCCCACTGGCTTCCTCCTCCGCATAAGTGGGATAGTAGGTTCATCGAAATTCTTCCACGAACTTTGTCCATGTTGTGATAGGGTCGCCACTCCTATCATTCGACCTGCGATGCCACCACAGCAGCGTATCATTAGCTAAATACATGGCTGTGGTGTTTATCGGGATCACGTTGTTGGTCATTCCTGTGGCACCCCTCGACGGCCCCCGAACCGTTAGGGTTGCCACAGTTCGATTACCATTCTCTTGCTTGACCTAAAGGTCTATCAATCTTGGGGGTTTACATCTTTTAGATCGGTCCCTTGCGCAATTCATATAACGGAAGCATATCCATAACTCCCTTCCCTATATTCAGAAAACGATGCACACCGACTAAACATTTATAGGTAAAAGCCAAACACTTTTATTTACTTAAACTAGATGGACATCATTCATCGGTACATCAAAATGCCTTAGTCTTCTATACTCGGCTATACTTCAAAAGATGACCGACATCTCCTCCAACAGTCGTATACTTAAACTCCATCGATCAGTGTCGGCATCCAAAAGTTCCTTCCTTTGCTATCCTCCTCCTCGCAATCATATCCAACCACTTGATCCATCTACTGGTAGCAGTGGCAGCAGAGGAATCTTATCTAGTCTGAAATGTTAATCCCCAAAAGGGGTGAGTACAACCACTCAGCAGTAACGATCCATCAAACTACTCATTGCGTCACACAGAACAATCAAGGCATCATAACAAAGCACATTCATGCATTCGAGTATAACTTACCTTGCAGACATGCATATGTCATCATACCATATGTGCATACACCATCATGCACTCATCATCAATCATTCATGCATATACCACCATGCCATGGGTGCATATACCTCCATGCAGTCATGCATATCTCATCGTGCCATCGTGCATATACCACCATAATTCAAATCATCCATGCTATCAAGCATACATCACCATGAGATCCATTCATGCCTTCACGATCGCATTTTCAATATCAAATAGCATTAATTTACTTTCATAAGCAGATCATGCATCATGCCATATGCATACACCCATACACATGATTCATTTCAATTCTTATATTTCACAAGGATCTCATCAGTTTTTCTTTCCAGGGACCAATGTTTGCATCCCACAATTCATCGCTCGCACCCAACCAAGCATCGCGAGGAACCTCCGTGCATGTATTCAAAATACAACCGGGCATCCGGCCCTCCCACATTCCGGGCATCTCGCATCCCAACTAGCATCACGAGGCATCCCCCCGGGCACAAACCTCCGGGGCTTTTGGAATTACGTACCGCCATACCACCAGGCATTTCCCTCTGGAATTACGTACCGTATACCACCAAGCATCTCGAAACTCCCGAGGACCCTCCGGAATTACGCCACTAGGCCACCGGGCATCCAGCACCCCCACATTCCGGGCATCCCGACACTCCCGGGGCATCGTCGGCTCACACCTCCGACGGCCTTCTCATCACCACAATGCATATTCCCATACATCTCATTTTCAATTTCACATTTGATGCAACAATGCCAATGATTTGACAACAGCCCTTTTTAAAATCATATAATATGCCTTGGGAAAAATATCATTTGATGCAATGGTTCTGAAACTTCATTGAGTTCATGAAAATCCATCAATCCTTTGATGTCATATGAAATATATGAATGTCATCATGTCATTGCACGAGTAATAATCCAAGATATCATGATTTACATAATAAATCCAATAAACAGTAAATAAAACAATTTCCAGCTTAAACAGAATGCGTGCTATTCATGAAAAATTCTAGAAAATTAGCAAACGATGGAAATAAATTTTGAAAATTTACCACAATGTAGATAAGATCTAAGAAAACACATTTTATGAAGAACACCATATCAAAAAAGTCTTCACAGAATACGTACAGGTCCATGCATCACCGAAAAAGGATTTTAACATCATCCATGCACTGTTTTGAAAAAAATTTCGATTAAACCCTTAAATAAACTCGAAAAATTCTGAAATTTGGAAAGATGTATTTAAGATCTAGAGGTACAAGTTTCATGAAGAAATAGTAGTCCAATTAGTTCTGGATGAAAAGATAAAATCGATTTACTTTTCCTATTCTCGGTATCGTTTTCCAGATCTACCCGTGTTGAAGAAAAATCGTTTCCTTGGTAATTACTGGTCCATTTACTCTGAAATTTCAATATGTTGTTTCTTAGAATATTACCTACAACTTTTATTAGGGACACACTATGAAATTTTAACTGTATGATTTTATAAAAATCCCGAAATCATACTAGGTCGAAGCAGCGTTTTTCCCAGATCCAGTTTCTTCAAAAGACAACGATTTCACCGACCTATTTTTGTTTGTTTCCTCTAAATATTTGACATGTTCTACCTTAATAAGTATACTACAACTTTCGTTAAGATATCAAAGTGATATTTCAACAAGAAAGTTACTTTACAGACCACGAAACCACTGAAGGTCATCACGACGAATTCCAGATCTAGTCTCTCCAAAGGAAAATCGTTTCACCAAGAAATACTTGTTCTTTTTATCTCAAATTTCAGTATGTTATTCGTCAAGATGTTCTCTACCACTTTCATGAATAGGTCGAAGTGGAATTCCAACTAAAAAGTCACATGCAACACACGAAATCACCAAGAGGTCAACAAAACAGTTTCCGGATCTAATGTTTTCGTAGAAAAAGGATTTCACCCCTTAATACTTGTCTATTTTGTCTAAAATTTTAGTATGTTATACTTCAAGATGTTCTATACAACTTTCATGAAGAGGTCGAAGCAAGATTCCAACTAAAAAGTCACATCCAACACACAAACTCGCGGACGGTCGGACTGGTCTTTCCGAAATCAGCATGCATGACCAACGAATCTCTCTTCAAAGCTCCGAAATCTCATCCCATCTATCACAACCAAGACTTACCATCTACTACACCTACACACAGCAATGCAAAGAGTAGGTTTTAGGACTTCACTTATCTCAATTCAAAGAAAACACAGCAAGAACGACGGCGGCAGCTCGGCACGGGCGGAAGACGGTCCTCCTCTTCCCCCTCACGGCCTGTACTCGCGCGTGCCTTCTTCCCTTGCTCGAACTCTCCCTCTCACTCACTCAAAATTCTGTTCGGTTGTTCTCTTTCCCTCACACGAGCACTCTCTCTCTCTTTAGTTTTCTTCCCCTACAATCATTTGCAATCATTTGATTGCATGAAGCTGCCCAAGGAAGCCAATGAGGGCAGCCACACTTGGATCCTCCTCCATGCCACTTGGCAGCTCGCATGCAAGGCTTATGGGCTTCAAGATTTGGGCCGGTCTTGGGCCTTCATGGGCCGATCGACCAAGGGGCTAGCGTGGGCTGGTTGGATGGGCTTTTGGGCATAAAGATCAGCCCACCCTCTCCTATTCCTATTCCATTTAACCCTTATTTAAATTAATACCTAATTGCATAATAATAATAAGGCCATAAAACTTGTAGTCACAAATCCATAAATTCCAATTTAAAATGCATATGGCCAATGATAGAATTTTCTTTCCTCTCACATAATTATCCGTTAAAAGCTTGGCCATAAATCTTATTGCAAATTATGGATTAAATGGCTATAAAATAACTTGATGGTACTTCCATCACCTATTCATAGACTTCAATGTAACTAGAGGTCGTCATGAATTTTGGGATGCCACAATTCCCATGGTCTGGAAGTATCGTTCCATGTACCACAGGAAGTTGTCCACATCTTTTGCCACCCGTGAGCCCTTGAACTCTTTCGGCTTGGGTGCATCGGCACGTGGTTGTACGGTGATCAGGCCGTTCACGCGTGTAGCTTCAAGGTTGGCGAGCTTGCTTTTCATCTCAACCATCTCCGCGTGCATGGCCACCATTGTGGCCTCCCAGGTCTTATCCCATTGTTACAACTCGTGTGTGAGGAATCCCAGCACCTTGACACGGAACTCTCCCATGCCAGCCTTGAGTTCTTGCACTTCGGCCAAGAACTCTTCCCTGCCAACTTCCGCTCTGTCGATGGTCTGGTTCAGGTTGTCCATCAACTCTTGGACATCCGTGACGGTCTCCTCTAGGACCGTCATTCAGTTTTCCATATCACCCTTTGGATCCCTCGAGCTCGAGACAACACGGTTCTTTTTTGACCGGGTGCCTTCCTATCACAATTACTTAACGCATCTCATGTGCTTAATAAAACCTATGGTCATCAATTGATCCGGAATGGATGTATCAAGCTAGTTTTTCCTCTGTCTCTAAATCAAGAGGATCTGAACTTTAACTGGCTCAATAAAAATGGTTAGTCACGGTAATAAATTGAGTTTTTTTTTTTCTTATCATACTCTTTCGTTGGCCGACATGGCTCTGAAGAAAGTATTACGTGTTTGTGGGGATAAGTACACTATCAGTGCCAAAAGTTGTGTACGGCACTCATTTTGGTGCCAAAAGTTTCCGTCGGATCACTTAAGTGCCAAATCGGAAAAAAAAAACGATCATTTTGGTGCCACCAGCGAGAAATTCCGGCCAGATTAATTACAAGGCATTTATATTTTAAAAAAAAATTGCGGTGGTTTTAAAACGACGTCGTTTTCCATCCTTCTCAAGAAACGATGTTGTTTTGCCGTTATACGTGGACACCCTCATGGAAATGACGCCGTTTAGCTCACATGGGGATTGAAATTACGGTTCCGCCGCTCGGCCACCATCGTTCGCCCGCCATCGCTTGGCCACCGTCGCTGGGCCACCGTCGCTCAGCCACCATTGTAGTTGCTCGACCAGGTGAGCGAGGAGAGACTGAGATTGTTGCTCAAGCAATAAGTGGAAGGAAAAATTAGAGGCGAGGGCGGAGGAGGAGGAGGAAGAAGATGGGTCGAAGGTGCCGCTGGTGCGCTGCTAGTGGTGGTGCGTTGCTGGTGTCATTGCTGGTGCGCTGTCGGTGCTGCTGCTGGTGCCGTGCTGGTGCCATTTGCTGGTGTGGGTCTTCGAGGAAGAAGAAGATGAAGACGAGCCTTCCCTCTCTCTCAATTTGGGGATTAGGGTTTCTAAGTTGGGGGAAAGATGCCAAACGGCGTCGTTTTGGTGGTTGGATGCTGACTCAACTTTCCGACGAGCCACGTCGGCTTAAAAAATTAATAAAAAAAATGCCACGTCGGATTTCCGGCCAATTTCATTGGCGCTGGCACTGAAATGATCGTTTTTCAAAATTTTTGGTACTTAAGTGATCCGGCGGAAACTTTTGGCACCAAAGTGAGCGCCGTACACAACTTTTGGCACTGATAGTGTACTTATCTCCGTGTTTGTGCGGGCATCACAATCACTGAAGGCAATGTTGGCAACATATTATAATATTAAACATGTGACCTTATTTTTAGATTATTAGTTGGTAAGGAAATGGGACCTCTGTGAATTAGTCTCATTATTTGACCGGAGTGATAGGAAGAGTTGATTATGTGAAAAATGAAGGTCCAATTACTCAGGCGTGCTAGGGCCAGTCGGGTTTATTGGGACAGGTGTAAAGGTCTTCTCTTACAACTGCAATTAAGAAATTCGATTGTGGGCATAACTAGCTGGCTCCTATCATAAAGCCCCATAGATGCTTCCGTGTTGGCTTTAATGCCACTAGGTCATAGTGCTTGATTTTAAGGTCATGATCCATAACAATTCTATTTTTAGGAACAGTTTTTACTTAGAAATAGTTACTAATTAGAAATAGTTTTTTTTTTTTTTCTGATGCTCTTACTTGAAGAAGTCTTTGTGCATTCAAAAGCATTTGGCAATTGCATAAAATTTTTATTCCTGTAATCGAAAAAGAACAAAAATGCAATTGGTGCAACCCTCAAATTTTTTTATGCCATAGAATTACTTTTAATTTTTTTTAATAATTTTATGGGATTTTTTTTATTTTAATAGCCAAGAATTAACTAGTTACCAAACAGTCCAGAAGTTTTATAATAGCCTCAACAAAGAAGAGGAGCCAATAACTCTTCTCTTTTCTTAAAGGGATATGTTCAGCAGAAGTCATAAAACTTGTCAAAAAAGTAATTGAGTCCTAAAACTTACAAAAAGTGCAATCAAGTCCTAAAATTTGTCAAGTTAGTTCAATTGAGTCTTAAAGTTAACACCGTCAAGAAAGTTAACGGAAATTGCTGACGTGGCGTTGACGTTACATTTTAAATGAATTTTTCATTTTTTATATGGCTTTTTTAAATATTTTTATTCAAAATATTTAAAAATTAGATTAAAAACTAAAAAGGAAAAGTTAAATTTATTTAAAAAAACAAAACTATTCAAAAAAAAAAAAAAAAGGCTGGAGCTTCCATCGCCGGAGGGGCCGGCGACCGTGGCGGGGTGGCCGGCCCTTGCTCGAGCGAGGCCTCACCGGCCCCAGGTGAGGGCCGACCACCCCCGCCAGGTTGGGCGAGGACGCCCGGATTTGGGCATGCGGCCCTCGCGGGGGGCCGGCGATCATCACCCGCCCGGGCGAGGCCTCGCCGGCCATTGCACAGGGTCGGCGATGCTCGCCCAAATCCGGGCGAGCGGGCGCCGAGCAACCGAACCTCATGGTCCTCCTCCTCCTCGGCCTCGCCATTCTCGTCGGCGTCGTCGTTGGCGGCGGGGCGGCGTCGTCCTCATTGATAGAGCTGGCGGAGCGGGCGACGGCCTCGAGCTCCTCCTTGTCCTCCTCGTTGACCGGCTCATCGAGCCGCGGGCTGCTCCTCCCCCTCGAGACCCGTCGACATGGCCTCGTCGGATGACGCCGCTCGCCCAAATCCGGGCGAGCATCGCCGACCCGGGCGAGGGCCGGCGAGGCCTCGCCCGGGCGGGCGATGGTCGCCGGCCCCCGCGAGGGCCGACGTGCCCGGATCCGGGCATCCTCGCCCAACTGGTGGGGGTGGCCGGCCCTCACCTGGGGCCGGTGAGGCCTCGCTCGAGCGAGGGCCGGCCACCCCGCCACGGTCGCCGGCCCCTCAAGCGATGGAAGCTCCAGCCTTTTTTTTTGTTTGAATAGTTTTGTTTTTTTAAATAAATTTAACTTTTCCTTTTTAGTTTTTAATCTAATTTTTAAATATTTTGAATAAAAAATAATTTAAAAATCCATATAAAAAATGAAAAATTCATTTAAAATGTGACGTCGCCGCGTCGGCAATTTCCGTTAACTTTCTTGACGGTGTTAACTTTAGGACTCAATTGAACCAACTTGACAAGTTTTAGGACTTGATTGCACTTTTTGTAAGTTTTAGGACTCAATTGCACTTCCTTGACAAGTTTTAGGACTTCTACTGAACATATCCCTTTCTTAAACAAGGATAGAGAAAAGTAAGCCTGCCGTATGATATGATACGGAAAAAAGTTATTTTTTAATACTTTGTTCTGTATATCAATAAAACTACGCTCTATTGTATATAGTTGTAAATTTCTATAGAGAGAGAGAGAGAGAGAGATAAACATTAGTGCTCTTCCCTCCAATAGAATGAGTTGCGCTCTAGGATACTTGTTATTAGTAGTGAAAAATAATAAAGAAATAAAGAAAGTTGACGAGGAGGAAAGAACAGCAAACTTCAATAGCGACAACCGTGAGCTCACGCCAGCTTGCAATGATTTAACGCCGCAGCTCCATAAGTTTGGCTGTTGTCATGGCGCATGCGTTGAATAATGGAAAATTTTCAGACCTCTCTACTCCGAAAGCCTGTACTAACTCTGGTAGTAACAATGTCTGCTTCATAGCTAATTGAATTAGATCGACGTGTTATCTCAATTCCCCTTCTATTTCATTGGACATGCTCGAATAACTTAACGTTAACCTCGTCGCCACTTCAACAACTTCAATTATTACAATGCGACGCCCCAATAACTTAACGTGCCTGCTCGTCTGTGATGTTACGTGCCTGCTCTTGTCTGTGATGTTCCTTCCATCTTGCCCGAGCAGAGACACCATAACAGTAGGCACAATCATGTACCAGGGAGGAACCACTCTCGTGTCCGCAGGCGAGCGATTCGAGATCGGCTTCTTCTCTCCCAGTGGCAGGTATTACCCTCCTATCATCGTCTGGGTTGCCAACCAGATCGACCCGCTCGTTGGTCCCACCACATCCTTTGGGCTCGTGGACGGCACCCTAAAGTTGTGGAATGAAGGACGAGCAATCCAGTTGACCAATGTCGAGGGTTCAAGCTCTTCGACCTGGTTAGCGAAACTTCTTGCTTCAGGGAATCTGGGGCTGATTGAAAACGACGGGAGAGAGAGAATTCTCTGGCAGAGCTTCGATCACCCGACCGGCATTCCTCCCAGAGATGCTGAACACATCACCCTCCTTGGGAAATTCTCCATGAATTAATTTCCAAAGGATGCCAGTGATCCCACCATAAGAAAGCTCTGTGGCCAGTACCAATCACATCCCTCAACTCCAACATTTCTTTTGCAACCCTCACTCTACAATTCTTCAAAAGATAAGTCTAAACCCAGGTTTGGAACAGGAGATGTCACAAAGAATGCAAAACAGTAGCCTTATTCCATTCATCAAGTCTTCGAACGCCTAAACCTCCTCCATCGGTAAGCTGATCCTGGACCAACTCATCCTTAGTTGCATAAGCAAGAATTTCCATACGAGAGCTCTAATCCCCTTAAAAAAAAAAACGAAGGAAATACCATCAAATCACCAGCAAAAGGCAAGCCAGTGAGGTCTTAAATTTGTGTAGTACATCGAAAAGTACAATATATTTCTCTGTCTAGGCTCTCCAAACATCATTGCGGTCCATGTTATGCCAGCTCAATAGAAGAGAACAGTGGAACGGAATCAGCATCGGAATAAGGCCAACGAACTACTGATCAGTGGATGTCAAAAAAAAAAAAAAAGGAACTACTGATCAGTGGGCGATTCTAGGGGACCATCAACGTACAAATCATTGCAAGAGTACGTGCGAGTCGCTGGTTGGATCTATGTGTCCGTATCCCTCCAGCTGCCACGTGTTATTTTATATAATTTTTTTCAATTTTATTTTTGGTGTTTTTCGCTCAAAATCAGAACAAAAGTCAAAGTCGTCGGGGGTAAAGACCACGTCCTCTACAAGATGGTTGGGGCGGACAAGAATAAGATGCAGAAGTGGCACCCAACTGGCCTTCCTACACATTGATCCTTTCTTTTTTGGGGGCGGCTTATGATGTCCGCCTAAGAAAGTTGGCGTCTTCTCACTTCCAAAGAGACAAAATCACTAAAAATATAAAAAATTATGTACGGCACTCACTTTAATATAAAAAAAAAATTATCAGCTCACTTAAGTACAAGTCGTAGAAAAAATAATAACTTAAGTACCTCTTGCGAAAAATTCCATCTATAGAGATTTCATGACTTTTATAATTAAATTTTTTATCTAATGTGATATATATATATATATATATATATATATATTTTTTGTATTGAAATGATTGCTTTTTCATCAAGATTGACATTGAAGTGATTATTTTTTAGCAACAACTAGGATTGAAATAATCACTTTTTAACCTGCTACATGACGTCATTTAAGGGTTATATGCTGATTGCGCACACTAACAAAATTAATAAAATATGACAACATTGGATTTCCGATGATCCATATCGAAGTTGTACTGAAATTTTCATTTTTTCTTTAAAGCGACACTTAAGTGGTTCAAAAAATTCTTTGGGTACTAAATAACTTTTTATGCTCCTAGTGTCCTTCCCACTTCAAAACACGTTGTGGAACATAGACAAAAAACAAGAAGCGGAGGAACTCTTTTTCCCCATACCGCGATGTAGTCTAAGCATACGTTATTACCTTAGCAACTTCAGCCTTAGGAGCAAGAGACGAATCACATAGATTGCCCTTGTTGGGAAATTCTCCACGCCGATGATCCCACAATGAGAAAGTTTTGTCACTATTACCAATCACACCCTTAACACGAGGTTTCGACATGATCAATATCAATGTTAACATCACAATAGGACACTAATCAAATCACCAGCAGAAGGTAAAATAGTTAGGTCTTGAACTTCTGCTGTACTTTGAAAAGTCTAGTACATCTCTCTGTCTAGTCTTTCCAAACAATGCTTAGGTCCGTGTCATGCTAGCAAAAACAGAAGAGGGTAACGGAACGGAACGAACACCGGAATATGGCAAATGACAACGCCTATCTCTAGCCATAGGAAAAGAGGGAGGACAACACGGTTCTTCATGCTCAGACAAATCACATTGTGATTCATTGTTATTTTTTTGGGACAAGAATATGGCTGTTAATTCTGAACCCATTTCAGATTATTAATTCAGTCATTAAATTTAAACGCGCTTCAGATCTTTGATTCGGCTATAAAATCTGAAACCCGCTTTAGACTTTGTAAAGTTTGAAGCCCCTTTCAGATCTTTTATTTTTAGCCTAACTCAATCTAATTGGCTCAACTGCAAACATATTTGTAACATTATTTCTCTCGTTCAAACGTTATTCTAATTGGTTATGGTATGTGACATCCCTAGGTTCATCACTGAGTGTCGCGACCTAACCTCGGGTGCACCACCTAGGTTTGACTAATGGACTATTAAGCCTAGACTTAGCTTGGGCTCTCCTAAACCCATACCAATTCGCGACTTAGGTTCAAGTATTTAGCATATGAAAGATTATTAGCTAGGAGTCGCTACTAATCAGTTCATGGTAGGTCGATTAGACACCTAAGTAAAATAACGGGAGAATTATTTTACTCCTACGAACCAGAGACTTTGGGTACGGGGACTCGATTACGCTAGATTTCTCTAACACCCTTTCGGTACCGTTCTCTATTTTATTTCGAAAAAATATCTTTGCAAGCAGTTTGGATTGGTTTTAACTTAAATCACTATCATGCAATTGGGTGATTACACAGATGCTCATTCATTATTAAACAATCAAATAAATTTCACCAAAAGAAATAAATACACAAAGCAAACAATTTTTTTTTTTTGGGATATTTTCCAAGACAAGCAATCTCCAAATAAGCATTATATCTAAACCACTCAGGATATTCATTAAATGAAGGATTAAAATAATTGAAAAAATAATCCGTTGTCTCATGGATTAAATTAACGATTATTTTAGCCCTAAATATCACAACATGTAAGAAAGTTCAAAATAATTAAAAATTTGATCCAAAGTCTTACGGATCAAATTAATAATTATAATGATTTAAGAGTTAAAATACTATCAAAATGCAACAAAAATCAATATAATTAAAAAAATGATCCGACGTCTTACGGATCAAATTATAATTATAGTGATTTTTGGGCAACAATACCTTACGGACAATGCCTAAAATATTCATATAATCAACATTGACATCCAATGTTCCAATTTAAGCCATAATAACGAAATGACGATTTGCGTCGGGGTTGGGCTGTGGTGGGCGGACCAGCAGCAGGCCAGTGTCGGGTCAATGAGCTCAAGAAAGCGGGGGAAATCGTAGCTGGTGGTGCTTGGCACAACTCGTCGTCGCTGGTGCACCTGCAGGGAAGGAGCAGCAGCGCGCAGTATAATGCTCACCCTAAATTTCAGCCCATTGCCCAGCCAGAACTCGAATTTGCTATCTTAGGGTGGACATATTGCCTGAAGACCCCGTCATATTCGAGGATTGCTCTTTGGTAAAATCCGTTGGTTGGAACTTTGCCTGAGGTGACGATATGGAGTACTGCTCCATTCCTAGCCGTGAGGTACACCTGACCACTTTGATTGAATATCAACCGGAAGCCGATACGGCCAGCGGTGGTCTTAGTGAGCTAGTATGCATCTGACATGGCCAGCGGGGCGGGTTTGGCATAGAGCACGAGATTTCCGTCGGTTTGCAGTGTGAAGAGGAATCTCCCAGTGGAGTAATTCATTTCGGAGTAGCGAGCGTTAACTTTAGTCCCTTGATCTAACCGTTGCGTAGGCAGTATCGTATCTGTCGGATGGCTGAACGAATCCCACAAGTTGACGTGGTTGGCGCTCGCTAGGATGAAGTTCCCCGTGTCAAGCATGGCCGCATAAGCTAAGCCAGTGCCGGTCAGGCTAGAAGACCACAGCCTACTCTCTCTTGGGTCAGTAAACACTAGGCCGTTGGCGGTCAACTGGACTTTCGAACCTTTGGGTGCTAGATCATCGCCATTCGCCGACCAGACTATGGTCTTGTCCTCTATCTTCTCGAACCATAGCCAACAAATGAGCTCCTGCTCCCATTCTTCGGAAGCCGAAGGTGAACTCACCCGACGGCGACAACCAGGAAGAGTTCTGGTCATTTGCCGTCAACGAGTTGCCCAAGGTCAAGTTGCTGCCGGTCTGAGCTTCGGCGGAAAGGGGAAGGGGAACGAGTTCGAGAAGGATTCCTAGTATAACTGAAGCCATGTTTGGTGAAACTGGCGTGCTCCTTGAGTTGAGCTACTTCGGCCATAAGGAAGAAACCAGCGTTCTTATAGAGATTCCCTACTTTCCAAGCTACCAGAGTCTCTCCCGTACGTCCCGTCGTTCACGGCGAGTGAGAGAGGTGACCATTCCTCCTCCGCGTAGGTGCGATTGCTCCTCCTTTTCTCCACAGCAAGTTTGAACCAAAGTTGTGGACAGCCTTTGCCCATGTCAACACATATATCTATCACTATCTTTGACCAAAAACAAAACACATATATCTATTTAGAATAATGATTTTACCATATGGTCTGAAGTTTTATAAAAGCTCCATCTGTAATAAAAGGAAATGATTGATCAAAATATAAGGTGATATTCGTAAATATATTTTACTAATCAACCTTTTCTTTTTTGTATTAATAGACCATTTAGAAGTGTATGATGAGCATCCAATTTTCGCAATTTGATCTTTCTTTTGTTTTTCGTTATTGAGGCCTTTTTTTTTCCTTTTTACTTTATCTTGTTTCTTTTTTCTTAAAGTATCTTATTAGTTCCATTAATATTTTCATCAACATTTAAATAAAACTAATTTATGATAGTATCATTGATATTGATTTTTTTTTTCGGATTATAATGTTTTAGCAAATTTATATTTTCTCTATTTTTTTTTCACTTTTTTATAGAAATTAATACCGAAGGAACTTGTCAAATTTAGAAGGAATAAGTGCATTGGAAGTCCTAAAATTTGTCATGAAAATGCAATTTAATCCTAAAACTTTCAAAAAGTACAATTAAGTCCTAAAACTTGTCATAAAGTGCAATTAAGCCCTAAAACTTTCAAAAAGTACAATTAAGTCCTAAAACTTGTCAAAGTGATTCAATCTAAGTCCTTCCATTGATTGTATTTTTTGAAAGTTTAAGGACTTGGTTATACTTTCGAGACAAGTTTTAGGACTTTATTGAACATTTTGAAAGTTTTAAGACTTAATTGCACTTTTGAAAGTTTTAGGACTCAATTGCATTTTCATAATAAGTTTAAGGACTTCTAATGCACTTATCCCAATTTAGAATAAGGCGACTCTGCTCTATAAGCTTGCTAGGGACTCGGACACTTTTCGAGGAAGGCACAAATTTGGAAGACTTTGACCAAACGTCGTGTACAAGAGACTTTATGAGATGAAAGGGATGGAAGAAGATGGCCCTTATATCACGTTGGTAAACTCCACTAAGCTAAAAGCAGGCCATTAATTTCACAAGTAATTTGTTAATTTCAACAGTAAAATTTTGTTTAATCAATACATTATTAAGTTACCGATTTTGATCGTGGAGCTTTTTTCTAAATATTGATTAATTAATAAAAATACTTATAAAATTTAAAAAGGAAATGATGCCCTCGACTCATTAAAGAAAATGATTTACCGAATCTGCAGTCATTTTTTTTAATATAATTGATTCATCTATCATTTTTTTTTCATAGATATATTTTTCTCCATTTTCTTTATATTTCTACATAAAACAATGGTGAAAAAGTTATTGCCATAAACAAGATGACAATAAACTTTTACCCCTTTAAAGGCATGTGCCTTGCACGCGCTAACAGAATGGAGTAACAATTTTAAAATTCAGGGGCAAATATATACTATTGCAAAGTTCGAGAGAGATTTGAGTAATTTCTTCATGATTTTCTTTCCAACAGAAAATTTGCCACTTTATTAGAAATTTACTAACTTGTAACTTGTAAGGACTTATGTGGTAACTTACTAATTTCACTGCTACGATTTAGTTTTAAATGGTCAATTTCTAAGTAATTGGACAACTTGCGTTCCACTTGAAATTGGTATTACTACCTTATAAGCGGACCTATATGGTAAGTTATTAATTTATATGAAAGTTATAAATTTCACCACTAAATTTTTGTTTTGAGTAATAAATTTCTAAAAAAGAGTTAATGACTTATCATTGCATTTATTGATGGTAAATTGCTACCATTGTTAGTGCATTACCACATCAGTTGATTGACTAAGAAGTCCCCGGTTACGTGATTTTATCAATAAAATTTGGAATTTACTGATCATATAAAGAAAAAGTATAATCACGGAAATTTGTTGGCTTTTCGGCAGACATTTCGATAGAATTCAACTATCTATTATACATGTTGAGTTGCACATGTGAGGGTGTTAGAACTTAGATGAAAGAGTATCATGTCGTCGATGTGATATAATACGGAGCAGTTAATAAATTCTAGTTCCCTTATCATTAATTGGCTTAAGATTTTTAATGAATGTGGATACAACTGGATATGTTAACGGGCTCGTATTTGGGCTTCCCCTTTAGTTATCTCTTTAGGTAAAGGTTACATACTTCTATTTGCGTGTCCCTAGCAATATCTAAAACTAATGCATTTTGGAAATTGCTTGGCAATTGTATCTACATGATCTGTAAAATTGTTGCTTACTTTCACTATAAATGACGTTTCCTCTTGTGGATTTTCATGCTGCTGTTGATGCAAATCTTTGAACTATGCCATTTTGCAAGTGGAAAAATGTATTTAAAACGATCTTGTAGATAGCTGTTTTTACCATGAAAAAATTCGCCTAACTTGTTCACTGTTATAAGTTTCCTGTAAAAGTTGAGAGGCAATTTTTTTAATCCAGTTGAACTGTTTATAATTTACCAATGAGAGAACGATACCGCTCTCAAATCTAATATCCACCGGTAGAAGCATTTTTCAAATTTAAGGAAAATGGCAAGAATAGTCCATGATCTTAGAGTAACTAATTTCACTACTAAGTTTTTCATTTTGAGTGGTAAATTATATTTTACTTGAAGTTGGTTGGGAAGTTCCTTACTCCACTGGTAACTTATTATCTTATAAGTGGATCTTTGTCGATAAGTTATTAATTTCACCGGTCAGCTATTAAATTTATTGCCGAGTTATTATTTTGAGTGATAAATTCCTAAGAAACGTGATATTTTACTCTTGTGGTTGTACCAACATTGTGACATCCTGAATTTTTTACTATATTTCGATTAAATGAAATGGGCTTTTCATCGACGCGCCTATAGTCTTTTTCTCTGAGCCGATCACTCACGAGATAACTAATCTATCTAGTGAAATCGCTTAAGGGATATAAACGCGACAGACTTGAGAATTCAATTAGAAATCGACTGCTCAAACGTGCTAATCTACAACAGTCAATACGGCACCGTTATAATCGATTAGAGACCGGAGATATGTCGATTCGACAGAGGCAGGTGATTAAAGTGTGATGGGAAAAAAGTTTTGTTATTCCAAGATATCATGACGTAGATTTAACCGGATGTAAAAGATTCACATTAATTGGTGAGGCTTTCACCTAACGCTTAAAACAAAAAGGAGTATGACCTAACTCTTCCTCACTCCCACACATGCATTAGAGTAAAAGGGAACATTGGTGCAAGGATGATGTTTATAAACCAACAAGGTAGTCTTTATTTATAATGCGGAACATCACTTGACAAGGGAAACAAAACTTGAGAATCCCAGTGACAAGCTGTCCCATCTTCATCACTCACTCCAGCTCCTTTGCTATTTCTTTGGGTTTTTACCTTGTTCTTTTTCTGAAATGACAACATGAGCACTAAACACCTATAAGGTCTCAATCGAAAAATCATTTATCATGTCAAAGTTAATGCTGCCAAGGAAGAATTCAGGTCGACCAACATGGTTAGGTGGCTAAGATTTGTACCATGCCACCACGAATCAACTTTAGGAAAGAATTTTTTTTTTTTTTTCGCGACAGTAAGAGAGATCCTTACCGAGAGAGGACGATGGGCGGAAGTGGGCATTTCCCTGCCTGGGTTGAGCATGAACGAGGCGCATCCTCATTTACTTTGTCTAGTGAATTGGTCTGAGGAATGAAGACAGCGTCTTCATCGTCATCATCATCAAGTTCAGGCTCATCATCGACAACTTCAGGGGGCGCATCCTTAGTCATTTTCTCTAATGAATCGATATGAGGATTGTAGGAATACCATGGTTTGCCTTTGTCTTTGGATTTGGATTTGGGAGAAGAAGAATGAGAAGAAACGGCCTCAGGATCTCTGATGGTCACGCTCATGGGGGGATTCTTCAAGGGAAGAAAGTGGTAAAACGGCAGTTCCTTCTTCTTCTCCTCGTCCGCCATCTTTCTCTTTATTCTTCTTTAATTGTAATTCACCAATTGGGATGTCTATATATATACACACGCATCATGTTTATTTCTAAGCATGACAATCGAGTATATATGCGATTGATCCCATAATTGGAAATCGAAATCCCAAATTTATGGATAGCAAATTGGAAATTAAATCGTAAGATACTCTGAAATCTAAACAATCAATCTTTTCGTAATATAAAATTAGAAAATATGCAAAATAATCAAAATTTGAGTAAAATTCATGATGACATAAAAAGATATCTTATTTTCGGGTCTTTGTTTAGAAGAATATACGATAGCACATTGTCTCTCGTAAGTATCGGGACATTAAAGCATAATTAAAAGGATTATGTGCTAGTATTGATATGTAAGACGCGAAGATCGATTTGTATAACAACGGAACCAAAACAATAAAATGTGCACTAAGAATTAGGATAAAGCCTACTCTATTTGATAGGTAACTACAACAAGTTATTAATCGATAAAAATGTTATATATATATGTGTGTGTGTGTGTGTAAGCATGTATAAAGTTTGTAGCTTTAGTGATAAATTGATGAATGCACTTTAGATACAATATTTGGTGGAATCACCTAATAAGATGCATATAATTTGGATCTTGAATCATAAGATATTCATTAAGTATGATTGATCTCATATCAGTTAGAAAATAATTGTAAAAATACATTTCCTTTCTTTTCTCCAATTTGAGCGAGCATTTACATATAGGAAAGGATCCCAACATGTTTATTTATCGAAGGAGATGAAATTTTTAATTTGATCTTATATAGTTAGTGATCCAAACTAATGTGAAAAGGCATAAGTAGTCTTTGGTCTGTTACCTGAAATCCCAAAGTATCTTCATACTTTTTAAAAAATTACACCAATCGTCCTTTGATTTATCTCTTGGCTTTTTTCCGATCAACTGTTGTCATCATCATTATCGAAAGGTTGACACGGCCACAAAAGCCAACGTGTATTAGATGAACACAAAAAATAAATTAAAAGATCAAAACAAAAATAAAGAAAAATAAAATTAAAAAATTAAGAGCAACCCGAGCGTTATCAACATAGACAATACCGCTCGCCACTGTCTCGCAAAGCCAACTCAATCTTGATCGACCATTGTTGACCCAAGCTTCAACTTCGAGCTTGTTGCCATGGCAACCATGGTCGCCGTGGCTTCGAGCTCGAGATGCGGTAGCCATGGAGGCTATGAGAGTCCAGTCGACAATCTTGATCAAATCCTTCCAGTTTCACAAACTTTCTAGTCAAGTCTCTCCAATATTGAATTCAGCCAAATCAGACTAATCTAATGGTACAACGACGTGTCTGCATGGGCGTTCATATTGGCTAAATTTTTCCGTACACTTCCACGTGGGCATGTGCATGTTCTAACTATCTGTACTCGTGTTTCTTCCGATGACACCTCAGTTGAGTTTAGTTGGATTAGAAAATTAAAAAAATAAAACGAGGATGATTAGACAAACTAAAACTATAGGGACTTGATCAAAAAAGGTAAAAGCTATAAACCAAGCGTTTTTGGAAACTATTTGCTCTCCAATCGAAACCCAGCTAATCTAATGGTACAACGACCGGAAGGAAAATGTAAAACTGATCTTAACCAAGTCAAGTTAGTGTTGGTACTTGCTGATACTCTGAGACAGGCAATATCAAAGGCCTTAACCAAGTCAGATTAGTGTTACTTTGTCACTGCTCGCTATTACTATGCAACGGGCGGTATTAGGGACTTTAAGCCCAACAAAGTCACAGGAAAAAAAGGTTAGATTTACGAGCGCGCAGGAACATTGGAAGGAAACAATCTGACCAACCTTGTTATCATCTAGTTCGTGGAAATGAGGAGAATGATCCCTTGGCACAATCCATATCTCAAAAGGGGATGAGGCCGCAAACGGAACAAATGAAACGAAATGAGTCGACTCATCAATCAAAAGTTCATTCGATGGGACTTCACAGAGACAACACTTCCCTGGCTGATCGAAATGCTCCCTCAAGCACTCGATCCGAGCCGAAACATTGGAAGGGACAATGGGAAGAGCTATTATCTGGCTGTGAGAATGACTTAGAGATGCCTCGGCCGACGCCCCGTGGTTCTTGAAAACCTTCGAAACCACGAAATGAAAACCAAATCGAACTAAGTACAAGCTTAGATAAAGCAAGGACAACATTACCAACAGAGAGGCCGGAACGATTACAGCAGTTCAGTCCATCCACAACCCTCTCAACCTTAAGTCGTCTTCCTGTAAGTGGCCATTCAACTATATCCGATGCCCAAAACCATACTAAGATTGGCATAAGTTGCAATGCAAAGAACTAACTCATCAAGGGCAATTCAACAAATTCAACACGCCCGTAAAGAACTTAGGCATAAATGCGCTCGAAACAACCCCATGATCTGCCTCAACCAGCGCATGAACGAGAAAACATCCGTTCCCATCGACGAGATTGATCGGAAAAACGAAATGACGACGAACCTGTACGTATTTGATCGAATCGAAGGTCAATAGATGCTCGATCCTCTTCTTGTACGCGAGAATCACATCGCCGACCTCCCTCGGCGACAAATCGCGGAGGTGCACCGAATGGTCGGGGGTCTCGATCACCACGTCGTGAAACCCGAACCCACGCAACAAGTTGGCTTCGCCGCCGCCGCCGAAGTCGAAGTCGGCATCTTTGAGGTTCCTGTCAAGTGCGGGGTAGAGGTTCTCGATGACCCGGATCTTCAAGTCGGAGCTTGGGTCGGGCGGGACTCCGAAGATCTGCGAGGCGCACATGTGCTCGTTGCCGGAGCAGATGGGGCACCGCCCACGATGGTCGGAGGCGGTGGCCGGGGCTTTGGACTTGAAATTGGAGGGCCGTTGGCCCTTGCCGACGAGAAAATCACCCACCGCCCCATGATCGCGTCCTTCCTCAGTTGCGGGAGTCGATTTTGAGAAGCCATCATCGGCAGCTTTTCGCCGGTCGCGACGTTTGGCCTGAACTGCGCAACTTGTCTTAAGAATTTTTTTTTTTTTTTTTTTTTTTTTTTTTTTTGTAATTTTATTATTTATCATGATATGCTAGATAAAACCTGTTTGGTAAAAATTGTTTCTGTACCCCGAAACAACTATTTATATTTTTTTGGTTCTAGGGAATGGAAAAAGAATAGAAACGTATATGATAAAAATTTTGTTCCCGAGAACAATGAACCTTTTTTTTTTCGGAAATAGATTTGGAAGAAAAATAAAAAGAAAAAAATAACTTATTGTTCCCGGGAACAATTTTTTTCTTTTCTCTTCTTTTTTCTTCTCTTTCCTTTCCTTCTTTTTCCTTTTGGCCGGTCACCGACCTCGGCCATGGCCGACAACCTCGCCGGCCCCCGACAACTTCAAGCCATGGCGAGGCTCGGTCTCGTCGAGCCACCGCCAGGTCGGTGTCACCCAGCGGTGATTGGAACAAAGTCGGTTTGAGAATATTTGACTGTTAATGAAGATATGAGCAATAGTTTAAATTTCTAATGATATCATTGTCTATTTCGAGTTCTTCTTATGGCTTTTCAGAATCAGCAAAATCTTGAAGATTGCGCAAAGCGATTGCAAAGATTGTCAAATCATCATCTTCTTCCTCTTCATCTTGCAAAATGATAGATTTCTTCTTCTTTGATGTCTTCTGAACAACATCCTTTCCCTTGCGCTTCTTTGCAGTAATAGATCCTTCTTTGATTTTGCTGGATGATTCCTTCTTCAAAAGATCCAGGGCTTTAGAAAGATCTTTTAGCTTTATCTTTAAAATCATTTTCATTCCTATTCCCATAGGAGCAAGAGTCCTTGATCGAAGTTGAGAAGGTAGTTGAATCTAAAAGTGTCTGAATAATCTCGTTATCAAGGCAGAGTAGGGCAGTTGCCCTTTTTCCTTCATCACAGTTCTATACATGTGCAAAAAGATAGTATGTGGGAGTGAAAAAGAGACTCCATTGCATATTGTCCACATTATCTTTGCTTCAAACCTTGAAACATCTGTTTTTGAGGCAGCATTGGGTCTGATGCAATTGATCACTATAACAGTCACCAACGATCGTTAACAGTAAAAATAAGTTGTATACAGGGGCTTAGTATTCTTTATATATATACTCGATGTCACATCGAGCACCACTTATTGGGATGTATCATATCGATAATTGTCAAGAATTTGATGATATCCTTTTGTCTCCATATTCAAATTCTTCCTGTGCGGACAATGTGTTCTTATGATTGAAGGCAACATTTTTGTTTTGGTATACCAACAATTGAGTATGGTTATGTATAGTATTGAAGAAAATTTAAAGATAATCACACAAGCCTTATAATGTATATTTTCATTCTGCGAGACAAAGCAGTGTCCTTTGCTTGTAGATTGGTATGGTTCCAGCCTTTGAGGGGCTAGGATAAAGACCACAAAGAAAGACAAGCTTTCAATTCGACTTGGCTAGACAGCAATATTTTGCTCCTTCGCTCTTCTCGGACTGAACTGCCTCCGGTTATGCCATGGTTGATCTCTCATTTTTGTTTAGCGTAGCCCCATAGCAAGTTCTTACTGATTTATCAAGGCGACTGAGGACTTTGGAAGGAAGTTGAGCAATCAACTATTGCACTGATTGAAAAGTTGACATAGGAAGATGTTCATTGTCCCGTAACTTAGAAATAGAGTTCCGATGTCGGTGACTGTTAATGAAGAACTCAATGTATAAAAATATAACTTATACTAAGCCCCTGTCATTAAGTTTGGCACATCTCATTACCATCATACAAAATCTATCCGGACCTTGATCAGAGCTTTTCTATCCACACTAGGATCCATCTTACCATTTATAAGAGGGGTCTTCGTTAACAGTCAAATATTCTCAAACTCACAACTACGGAAACTCAAGAATGAGGAGGGACCATTGTTATCTCTAACAGGTCCACCAACAACAGCCCTTGTAAGATTGCCCACAACAATCTATACATAAAACAGCCAGAAGAAGAACCGTGATTAATAAAAGAAAAGGAATTGGACTTCTCAAAGTGTTAACTACCTAATATCAACAATCAGTGGGGATTGTCCCGGTACCCACCATTCTCACGTGGGAAGAGGGAGATGAGAGGTTTGATTTCCCACAATAGGCACTTAGTCCTTTCTAATAAGGTTATGTTCAGGCATTCTGTAAGATTGGTGAGAATATGTGACTGTTAATGAAGATATGAGCAAATATATTATTTAGCCTGCTTCAAAGTTTGGCACATCTCAACAGTCACCGACGATCATTGACAGGATACTTCCTTCTCAATATATGCCCCAATTTCTATTCCTCTCTACTAGAGAGATGGAAAGTAACTATTTTCAAGGCTCTGGGTTTTCTCACCTAATTTAATTCCTATAACAGTCAAGCGAATCAAGTTGTCTCAGTGCAGAGTTCTTGCCTATTACTCCTAACTTCTTGATAATTTTTAATATTCTCGGTTATCAGCTAATTTAAATCTATTGCACTCAAGTATCCTCGGGGATGTATGGTCTGATTGACAATTGATTAACACTCCAACAAAGCACACCGACTTATCGTAATGGGGATTGAAAATTTTAATCTCGATGTCAATCAGAATGTTATCGATAATTGTCAAGAATTTGATGATATCCTTTTGTCTCCATATTCAAATTCTTCTTGTGCGGAAACTCAAGAGTTCTTCCTGTGTGTATACTTCAACTGACCGCAAATCGTTTGTTTGACTTGGGTACAGGGGCGAAAGACTAATCGAACCGTCTAGTAGCTGGTTCCCTCCGAAGTTTCCCTCAGGATAGCTGGAGCTCAAGAACGAGTTATATCGGGTAAAGCCAATGATTAGAGGCATCGGGGGCGCAACACCCTCGACCTATTTTCAAACTTTAAATAGGTAGGACGGTGTGGCCACTTCGTTGAGCCACGCCACAGAATCGAGAACTCCAAGTGGGCCATTTTTGGTAAGTAGAACTGGCAATGCGGGATGAACTGGAAGTCGAGTTACGGTGCCCAACTGCGCGCTAACCTTGAACCCACAAAGGGTGTTGGTCGATTAAGACAGCAGGACGGTGGTCATGGAAGTCGAAATCCACTAAAGAGTGTGTAACAACTCACATGCCGAATCAACTAGCCCCGAAAATGGATGGTGCTGAAGCGCGCGACCTATACTCGGCCGTCAAGGCAAGTGCCAGGCCTTGATGAGTAGGAGGGCACGGCGGTCGCTGCAAAACCTGGGGTGTGAGATAGAATGAAGCCTCTCTGTCATAAAAAAGGTCACTAGAAGATGACTTCAAAGTAGTGGTGGGAATCAGGTAATGCATTGGAACGACTATTTCTTTGAACAAGGTCTCCTGCTGCATATGCTTCGGCAAGTCTTCAAGTATTTCTCACCGTCTGACATAGTTCTACCGTTGTTTCAACAGTCCGCTTCTTTGGGCTTCTGTGGTGATCTTCCTCCTTCTAAATGTCCACGGTATAGTTCTCTCAATCAAATTAAATATAGCATTACTATAAGACCAACACACACAAAAATCGTACGGAAATAAATTGTAAGATAAATTTTTTTTTTTATCAAAAGTAAGATAATTCACATATTGCTTACCTACTAACATCTCTTTTCCTATGAGCAGAATCCTATCCTCGGACCATCAAGTCAAAGCCCCAGGACAGATGTCCTAGGAATAAAATTACGAAACTGTTTGATAAGAGGAAGGACAAGGTCAAAACTTTCCTTAAATAAGCACAGTTACCATCAAAATTTTATGGCTTGCAAAAACAGCAAAAGAGACATCAGAAGGAATAGTCTGTGAGACAATATTTGTCAAAATCTATAAAATCCACAAAGAGGGGAGGATAGGCGAGCCACTATGAAGAAACAGCAAAATAAGGACGAAGAAATTGCTGAGGTGGAACACACATTCTATGCAGCTCCACTTAAGAAAATGGCTATCTGAGAACTCAGAGACACCTCAAGCCTCAAGTTATAATGCAGTCCCAGTTAACAATCGGTGTGCTTTGTTGGGGTGTTATTGACGATACCATGATCTGAATTCATGAGGTACCTTATGGGGTAAGATCTCATCAACCCAGACCACGGATTTCACCAGCTCATAAACCCATCCTCTTGGGTCTCCAAGCAGCGGAATGAAATACTTATGCTCGGTCACCTTCTTTGTTTGTCCAAAATGCTCGAGAGGAGCTACCATCTATGGTCCTGAAAATGTTATACCACAACGGGGTGAGACAACGTCTCAGCAAGTTCACCCCCTAAGACCCGACTAGGAAGAAAACACGCCCCAAGGGCTACCTAAGCATAAGCATAAGCCAGAGGACTTACCTTTGCCTCGGTTTCTTCCTACAAGTCAGTACAATTCACAAACTCATTGCATCACATCAACAGATTAAATTGTCACAACAGATCGAACCATCGATCAATCGACCTAGTCGATTCCATATCAACAAGACCATCTCATGGCCATTCCAATCAACACTATCTGTCAAGTTCGATCCCATCAAGAACTGCTCGCTCTAAGTTGAAGATGAATAGTATAGCTTGCACTAAGCTGATAATTAGTATAGCCCACACTAAGCTGATAAAGTTAAGGTATACCGCTCGCGCTAAGCTGATATATCGAGACCCTCAGGCTAATATAGTATACCAATATACTGCTCTCGCTAAGCTGACATATCCAACCCGTAGGCTGATATAGTATACTCCTGATGCTCACTCTAAGCTGATAAAGTATACTGCTCACGCTAAGCTGACATATCAAAGCCCTCGGGTTGATATAGTACATTGTTCTCACCAACTGAGAATTTCACCATTTTTTTTATCATACCCAATAAAAATAGTTGTGTATGGGTACACGGTCGGCCTTAGCCAAAATACAATATTTTCCCTTTTGAAAATCCCACAAATTTTAACGGTCCAAAAACACATTTTTTGGAGCTATAAACCGACGCCTGGTGTTTTTCAATTAATTACAGAAATTAATAAATTTTTGGGATAAAGCCCCAAAATCACAAATCACAAATCACACTCAATCAAGCACAAATTAGCACTCAATTAAATAATCCAACCACACCATTGCAATCAGCACGAAATTCCGGTCACCGGCTATCCCGGTCTAATTTCAGGAAAAAAATAATTAATTAAATAATTATGGAAAATAATTAATAAATACCAATAATGCACATTTAGGCCGGAAAAGCCTAATTAAATACCGAAACGGGCCCGGAAAAATTTCGAGACTCGTTGGATAAATACTACGACTTATCTACTCGCTAATTGTACTATTCTAACCACCTAACATGCAATATCGATTAACTAAATTGCTAATCCGTTCTAACTAACCACCTAATCCCTAATTAACTTAAACTAATAAACCCTTAAACATAATTAACTTCCTAAAGCAGAGATTAGTGAGTAAAATCACTTTATTAGCGTTCCAACGGGACCACGACGACGAGGACACGGAGAGGATCAATAAACTCCAAAGTGGGACCACCAAGCGAGGTCCGGAAGAGCACTAAAACGGGTCAAATAGTGGCTGCGGACCCAGGGACTTCAGTTTCTGATCTTGGCCGAGAAAGGTGGAACCAGTGGTTGGTTCAACGAGACAAGAGCGGCGAAGGCAGCAGCGGCTAGGCCGGTGGAGATGGCGGCTGTTTGGAGGTGAAACGAACTCCAGTGACCTCCACACAGGCTCAAGCAACCTGCTAGACGGCGAACAGGCGAAAATGACACAACTTGGACGGCAGAATGGGGACAGCGACCAGCGGAGCTCGGACGCGACTTCGACTGGCAGCAACGGTGACACAGCGGCTCCAGGTGGCTTGGTGGGCGTCGACGGCAAGGGAAGGGTTGAGCTACTCGATTTTCTGGGTTAAGAAGGCTTCAAGCAAGCTGGAATGGAGGGGAGGGGTGCCGATGGGCAGAAGGAGGAGAAGGGGGAGACAACCTTGGCTTGTGGGGCCACTTAGTCTTCAACCTCATCTCTTGGTCTCCTTGGCTTGGTCCCACCAAGTGTGGCTAGCATCCATAGCCAATTTCCAGCCAATAGCTTGCCTAGGAAGCTTGGGAGGTGGTTCAAAAGTTGTGTCCAAGGGGGGCTACGAATTTTGGTGGCATTTGGCTCAAATCCACCTCAATTCCACTTCCAATCTCTCTTGAACCGATGCACTTCGGCCTCTATAAATTCCACTAAGACATCCTTGATTAAATTGGCATTTTTCCTCGCCAATAGATCCAACTTTCATCTCAATTTTGCGATAAAAAACGGTCCTCTGAATTTTCCGGTCGAAAACATCTCTATATCGACTTTTCGCCAAAAATCTTGGTTTGCAGAAAAAATCTTCAGTGGATGAGTCAACGTTTCTAAAATGAATTGTGATATGACAAAACTTTCAATTTCTGAAATCGGATTCAAATTCGCAGTTAATTTCAATCTGGCACAATTTTAGCGTGATCTAAGCTACCGGGTAGCTTTCAGAAATTTTTAATGCAAATGACCCGTGGTCGATTTTCTTCGAGCCACAATGAACCTCTTCGACACATTGGCGACTCTCGGTAGTCGTGAAAATCTCAAGGTTTCAAATACGGACACAGGGTACCAAAACGATAGAAAAATCAGTCTAGTGCCGGTCGACGAGAATTTTGCAAATTGGTGGAATCATCCACGTTTAGCCACACATCTCTGTCGAACCGACTTATCTTTGATCTCTAATCGACTTTTAACTGTGCCGTAGTGATCTCTGCAGATGAACACAGTCGAGCAGTCGAATTCTCAAGTCTATTGCATTAAAATCCCTTAATGACTTCTCGATCTCAGGAGTGATCAGCTCTGAGAATAGCACTATAGGCGCATCGATAAAAGGTCCGATTTATTTAATTGAAAACATAATTGAAAATTCGGGATGTCACAAATAACAAGGTTCTTTTCCTTCTCTTGGTTAACTTCACTTACCAAAGAATTACATCTTTCTTTACAACATGTTCGGTATGATTTTACTCGTTTACTCTTCAGGTGACTTTTACCATTATAAACAAATATACCTCCAACCACCGCTTGCGGTGGCCTAGTTGGATAAGAGCTCCCATGATCCTTTGCGAAAGGAGAGGAGTTCGAATCCCGCTGGCCGCACGGGATCTTAAGTGTGATGTCGGGGTGGTGGGTCATCCACTAGCGTCGCCCCAGGGTTTACCCCCCGTTACCCTGGGCCTGTCAGGCTGTTCGGGTAGGTACGGTGCGCGGGGTTCCCTGGGTCATCAAAAAAAAAAAAATATATATATATATACCTCCGTGTACTTATTATTAAGTGATCAAAAGTTTGCAATTTCCGAGGACCTTTTTGGTGGTGTTGAGATTAGTGTTTGAAAAATATATTTTTTTTTGGCTAAGTAAGCAAGTGATTTTTCTCAATAATAAATTTGGGAACCTCTCTTTCGCCAAAAAGATGATTGAATTCCAATCAACGTGCATCACCCAATTAGGCGATTAAGATTGAAGTTTGACAATCCGATGAGAAACTCTTTAGTTCATTTCCGTATGCCATCTAACAATTTTTTTTTTTTGCCGCAGCCATCTAATAATTGAATTACCTACATTTTCCTTCTTTTTTCGTCAGATTCTTTTTTCTTTCTATCGGTTACATTTTGATATTTCCAATTTGGTTATCGATATTCCAATTTATATTATTACTAAATTACAATTGCTTAAATCACGGAAAGTTTCGATTCTATTCTAGAATACCAAAAATTAAAGCAAATGGGTGTCCGTGCATTGCCTAGTTACTAGCTCGGATGTACATTTATCCGTTCATTACTACTACGAAATGAAATTTTTAGACCGTTTTGAGTTTCTCTAATATTATAAGAATCGCAAACTTACAATCTTTAGGATTCTCTCTTTCAAAATTGCTCTTCTCGACAAAGGGTCGTACACATCCCTGAACAGAAGTAAAGGGAGGGATGCAATGAAACCAGACTTTCAGACTCAATCCAGATGCTGAGTATCGCTTGTTTCAGAGCGGTAGGAATACTGCTTACGTTCATTCTGTACGTGCATTCATGGTTGCCAAACCGTGGAGTCTTGCGTGCTTTTCAGGAAACGTCTTGTTGTGTCTTCCTGTTCGTTGTTTCTTGTCAAAGCTTTTCTTCATAATGGTGGCTCACCTTTTATTCACAACCGGCTCGCTGCTCATTTCTTGCATTGCCACTGCTTGGTTGGCGGCAATAAGGAATTCCTTTGTTATATTTCATTAATTCACCTGGTTGCTTTTTGTCTGGATTAGTGGGAAATCTGTTAGTTTATTTTGGGCACTAATCTGGGAGCCATCGCTGGTTGCATCCCTGAGTTGTTTGAGGATGACAAACCAACCGAGCCTCAGTCAAAAAAGTTGGATGGCTATTAGGAATTGCTGAAAGCGTGATTGTTGAAAGTAGGAACATTTTCTCAAGTTTTCAAAAGTGATCCAAACTTCTAAATTATTTTCTTATGATCCTCTTCAAACCCAGAAGTAATTATAGACTCCTTGCGTAAGTACTTGCGGCTTGGTGCTTAATCATTTGGTCTTACGCAAGAGAAAGGCAGAAAATATCTTTCGGAGCTGTCCTATTCTTTTCTGTTGGCGAAAGCTGTTTGCAAGAAAAGGTGTATCATCACCTTACATACACAAGTCCTTTTACTATAGGAATGAACCCTGACCTAATATCGCCGAAAGAGGCATTTTGTGAAGTGGTTGAGTGATGAAAGAGTTTCTAAAGTAGAAGTTTAGAGTAGCTTTTTGTCACTTCATTATGAGGATAAAGAAAAATATATTTCACAAGGAGCTGAGGAACTTGGCCAGTTTCTGAGACACTGACTTCTGGGATTCCTCCAACCATTCTTCATTACCATCATAATCATCATCGTTCTCGAAAACCAGATATATCCCGCGCTTTTTCAGTGAGAGCCCAGGAAAGTAGGGCGTGTCTCGCAGCACTATATCTATCCTGTCTCCTTCTTTTAACATCCGAACCATTGGCCTGAATTCCGGAAATCTAATCAAGTAAAGCTGGTCCTCACTTGTGTCGGGGACCCCCATCAGGTTAAACACCGTGGTGTGTATTGGAACTTCAAGCCTGAGAAGCCTTCCTTTAATGCCCACGATTTCTGGCAGTGGAATGTTTCCCGGGTGTACACTGTCCAGAGAGACAACAGCAGCGAAAATTATTCCTCTAATCTCGCGGTTCTTTGGAGCTGAAAAATGAGAAATTTCCTGAGAAAACCATCGTGGAATCTCGCTCCCAGGGACACTCAAGTGGTACAAATGCTTTAAAGCAACCTGAATTTTTCATGAAAAACACATTTAAGGTCAAATTTTCTGCATACATGATTGAACATACTAAACAAAGGGAGAAAAACTGAGAACTGATCTTCAATTATCTTTTGCTTCAGTAAAATAATCTCTCAAAGTGGGAGCTATGAGTTGTCTTTTCACCTTTTCAATTCTTCTCCTCACTGCTGGCAAGCACGCTTTGCAACCACCCAAAAATAAACTTCTTAGAGACTTCAATACCTGGAGACCGGGGATGTCAACTAAATTGCTGCAACTGGTAAAATTCAGCTCCTTTAAACCCTCCACATTTGTCAAGTCATATATACGCTCCAATGCAGTACAGTTTGCCATATTCAACTCAATCAAGCTTGAGGGAAGTGGAGGCAGATATATGAGGTTGTTACAATGAGACAAATCGAGCTTTTTTAGAAGCACAAGGCCCTTCAGACTGGATGGCAAGCTAGACAAATTGTTACGACCCAAATTCAATTCCTCCAAGGACGACAACCTTTCAAAATTATCAGAGATGCTTCCTGAAAATCCCCAAGCATGAGCATCCATCTCTTTCAATGAACAGAGATTTGCAAAGGACTCTGGAAGAACGATATGTTTTAGAGGCTGTTCTCTATTCAGCTCTTTTCTCATTCTCAATGATGTCAGGCTTGTGAGCATCCCAAATTCCAGAGGTAATTCTGTGACACCAGTATCTGGCATTACAAAGTAAACCAGACTTTCAACTTCCCAAGTGAAGCAGGTAGTTGCTTGAGTTGTGTGCATTGACTTAGTCTTAGGGTGCGAAGCCTTTCAAGCATTAATATGGACTCTGGCAGTGTTGTTATCATGGTGTTATACAAGCACAGATTGGTGAGGCTCGACATATTTCCAATGGACTCTGGTAATGTTTTAAGTGAACGACACGATGTCATCCGAAGTTTTTCAAGCATGCTCAGAGCCCCAACCTGACTAGGAAGTTCTTCAATTCCTGTTCCCGCTAAATCTAACAAACCCAAAGATGACAAGCCACCAATTGCGTCAGGCAATTGGCTTAGATGTTTACAACGATTGAGGGACAGGTCTTTTAACCGGGATAAGTGACCCACGGAAGCAGGTAACTGTGTCAGCGAACTGCAACCAAGGAAAAGATGTGTCAATGATCTGAGATTCCCAATCGTATCAGGAAGTGACGTGAGCGATCTGCACAGCACAAGAGTTAGTCTCTCAAGTTCTGTCCAAGACTCTATTGAATTAGGAAGTCCTTTGATTGCCGAACCATCAAGAGCAATGTTCTTTAGAGAACCCAGTTCTCCTATGCAATCAGGAAGTTGTTCCAGTGCACTGCAATCTTTTAAACTGAAATTCTCTAATTTTGTGAGACGAAAGATTGACTGAGGAAGTTGCGCTATCGCTGTGTAATCAATGAAAAGCTCCTTCAAAGATCTCATGCAACCAAGGTCTGTCGGCAGTTCCTTGAGCTTTGAACAACCAGAGAGGACAAGCGTTTCGAGACATTTCAATCCAGAGACATGACTCGGGAATACCAAAAGATTGGAGCAGTCACTGAGATTCAAATATTTTAACTTGGTCAGGTCACCGACTGACTTATGAATCTTCAGAAGTCCTTCGCAATGCAAAAGAATCAGTTTCTCCAACATATCAAACCCAGATAAATCGGGGATATCAGTAAGGTCGTAGCAATCACGGAGATCCATGACCAACAATTTCTTAGCCAACTGTCAACAAGAGTATTTTAGAAGCAAAATAATTATGGTAGAGAACATTGAGGGAAACAGACTTTTGACAAAAATAAAGGGCAAAGATGGAAAGTAGAGGAGCATACGCATAAATTGCTTATGTAAAAGTGCAAGATAAGAGTCAAGAAGCAAGCGGTAGAAGCAATTGGTATCTTTATGGATGGAAATGCCAGGCTGACAGATGGAATTCTAGGAGCATAATTCAGTTCTTTTGCCGGTGAGTAAACTTAATGGATTTCTTGAAGCTGTTCAAAGAAGGAAGACAGGATAAGAAACGCACCCGTATCAAAGGGTCTGTCTCCTTCTGTACCTATTCTACAAAGATTAATAAACCAGGAAAAAGTCTTGAGTTCAGCCCAAATGATATAACCTTCTCATCGATTATCCACAAATCTTTTATAGAAGGTACTTTGGTATTCATTATCACGAGGCCAGATGTTGACTCCAGTGGTACATACTCTCATCACATCAAAATAGTTGACTGCTGCTAAGGTCTAGGCAGCACTGAAGTAGAATCATCTACAAGTCATGAGGTTTTCGCATAACGTACCTGTTCCATAGAATGTCTCCTTTCCCGCATACTAGTGATTTTGCTTTCCGAGAGGTCAAGGACTCCAAGATCTTGAGGGCAACTGTCGAAAGGAAATGTCTTCAGAGGGCATCCTTTCCACTGAAGCCACTTCAATTCTGCCGGTATATGCTTGAGACCTCCATCCAGTGCCACATGATTAATTTGAAGCAGCCTAAGGTCGACCATCTGTGTAAAACAAGTAGTATGCAGAGTCACCACCTCCTCATTGTCTTGCTTCCAGGGAAAACATTTCTTGCACATTTCTATGAAGTATGCAAATGATGACTGAAAAGAGCGGTGCAAAATGAAGTTATGTCTTAGTCCATCTGTAATGCTTATCTCCTCCCTTTTTCCCATGTCTAAGGCAATTCCCAGAATATTTCTTGTTCCCTGTGACCATTTGATATAAAAGCATTTTAGATATGAAATCAAATCAAGTTTTCAAAAAGGGAAGGCCGAAATGCATATATTAATTTGTGAATAAGGAGCGACGCAAGTATTCGATAGATATAAAAGCTTAAAAACCTCATCTTGTGAGATTTTAAAGAAAAATTTCGTCATTGCCAACCTGTCGACTAAAAATTACTTGTAGCATGTTTGTTGGACAATTAACGAATATATATATGAGAAGAAACAACTATCGAACTGAGGCTGCATCAGCTATCAATCTACTTTAAGAAGATTTTTGGATCAACCACAAAAGTTTGTGACAGATCAATGCTCCTGAGGTTTAAGCAATTCATCTGTACAAGTCAATTGGAAAACAGTCTTCCCTACCTTCTTGTTCTTCAGAACCGTGAGGATTTCATTGCGGTCCCATAATCTGCTGCGCATACTAGGGTGATCATAGTTTTCTCGCTGAACGATCTCTCTTCCCATGTCTCTTATTTGGTCATGCATCCACAAGATGCCATCCTCAATGATTTTAAGGAGCGATTTTGCCGTTAGGACCTTGATTGTTATCTCAGCATTTAGACCACAACCCCTCAACACGTATATAGCATCTTCTCTCGTCATCTTCATCTGAATGAAGAAGCATGCGACATCGAGGAAAACGCACTTCTCTTGATCATCAAGTACATTAAAGCTTATCATAAGAACATCTTGCAAACATTGGGGTCGAATCCATCTCAGCTTCTGCAATGCATCTTGCCATTCCTCTGCCCTCCTCTTGTCATACAAGAAGGATCCAAATACTTCCAGAGCCAGCGGGAGTCCCCCCGTGAGAGCCACAATTTCCTCTGCCACGCCCTTTAAACTATTATTCGGTTGGTCCCTTCCGAAGGCATGGAAACTGAACAGCTGAAGTGCTTCTGGGGAAGTCAACTCCTTCACCTCATAAAACACATTCACTATGCTCTCCGTGAGGACCCTTTGGTCTCGTGTGGTCACGATGATTCGAGTTCCTTCATAGAACCAATCTCGACTACCGGCCAGTGCCTCAAGTTGCCTTATGTGGTCCACATCATCAAGCACAATGAAAACGGGTTCCTCGAATGCTAGACTTTTTATCACATCAATGCCGGCGCCAACGTCTTTGATTCGCTGTCCTGACTCTTTACTGGAGGTAAGATCATTGATTAGTTTGGCTTGGAGAGATTCTAGGCCACCTTCCATCTGGGAAGCCTCTCTTATCTTTGGAACAAAGCTGCGGCATCGGAAGTGAACCACGAGCTTGTTGAAAAGAGCTTTGGCAAGGGTCGTCTTGCCGACTCCTCCCATTCCATGGAACCCCAAGATCAGGACACCCTTCGAATTAACGTCCACGATCCTCTTCAGCTCTTCACAGCGACGTTTGAGTCCAACGGGATACTTGGCCACTCCTAAGGGCGTGTTCTTTAACTTCGTCAAGATTCTCTTCACTAGAGAGTGGATTAGCTCCGCTTCATCCCTGTCATAAACGTGATCACCATGTAAAGTGGAGTCGAGGATTAACTTAGACAATGGAATTGTGGCGAATTCCCAGTTGCTTGCTCGCTCATTTAAATATTCACTCGCGGTCAGCAATTTATGAAATAATCTTCTAAAACGATTTTTCGAATTCCCAAGCATTGATTTAGAAATTGAATACGTAGCTGCCAACTTCTGTATCAAGGATGTCGATGAGTCATGTTCCATTTTCCAAACCTCAGAATACAAAAGATTTTCATCTGTACGCTGGGAAAGCGAGGTCTTCTTTTATACGAGTCTTGAGTGATTAACCATATGCAGTTCCGACTGATTAGTAGGTTACAGACTGTAGACATCATCCATATGCAAGGTTAATTGAATATAAAGTTGAAACAAGGCACTTATAATCTTGTGTTTCGTTCCGGAAATTTGATGGAGTGATATTTTGGTCCAATTTTTTAGTTCTTTTTACCGTTAATGGCTTGGAGCTTATGCAAGTGTTCATTCTTTTTATTGTTAATGTAGTATGTATACTGATGAATATAAGCAAGTTTTTAAAAGGCTTCATTTGGGTCTTCATTCGAATATGGAGATCGCTTGGATGTAAACAGCAAGAGGATATTGCCGGGTACAGAGCAAGAAAAATATTTGGGGACAAAAGGTGTGCAAGCATCGGCACGTTGAAAAAAAACACATCCGTGGATCCTGCCGTCCATGTAAATCAAACCGATAGGCTACCAACACTCCTATGAGAGCTTCAACTCCTCTTCTGTGGTGACGTTACACCTTGTAACCAATTTTTAGATTCTTTTTACCATTAATCGCACGGAGCTTATACATGTGTTCATTCTTTTTAGGGACATATTCACTAGAAGTCCTAAAACTTATCGCAAAAGTACAATTGAGTTCTAAAACTTATAAAAAATTAAATCCTACAACTTGTCAAATTAGTGCAATCAAATTTTTCCGTCAACGCCATCAATTTGACTAACGGAAAATGCTAATGTGGCATTTTTAAATTAATTTTTATTTCCTTCGTGGTATTATTATCAATTATTATTTAAATTAGATTAAAAACTAAAAAAGAAAACCTAATATATGATTAAAAAAAATGTAAAAAAAATGGAGGGCTAGCCGATGGAGCTTCAGCTGCCACCCGATGCCCATCGCCAGAAGGGTCGGCAACCTTTGCTGGCCCTTGGTAGGGGTGGTCGGCTCTCGTTCGACCAGGGTGAGGCATCACCTGCCCCCCATGAGGGCCGGCATTCAACCCCCAGCAAGTATTGGCGAGGCCTCACCCAAGGCGAGCGTTGGTCGCCAGCGTCGCCTAGATCTAGATGCCCTCACCCAGGCTTGGCAAGGGTTGTCGGCCCTCGCTTGGCTAGCCACGCTCGTTTGCCATCCCTTCGACGATGGGCAACGGTGGCTGAAGCTCCACTGGCTAGCCCTCCATCCTCTCTCTCTCTTTCTCTCTCATTTTTTTAATCAAATTTTAGGTTTAATAATTTAAAAATACCATAGGAAATCACAATTAATTTTAATTTCCACATTACCATTTTCCATTAGTCAAATTGACGATGTTAACAGAATGACTTGATTGCACTAATTTTATAAGTTTTAGGATTCAATTACACTTTCCCAACAACTTTAAGGACTTCTAGTGGCCCCTTCTTTTTTATCGTCAATGTAGTATGTATACTAGCAAACAGAATTAACTGCATATCATCATCATCTCATCATTGTGTTAATTTATTTAGTAACGCTAGTTACACAAAAATTGGTATGCAAAATTAGTATAAACTAAGTAATGGGTAAATTATAAGCATGCCCTTGAATGAAAGTATTCTTTTTCAAATCAAATTAAAATAGGGCTGATACCACCCACCACTCCAAACTAATACATACGTGCTATAATTGCCCAAAACTAATTCTTTCGTCACCAAAAAAAAAAATTCCAAACTGGCCTTACAGTAGCCCATTCCTTGTGCCACATTTTCCTTTTGGCCTTATAGTAGCCCATTCCTTATTCCAAAAGGCTATGTGTCGCATTTTTTAGCCAATCTTGCCTAGTGTAGCGATTTATATTGACGACATATTACTTTACAATTCTGATGAAGAACTTCATTGCTGACTTTTTGAGCAATTTGCAGACATTGCAAAGAAATATGAAATCATGCTCTCTCTCAAAAAAAGATAAACATTGCCCAAATGAAAATTGATTTCCTAGGCATGCGCCTCAACAAGGGTATATACTATTTAATGGCCACATATCCCTAAGGAATGATTGAAATTTCAAAAAAAAAAGGATTTCATTGTGAAACAAATATAGCAATTGCTTTAGATAATTAATTATCTCAAAAATTTTAACTGCTAATTCCATTGCAATTGATATTGAAGAAAAATCCTCCACCTTAGGGTAAAAATCAAACCAAAGCAGTTGCAAAATTAAAAGAAGTCGTGCAGACTCTTCTCCCATTGCAAATTGCAAATATCATTTACTGGGAAGAGAGTCCTCCAGACCAATGCCAGGGGCAGCCATATTATTTGAAGAAATTGATGGTAAGCGACACATTTGCGCTTACAAAAGTGAAAAGTTTTCCTATCCTAAAATGCGTTATCATTTTACTTTCAAGGAGATATTGGCAGTAAAAAATGAAATAAAAAAGTTTTGAGTTCCATCTTGTTGATCATCATTTACTAATAGAATTGGATAATGGCATATTTTCCCTATATGATCAAATTCAAGCAGAAGCAGATTTCTCATTCTCAGTTGCTTCAGTGGGCTGAGTGATTTTCAAAATACTTTTTCGAAACCAAACACATTGCAGGCAAGAAAAATGTGCTCAACGATTTTCTCTCCAGGCCAAAGGCATTGGCAGCAGAGATCAACATGTACATTCTAAGGCAAGCCTGGAATACCCCCAGGAGATTTGAGTAAATCCAAAATGATAAGCTCACTGAAAGTCTTGACAGCCTCATGTGACAATGTTACACAGATCTCTTTAGGTTCTATGGAGGCTCATTCAGATTCAACCCCGGGTATCCATTCATACATTTATCAATCTAGAAGGAAGATGATTTTTCCTGAAAAATTTCGATGGTTGTTATGGTACTTAATTAATAAGTATTTAATAACTATCAAGTTTCCCACCGGAAAAATCATTTTTAAGGTAATTAGGCTAATTGCACTTAGTCGTAACCATGAAAATGAAAGTGACAGAAATCTTTTGACTGTATTCAACTGGTTTTATCTTCTGACTTACTAGTGTTGGAGAAATCTTTCTGGAGTATTTTGAAGCTGACAAAACATTTCTATCAGTCTAGTCTGAAGATTTGCAGACTCTACTATTTAAAGTCTAAAGACCTTTGGACTGCCAGACTCAAGACTTCTGAGAAGATCCTTCTTACACCATGAACACAGATCCAGAGATTCTCGAAGCTCCTGTTTCTCTTGCTCCTTCATCATCTCCTTCTTCTATCCCTCCAGAATTTCGTGTTTCTAATACCTCTAAGATAGATTATCTTTATGAAGTCTCTCTTAGTGATGAAGCCAGAATCTCCGAAACTCAACTTCCTCTTATGAACCCATACTCTGCGTTCGCTAAACCCAACTCTTCATTTTCACCCATCCGCTCCATTCGTCAACTCATCCATCAAACCCCAAAGCAAGTAAAGGAGTACGTCCAGTCCTCCAAATTTGACCAGCACCCCATCCACTCATGCGAAAAGAGTACTTCGTTACTCTCCGGATCCCTCCGAGTTTCCCCGGACAATGGACCCAACGGGGTTACACTCATGTCCACTATGGCGCTGTTCGACCTACTCTCACTTTTCATTGCCGCAAAGGTTTACCGGTTGTTGCAAGACTAGCATTATTGGATACTCGCTTTCTGGAGTACCAACATGCTTGTATTGGCACAGTCCAAACCACCCTCAATCTTTGGCACGGTGTTTGTCACACCGTATCCCAACTTTAATATTGCTCTTTCGGACCCACAACAACTTTCTTTTATGAAAGTACAGGTCCAACTCACTTTGGAGCCCCCCCCGCCGACTCAGCGGCAGCAACACTCCATTATCGAGATGGTTTATCGAGTGCGAACCATGCTCTTGATCGAACTTCAACAATGGAAATGAAGATGCTTTGTTCATCTCCATGCAAAATGATCAAGCCTCTTGCATCCATGTTCCCAGACAGATTCCAAAGGAGAAGCTAGCTACTCTCCTTCCAGATACATGGATCACAAACTATGAAAAGCTGCACCAAAATAGTAAGCCAATCCAGTCCACGGATTCGAATTCATCCGAAAGAAAGATGGAACTATTTCCATCAAGTTTGGCAAAGAAAAAGAAGAAGGTAGTCCATCTATCTTCCAAACTCTTTTTATGATCCAGCCATGTGTACCAGAAATTATTTCAGAGTCAGACCCAAAAAAGCATGTCCGACATTTCAAAAGTGATGGGCAACCAGTCCATTACTACAAAGACCCAGATGGTCATTGCTTTTGGGACCCTTTTTGTCAGTGTTCCTCTTGTACAAACCCTCTTGATGAAAATTCTTCATCTCGGAGAAAGAAACAAAGAAATCCCCTGTTCCAAAGGTACTTAGACGGAGATACATCTATTGATACTCTTGGTGAATGTGACAAATACCAGTACGTAGTTTCCTACGCACCTCCTTCACCTCCAAAATTCACTATTCCACTTCCATGCTCTCCACCCCCGTCACCTCCACCCTCTCCTCCACAAAAGAAACCAGCCATCTCCCCGTTCTATAAACCTATCATGAAGTGGGCCAAGAAACACTCTTACCCGCTTGAAATTCCAGAAAAGCAACCTGTCTCTTCCATTGCCATGTTCCAGGATACAGACTTTCCCCCTCTTGTTCGTGAAAGATCTAAACTCACCTTTCCTGCTCCAGAAGAATTCACAGACCCACAGCAAAGGTACCGTCATACTCCAAAAGTATCCACTCCCACTGATGTGGATGAACATGGAAGACAAAAAAGAACCCCGATTCTTTGAAGCGGTCCCTAAATTGGCAATCGAAACTTTGTTAGCACAAAACAATGCTTTCAAGGTTATTGATACCAAAATAGGAAATGTGCAACAAGATCTTCAAAGGCATGATGAATCTACCAAAAAGCTCCTCTTCCAATTTCAGAAAAGGCTTGATGCCTTAGAAGCAGGACAACGCCTCGGGTATCATCATCTTGAACGCCCGAAGCCAGAAATAGAAAAACTCAAAAGGCAGATTCAAATTCTTGAACAAGGAAGGTTTCGACCTTTCGATCCACTTGCACCTCCCGTGAGAACCGGATATATACCTCCTTCACCTCAAACATCCATCTTTCTTTGCCATCCCGAGAAGACCCTTACAAAAAGGAACCAGATATGGTAAGCATGAGAGATCGTCGAAGGAACTCACTCGAAAGCAAAAGGAGAAAGGAAAAGAAAAGGAAAGGCCAACCCCTTTCGCTCCTTCGAGAAAGGCCAACCTTTACACCTCCAATCTCTTCCTTTCCTACCACCTCTGTTACTATAAGAGAAAGGCCAGAACAAATGATGCTCTCAAACCCTCTAGAATCCTTCCTAAAGGATTTGGGTAATCAGGAACAAGTTGAATCCCCTGCTCAAATTAACCAAACAGTTTTCCCGGCAGAACAAACATTTCCTGATATATCTGAATCAGAACCAGATTCAGTATCCCTTGCATCCTCCTCATCCTCTTCGGATCCTCATATTCACTCCCCTCGTGAACCACTAATCACTTCGTCCATTTTCATGGCCGACCCCCCAGCTCCAGACATTGAAATGGAATCCAATTATTCTGATCCAGAAGTTGTTCAGAATAATACCGGGCAGCATGTGTCCATGGCATCAAAACAGTTTTTCACCATTGATGATATTCCTTATCACAAATGGCCAGAAAGACTTGAAGAATTTCATACTTGGTTGAATACTCAGTCCCTCACCAACCACGATATGAATGATGTTCTTTACAACTTTGTCACCAGATTTACTGGAAGTCTTAAAGCCTGGTGGAAATCAGTGTCCGACCAGGACCAGGTTCATTTCTTGATGTCACCAGATTTTGGCCATGCTATTACTATCTTATATCATTTCTTTGTGGGGAAACCCACTGATCTTATGGAGCTAAAAAGAAGAGAATTCTTTGAAAGAAGATGTTGTTCTCTCCAGAGGAAACATCTTGATAAGCACTATCGAGAGATGCTTAAACTCTTTTATCAGCTTGGAGCTGATTCAAATCTAAAACATGTCTTCCTGACTTCTATTCCCAAAGAATTAACTCAGATGGTTGAAAGATCCTTCTTTGGAAAACAAAAAAGGGTACAAGACATCCCTTTGGGAGAAATACAGCAAGAGATCCACCTTTGTCTTGAAGACCTTTGTTTAAAGCGTCAGATGGTACGTACATACATCAAGGAAGATAAAGGCCTTGAAGCGACTGTTCCGCCAAAAGCTAAAGATTAAATGTTCCAAAAACAATTGCGATGACGATTGTGGAAAGTATTGCCAGAAGAAAAAGCATTTCAAGAAGTTCAACATCAAGAAGTACAAACACGGCTCCAAACACTTCCGAAGAAAAAAGAAATGGCGATACCTGCGGAAAAGAAAAGATCGCACAGGCCGCAAGAAATCAGACAGATGTTACATCTGCAACAAGAAAGGACATTTTGCCAAAAATTGTCCTCAAGCGAAAAAAGGTCAGAATCGTTTAATTCATCATATTGAGAATGAAACAGGGATTTCTCTTGAAAACGATGATATTGAATCCCTTTTCTCTATTGATGAAGATCAAACAGAACAAACTCTTTGTGTCATTCCTTCTTATCAAACTGCCAGTGAAACTGAATCTGACACAGAATCTGAAGAGATTTTTCATATATCTCTTGCATCCTCAGAACAACCTCCTGACATACTCTCCAGTCAAACCTAGTGTCCACATTTCCCTATTAAAATCCTCACTTCCAAGTTTGCAAAACCCATTAATGTCATTGCTCTTATTGACACTGGAGCAAGTTGTTCTATTCTGGACACAAAAGTTTTACCTAAAGAATATTGGACTTCTTATGTCCGATACTTCAACTCTGCCTCTGGAGACACTTTCTCCACAAATGTCAGAACCACCCCCATAACTGTCCAATTCTTTCCTCAGTGTTCTATCACTACCAAAATCTTTGGATCAAGTCTCCCCAATAAAGATTTAATAATTGGGTGGGACATCATGACTCAAATCGCTCAACTCCGCATTATCCCTGGAAAAGGTCTTAGATATAAGGACCAATTCTACGAGTTTGTCAATATTCAGAGACTCTTTTCCATTCATATGAGTCTACTAGATCCCATCATGCAAAAGTTACTTGCATCATGTGCAGAATCCCATTCTGAGTTCGCTCAAAAGTGTTCTCATCCTTTATGGGAAAATCCAGAGTTCTTTGTTCGCCTTCCTTTCAAAAAGAATGAGGATATCAATCCTACTAAGGCGAGCCATTCAGGTATGAACCCAGATCATTTGATTTTAGCTCAAAGAGAATGCTCGAACTCCCTGACAAGGACTTATTGAACTCTCCAACTCTCAATGGGCTTGTGAAGCATTTTATGTCAATAAACATGCCGAGCAAACCGGGGAAAAATGAGACCGGTAATCAACTATCAACCTCTCAATCTTTTTCTCCAAGATGATAAGTTTCCTTTACCATCAAAGAATTCTCTCTTTCTTTGGCCTTACCAAGGCCCACATCTACTCCAAATTTGACCTCAAAGCGGGATTTTGGCAATTGGGCATCCATCCCGATGACGGACCCAAAACGGGGTTCGTATCCCAAACCAGCATTTCCAATGGAAAGTCCTTCCTTTTGGTTTGAAAGTCGCCCCATCTCTTTTCCAAAAGGCCATGTGCCGAATTTTCCAGCCAATCTGTCAAGTCTTTGCAGTTTATATTGATGATATTCGCTCTATAGCCCCGATGAGCGATCGACCGCCAACTTCTTGAACAGTTTGCAGAAATTATAAGAAAGCATGGCATCATGCTCTCACAAAAGAAAATGAATATTGCCCAGACAGAAATTGAATTTCTTGGTATGCACCTCAACAAAGGTACGTACTATCCGGGGCCTCACATTGCACAAGAGTTCCGAAGTTTCTCGATGAAAACTTCACCACAAAGCAAGTTCAGCAATTTCTTGGGATAATTAATTATCTCAGGGATTTTGTTCCAAATATTGCAAAGCTGCTGATTCCACTCCAGGCAATACTAAAGAAGCATCCCCTACCTTGGGGAAAAACCCAGACCAAAGCAGTTTCTGAGCTTAAGGAGATCATGCAGAATCTCCCACCATTGCAAATACCATCAACAGGAAAAAGAATTCTTCAAACCGCGCCGTGATGAATCTTTGGGCAGCCATCCTATTTGAAGAAATTGATGGTAAGAGACATTTTTGCGCTCACAAAAGTGGAAAATTCTCTCACGCTGAAATGCATTATCATTCCACTTTCAAAGAGATCCTAGCGGTTAAAAACGGGATCAAAAAATTTGAATTTCATCTCATTGGTCATCATTTTCTAGTAGAATTAGATATGGCATCTTTTCCACAAATGACCAAATTCAAACGAAGCAAATCCCCAATTCCCCGGTTGCTTCGTTGGGCTGAATGGTTTTCAAAATATTCTTTTGAAACCAAACACATTCCTGGAAAGAAAAATGTGCTTGCTGACTTCTTGTCAAGACCGAGAATACCAGCGGAGATTAACATGTACATCAAAAGTTCTGCTTTCCATATGATGAATTATGGAAAGAAATACAAGATCGAGAAGATCAAAGATTCGCCCAGCTAGAAGTATCCCCAGGAAATTATTGAAGAAATCCAGCAAGACCGCCTCAATGAAAATATGGATAGCATCATGTGGCAATGCCATACTGAGCTATTTCGATCTGATGGAGGCTCCATTCTTTGTCCTTTTGGGTTGAACAAGCATTACCCATTCATCCATCCTCTCATCTGGAAGGAAGATGATTTCCCCGATCAACTCAAGGAGTTATTATGGTACTTAACCAACAAGTACCTGATAGCTATGGAAATCCCAACCAGAAAATTCATTGCCAACCTCACAAGAATTTTTCTACTCGGCAAAGGTAATGTTGAAAAGGAAAGCGACAAAAACCTCTTAGACTTTCTAAATTGGTTTTATCTCCCAACATGGTGGAAACAACTTTTAGAGAAAGAACTAAGACCATTAACACCAAATCCTGAAGTCCATACCATCCTGTTTTTTAAACGTCCATGGCACTTTTTCAGAAATAATGGTACCATAATTAATGAACCACAAGATATAGGAACCACTTCCTATAAACCTCATTTGGACAACAGAGAAGCAAGAATTCATAAATCCTATCCAGGATCTGTTCGATGTTGTGAATACCAGTACTGAGAACTTCAAAGAATCCTTTGTCAAGAAAACAAAATCATCCCTCAAGAAATCTGGAATTATAATGCCCCTTCCATATGGGATCATTATGAACTTGCACCAGAAGCACAGGAAGCACTCAACGACTTCAAACAAGCTGCATCATCCCGAGAACAAGAAATGACAGATACTGATCACATTGTCCAATCAACACAGGACCCCTATGCTAAATGGGGAGGTCCTCTGTCCCAAGACCCCAATACTCCAGGATCTTCATCATCCTTCTACAACCATCCAGACAACTGGCCCCAGCCAAGCATGCCAAGTATGGCTCAGCCATGTATCCGTCTAGGAGATGACGACACAAACTGGGAAGAAGAAGAAGCATCCTCATCAAGACAGATTCTCTCACCAGCAGAGCTTGAAGCCCTTGCACAAAAATATGAAGAACATCTCTTCATGACAAGCTACGGCTCAGATGAAGACTCACACAATAGCTACAACGCCCGAGACGGACATGACCGTTGAAATTATTGTTCGTACAAAGTTACTGTAGCAAAGCATTGTTCACTTTTACTGTTCACTAGGCTAGGGAAAGTGCGTTCACGTCACGCATGTGCGTTGTTGATAAGCGTGCGAATAATTCCCTCCCGGAATTTTCCGGAGCCTCTGTTCTGTTTTCTGGACCTTTGTCTTTTGGTCCTTGTCTGTTTGTGTCTTCGTTTGCCTATTTAAGGCAAGGAGTCTGTAATGTGAAAACCAGAGTCCCTTAAATGAAGTGAGTGTTTTAGTAAAAAACCTCTCATGTCTTTCTAAACTCCTCTCTTCTCCTCTAGCTTGGTAGGATCCTCCAAGAAATGCAGCTCGAGTATGTTAGAAACATTTCCATCCTGGCATCTCTGAGTATCTCTAGGCTCTGAACTAAAAGGCTGAGTAGTTTTCTGCTAAAAGGCTGTCCCTGAAGGGCTTGAACGATGAGGTTCGCCCACTGTGGGATGCATACCTGCGGAAAATTGACTTCGTCTGTTTCGTAAAGGATTTGATCTTATCGACTAACGAAGATCTCTTGGCTGGATAAGACATTACGGATTCCTTTATTCGAATCAAGATTGATTGAAGATCCGATGATTGGCGAAGCATACTTGGAAGGTTCTATTTATGGAAACCGAGATCCTGATTGTATGGGCGAGCAGGATTGATGGGCTATCGACATGTTCCTTTAATGGCTCGAATGATCTTTCTAATTGATTCGTCCAACGGGAAGATTGGAAGAATTCCTTTGGTAAGTGCCAACGGGTATGATGGCATAAAGGAGTATATAAGGAAGACGTTCCAGTTGTTCGTGGATGTGCACGATAGAAGAATTCCAAAGTCTGAAGCTCCTTATTCTTAGTCAATTCATTTACTGAGCTGAATCTTGTACGCAAAAGAGAGTCTATATTTTGAGATACCTTGAGGAAGTGTGGTAAAATATCTACACTTTGTGGAATCAAGGGAAAGCATTCTTTGTAACTTCTCTTTTGTTCATAGTGAAATCCAGTCGGTGGGTGTCGGTGCGAAAGAGTGGACGTAGGCTTGGAATAAGCCGAACCACTATAAATTCTGTGTTCAATTTTTCTCTTCCCTACTCTCTGTTTATTTTGATCATAATCTGTTTTAAGAGGATCTTCTTTCTATTGTTTGCCTAGTATTGCTTTCGTATATTGATAAAATTGTTTTTACACATATTCACCCCCCTCTAGGTGTTTATACTAGCTATATCAATTGGTATCAGAGCCTGTGTACTCATTTTGTTTGAAATGTTTTACTTGAGTTAAAGATCCATGGCTAGTATGTTAGCTCCGGGCTGGTGGAAGGACAAAGCAATACAAGACCTCCTTACTTTGACGGAAAGGATTACAACATGCGGAAAAACAAGATGAAAGCGTTCTTAAGATCAAAGGATCATCGGAATGGGACGTTGTAGAAAAAGGAATCACTCCTAAAGCGCATCTATTAGAGGAAATGACTATTGAGTCTAGTGAAATGACTCGGGAAGAGATAATCAAGAGACAAGCTCTTGATGCAAAAGCAATTTATTCTTTATATTGTGCCTTATCACCTTCGAATATAACAGAATATCTTCTTGTATTATAACAAAAGAAGTCTCGGGATAGATTACATATTACCTATGAAGGAACCGATCGAGTGTAAGAGACCAGAATCAACATTCTCCTCGGTCAATACGAAGCCTTCAAAATGAATTCGGGAGAATCTATAAGCGACATGTTTAGTCGTTTTACGTAAATCGTGAATGGTCTTGAAAATCAAGGTCAACCAATTTCGATCCCATGAAAGTAAACAAGCTATTGCGTGGACTCTCCAAGAATTGGAATCACATAAAGACCTCAATAAGAGAGACACAAAGAATCATGCCACTATATGTCGATGAGTTGGTTGGAAATCTTCAGTCTTATGAAGTGGAACGAATCAATGAAGACGAATTTCCTAAAGGTAAGAAATCCATTGCATTAAAATCCAATGATGATTCTAATGTTACAGATTCTGAAGGCGATATGGATTATGAGGAGCTTGCACTTATGATAAGAAGATTCGAAAAGCTGAACGAGAAAAGGAAGAAGATTCAATCCAAAGAAACAAAGTTTTCAAAAGCAACGAGACTAAGTCTCTGTTGAGGATGATGAATCAAACAAAGATATACTCTGCTTTGAATGTAAGAAAAAAGGACACATCGACCCAACTGTCCTCTTCGAGGAAGAAGAAAGGAAAAGCTGAAAAGTATCGAAATGCTCTTAAAGCGAAACACGGAGTGATACGAGTGTGAAGAAAGTGATGATGATTATGCCAATATTTGTCGATGGCACAATCGGACTCGAGATTCAAACTCCGAGACGGACTCGAGACTCGGACGGTGAGTTTGAGGTAAGTAACTTTAAAATCCTTATTAAAGTTTCTAAATACATTGATGAGCTGTGTTCTAGTCTTAAGACTTCTCTTAAAAGAATTTCCGAACTCAAAAAGGAAAACTCTACACTAAAACAACGGGAAAATGCTTTGAAAGAAAAGTTGAAATGTTCGAGACATGAATGTTTCTACTCTCAAAGAAAGTGAAGAAAATCTTTTAAAAGAAAATGAATTTTTAAAATTAGACATATCAAATATTTCAAAAAGATTTTCAATAGGATCGAGAAACTTGAGAAAATTCTTTCAAAGACAAAGACCTTATTTCAATAAATCTAGTGCGGGAATGACAAAGTGGAAACCATTCCTCTAATTGATTTTCCTAAAGTGAAGGAAAGAATTAAGCAAAGACTCACAAGAAATGCTTACAAAAATCATTTCGAAAAGGTTTTTGTAAAACCGTAGGACGAAATGCTCTCGGATGCTCAAAGTGCAATAGTACGAGATCATTTTGAAAAGGAATGTTTTATGGTTTGGAAACTGTTAAAAAGGAATGGGCAAAAATCGCATATCATACTAACACCAATGGACCCAAGAAAATATGGGTACCAAAGAAAGCTTGAGTCTCCTTTTTAAATGCGAGTCACTATCAAGAAAAAGGTAAAATGGTATCTGGATAGTGGATGCTCAAGACATATGACGGGAGATTCAAATTGCTTCATAAAGCTCGTTCAAATAAATGGTGGAAAAGTCTCATTTGGAGGAAACAACAAAGGAAGAATTGTGGGGTTTGGAACTGTAAAAATTGGAAATCTCACAATAAGCAATGTTTCCTTAGTAGAAGGACTCAACTACAATCTGCTCAGTATAAGTCAACTGTGTGATACTGGTTTCAAAATAAACTTTCAAGAGGGAATATGTTCAGGAACCAGTAAAGATTCTACTCAATCATTCATGGGTCGAAGACATGGAAATATCTACCTCTTGGACGTGAAACCAGATGAAACGCAATGTCTGATCTCAATTCAAGACGAAGCGAACTTATGGCACAGAAAGCTTGGGCACATCAATATGAAGCAGATAGCTAAAATTTCATCAAAGAAGCTTGTTCGTGGTTTACCCAATTTATCATACCAAAAGTCGATCTATGCACTCCATGCGTATTAGGAAAGCGGGTAAGAAATTCCTTTAAACCAATAAATCAAGTTTCAACTAATCGTGTCTGCGGCACGCATATGGATCTCTTTGGACCAACGAGAACACAAAGCATTGGAGGTAAGAAATATTGCCTAGTAATTGTGGATGATTACTCACGATTTACGGGTATATTTCTGGCAAGTAAGTACGAAACATTCTTTTACTTTGAAAAGTTTGCTAAAAAGGTTCAAAATGAAAAAGGATATGTTATTTCAAGTATAAGAGCGAGACCATGGAGGTGAATTTGAAAATCAAGATTTTACAAAATTTTGTGATGAATCGGTTTTCAGCATTTATTCTCCTCTCCATATACTCCAGAGCAAAACGGAGTTGTGGAAAGAAAGAATAGGTCGCTTCAAGAAATGGCTAGAACTCTTTTAATTGAAAGCAACATTTCCTCGCGTTTTTGGGCTGAAGCAGTTTCTACAGCATGTTATATCATTAATAGAGTTTTTCTAAGACCAGTGGAAAAAACCCCCCTATGAGTTATTCAAAGGAAAGAAACCCATTGTTTCATACTTTCATGTGTTTGGATGTAAATGCTTTATTTTGAAAAATGCAAATGATCGAGTTGGCAAGTTTGAAGAAAAATCATGCGAAGGCATCTTCCTTGGATATTCTATCTCGAACAAAGCATACAGAGTCTATAACAAGAAGACTCAATCTGTGGAGGAATCAATGAATGTCAAATTCTAAGATTCTATGCAAAATGAATCGTTCGAGACTCATCTTGAAGAATCCGAACTCGCTTCGGACTCTATAAAGTCTAAAGAAGCGGCTCGAGACTACGAAAGACCAAAGAACCGATGAGTTGCGAAGATTCAAATGAAGGAAGTGATCATAAACCTGAAAAATTAATCGAATGGAAGCATAAGTCCGGTCATCCCAAAGATCTCATTATTGGCGACATTAATGAAGGAATTCGCACAAGATCCAAAAGGCGCGAAGAGTCTAGTCTTGTGGCTCTTATTTCGAAATAGAACCCAAAAGCATAGAAGAAGCTTTATCGATGAAAGCTGGATTGAAGCTATGCAAGAAGAACTCGAGACAATTCAGCATTAATGATGTCCGGGAACCGACTCCTAAACCAAAAGGTAAATCTATTATTGGAGCTAAATGGGTTTCGGGAACAAGATGAACGAGAAAGGAAAAGTCATAAGAAACAAAGCAAGACTCGTGGCAAAGGGATATACGCAAGAAGAAAGGATAGACTATGACGAGACTTACGCACCAGTATTGCTTTTGCTTGTTATAAGAATTTCAGGTTATTCCAAATGGACGTCAAAAGTGCTTTCCTGAATGGATTTATCCATGAGGAAGTCTATGTGGAACAACCACCTGGGTTTGAAGACCCAAAGAAACCGGACTCGTATTCGATTTGAAAAAGGCCTTGTATGGTTTAAAGCAAGCACCTCGAGCTTGGTACGACAGTGAGTAAGTTTTTAATTCAAAATGGCTTTGTTAAAGGTAAAGTAGACACTACTCTATTTATCAAAAGAGAAAGCAAAAGTTTTCTCGCTTGTTCAAATATATGTTGATGATATCATTTTTGGATCTTCTAATGAAAGTTTGTGCAAGAATTTCTCTAAGTCTATGCGAATGAATTTGAAATGAGCATGATGGGTGAACTAACCTTCTTTCTTGGACTTCAAGTAAAACAATTGAAGGAATGGACCTTTATTCATCAAGAAAAATATGCTAATGATCTTGTCAAAAAGTTTGGATTGGAAAATTGCAAAAAGACTGAAATACCAATGTCAAGCTCTTTGAAGATAGACAAAGATGAAGGAGGAAAGAAAGTTGACCGGAAGCAATACGGGAGTATCATTGGTTCACTTCTTTATCTTCGCTTCTAGACCGACATTTTGTTTAGTGTTTGCATGTGTGCTAGATTTCAAGTAGACCTAAAGAATCTCATCTAAATGCGTAAAGCGTATTATCAAATATATTGCTTCAACTTCAAGCATCGGTCTTTGGTATCCTAAAAAGGGAGACTTTACTCTTCTTGGATACTCGGACACGAGATCTAGCTAGTTGCGAGTTGATAGAAAGAGCACTTCGGGCACTTGTCAACTACTTGGAAACGGGACGGTGTCTTGGTTTTCAAGAAAACAAAATACGTAGCTCTTTCTCTGACCGAGTATGTAGCTCTCGGAAAGCTGTTGTTCACAAATTTTATGGATAAAACAACAACTAAGAGACTTTGGAATTGAAGATTCATGCACTGAGATTAACTGTGACAACACCAGTGCAATCAATCTTACCAAAAATCCAATCCTTCACTCAAGAGCGAAGCATATAGAGATTCGACATCACTTCATTATAGATCATGTTTAAAATGGAGAGATTTTGATTCGGTTTGTTGACTCAAAGAACCAACTCGGCGGATATATTTACAAAGCCTTTGGAGAAAAATCAATTTGAAATCATCCGTTCCGGACTCAACATCCACGAAGCTTGAAGAAGTTAAAGTCTAGAGACTTTCAGACTCATAAAAACAAGGTTCTTGACTGTAAGTTATTTTATTTTCTCTAATTATTAATTCTCGGAAAGGTACGATCATCTATCTATAATTGATTTTTACTATCTTCAATTTCCGTGATAAATACAATCTTTTCTTTTTCAAAAAGGAGTAAATATTTTAAAAATGGCAGGTATCTATTTTTGAAAAAGGCAGTTTTTTTTTTTAAATGGCATCTTTTACTTTCCTTTACGACGCTTGGTATACCTCTCTTCGACTGACCTATATACAGTCAGTTCCTCTTCGTTCAAAAACCCTAAAAAGCATCGATCTTTCACTCCTATCTTCTTCACTTGTTTAATCTTCAAAAAAGTTATCATCTTTCTTGGGAAAAGTCAAGTTCGGGATCTTTCAAGACTGAGAAAGATGTCGTCTTCAAGAAAGTCTTCGAAAATTGCAAGCAGGGGACCACGGCAAATGAGTGAGGGGCCTACTCATTTTGATCTCACTGAGGAAGAGGAGTCACCCGGTCAAGCAACAGAGCCCACAACATTCTCGGCGTCATTCTTCTCCAACTAGTTCACGGGGTCTTTGGTCATCCGAAGAAGAAGAAATCGTTGAAGAAGCTGTTCTGTAAGAACTCAAAAGCCCTCTTTTATTTATAAGCTTTACCATGCTTTAAAGAGGAGCGGTACTCCATTGAACTACATTGACGAGTTTCTTAAGGACAAGGGATATGGAAATGAGTTCATCTTTTTGCGAACTATGGAGCGTTTGGGAATTGCTCTAAGGGGATGGCGAAGAATCCCTTGCAAATATCCCAAGTGATCCGCGTGTTGGAGGACTGAATCCGATAGATGGGAATGATGATGATAAATTGTACAGTCAATTTCAACCTGGAATGGGTGTTGCGGCAAAAATTCGAGGAAAAAGGACAGACTTGTTTCGATCAAAGGAACAGAAGGATCTATACTCCAAATTGTTAAAGCGTGGGGTGATAAACCCTAGGAGTGTGGATTTTGAATTCCTTGATCTTGTGCATGTTAATTTAAGGGAAAAGTTTCGTTCTCTTCAACTTGAACAATTACGTTCGACACTACGAAGCCTATCTTTGAATCGATCGCATATTTCTATTCGAATCTCAGCTTCTTGGATGCGAATAAAATTTCTTTTAGTGTCCGAGATTAGGACTTTGTGGTGGATGTAGATATGCTAGCAGATGTGATTGGGGTTGAGAGAGGAAAATATCAACCAATTAATGTCTCTATTGCTCGTGCTACATAGGAACTTGTTAAGGACGAGAAGAATAGAGGGAAGAATTTCCTACTCAAGAATGCGTGCATTTAACATTCGCTTCACAAGATTGTGATAAATTGCCTCGAGACCGAAATCTACTTCAAAGACCGATGTCTCAAACTCGAGGCAAAGCGATGTACGCCATCAATGCTTTGGAAAAAGGTTTTCTCTTCCTCACACTATTTTGTTCCACATGTATAGAGCGGTGGTGAAGGACAAGGGTCGACTTCCTTATCCAGGTCTTGTGTCTAAGCTATTCAGACATTTGAATATTCAGCCTCCACAATTTCTTTGTGTTCGACCTTGTGATAAAATGGTGGTAAGACTGAAAATGGTGTCCAAAATGCGTCTGAAAGAACTCAATAGGGCTTTGGAGAAATTCAAGGAGACAACCCCTGCCAAACCTCATCAAATCTCTTTGGCAGCAAAAAGAAAAGGAAAGGAGCCTATGGTCACTTCATCCAAAAAGAGAAGAGCTCTCATCATTGAGGATGAAGATGATGAGGATGACATCACCATTTCTGCTATGGCATTGAAGAACCTGAGTCGTTCTGTTCCAAAAGCAATGGAACGACAGGAAAGAGAAGTAGAAGAAAAAGAAACAGAAGAAAAGAAGCGGAGGAAAAAGAATCAGAGGAGAGAGAAGCTGAAGAAAAAGAAGCAGAGGAAGAAAGGCTTGAAAAAGAAGAAGAAGAAGAAAGAGGAAATCTAGAGGAAGGAGAGCATGAAGAACACTCTTCTCCACCCGAAGGCATGGAAACATGGGGAGATGATGAGAAAAGAGGAATGTCCTCATATCCCGCTACCGGTGAAGGAGTCGGCCGCTCTCCGGCAGATCCGGAGGACATTTATGCCTGTCAATTTCCGAGGAGGAACATGAAGCTTCATCACCAAATCTGCGTGATTATCTTTGATGTACCATTATCCTTTTACTCCATCTAATCGTGTCGCCGCCGTCTGTGATGATAATTCAGCGAGACTTCCACGGAATTCTTGATGTTCTCTTGGAAATGCGGGGTCAGATATATGCTCTGGGATACGAAGTTCAGAACTTGCAGAATGCTAGACAAGCTTCTTCAGTTTCTTTGAATGATCAGATCCAAGCTCTTACTCTTCAGATTCAAGCCAATGCTAAAAGTGAAGAGGTAGCTCAACTGAAGGAAGATTTAAAAAAGCTTGAAGGCATCGTCCAGTCATTGGGAGATTTCCAGCTTGTTCGTATTCCCAAGCAATCTTGACTTTTTCTCAACTTTTTTATGATGACAAAAAGGGGGAGAGATGCAAGATTTGAAAACTTTGAACTTTAATCTTTTAGTTTGTTTGTTTTGATGTTTGATTTGTTTGACTTGTGTGTCTATCTGATTGTGGACTGAATTTGGGATTTGGATTTGACTGCTTATATGAAGTACTGTTGATATCTTATAATGGCTTTACACTCACTAACCTATTTTATGTGGTTGCAGATTCTAGTGTTACATTAATCTTTATGAGATATCCATATTTGCTTAAGTAATGTTTTGCAGGTCAAAGATATTCAAATCTGCAAGAAAGTTTTGTCACCATCAAAAAGGGGAGATTGTTGGAGAAATCTTTCGGAGTATTTTGAAGCCGACAAAACATTTCTATCGATCTAGTCCGAAGATTTGCAGACTCTACTATTTAAAGTCTAAAGACCTTTGGATCGCGGACTCAAGACTTAAAGTCTATTCTCATTGACGATCCGTAGTTTGTCGAAGAAGGTCTATCGAGAACTATGTGTTTCGTAAAGGATTTGATCTTATCGACTAACGAAGATCTCTTGGTGGATAAGACATTACGGATTCCTTTATTCGAATCAAGATTGATTGAAGATCCGATGATTGGCGAAGCATACTTGGAAGGTTCTACTTATGGAAACCGAGATCGATTGTATGGGCGAGCAGGATTGATGGGCTATCGACATGTTCCTTTAATGGCTCGAATGATCTTTCTAATTGATTCTGTCCAACGGGAAGATTGGAAGAATTCCTTTGGTAAGTGCCAACGGGTATGATGGCATAAAGGAGTATATAAGGAAGACGTTCCAGTTGTTCGTGGATGTGCACGATAGAAGAATTCCAAAGTCTGAAGCTCCTTATTCTTAGTCAATTCATTTACTGAGCTGAATCTTGTGCGCAAAAGAGAGTATATTTTGAGATACCTTGAGGAAGTGTGGTAAAATATCTACACTGTGGAATCAAAGGAAAGCATTGCTGTAACTTCTCTTTTGTTCATAGTGAAATCCAGTCGGTGGACCATCGGTGCGAAAAGAGTGGACGTAGGCTTGGAATAAGCCGAACCACTATAAATTCTGTGTTCAATTTTTCTCTTCCCTACTCTCTGTTTATTTTGATCATAATCTGTTTTAAGAGGATCTTCTTTCTATTGTTTGCCTAGTATTGCTTTCGTATATTGATAAAATTGTTTTTACACCTATTCACCCCCATCTAGGTGTTTATACTAGCTATATCAACTAGAAACTCTTCTTTTTATAAGAATTGAGAACTGCTCAAGTAGAACCAGAAACACATACCATTGTGTTTTTCCGATGACCATGGACTTCGTACGAAATAATGGCACCATTACCAATACTCCAGAAGGAGTAGGAATTATAACCTACAAACCTTAAACCACATCTTCAGGAAGCTCGTATTTACAAGTCATTTCCTGATTATGTCGGATCTATTAAATATAATTACAAAGAACTCTAAAGAGTCTTATGTTAAGAAAACCAAACCATTCCTAAAGAAATATGGGATTATGCAACACTTGTCTCATGGGACTACTTCGAATTTGCACCTAAAGCCAAATAAGTACTTGAAGAATTCAATCAAGTACAAAATTGGGCAAGGACACCTTAATCACAAGAGTAAAAAATGGCAGACATAGATGATCTTGCACAGTTCTCTCAAGAATCCTATGCTTAATAATGAGGAGGCCTCTCTCTCAAAACCCTTATGATCAAGGACTTTTGTCCTTATCCTTTAGGTTAGACCCGAATGCCACCTCCCATTATGTCTAAACATCCAACTGGCCTCAGCCAGTGATGCTTGAAAGAATGACTACCAACACTCCAAGACCCTCTAGGATTCGTGAGGAAGAATCATTTTCAAGTGGTCTAGGTATGTGGGACACCCTAAAAGATTTGCTCGCAGCCCAGACAGTCCTCTTGCTCCTGACATTGGTCTTCTTGAGCAATGCTACATAGAAGAACAACTTGCACACCACAGCTCGGATAGTTCAGACTATAACTCCCGAGATGGGAAATAGATTTGTCAAAAAGTTACTGTAACACAGATCACTATAGCAGTACTGTAGCAATAGGTTAGGAAAATCACGGTTCATAATGAATGTTCAGAATAATTCCCAACCGAGATTCCTAGAGCTTGTGTCTTCTTTCCAAACGGTCTTTGTAACCTCTTGGAGCCTTAAAAGGCAAGGAGGATATGATGTTTTGAGCAGGGTCCCTTGAAGTAAAATGTGTACTTGTGAAAATCCTCTCACGTCTTTCTAAACACTTCTTCTTCTTCAGCCTGGTAGAATTCTCTAAGAAATGCAGCTCGGCTAGTTAAAAATATTATCATCCTGACATCCTCGAGCATCTCTATGCTCCGAACTAAATTTCTAGGCAATTTCCAATTAAAAGACAATCCCTAGAAAGCTTGAACAAGAGGTTCACCTATTATGGAATAGCACATTTTTACTGCAACTAACTTGGTTTTCTATAGCTCTAAGTATAGATCCCCTCGTTGTTATCATACTTACACTACATTTTCCCTAAAAAAAATCCTACATTTACTACAATTTATGGTAAATGCGGTGCCATCATATCTTTTGTGGATAATTTAAAGTAAATGTGACATGGATTTACTAGTTTGGCTGCTAAACTCGCCAAATGGCTAGTGAGCTCCAACAACCCTTGCCTAGTGCTCGACAGCCATTGGAGAGAGAGAGAACATAAAATTTTAATAAGAAAATAAAAATTTTGAAAAAATTAAAAATAATTAAATAACTATTTTTAAAATGTTCATATTAGCTGCAACTATATCATGTAAGACGATCAACGTTCATGTTAGCAATTTTTAACCTAAATTAATTGCACGGATTGAATTGGTATCAATGTAAAAAGATTTATGACTACATTAATCCAGTTAAATGATTTAAGACTGAATTTGTACCCATGCAATATATTTTAAATTTTTTTAATACTTTTCCCCAATTTCATTAAACTCCTTTCTCCTTACAGTGATTTGATCGTGTTCTAAATATTACAATGGGGAGCAACAACAATAATAATTTCCGATCGTCCCAACTCAATCTAGATTTTATCATATAATTATTGTGAGACTTATTTAGTGAATTAAGTGAATTTCACGACGACAACACATACGTGCCCACTCTACCCCCACAACAAGCCAAATTCAATGATGATGAAACACAACGATTCGATGGTTGGGAGGAATTGCAAGGGCAAACGCTTTACGCTAGTCCTTGTCAAGAACCTTCCCCAGAAAAATCTCCCAAAGCTGGCTAGATGGAGAACAACATTCAATATGTGAAGGACATTCCAGTGGATCATAGAAGACAGCAGGCGTAGCTTGATTGCGAAAGTTGTGGAAACGGCTGTCTGCAGGTATGATGACAATTGCAAGAATTGAGTCCGACCAAAAGTAGCCAACATGAACAAGAGCACAACGACGACGCTTTATCATCCGCATCATTAAGGGACACAATATCGAAGCTGTCAAATTTATTAGACATTCTCTATAGTGTAATTTGTGTGTAATCCTTATTAGGGAATTTGTATATGTAATTTTTTTTTCCAAATTATTTGAAAAGGTACCTGTACTTTATCTGTGTTTAGCTGGGTTAGTGTTTTTCATCTATTCTCCTTGGTTATTCTTTAATTATTTTTACTATTAGAAAAATCTCATTAAAATTTTATTTTATTAATAAATAAAAAACGTGCTCGGCACGGAAAAATCTCGTGCCTAGGCCTGACACAATACTGTGTCAAGCCTAGCGTGACCAGTGCGGCCGAGTGGCCACCCCTGCCTTTAATATTCTTTTTTCAAAAGAAAACTAAGCATTGTTCTATACTAAATGAATATCGCGATTCCAACTAAACCTAAATCTTACAGAAATCATGTCTTTCAACATATCTAGGTGTGTATTATTAGATCCTATTCATCGGAATGTATATAATAAGTTTATTATATTAGATTACAGTATGAGAAACCATTTGTACAAAAAGTTCATCTTATCACTGTTTGGTACGAAATGTATATATATTCGATCACTCTTGCAACTAAGCCAAAGAAAAGATAAAGCACTAGAGGAGCAAGGACAAGTAATAAAAATTTACATAGAATGACACTTGGACTTGTTACTCAATAAATTAAAGCAATCACGCCAGCTCCAAATTCAAGGCACATTAAAATGGAAATGACACAAATAACTCATAAATTTTAGCCTAATGTGTAATGTGGTCTTAAATTTTTAATTTGTTCAATGTAATTCTTGAACTTTGCCTCAATGTAACCCATAAACTTTTAATTTGTTCAATAGGGTTCTCAAACTTTTGGTACATGTTCATTTTAATCTTTGAATTGTATAAATTTCAATATTATCCTTTCATTAATTCAAGTTCATAGACAACATTGAATATTTTATATAGTTCATGAACTAAATTAAATATGTACCAAAAGATCACGTTAAATAATTTTAAAAGTTCAAGGGCCATATTATATATTAGAGTAAAATTCAAGGATCATATTAAACAATTTAAAAGTTTATAGGATATATTATATATTGAGTTAAAATTCAGAAATCATTTGTGTCATTTTCTCTTTAACAATTACATGGCAGAATAAAGAGTGAATTTCTCAGTGCGGTGGCCAGCGCCAGAGAAGCGAAGAAGTCAATGGAAGTAGCAGCAAGCTTGAAGGACGAACTCAACGAGAAGACTAAAGAGACAGGGGAGTACTTCCGATGAATCCTTTAGATTACATGTTCCTCAGCACAACATGCGGAGATGTTGCTCTATTTGTCTGTATCCATGTCAACTGCAAAAGCAACTGCAAAGCAAGATATCCTTCGCAGAGTCTCATAACCAGGGTACGAGAACTGGCAGTCGGTAATGAGACTTTGCCTGAAGTTAGCCAGTTTTGCAATGGGATTTTCATCCACCCCTTCTCTTCCTAAGTGCGGGAGACTGTTATACCTACCTACCTAACGGTAGTCAACGCTTAGACCTTGACGCAGTATCTACCTTCACTACTGAAAGGCTCCCAAATTCTCAATCTATATCGTTTTCCCAATTGAGAGGGAATACAGGAGTAGCATTGCGAGGTCTCCCACCTCAAGCCGAATCTCCCGTCCATTTCTTCCCCTTGAGCCTTTTAAGGACCCATTCAAATCTAAAGTAGCTTGCTTATAACGCAGCTTCTTTTCTTTATTCCTTCATCAAATGCCCCCCTTTTCCGAACTCTCACATCGATTTCGATTTGTCCCTTCGACTCCACACAGGAGACTGCTCGGAGTCGCCCTCTGCCGAGCGCCTGGAAGGGATGGCGGAGGCTTTGGAATTCGTTGCGGATTTTTCAAATAGATCGAATATCTCTGACTTCCCCGAATACGATTTGATGAAATGACTAGAAATGAACACCGGCTATTCATTTTGGACAGGGGAAAGATGAACTTCATCATTTTTATCAACGTTTGTCTACCTAGCTCACAGAATTAAGCATCGGGTGCACCTAAAAGTTTTCCTTTTTCCAGAGACACGTCGTCTATGCTAAACGATACGGAGGATAATAGAAACGATATTCAACACCATCATAAGAATTCTTAACGCCAATCGTTAGTTCACAGCAACTGCAGCACAGTATTCATCATGAACTTTCAGAGTAAGTGCGAAGGAGGCAATCGCGTGGTTATAAGTTACTCACCTCACCCTCGAATCCTAGCCGGAGATTCCACCAGCCTTCTCCATGGCCTTCCTCCACCGGCCGACCTTCTCCACCCCGTAATTCGCTTCGTGCGTCTGGAAACCCGGCTGGAACGGGCCCGCCTGCCTCCGCACGTGCGAGGGGTCCGCATTGTAGAACACCGGGAGCAACAGCTTCCGGCGCTCGACGATGCACGCGAGCTCCTCCAGGCACCACCTCGACTCGGCGTAGTTCTCGGAGATGACGGCCACGGCGGCCGCCGAGTCGTCGATCGCGTCCAGGAGGCCCGGGGCTATCTCCTCCCCTCCCTCGGGGCCTTCCTCGTTGCGGAAGGCGCGGACGCCGTTGAGCACGAGCTCGCGGTGGAGGCGATCGGTGATGCCGGGGCTAGTGTCGGCGTCGCGGAAGCTGAGGAAGACGTCATAGCGGTAGCGAGAGGAGGACAGGGCGTCGTCCTCTTCGGGATCTTCCAGCACCATCGTCGTTGACTTCGCTTTAGTGAGGTTTCCCCTCTTGACGAGAAAAGGCGATTGCAGGGGCCACTGGCCAGCTTTAATTGCAGTTTAAAGTGCTCGTTCGTGATGATGACTAAAGAGCAATGGAGCATCATCGTACGGACGGGTTGCTGTTCCCTGTCGTGCGTAATTATGCGAGCAAAGCGACTTCTACGGTGCACCAGACTTGAACGTGAAATACGTGGCCCGTCTTACCTTTATTTTGGAAAATCTTCAAGTCCACTTCAATCGAAAGAAAAATTTTAAAATTTATCTTGAAAATGTAATTAAATAATAAAACTTACAAAGATTATAATCAATTCATAAAATTTCTCAAATTGATATAATAGAGGCCTCCCCGTTAATCCATCCAACTTATTTAACAAAAAATGCCAATGTCACTTTTTTCAATATTTTCTCTATCTTAAGTGGCGATAACCTAGTTAAAACATGACAAATAAAACTAAAATAATGTTATTTTGTTTCAAATCTGATTTGTATTATGATTTTTATTTAAATTAAATTTTAAAAATAAGGAGAGAGTTGAGAAACTTGCAACCTTAGTCGTCATTGCCCAACCATCACTTGGAGGGGCACGCAATGGCAGGGCATGGCTAGTGACACTCGCTCCTTTTTTTAATATAATTTACCTTATTTTTAATTTAATTTAAATAAAACTTATATTAAACATTAGATTTGGATCAAAATGATGTAGCTTTTTTTGTTAATAATAAAAAAAAAAATTACGTCAATATTTTCCATTAGCCAAGTTAGATAAAGTTAATAGTAAGAATCGTCTAGATAAATTTAATAAATTTTAAAATTTGATTACAATTTTTATAAATTTTAAGACTTGATTGTATCTTCATAATAGAACTTACAATACATTTATCCCTAAGAAATGCATACCCTGAGAGATGCTTGAACATGTTTGTCTTCTTCATTTAAGATCTATATTTCAATATTTCCACATGTACACATTCATCTCATGCCACTTTAAAAATATATATTTGCATCTTTTACATTTATTTAATCTACTTATAATTGGTAGACTGTCTATGATTCTTATGATCTCGTGATTTCAAATGAAGGATTCATCAAACCAAATTTGTAAAATTTGTATGAGAAACTTAGGGTTAAATATTGTCTTGCGATAATTATTATTGGTCAACACCGATCTACTAGATCAATCCATAACGGAATTCATCTAGGATTTCATGAAACCATGAATTTTCCCTAATATACTTTCAAGGTTTATGCACCAAATGGTTTAACGGTAAATTCAACAAAGGTGGGATTCCTATCGAGATAAGTATACTATCAGTGCCATAAGTTATTTACGGCGCTCACTTTGGTACCAAAAGTTTCTGTCGGATCACTTAAGTGCCAAAAAGTTTGAAAAACGCTCACTTTGTGCCAACTCAGATATGGTTGGCCGGAAATTCGACGTGGCACTTTTTTATTAATTTTTTAAGCTGATGTGGCTCGCCGGAGAGTATAGTTAGCATCTAAACAACAAAACGACGTCGTTTTGTGTCTTTCCCCCAAATTCAAAACCCTAAATCCCCAAATTAAGAGAGAGAGAAGGCATCGTCTTCTTCCCCGAAGAACATCACCAGCAACACCAGAAGCGTCGAAGAACAGCACCAGCAACACCAACAGCACACCAACACAACACCAGTAGTTTTCCATAAAAGAAACTACGCACTTGCCTGCGCCCTCCCCCAGTAGTTTTCCCCATTTTCAATCACCTTGTCGACCTTTCAAATCCCCGAATCTCAGCCCCACCACCGCCTTTTCCCAAGGAATATCGCCGAGTGCAGAGGAAGCGTGAGCTCGAAGAATCTCCAGAAGCACGAGCAATCCGGCCAATGGTAGCTGCGAAGATGCGGAACTAGGGGTGAGCGCGGTTCCCGAGTTACCGGAACCGGAACCGAACCGGAGGAGGGTCCGGTTCGGTTCCGGTTCCAAGGGGACCGGTTCCGGTTCCCGGTTCCTTTTTCCGGGAACCGGGAGTTTCGGATTCCGGTTCCGGTTCCAAGCGGAACCGGAACCGTCATGGAACCGGAACCGGTTTAGGGCTCCAAAAGAAGAAGAGATCCATTCTTCACGTTCACCGTGCAAATGTCTCCAAATTAGGTGGGAAGCGGAAGAGCTCGAAACCCTAGAATTCCGGTTCCAAGCGTCTTCATTGTTCGGTTCGACCTCCGTCTCCTTCAATCCCATCATTTTTCATATGTTGTTCATCGAGTCTCTTCCACGATTTCGATAGGGGACCGCTAAGCTGCGCGGACAATGCCCCGAACGCCATGAAGGAGCGAAGCTCGAGAGCTACTTCGGCTGGAGGATCGCCGTCGATGCCGCATGAGCATCTATCGGTTCCTCGTTAAGTTGCTTTTTATGGATTGATGCCTGCGATTGTGCGTTTCGGTTGTCAGTTGGGATTTGGATTTTGAGTGCTGGGGTTTTTTGGTTCTTTTGATTGGGGGATTAGGTTGTGGTCGGGAGGAAGGGGACTCAGATGCTCACCAACGAGGCTGGTGAAGTCACCAGGTACACTGGCATTGTGATACTCCATAAAAATGAAAATCCACTTTCGATGTGATCTTTGTGCTTGGAAAGTTTTTGATTTTGAGCTGCTTTCCCGTGCAGTCATCTGCAAGGCATGTTTTACCGGACGATTAGGCTGTTGGAGGCGGGGATAAAGCCAGCGTAAACTTTTTTCTTTACCTCCTTTGTTTTCGTTGGGATGGAATCGGAAGAATGATGCTCATCCTTCTTTGAACTATGCTTTATTGTTGTTACGATAGCTATGTATTTGATGGTAAACCTCCTGATTTGAAGAAGCAAGAGCTTGCAAAACGGTACTTTATTATTATGAGCCTTCTCTTTTCTCGTTTATGGGATTACCTATGGATACGTTTAGTTACCTTAGACAAGTCTCTGAGCAGTTTTTTGAAGAGGGCAGCTGCCTCTGAGGAGTTGGCAGTAGCCATTGCGGTATATGCATCTCTCTCTCTCTCTCTCGCACACATGAGCACCCAGAAACACAGAGTACAAAAATGCTTAGTGAGCTCTGTATTTATTGTGTCTGCAGTCTCAGAACAAGGAAGACATGGAGAAATTCAGTAAAAGAACCGTGAAGGTTGGTCTCGTTTTGGTTTCCTTATGGTGCGATATTTTTGTCTTATTCAATATGAAGTTTGATTTTGGTCTCTCGCTTAGCAGAAAAACCTATCTACATAGCTAAATGGATATGAGTGTGCTTGTGGATGATGGCCTTCATACACTTGTAGGTGACACAACAGCACAATGAAGATTGCAAAAAACTATTAAGACTTATGGATGTCCCAGTTGTTGAGGTTACAATTCTGTCGAAAAGTTTTTTTTTTTTTTTTTGGTCTAAATTCTGTCTGAAAAAGTTTATTCGTTATTATTTCTAACAAAAAGTTTAGATACCAAGTTCAGTTTTTGTATGTTAGGCTCCTTCGGAAAGCGGAGGCACAATGTGTTGCACTTTGCAAAGCTGGAAAGGCATGTATCTTCCCATTTGATTGTCTTGAGAATCGTTCATTGTTTTCCCATGATAATTAATCGTTTAACTCTATGTAAATTACCATTTTATAGTTCAAATTTGAAAATGAAAAAAAAAAAAAAAAAAAAAAACCTGTTGGAACTGGAACCGACCACGGAACTGTGATAGGGTAGGTTCCGGTTCTTGGTTTCGACGGGTAGGTTCCGGGTTCCAAAAAATAAGAAACCCGTACCCGATGGTAGGTTCCGGGTTCCGAGACGATTAACCGAACCGGAACCCGGAACCGCTCACCCCTATCCGGAACGCCATGGAGGTCGTCAGTGAAGCCAGCTGCAACGACGGCCGTGGCCGTGGCCCCGCCATCCCCTCCTCCGCCCTCACCGTCGACACCTCCCTCTCCCTCGGGATTTTCTGTTCGTTTTTTCTTTTCTTTTATCTTGCTGTGGCAAGCAACTACGATGGAGGTCGAGGGACGACGGCCGAGCAACGGTGGCTGAGGGACGGCAGCCAAGCGACGGTGGCCAAGGGACGGCAGCCGAGCGACGGTGGACAAAAAAACCTTAATTTCAATCCCAAAAAAAAAAAAAATCCCCAAATGAGTTGTGCGACGTCATTTTTGTGAGGCCATCCACGTAGGACGGCAAAACGACGTCGTTTTCTTAAGGACGACGGAAAACGACGTCGTTTAAAAGGCTTCTCGATTTTTTTTTAAATATAAAAGCCACGTAATCATTTTGACCGGAATCTGTCGCCGGTGGCACCAAAGTGATCGTTTTTCCTCCGATTTGGCACTTCAGTGATTCGACGAAAACTTTTGGCATCAAAGTGAGCGCCGTACACAACTTATAGCACTGATAGTGTACTTCTCCCGATTCCTATCTTTCTTTTTTGACTAATGGGTAACTCTATCCACCGAATTCCTAATAATCATTCATTTAATGGGAGCCAACTCTAGGCACGCATGAGGCACACAAATAGGAACATGTCATCATCGTCATGCAACCTCTTGCTCTAGCTATCTAAGCAATAACTTTCCCTTTTAATTATTATATTTAATAAGGGTGCATTTGGTAACGTTTATGTTCAAAAATTGTTCCCCAGAACAGAAATAGTTTTTTCTATTTCGTTTCCGGGGAATAATTTTTAATAGAAGAACGCGTTTGGTAATTGTACAAAATTTATGTTCTTTGAATAAAAAAAGAATAGAACACGTTTGGTAAACTTATATAATTTTTTTGTTTCTTTTAATTTTTTAATTTTTTAACATTTTTATTTTATTTTTCCTATTTTCTTCCTTTTGGCCTGTCACCGGCCTCGGCCATGGCCGACAAGGGCTGGCAGCCTTGCCTAGCCACACCGAGGCTCCTCGCCGTGGATGGGCGAGGCCGAGCCTCTCTAGTGGCTAGGCGAGCCCGAGCTCGCCCGGATCCGGCAAGGCCGAGCCTCTCTTGTGGCTAGGCGAGCTCGGCCTCGCCGGCCATGGTTGAGGTCGGCGACCAACCAAAGAAAAAATAAGAAAAGAAAGAGAATAAAAAATTAGGAGAGAGAAAAATTGTTTCTCGGAAGTGTTCCGGGATTGTTTTGTTCCAAATTTGTTCCCGGGAACAAAAAAATAGATTTGGAACAAAAGTGTAAACAAACGCGTTTCTATTATGGGGAACAAAAAAAGAACACAAACAAATAGGCCTAAACGTCTCGAAATATCCATCATTCTTATAGGTATGCCTAGCTCATTAGCAATGGTGTTTTGCTCAAGAACCTGAACAACTAAAGTCTTTAGTAAAAACTCCAATTAAAATTATACAACTCGATTGTTTCTTCATTTTGTTTTTGTTTTTTTTTTTTTTGTCGTAACTCAATTGCTTCTCTGTTCTAATTTTCTTCGTACTTTGGCATAATTTCCAAAGGCAATCCATTTTTTCTCCCAACAGAGTTCGGGAGGTGTTTGCATAATTCGTACAATTTATATCGAGCCAAACAAATGACAGTTTCAGCTAAAATTGGGGATAGTTCCTTTTTATTGTAATTAGGCAATAGTTACTTATCGCTATAAATTACTACGACAGGCGAACGAAATTACTAAGAGAAAGTAGGGCCGGACTGTAATTCAACAGGCCGAACCCCCCTTGAAATTCGACAGGGCTGGGCCGGTTGAATGGCATGTCCGTTGACGTTGTTTTCTCTTTGCAACACGACTCGATTTTTACAAAACCAATTTTTTCACAAATAAATGACAAATTACGGTGCTCTTTGTTTAGGTCTAGAAAATTAGTCTAGTTAATTTTATGATCTTGGGAATCTAGTCTTTTAGTCCATTAAATAAGTTGGATCATAACACAGCTATGTCACTCCCACAATTCGATAATTATTTAGGTAATAATGAATTAATTTTGTATATGAAATGATATTTATGTGGTTAGTGAAAACATGAATAATCCATTATCACGGTTAGAATCTCTTTATAAGCATAGATATGATTCTATGTGGCTACGATTACTTCCATTTGTTAGAGGAAAATTGATGCCAAATTTATCATTTCTATATCCTCCCATGATTGCTTCTAAGCAATTCCTGTTGATACTATATAAGTGATTCACTCGTTTAAAATCATAATAAATATTTGATAAAATAGATTCACTAATGTTATTTCACTATTATAGGTGTTTTTCTTTTGTATGATTAAAATATTTATCTTAGAGAATATATAAAATGTGAACGACACAAGAATTCTTGCAAAATCATCATAATCTTTCGTTCACAATTTTTATGCGTTGCCATTACCTTTTTTTTTTTTCTGGTCATAATGTTGCATTTACTTCATCAAGTATATTTTTAGTTAGATTATTTTCCACAATTTGTTCAACTTTAGCAATAGGGTTAATATCCTGAAAAACCATAAATTGGTACACGTGTGACAAATTCACCATAAACTAATTCTTTAACCACAAAAAACCCAAAACTTGTACACATTTGACAAATATACCACGAACTAATAATAGTTAGAGGTTTTTGGCGGTCGTGTAAATTAGTTTGGGGTAAATATCAATTTGTGAGTTTTTATCGTCAATTGAAGTAAATTTGTCACATGTGTACCAGTTTAGGATTTTTTCATTATTAAAAAAATAGTTTTGAGTGAATTTATCACACGTGTACCAGTTTTTTGTTTTTCAGGGTATTAATCCTTAATAATATCTATTTTGATATTATTTTTATTCTTTCATATGGTCCATAGTCACCTGGATATTATTTTAATATAATATATTTTTTTAATGTTTTTCCCACCTCTGGACAGTGATGCCCTATGTCTACTCACGTGATCTGACACGCCCTCCTAATGTCTATCACGATAAAATATTAAGTACTATGATGCAGCAAAAACCTATTTACTCATATCCACTTATAAATTAACACGTATCAATCAACTTAGAATCAAACAAAAATTAATTAAAAATCAAAATTTTCTCTCTCCTCCTCCTCCATCCACAACGTCCGGCCATGTTTACTTGAGAATCCAATTTAATTTTCTCCACCGCTTGAGCCACTGTGACCTCCGTTCTCGATGCCCACTACTCCGATGTGACCGCCGTGACAAGTTGTGAGTGCCCTCCCTCCTCCTTCTTTCGCCACCCCACCTTGTAGCATCGCCCTCTCTTTGTAAACCCGCTATTGTTTGTGTTCTGACTGACGTTGCCCTGAAGCTCGTTGCCAGTGGCAAAGTTCGATGCCATGTTAGTTAGCGACGCCATTGATCCTTATCTAGCTTGAATGATTTTCTAGATTCAGAGACATGGCACCAGGTCAGCCATACCGGCTTGTCCATGACTACAAACCTTAAAGGCGAGGTCAAGATCCCAATGGCCATGGAAGAGCTACCGCAACGGGCAACGTTTGCAGGTTCAAATAGCATAAAGAAAAGCATAGGACTAGAGGTCATGCTTAGGAAGACAGAGCCGATCATAATGACATTGGAGGGGGTGGCTCGAATTAGACACACGACAGTGGTCAGCCTAGCGGGGGTGGCGACTCAGCCTGTGGCGATGATGGGAAAGGTGCGGAGTGGGCTCCGAGGTGGCTGTGGTCCGTGGATAGGAAAATAAGAGAGAAAAATCATTTTTTAATTTTTTAATTTGCCACATCAGCTATTTACATAGAATCGTGGTGCCATTGAATTTTTTCTAAGATGAGACAATAATATCTGAGCACCTCAAATTTGTGTCAATGGCTGGTATAATCGAATTAAGCCAAAAGATCGTTTTATTAATAGAGACATCGAATCTATTTTTTTTCTTTTTTAACGTCAACAACTATCATTCAATAGGTCTTTTATTCTTATAAAAATGAAATTCGTGGAGATGAAAATTTAAGAAAGATATCATTGTTAGATAGTCAACAATTTGTATGGAATCAAAACTTCTCTTCTCGGTGCAACTTATCCTAGTTTAAATAAAGTAATGGACTTTGTGATTCGATAAATGATTAAGTCGGAACTAGTAATAACATGTGGACATATACATTTTATTTTCAACATTAGTACGTTTCCTTTTATTTTGATGGGAAACCCTGACTTTTGTAGTTGTAACTCGATTTGAATTGTTCCAGCCAAAAAAAAAAAAAAACAGGAAGAGATGAAAGACAAATAAAAGAAGACCCGATTGAGCAGCGTCTTAGTAGAAGTATCAGATTCGATCTTGAATGAGTACTGCCAATGCATTAGGTGGCCGCGCGAAGATGTCTAAAAGGGGAGGCAAGCTCCACTAATTGGAGAAGCATCGCTTTCTTTCTGATTTGGAGTCTTGACCAGAGGGGGAGCCACCCGAGGAGAAAAACAACATTGGAAAAGTCTCCTTCTTTCTTCCGACGTTTGACTAAGGACATACACAAGAGAACGATTCTCCGGCCACGTCTGCTTTCCATCGGCCTTTTTGGACTTTCGACGTCGGACCCAACCAATCGCTGTCCGCCATGCTGCGATCACCTTGCCAAACGAAATTGTCATCCCCAAACAATTGATGCACTTTACTTAGGAATCCCATCGATTTTCTAGTATACTCCAACACGGTAGACGTGTCACCAGTTTTCTTGCACGTTGTGTCGTCGTTTCACCGTCTTTCATCGAAAAGACGATTGAATTCCAATCAAAGTGCATCAATCGGGTGATTAGATTGAAATCTAACAATCCAATGAAAAATTCTCTATTTATGTCATTTTGAATTATCCATATTTTGCCTCTCTCTTTCTTTTGTCGGATTCTTCTTTCTATATATGGTTGGAATTTGAAGTCATGAAAATTGGAAACGTTTCAATATTTCCAATTCGATTAACAATATTCCAATTTAAAATATTGCTAGATTACAATTACTTATTTTGATTCTATTTTTGGATTCAAAAATTAAAGCAAATGGGTATTCGTGCATTGCATAGGCACCAAAACTAACACTCAATAAATTCTTATCTATAAGTGTCCAAGAGGTGCCTATTAGACATAATCCATCAGGGGCGCGGGTGCCAGAGTGCATGCAAAGGAAGTCTTGCATTGAGGATGCGGTGTAATGTGAGTCATAACTCATTAACTCGAACTTATTGAGTCTAACTGGATATGTTGATAGACTTAGATTTTGATTTCTTATTGATTACTCTCCTATAAGAGTAATGGGTTTTCAGCACACGTCCCAACATGTGGTATCATAATTAATTGTTTGGATAGGCGGGGTCTAAATCGAAGTGGCTCAGCATTTGATAATTATCTCAAGGGTAAAATTTCAGAACTAACTCCCTAATTGAAGGTGACAGATGGCGTTCCTTATTTCCCAATGAACTTTTAGTTTCCTAATAAATGTATTAGATTTTTAGCGTGCATCCTAACATGCGGCATGAATAATAATCATTTGGATAGGCAGGAGGATCCAAATTTGCGTAGCTCCACATTTGATATTTTTTTTTATCATTTAACTTGTGTTGGAAGTTGTTAGTTTTTTTTTTTTTTTTTCTCATGGGGGAACTTGTTAGTTAACAAAATTCCAGGAGAAAAATTTGTTTCCATCTCTATCGCAGGTGAAAGAAAGGACAACCACAGAGAGAAAAGAGAAAAATTAGAGAGTTAATGTCGAAAGCCTCAAAAGGAAAGATATTTTTAAAACTAGTTCGGCAACCCCAGAACGCCCCGTTTTGGCCCCTTCTCCCTCCTCCCTCTTCCGTCTTCAAACCCTAGTTCCGAGCTCCCAACGGAGCTTCTGTTCGATTCGGTTGAGCGCGGCGACGGCAGAGCGGAGCGAACCCGTCCGACCGATCGATCCGCCGTCTCCCGTTCGTACCGTGCCGCCCGCCCGCGATCCGCCGCCGCCGAACGATGCCGTCGCACGCGGATCTGGACCGCCAGATCGAGCAGCTGATGGAGTGCAAGCCGCTCTCGGAGGCGGAGGTCAAGACGCTCTGCGATCAGGCCAGGGCGATCCTGGTCGAGGAGTGGAACGTCCAGCCGGTCAAGTGCCCCGTCACCGTCTGCGGCGACATCCACGGCCAGTTCTACGATCTAATCGAGCTGTTCAGGATAGGAGGCAACGCGCCCGACACCAATTATCTCTTCATGGGCGATTACGTAGGTCAGTTTCAGCCTGATCTTTGTATACTCGACCGGCTTTCGATTTTGTCTATGTGGAACCAATTTGGTGGTTCTTTGCGTCGATGAAGTGGAATCTGCGGCTAGGATTGGCGGGCGTTGCTCCGTTGCAATTCGTCTTTTTGGAGCCTTAGTGGTCATGCTAATTTTGTATTTGGGATTTGTGCTGAAACTATTGGAGCTCTTAGGGTTTTCTGTTCCGATACTAGATTAAGGTCCACGGAGCTTATGGCGGTAGCATGAAATGAAGCTCTTCGTTTGATGGAAATGGCATGGCTTAGGTTTGCAATTATGGAGTTCTACGTGTTCCCCCCAAAGATGTCTTTAGAGTGCCGATTTGGTGGCATCAATGATTCATTCATTATCTCCATTGAACAACTTAACCCACTTTGAGAAGGATGGTGGACTTTTTTGGAAAGCTGTTAGCAAGTGGGCAAGATGTTCCTCTTTTGACCGATGCTTTGGTCTACTGCAAGAAGCACCGACACCATCTCAGTTCAGCGAAACAATAGATAATGATCCCTGGAAACCGAGACAGAAGACTTAAGTTTTTCTTTGAGAGTAATATCCAAGGTTTTCTTTGTACCAAATGATGTACAATCTAGAATGATACTCCAAACTGTCTTTCCATATTATGCAAGCACATCAAAGATCAAATTATCTCTCACCACCTCCCCCATCCGCATGTTCTAAATGCCTTTCTCTTTCTTCTCTGCATTGTTTCATACCCATGTGTCATAAAACTTTTTTTTCTCTTGCAAACTCTGGCTTGAATTTGTCAACTATTGCATATCTGGGATCGACAAGTCAATATGGGGAGCAAGAGAAAATAGAAACTCTCAAACGCAGAGATTATGGTGTTGGTTTGGGTTTAATGGCGTGAAAGTTTTTCTAGAGTATGTTGATGTTTTTTTGGTAATCAGTAGCCTCGAGTGATACTGAATTCCTGATCCTGAGTGCTTTTCTCTTAGACTTGTTTGATTATTTTTTAAGGAGTCAAATGCATGTTTTTTCTCATAAGGATTAATGGTATAAAGTGCATTATCTAATTCTGTTGATTACATTAATGCAGATCGAGGGTACTACTCAGTGGAGACTGTCACTCTTTTAGTTGCTCTGAAAGTTCGTTATAGAGATAGAATCACAATCCTTAGAGGAAATCATGAGAGCCGGCAAATAACTCAAGTGTAAGACTGTAGTTTTGAGTGCAGCTTTTGTATCATGACTTTAAGAACTTAACATTTGCCTTGTAAGAAGCACATGGCAGTTGATTTATATGACTAATAACCTACTTATTGTTATGCATTGTGTTTTCAGATAAATATGTGTGCTTATTTTGAGGGAAAAAAAGTATATTTCTTAACATAAACTCTGAAGACATTTTTCCCCGTTGGATGATATATTAGTAAGTGGCCAAGTAAATTGTGGGCAACTGTAATACGATCAAGGGTTCAGTTTGAACTTGATGCTTAAAATTTGCCTACTAAGACTTGATATAGAATCGAGTGCAATGGCATAACGTGATTCATATGATCGATCCCACTTATTTCCTGTCACAGGTTTGGGGCTTAAGTAGTTTATGGCTGTGTCTGGGTATATTCATTGGCTAAGATAGATGTTACTTTCCTATAATTTGATTTTGGAGGAAGCATTCTCCTGTGACATTTGAAAAGTGGAGAAATGTAGAACTTGCTGTAATCAACTCAGCCTTTGATTTCTCTTTTATCTTATGTATCTCTTATTGCCAATTTCAGGTATGGTTTCTATGACGAATGTTTAAGAAAATATGGAAATGCAAATGTGTGGAAGTATTTCACTGACTTATTTGATTATCTTCCCCTCACTGCCCTCATTGAGAGTCAGGTATTGAATACACCTTCAAATTACTTTGTAACATTATCAATGATGCTACAAACGGAAAATATATATCAATAATGTGGATTCTGAGTGATCATGCTTCTTCTTGTGTTGTAGATCTTTTGTTTGCATGGAGGTCTATCACCTTCTTTGGATACTTTGGATAACATTCGAGCTTTGGACCGCATACAAGAGGTATGTTTTGGACCACTGTTCTATGTCAGTATAAACCTGCACTTATTCTCTTTTATGCCCATGTTTGAGAGAATAGAGGAAGATACTGTTTTGGAGTTGTAGTCTGACAAGGGTCTTAAGCACCTGGAATTCTTTGGAGTTTGTCAGTGCAACTGCCGATTTACTTTGCTTGTCAACTTCTGACCAATTTCGAAATACAAGACAGTAATTGTTCTGATTGGTGGTTTTGACGGTTGGTAGTGGGCACCGGCAGAAACATCTTTTATTTCATTGAGTTGCTATCCTCATCATAAAATCAACATCTAAGGTGTTCTTTTCAAGTAATGTGTAGCATTTTAGAAGGTTTTATCAGAGGTGGTAAGCTGCCACCTGACTCAGCTGTGCGTGGAGTGTAGGTTCCGCATGAAGGGCCAATGTGTGACCTCTTGTGGTCTGATCCAGATGATCGCTGTGGGTGGGGCATATCTCCACGAGGTGCTGGCTATACGTTTGGACAGGATATTGCAGCTAATTTCAATCATACTAATGGTCTCACTCTGATTTCAAGAGCCCACCAGCTTGTAATGGAAGGATACAATTGGTGTCAGGTCTGTGAACTAGGGCACAACTACTTCCCTTTTTGGTTGAAATCCAGAACAATCCTGGGACATTTATCTAAAGTTTTGGATATTCTTTGTTCCTTTTAGGAGAAGAATGTGGTGACTGTATTCAGCGCCCCAAACTACTGTTACCGATGTGGTAATATGGCTGCAATATTGGAGATTGGAGAGAACATGGACCAGAATTTTCTACAGTTTGACCCTGCTCCGCGTCAGATTGAACCTGACACCACACGCAAGACTCCTGATTATTTTTTGTAATTTCAACAAATTTGCGAGTTTGTAATCCCGGTACGCAGCCATATCAGTGTAGATGTGTTTTAAGAAAGAGGAGTTTGTTATTTAAATTGAGGGTGATTGTCAATTTCATTCTTTTGTTTTGAGTATGCTCTGCTGTCTTGTTGACACTCAGGAAGAACAGAGAGAGGAGGCACTAATTGCCTTTCTATTTCCTTGTATATTTAGCGAGAGTAGGTAGCAGAAATAACACAATACCTTGTGATGTGTTTGATGATTTGAAGGTAGAAAGCAAAATTTTGAGGTCTTTTGTTTTCCGCACGTGCTCTTTTGCGGTTGCGGTTTCGGATTCGGGTTTGGGTTTGGGTTTGTGTTCTCCAGATTGGCCGAGCAGATAGCTTTTTATGGCCAGGGAACTCTTCAACGAAACTCTTCGTCCGCTGCTATCTTTTGCAATTTGTGGATCCGAACGTGTCTATACAGCAGATGAGCATATCTGACATGATGATGCCTTCAATGGTTGACTGGTTCTTTAGATTACTCCAGTTCTCATATCTAATGGACTTCCAACGTAGATCGAGTTGGACATAAGGTTACGGTTAGAACGTTAGAAGACTATCCACCGATCTTCAGAAGCTGCTGCGTGCCTTTCTTAATGATGCTGAATCTTCTTGTATGCGAGTAATGACTCATCATCATTGCCATCCTTAAAGCTCTTTACGAGTTTATCCGCCGCAGTGGACATCCCCCGCTCTGATCACCACTCAGAATTCTGGTTTAGCTCTTCGCTTACATGAGAGAGGTCGATGAAATTTAATCACAAAATCACTAAGCCTTGGATCAATTCTTTCTTCCTTTTAGACAGTGAAGTTCAAAAGGGATCGTCCCTTGAAATTGTTCCTTTACACCAGCGATCTTGAGCAGCATGCCAGATGCTTAACGTGAAAATGAGCAAGCAGAAGGAAATGGTTATGCACTTGGTAATTTTCGGATAATTCAAATTAAAACCTGTAGTCGTGATGCCGTGTGACGCATTACATCTGTCTCATTGGAAGTAGATCTCCGTTGGCCACCCGAGTGAGAAGAATGAAGAGAAACAGACATAAAAAGTTAGAACTCTGGAAAAGAAAAGGCAGCCAAAAATTCCTCTCAACAAGTCAGGTTCATAGTATTCCTGGTCCAAACCACAAATGCATATGCAATCGAGCACTTTTCATCTTTACAAGGGTTTACAGTGTAGAAAGTGAAAGCTGGAAGAACTTACAGAAAACTGGAGAGAATACGTAAAAATTGCCTCAAAGCACTATTATTATAACCTTCTGTTTGGCCAGCTTACTGTCTCCTTATGCTCAAAAGACTGGACGAAATCTGAAAGAATGACCACTTGCAATATGGTCCCCTCCCTAATTCACAGATCACGCAAAGACCTGCCATCAGCAATTCCAAGTGCATACAAAAATCACACGCAACTTGCGTGCACTTTTTGACATGTCAGTTACTTACGGGACACGCCTCAAGATGCCACCAGCTATGTGACCTAAAATCTAGAATTTGTTGGGATCCTTACTCCTGCAACCCCTGGCATTGTAGTGACAGAACGTTTTTTCCTGAGGTAGATAAATGAGCCGCTCGCAAGTAACAGACATAATAGGATGACCTGTCAAAGAAATGCAATGGATATGCATCAAAACCGAAGTTGCTTGAGAAAATCCCGTCTCTTATTCTTATGTTCATTTATGCATATGTACTGAATGCACATGCACATTTCCATGCACCTGAGAATCCGGAACTAATCAATCTATAACTCCTTTAAGCCTCAAAATGCATCAAATGGTAATGCCAATGTGCGAAATTATGAATTGCATGCAACTTGTATGACGTGAAGAACAAACTTTATTGGACTTGGTTGCAGCCACAGAAAGTCAAAATGGAAACTCATCACACTTCTTGTTGCAATACAACGTACATGGCTGAGGCTGGAGCAGCAATTTCTCTGACCAGCAACCATAATCATAAGAGAAAACGATCACTACATCACATACCTCAAACCCAATGACTGACAACTTCTCCTCATTTAAAGCTGGTATACAGCTTCTGTAAGTGATGTATTCTCCCTGCCCAGCTTTGGATTTGGACGAGTCATCCAGTAAAGCTCTGACACTCATCAACTTAGTAGGCTCAGCATCTTCATGCAGCATATCAAGTCCCTTTACTTTCTTATGAAAGGTTTCCATCGCCAGGCGCCCACTATGAGATTTTTTGCCACTAACAACATTACTATTCCCTATCTCTACACATTTGAAAGGGATACGATAGCCGGTCTCACTGCAGCGATACTTTTCATCTTTCTACAAGAAGATAATGCCGATTAAAAAATGGCTAGAACTTTACCATGAAATGACAAAAGACAATACGCAAGCTAAGGTAATTCATTAATTTTAGAGATATGCTGATACCAGAAACTTACTCCTCATCCAACTCTTATAATAGGGATTCACTGTTCAATCCAAAAGAAGCTAAACTATGTATAAAATGATTTGACAATTTACCAGCCAGAATCTGAATAAAAGAACTTGGACCTGCTGAAAGTTCTGAATGTTTAAACAGAGTAGGTGCTTACATCAAATTCCAGAATTTGCCTCGGCAGCTCATATACGCTTACATAAAAACTTCTTTCGCCCCATAACACAAGCAAAATCTCAATCAGAAGTTTTAATAACACCAGAATGAAAAGAAGAGGATATTGGATAAGGAGAACCAAAATTTAAGAAGCTTGTAAGGACCTCTGTTGGCATATGCTGAAGGTTAATCATTGATTTCACGGATAAGGAGTAAAAAAACTATCTGCATTTTTTAAGCAGCAAATTGCTTTTAACTAATAAACAAAGCATAGATAACAAGATCCATAGCCATTTCTCAAACACCTATTCATGTGTCTTTAAGAAATTTCAAGTCATTGATTTCCTAAATTGGCAATGGCAATCCAATGTCCTATGCTGTCAAATTTCAACCAAAAGACATCAGGTAAATTTAGGTAAACATTCAACCCAAAAAAAAAAAAAAAAAAAAAAATCTAGGTAGACAGACTAATCTGTTAATAGGTTCTAACAACCCTAAGCCTTTTTCACCCCTATAAGTAACAAATTTGCATTTTTATGGTGCCGACCAATTGAAGAAACCAAAATCAAAAGTAGCTAAACATATGTGAATTTATTAGTCCGTTTTTTAGATCATACTAGATATATAGGCAGATCGTTATGCACACCGAAAACTCATAAATCTAATATTTCGATTTCTTAACACCCTTGAGAACACTTAAATTGTTATTTGTCGCATATCATGTCCACACCGTCTACCTGATTGAATGGAAGCTGCAGTTCCACAAGACACTGCCTTGGCTCGTTACATTATCTTTCCTGGGCAACTAATTCTGGCCCTTAAGCTATAAAGATTTTGCCAGCACTCCACCATCAGCAAGAATCAAAACAAAAGAAAAGTATGATGGGTCTGGTCAATGAGTGTCCCCATAAAGCACCGACTCCACATATCACAAGAACTACAAATTTTCCCGATTTGATTATTTAACAAGTCCCCGTACACTCGGCGACAAAATCCAAATAAGTTTGGGCAATGTGACTGTTGAGGTTCATACCTAAAATAACAAGGCGCACATAAGAAGAATTATACCAAATTACCAAAAAACATAATCTGGGGAACTTTGTTGGCAAGGTTCAACATTATAGCAGTTTAAGAACAAATTAAGCTATATCAATTCAACAACAACTCATAAGGCACACTATAAAAGAAATGTTCTTGTGGAAAAAAAGAAGAAGAAAGAAACCTTCTCGGAATAAAGGCAGGGAACGCACGCCCCGGAAGGAGAGCAATCGTAGGAGGTGTTACTACCCTTTGGAGTCTCCTTGAAGCTGAGGAGAGCTCGACGCGCGACGATCGATCTACCGAAAAGAAAAAGGATGAAAATCGAGTCTTCAGCGACTTGCTCCAATTCAATTGCCCGAATCTTCCGCGAAAGGTAACGAACCGCGTCGACACGCGATGCGGAGAGATTCGAGCTCGGGGGTTTACCTGGGTCGTCCTGAAGAGCGTTGACAAGACGCCGGAACGTGAAGCGACGAGAAGATCAAGCAAGAGAGGCACAGCAGGAGCAGAGGAGATTCTCGGGACTTCATGGATCTCTCTTCTTCGCTTGTCCTCTGTATTCTCTCTGTTCCGTTCTTTTTCTCTTTTTCTCGGTAATATATGTTCTCCACTCAACGAAAAGGCCCAGCAATTTTGGCCCACAATGAAGTGCAAAAGCCCATATCCACTTCATTTTATACAGGGAAAATTGCATACAACGGCATGAAATACTACTATTATTTTCTTAAATAAAGATAAAATAAAACATATTTTAAAGAAGAGCTTGAAATTCTATTATTTTCTCAAATAAATGTCCGAAATAAAAATTATTCTAAATAAATTTTTGAAATGATCGTATTTGTTTCAAAAAATGGCCTAATTTCTTCAATCGAAGGGCATTTAGTCTTTTATTTTTTTAATTTTTTTTATTCTTCCCTCTTCCCTCCTTTGGCCATGGCAAAGGGCAACCCTTGCCTGAGGTCGGTGACCTCTATCGGCCATTGACGAGATACGGCGATAGCCAAGAAAGGAAAGAGAAAAGAAAAGGCAATAAAAAAATCAAAAAAATATAGTTACAATTTTTTTACTAAAATACAATTTCTTCAATGATCGGAATAGTCACCAGCCGGCTAAAAATCCTTATTTGAAATAATTTAATCACTTCAAACTCTTATTTAAAATGATTTCATTATTTGAAATAATATCCACTTTAGCCTCTCTTTTTTTTTAGAATATGAGGACACATTAGGCTTTTATTTAAAATTTTCCTATTTATTTTATTTCCTTTTTTCCTGTCTTAATTATTTAAGCGAGAAAAAAATTTAAAAATGCAAAAATAAGGAAGAAAAAAAGATGATTTATCCGCTCCGACAAAAGAAACTTTCCTTCGTTCAATGGAAGCGGGAACTGCCCTCCTCCGCGACTTCCTTCCCTCCGACCCCCGTCGCCTCCGTCGCCGCCGTCCGGGCCCCGCTTTCCCGCGCTCCGTCAGGGCTTCTTCGTCTCCGCCGGTACAGGCGCCTCCCACCACCGCTTCGCTCGTGCGCAGGATCCTTCGATTCGCGTCCGTTATTCACATGCTCTGCGTTCGTTTTTTTCCGAGCGCAGGGACAGTACAGAGGACCGCAGCCGAAGAGAGATCTCGTCGCCGACTGGGTCCCGAACAACGACGGGACCGTCCGGAGCCTGCCTATCTACGTCGGCGGCGCGTCGCTGCTGGCCGTCCTCTTCAATCGCGCCGTCTCCGGCATCGCTCCCGTGGCCGACGCGAGCAGTTCGCAGTCGAGAGCGGATTTGTTGGCGCTCGGGCTCGCCGTCACCAATGTACTGGCCGGCCTCGTCTGGTTGTCTATTAGGCCGAAATCTGTATCTGCGGTGAGCTATCTTCCTTTCTATAAGTTGTCTTGGCTCTTTCCGGCAGCTAATTCAGTTCGTTCTGTACGTATCTCGCGTGAGTTTTGAGCTTGCTTTCAGGTGGAGCCGCTGGGTGTGGATTGCAGGAGAATACGTGCGGACTTGCCGGAATCAGTAGTGTCCGAGTTGTTATGGTGAATACTTCTCACTGCAATTTTGTCATTCATTTTCTTGATATATCATGACACTACTTACTCAGTGGCGCTTTGTTGAATATCCATAGCTCTTCCGGATGTGAACTTGTATTTATCATTACAATCTGCTCTCTTTCTGTATCACCTGCCATGCTCACTTCTGAATTGCAGACTTAAAACTAGAAATCTCACCTAACACTGCACGTCATGCATTCGGTGTTGTTGCATTCTGGTGGCGTGGTGCTTTCTCAATTCGTATGAATGTCAAGTGAATTGCTTGGTTCTTGTGCAGAATCTCTCTCTAAGTATAGAGGTGAAGAGAAAAAAATTGAACGATAAACTGAATGAATGGCCTGGTTTCTCATTGTTGTTGCGGTGTTGTAAAAAACGGATCAATCAGGGACTTGTGTTACATGACCAAATTCTGCGGAAGACAGTGGTTGTATATAGGTTTTGAATCCAATTCCAAGTTTCAGGTTTTTGGAGAAAGAAGTTGCAGATCCAATTTGTTTGAGAGTTTATCCTAGGGATCTCACGTTTAAGAGCCACGTCACTATCCGATTGCATCTAATTTAGTTTCACAAGTTGCATTCATCATCAATATAATTTTCTCATATGAGTATGTGCCTTCATGCAGTACACTTGTAGCCTTGTAGGTGGCATTTTCTACTTCTTTGAACACTGCTTGTGCCTTTTAGATGCCAGCACTGTGTCTATATCACCATGTTTGTTTTTATACATGAATGGGCTGTGGAGTTGGATTTGAAAGAGATTAATGGTGACCTGAGTAGAGGAATAAATTGTACCTCTTGCTTCATTAGATTTTCTGTTTTATCTTAAACTGTTCCTTCTCAGGGTATGGGAATCGCTGTCTACGGTGACATGCTGCAGGTCTTTGGTCATTATTTATGATGGCCATTGCATCATGCAAATTGGCATGGCAGCTAAATCATCTGCTAATGATGGCAAAGCAGAGAATGTGGATGCAAATAAACTGATGCAAGGATCTCTTTATCAAGGCATCATAAATTCAAAAGCTCGTGAGTACTTTTTGGGGATGGTTCTTCTTTAATCGGTCATCTGACTCTTATTTTACTACAATTTCGATAGGAGAAGCATTCTATCAAATGCATAGAATGAGCTGACTGTTGTTTTACTATAATTTCCAGAGAGTTACCTGGCCAACCTATCTCTCTATCCTGGGAGGTCTGAGCTGCCTTTTTTGCCCACAAACACTCAGGTGAAGCTAATTGATTTATGAGCACATAAATGTTTATGCATGGATATCTTTCATATGTTTAAACTTTAACATTTGGACTAGTGGAGACAGTGAAAGTTTTTATCTGTTTATCGCATTGAAAATTGAATCAAATTTTGACTTAACCAGGCAGTGATCTTGCAACCACTTGGAGACAAAGGGATTGTGGTAATTGGCGGTGACACAATCAGGGGCTTCACTACATCTGATCAGGTATCCACTGCATCTCTAAATTTCTTCTCTATCTGTTTTATGACGAACAGATGCCCAATGCTCGTCTGTGCTTTAGTGACTTATATATCTAGAACATTAACGCGGCCTTGAAATACAATTTTTTCTCTCACCTGTGTTTATATATATATATGGCAGAAGATGCCTTGTGTGTGTTTGAGATATATTTGCATGACCTTGAAGTCTATATTTCGCTTCAATTTTTTTTTTTTTTTTTTTTTTTTTTTTTTTTGGTGGAGCGAGGATTGTAGTATCTGTTTGCGGAACCCTTCTGTTTATCTCCATATAATATCTTTGGTTGAAGTATTTGACCGGCCTTTCCCTGGATTAAATGACCTTGGGTCGGGTGAACCTGCATTCGAGGGTTTGCCCAGGCAAACTTTGTTGTCTGATTTCATCTTCTTTACCTGCTCATCCTTTTCTTTGACGCCCATATTGATAATAACTGGATCTAACTGTTCATAATGTTAATACATGCGGCTAGAGAGTGGCCTGGAGTTTGTATTTGTGTTGTTGCTTTGAGACCAAAGGACTCTCAGTTTTTACCTTTCTAAAGCATATATAGACATAATAATGTAATGGTCTTAGTTCTGCACTCTGATTATACTTTGCTGCTTTCAGACATGGATAACATATATTGGAGAGAAGCTGGATGCGGCACTTGCAAAATATGTAAATGACAGCATACTACTTAAGCAGGAAAGATTTTGATTCTCACACCAATAAATGGTGTACTTGGGTATGCAATGTTGGTTTTTGGTTGATCTTGGTAAGATTCTTTCTGAAATTGAGACTGAAGTTTAACAACTGTTTTCATTGAATGAAGTTCAAACGTATAAGAAGTCCACTTTGCATCAAACCTTAATGTGGGTAAGTAAAGATTTGATATAACAGATGGTTGCGTTTATATAATAGAAGAAAAGTCTCTTCGAATTTTGGGCACTAATGACTGATCTATATTAATGTCACAAATTCTGGTTATTGACTGTTTTTGGTGCTGAATTACCACATCGAGCGACAAAATTTTACTAAGACAAGCAAGAGAGACTTCAAATATAATGCCAAAATAGAGGCCGCCGCTGCCTCATCGTTTAATTAGTTAAAGCATAAAATTTCAACTTATACTTTTTTATGCTAGTTAGTAGTTACTTCTGATTCTCTTCTTATCAATATATCACTGGCACGAAGAAAATGTCATCCTTGCTTGTCAATTCTGTCCTCATCAAGCCTCGTTGTCAAAGGTTGGTTCATATCATCATCGTCCTTTTTTATGGAAAGTCCATGCTCGTATTAGTGTCTTCTAGGCTTTAGATCCACTTGCCAAGATACCGTAAAAACTTTATTTGAAGATTAGGCATCTCTTTCCTCGTGGTAGGTACCACCTTCCCCAGTTGCCTTACATGAAACCTTGAAATTTATGAGTTTTGTCTTCAGACTGAAAGTTCCTTACTTTTTTGTCTGTCAAAACTTGATTGGGTGGTGTAATTGTCATCGAGTGTACCCATCATTGTATTTTTAATGTCATGATTCCCTTTGCAAATTGACCAACTGAGCAAGCCCCGTTTTTTAACCTCTTAAACCAAAAGAAAAAGCATCACCTAATCTGGAATTTTCTTCGGGAAGGGAAAACGTAACGGATCAATGTTTTCCGGCGACATGGATTGAGTTCTGCATTTCTAAACTCTTACGATAGCCTCTGATATTCACTCGACTATACTGCTGCAGTGCGGGCAATGCCCAGCAAGCAGCAGCATAATTAGATCAAGAATCCAGCCAGTTATAAGCATAAGAACGAAAGAATGAATTCATGTCGTCAAAATATTACATCTGTGTGAGATCTATATGCTCTAACATTACATCGTGGCAGGAAGAATGAAAGGTCAGGTACAAAAGGACGGGGTCCCCAAAAAAAAAAAAAAAAAAAAAAAAAAAAAGAAAAGAAAAGAATCCATAAAAAAAGAATTGGTTCTCTGTATGGTGTCTCTCTGTTTTACAAAGGCAGGCAAACAATCTATGTAAACTCGACTGTACTTTTGGTCACCTTGAAGGTGAAGATGACCTCTCCCATGGCAGCATCGCACTGGTTGCGGGATGAGCAAAGTTAGCCAAAAGAAAGTCTCTCAACCCTGTGTCCCAAACCTCACAGAACTGCAATCTCCAGTCAGGAGGCTCGATGGCCTCGGTCCCGAGTCCCGGTGCCCTGTCCTTAGAGCCCTTGTTCTGATCCTCCTGCCAATCCGCGACATACGTGGCGACCCTCCGGAAGAACTTGGTCCTAAACGTCTCCCAAACCTGGTACTTGTAGTGGTTGATCACCGCGATGCTCTCCGGCACGTTCAGATACCTGAACCCTTCCTCAACCTGAAATGGTGCACTTCATTGAGGAGGGTCGGGTCGAGCGCGTCGGGCCGCACGATAGACTTGTGACGCTCCGGGTGCTGCAGCCTGCAGGTGTACCCGACCATCACTCCGCGTGGGGGCGGCGAGGTCAACCCCGACGGCCCGAAGCTATGGCAAACCGTCCTTATCTCCGCGATTATCGAGGACGAGCTCGAGAAGTTGGCCACCATAGCCCTCAGCGTGTCCTTGCCCGGGATGCCGAGGCCCCTGCGGGGGTTGCTCGGGAACGGGAAGTAGAAGAACTCGTCGACGTCGAAGAATCCCACCCAATTGCACTCCTCCCTCGCCCTGAGCACGCAATGCGAGAACCCGGCTTCTTGGGTCTTTATCCACGGCCAGCTCTGCCTGCTCACGTTGTAGTTCTGCGAGTCGAGCTCTTCGATCACTTCCTTGATGGCGTCGTCGCTGTTGTTGTCGTAGATGAACCAGCGCTCGATGCCGAGCCAGGCGTGGTACATTATCCACTCCCGCAACGATGCCGCCTGGTTCCAGACCATGGTACAGGCGCAGAGCTCGTGCTTCTTCGTCGTCTTCTTCCTCCCCGCTTCCTCACCAATCCCGTTGGAACTGTAAATCCTGGCCACGGAAGGCATGGGGACGTGAACCGAGGACCTGCCGTGCGTGTGGAGATTGGAGGGCAACCCGATCGTGACCCGAACCCCCTGCGCTTTGATCGGTTTGCTCCGAATGCTCTGCGGCAGCGGGCACCTGATCACCTCCTGCGCCGCCGAGACCGCCTTCGTCGTCAGCACGAAAGTCTCGTCCTTGTCCCGGTTGCCCCACCCGAAATGGCAGCTGAATTGCGCCGGGTTGGATTTCCTGTGCGGCCTCAGATTCAGCCCCTTCGCGAACACCACCGCAGTCTCTCCGTCCAGCTCGGCCTCATACGCCACCCTGTCCCACGCCCGCACTGCCGCCGCCGTCCGATTGGACCGCGCACGCTTCCCGCCGTCCGCCGGACCGCCGCCGCGCATGCGCAAATCCACGCCGGCAGCCGAGAAGTTCGCCGGCGGTAGCGGGCACCTGACGATGGACCTATGCTCACTGTAGACATCGACGGACATCGCACCCTCGGCGCGCCGATCGGAGCCATTCGAAGCCGGAGCGCGGTACACGCACTCCAGGTCCTCGCCGCGCCGTCCGACTCCGCCGGACACGAGGAGCAGCACGTGGTCGGGGAACAGGACCCGATCCTCGACCCTGGGCGCCGACGAGAGCGGGCGGCGGCGGTGGAAGGTGTCGAGGACGGAGTGGCTGGCGGAAGAGGAGAGGAGGGACAGGGTGGTGGAGGCGCTGAGGACGGGGCGGAAGGAGGCGGTGGAGACGGCGCTGAGGCTGCGGTCGGAGGAGAGGAAGAGGAGGAAGACGAAGAAGGAGAGGCAGAGGACGAGGGATCTGAGGGAGAACAGCTGGGCGGCCGAGTGGTACAGCGGCTTGGCGGAGGAGGAGGCGCGGAGCTTCCGCTTCCGCCGCTGCTCCGACTCCACCATTCTCTACTGGCTCTGTAACGAACAGTCACTGTCGGCAGCGATAACAACAAAACCGAATGGTACCAGAGCAAGAACTAGAAGCAGCAGAAGAAGAAGAAGAAGAAGAAGAGAGAAGTGAGACGTGGAGGGGGCGGGCTGGACTGGGAAGGCGCAGATCTGGAGCCGACAGCGGCTCTTTCTCGGGGAGGAGATTTCGCGTTGATGCGTGTTCTCGGACTATGATATGATTTGTGACCCCGAGAGAGAGAGAGAGAGAGAGAGGGTTTTTACCTCTTTCCACGAAAGGAGGAAATGGGATTTTGTTTTGTTGCTATTTGTGCGGTTTGCAGTCAATTAAGTAAGTCGGGGATGGATTGATTGACAGACACAGGTCGCTCCTCGTTTCGCCAGAAATAAAGGGTAATGTCTCTCTCTCTCTCTCTCACATTTGCCGGCTTAGGCTTTATCTTATACCCAAAGCAAAAGGCAAAGAACAAAATTAATTCTCCATAAGCTTCACGAAGAAGCGAGCAAGAAAGAGAGAGAGAGAGAGAGAGGGGGAGGAGAGAAGGGGAGGTTCAATGGCCTCCGTCACAGATTCCTTTCCGGTAAACTTGTCGGCCTTTGGGGTTTATTCTTTTGTGCTTTCTTTTTATGAGAAAAGCAAAAGGGTTGGTGGTGCGAGGGTGGTGGGATGGTAAGGCAGCCGCCCCCTAACGCGAACGCGAACCCGAACGCGGATTACGAAAAAAGCGTGTGGAGAGGAGGACGGCGACTCTGCAGGTCCCGAGATCATGTGCTCCGCCGCGGGAGGAATGGCGATTATCCGGGTCCGTGCAGACTGATAGAGAGAGAGAGAGAGAGAGAGAGAGATCCCCTTTTCGTCGCTGTCAGAGAGGGTTGGAAGAGGAAGAAGAGGAAGGAGGTGGGGACTGGGGGGAACGGCGCTCGCTGGCAAAGTTCACCCTCCTTGTGTCAGGTTTGGCTTCGCTTTATTTCTTTTTCTCTTCTTTTTTATTTTTTATACCTACGGTTTAATTTTCAATTATTGGAGTGCTTTAGGATAAATTAATATGATAAAGTAAAAAAAAAAATCCAAGGCATCAAAAAATCGTGATACATATACCCTATACTTTTTTTTGTACGTAAAAAACCCTAAACTTGATATTTATTTAACATATTTACCTTCTGTTAAAATTTTTTAAAATAATTTTTTATTTCACTTCTTCTCGAGGTCCAAGTAGGGAGATTTTAATAATTCTTCTTGACAGAATTTTTACGGAGGGTGTTACACGTGTACAAATTTGGAATTTTTGTGTCACGAAAAAAAAAATTAAGATGAATATATCATATTGAGTAGAGTTTGGGATTTTTAATGACTTTTATCCTTAGTTTAAATTGCAATAGCATCTGCCGCTCTGATTGCTCTTTCTTTAACGTTCTTTTGTTTTGAATTCCTGCTATTGTCTGTCAATTATTGTTGACGCTTAATTATTCGTTCCGAGGAATTGAAAATTCGTGCCTGATAATTGGTTGCAGCAACTGAGGATGCGAACCGGCGACCTTTTTTTTTCATCCTTTAAATTTTTTAATTAAATTATATCTATTTTACTTTATCTGTTTGGCGCTTTCTCAAGAGCCCGTGTCATAAGACACTGATTCTTCTTAAGAAAGGTTTTTGCCCATTATATGTGATTCAATTATGGGATGGGAGGGAGAACTGTCAGGCATTAGTTCACATGCATAAAGAAGTTGCATCTTTGATTAATTTAATGCAGATATATTCCACCTCTCTCTCTATATATATAATATTTATTTATTTATTTATTTATTCATTTTGGTAGAAAAAATCCACCTTTATATTAGTCGTATCTATTGTTTCGAAATGAACTTGCCCCCACTAATCCCCCCATTCATTACAAAAAACGAGATTTCAAGAGGTACTTGAATGTTGAAGGATCCCCACTCAACGTTTTCTCTAATCATTCCCTAAACGTAACTCTTAAGCTGCATGAAGGATATGGAGAGTTCTCGACATAAATTATTAGAAAGAAAAGGACACCTTTTGCATAAAACATGGATTGTTTAGCATCGCATGTCCAAACGGGCTTTTTTGCATTTCCGGACAAGGGTCTCTACAAATCCCCATGTCTGAAGAAACCGCAATTTGTAGCTGTTGTAAGGGAAGGAAGATATAAGAGTAGAGCCCGAAGAAGCTCGAAGAAAGCATGCGAAGCCGTTCGTGGTAATAAAAACATTAAGGACGCCATCAGATCTCGGTGATTGACAGCGTTTGGTGCAGTGGTCCTCGCCTTTTCGTGTGGACGAGTGACATTGTTGACATATATTATATTCTTTTGAGTTTTCTATTACTTTTGATAGCAACCTATGATCGTAACATCTTTGTTAGATGTGATGGGGGCATCTCGTCTTCCGCGGTGCGCATCTTCATTCACTTCCCCTTCCTATCATCTCATTAAGGGCGACAAAGGATAACAAGGAGTGATAATGTCATATCAACATTTTATGTGGTTAATTTAGGTCGATCATCAAATTTGAGAGCCACCTCTACGGGTGCGCGAAGCAGCCGTGACCACCATGTAATTATCGCCTTAGGAGGGCAGGTCCCTTGAGATTACGGCCGTGCGCCCTCCAATTTCAGATTGGAGAACCACATGGATTGAGATGCGTGCGTGAGAGAGAGAGAGACAGAGAGGGGGGATGGTCGCCGAGCATGCCACCGTCTCTCGGTGGTCGCGGGATCGGCGGGGGGTCTCCGTTGACAAGATCACTTTTCAAATTCGTTTTGGGCATTTTTCTACTTTCTCGTGCAACATTAGTGGGAGACAAACTTTCAAAAGATGCACGAGGGATTTTGCTATTTTGCTTCTCTCATTTCACCTGAATTCACGGGGGTTCGGTAAAGGGGTGGTGGGCTTCCACGGAATGCACCGCTGGCCGAACATTAATTTCGATCTGTATGACGTTCCTTCGGTTCGTTGGCATTTGGCAATGGGGCTAATGAAAGGGCCTTTAGGAAACGGACTCTACGAATATTCCTCTTGAAAGTCAATTTCACCGGTAGGTCTCTACATTCACATTTAGAGCAAGAAATTAAGAATAGCGTGCGAGCGATGTATTTTAGCTGTCTCCCTCTGTCTTGTTATTGTTGCCGACCCGACGAACTGTTTCAACCAGACGGCATGTGCACTAAGACGAGCATGTGCATCGGCTTCGGTACAGGAAAAATTATCCGAAAAATCTTAGGTCTTTTAATTGTGCCAATTGAGCCATAAATCTATTTACATTTGTATCAATTAAATCCATCCAGTTAACTTTAACCGAAAATCGGATGTAAACACCGACCATGCTACGTAACACGGAATTGAAAATCGTTGATGTAAACACCGAGTACTAACGTGCACAATTTTTTATAATTTGAAAAAAGTGACTTTTCTGTAACTTTTTATCTTTCTATTTTTTCTTACTTTCTTTTCATTTTTTTTTTCTACTAAGTCCGATGAGGGTCACTAGCTAGCCCTCACCAATCACAAGCAAGGATCAGTCACCCTCGTCAACCACTAAGGAGGGCTACAAACCCCTCAGTAGGATTGGGCGAGGGCCACAACCCTTGCCCACGACCGGCCCACGACCGACCCACGTCTTTGACTGACGAAGGTTCTTGGAAGAAAAAAAGAAAATAAAAAATTATAAGAAATTAATTTTTTTTAAAATAATATCAAAATTATCTATCTCAACGCCGATCATGTCACGTAAAATAATCGGTTCGCTAAAACTTACCAAATGGACTCAAGTGAAAAAATGTCAAATATTTAAAATTTAATTAGCAAAATTGAAAGGTTGATAACTAAATTGGTCAAAGGATAATAAATTTATGACTTTTTAATTGCAGGCCTTACACAAAAGAGGCAATGTTCAGGGTTCATAGATTCTTATGTTTCCAAACGTAAGTTCAAAATTCCAACACATGTTTGTTCGGCGAAAGTGCCCCCATCGAATTTCCACGTGTAGGTTTCCAAGGTGTAATGAAATGTGGACAGCAAAAAGCCTCTTGTGAATGATTGCTCCTGTCCATATCCCAGATTAGTTTATGGGGAAATGATGTGTCCTCCGGAATAAGTGGTTGAAAAAGGGTAGCAGCGATGCGGCCTTGGATTTAGGCACGCCGACGATCCCATCTCCGTGAAACAATTCCTGAAGCCCGGTCGACGGGACTTATTAATCATTCACCCAACATAGATTCGCCGTGTAGCAACAAAACTCGTGTTTGACTCGCCAATGTAGAGACGTGGAGGAACGGGAACACGACAATTTCGGTAATATAAGTTCTGGCGACAAAATTGACCGTTCGAAATGGAATTCCCGCCAGGGCACGATGGGTTCTTCTGTTCCGGGACGCAGCAAATCTGGACAGCTATCGAGCTCCTCAGCAATATCTCTTCCAATGAAAAGTACTAGTTAGAATATCCAAAGAGTTGGTGAAACCCAGTTATGCCAGGAAAGGCAGTCGAGTAAAGACCTTACCAACCGACCCCTGCAGCTGCACGCCCGATCCATTTTGTTGGTCCCGGACCGATCGATCGGTTTCTTGTCCGCTTAAAGATTCACGACCAAAGAGGTGGAGGCCACTTACCACAAGAAGTGGGGTAAGGAATTTGACTAGATTCGGGGCAGAATGCGGTTTGGATGCGTCCCGATGTTTCCTAGCCCATGAGGTTAATGGGATAGTTCGCCCGGACAGAATGCTTGGAAGATCAATTGCCGTGGAGCTCTTCCGATCGACAAAACAAAAGCTGATTCCACCGGAGTGAGTACGAGAGGCATCGGTGGATCTTCACTAGATGGGATTGAAAGGGACAGAGAAATTAGCCGGATGCGCGTGATGTGGTTGTGGAATGGGCGATTGTTGTTTTGAGTGATTATTCGAGATGGGTGAATGTATGGGAGTGGATGTCGATAGGTAATCGCAAAATGAGGAATATAATACAATTCGAACCAAGGCGTATAGGATGCGCCACCAGCTGATGATCAAGATCAGAATAGATGAAGCTCACCATCGAGAGTTACAGAAATCACCAGCCAAGGATACAGAACTTCAAGATCAAAGAAGCTCAACACCAAGGCCTACGAAAAAACCACCAGCCAATGATACATTGCTTCTTTGGCTCACTCTCCAAAGATATTCGATCGCATAGAGGAAAATCTCAAATATTATTGTCTTACATTTGAGAATTTGCCATCTAGAGGATAGTTGAAAATAGACTAAACATTGAACACAAGAAACTACCTAATTAATTGAAAAGTGATAATAATGACCTAGGAACTAGAAAATGTATTAGAACATCTAGAAACTTGACCTTTGACTCTTTGAAAACTACAACACACCTAAGACTCACTAATGACACTTGACTGGACGCAAAGTAATTAAAGTAGACTCTAAATTCGTTCTTCTCCTTGGATAGTCCAATAGAAATCTTCAAAGATCGCCAAACAACAAAGAAAACCATCCAGAACAGCCTTTGGTTGTTAGATAGTCTATTAGTAATCTCGAATCCACAATAAACTTGTGTATTGATGTCTTGGTAGCTAATCGGCAACCATGAAATTGATAACTCTCTTACATAATCGACATCTTCAACTTGAAGCAATCGACAAAGCCCAATGCTCCCGCATTAGCACGAGCCTCTTGTAGTGTGGCCTTGGTGCGTAGATTGGTTAACCTTCATGCGAGTTGGGTTTAGACTCCAAACTAAGAGGAACATGTGCGTCTTTTGAATTAGCATTCTTCAGCCTCGCGTCATATTCGGAGCTTGCTTTTATCTCAAATTTAAGGAAATTGCTCCATGATAGTGAAGCTTGATGGAATATTTAAATATAAACCACTCTTTATTTTAACAACTTAAACTTTTAGAGCAATCAAGAATAATCCCATACAAAACTTATTGTCATTTGCTTCGTATTCAAGTATCTTGACGGTAGCCCAAATAGAAAGTGCTTGCATTAGACACCAGAGGAATGACAGCCACAATTGTCAAATGCAAAAGATGATCACTCGTACTCAGCCACTCTAGTTTAAATCCTCTCTAATGCATAACACCAATCAGTCTTCTAGACTGGACCGAGCGGGTTTCCAGGTGGGTAAATAGAATCGGTAGAAAAAGAAAAAGGCTCAAGGGACTCAACTCTACAAACATAATTCAGAATTGACGTCACGCATTTCCTTGCTTAGTGGATCCGCGCCGTCTTGCTCCAGCATTTCTAATCGGCCGTACAAGGAGGAGAAAGCAATCCAAAGCGCAACAGCCAAAGCCTAAATCTCAATCCTCATATCATGAAATGCAATACCGCCAATAACGCCCATGCTCCCCTCTCGCATCACCTCGGCCATGGGGGTACTTCAGACTGCCGGGGACATAGAGCAACAAAATCACAATGGCCGTAGGCAAGAGGGTCGAGCAAGAGTCCAAACTCTAGCCAAAGGGACACGAGGCGCGAGCAACTCAGGTGAGAGGGTCGAGCAAGATCTGTGACGGTGAGGAGCAATTAGGGCTTGGACTTGGAGACGTGAAGGAAGATCTATGAAGACTAAAGAGCGAGCGTGAGAGAGTTGGGCTAGAAGTTAGGTTTAGTCTTGTTCTTTTTAGAATTTTACATATTTGTAAGAATTTTGAAAAACAATGATCCGGTTCGGATGGACTGTTCCACCTCTGAAACCAAAAACTAGATCGATATTAACCAATTCCAATTTTATGGAATGAGGAACCGGACCAGTGACCTCGAGAAATGTCCCAGATCAGCCGTACCTGGTCCAGTCCAAGTAGTTCTAGTTGCACAGCCCTACTCAAGACAACTCCATTCATAAATTAAAAAGGTGGTTGTCCATATCGAGTTATGCTATGGAACAAGCCCATCATTTATCAAGAAAAATTGGAAAGGTCAGTGATGGAATCCTTATGATCCAACCCGATCTAGGCTGTTCAATCCTTTAGAAGACCACTCAACTTATGGCCTTGGGGATGGATCTTGACTTTATACGCCCAAGCTTTTTCCACATCTAAGGTGGAACGTGAGGCCGCGTTACCGTTGTGCGAATTTAGGCGATATTTTTTTTCCATCATTTTTGCTATTTGCTACAACCACTATCCAAATAATACCAGAGTCCACACGCCTTTGTGTGACTCAACCGGAGACCTAAGAATGTAGGCGATAGTCCCAGTCACAAGCGTTTCAAAATCCTTAACGGTGAGGTCCAGCATCTGCTATACCATACGTTTGGCTAAAACACGCTGGTACATTTACCAAACCATTTAGTTAAAACTCTACTCACCATTACATACTGACCGTGTTGCTTAACACACCTCCGTGGAGCTGTCAAATAGCCGAACGCTGCGAATCCCATTACGTTCTCTTAGTCGCATTCCCCATTCATCGATATAAAAACATTGACGCATGAAGCAAAACTCGATCTATCTCTTGGCATTGAATTCAACGCAGTATCCACTTACCATAATGTCAGCGAGCAACTAGACAGATGAAGCATTGCATTCCGCACAGAGCGATTCTGCTGAATGGAATGAATCGTAAATGAAATAACTCAGTCATCCTGCACATTCAAAGGCTGCTTTTTTCACGGGGTCAATCTACACCTGTGAGGTGGTATCTCTTGATTCCAATCAATCCTCATCCTGGAAGCAGCCTCAAAATTAGGTGTTACCTCTTTCATGTCACTTCAGAATGATATGCAATTCTGTTTTCCAGAACCATTTTCAGCCTGCAGTGCTTCACTTTTGTGATGCAGTCGTTTGTTAAGGATTGAGTATCGCCATCTCTCAGTAGTGATGATGGACATTGAAATGATTCAGTCCATCCAAAAACTATGCAGACAACCTGACAATGAAGCACAGGAAATTTTTACAATTGAAAATGTAACCAGATTGGAAGTTACAACTCACGAGCTTGCGGATTGCAATTCATACAGATTATTCGATATAGATTGACAAAGGAGACAACGCGAGATCACAAAAGTAGCATAAATATTTAGCAAATATACAGTCTAATGATGATTTTGAGCCATTAAGACAAGATAATACATGCAAAGGGAACTTTAAGATGTCGAGACAATCTTAACAAGCAAAACTTCTATTAGAATAAAGGGAAGAAAGACAAAAAAAGTCTACCTGCTGCGTAGATTTCCCAGTGCCCTAAAATTACCAGATGAAGGCCCATTGATCCCATTGGCCATGTGAAATTGCATTCTCTCAGTGCTTAGGACCATCCTCTTTGATGTTTTGTTTGAACATGACTCCAAACTTTCCCTGGAATTACTTTGAAAATCTGTTTCCTGATTTACAACAGACGATCCATTGTATTGGTTATGTACCCGTTGACTTCCTAGTTCATGATTTTCTGCACCAGCACTTTTATTGCTAATACCATGCAATACAGTTGTCGATGGGACACCGTCAGAAGAAGAAAATCTTGGAGTCGAACACCGGCCTTCCACCCTCCTCCAGAATTTGGAACTCAAGAATTCCGCACCAGGCAACTTGCAACACGTGTTGTCTGCACTATCCACATTGGGAAACCTTCCAGTAGATAATGCTATATCATATGAAATCTCCTCTATTGCCATCTCTAGACCATGTACACGAGTCTCCAGATGGTTCATCCCACTTTGAGATCTTCCAATATAATTCTGGATTTAACAAAGTACAAAATTTAGTATGAAGGTGAGATACTTTGTCCAAACATTCATGTGACAAACATTAAAATGTTGGCTATAAATGCTACCTACTGCAATGTTCACAATGAGATTCCAAAACCAACCAATGGGAAGAGTCAATAAATGCTACCTTACCAATGGTTATTTATGGTACACCAGGAAAAAAGGCCCAAGCTAGAGAAAGGCTGAATTTTGTTTCATAGAAGTACAAAGGAAACCAGCAACCAAAACTTCTACTTTCCATCGTGGCAACCAAAACTTCTACTTTCCATATAGGTAGCGCACAACATGAAAAGAGAAAATGAGAGGAACTTTAGCTAGAATGATGCAAAGGGCCTGTAACGTACCTGAAGGAGGTTGAACAAACTGGACTGCTGATTTTCAATTTGTGCAAGTTGTTTTCGGATCAATGATAAGTCTTCCATTTCCTCATCTCTGACTGCAGCACTCAAATCTGAGTCCTTCAGATCATCAAACGGTACCACACGAGAACCAGATTTAGAAGCTACAGACTTCGGAACTTTGTCATCCGTAATCTTACCGAAGAGGGCACGTCTCACTTTTCCTTTAGGGTCTTCTTTAATATCACGCTCTCCTGTTTCCAAAACTCTGCTCTCAGTTATCTTAATGTCATGCTCATGATCCAACTTTAAGGGGGTTGAGTGTGGCTGTGCAATTTGAACTTTCGAATCAGTCGATCTCGCCTGATCCAAAGTAGATGGGATGGAAGAACTTTTATCACTGTACTTTAGGGGAACTTCCTTTTTGGTGAAGTTTTTGGACAGAGATGACAGACTTCTCGACGGAGATGACCTGTTGATCTGCTTCTTTGGCTCAGGAGTCGTAACGCTAGTGTCTTGCAAACTTTTTGACGAGGCAGGCAGGCAATCGGCGATGCCATTACCTGGGCCCACAAGAAACCCGAAAAACCATATGAGCAAAATGAAGTATGAAAACTCATGCAAGTTAATGCTCAACCGTAAGAAAATCAAAGGGGCAAAGACATAACCATCGACATAATCTTCATTTTCAATTCGATTTTAAGTTTTTAACAGTTTGAATTCACCCAAAGACCTTACTCTATTCATTGCAAATTAGAAAGAGGGACAAATAAGAGAAGCAAGAAGACTATGTTTTAAGTAGGGCATTATTTTCCAGAACAGTATGAAACATGATTCACAAGTCTCTAATCCCTATTTCATGATCGTGCAGGATGAGTATCGATAGAGTGATAGTGAATAAATTGAAGCCACAGCATCAGATGATCCCTCTGAAAACTGAGATGCAACTCATGTTGCTAAGCTGATCTTAATAGATCAAGAAAATAATATTCATTAAAAAAAAATGGGACCCACACTGACGCCGCATCTTTCCTATGATTAGCTCCAGCTACCCCATTAGTCATTCAAAGAACCCATCTTCTTTTTCTCTGCCCAATAAGATGCCCTAAAACAGTAGCATGAACAGGTATTAATCATTTTTACCGGATGGAGAAGACAGGGATTGGGGAACGGCTGCGACGTCTTCGCAAAGATCTGCAATCTCCTTCCACAAATCCAAAGTGCGATTCATTGTTTCCCGAACCATTTTAACCTGTAAATCAGAGTTAAAGTCAGGGTCTAAACTACAGGATAAACTAACTCTTTGATTTTCTAGTATATTACTCTCGGATCGACACTCGAAAATGAAAGCCCACACCCAAACTTATCGTCTCATCTCCATCACGAATCTTCATGTACCTGCGCATTCCTAACTTAGAGAAACCCAACAATTTAGCGATACCTTGTCGAATCTCCGGCTCTCCAAGCACTTCACGCAGGAGGCCTTGTATTCCACCACCAGTTCCTTCTCCGCCACGGTGGCGACTCTCCCCAACGCCTCTGCTGCCGCCTTCCTCGCATTCCAGTCCTCGTTACTCAAAAACTCCAGCGCACAAGGCACCAGCCAATCCAAAATCCCCTTATTCACCACTCCACTAACGCCTACAATGCTCCCTATCATCCCCATTGCAGCGGCCTTCGCCTTAAAGCCCTCGCTCTTCAACAACTTGGCAACCCTCGGCAACGCCCTCCTCAGCATCTCTACCTCCGGCTCCGGCGCCGCCTCCACCGCCGCCGCGATGCACATCGCCGCGCCGATCTGCGAGTTCGCGTCCTGCTCGACCGTGAGCGTCTCCATCAGGGGCTTCATCAGCGACAAGAACGGCGGCCTCGTGATCTTCGCCGCCGCCGCCGCCGCCGCCGCGACGCAGGCCGACCGCACGGCGGAGTCGGCGTCGCGGAGGCGGCGGGTAATGATGGAGACGATCTTCGGCAGGTGCGGGGAGAGGGCGTCCCCGTGGGAGCGGGAGAGGAGGGCGAGGATGCCAACGCACTGGCGGCGGACCGGCGACCGGGACGCGTCGTCGGTGTTGTGGATGCAGCTGAGGAAGGAGGAGAAGCCGTCGTTAGTGAGGCTGAGGGCGATGGACTCGAGCTCGGAGGTGGCGAGGGCGAGCGTGTCGCGGTCGGCGAGGCGGTTGAGGCAGGAGATGACTCGAGATTTGAGGTCCTGAGCTGGAAGCGGCGGCGGCGACGGGCTCGGAGACGGGGACTTCTTGCGGGAGGACATTGTGGAGGCGGCCTTGGCTCATTTACTCGGCGCGGCTCCGGTGGTGGCGATCGGCGGCTGCACCGTCGGCGATCGGCGACGTGCGGTGGTCGGGAGCGCTCTCGCGGTGGGAGGGAGAGGGAGAGAGAAGGAGAGATTTGGCGGCAGAGGAGAGAGAGAGAGAGGGGGGGGAGTGATGACGTGATTGAAGCGCCAGTTTATAAATGTTCGTGCAGAAGGAGAATGGGGGTGGCAGGTCGGCCCCCCCTTTTTTATTTTATTTTTTAAATTTTTGCCACGATGATTAATATTTTTTTATATCGGGGAAATAAATCGTCTCCGAAAGGTACCGATCGGAGAAGTATCGTGGGTGTCGAAAGTTTCTGAATACGATCCGAAAGAATACAGCGGAATAACCTAACGAAAAAGAGCCTTCTATGGTATGCAACTTGTGATGTTGAGATCCTTTAACGGATCGCTTATATGGTATCCCTTAATAACTTTCACACTCAAATCTCATACACTGAGAAACATTATAATAGACTTTATATTACACATGATTTACCTTTTTGAGATTTTATATGTTCAGGATAGACATTAACTTTACATAGCCACTTAGGCACAAGATACAATGCCCAAGGGTCGGCACGAGGGCGCTAGATCATTGTTTGAATCTCGACGATAGTGAAAATAATTTAAGTTGCAATACGACATTAAAATCCCGAAATCTAAAACATGTCAGATTGTCATTCTTATGAATTCGCATCTTTTCAATTTGTGTCTTTTGTGTACTAGACATATCGTATGTCAGTGTTGCACAAAGAAAGATGGAAATTTTGAATTTCAACACATGAATGTGATTAGAATGCAAATAGTATAATTAATTGATTGAATCGTGTCAACCAAGTAATCAATACATTAAGTATTTTTCTTTGTGACAAATTTTTATCGATGAACTTGGGAGTTGGGACACCTTCTAATGAAAAGAAAAGACCTCGAGACATTTGGACAACACCTTTCGCTAACGATCTTTCAACTTAATTGGTTACCTCCTAGTGCCGCTCCACAATGTCAATTGGCACAGTTGTGGGTGGCGTAGGCCCGCACGAAGGAGTACGCATTATTGCAAATCTTTTAATTGGGTTGAAAGCTCGGACCTTGCTGTACGCGGAAATACAAAGACACGAGAAAAGGAATAATAATAAAAATACAGGCGAGACGCTATGATCATATGAAGTCAAGAATTGACTATATCCACGAGCTTATAATAGACGGCCGAAAAGACAAAGCTCATCATAGGGAGTCTCCAGCCTGAAGATGTTCTTCCAGTTGTCATCTAATCTAGTTTGCCCTCAACGACCCTAAAAGAGAATATAAATGTATATGATATATATATATATATATATATATATATATACTTTACTTAAAAGAAGGTTAATTACTCATTGAATTTATTTTACTAGATCAAGAAAAAGTTACTTGATCAATTATAAAATTTTTAATTTTGCTAATTCAATTGTTACTTAAAAATACTGACATGACATTCAATTATTGCTAGTTGTTCTATGTAGAATCCGACGTGAATAATTTATAGATTGCTACATCAACGATTCTCGGTAGTAATTAATCAAAATGACCACATCCAAATTTCACATAAAAGTTTATTGATAAAATTAAAAGATTTAGGATTGAAATAGCATTCATACCATATATTTTAGGCTTGATTGGGTAATTTTTCATAAGGATGAGCATAAAAATAATTTTTTTCTTTCCTTTTTTGTGCTAGAGAAGTAATGACGGTTTTATGCCACCATTGGCGTTACATTCACGGTCCGATCGTTACTTGAGCTTGACAAGATTCGAAAATTGTGTAATTTAAGTTTCTCTACAGAGATTCTCATGTGCCAGACAATATACAATGGACTCCCCAACCGAATGTCAAATGAAGACACAACCTTATCCATGTGCGGATCACGTGCGGTTGTGAATGGCTTCATGACATTGTTGGAGCATCTACCTCTCGAGGCGATTTCATCTGGGTACCAAATGGCAAGAAGCATCATCGCTTGGAGCGATTGAGAACTTATCAAGATACTTTTCAAGTATATTCTCTCTTTATTTCACGAGTGCGCTAGAACATCTTTAAATCATTCGGTAAGTGTTTTCATATTTTGCAGGAAATAATGATTTTGCGAGGAATCATTCTTTGAAGAATAATCTCGTTTTTTTATTAGAAATTTTTCGAGTATCTGCATGTTAAGACATCGATACAATGCACTTGGGTATGTGGCGATCACGGGTTGGTCAGTCGAGACAGTAGAATGCCTCGGTATATACAGATAAACAATGGGTAGGCAGAGCACATGGATCATGTGAGGGGTCGATGCTTTGAAGCTGACATTGGAAAGAACGAGCTCAAATGGGCAGTCACGTGACATCGGGAGTGCATGTTCCAGTTCCACGTCCTATCTCTATTATTCTGTATAAAGTAAAGCCGGGCGAAGATGCTCTCCCGTCTCTAAGGGTAGGCTTAGGACCCATCCCTCGTTCTTGCTTGGCTTTATCTTGCTTGGCGGGCAGCCGGCCTTGGTAGAGCTTTCTTTTTCGCTCTAGTTATTTATTTAGCTTGGTGCTTTAGTAAGAGCTTCACCATATATTATGGGAAAATTTGTTTGAATAATCCTAAACTTAGTATACTTTTATCAAGATAATCCTAAATATTTTAATTTTACCAATTGAATTCATCCAGCCATTTTTAACTGGAAATTGCCAACATGATGTGGCAATTCAATTAGCGCCAGTCATCTTATATGGCACGACTAACGAGAATGTGGACAAATTTTATGAATTTTTTAACATTTTTGAATGTTTTTACTAATTTTTATATTTCTTTTATTTTATTTTGTGGTTCAAAGGGCCAACGAGGGCCTAGCAACCTCGCTCTAGCCGACAAGGGCCTAGGCTAGGGCTTGTGATGCATTTGCCATATTTGCCCCTCGCCTAGGCCCTCGCCAGCAATAATAAGGGTGTGGCAAGGGCTGATGCACCCTCGCCCGGGGGTTGGCGAGGTTGTTGGCAGGAGTTGTTGGCCCTCTAAACCAAATAAGAAAAAGAAAATAAAAGAAAAGTGTTTAAAAAGTAATACAAAATTTTAAAGAATAAAATATTGTAAAAATTTTCCAAGTTAGGACAATTGACATCCACATCAATGATTTCCAATCAAAATTGGCCAAATAAACTTAATTGGCAAAATTAAAAAAGTTTATGACTGAATTGACAAAAGTATAATAAGTTTAAGGTTTTTTGTATAATTTTCCCCATATAAAACGGTGTGTCTCGTGTGAATAAATTTGATAGCAAGATATCTTTCACTAAAGCCGTCTTTCGATTTTTATTAAAGGAGATAGGTTTCCATATATGAAATACATAAACAAACAAAAAAGTTGATAATTTCACTTCAAATAGAACTGTACAAACACAAATCATGTCGGAATTCAACCGATGACGGAGTTTAGGAAATACAACTACTTCAATATAATCAAACAAAAATTAAACTATGTCGAAATTTAATTGACGACAAAGCTTGAGAATTCATAAATATAACGTTGAAATTTAATCAATTATGCAACACTAAGATAAAGGAACACACTAGAATTTAATCGACAACGCGAGTTTACAAATTATACAGTGCGAAAAGTAAAGATAGATTGATTCTGGTGGAGGCTTACGAAACTCAAAAAGTATGATATGGCTATTTAAAACTTACAATCGACGATTATCAACAAAGGTTACAAATGGCTATCAGATGATTACATTGAGTTTGCTACCTTAACGGTCTTTGCGAGTCCACTATCTTGATGATCGCTTTATTCCATTATGTTAACAATTACTTCTTTTACGGTTACATATGAGATTATTGACTCCACCTTTTGTCAATTCCTTCAAGTTATCGATTCATCAAGTTGTCGATAATTTTATCCATAAATGACTAAACTCTGCTCTTATCAATTAAGTTTATCATATGTCTATAATAACCAAAAGTTGATCATGCGAAATTGCAAAACCTTTGTACCTCCAAGGGCACGTTCCAAATTTGATGCCTACTCCTAGCAAATCCATCCTACTGAGAAGAAAATCTGGATTTATCAAGTCATTGGAAAAGCAGTGAGTGGAACGGGAATTGGGTCATCCTTCCTTTCCTTAGTATCGTTTGATTGGCTGATATAATAAGCACACTCGACCAATTTGCTTATAAGTAACAATTTGAAATTACCAACTTCCGAAACGACTGTAATCTTATTTTACAAATCTCTCATTAATACTAAGGTTAAATAGTTATATTCTCCAATGACTTAAATTCATTTTTAAAAGGGAAAAAGCCATAAAAAAACCTCAAATTTTGCCCAAAGTGACAAATTTACCAAAAAATTTTTATTTATGACATGAAAAATCTCAAATTTTGATAACCGTGACACATTTACTCAAAAAAAAAATTCGTGACACAAAAAACCCTAAATTTGTATTCGTATGACAAATTTATTCTAAACTATAGGGCATTTTTGTATTTTACTTTTTAATTTTTTTTTTCTTTTTTTCTTCTTCTTCTCTATTCCTGGTAGAGGGAAGTCGGACTCAGGCGAGGGTTGCCCTTGCCGGCCTCGGAGGAGGGTTGCCCTCGCCTGGGCTGGCTAGGGCCGCCCTAGCCAGCCTAGGAGAGGAGTGCCAGATTTGGTGAGGACGGCCCTCGCCAAGTCTGGCCTAGGTGAAGGCCGCTCGCGTCGGATCTAGTGAGGGCTGTCCTCGCCTGGGCTGGCGAGGGCCGCCCTCGCCTAAGTTCGGCAGAAGAAGAAAAAAGGAAAAAAAAAAGAAAATAAAAAGGAAAAAAAAAAGACGAAAATGCCATTTGTGAGATAAATGTATCCTGGTTAGTAAAGACTTTTCATATCAAAAAAAAAAAAATTTGAGATAAATATATCAGATAAAATTTAGGATTTTTGGTAACTTTTTTCCCTTTTTCACATCACACTCTTTCTTCTTTTGTTAAATATTTTCCATTTTTTTACATATAGATTGCTTGTGCTTCGTTGACAGGAGCAATAGCATGCAAAAGCTGGCGAGAATCAAGGGAAAGTACTGCGTCGAGATTTTAGGAAATCCGAAATTTACTCTCCTCCTTAAACAGATCTCCTGTATCTGCATTGAATTACCTCGAAAAGCACCAAAACTTTTGGCGCTTTGGCGATTGTCTGCTCCAAGGTTTCATACTTTCCCGTGAGAGTATTGCCTTTTTGACAGAAGCATAATGTCTATAACGGCATGAAGTCTCCGCATTTTTTATTTTCCTTTTTAAAGAAAAATTTCAGATAAAAATCTAAAATGATTATAATAATTTGATATAAGGGCTTGACCTCACTTGTTGCCAGCCGGCTAAATATTCGACCGGTCAGGGATGTTTTCATCCAAATATAATTTTAATATTAAATTATTTTTTATTTTTTTCTTTTATTTCCTTCTTCCACTTTTATTTTTTCCGACAAGGGCCAACGGTCGCCAGCGAGTGCTAAGTGACCTCATTAGCTGCTGGGGAGGACGACCTCACCCAAGGCGAGGCCATCCCTTGCCGGTTGCTGGCGAGGGCAGCCTCCCCTAAGGCGAGGGTTGCCAAGCCCTCGTTGGCCCCGGATGAGGCCTTGCTAGATCTAGATAGGATGACCTCGCCCGCGGTTAGCAAGGGTGGCCCTCGCTAGATCGGACGAGGGCAACCCTAGCCCAACTTTTTTCAACATCGTTGATGGCTGGTCGACCACCGACGAAGAAGAAAGCAAAACCAAAAAAAGGGAAAAAATGAAAGAAGAAGAAGAAGAAGAAGAAGAAGAAGAAGAAGAAGTTAAATAACTAAAATGTCATTGACTAGTCGAAAAGTTAAGCATTTATTTAGAATAAACAAGTCACTTCAGGCCTTTATTTGAAATAATATTCACTTCGAGCCCTTATTTGAGAAAAGAATAACACTTCAAGCCTTTATTTGAAATAAGATCCGTTTCAGGCTCTTATTTAGAAAAATGAAAACATTTTATGCCCATATTTGCAATTTTGCCTTATTTTTACGTATAGATTGCTCACGCTTTGTTGATAGGAGCATGGTAAAGCTAGCTAGAATCAAGGGTAAGTACCGCGTCGAGATTTTAGGAACTCCGAAATTTACTCTCCTCCTTAAACAAATCCCCTACATCTGCATGGAATTATTACCTCGAAAAGCACCGAAACTTTTGGCGCTTTGGCAAATTGTCTGCTCCAAGGTTGCATACTTTCCCGTGAGAGTATTGCCTTTCTGACAGAAGCATGATGTCTATAAGAGCACGATAATTTGTCACACAAGAAAAGGAAAGAAAAAAACGAGATGCTGGATGTAATCAGATCTATGCACATATGATAAGCAACATTATGCAAGATAACCGAGGCGGGTCAAAATATTAACAAGCAACAGGGTCACCTCCACCTGCCACCTACCAAACTAACTACTTAGCCTAATCATGGCTATTAAGCAGCATAAGCGACAGCATCTAAATCTCTAAATCGCTTTCAGTTGGGAGATATCAAAGGTGAAACATCGAGGCCATCGTTAGGTGCAAAAAGAAAGGGAATAGAAAGATAGCCCGTGAATCAAGTGGGAGCAGTTTGATAATGAGTTCGAGCATGAAGATGGTGATGGGCAACCCGATAGATATGGAAAAAAAACTTGGGGGAGTGCTGTTGTATCTGTGTCATGGTCCCTGTCCCCTTGATTGAAGGGGAAGGCAGAAGATGGAGACGCAAAATGAGCTCGCGAGCGCATGTGGCCCCCTTCTTTGATTATGATGCGTCGTATGGATGTTTGGCAATTTTCGGGCTTGAGCTGTTGTTTTCAGTTAGCTCATTCTAAGTTTTTCTTTGTGGTAGGAACATGGTCGGAGTTGAACCCAAAAAATCAGAAAGGATCAGATGAGGGGAGTGTCCAGAATTTACAAGCGCCCGAATTGAGCAGAACTCCTGAGATGGAGGTACTGTGCTGGAGGGTGCTTGGTCCGCATTAATCGTGTGGAATTGCTAATCGTGTATTTGCTTAGTCTAACAGTTCAAATAACGACAACGTCGTCCTAAGTACACCATGTAAGTGAGCAATATGTAAACGATACATAAAATATATGGCAATGACCGGGAAAAGCTTTTTCGAATATATTCATACTGACAATATAATTCACTCCAATAAATAAAATGATTTTTGTATGCTCAAGGGGTACGACCGACCCGATAAACATTGAAATCTTCTTGGACCTTCATCTTCAATATTTCATTTGGGAATGACAAAGTTGAAAGATGCGTCTGCTCGAGTTTGTTGTTTAATCTCTACCCTTGGATACCTTTCGTAATCTCCATGCGAACCTTGGTCCAAAACGAAGGAGGACTTCCTCGGGGAAAAATTGTCCAAAAAGTCTAAACCTATTACACTTCGCCAATTGATCATAAACATTTTAAGCTTTCGCAATTGAGTTATAAACATTTTCACTTCTTGTCGATTGATCAATTCATTCGGCCAATTTTGGCCCGAAAGTCTTAATGTGGACGCCCGGCGTGTCACGTAGGGACCGCCGCGCCGACGTGAACAATTTTTTAATAATATTTTAATATTTTTTTGAATTTTTATTGTTTTTTTTATTTTTTCCATTTTTTTCTTTTCTTTTCTTCCTTTTCTTTTTGGCTTTTTTTTTTTCCCTTTTCCGGCCACCGGCCATAGCCAACCGGTTGGCCTCGCTCGCTAGCCACAGGCGAGGCCCGGCCGAGCGAGGAGGAGCCCCGGCGAGGGTTGCCACGGGCCAGCTAGGCCGGCCTCGCCGAGCGACGGCGACGCCGAGCGAGGGGAGCCCTTGCCGGGGCTCGTTCTCGCCAGGCGAAGCGTCGACCTCGCCCGGACTAGATCGGCGAGGCGGGCCCTCGCCCCTGATCGGCCAACGCCCGACTGGCTAGGGGCAAGGGCCGGCCTCGCCAAATCTAGTCTGGGCGAGGGCGAGCCCTGGGCGAGGGCGAGCCCCGAGAGGGCTGGTCTGGTGAGGCTGGCCCTCGCCCGGCTCCCCTCGCCGGGCTGCCCTAGGAGAGGGCTCCCCTCGCCAGGGCTCCTCCTCGCTCGGCCGGGCCTTGCCTGTGGCGAGCGAGGCCAGCCGGCTGGCTGTGGCCGGTGGCCGGCCTTCGTCTGTGGCCGGCCACAGGGAAAGGGAAGAAAAAAGCCAAAAAGAAAAGAAAGAAAAGAAAAGAAAAAAAGGGAAAAAAATAGAAAAAAAAATAAATTTAAAAAATATTATTAAAAATTGTCGCGTTAAGCGGCGGCGGTCCACGCAGACAAAATGGCTGGCCCACGTCGCGTCAAGATTTTCCAACCAAAATTGGCCGGATAGACTAAATCGGCAAAAAGTGAAAATGTTTAAGACTGAATTGACAAAATTAAAAGATTTATGATTTAATTGGTAGAAGTGTAATAAGTTTAGGACTTTTTGGACAACTTTCCCTTTCCTCGGAGATGAACTTATCTGGAGAAGGTCGCGTGCTGTGAGTGTGATCGTAAGCCTTTTCTTCGTACGAAATTCATCTGCACATGCATCGTCGCCATTAGATGCGAAGTCTGAAGACGTTGAAAGATGTGGACCTCACGACACGCATCGTCTCCTTCCCTGCAGCATCATTTGACTTCAAGCGCGAACAGGTCCAGAAGTAGCTGTGCCTCTTTATATGCAGACACCAACCATCCGCTCTGAAGTACGTCCCTTATTGATTACTCTTGCCTGGGCACCGCCCAGAATGTTGGGTGACAAGGGTTTAGAAAATTTGATGATGCGTATTAGTTGGGAGCTTAAAATTACTCGAGAGGATGATTACACAACAAGAGAGATGTCCGTTAAAGATGATTGAGATGCATTCATGGTGCCCAGAACTAAGTTTCAAGAAGATTGGGAAGATAAAAAATAAGGGTTCCTCAAGCGGGGCGTGTTGCTAATGAACTTCAGAGATTGATCCGGATTTTTCACTCAAGACTAAATCCTAAGATGTGTCTATAGATCAGTCAGCATCATAGCTAAGCAGATTAAATTTTATCAGCAGGAGAGAGTTTTGACAACCCTCGATGTCATGAATAAATAAATAAAACGTCAATCCAAGAAGGAAGAGAACGTTGCAATAATTGTTTGATCGGCCTTTTGAGAGGTCTAGTTTAATATTTCTTTTCTTAATAAAATTCCAAAGCGAAACTTTGAAAACCTAGGAACCGTCAATCGAACTCGAGTTGAGCCATAACTACATATACTGTTAAGTGAAAATTATGGGATTTCACCATGGTAGGCCTAGATATGAGATCGGGAGGAGACAGGACGTAGAGATATATCCAGATATATACGCATAGATAGATAAGCAGATGAGAAGAACAGAAGAAGGGCGACATGTTAGGCTTTTGAATGATGTTGTGTTTTGTGGCCAATGTCGTTTTCTTTTTTTTTCCTTGTTGGTGCGGGTGTTGTTTGACCGAGAGGCAGGAACCGGTTCACATGGGGACCAAGGGGGCAAGGGGTGAGGCCACATTTTCCGCCCGTCGAAAGTCCATTGAATTCGATCCGATAAAACGTCTCGTGGTTTTGTCCGAGCTCTCCATGTGCGTCGCGCGACACCTGCACATGCCGCTCCTGCACATGCTCGAGTAGAGCCAAAACACATCGCATGATCAGCTCAAGCGTCAAAGGATGGGCGTGTACAGTCTTTCGCATTCACTACGAATTTACTCTGCACATGTTGTTGTTCGATACATTGGGACGAGACTCTCTATGCACAGGATGATGAAAGAGACCATCGCTTTTTCTTCGTTTGCACGTCTATCTTTCTTTTCCCCTTTGAAAGCAAGGAGATTTGATCACTCAATCGAAAGGAATCAATAGAACTATGTTCCGATACCAACAAGTATTGCACCTTCGACTTTGCAAGTACAGGGACGATGACACGACATGTACATCTCCATCGAACAACTAAACTCATAAATTCATCTCAAATATAAATAACTTATACTAAAAAATTTCATTATTAAAATGTCTTGTTAATAACGTAAATGCTCTCATCTTACTTGTTTAATATGAACAAGTTTCTTCATTAGCGCGTAAAAGTCCATTTATTGACAAATAAGCATAGTCTAGTCAAGTTGTTAGTTAAAGTAGAGTTCTACTTGATTTTAATATCCTTTTTCAACTATAAGATACAAATTCAGCTGTTAGAATAACCTTTGTAGATTGGTTTATAGCGTATCCAGGTGAGTTGTACTTATCTCTTAATTGATTTTGTAAAACTCATGTCTTAAAGTAATAAAAATATATATTACGAGTTTAAAATGCATTGCATGTTTGATATTTTTTTGAAAAGGAAAAGTGATGTTTATAGTATATTTGATGCATGAACTTCAAATCGCTCTAGGTAAGCATATTCTTTTGATCATTGATACCAATCTCCAATCTCACGCCACAATTTTCAAGGAAAGAAAAATATTTTCTTGAAACTTATTATTTGTATCACTCAACAACGTTAAACAACGGAAAATATTCCCATCATTCAACCACTATCTTTATTAAAAACTTTTTTTTTTGTCTACAACGAAAACATCTTTCATTTATGTACTTTTGCAACCAAAAAAAAAGTAATCATCTTTAGAAAAAAATTCTAAATTGTTGACTTTCCATGAAACGATAAATATCTAATTAAGGACATTCCAGCATGTTACCGTTGGTATACAGCAAAAGGCACTGATAATTACCATTTTTTAAACAATTACTTGGTGCAATGTACCATATGCATGCGTCCACATTCTCCAACACGTTACTTTTCGCAATATTGTATTTATGTTATGCCCAGTTGCAAAAAGTCCCGGCATCAAAGAGTAAAGACCACGTTCCCCTTGATTTGAGTCCGTGAATTTCAAAGTTTGTCCGAAAAAACCAGGGGCTACCTTGGATCCTCGACTTGGTTATAATGCTATCCTCACCAAGGTAGGACAGTTTCCTCCCTAAACGAGCTCCCCTGTTTGGTAAACCAGCGAACTACGAGGATACATTCTTATTTTAATGTGGCCGGGCCGCGTACCCGACATCTTCATTTAGAGACCGTATCTTTTTATTATTTGGTTTTAGATGGTACTCTCTCGTTATTTTACATTCAAGTGATCTCGAGATTGGAATGAAAATTCAGATGAAACTTTTTAAGGACATGCACAGATCGAATTCATAATGAATGTCTAAAGATTTTAAAAGGAGTGTATGAAATCTTTTTTTTTTTTTTTTGAGTAGGGACTTCTAAAGGACTTGAGAAAGGACATACTCAAGTTAAGTCGAACGTGGTGTTTACTCTTTTAGACATTCATTTATGAATTGATCGATTTTTTTTTTTCGGAAAATTGATCGATTTATCCTTGAGCTTGCAACAGGAGAGTGTCAGTCAATCAAACCCAAAAAGAAAAAAACAATAATATATTATTGCAGAAAAGAAAATGAAAAAAAAAAGAGAATAGTTTCCTCGAACATGGCAATGGGTCGATGAATAATTGAAATTCCCATGTTGCTCAGGCCTCCATATTCCACATGGAAGCTGCAAAAACAATCCTGGCAGCGTTTCCTTGGCTTCATTCCGTAGCCTGCAAACTTCCTTTTCCTATTCAGCGGTAGCTAATATGTTTCTGATTCCGACAGCGCACGGCAGTTTTATTTATTTAGGGGGAAATAATCGCGTGATTTTTTATTTAATTAAATGACCTATATTAGGAGGAAAACAGGGCTCAGGCTAAACGCACAGTCACATCATTAGTTAAGGAAATAGGGTGTATTATTCAACTGCGCGATATTCGACCTTATTAAAGTAAAAGAAATAGCATAATGAAAGGCGTAGGCAACCTAACTGAAGGTATCCGAAGTTGGGCATAGCAGAAACATTCATTCTTCGCAATTAAAGGAGACAGTACGCCCGATCTGTCGGTTTCTTTTTTTTTTTTTTTTGCTTTGATTTTGTTTTTATACAGTTAATTTCCATCATCCTTATTTAGTAAAAAACAAATAGCATCATTTGTGTCTCCCATGAGGCTAAAGTTTGACGACTTTATGATCCACAGCTGGGTCTTTGTTCATCGGTTTGCATATATGTGGCTTGAGAGGGAAGTTAACAAAACAATCGGGTCTGACTGGGTAAATTTTTTTTTTTCAATATATTAGATTATTACTTATGGCTGGATTAGGATTTTGTTCTTTTTCTTTTATTTCTCTGTTCATCTCGGGAGATATATAAATACTAATTATATATCTATCATAGTTAGGCGTGGAAGTGGGTCCCTGACTGATAGTGACAAATCTCAATTATTTCTCAAGTCCGCGCAAAAATTGACTTGCAATCTTAAACTCGTCTTATTATGGACGCATGGATTCTCCATTCCACGCACCTTCATCGATATCTTGACCCATTTCAACCAATCAATGGACACATCATTTACATGTGCCAATGGATGAGAATCGGTTGAGGCATTATCAATGGGAGCATCGTGTGGTCCTGATAGTTCTATCTCCGGTGGAAAATTGCTATGATATTTGACTAATTAGAGCATACTCTGGTGACATATACAGTGCATACAAACGGCTTTATACACCATTAATGCAAGACAGAGGGTAGTTATGAAATTCTTAAACTAAGGGCAAATAAGGCCGGTTTTGTTACGCTCTAGTTTTGTATAATATGTCCGTGGCGAACAAAATTATCTCGTACTCCGAATACGAGTGTGCCCGTTCGAGAAACAACGTTCAGGTATGATTATCGGGTCGTGGATTTACAAAGCCCAACACGCAACTCTGAATTGGGCCGAAACAATAGTCCATGGCTGTCTCGCAATAGACGAGCACGCACTTGCAAAGTTACGAATTAGGCCGGCCATCACAGCCCATGAATCGAACCGTGTCTCGGGCTAAATTCGTTGTTTCATCGACACTCGTATCTGGGTCGGGTTTCTCGTATCTGGGTTCGATTGAGGTTTCATTAAACTCATCGATCGATGGACCCACGAAAATGGAGATGGAATCCTGCACCGGCCGACGAAGGTATCCTGGGCCTTAGGCGGACGTGAACTCTGGTCTTTCTCCTTCATTTTCTTTCGGTCAATGTTAAGACAACATGGTCCTGATTTTCCTTTTTCGGCGGGACGGATGGACAGCATGGTTATTCTTAAAAAACCGTATTGCTCGACAAACTATGGAGTTGGTATCTATCTTGAATGTGGTCTGACGAAGGTATCCTGGGCCTTAGGCGGACATGAACTCTGGACCTTCTCCTTCATCTTCTTTCGTTCAATGTTAAGACAACATGGTCCTGATTTTCCTTTTTTGGCTGGACAGATGGACAACATGGTTATTCTAAAAAAACCGTATCGCTCGACAAACTATGGAGTTGGTATCTATCTTGAATGTGGTCTGGCGTCTAATTTGTGTTTCTCTTCTCCTCTTTTGCTCCGATGTGTCCTTAGATTTACAAAATTTTCACCTTTGACGAATGACAATTGAGTCAGAACAAAAGAGAGCTTCATCAAGTTTACTCTCGATATAGAAAAAAAAAGGTTTTACTCATTTCCCTAATGGAAGACCAACATGCGAAAGAATTTGGTCTAACACTCATTTGATGACAGTAAAAAAGTTTAAGAAAATTCAAAATAATGATCCGAAATTGATCATATTCTAAATAAATAAATGCTTTAAGTGGATTTTATTTCAAATGAAGATTTGAATTAACTATTTCGATTTTTAAAAAATGGCTTGATCTTTTAATTGGTCAAGGGCAGTTTCGTCATTTTATCCTTTTTAATTGTTTTTGTTTTCTCTTTTATCTAGTTTTCTTCTTCTTCTTGGCTGACGGCTAGTCTTGGGCACTAGCAATGCCCAAAGAGGGCTGGGTGAGGGTCATCGGCCCTCACCAAATATGGGTGACAATCATCGACCCTCATCAGAAAGGAAAGAAAGAATAAAATAATAATTTAAAAGCCCAGCCCTACTTCGAGCCCTTATTTAATAAAACAATTGCACTTCATGCTTTTATATTGAATTTTCCAAAAATGTTTCTATCCTTACTCCAACGAGAGCCCTACTTATTGTCTGGAGGCCCATAATGCAAAAGCCCAGCCCGAAAGCATCGCGGTCCATTCCATTTGGTCACATCCAGGCTTGGAATTTGGAAAGACGAATCACGCAATTTTGCTCCTGCCCTAGACTATAATAAGTAATCATTCTTATATTATTTGTCCACCAAACTTTGTGAGGACATACATGGTCAGTTGCGTTCGAAGCATATCCCATATAAAATAAATTCGGGCTAGTCTTTCAGACACTGCTCAAATCTCCGCCAAGGCTCAAATCTATTTTCCCATTTCTACCCACCCATCGACTTCAAAATTTTATCAACATAAACTTCACAACTTAACCCCCAATTTCACCTTCCCACAAGATCACAAAGCTTAAACCCAATCACCAAAATCAGCTTTCACCAATGATGAAATCGGTGTCAAATATCATAGGCTTTTCACGTACTTTAAATTTAGGCTCAATTGCAATAACGGGTTTATGTATTTTTCTCTTTCTTGTAAAAGTAACTTTATTTTTGGAAAAAAAAAGGCACGATATGAAATAATTATTAAATCTTAGATGCTAAAGTAAGAATAGTAAACAAAGAAGTCATCCGATACGCATCTTCCATCTCTCGTGCCCTCTACACGATCCTTAAGCTCCATCCATCTTTGACCAAATCACCAGACTTACCACCAAGCCCTCTCAGCCAATATATATATATATATATATGTATATATTTGTGATTGCAAATTGCAAGTGGAAAGCAGACTGGCAAAAGATTTAAAAAAAAAAAAAGAATAAAAAGAATAAAAGATGGACTCTAACGAAGAAGCCCAACCGTGGTGCCCTAATTCCACAAGGCGGGGGACGCTGACCGCCTACAGCCGGTCGCAGGTGACCGGCAAAGAGACCGTCCGTCCCTCCCGAAATGGCTATCGCCACTCTCCGCCTCCTCCATCTCTGCGAGAGATAAAAGAAAAAAAACAGCGATTTTAATTATCCTATTCCCTCCCTCCGTCTTCTCTCTCCCCGTTAGGTTCTGCACATATCTTCGCAAACAGCATCATCATCTTCACACGAAACTCTCAAATCTCTTTCTGCAAATTTCCTTTTCTCCGCCTTCGGTTTCCGCCTCTGCTCCCTTGCGCTTTCCGCAGAAGCGAAGGCGAAGGAGAAGGAAAGTCGCGGTCGTCTCCTTCCTCGTCTCCTCCTTCCTCCTTTCTTCCTCCTTGCAAGCAAGTTGCTCGTTCCGCCACTCGACGATCCTCCTGCCGGCTCGCTTCGCGGGAGCTTCTGCTCTCGACATTCTCTCTGCTCCGCGCGTTCGTCTCTCCCCCCTCTCCCTCCGCGCTTCGGAGTCGTTACCTTTATCTTCAAGCAACGTGGGGAACCGGCTCATCGGCCTCGAGTTTTTTTATTTTTTATTTTTTATTTTTTTTGGGACGCGCCGGAGGGGACTGTTCTTGGGGGGAGGTGATCGGAGTTGGCGGCTCGAGGTTCAATTCCAGCGTCGTTGTTTCGCGTTTCTCCGGCTTCTTCCGGAACCTGCGCGGTTAGATCTGCTTCGCGCGTGCTCGTTTGGTTTTCAAATATGAGGTCGCTGATTGCGGGGTTTCGGATTTGATTGGAGCAGCGGGCGTGATGTGGCGCTGAGATAGTGGAAGGGAAGAGGGCTCGTCTTGTGTTTTCTAACCCCGGCGTTGAAGATGAAGAGGTCTAGGGATGATGTTTACATGAGCTCTCAGCTGAAGAGACCCGTGGTCTCTTCTCGCGGCGAAAAGTAAGTTCTATCTCTCCCTGTCTCTTATGTGTTTCGCGTTTCGTCGTGCGGATCGACTTGTTTGTTGAGGATTTGATTGCGAGCTCGGCAAGACTTGTCTTGTTGAGGATGAGATTAGGTCCTTCTGATCGGGGCATTGTTAGTGCATCTGTCTTCTGTGTGCTTGTTTTTTACGCTTTCGCTTGATTAAAATTTGTTTTTGGGTGAAGTTCCAGCAAATTTCTTGCTCACAACCTGCTGGAACAAGATCGGATTTTTGTCAGCGTCGTATTGCTTGGATATCTGGCACGTTCTGTTTCTTCTTATAGGTTCTATGCTCACTGAAAGTCTAAAGTAGGAGCCGTTCTTGCTGGATTCACACGGATGGACTTTTGTATGATTGTTGGTCGATTATTTATTTTTAAAGACAGCTTATGGTTACGACTATACAGAAACATATTACCGGGTGTTGATATGAGGGAAGGGTTCGTAAATCTCAAAAGAACTAATTTCCTTTCTTTTTATGTGAAGCTCTGGGCAAGCCCAGGTCATGGGAAGTGGAAGTGCACAAAAGCTGACTACAAATGATGCCTTGGCATACCTTAAAGCAGTGAAAGACATTTTTGAGCACAATAGAGAGAAGTACGATGACTTCCTTGAAGTTATGAAAGATTTTAAGGCTCAGAGGTAAGATAGCGTGACAAAGTTTTCTGGATCTGTGGGCATGATCTTGGATAACTTTCTGACCATATAGTTGATTGTGCTGACAGAATTGACACTGTGGGTGTCATAGCAAGGGTCAAAGAGTTATTTAAGGGATATAGGCAACTGATTTTAGGTTTCAATACTTTCCTGCCAAAGGGATTTGAGATAACTCTTCCTCCTGAAGATGAGCAAGAGCAAGAGCAAGAGCAACCACCTCCACAAAAGAAGCCTGTTGAATTTGAAGAAGCTATTAACTTTGTGAACAAGATTAAGGTAGAGATGGATGTCACTATCGAACGTGGTGCATTGATGCTTTTGAGGTCTAACAACCTGCATTTTGTGTGTAGACAAGGTTTCAAGGTGACGATCGTGTCTACAAGTCGTTTTTAGACATTTTGAATATGTATAGAAAAGAAAATAAGTCCATTACTGAGGTCTATCAGGAGGTAAGGCAGTTGCACTCTCAACCTCACTTATTACTGTAGTTCTATATATTCTTTGTTCTCAGTTTGCAAATGAATCACATCTATTAAAATGTTATTAGATTTCCATTTCCTGGTATCACTTTCTCTTTGTCTTTGCAATTAGTGCCATGTTCCTCACTTGTGATGGCTATTTTCCCCCTGCAGGTCGCCACACTTTTTAAAGACCACCATGACCTCCTTGAGGAATTCACACACTTTCTACCCGATACTTCCTCTGCAGCGTCTAATATGTATCCTCAATCTGGAAGGAACTCTTTGCTCCGTGATAGGAGCTCCACCATGCTGTCCATGCGGCAAATGCATGTTGACAAGGTTTTCATGCTCTCAATTATGCTGATTTTCTCATTTCTTATCTAACCCTGGCTTATACATGGCGAATTGATTTTCAGAAGGAGAGGATATCTGCTTCGCATGCTGATAATGATCACAGTGTAGACCGACCTGATTTAGACCATGACAGAGCGTTGCTGAAAGCAGAAAAGGAACTGAGAAGGCGCGGTGAAAGAGAAAAGGAGAGAAGAGACGATAGAGATAGGAGAGAAGGGGAGAATGATGAGAGAGAATTTGAACATGATAGCACTAGAGACATCAACCTGCAGCTGTTTTCCAACAAACGGAGAGCATTTCGCTCGGGTGCCGATCAATTGCATCAAGATGGCGAAGTGGAAGAGAACTTCAGTACACTTCCCAGTTCATCCTCATATGATGATAAAAGCACTGTTAAAAGTGAGTTTTTACATGCTGTACTTATTTACAAGCTACTGGTTTTCGAAGTAAAAAGACGGATTATGTATATATCCAAGGTGAAAAGCTTTTGCTTTATGGAATATTTCTTCTTTTTCCGGAAGAAATATTATGTTATAGATCAGCCTATCACATATCAATTTGTATTTAAATATTGATTGACTGCCACTTACTGCTGACTTTTGTGTCATTGCAGATATCTATAGCAAAGAATTTGCTTTCTTTGATAAAGTAAAGGAAAAGTTACGTAATCCCGATGATCACCAGGAATTTTTGAGGTGCCTTCATATTTTCAGTGAGGGGATAATTTCACGGCAAGAATTGCAAACACTGGTATGGCTGTGAACATACTTGTTACAAGTGATTTTATTTCATCAATTTTTTAGACTCTTCGTAGCAAAAATTTGTTTATGCTTGTTACTTCAGCTGGTATAAATCATGGACTTTGGCATGTGGCCACCACACTATACCACACCGAAGCAGCCACAGACCTCTGGATTTTGACTATAAAAAATGTTTGGGCTTGAATGGCATGTTTGGCTGGAGTGGATCCTTATGGTAGATTCTGTACTTGTAGTTCCTTGAGTGTATTGGCAGTCTCAGTATTAAAATTCTAATTAACTCAAGGCTTAGTTGCGCAGACCCTCCCAGTTATAAGGTTTATTGGAAAAACCAATATCCGTTAGATTTAAACTAGTATACACATAGCCTTTCAATTTTTTCTTTTATCCCCCCAACACCCCGCCACCCCCTTTTTTTCCTCATATTGAATGGTTTATCTCCCACTCATCATGGAAAAAGGCCTTTGAAGAGGTTGAAGGAGTCAGGTTGGAACAATTTGAAGTTTCATTGGGACAGGATATTTATGGAACAGATGTTATGTAAAAAATTAGAGGACGTGGATGTATTTGCAATGACTTCTCGGTGTGGGGAGTTATTTGTAATTAACCCTTAATTTAATTGAGCCCGAGTAGATGTAGAAAGTTGAAGAACGTGTTTATTTGGTAGAGAATGCTCATTTTAGGGGTGCTGTTGGTGCCTTTGGGATGGATGATGCAATGTAATCCTCGATACTCCAAGATAGGGGATCTAGATCAAAGACATATATAATATTCTCACTTAGCAATTGCAATAGTCTCCTCGCCCTTGTAAAACAACAAACTTTTGACGTGTAGCAAAAGAACATTCTTCTTTTTGTATAATTCTAACTTTATCACCATAAGTGCCTCAAAGTTGTTTTGTTCCGATGATATTGTCTTTTGCCCCTTCATATTCCTGAGAATTTCTCCTACTAATGTGTATCTTGTTCAGTTCGTGATGATTTGTTGTAACTCCTTTCTCTCCAGGTGAGTGATCTACTTGGCAAATATCCGGAACTTATGGATGGGTTAAATGAATTTTTAGCACATTGTGACAAGAATGGTAAGATTTGAAAACATAAGCATCCAGCTGTTTGTTCTTGAACATGTATATATTAAATGGTTTCTCTTTGTTTGTTTGCAGAAGGGTTTCTTGCTGAATTCATGAGCAAGAGTACGTTAACATATCCTTTTATTTATTACTGTTTCTTTGCATGATCCTTCCAGTTCAGTAGGAGAGATTTGTTCTATAAATGCATGATTTTCGATTTTCGATTTTCGTAGCCACATTTTTCAGGCATGATGATTGCTGATGCTTATTTTCTGTGCATTTTAATTGATTAAGGACACCTGCCCAGATCAGTGAAGTCTGAGGAAAGAGACAGAGACCGTGATCGTGAGAAGGATGGAGGGGTTAAGGATAAGGATCGCGAAACACGTGAAAGGGATAGGCTCGATAGGTCCAGAGATGCTCACAAGACGTCCTTGTTTTTAAGCAAGGATAAGTGTTTGGCTAAACCAATTAACGAACTTGACCTCTCTAACTGTGAGCGCTGTACTCCCAGTTATTGCCTGCTGCCTAGAAATGTATGTGAACTTACATCTTGTAACCTTTATACCTAAGTGATGAGATATTGATATGGGGACTAAAACTTTTTGATGACCGGCATCCTGCAGTATCCTTTTCCCTCCGTGAGCCAAAGATCAGAGCTTGGTGCTGAAGTGTTGAATGACCATTGGGTGTCTGTAACTTCTGGAAGTGAGGACTACTCATTCAAGCACATGCGCAAAAACCAATATGAAGAAAGCCTGTTTCGTTGTGAAGATGACAGGTCGGAAGTTGCTTGCAACATGGTTTACAAACAATTTGCATTCTAGTCAACTGCATGATTTGCTTGAAATGATATGGGCAAGTTTCATTTTGTTTTTTGATTTTTTCTTTGAAAAACCTTTCAGGTTTGAATTGGACATGTTGTTGGAGTCAGTGAATGTAACTACTAAGCGTGTTGAAGAACTGCTAGAGAAGATTAATAACAACACAATCAAACCGGACAGTCCAGTTCGTATTGAGGAGCACTTTACAGGTTATAACCGATTGACTTTTTGTGTGTAAATAATCCAGTTATGTCCTGTTTATGTCGCATTCTGATGCAGCCTCCTGGTTTGTTCTTTCAGCTCTTAATTTGAGATGCATTGAGCGCTTGTATGGTGACCATGGGCTTGACGTGATGGATGTACTAAGGAAGAATGTGCCCCTTGCTCTGCCTGTAATATTAACTCGTTTGAAGCAGAAGCAAGAAGAGTGGGCAAGATGTCGTTCAGATTTCAATAAAGTTTGGGCTGAAATTTATGCCAAGAATTATCACAAATCACTTGATCATCGTAGTTTCTACTTTAAGCAGCAGGATACCAAAAGTTTGAGCACAAAAGGTAATGGTACTGGATATATAGTGATTTTGCTATAATGTCTACTTAATACAACGCATAACTGCTTCATAATTTGTGATTCCTGTTAGTCTACTAGAAGTTAGTATTTACTGTTAAAAGCAAGTATGCGGCCCATTGAACATTTGAAAGCTAAAGATGTTCCTCCTTTGAATAACTATTCCTGGGCTTGGGCCAAATGATCCTTGTGTACCTCTTATTTCTCAGCAGCTTGTCATCTTCTATAAGCTGCTTTATTTGCATTAATGATTTGATTAGTTACTTCTTGAAATTGATTTAGTGTGGATGTCTAGCACATGCTTATTGAAATTTTTGGAGGACTAGTTTGTCCAATTTGCTTGATGACACTATACATTGAATTAATTTTTCAAATTCTGATGTCTCCTATAATGTTTTGCAGCCCTGTTGGCTGAGATAAAAGAAATTAATGAGAAAAAACGTAACGAAGATGATATACTTCTGGCTGTTGCTGCTGGAAATCGACGAACCGTTGCTCCAGATTTGGAATTTGAGTTCCCAGATCCTGACATTCATGAAGATTTGTACAAGATTATCAAATTTTCGTGTGGAGAAGTTTGTACAGCTGAGCAAGTGGATAAAGTCTTGAAGATTTGGACCACTTTTTTGGAACCAATACTGGGTGTTCCTTCTCGGCCTCAGGGTGTCGAAGACACAGAAGATGGAGTAAAGGCTAAAAGACAAGCTGGTAGAGGTGGTACTGCCAATGGTGGGCATGATGATGGTGTTCTGAACACCAGACAGGCAAATCATCTAAAAAATGAGGATGACATAATTCCTCCAGAACCATCAATTACTTGCAGGGCATTGGAAAATGGGGATGGCAGGGATGCTGAAGTTCCTTCTCTTGGCGTGGATCATGTTGCTTGTAGAACTTCTGAACAAGGAAAAGTACATGATCTTGCATCCCTAGCTGATGAAATGTCGGGTGTTAGTAGACCAGTCAACTCAAATGAAAGATTGGCAGTGGCGGAGCAAAGTAAGGGGAAAACTGGCATTGACAATACACCAGGTTTGCCCTTTGATGATTGATGCTGGACAAGCTGCCTTAAACTTATCTTGATACCATTTAGTTTCTCATACGATGGCTGAAGTTCTGATTTTTTTTTTTTTTTTAAATATTTACCCTGATTTCAAAGGGCTGAATTCTGCCCCTTCTAGACCTGGTACCGTTGCTGCAGAGACTGCTGTGGATATGCGATCAAGTAATGATAACTTACCTTCATCAGAGGTATGATTTGATGCAATTTTCTCTTCTACACCGAAAGCATCTTGTTTTCCCTTAAAAAAATAGATTTTGGTTTACTGCTTATATCTGTTCCTTTGACGGACTTTTGATTTTTGAGTCGGGTACCATGGAACTACAGTCTTGCTAAAATTGAAAGCTACAGGTGTGATGGTTTGTGAGTCAGGGCAGGTGGTTGTAAAGATTGCTTAACCTGTGTTGGGGTTGTAGATTGCAATTTTATAGAGGCAAAATCTCAGCATTTGCATTTGATGTGTTGTGTTTGTTGATGTGTGTTTCTTTGCATTTATCAGGGTGATGAGTGTACGCGGGCCAATCTGTCTGCCAATGGTGTTGTGAAGGATACCAGCAGCATTCATAGGTACCATGAAGAATCAGTTGGGCACTCAAAAGTTGAAAGAGAAGAGGGTGAATTATCTCCTAATGGGGATTTTGAGGAGGATAATTTTGCCGCTTATGGGGAAGCTGCTTTAGAAGCTGTGCATAAAGTGAAGGATAGTGCAACCAGTAGGCAATACCAGACCAGAAATGGAGATGCAATTAACTGTCCTGAGGTGGCAGGAGAAAACGATGATGATGCAGATGATGAGGGTGAGGAAAGTGCACAGAGGTCATCAGATGACAGTGATAATGCTTCTGAGAATGGGGAAGTCTCGGGCAGTGAGGAATGCTCTCGTGAAGAGCATGAAGAAGATGGTGACCATGATGACAACAGGGCAGAGAGTGAAGGTGAGGCTGAAGGGGTGGCAGATGCTCATGATCCTGAAGGAGAAGGAATTATATTACCAGGTTCAGAATGTTTCCTTCACACCGTGAAGCCTCTGGTGAAGCATGTCCCCATGGCTTTGCGTGAAAAAGAAGGGGATTTTCGGGTTTTCTATGGAAATGATTCCTTTTATGTGCTTTTTAGGCTTCATCAAGTATGGCTCTTCATATTCTTCTGTCTATATTCCTTTTGTTATACATTTGAAGCGTTTGATATTATTGTTATAGTTTTATATATTTTACTGTGTTAACATTTTGTTACGCTATAGACATTGTATGAGCGAATACAATCAGCAAAAATCAATTCATCATCCGCCGAAAAGAAATGGAGGGCTTCAAGTGACACTTGTCCCACTGATTCCTATGCCAGGTAGTGTGTGTTTTTCTTTTCTTTTTTCCTTTTTGATGGAGGGAACTGAATTGAGACTGGAAATTTGACAAAGTTTGTCATGAGGGGTCATAACCGTGCACGTAAAATTGAAGCTCGTTTATTTTTTTCCCCAGGTTTATGAGTGCTCTCTACAACTTGCTTGATGGTTCTTCGGATAATACAAAATTTGAGGACGACTGCCGAGCTATTATTGGAACTCAGTCCTACGTTCTGTTCACATTAGACAAGTTGATATACAAGCTAGTTAAACAGGTGAGCTAGTATTCTCTCTTTTCCAAACTTTTAGATGTTCCTCCCTTTTCCAATGGATAATTTTTCTCAATCTTGTCTTTTCCAGCTTCAAACCATTGTGACTGATGAGATGGATAACAAGCTGCTCCAACTATATTCGTATGAAAAATCCAGAAAACGTGGAAGATTTGTTGATGTTATATATCACGAAAATGCACGCTTTCTCCTTCAGGACGAGAACATATACCGCATTGAATGTGTAGGTCTAATGTCATTGTTCCTGAATCTTCTTGCAATATCTGCATGAAGCTGAACTTGTGAAATCTTATTTACTTGCAGTCGACAGCGCATTTGTCAATACAACTTATGGATAATGGACACGATAAACCTGAAGTGACTCCAGTGTCCATGGATCCTAATTTTGCAGCCTATCTGCACAATGACTTTCTCTCTATTGTTCCTGACAAAAAGGAGAAATTTGGGATTTTTCTGAAGAGGTAGATTATTGTGAATTTTCAACAATCTTTGCCATCTGGCTCTGGCTAACTGTTGCACATGGCTGCAGAAATAAACGGAAATCTGTGCCCGATGATGATGGTCATGCTCTGGAAGGAGTTAAAGTTATCAATGGTTTGGAGTGTAAGATCGCTTGCAATTCATCAAAGGTCTGATTCCTCAGTCTCTCCATTATTTTTAGATATAACTGTCAATCTTTTATAGAAATCTACTGGTGGAGATCACTGCCACATTGTGAGTTGGAATTCTGAATGTAGCAGGTATCATATGTTTTGGATACTGAAGATTTTTTGTTCCGCACTAAAAGGAAAAGGAAAGCTTCCATTGGAAAGAACTCGTGTCAGGACCAGACAAAGTCTCAGAATGGTGATTCAATTAGAATACAGAGGTTTCATAGATTGCTCTGCGGCTCATAGCAGAACGTAATATCACTATGTTTCTCCAATTAGGTATGTCCTAGATGAAAATCTTATCCTAAACTATTTTTCTCAGTTCTGCTATATTTGACAATATGGAAAGTGTGAACTTCTCAAATGACAGAATGATGCTCTTAATTTCCCGTGGATTGTACAATTCATGGGGTTTTGTTGTTTATATTGGTCATTTTGGTTTCGGTTTCTGTTTCAGACATTAAAGCCAGATCTTGATTTCATTTTTCTGCAGTATCATTCCGCAAGCATATTGAGTAAGAGAGCCATACTTATTGATGGTGCCACGTTGGGAAATCCTTTCGTGGGGATTGTAAGATTTTCAGGTTTTTATCTTTCACTCAGACAGCTCATTTTACTGTCTCACCGAAAGAATAAGGGATCGAGAGGAAAGCCAACCTTGTTCAGAATTTGTAGAGTAGCATAATCTCGTGGGGGATTTTGATCCACCATTGTGTAAATAATGTCATATCGTGATGTAAAATTGAGATACTTGGTTCTTTTCATTCATCAACCATTCTTGTTAGATATCTTTTTGTCACTAAGCTAATGAAGGATCTTCTTGCAGTTGTTTGACCGTTTGTTGCTCTTATTATTTGTGCAATCGGTTGCATTCGTCTCTGGGTTCTTTTTCCTGTGTAAAATTGAGGCAGAACTATCACACACAATATAAGGGTGATTGATTCTCGATCCGGTCTAGTCCCATCCAAAAATCAGTAATTAGACCGATTGGTCTAGTCCAGTTCCCAGGCAGTTCAATAGAATTGGTGGATTCACATAATTTTTTGGATTAATTGAATTGTCAATTTGTGTTGCAATTTGAAGGTGGGGAATTCATCCAAGATTTGCAAAAAAGATTGAGAAATGATGGAGCCGTGATCATAAGGGCAAAAGCTTGAACAAGGAGGAGGATTCAATGGTTTCTTTTCCATAAACGATGGACTCACTAATTTAAAGAAGGTGTGAGTAAGGGAGGTAAAATTGGTGGATTTTTCAGAAAAAAACAAGCAAGAGACAAAATGAGCTAGTTGGATGAATCAATGTAGCAATACGAAAGAAACAAAGATTTGCTTAATCATTTAGAACAAGCAATGTGCAAAAAAAGATAAGGGTTCAAGTTTGCACTTTACTTGTTTAAGAAATAAAAATATAAATTGGTCCAATCCAGTTAACACCTGAAATAGGGATCGAATTGAAAATCAACTACTTCAATTTTATAGAATTGGCAAGCAGGACGACACCTCTTAAAACCGCCCAGAATTAGCCGCTTCGGTCCGGCTCAAGTGGTTCCATATGCTCAGCCCAGCGTAATAGAGTGGATCAACTTGGAACAATGTTTATAGCAGACAGCGATCTTAGGACGGTGGGTTGATATAACTTGTTGGAATAGATAAGCAGGGATGAGAGCTTGATGCGCGCTTTACTTGGTCCTACTTTATTTTGTCTTAAAAGTCGTGGGCTCGGAACCAGACAGGAAATAATCGATGGACATGCAAAATCTTCACAGGAAGTCTCCGCATCATCTCCTTCGATGAAGATGCAAGATCTCGACAGGAAATACTTGCTTGGATTATTCCATGCAATTGATGCAGCCTTGTCAGTGAATAAATCGCAACAGAAACCTTTCTTTTTCTGTGATAAACAATTAGGAAGGACTTTTACAAATGTCGAATGGTGAGCACCAATTTAACCTGCCAACTCACTTATGGGTGGACGATCCATTACGTTGGATGCGGCAAGCGCGTTCTTTTGCAACTGTGGATCAATATCGGGCAGCTTAGGAATCTGAGCAAGTAGATCGATCGTCCGCCTTAGGAGACGAGCCAAATCCCCCTCGTCCATCGCACAATCCATCATGATCTCCTTCCATGTCAATCCAGATGCCCATGCTTCGACCATGCCTGAGAATTGACTGTCCAAACAGCAAGGTATCTGCACTCCATGTTTCTCTTGCAGATTCAAAATAGAATTTCTTTGATCATCCAAGAGATCAATGACATCAGTCACCGTCGTGGATGGTTCGAATATATAGGTGTTGTTTTTCCAAGGTCGGACTTTGATCCCTTCTGAAACTAAACCGGCGCAGACAGCAGCAAGCTGGGCTGGTTTCAAGCTCAGTAAAATTTTACTTCTCAGAACCATCGCAAGCCAGAGCTCATTTTCTCCCCTTACCGCAGCGGCAGTTTCCCCAAGAGGGAATATAATGTTCGTGTTGACATCAAGTGCTCTAGATTCATGAATAACATGGCTCACCTTCAAAAACTCCTTCCATCCAGACGGTTCAATTTGCTCTATACGATTAATTAGGCGCTTCGATCTAGTCTTCAAGCGCTTTATTTTTTCCTCGGTGAACTTGGTCGTGTCTATGATCTTCTTATATTCTCTAAAGCCTTCTGTACGAGCTATCTTTTTCTTCAACCGTGCGACTTTAGTCCTTTGTGCTTTGTAGCATTCTACAGCATCATGGAATTCTTGAGACATGTATAATGCCTCGTCTTTGTCTGAAAGACTATTCAAGACGGGCACATTTAAACTCCAAGACCACGTTTCCAGTGACCCTTCTCTGTACCATAAACCCCCAAATTCACTGTCACTAAGCTTATCCCACTGCATATCATCCTTATCTATAAGTGTCACCATAAGTTCCCGAGGCAAAGCATCTCCCTCAGTTAAAGCCACATTAGGAAGACCAGTCCGATAGACTGTTCTAATCCACTGTTCTGTAAATAAGTACCATGAGTTATCTGAACCAAGGGCCGCGTGATAAGATGGTTCAAATCCCTCCGCTCCCACTCCACTTATTGCAAAAGAATCGTCACCAAGAATTCTGTTCTTGACTTTTGACCCATTGAGAGAGTCAACCTTCCCCAAGTAAACAGCCGGAATAGAGTGTAAAACTCCTTCAGAATCCTTATATTGCAAACATATAAAGGGCAACTGTCCATTCTCCAACTCCTCAAGTAGAGGTTTCACAGCAGATATTCTTTTCAATTCCATTTTTTTGCGTAGTTCAGTCCGAAGGCGTTTCTCAGTCCTTAGTTCTTCCTGTAGATCCGCGATCTCCTTATAAGCTGCATTTGACAAAATACTTCTTGCTTTTCGGTCTATAGCATCATCAGTAATCTCAGATGTTAAACTCTCAATCTCCTTGTCTATTTTTGAGAGCTCCTCCTTGGCAGCAAGCATAACATTGCTGCCCACATAGTTACCAAAACTTTGCTCCACTAACTTCCTAGCTTCTTCCAGTGTTCGTCCTGCTCGAGAAATTTTCACTTCACTCGACTCACTTGAGTGACTTGTAAGTTTGGCACCAGCCAAAAGGTTCAGCACCATTCCATATGAAGCAGTAAACTGTGACACCAGAGGCTCTACCCCAGCAAAAAGCAGCTTGCAGCACTCTTCAGCACCCTCATAAGCAGTTTGGACAAGGACAACATTACCCCTTTTGTCAATGCCTCTGCGACCAGCACGACCGGCCATTTGAAGCAGTTCATTCGAGGTTAATTGAATACGTCCACTGCTACTTCTCTTGCTGAGAGCTGCAATTACTGCTGTCCTAGCAGGCATGTTGATTCCCGCAGCCAGTGTTTCTGTAGCAAAGACAACCTTGACAAGTCCTCGTCCAAAAAGTTGTTCAATAAATGACTTCCATAAAGGCAAACACCCTGCATGATGTGCAGCAACACCGCGCCTAAGTCCTTTCACAGCTGATTCCCTGACAGCATCAGGATACTGAATACCGAACCGCTTCAAAGCCAGTTCAACTTCACTCATCTCGCAGCTATCCAGGAGGTTGCATCCTTCAAGGTACTGAACAGCTGCATCACAGCCTCTCCGGCTGAATATGAACCAAATGGCTGGAAGCATATCCCTTGCTTCGATTTGATGCAGAGTGTCAATCACCTGAGGAACCTGAAATATATTTTCGTTTTATTGGTATGATCATGCTTTTTTACCCTATAAGGGTTGGATACATATAAATTCTCTAATATTACTTGAGAAAAAGAGAGACTGGAGAAAAAGACTATTGACAACTTTTTCTTTTCTGCGGCAATGTAAGACAATTTTGTCTAAACCATTGATGAACTTAGTCCATACTTGTGAACGGCGAATTGCATTCATGTTGTTCTTTGAAAGAGGAGCTTCCATGGTGATACCATCAACATTGTTGATGTTAATATCACCCCCGCGTCTTCTTGATTTCCTTCTTTTGATACTATCATCCTTATATGAGTTACGCTCCACGGCATGCAGTTGTAGATAATTAAGTGATAGTTTCCTGTTCCAAGGTTAATGGGAAGAGACGACGTATCGTCAGCATATATAGTATATTACTTATACAATTCAGAAACAATAAAAAAAATTAAGATGACTATGATGAATAATTTTCTTTTCAGGAGGGGTGGGGGAGAGTACAAAACGTGATCTACATAGAGAAGCAAAGCACATCACCAACACCGCAAAGTTTTTAATTAAAAAGGATTATAATCAGCTGTGTGCAGACAAAACCAGGGAAAAAAGGTGCCATGACTGCTGCCATTATTTTGAACTACCATCTGGGATAAAAAAATGGTTATTATTTCATTTCACATCTCCAAATCCACCATACTTGGAAAAATGGTAAGAACTACAAAAAGAGCATCATCTACATTCTTGATGAATACCACAAGCTAAGAGTGAGTGGACCGAAATAGAATGTTCATGTAGAGCATCTTAAGGTAAATATAAAGCCCTGCAATTAAGTATGACATACTGGTTCATCCGCTTTCCTTTTTCATCAAGAAGGGGTAACAAGGAAGTCCTTGTGGAGAAGTGCCAAGTCAGTGGGACTGGACGTCTTGATGAGGTAACCAACTCTGTTTTACCATGGATCTGAGAACAAAAATGCAAGCATGTAAATGATGCTACACCAGGAAATTTTTAAAGTGCCTGTATGTATGGGTGAATCAATATGTCTGGATTGAGCACAGCCCAGAGGGGTGCAGATGAACAGAGCAAGACCATCTCTACAGATCAGCTCTAGACCTCTCTCTATGCTTTGGTTCCAGGAAAATCAAGGAGTCTTTTTTATCCTTTTTGGCTTTTGCTTGCTAAGCAAGTGCTGTATTCCGAATAGCTACTCATTAACAGGTGGATTAAGCCCGTTAAAATTACAGTAACTCTTACAATCTGCTTATTATCAATCTATGTCTCACTTTTTTATACGTGCATATGATGTGTAAGCAAAAGAAACTATAGCAGCCTCCAGTTCCCACATATCTCAACATGCTGCAAACTAAGACCTATCTCCTTTAACATCAGACAATCTATGCAATACATCAGTAAGGATCTTACCAAAAATAGATTTACCATCAACATTGAAACCAGCCACATAAATCAATGAATTCCTACCAGCCCAAATATGACAAGCTGCAACATACCAAGCTATCTTAAAGATTAAAAGAGAGATGGATTTCCCTCTCATATATTGAGAAGCCCATTGTAACTCCAAACTCCAGCTTTGGATGGTACTTCCCACTCTAATTTACTAGACATAATTCCAAATGTCCTTCACAACCAGTACATGAACAAATTCACAGAATTTTTTAGCCTCAAGTTCTACTCAATTTTTAGACACTTTCCATTTAAAACTTCACAAGAACCTGGTCCAAAACGTAGCATCCCTCCCTAACAGGTATCAATGTTTCAGTATTATCTTGAAGAATCACCAAAAAGAGCATTACAAATTAACTACTACCTCCATAAAGAGTCAGTTTAATAGACTACGTGATATTGACGATATCATTTTTGACTTACCTTTGACGTAGAATAAGCAACTTATGTGAATTTGTAATTTGCTTTACAAGTATACTATGAGGGAGTGACATTTTCAAGACATTATCTCATAAATTGACAAGGAACATCGCTAATGTCAGGCCAAATAAAAAAGGCTGGTGATATGAAGGGATGAGTCATGGCAGAGTACCATGTTGATGAGAAAGAAAATGGGGTCGGTAAGCTTTAGTTAGATCATAAATGGGACAAATACTTCTTATATTAGCATGGTAATTGTCTTCCTAGTATGAAATCAAACAGAATTCTGGATCAAGAACTCTCCCTCAAAAATAAATGACTCCCTTTTCAATGCATGGAAAGAAGAAAAGATTGGAGGCAAATGTAATCTGCATTTCACATGAAGCTGCAACCCTGAATCTAACTTTCACATAGCTATCAGTATTCAGTAAACTAACTTTGCCTGAAAAAGTAGAAGAAGTTTTAGAGCATGGTTTGACAACAATCATCTGCGAAATTTTCACAACAAATGACAATGATTTTAAAACTCGCCCTGTTAAATAACTTGTCAAAGGCAAGGCCGTGACCCAACTGTCTGCTCTGAGCTCACAGCCAATCATCCATGTCATTGCCATAACATCATTGGACTTATGAGGCAGAGGAACACAAGTATTTTTAAGAACGCTTCAATTATGTTTTGTCCTATATTTTGACAATTGTATTCCAACATATATACTTGAGTTTTTTTTTTTTTTTTTTTTTTTTTTTGGTGGATGAAGAGAAGACTCTGAATGGGCTCGACAGAGTTGATTGATCTGCCAATGTTGGCAATTAGTTGGTAAAACCAGTTTTTACCAGGTTTCTATTAAGGAGTTCAGTTGAACCAAGAGATGAGCAGTTTCCTCTATGTTTGTTCAATTGGAAAATCTGCGATCTTTTTAAAGAAGCTGCCAGATACAGCACAAGCAACTGGGTAAAAGCAAAAGGAAAGTAATCTAACAAACATTTGAAGTAGTGTATTAAAGGACTGCTTAAGCAAGATGTTCCTTTTTGGCCATTGAATGGGACAAAGAGTATTGACAGTTTCAAATTTATAAGCATTGAAGGGCACTTAGCAGTACCTGGCCAATCCAACCAGCAAGCTCATCTGCATTTGCAACTGTTGCTGACAGACATATAAGTTGGACTTCTTTTGGGGAATAAATAACCTGGCATATTCTTGCCTATTCAGTTTCCATGGATAAAAGCTTAAGCAGAAAATTTGCAAGCTGCTGAATAGAATGGGGATAAAAGGGAGGAGGAGGACGCGAGACGGAGAGAGAGAGGGGGGGAGGGAGAGAGGGAGGGAGATTACGCACTATTTCTTCCCAGACTGTCCCCCTAGATATATCACTTAAATAATGAACTTCGTCCAAGACAATAGCATCCACCTGAAAAAGTCCACTTCCTGAAGAGGCCTTTCCAACACTGTGCAAGACGACAAATTGCACAATTCAAAATACACAGAGGAAGATAAAGTTATGCAAGGAATATCAAAATTCAATATAGCAATGTGGAAATGATGATTAAGAACTTAACCCATCCCTTGTATACAGGGAGTAGGCATAACAATCAAGAATCAAAAGCACTACTGAATGATTTTTTTGGATCCTAAACAAGAGAGAGATATATCCACAATACCCAAAGGCTGTTCTTAGAACCTGATTATACCTAAACATCCTAGTCACACACAACCAAATTAAACCCACAAAGTCTCAAATTAGTACAGCTATACTGAAACTAACAGCTTCCTTAAGAAAATGTGCACCTCTGGTACAGCATATTCCGCAGTATCTCTGTAGTCATGATTACTACTTGAGCATCCTTGTTTACTGCACTATCTCCTGTTAGAAGGCCAACATAATTGTCTCCAAATGTTTCACTGCACCAGGCAAGTATACAGAATGAAAAGTGGCAGATGATTAACAAGAGCGGTGACTTTAACAGTTGATGAAACTCCAATACACCAACCGAAACTCGCGAAATTTCTGGTTAGACAGTGCCTTGAGAGGAGTCGTGTAGAACAATCGCCTCCCTCTGGCTACTGTGGCCACTGCCGCAGCTTCCGCAATCAATGTCTTTCCGCTGCTAGTAGGCGCCGAAACCACGACAGAAGACCCTCTCAGAAACGCTTCGATCGCCAATCGCTACCAAAACCAATTCACAAATCACTACAAAAACCGGAAAGTTCGAAGAAAGCTCCATAAGTCTTGCCTACAAGACAAAATCCTGCAACAGAAGAAGCCGATTTCACTACACATAAGCAGCAAAACTCAATGAAGATGTCAACCTGGAATTTGTCGATGCGAAAGTCATAGACCGAAGCGAGCTCGTCGAAGTCGATGAGCTCAGCGCCGAACTCCCTGACTTCGCCGCAGAGCTTCTCCACTCTCCGCGACTTGGACTCGCTAAACGAGGCGCCCACGCTCGCCGCGGCCTCAATCTCATCCTCGCTCTGCTCGGTTCCGTCGTAGGCGTCGCCGGAGACGTCGTCGTACTCGTCGGCGGCGAACTCTTCGCCGTCCTCATCCTCGTCGTCTTCCTCCTCCTCCGCCTCCTCGTCGGCGTCGGAGAGCTGGGAATCGTCGGGAAGTAGAGGGGTTGGGGCTTTGTAGCGAGCGCGAAGGAGTGGCTTGGTGCGCAAAAACCCAAGGGAGGGAAGGTAGCGGCGGGGAAGATGGCCGGTCCTGTTGCCGGAGATCGGGAGAGAGAGAGGAAGGGGCGAGAGGATAGAGGAGAGGCTGCGCATGGCGGGAGATTTTTCCGCCGCCGTGGAAACTCCCATGTGGCTTTTATTCCGGATTTGTCATTTCTATGAAAAAAAAAAAAAACCCCTAATTTGTACCCAAAATTAATTTTTTAATTACAAAAAAATTCTAAACTCAGTACATTGTCAATAAATTTATTATGAACTAATATTTTGATAATAAAAAAGTCAAAACTAGTACAGTTAAGGTAAATTTAGCATTTGTTAGTTTCCATTAAATTAGATATTAATTTTGAAAAATCACAAATTGGTACATTTATAATAAACAAAAGGTAAAATTTTAAACTAATATATCTGTGAATTGTCACATGTAATCCAACTCATCAATTTGATAGTAAAATTTAACAAAAACTAACAAAATGATAAATTAATCATGAGTGAACTAGTTTGGAGATTTTTATGGGTAAAAATTTAATTTTGAATAAATTGATCATAAGTGTATTCACGATATTAAACTTTCTTTTTTTCGAAATAAGATTTTTCACAAGTAATCTACACATTTGAGTATAGAGAGAGAATGTGAGTGTCACCCTCTTCGATGGAAACAACTTCGCACATGCCTAAAAGAATATTTTGTAAATCGGATGCATTTGAAGTGAATGTGAAAAAAAAGAAAAATGAATGTGCCTCTATTATCAAATTGGGCAGCCTAAAGTGGTTGTTAATATTGTATAATTACTAAACGTTTTCAAATGCAGAGATCCTACCCTCCACGCAAAAAATTGTTAATATTGTATAATAAAAACGTTTTAAAGTGGTTGTTAAAAATAATATTTTTGTTACGATAATAAAAATAGAAAAATAATATTTTTGAAAAAGATTATTTCTCAAAATAGAAACATCATCAAACGCATCATAATATTATAACTTATCATTCCCTGATCTACTATACGTTGATTCATAATAGCCTTTTCACAAGACGATGGTCGCCTGAGTGCCGTGATCGCTTCGGGATGTGCTCTCTCAAAATTGAAAATGGTCGTGAGTTGGCAATAATCAACACCAGATGATCACTCGAAAGCGGGAAGAAATCGCGAATCTCTCTCTCTCTTTTCCCCGTTGGATTTTGATGGGCTGGAAATTATCAAATGAGCCCATGTTATTTATATGGGCTTCGATCCTCTGGCTCTTCTTTGGAGCCTAAAATAACTTAGCGCATCTTATCCTTCGTAGCTTCGGGCCCCACTAGCCTTTTCCCATGTCCTTTCTCACACTTCTCGACTCGACTGGGGCGCATTTGTCGCTGTCCGTCCGGAGCCGCGAAAGCAGTCGGCGGAGACCAGGAGACCAACCATCTTGCCCCAATGCCAGGCTAGCACGTCTTTGTTTACTTTCAGGAGGAACATGTCCGGGATCACGACGTCGTTTCGTAATTGTAAAATATCTGAATGGCTCTCCTCTACCAACGACATCCCTGCTCGTGCGAACCGTCTTCCCATCCTGCCCCCCGTTGATCGGAATGGTCAAAGGTCAACTCTCCGCGGTGAAAAATTTGAAAATTCAACTGGGATGACGAGTCAGCTGACAGAAGAAGACATGGAAATGAATAAACTTCAGCATCGAAATGGGAGGAAAAAAGAAAAGAAAAACTGAGAAACGGCATTCGAGAGAACGAAAAGAGGGTTGATAAAATTTCACGGACTAAATAAGTCCGACACAAAATGGATCCGATCTGTTCATTGATATCGAGGGACTTATCAATGTCGAGCTAGCCAGCATGACTCACTAACAGCCGAGCCATGCCATGCGTAGGCTCGTCCATATATCCATATTGACAAAAATCATAATTAGAAAAAATCGGGGACTTTGATACGAACACTATTTTGAAAGTATAAAAATGATAATTCTATTTCGATAAAAGTGTCCTCTAATATTTTTTTGAATTAGGAAATACTTTAAGAAGAATCCACCCAAAAAAAAAAAAAGACCCTAGTACACGACCTAATCAAGTGTTAAGGGCCTGTTTGTTTATATTTCTTTTTTTTTTTTGTTTATGAACAGATTTTCTATTTTTTGTTCCTGGGAACAAAAAAAAAATAAACAGAAACGCGTTTGTTTGCGTTTTTGTTCCTGGGAAAAAAAAAAGAATAGAAACAAAAAATAAGAAAAACTTATTTATTGTTTCTGGAACGTTTTGCAGAAATACTTCTCTCCTCTTCTTCTTCTTTTTTTTGGTCGGTCGCCGCCCCTCGGCTCGACCATGATTGGCAACCGGTCGTCGAGGGTCGGCGAACTCGTCGGAGCGTCACCGGCCCCGGCGAGGCCGAGCTCGCTCGCCCAGCCAAGACGAGGCCGACCTTGCGCCGGCCGGTGACGCTCGGGCTAGCCTAGATTCGGCGAGCTTGAGCTCACCCGGCCAAGGCGAGTCGAGCCGAGCCGAGACGAGCCCAACCACGGCGAGGCTCGGCCTCACCGGGGGCCGGCGTGCCTCGCCATGGCTGGGCGAGGCCGCCGGACAAAAGGAAGAAAAAAAAAAAAAGAAAAAAAGAAAGAAAAATAAAATAAAAATATTAAAAAATTAAAAGAAACAAAAAAAAATACAAATTTACCAAACGTGTTCCATTCTTTTTTTATTAAAATAAGTTTACCAAACGCGTTTTTTAATCAAAAATTATTTTTCAATAACAATTTTTGAACAGAAACACAAACAAACGCACCCTAAACATTCCGGAAAGTACTATTTTAAACCTGGAAATTTTCTCACATCCACGAACTCCATTCCTGAGCTCGCCGCAGACGAATTCAGCGCTAAAAGAGCCTCCGAGGGCAACGATGTCATTTCATCTATGTTCAGCCAACGGCAGCGCGACTTCTATTTTATTGAATCTCCGCGTGCGTGCTCCTCCTCCACCACCTGCCTCCACCACGCCCACCAAACCAGACCTCCCTCCGCTACCCCCGTCGCTATCTTCCCGGCTCTCGCCTCCGCATCTCGACGCTCGAATCGACCGGAAATGGCCTTATCACGGGCAGCCTCGTCTCCGTCGCGCGCCGCCCTCCTCAAGCCCCTCGCCGCCGCCGCCGCCGCCGCTTCCTCCTCCATCTTCCGCCGCCCGATCTCCACGGACACCACCCCGATCACCGTCGAGACCTCCGTCCCCTTCACCGCCCACCGATGCGAGGCCCCGTCCCGGACCGTCGAGACGACCGGCGAGGAGCTGGTCGGCTTCTTCCGCACCATGGCCCTGATGCGCCGCGCCGAGATCGCCGCCGACTCCCTCTACAAGGCCAAGCTGATCCGGGGGTTCTGCCACCTCTACGACGGGCAGGAGGCCGTCGCCATCGGCATGGAGGCCGCCATCACCAAGAAGGACTGCATCATCACCGCGTACCGCGACCACTGCATCTACCTCGGCCGCGGGGGCACGCTCCTGGAGGTGTTCGCGGAGCTCATGGGGAGGCAGGCCGGCTGTTCCAAGGGGAAGGGAGGATCCATGCACTTTTACAAGAAGGAGGCTGGATTTTACGGCGGTCACGGAATCGTCGGGGCTCAGATTCCGTTGGGGATTGGATTGGCCTTCGCGCAGAAGTATAATAAGGACGAGAGCGTGAGTTTTGCCTTGTATGGCGATGGCGCTGCGAACCAAGGGCAGTTGTTCGAGGCGCTTAACATGGCCGCGCTGTGGGATTTGCCGGCTATTCTGGTCTGCGAGAACAATCACTGTAAGATTTTGAGGGTCTTGATTTCGTGCGATGCTTTGGCGGTGGTGGATAGACGGTCATGCAATCGTATCTGTTTTGCAGATGGAATGGGGACGGCCGAGTGGAGAGCTGCGAAGAGTCCTTCATATTACAAACGTGGAGATTACGTGCCGGGCTTAAAGGTGATTTCTAAGTTTGATTCGATTCTTCCCCAACGGTTGTTCGCATTCACATCGATAGGCTTTCTGTTTGTTTAACGAATTAATTTTTCCTTTTTTTGCCCTATTTTTGGTTTTTTCACTTTGTCCTTTCTTTTTTGCTGCTGGCTGTTCCAATTGTTTCGGAGTTGTTGTGGTGTTCATGAATAGTGCCGATTGTTTCGGAGTTGGTGCAATGGATACTGAATAGATATCAAGATAAGGGATTGTAGATAGGTTAGTTTATGTAATTTTAACTCTCTTAGGTGTTGTGGTTACACTGCGCTTGTGTGCATGTACATCGAGAGGATTGTTTGGATTCTCATCTTGCTGAGCAGTAGCATGCATACTACGATATCACTAGGTGCTAGGGCGAATTGATTGATGTCAATGAGATGGGATCTCTCTTGTGTTGAGTTGTCCTGTACTGTTCGCAGATAATTGAGGGAGGGGTGGAAATAAATCATACGTAGGCAAGTTCTACCTCACTGGCCTTGCTTTTAAAGTTGTTCCAGTTACAGGAGTGTAGATCCTATGCTGTTCAATATAGGAGCATATCGATGGTATCACCTAAAAGAGTGACTCAGTGTGTTCTGGCTTAGAATCCAGAATTTTAGCTAATCTTCAAGATTCGGGAGGACCTTTGATTGATCTTGCCCTGTAGCTGTTATGAAGATCCAAATATTTATACGAATTGTTTGGTATGCTGACAGCTGAAGTACTGAAATGAATGATTTTTGGAAGTATGGTAGTGCGCAGAATTTACAAGGGTAGGTTACTCTTAGGAAGAAAATGGCTTGCACTATACTTAGATGTTTGATGTTGTGGAATAGTGGTGGTTCAAAGGTATGTCTTTATCTTCTTAACTGATTACTGGAAGATGTACTCTACTTTTCTGACAATTCTAGTGCTGGATCATTGTTCATAGACCCAAGTTTTTGTCATATACTTCTTCTCATACTCGAGTATCTCTGCAATGTTCACTTTCTTTTTACTCACTTAGTCCTGTGTTTATACCTTACTGCAGGTGGACGGTATGGATGCCCTTGCTGTGAAACAGGCATGCAAATTTGCTAAGGAGCATGCTTTAAAGAATGGCCCTATTGTGAGTGATTTATTTTGTTTTTACGTGTTTACCTGCTTGTTAATCATCATAAACTAGTGTTTTCATGATCTTGATGCTTGTACTTGCTACTAGCGTTAGCTTTAGAGATAGCCTCTTCTTCCTCTCAGAGCTGTCCACTAGTTATATGAGGAGGCTGTAAGTCATCGAGACAAGGACAGTAAATTGGTGCAGTCTATATCTTTCCCTATTTGCTAGGCTAATCAAAGTAAAAGTGACACTTCTTTAGTATCTGGCCGACTAACTGGTTGTCTCTTACTACTAATAGTTACTTAGTTAGTGCCCTCTCGAGATATGCAAATTGCTACCATAGTTGCCAGGGTGGTGTTCCACAATAAAAGATAGACTGCTGGATTCTGCAAATCAGAAGAAGTGGAGAATGATGAGGGTATATTATCTCGATGACTTGAGAATAGGTTGGAGGCTTCTTGCACCCATGTTATTGAAAGTGAATCACACATGGATAGAGGTTTGATCGAATTTAGAGATGCAAACCGGCATTTGCTTGAGATTCCAACAACATAAACCCAGAAATTGAAGGTATGTTTTGGTTCCCAAATGACGTGGACTGTTTGAAGGAGCTATTAAATGGTCATTACCAGCATCAGGCAGTGTAGAAGTAGAATGTTTGAGGTACTGTTCACTTGAGGATGTGATATCTAAGACATTCTTGGGAGGGAATAGTGGCAGGTGAGTTGTGACTCAGCCCAACTTAATGGGAATGTGTAGGCTTGAAAGGTGTTGAGCATGTTTGGGACATTGGAGCTGGGTTTTATGGATGCAGCATCCATTTTTTCACCTGCTGGTGCTGCATAGTCAGGTTGTCATTCTGTGATTAAGTACAGAAAAGTATTTGCTTATGTAGAGCCAGGAAAGGCCAAGGGGGATACATGTTCATTCTTGAAAAACATTATAGAATGTCGAAGAATAAGAAGTTCCTGGAGTTGGTGATTGGCCATTATCATAGCATTCTTGTTGTCATATTGTCCTGTTCATAGGAATGCAACCCAAAGACTCATGGTACTTGGCTTGTTCTCTGTCCACTATTTATTTATTTATTTATTTTTTACGGGAAGTTGTAGTATGGAATTTGTGGTGTTTACTTGAGCTTTCTAGTTAGGTGCAAATTGAGATGTAAGTAGTCAGTTATTCCGACTGATAATTACTTGCCTTGGCTGTACTTGATTTTCCCTCTAACCTCTGTTACTCCAACTATCAGGCCCCACACGCTTGTTTTGACATGATAGAACATAGATGATAGGTAGAAATATGCATCTGCTTCATCTTAAATCTCAATGACTGCATGCCTTTGAGAATTCATCATGGACTCCCTCTTGCATGAAATCATGCCATGCTTAAATGATGGAGAGAAATGCTGAAGTTTACAGAGTTTCAATAGATCATCCACACCGTTGTAGATGTTCTCTGGCAGGGGAATGTATCCACGGTTCCAGGTTTCTAAATAATTTATTTAGAGCATTCATGCTATCAAACTTAGAATTAGACTACTCTGACGAGCCATTTTCTCATGGCACCTGTATCTTCAATCCAAGAAATATGGATGTTAGTAGGTGCTGAATTGGTGGCAACCCTTGCAATTTTCTTTCAGGCAGCTGGTTCTTCCAGCTGTCTGAAGCTTAGCGAATCTTCTCTCGCTGTTTGGCATTTTTCTTTTCTGGTCTTGAGCGACACTAGGAAGCATCAGTGTCCCTTCTTTACGATGTGCTCTTGCTTTGAGTGAGTGAGTGGAATACTTGACGCTGCCGGGGAACTTTTTGTTAGCTTATGTTTAACTTTCTTCTTTGATTTTTGTAAACTGTACCTTCACTCTCATATTTAAAAACATTTAAATTTGATATAACCTACTAATTTATAGCCATGCTCAGCTAAGAGAGTTCTTTATCGTGTATTTACTGTAGATGGAAAGTATGGATTTTCCTATGTTTACAAACTAGTGCAAATACCAATTCATCATCACATTTGATGCTGTGTTCAGATTCTTGAAATGGACACCTATAGATATCATGGCCACTCCATGTCTGACCCTGGGAGCACATACCGTACTCGTGATGAAATCAGTGGCGTCCGACAGGTGAATACATGGTTGTGTTTGATAAGGATTTGTGCCATTGTTGACTTCAGGATTCAATATTGATATTGTTTGCCCTTTAGGAGCGTGATCCAATTGAAAGGATTAGAAAGCTGCTATTATCTCTTGACCTGGCAACAGAAAAGGAGCTGAAGGTAACTTTCTCAATCTTGATTCATGTATACATGGGACATGGTTAGCACCGAATATTCCGTAATTTGCATGGTTAAATGTCTAAAAAGTTCATTTATGCTGAGGATAGTGAAGAAGCATTTTGGAGTTCAAAAGATTGTTGCAATGCGGATATGAAGCCTTTACTTTCCTTTCTCATTCTAATGTGCTGTCCATATTTCCATGTCTTAGGATATCGAGAAGGAAGTAAGAAAAGAGGTTGATGATGCCATTGCTCAAGCCAAGGTAAGAATCATGTTTAGATTATTCTGATTGTTGGGAGGTAACTATCTTGAGCAAGATTAATAATCTAATTGGTCAGTTTGCTTAGCATTTGTTGGAAGTAATTGTCCTCACTTATTATTGTTGATGCCATCACATGTGTTTTTTCCTCTTCTCCAGGAAAGTCCAATGCCTGATCCATCTGAACTGTTCACCAATGTGTATGTGAAAGGATACGGAGTTGAGGTAATTCTTATTAGATTTGTTTCACGTCATTTATCATGTATAGGGAGTTTTTCTTTCAGAATTTTTCATTTGGGCCTGCTGTTGGCTTGGCCAGTGAGATGGGGCACAATGCTATATGATAGTTGGTAGCGCCTCCAAATTCCAACTACAACAAAACTTGTTTTGCTTATTAAAGCAGATACTTGATATGCTGAAACATGCTTCTACAGATATCTTTCAATCAAATATTGCCTTAATACTTTGTATGATAATGTTTTATGATATCCGCGGGCCAAGGAATTGGAGATACAACTCCTGTGGTCCACCATTTTGAAGGTTCAACTTGAAAATGTGCTTTTGGTCTTGAAAAAGAAATAATTTTATGTTCACGTAACTATACCATCAAACTTATTTTTTTATTAAACGCGAGTCTTTTTATATAACAAGCTTGCAACATGATTTGAGGACACGTAATGGGATCAGTTGGATCAGATGAAGAATGTCCTATTTTTCCATAGCTATCTGAGTGTCAGAATGCTCTGGCATTAGTTTTCGCCTCGGATGAACATGAGATCTCAGTGTTCTTTGTTGTCCAACTAACGACTTTTTTTTGCATAAGAATACTGTACAAGTGAAGTTGCTGGGACTTTTCTCTTTTAGAATTTGAATTAAATCATTTGTATGAATGAGCAAATCAAGGAGTGGAATCGGGTCAATTTCTGCACCTGGATGTATGAAGTTTTCTTGTGTATGCAGAAGAAATCTGCAATCAGGGAATGACTGAGCGAAGATTGAATCTTAACATGGTTAACTAGGAGACCTACTGCAAATAAATTTGATATTAAGATTAATTCATTGCTTTTCACTGCGTAGCCTTCATAGAGACGATAAGCGTGCATGTGTGTATAAGGTCCAGAAATTTTTTAAATGTAGATGGTTATCTTTATATATCAATTTGTAATCCTGGTTTCTGAGTCTACTGCAGAGCTTCGGAGCAGATAGGAAAGAAGTGAGAGCTGTACTTCCGTGAAAGTGAATTTTTTTGGGAAGCATCAAGAAGTGTTTGACCTCTGCAGATGCAGATGCCAAAGTCACAAACAAAAGGAAGAATAACAGGTGGAACCAAGAGATGATTGCCTGTAGAATGACAGGTGGAACCAAGATGATTGCCAATTTGTGGCCTCCCTGTTGTTGTCTTCTTTTTTTCTTTTGGTATGTGTAGCAGAGGCGAACTAAAATAATTTTTTACTTTTCAATCTGCCTTTTATGCTTTGTCTATTTTTTGGGGTTTCTCGGTTACTTCTTTTCTTGGGTTGGAAAGGTTCAATGAACGTGCCAAGGTTATTTTGAACACATATCATAGTGACCTTTACGAAGGTCCGTTAGCAATTGCCATGCTGTTCGTGTTCTGCCAAAATAAAAGAGCATTGATGAAATTCACTTTTTCTTTGAGCACGATAAGAGTTTTGGACCAGCGGTTGAGGGCTATGAATCTTTCCACATTCTCTGGGTTGTGCTCCTTTAGTGTGGCTGTTGCCTGGATGGGCCGCTAGGTGAATTCTGGTTCCCTTTTTATCATTTCTTGTCCAGTGAATTTCTCCCAGATTATATTGCTCTGAAGTGAGCAGTCTTGATTTTCCTGTGTAGTATTTGAATATTTCCTTAGCCATCCTTGTTGCAATTCTGGGGATCTCTAAGCTTTTACTGTCACCTTCCTTGTGTTAAATTAATCGGTACCTTTCCTGTAGAATTCCTCTAATTTATGTTTGCTAGCTGAAACTGTTGTGATATCGATTCAGGGTGGTAATTTGGAAATCCTGAGCAATATTTGCATAATAAGATGCTTCGTTTCATGGATTGGTAACTAAACATATTCTACTTTTATTCTTTTCGTCTCATGGATTGGTAACTAAACATATTCTACTTTTATTCTTTCTTTCCACCAAGTACAAGCAATGAGCCCTCTTCATCTAATAGGCTTCTGGACTTCTGCTCATTTTTCTTTGTCAAATCCATGCTGACAGCAAAAGAAATCGGAGAGAAAACGCTTGGGCATGTTCTCAGTCTTTCCAAGCGGTACTGAAGAGTCTGCTTCTTATAATTTTATGGCAAATGATTCATAGTGAGATAAAGGGTAGGTCTACTCGGTAGGGACTATTCTTTCTAGTGGTTGTGAGTCTCCCGTTGCCCTTACTGGCTTTTCATGACATAACGGCAACTGTATGTAATCAATGCAGTAAGTAGCCACCGGCGAATCTGTTGATATTTGGTTGAGGCGTATTATTTACTTGCTCTTGGGCATGTCTGAAAAGAGATTAGTCTTCCCCCTGAAAGAACTCAATTTTCTTTTTTCTGTGACCCGGAATTTCTGAGGCTCGACGATGTTACGGGAGGTAATTAGGTCTCTCATGATCTCGTCGCTGACGATTTCACACTAGATAGAGTCATAGCTTCAATTGCTGTTATGTTGATTTGGGTGTTGAAATGCATATTATCTGAAGAAATGAGTAATGGTTGCCAGAATTCGGAAAATTGCCGCAAAAACTTTTTTGCATGAAAATGAAATGGAAGTTCATACTGGCTTATGTTTAGTTGGTCTCGTATATGCTTGTTGGGCATGTCATCTGCGATGCTTGTCGGGTAGTGCAAAGCATTTTCACACCACATTTCTGTAAATATTAAGCCATCGTACAGCGTAACAAGCTCTCATATTCAAGCTCACCATTAATGCAAGTCAACTGATCAAATCCATCCTACATAATTAAAAACCTCATCATGAGGAGCATGCTTTTCCACAAGTGAGAATTGGATAGCTTCTTCGTGCTACTAGAATAATTCAACAAACGGCTGTATATTTTGTGGTTTCTACTAGTAGAGACAGCTTTCATCCTCCAAGGTTCTTGCGGATTTTGGCTATGTCTTGCCCCGTAATCTGGAACGCTTTTCCTATTACTTCGTCAGGTATCCATGGTTTCGACATGAACGCAGCAACTGAAGCAATTTGAGCACCTGGGTTTTGACTACTGAGTCCTGAGATGGCCAATGCTGAGTTTTTCGAATCATAGTTGTAGAGGTAATGAATCAGACCTTTAGGGAATACAAATGACTCGCCCGGTCGCAGTATTTGCGTGAACAGGCGGTAGGAAGTGTCCACAAAGCCAACACCAATCACCCCCTCAAGGCAAATGGTCACCTCCGAGGCCCTCGGGTGCGAGTGGGGTGGCACCAGGCCGTTGCCCGCCATATCAATTCTAGCCATGGTCAAGCCCATGGTATTGAGCCCCGGCAAATTGGCTGTGTTTGTGAGCGTGACATTGAACCCGAATTGGTTGGCCTTTGTGTTGCCTGGCTTGGATAGAGCAGAGGTGGTGAAATGGAAAATGCTAGCTGAATCTGGGTTGATGCAGGGCGCACCATTGACCGAATAAGGACTCTGGTTTCTCATGTCAGCAATGCAGTAATCTTGAAGCGGATCTGGGTCGGCTCGGGCATGGTTCAATATAAGAGCTAGGACGACCAGCGTCAGAAGAGGGGAAGGTGTAACCTTAATGAAGGCCATTGGGCTGATATAAAGGTATGGGTTTTTGGCGCCCGGATAGGACTTAGGAGGAGCTGTCGCATGTTATATATAGAAGCTGTCGGAGGGTGATGCGTTGATGCGATAAGAATGAATATGTTCTGATGTCATGGGATTGAGTAACTTAAGAGCATAAAAAAGAAGGGGAAAAGGAGCAAAGGCAAGTTTAAAGGGATTGAGTTTCAAGTCACAAAAAGGGCCACAAGTGGTGATAGCACGTGCTATGTGTCTATTGGTCAAGTGGGATCAAACCAGCAGAAGTTTCTTTAGGATGCTCTCACTTCAATGTCTGCAGCCAAAAGATGAAGGAAATGGAAGTGTGTTTGATAAGTACGTGGGACAAACAAATAACTGGACAAGTTTGATTTAGGCCCATTTCTTAACCCATGTTAATTGAATCATAAATGGATTAATTATATTAAGTAAATTAATTTGTAAGTGTTGGACATAATATGGACATTAAAAGAGTCATAAAGGGGTTACGATATACTTAAGACTTAACCCACCTTTTATGACTTCTTCATTTTTTAATCATTTTTGCTCGATCTCATACTCGATTATTTCATATTCTCATCTTAATTTGAGTATGATTTTTTAATAATATGAATTGAGTTGGGCATGGGTCATTAGATTTACATTATATAGATTTACATTACATAGAAATGGGTAAAAACGGGTCAAATTAGTCTAGCTGAGTTGAACCATTTTCAATTCGACTCATCTGTTTGATGTGTCTAGTCTTACCTTGACTTAAATTAATTGGGTCTTAATATATCTCTTGTGCAATTAAATGTTGGACTCAACTATGCTTATTGTGGAGGATAATGTTTGGCGTGGATCTTAAGATACGTTTATTTCACTGAAAACTTAATAACAAAGAAAATATTTTCAAATGAATTATCTTCAAAGAAAATAGTTAATTTTCATTTGTTTGGTAATTTTGGGAAAGCGATTTCCATCTTACTAGAAAAGAAAGTCATTTTCACATAATTAAGTTTGTTGATTTTAGTCTATTGAAGACGTTTTTTGTAGATTTATTAATTTTTCATCATCCAAATACTAAAAAATCGGATAACAATTTCCATGGAAACGGTTTTCCTTCAAACAAACGGACTTAAGAATTACCTTATCAAGAAATGTTATGATCCTTTTTAGTGGTTGAGTATAGCTCACTTGTCTCGATACCCACTTTAATCTAATAATTCGCATACTACTTTAAGACAATGGTAAATGAAAAGCTAATTACTTCATAACTAGAACAGGTGATACTGCAGTAACCAGCACAGTAAACGAAATGCTTGGATCACGTTGGCAAAATCTATATGTTACATTATATAAGACTTGTGACCATTCGATGTTACACTAAACATCCATAAATGCCCAACTTAAGACCTTGTACAACTTGACCATTCAATCCGGCGTTTAATAAGCTTTTCAGGAACACAGGACCAGGAGTGCATGTCAGAAACACATGCTGGAGATTAGGACCCGGCCTTTTCATTTAAGATCTCGGTAATGAGTGGAAAGAAGGGTCAAATCTTCATTTGTCCAAAGTCAAACCCCCAACTTTTCAAAGTGTATCGATTTTGACTCACTCTCTTAGAAATTCATAAGAATGATTAACGAGTCTTTGCCGCACTCTCGCTTGGATTAGGGCTTATTGCCAAAAATAATAAAGCAATGATAGACGTTACCGCATACGAGGTGAATAATCCAACTTGACATACTAAAACCATCAAAATCGCGACAAATTTAATGACTCGAACTGAGAGCAAGTACCGAAATCAAATCCTCCTTTAATCCACCATCTACCAATAAACATCCTATTCGTACCCCACTCTTTGCTTATGCTTCAACTTTCATTTTTTTTTTCCCTTTTCTGCTGGACTTATACTGCAATCTTCGCAGTTGTAGCACCCCGAAGCATAACACGGAGACTCTCCCCTACCGACCTGTCTAACCTCCATCGGCTGCAATCAATTCAAAGCGTCGTTTGTATTTATGATACCACTGACTTCGGCACCAAAATCCTAGAAATTTCTTCCGAGACGGAGGCGAGTTCACGGTATTTTGCACTCCTGATGCAGCGACTGAACGGCCCCTTTTTGTTCTTTGTACTCATTACCACGAAAAAGATTTCAATTCTCGAGGGGATGGAGTGTCCACGTCGTATTAGTTGAACCAATTCAATCCGGTGGCCCACAGGAGTTGAGCAGTGAGATGCGTCGTTGAATCAGAGGCTCATAATGAAATTCAGACAGTCCCCATCGGTGGTGGGGCCTCGCCTTACCATCATCTCCTTCCTAATCTCTAATAATAAGATGTGCGCCTCAGCTTGATCCCAGCTTGATCCCAACGAATGATGCAGAAGAGTTCAAAGGGGAACCATGGGAAAAGGTTGCAAAAAGCCAAAAAGAGGTGCCCATATTTGGAACTTTAGTAGGAGTTCCTGTTGCCCAGCTTCATCATTGAGCCGCAACAGTTCGCACAGTACTTAGGAAAAATGCTTAATTACTGATTATGGAAACCGCTCTTTGGCTCGACCACAGATCGCATCCGAGGAAGCGAGGAAGGGGTCTGAAATCTGGCCAAGGCGACTATCACACGACGAGCACTAGAGATGCACAAGAGACCGTCATTACTCGATCAGATTACTTCGATATTTCACGAGATTTAGGCATTAGAAAATGGTATTTTTAAAGAAATGATTTCAACACTTGTTAAATATACTCGATAATAAACATTTTGATTTTCATACCGTTGGTTACCCATACTACCAAAAAAAGCAGCAACTTCATTATTTGATTGCTCGATAAAAAGATGTCTTCACGATATTTATTTACCAAAATGGCATCACCCATCCTTTGTGCGGAAAGCAGGGAGTAAACATGACAAAAGCCTAAAAAGGTGGTGGCGAAAATCTCCGTCTTCTGATCATGGGCTTCATCATCATCATGTTAGGTGTCTCCACAAGTACCGCAAGCGGACAAGGTTCTCTCTTTGAGTCAGTGTGGAAAAAAAAAAAGCTGTGGGGGAGAGGGGGAGAGAGAAAGAGGGAGAGAGAGGGTGCAAAGCCTCGCAGGCAAGCAACACGAACCCCAGACCCATGCTCGTGCACTTCTTCTTTTTGTCCTCATCGTTCCCGATGATCTCTCCTTCTGACCCACTTAAGAAAAACGCCTCCTCATTCATCGTCCTGTCGCCGTGCATGTAGTTGAACAAAGTTTGTCCCTTCTCTAGTTAGCCTGTGGCAGTGAGATCTTGATTGAGGTAACGCCCGTTTGCGCTTTGGAATTTGTTAAGAGTAAAGAACCCAGTTGGTTGAATCTTGGTTTTGTCCCCGTTGTATGAGCATATCTTTGTTCTTTGCTCCTTTGATATGGGGGTGCAATCTTGTTCTGATTAGTTTTTGGACTGTGGGTAAACTCTGTTCATCTTGGTGGTTTCTTCTTCTGGTCTGTGATCCGAGCAGATGGGTGAGAGTAGAGCTTCAAATGCTGCTCTCGAAGTGTCGGTTTCGTTCGGTAGGTTCGAGAACGATTCGCTCTCTTGGGAAAGATGGTCTTCTTTTTCGCCGAATAAGTACTTGGAAGAGGTCGAGAAGTGTGCGACTCCTGGATCAGTTGCCCAGAAGAAGGCCTACTTCGAAGCCCATTACAAGAAGATTGCTGCTCGGAAAGCAGAGCTGCTGAATCAGGAGAAGCAGATGGAGAATGGCTCTCCCGGATCAGATGACCGGGAATGCAAAGATCCGGGGAGTGAAATTAATGAGGGCATTTTCGAGATTGATGGGTCGAAGGATGAGAATTTGGGTGGGGTGATTGAGCAAGTCGAGGACTCGGTTGATGAAGTCGGTCAAAATTCTATTGAAGAGCAAATTCATGATGTTGTCGTCGCAGTGGAAAACCAAATCGCACCGGTCGAGGGAGTCAAAGAAGAACCAGATTCGAGCCGGAGCCTAGATCGGCTGAACTTGGAAAAGCTAGAAGATGATGAATTTGTGAAGGAGGTAGTACAAGAAGTTCCAAATGGATCTTCAGAAGCGAAGGAACTTCATCCAAATGTTAAGAATGACATGGTCAAGGCCAAAAAGGTTCAACAGGAAAATGTGAGATTGAATCTGATCAGAAAGCCTCAAAAGGTAAGGCAATCAAGTGTCTTTCTTTTGTTTTCTTTTTCTTTCTCTACTGAATCATGACTGTATATAGTCAGGTTTTATATGCTTTCTAAGTTTGACCTGGTCATTAATCTCTCTGTGCTTATGTTTTATAGATCAATCCAGCCAGTAAGGTGAGAAACACAACGAAAACAAAGAAAACGCCGGATTCGCCGGTTGTCAAGTCATCATCACAGGCATCTTTCCTCAGGTTATCTAAGCCAACTTCCGCTTCCACTGCAAAATCTGGAGCGAATCCTTCGGCAAAGAAGGATACAGTCCCAACGTTACCCCGGAAGAAGAACCCTCTCAATGTAGAGATCAAGAAAGTTCCTCCTAAATCACTGAAGATGTCCATTAGTTCAGATTTCACAAATTTCAGTCAATCCGATATCTCCACGTCGAGGAAATCTCTAATTATGGAGACAATGGGCGATAAGGACATTGTTAAACGGGCATTCAAGACTTTTCAGGGCAGTCCAGCATTGTCGAAATCATTCTGTGGAGAGAGATCTTCTGTGCCAAAGCCAGTGAGTTTTAATTAATCCTATCAAAAGAACTCTTGAGCTGCTCTAGTTTGCATTTCCAGACTTTAGTGTATGTTACGCTGCAAGAAGTTGAACCAAACTTTCAATGTGTGATTCTCTTGAAATTTTCCATGTGCAGGCCCCTTCACAGGTGACTGACGCAAGGGATTCTAATTCTGCGACTGAACAGAGAGGCAAAGACGGGTAAAGTTAGAATATAATAGCCGGGGATCATTTTGAAGAAGCTTACTTACTTATAGTAATTATGATAGACCTTTTAATTTGTAAAATAGTAGTTAAGCAATCATTATGATAGACCCTTTGAATATAACAATAGGGGATCGTTTTGAAGAAACTTACTAACAGAAAACTGAAACTACTGAATGGGGGCAATTTGATGTAATTGAGCAACTTGTCTTCCTCTGTATTGTTATTATAAAGCAGACCAGCTAATATATAGTCATCATGCTATTTTCCTTAGGTTCAAACTGAAAAAATCATTTACCTGATTCTAGTTTACAAGAAGTCTCGTTTGGATAGTTTGGTTGCTCATAGAAAGAGCTAGCGGGCTTACTTTGTTATAAGACTGAAAAGGAAAGTAGTCTCAGTTCCTTCACAACAATAATGATGACGAAATTATGGATCCAGTACTGGCTTTTGCAAGTAAATTTCCAAAAGCTTATGACATTTTCTCCTTTTATAGCAAATTTGTTGGTTCATGGGATCTGGTCCCTTGAGCGCCGAGATGTGATTAATGTTTCTTTTTATGTAACGTGTAATATACCTGTTTTCCATTTCAGCTTCTTGGATTATGAGAGACTGTCCAGTTCAATTTTTTTATCTTATTGTTGTTTTTTCCTCCTAATCTGGTCCAGCAAGAATAAATGCGTTCATACTAACCATTCTTGAGAATGTCTGTGTCTTTCTGGTATTTGACATTCGGCAACCATATTCTGTCAAAATATGTTTGCATTTGCTTTTTTCTTTTCTTTGTTTATAGACCTAATCATCTTAATGGTCCCGTTGCATGAGTTTGACGCATCAGCAACACAATAGTTTGGGAAATTAGGAAGTGGAGATATGTCAAAAACGGGGTCCATGTTATGCCTAAAGACTTTATAAGACTGCACATTTCTTTTTGCATGATTCGATTTGCTAGCTGGTCTAGAGTTCCAGTCTCATCTTTCTATTCTGTCAAATTCTCACTGTGGGAAACTTGCACAACAGGCAAACCAAAACTGGAAGTGTAGGCAAAAAGGTTCCTAAAATTCTTCCATCTTCTTTTGGGTCGAGAAGCGATGGACGGGCAGAAAAGAGGAAAGAGGTATTTTAGGAAATATCATTTACAATTCCCCCCTCATTTTTCTGTCGTCGTGCATAAATTTCTCTCTCCTTTTGAATTCACACCAGGTTAGGAAGAGCCTGGAGGAGAAATCTATTGTCAAGGAAGTAGAGAAAACACGCTTTCAATCAAAACCAAAGGTACAAATAAACGATTCACATGATTTTGTTGGTTGTGGTGTATTTTGAAAGCTTTTGTGATGAAGCTTTAATGACTTTGGCCTGGATGATTTTGGATGATTACTTTTCCTTTGATCCACTGCTTCTGTCCAAATGGTTGTGCAATAAGTATAAAGATTCGTGGCCTTTTTTCCTGAACCCGAATGATTCTGTCCAGGAAAAAAAGGAGGAGGAGATGAAAAAATTAAGGCAAAGTCTCAATTTCAAGGCTTCGCCCTTGCCGGCTTTCTACCAGGGGCAAGCTAAATCAAAGAGCTATCTTGCTAAGGTAAATGATCTCTATTCATATAGTTTGCACAGATTGGGCATTGTGTTGAATTATTCTTCAGCTCTGGAACTTTAAGAACTAATATCATCTAGTAAGACTTGGCAGCCCTTCATTGCTTTGCCAATTCGGAGTAAGGCAAAACCCACCCTGATTTTTCTAGGCACTCGCTACGCACAATTTCCGAGAGATCACGAACCCTTATTTATTGACAAGTTGTCCTAATGTCCCCAATAAGAATATAGTGGTTTTATTTTCTTTTGATTTTGTTAATCACTCTGAAGAGAGAGAATCCATAATTACACATCACAAAGCACCACCACTAGGTTTTCGAACATCACATAGTTTTGGCATGAATTCAGCTTATGGTGTTTCAAGCTTGCCATTTTCAGAAACAGAATTAACACTGCTGATAAAGATGTTTATGAATTCAATTTCACAAGATTGGCACGTGTTTTGTTTACAGGAAAGTTACAAGAGTGAAACTCGTGGTTGAGCAAAGTTGAATTGGGAAGGACAAGCTCTCCATGAACAGATGATCGAATAGAGAGACCGAAAGGTGTGTTACTGATACGAAGCTTGGGCTGCTCAAGCAGACAGGAAAATATAGCTGAACAAGTTGGACCGATGCCTTGACTCAGTTATCCGACATTGAGTCCAGGGTGAGTGGCGGATTGTACATAGGGATATCTAGAGCAGAGACAATAATAATAGTCAGTGTCGATAAGTCGGTGTCTGTCTCAATAATTTAATGGAGTTAAGGCTTAGCTCTCTTTCTAGTGTCATTAGTTAAATTACATGTCTGTAGTTTATCATGAAATTATATGCACTGGGCAAGTGAACTTTGATGCTTATATGATATCGATTATGAAATCTTACCAAGATTTCTTCATATGATCTTGATTTGAGACATGAACATCATGGAAATGATGTGAATACCAACTGAATTCTGTTCAGTAATGAAACAATTTCATGTGTGTTTCTGTAATCCATTCGGCCATAAGCCAAAAAGAGGGAGGTATGCTATGCTGAAGCTGAGACCAAATGAAAGAATCTTTGGTATTCAATGAAAGAAGATATGATTCTAGTAGTTGACAATCACAAAAGGGGCGATGTACATTGATGATTTACGTAAGAATCTGATGTCTATCTTGGATGGGTAAAAATCACTTTGGTCAATTCATCAATATGGTGAATGAGAACTATGTACAGCAATTGATTCGTTGTCGTCGAGGTTCTTTAGAACTCCGTATCAGAGTCGCTGGAAGTGCTTCTCTTAAACTTCTTCTGCAAGAAATGCGACGACAAGTCTGGAAACCTTGCGGGAGACTTCGCCGGTGACTTTGGCGATGCCGACGGCGGCAGTGCAGAGCTTGCCATGGCGGTCTTCCTCCTCTGCAAGTTCCGAGTGATATCGACGCACACCTGATCGACCATCAGTAGAAAATCTTTGACCACGATGAACAAGTGAAGCGGTTTCTCTCCATTTCGTGCAGATGCTCCCGATTGGTAATACTCAGTCGTCCTCTTCACGAGCTCCATCGCTTTCCTCTGCTCTTCCCTCAAAGAGCTCAATTCTTCTTCCGCCGATTCAATGAATCTCCCCAGCTCCTTGCCTAATCCACTGCCGTCACTTGCACATAGATCCGCAACTTGCCGGATCTCCATGATACCACGTGCTAGATCCGCGCAAGAGGAGGCGAAGCTGTCGTAGTCGATCATCGCTGCTTTCTTCACGTTAGAGAACTCGGCGCTGAGTCCTCCTACTATTGGCAATCCCAGCATGATGTATTCGTTCTCTCTTTCGTCTTTGGGCTTCGAATTCTCTGAATCTGTGCTTGAGCTGGTGCTTCCACGACTGCTCGTTCGGCTCAAGCTATAATTCCGATTGAGAACACACTGCTTCCCCTCGGATCGCACAACTTGTTCCACTACAAAGTGAAGCAATGTGGTTTTGCCGTCGGTGCTTTTGACGTCCGATAGCTTTCTCAGTGCATTGAGGCTGAATGCTTGCGCGTTGCCTCTGGAAGTCCCTGCATTCATTCGGTTTCCGGCTTTGAGGATCGCTTCTAGAAGCTTTACGAAGAGTCCGCGAGTACGAAGCTCCTCGCATGCGAGTTCCAGAGTCCGGATAGATCCCTTCAGGTTGAGGATGTCCGACTTGAAGTTCGATCTGAAAAGCATGGCATTAAAGCGAGCAAATGCCGATGGAACTGATTTGAGGAGGTGGTACAGGTAGGACTCTGCATCTGCAAGTCTGGTGGTGTCTCCGTCGAATTGAAGGATCTGAGACTGTTCTTCTTTCGTTGGCGCAACCTTGTTGAGCTTCTCAAGGACGTCGACGCTTAGGCCTTGATCTTCCCTGACCGCGTAGAGGATCTCGTCGCGGGAAACTCCCAGGGTTTTGAGCACAATCGCAATGTTCTGCGACTTGCGAGAGTCCAGTATGAAAATTTTTGAGGATGGATTCGAGACGGATTTGGCAGTAGAAGTCGAACCCGAGGAGGTCCCTTTTTCTCTAGCGGAGTTCTGATTGCCTGGAATGAACCCAAACAGATCTTCCATAAGATCATCATCGAACCTGCAAGTGCACCCAAAATTACATTAATCCTAGATTCGTCGAGCCTGCATATTTTCGGACATGATCGAACTGTTACATTATCTGAGCTTCAGGGTTGAATTGTCACAACTCGAGTTTTCGATCGAAGTCTACATGTATAGGTGTGATGTTCATAAATGTAACTGCTTGCAGACATTAGGTGAAAAGAATCAGAATTTACCTGAAAGAACCGTCGCCGACCTTGTCCCAAACCATGGAGTGATCGACATTGGCGTCAAACTTCTCCCAGTGAAGAGGCTTCAGTTTCACCTGACCAGGCGAAGCTGAAGGCTCTCCCTGTTTCCCCTGCTTTTCGAGTCCTTTAGTTAGAGCCGGTGGTTTTTTGATGAATCCAATCCGCGCAGTTTACTCGGTGGAGGTGGTGGTGGTGCTACTGGTGATGGTCTTGCTGGCGGTGGGGGAGGTGGTGGTGCCGCTGATGGCAGACGTGATGGAGCTGCCGGGGGCTGTGGCGGCGGCCGCGGCGGCGCTGGTGCTGCTGATGGCAGACGTGGTTGTGCTGCTGGCATTGATCGCCGTGGCGGTTCAGCAGTTGAAACCGTAGAAAAAGTCAATGGCTCCTGTGGTCTCCTAGGCGGTATCGGTGGCGGTTGTGGTGCCTCTGATAGCGGACGTGATGGAGCTGCCGGGGGCTGTGGCCGTGGTGGCGGTGCTGACGATGGCAGACGTAGTGTAGGTGGTGCTGGTGGTGATGGCGGCGGCGGTTCAGCAGTTGAAACCGCGGAAAAAGTCAATAGCTCTTGTGGTCTCCTGGTTGGTGTTGGTGGCGGCGATGGCGCCCCTGATGGCGGATGCGATAGGGCTGCCGGGGCTGCAGCAGCGGCAGTGGCTTTGCCGACGGTGGACGTGGTTGAGGTGCCGCCGTCGGGGGCGGTACTGCTGATGGCGGACGCGATGGAGCTGCTGGTATTGGCGGCGCTGGCCGTTTAGCAGTTGAAACCGCAGAAAAAGTCAATGGCTCCTGTGGTTTCATCGACGGCATTGGCTGCGGCGGCGGCGGCGGCGGCTGAATCGGTCTGGGTCTCTCGACGGCCATGAGGACAGCTACTTGGGCCGACGGAGGGGGTGGCAATGGATACAAAGCTCCATTCGCGCTAATTTCAACCTCATGGACTCTCTCTCGTTGAGCTCGAACATCGTCATCTTCCCAAGATGATGATAGCTTCTCTCTCAGCAAGGGCGCTTCTTGAACGTGCTTGTCCAAACGCATGTCCCCGTCTCTCCTCCCGCTCGCATCCCCCGCTTCATAATGGCCTCTCGAACTCCGCACGACCACCTTGCTCAGGCTCTTCATCAGGCGACTCCCGGTCCTCTCCGCATTCCCCTGGAGCCTCCGCCAGTAAATAACGTCCATTCCATCCTCATCCACGATCAGCCCCTTGATCATATGCCCTCCGGACCGCGTGAAGTCCCCGCGAGGCATTGGCGCGAAGCCTCCCGCCTCCGCCGGCCCATGGTCCGGACCCTTTCGGCGTCTCCGCCTTTGGATTGCGAAGAAGAACAGCGTGGCGACGACCAGCGAGCTGGCCGCAGTGGCCGCCACCGCCTTGACGATCGTCTTGCTTGAGGACGACGACGAGTCCGGCAGCGGCGGCGGCGCATGGAGCGAGTCTCTTACGGAAGGAGGAGGAGAGTTGGTGACGGTGGTGGCGGTTGGAGGATAGAAGGTTTCGATGTTCTGTTGAGAAGAAGCTAGGCCAAACCAGCAAGCCAAAAGAAGTACGAACTTACAGAGCAATAGCCTGGGCTCGAGACGAAGAATCGGAGACATGGCGGTTTGCTATCTGGGCTTGAAGAAGAAGAGAAGAGAAAACATCTGGTAACACCGGTCGTCTGCTTTATCTAGTCACAGCAAAACGAGGAACGTTCCAACTTCAAAGCCATCGTCGCGTTAGTGGCACCGTTGACCCTTTCCATACGAGCACGCAATGTGAACTCCCTTTTATCACTTCTCTATTTTTTATCGTTAAGTGGTTCTCTTCCTAACTGCAGCCACCCGGGTCCGGGTCGCCCAGTTGACCTCTTCTTCCGTTTCCTTTTAGGTCGATACCCAATTCATCCGTCTGTGCAGCAATTTACGTCTCGACCGTTCTTACCGACGCAGAACCAGTCGCGCACAGTGACTCCCCATGCTCGTTCCTTTGCTCACTTCGAGAAAAAAACACGCGATGTCATTCTAGAAGTGGTCGGTGATTACTCCGTCAGACTAGGACGAGAAGGAGTTGGGATGGTACGTACCTAAGAAGGCACGGATATAATTTCGGTCCCCATCGATATGTCCTCACCGCGAGCGTGATGATGACGACCGATCTAAGCTTTTGAGTCCTGGGCAAATGATACGACTTCTACGCCGAAGCAGACGTCAGAACGAGAAGCAAAGCTAGGAGAGACTTTCGTTCCGTCGATACCTAATGACTGGACTTTGCTCTCCAATCAACCTTCAGAGTTTCTCAACTGCAATAATAGTGGCAAAGTCAAACCAGCTGTGAAACGCGGCAGCCCATATCGCGGGTTCAAGTTTGCAAATTTGATGTTCGGTGTTAGTTAATGAACCACATAGACGTCGGTCAAAAAGGAACGCTCTTTGTCAACCAATTTGATTATTTTCGATTGGTTAGTGCATTAAAGAATGTCGGGTTTTTCCTTTGGAAGGTCTTCCGACCGAGGGATTATAGCAAGACGATTGAGAAAAGAGAAATGATTATATGACAGTTTTTAATTTATTATGAAAAAATCAACAGTAAATTCATCATTCTTAAGATTCACAACTTAATATCGTAACTGGGGAGTTGACAAATGTTTTCATACTGCTAGTGCTAATTGAGCTTTGTTATCTGCTATATCCATGTCTGCGCAAACTCCACCTCTCACGGACCTCGAGATGAATCATAGCGCGACTTGACCTCTCAAGGTCTAGCAACGAAGAGATTCTTTAGCTTGCTAGGAAGGCCTGACATATCGCTGAATGGACCAGAGTTTCTGATACGCAAGAACTGAATCCCCGTGATTATCGCTCCTCCGTGTACTAGTGCTTGAAAACTGACCGAGAGGCACTGGCTACAGGGATTGCGCTGTACACAGCTGACTCATTTGAAAGGCCACTTGATGCAGTTGCAGGCACGTGGCTCATCACCATCTTGATCATAGAGGATAATGGGTTCCTTGTTGTAAAAGCACCTCTTGCGCCTTTGAACAACGTGTACCTACTCCACTTAAATTTGTTCCAATTAGACCTTTGCAAGTTTGCAACTTTTGGGACAACGCGGCAGCGATTGATTCAGTTTGATTTTGATTTCACTTGCTTGTGGAATGGATAAGCCATGCATGATACAATCAACTGTTTCATTGACGGGTTTGTTCTACAAGGATACATTTTGTGGATTTGCTTGCAAGATTATTGATTGTGCAAATCACATGAAATGATTAGGATAAGATAAATTCGGATCTCGGACAAGATAAATTGATCTCTCAATGGGTTTTAGGAATATCATTTTTCATTGGCTATACTTGAGACCTGAGCACGATTTTGATGAAATCCAACAAATTGATGGTGTCATTACTCATTAGTCAAGGAGGCATGTGGCACGAACCTTATGTGTTGGAGAAGGATGCCCAATAAATTAGGAGCCCAAGTACTTGAGTCCATATGATAAGTCATATGGAGAAATATGATTTTTTATTATTTATGTGATAATTGCAAAGAACGTTTGTAGAGACACATTAACAAGAGAGAAAAAGAAAGTAAAAAATATAGATTGAGGGTAGTGTCTGATTTTCATCAAACTAGTATTGGAGGTCAATTTGCGATCCGATTGAGTTGAAATTTAGTCAGCGTGTTCGTGGTATATGTTTCTTGAATCTGAACGGTTTGATTTTTATTTGAAGCTCCCTATTATTAGTGGGTTGAGCAAAACCTATGCTTTTTGTGAAATTTATTATTGATTTATTGTGAAATTTATGCGTATTGTCAATAATGATGTTCTTGAAGTTGTTGATGCTATGTACCTCTAGTGTTTATTAGAGAAGAACTTTGTTCACTTGGTTTTGTTGATAGGGAAGATTTTTGGGTAAACTCTAGTCCCTTTGTTTTTTATCTTCTTATATCGAGGAGGTTTCCACATAAAAAAATCGACTTGTGTCTACGTGTTTGGTATTTATATTATATTATTTCTTGTTAGGTTTGCACAACATGGGAGATTTTTTTGTTTCGCTATGCTAATCCGATAATGTTTGGATTGTTATTGTTATCTCAACATTGATGATCACATGCCTCTGGACCGGTGCATGCTTCAGTCGATTTGCTCACATCTCGTAGTGAAAAAACTGCATTCCACTCTTATTGATGTTTATCCAATCATTTCGCAAGAGCGACGAACGTTCTATTTAGAAAAATGAAGGAAATAGTCAAAATTGTACTTTGGAGCTCTTGCAATAGAAGAGAAGACCATGAGAAATCGCTCCAACTCGAACATCACTGAACGACTAATAAGTAATTACAAACAAAAGAAAGGCATTAGGAAGCCCATCATTTCCTTTCAAACCTTTGGGCCTTGAGCCCAATAAGTCGGCCCAGCTAACTTAACGTGGGGGAAAAAGGGAGTGCATGTGACATTGTGATGGTCGATGGACAGAATAAAGCAAATTGGTATAGGGAGGTTTACCACCATATAGAAAGAGAAAAGGGAGGGGTCGCTACATCTGAGCGTCGCAACCTTGTGTTTTCATGGAGTGATTTTGTCTATCAAGTCCGACAACAAAACCTATCTTTGCTCGATTGAAAGGTGCCCACGGTGCGAAAGTAGTTTTGGATAACAAAATCATCAGGACATGACATTTTAAATGTTTCATTCTGCCTCAAAATTGTACCATTCCCTAGAAGCGAAAAGAAAAGTACCAAGATCTTGAAAAAGGGATTAATTTCTTTGAAAACTTTTTCTAACTTTAGATCTAATTCCAATTTTGGTCTGAACCATTTTTTTTCTAATTTTAGAAATAATTTTCCATGTCACCTTACTTATGTGAATTTGCTATTGACATGGAAATGCCATGTTAAATTGGGATTGAATCATGGCCGTAAATTTGAGAATAAATTGAGAGTTCATGACTTTTTTAGGAAAAAAATTCAGAATGAATTTGGGACTAGCCTTAAAATTTGGGGTGATATTAAGATTAGACCTATAGTTGATTTTTCTTCTTCTCAGAATTAGGCCCTTAAAAGCGGTTTGTCTAACATTTTACTTCCTCAAAAAATGAAATTGTGCCACGATTTCAACACCTATAAAAAAAAGTGCATATGATTTTACATGTTGAGATTTTAGTGCTGCTCACTAAATAAATGTCAAATAGCGAGACCTAAAATTTCAAGGAAAAAGAAGAATAAGAAGAAGAGAGCTAAAAATAAATTTTGCTCCAAACAAACCAACAAGCTCGCGGAAATAAAGCAGACCAAATTCATCATGTTTCTTATATAATGCACGAATGAGAAGAACCAAAGCGACAAAATCTCAATTCATTTTCCCTCCATTGCTCCAAACACTCTGTTACAGGCTAGAACAGGGGACTTGGAGGGGGAAAAGGAAAACACATGGCAAAGATCGGGGGATGTAAGTGGAAGTTCCGGCAAGGAGAGTTGCTTTCATATCTTTCCAGATGGTCCATCCCCTCCCCTTTGTGAGCTGTGCGATCTTCAAGCATCCAGCACATCCCTTGTTTGAGGGGAAAATCAACACGATCCCCCCAAATCCACAATCATAACCAATCCCTCTCTCTCTCTCTCTATCTCTCTATCTGATATATTTGTAGGGTCCAAAGATCTTCCTTTCCCCTTCTTTTTCATCCCCCGTTTCTGGGTCCACTGTAGCCGTTTTGAAGCTGTTGAAGGCGTGAAGGAAAGTCGTGGGCAATTCCACTGCGCATGCTCCCTCTTCTCCTCACCTGCTCTTTTACCCACTTTAGGACAGCTGCCGGTGATGTGTGTGTTCTCGTCATGCGACGCATCACAGCAAGAGGCAACCGGACACAAAGCACTGCCCCACCTTGGATCAGGGCAACACATGACATGCTCATACAGAGAATTGTCCGTCCATCTCATGATCCCATTCCCATCCCCAAATATTCTCTCCCACCAGACATATCATATCATATCATATCATACCGTATCCGCCTTCTTTCTTCCCTCTCTAGTCTCCTTCCCTCTCTCTCTCTCTCTCTCTCTGAGTTTTAGCACATGTTCTTGTAAGAGGAAACTGTCCACGACTCATAATTGTTTCGCCTCCTTAATGTGAATTATATATCAGATTGCGCATGGACTGAAATTTCCTCGATTACTTAAAACGACGTGTGGGGTTTCTATAAAACCCGTCGATTCGAATTTCAAAAAGACCTGTTTTTTTATCTTAGTGGGAAATTGACTCGACTAATTTTATTCAAGTAGAGATCTTGACCATCCCAGCATTAGCGGATCCATACATTATGCGTCGTCATTAGCAAGGAGAGGAGAAAAGCGATCGATATCCATGCATCCACGTTCAGTTCATATTTCTAAAAAATTATAGAGACTAGGGCAGTCGAGACCCCGAAAAACGAAAGAGATCGAGTGGACAGATGAGACGCAACAGATAAAACTGTAAACTTGAGCTGCCAATTCCCAGCCCATAACAAGAAAAAATTTGAAAACAAAAAGAGAAAAAGATAAAATTTGGGACGAGGCTAGTCACAGCAGCTGGACATTTTGAGCCGTCCCGTGGGAGATTCCAGCGACGACGGCGAACACGGTCCCGAGGACCTCGTAGATGGCGACGGCGATGACGGCTCGGACAAAGAAACCGACGGCGACGGCGACGGCGACCGAGACGGCGTTGTAGGCTGTGAGGAGGACGACGATGACGATGCGGAAGAGACGGACGGCGAGGATGAGGACACGTCGGAGCTCTCTTGCAGCTTCCTCTTGTGGGTGGTGCCTCCCCCGTCGCTGCTCACTCTATCTCCGACGTCTCTCGTCATGAAATCCCTCAACCGCTTCACGTCCGACAGCTTCACCGGCTTCACGATGAAATCCTCCGCACCTTCCTCCAAACACCTGCATTCATATGTCAAATCCCCATAAAGATCAAATCTTTTGACCGAAAATTCGAAATTTCGAGCGTGAAATCATCACAACGATTGAGAAAAGGAGATGAATCGAAACAAAAAAGGAAAGAGAAAGATGTACCTGTCGATTCGTGCCAAGACGTTCTCGGACGACATGATCACCACCGGAATTTCCCTCAGAGCAGAGGATTCCTGCTCAACAACAAATAACGCCACATTTAGCAAAAGCCATCGTCCCATGATTTGTTCTCTTTCTCGATATATGTAGAGGAAATTGGAAGCATTCGCTGGGATTTCCGAAGCTTTGATGCCCACTTTTAAGAAACAATTATAAAAAAATATGATCAAATTACCTTGATTTTCTTGAGGAGCTCGTAACCAGTCATTCCAGGCATACAATAGTCTGTTATTATCAAATCCACCTTTAACCCCTGTTTCGAAGCAGAGCACACGGGAGTAACCATCAAATTCCGGTTCAGGATACCTTTACTAAGCTTCATAGCTGGAATCTTTAACGAGAGAGAGAGAATGAAATTTCAGCTCACGTTAAAATCGCCAGCTGCTTTCTCCTCGTCCAGGCCAAGAAATTGAAGGGCTCTGATTCCACTATCCACTGCCGTAACTGCGGATTCCATGAGAACAGAACGATTCTTTTTCTTAAGAGAACTGAAAGTAAACGACATCATCTCTAGCGAATTCGCGCACGAATTGGGTACCTTTGCAGGAAGAGATCTTAAGCAAGCGCTCGATGACTATCCGGTCGACGAGGCTGTCGTCGACGGCGAGGACGTGGACCTCCTCGGACCCGCACGGCGACGGGTCCTCGAACTGGTCCGACGACCTCCTCCGCCACGAGGCCACGCCGTTCCTCGCCATACCAGTTTTTTACTGAAGAAGCGCAGGAAGAAATGATCCCCAAGCAGAAGCCTAGACTCTTTCCGCTTCTCTTTTCAGAACTCTACTCTTGGAAGCAAACTAAAAACAGGGCCACGCCACACCGTGCTCTCCGCTTTATATACCCCCGTTAACAGTGTTCTAATCGCAATAACACGGAGTCAATTCCATGTCAGTGTCAGTGTCTCGCATTTTTCTTTTCAGACTAAGATCGCGAGAAAAAGAAAATACCCAAAATCCGAAATCTTCCGATTCTTTTCACTTTCAGAGGAAATCTCAAATCTCCCCTCTTCTTTATTTATACATTTCTCGAAAGTTCAGCTTTAATTAAAATCAATAAATAAACCAACAACAGGCTGCCTGCGCTGAAATTCCGAAAATCCAACTCCCCTTTTTAATTTTTTTCTTCTGGTTCTGGCGAGACCTCCGAAATCAAAGAAAAGGCCCGTGTGTTTCACGCCCAATCGGGTCGTCCCGTGGCGTGTCGACGAAACCGCCGAGGGTTCGGTCAGTCTCGAGATGGGTGTCGGTGAATTCGGTCGGACCGGAGGTCAAAGGGAAGGACGACCGCCGTCAAATCAAAGGGACTCGGAAACGAGCATCACGGTTTCCTAATCGGCGGCATTGACGAAGGGGGTCGGGAATTCCCATTTTTTCGGTTTAATTTTCTTCTCGCCCCCACATGCGATCGTACTGTAATTTCATGCTCGAACTGTGTGAACAGATGAGATTCGCTCGACGGGGTTTAGGACGGGGGGAGGGGACAGACAGGATCTTGACACGATCTCTGTGATTTTACCCCAAATTTTCCACACTGTCAGTGCGCCCCTCCTGACTTACACGTGTTGCCTTTGGCCTCTGGGGTGGACAGGACAACGGAGCCAACAGAGCTCGTTTCCTTCTCTGTGCTCAAAGCTTTTTCAAACGGGCAGGAGAAGTTGCTGTATTTGTTTTTTTTTTTTTTTTATCTCTTTTTTAAATACGAAATGCGTATCGTACGAAAATAAAATGTTGACTGAGTTTCAAGCAGGTACTTATTAAGGAATTTAATTAAGCAGTTCTAAAATAGCTAAGCATCGATCGTGCTCGTGCTATGCACGATCACTATTTTAAAAATTAAATACTTTCAAATTAAGAATATTTATGAGTGCTTTCGTTTTTTTTTTTTATGAAAACGATAATTTAAGACTACGTTTGTTTGATTTGGAAATTTTTTTCTTAAAACTAATTACTGATATCATTTATAAAAATAAATTAACGAAAAATATTTTTTATTGTCTATGAGAATAGCAGAAAATAAATTGTTGTCCATTTTGATGAGTAATTATTTAACATAATATAAGTGATTATTTTTAAGGAAAATTTGTTCAAATTATTTATTTTATGTGAAATAAATTAGCCTAAATATTTTACAAAGTTTATTAATGAGACTTTACAGAGAAACAAAGATTGAAAAGGTGAGAATCAACGAATCATTGATAACATGCTCTCAACTATTTATAATAGTAAATTTCATAAAGCATATGGAACATTATAAAAATTGTTAGTCAGTTGTAATGGCTTTTGACTTTTTTGATGTTGTGATCATGAGCTATCTTCAGGCACCCGATTCGGGATGAGTTTGAAAGAATTTTCCAAAACAATCTTTAAACTTAGAGCAAGAGCAAAGAGTAGTTGCTTTGAGAATCCAAAGCTATTTTTAATTATTTTTTGGCCAACTCAACTTAAGTCTATCTCTCCGGTACAATCAAACATAGAAGAATACTTGCCCTGAAACTAAAGAGTCTCAAAGAATTACCTCTTTGCAAAATGATTAAAAGTACCCGCACCAAATAAAATTTAACCCAACAACAACTTAAGGTGCGTTTGGAATTGCTCTACACGATAATTTCTACCTTCCAAAATACCTGGAGTGAAATTTTTTGTGCTTGATAAGAATACTTTGGACAGCTTGTGTTAAAGTTTGCGTCGGTAAAACCCAAGGCAGGTACTAATTGCTTTGACTACGCAATTTTGGAAAACAATTCCTCTCGACTAGTTAAATATTTTTATCCTTGCCTTATCCTGAAGCTATTTTTTCAATCTCAAAAGTACCCTCATCTTCTTCAATCTGCACGGTTTATCACAGCAGGAAAAATGCCCATTAATTGTGGCGCGGCCGCCCCAACACTACTGCCAGCACCCCTCGGGCTGCTGTCGGCCGGCCTCAGGGAAGCTCGCGCCTCTTTTCTAATTTTTTTTCTTTCTTTTGTGCTTTTCTATTGGTTAATCGACCGGCCATCGATATGAGTAAACGAACCGAGGAAAATGTCTCCTGGGAAAATGGAAGGCTATTGAATTTGGGAGGTGGAAGGAGGCAAGAGGACAAGGAGGAGGAGGGGAAATCGGGGGCATCGCCTGGACTTTTCGCCTCTCGCGGATCAGATCTTCTGGTTCCGGGAGATCGCTTTTACGCTCCTTCCGAGATTGATTTCCACTAATAAAACCCTGTCTCTCTCACGTAATGTCATCCCAAAAGGAGTCAAACTTCGCGTCGTAACTCGTGACTACGTCCCTATTTGTTTCGGTAATTACGGACTTGAATTCTCGAGATTTACGGCGCCAGTAATTAACAAGACCGAAATACCTTGACACGAGGCCGACTGCACGACTTGGTATTGATGAAAAATCGATCAACCGACAAGAATGTGATACGGATTATCTTCGATTTTCCAGGAAACACGAATCGCGATAGTCTATTCTTGACATTAAATTAAGTTAGAAGAATATTCATAACCATCACTTTAAAATCCGAATCAAGAATATCTTAAAAAGAACAATGGTTTAGTAATCGTGCCAAAATGAAATATATATAAGTCGTGTCGACCCTACCAATAAGTTCAATATCTGTTGGACACATACACGATAACATAATTTAATATTATCACGGTTATCTCTATCCAAATCTCATGTCGTGTTATCATATGGTGTTAGAAATTGCCATCCTACTTATATAAAGTATTTAACCGTGATTTCACCGAAGATACCATTTAGATCTCTCTCTCTCTCGACATTTTTGGGCTCCACATATATTTCATCCTTGTGTCTTAGGCATGCAAGTATGTGTCATGGATTTTCCAATTGGGATATAAGATCTCAATTTCACCTCATTGAAGTACTTGAAACACATTGAAGTCCAATTAGGATGCTTTTAGTTTGGTTATGGGGAATGTCTTTGGCAAAATGTAAAGGCTTTTGGGCCAAAAGAGTTTTTCAAAATGCAAGTAGTAATTGGTAAAGTGCATTTTAATGACACATCGAAAAACAATTTTTATGTAAATACCATTTACTAAAAATTACATTTTGTAAAGGATTTTTGCTAATTTCTTTTTTATAAAAAACTTCTGGCAATGTTGGCCGTGGCTCGCTGGTTGCTTGTCAATGACACACCAACTGTACGCCAATCGCACATTGGCTGCTTGTCTATTACTTACTGGTGGCTGAGGCAAAGTTAAGGTCTTTGAAGACATTTTTGAAATTATGAAGTTCGGTGAAGGTAAAGTTGGGAAAAAAAAGAAGTCCATTTACCTTCCAAAATACAGCATTCTAAAATACTATGGGCTTGCCTTGGGTTAAAGATTCTTAGAGAGCATATTTAACTTCTTAAATATAGTTTTTTGCACCTTCATTTGATTTGTATACAAGGTTATCTCTTGTGAATAATTTGTCTACACGCGCACGTGTTCGCGCACAAATTCTCAATTTTCACTTATTTTACACTTTGCTTCTTGTATCTCTGAAATAAACACCTTCCACCCTGAGTTTTCTGAAAAACCTACACTTTACACTTTGAAAATCTAAGAAATTATAGAAAATAAAGGGTGAAGAGTGTGAGATACGAAAACCAAGGGATGCCATTAACAGGAAGACGAGGACCTTGTTCAAGCAAACTCGTTTCCATCACTTATGGTGTCGGGATGATTTGGGCGCTGACGGCCGGGGAGAGAAAAGCATAAGATTCACTACGGTCGGTGAATTTTGTGACGAGAATTGTCAATTATGTGTTTTATGACCCATCAATAAAAGCTCAACCTCACGGTCGCGCAGCAACTGCTAAAAATTACTATTTATATAGTCATTTCATTGAATAAAACAACTTATAGTAGGAAGAGCAAAGAATCTAAATAATTTCCCTAGAAACAAAAGTCTGAACAGATTCCTCATGCTATGAACATTTTTGTCGCCCATAAAACAAATTTTACATAATACTATTCCTTTTTCGCGGGGTTTGTAGTCCAAGAGACTATAGTCATTTCTCATTAGTCCTTCTATAAGTTTCATTGCTGTGCTAAAAGTAAGTATTGTTGACCATTCATCATGTACTATTGGGAAAGACACTTAAGACCCGCATTAATTCACTAAACCAATTGGACTTCAAGCTTTAGAAGACAGCCATATCGCATGCCAATTGATATATGGATCTCAAGCTTTTATGTTGGCATGCATTTTGACCTGCCTTTATTATATGCCTTTAGATTTCATTATCTCTAATCGAGCACGATGCACAGCCCGATTGAACAGTCCACCAAATCTATCGCGCCACATCACAAGCTTCCCAGCAGAAGATCCCTCATCGAGTGCATTAATCAATTAGTTGACTTTTTAATCCGTGGAAAAAGCAAAGCTAGACCGACTGATCGATTAAAGCTCATCGCAATTGCTCGACCAAAGATTAACGAAGAAAACCCAATTTTTTTCTCTCTCTCTTTCAAGTCAAACAGAATCTCTCTCAATCCCCACCAATTTATATTATCCTGTTTACTTTTCCATGATTATCAAATTGTCCCAATTCAAATCTTGTGGGGGCCTTTCCAACCAGAGAGATAACATAGGATCCGGTTCAACTGCTTGGTTTCATGGTGGTTTTATATACCACCGCGTTTATTTTTTTAAAGGCCCGAGATTTATGTATTTATTTAATTATTTGCGTGTGCATAATGTGATGTGTGGCCAATGTGAGGCCTATGTGAGAGTTGGATGAATGGCAGACCAACTGAACTAACTGTATAGATCGAAAGAAATCCCGTGTTTCTTTCCAGGGATATGAAAACATGGAGAGGATCTTGGCGAGTTGACAAGCTTGGCTAAATTAGCTCACCAAAGTCGTATTGTTTCTTTCTTTGTTTTGTTTTAAAAAGGGTTGGGATGAGGGGTGATGAGGAAAAGATTGAAATTGTTCAGGGGCTGTCTATCATCATGCGGAAGATTTGCATATGCTTTTCGCATATTTGAGTGTGATATGGAGCATCATATTTTTTCGATTTTTAGTTTTGTTTCGTCTACCTTGATATTTTCTCGTACCATCGGATTTTGTTTGGGAACCTTTGGATCTCTTTACCAGACAAGCAATCAATCCTTATCCTTCTTTTCAAACACTATCAATAAAAGTTAGAGCATATATGACGAAGAGACAACTAATGATATGTTTAAAAGAACTATCCGATGTTTACATCATTTATCTAGCATATGTTTCTTGTCCGCATAAATGATGCCAACCGAGTCATTGTCAAAAGATAGTCCTTATCGTTTAAAATAATAATCTATGCAGAAATTTTGATGAAGATAACAAAGTAAAGAAAGGCATTAAGCTTTTCCCCCGGGGGGGGGGGGGGAGGGGTAAAAAAGAAAATTTATGTGAAATTTTATAAAGTAGAATACATTTTAAGAAATTGCATCTAAGACTACTTACCAAGTGGTTTGATGCCCCCCCCCCCTTCTCTTTCTCGCAAGAAACCATTTTCAAAATCAATCAATGTAGAATCAACCAAAAATAATTACACTTTGAGATACACGGTAGAGCTCAACAGAGATCATATTGCACACCATCTATTTACTTTATTGGATTTGTCATGTCAACTTCTAATACAAATACTTCTGCGAAAGTGTCCATGAACTTATGGTGATTTGTTATATTATGTCTCCTTTTATCCTCATCGAAAGGATACTCATATTTACATGTGTATTTCACTAGAAAATGAAAATTCACCAAAATAGTGAAAAATCATTCACAAAAAAACATTCGTTCTTCAGTTTATTTGTCAATAGTTCCGTGATAATTTTGAATAGGAAAGTGTTTAAATTCTAAAGAGAAAAATGAAGAAATGAACACAAGAATTTAAAATGCAAAGAAATAAAGTTTGCCAGGAGATGAATGGAAATGAAAAACTTCATTGTTTACATGTCTTTAAAATCAAATCATTTTGTATCCCCTTTTTTCCACTTCTCTATTAACTTAGACCCTCCCTTTAATATGTTTTGACCATATGATCCCTTGTGTGGTTCATCACTTCTAGTACAACTTTACAAAAGTTGTATTGTTTTTTTGAAAGGCCTTTTCCTCTCTTTTCTCTGTCTTCTTCAATCTTCAACCATGTGGGGGTTGGCGTGGCAGAGATGCACTCTTTCTTCTGAATTTGAAGAAGAAAAAGTGAAGCTTTCCTAAAATGCAAATCCCTTATAGACTTTTCTTTAAATTGAAATTTAAAGACTTTGATGAAGGTAGGAATTTAACTACTGCATATGTATGTGTCGCAGGTCGATCATTTGGGATCATGACCGTGTGGTGATTTAGGCTCTTTTGGATCACTTGGATTGTCGAGGCGCCTAAGCTAAGCCTTGTTCGAATTGATCGCTCGCTCACGTGGATCATAGAGGGAGAAAATTTCTAGAGAGAGAAGCTCTGAAAGAGAGAAATGAGCTTAGATTACAAAATGGTTAGATGGATATAAATGAGGGGGCGGACACCCCTTCTTATATCCGAGACCCTCAGATTACAACTATTGATCGTACTTCGATCCGGTAGACGATATCGCATCTCCTAATCTACTAACTACCGACATTTATGCCAAGAGAGTTCTAGATCTCAACGAAATTACCGTATCGCCTACCCTTAGAACATTTTGGAAGCTCTTGCAAGAAACCTTGGCGATATCGGGACGTATTCCTTGAAAATGCACGGTCCTTTAGTCACAAGAACCTCATGACCGTAACATTCTCCCCCACTCATTCGAGCGATGAGGGCATCGCTTGAATGCTCGAAGAGTGGTCTTCTTGGCACGAGCATGAGCTCTCTCGTTCCAATTTCGCTTGGTTCTGAGTCTCTCGAACGGTGGACAATATGGTTCCAACTTCGGCTCGGGCATGGCACACGGCAAGCACTTGACCTCGGGGAAGAGTGCTTGGATCGGCATGTCGTGAGTTGGAGTAGAAGGTTCCAATCCTAACTTCGTCTTCTCCAAGGATGGCGGCTTTGATTGTGACTTGATCGTGCGTTTCTCGGCCTTTAGACTTTTGTCAAGGCGTCAGATTGTGGCGATGGTCTTGGTGTTGAGCGCTCCTTTCATTATGGGGATTATCACCGGGCATTGTGGATCGCGGATCATAATGGCCTTGATCCTCATATCGATCATGGACTTCACACTATGGAAGACTTGCCTGTCCAAAATGAGATCATAGTCATCGAAGAGAATTACCTCAAATGAGAGCTTGCCCTTCCATCCTTTGATTCGGACGTCCACGTCGGGAGTTGTTCCTACGCCTGCGAGCTTGTCCGAGTTGACAACCTTGAACGATTTCTCGTTCGACTCCACGCAAAGTCCCAAGGCTTTGGCTACCTTGGTGGACATGAACATGTTCAAAGCGCCCATGTCAACTAAGGCGTATAGGGCTTGCCCACATACCTCGATCTCTACAAAGAACATGTCTGTGTTCGGGGCAGTTTCCTTCTTTTTGGATGGTGACTGGGCTTGAACAACATTGATGTACTATACGGTTCCAAGCCGGATTTGCCGCTTCTCCTCTTTGGGCTCCTCATCCTCCTCTTCTATGGCAAGGAGGGCGTTGATCTTGCCTTTCTTAGAGCACTTTTGGGTCCAATGTGGACCTTTGCAAATAAGGCAAGGAGATGATAGGGTCAGTTGAACTTACTTGTGGTGTAGTTTGCTTGAGATTGACCCTTTTGGAGAGAGGACAGCTTGGACGTTCCTTCTCCCCATGACTTGACTCGGCCACCTTGATCTTTCAACGCATGAGGAGTGTCACCACCTTCATCCTTGGAGTGTCGATCCGACCTCCAATCCCTTGCTCGGTTTTTTGATGAGTAGACTTTGGTAAGATCGACGAGGGACTCAGCTACACTTAGCGCCCTCGCGAGACTCTTCACGTCTTGACATTTAAACTCGAGTTGCACCCATGACTTGAGTCCATCCATAAATGCTCTGAGAGCCTCCTCCTCTCCTAGATTGTAGATTAGAGTTTGAGCTTGGTAAATTCCTTCACGTACTCTCGGATCGTCCCTCTTTGTTCGAGGCAATGGAGCTTGTTACGGGCTTCTTGTTGAGCAAACTCGAGGAAGAAGTAGTCTAAAAAATCCTTCACGAAATCATCACATGTGTCCACGGGATTGGCGCCACACTTGGTCTCGTCGCACCTATTGCACCACCAAAGCATTGCAGTATCAGTGAGGAACATTGAAGCGGTTCTTACCATGATCGACTCGTCTTGGATGTTGACAGTGCAAAAGTACTGCTCCATGACCTCCTTGGCGAATCGGTTGCCTTTGAATTCTTTCGGCTTCGACACCTCTAGCTTGGGCACCGCTTGCATGGGCATCGTTCCATTGGCAATGCTCATCTTGCATAGGGCGAGCTTGGTCTTGAGCTCTTGGATTTCCACCTTCATGGGTTCGACCTCGTCCCAATGAAGGTTTTCTTCCTTGATCACTTGGACCTATTCCCTCAGTACATCAATTGACGCTTCAAGGGTTTCGTCCTTGTCGTGTAACAGGGCCGTAGCTTGGTTGATGCCTTTCGTGAAGTCTTCATGAAGTGAGACCTCGACTTCCATGATGTGGTCTCTCACATCGTTGAGTCCCTCCATGAACTCGGCCATGGCACTCCTTACCTTCGCGAGCTTCTCATCGAGCACAGCTACGGAGTCCATTGAGGCTTCTCTTCTCTTGGTTCATCCGTGGGTCTCCTTGACTTGGACGGCCTCTCCATCCATAATAGCTTCTTGGCTCAACATTCTCTCAAACAGTCAGTGCTCATCGATCTCTCAAAATGGATCTCCCTTCTTACTTTGATACCACTTGTCACGGGTCGATCGTTTGGGATCATGACTGTGCAGCAACTTGGGCTTTTTTGGATTGCTTGGATCGTCGGGGTGCCTAAGCCAAGCCTTACTCGGATTGATCGCTCACTCGCTTGCTTACTCGGATTGTAGAGGGAGAAAGTTTCTAGAGATAGAAGCTCTGGAAAAGAGAAAGGAGCTTAGATTACTGAATAGTTGGATAGATACAAATGAGAAGGATGACACCCATTCTTATATTTGAGGCTCTCAGATTACAATCATTGATTGTACTTCAATCTGGCGGACAGGATCACTTGAAAATGTACGGTCCCTTAATCATAGGAACCTCATGACCGTGACATATGCATGCCAGTCCTTTTGTCCAAACTGGGAAAATAGACTTGACCTATATTTGACCAGGTATGAAGAATTACTTTTCATCTCTAAGAAATCGATTATATCAAAGAAATCTCTCCCCTTCATCTGTTTTGATTTTCTTTGAGGTTTTTTGTATTTTTCCTCTTTTTTCTCTCCCGATCTAGATTTGGGAGCCTTGCTCTCGTGCTCTAGTTTTAAATTTGAGAGTTTGAACTCTCTAAGTCTAGTTCTAGACCTAGTAATTTTTCTCTCTTGATTTAGATCTGGGAGTTTAATAATGTTTTCGGGGATTCGATACCCTCATGCTCAGTCTTGTACAAGTCCTCTACCTTCAATTTCAATGATGATCATATGAGCTCTAGCATTTTGTTAAATTATGAAAATTTGTGCTTCCAAAGGTTAGATATGTGTTTATTCAATCTATTTTGGTTGTTTCCGTACGGCAATAGTGTAAAAAAAGCCTTCTAGCGTGTGCTCATCATTGACGATGATACGAGATCTAGTGATTGATCACCAAATATTTTGCTTGACAAATCTATTCTTTTGGAACAAGTGTGTGCTTAACCTTGCCGGTGCTTTGTTGATCCTCCTTGTTTTCTAGATTTGGCTTTGTTTTGTAGTATTCTAATCGTTGTTTTGCTTCGATTTGTTTTACCATGAAAGTCTATGTACTTATCATGTATCCTTTTGACCCACAAATGCTATTTTTTTCCAAGAAAAAAATACTTCTTTTTTTCTTGCGGGTCCCACTTTCTTTCTTTTTCTTTCTTTGCATGTCTTTGACATCTCAATTCTCGGCTCTTACATATTGTCTCTCTATCTTCTCTCTTGCAAGCCATTTTTCGCTTTTGTTGACCAAATCAATTGATGAGAAGCAACAACAACATCCTAAAACTAATGATGAAGAACTTAAGGAAGCGATTGTCAAGGGAACAAAAGTCTATAGGCCGCAAGTATGCTACAGACTACAAAGTGATCGGGCATTTGACATAATTTCTTATTTGAGTAAATGACAAAAGCACTCCCTAAGCTTTGGCTCGATGTGTAATATGATTCATAAATTTTTTATTTATTCAATATGGTTCCCGAATTTTAGTACAATGTGCAATGTTGTTCATGAACTTTTGCATATGTTCAATTTCGTTTCTAGACCATATGAAAATGTTTAATATTATGCCTCATGTTGAATTAATGAAAGGATTATATTAAATATTTATATCATGAACTATATTTAATATTTACTAAAATTTTAGGGATTGAATATTTGGGCAAAGTTCATGAACTATTTGTGTCATTATCCCTTTCTTACTCTATCCATACCATACACTCCTCTACTATTCTGACTTCTTTCAACCACAGGCCCTCCTTCAACTTGAACTTCGCATCCTATAATCCAGAGAAGTGGCGCAATAAAAGATTTTTCCATTGGTAACATGACTTAATCATGACTCTTGGCTTTTGCCGACCAAATCAATAAGTTATAGGTCATTAGATCTTGCTTTCTCTTCAAGATGTCCATTGTGGATCTACACATATTTCAATGTTTTTTCTTAAATGAGATCATCACCAACTCTTTATCGGCAAGCAACAAGCTTAAGCTTTGAATTTCAGTTAAAAGTGCGGAAAAGTAAAGCAACCTACTCATAGACTACAAGACAAAACATCCAATATGGAAATCAAAACCACTTGGAATAAAGAGAAAGAACAATTCTTTTGGGGATTGCAGATGAGAAGAAGTTTGTTTGGGGGAGGGGTGCAGAAAGAAAATTGCCATCAAAAGAAGAGAGAACAGAGAGATGATTTGCGAGAGGCAGGGAACTGAGATGTTAAAGGCATTGAAAAAAGAGAGGAGGAAGGGAAGTGGCACCTGAAAAAAAGAAGTTAAATAAAAAGAACCGACCGAAGAAAAAAATAGGAAAAATGTCATTGATGGTTCTTAAACTTTTACTTAATGTGCGATCTCGTCCGAGCTTTCAATTTGTTCAATTTGGTCTTTGAACTATTGATAAATATCCGATCTAGTTCCTAATTATTTTAAAATTGACTAATTTCGTCCCTCCGTTAATTAAAGTTAACTGAATTGAGCATTTTGGTCTTTTTTTTTTCTTTTTTTTTCTCCTTCTCTCTTCCCTCCGCCATGACCGGCGGAGGGAAGAGAGAAGAAGAAAAAAAAAATAATGAGGAAAAACAGTCATTCACTGAACAGAAATGACTAGATCGAACATTTATCGATAATGCATGGAGCAAAGAGAGCAAATCGAAAGCTCAGGGACGAAATTGCACATTAAATAAAAATTTATGGACCATTTATAAAATTTTCCCAAAAAAATAAGATCATCTAAAAGTTGTGGGTCATATAAAGGAAAACATAATCAAAATACCCAAAAAGGAGTTTAAGCAAAATGAGAAATATAAAAGGCACAGCCTATCCTTTTTGATAATACTCCGTGCTCTTACGATAAATATAACAAGGTATTTATATGCCACTAACCATGATTTCAAACAAGCAATTTTTACTCTAAATACAATTCACTCTATACATTCTCCAAGATATATTACGCTCCGCGTGGAAAAATGCCACCTAGTAAAGAAGCCTCCAATAGAAATTCATAATTCAAACATACGAGAGGGTTTTTATGGCATAATTTTTATTGAATTTTCAATTCTATAAAATTTTTTCATTGCCCCAGTTTTAGAAAAGTCCCCACGTGTCCTCGGCATTGCACGTCCTGCGAACCGTCTCGTCCTTTGAATAATATTTACCCCATATACTGTTGCCAAAAACCGCTCTCATCTTCAACCTATTGCTCAAGTCTTTTCCTTCCTTCCAGTATCTATCTCTTTCAAGCTCGAATCTTTCCGTTGCAACCTAAATCCAACGAAGACCCCGACCACGTTAACATTCTGGGATCATGTTTCGAATCCATGCACGTTCCCTCAGTTTTTCATCGCTGTTTTCCTCATCCTCCACGAGAAAATCTTTCAATTCACGAGGACTACATCTCCGAGTAATGTTGGGTCCAAGGAATCTCTTCGATTTAGAGCTTTCCCCTCTTTTGACCCTAGGTTTTGTCGATGGTCTTTGCGATAGCAAATTGCAAGTCACTCATCTTTGGGAACAAAAGCCAGAAAATTTACTTGGCGCTGGTTTATTGTTGGTCTCCTTCAAGCAACCGTTTCTTCTTTCAGACAATTCAAATGTTGATCACTGTCCTCAACGTGGCGACCGTTGTTGCTCTTTCCCCTTATGGAAAAGAAGCCCATGAAATCGAAATCAGTCGATGCAGTTACTGGCTTGGACGAAGAAACCGACGGTGACGGCGACCGAGACGGCGTGGTTGATGCCGCCGGGGCCGATGACGACGCGGAAGAGACGATCGACGAGGGTGGAGACTCGTGGAAGCTCTCTTGCAGCTTCCTCTTGTGGGTCGTGCCTCCCCCGTCGCTGCTCGTTCTATCTCCGACGTCTCTCGTCATGCAATCCCTCAACCGCTTCACGTCCGACAGCTTCACCGGCTTCACGATGAAATCCTCCGCACCTTCCTCCATGCACCTGAATTCATATGTTAAATCCCCAAAAAAGATCAATTTTTGACTGCGTGAAATTATCATAACGATTGAGATAAGTAGAGAAGGCTAAACAAAAACAAAATATATACCTGTCGATTCGCGCCAAGACGTTCTCGGACGACATGATCACCACCGGAATTTCTCTCAGAGCAGAGGATTCCCGCTCAACAACAAATAACCCACCATTTAGCAAACAATCGTCCCATGATCGATATATATATATATATATATATATATATATATATATATATATATATAGACGATCTGCGGTGAAGGGAAATCAAAGATTAAAAACTTTTTATTACCTTGATTTTCTTGAGGAGCTCGTAACCAGTCATTCCGGGCATCCAATAGTCTGTAATTATCATATCCACCTTCAACCCCTGTTTCGAAGCAGAGCACACAGGAGTTATCATCATATTCCGGTTCAGATAACTGTACTAAGCCTCATAACTGGAATCTTTAACAAGAAAAGAGACTGAAATTTGAGCTCACGTTAAAATCTCCAGCCGTTTTCTCCTCATCCAGACCAAGAAATCGAAGGGCTCTGAGTCCACTATCCACTGCCGTCACTGCGGATTCCATGAAAACAGAACGAGCTTTTACTTAAAAGAACTCAAAAGGAATGAACATCGTCTTTAGCAAATTCGTGCACGACCGTTACCTTTGCAGGAAGTAATTTTTAGCAAGCGCTCGATGACTTTCCGATCGACTAGGCTGTCGTCGACGGCGAGGACGTGGACCTCCTCGGAACCGTACGGAGACGGGTCGCTGCCGTCAAACTGGTCCGACGACCTCCTCTGCGGCGAGATCAAGCCGTTCCTCGCCATACCAGTTACTGAAGAAGCGCCGGTAGATATAGCTGAAGCGAAACTCGTGCTCTTCCTTCTGCTGTTATTTTCCGTCTCTCTTTCGATTACCCTTCTCTTTGAAGCAGGGCCTAAAGACAGAGCCGTGACCTTCGCTTTATATCCCCTGTCAAGAGTTGTAATTGCAAGAACAGCGCGTCAGCATCTTTCTTTCCAGACAAGATCGTGGAAAGAGAAGGCCGAAATACAAGATCTTCCCGATTCTTTCGCTTTCAGGGGAAATCTAAAATCTCCCTCTTCTTTATTTTATTCATTTTCTTGGAAGTTAGGTTTCAATTAAATAATGGTCCTGGGATTCCGAAATCCAGCTTCCCCTCTTTCGGGGGTTCGGCGAGATCTTCCAAAATCAAAGGGGAAGGACCACCGCCGTCAAATCAAGGAAGTCGGAGACAAGCGACCCGGTTTCCTGATCGGCGGCATTGACAAGGGAGTCGCGAATTTCCATTTTTCTCGAATTGATTTTTCCTCTTCGCCCCACACGGGATCGTACTGTAATTTCACACTTTTTTTGTGGCATTCATACTCGATCCGTGTGAACAGATGAGATTCGCTCGTGGGTTTAGGACAGGGGAAGGGGGACAGACAGGATCCTGACGCGATCTCTGTGATTTTACCCCAAATTTTCCACACTGTCAGTGCCTAACACGCGTTGCCTTGGCCGCCGTGGTGGACCGGACAACAGCGCGAACAGGCTCGGGTCTATCACTTCCTCTTTCTCATCCTTTTCCCTTTCGTTCAGAAACTTTTAAAAGACAAAATACAAATCACGCAAGAAATGAGTTTCGTTAAGGAGTTTCTGCCATGTACTTATGACGCAATTACTTGAGTAATTCTCAATAATTATTTGTAAACTTTGATTGAGAGCAAAGAGTAAAATGCTATGAGAATCCGATGCTATTTTCAATCAAACTCACCTCAAGCTCGTCTAATCCGGAGTGGTCGGTCAAACGGAGAAAAAAAAATTCATAATTAATCTTCATTAGGAGTTATTCTTTAATAAGTATTCCTTAGAGACAAAGCGATCTGGAAGTGGGGTCCAGGGCATCGCCTCTTTCTTTTGGACGTGGGCGTTGGACTTTTTGCCTTCTAGCGGATCAAATCTTTTGGGAGATCGCTTGTACGGTCATCCGGAGATTGATTTTCACCCCTTCTTTCTCTAGCGTTTTTCAGGGGATGTTTATCCCGGAAGAGCTAAACGTCACGTCGGAACTCCGGGACTCCATCTCTATTTGCTACTCTAATTACAAAATTTCTTATTACAGGCTAATACCAAAAATACCGTGCTCAGCCCATTTTATCGATATGCGGAGGCGAGAAAATTGTCAAAGAGTTAAACATCACGTCTGATGAGGTCGACCCCAGTCCTCATCTCAAGATACGTCGGTCGTCGACCATCGCCAAACCTAGCAGCTACCTTAAGAAAGAAGAGACGAAAAAAAAAACAGAAAAAATAAATTTCATATAAAATTAAAATATTATTGATGATTATCCACATTATGTTATATAGGACGGCCAACGTCTATGTTAATAATTTTCGGTCGAAATTGACTGGATGGATTCAAGTGATAAAAAGTGAAAAAATCATAAAACTTAATTAATTGAATTGGCAAAAAATATAATATACTTATGATTTTTTGGACAATTTCCCCATTAGAGGCTTAATAACTCATACTTGCAAGTCATGTGTCATGTGGATAACCAAATAAAATCACAAGAGTTATTAAGGGCGCATTTGTTTGTGTTCTTTTTTTGTTGTCATGAACACAATTTCTATTTTTTTGTATCGAGAGCAAAAAAAAAAAAACGTTTGTAAACGCGTTTGTTTACATTTTTGTTCTAAATTTATTTTTTTGTTCCTTGGAACAAATTTATAATAGAAACAATAAATTAAAAAAAAATTGTTTCTTATTCTCGAAACACTTCCAGAAACACTTTTTCTCTCTCTTTTTTTCTTCTCTTTCTTTTCTTCTTCTTTTTTCTTTGGCCGGTGGTTGGCCTCGGCCATGGTTGGCGACCGGCCGTCGAGGGCGGCCGATCGGTGACCTCGCCGAAGCGTCGAGCCTTGCTGGTGGCTGAGCGAGCTCAGCCTCACCGGATCTAGGCAAGCTCGAGCTCAGTTAGCCAAGACGAGGCCGACCCGACCTCGTCTTGGCCGAGGCCAAGCTTGCCCGGCCAAGGCGAGGCCGAGCCTCGCGTGGCTAGGTGAGGTTGCCGGCCCTCGTCGGTTGGTCGGCGGCCATGGCCAAGGCCGACAACCGGCCAAAAGGAAGTACAAATTAAAAATTAAAATTAAAAATTAAAAAGGAAAATTAAAATTAAAAATTAAAAAATCAAAAGAAACAAAAAAATTATACAAGTTTACCAAACGTGTTTTCATTTTTTTCTATTCCATTGCAAGAAATTTTGTCATGTGGATAACCAAATACAATCACAAAAAGAGTTTTTAATTTATTGCTGAAAAACAATTTTTAAACGAAATGTTACTAAACACACCTAAACAAAATTGAATATAGACATGATTGAATAACTCAATATGACAGGAGATCAATCTACATGAACCTAACACAAAAATATGCTCAATTTTTTTAGAAAATAAGAATCACATGAACTTAATAACAATATTAAATCATATCAGTAAAATATGCATAATAAATAAAATATCATGATTTATAATCTAACAGGTGAATATATCTAAAAAATAGATTATTAATCGTGATCACAAATTTGTCCCAAAATTGACCCGAACAAAACTAGCTTCGATCCGATCCTACTCACCTCTTGCCGTGTTATTCTATTGTGTAAAAGATTATCGCCCTTAGTTCAGATTTCTAAACTTGCTAACCTTAATTTCACCGAGGAGACCATTTCGATCCCTCTCTCTCTTGACATGTATCGATTCTAACATGTCTCGTCTTCGTCTCTTTGGCCTGCGTGCGGTGTCATGGAAGTGGAACAAGTTTAGGACAGCTAACGTCACCCGATACCCGTCCAAATGACTCTTGATTGCGACCCCACATCCCGTCCCCAAACCATGCGGATATGGGCATAAAATCTCAACTCCGCCTCCTCTGAAATACTCAGAACACGCTTAAGACAAGAACCTTGTTTAAAGCAAACCTGCTCCCATCACTTACGATGGCAGGTTGATTTGGATGCTCCAGGAGAGATTTCACCATTGCAACGACAGCAGCTTTGTAGGGGTAGGGAATAAGGGCTCCAAATGGCGGGGAGAGGGAGATAGAGGGAGAGAGAATAGGGTTTATTAATGTTGGTGAATTTTATGACTAGAATTATCGATCATGTGCAATGAGAATCGCTACTAAGAACTTGATCACATCATCACGAGACATCAAATGAACTTTACTATAACATATATTCATTTCACCAAGTCAAACAAATTATATCCAAAAGAACAAAGAGTCTAAATAAATTCCCTAAAAACAAAAACACATTCCTTGTGTTGTGAATGTTTATGTCACCCGTAAAACAAATTTACATGATATTGTTATTTTTTCGCGGGGTTTTTGGAGCCCAAAGATTAAGGTTATTTCCTACTTTCTAGGTCTCCTTAGTCTTTTTCAATTAGTTTATTGCTGTGCTAAAAGAGAGTATTGTTGACCGTTCATCGTGCACTACAGGGGGAAGACAGACCCGCATTAATTCCCTTAACCAATCGGAGTCCAAACTTAAGTGCCACGGCTCGAGTGTGTTGGGTCGTTTTCTATCCAGAAAGTATTTTAGAAGACAGCCCATATCACACGCCATCGAGAAGTGTCAAGCTTTCAAAAAAGAAATTCGAGCTTTAATGTTTCGGAGAGGCGCATGCATTTTGACCTCACAGTACGTCTTAGATTTCATTATCTCCCAACGAATACAATGCACGGCCGACTGCACAGTCCGCCAAATCTATCGCGCCACATCACGAGCAGAAGATCACTCATCGAGGGCATTAACAATTAGTTTGACTTTTAATCCGTGAAAAAGCAAATCTAAACCCGACCGATCAATCAAAGCTCATCGCAATTGCTCTACCAAAGATTAAATAAAAAGAAAACCCAGCCCTCTCTCCCTCTCTCAAGTCAAACAGAATCTCTCTCAATCCCCACTGATTTATATTGTCCCGTTTACTTTTCCATGATTATCACATTGACCCAATTGAAATCTCGTGGGGGCCTCTCCAACCATAGAGAAAGAGAGAGAGAGAGGGGTAACATAGGATCCGGTTTACCTGCTTGGATTCATGATGGTTCTATATATCACCACCACGTAAGATTTGAGAATTATTTATCTTGGCCTTTATTTCTTAAGAGGCGCGAAGATATAATTTTATTATTGTATGTGTGCATAATGTGATGTGTGGCCTATGGGAGGCCTATGTGAGAGTTGGATTTATGGCCGACCAACTGAACCAACTGTATAGATCAAAAGAGACCCCATTTTTCTTTCCAAAGGATATGAAAACTTGGAGAGGATCTTCGCGAGTTGACAAGCTTAGCTAAATTAGCTCAACAAAGCCGTGTTCTTTCTTCCTTTCTTCTTTTGTTAAGAAAAAGTTGGAACGAGGGGTGAAGAGGAAAAGGTCGAAATTGTTTAGGGGGCCGTCCATCATCTCGTGGAAGATTTGCATCTGCTTTTCACATATTTGAGTGTGATATGGAGCATCATATTATTTTCGATTTTCTTTTTGTCTCTCTTCATATTTTCTTGTACTATAGAATTTTGTTGGAGGAACTTCGGATCTCTCTTTACCAGACAAGCAATCAATTCTCTTCCTTCTTTTCAAACACGATCACTTAAAGTTTGAAGCATATACGGTGAAGAGACAACAGGGGATATGTTAAAGGGACTTCGAGGTTATCTAGGCTTTCTTTTCTGTTCAATATCAATATCAATGAACTATCTGACGTTTACAAGCGTCCACGTAATTATATCTTGTGCACGTGGACGGTGCTAGTTGATCTTTGCCAAAAGGTAGTCCTTGATGTTTACAAATAATGACGGATGTAAAAATTTTGACAAAGAGATCGATATGAAGAAAATTCATTTTAATTTCACATGATAGAATATATTTGTAAGAAACTGTACCAAACACCAAGAAATCCGAGAGGGGGGCAGTGGCTCCTCTTGCCAACCGCCACCTCGGTCCATTGTTAATTGCAAGAGACCATTTTCAAAATCAACATAGAATCAACTGAAAAAAAAAAAAAAAAAAAAACACTTCAAAAAACGTTGATTTAAAGGGGACCAGGTCTTATGATCAGCTTTTAACAACTACTATTTTAAATTCAGTAATCAGGCAGGATTGCTGTCGGGTCGGACAGGTGTGAGCCCGTTTGGCGAAGGTCGGCCCAGAACAGCCGGCCTCGAACCTGTCTTCTCGGCCCATAAGGCCCTACAACTCGTACGGATTCTTCAGTGGAATATAAAACGTGCGTGTTCCATCGAATACGTGACAGCCCCCATTCAAGCCCACTAGCAACTAAAGACGATTGACGAGCTGATGTGATAATACAAAGCTAATGACATCATCATCATTTTATTTCACGTTTGACTTAAAAATGATTGCTTTCATTACTTAAAATAATTAGTCTACAGAAAATATTATTATTATCGATAACAATTTATATTTGAACATATTTGTGAATATTCTCTGCATTTTTCATGGTATGGCTATAATTATTTATCGAATCTTATGGGTATTAAGACATTGCACAAAATTTCTAGGGCCGTTTTTATTTTCCCCTTCAAACCATAGTTTGAGGTAATCCACTCCAATCATGTCTTTGATTGGGTGGTCATAAGCATGGACACCGCCTTCACATTGTATCTGGGTGATATTCATATAACTTGAAATCAACTAATAAGAGGTACGATCCAAAAGAGTTTTTTTTTTTAATTAGGTTAAATGGAAAATATTACTTTTTGACCATATCGTCAGACAAATCAGTATGCAATTATGGAGCCTCACCTAAAATCCTCTTGGTAAGGTGAGAAATATCAATAGAGGGAGTTATGCTACCTTTCACCAAATAGCTCCAGCAAACACACTTTCCGGTGGAGTTGCTGGAGTTCAAAATTAGGAAGCTAATGATGCTCATGCACATGTGGTCACTGAACAAGGTGGAAGACAAAAGCTATATGCTTAAATACATCACGACGAGACCTTCTCAAAGGGTTGTCTTTGAAATCGATACGTAAAACTCTAGATAGCGAAAGGTCAATAGCGAAAGGTCGATGATAGTCCTTACAATGAACGCTTCTTTTGCTGCTAATTAAGACCGTAAGCTTGCCTCGTTTAAAGCACGTTTAATATAATCAATCGAAAAAAAAAGAGTTTTAATGAGTTATGATGTTACAAATTACTAGTTGCGAAAATTTTTAGTACTTTCCATGACTCTTCCGATTAAGTATTTCCTCGGAAGATTTTATTGTTTCTCTCTTGGTATTCATATTTTAGACTACTTTCTCTAGAATAATGAAATGTCAAATAACCAACGAATTTCTTTTCCTCTTGTATGGTACATGACAACTTTGGAAAGTTTAGGTTTGGGACGCAATTTATAGACATGGCGTCAAGTAGATATTCATTTCGAGATGCGTTTTTACTTAAGATGCAAAGTTATAGTTATCTCATCAGCTCAATTAAATTTTTCTTATTAATGCAATTAGCGAACAAAAATGTCACGTATGTTGGCAGAAAAATCTTCATCTTATGTCCTCGGTTTAGAATCGCCAGTCACCACATCATATCATCCCTCAGCAACATGAGGCATTTCAACTGTTTCAAGCATTAGGAACTATGTTCGGAGAGGGCTCCTCTGCACAGATTTCTAACAATTGTAAGATTTGAAAATTTTCCAGAAGCTGACAAAAAAAAGGAAATGCGTAGCATTCAAGTCAACGATGGCGTTTCTAACTTTTCGTCCGTGCTAATCAAGTTCTCTCGCTCTCTCTCTCTCAAAAAGCCCTTTGAGTCTAACCCGCAATCATTTTCCCCACTTTAACCCAACATTCTTATTGTTGCGAAAGCAAGAACCCAGTATGGCCATATCGAAAAGGAGTCCAGCTGACAATCCCTCGGCGATAGAGATTTCTGCTGATTATTTTCAAGGTATTATCTCGACTCATCTTGCTAAAATAAGTCAATCCTATATTGAAGTAGAAAATTTGCAACTGAAATTCATTAGAGTAAAATACGAATTGTTGTATTATTTCTACATTGCCTATTGACGACATAACTCATGAAATGAGTCACGAAACATTATTTCTTTATGGAGGTAATATTCTCAATGGTGAAAATTGCCGTACATGGACAGCTGTGAAGCTCCTTGCCAATTGAAATTTTTCAGTAAGTGTATGAGTTCTCTTTCACTTTGTGTTGAAAATGCCTATATAAAGCACTGTTTAGATAATTGAAATTAGTCAAAATATGTGAAAGTTGAAAATAACGTACGATACAAGGAAAGAGGAAAAAGAAAACCCACTTGAAACCTACCACAAAATAAAATTTACACTTTCAAATAAAAATTAAGAAATGAAGTATATCAAGGGTAATTGCAACATTTTTCATAGGTTGTTCAACAACGAAAGACAAATAATGCGTGGAGCTATTGGAGTGACTATTTCAATGTCACTTAAACCTAAAACCTTCGTAATTTCATGAACGCAATATGCTTTTATTCGAGGCAAGAATTTCGAATTTGATAAAAGTTATGTGTCGATATATCTTTATTAAACCATAGCAAGTGTCAAGGTAATTCGACTAGACAAATCCGTAAAAGAGTCAAAATAATAAATCTACGAAAAAACCATAATTTCAAAGGGGTCACAGAGAGAGAGAGAGAGAGAGAGAGAGAGAGAGAGAGAGGCATCTTTTTCCTCATCTAATAAATCGCTCTTGCTTGAAATGGGAGCGAAATATTCCATGGAACAACACAGCATCGAGTTTAGGAACAATAAGCTTGGTGGAAGCGCAAGACACCATGATTGGGGAGTGAAGCCTCAAATGCCTCATGGCTCCTCACGAGCCCAAAACATCAATCATTTTTCACCTCTCCCACCACCCCAAAAGCTACATTCCTGTCACCTTTTCTTGTTTGCCCCAGAACATGGAGGCATCATCATTGCCTTCGCAAGTGACAAAGTGGGTTTGACATGGGACACATACCTCTCCGTCGACGTCGCATAAATTCCCTTGTTAACGAATGATCTGAAACGCTCCTTAATCATATTTAGTGAAATATATTTAGTACACCAGTTATGCCAAATCGGTTGTTTCCAAGATGAGTCCTGCAAGGTATTTTGATCGTTAATACTTGCGATGTGTGAAATAGGTTGATTTTAAAGCTCACCTTGAAAAAGAACTTCTGCGTGTGAATGGAAAGCTTAGAACCCATGTGGTTAATGTTTCTTTTTATATGTACCAAGGACTCGACTCTTTTCACATGTGAGCTTGTTGCCTCATGACCTTCACGATCCATAAGTATACGATCTATCTCGAGTGATCTTGTTAAACATTTCCGTGACTCCCTTTTTCCAGTCCAAGATGCGACTCATGGTACCAGCTTACTACCAGCCGTTTGATCATTAGCTGTCTTTATTGTCCTTTTAATCTTGTAGGGCCAAGCCAACTATGATCAACCTGTTGCTTAAAGTTAAGAGCGAAGAGGCACGCCAGAGAGTCCTAAGAGTCAAGCAGATAGATAATAAAAGCCGTTGAAAACGGCAGCTTTGTAAAGGGTCAACTCTAAAGGTTAGTTGGGGATTGAAACGTGTTAGTCTCATTTCACTGTATGTAATGTTTACTTCTGAGATCTCGCAAGTTAGGGCTAGCGCTTACCTCAGACTAGCTGTGGAGGAAGTGATTCTCTACAGAGATTCATCGATTTGCTCCTCCCCAGAAATGCAGATTGACTAATACGACCAACTCGCATGAAATCTCTACAATTAACACGCGCACATCTTTGGCAAAAGGAGACTGAAGTGATTCGAATGCAAAACGATAATAGAACGAGACTAGGGTTTTACCAACATTAAGTTAAGCGAAAAAGATGTCGTGAGTAGTTCTGAAAATTCAGGTCAGGATACACATGTACAAAGCACCTGGTTCCGTTTATTGGGTAAAATGACGCAACAAATCAAAAGTGAAGAACGCTAGACAAATTGAAAAGAAAGAGACCAGTGATTCAGCCTCTACATCTCCACGGATACTACCCTACTTGCCCATACAAATCAAGATTCTCACAACTTGTTACGATCTCTACTGCAACACAAATGGTGGATACATGGCAAAACTTAAAAAGAAAGTCCTAAGGACCTAAGCAATTAGTTCAGCAAGATCATTCCGTTTCTACCGTAGATTTTCAGAGAAGAAACGCCATTTTCAATCAGTGCAACCTTAAAAGGAATACCGTACTAGACAAATGAGTTAGGTTAAATCGAGAAAGTTTTCAAGACGCAGCATGAATGGAGTCTCAATTCATACTTTAAGAGATGCATTCAAATTAATTAAAAATCGATGGAAAAAGGAATATGTAATGAATTATTTCTTCAAAAAAATTTATGGGTTTTTCTTTTGTCCGCCAACAAAACACACATGAGTTCCTTTGTTCCTTTTGATTAAAAGAAATTAAAGTAATGTGATCTCTCTCTACAGGTAAAAGGGCTGTTTGACCCGAGAGAGAGATAATTACCTCCATGTGTTGGCATCAAAAGCCTTGACAATATTAGTACGCCAAAGAAAAAAGACATTTCTTTCTCGTATATCCACCCATATCTCATCTATTCAAAGGCAAAACACAGCCTGAAGCAATCATCATCATCATGTCCTCCAGCTTCTCCTCCTCCTCTTCCTCCTCCTTTCTCTCATCATTAATCCCTCACATTAGTCAGCCAAGCACCATCTCTCAACCTCCACCAAACCCACAAAAGTCATCATCACCATCATTCACTCCAAATTTCAGAACTAGGAAGAGAGAAAGGATCAGAGTCGAACGAGGTTTGATAGGAGATGACGATGGGTACGCTGAAGAAGAAGAAACCCTGTCTTTTGTGAGTGGAAGGACTTTGCTTCTTCCAGATCAAGGAACTTCAGTTCATATTCTCTAGTCATCTTCTCTTCTCTCTATCCGGGGAATCGAAGCATCACGGTCCGATCGATTTGTTTGTTGTCTTGTACGAAGCAAAGCTACATCTATTAAGTTGGAGCTTCTCCTTATATTTACGGATCTAATATTATCTTTAAATTTGAATGATGTCTGAGGTGGTTTAATTAGGTGGTTATTAAAGAAGGTGCGTCAACTTACTAAGGTATGTCAATTATGTTTTGAATCGTTATTGTGTGGCCTTCTGAACTATGTGAGCGAGAGAGTGCGAGAACTTGGTGTGTGTTTTTCCTCCTAGATTGCGTATTGTGATTCTCTGACTTCAAACGGTATGTCTAGGGACTGTAGTATGTATTGTTTGATCTCAAACGCAACAGAAGAACGAGAATACTATGGAAATGAAAGTTGGATTTGTTTTTGTATCTCTTATGGATTCAACGATTAACTTCAGCACATGTCCAAGCTGTAATTGTTGGTGTTTTAGCGTTTATTAGGTATTTATTTTGTTTCTACACTCTAGATTTATATATGATACCAGTGTTTAATACCTGATTTTCATCTTATCATGCTTGACGTCCTTGGCTTAGTGTTCTCATATCAAATTGAGGGCGTGTTTATTTGAGTCAAAGGATTTTTTGTGAATTCGTTTTCTGGATTTTCTTGTGTTTGGTTTGCTGAAATGATCTATTAATGGAAAATCATTCATGAATAAAGAAAATATGCATCCTTAAAGTTAGGAAAAAAATTCTCTAACCTGAAAAGCAAAAAATATTTTTCCTGACAAATAATTTCTCAAAAAGTAATTCTATCACAAAGTTTTCCTCGAAACAAACATATACCCCAATGTCAAGTCGGCATTCATTTTGTTCTTGGTTTCTTGGTAGCCGAACTTTTAGAAACTGCTTGTTTGACAGGGGTTTCTGGCTACGTTAATGAGTCCGAATCCCAACTATCTCTTTCATGTATTTGGGTTCGTTACTCTTGATGTTATGTCTGTTTTTTTGCTGCTGATTATCTATTTAATGTAGTTATGTCCATCTATCACGTGTTTCATGTGTAACTAATTTTGGGCTTACGCTTGATCTAATTCTTACAAATACGTTTTAAGTTGATTTTTCCCTATGTACGAGTTTAAAACTCTAATGCCAAATATAGCTTTCTGGCATAGATATTATCAAATTTGTGACATGATAGGAGTTGAACTTTATACCTATTTATGGATAAGACAGATTCCTTACTCCTTATTGTAGTAATATCTTCTTTGTTAGCATCTTTAATTGAATAATTTGTCTTAACCAATTTTGTAAATATTTTCATCAATCCAATCACTGTAAAAGGAACTCCATATCGAAAACAAATTAGGAAGAAATGGTTTAGACGTATCAATAAGATATCTACTTTTGGCATTTACTAATTCGTAAATTTTATTATTCTTTTCCATTTTTTTGGCAATATCACCTAAAATTTACTATAGAATTTCCTATGGAATGCTTTTTTTTTTTTTTTTTTTTTGGCTTGAACAATGTCGCCCGATTAAAGTATCTCTTGGTGTAAACCCCAAAACTATATAAAATCTACATGAATATGAAATTTTGAAACTAACTCACAGATATTGTGCTCTGGTTGCCCATCCTATAGAAAATAGAATATATGATCCAACTTGCACCGTTACTAGTTGGCAATAGGCCACTAACAGAACCATTATACTAGCAACGCTCTTTTTATATAGTTAACATATTTTGTTTGACGATACATGTTAATACAATCTGTCATTTGTGTTGCTGATATGTCCACTCAAGGAGGAACACTTTAGAACATGTAAATTTACCATCTATATTTAGAGAATTAGAATCTTTCTATTCACACATATATGTATGTATATGTATCCTTTCGTCTTAGGAGTAACAATGTTATTGCATTCAGGGTTTTTTTTAATCCCGAACAAATTAATCACGCATAGATTGCAACCAATTTGACAGCATCAACTCAACATATACGACGTTTCCTTTTATTGATCGTTTCCACACGACAAAGGATGCTTTTAGCCTGAGATATTACATCATTCAGATTCTAACCATAATGTTTCTTCAACTCTCGTGCATTCTATATAGTCACTTGGTAATAATTACATTTGATTGGCGATCAACACGGCATTATCCAGCTTGATATAGGCACGAAGATTCATGCAGAAAACACAGCACTAGACAGCTTTAAAATGGACGCGCACACTTTCCGCAAAGTGCATGTCTTTTGAAACTATATGGTACAACTGTAGTTGAGGGGAAAATTGATGATGATGATGATTTTTTTTTTTTTTCGAAAAAAGGAAATCTGTAGAGAATAGATACCTATGAAAATAGAGAATTTAAACATGTAATTCAAGGATCTTGAGGCAGTCATTCCCACCGGCTACATTTGAATCGGGTTAGAGCTACTTCCAGCTTAGCTCCACATAAAAAGTTTGTCCACTTTATGGCTATCAAATGATTGCATGTACAAGGTGTTGATGTTTCAGCAGCCAATCAAAGAGCGGGCCTAGTTAAATGGAATGTTATGCAAATTAATACATGCTGCTTATTGATATATTTCAACCGGAAGTCGAAATTCTTTTATTTGGGTCATGAAATGTGCTCTCTGGTTGTACTTCGAATGTATGCTGTCCGTCCTTTCTTCTAATGTGCAAATATGAGCGTGAAAATGATTAACCGTCGTTCTACGTAGTGGTCACCGATGGCCCCGCCTCCCCCTTGTTGTCATCAGTGCCGGAATTGATGGAGAGTTTCTGCTATCTTGCGATGGAATCTGTCCAAAACCTAGTGACATGCCGACTAGAGAGAGAGAGAGAGAGAGAGAGAGAGAGAGAGAGTACGTCTCAGAAAACTACATAACATAAGGAGGGACTCTATAGAGATTGCAAAAGCTTTGTGCCCACGGGGGACCATATGCTCACCCAGAAAGCTACATAACATAAGGAGGACTATAGAGATTACGAAAGCATTTTGCCCACGAGGGACCATACGCTCACCCCTATCGTATGGAGTTCTTTGATGCGATTAAGAAAACTGCATAAAATAAGGGGAACTCTAGAAATCCTCTCTCCGCAGATTCGTGAGTTTTTAACAATCCCCGCGACAACTATTGAGGACAGCAAATAAGATCTATAGTCTCTAACGATGTAGTCATATAGATATAGATGAGCAGGCTAGTCTGCAATATAGGCCCCCATTGCCAACATATACTTCTTTATGGCCGATTCCAACTTTGTTCTGTACCCCAAACATTCTGCTCTCTAAATACTATTGTTATCATCGTTGTCGTCATCATTGTTATTATTATCTGAGAAAGAACTAATAACTAATCTCCCATCGAATTTCACAAGAACCATGGGGACTAAAGAGTCATAATCCTGATATTCAGCAAGAACCAGCCCAAGATGTCCTTAGTAGTTTGTTTATAAAACAAATTAAGAGGTGCCTTATCCTATATCAAAAAGATGTGAGTATGCACATAGGCTACATTTCGCACAAATCAACAATTTTTTTTATTTAAATTTATATTTAAATAATAAAGATTAATTGCGGTATCCTATAGAAATAGTATGATTATTTACAAAGGAGTTACGATTATTTTTTGCTTTTTATTTATTTAACTCCGAATTTTATTTTTTCGATCACGATTATTTTGAAAGATCGTATATGTTTAAACATAACTTTTTAACCTTTGAAATGTTGTGTCTATTCGAATATATCTCCATGTCTTTTGCTATTAATTACTGGACATGTTTGTTCAATAATCATCTTCTTCTTCCAATTCCATTTTCTTTTTAAAGATATATAACCATAGTTTCTAATTATTTTCTTTTAAGAGTTCTGACAAAATACCAGAATTGTTATCTAGTATTCTTATTGAGACTTTATCATATCTTAAAGGATTTTTGTCAATAATTATTAACAATGTTATGGGGCAAATCATTTCTTAAAATGATTATTGTCACGCGTTAAAATTTGACTTTATTTTTTTACCAGACGTGGATTAAAATTTCCCCAACAGATTGGCTATTTGTTCGTTCTCCCAGTAGGAGCAAAAGCGTGCTTTGTTTTTGTTTCGAGTTGCTTCAGTCAACCTTGTACAACACCACCTAAAGAAACACGTGTACCAGAAAAACAGAGGAATCCACTAATTCTTAGTCCACCTCGTGTGTCATATAAAACCATAATCCAGGCCGGTCCAGTTGGGGATATGATCCCACTATCAGGAATAAAATCGTTAGATGCCATTTCAAAAAACGAGTGCAAAGATGGCCCCAAAAGAAGTCTCTGATTGGTGCAAATTGCCTACCATGACACAAAAGATTCAGCACGTGCCTTTCTTCATTTACCATAAGATCACTTATGACCACATCTTGTAAAGTTTCCAAGGCTGAAATGCCAAAAGCGATGCCTCCTTTCAATGCATAAAGCTTGTTGGAGCCAAATGCATTAATTTGTTGCTTAGTTGTCAATTTCTTCATTAACTGCATATAGTCCAAATGATCTTTACTATTAATAGTATTATGTATCAATATCATAACTTAAGATTTTTTCATGTGAGTTTGATGCAATGGCACCGAGATTTATTCATTTGACTGTGGGGTTTAATATATAAATATTTTAATTACTCCCTTTCACACATAAACCGGACTTTGGCTTAAATCCAAAGCATGAAAATTTGTAGTTGAGGAGTTGGAATTATGTAATTGGGTAAGCAAATGGGGATTTGGAAAGATGTAAAGAACCTCATGCTTTGATCTTATGTGAGAATTTTATGATACCACTATCAACTATTCTAAAAATTTTATCTATTAGATAAAGCACAATTGTATATCGGGATAAGTGCACTAGAAGTCTTAGAACTTATTACAACAGTGTAACCAAATCGTAAACTATAGTTCGACCTTTGACCTTGAGGTTTGGTCGTCTTGTAACCAAACCACAAGGCCACAAAAAAAAGGAAGATATAGTCAGATCGCTGATCAATTTTTATCAATGCTTTTATCTCTCTCAGTTTTGTTTCGGTTTGGTTTGTTTTTTTTCCTATGTAAAGTTTCCTCTAGAGGATGTGGTGACTTTGTGCGGACATTAAATTCCCAGCATGTCTAGGGACCTGCTCGAGCATAAATACTGAGAATTTCTTGCTGAGTCGGAGTCTGATATTTTGGTTTAAGTTGAACTCATTTTACAGATCATGATGACTTACTTTGTTCACATTCATTTTTCTTAACTCTGACTTACTTTGTTCACATTCATGTTTCTTAACTCTGCGTTTGGGATCCCAATATTGATTACACCCATATCTTTCAAGAGTACTTTGAACTACCTTCCTTGCTGGGCATAAAAACGTTAAAAGGAGAAAAAATTTGCTGAATTTGAAGCTGATTATCCCTGGTATGTATGGATTCTCCATCTCCGATAGAGGTTATACTTTGCATCGCAAGCAAATATTCATGATAAGGGAATGAATTTTTGCGGGAGAAGTGTTTAAAAAGTCATAAATCTTTTGCATTTATGCCAAATTAGTCTTAAACCTTTTTACTTTGTATGATTTAGTCATTTCTAGCCAATTTTGGTCGGATTTTGCTGACTGAAGGCCGGCCGGCTGACGTGGCCCGATCGGCGCTCACATAGACAACTTTTAATAATATTTTAATATTTTTTTTTTTTTTTTTTTTTTTTTTTTCTCCTCCTCCTTCCTCGGCCGGCAAGGTCGAGGTCAACCTCGTCGGCCACTGGTGAGCCTCACCGGCCACCTCGCCAGTGGTTGCAAGCGCGAGGCCACCCTCGAGGCCTGCGCGTCGAGGCTCGCCCTCACCAAATCTAATGAGGGTCGAGCCTCACCAGATCCGCGAGCGCGAGGCCGTGAGGGCATCGGCGAGGTGGCCGGCAAGGCTCGCCGGTGGTCGATGAGGTCGACCTCAACCTTGCCGGCCGTTGCCTCGGCTAGTCGCCGAGGTCCAAGAATTGGCCTGGAGGAAGGAGGAGGAGAAGGAGAAAAGAAAAAGAAAAATAAAGAAAATTCAAAAATATTAAAATATTATTAAAAGTTGTCCACGCTAGCCGGCCAGCGCCCAATTAGCAAAATCTGGCCAAAATTGGTCGGAAAATATTGAATTGGTACAAAGTAAAAAGATTTAGAATTAATTGGCACTAAAAAAGGTTTATGACTAAATTGGCGCAAATGCAAAAGATTTATGACTTTTTTAACACTTCTCCCGAACTTTTGCTGCGAAGTTCCATTTTTGAGAAGAATTCATCATCTCTCAATCTGACCTTCAATCTGTGTCTCTCTATTTATGGGAAAGGAGGACTCGGAAGACGCCGACGACGCGGAGGCTATCAAGCTGGTCCTGTTTCAAGCCTCCGAGTGCTCCGTCTATTTGGTGGGTGTTGATCACCATTCATTTTCCCGCTTAATCTATCAAATGGTGCATTGCTTGCTGAGTTGCATGCCAATTTGCGAGCTCATTTTTGTTTTGCTTGGCTTCGTAGATTCTCACTCGTGCTTGATTTGTTCTTTGCGTGAATTGCCTCCAACTTAGCAAGATACGCTAATGGAGTAATTGATATTGAACGGGAATTTTTTTTTGTTTTTTTGAAGAAGCTATTATTGGGGTATTAACTAACATAACTATGAACTTAATTATATCTTACCGAGGAAAATTTTGCTGTGGCTTTGGACCCAGTGATATATATTTACGGATGCATATGTTCGATGCATTTGTTCGCTCAATTTGGTAACATGATAGTGTATATTTCACCTACAGTTATGATTAAGAAGAGTTAGGGCAATCAAATTCTAACAATGACTAGAGTGTGCAAGAACTGCCGAGTGATGATTTTGGAGATTTTCAAGTAGCAGGATGAAAAAGACTTTGAGATGGCGATGCATAGGGGTGTCCTAGTGCACAGGATTACCACACCACAGGGTGGAGTACACTGAAGCAACTAAACATCTTACTACTATTTCTGCATATAAGTTGACCAAGAAGGTTTGTGATCTTTAAGTTCATGTCTATTGTGCTGCAATTTCATTCGATTTGTAAAAATGGTAAAGGCTCTCTTCTTGAAAGTGCTTTTATCGCCACAGGTCTCTCTCTCTCTCTCTCTCTCTCTCTGCTTTTGCGAGTGTTCTTATGCATAATTCAATCTTAAAGCAAAAGCATTTTGGTAAACCGATCTGCACAATCTATCCACGCGTCGCCTTCCCCTTTTTCTTATTGGAAGCACAAAGAAAGCCACTCGCATAGGAAACCACCTTCATGTCTACCATCTCCATGCGCACGAGGGACCGAAGAAGCTTTGCACTAGTTATTTGATCGCCATGGTAGCTTGATCCGAGCAAAGGACATCTTACTTGATGTATGGTGTATCCACTATATGCATTCCTACTACTATATAACATATAGAAAAGACTGTGTGTTCTCTAACTTTGAAATATCTGTACTCTAACTTACCTTGATCAATAATCAATCTCAATTCACTGATCTTGTCTACGTGTCCAGAAGTAGTGAGACCACGGTGAAGATGTTGCAATCAATAGGACCCCAACCCTAGATAATCGAAAGCAAATTATCTTAGAAATATTGAATATAGTACCTAATGGTACTGTCATTGCTTAAGAAAAAGCAGTTTCACCGAAATTTAAAAAAAATCAAAGGAAAAATAAAATAAAGAAGACACAACAGTTCCACCGAAACCAAAAAGAAAAAAAGAAAATCAGGAAGGTATAGTGCGCTTAAACTGTCTTGATTTCCCTTCTTCTCAGCTTCTCTTCTCCACCGCGGATAAAGAGCGGACAAAACTCAATATAGACGGAATGCCACATGAGTATTACAATTCCTTCAGTTTTTTTTTTTTTTTGGTCAGTCAATTCCTTTAGTTTAGAAATCTTCCTTTTTCACTAATTTTTATTAAAATGCATGAAGTTCTAGTTTTGAATAAGGTGGCACCAATTTCCATGCACTCGAGAGGATACCGTGATCATTAGATTCTTCCGATAGTAACCGTAACTGCCTCTATTTCTTTAAGTGTATCAAAACATGATGATTTAGATTAGATTATGGCAAGAGATTACATCTCCCACATTTGCCACCTAGTCACGCAATAACCCGGGAAAGCCGCGATTGCATGCTTTTTGACTATTTCAAGTAATCACCATATCTCACCAACCCACCGTTTCATGTTTTCACCAATGTCTCACCAACCCATGAGAGATAATGAAACATGACTGCAAGAAGAGGTGTTCCTCCCTCACGCGTCCCCTTTTTCTCTCTCCCTTGGTCCCTTTCATCGTCCTTTTCCTTCGAGTTCTCTCTGGCGAGTTCCCTCTTCAAACTACACCCACCCCCTAAAATCTCTATGCACAGTATCGCGGAATAAGAGAGATGGAAGACAGAGATAACGAGAAAAAAAAAGGGGGGGGGGGGGGGGACTCACGAGCATCAGTCGAAATGCCCAAGGAGGCCAACGGCACGTTCGTTCGGTCGTCTCTAACATTCGATGGTGGAGGCTGGACTTTGAGGTAGCTTCCTTGACATTAATATCAAGAATATGGACACAAGTGAATGGTGCCTCGAAAGAATCTGACTTCTGTGGCATGTGCAATTATGCCTTTCTCTATTAATCAAGTAGGAAATAGCCGGGCTGTCTCAACCGTGGCAGCCACCGAGGGCATCAACCAGCTAAAAATTGTCAAGCTAATCTCCCCATCGATTGCCACGTCAACGGCGAGGACCAAGTTGTGGAATCATAAACAACGGAGGCCTCACTACCAAGGCTATTAATCCTTACCACGAGACTAGTGGAACTTGCACGCAGTCGAAGGCCGTGGCAAATAATCTGGTGTCGGTGTCCATTCATGTCGCAATTTCCACTTCTACTCCATCGGCGTCTCACGAGAGATTGCGGGACCAGTTTAAGTCACGGCACTAGGTATTGTCCGGTGAAGAACTCATAGGGAGAGAGTTGGGGCAGAAAGGATACATAACAATGGATAGAGACATAGGCCATTGTGGAATTCTATATAATAATATTGTTTGCAATGAGTAATGGCTAGGCAGAGGATCTTCAACCTCAGTATCACATCAGGTCAGGAAAAGCCTCCAAAATCAACACTCCATTGAGGAGAATCGGTCAAAAAAAATCTTTAACATATTATAATTTTACCAATTTAGTGATAAACCTTTTTTTTTCAATTAAGTCTTAAACATTTTGTGTTAATACCAATTCAGTCCATTCAATTAATTTTGGTCGGAATTGACAAAAGTGCAACAATCTTCCCCATGATCTCTTATTCTAATATTCTGTGAGATTTTTAATTAAACAACTATCAACTATGCTAATTAAATGAATGTGTGATTTATTTTATGATATTTTAACAAAGATAATTGGAACATATACTTATATTTTTTTCACCTGAAATAGAAACGCTATTTTGGTGAGCACTTTGCCAAATCTAACATCTCTAAAAACCCATCTCGAAGTCATCCGACGAGTATCATGGGCAAAAGAGCTATCATGCCACTTCATGGTCCTAGCAATCCTCAATGACATGTACGAGCATTTTAATATAGTTTAAAAATTAGATAATCGATGTAGATTTTCACTTGTCACATCACTTTACCCAAGTAATAAAAAACAGCAGATCAGGAAAAAAAAAAAAAGGGGGATTGGAACGCCGTCCAAATCTAAAACGCGAAGGCTCATTATTTAGAAGAGAAAAAGCGTCCCCCAAACGAATAAATTTAGTGTTAGGGAGGTCCCATTGCTATACCTATTGCCTAGGTATACACTTGGATACCATATAAATACAGGTAGATCATATTGGCAGTTAGCCATGTGAACATTGGATGACTTGATGACTTTGCCACAAATGAAACACATACGGATTGTTCAAAAAATTAGCGCAAAGCTTCTATATATTAAGTCAAAAACTCGATTGACTCACTTTTTATTCATTTCAAAACCACCCTTCATGCAGTAAGAAGAAAAAAAAGGAACAATTACATTCTATCCACACAAGCCAAACATCTACTTGCTCCACTCAAACAAAAATTACCCTCCCTCACTCTTCTCCTCCATTCGAAAATAGCTAATATCTTCTTTTTCGAGACAATCCTCGATTTATTAGTTTTTTACTTTCTACATCTACATTCAATATTTCACACGTGCATAGCGCGTGCTCGACTCTAATATAGATGCCGCGGTGCTTCTGTTGCCTTTTTCGCGTTTGTCAAATTTGGCATTCTCAAAAGCTGAAAGTAGAGACAACTATCTAGTTGATTCTTAAATTATCAGCTTGAGTATAAAGTGGGATAATATGGCTAAATTAATCAATCAACCAACCAACCAACGAAGAGGACCATAATCTAATCTCCCTTTAATCTTAACAGCCTCACCTTGTCTATTGATTTATTTCACACGTTAGGATATGAAATAATAATGCTTTATGAATACCACGCCTACTTGGGATTCTCTCCTCCTAAAGCAAGAATCGAATTTTGATTAAACTTCAAAGGCAAGAAAAAGGGAGTGGGAATAGATGAGCTTGAGACAGATCTATTGGAGGAGGATATGTCCACCTAGAAAGATATGGATAGAGACAATAGAAAAACATAGCGGAATCTAAGCTCTTGGTTTCTTAATTATATGTTCCTAAAGTTACACAAGGTGGGGTCCAAACCTAGGCCGAATGTCGTGTAACAAAGCATTATTTATCGATAATGATGTTAGTTGAAGATAGTTTAATCCGAGAAAAACATGGTTTTAGGGCATAGAATATAGGTTCGTCCCCTTTAGGAAGATTTGCAAGATCTCATGAAGACCTTTAGCAGCATATATGCTTGCATCATGCCCCAATACTTACTTTAATTTGTTCGTGCATTCATTTTTTTCTCATTAGATTTGGGCATCCTAAGAGCAACTCCTAAAATGGTCAACACAGGAAAATTCTTTTGCGCCTATTTAAAAATGTTTTTTCGACGGGAATCGCTGCCAAAAAATCATATTTGAATCGAATACGAGAATTCGACCCAATTTCGTGATTTTCGTACCCATTAGCTAAAGTGGACCAGATGGAAATGTACACCCACGTGCACCAAAACAATTTTTTTTATAAATATATATATTTTTTTATTTTTTTTAATAATTTTTTAATATAATTTTAGGAAGAGGACAAACGAGACCACCGAGAGATTAACTCAAGCTAATCTTTTTTCTTGGGTTCGAATTTATTAGTCAACTAAACTGTTGGATGTCAATATAGTCACTATTAGGTTTGTTGCAAAAGTTAGATCCTCTTTACTTTAGGGTGATTACGTTCCCATCTTCTTTGACTTTTATTCTGGACTATATAAATATTATAACATATGCCTTTTTTTTGTCTTATCGCACATGGAATATTTGTTTCAAATGTCCAACTGCCAATTTGAGAAAATAAATAAATAAATCCAACTTTAAGTAATTAAAAATTACACATCACATATCGTTTAAGTGCATATGCAGCACCGCAAATTTTTTTCATTACGATCCACCAGCTAAGGGTACCTCCGATTTTTTAACATATTGGTAAATAGCCAAAAACAACTGTTTATAATGTAAAATTGGTCTTCCTATAATCATTCTCCGGCAAAAACATTCTCAAATAGAAAATACTGCTTGTTGGATCTATTTTAAGTTCACAGTCCATGATCCGAATCTATCATCATCGATTTAAATAGTTAATCAATTTTTGAAATGCTCGCATCCATGGCGATTGATAAGAATTATGTAACAAATGGGTCACACAAAATATGCCCCATATAATAATCCTTATTTGTTAACTCAATTATGTGGTGGCCATTTAATTGGAAGCTCAATCGATACTACTAGTGATCTCGATCCATTCTAAGTTTTCTTATTAGGAAATATAATTTAACTTCAAGTCCACGTAACACCGGCATTAGTATAGCATGCATTAGACTCATGTTAGTAGTTAACTTTTATAGTTTTCACTTGAAACGCACATTATGTGAAGGTTCAAACGTATTGGACTCGCTCGAAGGGGGTCTATGCAAAAAAATTATGATTAATACTCTGAAAAAACCCTCAACTCGTACACTTATAATAAATTTACTCAAAACTAATTTTTTGATAATAAAAAACTCCAAACTGGTATACTTATGATAAATTTACCTCAACTGATCATAAAAAAGCCTAAATTGGTATATTTTGTGATAAATTTATCCCAAACTAATTTATTCGACCTCTAAAAACCCTAAATCGATACATTTGTGACAAATATATCCTCCGTTAAATTAGATTAATATCACAAAAAATCATAAAAATTATATAACTATAACAAACGGAGAATAAAGTTCCAAATTGGTACACCAGTCAACTGTCACTTGTCATTCAACTTAATAATTTGATAGTAAAATTTAATGGAAACTAATAAAAAATAAATTTGTCACAAGTATATTAGTTTTGGATAAATTTGTCAAAGGTGTACCAGTTTGGAATTTTTTGTGATCAAAAATTTAATTTTTGATAAATTTATCACAAATGCACTAATTTAGGATTTTTCAGGTATTAACCCCAAAAATTACTCATTTTCATGTGAAAGACCCTTCTTTGAAAAATCATTTCCTGTTGTCCCCTCCTACTTTTCATCTGCCTTGACCAAAGGGTACGGTTCCTGTATCCACGAATAAAATAGGGTGCTCGCATGGAATGCACAACTCATTCCTCGAATTTGTTTATTCCTACTAGTCTTAATTATTAAAAGGTTGGGAGTTGAGGGTTATGCTATAAAGAGGAAGTGATGAAGCTACGAACACACAGGCCGAAGCGCAAATTAAACCTACCTACACACTAGCCTCCTGCAAACCCGCTATTTTTTTCTGCTCCTTTCGATTTTCATCATGTCAAGCAAGTCATTCTCCAGTCTAATTCCTCCTACATGGGACATCGATATTGGACTCGACAGTGGCTCTATTCGCGATGACGATTCGTCTTCTTGCATTCAGAAGCAGCAGAAGAAGAAGGTCAAGCTGTTCGGTTTTGACCTAACGACGATCGCCGCCTGCGAGAACCGAGACGAAGAAGGGGACACCCCGAAATCAGATCTTGTGGAGAGAGATGATCACGAGAGCGTGAACTCTACAAACACAGACCCGTCTTCATCAAGAGACGACAGGTACAAGACACCTCTAGCCAACAGCAACATCAGAGAGGGATCATCGTCGGTCTTGACCTCCAACACGCACCGATCGAAGAAGCTCTTCGAGTGCCAGTACTGTGCCAAGACGTTTGCGAACTCACAGGCCTTGGGGGGTCACCAGAACGCCCACAAGAAGGAGAGGTTGAGGAAGAAGAAGTTGCAGCTCCAAGCCAGGAGAGCGAGCCTCCAGAGTTACCTCCAAGCGTATCGAAATTATTACTACCGTAGTTCTAATGGGGTTCTTGATTTCAGAGGGTCCAATGATGATCAGTGGTACATAGACCCTTCCTCGTGCTCTCTCTCTGCTCCTGGTGATCAGTTTGTGCTCTGCGATCAGGAGCCCCAGATTAGCTTCGCTGACGTCATGGATCATCGAGAAGGTCTGCCTTTTGGCAGATCAACTCGAGTTCAAAACTGGCATGCTCCTGATGTACTACCGGCTAATACCGGATATTATCAGCATAAGAAATGAATGTCTGCTGTAACATGTAATGACTTTGCGATTTATTTATACAAAATATTTTGGTCTCTAACTTCAGCTGCAGTAGATAACTTTCAAGCATTTACAGGTTAGAAAATTGAGTTTGAGTCTGAGACGTGTAAAACAGGTGTTTCTACGCTAAATTGAATGGTTCAGATGCATCAGGATGCATGCAATAATTTCTTTTTGTATAAAAAAACCCAGGTTTCACTCGGATCAGGGAAGAGACCGTGTCGAATTTCATCTAAGCAAGCAATGGAGAAGTAATTTACTTATCACGACGAACCGGTTGACGGATCCCTCAAATATGAAGTTAGCTGTTTTTTGAGTTTGAATGTGGAAATAGACGTTTGTCTTCAATTGGGTCCCCTTTTCGCAGGTATAATTAAAGCGCAAATACCTAGAAGATGACCACTTGATTAGGCATTTCTTTTTGGCATAATGCCAATGCAGAAATATCATGTTCACTGAGCATCGACTCTCTAATTGTGGCAGCGATGATTCTATTACGATTTATATTTCAAATTCGAATTATTAATTGGTGTCAATACTATTATAAAAAATATTTTGTTTTTGCTAAACATATATCTATTAAGAGATGAATTTATTTTTAATCTGTGTTAATTGTGCCATTTGATTCCGCTTACAATTACTTTTTCGTAGGGCTTTAACTATTAAGGTACGTTCAGGACAGTTTTGGAGAAATATCATTAAATATTTGCAAAGGACTTCCTATCATAGTCCTTTGTTGAAATGCAAAAAGTGTTATTTGCTTTATGTTAAAGTCATTTGTGTGATCCCTAGTTACCGCCGCAGATCATCAGAGGCAAGATTTGGCGGTGGGCTGCTGAGACAAAGCAGATCTCAAACGTGCAAGCCTAGACCTTGGCGACACTCGTCACGGCGACCCTCGATCTCAACGGGCCTCACTGACCCTCGACTTGCTAGATCTCGCTCGAGTCATGACCCTTCAGATTTCGCCCAACGAACCCAGGACCGTCGACCACCCTTTTCCAGCCTCAATAACCAGGCAAGCCTTGACGCGCGACGCTTGCGCGACCGTCGACAAGTCTTGACTACCCTTGATTCTCCAGATCTCGCCTCAACCCTTCAGATTTGATCTAACCTTGGTAACTGTCAACCCGCAACGATGGTTGTTCCTCGACGACCAAAATCAATTCACGCAATACACTTGATTGAGAGAGAGAGAGAGCGAGAGAGACGATGGACAATGGGAGAGAGACGAACTAGGGTAAAAGAGGAATACGAAAAATTGGTGAGGGCAAAATTGAAACAAAAAATTTATTAATTATGGGCTCCAGGTTTCCGAAAATATTGGATGCCTAATGCTGGTGAGTAGTGGTCCTAGAGAAATGATTTTGAAAATGCAATGCATATTTCTAGTGAATCTCCAAAAAATTTTACCATACACTTTAGCATTTGCACAAGGACCTTTAGAACCAGAAAGGCCCAAATGACTTTACCAATGTGTTCTCAAACGCATCGGTGTGTAAAAAACCAATAACCCCTCTCTTACGGATTATATATGGCCTCCCATGTTTACAAAGGTTTTATGCGTAAAAAAGCGGAAAACAGAGGAACAAGGGCCTAGAAAACTTTATCTCCCAAAAGAAGTAAGAGACAATGCCGAAAGAGATGCTTGTTATGTCAAATCAACTCAAGATCAAGACTTGGATTACTTTTTGTCTAGGCTTTGACGTTGTCGATTAGGTTTGGTATTGTTACGTATGGATACAATCAAGTTGAAGCAAATCAATATACTGATACTATTAAATTTAAGCTTGACTCATTTTGAATACACAAAACTTAAAATTCAACTTGAACTTGATTGAATACTTTTACCAATGTTCATACTCAACTTGATATAGAACTCGGCATACTTGAGCTCAACTAGCTTGACTTAATTTAAATATATAGAACTCAACATACTCTGTTTTTTCTTGCTCGACTCAAAATAGTGTCACTCGCCTTTTATGTTTGCGTTTAAAGACAAAGTAAAGGAGAAAGGGTAAGTACATTGTAAAAAGTAATACATATATATATATATATATATATATATATATATATATATATATATATAATATGGAATACTCGATTAAGTTCGAGATTTGAACGAGTAAAGTATCTTTAGACTCAAACTCAACTTGAAAAGCCACTCGAGCTTTAAACCAAAAAAAAAAAAAAAAACGAAGCCAATCTTGAGTAAGCAATAAGCCGAGCATAGGGTTGTCTAATGGATGGGTTGGGTCAAGTGGGGTTTGGATTGAGTTGAAAATTGTTCGACTCAAATTAAACTATTTAACTTGTTTTGGCCTATTTATATGCAATACAAATTTAACGACACATACTCATCCCTTATTACTTAAATGCTTCCATATTTAATCTAACTTATGAGAATCCATATCCATCTAGTTAATTCACTTTAAGCACTCCATGCGTATATGATAATTGGATTAAATCGCCATTTCAACTATAAAACGCTAAAGACTTGGCTTACAACATTACATAGAATTTTCAATTTTGTATTGACCTATAATGAAAAATAAGAAAAAGTTAGTACTTGGTAGTGAACTTATAAAATCACAGCTACAAATAACATGAAGGAATTGAAATTTTAATTAAATAGAATTAAGATATAAATAAGATGATTTATGCAGACCATAGATTGTACAGACAAGAACTAATATTAGTAAAATTACGTAAAAATGACAATGTCAAATGCAACCAAGGAAAGACATACTACAATAACTAACCAATAACTAACACATGAAACTTATAGGATTAATAAAAATAAAAATAAAATGATGGAGAAAAAAAATAAGTCATCTTGATATTTTTAGTAAGTGTGAAGTTGAGCTCATCTGACGAGCCCATCAAGATTTCTTAGAACTTGAAACAATTCAAGGACTCCGTCATTTTCTTACATAGGATTTGAATAAATTGTGAACCTATTTTTTTTGTCGAAATAAAATTTCCATTCATTACCAAATTGATACATGAAAGGAAATCACAAAAGTCACAGTGACAAAATAAATCAATAGATCTTCAAAATAAACAAAAAATAGAAATCAAGGCATTTCATCGGAGTATGGTTGGCAAGGATCATCACAAGCTTGTCCTTCAATATTTTAGGATTTTGTCATTTGAAACTCATTTAGTAAATTTAAGTAACTCATATAATGGCTCAACCTATCATATATGAGTCAATAAATGAATTTATAATCCATTTTAATATATCGAGTCGAGCACAAGTAATGCTTTGACCGCTACCATTATATAATGATGCGCGTTGCCTATGTTCGATTTTCTTTTGTTCGATTCGACCTAGGTTCTATGGTACCATCTGCTGTTCGATTTGAAAATTACTTATTTCCATGTGAAGGGGCGTTTTCTTAAAAAACCATTTCCTATTCTCCCTTCCTACTTTCCATCTGCCTTGACCGTAAGGTACGGTTCCTGTATCCATGAATAAAATAGGGTGTCGCGTGGAATATACAACTCGTTCATCGGTTTTGTTTATTCATCACGGTCTTATTTATTAATGGCTGGAAGTTGTGGATTAAGCTATAAAAAAGGATGCGATGCAGCTACGAACACACAAGCCGAAGCGCAATACCTACCTACATACTGATTTTCTCTGTTCTGTTCTAGGATCATCATGTCAGGCCCGTCGGTCTCTAATCTCATTCCTCCTAAATGGGACGTCGGTGTTGGACTAAACAGTGGCTCTTTTGGTCGTGATGATTCATCTTCTTGCGTTCAGACGCAGCAGAAAAAGAAGGTCAAGCTGTTCGGGTTTGACCTAACAATGATCGCTCCCCGCAACAACCGAGATGAAGAAGAGGACACCCCGAAATCAGATCTTATGGAGAGAGACGATCACGAGAGCGTGAACTCGTCAAACACTTCGTCAAGATTCGACAACAAGACACCTCTGGCCAACAGCAGCAACGGCAACAAGAGATCAAGGTCGCTTTTGACCTCTGACCCGCACCACGATGGTCAAGCGAAGAAGCTCTTTGAGTGCCAGTACTGTGTCAAGACGTTCGCGAACTCACAGGCCCTGGGGGGTCACCAGAACGCCCACAAGAAGGAGAGGATGAGGAAGAAGAAGTTGCAGCTCCAAGCCAGGAGGAGAGCGAGCCTCAACAGTTACCTTCAAGCGCATCACAGTTATTACTATTGTGATTCTACTGGGGTGGTTGATTTCCGAGGGTCCAGTGATGATCAGTGGTATTTGGACTCTTCATCTAGCTATGTGTACGATCCCGATGATCAGTTTGTGCTCTCGCATCAGGAGCCCCAGATTAGCTTCGGCAACGTGGCGGATCATCAAGAAGGCCTTTCTTGCGGTGGATCGACTCGAGTTCAAAACTGGCATGCTCCTGCTGTGCTTCTGGCTGATACCGGTTATTATCAGCAGAAGAAATGAAAGTTCATTGTAATATAAACATCTTTTGACACTTGTAATGTAATTAAGTGGCTTCGAGATTCATTTATAAAGAATAATTTTGGTCTCTAACATCAGCTGCAATAAATATCTTTGCACGCGTGTTCGAACATTCAAATCGCGTCGGCATCTCAGGTGTGTAAAGTAGGCGTATCTACACCAAATCGAATGTTTCAGGTGCATTCGGGTGGTTACGATTCTCTCGTGCTAGCTGGGAAACTCCCGCTTTCGTTTGGACCAAAAGAAAAAACCCATGGGAACTGATAGGTAAAACGGACAGGCCCCCGAAATGACAGAAGGGACAAAAACTTTTAAAACGGACCTTTGCCTTTAATTGCGTTTGTTCTTTACAGGTATAGTTAATTGCACGAATTTCTAAAAGATGACCGACAACTTTGATTGTGCTTGAGCATTTTCTTTTGGGATCATTGGTCGGTGTGATCGGAGAGCATCGGGAACCCTCGCAATGTAGAGAGACATACGTAGCATATCCAACGTTCGCCAAGGACGGAATCTGACTGGGGCCAGCAATTTGAACGTTTGCGATTACTTTGTCAACCCCGACTTATTAAGGTAGCGCATGACAACATTTATGTTCCTTTGAATTTCTATTTTTTTGTTCTTCAGAAAAAAAAAAAAAGAACAGAAATCCGTTTGGTAACGCCAAATTATTTTTCCGTTAGGAATAGAAAGTTAGCCCGAAAATAAATTTCAAACGAAACGATAAACAAAAAAAAGTTGCTTCTTTGTTCGGGAATAATTTCTAGAAATAAGTCAATTTTCTTTTTTTTTTATTTTTATTTTGTTCTTCTCTCTTGCCGCGGCCACCTCCAACCGCCGGAGCCGGAGCCGCCACTGACCGCTAGCCGCCGCCGACCACCGCCCGCCGTCGCTTGCCACCGCGCCCCGCCCGCCCCACCTTCACCGTTCGCTACACCACGGGCTGGTGGTCGTGGCGGCAAGCCGACGACAGTGCAATGCCCGTAGGCGATCGGCGATTCGTGAACAAAAATAAAAAATAAATAAATACAAAAAAGAAATTGTTTCGTACCAAACACATTTCTATTCTTTTTCTATTCCAAGAGTAGAAATTTTTGTAGTTACCAAACGCGTTTTTTTACTCAAAAATTGTTTCCCGGAATAAAAATAGAAAAGAACTATTTCTATAAAAAAAAAAAAAAAAAAAAAACTCTTCCTCAGCCAATAAGCGTTGTCATGCGCAGCCTAATCCTAGTCAATACGATTCTTGAAAAAACATAGTAATTTTCCTTAATATATATTTATAGATTAAATAATTTATTTATTGATGATCCATGCTAATTTGTGCCATTTTTGAATCACGAGTATTGATCTCATCCCCCACATGAAGAGAGGTATGTTGAATATCAAATTATCTCAAGATGAACACATCACTACTCTGTGTCTAAACTTTATACGTGTAGATTAGGTCCGGAGTTGAATCGAATGGATACAATATGAAGATCGAGCTCGATTCAACTTGGGAACTCACTCAAAACTTGTTTTCAACTTGATCGAGAGTTCTTTCTTTTTATGATAAAACTCGATTGGATACAAAACTTAACATACTTGAGCTCAATTGGGTCAACCGGTTTTAAGTAAATAGAATTCAATAGACTCTATCTTTTTCTTGCTAAGCTCAAAATACTCGCATTCATCCTTTTTGTTTATGTTTTGAAAAAGCAAAGGAGAAATTGGAGATGCACTATAAAAAGTAATATTGCAAATATCTTTAATATCATACACAATCAAAAAAAGAAAACGAATAAAGTATCTTTAGACTCGAAATCGAGCAGAACTTGAGTAGGCAATTGGTCGAGCACGAATAGCTCACGAGTAGCTTGACTCGCTTGCACTCTTATGATTACATAATGATCCATAATGCCTAAACTTAGTGTTCCTATGTTCGAATAAACGATCTTGGTATCATCTGTTGTTCTACCAAACGGGAGGAAAAAGCACTGATGGGCTGCTCACTAGGAGAGGCTTAATCCAAGCCCAAGTTAAACTGGGCTCTAAGTCTAGATTCGGTTTTGTCTCACTTTCTGTTAATATTGAAATTATTATTGCACCAAAAGGTAAGACTATCAATCACTCTCTCTTACCGACAAAAAATCGAAAAAATCACTCTCTCATTCGTCAACTCAATTACGTAAGTATTCAATTTTTTAAAAAAGAAAAGCGATTTCTTTCTCTTCATTCGTAACGTTCAACACTAGTAAAATTATAGTTGGATTTAATCGAGGAATTATATTGGGCCTTGCTTGGAATTAAATTCTCTAAAGCCCAGGACGATTAGGAGATTTAATTAGCGTGCGCTAAATCCCTAAAAAAGAAGAAGCACTCGGCCGATGGCTTTTCGGGGGTCTTAGCTGTCATTAGCACGCGACAGCCTCGCCCCTAAGTTAGACTGGTCATAAATCACCGAAAATATTATTATTCTTATAAGACACATTATGTTATTTGCTTATGTCCTGTTGGTAGATTTAATTATTCGAAATAGCGAAGGAAAACAAAAACCACCCACCCCGTTGGTGGCAGAGATGGTGGAGTTGCACGCTGGCCAACCGCAAGGCCAGAGTTCAACTCCCCACCTCGTCATTTCCACGACTTACCTGCGGCCCGTGGGAGGTGGGTCCTTGCAGGTCGCCCCGGTTTACGCATTTACTGCCGGCCAGATGCGGTCTCCCGGCCACCAAAAACAAAAACAAAAACCACCATTAGTCAGGTTAGAGGCAGGCTTTATTTCGAATATATTCGGACTTCCTTTGAATTTTCAGACTTATCTCGAATTCAAAAAATATTCAGGATTAATGTTCAGATTTGAAATAGGAGCTTTTAATGTCCACACTAAAAATTGTAATGTTAGGTATACCAAAATTAATTTACTAAGTCAGCATTTAAAAAAGTCAACTCATCCAAGGACAACCTAAAAACCACTTAGCGTATAATAATAATCTCCGCGCGTCATGCTATTGTTTTTATTTCGTGTTAAATTATAATAATCTTCGTGCTTTGTATGCCCCCGTGCAAAATGACAACTCGTTAGTTGTGACACCACCTGTTACTTTCGATAATGGACCATGTGAGCTGAAATCACTCTTTCTTTTCTTTTCCAGTTTAAAAGCGTGCATAAGAAAATTGTTTGTCATTTTCCTGACGTCAATTAGTGGATTAGACCTAGTAAAACATAGACCATACACCATTCATGGCAAGCGTGTAAGAAATTCTACGCACGCCCCATCCATTATCGATTTGAAGATTATAACTATTGTTTCGTAGAGAATTTATTGATGAAAAATCTTGCAAACTGTGGATTGATATGGAAATTGAAGTAGGATGGGAAGGGATGCTTTGTTGATTCTTAAACAGGAAACATGATTTGATGGGAACATTAAAAGTATTAAGATAGAAGGCAATCGCTTATAGCCATGTAAAAGGCACTAAAATATAAAAATAACACTAAGATGAAATTGATCAACCGGTGTTCATTTATTGATTGATGGTATTCTACTCAAATTACAACCACAATACTTAGGGTTATTGCTGATGGTTAGAAGCAATTACGAAAGAGGACAAACACACCTTACGAAGACTTCCAAAATTCAATAATGTGCAATTGCAAGCAGTTACCAAACAAACCCACTGCTTTTGACATTGTGCACATCACCAACAGCTACTTCAACAGAGACCCATATTTCTCAGCCGCTATAGCTCGTTGCTTTTGAGATCAACAGCTCCATGATTTGATGATTGTGTTGGTACCATGTCGATCTCCACAGCTGGTCTTGAGATTGTCGGCTTCACAACTTGGATAGCTACTTTGTTTCTATTCTATTGCAAATTACTTCAATCTCAACTCTCTTGTCGACTAAATCGAGCCTCATTCATCGGTGCACGTGCCTCATAATTTTAGTAACTCTCCTTCGCCGTTGTCGTCCATATACACAGACTAATACCTTCCGGCCCTTAATTTTACTCATGCTATGTTTTGCTCGGCCTCCCCTAGTCCCAGTCGTCGGTTGGGAACTTGGGCATTTTTTTTTGTGTCAACAACTACCACTATCTTAAATCAATGGTGAATAAAGCCGTTCGTGTAAGTTCTTTTACATTGAAGGAGCACACTATGATTAGACTTAAATTTAAGTAGTCCTTTTGACGTGGGTTTAGCTTAAAGTCTCCAACACCTTGGGTAGATTGGACATCTATTGTCGGATGAAGTTGAGCAGATTCCATGATTGCATCAGCTTCAACGCTCCCATAAGTCCTACTTTTTGTTATTAAATTATGCATTCTAATTAAGGGTGACCATCGAAATGCGTGTAAAGTTGATGTTTCATCAAAAAAGCTCTTGGAAACACCGTTCTTTGTTTTCGTAGGTGGAGGGGGAAATTTTAAAATTTATTATATCCAGTGGTTAAGTGCTTAATTTAAATGCATCTAATCCTATATTTGATCATAATGACATCCACTTGGGAACACATGCGGGCACTTTATGAATGGAGTCTTGTTCAATATATGTGTGAATATTATATATATACACACACAAATACATAGATTAGTCAAATCAAATAACACGAATTTTTGCGCCGACAAAAAAAAAAGTGATACTTATTCTGCTTGTTTCACTAAAGAAATGATTTGAAAATCTATTTTCTAAAAAATGATCGTTTGCATCACTCAAGATAATTAGTTAATGAAAAATATTTTCATCATCGACAATAATTTATTTTTAAATAATTTATAGGTCAATAAAATATGTTTCATTTATTCTTCTTTTGTAAATGATATGAATTATCATTTTTTAGGAAACGTTTTTCAAATCGTTTAGTTTTCGTGAAATAAAAGGAGTCTTAATATTATCATGAATGATGTGATTGGTCAATCACAACGATAAGAGGCAATTACAATATAATCATCACGCGGAGATCATCTTTTGTTAAGTATGTTTTGTAGGGTATCTCACCACATAATTATTATAAGAAAATATGATAAAGTTAGTACATATATATGTGTATTAGCATCTAGGTGCTTTTAAACTTAAAACGCACTGGGAGGTTCTTGGAAATAGTAAATGCGGATAATTAATGCACGAGACGTGTGATTACTTGTTTAGCAGGAGTCAGGGCATTAGGTAGGTATGTTTTGGGGCGGTTGTAAATTCAAGCAACAATCAAACTCAATTGAGGTGGTATAAATAAAAAAATTTGGGTCGTTGCAATTCACTTCGAGCTTCATCTTTACTAATGCACCTTGTTTTTTATACCTAATTCTGATGTGGTATGTAGTTTAGTCCCTAGTTTATGTAATTTGACCAATACATTCATTGGCAATGCCATTCTATATTGTTCTATGGAGTGGAGATAAAAATAAATAAATAAATATCTCCGAAAAATTTACACAAAGTACAGTATCTACTCTATTGCGCCTTTAAATGAATTTCCGAAACTATAATAAATCAAGCAAGTCACGTCATGCGATCAGATAAATGCCATCTTGACCCATAACCCTGATTCTATGTCTAGTTCTTTCTTTTTGTCATTTTGGATGATGAATGCATGTCACATGCTATTTATATACGCGTCTCTTTTTATTAATTAGTTTAAGCTTTTCAGTTGGAATTTTTTAACATGACGTCGAAGTCAATTTTGTCACAAATTATTTTACATGCACAGCTCTCGATTGTCAAAATTTATCATGCCGATTTTAATTTGACTAGCAAGCCGACAACGAAAACATCTCATGGAAAAAGAGAAGGACTCAATCAAAATTCATTATCTCCTCGACTCAACCCAACCCAACAAGATCTTGGGTAAGAGGATAAAACGTCCCAATCATGGGAGCTCAATCCACGAAGCTTTTGTGTCACCCCGCCACTAAATTAACATAAGTCGGGTAAGCGCATGCGAAAGGAAGCGTCACAACAACAATTTTAATTCGTCCCAATAATAATTATTGCGTCATCATTGATCGACATGTATATATGTATGCATAGGGACAGAAAGGGGGGATGAGGTAATGATGGTTTGATGATAATCAGGGTGGAAATCAAATGGCGTTGCGTTGTTACGGATGAGGCATCTTCGTCAGTCCACCGCATTGATTGCGATTTCGCCTTTTGGAGCCTTTGATTGTAAGCTCAATGTCCAATCCCCGACCCAATCAACCTCTCTGACGTCTTGTTACTGCGATTTCCCGATTTTACCCCTCGCCCCCTCCCCCGGGGCCGGGGGAATTTGAACTGCTGTATTTACCTCGGTTGGGCCCCACCGCGCGGGGCGCCCCTGGTGCCTTAGCCTGTCCGTGCGTGCGCCTCGGTGCGCACTGGCGGGAGCGCCGCACGACAGGAAATGAAACTTCGAATAATAATAAAAAAAAATGTACTGCCGAAAAGCCGAGACTAAATTCACTTGGAAAGATCTAACCGAACGTTTTTTTTTTTTATGACGTAAAGAATATCAAAATATGCATATTGTAATATATTTATCTTGAATTTTTTATATCGTGATGTCAAAAATTACAGATTTGTATTCGTGCGACACATTTACTTTTTATCAAAGTTAAAATGATTTTTTACCAAAGTTCGTTTAAGTCATCATGTGGGTGTTATGTCAATGTCGTTGGCCTTTCGTCATCCATGTATGCAGATTTTTAATGGTACCCATAAACGGAATCTTAACGAAAGGTAAATATGCTTTATAGGTAAACATGTTTAATAAGATGGTTTTAAAATAAATGTTTATTATTAATATAGACAAACATTGTTTTTTATCTACATATGGTTGAATACACAAGAAACAAGTCAAATGATTTTATCATTTCATAGGAGTAAAAGAAAATAAATGTAGTAAAATGGCTTCCGAATAAACAAAAAATGGTTTAGAATGTTTTGTTTCTAAAGAATTTAACTCTTCAAATTATAATTTACAATTCTCAAAACTCTCATTTATTTTTCACGGAACATTAAAAACCTTCCCAAATTGATAACTAAGGTCATGAGTATTCTTAGAGTATTTTTAATTTAGAGATAAAATGCAATAAACAAATTTTCTCTATAAAAAGAAAAATACAGACGAGATGTGAATCATACTCTTACCAATACAAAAGATTATTTCAAGATATCCACGATTAAAATGTCTTTTTTAGGCTGCCATCCACGTTCAAAATTCCAGTGGAGAAATTGCATTCCGGGTAACCAAAAAAATATAATCTCACATTAGTTATACGAAAAAGATTTTATTGCATAGGGGATTTTGCCGTCAAAGTTTCTTTATCACGCAAAAGATCGTGCCACGTGCGAGGCGCATGGTGGTGCAGTGCGCACCGGGCGCAACGTAAACGTCCCCCAACCACCACGCACGCCCCTCTCCGCTCCAGGAGAATTTGAAAGATAAAATTGAAAAAACCAAATAACAAACAAACAAACAAACAAACAATTTTCACGCCTAATTTCCCCTCCAAATTCTCGCTCCTCTCTGTCTCTTTCCTCTCTCTCTCTCTCTCCTGCGAGCTCTTGCTGGGAGAGATCTTCTCGCCGTTGCGCTCTCTCTCTTTCTCTCTCTATCTCTACCTCCGTCCCCTCCGCCGCGGTTTCCCCCGTTCCGTCCGCCGTCCAGCCCGGAGCGGCGGCGCGCTCCTTCGCGACCGGGGGTGGGGGGGGGGGGGGAGGACTGGGAATGGGGGCGACCGGCGGATGCCGCGCCGATTCTGGACCCGCCAGAGCGATTTCTAGGGTTTCCGGAGGCCCGCCCCGCGAGAAATGCCTGCTCACAAGTCGAAGTCGGAGAAGCGCGATGCGGCGAGGCAGATCCGGCGGGACCCGTACGAGGTCCTCGGCGTCGCCAGGAACTCCACGGATCAGGAAATCAAGAGCGCGTACCGCAGGATGGCTCTCAAGTGCGTTCAATGCCCTTCTCCGTCGCGTTTTCCCCCTCTTTTCCCTTTCTTGTTCTTTAGATGCGTGTCGCTCCGGAGGGGTCTGTGCGTTTGGAGAGTTGAATTCTCGTGGTTGTGGTTGGATTTGCCTTCCTCGCGACGACTGAATGCGTCACTGTTCAAGGGTTGGTGATTGACAGCTATGCCTGCTTGTAGATGCCGACGCGCCGTTAGCGGGCCTTTCGTTGTTTTCGGGAGCCTGTTCTGCTAACACCCGAGACTATCAAATGCTAGAACTGGTCTAATTTGTATCGACCACGAGGTTTTTTCATTTGAGTTGTGTGTAAGCCAGTGCAGAAGAGTAACCTTGTTCCCCTGCGTTTATACCGTGTGCGGTAAATTCTAAGGGGGCAGATCTTGTCTAGTTCTATAGTAGGATGAGCTTGTGTCGAAAAGCCGAGTTTGATTTATTTTGGAAAGGGGTGAGCTTCAGGAAGATATAGTGAAGCTGGTGTGGAACATCTATCAGAGAGCATTCCTGGCTTTATTGGCTATGGGTCAGCAGTTATGCTTCACTCGTACAGTTTTTGTATTAGCTTAGCTTGTTTTCTGTTTGTCCTGCAAATAGAAGAATGTCAAGAGGTGCTGTTCAGATAGTTTGTTTGATCTTGAAGAGGAAGTACCATGAGATGAAGTTTGCTACGGTCTGTACCAGGACGAAGAATTTGACCAAAACTTAGTGCAGCTCTGTATCTTGTTTTTCTGGGTTTATACCTGATCAGAGCAACTTCACGATGATTGTCTGCTAAGGACTTGATGCTTTCATTGATGCATCAGACAGATGATATTCCCCGAGTCTAATAGCCTGACCCTTTATCACTTGATTATTTTCCATCCACTTGCCGAAAACTGGGTTCTATTTAGAGTTCTGAGTTGTTTCACTTGGCTGCTTTATATCTGGAGATATTTTAGCCTACTACAGGAGATTGATTTGGTGAATTGAGTCCTTGATCGAGCTACTTTGAAAGTGTTCTTTTTTTTTTTTTTTTTTTCAATGACAAGGAAATCCGCCTAGGTTGGTAGACCCTGTGTTCATGAGATGCCTGTTAATATCAGCGATTACGTAAGTCATGAGCCAAAGTTCGGATGTTTGCATTTGGTGGTGTGGAGAATGAAACCTGTATTTTGTGCCTAATCGCACACAAGTTCGTTGCTGTACCAATAAGCCCATCCCAGAGGGTTATACTATTTGTTCATTGCGAGAAGAAAAGAAAAGATGGGTATCGTTTTTAGGAGATGTCCATTTGGATCAGTGGACTCAAGCTTGTATGATCTCTGAAGCTTAATCAATCATCTTGAGCAGAATGTTCACTATGTTATAAAGGCAGAAGTAAGTTATGATTATTTGGTCTCACAAAATAAATGAAGACATGAGAACGGGATGTGATGGATGTAAAATAATCTCAGAATCTACATCTTGATGGTATGAGAAACTTGGTTGATATTGGTTGCTAGTGGCTGGTGTATTTTGTGTTGGAATATTGACTGGCTATATGTGAACCATGTGGTGGAAGTGATCTGCTTCTGGAATTAAATATTTTTGACATCCCATACTTTCTTATGTTGCTTGTTTCATGGAAATGGTTTTCACTAGCTCTGTTGTAGTGTGAAAGCTCCTACTATGCGATGGAGCTGCTTTGAACATGTTTGTGAGAAATATATTTCTGATGGGAAGAGCATACTGAAGAAGTTTCTGTTCCCTTTTCCATTTTGTCTTGAGATGATTCTTCAATATTTTCTCGATGTTGGTGACAGTGCTTAATATGAATAGATGATTGCAATTTTAGGTATCATCCTGACAAGAATGCAAATGATCCTAAAGCTGCCGATATGTTTAAAGAGGTTACATTTTCGTATAACATCCTGTCTGATCCTGACAAAAGGCGCCAATACGACACTGCTGGTTTTGAGGTGAGATAAGCTTTCCAGAATTGGTCCTGATCTTTTGTGTTGTTTGGTTCCACTTGAGATATAGCTGTCTTGTTTGTAGGCTGTTGAATCAGACAGTCAAGAGCTAGAATTAGATCTTTCGAGCTTGGGAGCTGTGAATACCATGTTTGCTGCATTGTTCAGGTAATGTTCTACCAAGTATATCACTTGATCCTCATAGTTTATGAGCTATATGATGTATAAATAAGTAATATTGCTGATTATTATCTACGTTTGGGCTTTTAGTAAACTTGGTGTACCAATTAAGACAACTGTATCTGCAACTGTTCTGGAGGAAGCTCTCAATGGCCTGGTCACCATTCGTCCACTAATACTTGGGACGCCTATTTCTAAGAAAGTGAGGTGCTTTTTTCAATGTTTTGTGTATTTGCTGGTGTTGTGTTTCTCATGTGTATGTGTTGTGAACAAACAGGTTGAGAAGCAATGTGCTCACTTCTATTCTGTCACAATAACAGAGGAGGAAGCTCGATCTGGATTTGTATGCCGAGTGCAATCATCCGACAAAAGCAAATTCAAGGTCCATTCCTCTCACACTTTCCAAGTATTTAAGTATTTTTTGTAGAGTTGCATATACTATGTGATTTTCCAAGTAGGCGATGAAAAGCTCAATAATACCATAAAGAAGGCAATAGCTTGGATGTTGTTGTGGTCTTATTGCCAGAGTTCTGTTTGTATGGTCTCTGAATACCCTTGAAATCTTTTCTGATGAGTGTATGTTTTTTACCAAGGGAAGTAAATGTCAGACATTAACAACCCATAATGAGCTTAAAATTTTGGATAGCTGTGTAACTGTATGCTGAAGTTTTACTCATCAAATATAATAATCTAAGCGGGAATTATGCTTGTCTTGTACAAGTGAGTTAAGTATCAACATTTTCTTTGATCAGTCAAAATGTTAAAATGAATTGTTGGACCAATTAAGTTACTGAACTTTCAAGGTTCTGATAGCTTATCTTCTTTTGTTTATGTGTCCTATCAGTTGACATGTTAATGAACATAGAGTTCCCTTCATTGTCCATGCATTTTCAAATATTTCCTTGATACTATCGGCATTTGGTGAACATGAAAGAGTCTGGATATTGACTATTTTAGTGTCTAAATTGTCTTAGTTAATTTGGGTGACTTACCTATTATCATTTGGTGGAAATATTTCTCCCCTGCTGAATCTTTATAACTGCTTTTTTTCATCCACTACCTTCACTCTGACTCTATATTCGAAGAATACTTCTCAATCACCTGGAGTTTTGGCATGTTTTGCCTCTTTTTTTTTTTTTAATCTGTATGATTTTCGGTTTTCGGTAGTTATTTCTCTTTAATTTTGGCGGACATTGTCCTTCAGTTGATTTTGATATAGAAAATTCAATGGATTGTATAGCTATTAACGAACTACAATCTTATCCTATCTGGCTGGTTTGTTGCAGTTGTTGTACTTTGATCGGGAAGATAATGGTGGATTGAGCCTTGCTCTACAGGTATCACCCTATTGTTTTTTTCTCATCAACTCTTTTGGTGCTATAGCTCCACTAGCTGCTAGTTTTTTTTTTTTTTTTTTTTTTTTTTTTTTTTTTGGTGAAGAATTATGTACAGGTGATCAAGTACTTTAAACCTTGTCATTCTTTGTGCAGGAGGATGGTGCAAAAACTGGAAAAACTACATCTGCTGGAATGTTTTTTCTTGGCTTTCCCGTTTATCGGTTGGATCAGACAGTCAATTCGGTGAGCTAATGATTTAAATAAATAGAGCCCTAGTCAATCCCAATTTTAAATCTGCTTCACAGCTTAGGATTTATATTTTGGATCTATGTAGATGACTGCTGGCAAGGATCCAGATGTTGCCTTCTTCAAAAAGTTGGATGGATTTCAGCAATGTGAAATAACTGAACTGAAGGCTGGCGAGCATGTATTTGCTGTTTATGGTTGGTTCTTATCATACTTTCTTTGGGCTTATTCTCCATTGAGTTTGCAGTAAGTTTCAGTTGATCTTCTTTTCCATGGCATTAGGTGACAACTTTTTCAAAAGTGCAAGCTACACCATTGAAGCTCTTTGTGCGGCACCTTTTGTAGAAGAGAAGGAACATCTTAGAGCTGTGGAAGCTCAAATTTTGACAAAAAGGGCTGAGTTGTCAAAGTTTGAAACTGAATACAGAGAGGTTTTCATGTCAATTTAAGCAAGCATCATCTTCTTCGGGATAACATTGTTTCATGATTCTCATGAGGGCTATTGACAGGTGCTGGCACAATTTACAGAGATGACTAGTAGATATGCACAAGAAATGCAAGCGGTGAGTGTCGATACCAGAAGCAGAGCTTCTAATCGTTGTCTTTTTTCTTTCACTTATATGCTCAATGATGTTCTTCAATTTTCTCTACTAATTTTCTATGTTGTTTTTGCAGATTGATGAGCTTCTAAAGCAGAGAAATGAAATTCATGCCTCTTACACAACTTGTCCACCCTTGAAGCGAAGTAAAAGCAAGAGTAGAGGATCTTCTAAGGAGGCTAGAGAAGAAAGCCATGTGAGAGAGAAGAAGTCCACAGCAAGGGAGAGGCCAAGGAAGAAGAAATGGTTCAATATTCATCTAAAGGTTGAAAAGAGGAAGGCTTGTTAGTGGGTAAGAGTTATTAGTTGATGACTTTATTTACAGTAGTATCGGCATTGCATAACCGCAGGAGATAATGAGCTCCGGGGAGCTATATTTGCAATAATGGACGGGCAACTTAAGTCTATATATTTTTGTTTCAACGATTTGCTTCCTGTTGGTTCTTTCACGCAGGCTAAAGGAAATTTGCTTGTTGGCTGAGATGTCAATGATGCCGTGGAAGTTATGGTTCTGCAAAAAACTTTAGTCTACTACTTAAAAAGGCGACAACAGCTTATTGTTATTGTAAAGTTCCTCCCCTTTTCCTTCATTCATTCCTTGATCTCTTGTTATCAGTATTTGAGCTGATAACACCTGTAAATCGCATAACTTATTCATGAAGCTTCTTCACTTTGGACAAGTGGATTCTCTTTGTGGATTCTTGGTGTCCCGGTGACATGTTTGCACTCATTTATGATTTATCATCCTGTCCTCTCATTAATATTCGGGAAGTTCCTCTTGCAATCTTGTCTCATGTTCTGAATCTGGATCACTGTTTTGTCTAAATCTCCTGGCGGCTATAGGTCAAACTGAATTTCAATTGCTGGAGGCTCTGAAACAGGCTCAGCTATAGTAGTAAGGAACAGCTTGACTTGCTTTTAAATGACGGGTGCTTTTAAATTCCCAAGTAATGATTGCTCAGAGGATCGGTATCTCTCGGATAACAAAAGAATACATTTGACTTCATTTAAAACTTTTCAAGTATTTGTACGTTGCCACAGAGTACATTCATACCACGTGTTTGGAATCGAAAGCTTTTGTTTGAGGGATCGTAGAAGGGATTATAGAATGATTTGGCCTCTTGTCTCCTGCCCAAATAAAACAATTCCAGTTATAGTTCTTTGGTTTCTAATGGTCGTACCATTTTGAGCTTTGCAAATGTGGAAGATAAGAGTGTGTTTGGGCCTTGTTTGGTTACCATCCCAATAATAATTGATTCTGATTTTTTGTTCTCGGGAGTAGTATAGGAACATAATCGCATTTTGTAAAATTTTTGTTCTTGAGAACAAATTTGGAGTAAAATCAAGAATAAAAAAAAAGGTTGATTATTGTTCCGGAAATAAATCTAAGAATCAAGTCATCTTCCATTTTCTTCTTCTTCTTCTTCTTCTTCTTCTTCTTCTCTTTTCTTCTTCTTCATCTACTGCCATCCCGTGATTGCCGTCCGTCATCGCCATCCGCCGGTCGTCGACAATTGGTCCGGTGAGCTCGCCGGAGGCTCGTTAGGCCAAGGTGAGGTCTGGCGAGCTCGCCGAAGGCAAGCCTAGTCATGGGCGAGACCGAGCCTCGGCGGGGTTGGGCGAGCCTCGTGATCTGGCGAGGCGGAGCCTTGCTGGTGGCCAAACGAGCCTCGCCTAGCCTTGCTAGTGGCCAGGCAAGCCTTGCCCAGCTGTCGGCAAGGCTCGGCTGACGAGGGTCGGCCTTGCTGAGGGCCGGTAACGCTTTGGTGAGGTCGCCGGCGACCGGCCACTTGAAGAAGAAGAAGAATATGAGAAAAAGGAAAAAAGTAAAAAAATTATTTAAAAATTTTTAAAAAAATTGATTTGGGACAAAATCAATAAGCACGGTACCAAACGCAATTATATGTTCCAAAATAATAAATTTTGGACAGTTACCAAACGGTTTAAAATGCTTAGAAATTGTTCTCGGGAAGATAATAAAAAAGAATCATTTCTGAACATAATTTATTTCCGGAAACAGAATCGCTACCAAACGCGCCCTTGGTAACTATCTTGATTTTGGGAACAATTTATGATCAGAAATAAATTTTTTTATTCTGTTTTCGAGAATAATTTTTAAACATTTTAAGCCGTTTGATAATTGTCCAAAATTTTTATTCTCGAAATAGAATTGCGTTTGATACCGTTCTAAATTTTTTTAATCAAAATCATTTCATTTAATTTTTAAATAATTTTATTACTTTTTTTTTCTTCTTTTCTTTTCTTTCTCTTCTTCTTCTTCTTCTTCTTCTTCTTCTTCTTCAAGGTTTGTCGGTTGCCGGCCTTGAGATGACCGACGACTGGCCAGATGAGGACCGGCGACTTCGTTGGAGCGTTCGGTTGCTAGGCAAGCCGAGCATGCCTAGCCACTAACGAGGCTCGACCTTGCAGTGGCTCGGCAAAGTCGAGCCTTGCCTTGGGCTTGCCAGATGTGGGCGAGCTTTGCCCAGCCATGCGAGGCTTGTCAGTGGTCAAGGGAGGCCCGAGTGAGGCTTGCCTGGCCATTGGCGAGCTCGTCGGACCCACCCAATAAGTCGTCGGCGGTGGATGGCGAAAATGGCGATGGACGGGGCGGCGGCGGTTGAAGAAGAAGAGAGAGGGAAGAAGAAAAAAGAGAAAAAATAAGTTGACTTGATTTTGAAATTGTTCCGGGAAATAAAGAATCAACTTTTTTTCACTTTTCGATTCTGTTTCAAATCTTCTCCCGTGAACAAAAAAATAGAAATTTATTCCCAGAAGTGAAAATTTTACCAAACGGATTTATGTTTTAAATCTACTTCCACGAACAAAAGAATATGAATTTTCGTTGTTTGATTAGTTGTCAAATGTGCCCTAACAGTCCAAGAGCTACTCTTGCATTCTTTTGAGTCTAATAAATTTTTGACATTGTCGTGCCCAATTATCTACAAACATGCCCAATTAATTACACGTCTTAATTTCTTTTTTACAGAATTTCCAAAAAAAACTAATTGTTTCAAAAGAAAAAAAAAGGCAGACCAGCGGCTATTGTTGAGACTTCACTGCAAGAAAATTATTTGAATCTCTTTGTATTTTTAGTGAAATGGGTTAATCTATTTAAGTTTTATTTATTTTGTGAAAAATGAATGATTTCGAAAATATTTTTCTCAAAATTTTTGTTCGTATCTCTTAAAAAAATAAATGAATAAAAAATATTTTTATTGTTCATAAAAATATGTTGATATAAATGAATGTTGATAATGAAAATATTTTTTATTGATTAATTATTTTTAATGATATAAGTAATTGTTTTTGGGAAAATATCTTTCAAATTTTTTATTTTCTTTGAAATAATTGGTGCCTCAATTACAATTGAATCAATCTCTATAATGAATTTGAAAGCATATTATTTCAAAAGATTTCCTGAAACAAATGATTCTTTTTTTGTTTGGAAAACAAATGATTTAAATATAGCCAAGTGCATTTTTCCAACTTTTTCTACTTGCACCAATTTTTATTTTATTTTTATTTCTGTTTCATTGCCAAAATGCCTATATAAAGGTAATATATTGCATGAACAATTCATCCATGTTCGAAAATAAAAACGGTTAGTATCATTAAATGTTTTATATTATAAATAAAAGAAATGCTTGAGAATTCAATTACAGGGGTATGCGTGTGCCTTGGGTATTGCGGCATCGACACAAATTAAAATCAATAAGATCTTTCCACGATGATATTCTAGAGTTGATATTTAAGTTTAAAGTTTTCCTAATTTTAATTTTGCCACAGTACAAGGAACCATGATTACGTTTACGTTAACATCAAAAGAGAAAAAAAGGGAGTTGTTTGTGCATCAATTCATACGCTACATTTAAGATCGTAGAGAATGGCTTTTCAACTACTCTCTTTCCAAATGGTGATCTAAGTTGGTATCAATGGACCATCCATCAGTCACTGTTTTTCTGTAAGACTGATGCTGCCATGGCGAAAATAGCAAAATCACTATAAAGCTCTAATCAATCAAAGGGGAAATGGAGTAAAAAGGAGAGGCCATCGAAAGCAATCCGCAATCGGGCAGCATCATCTGCGAGGAAGGATACCATCGCTTGTGTAAATAGTAAAACAATTGCCATTCATCTCACCGACATTGGTGTTTTCGCTTTGCTTTTCATGTCCTCAACAATCAACACGTTACTAAAAATACTTCGTAGATCAATCAATCGAACCCTTTTTCAAGTCTTGAGGGAGTTGAAGGCGTCGCACCTGCGCCTCACCTCTCCCTTCCTTCCCGTCTTCACCTGATACACGCTCACCTTCTCGATGGCGCGGGCGAACGCCTGGAAGAAGGCCGTCTGGTTCGCCGCGTACAGGTCCACGTACGGCTTCGTCCTCCGTCCACGGCCATCGCCTGGTCTGAGGCCAGCAGCCCCAGTCCTTTCTGGAGGTTCTTGTAGTACATATTGTCGAACTTGTTCGGCGTCATCACGTCGTTGAACGCCGACATCGTGGGGTCCTTGGTGTAGTTCTCGCAGAGCTTCCTCAGCCCTTCCGCGTACTTGGGGTAGAGCGTTGGGTCGTAGTCCGATTTCTTGCTGAAATTGTACAGCCTGTGGCTGAACTCCTTGCAGTGCGTGAAGCCGATCGTGTGCGCCCCGCTCAGAGCCACCATCTCTTGCACGCTGAGCCCTCGCGCCTCGAAGATTTTGATGATCTGATTCAGGGGCATGGTCGGCTTGGCCATGGCACCCTCGGCTTCGGATGCTTTCGAGACGAAGCCATCCTTTCGGCCCAAGCGGACGTTGTAGTAGGGGCCACCAACCATGGTCACAAGGTCGCGGGCCGCAAGGGCGAGGATATCTGCACACGACACAATGCCAGGGCATTCGAGCTCGAGAGCGGTTTTGGCACGGGTGAGGACTTCGAAACCATCCCCGGGGAGGGAGAGGTTGATGTCGGCATCGCGCTCAGCAGTGTTGAACGCGTTGGAGGAGATGAGGATGGAGCCGTCGCAACCATTTACCTGTGGGATATTCAGTTTCGCCAAAGTTCAATACCAATCGAATACACACACCGTTAGGGCTAACTCATAATCAAAATACTTCTCATCGATACATCAATAACTTGCAGATCGAGTCTCATATTATACAGAAAGGCATCCTTAAATTTTTTAAAATCGCTTATTTTGTATTTAGTGCAAATTTCCCGCGACATATTTATAGTCGCATTTTGTGCATAATGCTTGTCGAGATCCTTTTCTCCATGCATCGTTACGTTGGCAAAGCATCAATCTATTCCCTCAATCAAAATGAATCTAAATTGGACAGGAAGGCTCGGAAAACCTTAACATGTAGCCCGACATGATACTAACGCAGTCGAACCGATACACACTTGTCAACACGGATTTCGCAAATTAGTTTTGTGTACCTAAAACATAATGGGACATTCATTCACTCCAATTACCATGCAATCATGGAAGAAGAGGCGGAGGGTGGCGGCCGCGGTGGTCGAGGAGGCGATCTGCTTGTCGGTGACGACTTGTCGGATGGTTTGTTGGAGGCCGGGGCATGTCTTCTTGTAGTAGTCGAGGGTGAGCTTCGATTCCGAGGAGGATGCGATGTTGAAGAAGACAAGGAAAGAGGAGGAGGTGAAAGGGCGTCATTTCTTCCTGCTCTGTTCACAGAGAGAGAATGTTATATTGGAGGTGGCGAACGGAAAAAGGAAAACCTCTTCTTTTACTGGCTGCATGCATTGTGGAAGAGAGTGATTGAAGGGGGGGCTTACATTCTCACAGAGAGAGAGGCGGGTCGTTTGTCTGTTGGAATTACTAAATAAAACAAGAGAGAGGGAGAGAGTGCGTGGAAGGATCCTCTCCATTCTTAGGCAATATAAAATGAACCTAGAAATGTTTTCCACTTTCTTTTTCTTTCTTTTTTAGCCCTTTTCTCCCTTCCTCCCCGTGAAGCACCACCGTGCAGCCACCTCCGACGCCGGGCCGTTGCCGCCCTTTGTTTTGCCATTTCCCTTCGCCGGCCCTCCAACTCACCACCGGAGGAGGGCTCTTCCGTTCATCTCTCTCTCAACGTTTTTGACCTTAAACACGATCGGGTTATCGGTATCTTCAACAACCATCATGGCCTAATCGAGGTCACTGATGGAGGAGAATTAGAGGCCCATGACCTCGAATTTAAGGTCGGGGGCCTCTATTCGCGAAGAGTTTTTCATCGGAGCATTGACTGAAAAGGGAAAGAGAATTAGGCTTTTGGGAACGTTGCGATTATTTTCACTAAACATAGTACTATTTTCGTTAATTTGAAATAACTGGGTTTTGAAATAGTCTTAGCTCTGTAACTACAGAGGAATCGAAGAGGTAGCATCAATGTTAGGTGAATGAAACTCATCTAAAATAAAGGCGAATTAGGTTCCTCATTCTATTCTCCCTCAATTGCAGAATTGTATGATCTCAAAACTCTGTTTTGAAATTTGGGAAGGGGGCAATTGATAGAGGTGGATTGAAAAATGGGTAGAAATTTTAAAATTTTCATTCCATCTCCTTTCCATAAAAAGAGAAAAAAATGTAACAATTGCATTGGAAGGACAAATAGCATTTCTTTACAACACCTCAAGCAACCTTCTTCAACTTTCTAGCGCATTCATCTTCTTTTTGTCCTGGTTCTAATGGGGAATGAACGAGAAAACTATTTTTCCATTTCCAAAGGCATAAACAGAAAAAAGTATGTTTGGCAGTTGACCCGGTAGAAATGTGTGTGGAACATTTTATCACATGTTGTTCAGCCCCTAGAACAAAAACTTGGGGTATCACCTGTCTAAGATCAATCCAATCTTGTGTGAGATTTGATTGGTACTATGATCTAGACATTACCGGCGATCACACGTTTTGTCGAGATGCATAATAGTTTGGCTCATTAATGCGAACTGAAAAAGTCTAAGCCATTAGGTCAAGGGCATTCGTGAAATTCACTATATCATATCAAAGGGTTGTGACTGAAGATTATGTCGGCTCAATCAACGTCGTGCGAGATTGGCTAAAATCAAATGCTAGAGTCGTTATATAGAGCTGTCAAAATTAATGAACGATAGGATGTAACAAAATTTTAATTAGAAGTGAGTAATGTTTCCAGAGACTAATTAAGTGCATTAAAATTATAATAAAAGATCTAATTAAACTTTTCAATTATACTAATTTAATCATAGACCTCATGACGATTTGCCAAATTAGTTAAAAACCTTTCACTTGTACCAATTTAGTTATAAATCTTTTAACAAATTGCTAATTTAGTCCTTTCAGCTACTTATGGTTGAAAATTGCTAACGTGGTGATTTAGTCTATGCTTGTGGTTTTATGTGGCATGGTCAACATCGATATTGACAATTTCTTTAATTTTTTGATTTTTTTTTTCTTTTTTCTCTTTGTCCCTTCTATAGCCATCGTTGGACCCTACCAATGCCGGCGACCTTAGGCAAGGTGAGGCTAGGGTATCCCTTGCCAGTGCGGGTGCGGAGGCCCCTCACCCGAGGCTAGCGAGGGCCACCCTCACTTGCCCATGGCGAGGGCTGTCCTCATCGGATCCAATGATGGATCTAGCAATGGTTGCCCTCGCCATATTCGGGGAGGGGATCCTTTGGCATGGGGAAGGGTTGCTCTTGCTTGAGGTTAGTGAAGGGAAATGGGAAAAATGGAAAAGAAAAAAGAAAAGGAAAAAAAAATGAAAATTACAAAAAAATTGAATAATTATTTACGCTAGTGCTGAACGTATTATGTGAAGCTGCTAACGCATGACTAAATTGCAAATTGTCAAAAATTTAATAACTAAATTAGCACAATTGAAAAAATTTAAGACTAAATTGGTAAATCGTAAAAAAAGTTTGGAACTAAAATAGCATGATGAAAATATTTATGATTAAATTTTATGACTTTTTAAATAGATTTTTCAATCTTAATTTCTACTGGGACCCGCCAATATTCAGGATGCATTCATCTTATTGGATAAGTTTGGCGCTAATAGGACGCTGCGGTGGCCGCACAACGACAACGCGTTTGTTGCATTTCTGTGGCTGAGCCGATTCCCCTTCAACGGCAGTCTAGTAGTAGCCTGTAATTATGTCGACAAAGATATGGAACATCTCTCGAGAAACACCGTCCAAGGTCCTTTGGACACTTCATTTTGGCCCTTCTCCGTTTTCGTCAACTCATGTCGAAGTTCCTTTGAGACCTTGGATGCTTGCCGACACGACATGTCGCGTGTGGTGAATTCTTCCATTCGAAGCCCAGTCAAATTACGGGTCATATCTGACCAAGGTTGGTGAATATCGACAACCTAAATTCGTATTGAAGTTTTGAGAGCGACCGAGGCCGAGCATATTGAATCGCGATGGCTCCATATGCAACCGAAAGAGAAGAGCATCACCATTCCCAAGTATAGTAATAACTGAGAGGGGGCAAAATGAAAAAAAAAAAAGTTTGCAAATATGTCCACGTCGAAGACTTTTCAATTTGTACTCATAGGGACCTAATAGCAAGGGTCGTACTTCTTTTGGTTACGTCCCCAAAAAAATTGTGGCACTCTATAGTTGAGAACATCATATTCACGTGCTTATATATATATATTTATATATGTGGTGCCCCTAAAGTTTTTGGAACTAACTTGAAATAATGCTTTGAGTTGGTACATCAGCTATATAAATAATAGTTAGGTATTGTTGTTTCATTCTCGTCCATTCATTAAGTCGCACGAATGCGGTGCATAAAGACGTGACCGGTTGTTGGAGGGATGAGGTTTTTGATTCCCTCGACAATGCTCGTTATGTCAGCATCCGTCCATAGTATTACTCTAATTTTAAAAAAAATATAGCGATTGATTAGTGAATTTTATGTGTAATATTTCTGCATCTTGGAAGAATCTTGAGTGTTTAAGATTGAGAAAGGTCAAACGCGCGTGCGTTGCGAGGATTGCATAAGGTTAAAAAATCAAAAGGAAAAGCTTGCTCCAAACGAACTATAAGCTTCCATGGATCTTTGTGATGGTGTGTTGAGCATAAAATAATATAGATATTTCCACATTGCATTACTTTTTTTTAATATTATAATCTAGAGGCACAATTGTAGAGATCCGATTGTCTAGAAGTACGAGCAATACTTAAAAAATTGCTTGACGTCGTAGTTCATTGCGCCAGCGCTCTAGGCACGCCAAGGACCATGCCTCTTTTCACTTGACGAATGGAGGAGCAAAAGATGATGAGTGATGACATTTACCCAAGGTAAGATGCTAAATTGGATAGTCATCTGGCAACTTTCAAAAGCACCTACACATCTCACCATCCTCGCTCTCGATTCTAAAAAAAAATGCATTAATGAGTCATGCTTTATGCATCATATTTTCCTGATAATCTTCTGACTTCGGAATTCAAACTTATTTTCGTACGTGTGAGTATGCGTGCGTATAGGGTTTCGATTCCTGTACATACTTTTTCCTGTTATGAAGCTAGGAAACAAGATATTTCGTGCTCAGGACAACATTCGACTGAGGCACGTGCGGAAAGAACCACCGCAGTTTGGCTCGAGATCGGGAGATGGCAAAGTCCCGCCCGCATGATCCGAATGTCAATTCTATCTCCACCAACTTTGCCATGAAGAAGAAGAAGAAGAAGAAGAAACAACCACGTAGAAAGTTCGACGACAAGCAGGAAAACCACGGCATTTGGACATTTCCAACACGTGGACCACGCGATAAATGTGCAATCGGGCAAAACACGTGACTGTATACGTATTAGAGCTCGTGCTTTTTTCCTCGCGAGAGCGTAGCAGCACCCCAAAATGGCAAAAGCTCCTTAGCTAGATTTGGGGTCTATGGAGCCCACGGATTCGTCCATTTTGATGGATGCAGTTCGTATGGAGCTCGTTCCAAGCCAGAACTGGCGTCCGCCGAATAGTTCCTACATCGACTATGTTCCTTGCTAATTTAAAAGGCACGTATCGAGATCTGAAAATTTGATTTCGGTTTCTAGAAAGAAAAAGGGAAAGGGAAAGGGGGAAATCAAATGCAAATTGTAAATCTTCTACCAGAAGAAATAGAGGGAAGATTTCGAAACCCTCTCTGTGTTCTTACTTAAAGACAAAGAATTAATCATGGGCGACGAAAGTGGGGAAAACCTACTTATGGAAAAAAAAAACATTGTTAAATCAATTTGCATGCTAAAGAGGGGGGTCATTTACGCGGCTCGCGAGAATTATGATATTAATTAAGTAAAACGTGGCCGCACGCGAGATTAATAAGAAAAAAGAGCATTGACCCTTTTTTTGGGTGCTCGGGGTGGCTATACCACACGTCATTGGTAGCGGGTTTTTGCGTAACACATGACGCGACGCGCTTCGCTGGATGCTGCACTTTTGTCAAATTTTGCATTATTATAAATAAGCAAAGGACGGCGTTGATGAAGGCCGAACGAAAGCAAGAAGCAAACCACTCTTCCCCACCTCGTTGCGACTTCCTCGCTTTTCCAAGCTCATGGAGACTCCCCAGCTCCTCGCCTTCTTCGCGCTCCTCCTCTCCTTTCTCTACTGCCCTTGCTCGGGCCTTCACGCCTCGGCTCACGAGCAGCAGCTCTTCCTGTCGCTCAACTCTTCTTGTTCTTCTTGTTCTTGCTCTTCTTCTGAGTTTTCGTTGAGGGAATATGTAGCGAGGAGGGCCAAGGACGCGAGCCTGGCGGACTGGATGAAGAAGATAAGGAGGGAGATCCACGAGAACCCGGAGCTCGCTTACGAGGAGTTCGAGACGAGCGCGCTCGTCCGGCGCGAGCTCGACCGCCTGGGCGTCGCTTACCGGTGGCCCACCGCCGGGACGGGGGTCGTGGCCACGGTCGGGTCGGGGTCTCCGCCGTTCGTCGCCCTCAGGGCCGACATGGACGCCTTGCCCATCCAGGTACGTCGATTTGGTCGTGTGGTCAACGTCTGCCGTTGAGCACTTTCCCCCGTGTCTTGTTTCGATGAGCGATGTCTGGGGATCAACTCAGACAGTAATAAAACAAAATAAAAAAATAAAATGGAGGGTCAACGCGCAAGTCCAGGCCGGACAAGTAGAGTTGAAGAAAGGGAATTGATGCTGAACTTCGCGGAATTCAGACGTCGATGAATGGATGAGAAGGAAGAAAGAATGACTCATCATTTATCGCCAAAACTGTTCGCAAGAAAACTAATCAAGCCGCCGCCAACTGGATCAAACCCATAACCCAACACTTTGCGAGAACACGACAGGCTCCTTTTCTTTTCTCGGAGCAAAAGTGAGCTACAACCTTTCTGTTTCTCTGCACCGTTAGGTTGGACTCAAAGCAAAGATCAGTAGTGGCAGTTCACGCAGATGGGCAGTGTCTTTTCGATTTACTGTTCCTCGTGTCGGCACTAGAAATTGATTGGTGAACGGCTCATTGGTTGGAGAGAGCTAGATGTATTTGGTGACAATTAGAACAAGCTCTGAATTTTCCATCTACTTTCGCTCAAAATGCATGATGAAATTGTTCATGTTCCTCAGGAGATGGTGGAGTGGGAGCACAAGAGCAAGGTGGATGGGAAAATGCATGCTTGTGGCCATGATGCTCATGTCGCCATGCTACTCGGAGCTGCCAAGGTATTGCAGGAAGTCCGAGACCATCTGCAGGTAATTTAAGGATTGTAATCGTCAACAAGATAACATCGATTACTCAGATCGACCGTATGATTGTAACTAAATTGCTTTACTAAGTCATATGTCTAAGGTTTATTTTGTGTCTAATACGGGCCACTTGTTCAGAAACCTAATGCCAACTATTAAGTAAAATCAATCCCAGACTGCCCTAAACGTATCAAGCAGTGATCACGTATAATCTCTCGTGCTCATGTGATGCCTACGTAATTCACAGGGAACAGTGGTCCTTATATTTCAGCCGGCTGAAGAGAGCGGCCGAGGCGCGAAGGATATGATCCAAGACGGTGCCCTCGAGAATGTAGAAGCGATCTTTGGCTTGCATTTGGTCCACAGGTACCCAATCGGGGTTGTCGCGTCGCGGCCCGGGGAATTCCTAGCTGGGTGTGGCAGCTTCAACGCTAGGATCAAGGGGAAAGGGGGTCACGCAGCGATCCCGCATCTCTCGATCGACCCGATTTTGGCAGCTTCGACTGCGGTGATCAGCTTGCAGAATATTGTTTCCAGGGAGGTAGACCCTTTGGAGTCTCAGGTACCTGAATTCTTCCCAATCTCTTCATGTCTTATTTGCCAGCTTCATGTCAATGGGATTGAAGATTGAACCAGCAGAGCTAAATTCGATGAAATTTAAGCACAATGCATGCATTTGAATTACACAATTCATTTTGTCACGGTAATTTATTATGCAGGTAGTTTCGGTAGCGATGATACAAGGTGGGACCGCGTTCAATGTAATCCCCAACACGGCCACGATCGGCGGGACTTTCCGAGCTTTTAGCAAGAAGAGCTTCTATGGTCTAGGGGAAAGAATAGAAGAGGTAATTATATGAACTTCTCGTGCTATATAGACTGGTTTATGAACTTCTTAGAGCATATAGACAGTTGCCAAGTCTTGAGAAAATTTGGGGATCAGATGAATTTACATATGTTTCGCCGAAAATGAACAGCAAAAATGTTATATGAGTCCAGGTTTTTGTGGAATAAACAGAGAACCTAATGCGAACAGATCCAGTTTTTCTTCGATTGTATGGTGAGAAAATTAGCCATTCATATGCTGCTGCTTTCTCTCCACAATGCCAGGTGATAAAAGCACAGGCGGCGGTGCACCGCTGCTCCGCAGAGGTTGACCTAGAGGGGAACGGACACCCCTCGATCCCCCCAACCGTGAATGATCAGAGGATCTACAAGCACGTCCGCCGTGTATCGACCGAGATCGTCGGGGAAGAGAACACGGTGCTGTCACCTTGTTTCACGGGAAGCGAGGATTTTGCCTTCTATTTGGACAAGGTCCCGGGGTCCTTCCTCCTCCTAGGCATCAGGAACGAGAAGGTCGGGTCCGTCTACCCTCCGCATAGCCCTTATTACTCTATCGACGAGGATGTGCTCTCGATTGGGGCCGCTATACACGCAGCGTTTGCTCTTTCATATATTTCCGATTCTACAAGAACAGTGAATTTAGTCTGCTAGAATAGCGTTGTTAATACATGAACTTATATCTGTTCATTCATACGTTTTACTAAGTGCTTGTTCCTAGCAAGTCTGATGTAAATTTCTCGAACATGTTTCCGAGAGAATTAGATCTCAGTTTCGACTGAGGATTTGCGTTCTTTAGCGAATCCGAACGCACACACCATACCAAAGAGGAATGATTCCATTGTTCCCTTTCCGAAAATTTCAGCCGGTTGTCTCGAAAATACTGAACATACAACTTTGAATTTCTTTTCAGTAAATGTTGTTCTATAAACAGACATATATGCTCACATCGCTTGTTAACACCAGCATTTCCATTTGCTCTCTGTAAGCAAAAGTGAGGAGCATTTCAGTTTTGCTTGTCAAACGAGTCTCGCCCAGGTTGAAATGTAGATCTGATCAAGTTGAGACAAAAAGAACCAAATTCACAGACGACGGCTCGCGATCAACGCGGACACGCACAACATACCAATGCAGTAAAGAGATAAGAAGGCAACAAACACACAATACGATCCAAACCAGCATCGGAAATCCCTTTCCCTTAAATCCTCTTCCCGTGTACCAGAAGACAGACGACAACGGCCAGCAATGCGGCCGCCATGGACGGGAAGGCGGAGGCGCTTGCGCTGTCGTCATGGTGGTGGTCTGATTGGTCAGGAGCCATGACCATGCCTGGGGTCATATCGTGCGGACCATCATGAGCATTGGCAACCGCCAACGCCGACGCCAGCAAGCAGATGGCCAAGGTCGCTGCCATCTTCGCCACCGCCAACGTAGCCATTGATCTCTCTTTTCCTTCCCCCGGCTCTTCTATTGATGTTGAACGAATGGAAGCTGCTATATATACTGCTGGGAACCTCAAGCCGTCCGTGCTGGATGGTTACGATGAAGTCAAGGCAGATCGTATGTACGAACGCTGTGGAGAAAGTACAAAGAGATGTGCATCCAGGCTGGCATGAAGGGGGCCTTGAGCTGAATCGTTCCTAGATGTAGCAACGCAATCAGGGGAAATTTGACTTTCTAATTATGAAATTGCTTTATTATATGGTGAGACTTGAGAGAATAATGAAATACTTTGATGACTAGCCATATGCGTAATTAATAATGGCATGGAGACATGCCGTATAAGTTGACATTTCGCAATAAACGCGCTTATCGAGGCTTGGGTTGACTTATCGAGTTCTCGCTCTCTGTCAGGGTACCTCTATACTTGCAACCCCTAAATTCTAATAATAACTTGAAAGTACATCAAGTTTGGAGATTGTCATACCTAATGAAGAAGATTTAACTTGATTGGGTGAGTGAGAAGTGCTAGTGAATTGTAAAGAAACAAAGTTGGTTAATCTTGCAAAATCAGACGTTTTAAGATAATTAGGAGATTTTCCATATCTCTTATGATTATGTATATATTTTTATCTTAATTATGCATATCCTCAATTGCTCTTACTTAATTGTAATTTATATTATTATATCTTGTTACTTTAAATAGTCATCTTATCGAGCCCATAATTACCCTTCTTCTCTACGAAATACATAGAAATTTGTACAATTCTCTTATGCATATTCTTATCCCTGGAATTTCAAAATATGAAATTCCTCAGTCTACTTTAACCGAGAAATACAAGTTCATCAAGAGTTGATTATGCACTTAGAGAAAGGAGTTCATCAAGTTCCTCACTCTACCTACAAAGTGACGCCATCTTAAACTCATCAGTCCTCCTTTCCAATTGGGCCCTGGCAATCAGATTCCCACCCACGGAGCGGCCCAGGTCAGATATTGGGCCGTCGAGCGAAGCCCACCCGGACAGGCCTACAAAAAGGAGCAAACCCGGTTTGACCGGAATTGACCCGCGACCCGGTTTCATCGGGTCCGGACCCAACGACGCCTCACTGACTCTGAGAGAAAGAGAGGACGCTGCCGAGCCTGCCGCTCCTCTATCTCCTTCCTCTCTCTGCGCGGCGCCTCGCCATTTCCAGCGGTCGGAACATCGACAGGAGCGTCTTCATCTTCTTCTTCATCTTCTTCTTCGATGCACGTGTGAATCGGGCTACACGTCCATGGCCTCCTCTTCCTTCATCTCTCTCCACTCCCTTCCTAAGGTAATCCCTCCCTCCCTCTCTCTTTCTCTCTCTCTTTCGTAATCGTGTTCGCTTCTGGCCTCCCGGATTCATTGTTCGGCGCGGCATCTGCAGTTGACGCTGCGGGCGAGCGGCCGGGGCCGTGGACCGGAGCTCGGGTTCTTCGGCGCGCCGTGCTCCGGCTACTGCGAGCGCGGCGCGTTGCGCGCGCGGACGGGGCCGCCGTCGCGGAGTGAGCCGAGGGTTTTCAGGTACGGAGGCTTGGTGATCGTGGCTGCTTCGGCTTCCAGGTCCGGCCGGAGCCGGAGAGCTTATCGGGAGGCTGAGGGGGAGAGTTCTTCGCTGGCCGTTGTGGCTCCTGTGAAGCAGGTCGCGTCCTTTGCCGTTCCCGCCGGAGTGTTTCTCGTCGTGACCTTTGGTATGAAAGTTATAATGTTATAGTTGATTTGCTGTGACGAGGAGAATAGGAGTGGTTATTGTCTATGATGAGAAGCTTTTCCTATTCGGAACTGATTAGAACATGGTTGTTTAAAATATGGCGTTGCACCTTCTATTGTCGAGAGAGCTCGTAAGTCCTTGCGATAAGTTTAAGATTAGCTGCAGCTATGAGTGTGGAGTTCCGTAAGTACAGGAACTGCGTATAACGGGCGTGGTGAGCATCAATTCATTTATACATCATAAACCTTGATGAATAAGGACTATGCATTTTTCACCCTCGCTTTCCTTTACAGGAAAGGAATTGAAAATATCGGCTTAGGTATGTATCTTTTGGGAAATTTTAATGGGGGCAAAACCTGTTTTTGGGTTCACAATATTTGATCCTAACTCTAAAACTTTCAACTGTCTCCAAATATTAGAGAAGTGGGCTGGTGCAAGAGCCCCCACATTCCATTATACAGATCCATCCCTGCCGAATGGGGAGAAAATGTGCTTATACAAGTCGAATGCGGACTAAGAATATGGTTTGATTTGTGTTGTTGGGAGAGAAGGGCGCTGGGGAAATCCGTTTCATGTAGGGAATGCATTGGGAAGTGGAAGATAGGAAATAGAGTTATTTATTCTTGAAAGCAATTTAGGGATAGCTAGCCCCAAGGAATGCAGACAAATGAATTCTGTGATTTAGTACTTCTAACAAAGTTACAAAAGCAGGAAAAATTCTTCACACTTCAATAAGTTTGATCAACTTTGTAATTTTGAAGTCTATTTGGATTTATTAGTTGCGTTTTCATGATTGTATGCTTCATTAGCAATCACCTTGTAAAATAACATCTACATGTGTTTGAGTTTTTTGGTTAGAAAAGCATTGCACGATTCTTGTACATCTAAAACCATGCATTGCCCTGTTTTAATCTTTTGCATACGTTGTCTTGCATCTCTGTTGTACTAATTAATGTCTTCAGCTGACAGTTTTATGGAAGCTGGTGGAAAAACTTATGATGCCAAAGAGGGGGGCGCCTTCAAAAATTGAAAATAAATCTCCTACCCAGGGAATGAAATGGTCCTTTGCTGCAGGCACAAATCTCTTATCTAACCTCAGTGCAAAGATTGAAAGACAGTCAAAGATGAAGATCAATGAGTTTGCTAAGGAACTTAGGTCATTCAGTAGCGTTGACATGTCAGGTATGCCGTTGGGGTCATTGTGAAGAAGGAAATAGGTTGCCGATAACGTACCGCGTGATAATTTTTAAATTTTAATGTAATCCTGTCAAAGATCATTATATTAACTAAAAACTTGAGTGCTTTCAATCACTCAATTGAAGTGCTATTTCCGGATATTGACTTTACTGCAAGCTTCGTAGATTTCTCATAATCTGTTAGATTTCCCCCTCTTTTTCCTATTGTTCATGCATATTTTGATTTTTTAAGAACTGGCTCCACGTCATCTGCCTGTGGCTTTTATCATATTTTGAATGTGTAATAACCATTTTTTGTGATTAAACTTGCTTGGTCAGGTCGTAACTTTGGAGATGAAGGATTATTTTTTCTGGCAGAGAGTTTGGGTTACAATCAGGTAATTTGAGTAAGCCACTACTATATATTCCAGATGTTCTGATGAGAGTTATCGACTTTGGTGTGTTAACGTTGAACCATGCCTGTATGTGCACCTTAATTTATGATTCCGTAAGGGATAAATTGGCATCTACACCTAATATACCTTCTTAGAGACAAACATCTCTTTGGAGGAGTCTAGTGGATGGATCTTGAGAGTATTTTTTTTTTTCCCGACGGAAACATAGACAAACTTACCCCAATTTTAAAATTTAAAGTTGCTTGGTAGTGATTCTCCTGATGCGGGTGCATAAGATCCTTCAGAAAATAATATCCTGACCTCGAACGGAGTTAATTGAGATGTATCTTCTACGTTGAGAGGGTTCTGAGCCTTATTTTTAATTGACTCTTGCATAAGGAGTTGAATGTGCATATAATATGCTCCGGAACATGATATAACCCTGTATTTATCAGACTGCAGAGGAAGTAAGTTTTGCTGCCAATGGAATTACAGCCGCTGGAATAAAGGCCTTTGATGGTGTTCTTCAATCAAATATTGTTTTAAAGACTCTTGATCTATCTGGAAATCCAATTGGAGACGAAGGAGTGAAGGTCAGTCCTGGTTTCGTGTTTCTCCCTAAAATGTCAGAATCAACCCTAGTTATATATTTTCCTAGCTTCCAAAGCTGTTCCCCTGAAATATTTTTGAACTCCTTGTGGTTTATACACATTTTATTGTTAAAATTCTTCTTTCTTGATTTGGCAATGCTCGTATCAGTTGCTGATCAATCCTGTCAGGATAAATTTTCTGGTTCATGTTAGAGTTGGGGCTAGACCCGTCAAAATGTGTCGTAAACCCATTTCTTAATCCATATGGCTGCGTTTAGTCGTCTGGACTTTTTTGCTAGATAGGATAGTGTTGGATAGGGATGGATTTTAAATATCCCATCCAATGTCCAGATATAATATGGATTCAAATAAATATATGATTTGCAGAATTGAATTTAAAACTAAACCATGGAAATAAAACAACCCCTCTTCCTCATGTGAAGCAGAGGAGGAGGCCGTAAGCAGAGGAGGCTGTTGTCGCTCAACTCAACTTCCACAGAGAAAACAATACTGTAAGAATAGGAAGAAAAATTGCTAGGAAGTGAGGCGAACCAAGAATTTTTTTGCTGGAGGTAGACAATCGTGTGGATCTTCTATAAATAACTGAACTCAAGAAAAAAAAAAACCAGCTTTGCACTTTACCAGAGATGTCAAGTTACTGGGTTGATCATTTAAGGACGATATTGTCAAAATCTGGGTCTTTAGGGTGTGTTGAACAAAGAGGAGAGAGCACGGGATGGGCTTTGGAGAAACGAAGAGATGATGGAATCTCAGGCAACGCCTGAGATTTTTGCCTGCTCCTTCTTCCCTGCTTTTCTCAATTTCTATATCTACGCGAGCAACTACGAAGAGGTGGCTTGGCCATGAATGGCCAACGACTGCGAGCTGCCACGATTAAGATGGTGGCTCAGTCATGGAGCGTGGCTCTAGATCTTGCCTTGTCAATCATGGACCAGTGGTGTCACCAGCCAAATCTAGTCGGCTCTGTCTTCCTGAGATCGCCACGACTCCAACAAGATCTGAACTGTAGCAATGAAGAGAGAGCTGTAGCAACAAAGAGAGACAGGAAGGAAGAGAGAAAAATTTTATTTTCCAAATTTGACATATCCTATCCGGGTCTATCCTACCCCTTAGGTGGGATTTTTTTAATCTAGACTATATTTGCCCTATATTTGGTCATATTCGGATTTCACGTCACTCCAAACACTGGATAGGATAAAAGTTATTCTCGAAGTTTTATCCGACCCACCAAATGCAGTCTATGGGTGTTAAGTGGGTTATAAATAGGTTAGTTATATTGAGTAAATGAGTCATAAATGGATTTAAACACAATATGATGGTTGATCATAAATGGGTTTAAACACAATATGAGTATTAAATAGGTCATAAATGGATTATAAATGGGTCATGAATAGGTTTACAACTTACTTATATCCAACCCATTTCTAAGACTTTTTTTCAATCTCTCTCGCCTTCTTGATCTTGTGTTCACTCACTTTGTACTCTTACCTCAGTTTCGCTATGAGTTTTCGTAAATTGGGTTAGAGATGAAAGTATTCTAGCAATATAGGCCGGGTTGGGTATGGGTCATTAGATTTGTATTATATGGAAATGGTCAAAACAGATTAAATGGGTCTATTTGGACTGAACCATTTATGACAAGACCCAAACCCCACTCATTCATTTGACAGGTCTAGCTGGGGCACATACTTTCTAATTTGCCAATAGGTTTATGGTGCTTGGAGAGTTCCTATCCTTTTCCATACCTCACTTTGAAGAAAGTTTCTGGAAGAGTTCCCGATGGGTCAATTTTAGTGTTTCCATTTTTTATTATGGCTTATTTTTGCTAATAACAACACAGTTGTTCACATCCATGTGTTTCTTTGACCCTTTTATTTGAACTTTCTTGTTTTCAAAGCAGCTCTTTAGTGACACGTTCTTGTTGACAGAGTCTGTGCGATGTATTGGTGAATAATACGGGTATCCAGAAGGTCCTATTGAACAGTACTGATTTGGGGGATGAGGTATTCTTTGTCTTGACTGCAACATGTTCACCAAGCACTGAATTCTGTATGTAGGTTAAACTTTCCAAATAGTGACAGGCGGGATATGTCATCATACTTTCTCGTGCAGGGAGCTAAGGCTATTGCTGAGTTGTTGAAGAAAAACTCAACCTTGCTAATTCTTGAACTCAACAACAATATGATTGATTATTCTGTATGTATTTACTTTATCATCTAAGATTTTTAGCCAGTTGTTATTTGATAGCGACCAACGGTTTGCCAGACTATTCTGTTTATCGAGTTTTCATCATTTATTTGCTGGTGTCAGGGATTTACAAGTCTTGCTGGAGCATTGCTCGAGAATAATACCGTACGAAATTTACATCTAAAGTAAGTTAACTTTCCAATGATGGTCCCCAAAAAATTGTACCTTACTGTTTTGAAACTTCTTGTTGTCTTATCTGCATCAGTTTATCTGCTAATCTTAGTGTTTACTACAAAGATGCACCTGAGTTTGGTTTGCATGTGTGAATTTGCATTTCCATGGTTGGCACATCTTTGATATGCTTCTAGTGGCGTGCTTTTGTTTTACTTCACTGAAGATTTTGAGGGATGATGTTTTTTCAGCAACAACTATGGTGGTGCACTGGGGGCCAATGCTTTGGCTAAAGGGCTGGAGGGAAACAAGTCGTTGAGGGTAAACTACTCATTTCTTCCTTTTGCTTTTTTAAGGATAAACAACTTGAATATTAGATGGGAATTCTGTCATGAGAATGTAGTGCATGCTTCTGTCAAAAAGTGCTATATCTTTGTATCCGTATGATTTGTTTGACTTGCTATTCTTCTCCTCAGTTGTAATCCAATGAATTGCCTTAGGGTCTTAAGAGGAGAAATTGGAAGAGCTGGTTTACTCAGATTGTCTTTGGTGCTGTCTCTTTTATGAATGTCTTGTCAATACAGTGTAAGATGGTAGAACTGAGTTACCTACATATATTGCGCTAAGCATGTGGGCTCTTTTTTTGAGCCAATGGAATTGGACTTGGTTGGCCATCTGTACTTTCTTTCCTCCATCCTCAACTCCCAATCAGTGAAGAAGTAAAAGAAAAACCAACCAGTGGAAGATATAAAGATGGACAACGGTTGAACTCTTAAGGAGGAAATTTTTTTTCACCTCTTGTGATATTTGTGTGAAGCTTCAATAATGTTGAAGACCATTAAGTGTATTCCTATTCCTATATGTACATTTATTCGATTTCTTGTTTTACTTACATTAGTTGATAAAAAATTTACTTACTGGTGCTGCTAGTCCATATAGATGCTTTAGTTGTACTTGTCTTTAGTTGATCATCTATTTTTTTGGAGATGAATGTTATTTTGTCTTCTACTTTTAATACAACCATCACATTCCTAAGACGGCCCCTCCCAGCTCTATGCTGTGAGATAATGACTTTGTCAAGTTGAAATACTCAGGAACTTCATCTGCATGGTAATTCCATTGGAGACGAAGGAGCACGTGCTCTAATGACTGGTTTATCCTCACACAAAGGTTTGCACCTTTGTTGTATTGGCTGGTGTTCTGAGCTTTGCATTTTGTTTTAGCTTCAAAACCAGCGGTTTCAATTGTCACAGATGTCTGTCTACAGGCAAACTCGCTCTTTTAGATATTGGCAACAACTCAATTAGCTCAAAAGGTGCCTTTCATGCTGCTGAATATATGAAGAAAAGCAAGAGCTTGTTATGGTTGAATCTCTACATGAATGATATAGGTGATGAGGTAACGACAGATTCTTTCTCTAAGTTGGTATTGTGCACTTGGGGATCTTTTTGCCATATGGTCTTTTGCACCTGATGATCTAGTTTAGCATGCTGCTCCCTCAAAAAATTTCACTATGTTCATTTCTAGTGTTTTGCTTCCTAGTCAGCATTCAAGTGTATATCTTTGCTTGGAAGTTCGCATTGCTGCATCATTTAATACTGCTGTAAGACTTCCTTCTGTTTTAATTAGCAGAGAAACTTGAAGATCTATTTCCCGTGCCATTGTAGAGAACTATTTTATTTACATGAATTTGAGCGTTCCTTTTACAAATTCACTTAAGAGTAAGTTGTATGATTTGGTGGTGTTAATATATGTTCTGTTGTGGTCTGAAGACTCCGAATTTTCCTTTTTTCACCCCTTGTCAATTCATTCTGATTAACATCAAGCCTGCCAGGGAGCAGAGAAGATTGCTGATGCTTTGAAGGAAAACCGAACACTAACAACAATAGACCTGGTAATGAATGAGTGCTATCTTCTTAACTAAATGTTCACCAAATCTACCTTCTTAAATACTTGTTCACCACATATGGCCTAAGGTTGATAGCTGTAGCATGTTGACTCAAAATATTGCAGGGGGGAAATAACATCCGTGCAAAAGGAGCTGCAGCCATATCTCGAGTGTTGAAAGACAACAGTGTTATTACAACTGTAATCCCAAAAGCGTCTAATATTTTGAAATCTTATCGCTGATTTTTATGGTTGGAAATTTTTTTATCTTACTATGTTCCGCTTCTCTCTTCCTCATTTCCACAGTTGGAACTTGGTTATAATCCCATTGGTCCAGATGGAGCACAGGCTTTGGCTGAAGTTCTAAAGTTTCATGGAAATATAAAAACCCTGAAGCTTGGTTGGTGTCAGGTAATTCAGAAGTTCCTAACTTTGCCTTACTAATCTATCCCCAAGGGATCTAAGTAAATTGCCTTGCAGATTGGAGCCAAGGGTGCTGAGTCTATTGCAGATATGCTGAGATACAATACTACCGTATCTATTCTGGACTTGCGGGCTAATGGATTAAGAGATGAGGTTAGTTGCCGATGATGATGCGATGTTAGTTGCTGATGTTCAGTGCACTTCCTAATTATGCAGTGCACTCGATTTTGCAGGGCGCAGTTTGCCTCGCTCGAAGCTTAAAAGTGGTTAATGAAGCTTTGACTTCACTTGATTTAGGATTTAATGAAATAAGGGTATTGTGAATGTTTCATTTGTGGAGTTTTTATCAAGGATGACATGAATACTTGCGAATGATATTTGCCTTTCTCATATAGGATGATGGTGCTTTTGCCATTGCCCAAGCACTTAAGACCAATGAAGATGTGGCAGTATCTGCCTTAAATCTCGCCAGCAACTTGTTTACTAAATTTGGGCAGGTAATTTTTTCAGACACTGTTTCGTTCTGTGCTTAAATTGCTTGTCATCGCGTCATCATTGCCCTTTGACTGTGATGACTCTGATTTCTTGCAGAGTGCTCTCACAGATGCGAGGGACCATGTTTTTGAGATGAGCGAAAAGGAAATCAACATCTTCTTCTAGACAGGAGCTAGTCTATTCACTATGATTTATCTGTTCTGGCAGTATAGTAGGAATTCCCATTCTTTCACTCATTCTTCTTTCAGCAGTTCTCGTTAAGGAGAAGACCCAAAGATCTTCTCGATCGTAGCGGTTGGGGGGTCTTTGGACTGACCGAGGGGAGTTAGAGTTGGAAAAATTTTGAGTTTTGAGAGATCATAGTTAGCTTCGGGAATGTAATTTTTAGTTCAAAGGATAGGACAATTGTGTTTTGCAGATAATAACGCCCAACGATATAATAAAATCTTGTTTTCCACCTACTTCTTTCTCACCGGATCATTCTACTGGGTCACTCAGTACGCCTGCTGCTACTGATTCACGTTTGGTATGATCTATTTAACGCCGTTTTCAATGTTAGACCTACAGCTCGGTTGTAGTCCGAGATCGCCGCCCCGGATGAAATCCAAGCCAGCTGTGCATGAGCAGGATGGACGCGGTTGCTGTCATCATCATCGCGCTCTTTAGTTCATTCGATCTGGTCAGCATACGAGGACAGCCCCCCTCATATCAAAGGTCAGATCAGGGGAAGGTGCCAGTTATGAGGAGTCAAACTGGTCGTCACCTCATGGTTAAAGGATTCCTGCCCCATTTACTAAAGCGCCACCAGACCGTGGGCCGTGGCGCGGTTGGGAAGATGGACGAAGGGACCTGGGACCTAAAGAAGATATTATTTTCTGGAAGTGGAGGCATGAGCTGTGAACGTCTTCTTCACGCTTCCCCATGCCTCTTGGTGGTTTTTTTTATGCTCAACCCCTTCCAGCTGGAACAGAGCTGTCCTCCTCTAAATAGACGGTGATGTCCATCCGTATTCCTCCTGATCGTGTCCCGGGTTCAGCGATCGAGCCCCACCTGTGGGGTTCAGAGGCCCGGACCGAGGACACTCAGCAGAAATTAGATAAGGACGGTACACGACACTCGTCCTTTGCTTGCATTGCAAGCGTTCGTGCCTAGTGTCTGTTAATCCGGATTTTGGTCGGCAGATGGTATGGAACGGTGTCATCATCGAGGGATGATAACCATCGCATCGTTTATGAAGAAGTGATTAGATGTTTGATTATTAGGATAACTACGGTCAAGTATGATTTTGTTGCGTGATGTGATATGGATAGTTATAAGTCAAATTACCACCGGCCTTTGCAGTGTGGATGGTAGATCCTTTCGCCTCTTCAGGAGGCGAGGTTGGCCTGCGATGGGGTTATGAGGGCAAGTTTGCTGTGTGGTGAGTTAAGCGTGGAGTCGGGGTGGTGGTTTCACTCTGACACCGCGAGGGTTTACGTGGCGGCTGCTAAAAGCGGTTTCTCCAAAAGAAAAAAAAAATAAAATAGTTATAAGTCAAATTTAAAATATGTCTGTGGTCGAGATGGTTAAAAAGAATTCTGCAAAGACTCTTTCTGTACGTGGAGCAACGGAAGGGCTAAAGAAACCTTCAGATAGTCAGAAAATCAAGAGCTCAAAGGCATTCTAAGCCGGAATTGCGAATCAAATGAAAAAAAAAAAAAAAAAAAAAAGAAGAAAAAAACTTGCCGAGGAAGACCCGGTGGTCAAAAGGCCGTGAGGTGTGAACCCTGAAACCCAGAATAAATTCAAGTACCCCACTGACCCATCTTATAATAATACTCATATATGTACGACCGTCACCATATATTTGTTTGTTTTTTTCCCTTGTCGTACGAGACCACAGAGAGAAACAATAGTGTTCTCTCGTGCGCGCACTGGTCCTACCTTACCGTCGCGGGTGCTCGTCACTTAGTTTTGTTACAACTTGCAAGAGTCGCAGTTTTATGACAACACGTGATTCGGCAATGATTCTTTTTATATTTTAACAACTACATTGCTATGATCCGTACACGAGTTTCAAGGGGGGAAAGGGAGAGTAAAAAAACATGACGGCAACGTGCTACTACTTCCTTCACACAGTGGCAGCAAGTGACGATCACCATAGCCAAAAGAAAAAGAAAGAAGAAAGAAGCGACCGTTCGAAGCTGCCAATGACATTGTGTCATACATAATGCACAATGATGTTGTGAGTAGAAAGGTATAATATAAATAGCTAAGAATACAAATGGGGGTTGATGAGGGCGTGCGGCCCTGGATTCTTTTTTTTTGGTCGAAATACGGTACAAGTGAAATTATTTGGGATGGGTATCGTCAATACACAAAAAGAGAGCAAAGAGAGGAAATTGTCTGCCCCACCAGGCTGACAATGCCCGTGTTTTGCAACATATTGTTATGTTAGGTTTCCTTTCTTTTATTTATTTATTATTGGAGGACAGAGATTCCGTTCTTCCGGGTCTTCCTGTAAATAAGAGCGAGTGGATTGGCTAATGCTGTAAACTTGCATGCACCGAGGCAAGTACTTAAACCCTGGCCTTCACTCTCCAAACCTCACTTGAAAAAATTCCCAGTTTGTAAGTGTTGGAAGTGTGGAGATACCTTAAGTCATGGCACTACGCTTGCTTCTCCTTGTCGCATTCCTGCTCGTCTGCACAATACAAGTAAGAAAAGAAGAAAACCCGTTCTCATCTTTGAAATTCATTTGGGTCGTTTTCCTTCTTTTGATCTGAGCTTGACAGCTTTTTTTTTTCTTGAACGAAATCTTGCAGGTGTCATCAGATATCGACCTTGAGAACTCGCACGACCAGGTTCTTTTTCTCTCTCTCTTATAGACTGAACCTTCTTTTTAACCTCCACTCTACAGCTCAACCGGAAGTTCCAATCTTTGAAGTTGTAAGTGGTGCTGTGACTAAGGTTGTAAGTGTTTTGTTCTTTTTTCTTTTTTTTCAGATTGTGAAGGGAGCTAACAGGAGGCTCTTGCAGACCATGGGTACGTACTCATCTTCGTTCATTTGTAACCTCGAGCGCTCAATTATCTACTTTTCATTCCACGTTTGAGATTTTGTTTATACCCCTGTTTAAATGAATGAGCATCTTCACTCATGCAAGCGATTCTTTTTTCTCTCTCAGATGCTTACTTAGCATGAGAAGTCAGCACCTAATCAAACCCCCCCCCCCCCCCCCCCGGGTCTGGTCCCAAAAAGGAAAATCAAATCTTTCAGTCCGGAAAAAATTATCTCGTCAAAACATTAGATGCATTTACTTTAAACGAAATCCGGCATGAATACGATTATTTCTGGATATGGGATTGTCTTGATCAGCTAAATTAATCTAGATTATAATAGTCACCCGGTCCCTTCCTTTGAGACTAGAATCCCGCTATTATAAAGCACGTGTAGTCGTTCTTGGCTACTAGCGGACCCGTAGAGCAAGAACACGAACCGCGCCGACACAACATCGTCGCCATCATTGATAAGCTTCTCCGGTAACCAAATTTCAAGGAATGACGCGCGGCTTTTTCACTAACAAGCTTCCACCGCTTCATTGTGCAGACTGCGGAGCGTTATGCAAGGAGAGGTGCAGCCTGCACTCAAGGCCCAACGTGTGCGCGAGAGCCTGCGGAACTTGCTGCTTCAGGTGCAAATGCGTTCCTCCTGGGACTTCAGGAAACAGAGAGGTGTGCGGCAAGTGCTACACCGATATGACCACCCACGGCAATCGGACCAAGTGCCCTTAGCTGTCGCCTCTGCGGATCGTCTCTATCCTATTATAATGTTGTGATAGTGGCATTAATATATATCGTGTGTTCTATGCTAATGAGCACTGCTCAAGACCAACTTTGTAATGTCATCTTATTTCAATGGAAATGGCGGATGAATGATGTCTACACTACTCTTTGCAAATGCATCCGAAGTCAATTTTCTCTAACGTGACATGGAACTTATGATGGCAACACGCGTGAACTGCGCTAAGAATCCAGCAACTGAGAACTGCCCCTAATCCATCTATTTAAGGATTTTGAAGAATGCAACAAGAGGATTGCAGAAGAGCCTCCATTACACAATAAGAAGTAGACCGTAATTTGCCCGAGTGCGATCTTGGACTGTGTTTCAGCTGGAAATGCTTTGCTAATGAATTGGCTCATACAGAGTTGTGACCGATATGTCCAATGTACCAACGGACTTCCACAGACGGAAACGTTGAAGAGCAAACCTGAATTGCTGGGTTAACGAATCAAACGAGACAATAGTTTCTCTAGTTTTTCCCAACTTCAAGTGTCTATATGTTTGATAATCATTTTATTTTTTGGAATAATTTTTGCCTAAAAATGATTTTTTCTCATTCTGTTTCTTGAACGAGTTTTTGAGTATCTGAAAACGTTTAGTGACTATATAGAATTTTTATTTCTAGAATAGAAATTCGTTTGGTACAACCTTCAAATTTTTTTGTAACTTGAAATTTCTTTTAATCTTTTAAATATTTTAATACATTTTTCCTTTCTTCTTCCTCCCCTCTTCCTCTTCTTCCTCTTCTTCTTCCTCCTCTTCTTCTTCTTCTTCTTCTTCTTCTTCTTCTTCTCTCTTCCTCTTCATCTTTCCTCTTTTTGGTTGTTGGCCTCGGGGCAGCCTTGTTCAGCCCAAGCTTTGTCAACGACTGGGTAAGCTTGGCCTTATCGGGAGCTGGCAAGGCTCTAGCGAGGTCGCTAGTTCTCGGCTGACTAGTCACCGCTAACTGGCTAGAGGAAGGAGAAGAAGCAAAGGAAAAGAAGACAAGAGAAGAGAAGAAAAAGAAAAAGGCTTAATTCTAGAGTTGTTCCTATGAATAGAGAAACGACTTTTTTTTTACTTCTTGATTTTGTTACAAATCCATTCCTGGGAAAATTTTGTTTCCGGGAACAAAAGAGTTATCAAATGGATATTTGTTCTTTTTTTGTTCTAATGAAAAAATAAATATAATCAAATACTGTTTAACACGTTATCAAAAAGGCTGTACAAATGTCTTAATTTTTGTATGATATTCACTTGAGTGCCGTTATTTTTATTTTTCGCTCATTTGAGTGTCACATTTTATAAAAATAGTATACTTGAGTGCCATTAGGAATTTGTCTTGATGTGGCATTAATTTATTATATAATATCTAACGTGGTTTGCGGCAAGATGAAATCAACAAATGAGAAGCTAAACAACATCTACCCTAATTCAATTTAAAAAAAAAAATTAGGGAAAATTCTGTCAAAGTTGACAAAATAGGTGAACAGCCCTAAATGCTTCCAATATGAAATAGGGTTCTTAGAGCAAGCGAGGGAGAGAGGGGCATTTGTTAGTGAAGAACCCTAATTCAAGAAGAGATTCTCCTCTTAGGAGTCATCATTGTCATTTTTAGGGATGATCATAGTTTTAGGGTAAACCTGAAACTTGAGAACCAGATCGGTGAGAACCTATAAGTTCCAAATTTCAAGATATATAGGGTAGGTTTTAGGTTAAAAAAAATGAGGAATCTGTTTCGATAGACATGTTCCACATTTTTAGTTTGAGGAATCTAGAACCTATAATCTATAACCTAGAACCTAGAATAAGTTTTAATATTTTTCTTGATCCATATCTCCGTGGATCTTCCAATATTCTATTATTTTAATTCACTGCAATCGTTTAAATAATAATATAAGTGAAACTTGAATAGACCCTTGAACTGATCTAGAACCTATGATATAATAGATTCTACGTTCTAGAATATGCATGATAGGTTTCAAATTCAAAAACATGAGAAATTTGTTAAAACGAGTAGATTTCAAGTTTCAAATGAAATCTATATGGCACATTAAACCACTCACCTTAGTCATTTCTTTATTTTTGTCCACCAATGATTTCAGGCTTAAAATTGCAAGGACAGAGAAGAAAGAGCGATAATGGACGACGGAGGATGAGTGGCGTCGAAATCACCAGACTATGCTTCCAAGCCGAAGCAAATGAAAATAGAGTGAGAGTGAGCAACAAAGGGAGAGACAGGAAAGTTCGTATTCTTTTTCTCTGGCGCATGATTTTCAGAGAGGAAAAAGTGTGAGAGAGAGGGAGAAGGGGGGCCCGCGGGGAAGAGGGGGTGGGGGGGGGGGGGGGGGGGTGGGGGTTGCGTGGGCTGGGGTTAGTCTTCCTAAAAAAAAAAAAATGTCGTCACATTGGACAAAACCTTTTTTTATGTGGAACTTCAATCTTATAAAAAGTCAGGTTAGGTTCCAAAATATCATTTGACGAATTGTCGAAAAAAGACACATAAATAAATGATTTTACATCAAATATAACACTTAAATAAATATCATTGTACGAAAATTATGATAATTTTAATGTTATTGTCCCAATTAAGTAAAATCAACACTAACGCGGGGCACAAGAGAGTAATAACCGACTATACCGTCAAATGGTCAGATGAAATAGCTTGGAGCACCCTCCCCGCAGTCCGACCAACATTGCAAGGAACTCAAAAGGAATCTAACTTGAAGCTCTGCAACTCGTAGCAGATGCTGCAAGATGTGTCCTTTTACGTTTTCTCAGACTTCTTAATCTTCGGGTCATTAAGCAGATTTTCACAAAAGGACGGTTCAAGCCATCTCATTCACCCAGTATGGTCAGTGTTGTGGCAGAGTGGAGCAATCGAGAACCGCAAATATAATACCAATACAGAGAGATGACGACAGACTTGAAACGGAGACAAAACTGCAATTTATAACCGATCAAACACAGAGGAGATTTTAAAAATTCAGGGGGCTTTTACATGCTTTTGATTATATAATCACTGAAAAGCTATGTTACAAATAGGTCATATTTTTGAAGCGACAATAGCAATGTACACACTTGCACCTGCTGTAATCTCCCACCAAAATTTCTCACGCATGTGACATTTCAGCCCCGGATGCTCCCGACCTTGATAGACCTGCCAATCAAAAGCATGTGTAAAATCTGTACCAAAAATCCACTGGGGGAGTAATAAATAATACAAAACATCAGTAATTGGAATTCGAAGGCCCAAATTACAAGTTTGAATTGTAACAGCCCTGCGGCAGACGCCATTGCACGGAACCGCGTGATTGCACCTCATACTGTACAGTGGTTCCATGAGGATGGGGTTGAAAATAGAGGTGCCTAGAGATTCAAGATGTTTACCTCGCTTCTTGAGCTTATTTCTAAAGCTTCTTTTCCTGCTGAAAGCCATTTCCTGTGTCCAAGACAAATTTTAGCCGTGATGCAAAGAGCACGTACCCAAGTGATCCATATAGAGAGTTGAAAATGAACAGAAATTTACCAGTGGCTGACCCAGCTTCCCTGCTTGACGAACTGCATCAACAAGATCCCGATTTGATCGAGTATAGAGACTTGTGATCACTCCAAAATGACCAGCTCGAGCAGTACGCCCGACCCTATGCAAAAAATCCACTGCAGAAGTAGCAAAATCTGCCTGAAAAAAAGGGAAATTCCACATCAACATTAGCAGGGACTTAACAATTTGTCCAAACTTCCTGAGCTACGACTGCATCAGTATGTATTACAAATAAGAAACAAAGTAAATTCATTAGAAATTAGAACGATTATACAGGTAAAACAGTCATCTCAGAATCTCCAAAAATATTGCTTATGAAGATGTTAGTAAGAGTTCAATTAGAAAAGATGCCAGTTGAAAGAACACTGCACTAAACTATTAGTAGACTATCAGCAGGTGGTGCCATGGTGGAAAAAACAAACTCATCGGATCTAGGGAGACTAGTAGATGATATCTTCTTTCCCGTTTTTTAAGCCTGCCCAATCATGAAGAATTGATCAAAGGACAGAGGGGAAAAGGTGATTTCGCAAAAGCACCTGAATAACATGCGATACATTTGGAACATCAAGGCCTCGTGCAGCAGCATCGGTGCACACAAGAATTCCACCTCTCTCCCGGAAATAAACTATGGTCTCTGCACGCTGCTCGAGAGAACTATCCTTGTGGTACCTGTAACAGTCTATGCCAGCTGTTTCCATTATATTCGCTACTGCTTCAACAGACTCAACAGTGTTTGCAAATACCATGGTTCGGCTTACACCAGAGCAATCAGTTGAAGTCTTTGAACCTTTCTTTACAGCTTCTATTAGCGCATCAACCTGTGTATCAACATCAACCTCGATCCACTGGTGCTCCAATCTGGAAAAAAAGAGAGAAAATTAGCATCAATATATACTCCAAAGACAAGGCATGCAACTAACCAAAACGTTGCAAACAAAGCTACAGTCTCAGAGATTACACACGCGCCTTATAAAAGGGAATAACATTAAGTACAGTCCAATGTCAACAGAATACAGATTGGAAAAGCATCCTGCTTAAGATGAACAAAATTTTGGCACTAGATTATATGCCTTAACTCAAAAAATTTCATGAAAATCTTCTTGTTATGAATCATTCACCCACTTCTAAAACAGCCCCTGTATACACCTATAATAATTTAAAGCTTGAATGTGTTAAAGATAACATGCTGTTTTCGAGCAAATAGAGTAAAAAGGGACGACAAGAACAGATAGCATAAAAGGCACCTGGGGTTGTGATAGTGAAGGTAGTTTCCACTAACCCAGCTAGCATCTGGAAACATCTTCTTCAACACTGCTCCTGCAGTTTTCTTGCCATTTGTGGGAAGTGTAGCTGCAACAAAGATGTACTGCTTACTCCTTTCATAGGTTTTTCTCACTCTCCTCCAGTCTCTTCTCTTAAGATGTCCCTCTTTATTTTCATCTCTTATTTCTGCAGGATCAGCATCCTCAGAATCTTCCTCTTCATCTGAACTGCTCATGTAAGCAACCGATTCTATTTCTTCATCGTCTTCCAAAACAGAGGGAAACGCAGAATCAGGACTCGTTGCTATGGATTGATGGGTGACAGAATTTTTCTTCCGAGACAGTAATTTCTCATCAAACCGCAGCATATTAATGAGACGAATGACTTGGTTCTGGAAACTTCCACAGAGGAGCATGTCAGCTTCATCAAACACCTGCCAATGTAAACACATAGATTAACTAAAAATTTCTAAACTTCTCCATACTTCTTGCCAGTATATTTCTGTAAGTAAATAAAGAAAAAGAGTTGGATGAAAACATACCACGTACTTAACTCCTCGCAAAAAATCTGGACAATGGGCTTTATGGTCAATATTGTTCAACAGTGCGGCTGGTGTTGACACAATGATATCTTGCTTCTTAACTGGCCATCCCTGCAATAAATTTTTCCGTTTTATGAGAACCACATTGAAACAATGTCCCAACATAAACAAGAAATGCCTTGCATTTGCAGTCTAAAAGAGTGAAAAGCCTTCGACTGACAGTAAACTCTACGAGCTTGCTATACCGATATTGGTGACAGATCATGCTTACATTTCGCCCACATACAGCAGCGACTCTGAGAAGCGATTCGCCATCTTCCCCACAAAGATTACTGGCCATGCGTACCACTTGTTCGCACAGCATCACATTTGGGCAAAGGACGAGAAGAATTTGAGAATGCGAAATCGACTCCTCGCCCGCGCCGACATCATGCGCGTCGCAGAGTCTATCTATCAAAGGGACTAGATAGCTATGCGTTTTACCGCTCCCGGTTTCTGCAGCAATGATCACATCCTTCCCTGAAAGTATGGACGGTACGCTCGAGGCCTGAATCGAGAACGAGAACATTGCAAATCAGCATAGGTTCAACCCAAGCAGACAATGACCGCAAAAAAAAAAAAAAGGCAAAGGAAAAAAAAACGAAAATGAAATTCTATGGAGGCCAGAATTGAACAATCGAAGGAGGACCTGAACAAGAGATGGCCTCTCGATGCCGGCGTCCGAGAGAGCTCGCGAGAGCCTGTCGGACAGGCCGAGGGACTTCCACGAGACGCCTTCTTCGGCGTAAAACGTCTCGCCGCCATTCCCGGCGGTGGCGACGGCGGCCGCCGCGGAGCTCCTGGCTCGGACGTGGCGAGGTCCGATCGGCCAAAGCGGCGGCGACCGGCGAGGAGACGAGGGAGGAGGAGAGGAGGCGGGGGAGGGAGGAGGAGAGAAGGAAAGGAAGAAAGAAGAGGAGCGAAAGAGGTCGAGCTGCACGAGAAGCTGGCGAGGCGGCGGCGGCGGCGGCGAGAGCTTGCGGAAATGGAGGATCGAGGCGGATCGATGGAGAAGCATTGGAGGTTTGCTGCGTTCGGCGAGATTGGAAGATGACACGCTTCGGGATTTCTGCCAATCTCTCAATTTTGGGGGATTGAATTTTTCTAGGGTTTAAGCTTAAACCCCGTCCGCTAGCTCCACCGTCGATCGAGGCATTTCGGGGGTCCGGCTTCGGCCGTTGATCCAGTGGTTGGGCTGCGATTGGGTTTTTTGGCGGGTCGGGTGGATCCTCTTTTCCCGGGGCGGATGCGGGTTTACGGTTCACCAGCTAGCGCTATGCTGAACTTCAGAGAGAGGGTTCGAGGGTCCAGCAGATTCAGTTGAGATCAAGCCTAGAAAGCCTTGCTCCATACCAAAAAAAAAAAAAGACATTAAGAACATATAAATGTTAAATGCAAATATAGTGAGATTGTAAGCATAAAAAAATACAGAAATCTTAATTAGGTTTAATGCATGTGAGCTCAATTTATTTGCATCTTTAGATAAGACGAGCTTCACGTGAGATCCATATGATTTAACGATAAGTGAGAGTTTGAAAACACATAATTTGAATGCACCTAATTCATGTTTAAAGTAAATATTTTTTATATTCATTTCATAACAAGGAATTTCCATCTTTAAAATTTTAAAGAAAATATATTCATTTCATAACAACGAGTTGTTTTTATAGAAAAGAGCCTCACTTGTATTTTCAATTGGACCATATAACAGATACATGATATACTTCCTTCCAATGAAAACAATTAGACGACATTTTAGAAACTCATCAAAATCTCAGTTGATAGGAAGTACTATATAAATTGATCGATATTGCTATTCGGACCGTATTATACGATTTGACTCCTTCGTGTTTTTAATTTTAGCTTTTAGTATCACTTATTGATTTAAGTAAATAGGTTCTTTTTACAAGTAAAAAGTACATACCAATATTGATCATTTATCTAGCGAATTTCTTTGGAAGGCTCACACTCCACTCACTTTGAACTATAGGTATTTGACACTATCTAAAATCAAAGTATAAATTCTTGAGTTATCCGCGTAAACCAACTTGCTTATTAATCGTTCGTAAGACACTCTAGATTCACACAAAATAAGAAGGCTCAAAGGTATAGGTACACTAGAGATTGATATGATTAGAATCTCGAGAAACGCAAATAGAACACGCGGTCAATGAGGCAAATTGAGATTCGAAATTTCTTTAAGTCTTTTAACAATTAACAAACATGTTTACACGAATGCATTGTCCAGAGGATCATTAGATTTTGACTGAATATGTCCACCCGAAAACGATGTCTTTCTCATCTAGAATCGGACTATCGGCATCGTCAAACGATCTCTGTGAATCCCACTCCAATAAATCAAAGCAAAATCACAGCGCGAGCTTCGGTGTATGTAAGATTGGTCTCGAGATTGATAAACATATCTCCAACATCTTTTCCAAGCACCAGCAAGCAGAGTAGCACCGACGGAAGATGAGCCGGGACACGTGTTCTCATGGGGCGAAGTCTTTCCACCGCCATGAAGACGAATTTGCAGCTCTATCCATGTCCTTCTGTCTCGCTATATGTACCCTTCTACAGTATAAGTCTCTCCCTCAACAGCAGACAACGACCTTAATGGCGAGAAATGTCAGCACTCCGGAAGACCTCTCGCCTCGTGCACAGCGTGGACGAGCTCGCAACTGGCTACACCAAGACCTCCAACGAGATCGATGGCGCTGAAGGAGGCCAAGCGGCACATCAAGAACAAGCTCAAGTCTGTGTGCGAGGGCTCGATGGCTTGAAGTTGCTCGACATCAAGGCCTCCGACTGGAAGCTCCTGAAGGCTGACAAGAGGAAGGCCATCAAGAAGCTCGAGCGCCAGCTGTCCAGGATGCGACGCAGCTTGGAGGAGCTGGAGAGAAAGAAGGAGCGGACGTTCAGGAAGCGGGAGGAGACGAAGAAGAAGATGATGAGGAAGATGGTGGAGATGGTGGCCAGTGACAAGAGGCGGAGGCTATTGGGTGATTCTTGGCATTTCTCGTTCCAAAAGCTAATTCAAGGGTGAAGTTTTCCCTCACATTTATAAATTGATCACTAGCCCATTCCATAATTAATGTGGAATAATCTCAATAATCTCTCATTCACACATTAGGCCCTCGGTCGGAGGCATAGGGTGCGTTTGGTAACATTTCTGTTTAAAAATTGTTTCTGAGAACAAAAATAGAAAAAAGTATTTCTGCTTCAGGGAACAATTTTTAAACAAAAAAATGCGTTTGGTAACTGCATTCGAGAAATATAAAAAGAATAGAAACACGTTTGGTAAATTTGTATAATTTTTTTTTTTTATTTTATTTTTTCTATTTTTTTCTTATTTTTCTTATTTTTTTTTCTTTTTTTCTTTTTTCTTATTTATTTTTCCTTTTTTTTTCTTTTTTCTTTTTTCATTTTTCCTTTTTTCTTCTTTTTGCCGAGCCTCCGGCGGGCGAGGCTCGGCCATGGCCGGCGAGGCTCGGCCGCCTTGGCCGGGCGAGCTCGAGCTCGCCCGGATCGTGCGAGGCCTAGCTCGGCGGCCGGCCGGCGACGCTCGGCGTCGCCGGCCAAGACCCGCGTCACTGGCGGTGGCCCCGGCGTGGCCGAGCGTCGCCGCGGGGGCCGGCGAGCTCGGCCTCGCCGGGGCCGGCGACGCTCCGGCGAGGTCGCCGGCCCTCGATGGCGGTCGCCGACCATGGCCGAGGCCGGCGACCGGTCAAAGAAAAAAGAAAGAAAAAAGAAAAAAGAAGAAGAAAATGAAAGAGAGAGAAAAAGTGTTCCTAAATTTTGTTAAACAAGAAACAACTTTTTTTTTGTTTCTTGTTTCCGTTCAGATGTGTTTACGGGAAAAAAAAAATTTGGAACAAAAACGCAAACAAACGCGTTTGCATTCCTTTTTGTTCCCGGGAACAAAAAAACAAAAATTTGTGTTCCCGAGAACAGAAACACATTTTACCATGCGGGGCCATAACAATTTGTGACACTCCTGTGAGACCGTTGAGTCCAAACTTGTTGGCAAGTCGGGCATCCCAAAAGTTAGTTCAAAAGTAAGGCTTTCCCTTACACCTAGGAAAAAGTGTTAAGAAACTTATAAATCTTTTATAGGTGTGCCAATTTAATTTTATATTTATTAATAATGTCAATTTAGTCTTAAACTTTTTGATTTAGTGCCAATTTAGTCCTCCCGACTAATTTTGGACCGATTTCTTCGATCGGGCGTTGTGGTACGGCCGGTGTCTTAATGTAGACAACTTTTAATAATATATCAATAATTTTTCTAATTTTTGATTTTATTTTCTTTTCATTTTTCTTTCTCTGTTTCTTTTTTTCTTTGTTCCTTCTCATCCTCCTTCCTCTAGCCGGTCGTCTGACCTTGGCGATTGGCCAAAGACAACGGCCCGACGGGGTCGAGGTTGAGGTCACCAGCCTTTGACGAGCCTCAAGCTCTCACCAAAGGTTGCAAGGCCTGCTCGTGCTTGGCCTCGTCGAATCTGGCGAGGCTCGGCCTCGTCGAACCCGACGAGGCTCAAGCCTTGTTGGCCATGGGTGAGGCTCCACCTCCCCAAATTTGACGAGGTTGAGTAGCCGCGAGGGCAGCCTCATGCTAGGCTGGCAAGGCTCCCCTTGCCACCCAACGCGAGCAGGCCTCGCGGCCTTTAGCGAGGGCTTGAGCCTCGCCAGTTGTTGGGGAGGCTCGCCAAACATCACTGACGCCCGGCAATTGGCTGGAGGAAGGAGGAGGAGAAGGAAAAAAGAAAAAGAAAAAGAAAAAGAAAAGGAAAAGAGAAAAAGAAAATAAAATAAAAGAAAAACATTAAAATATTAAAATATTTTTAAAAGTTATCAACGTCGCCCTGATCGTATCACGTCAGTTGATCAACGCCTATTCAGCAAAATTCTGCCAAAATTAGTCGGAAATGACTGAATTAGCACCGGATGAAAATGTATAGGACTAAATTAGCACCAGGTAAAATAGTTTATGACTAAATTAATATCAATAAAATGTTTAGGACTAAATCGACACAAATGTAAAAGGTTTATGATTTTTTTGACACTTGTCCCTTATACTTATAAATCGACTGTTAGACTCTTTCACAACCAATGTGATACAACCTTAATAGAGAGCTGGGGCAGCAAAGGTGGCGATCCATGGGTGGAGCACGTGGTGGCGATTGCAAAGGTGATGGAGTGGGTGAGGATGGATCCCGGGAGCGAGGTGGAGGGTGGAGTCTTGAGCGCGAGTTGGAGGAGATCAAGGAGGCTGCGAATTGGTTTAATATGAAGATGGAGTTGGAAAAGAACGGAGACAGAGCATAGAATTTACTTCGGAAGTTGCTTGTGATGTTTTATATCTGAAGTGTAGGGACTCCATTAAAATTGTAAGTCTCTTGTGGTTTTGTGAATCAGATCAATTGGTCTGTCAGACATCTACCTAGGTCATGCATTCCTACACAGCATGCAGATACTCAAGTTGCCATGATTCCGGGTGCAAGTAATTTCCAGTCACCTACTCGACTTCCACTAGTAAATCACTCCAACTTGCTCTGTTCTTTTCAAGTGATTCATTCAAATCGAGGTCGAGCATGGAGATTGAAACTCGATTGAGCTCGTGGAGAGTTGGAGGTTGCTTGGAAATCAATGTTGATCGAGTTTGAGCCGAGCGTAGAGCATTGATATTGAACTATAGACTTAATTGCTCCCTTACATGATATATCATGTAGGTTCAACCGCCATTCTTTTAACGTGTTATTATTGTTTCTTTAATGAGTACGTAAATCATTGAAATTTTTTGAGTAATTTTAAAGTTGAAAGAAATGGTCTTATGTTAACTTAGAGAATATTTCACTTTTTTATTTGCTAAAGCAAAATCATTGTGCCAATAATTATTTTTCATAAGGAGGAGACACTAAATTTTGTTGCATCTAATTAGCCAGTGTATAACAAGGAAAGGTCGAACTTTTTCTAAAAAAGAAAAGAAGAAAAGAGAGAGATAAAAATAAGAATCTGTGATCAAATGGGCTTATACAGAACGGGCAGATCCGACCCATTTCAACTTAACCCGGCCCAAAAGGCCCAGTTATGAGACTCGCGCGCTTATCTTCATCGGCGCGTCCGCCGATGCGTCGGCTCAGTCAAGCGAGCCGCCACAAGAGCTACGGCGATGGCTCTTCAAGCTCCTCTTCTCTGACCATCTCCTCCTCCTCCTCCTCCATTCTCTCATTCCACATGCAGCCACGAGATAAGCTCACATGGCGTCTTCGCATTTTCAGGTCAAGCCCATCTTCGTAAGACAACCCAGAAACTCTCCGAGCTGGGCGAGGGCCACATCTCCTCAGAAGCACGTGTACTCCGATCCAGTCCCCGAATTCGCAGCATCTGTATGTACTATCATCATCAACCTCTCCTAGTCGTGGTCGAGTCGTGCGTCTGAATTTCGCATTTCTTTTTCCGTTTTCTGACCTGATGACGAGTCGTGTGTGTGGTCTGTGAACGTGTTGCGTTCGCCAAGGAGACACGCATGTCGAGGTTGAGCTCAGAGAGAAGCTGTCCGTGGACATTGACACGTTTGGGGAGGATGTTGATTCAGTCATACAAGTGTGCATCCAGGTAAAACAATGTTTCTCGTTCTTGTTCTTATGTCTTTGGTTGAGTAAAATCATCGTTATTCTCACTTTTGCTGCGATTGGTTTCATATTCTCACTGATACAAGAAGCACCCGAACATTCTCTTTGCTTTTCTTTTGGAAAACTTGCGCCTAGAACGACTGTACCTTTGTAAGCCGGCTCTGGTGTGGATGTGTGATGAGCATCACGTGCTCGGGAGGATGCATGATTGAAGTGTGAAGGCACAACAATTTCAAGAAAGGGGCGAAAAGTTCTCATGGATGGGCATTTGTTACCCTGTCCAGGGAATTCGTTGGATATATAGACTCATGGTTAATGTGGCTGACAAAAGATTCATGCCCTAGTTGGCATAGCGCATACTTTTGTAGGATCGGTCAAGGGCTATGGGCTAAGGGTGCGTTTGGTTTGGCTTTGAAAAAAAGCCATTAAAAAAATGTGAATGACTTTAGGCTTTTACAAAATGTAAATAATGTTTGGTAAATGTAATTTAAAACATATTGGAAAATAATTTCAACTTAAATGTTATTTGGAAAAAACTATACTTTGTAAATGACTTTGACTATTTTTTTTTCTTTTTAAAAAAAAAAAATAATAATCTCAAACATTTCTAGTGATAGTTGGGCCCATGGCAAGTGCCGGTGAATCAGATTTGGCTTTGGCCAACCGTTGGTAAGTCAGATGTGGCTGTCAACAGACGTGCTTGAGGTCTCGCAGTCGCCTAGGTCACGCGACCCTTGGGCGGTAATCGTCTAGATCGCGCAACCCCAAATGGCAATTGTTGTCCCCCATCCAGCTACTCTGTACAAATTGCGGGGAAGATGGACATTGCAAGAATGGAATAAAAACATTTATTAAATCTAAGACTTGTATAAAAAATGCAGTATTCCAAAATATCTTTGAACCTGTCATGAATTAAAGGCTTTTAGAGATGCAAATTGCATAATTTTGCCAAAGACCATTTACTTTTGACCAAGGCTAATCCCAATGTACCTATTTAGTTAATCAATGTTAATGTCTTTTCAATTTCAATAATTTATAGCTTTTTGTATCTTTAAATTTATTCTTCTCCTTCATCGTCCCCAAAGTGCTTTGACAAAGCCAAACTAAACGCATTCTAAGCGCTCTTGAAATATGATCGGCTTGATTTGTTATTGTTTGTATGAATCTTGAGCAATATTTACCCATCAAACTCACTCTGGGAGGATGGAATGAACACCTAGAGCATGACAAATGAGTGACATGATCCGAATAGATCTTCGTGATCTTATTTCACCATGTGGAATTTGTGTGATTTCATTTATACGTAGTAATCTTGCATATATATATATGAATGTGCGCGTTAGGAGAAACACGAGGTCCCACGATCACGGGATAGTGGCTATGTTGGAGAAACGCACTCAGATTTTTACTCCTGCTGCCTTTTGTTTTTTTTCCCTTTCTTGAACGAGGCAAATGTGATTTGTTTTTCTCTGTGCGTTACTATGTCCATCTTTTTACAAGACAAGGCCGAGGGCCCGTTGATTCTTTTTCATTCGGGTTATCCTGCTGAGAATTCTCATGGAATGCATTGCAACAATCACGTAGCGGATGCGATTAGGAGTAAAAATCGATAATTTACTCTAGAACCGAGTTTTCATTTCCAGCTAGTCGAGGCCATCTTGCTCATCACAAGGCAACTTGATTGGAAGAACGATAACGATGCTCTACCTCTTAAAATCCATGAAACATGTCGTTTGTCATGTAAAGGTCGTCGTGTTCGAATTGAAAAGTGTTCGATAATTGAGGCCTGAAAAAGGAAATATGACCCGACATCGAGTTTACCACTATTCCGCAGACATACCCATCAAATTGTCCTTGCTTTTGTTAACATGCCAGGGCCAGCGCTTGCGAGCTTTTTCGTATTTCCATCCGTTGCTTTATGCAGAAGATTCTAATCTTCATAAGAACTTTGAACTTCAGATTCACAGGATTGTTGACTTCAATTGCAGTGTCTTCGAGCTCAGATATTCAGCGAATTTCTTCATGAAGATTATGGAGGACCCGGGACATTACAAGTGGATGCTTTTACAGATATGCTAGTCGCCCTTAAGGCGAACGATCTCCCTGGAGCTGCTCTCGCTGCGTGAGCATCGCTACTGCGGGCTCAAAACTTTGTTGATCAGGACTGGGAAATTTGGAATGCGAGATGATCGAGATGAATTGTATAATTTTGTGCTGTCTCAAATGTTGTAAATGCACTATGAATGTGAATAATGATTGAACTATAGAGTATTCAAGAATTTCATCGAACCATATTTGATTGGTACTGCTTATCACTGTACAGAGGGCTGGTAACAACTAATAAGGCGAAGTTTCGAAATGGCAGCTCCAGGTTCGACAGTAATTAGTAATTTTTGGCAAACCCCTTAAAGACAAACTTTGGCACATGATATTTATCTCCACAAGAACTTGGCGCATGTAAACTTCAGCAGTGGTCAGCTCCCCGCCTCGGAAATGCTCTGAAGAGACGGGCGCCATAGTTTCGATTTCGCCAAGGCGGAGTTTGCCAGCCTGTTATTCTGGTGTTTTTGGCTCTGATGTTTCGGCAACCGACCATCCTGCAAGTCAAAAGTAAGATTCAGATTGCAGCGTCCACAACGAATCAAATTTGTAACATGTACTTAAGGTTTTCGTTCTCTAATTTCATTCTACAGTAAGCACTTGTGACAGATCATAAATTACACATGACTTGGCCGGCGATCGTGAAGAGTACGAGACTTGGACAAGTCTGATATATTTCCTCCGTAGCTGCTTGTAAGGATTCAAGTTAAAATGATTCTCTTGCTTAGAAGAAAAAGGTTGCGATGGACCACAAAGTGATGCAATACAGGCTGTTAAAACATTGGAAAGATGCTGACATATCTTGGAAAAGTTGAGGACTCAATAATGGAACGAGAAGCCTTCGTTTCTCAGTGACAGATACCTGGTTGGTCTTTTGTGGGTCAGAGCTCCCTCCTCCTCCTCCTCCTCCTCCTGCTGTCTGACAACTTGTGTCCCTAGGTGCTGATACCCCTACCTCGGATTCTGATTCCTCAACTTTCTGCGGCTGTTGTTGCTGCTTCTTCATCTTTGCATACTTCTTGGCTTTTAGGACTTTGATCACTTCTGAAACCAAGAAGAATTCATGAAAATTTAGCAGCTGTTCTTGCATTGAGCTTTTCATGAAGTTATCGCGAGCAGATGAGAAGAACAAAATGGACACATCGTTCCGATGTCCTCGGATGGTGAGCTTGTGTTTCCATAAAAGCTTTTAAGCAACGGGAGTAAGAGAGATGTTGATTATACCTTGCGAAGTAATAAGCCGATAGGCATGACCGAGAGCGAGAGTTTCGCTTGGCCGGAGAAGCTTCACGCGGGTGAATCGCACGGCCTTCGGGTCGCCTTTATCTTCCTCAAACGTCGGTGACGGGAGCGGGATTATCAGGGAGACGTAGTGGCCGGGGTTGTTCCTCATGACCTCGCTCGCCATCACTGGCCAATACAGCCTCTCTATCCTCCCATCAGGATGCTGTATCACTAGAGCTGCAGCATCTATAGCCTGGCAATTCCCCATTCTCTCTCTCTCTCTCTCTCCCTCTCTCTCTCTCAAGAAGAAGAAGAAGAAGAGAAGTGAGAAAGTGAAGATGGATAAGAAGGAAGAAGAGGGGAAGGAGGGTTAAGAAAGCAACAAGAGTCTCTTATCTCTATGCACTTGCGCAACCCACCATTTGTCATTCCACCATCCCTTATTTCCAAAAATGCTGTAAAAAAATAAAAATAAAAATGGAAATTTTGAGGTTTTGAGGTTTTGAGGCTTTCTTTTTTCTTTTTTACATAAGGAAGGCCGTCCTCCCACAATTCCCAACTGACAACTTTGGCCTGCGAGGGTCAAGTTTTAATCAAGCTGACAACAAAGCGGGACGTCATATAAAAACTTTATACTATATACAACGGGCGTCAAGATTAACGTTAGAGCTTATCACAATAAGATAATATATTTGTACAACAATTAAATAAAAAAATTTGGGGGAAGAAAACTATATACAAAAATGGTTAGGGGCACCGGCCTTGGAAGCCGGTGAGAGCGCCATATGGCGTGACATCAGGATATGCAAAGTTGGACGGGTGTGTCTGGAGGTGTCGACAGGGTCAAGATTTGCATTTTAGGGCATGATTAGCTTTTGATTTAAGTTTCAAATTCGATTAAAGAAATATAAATATAAAAATCTATAGAAGAGTTACGCTAAATAACAAAAGAGAAAAAAAACCATGCGTGGGAATGAGAATCGGATTCCTTTGGAAGGACAACAACAGGCTAACATCCTATCTATCTAGGTCAATTTTCTTTTCAAAAAGAAACAAAAGGCTTTATTTGGTTTTTTGTTTAGATGGGTTTACGGTAGTTATGAGCATAATTCAGTCTTAAGGTTAGAAACCAACAAAAAAAAGAGAAAGGCAGATATGTACTTATAATCAGTTACTTCTCGACATACTTGTTCTTTAAATGTTGTCTATGGATTTTGTATAATTTGCTGAAGAATTATGATCTGACTTGAAATTTTTATATTTCTAGGCATATCTTGATCGGCATATGTATAGCGACCACAAATCGGTATTAGGTGCGATGATGTAAACAAAAGTAAAGAAGTTCGAGGTCAACTATAATTGATCCGGTGGGATGCAACATGCTCCGCAAATTATACACAAATAATTTGTGGACGACATCATTATGTTCGGCTGATATTTATTACAATCCACGAGTCCCTTTCCTTCTTATCTTTTTTAGCATTGTGTCTTTTGATCTAATCAAATCAAGTGATTTAAACAATGAGCGATCCATCTCTCTGAATGAGCTGAACCTAGCTAGTTTGGTTAACTCTCAACCTTTTGTCTGTGTGCGTCTTCTGATTGATGAGACTTCTTTGAGCCAAAAAAATTGCCCCGCTAATTTCATCGAAATTGCGTCCACTAATTCCTTCTCCTAACTTAATGGTCAGGCAGTTTCTGGGTCAACTTTCTTATATCTCGTGAATTTAACGATAAAAACAAAGCGATGTGTCTACACGTCCTTGTTCAGAGTATGATGTGTGAAGAATAGCCATATGGCTATCATGGATGAAAATTATGAAATAGAGGCTCCCACTTTGTTCGGGCCGGCTACCGGCAAATTACCAAAATGATACAGACAGGGAAAATAAATCTTGAAATGTTGAAAAATCCTGGTGGGTTGATTACGAGAGAACGCGTAACTTAATCGAATAACTAATTAACTAAGAGGGAGTAATCTTGGGGAGGATCTTTGACTCCTGTAAATCAGGCTGATCATCCTAAATTATTAGCTGAATCCAAGCGTTTGAAATTGCGCCAATGATTCACATGGACCAACATATATGTGCAATAAGCGTTACTTAATTCTAGGCCATGTGAGGTGCCGGTATATATGGCTCCAGCATTAAATGGACGAATGGACTGCTTTGAATTTTTCAAACTTATACCACGACCAGTGTAGGGGACTACCGCCACTAGTATTTTAATCAATTCGAGCATGTTAAGGGCCATCATGGGAGGACTTAATATCTTATACATTTGTTATGTACACCCTCCTCTCGTATGATCGCGGATCACATGTGAGTAAAATTACATTACATGTGAAAGGAAGGGAGTATATACTAGGAGTTTCTGATAATCTCTTGATGTCTAGAGAGAGTTAGATAGTCAAGTTCTAAGTGCTCTTTGTAAGACCTTTTCCAAAACAAAAGGTTTCATACCAACTATGACTGATTCTGCTTATACATTACTAATTTGGATTTTGACTTGCATCTTATCTTATTCATGAGATCGGTAGGGTATTTCATGGATCTAAGGTTTCACTTGATTTTGACGCGCATCTCATCTCGAGCTGAGCAATGACCCTACTTCGATTGGCATGTAGGACTACTACTTTATTCAGAATGCTAAATGAAAGGCTTTTAATACCTAGCAACAGGACCAAGCCGGTGGGGGAGTGGGACATATTGTTTTCCCTTCTAATTGAGCAGAATTGACTCGCTAGTTGCTTTCTCTACATTCCCTTCCACACACCCAACATTTAAACTACAACTGATTTGAAGGGTCTTTTAGAACGTCTGAAGCTGAAGTGATGAAGAATAACTTAAATGCAGGCCTCAGGATCCTACAAATCTAAGTAGGATAGAGAAATGGTGGCAGCTGTCCATAGACATCGTATTTTATTCCAAAGGACCACCTTAATTTGGAATCAAGCTAAGGAACACTTCGAAAGAGATCAAGAGCTTAGATACGATGAGGACCATCTGATCCCATAATTTGCAGCTACATTGTTCTGCAAAGAGAACCCTAGCTCTGCTAGAGTAGATGCATAGAGCATTTCTCTCGTTGGCTTTTCCAAATATTCATAGGCAATGTTTAAACTTTTACGGGATCCATTATTACCCCGCATTTAAGCGATGTTAGTTATTTTTTTCACTTTTAAGGCTTTAAGATAAATACAAATAATCGATTTTCTCAAATATATTTGTTGAGCTTATCCCAAGTTTTGATATCATGGATTTCATTTTATCCTCTAATCCATATCCAATTCCTCTATGGAAAGGTTCGAGCATAAAAAACACATAAAGATGGCGGTAGAACCAAGGAAAGAATCAATTCTATGGCGTGAATGTGATTGATCTGATTGGTGTATCCTATTCTTGTGTGATTGAGTGCTGCTAAAAAGGTTATTTAATTACCGATAATGCACCATTATCCAATGCTTTCCAGCTAGATTAAAGACCAGAAAATTTTTTATGCCGATTTTAACTAAAAATTAATAGTTCAGAATATATCCGACGTAAAAGTTAATCTTTTCCAAGATACATGACCAGGTAACAAGAATGATACCTACAGAGCATACAAGTTGTACAATTCATTTCATCCTAGGCATAAGTTTGAGCTGATGATAATATTGAATTTTGTTATGATAAGATGACTCAAATAGACTGATATCAACAGTCCTTTACTAATAAATACTACTAGTACCGGTTTCCAACCAAGAAACGACCCTTATTTTCGCATATTATAATGTAGCGAACTTAGGAAGAGTGAGCATTACTTATCTTTGCGCTAATCCTTTAGTTAGATAACTTTCTTTAAAAAAGCATATGGGCCAAAAGATTAAGGTTCTCGCTTCCACATAACTCTATGGACAAACAAACGGATAAGGACTCTCATAAAGTGTCCCTAGAATCAAATACAAGGGAAGATCAAACTATGCACCTTTATTCCAGATTGAATTGGATTTGGTCCAATCCTGCGTCGCAATCACAATATACGGTCTGTAGTTACAAGGGGGACAAGAGAGCTAATTAAAAAACAAACTAATGACTTATATAAATTTGAAGAAATAATAATGTTATGCCACCAAAGAAAAGTCGCACCCATGAGCTCATAGCGCATGGAAAATTCGGGATTAATTTTGTGGGAGAGACAAGACTGGGGACTAGAATAATAATGAGGAATCATTAGTCACTGTGCATAAACAGAATGAAGAAAAAATAGCCAAAATACTACTTGTTTTGCCCATCAAGTCTTGGTCTTTTCTTAAGCCATAACGTCCTCCCACCTCGTGTGCGCAATGTTCAAAATAATTTCTAATTCGATTCAGGCGTCGGCGAGTTTCATTGGTTCGAGATTTAGCCGAGCTACCTTTCTTGGGATTATATTGGAGGACTCTCGGCTTAGTAATTTTCCAATAATACCACGACAGAAAGGCGCTCGTAACTCGATAAACAACAGTCGAACATCGAACATCATTAGAAAAGATGGGGGAGAAAAAGGCAGCAATCAGACGCTGGCAATAATGGCCCGATTGACATTTGTCCAGCGCTTTTGATGCACGTTGGGGACACGATGCTCCTAGGCAAATTCATGCACGATGAAAAGGGGCACCAGCTTTTTCCTTCCCCCCCACCTTTTTTCTTTCCGAGTTTCACTTTATCATGTACGTGACTTTTATCGTTCCTCTGCATGCATGGAGGAAGCGAAACCGGTGGCCTCAACCGGCACGATGATTGGAAAGAGGAACGAGGGTTGGGCGCGCGAACGTGAGGCCAGAGGTCGTGGCGCTTTCAATCGTAGAAAAGAACAGAGAGGGCGGTGGACATGGTTGTCGGTCATGGTGTTCCCTCCGTGCTCCTTGTCTGATCACATCGTGAGTGGAGCTTGCCGGAGGTTTCGGGGACACTTTAACGTCATTAGGCAATAATCGAGCTCCTTCGTGGCGACATTAGGACTCTGTGTCCATCATCGTGGTTAGTCCAGTGACCCCCCATCTGATTGATCCATGGTTGGGCTGCTCTTTCCATTTTTCTGTCTTTATTTGGCCAATCTGCTTAAAGGTTCTACAGTCCTACAAGAACCTTATCCTCGTGTGAAAAAACAGTGGAAGATTGCGATTGAAATCATGAAATTATTAATGTCAACTCTTCTTTTTTGGCTCTCACGTACGTCGATCTGTTGATCTTTCTTCATGATGGAGGATCTCGATTTGGTTTTCATCGTTGTCTGAATAAAGCATCAGATGATGCGATTCCGTCATTAGTCATGTGAAGTGTGTGTACCCATCGATTTCGGACTCTATTTGTAGTATCAATCTTAATGGATGACATGTTTGATATAAAGACATGGTTAATCCCGATGTGATCTATGGGCAAGATGGGGTCGCCCAGACCCGACGGATCCGGATGGCAAAATGGGTCCTCCAAGCAACCAATTCCCTTCCCAAGCCAGCTTGCCGACCTTGACTCTTGACCAGTCCGATCAATTTTATAAAGAAAGTTGAAATTATCTTATCAAGCCCCTCCATAATGCTAATGAAGGAGCTCTTGCTTAAAAGTTCACGAGAATTATCAAAAAAAAAAAATCCTAAATATATTGTACCGATGTCAATTTATTCCTAAACTTCAATTTTGCCAATTGAGTTATTAACCTTTTAATGATTTACTAATGTAGTTCTTCAAGACAATTTTGGTCATAAATTGTTGATGTGAACAACGTCCTTGCCACGTAGGATGGACATTATTAAAATGGACAATTTTATAGATTTTTTTATAAATTATGTGAATTTTTTTATTCTTTTCTTTTCTTTTCTTTTTCCCTTTTCTTTCTACCAAGTCTGAAGAGGGCTAGCCAACCCTCGTCAGCTAAGGAAGTAAATAAAATAATATAAAAATAAAAATAAAAATTTCAGAAATTTCAGAAATTTATAAAAATTATTATCGTCGTGTCGATTGTACCACTTAAGACAATCAATCAACATGTAGATAACAATTTTTTATTAAAACTGGCCGAAATGACTATATTGACAAATTGTCAAAAAATTTATGACTCTATTGGCGAAATTGAAAAGTTAAAATCTAAATTGACATCCGTACAATAGCTCTTAGAACATTTTCGGTAATCATCCCTTAAAAGTTCTCCCCGAACTAAAATTGAGCTTGCTCTTGGTGGTGGTCGGTGATTGGGAGGGAAAAAGAGAGAGAAAATTGGAAGAGGTTTTGCAACATAAGTATCTTTCATTAACTTCTACCCAAAGCCGGCCGATCTGAGTCAACCTCCCGACCTTGACTTTTGACCAGTCCAACCAATTTTATATAGAAAATTGAAGATCTCGTGGATGAGGATATTTTCCATGTGAAGCTCCTCCAAAATGCCAATGAAGAAACTCTTGCTTAAAAGTTTGGGAAAATTACTAAAAAAAAATTCTAAACTTATTATACATATGTCAATTCAATTCTAAACCTTTAATTTTATCAATTGAGTCCTTAATCTTTTGATAATCTATCAATATAGTCTTTTAGGAAAATTTTAGTCATAAATTGGTGACATAGATGCTGGTGTAGGATAGTCATCAAAGTAGATGGTTTTTATAATTTTTTTAATAAATTATGTGAATATTTTTTTATTCTTTTCTTTTCTTTTGCCCTTTTCCCAAGTTTTGCCCTCCCCCATTGGCTATTGGATAGGAGAGTAGAAAAGAAAAGAAATAGAATACATAATAAAAAAATTTTAAAAAATTAAAAATTGTCCACATCAATGCCAACCTTATCATGTGGGACGATAAACATGCAGATAACAATTTTTGATGAAAATTAGCCAGAAAAAACTATATTGACAAATCATCATAAAGTATAGGATCTTGTTGACAAAATTGAAAAGTTAAAAACTAAAATGGCATCCATACAATAATTCTTAAGACTTTTTTTGGTAATCGTCCCTTAAAAGTTCTCCCCAAACTAAAACCGAGCTCAATCTTGGAGGTGGTCGAGGGCGGGCGGTGGCAGTTGCCAAGTTAGATAGTGAGAGGAAAAAAGAGATAGAAGATGGGAAGAGGTTTTGCAATATAAGTATCTTTCATGTGAATTAACTTTCGCCCAAAGCCAGCCGATCAGAGTCGAACAACGGCGAAAGCGATGTCAATAGATGTCTAGTCCTAATGGGTATGATGCATCACTGTCTTTCTAAGTTAGTGTGATGGTCGGACAGCTTGATTTAAGGTCCCTTTCCTTTGGGCTCTTCAAGACAGATTGGGCCATGTCGTGAAACTGACAATATCCTACGAAGAAGCTCTATATCGTACATTTCTGGGGCCGCCCAATGCCTGATTTATCTTGTCAGCCCAATCCATGGTTGGCCTAAACGGTCCCCGCGACACCAGTTGGATACAATGCTTTACTTTGGGAAACGACGTACGGTCCCTAAAATTTAACTTAATATATAACGTGATCTCTAATTTTTTTAATATGATCCTTAGAATTTTGATAAATATATAATATAGTAAAATGTTCAATATAGTCATTCCATCAATTCAAGATCAGGGATAGTATTTAACATTTTCATATAGTTTAATGACTAAATTGATCATGTACCAAAAGTTGAAGGACTACATTGAACAAATTAAAAATTTAGGGACCACATTGCATATTGAATTAAAGTTTACGGATCATCTGTGTTATTTTCCCTCTATTTTTGTTTTCGTAATATTTGTAACCGACAACTCGAAAAATCGAGCTTTTCCTTATCACGTTAATAACGGGCCCTTAGAAATAATAGTTGGCACGCCGTTGCTGATGGTAACATGGAGCTAACAATGCATCTCTGTATTGGCGTATGTGCTGGCTGTTCTTTCGTGTGGATCCAAAGCCGAAGGCGAAAGACGATCATTGCACTTTGTAAGCTATACAACCACGCTTCGGTCCCCCTCCAATGTCGACGTCTCGGTTCTCTCTCGGGAGGGCGACGTCCGAGCGGAAACGGTACGCGCGCATTTCAAAAGGGTCGTCGTTCTATTTTTCAGGGACGTCTCCATCGACTCGGTTACTGTCGGTGCCGGAAGAGGAGCATTTAGAATGGCTGTAAAAGACTAAAAGTATATGGTTGGCGATGCCTCTCGTGACCGAAGATGGCCGGGAGAAGTAGCACCAAAAAAAGCGACGCCGCTTTCTCGATTTTTGTCTTCTTTTTTGCTTTGCAAATTGGGGTTTGTGCATGAGGGCGTGGTCCAAAAAATGCAATAAATAAGAAGAGAGCCTGGTCACATGCACGCTACATTTTGTGTGGCGGATGAGTGCCAAAGTCGATACCGCCTTCGATCTGCATAACATCCTTAGATCGTCGCTTACTGATCTTGCGACGAACAGATGGTTTCGCGGGTCTCATGGGAAGAGTATCGCCGGAGCGCTTTCACGAGCTTGGGACGTCGGATGGGACGGACCCTTTCGAAGCCTGTGGGTGAATATCATTACGGTTTTGTAAGATCGAACGAATGGAATCGAAATCTTTACTCAGTCGTTTAAACGTTGAGAATAAATTTGAGGAGCGATTTTTCGAATTAAACAAGAATAAAGAAACCTCTGAGTGAAGAGAGCGAATATTGCTCCTCATGTTATTGAGTTCGTTTAGTAGTACCTAATAATTGTGTCGGCAAGCTAATCTTCTGAGGACATCCTCCGTCGGATTTGAATAATGAATATCGATCCTATCAATGTCTGTCCGTATTCCATGATTAAGCAATGTCTATTTTTATTTTTAGTGTAGATCCAATCTCGAGTTTGCTGAGCAATTTGACTAGCGATATTTTTTTAAGCCTTCATCACGTCGTGCCTTAGCTGTCAGAACGTGAAACACTGGAAATAAATATCTCGTTAATCTCAAAGCCACTTCAGTAGTGCGTCCATTAATTAATAATTGCATCTATATATTCTCACATTTTAAATAAGATGTTTTCTACATTAGTCACCATATGCATCTTTTTTGTATGCATGCAATACCAGCAAAATAATTCTCGGGAGAAATAAACAAGGAGAATATTAGTTACGAGTGTATAAGCTATATTTCGATCAGCTCGGGACTAAGGGGTTGGGGTGTTGTAGGATTAAACCCTCGAGTTAGGAAACGATCGTGTATATTACTCCAAACTAAATATTATGAAATATCAACATGCATTGTCTCCAATAATATAATCGCTCACTCTTGATCAAGTCTCGTACCTTATAACTAGTTATAAAATTCGCACTTTTAATGGACATACATGAATATATATGTGTTGCATCAACTTATATTCATATCGTGATAGCTTATTTTATTTGTGCCAACATGTAAACGTCGTCCACTTGTATCATGCTTATTCCAATCACGAGACCCGCCTCAGATCAACAATTGCATTGACGGCGATCGCGGGTCGATCGATAATAAAGATATAAATTCGTATAAAAATCGATAATATAACAAATAAATTATTACTAGCGACTTGATGGAAGGCTTTTGGCGGGCGCCACCACTTCCGGCCGTCCTCGCGCAGCGCATCGCGTAACGAGGTTATCTTTATGCGCATGGCCCACGTACGGGAAAGACAGAAGAAAACAAGCAAACCACAAGCGGGCACCTGCTGGAGGGACACGTGGCGGTTGGGGATAGGGGGAGCTTTTGGAACGTGGGCCCGGGGGGCTTTAGTAATCATTACGCGATGTGGAAAATGATTTGCAATAATAAATGGACCGACCTTTATGGTCTTAAAGGCTCAAAGCCTCCTCCACCTGCTCTTCCTTCCCCTCTTCCAATCTCTACCCGACAAATCGGCGATGCGACATGCATTGCACGACACGACGCCCGCTGGAAAGCAAAAATAACGAGGGATTCCGAGCTGGCCGGGCGGGATTCATTCGAGCCGACGATTTTAATTAAAAATTAGGTTTGGTTTCGCCTAAGTTCTCCATGTGAAGAAATGCGACCATCTCGAGTAAACTGCCCCCCCAACTTTTGTTTTTTATAGGACTTAGTTGTCAAAAAAAAAAAAGATGTGCTATTAAACACAAAGACTAAGCAGTGTTTCAAAGTTTCAATCCCATATTTATGTCTCTTTACGTGACTACAATTTGGATTATGTTGATCGAAATTTTCAAGTGCGATGAGTACTCTTTTAAAACGCAAGCTAGTCGAAAGTGAGTCAATAAAAAATATTCTATAATTCATGAAAGTGTTTATATATGAATTATCATCGATAACGAAATTATTTCTTATCAATTAATTATTTTAAATAATATAAGCGATGACATCTAGGAAAGCATTTTTTGAGACGAAACTTAGCCAGCCTATAGTTTTAAGATCTGCACTACCTTTTCTAACTCGGTGATTTAGTCTTCGTTATTCTTTTCCACATTATTTTTTCAAAGTCGTCATCGAAGAATCAGGCCCGACCTGAAGAGAAAAGATCGCTCGCGAGGGGACGGAAGAAGACAACGAACCAGAAGCGTGATGTATGTACGGCGAATGGCAGCCATAACCACACCCCACGCCAGACGAGAGAGAGAGAGAAGGAGAGGGAGAGAGTATACGACACGTTCCGAAAGGGGAGAGGCCGAAAGCACATGCGAAGCATCCAGCCCATTTGTTAAGTCGAATTAGTTGGCCAACCCCCCCGGAGACAGTGGGAAAAAATTGGATTCCTCAAATTCCTTTGGAGGAGATGCATCCTCCCTTCCCTCCCTCAGCTTTGCTCTGCGTTTGGTGCCCGAAAAACTTTCAGGCACCATCCACTGAAAGCTGAAAGCTGAGCCGTAAAAGCAGGGCAACGCCCAGCGCACAAGAGAGAAGAAAGAGAAAGAGGACAGGAGATGGGTGGTTCGAGTCCGTTCAAAGACCACAGCAGCAGCCACCCCTTGGCCTCCTTCTCCTCCTTCTTCTGGAGGTACCTGACCTACACCGTCTACGCCATCCTCCCCATCGCTCTCTTCCGCCTCTACTTCTACCCTCTCCCTCTCCCCCAGTCCCCCACCGACCGCCTCCCTCTGTCCGACCACATCCTCGTCGCGCCTTCCCTCTCCTCTCCCCCTCCAGGTAAATCATTCTCTCCCGTTCCGCTCCCCCCAAGTTATCGCCTTTTTCCAGTTCCAGGACGTTGAGACCGCATTTCCCATCTGGGATTTTGGGTAACGATTTCTAACGCCATTTTTTGTTGTCTTGTTCCAGCTGAAAAGGCAGGAGGCGATGCTACCGCTGAAGCCCCTCCTCTTCTTCTTCCTCCTCCCGCTCCTCCTCTCTGTGACTTCACCAATGGCAAGTGGGTCCACGACAAGGCGGGCCCTCTGTACAATGGGACGACTTGTGGCACCATAAAGGACGGCCAGAATTGCATCGCCCACGGCAGGCCTGATTTGGAGTACCTCTACTGGAGGTGGGAGCCCCATCAATGCCACCTGCCCAGGTTTCAGCCCATCGAGTTTCTCCAACTTCTCAGGAACAAAAATGTCGCCTTTGTCGGCGACTCCATGGCCAGGAACCAGCTGGAGTCCCTCATCTGCATGCTGTCCTCCGTCTCTGAACCCACCCTCGTGTATACAAATGGGGAGGACAACAAATTTAGGAAGTGGCATTTCGCCGGCCACAACATGACCATTTCGGTTTACTGGTCGCCTTTTCTGGTTAAGGGTGTGGAGAAATCCAGCTCAGGGCCGGATCACAACGAGCTGTACTTGGACACTGTGGACGAGAGGTGGGCTGCTGATTTGGGTTCGCTGGACATGGTGGTTCTGTCGGTCGGCCATTGGTTTCTCCACCCTGCCGTGTATTTCGAGGGTGGTTCTGCCCTGGGTTGCCATTACTGCCCCGGCTTGAACCATACCGAAATTGGTTTCTACGATGTGTTGAGGAAGGCCCTGAGGACCACGCTTAAGGCCCTGATTGCCAGGACCAGGGCTAGCGGCAGAGCGACGGATGCGTTCGTGACGACGTTCTCGCCCTCGCATTTTGAGGGCGACTGGGACAAGTTCGGTGCTTGTCCCAAGACGAAGCCTTATCAAGAAGGCGAGAAGCTGCTCGAAGGAATGGATGCGGAGATGAGAAAAATCGGGGTGGAGGAAGTGGAGGCCGCGAAAGCGGATGCGAGGCAATTCTCGGGGTTCAAACTCGAGGCATTGGACATATCCAAATTGTCGTTGATGCGGCCGGACGGCCATCCGGGGCCATACATGCACCCGTCTCCGTTTGCCGACGGGGTGAAGGATCGCGTGCAGAACGATTGTGTCCATTGGTGCTTGCCAGGGCCCGTAGACACATGGAATGGGATATTGTTAGAGGTGATCAAGAGATGGAACGGCGGAGAGACGACCGAGTGATCTCTATGCCGAGCACGACGAAATCTCATCAATCATCATCCGATGGCTTTGGCAGCAGCGTGGTGGTGATTTTTATCGATTTTTATCTCCGAATCGAGACTAATAAACGAGAGGTAGAATGATGACATGGTTCTGTCTCCGATGGAATGCAGTGACCAAATATTGATCACCAAGAAGGAAGACAATGGGAATGATTTGAGGAAACTGAAGGAAGAACGTTCTATTGTTGCCAGAGAAAGGAGACTGTTTGGAAGATAGTGTGCTCTTCGCCCTTATGTACAAATTTGATTCCACAGCTAAAATCATAAGCCGGATTGTCCTTGGCCAGTTCTTTTGTTCTGTTCATGTACAGAGAATTTCATCTCGGTTAGCTTTGGGCAAATATGCAATAGTATTCAGTTCTGTCTTGAAAGGACCTTGTGGCTCCACCACACTGGTTTTTCTTTATTTTGAGAATTCAAATTTTTCTGGCTCTTGAATTTTTATTCTTCCATCTGAAGTTTCTAGATTACTTTTGGGATTTCACAAGAGACACGAGCGCCACTAATTGTAGATCCACAAGATGTTATTCCAAATTCCAGCGAGTATGTACTGGTTTCACGGTCGAATGCTAATGCCATGATGCGGACCCGGCCATTGGCCCGATCTGCACGTTGAAATTGCTTGAAAGAAACTCTTGGGAGAATTTTCTTGCTTCATTTCCTTTTTATGTCTCGTGCAGCTCATTTTTCTATGACGATTTGTGATTCAGACTAATCTTATTCCGTGTTAATGTTATTTCGTGCGGACTTTGTCTTATTTCGTAGTAGATCTTGTTCTCCACCACTCCAGGGTCTAGTACGAGGAGCCACGAAAAAAAGGCAGTAGCTGGGCAAATTTCACGACTCTACTGTTCCTCTGCTTTTTGCCTTCTGCTCCCAAAAGTCCAGGAAAGCAAATCAAAATCTTCAGTGGGCCCTGTGGTTTGGTTTGAGTTGTAGCCATTGGAATCCAAGGCAATCTTTTCTGATTTCCCCATTTTCAGATATCAACAAAACACATGAATTTGTTTGCTCCCACGGAGAAAGCTGAAAGGCCATGTCTTTTTTATTTCTACCTTTTGCTATTTTTGGTGTCCATGTCCTCCCTATGGGACTGATTTCGAGAGGTTAATAACGGGACCATCCTATACCTGCAGACAGACGTGTGTGCTATGAGCTCCTCAACAGATTAAAGCCAGAAACTTTGCGTGGCATATCTTCCTGAGTCTTAAATTTTGCATGTGGGTGTTTCGAAGAAGCTTGATTTTCGCTATAAGTCAGCGTGAGTCTCCAATTATTATACAGAAAACTGAAGAGGAAAGTTTTAATGTGATTTAGCACCACTTGGAAATAAATGAAGTTGATTTTTGCAAATGTGGACCTGGTGTGGAGTGAAATCTCCTGAGCCGTGATATATCTCACTCTCTCTATTCCCCTCAACTGCACATCTCTTGCTTCGCAATTCCGAAATCCGAGTTTGTTCATCGAGCTCATATCTGCGAAATATTCATTAATTCCTGAGTTGAGATCAAGGATTTCTTCAAATATGCTAAGTAAATTTCAAGAGGTAATAGTCATTTTTTGCGATGTGTTAAGAGGCTTATCCTGTTCACCTGTAACTTCCTAAATTTGCAGGTAAATCACAGAGTTGGTAATCTTCGCCATATCGAAGGTTCTTAACTGGGTCTCTGATGGTGGATTGATCGACTCAAAACTTCCCCAGTTTGCAGCATTGGAGTCGCATATGTCGAAGGACATGTATCGTTTCTGATTTTCATTTCAAAAGAAACATACAATTCTTCAATTTTTTGGTAGAACGCACAAGTTCATGATTTAAACCGTTGCATATTCGAAAACAATTGCCACGGGGTAAAGCTTTCCATAATACATGGAAGCAGTGGAAAAAAGAAGCAGATTTTTAGTGTATATTCTCAGTCGTGTCCTGTTATTCTATCTTCTTCTGTCCCTATACAAGAGAACCTCCTGAACTGGGTCTGAGCCATTGATAACCAAATTTATGAGAAGCCATGCTCAAGCCTTTCGAATTTGTGTACAGTATCAGCTGAAGCTCTTTGAAACATTCGGCCATCGGCGGTCTCTCCCCACTGTCAGGACGGACGCAGCGCGATGCCAAGTTTGCAAACATGATTATGGACTCCATTGTGTATGACGTCCGGTTCATCTCAGGATCTATCAGCTTCCGCAACTTCTTCTGGTCATGCAAGACGTGCCTCACCTGCAATTCGCAGCGCATTGCTTAGCCACATGATTTTCGTATGAAAATGGAGAAACACTCTCTTGAAATCTTTAGAAAGGTTATTATTTTACCTGTAGGACCAGATTTTGGTCATTCGGTCCTTGGTTTAAGTCCACGGCTCTTCGCCCCGTCAAGAGCTCAAGAAGCACCACGCCAAATGCATAAACATCGCTTTGCAAAGTGAGTTTTCCTGTCTGTTGCCAGAGGAGAGACAATGAATCCGTTTCGGCACTTGAAGCGAAAATGAAACACACACACGAGCACACGCCTAGTGTAAATAAACCGAAATATTTTAGCCCCGCTTATTGTCTCATATAACATTCTTTAAGAATGATGCTCAGTCGACACCTTTCTTTCCTAGAACCTTCTGTATCCACCAGTCCAGTTCTTAACAGCCCTAGATTCTGTTATTTGAGCGTGGAGGACATTGTGATTTAAATAGATAAACATGCAAATGGCGTAGAAGTTTTAATTAGGAACACATCTCATCGTCCTTACAGATAGTATCAAAGTTCTAATATGAGCTTTCGTGCAGATGCCTTCGTGCCAACTTTTTATCGACACGATAGAGACTCTGGCAATCTTAAAAACAACGAAATCTGCGGAAAGGCTTTCTGATGCTTTGTGAACATGCTCAACACTAAGAAATGGAGGAAGTAGCAGCTGCATACCAATGCATACTCAGGGTCGAAATAGCCAAAAGTCCCAAGCACTCTGGCTGTGGCATATGTCTCACGGCCCTCCGGCATAAGTTTTGCAAGCCCGAAATCAGATATCTGTTGAAACCATGGGTGAATCCTATTCCAAAGAAAAATGCTACTGAATTATCCGTGAAAAAAGATTTTCGGTTATCTTACCTTTGCTTCAAAATCAGCTGTTAAAAGAATGTTAGAGGACTTCATATCTCTATGAATAATCGGAATCCCAATGGAAGAACCTGAATGGAGATAAGCAAGTCCCCTCGCTGCGCCGAGTGCCACTCTGAGCCGTAGAGGCCAGTCCATCTTCTTTTCTCCAATTCCTACACTTCCAGTTAGCAATTACCATGAATTCGACAACAAATTATGCACTGACATAGATATTCTGCGTCGAAAAACCAACCATTCAAGTGGTCTTGGAGGTTTCCATTACACATATATTCATATACCAAGAATCTGTTCTTTCCATCGGCAGAATAGCCAATTAGGGAAACCAGGTTCGGGTGGTCAAGCCTGCTCAAAATATCAACTTCCACACGGAACTCGCGCTCGCCCTCAGCTTCTTTGAAGTGTGGTAGCTCCATCTTTTTAATTGCAACAGTCTGGGTATAGACAAAGCGAGAAATCACATTAATTGGATTATCAAGACTCAAGAAATCGCATTTTCTTTCTTTCCGAGTGCTTCATATTACAGGAACATTCACGTGTTTCCTTTTTCCCCTTAATTTTTTTGGGTCTTTTACCCTGAGCATTCTGGATTGTGCAAACAGGCCATTAGAGAATTCTCTTCGGTTCTCTAAATTATTTTGCCCTCAGTTTAATTTATACCTCTCCTGACGTCAAGGTTCCCTTGTAAACTCGACCAAAGCCTCCTTTGCCGAGAAAATTCTCATCGCTAAAAGAAGAAGTCGCCTCTTCCATTTCCTTGAGCGTAAAGACTGATGATCCATGGTGTCTTTTTGCAGGTCGCAGAGCTTGATCGTCCAGCTGCCACAACTCAACGGGTTTGTAAGTCCCTGTGAGGTCCATACGACTCTAAACCATGAGCTACACATCATATTAACTAAAACACATAATGCCGAGAAGAAATGTATCTCCATTCTGTGTGTGCATGTACAAAAGAGGACGAAATGAGCAAAACTTAGGGAGGGACAAAAGTGGATGGCAAGGGAAAGAGAGGAACATACAGGGGTCAGTGCAATCGTCAGACTTGCTTCGTCTGCGCTTGTTCCAAGTCGAAACTAACCCGAATGGCATTATTGTGTGTACAGCAGGTAGACTAAATTCTGGGTTTGAAAAGTCAAGACAAGTCGCAATTCACATACCATCAAAGAGACATTTGGTTGGAGCAGGGTATAGTATATATAGAATAACCTTCTCCATAAAACAAGAAACAGAAATAGGATACAAAAAGAAGTGAAGACTTATAGAGTGAGATTGGTCCTTGGAAAAGGATCGAGCTCTTTAATACGTCTAGATGAAGGCAGATTAGGAGATGGGTCGAAAAAACTAACATCCTCCACTTTCAACCGCCATGAACTCACACACACAAACGCAGAGTAGAAATGTACTTTAAGAAAAAGAATGAGCAAAAGAAGGAATAGAGTTGGTACTGCTTACTCCAATTGGATTGTTGAGTTGTTTATTAAATTTTGCGTGTAAACCACAATGCACAAACCTCTCAACTTTGGATGCCTTTTTGTTTGCTTCCAAGAAGGGGAAAAAGGAAGCAGTTGCAAGGACCTTTTCATTCGGTTCGTCAGTCAACATCTGTTAAATAGTCCCGCTTAACGTGAAGGGAATACAAACTTTATGTTGAACTATATTTCGCAACTAAAGACAGTAGTTCTTCTTTCACCTGCCGGCAGGGGATCAAAAAGAAAAACATTACAATGCCAAGACACCAGAAAAGATACTTGGCAATGGAAACTTTACAAGGATCAGAAGTCCTAAGCATACGAGTAAGTCTGCTTTATCTCATAAAAGCATCTGTGCATACAAACAAATGAACAAAAGTGCATGTTGTTCTATAAACATTCCCTGTTTGAGCCTGGCTACGTATCCGAGTATGAATCCGAAATTGGACAGCAGTCTAGATAAGAGATGTGCTATGCTTCCATGTGTTTGTTCAAAAGAGGTACTTTAGGAGAGGAAGACTCGCAGCTGATACTTCCACTTTCTTCAACCACCTTCTCTTCCTGGGCTTTCCCCCATATGACAGCATAAAACCCAAAAGCTATTATGATTCCTCCAATTACACTGCACACACACAATTTGAATCAAGTTGCATATGCTACTGTCTTGGAAAAAGATCAATCAGACATTGACTCTAGTTGACTGAACTCATGTTTTCTTCTTCTTCAGAAAATGACTTAATTTGCTCATACCTTCCAAGATAAAGAGTGTCGCCAAGCAAAGAAACCCCCATCACAGAGGCAATGATCATGCCAAGTGGCTTAATCATGGAGAGGTAGAGAGGCCCTTTGGTCTTGCACACCCATGTGTGAGTCACACTCCTTATAGCTACCACGAAAAATGCCTATAAAGGATCGATCGCCCATGATGTTATCAAGCACAAATTTACTAGTCAGAAGTGCTTTTAGCTTTAATATATGCAACGGTTGTATTCTCTGAGCTTGATGCTTACCGAGTAAACTATGGTCATCAACTCTATGTCAGGCTTCAACTTCCAAGCATTCACGTCTTTCTCCACTATCAGAGCCACAATGGTGGACTGTATTGTCACAACGACGCAAGCTAAGAGTGTCAACATTAGCTCTGCTGGATAATCCCTCACTATCCATGTCTGCAGATTGTGATTGAAACTGGTCACTGAATGCTCAATGGTTTAGAGAGATTGAGGGACTTTGCAATGCCCTTCGTGTGTGTTGAATGATCAATTAGATGGTATATTACATGAACTGTCCTTGTACTTGGACAATGTTGGTTTTTGAGTCATGACGTTGGAAATAGCTCTGATCCCATCAGATTCATTGGACCCAATTTTCATCCACATCATTCACAATTAAGCATCGTCACGTCAATGTTATTTTGGTGATGTTGGTATACATGGAACTTATTGTATTCATCTAGTCAAAATACATGAAGGATCGAGTAATTTACACGCTTTGATGGACATACCTGCACAACTAGCAAAAGCGAGACCAAGAAGGCAGCACAGGCGAGAAGAAAGCCGCCAAAAATCCAGCTTGATTGCAGCTGAAGAGGGAGCTCTTGAGGCATCGATGGTGAACCATTTGTGAGTGAGAGGCCTTTGTAGAGTGTAACAGTGAGAGCACCAGCGATGCATACCATCGTACCCACTAATTTAGCCATGCTGCTTTGCACTCTCAAGTCAATTTTTTCCATCCTGCATCATTAACCATTTGTTTCATGTCTTGGTAAGGGCGAGTTAAATTCGTTTCTTCTTGGAATCACAATCCACTCTCTTGCTTGAATTACTATGGCAGTGACCAATCACCCATGTAAAAGATACTCAAAGTTAATAAAGAAATGGGAATCTAGAGCACTGCACATCAGCCGTAGTGTTTAAGACCATGCGCTCCATTTCTGTGCTAAGATTGGTTTACAAAGTATATCAACTGAAGTGACAAACTGTGAGTGAACCTTTAAACAAATTAACCGTATCTGACACTCAATAAGAGTTCGCCATGTTGTTTTTGTTTGCCTACATCGTAAATCACTAAATCGGTCTTAACATTTGGTATATATCTAACTTTCTACCCAGAGAAAAAGGATAAGCTTTTGCTTGAATGATTGTGATGACTAGAAAGAGGAGGAGCATTAGGTAGGAGCATACCTGGAGATGAGAGCAAGAATGAAAGTGAAAGCAGGAGTGAGATCGGTCATGACCGAGGCCAAAGTAGGAGAGCTGTATCCGATCCCCACAAACATCAACAGTTGCAGACATGTCCTGCTTGTTTGCAGTTTCACAATTCCCATGTATCAAATTCCGTTAAACCCCATCGCCAGTCACCACCGTCGCAACATTCAATTACGCGCGCGCACACACACATTCCTAATATACAAAACAACAGTACATGCCCACAAATCAAGAAACGGAATATTACATACGCTATCAGACCCAGCAGAAAGATTCTGAGAGCTATGGAGATGGTGAGCTTGGGAAGCCTTCTTTTCCTGGAAAATTTGCAAGAGCAAGGAAAAAGAAAAGGAAAACGAAGAGCGTATATTAGTAAGTCCTTCAGATGAACGGCGTGACCTGAGGAGCTACTAGCGAGAAACCAGTCCATTACTAACCTGTAAAAGAGGAGAGAAGCAGAGCAAAGGAAGAAGATGGCGAGAGCATTGGAGTAAGCGATGAAGATGAAGTTGCTCATGCCTCTGCTCATGGCTGCTTTGCTCATGGTGTTCAGCCCCTGTTCCAAGAACTCTATCACCACCAGCACCACTACTACCCCTGAACCGCCACCCACCATTTCCTCTTCTTCTGCCTTTTTCCCCTGCTTCTCAGTCCAATTAAAAGTCCACTATTCGGTCTCTATTTTGTTTCTGCAGGGAAGAAGATGTTGTTGCATCTCCTCCAGAGAACCACAAGGTGCAGATCACTCCCGATTCACTGGAGGAGATGGAGAAGACGTCGGAGGAAGAAACATCTGGCGCACGGAGAAACAGGACCTCCGATGATGATCTGGTTCTTTTTGGCTCCTAGCTAGCCTCGGGCTATGCTGGTTTGGTTCTTTTGTTCTTTATGCCATTTCATTTCATCTATTCATTTGTTCATAATTTTCTTCTCCTTCCCTCTATGCACGGCCACCCCACTAACTGTGTCCCGTAGTCGTTGCCATTTATAATGATTTTTGGATTTCTTGTGTATGAATATGCAATGCCTTTCAGCTTTTATCTTTTTCCTCCCCCGCCCCTTTTTTCCCTTTCCTCTAAGGAAATAAATGGCACTATTTTAACCACAAAAATCTAGCGATAAGATTTGACTAGGTGATGACACATCAATAACGAAATACCAATCTAATACATCTTTAGTGGCGTTTATGCTCGATACTGATCTAATACATTTTTGGTAGCTTGTGTAACGTCCTATTCTCTATAGGTGCTTCGAGAGAATTCCGTAAGTAATCTTATGTAAAATTTCCTTTTTCAATCTGTCTTATGCTGATGCCTAAGAGAGGCTGCTGCTTTCCTCAAGAATCAGATGAGACTATTGCAGCACTGGCTTTTGGGGGAAGAGATATATTTCTTCAAATAGGTGTGAATGGAGAAGGAGCGTAGGTAATCTCACCTCAATAGGTATAAATTACTGTTGGTATTGCTTTCCTGCAATTGCAAAAAGTGGCACGACTACCCGAGGGCTTCAACTTTTGAATATTTTTTCATTGCTTTAGGCAAGTCCATCGAATTAGAATGAATGCGTGGTGAACCTTCTAACTGAATTATTTAAGTAATAAGTTTCTTTCGTTTCGTCTCTTTTGCTTTTCCCTTGCTTTCTCCCCTTGTCACTGGACTCCGCAAGTGCCTTATGTCTCATCGAATCACTGTCATAATCTTGACAATCTGCTGGTTTCTTATTTAAATGAAATTCTTTTCAAAATTTGAATACCTCCAAACTTGTCGATTACAAATCCTATTATAAATCATTCTTTGAAGAGATGCGGATCTGCGGACTCTTAATTTATTGCAACGATGGGCCACAAAAAAAAGGGGACGATTGCTCGAGCATCAAACTACAAATCAAACAAATTACGTACACGCAGATTGGGGCATGCATACCATGCCAACTGATGGCTTTTTTGCACAGGGGCCGAATTGAATTATCATGTTCCCTCTTTGACGACGCAGTCGGCAGGTGAGGTATACGGTCCGGTTAGGATATTGGCAAAGCAACAGAGTGCTCAGGATGAATCTCAGCATGCGATATACAGACTAGAATACCATTATCCACCCTACATGTGAAGTAATTGGTGGGATGATCTTATGAAGTCAGGACAACATCCGAACATAAAATTCTGGACTCAAAAAGAATTTATCGAGAAACTTCGATGAACGGGTTTGCTGAATAAATTACATGATAGGATGCATCACAGATAAACTCGAATGTGAGTGAAACCCAAGGCTTAAAATGAGCTAAACACAATAGCAACGAAGAATACCATCACCAAGTTTTCCCAGAAATGCAAAGCTGATACAAAACCTCGATGCTTACAGAAATGAAATACATTAATGCAGTATCATTGTAAGTAACGATATTTTTCCATTTAAATTAGAGGTAAAAGCCTGACAATCAGTTGATGAGCAAATAAATTTCAAACCAAAAGCAAAAACCTAAAAGTAATCTACAATACGAGGTGATGCAGATCACTACATCGAGATAAAATTAACATCGAGATAAATATTTCTGTATCTCTGAAACACCAGTGCAGAGTGGAAACACTGGATCATACTTTGAAATCATTTTTCTTCAGTGAAAAGCTGCAACTTCCTCCTTGAAGAACTTAAGCAAGTCCTCGACACTCATGACAGAATGGTCAGATTTGTCCCTCACCCGAACACTAACCTGGAGAATAGCACACCAGAAGAACAAGCTACGATGAGATAATGCAATCAACATATACTGTTAAAGCAAAACCTAATTGTCTAAGAAATTATAAACTGGGATCTCAAGTCAAATGAACTCCAAAATTTCCACAGATTCTGGTTCAGTGAGTCAAAATGGGATGCCGTGCAGTCTGTAAAGGACTTAAACTTATGGCCCTCCTTTGAGAGGAAGTTGAGTTATCTTGTCTATATTCTTTTTATACTGAAAAGGCAACTGACATGTTTAGGGCTAAGCAACTGAACGTGAATTGCCAGGAAATTACATGTAAAGATCACAAGCTAGATGTTTGCGACAAATGATTTTAACATATTGGAAAGCAAATGCTAATCAATAATGCTTATTAACCGATGCCGATATTGGTAAAACTAGAAGAATAACTTCTGAGAAGGCCTAATAGGAAAACGTGAAATGACTAACTGATAGGAAAACCACAGCAGCATTACTCCATAAGGAAACCTAATTTTCAGGGGACAACCATTGCCAAAGCAAGTCTACACTGATAAGGCATTGCACTAATTAATGTGATTGAATACCTGTCCAGTGTTTGCCTCCTCTTCACCAACTACAAGTATAAAATTGTATTGGGCCAACTGAGCTTCCCTTACCTGCAGGCACATAAAGCACAACAATAAGTGGCTAGAATATGACAACAACAGAAGGATCATACTATAAAGCGGGTGACAAGGCAAAAATGGAGTCAAACTAAATCAGGAAATATTGTATAGGATATATACAATTGCAAATTAATTCTTATTCCACTTTTAAACCAAGGTCCTGTGAGGACAGTTGTTGTCAAGCTCTAAATTCCTTCCGCTACAGCAGCAAATGGCGGCTAGCACTGTGTTGCCATAGCCGTCAGAAACCATCAAAGGTGCTGTTTAGGGTCAATTGATCATCCAATGCCATAACGAATACAGAAGTTCTCCATTGTGAAGAGAATTCCACATCCCACAATAAGAGCGATTACCCTACGCTTTTTTAAAATGTCATTCTTCATCCCTTCAGCTGATACTGAAAGCTTGAATAATTCTAATAATAAAAAGATATCTTGGAGACAAATCCACTTTAAATGCTATGCCAGAACATTAATAAATACAAAAGTAAGTTATGTAATCTGCAAGTCTCAACCTCAATGGAAAAAGGAGAACCAAGGTGTACCTTTTTCTGAATCTTTCTATCGGTTTCATCAACGTCGACAAAATAACCAGCATCATGAATTTGATCCCGCACCTATAAGGAGACAATTTTAATATTAAGTGTAAGAAGCATTTTCCTGATTATTCCATAGAACCTTGGCATGTCGCTGATAATCATGAAATTGAAAAGAGTTCACCAAGAGTTAGTTTACCACTTGCATACTACATAGAAAAATATGATATCATTCACAACTTGGGAAAACCAAATCATCCAGGCATGGCATCTTATGCAACTGTAAATAATTATAGGAATGCTGCTACAGCCTGCATGTATCTAACAAGCTAGTAAATATACCACTAGAGAGCACTTCATAGTGGAGTGATGCAAACAAATATTTGAAGTTACGTTGTCACCACCTAGGATTAACATAAAACTTTCCAATGGCAATAGATACAATTAATTTAATATCATTCGAATTTACATTGATTTCATTATGATGCCATATGTTTTCTGTTTTTCTCCCAACTATATTTCTGAGAGAACATTAAAAACTATAAGAGTAACATATGGATAGAGGCCAACACCAGATGTCTACCATAAGACAGGAGAAGAGGACAATACCAAGTAGCAAAACCACACACATTCAATTACTCAGCTGTTAACAAGCTAAGAACCATTAGATAAACTACCTTCAAAGCATAGGACTGAGACTTCTCTGACACAGGGCAAACAATTGCTTGACGTGGACTAAGCCAGAAGGGCCATTTCCCCTTGTAATGCTCCAAAAGTATAGCAAACATGCGCTCAACAGAACCGAGGATGGCTCTGTGTATCATAACAGGAGTCTCTGTCTTGCCTTCATCTTCTGCTGAGTAAGACAACTCGAAACGGGCAGGAAGCTGGAAATCCAACTGCAATCACAAGGATTCATCTGTCTCAAACCCTGGAGAATATCAATGACCAAGCAAGAAAGTTGCAGGTATAAAATGAAAAGAACAAATACCTGCAATGTGGCACACTGAAATTTCCTATTCAAGGCATCAGAAACGCTAATATCTATCTTTGGTCCATAGAATGCACCATCTCCTTCATTTATCTGCGAAATGTGACCTATGAGTAAGAATCAATAAAAAAACATAGAGAGAAATAAATCATATGCATAAGAGCATCTCAGACAGATATCAACTGCAAGAGCGGAATAGTTCTTTCAGCAAAAGCATTCTGCGGATGGATGTAGACAGGCAACTCAAGGATAGATTTAGAGAGGGAGGTAAATGGGAGTAAGGCAGCATATCCTTGAAGCATTCATTGTGAAAGAATCAAGTAGGAGAGAGACAAAATGAGGTAACGGAAGCAGATGTTCTAAGAGATTATACAACACCTTTAATCAAAAGCAATAACAAATTTGATCATGATAATTTCGTGAAAAAATCACAATTACTAAACTATAGTAACCTTGATATTACAAAAGTCAAACTTAATAATTGTGAAAAAATGTTGCCTAACTTGATTAAGGGCAAAAAGAACTATAAGGTTACCTGCCACGGCTTCCCAGACTCATTTAATGCTTCGGCAAGGGCGGCCTCAGCTTTCTCCCATGTTACTATATCTCCAAGGTATTTCTCAGGTCTCTACACATTAAAACATGTCCAAGACATAATAAATTATTATAACATATAGACACAATAGACTGCAAAATAATAGTAGACAAGCAAACAACACAACTGCATCCCACATTCCAATGGAAAGGGCAAGTGTAGAGATTAAATTCAAACCCTTGAGAAGCCAATAATCAACTTTCTTTCACAAAAATATTCTACAATTTAAAAGCCCAATACATAAATAAGGAAAGTTTTTAGCACATGAATTGCATTCACCATAAGAGGATTCCATCTGCACTGCATCAATGATTTTATACAGGGAAAAGTGCCATGTTCTATATAGATGGTGGGAGAAAATGCTATTTCTTGTCCATAAAGAACCTTCTAAATCTCCTGGGATGTCCACATACTTAAAAAAAGGCAAGAAAAATATTTCAGGAAATCTATGCCGCAGCAAATAAATTACATTAAGGCTTGCAAAGACAGACTACAAAGGGTTTGCTTTTAGCAGAGATGTCCCACTTTGCAGCTTTCGTGGGAATGACAATATACATCTAGAAATGATTCCCTATAAAATTTACTTCAGTTCCATCTTGTTGCTCAATCACATGAAAAGTTCCAAAAATATTAGGCAGGGAATTGGATAACTAATCATCCCAGATTCATCTGATAGTTTTAGTCAGTTTTTTACAGTTCCCCTGCATCTTGCACAGTATGTCCTCGTAATAATTTCGACTACAAAAGATCACACATCAAGAGTTCCACCACAAATCATTATTAGCAAAAAACAATATATACGAATGGCTTGATACCATAACCAGGTCAAGAGAATCTTACTGTAGACAACTTGAGGTCAAAAGTGAAGCCAAATATTTTATAGGCATACTTGATAAACTCTAAAACGCTTATAACTTCATCTTTAATCTGCATTCACAAGAATCAAGAATTATGCCAACAAATGGTATCAAGAGGTCCAGCAAATTCATGTCGAAAAGCATCACACTCGCCTGTGACTCCCTGCAAAAGATATGTGCATCATCCTGTAGCAAACGACAGAAAAACACTCTTAAACAGGGAAACGGCTAGCAAGCAAGTATGAGGTTCAGGCAAAAAAACATCTAAAAGCCAATCAAATATTTGTCATCTTCACTATAAGACCTAATTGAGTACATTCCGCCACAGAATGTCTTTCCCAAAAAGATGGTACTGGAGAAACCCAACAAGGGAAAATTACGGTTGGGATCAAACTAATGTTGCGACACCCATGGAGCAATATCGCGGGTAGATCAAACAAAAGAACACCTGCTGAAATCTCCTGACTCGTGTCAATCCAGTAAGAGCACCACTGGCCTCATTACGATGCAAGACACCAAAATCAGCAATCCTAAGAGGAAGTTCTGCAAAACAATGATGAAAAATCAGAATAAAAACCAATGCCAAGACAACAAAATTAAGCATCGTGGAAGAAATTGCAGTTTATTGCAAAAGTCAAAGGATCTGTATAGCAAAATTTTCACCATGAACAACCTAAAAAGAGATCCAGTTAAAAGAAGAATTTCTCGTTGTACCATAGTCGTTACATAAGAAGTCACAAACTATGATTTAAAAGAAGAGATCTAAATAAAAAAATCAAAGCTGAAGAAAGTCGTTTTCGTTTCCAAAAGTATTGTTTGAAAACTATAGCAAAAGTCAAAGGATCCGTGTAGCAAAATTTTCACCATACAACCTAAAAAGAGATCCAGTAAAAAAAAAAAATTCTCGCTGTCAAATAGTAGTTACATAAGAAATCACAACCTATGGTATAAAATAAGTGGAGCTGTAAATAAAAAATCAGGGCCAAAGAAAGTCGTTTTCATTTCCAAAAGCATTGTTTGCAAATTACAAAGATTTAGTATATCCGATATGTGCTAACATTTCACCTATGGAAAGTCATTTCACCTTACAGCACGCACCTTTTATCTCACAAGGGAGTAAGCTATTGCTCAGCTTAAGTAGAATAAGCACATCAGGGATTAAAACTACACATTTCTAACCAACTTCTAAAGTGGTAGCTAATACAACTAGGATCACATTTTTTTTGGGGGATCAAAACTAGGATCACATAAGCTCACCTCTATATGAACGAACTCTATGTTTAAACATCAAGCAGTGGCCTGGGCAATTCATTGGCTTCAATCCAAATTCTTGTTTTTCAATCTGTGCAACAAAAGGAAAGATTTACTACCAACATATAATCCATGAGGAACATCAATTGGAGTATTATATGTTGTCACTCAAGATATAAAGTTTATAAGCCCTAAACAGCTTAGGATCAGCATGCATCCCTCTGCCACCAATCTACCCATTTTGTCATCTCAGGGTATATTCCATCAAAATGTGACAAAAGTCCCAATCAATTGGGCAACTATTAGACAACCTCGTCAGAAAGGTGGCTTGGAATAACTCATTAATTAGAGTCCACAAAACTCAACTAGGCAAGTGTTTGACACCAGAGTTGATCCTCTGAGGAATAAAGTCAGTTTCGCAAAATATAGGACAGACAACTAAAGGACTGAGATTGTCTAATGAAACTGAGGCTATATGAACATTCAGGCACATTATATTTTACAAAATTTTGAGTATCACAGTAGGAACTAGGCAGTAAAAGATGTAGCTATGGGCCCAATAAATTGTGTATTGGCCTCTCTCTACTTTAACTTTCTCGATATTCTCACTAGTTTGAAAACAGAGGATCCAGAGGAATTTTTTAGACAAGAGTCTTCTTTTAATGGCATACTTTTATGTGTGCAAAACGATTTTCAATTTAAGTTACAACAAATAAGGATACGGTAAAAGGGCAAAGTACATTAGAAAATGTTTATCTTAACTAGAATCTTCAATTTCAATTAAGAACAGGTTTTTATTCATTGCTCTTTCAGCAAAACAGGAAAATGTCACTCAACAGATTACTCTCTTCCAGACATTTTGGTTCTTCTCGATTTGATTTTCAAGCTATTTTCTACACGAATGAAAATAATTGATAACTTAAATCATGACTTGTCAATAAACCACCTGCCATTAGACGCCTCGCATAGTGATACATATTCCCTGGAAGCCCTCTCCAGAAGTCATAGCCACAGTATCAAGAAGCAGTATGAACCTCACCTCAAAAACAAACATGTTCTCCTTGTAATTCGCAGCATGACCAGATGTTTCCCAAAGTTGCATGTTATACATATTTGGTGACAGCACCTGGAATAATAAGTTGATTGATTACTAAATAGCAGTGTCTATGTTCAAATAATATGACAACTCATCAAGATATCAACCTCCTGGTACCCTCGATCTCTATATTGGGATTTTATAAACTCAACGAGTTTGTTGTAGATTCGAGCTCCATGAGGAAGGAAGAACCAACTTCCAGGACTGAAATCCATAGCAAATTGAGAATCAGAACAGTGAGAAATCAGGAGGCACTGTCAATTCTGGATATCAAGGTTGCTTACCTTAATGGATGGCAAAAGAAAAGCTCTTGTTTAGAACCTAATAACCTATGATCATATTTCTTTGCTTCTTCAAGCTGATGAATATATTCCTGCACAAATATTAAATAAGTGAATTAAAGCTAGCACCTGCAATTAGTGAACGACAGTCAGATGTCAAACCCTCTCATGTCATATAAAGTCAAGGCACCACCGCTAACAGATTTTAGTTTTTTTCTTTTTCTGATGCAAATCTATGAGGCTGTCCGCACATAGGCAAGATTTGCATGAAGCCCAAAAATGAACAAAGCAAACAGTATACACCCATTCAACCCAAAAAAAAAAAAAAAGTTATACACCAGTGCCCCTCAAGAGTAGACAAATCATTTTGATTAATTGACTAAAGATCACATGCATAAAAAGAAAATTGCTTTGGCACCACATTAACACTTGGGTAAAGATGGCTGAGTTTGGGCTGTGAAAGGAGACACTAGTTCAATTGCACAAGTCCTAACCCAACTGTTTCAGAAAGTACATAGGACAAACAAACAATATCACCTTCAATCTTTTCTGATCTGGGTAAGATATCCCATACACTCTTTGCAGACTTTCCCGATCTTTATTTCCCCTCCAATATGCTGAAGAAGCCTGAACTTGGAATGGTAAATGAAAAGATGTTTAACCAGCGTACGTGCAATTAAGGGTATCAAATGGCACCTTGGTCCAAAAAATAACATCACTATCCACATTTGTGCTCAATCACCTTCAAACAGGCAAATGCCTTAACGAAAGAAGTATTTGGTATGTGAGGCCCTCGACACAAATCAACCAAGGGACCGCACCTGTACACAGTGATAGTTTTGTCGGCAGGCAAATCTTTAATGATTTCGACCTGATTGCATAAGCAGAGAGAGAGAGAGAGAGACTTGGAGTCAGGTTTTCATCTTTGCAATAATGTACTTGAAAAGAGAGGAGAAAAATTCAAACAAGGTAATTTGTCAGCTTACTGACCTTAAAAGGATTATCTGAAAACATATCCAGTGCTTGATCCCTTGACACCTCAATGCGTTCAAATGGCTGTTTTTCCTGGATCAAGAAAATAACAGAATAGTCTTTCAATGTACCAAAGGCATTATCGCACAGATTAGGGCTCACAAAATATCTGGTCCCTACATAAGTGACATATATGAGAGTAGGCATGAATGGGGGCATGATAAAGTAGAACAGCAGTATCTGGTTGATTTGGCTTAAATCCAGTTTATTAGCACAGTTTACTCTACCACTACAATGGAAAGAGGCAGCTTATTCCTATTGTAACTTTCCTGCACTTAATCAACACAGAAAAGTTCTACTACTAAACTTGGCTGGTCGTGGACCAAGAAGTCCATGAGTTGGTGAAAATGAGCCCAGAATCCAACTACAGAGTTTCATTGAATGGGGTATTATTCAATAACATAGGTATCCTCCGAGGAGTGTCACAACCCAGCCCATAATCCTCCCTCCACCTTTATATCGATTATGAAGTTGAGACCTCACTTGATGAATAAAATTTTAATGAACATAAGATTTATTAAAATCTTCACAGCATGAACTTTCGAATGTTTCTCCAAAGCTACTTATCACAAAATAATTGTAGACTCGTGATTTTCTATCAGCAGGTTTCAATGGATTACTAAAAAGACAAAGCTACTATAAAGATAACAAATCTCTGATGGATGATTATTACCGCAGCAGCTTTACTTGCCCCAGACTCAATTTGCTTGAAGTGGTCATCATTCAAGCCCAAGTCGTCATAGAAAGCATCATAGTAGAATCCCTGTATAATCATTTCATTGTTTTTAAGTGAAGTCTTCTATACATAAAATCTAATAAAACGGAAAAGTAAATGACCAGGGAAGAGGGATAAAACAAGAAAACAAACTTTAAATTCCATCATTAAAATCATAGATAAATGTAATGCTGAATATGCATGTTAATAAGCACTTAGCTATGCAATTTGCATGATGCAAATGTGCATGCCCCTTTCGTACATGGTAGGTATAGCTTAACAATCTCCAATATCTTACTATCACTGCATGTGATACTGCACATTTTATAGCTAAATATACAAATAAAATTGCATGAGAAAATTGAATGCAATATGGATTCACGAACAACTTATGTGGAAATATCTAGCCAAATTCTGATGGGAGACATAACCCAAACTTGGTCTCTCTAGCTGCTCTCAAAAACCTAGAAATGTATAATGCATAGTGGCAGCAACATGAAGTTTTGTGTGGCATGCATAACCTATGAGACAGCAAAAAATGAAGCAACAAATAGCAAAATGCAAGTAGCAATTGTCCTATTTACCTCTCCTCTGGTGGTGCAGGGCCCAATGCAAAGCTTACAACCATACTCCATTTCAAGTGACTACACAGTAATTAACATTCACCATCAGAGCTATGTACAGAAACTCAAATGTCCTTAAACAACTCCAGACAAAGAAAAATAACAATGCTCATAAACCTGGCCCAAAATGTGGGCACTCGAGTGCCAGAACGTGTCGCGCCCTTCGTCGCTATCGAATGTGAATAACTTAAGCTCGCAGTCACCCTCGAGCGGCCTCGACATGTCCCACAGGACTCCATCCACCTGCGAGATCAGAGCATTCGCCGCCAAGCTCTTCGATATCCCCCTAGCAATATCCAGAGGAGATGTCTCCCACTTCTTCCCTTCCTTTACCGACCCATCCGGCAATGTTATCCTTCAAATCCGAGAACCAAAAGAATCCACATTGTCAGAATCAAATACTACCGCACCGCATCATCTACATAGCATTCACAAACGCGCAAGCACAAGCAAGACCACAAAAGCGACCCCACATCAATCACGATACATTTACTTATGCCGCACAACGCGTTTCGTGCAACAGACAGATTCGGGAAAGCTATAGGGGCTAACGAAGATTCGCCAAAACCGCGGGCATTATCCCTGCGGATGCATATGCGTGCAAGCGAAGCAGCATCATCGGAGACGTACTTGATAGGTTCGCCGGCGACGGATTGGCGTTGCGAGAGCTGCTTCGCTTTGATGGACTCGAAGAGCGCGATGCGCTTGGGAATCACTAGTTTCAGGTAGTTCTCGTCCTTCGGGTGAGCTGCCATGGCGGGCCCCGGCGGCGGCGGAGAGGACGGAGGTGCCGGCGGTGCGGCGGTGGCGGCGGCGTCGGCGGCGGCGGAGCAGAAAGGGCGGGGGAAGAGGTGGTTGCGCAGGAGGAGGTCAGGCAAAGAGGAGAGGGCAAAACGGCGGAAACGAGAACCTCCCAAGGTTTTAGCGCATAGCATATGGCCGGACTGGTGAGTTTGGGAGGAATGCGGGTTTTTGTGCTTTATTTAGGCTTTTCTCCACTAGAGCTCTTGGGCTTTTTCATTTTGTTTGTCTTTTTCTTTTTTCACTGAATTTTACATTCAAGTATTCAATTGCACTAATTTTATTTTTTTTGGAGCAATTGATGTATTTGACTAAAAATCTGAATAATTGGAGAAATTTCACATTTCTGCCAAATCAGCATTTCTCTTGTGAATTTATGGGACGTTTGAAATGAAGTTAAAGGTTTAATATAACTAAGTTGGAATTAAAAGTGAATGACTTTTATTGCGAAATATCTTAAATTTGATCGATCATGAATGACATTTAGCCTTACAGCACACTTTTTATGGGTGTGTGCAAAAATAGAATAAGCAAATTAATAAAGAAAGAGGAGTCTGATTCGAGTTTATTTCTGGGAACTGAATTAGAATCATTGTATGATAAAAGAGATTTCAATTGTAAATAGAATCTAGGAAAGATCTAAGCAATTACTCAATGGTACACACAAGGGAAAATGTCTTCTTTGAAAAATTACTCTTGATGAAGAAAATGGTTGCTTTTACCCCGTCTGATGGTATAGCCAAAAATGTAAAGGAGAACAATTCTTCTAACTATAAAATTTAATTACAACTTCTGGGCTTCGACAGACGAATTCCTCTACTCAACTCTCGATGCGTGTTTCCAAAGGCGATTGCCTGGAGGACAAGGTCAGTCCACATTTCAGTCCAATTGCTTAACATGTGCTGAAAACCTTCATGGATCATTAAAAAAAAAAAAAATCACCAGATTGACTGTGAGCTGAGAGGAGTCATCCACAAGTTCTTGGGGCGAGGTCCTGTTGCGTGGGCGTCAAGCGCAGGCAGTGGCCTTTTCAATGCCCCATCGCATCGTCAAGATTCAATCCCATCCAACTCGGGCTTCCACGATCCACGAACACAAGAGCCCACGGGCCTCTACCAGAAGAACATGCGTTTTGGGCCGAAAAGGAAGGACCGATTCGGCCCCGCGTTTCGTGGACTCAAGCCTGCCCGCGCGACGCAGCGGGGAGTTGTCGGACACGAAGTCAACCACTGATACCGTCAACACGTAGTCCGCGAAGAGCGGCATGTTCATGTTGAATTCAACCTATGGAACGGTCAGGATCAATGAGTTGTCGGACCACATGCGCAGTATGGGTTGCGCTCTAAACCAGCTCGAGGGTCCCCATGCAGCCCATCATGAAACCCTCCAAAGGAAAAAAGACGTCCGACTGGGACGTATCCCCAAGGTGCACCAACTGTATGGTTCAGGATCTGTCGCATGAGTTGCTCGAATACGGTCGGCAAGCGCACCACGACCGTGCCCCGCATGGGCAGGTTTCGAGCAACGGGTGTTGTCGTGAAGTTATATGGTTTCGAGACTACTTTACGAGGCGTTTGTCCATTCAGTGTATTCGAAAAGGTGTCGATTATTTTCCATTCCGACCAGCGAAAGGGATGCAACATGCCACGTTAGCTCAATCTGAACTTTCATGGTTAGGACATTCCCCTCTCTCTCATTTCCGTTGATGCATCCTCAGCCATGGAGTCCCGCGTCGAAGGCCAAGAAGTCGACACCAGGGGGTGGGGGAATAGAAAAGAAAAAAGAGGTGACAACACGAGCGCACAAGCGGCCATGATCGGAGGGACCACAGGTTCATGTGGCGAAGGGGGCCGGGAAGCCGATCCGGCGGACAAAGCTGGCCTAACCATTCCCTCTTTAAAGCTGGGCAACCCCCCGAGTGCTCGCCCTGATAATGCCCTAACGAGGACATCCCCATTCCGTGACATAATGATGGTCGGAGATATCATGTGAGTCACAAAAAACGGGTGCTTCGTAGCACGACCCTTAATGGGTCGTAAAGAGAGGGCAAGGCATGGCATGGCATGGCATGGCGTGTTAGCTTCGGGGACAAACGCACATGTGGGTTCTTTTTATTTCTCCCCCGGTGCCATCGCCTTCAACCCCGAAAGACGTCCTCCCAACTTGCTCGCCCGCACCGCATTAACTAGCCACACGAGCCACCGTCATCGCGTGTGCATTGGCACAAATCACGGTGCACCCAACGCTGCACACACACGTATGGCCTTCGCAACAGTACCGTACCGCGAGCCTGAGCGCCACTGCAGCAGCATTCGAGCTTTGCCTGCAGTACGCTGTGCACAGAACCCGCCTCGTTTTCATACCCGTGATCGTGTCGAGAGTTATCTTAGGTGCTCGGGAGAGAGAGAAAGAGAGAGAAAGCGAGAGAGAGAGGGAGAGAGCTGTCGTTCATCATTCTAGTTCACATGGGAGTGGATTGCAACTTGAAGTCGTGTCTTCTCTCTCATGAACCCTGGAAGTTTCTGAATAACATGTGTGTGGGTGCGGTAGGGGACCGCTGGGCGCATGTTATGATAGAATGCCTAATCTTTGCATGTTGCCCACTCACCAGATATCCCCTCCCCGCCATGATCATAATGATCGTCCCCGCATCTCCTTTGTTTTCTTCTCCCTTCTGTAGCGATGCACCAGGTTGACTCCAGCTGCCTCTGCGGTTCTTTTCCGTTCTTGTTTTTTCACCGGCTATGGCACGTACGGCTCTACTAGCCTAACAGTTTTTAGCCGTTGTGAAAGTGTAAACCTCACAATAATTTTATGATCCAAAAAAGTTGTTGATCTTACCGTATATTAAAAACAGTCACATAAGTATTTCTTTAACACGTGATTTCTAAGCTCTGAACTTGGCTGGACTGTGGCTCGGTAAATCTTCTTGGGACCACTATAGAAAAGTAGTAAGGCCATTCCACTTTGACCGTTGCCGACATGATTTCCATGCTTTTTTAATCATCGAATCGATTTCACTTCTCATATTTAAGTAAATTTGGGCCAGTCGGCATCGGGACATGGAAATCCAACTCAGCCACGTGACTCCTATTTTCTGATTTTTTGTACATATCGATAGCCATGTCAATAATCACCACAAGAAAAACACGATGAGCGGATGAAAGCTTTTTCGATCAAAAAAGAAAAACCTTAGTCGCCTCAATATGCTCAAAGCCCAAAGGCAATAGATTGTTAAGTCTGTCGTCATATTTTCTTCTCCTTAAGTGAAACTTAAGCTACGAAATTCAAACGTCGTTGGCATTTACATTGAAGTTGGTTCAATTTCGAAGAAGAGGAATGCATGACAATCGACAGATTCCCGATTCCGTCATATTTCCAGCTCAGCAGAGGAGAAGTTATGAGTGGGGCCCCGGTGAGAGCACTGACGGCCAGGATCGCATCTCCCGCCGTCCCCACCCGCGGACCGGACGCGCATTCTGCGCCATTCACGTACGCCCAGCCGAATTAAATCTCCACAAGAGCTGCGACGGTCCATTTTCTCTTCGAGGCACGTGTCAGCGGGCCCCGCCCCGCGTACCCGTCGAGATCGGGACACGTGTGAGGGAGGGACACGCGGCTGTCGGGATTCGGGGATTACGAGGACAGTGCAGATGGCGCCGACCCGACCCGGAGGAGCGCGGGCGTGCGAGGGAGCTGTCAGACACGTGCGCGCTCCCCCGGCGGAGGCCCCCACCGCCTCGCGACGGCGCCAGCTCGGCGCTAACAGCCTGGAACATAGGATTCCGGCAGCACGGTCGTTCGTCGGATCTCTCGACCTGCTCCGCATTCAATCTGGTCCGGACGCGAGCCGGGCGTTAAATGCATGCATGCTCCTTTAGCATCTCTGACTAATTTCATTGTCATCTTAATCCTTTTGTTTATACAAATAAATTAGCTGATTTTTTTTTTAGTTTGATCTCGCTTAATATGGTTGTTAATCTCGATTTTTATCATTTCTAGGAGACCTCTCATTTATGAGAGCAGACGAAGGAAAGTTGACTCAACACTTGATTGGTCTTAAGAGATGGAAGCAAATGTTTCCTTTCTTTTTTGGGTTTTTAAGTCCTCTCATTACTGAAGTGTGTTACTAGGAGGATACAAGTTTACAAAAGTATATTGTATATACTTTTATATGAGTAATGTAGTTGCTTACTCCATTTTTTTGACCACATTTTTATAGGGTGAGAGTAAAAATAATGATTTTCGGGATAAATGCACTAAAAATTTTAAAATCTTGTTAATAGAAATGCAATTGAGTCATAATTTTATAAATATATATATGTATATAATTAAGTCATAAAACTTATCTTAAAAGTATAATTGAGTCTAAAAATTCTCAAAATATACAATCAAATCCTAAAACTTGTTAAATTGGTACGATCAAGTTCTTCATTAACTTTATCCAACTAGATAAATGGAAAATAATAACAAATTTTAGGATTCAATTGTACTTTCGTGACAAGACTTTAAAAATTTTAGTGCATTTATTTCATGGTTTTCCTTTGTTTTTAACTTATTGATTACACTATGTACATGGTAAATGGCAAATTATAGCATATAACATCACAGCAGGAAACGACAATAAGTTTTCCAGTGATGATCTCTCTCTCTCTCACTCACTCAAATGTGCCAAAAGACAACATGGGTCGGCTCACATGGCCCGTCCTCGTGACTTCTCATCATTTAAAGCTCTCTCTCATCTCTCGTTCGCTCCTCACGCCCCCCCCCCCCCCTTCCTTCGCATTTTCCTCTCCTTTCTTTTTGTCTCTGCAAATGAGAATGTCCATTAGATGCAAAACATTCTCTAACAAGCCTAAGCCATTGCCGTCGCCGCCGCGCAAGAGAAGACCCACAAGACAAGCACCAACCTCGTCGTCATTGACCACTCGTGATTTGACGGTCCGGATGAAGGTGAAGAAGCTTCAGAAGCTGGTTCCGGGAGGCGGAGGGTTGCAGCCGGATCGCCTGCTCTTGAGAGCAGCTGATTACATCCTGCATTTGAGGTCTCAAGTCAATGTTTTGCAAGCTCTTTCCAAGATTTACGATCATATATAAGCCCCAGGAAGATGTGCATTGTACATCCTCCATTTCAAAAGTCGGCTGTTTATCGTACCGTTGTTGCTTTTTCTTCACCCATGTTCAAGGGTATATATATCATGATATGACATAAGAAGGGTCCATCAGTTGCAAATGTAAGTTGTTCATTCAATCATGAATTATATACCATATGGTTAATATCTCTTCTGGCTATACTCTCGTCATAATTGGTGTTGAATATGCGCTTTTTTGAATTTATATTCTGGCAACGCCCCCTCTACACTAAGAATAACGAAACTCTTGCGTTGAACTTTATCCCTTCATTTTTCTCTCGTTTCCAATGCTCTCTTCTTTTCTTTTCTCCAGGAAGTTACATTTTTAGGGTTTACTGTGCATCTTATATAGGACCTGGAACCTTGTTGATTCGGTTTATGTCATTTTTAGTCCTTTCTTTTACCTAAGAATTCTTGATCTCAGGCATGTGGCTGGACATGATATATTCTATTGTTTGGTCGAAACTGAACAGGATATGATTATGAGATTTGCATTTGGTAGACTTTAACTCATATAAGACTACCAAAAACTTACATGCATGAATCGATATGCTAAACAAGGTCATTTCATTAATCCTTCCTCTCCTATATGCAACTTTCCTTTCTTTTTAGTCTCCTACTGTCTTTTTTTTTTTTTTTGGGGGTGGGTCTGTAGTCTCCTTCTGTCTGTTTATGAGTTGAGAATGCTCAGACTCCCAAAGTCGAACCGACAATTAATGTAACTAGATTCCTATGTCATGCGTCGAAATCATCAGGAGCAACTGCTATCCAATCAACGGAGGACAATCATGCTGGTGAATTCCAGCTTTGACATAATGCATTATCTACGGCAAGAAGCGTGCAATTACAGCTGTAGTGTTCTTCGTTTACCTCTAGGCCTCTTATGAAATATGCAAGTTTAACCTCAATTACGCTTTTGGTGTAAGAAAAAATAGTTGTAGCTCGTCTAACTATATGGTACCGCCTATGGACCGCAGTCTTAATGTCGATCTGGTCTGCAACAGAATTTCAAAGATATTTTCAGCTCTCCCGTTTTTGGTTGAAGCCGCCTACATAAGCTTGTCCACCCCACATGATACCACAGCACAATTTGATCCCTGGACACGGATCTTTTATACAGTTATAACTACCATAATCAATGGAGTCAACAAATAAGTTTGATCTCTCCGTTTTTTTTTCTTTCTTTCTTGGGATTAATCTAATGAGTTTCGACTAGATAAAGAGAGATGGGTACAGAGCATTAACATTTCTCCATTTTTTTTTCCTTGACATCGGGCTGTTGTTTTTCTTTTGGATTTCTTACATCGTGCAAACAGACTTCACCGTCATGAAAGTTGGAATCGCAGAATTATGGCTGTGAAGAAAAATGTGTCTTTCGTTGGAATTTGCTATGCATTTTTCGAGAGAACTCCGCACATGAAGTGATCATGCGACATCATGAAGAAGAACGAGAGGAATAGTCTTCTTCAAACGATGTCCTTGAAGATGCGGTTCATCGATCTTATTCAAGAGTCGAGGCAATATTCATACTAACGTGCCTGAAGCGTAACTAAAAGAAAGATTAGAGATTGTGTGTTAGAATGCATGTGCAGATCAAGACGTCACTGAAGAATTATATAAGATCACATGAGAGTGAGATGGTTATGTCTGTATCGGCACGTTTGGATTGTTGATTTCAGTGTAGCAGATCGTTCGAAATCACAGATTGAGAGTCGACTGGAAATAACACATTCTTAGGCATGTAATGGTGATTCCAATTTTAAGATATCTTGAGAGATTTGTTATGGACCGCCTAGCTCGTGCCTCAAGCCCAAGGTCGTAGACGCCATTAACGTTGAGATTCTCACTTCCATTTCGTACTCTGACCTTTGTCGTCGGAGGGAGCGCCAGAGCAGAAATTATGATGCTAGGCGAATCGATTGTTATTTTACAGGACGCAAAATAAGGGATAACAGCAACGGGGGCTCCGTGAACATTTCGGATCCGTGCGATAATCCTCCTTGGACTGTTTTTTTCGGTGGAGACAGGTTCTCAAACTCTTCCAACTTGTGCGATTTTACTTCTTCCGTTAAGCACTCGGACCGGGAAATGCCGATGGATAGTCGAAATCGCCGCTGAACGCTTAGAATAATTGCCCATGCGACTATGGATGTTTCGAAAAAGTTCTTTTAGCATGTCCTATCGAGAACCCTTTTGCCCACAGAGGCCAAAGTTTGGAGAGCATCTATCTACGCCTGCTGTCGGCCTCGAAGTGCCAGCAATTAATGGCTCATTTGGCTCGCACGAATGGCTCTATATGTCATCAGTCCAAGAGCTGCACAGAAATTGCTCTTCCTGTGACATAGCCATTCCTTCGGCATCATGAATGATAGTCAATACGTCCGCTTTTAAGATTCCATAAATGTCCTTGCGTTTTTACTAACGTTCGAAGTAGATAATTTTTTTTTTCAAGAAATGGATTTACGTTAAGTACATTAATGATATTATTTATTATAATATTGTTTAATAATAAAATCATCATATATCATCGAACAATAATTATAGTATTATGAATAATCAACATATCAGAACTTAACATTAATCGTAATATAACTAATTAAATCAAATGAATATATTATTTTAATTGAATAATAGATTATAATAAATAATATATCCTTCTACAATTAAAAATTATATATTATAATTAATATTTAATAACTCGATGATTCTATCATAATCATCGTTTAGTTGATGATTAATTACTGATTGAATTATAATAGTCATTTGATATTTATATATTTTTAATACTATTACTATGACTATGACTATTACTATTACTATTACTATTATTATTTGATGATTACATTATATCTACAACTAAAAATTAAGCTACAACAATTATTTATAGATTGTAATGCTTTTTATTAATGATTTTTAAGAATAAGATGATAAAAGTAATTAGGCCCTACCGTCAGGTGTTATGAGAACTGTTTACCATTCCTCACTAATCTCCATGATTTAATGGTAAACCAATCTCGAAACAACCATTTCATTCTGCAAACCAAACTAGAGAATTACTATTCCATTCCCATTCCAACTCTGTCCTATTCCCATGAAATAGCTAGCGCAATGCATTCCTGCCTTCTTGCTTTCCTGAGAAGCAAGACATAGCATAAGGCACTTATGCTCTGGAAGAAATGGCAAAAAGGGACTGGATCACAGTTCCGTTTCAGGTCTCGCTTCCTTCCATTGCGCGGAAAGCAGGAAACAGCAAACAGACTCGATCAGGTTGGAGAAAGTATCCATAATTTCGCCAACTCCGGCCAATTATGAACCTTCCGACTATAGTTCAAGCTCGTGATACAAAGAGAACGCATAAAGTTCAGTAGTTCTCTGATTGCATTAGTCCTCACAAGTCGCAACGCAGCAATCATTCACCATTAGTTTTGGATATGCCAAATCAAAGAGCGACCGAATCGCGATGGCCCAATTCAAACATGAGACCTAGTAACATCCATGTTGAGTTACTATGAAGATGCGTACCTTACACAACGTATAAAATCATCCGCCCTATCTGAAATTTCCCAAAAATCTACACAAATAGTTTGCTTGGACATCTATCCTGATCATCATCGCATCGCCCAAGTAGCATACTCATCGTTTCTTCTCATGCATTATTTGGCCAAAACTGAACTGGACAGAAGAGTTGATTTTCCTCTTTTTTCCAGGTTTTCTTTCTATCTTTCGTTTTGATACTGCACAATTCCTTATATACATACATCTGAACAATGCCTAAATTAAATAGGGTAGACCATGCCTACCTCCAGAGTTGAGGCATGAGGCGCACCCAGTGCGTTGATGGGTGCCCTGCAATTTCTCCTCAAAAAGTCATACCCTATGTTAATCACCATCTTCCTCAGAAAACTCGAACCTTGCTTCGCTTTCACATACGAGTGTCCCAGTATGTAGGCAACTCCAGCTTCCCTTGCTACCATCAGTTCTCGCAGCTCCTTATGTGCTGCCATATTGATCTTTGGACTCTCTGGCACGATAAACCGCACTCGTTTTTTCCTCGGCTTGATCAATGGCGGTGATTGTATCTCCCTCATCGATGATCCTGCAACTCCAACATCATCAACATCATCCTCGCTCATTTGAATCCCATCAGCATGGGTAGCAGAAGTTCCTACAACGGTCATTTTGTCCTCGTCCTTCAAATTATCTTCATTTGCACTGCAGGGTCCTGCACCTCCAGTGCGTATAAACTCCGCGATGCTACAAACCAAATCATTTTCGAATTCCATGTCATCCTTGTGGATGTCCCTATATCCATACCGTACAATGCACCTGTAAAGCCTGTACTCCCTGGGACCAATGCGGCCCACGAGAAACCGTTCCTCTGGCCCAACATGTGGAACAGGGACAGATTTAATGCAGAGAAACACTAGGACCTGATGAAAAGCTGGAAGATTGGTGACAAAATGGGAGAATATTGCAGGAATCCCTGACACGAGCTCTGTGTGGACTAACCCAATCCCAGGCACACGTACAAAGCCGAGGCTGGGACCCAAGCTCATCAGCCAATCGATAGAGACCTTGTTTTGAACATCGTACTCATACTTCTTCAGAGTGCCATAGTGCCAGACACACATCACAATAAGGAAGATGAATGCCAGGGCAATTGGTACCCATGCTCCTTCAAGGAACTTGACAAGAGAAGCGGAGAAGTAGAGCGCTTCAATTGTTCCAAAGAAAAATACAAACGCAATTGCGACCACAATGCTCTGATGCCAGCATAGGACAATGACTAGGGACATTAGACAGGTGGTCACCAACATAACCGTTATAACTGCCAAACCTGCTCTGGGAAAAAAGGCCCATCAATAACTCACTCAAAGCAACATCAAAATATCTTCAAAACAACAGATGAAGCTGCAATACTCAAGCTGATTAGCTCCACCCAGCTGATAATCAACTTAAGCATAAAAAAGTTCAAAAATAGGTGGAGGAGCACATAATATCCTCATACCTGATGCATTACCCAAGCTTTTAGTGTCTCTGAAACCAATAGTGACAGCCAAGCATAATACCATCAAGATCCAATTAATTTCTGGGATGTAAATCTGACCGTGAATTTTTGATGACGTATGCACAATTTTAACTCTTGGAAAGCAGCCTAGAGCAGAACACTGTTTAATAATTGAAAAGGTTCCGGTGATAATAGCTTGGCTGCCCACAACAGCAGCAAGTATGGCTATTCCCAGTACAGGCCATCTCAGTGTTTCTGGAAGCCAATTTAAAAGTGACATTAGCAAGATAAAATTTACCCATCATCCAAATTATAGCATATAGAAGGGACATCTACCAACCTGGCACAGAAACATAAAACCCGATTCTGTAGTAATGATCCTGTCCATGATGCTTAGATAGGTAGGCAGCTTGTCCCATGTATGCAAGAATCAGGGATGGATAAACCACAGAGGTGAATGCAATCTGCATGAAGTTAAAAATGTTTGTTGATACATCTGTTTTCTGAAGAGTAGGAGTAGTAATAAATCATTCATTATCAAGTTAGAGATTTTAGATACGATAATAGCAGGGGAACTGAAGGATAATGGAGCATCTCGCTGAATTTACACTCTGCAAACCTTGCCCATAAAAGAAGGGTAAACATAATAGCATTTGGCATGCCTTTTTAAAGCAGCGTCAGAAGATGAATGCTTGTTTAAGTCCAGCAATTTAGACATAATGTGGATGATGCATAAGAGATTGTCAAGTACCACAGCTACCATTGACCTAATGTAAAGAACACTGAAACAAATAAGCTATGGAATATGGACTATTGAAACTTTCCCAAATCGGCAATCATTTTCAGAGACAGAAAATGTCCACCCGCCTCTATGAGGAGGGCGCAGGATCACTGTAGTTATTCCATGTCAGGAACAGTTAGAACTTCGCCTCAAGAGCCGAAAACGAGTGGAGCATGATAGTTTTGACTGTCTCCATCGAAGGTTAATAGCCAACTAAACTATCATTGAACTATGTGAACGAGCATTGTAAACCATTTTGAATGAAAAGACAACTTTTTCTTCATTTATCAACGATTCAATAACAGAAATTAAAGACAAGTTCTTACGAGTTACATGAACACTCATATCACAAGTACCTGAATTGACAGTTGGGAAAAGTGTCCAAGATCGGCAAACATAGCTTCAGAACCTGAAATTTTGAGGTTCTTGTAAATACTTGTTCCTCCAGTGAAAGAAAGAACAAGTTAACTCAAATGCACATGCTTACCTGTTATACACAACAAAATCCCACCAAGGGACATCCAACCTCGCCGTTGAGTTTTCCTCAAAAACTTGTACATGTAATACGGAGACAGTGCTTGGTATACATGAGGATTCCAATGGAAGATATTGTATAAGCCTATGGCACTGATGCAGAAAAGCCATAGCACAACCACTGGAGCAAATAAGAATCCGACCCTGTGGGTACCGTAATGTTGAAGAGCAAACAAGCCTATTAGTATGACGCATGCAACTGGAACTTCTACATCTGCAAAATGGCCACACGTTCAGAAGGCAAAACAGACCAATCGCAAGCAGCTAAAATCTAGCTGCTAAGGCTAAAATGCAGAGCAGTATGAAGCGTTAGCCGAAATAATATAATCATAAAGGGACTATATCAAGAGGAACCGAGAAGAATAGCAGTCTAAAAATTCTCTTTTTATTAGAGTGCCTTGAAGAAGCACCACCATTCTTGGAGTTGAACCACATTTGTAGACCCGTAGGTAGGCCAATTCTTGAAAGACGTATAGTACCACAAAAATTGCACAATGACAAGAACAGCAGAGTGAGGCAAACAAGCTCATTAACCTTTTTATTATTTGGACAACCTTCAATCCTTGTAAACCTCTGTGGACATGAAATAGAGGATCAATACGATGAACTGACATGTTTCATCATAAGGTAATACTAGCGCATGGCAGCATGAGGCTATTAGCCAACAATAGAATCAAGCCTCATTTGCAATGCTAGGATGACTATTCACCATGTTCATCTCATCAACAGGAATAAGCAACACTGTCCTAGTTCTCCAGAAGCCGAAAGGTAACCAGTTTTGACATAAATTGAGTACAAACAAAAAGAAATGTTCATTTACCAAAAAAAAACAAAAAGAAATGTTACCATTGTTTCATAACCCATCCACACAGGGAGACAACGAAGGAAAAGAAAATAAAGGTCGCTTGAAAAGCTATTTCTGCGATCCTGAGGTTGAAAAGAGATCCCAAATTAAAGAATTTAGAAGTTCCATGCCCAGTGCTATCATTTCAATTTAAAAAAAAAAAAAAAAAAAACTTAAGGAGCAGACCTTAGTTGAAGGACTGCACATAAAAGCTAAAGTTTCATAGCATTAGTTTGGCTATTTCACCAAAACTCCAGAAGACTGTCTTATAACTCGACATTTTCCCATAGATATCTAAACAGCTAATGAACCAGAAAATATCGTTCTCTGTCCAAATTGATGAAAATTGCATGTGTCATGTGGTTTAGAGCAAAACTAATCACGCCAAGTTCCTGTTCATGCACCCAGCCTGCCTAGATATTTCTCCAATTCTCAAGCTGATCCGTGATACGACAAAACTAATACAGCACCACAAATATAAAGACTAAATAGAATAAGGATCTTACATTTGTGATGCTCCTTGGCCATTGACAGTTCGAGGCCGGACACTGCCGAAAATACTACATCAAACAGAAAGGAAAAAAATTCATTAGTCTCTACAGCACCACAATCCCAATTCTGATCCGTAAATGAAACGAAACAATACCAAAATCGAGTTTTGTCCCTGAATCCAGAAAGACGGAGCCAGAAGGGGGAAAATCTTTAAATTTTTTTATCTTCAGAACAGGAGAAAAAGAAAAGCAGCTATAATCACTTATTATCTATAAATTTGACCAAATCGCCAGTGAAATTCGAACAATCAGCTCCAATCAAATCGATCGCCCACTTCGAACTAAATAATTTCGTCAAAAAAACTACTAGACGTCGACCGGACAACAATCAAACAGTCACTTTGACCACCTGAAATAGACGGCGTGAGGACGCCATCACCAATCACCATGCAAGTCCCGATCAAGGCCAAGACGAGCAAGAGCCTCTGCAGCACCCGGTGCCTCTCCAGCGTCGACTTGAGCCTCGATCCGAAGCTCGTCCTCGGGGACAGGCGGGCGCCGTCCTTCTTGTACTCGGAGAGATCCTCGTCCGCCACCTGGCAGCTGGGCAGGAAGTTGACCCGCGCGTGGCGGCACAGCAGGGAGTAGAGCGCGAACGTGCCGCCCTCGCCGTTGTCGTCGGCCCGGAGCACGATGAAGACGTACTTGAGCAGGGGCACGAGGGTGAGCGTCCAGAACACGAAGGACAGGACGCCGAAGATCTCCTCGTTGGTCTCCGAGTGCTGTATGTCCTCCGCGAACGCGCTCCTGTACACGTACAGCGGCGACGTGCTCAGGTCACCGTACACCACGCCGAGGCTCTGGTACGCCAGAACCAGCACCGACCTCCACGAAGCTTTCTGACAAAAAAAAAAAAAAACAAAAGAGAACGGACCTCTTAGATTAACACCACAGGACCGAAACCGAAATCCGCGACGCGGCGATTGCACATTCCCGGCCGGTACCTTGGCCGGATTCCGACAGGCTCCGGCTTCCTGATCCATGGCGAGCGGGTCTCAAGCGCGGTTCGAGGAGCGACGCGGAACCGGCAGCATGTCGTGTTTTTGTATCGGCCGAGGAGGAACCGGAATCGAAGACGACCTCCACCAGAATGCGCGGAAACGGAGCAATATAGTAAAGCGCGATAAAATACGCAACACGGTACGGTGGGGGGGGGGGAGGCCTAACGCCTATATATAAAAAAAAATGGAGGAAAAACGCGAAAGGAATCGTGAATCGGCAAGACGAAGGGAGAGCGCTTGCGTGTGGGGAGTCGGCGGCAGTTCAACCACCGCCGGTGGATCGGGACTTGCTACTGCCGGTCGTGGGGGACTGTTTCGAGAGCCGAGAGGATCGACGTCGTGGTCGTCGTCGTCTCTCGAAATCCTTCGGAAAGGCAATTTAATAAATGGGGAGTTGGTTGCGTTCGGGCGTGGGACGGTGGGGATCTCTCTCTCTCTCTCTCTCTCTCGCTCGAATTTAAAAAATGTCGTGGGAGATATTCTATTGTTCACTACGCAGGCGGGGAGGGGACAAGCGAGGAAGATGAGGACTGGTGCGTGCGAGCCCGCGAGAGGGGAGTGAATGCACACATCCTCCGGTCGAGTTTTTAGAGTGCGTTAAGGGGAAGAAACGGGCGGGTTTCTGCTTACACTTTGTACGCCCCCACCTGTCCGTTTCGCCTTCGACCTAACCGCACTCACTCGATTAATTGAAATATAAAAAATGTTTGAAATAAATTAAATTTAGATATTTTCAAATCACTATTGTGCTGTAAAAGGAGGAGAACTCCGGGGTGGGATAAGAATCTGGCCTTTGAAGGGTAGGGCAACCTACCACACGATCTGAGGAAAAGTTTTTGCGCGCTATATTTTTCCGTCACGTGATATACTAATCCCCGGAGGACTTTTAGTAATGAATCTCGCAGCTGATTCGCATCGCGAAAAAAATGACGTGCGTTGTAATACTTTATACTATACATGACGAAAGAATTCGTGGCCAGACGAGAGGATTTCTTTCATGGCGAACCACATACGGACCTTTTTATTGCCTCTGAAATCTTCTTGGCAAACACGTCTGGCCCTCGACCCACGAAATAGAAGTCCGCTTCGCCTTGCCATTCGAGCATCTTTTCATTGCGAAAAGCATAACTTTTTTACTACTAAATTACTTAAAAATTTCGTGGCCACGATCTCCCGCCACGACTTTTCAGGATTCTCACCGCAAAAATTGGGTTTAACCCTCTCCGCTGTTCGCAGCGAAAAAGCACGCGCCCACCCACATGGATTTTACCGAAGTCGTAGCAGTCCCTAAATATTTCCAGTGCATTAAATTAATGGAACCTAATCTATAACAAGTACATCATAGCATAGATGTACAAAAGGGACGGGGCCACTTTTGGGAGCAGCTACGCTTTAGAAAAGGACTCGTGATAAGAGCCGCGGTCCGGGCATGATCGTCGCCCACGTTATCAATATTCTAACTTCGCACACAGGAGATCAAAACAAAACAACATAAAAAAAGAAAAAGCGAAAGGGCGAACGGAAGTGGGATAGAGGAAGCGGAGCCCTCGACACGAAGGCTGTCAGTTCTTTATAAAGTCGCAACGCCTTTACCAAAAGGAGAAACGAAAAAGGAAAGGCTGATAAACGATGCCGACGGGTTATCAGCTTTCGTTCCTAAATGGCCTCCCTGGTTTGACTAAAAACCGCTGCTGCTGGTTTCAATGGTCTGATAGGCTATCGCTAATCTCTCCACGTGATTATGATTAGACCTAACAAATAGATAGGTCGAAGATGATTCCACCTAAATAGGTTTATTTGACATGTTTTAATCCATTTTTTTTGGTAAAACATGTTTTAATCCCTTTTTTTTTTATAAAACATATTTTAATCCATTTTCATATAATATAAATATAGCGATTCAGATACCGCCCCAAACTCAATCCCATCATGTAATAATAAAAAACTTTCATTTTTATTAATGAGCGCAAAAGAGGATGAAAAGAGTGACCAAGTAGAATTTAAATAAGTTATAAACATATTTATGAATCATTTATTAAATATAACGAACACGTATAACTAAAAAAATGGTTTGTAGCCCATTTTGATAGGTCTAATTATAAAAATTTGTAGAGAGAGAGAGATGTGCCCATGTCTCTTTGCGTCATTAGCAATTTTAAATCACGTTTTCAACTCAGGTAAGTAGGACTTGTTTGCGACCTACTTCGCAGCCGATTCTCGATACATCCTTTTTTTTTATCATTCGTTATATTTTATAGGAAGACCAAACCGGCTTTCGCCAGCTCAATTCGAGAAAGTAATTACACCAATACGATCTCAGCACTTGAGATTTCTTTTTGGGCAGGTCATTATTGCATAAGCAAGTTGATCGTCTTGAATCGTGCGCTCGTAATCACGTCCGATTGCAAGAGGGCATTTTAATAGAAAATAGAAAGAAGAAAAGTAGGGGACGCCGAATCCCTACTCGGGTCCATGTATCTCGGCCTGAGGGTGATGCCGACAACACCTGAAGCGCGGGGTCGGCCTTTCGGCTCGGGCATGTCTGCTCTTTTGGCGCGACGCGCGGAGAGAAGGACGGAAGGTTCTCGCAGCAAGTTCTGCGATGCGATTCAAGGTTGAAAGAGTGTCGTGGAGGCCAAAAAGGAAGGGACATTAAACGGAGTTCTGGTTATAGAGACGTGAAGGACAACCACCCGAATTGCTGAGCTGTCCCTTCTCGCCACCCGTTTGACTCTTTTGCGCGAGGGCAAAGTTGTCGGTCGCCCTATCGGGATACGTCTCTACTTTCGTAATGCGTGAATTCATCGTACCCAGGTAGCTACTTTCCATTCGAACTGTAGCCCCGCACCAAATCCCAACCGCTCTCCACCGTGCCGCCACATCCCGTTTGAAGTCTTTGTAGCACGACTTCGACCCTCTTTGGCCTTTGATCAATCGCTGCTCTTAGATAGGTCGATGAAGGGACTGTATTTGAGGGTCGACCATGCCCAACGAGTGAGGCAGAGGGGACGAGGATATGGTTGGATACACTGATGTGCTCATCCATTTAGTATTGGCTATCCTATATAATATGATTGCCTCAATGTATATAATTTTTGCAAACTTTTAAAAATATTATGAATTTTTTCTTTGTTTTTTTCATTTTTCATTCATTTTTTCTCCTTTTTTTGCCTACATCGGTTGTCAGCCATAGGTTAGGGCTGCCCTTGTTGGGCAATGGCAAGAGTTGCCTCACTTAGATTTGGCAAAGGCCATGTTGCCCGAGGCCAACGACCTTCGCTAGCCATCGTCAAGAACTAGCGATGAGTAGAGGACATAAGAGAAAAGCAATAGAAAGGAAAAAAAAAAAAAAAGAGGCAAAATTCTTTAAAAAAATATAAGATTTGTAAAGATAATTTACATCGGCGCCTGTCATATTACATAGGACAGATGTTAGTGATTACTTGTCAAAACTAATTGGAAAATATACATTGATAAATCATTGACATGCTTAAATTAAAATGGCCAAACTGAAAAAATTATAATTGATTTGATATCCATATAATTGGATTTGGATTTTTTCAATATTTTTTTCTGGTCACAACAATTCTTGGTGAGGCGGAGTTAAGAGTTGGGATAGTTAGGTGATTTTGAGTGAACGGGTAATTTCAAAATCTGATCAGGGATAGCTTCGAAAGAGAATGCCCATTTGTAAGTGAAGCCATAATATTAATGACGTGAAGGATTATATACGGACGTCTATGTGCAAACTGGAATATGTAAATTGATTTTTTTTTTTTTAACTCGACATTTCCTCTGACTTCACTTATTAACAAATGCCACCTTCTCGTTGAGAATATTACGCCGGCCTAGAGAGAAATTAAATATTACGAATCCAACTCATCCCAATCATTGCAAAATGCTGTTCTTCTAATTCATCACGACTCCAACGTTCATTTGCAAGAACTTTCAAGTGCAACGGCGCTTTTCAGAGCATGATTGTACGGCCGGCAGACCGAGCCTAGAACTTTCCATTCCCCATCTGGATAAAGAGCATACGAAAACTTAATAGCTAGAAAATAATAGCTAGAGGCGAATGTCTAGCTCGAGCGAGAGTGGCTATCTTTGAGAGATTTTCCGAAAAAGGTAAGATAGTCGTAGGTTGGTGACATATCGACCATTTAAATATTGTGATCTTGCAATCTATTTCGTGTTCTGTTGTATGGACAAATTCGAAAAGAGAAAAGCAATAAGAAAATGACTTTTATGGCTAAGACGTATGGATCTCTATGGTGTGCAAAATTTGCTGGACCATTACCAAACTATCTTAACAGTTTAAATGTTAGATGAATGATTAATTTAACATTTAAATATTCTATCACCTATCATACTTAGTCTGGGTTTTTTTTTTTTTACCTAATACTAAGTATTGACATATTTAATTTGGAAAACAAATAAGGCTTGAAAAAATTTAAACTGAAGACCTCATACGTAATACTATATGAGATTTTGTTATATTACTACCAACTGTTTTAATAATTTAAGCTCTTATAAACAGTTTATGACGGTCCCACAACATTTTGAGAGATTTGGTTTGTTATAAGATGACACTTTCACAGCTGAGAAAATTGCAATAAGACTTGACTTTTCAGAACTCTGTTACAAAGCCAGATTAATGAATGTCTGATTATTTTCAACATCCGAAATCAATTGCAGACTCTCTCATCACAATCGATTGCTTTGTCTCTGATAAGAACTTGATGATTAAAGCCCTCAACGTGGTCCTATTAGAGTATGATCCTCTGTGGTAATCATTGATTTGCAATCACGCCTCGTCATCCAAGAAGAATGATTTCTCCTAAAATCGAATGCATTATCTTCATCTAATGTTCATCATGCCACTTCACCTAGTCCGCTGTTTTAAGGGTCTTGGGATGCACGTATTTCTGAAGACTGAAAATCAGGTTGGGGACAAGGTGGACGATTCTTGTCGATCAACCGAGTTGGCAATCTTTCTTTGATTGGTTCAGTTTGTAGTCATTATTGATTCCCAATTTTATCATTTCAAGATTTTGCAAGACCACTATTAACCGTTCTAAAAACTTTAATCTTCCAACGAAAGCGTGATTTAAGATTTAAATATTATATCACTCCTCCCCATGCTTAGTTTGGTCCTTTTGTTAGTACCAAGAGTGGAAAATGTTTTATTGTGGAAGCAAATAAGGTCTTAGAAAGATTTGAATTTAGGATCTCATGTTCTAATATCATGGGAAATTTTACGAAATTACCATCAACTTTTTAAAAATTTCAATTTAAAAAATGAAAATGTTGTTTAATATTTAAACGTTATATTAGAATCATTTTATCGTACCATAGTTATCGCCCGACGACTAGCCACGGTGGCGAGTGATTTGGAAGGATGAGCACGCGATCGGATGTTACGTGATGTCCGTGTATTAAAAAAAGGCCGTCGCTTTGGGGAAGAGCTTTCAGAATTAGGTAAAGCACGAGCAATAAGATCAAGCTCGGATACTTGAAAATGAGATGACTCGGCATGTTATGATCGTCGATGTCACGTAGCATTAGGCTCGTCCCGATCCTATCTTAGCTGTCTTGAACTCTCGAGGTTGAGAATTGGTCCTCTCCTCCTTCGCTAACCAATCCCCAACGGTCGCCATCGTTGATTAATCAATTAATGTAAACTAGTAGTTTATGCACATATTTGCGTAGCACCCACTAATCGCTATCAATTGCATTAATACGTTATTTCCAGTTCATGGTCAAGAGCTTTCGTTTAGACTCGAATGAAAGCGACCTCGTGATCGAGGAGGAGAAGGAGGAGTAGTAGGAGTCCGTTTTCTGACGGAATCGAATGATAACGACAAGGATGGAAAAGTTTGAGTGGGCCTGGGTGTTAGCAAGTATGTTCATTGTGCCTGGACTCATTTCTTCAGTTTGTTTGATCCTAGGCGTAAGTTTACTGGTTCAAATGAAGCGGCGATATCTTGGAGAAGGGTAAGACGCGGGGTAGAGGAATTGGTCAACTCGTCAGGCTCATGACCTGAAGACTACAGGTTCGAATCCTGTTCCCGCATAATCATCTGAAGGCTGAATGCACTTAAAATCGAGTTGTTACAAGGTCGCTTTCATTTGAGTCTAAACGAAAGCTCTCGACCACAAACTGGAAATGGCGTATTAATGCAATTAATAGTGATTAGTGGGTACTACGCAAATATGTCATTAGATACGTGTGTGTATATGTACATAAATTGTTGTGAGAGTAGTAAGTTTCGTGATTTTGATTTTCTTTTTTTTCTTATTCAGTTATTTTCGAAGAATTTTCGTCGACCATCACCTCACATTCGTCCGAATCTACACGGAAGCCGTCAAGTGCTCATTAAAAATTGCGTATATATGCAATCCATGACGATTAGTGGGCGTTTTGTTGATATTCCATTGGATATTTCCATCCATGAATAGGATTGTTGTGAGCATCGCCCAATTGATGATAGTGTTTGCCTTTTCTTATTCTAATAATCTTCGAAGACGGCTTTCATCATGAAACGAAGGACAAGATATTTTGATTAGCTCGGTCGGTCGTCAGAGGACCCCGGGTCGGGCGGATCTTGAACCCCTACTCCCTTATCATAGATGTGATAATAGTCAAATCTTTAAATCTCAGATGTCGTTCCTTCCTTTTCCTTTGTAAAACTCGGTTGGTGTGCTTTCAGTGCGATGGACCTACACTTCTTGCTGGCTTTGATTGGAAAGGATGGGGCACTTGGATCGATGGAGAATTGGAAGTAGTTTGATGTTGAGCAGCCATTATTTGACAATTAAGAGCCGAAATAAGGGAATGGACAGCGTCTAGATAAGTCAAAATCAGATGACGCCGGACAAGAGTGATGCAAATCAATCGAACAGTCCGAATCCAGAGGACTGTTCCCGTGCACAGACACGATGTCGTTCTTTTCTCGGCGATGTCAATGATTTTCCATGAGTAAGTACTTGACGAACATATAATCAAAGATCTTTGAATTTTTATCATGATTGTAATTATTGATATCGAGACTTAAGTTAGTGTATCGATATTTTGTAGAGTATGTGTTTTCCTTTGATTATTTGCTTGGTGCTCTAAAAATACCATCTTTTCGATATAATCATTCAATTTCCCAACCATGAAAGGAAAAATTTCAAGTTCGAAAGTACATGAGGGGAAGTCCGAGTAACTTTCCAATTATGAAAGGAAAATATTTCAAATCTGAAAGTGCATAGGAGGAGTTCCAGTAATTAGAGGGTAATCATATTGAGAAGAAGAAATATTTCTTCTTTTTTTAACCATAAAAGAAATGATTTTTTCACTGCTACTCCTCAAAATGGTACCTTGAGATTTGTTGGGCAGCAGAGATGCAAATGCCACTCGTAACAATTTTTGTTTTTTCTATCAATTTTCCGTTATCCTTTGTTGGAATTTTAGGAAATTAAAATACAAAAGCGACTCTTGGTTGAGTGGTTGTCTTGTTACGAGCTTTGAAGTCATAAATCGAGGATTCTTTCACAGAGGTTAAGAATACTTACAATTCATAAACTTTAAAATTTATTTTCTCAAAGGCAAAAGCATCGAAGTTGTTAAAATATGTCTCGAATTCGAGTCCAATACGAAAGTTTGAATATTCCGAATTTGATATTTTGCGGACATTCGAAATCGAGCAAAGAAGATCCGAATATCAACTCCCCAAAATTTGAATCTGCATTGGATAATTTGGCCACTGAAATAGGAAAGTCCAACTTTCACTTGGATTTGGAATTTGTTTAAAATATACAGAGATATGTTTTGGATAAAATCGGGTAAGATAGGAAACAAAATCCTATAAGAAATTGGCAAAATAATAAAGGTCTCACTTATATATATAGACTCGTAGCCATGGATAGAAGAGGGTTGATCATGGAGAAGTGTTCTCGAAGCGTCGTTTAGTCATCGAGTACTTGGGAGGGATTTTCTTTGTCGTTCTTGTCCGTGAATTACATCCAAGAAAGATTAGTGTTTGTAGCCGATTTAAATCTTATGGTAAGATTTTCGTGTAATTCCTTCGTGAGATTGAGAGATTATTTCTTGAGGAATTTTGGGGCTAAACACTGCATGCTTTCTTGGGTGTAATTGGGGCTTGGGAAATTTTTGAGTGACTCGAGTGTGTAATCTCTTTGTATCGCTTGATCTATAGTAAAATTCGATGCTGCTCTCCCCGTGAATGTAGGTCTTTATGACCGAACCACGTAAATCCGGTGTTCGATTTATTTTCTTTTTCTGTTTATATCATTATTCGATCACTTCGCCTTTTCGCAACAAGTGGTATCAAAGCCAGGCTTGGCTAACTTGAAGCGAATCGATGGCGACAGAAGAAGAAAAAGTGAGAATCGACAAATTTGATGGGAATGATTTTAGTTTCTGGAAGATGCAGATTGAAGATTATCTTTATCAGATGAAACTGCACTTGCCCTTATCTAGGGAGAAACTAGAGTCGATAAAGCAAGCTGATTGGGATTAGCTAGATAACTGAGCTATGGGTGTTATTCGGTTGACGTTGGCTCGTAACGTCATGTTTAACATCCTAAAGGAGAAGATCACTACTGATTTGATGCAAGCCCTATCAGATATGTACGAGAAGCCCTTTGCGATCAACAAGGTCTATTTGATGCGACGTCTGTTAATTTGAAGATGAGTGAAGGTGCGTCAGTTGCAGATCATATCAATGAATTTAATGTGATTGTTAGTCAATTGAGTTCAGTTGAGATTGACTTTGAAGATGAGGTACGTGCTTTGATTCTGTTATCCACATTGCTTGATAGTTGGAATACTACTGTTAGTAATTCCTATAGGTCAACACGTTTGACGTTTGATGGGGTTCGAAATTTGATTCTGAGCGAGGATATTCGTAAAAGAGAATTTGGCGAACCTATATCTGCTGCTTTAGTAAGTGAAAATAGATGAAGATCTAGAACACATGTAGGTAATAGTAGTACTAATATGAACAGGCGTAGCCAGTCTGGGACTGGTGATGTTGTCTGTTGGAGTTGTGGCAAAAGGGGCATCTTAGAAGGAATTGTCTTAAGTTGAAGAATGAGAAGGGTAAGAGAATTATAATTAATTTTGCAGATAATGTTGCAGTTGTAGCAGATAATGCCGATTATGTCTTATCTGTCACTAATGATTCATTGTTCGATGGATGGATTATGGATTCTTGTTGTTCTTTTTATGTCATACCAAATAAAAACTGGTTTATCACTTATCAGTACACGAGTAGTGGTAAAGTCCAGTTAGGGAACGACGCTGAGTGCGATGTTGTGGGTGTTTGTGATGTTAAAATCAGAATGCATGATGGTATTGTGAGGACATTGATTAGAGTAAAACACGTTCCAAAATTAAAAAAGAACTTAATTTCCTTGGGTGCCCTAGATTCAGTTGGTTGCAGGTATTCTTTAGAAGGTGGAGTTCTGAAGGTTGTTCGAGGTGCCCTGGTGATAATGAAAGGAATCAACCACGGAGGCCTGTATAAACTTCAAGGTGAGACGGTAACAGGTTTCGGCCTAGAGACGTTGGATGCATCTGTTCGAGAGTCTATTAATTGCTCGAGGAAGACTTGGGTGTTTGTGCCAATGCACAAGTTTGATACCGGTGTCAGGATCACACGGTTGAGAGCTTTGATCCAGACGAAGACTGGTAAGTCGATCAAGCATGTGCGGACTGACAATAGCATGGAGTTCTACTTAGAGCTAGCAAATAAATTATGCATGAAAGAGGGCATAGTGAAACACCGCACTAGTGCCAGTGAATCACAACAATTTGCAGAATTGATGAGCAGAACATTACTAGAAATTGCCCGAAAAATGATCTTTAGTGCTAGTATTGCTGAGAGAATCCTAGCTAATGTGCTTAGTACGATGAGCTGCTTGGTGAATAGATCCCCATCAATTGCTATTGAATGGTGGACTCTTGAAAAAGTGTGGTCAGGTAACGTTGCTGGTTATTCTATTATTAGAATGTTTGGTTGCTCATGTTATTTTCGAGTGAGTGATGGTAAGCTTGATTGGAGGATAAGGTGCATATTCCATGGCTATGCATAAGGTGAGTAGGGCAATCGGTTATAGTGTCCAGATATAAATTCACATGTTAACAATTACCCTTGATGAGTCTCCGGTACTTCTGGCTATGAGTGTTTATGGCAGTGTCAATACGAATCTAGACGGTGTTCAGCTTGAGGTGGAGTTGCGACCAGAAACTCCTGATGTAGCAAGTATGAGTACTAGCAAAGTAATCGACACGGATAGTGCTTGTAGCGAGGTGGAGCCTATAGAGCCAATGGTTATCGTAACTGTTGAAATTAACAAGGTACGTATTCGATCTCCTAGCAGATATGGATGCAACAATAGTTTTACTTTGTCTGTGGTTAAGAAGGTTGTGTCGGAAAATCCTTGCGGAGCAGTTAAAAGTGCATGTGGAGTTGGTTTTATGATAAGGTCCTCGGTTATGGCGACGTTCAAGTGAGGCTTGGACTTTGATAATATTTGTGGCGGTTGAGCCCATCGTGGGCTATAAAAGAGTAGAAAAGTAGAGTTTGAATTTTTGCGAAGTGATTGCAACTTGGCTCAAACGTCAAGCCAATGTAGAGATTATTAAAATACGTCTCGAGTTTGAGTCCAATACGAAAGTTTGAATATTCCGAATTGGATATTTTGCGGACATTCGAAATAGAGCAAAGAAGATCCGAAGATCAACTCCCCAAAATTTGAATCTGCATTGGAGAATTTGGCCGTTGAAATAGGAAAGTCCAACTTTTACTTGGATTTGGATTTTGTTTAAAATATACAAAGATATGTTTTGGATAAAATCGGGCAAGATATGAGAAGTTGGCAAAATAAAAATCTCATGAGAAGTTGACAAAATAATAAATGTCTCACTTATATATATATAGACTTGTAGTCGTGGATGGAAGAGGGTTGATCATGAAGAAGTGTTCTTGAAGAGTCGTCTAGTCGTCGAGTGCTTGGGAGAGATTTTTTTTGTCGTTCTTGTCCGTGAATTATATCCAAGAAAGATTAGTGTTTGTAGCCGATTTAAATCTTGTGGTAAGATATTAGTGTTTATAGCCGATTTAAATCTTGTGGTAAGATTTGCGTGTAATTTATTGTGAGATTGAGAGATTATTTCTTGAGGAATTTTGGGGCTAAACACTGCGTTCGTTCTTGGGTGTAATTGAGGCTTAGGAAACACCGAGAAAGTGTTTGGTGACTTAAGTGTGTAATCTCGCTCAGATCACTTGATCTATAATGAAATTTCTTTATCGCTTCTCGATCGGACATAGGTCTTTTACGATCAACACGTAAATTCAAAAGATCCAGATTTATTTTCTTTTTCTATTTATATCATTGTTCGATCGCTCACCTTTTCGCAACAGAAGTAATACTTGCTTTAGCATGATATTGACTCATTTGCAACTTAACTCAAACCAAACCAATCCAATCTAATCTGCCTCAGTCCAACCTCTCGATTGAACTATCGCACACCCCCTCGACTATCAACTATTACCGATCAATCATATCCATATATTTTCAAACCTCGTAATAGCCGTGCGACAACAGGATTTCATCTCGATCGCCCTTTCAACCGCAAGCCAAAAAGCTCACGACTTTTCCCACAAAAAGGAGCCCAACCGGTCAATTTAGACCAATAAGTAGTGGGAAACGAGCCGCACGAATCGATGTGTCTGATTTCGGGTCCCTTTCGTCGACCTAATTTTGATCGAAGTAGCTGAACCGGGTCAATTACAGTCGGTCGCTGTCTGCTTTTTCATGCGGCGCGGGCCGCCACCAGCTCGTGTGTATCTCGCCCAGGACCGAAAGCGACACGTGGTGGTCATCGAGGAGCTCCAGGCCGATCGATCGCCTCATTTGTCGTTCGACCATACGCCGCCGTGTCTCGTACACGCGACGAGCGCCCTCGTCATTTCGGATTTTGACCCATCAAGAGGGGACCAAAAGAATCAAATGGAAAAGCGGGCAGTAAATAGTAGGTGTGTTTATTTGCTGTTTAAAGCGATCTTTTCGCCGAAAAAAGCGATCTTTTCGCCATCTTATCAACATTATTTAAATCCCAAAAATTGACGTACAATATTATATATGAATTTGGCAAATCGATATTTATATTTGTTTAGTATTGTTGAGTATTTGTTGTATTAAATCAAATTTGAAGCGCACTTTCTCGAGTATGCTTGCAAATTACGCAAAAAAAAGAAGGAGAATTTCTTTCTTTTGTACAATAGCATTTAATTGGACATCGATAAAAATTACTTGAAATCATTTTAGATACATAATATGATAGGTTGTGTGGAGTCGCTTTTTCGTAATTTTTAAACTGGAAATTTGATTTGTTGGCAAAATTCTTTGAAGAGGGAAATTGATGTAGGTGATTTTTCTAATGGTGAACCCCTAGATACATAAATATTCAAATATTGTTAATATAAATGGTTTGGCTCTTGATTTCTACCTTATGGTTGTTTCAATTTTCTCTTATTAATAGGTCATTGTCATCTAACAGACCATACCACAACTCTCGCCAAAACGAAAGTAGTAATTTATTATTCAGATAAAATATTGAAAGATCTCGAGTTGATACTATAGAGACATGCTAGATTTACAAAGTTGATCAGCCACAATTAGAGGAACTTCTATAAGCCTAGATTTACAATTGCGAATACATAATGACAATGATAATAATACTAACATGTCTTGATGTATTTGAAAAAGGAGATCTGAGACCAAGCGATCATCAACCACCTTTTTCGCCGACCATTACTAATAAATTGGTTCTATATTCTCATAATTTCATTATTATACTTTTGCTTCCCCCATCGCCCCATTTGTTTAAGCCCAGTCGATTTCAATGTTATGCTAATTTATATTGGAATGGAGAAAGGTCTCCCGATGCACAGATCTTTCTCGAAGCCTCCTCCTCCTTCTCGTCCTTACACGGCTTGCCCCTTTCTTCCACGATGTACACCTTTCTTTAAATGAAATCACGTCACCCAGATGTAGAGCACAGAAAAAAAAAGTCAGGCTCACAAACATCGAGCGATATTATTTTATGGTCGAGTTAAATGGATCGAGGCAATTCCTGGTTGGTTTTGCCACACCAACGTGTCGGGAACGGGTAATACAACCTTGTCTTGTTAAAATTAGGTCAACTACCGGTGACTATTATTAGTTCAGCGTCTTATTAATTTGGGAAGAACCCGAAGAAAGGAGCCGTTACTTGCAGAACACAGCACCTTGATTTCGAAAGGTTGGTCGATGAATAGATCACTGGAACGAGGAGTTGAGAGCGAAGAGGTTGACTAGAGATTGGGCTCCTAAATTATTAGTTGATACCATATTATCATGGTATCGCCGACACAACCTTAGCTCAATCCAGAAGCCATTTTTGTCATGTTACAAGAAATGGGAATGAGTCTGATCTTATGTCCTGTGTCGCCAGGAGAGGGCTGCAACATTTTCGTCGTAGGTTGCAAACCGTAGTTGACTTTATTTTATTTTATTTTATTTTGTGGCCAAAGTCCAAAATTGCTGACGCACTTACCAAACGATATAGTGAAAGAAAAATATGCAAGTGGATACTACGGCCGATTAGAGTAAATCACTGCTATGGTAGCAAACCCTAACAATGGATTGGAAATTCCTGGGATGGGCCTCTTAGTTTCTATTCAGAAGTCAGATGTTGGGCCTAGTTTTCTTCATTACTTTGATGGTATCAAGGCCAGCTTCTCTCTCCGATAAATGGTAAAAATATGTGGGAGTCGCTCGCTCTACAACCGAATTTCTAATCCAAGTGAACTAGGTCAATCACCGCTGTTGATCACATAATTTCTGTAGGAATCAACTGCCGTGGATGGACATAATCCATGGACCTGGGTGACAAGTACTTTTAGAGGATCAATGTCGCATGAACCCAACCATCTTCACGTTGCCCGAAATTGAGCGGCAGCACAGTGCCAACACGCGTCAATCGGTCGTTGGTTGAGCAAGAAATGCGTTGCGGTTTATGTGCTCTTCTAGTGCGATTCAGGGTGAGTGCTACTTCTCACGATGCGGTCAGCTCCGATCATGCCCGGCTACACTGCACCAGAGCAACTTCATGACATTCTTGTGAATCCACACCCATCGAGGACCGGCTAAAGAAAATAATGGACAACCCAGAAAATTTTCAATTTCTCTCGGACCAAATCAGTTTATGGCATACCTTATTATTATTCTACTAAAGTCAAATGAATTGGCTGGTTCAGTATCGAATCAATTCGGGTTAGTTAGCATCAATCAAACTTCAACGAAACATATAATTTGACATAGCAATATAGCAGCTGATCTCAGAATCATTCTGTTTGATGCTTCCTAATTCTCGAATTGAAGGTGACACAACACCAACCAATCCTCACTTTCCCTTTTCATTTGTACAAGGGACTTGCCTATTTCACATACCCGGACACACCAAAGAGACACGATAAACAGAAGGTGTTGGAAAAATTGTGGGAATAGAGCGGCAAGCAACGGAGATGATGGAGAAGAACAGCCCCAGAATAAGATGGGACAAGTCGACTTTCCTTCACACATCTGAGATGATCAAATCGGCCATCAGACTCGCGTACCGGAACCCGACATTCATCGCCTTCACGGTCCTTGCATCCCTGCCGCTCTTCCTCGTCATGCTTACCCACCAACTGGCCATCCTACGCATCTTCACGGACGCCTCGTCCCGGCTGAGGCTCGCGTCGCCCTACGCCAGCCAGAGGCTCCACATTGCCTCGGGATTGATTCAAGAAACATTAGTCAATGTCCTCCAAGCGAGCCTCTTTTACTCGGTCCCGGCTCTCCTGCTCAATCTCCTGACGGCGGTGACAACCGTGCATTCTGCGTCCACCATCTTAGCGGAAGGCCGATTGGCGTGTCTCCAGGACATGTCCATCACCAAGACGAGGTGGAAGCGGCCTCTGATAACTTCCACTCTCATCTCATTCTTCTCCCTCATTTCTTCGGTCTGCATTGTCTCCTGGGCCGGCGTTGGCGGCTTGTTTGCATCAGGGAATTCTTTGTATCTTAGTATATGTGGTATAATCTTGATCGTAGCCATGGCCAAGTGGCTGGAGTGCAGAGCCGTGTGGGACGTGGCCATCGTCCTTTCGATATCGGAGGACAAGAACGTGTTCGAGGCGTTATCGATGGCCTCAAGCATAACCAAGGGCAATAGAATGAAAGGGTGCGTGCTGATGCTGCTGGATTTCGCCTGGTGCTTCGGACTCGCGGCCTTGGGCTTCTACGCGAGAGGGAGATTCTTGGCAAACTCCACGTCTGTGGCGGTCGCGGAGACCTGGTTGGTTTGCGCAGGGAAGGTGATGAAGTGGGTGGTGTGCGTGGTGTATTGCCATGACTGCAAGAGGAGATCGAGCAGGGACAAGGTCGACTTGGAAGGTGGAGAGCACGCAACGTTGTTCCGTACAGTTTCCTCTTGAAAAGGACGATGAATGATGATGATGATGATGATGCATATTGGGGGCTGCAATTTCTTGCTCTTCCTTTGAATTGAACAGAGGTGTCATCAGAGAAGCTTCTCTGACTTCATGTTAATTGCAATGATTTGGTCCAAATGGATGTTTAGAATGTGGGAAACCCCAAATTGCTTTCGTCTATTTTCGATCTCCTCAATCAAAGCTCGGAGATTTCAATATCCTAAGGTCCTTATTTATTGTGAAACACAGTCATTTCATAAAAAATTGATTTACTCGCTTTTCCATGTTGACAATATCACAACTACAAAAATTACCTTTTTCTGTATGGTATATTAGATTAATATGAATACGAAAAGGACAATCTACATCATGAAGAATAATCTCACGCATCTAATAACTAATGGAAATAAAGCTTCAAAATGTGATAGTTAGTTGAATGGAATTAAAAGATGTAAGGGATTATAGGCCTAATCCACATATACGAGATTGCCGAGATAAAATTAAAAGGTTAGACATTATACATATGGGAAAAGCATTTTATATGCCAGTGACATGATTGATGTGGTACAACTAGCTAATGTATAACCTGTATGATATGCTTGTCATCCTATACGGAGTTTCGATTTCGGAATTACCAACTTATAATTGAATTATCATATCACGGCACACGTAAGTGTTGTATGAAATATGCATGTTTTAATGCGGGAGGTGAATCGTTGCATATTCCCGATTGGCCCTAACGAATTTGCAATATCATGAGCAGAAAAATATGCCAAAAAAGAAAAGAAATAGAAGAACAGTGGAGCAAGATAAGGATGTGGTGGCCGAAGTGGGACCTGCGATTGCTGCCGTTCTAATTGGCAGAAATGTCAAAGTCTTCCCCTTGATCTTGAGAAGTCAACTCCGTCTAGATGAAGTTGAAGGCCCGCCCACCCCCGAAACTAGCACGGCAGCAATGCCGGAGGGTGGAACCCAGTTGTCACAAGTCAAAGAAATGGACATTATAATTGACCAATAATCGCATATTATATACAACAATGAATAAATTATTCTCCTTGGTTAGGATTTAGTATTTATGTGAATATTCCACTGCCTAACGAGTCCAAATCTTATAGGAAACAAGGGCACCCGATTGATATAAGAATCAATGTCCAGCTAGGACTCTTTGCATATACACCTCTTATCCAATTCGGTTTGGTCTTATGTAAGGGCTTAAACTCGAGACATAATTTAATAGTAATTGTGTATAATTTTTTTTTTTTCGAACGTGATCATTTGTTCGACTTATGGTGCGGCAGCAAAAGCTCACCCAATTCTTGTTGTCATCTTGCCTCATATCCATTGACAATCTGTTCGGAGTCTGCCCCAAATCCTCAATTTTTAATGCGTTTCTAGCAGGGACATGGCTATGCATGAAGCAATTGATGTCTAATCGACAGAAAGAATAGAGTTTTAGCTATTGATAGAAACCGCTCTGAGAGAATCTTTCGCCTTTCTCTGTGGTGTGTGCTTTAGAAAATAAGTGACTGAATTACAATCAAGACATTGTCATAGCTTCTGGATAAAAAGTGTGGGCGAAACACAATATAATAAGTCTTACAAGACGATTAAAGTGCAAACCTCAAAATGCAAAATATCCGTTGGGCACGATGTAAAAGTAATGTTAAACACATTAAAGTCAGTTCATAGATTGATTTACAAAATAATATATTAGATAGAGCATTCAAACGGGCACATTGTGTTTTTCGCCTTACAATTCGGTTAGAATAATACTAGATACGTTAAAATTGACATGCTAAATAGACATAATAAGTACTGGAACAGGATGTAGTCCATTAAAAAGGTGGGTTAGATTCGATACGTAAAAGTTAGCCTTTCTACTGTACCAACCAGTCTATACTTACATGTTCAGGATTTTCTGAACCCGACCCATTTAGGATCGCCGTTCCTACCGTCCTTTCAGCTACGACGACCTGCTCGAGGTCTAGGTCTCCCTTTGTCCAACCCTGAGAGGACTTAAAAGGCTTTCGAGTCCGAGACTCCAACACAAGATGATGCATAATGGAAGGAGCTGAAATGGACGGAGAGCGTTGCTTCCGGAGGCAAGAACTGGAGTTCTTGGACACGCTTAAAGCAGCTCTCCAACTCTACCTCCACAACTTCAACTTCTTCATCTTCACTCTCCTCACTTCCGTCCCACTAATTATTTTGTCGGTGTACAATGAAATAATCGTCCACAAGACCTTGTACGAAGTTTCAGAGTTCCTCTCCGGAACTCCCGATTAGTCGTATCCCTTCGATGGGCCTCGATCAGATAGTTACGCCACGAGATTGACCCGAGAGACTCTTCCCAAGATTATCCGAGTTTTCCTGCTTTACTTGGTGCCTTACCATCTCCTAGACCTCTTTAGCTTAGTCTTGACGGTCGATGCAGCGTCGGATCTGATCGTTGCAGAGAAGGAGCCGGTCAGTCTCAAGCACGTCACCCTGAAAGCTCTCAAGAAGACCCGGTTCAGAGGCCCCTTCATCACATCCCTGTACGTTCACTTGTTCTCCGTCTGTACTTTCACTGGGCTGGTGTGGGTAGTCATAAATTACCAGGTTCTATCGAGGGTTGGGTTTTCCTCTTTCTACAGCGATTCTTTTAGTCCTCAAATAGAGTATTTCGGAGATGCCTTGTTGGGTTTAGTCCATGGGGTGGCTTTCAGTGCCCTGCTAAAGAAGTACATGGACTGGAGTGCCGAGTGGAACATGGGTTTGGTCGTTGCTATCTTGGAGGACTCCTATGGGAGTGAAGCGATGGAGGTCGCTGCTTACTTGAGCAAAGGGAAAAGTAAAAAGGGTGCTCTTCTGATGTTGGTGTTCTTCTTGTGGGGACTCTGTCTGAGGTTGCCATGTCTCTATGGCAAGTGTAGCGAGAGAAATGGTGGGGTTTTGGTCATTAGTGTGGGGATGTGTCTGGTGTGTGTAGGGAATGTGTTGAAGTAGACGACTTGCTTGCTGTACTTCAATGAGTGCAAGAAGCGGGTTGTGGAGAAGAAGTTCGATGAGGAAGAAGGGAAGGGTGTTGCTCGAGCGATTGTGCAGGAGAAGATGAGGGTCGTGCAATCAGAAGCCGAAGCTGTGGGTAGTGCCTGACAAACATACGACACGGTCTCTGCATTTGCAAAGATCTACAACTCTGTACTAATCTTTATCGTTTTCATGCAAGCAAAGAACCGGTAGATGGATATGTGTTATTATCAAAAAAATCCTAAACATAATATAATTATGCTAATTTAGTTCTAAATATTTTTTTTTGGCCAGTTAATTTTTAAACCTTTTGCAATTGTTTTAGTTCAATTCATATGACCAAAAATTGGCCAGTTTGACATGATTTGTCGACAATAATTTTTTAATAGCATTTTATTTTTTGAATTATTTCATTAATTTTATCTTTTTTTTTTTCTTTTTTCCTCCTCTCTCCTCCTTCCTCCTTCTTCCTTTGGCCTTAGCAATGGGCCAAAGGGAAGAGCTGACCGGTCATCGAACTAAGGCGGCCAGGCGAGCTTGCCCAACCACTGGCAGGGTGAGCCCTCCCCCAATGACGATAAGGCAAGCTCGCCCTAGCCACCTTAGTTCGGTGACCAGTCAGCCTTCCCCTTTGACCCATTGCTGGAGCCAAAGGCAAAAGGAGGGAGGAGGAGAGAAAAAAAAAAAAAGAGGAGAAAAAAGATAAAAAAAAAAATTAATGAAAAAATTGAAAAAATAAAATATTATTAAAAAAACTATCCCCGGCACCGATCAACGGCCATGTCAATGCTGGCGGATCAATTTTGGTCGGATGACCTAAACTGGTACAATTGCAAAAGGGTTAGGATTCAATTGGCCAAAAAAATAAATTTAGATTAAATTGGTACAATTGCAATAAATTTAGAACTTTTTTTGTAATTTTTCCTTTCAATCTAAAATCAGTAACGTAAGGTCCTGGTTTTACCGGGTCATGCACTCTAATTTTAGGAGTCTAGACCATGGCGACGGAAAAAAGAAAATTTCGCTTACCATCTCTAAAGAAGGTTAAGGACTTCCATGTTACTCTAGCTTAGAGAGAGAGAGAGAGTATCATCTTATTCAGAAGCAGGTCGTGGAAACCCAGGAAATCCTCAAAGAAGCCTTTTTTTTTTTAAATCCCCATTCGATACCATCTTTGTCATCTTCACCTTCGCCACTTCCCTCCCTCTCTTGGCCTTCCTGGTCTTCCACTTCTATGAGCTCCACGACAAACAACCATTGAAGCCATGGACATTATAAGCTGCTCCCTGATTATTTCAATAACCTCCGGCAAATTCTTATAATAAGTGGGAGCCTATATGGAATAATAATGTTTTTGAGCTTCACTGGTGTAGACGGCCGGAGCTCAGCGGCTGAGAGGCGTGAGAGAGAGAGAGGAAGAGACGGTTGTGAGAGAGAAAATTCACTAATGTGGTGTGGAGATATTGGTGCTTTGTTTAGGTTTTTGCACATGAAAGGTAGAGAGTTCACAATGTGATAATATTAACGAGGAAATTGACAACATTTTACAATTATATCAAAGTGAAATCTTTGAAAAAATAAATAAGGAACAATAAGAACACTAGAGATTAACGTCGGTATTTACTTCATGAAAAGAGTTAACAATAATTAATTAATTACAATTTAAGAATTAAATTACAATCACTCACATGCTTAAATATTTCTCATATCTAAATTACACCCAAGCCTAAAATGTCTTCACAAAAGCAAGGGCTCTACGGCTGCGGAGTCAGAGACTCTTGGTTCTTTAAGAGTCGTCCACTGTACAGGCCAAAAGGTAAGTTCTTTTGTGGGCAATAAGAAATCCTCCCTTGGTTAGGATTTTGTATTTGTGTGAATATTCCACCTGACTAACGAATCAAAATTTTAGAGGAAACAAGGGCACGCCAATTGATATAAGAATCAACTTCTTTTATGTCTCATTTAATTTGGTATGATTTTATATATAGGCTCAAACTTGAGACATAATTTAATAGTGACTCCGTATACTTTTTTTTTTCCCTAAACGTGATTGTTCATCGGACTTATAATACGACAGCAAAAGCTCACCCTATTTTTGTTGTCATCTTGCCAATCTATTCAGGATCTCCCCCAAATCCTCACTTTTTAATGCGTTTCTAGAGTGAACGTGGTTATTCTTGAAGCAATTGATCCATATCAATTGAAAAGAGAAGAGGGAAAGAAATTGCTTTGTGTGAATCTTTCGCCTTCTTCTGCCTTGCGTGCCTTAAAGATTGAAGTGACCGAATTACAAATGAGACAACGCCATACCGTCTGGACAAGAATTATGAGCGAAATATAATACAATAAATCATACAGGACGATCAAAGTGCAAACCTCAAAATGCAAAGTATTCAGTGGACACCATGCAAAAATAATGTTAAGCACATTAAGTTTGATCGTAAATTGATTTACAAAACAATATAGTATATAGAGCATTCAAACAAGCACATTGCGCTTGTCGCTTAACAATTCAATGCAAATTAAGTATTGGATAAACCTTTCAAAATGGGTCTTAAACCCATCTATGACCTATCACATATGGGTCACTTCAATTTGGATAGCCATCTTTAAATGAGTTTGAAATTTCAAAGGTTAAAATAAATGAGTCTAAATAGGTTGAGTTTATGACGCATTGCCGACGCAAGGCCCACACACACTCTCTCCCTCTTCGACCTTACAATTTTTTTTTTAAAAAAAAAAACTTGAATTATATATATTTTGCCTTTCTTTCTTCTTCCTTCTTCTGCTGACGGTTGGTGACCGACTAGGCAAGGGATGAGCCGCTGGCCTCACTAACGTGAGGCTCAAGCCTCATCGATTTGGTGAGACTTGAGCTCGCTAGATTGGTGGGCAAGGCTCGAGGCTCGCCGGCCTCAAGTTTGCAAGGCTCAAGCCTCGCTGATTTGGTGAGACTCGAGCTTGCTAGCCTTGAGCTCAATAGATCGGTGAGGCTTGAGACTTGCTAGCCTCGAGTAAGGTCGAGGCACTGAGCTCGCCAATCTGGCGAGGTGGAGACTTGCCTAAGGTTATCAAGGCTTGATTCACTAGAACCAGGTGAGCTTGAGCCTTGTCGACCTGTGGTGGAACTCAAGCTCGCTTGTGACCGGTTGCTGGCCGTTGCCGTGACATGAGCGACCGATCGAAGAAGAAGGAAAAATAAAAAAAATAAAAAAGAAAAAAATTAATTAAAAAATTAATTTTTTAGAAAATAAAAAAAATTAATTTGTTAACATACACAAAAAATATTGTTTTAGAAAATATCTTTAAAGAAACAAAGAAAATCTCAATTATCTTAAACAAAATTATAAAAATTATCCATTAAATTTAAATTGCATGAAAATAATTGTAGATAGATCTGGTTGGGTGCTGGTTATGTATGGGTCAAGAAATTAGCATTACATAAATGGGTCATAAATATGTTAAATGAATTAATTTGGATTGGATCATTTATGACTGTCTAGTACCAGGACAAGATATGGTCCATTAAACAAATGGGTCAAATTTGATATATAAATGTTAGCCTTTCTGCTATACCAACCGGTCTATCCTTACATGTTCGGGATCTTCGGAACCCGACCCATTTAGGATCGCTGTTCTTATCGTCCTTTCAGCGAGCACGACCGGCTCAAAGTCTAGGTCTTCCTTGTACGTCACTGAGAGGACTTAAAAAGCTTTCGAGTCCAAGACTAAGATGATGCATGATGGAAGGAGCTGAAATGGGTGAAGAGCGCTGCTTCCGGAGGCAAGAACTGGAGGTCTTGGACACACTCAAAGCAGCTCTCCAACTCTACCTCCACAACTTTAACTTCATCGTCTTCACTCTCTTCACTTCCATCCCGCTATTTACTTTGTCAGTATACTATGAAATAATCGTCCACAAGACCCTGTACGAAGTTTCAGAGTCCCTCTTCGGAACTCCCGCTCACTCGTATCACCTCGGTAGGCCTCGCTTAGTTAGTTACGCAGAGACTCTTCTCAAGATCATCCAAATTTTTCTGCTTTACTTGGTGCCGTACCATCTCCTAGACCTCTTCAGCTTAGTGTTGACGGTCGATGCGGCATCGGATCTGATCGGTGCAGAGGAGGAGCCGGCCAGTCTCAAGAACGTCACCCTGAAAGCTCTCAAGAAGGCCCGGTTCAGAGGCCCCTTCATCACATCCCTATACGTTTACTTGTTCTCCATCTGTACTTTCATTGGGCTAATGTGGCTAGTCGTAAATCACCAGGTTCTATTAGGGGTCGTGTTTTCCTCTCCCTACAGGGGCAGTCCTCAAAGAGGTTACTTCGGAGAAGCCTTGTTGGGTATGTAAGAGTTTTCCTAATGTGGACTAAATTAATTGATATTGTAATTTACTGTTTTTACGGTTATCGTAAAACATGGTTGGTCTAAGGTGAGATAGAAGGTTTCTTAATTAGTCTGATATGGGGCTGGCTAGTGTGGACCGAGTTGAGCCTAGCCCGTAATGAGGGGGCCTTGCTGGAAACTCTATAAATAGTGCTCAAGTCTCTCATCTAACCCTAATTCTCACATGTATCCTCACCTAAGGAGCGTTTACCTAACGCTAAACGTGAGGGGGCCGCCTCATTGAGCCAGTGATACGGAGGGCAATAGAGGAGAAGGACTTGATGTGTGGATCCCCAATCCCTTTTCTGTTTCCGCTTTATGTTCAATGGATACCAAAACAGGTGCGTTAATCTTTCTACTCAATTATGCATGTTCTTGTTCTGGTTATGGAGATCTTGGGATTGCGTAATTTGCATCCAACATGTGGTATCAGAGCAACCATAACTCCAGAACTTGAACGCATAACGTTTTTGCCCTAATTTGTGATTTTCAAAATTTTTTGTTCAATAAAAATAAAATTAAATCACAAATTTGGACTGGGCTCGACGAGACGAGCAAAAAGGTTGGCGGCGCGTCGCCGGGGGAGGCCTCACGCGCCCCCACACGTGGCCACGCGCCGCCAAGGCGTCGGAGACACGCCTCACGCGCCCTCACGCGCTCCCACGCGCGGGGCGCGGCTCGCGCGTGAGCTCCACGCGCCGCGCACTTAGGAGGCGCGTGCGAGCGCGTGGAGCGTCCGTTCGGCGCGTGGCCGGTGGCGATGGACTCGTATCTTCATCCTCTATGTCGTGGTGTATTTATTTTACATGTTTAATGATTTTACGGATGTGAAAATACATACAAAGCCCTAAATACGTGTATTTTTAGTATATTTTTACGTATTTGTCTTGTATTTCTTTTTCTGTGATTTTGGAAATACAAGCGTTGAGTTACTGGTATGTTATCACATAAACATTATAAAAGTGTGATTCATTAATAAAAAAAAAATTATTGTGAACTAAAGTTGGCTTAATGAGATACGATCATTAAGGGATAGTATTTGAATTATGTATTGAGATGATGAGAAACAATAAAAGGTTATGAAACTTTTGTTGCTCATGCGTACTCCTTTACATGCTGGTAACTTTTGAATGATAGATGTCTTAAGAACCTGTGACCAAATTGATTGTATTAATTAACACATCTGCTGAATGTGGGTAATGCATGTCAGTTAAGTCATTGTATATTGTACCTAAACTCATCTGGTCACTGGTTAATGTCCATTAAGTTGAATATTTTTTATGGTTAAGGAGTATGACAATATTTACGCAGAGTAATAGTATCTATTGTTAAAGTTTAGATATTTGGTTCTCTGGTTTGACTCAATTAATAGGCCATTGGTTGATTACAATGATAATTTGTTACTTAAAATCAACTATTAGCCTTGGAGTCATGTTTTGCCTTATGAAACTCATGAGTGATAATGGATAAGCTATCAGGCTTGTCGATTTGGTGTACCCCGTATTACTATTGATGTTAATTTGTGAGAGATCTTCTATATCAACATTCTTTTTATGTTGTTCTGGTAATATGTAATCGAGGTGCATAAGAGATGAATTCTTCTCCGTTATGAGAAGTTTCTTGCGTTACTGTGATCGGTGATCTTATTGGAATCTGTCTTTCAGGTTTGCTATATATATATATTTATTTATTTATTTATATGTATGATTAAAGATTTTATTAATGAATAAAGCAATGTAATTAGCATGATATGTGATTTTGGTGATATGCTGCCCCTATCACTAAAGTTAAAATCACATGTATATGGTATATGTGAGAAATAAGGTTTATATCCCTGATATGAGAGAGTTTCAATGATTCAATTGAGTAGTGACCGCCAAAGTGGCACGCTTGATTGGATTTGAGAAATTTCGGTCTCGTATATTGATTGGGATGTCTCCCGGTCTAATGCATAGTCATACTCCCAAAGGAGGTGATTGTGTATTAGTTCATGGAGGGATACATGATGGTGTAGTGGATGAGTGACTGATCCTAGTGGTTCATATGCCCAAAGGTGATGAATTCACGAAGATTGGAATATATTCTCATCACCGCTATCATGTGGGGAGTGTACAATTGCATGTCATGTATTCTGTCCAAAGGTGATTATATGATTATGCGTGTAACTCTCTGGATGTGTACTTGTATGTCAAGTTACACAATGCTCACATGATACGAATTATATATGTTTTTCGGTCACCTTTCTGTAATTAATAACTCAACTATTATTGAGGTTTTTACTGCTACAAATTTTAAATTGTGAACATATGATTTGTTGCTTGAGAAAAGAGCAATAGAATTTGCTTATTGTCCATGAAGCGTTCCATTCTGGAACACTTGAAAAGTGGTTTGTCTGCGGACTGCTCTGCAATAAGATGATGGAAGCCATAGTGGCTTGTAATTATGTCTTGTCTGGTATCGAAATTAGGACACATCTGCAAAGATTGTGTTTAAGTCCTAATGACATATACATCTTGTATATGGTTAAAAGATTGTTTCCAAAAGTTTCCTATTTAAGGAAAATGGCCAAGAGAAAGAATAAATTGATTAAAATTAGTCTTGAAAGTTGTCAGGCCTAATAGTAGTGGTAAGTATTTTGGCAAGTATGACAATATTGAATTGCTTAAATGGTCATTTGTCAAATACTTGGTAAATTCTAGGGTGGTAATTTAATTAATATGCCTAAAAATCTTGACAAGAAGATTTGGCTAAAAGGCATGAAGCACCATAATGAACATGGTGATAAGTATGATTAGTAAGACTAATTTATCCGATCTTCTGTGGGTTGATATTTTGAAATCAACTATTTTCACATACAAAAGGTGTTTTTTACCAACGTTATTTCATAAATTTCTTTTGAGTTATGGACTGGACATAAATTACTTGAATTATATTAAATTTAGAGGTGTCATGCAGAAGTGATGTTATCTAATCTAATATTAAGTGTGTTGGAATTTAGATTCACTCGATATTATTTTGTATCTTACTCAGATTGTTTAAAGGGGTATTGATTTTATGACCCTAATAAAGGTACAAGAATTATGGAATCACATACATTAAAATTTCTAAAGTTCGATGTAATTGTAGAGGATAGCTGCTCTCAGACTATTAAGGATAATAGTACGATGGAAGATTACTGTGTCTTTGTCTTTGCCTATACAGACAATTGTGCTACAGACAATTGTGGAATCTCCTATATCATAGACTAAACTTGCTAAGGTTCAAGGTACTATTCTTGATATAGTTTATGATGAAATTTCTCAAACCTCTCAAGTGTAGAATGAAGTGATTGTATTAGGAGATTTGTTAGGGAAAGGCGATTAGTTATACTATCATACTATATAGTCTATTTGTGAGAGCATGAATACAATATCCACTACATGGTTGATTTAGCGACATATATATAAATGTCGTTTTTTATTCTTAGTGAAGTATGTGATTAGATGCCATAAAAAAAATGATAAAGTCTTCACTCTGAAAGAGGGGTGGATATTTAATACTGAAGAAATAATTATTTTTTTATAATATCTTTTAAAGATTCTTTCAGAGTGAACGTGGCATTAATAACTCTTTTTGATAAAAACTTACGTCAAATAGATACAAAATCTATATAGTGCAATTGGAAGATTTTGCAGCACATGTTTTAAGTAAACTTGTGTGTAGACTGAAAAGTCTTATTCATGGTCTTAAGTAAGTTTCCAGATAATATTATTTAAGTTTCATAGTGTTGTCTTTTTGTTTAGTTGGAAACAAAGTAATTTAATATACTGCAAGGTCAGTGGGAGGAAATTTATTTTTCTCATACTTTATGAATATGATATTTCGTTTACAAGTAATGACCTTAAGGCATTTCTTGTTCTTTGCACTAACATCCATAAGGATTGTTCTTGCCATACTATATTAGATTTTCTCGGAGGACATTTGTTGATTGTATATTAGAAATATTCAATATACATCATTACAAGCCAGGAATTGCTCATGTTGTTAAGGATGATGGACCGAATCTATCACATTGTCCTTATTTAAATATTGAGAAAATCTAGTTAAAGGGTGTACCTTGTGTCAGTGCACTTAAAAGTATAATATATGCTTGAATTTGCACTAGACTAAATATCGTCTTTGTGACGGGACTTCTAGGCAAATATCAGCTATATTCAAGACGCAATCACTGCGTTGCTGCCAAGAAGGTTTTAAGGTACTTAAAGAGGACATGAGATTATATGCTAACTTATAGACATGTTCAATTCTTGCAGCTAGTAGGGTATCTAGATGTAAACTTTGCTGGCTGTTATGATGACATGAGATTAATAATAGAATACACATTTATGTTAGCAGGAAGTGCAGTAAATAAAGTTCTATGTCTACTATGTAAGTAGAGTTAGTAACATTCTTTTAGGTTGTTACTTGGGCTATTAGGCTCTAGAACCTCATTAAGGAGTTGACCGCTTTTAATTTTATGGATTGACCCATACGGTTGTATTGAGACAATAAATTTATAGTATTTTTATTAACTACAGAGGTCTCAAGGGGTCTATATATATGACAGTTAAATTTTTTGAACATAAAGAAACGGTATAGAAAGGTGACGTTATAATATAGCATATTTTCACAGATGATATGGTTGCAGATCCACTAACTAAAGGACTATGCTCATGTGTATTTGAGTGGCATGTCATTAGCATGGGCCTAGGAGCATCATGAGATGCCGTTGTTTAGTGGGAGCTATTTTGGCTTTACTCTGATAAAATTTACATCTGTGTTCGTTACATTTAGTAACGGTTTGATATGTATCAACTTTTGCATTCAATAAAATATTTTTGAATATGTTGTTATTATGTTGAATACATATTGATAAAGTCTCAAGGTATTATATAAACCTTGAGTGAAGGCTAGGGGCATCCGGTTATTAGCCTTGTGCATATGCCTTGTTATTCATAAAGAAAGGTTAACCATAAGGACAAGGCATATGTGGGTTCGTTGGAATCATAAAAACATTCTCTAGTGGCACACGTTTTTTGTGACGCTTAAGGTAAGAGAATGGGCATTCTCTAGTGGCACAAATTTTTGTGACGCTTAAGGTAAGAGAATGGTGACTGACAAATGGGATCTCTCTATGAGAGATGTTATCCATTTGACACACTACCATATTGAATCCATATCAATAAAGTTGAAAGCACTCGTGACCATGGAAGGCTCTGTGTGTATACATGCGATTCTATGCCATGATTCGGTATTTAAGACTTTATGAGATAGGATTGACTATTAAGAATTATCTCTAGACCAAATGTGCGCACATACAGTACGATTTCAATTAATATAGTCCAAGTGGGAGAATGTAAGAGTTTTCCTAATGTGGACTAAATTAATTGATATTGTAATTTACTGTTTTTACGGTTATCGTAAAACATGGTTGGTCTAAGGTGAGATAGAAGGTTTCTTAATTAGTCTGATATGGGGCTGGCTAGTGTGGACCGAGTTGAGCCTAGCCCGTAATGAGGGGGCCTTGCTGGAAACTTTATAAATAGTGCTCAAGTCTCTCCTCTAACCCTAATTCTCACATGTATCCTCACTTAAGGAGCGTTTAACTAACGCTAAACGTGAGGGGGCCGCCTCATTGAGCCAGTGATACGGAGGGCAATAGAGGAGAAGGACTTGATGCGTGGATCCCCTTGATATGTGGGTAATCCATTTTCTGTTTTCGCTTTATGTTCAATGGATCCCAAAACAGGTGCGTTAATCTTTCTACTCAATTATGCATGTTCTTGTTCTGGTTATGGAGATCTTGGGATTGCGTAATTTGCATCCAACGGGGTATAGTCCATGGTGTGGCTTTCATGGCCCTACTCATGAAGTACATGGACTGGAGTGCTGAGTGGAACATGGGTCTGGTCGTTTCAATCTTGGAGGCCTCGTATGGGAGTGAAGCGATGGATGTCTCTGCTTACTTGAGCAAAGGGAACAATAAAAAGGGGGCTCTTCTGATGTTGGTGTTCTTCTTGTGGGGACTCTGTCTGAGGTTGCCATGCCTCTACGGCAAGTGTAGCGAGAGAGATGGTGGGGTTTTGGTCATTAGCGTGGGGATGTGTCTGGTTTGTATAGGGAATGTGTTGAAGTGGACAACTTGCTTGCTGTACTTCAATGAGTGCAAGAAGAAGGTTATGGAGAAGAAGTTTGATGAGGAAGAAGTGAAGGGTGTTGTTCAAGCGATGGTGCAAGAGAAGACGAGAGTCGTGCATTCAGAAGCCGAAGCTGTTGGCAGTGCCTGACAACCGTACAAGGCGGTCTCTGCTTTTGCAAAGATCTGCAATTCTGTACTAATCTTTATCCTTTTCATGCAAGCAAAGAACCAGTCGATCGATGTGTTCAAGTATAAGATCAAATGGAATCCGGAAATCACGCGTGAAATTTATCTAGTCACTTTCTCTTACGTCTCCTAGTCAACTGACGAATTGCTTAGGTCTTGGTTGGTATTTGGCTATTAATCATGTCAAATGTTCATGGGCCCGAACCATATTTTTCCAGTCTAGAACCAATAAGGACTCGGTTTTACCGGGTCATGCACTCTGATTTTAGGAGTCTAGACGATGGGGACAGAAAAATGAAAATTTTGCTTACCATCTCTAAAGAAGGACTTTCATGTAACTAACTCTAGCTTAGAGGGTATCATCTTATTCATAAGCAGGTCGTGGAAACTAAAGGTGAGCGATTACAAAGAATCTATCCATTAGAATAGGTTTCTCATTTTTTAGAATTTGAAACTTATTGTACATATCATAAAATTGGAACTTAGAATTTACTTTGTCACGGTTCCAAGATTGGTTTCAAAGTCTACTTAGGTTTCACATATATTAATAATTGAATGATTACAATGAATTAAAACATTTAATAATCATTACTTGTCGCTACAATTTACTGACCATAAAGACACATGGAATATATGAATTAATAAAATAAAAATCTTAGTCATAAAA